>CM040421.1:160358261-163214991 GCA_022702705.1 Papilionanthe hookeriana x Papilionanthe teres | reverse complement strand
TCCACCATGCCATATTGAGTAAGAAGAGGGAGGGCTTTCCTTAATCCCTAAAGCTCATTAGCCTTAATCATGATTCACCTAAACTTAAATTTAATCCAAATATATTTGGATGGAGACTTCTCCATGCCAAACCAATCGATCCCTTTCGATCCCCCACAACACCTCGTTGACCTCATTTTCGATGAGGTCTTCTCTTTTCTCTTTAGTACTTCAGATCTGGCACTTCAGGCTTTTCCTTCGACTATCATAGAGGATTAGAATCGGGACCCACCTTTTAGAAATTCAAACCACTTCTAAACTCCCCGCAAACTCCACAAACTCGACTCGTAGACCCCTAATCACCTGTAGAGGTCTGAAATCAAATGCGGAAGTTTAAAGGATGAGTTCCTATGGACTCTGGCCTTAGGACCGCCTCAGGTGGCCTGTCCGGTGAGGGCTGACTTACACACACACTACACTTATACACTACACTTTCAAACACCTCCTAAAACCACACCCATACCCAACTTCGACCTCCCGACTCATGAAGGTGATTCACATGGATGGTCCTTAACCCCTAAGCCCTCGCTAAGAGGTTAGAACAACATAGCTGAATGCCTCAAATGAGTCCCTTCATGGCTCATGTGGGCTTGATATGGCTTCATGGCTCAACCAAAATGATTTCATTCCACTTACATTTACCCAATCTTCAATTTTCCAAATTTTCAATTTTTGACCCCCGGACTCTGTACCCGCCTAACTCTACCACCCAAAACCCTTGAAATTACCCAAATTTTCCAAAAATCTCCAAATCACCCAAAATTCCTCAAAATCAATCCTAAACATTCTCCCACCACTCAAATTGACCATTTTTACCCAAAATACCAAAAAATTCCAAGAATACCCCCCAATACCTTCCAAATACCCAAAATACCCCTTTTGACCCAAAAATCCAAAAATTCAGAAAATTCCCATAAAATTCCAAAAAATCCCAAATATTCCCAATTTCATTTTGTTCAACTACACCATGGGCCAATTTTGTCAATTTACCCCACTTTTATCAAAACCCCCAATTTAACCCATTTTAACCCAAAGTAAACCCAATGTCAAACCAAGCCTACCCAATTGATCCAAATTTTGGTCCAATTCGATTCTAAACTGCAATTCAACATCCCAAACACCAATCTAGACCAAAGCCAAGCTTAATTTGATTGAAATTTGGGTCCAATTTCACTTTTGGCCTTAAAGCCCAATTGGACCTATGACCCAAACCTAACCCAAACTCACCCAATTCAACTCCAATTAACCCCAAATCTTTTCCAAACCTTCCTTAACATCCCCATAAACAAAACACTAACATGATTTGCCCAAAACTTTGATCCAAACCCCACTCAAATTCAACCCAAAGCTAAAAGGCCCATTTTGACCTAAACCCAAACCTAGCCCAAATGAGCCTAAACCCCAAAATCAAAACCCAACCAAAGCCAAAACCTCTTTGAAACACTCCCAAAAACATTTCCCAACATTAATTTCACATCAACTTCAACTCTAGCCCAACTTTGGCCCATGGTAGCCCATTTTGGCCCACTTTAGCCCACTTACCAATTAAACCCAAATTCAAACCAATTCAAACCCAAATCACTTCAAACTTGTCTCAAATCACTCATGACACATCCTTAAACTAAACCCAACATTTATTCGGCATGGCCTTTTGCAAAATTTTCATCTAAAAGCCCACTTCTAAAGGACATTCAAAAGCCCATTCCAAACCAAACTCAAAAGCCCAAGCCCATCCTAAAGCCCACATTACAATCTCATCTCATCCTCACTTAGTTAAAATCATTCCTAAGTCCTAAATCAGCAATCAAATCTTTCTAAACAAAGCCATATGACAAACCATCCAAATTTTACACCAAATTACCAAAAATTCTTAAAACCCATTTTTATGAAATTGACTAAACTTTTCCCTAAGCCAAAGACAAGCCATGCAAGCCATGGACAAGCCACATGAAGCCATGGAGAGTTTGACATGTGATCAAGCCATTAATGGAAAAAGGAGGACCCCTTTCCTAATCCTTCTTAAAGCCTTTTTACCTTAAGCATGTCACACTCTAAACCATGCTTTGCCACCTAATCCATGGATGGAGACTTCACCACTCCATGGCAGACTGACCCAACCGATCCTCTCAGCCCAAAATCAAGGCCATGGGAGGTGCACCCAACCCAAACCAATGGGTCGACCAAATTGAAGCTAAAATAGCCCCTTCCCCTTTCTACTTCGATTCAACCACTTTACACATGTCAAACCTCAATTGAATACACCAAACCCCCGCCCCGACCCACTCGAACAAGATGGTGACCAGTGGCTCGGCCGGCCACCACTGTGCCGCCGGAAAACACCATGGCCGAAACTCGGGAGGAGCCAAACTTTGGAATTCTCCCGTCGCCGAGCCGCCCCATGCCTAGTGGTCACCATGGCTGTTCTTCTCCTCACCAGAAGCAGCTCGATCCCAAGCCCTAACTCCCCCTGGGAGGCCCTCCAACCATGCCTATTTAAACACCACCTCTCTCGGCCATGAGAGGAGAGTTGCACAAACCTCGCCAAAACTCCGCCAAAATTGTTCCGTACCCCTCCTCATACACAGAGCACTTGATCCCCAAGTGAGATCCCCCCGCCATTTCCTCTCTCGCGAGCTCAATTTCGCAGTTGAAATCTAAGCCCAAAACCAGGACACTTCCCGCTAGCTGAACCAATCCCCAAATCGATTGGTCCTACACCTTCACCGGACTGCGGGAAGGTGTCCACCAAGCAAAAGCCCCATCTCCGGCCACCCGGCTTGCTCCGTACTCCAAGCTTTGTGATCACCGTGGTCGAAGTTCAACCTAGACAATCCACTGCACCAGAGACTTTATCCGGAGCTCGTCGAGATCCAATCGAAGGTGCAACAACTCTCGCATCGAAGCTTCACTTCTCCGAGCAAAGGTATGAGCTAATTCTTCATCCCGAGCTTCGGAGATTCTCCATTTCAAATGCCTTAATTTCAATGCATGTTTACCGTATGGATGTGTTCGTCTCTTCAAGACGAATCCATAGAGCATAAGAACACGAAAATCCATCGAGAATCGAGTGAGTTCTTAGTGGTTGAGAGTGTGGACGGTCACGGGATCACACCGGCCATGGACGATGAACGGATGCCGTCCATTTAATACACGCGCGGACGGACGGCTCGGATGGCGTCGGACCGAGGAGACGGTACGAGAACCGCGGGACCCGGCCGCCGACTCGCATGGCGGCGTCGAACGGGAGCGCGCCACGCGGCATTTCGGAGTCGCCGAGGCTGACGCGGCGCCGCGCGGATAAGTAGATAAATAGGGTATTTTCTATTTATTTAATTCCCGTAACTTTAAAAATCCATATCTTTGTGTAGAAAAATCACAAAAATAAAATAAAAATACCCCCTTACTCAAAGTGAACGAGAGTGAGAATAATGTGGGAAAGAAATCATTTAATTTCATCAAGTATTTTATTTTTATTAATTTATTTACTCTCCGCATAAATTTAATTCTCCATGCATTCATACAATTCACCATGGCATGAGACCATGGGGCTTGAAGCCTTCGAACTCTGGGAACATTCCCCGAATTTTCCAAGGTCGCAGGCCATCTCTCGTGAAAGGTTATTGATTTTTCAAATGCATGTTGTTGTTTTAAGTATTTTAATTTCAAAAATTAGCATGTTGTGAAATAAATTCTAGGAAAATTTGGTGATGTTCCCTATGACTCGCAGAACCCTAGGAAAAATAGGATTTGAGTTAATTCACTTAGATTAACCCTAATCGGCTTAAACACCCAAAATAGGTTTCTAATTAATTAGAGTTAACCATAGATCAAATTGACTTGAAATCAATTCTCCACTGACCTTTAGGATCAGAGGAACCCACCATAAAAATTTGAGGTCAATTGGACTCGGTTAGCCCCACTAATCGGGTTGATTAAGCCACTTAGCCATTTTAAACTTTAAAAATTCATAACTTTCAAAATATCTTTCAAAAATTCACCAAATTGGTTTTGGAGTCTCTCTCGATATCAGGGGAGTTCAGGAAAATTAAAATTTCAATTTTCTAAAAAGTTGATTTTTAATATTATTTTAATATTTTTAATAATTAAAAAATAATAAAAATCACAAAAATAATAAAATTCACCAAAATGTCATATTTTGAATTTTAATCACTTAGGAACAAGTCCCATATTTTTCCTAGGTCTATTTAGTGAGATATTAATTTTAAAGCTCTAGGGTAATTTTAAAATTAAAAAATATATTTTCTAGCATTTTCACTAAAATAATTATAATAAATCAAAGAAAAATCAGAAAATTGCAAAGTTTGGTTCTCTGGAATCCTTGACATCAGAGAGAATTTTAAAAATTATAAAATTTATTTTTCAACATTTATTTTATTTTTAAATTAATTAATACTCCAGAACTTAAAATAATTCTAATAAATAAAATATAATTCAAAAAATTACAAAATTTGGTCCAAGTGGTCCTCTGGTCATTAGGAATGTCCCCTAATTTTCTTAAGGACAGAAACTTTCCCTTGGTCATGTCATTGAATTTTCTTTGGGAATTCCTATTTTCTACTAAAAATAATTATATAAATAAATTAAATGCAGAAAAATCACATTTTCTCCTCTCATGTCTTTATTGACATATGAGTGAAGTCTCATAAAAATTTCAAGTTCATTTGAGTTCAATTTAGTGAGTTATGAAATTATTAGGCTTAAAGGGCAAAATGGTAATTAAATTTTAACTCTTAATTAAAACTTTAGGTCTCATAAAAATTAACAAGTAAAATATTTTGATCTTAATCTGATTTGGATGATTGAAATTAAATAATTAAAGGATAGAAACCCATTAAGCAATTTAAAATGATTAAACTTTAATTAAATAATTAATCGAATTTGAAGAATAATAAATTTGGAATTATTAAAATAAGGATATTATTAGGAAGAGATTTATTCTTTAATTTAAAAATCCCTAAATTAATCATCTCATTAATACTCAACTCTTAATTAAAATGATAACTCAAATTTAAAATATTAAAAGACTTAATCATTAAATTAAATTAAATCATTAAACTCTTTCAAAAATCTCAATTAAATTAAATTAAATTAAGATTAAAAGTTGCATTAAATTAAATTAAAATTAAGTCAAATCAAATAAACAAATTAAATTAAATTAAATGAATTAAATACATTAAATTAAATAAATAAATTAAATTAAATTAAATTAAATTAAATAAAATTAAATTAAATTAAATTAAATTAAATTAAATTAAATTAAATTAAATTAAATTAAATTAAATTAAATTAAATTAAATTAAATTAAAAATTAAATTAAATTAAATTAAAATTAAATTAAATTAAATTAAGAAATTAAATCAAATAAATTAAATTGAATTAAATTAAATCAAATCAAATTAAATTAAATAAATTAAATTAAAATAAATTAAATTAAATTAAATTAAGTTAAATTAAATAACCTCACTTAAGACATGAAGAAATAAATCTAAAATAACTTGAACACTATTCCAAACTTAAATCATTAATTTGAACTTAAATTGAATCACAAATCATTAAATATCATTTTGCCCTTAGAGCCTTAGTTATCATAACTCCTAAATGAACATTAAAATGAAATGTTACTTCACTTATGTGACATTCAAATGTCCTAGTTCACCGAGCAAGTTAACAAAATTTGAAAACCTCTGGACGATCGATTCATTTACACAATTAAATTCATTTGGACTTAAAACAATCCTAGAAATATTCAAAAGATGTTTAAGATTCTTCTTAAGCACTTCCTCAATATGATAGGATATTTACAAGAACAATCGAACTTAATTGTTCTTTCGATGAAGAAAATCGTCTTCAAACCAAAAACACAAAGAACCTAGACGTCATAGGAAACAACTAGCTATAGGATTAGGAATTTGGTAGAAAACCATAAACCTTTCCCTTAGCCTTTACCTAGGAACTCGCTTAAATATTCTAATCGTATTTTAAGTGCAGCTTGGAATGACTGGAAGATCCTCCAGTACGCTTTTATTTTATTGCAATTTATTTTATTGTAATTTATTTAATTGCATCGTATTTATTTTTCTTGCATGATAAACAACAGCTTGCATGAAAACCCACACCTTTAGGACGTAAACCAAAATCTGAAACCCATAACTAAATTAAAAGACACTACAAGATAAAATTCACCTCCACAACATTTCAAAATATAAGACAACTCAAAATTTAATCACAAACAAAACACAAAACTACAATTACAACTAAATTAAAACGTCTCGTTGAATGATCGGAATACCTCTGATGATGTAACCCACGTGTTGCTAACGGGATTTCCTACTGCCTAAATGAAAGTGCGGAACTCATTTAGTCGAGTTTAGCAAATTCATCTCGGACTAAGTGAATTCGATGAAAATAATCTGCATCGGATGATTGAACCGCGGGATCTTAATCGGCTCTGTTTAATCAACTTTAAGATCTCGTTTTAATTAAAACATAAAGAATACTTGGAAATTAAGACTTCTCTAAACCGGAACACTTCTCTCATCTCTCGATTTATGATTTCTAAAACTAAAACCTCCGCAACAACAAGGAGCTCTGAGCATGGTGGGCAAAGACGGCCATCGTCGTCGCAGAAACTCGAACCTACATCAACAAAACTTTCTTAGAATTAAATAACAAAGCCATGTGACTTCGAGGTAGTTCGCTCAAGTGCAACATAAATCCTCAACTCTTCGTTGAGCATTTGCATTTCAAATTAAGCCCTAACCGGTCTTAGGATTCCGAGGTAGTCGTCCGATACGACATAAACCCTCATATCTTCTAGGCTATTTGTATGATTCTATCATATAAATATAAGCCCTAATTAACTAAAATTGGCAAGATTAAAACATTAAATAAACATTAGGACTTTCCTAAATCCAAGCCAAACAATAGGATAATCGGGAGATTACCGAAGTCCGCTTCGAATCCGTGATCTCTCCTACTTTTCTTCCTTTGAATTCCCAAAATAAAAATGTTCCAAATTCGATCCATTCCCTATCGAAATTCCAAAATTCAACCCTCGAAAACTTAAACTTTCAAATTCTCGAGAGCGCACTATCGATTATTATCGAGAGTTTTCTTAGGTGATTTCCGTCACTTAAGATGTAATTAACTATGTGGCTTGCCTTTATAGTGGAACTTTAAGAACCTGCGTAATATAAACCCCGTTTAATAGTTTCATATTAAGCATGGAATTTGTCGGCTTATAAAATTGGTTCGCAGACCAAACGGATGTCACAAACCTTTCTAGCTTATTTAATCGAGCCCCATTATCAAGCAAAGGTGTCTATTCTTAGGATAGATACACGGTCTGTGGTGCGCGCTCGTTTATATAAACTATTCGGATGTGAGATCAGTTTGATTTCATATCTTAAAATTTTCAAATTCAAAATTATTTTCAAAATCAAATACTACTTTTCAAATTATTTATTTAAATTAAATTAAAATTCGCTGACAATTTTTGTAGGCGACTCTCTTTTCAAAAATACAACACATAACCTAAAAATATGCCGACACACCCAAAGCCACCTTGAAGGGTGCACCAAGCCCAAATGAGTGGATTGACCCATTTAGACTCAAAACTAGCCATGCCCCATTCTACTTTGGATCAAAGCCTTTACACATGGCATTTGCCAATCGTCTACACTAAACCCCACTCGACCCACCTAACCAAGATGGTGACCGCTGCTCGGCCGGCCAGCCACCAGGTCGCCGGAAAACACCATGGCCGAGACCTTGGGAGGAGCCAAACTTTGGAATTCCACCTTGCTGAGCTGCCCCATGCCCAATGGTCACCATAGCTCTTCTTCTCCTCACCAAAGCAGCTGATCCCCAGCCTTAAACCCCCCTGGGAGGCCCTCCAGCCTCTCCTATTTAAACCCCTCACCCTCACGGCCATGAAGGAGAGTTGCACAAACCTTGTCGAAACTCTGCCAAAATTGTTCCAAACCCTACTCCATACTTAGAAAGCGTTGATCCTCAGCGTCAATTCGCCCTAATCCCCACCGACGTAATCCAATTTCTCAACTAAAATTTCACCCAAAAACCAGACACCTCCTCACGATGAACCAATCCCCAAATCGATTGGTCCTACACCTTCACCGGACCAAGGGAAGAAGTTTCCCACCGAAAGCCCCATCTCCAAAGCCACCTGACTGCTCCAGCTCTCCAAGCTTTGTGGATCGGCTGTGGTCACTTTCATAGCTAGACAATTCACTGTGCCAAGGGACTTCATCCGGAGCTTACTCGGACCCAATCGAAGGTGACACAACTCTCGGATCGAAGCTTCACTTCTCCGAGCAAAGGTATGAACTCATTCTTCTTCCCGAGCTTACGAGAGATTCTCTATTTCATTCGAATAAATTTCAATGCATGTTTACCGTATGGATGTGTTCGTCTCTTCAAGACGAATCCATAGAGCATAAGAACACGAAAATCCATCGAGAATCGAGTGAGTTCTTGTGGTTAGAGTGTGGACGGTCACGGGATCGCACTCGGGCCGTAGACGATGACCGGTGAACCATCGGATCGCGCGTGTATCGGATGGACGGCTCGGATTGCGGCTGGACCGGCAGATGGTGCGTGAACCGCGGGGCCCCGGCAGCCGGAGTCAGATGGCGGCGTCGAATGGGAGCGCGCCGCGTGGTCGTTCGGAGATGCCGAGGATGACAGGGCGCCGACTCGGATAAGTAGAAAATTAGGTATTTTCTGATTTATTTAAATACCATAACTTCAAAAATCCATATCTTTGTGTAGAAAAATCACAAAAATAAAATAAAAATACCCTCTTACTCAGTGAACAGAGGAGAATAATCTGGAAAAGAAATTAATTAATTTTGTCCAGTACTTTATTTTTAATTAATTATTTACTCCCTGCATTGTTTTAATTCTCCATGCATTCATACAATTCACCATGGCATGAGACCATAGTGCTTTTGAAGCCTCGAACTCGGGAACATTCCCTGAATTTTCCAAGGTTAGAGGCCATCTCCGTGAAAAGTTATTGATTTTTCAAATGCATGTTGTTGTTTTGAGTATTTTAATTCCAAAAATTAGCTTGTTGTGAAATAAATTCTAGGAAAATTTGGTGATGTTCCTTATGACGCGAGAACCTTAGGAAAAATAGGACTCGAGTTTATTCACTCAGCATTAACCCTAATCGGCCTAAATACCCAAAATTGAACTTTAATTAATTAGAGATAACCATAGATCAAATTGACTTGAAATCAATTCTCCACTGACCTTTAGGATTAGAGGAAACCACTACAAAAGTTTGAAGTCAATTGGATCTCAGTTAGCCTTACTAAATGGGTTGATTAAGCCATTTAGTCATTTTAAACTTTAAAAATTCATAACTTTCAAAATACCTTTCAAAAATTCACCAAATTGGTTTTGGAGCCTCTCTGATATCAGGAGAATTTAAGAAAATTAAAATTTCAATTTTCTAAAAAAGTTGATTTTTTATCATTATTTTAATATTTCAATAATTAAAAAATAATAAAAATTACAAAAATAATAAAATTCACCAAAATGTCACATTTTGAATTCTAACCACTTAGAACAAACCCCATATTTTTCTTATGTCTCTAGGTTGAGATATTAAATTTTAAAGCCTCGGGGTAATTTTAAAATTAAAAAATGTATTTTCTAGCATTTTCACTAAAATAATAATAAATCAAAGAAAAATCAGAAAATTGTAAAATTTGGTTCTCTGGAATCCTTGATATCAGAGAGATTTTTAAAAAATATAAAATTCATTTTTCAACTTATATTCTATTTTTAAATTAATTAATACTCCAGAACTTAAAATAATTTTAATAAATAAAATATAATTCAAAAAATCATCAAAATTAGTCCAAGAGGTCCTCTGGTCATTAGGAATGCCCCATAATTTTCTTAAGGACAGAAACTTTCCCTTGGTCATATTATTAAATTTTCCTTGGAAATCCTTATTTTCCACTAAAAATAATTATATAAATAAATTAAATACGTAAAAATCACATTTTCTCCTCTAATGTCTTCATTGATATATGAGTGAAGTCACATAAAAATTTCAAGTTCATTTAAGCTCAATTTAATGAGTTATGAAATTATTAAGCTCAAGGGCAAAATGGTAATTAAAATTTTAACCCTTAATTAAAATTTTAGGCTTAATAAAATGAAAAGGTAAAATATTTGATCTTAATCTGATTTGGATGATTGAAATTTAAATAATTGAAGGGTACAAACCTATTAAACAATTCAACAATAATTAAAATAAACCTTAATCAAATAATTAATTAAATTTGAAAGAATAATAAAATTGGAATTTTTAAAATAAGTGGATGTTATTAGGAAGAATTTTGCTCTTTAATTTAAGAACCCCTAAATTAATCATCCCAATAATATTTAATTCCTAATTAAAATCCAAGTTTAAGATTTGAAATGCTAAAAGACTTAATCATTAAATTAAGTTAAGGTTAAATTATTTAAAGCAAATCCCTTTAAAATAAAATATTAAATTAAATTAAATTAAATTAAAATTAAATTAAAAATTAAATTAAATTAAAACACATTAAATTAAATCAAATTAAATTAAATTAAATTAAATTAAAATTAAATTAAATTACATTAAATTAAATTAAATTAAATCAAACTAAATTAAATTAAATTAAAACTAAATCAAATTAAATTAAATCAAATTGAATTAAATTAAGCTAAAGCATATTATATTAAATTAACTTAAATTAAATCAAATTAAATTAAACCACATTAAATTAAATTAAATTAAGTTAAATTAAATTAAATTAAATTGAATATAACATCACCTAAGACATTGAAGAATTCAAAATAAATCTAAAACAACTTCAACACTATTCCAAACTTAAATCATCACTTTCAACTTAAATTTAATCACAAATCATTAAATATCATTTTGCCTCTTAGGAGCTTTTACTATTATAACTCCTAAATGGAGTATCAAATGAAATGTCATTTCACTCATAAGGATATTCAAATGTCCTAAGTTCACCGAGCAAGACAACAAAACTTAAACTCTCGACGATTAATTCATTTGTGTAATTAAATTCATTTCGACTTAAAACAATCCTAGAAATATTGAAAAGATGTTTAAGATTCGTCTCAAGCACTTCCTCAATATGATAGGATATTTATAAGAACAATCAACTTAGTTGTTCTTCGACGAAGAAAATCGTCCTCAAACTAAAATACAAGAACCTAGACGTCATAGGAAATGACTAACTATAGGATTAGGATTTTGGTAGAAAACCATAACCCTTCCCTTAGCTTTACCTAGGAAATTGCTATAAATGCTTAAATGCTCTAAATTGTATTTTAAGTGCACTTGGGATGACTGGAAGACCCTCCAGTGCACGCTTTTATTTTATTTGCAATTTATCTTACTACAATTCATTTACTCGTGTCGCACTTTACTCTTTTTTTGCATGATAAACAACGACTTGCATGAAAACCTACACCTTTAGGACAGAAACCAAAACTGAAACCCATAACTAAATTAAAAGACACTACAAGATAAAATTCACCGCCACAACATTCAAAATATAAAACAACTCAAAATTTAATCACAAAATGTAACAACAAAACTACAACTACAACTAAATTAAAACGTCTTGTTGGATGATCGGGAATACCTCGATGATGTAACCTACGTGTTGCTAACGGGATTTCCCACTGTCTAAATGAAAGTGTGGAACTCATTCAACTGAGTTTAGCAAATTCATCCGGACTAAGTGAATCCGATAAAAATAACGATGCCTGGAAGGATGGAACCGCTGGATCTTAACCGGTGTTGTTATAATCAACTTTAAGATTTGTCTTAACTAAAATATTAAAGACACGTGGAAATTAAGACTTGCTCTAAAACCAAACACTTCTCTCATCTCCTCGATTTATGACTTCTAAAACTAAACCTCTGCAACAACAAGGAGCTCGTGAGCATGGTGGGCAGCACGACCATCGTCATCAGCAAAACCTGAGTCTACTTCAGCAAAACTTTCTTAGAATTAAATAACCAAGCCGTAGGACTTCGAGGTAGTTTGCCTAGTGCAACATAAATCCTCAACTCTTCGTTAGGCATTTGCATGATCATATCATGTAAATTAAGCCCTAACCGGTCTTAGGATTTCTGAGGTAGTCGTCCGATACGACATAAACCCTCACATCTTCGAGGCTGTTTGTATGATTTTATCATACAAATATAAGTCCTAACTAATTAAAATTGGCAAGATCAAAATACTAAATAAACATTAGGGTTTTTTTTCTAAATCCAAGCCAAACAATAGGATAGTCGGGAAATTACCGAAGTTCGCTTCGAATCTGTGATTTCTCCTACCCTTCTTCCTTTGAATTCCCAAAACAAAGTGTTTCAAATTTGATTCATTCCCTATTGAAATTCCAAAATTCAATCCATTGAAAACTTAAACTTCAAATTCCCGAAAGCAGAATCTATTAATTATTATCGAGAGTTTTCTTAGGTGATTCCCGTCACTTAAGATGTAATTAACTATGTGGGCTCGCTCTTATAGTGGAATTTTAAGAACCTGAGTAATATAAACCCCGCTTAATTCATTTATATTAAGCAGGGGAACTTGTCGGCTTATAAAATTGGTTCGCGGACCAAACGGATGTCACAAATCTCCTAGTTTATCTAATCGAGCCCCATCATCAAGCAAAGGTGTCTATTCTTCGAGATAGTATACACGGCTCATGGTGTGGCGCTCGTTTATATAAACTATTTGGGACGTGAGATCGGTTTGATTTCATATCTTAAAACTTTTAAACTTAAAATTACTTTCAAAATCAAATGTTATCTTTTAAACTATATATATATTTAAATTAAATTTAAAATATAAAAAAAATTCGCCGACAATTTCTGTAGGCGACCCCCCTTTTCAAAATAAAACACAAAACCTAAAAATAAGCCGCACAATTTCTGGCGACTCCGCTGGGGAATAGTTCCTCTCTCCATTTTAATCAAATAGTTCTGCTTTCAAAATCGGTAGTGTATCCATGTCCCTAATGGATCAAACTACCCTTCTTTCCGTTGGAATATTATGTGCATTTCTACCTCGAACGAGTATAACCAACATTCTCTCGGATTTAGGAGCCACCGTTTAGGACACTCCTAAACAGAGAGGTTCCGAGATCCTTTTACCTCATTTCTGAGGTGAGGTGGACCCCCAATAGGTGTTAGTTTAGGAGTGATCCTTCGAGTCGAGAAGTCTTGCATAAGGCTTTCTTTTCCCTTCTAATTCTGAATCAGATTCATTATCTTCCCTACACCTTTGAACATTCCGTTCTAAATAAACAAACCCTCTAATGAATGACTCTTTTAATAAACATACATGAACAAGATTGTGTTCGGACTCTTTTCGATTCCTTTCTTTTCGTCCCGATGAGAAGAAGTATAACTCGGACCGACAATCGAATCTACCTTGCAGAAATGGAAGCCCCAAACCGATTTTCTCCTTCACCAACGGATCGGACTTCGCCGTTTACAAGGATGAGCCGCCCGACAATGGGATCATCCGGTTTGACAAGGATTCGAAAACGCAAATGTCAAGATCGCCGACGTTACCCTTTTCGCACTAATGGACAAAGTGTCGAAACCGAGAAACCCATGATCGAGTTCAACCTTAAATCGACTCAAGAATTTCCTCTCCGCAAAGGGTTCCACTCGAAAGGAATACCGTTGTCCATAGAAGGACCGTTATCTCTACCCCCACCTGGCCTAGTCGTCTCGCACCGACCCCGGCTCCCGCCAACCGAAGGGGAAGGAAGTTCAAATTTGTAACGAGCATGTTACCGCGGAGGGTACAGATTTCCGTGTAAAACCTTCGTTTTTGAAATTGGGTCCAGCTCAAGGGTTCCACCCCTAACACGGACTCGGAGGAGAAACGAGGCAGGAAGATTGCACGAGAAGGCCGTAGCCGCCGAAGTCGCTTTCCTGAAGAAATTCCCGAGTACACACCACTACCCGAATACATACCATCGTCCGAGTATACACCCCTTTGGAAGGGAGTAGATTCCATCCCCTTTCCGCCGCATCGACGAGGAAAATGTCCGCAGGATTGCCTCTACATTACCTCGGCCCGCATACTATAACGACAACAGAAAGAAAAGGGCTAGGGTCGCACCACTCGCCCGATCGCGTACTCGTGATCGAAAAGTTAGCGAAGAAAGAAAGATGCCCCGTGTCGGAAATTTTAAGAAGGATAGTGTGGGTGCCGGCCAAATCTCGTCTTGGGTCGCGAGTAGAATCCGCTATTGTCGCGGAAGAACCAAATAAGAAAATGAAGGCTAGCCCACCCGTTGTTGTTTCGTGTTTACGGATCGTGGAGGATACCACCTTCCAAACATTCGACCGACTGCACCATCCGGTCCTAGGCCTTCGTTGTTAGAAGGATGGTATGGCGTCCCACTACCGGCCAATTAAGACCGAAACAACGACCGTAAAAGGAAAGTCTCGTCAGGAGACTCGAGTCCGAAGAAAGTGCTACCGCAATGAAAGGGAACTCATGAGAAAGAAACTCGATACGCTATCACATGACACCTGCAAGGATATACAGAAAAGGCCATTAGAAGACGCTATGGAAAAGTTAAGAACTGACATTCGTCGACTAGCAAGGGAAAGGGAAGAGAAGTTCGGAGATGAAGTTGACTCGTCAGAGTTCATGGATGATGAGTATGCAGAAATTAACATGGTAGAAACACAAGCTTCATCAGCTTCACAAGGTGCTCCCGCAACACGCGAAGAGAGGAGCCTAAGTAATGAGAAGGCAAGCTTCAAGAGAAAGATGATACGATCGCCCAAATGGCGAAAAGGATGGAAGAGATGGCCGTAGCCCTAGCCACTTCCGTAGTCGGTTCAACCCCAAAGGGAAACACCCCCGAAGTCATTCACATTGTAGACGGAGGAAAGGAGATTACATCTGTCAACGGGGATGATCAACTAAAAAAGGATGCGACACAAAGCATGATTCCAGAAAAGGATATCAAGAGCTTAGTGGAACAGCAGGTGCGAGAAGCCTTGGCACAATCAAAGAGCGGGACATCCATTCGGACGGGTAGACCTTACCCTGAAGAATTCGACGCTGTCCAATATCCGAAAGGCTTCGTACCACCTCTGTTCAAGACCTTTGATGGAACCGGAAACCCTCGGCAACATGTTGCACATTTTCGTGCTAGTTGTTGCAATGCCGGCGGAAGTGATGCTTTACTCTTCCGACAATTTGTCGACAGACTGTCGTGGATCGCCTTGATTGGTATGCGGAATTACCAAACGGTTCTGTGAAGACATTTTCAGAGTTAGAGAACCTCTTCATCAAGCGATTTGTCGGAGCTCAGCACCACATCACTATAGGTGATTTAGTGGTAGAGAAGCAGAAGCCGAATGAAACCTTGGTGGACTACATACTTCGATGGAGGAATCTAAGTATGAAGTGTGATCCACAAGCATAAGAATAAGATGCGATCGGCATTTTACTAAAAAGCATCCATGGCCGATAAAGCACTTCTCCTCAAGGGATTTACTATTAAGACTTTCGAGAAGTTGTTAAGCAAGGCCGTAAGCTTGCAAGAGGAGGCAAAGCAATTAAGCTTCACCGATAAACAGACAAACGAAGCCTCGTGAAAACTTTTGAAAAGAAGTTCGGGATCGTCGCAAAGAATCGATAAAGGCAAGCAACCGATACAAATATCGTCGAACGGCCGCGAAGAACTCACCGTAATTACTAAGAACCCCGACCCAACTATCGACCATCTCAACAAGTATGAACAACCGCCTCGTCCACAACGTACGTTTAGTGGAGTTCCCGAGCAGGAGTATCCATTCAAGAATGAGGCAGATGCCGAAAATGTTCCGCATACTCGATGAAGACTCCGCATTTCCAATCGCCGCAGCCTAAAAGACTCGTAAGAAGTCGACAAGAAAAGTGACCCCAACTTTCGCCCTTACCACCGGATGCTCAGGCACAAGATAGAAGATTGTATTACCTTCAAAAGTTGGCTCAACGACAATCTTCGGAAAGGGAATATAACGATCCCGAAAGAATACATGAAGGAACCCCGTAAAAGGAGGTTCCGTCAATGTTATCTCGACGGATTTCATTGTTCCGATGCATCCTTATGCAACCGATGATGGATGGACTACCGCTTGGACAAAGTCTTCGAAGAAGATTTTAGATCGCATCCAAACCACTTCGGTGCGAGCCTCAATTCGTAGTTCGAAAACCGTCAAGTCGGCGCTATCACTTGCGATGTAAGAACCACCTCAACAAGAGACGGCCGAAGAGAAGAAGAAAATCGACGAAGAAGAGAAGACCGGGGCACCTAAGGCTGGACTAGGGGCCGCTTATCCTAGGATAGTTGTTTCCGATTCGGGGGAGAAATCCCTCGAACCTCTCGACTCGTATGATTATCTACCCACTCCGGTGGGATCTTATAATGATGAGGGTTATGGCGTTGGCTACATTTCGATCGTTTCTAACGATTACGTAACTAGCGACAATCAACCTAATCCGGACGTCGATTCCGATACAAATAACAATTCTCAAATCATACACAATCTCGACGATCACAATGACGAAGAAGACATCCACCGAGAAGGCTACGAGAGTTCAACAAGCAACGAATCTATTCGCGAGTTTCGAGGAGCTCCACTCACAATAGAGTTAGGAGCCTTCGGACTCGAAGCTAATCCCGAAGAATCCGTCATTCCAATTCGAAGGAGACACCAAGAAACTCAATGCTAAACTTAGAAGAAATCACGAAGTCAACTTAAGAAGTGGAAGAGTACTACCTCCGAGAATGGGTCCAAAAGACAAAGGAAAGCGTGTGGTTGTTCCAGAAGAACCAACCCCGGCAGAAGAAATACCCATTCGAGAAGAAAACGAGGCACATGAAAACAAAGTGGACTACAACGTGCTAGCTCCATCTTAGGAAACTACCACACAACCGAGCATCTACGACGCTCTCATCTTATCAAAAGAGATGAGAGAAGCTCGATCAAGGCCTTACTTCGATCCGAAATTTGCTTAGCTCAAATGGCCGGAGAGTCCTCAGATGAGGTTTGCTCGTTAAAGGAACGACGAGGTGTTACCTTCACGGACAACGACCTACTACTCTGGGACAGCGGTACCACAACCGACCCTTGTACATTTCTGGGCTCATAATTGGGAAGTTTACACTCTCCGCAGTATTGGTGGATCCAGGAGCATCAATCAATATAATGAATCTTCGAACGCTAAGCATACTTGGAAATTGATGCCGCCGAGCTCGAAGCGCACAAGATGTTATTAAGAGGATTCAACCGTAAAAGGAGAAAGAGCCCTCGGATCAATAACATCGCTAATGAAGACCGGTGACTTAGCAAAGACAACCGCGAAATTTCACATAATCGATTCAGAAACGTCATTCAACGCTCTACTGGGCCGACCATGGATACATGAAAACAGGATGGTACCATCATCTCTACATCAATGCATTAAATACTATGATGGAGGGGAACAGTGTATCAAAGGTGACTTACAACCGTTCTCCGTACATGAAATCGGAATCCATGAAGATGCGACTTATTATGCACCTCCGAAGAAAACAATCTTCTCCGGAGATACCATAACAAATGAAGCAAAAGAAATTTGGGACAACGAAGAACCCGAAGTTCTAGTCCATCGCTCACTCACCACTCCCTTACGGCGAGATGGTGAAGGTTTCTCCACAATTCGCATCCGAGGACGAGGCCGGACGAGGTCGTGGCGCAGACATTAGGACGATTGGACGAGGAAACCAACCATCAATGTTGATCGGGAAGATAGTTCCGAAGAAGAAAAAGGAATCAAACAAGAAGCAGCGACAATAAGTCGGAAGAAGCCGCAATTCAGAATCCTTCTCGAAGATGAAAGAAACGAAGAATATAAATCGATGTACGAGAAGATTAACCATTATGTACATACTATGAACCTGACCCCGATCCATTCTAGTAAGATCGAGGGTATGGAGGTCAAAGAGGTACGTAGTGGTGGTACAAAGCCCATCAAATTCTACCGTGGTGCTCCTTCCTCCAAAACTGAAAATAATGTACAATTTGAAGATGCTACTTCATCAGAATTAATGGAATTACCTTTTGAGTGGTACTCTCCCCGTGTTCAAAATTTAATTCGCCGTGGTTTCTTACCTCGACAATGGACAAAAGGTCGATCACAACATTTCGAAAATTTATGGAATAACTCCGGTCGTCCACCCAATTCAAAACATGGTCTCGGATTCGGCACAGCAGGATCAGTCGACGATACCGAATTTTGCTTGGTTGTCACTCGCGAGTCTAATGAAAACCGCATGGAAACTACGCGAAGAACTCGAAGATTTACAAATTGGAGATGCTCCACCGCAGTTCGAAGAAGAGATCAAATCTACAATAGATGAGTTAACGGAAGTTAACTTAGGCACTAGCAAAGAACCTAGACCTACCTTTGTTAGCTCCTTACTCAATAAAGAAGACTCGAAGAAATAATTAAGTTATTAATGGAATTTAAAGACTCGTTTTGCTTGGAGCTACGATGAGATGCTGTGTTTAGCTCCGGAGGTCGCATCCATAAGCTAGGTGGATCCCGCTTTCGGTCTTGCAGACAAGGTCCCGAAGAATGCGTCTAGTAAATCGAACAACAAGTCATACTCGAAGTTAAAAAGCTAATAGACGCTAAATTTGTCCGTGAAGAACAATACCCGACTTGGTTAGCCAATGTGGTACCAATCGGGAAGAAGAATGGTTCGATCGAATTTGTGTGGATTTCGTAGATTTAAACAAGGCATGTCCAAAAGATGAATTTCCTCTACCGATCCCGCATTAATGATCGACATTGCTTCAACACATGAAATATTCTCATTCATGGATGGATCTTCGTGATACAACCGCATAAAAATGGCTTCGAAGATGAAAAACTTACAGCATTCGAACGCCGATCGGAGTATATTGCTATACGCTGATGCCATTCGGACCGAAGAACGCAGAGCAACCTACCGTAGAGCGATGACAAGAATTTTTGATGATCTCATCCACAATCAAGTCGAATGCTACGTGGACGATGTGGTCATCAAGAGCAAAGTAAAGGAAAACCAATTCGTATGATTCGAGAATTGTTTTCAAACGATTAAGACAATTTAACCTTAAGATGAATCCCTTAAAATGCGCCTTCGGCGTCACCTCCGGAAATTCTTAGGATTTGTCGTCCGACATCGCGGAATTGAAATCGACTCGAAAAGATTAAAGCTATCTTAGAAATGCCACCTCCCGCAACCTTAAAACAACTACGATCTTTTCAAGGAAAGCTCGGCATATCTTCGACGCTTTATCTCAAACTTGTCGGGTAGGTGTCGGCCTTTCTCGGCACTAGTTAAAAAGGACGCCAAATTTATTTGGGAAGAGAAATGCCGCAGGGCCTTCGAGGACATTAAACAATATCTAATGACACCTCCCGTCTTAGCAGCCCCGGAGCCTCAGGTAGATCACCGATACTTATACCGCGGCTTGAGACGACTCTCTCGGAGCCCCGTTAGCCTGTGTCAATGATGAGGGTAAAGAAAATGCTCTTTACTATCTAAGCCGTCGTTTATCGCCAACGGAAATAAAGTATCCCTGCAATTGAAAAGCACCTGTTTGGCCCGATCTTCGCCGCTCAAAAGCTCGAGCACTACATGCTTTCTCATAAGGTCAACCTCGATCTCGAAATTTAATCCATTGCAATACTTGATGACCCGTCCAACGCTTTCCGGCGGACTTCGCGCGGATGGTCAATGATATTATCGCAATTCGATATAACTTTCGTGCCTCTTCGTGCCGTAAAGGGACAAGTCTTAGCGGACTTCCTCGCAAGACACCCTTTGCGGCAGCACCGCCTCTCAATGACGACTTGCCGGATGAACAAATAATGAACCTAGAAGACCATGATGATCGACGTCGGGAATTATATTTCGATCGGAGCATCTTCAAGACACAAAGATGAAGAATCGCAAGTGATAAGTGCTCATGTGCAGGCGGATCGGACTAATCTTTATAACACCGGAGCGGGGGATGTTAAGATACTCCTACCACTCGACGTGAGCCGTGTACAAATAACGAAGCGAGAATACGAAGCCCTCGTACTGTGACTAGAATTAACTATTCAAATGGGGATAAATGTACATCAACATCTACTGAGGATTCGCGGCTAATCATTCAACAGATCGCCGGACAATACGAATTTTAAAACCAAGACTCGCAGCAATACTTCCAAGATGCCATATACAGTTGGAACGGATTCCGAATGTGACAATCTACAAATTCTAAAAGAAAACGCTTTAGCGGCATGCGCTAGCCCGTCTCTGCAAAAGAATTTGCCTGTTTGCAAGATGAATCAGTGGAAGTGTCGAGCTCACGGACGTCGGGTCCTATCACAGACTCGACATAGACACGATACGCAAATCGAGAAAAAGAAAAAGGATCGATTGCAAGACAGTGATGTAGAAAACACGAAGATCGGCGACAGCCATTAATGGATTACTCGCAACATGGGAAAACTACTGAGACGATAGGTCGTTAGCCTCATCGGATCAAGAAAAGAACTCGTCCTACGCATTAATAAACAATACATTATACGAAGGTCTTTTCGATCAAATGTGGCTAAGGTGCGCTAAGCGGGTCCGAGGCTCGTGAAATTGTTAAAGAGATACATTCAGGACTTCGTGGCGCTCACCGGCCGGTCCGAAGATGAAAATGAAAATTAAAAGACTAGGGTACTACCGGGCCCTCGATGATGACCGACCGCATGAAAATCGCCAAGAGCTCACACGTGCCAAGTGCACGGAGTGGTTCTACACCAACCTCCAAATGTGCTACATCCGACAATGCGTCGCGTGCCATTTCGAATGTCGGGGCACCTGGACATAGTGGGTCCAATAGAACCACCGTCGTCAAAAGGACATCGCTTCATTCTTGCGGCTACGGCATTACTTTTCCAAGTGGGCGAAGCGGCTCCACTCGAGAAGTGAAAGCACATCACGTGCTACAATTTTTCAAGAACCAAGTTGTCTACCGTTTCGGGGTGCCGCGCAGGATCATCTCAGATAATGGGTTAGCATTCAGAAGCACGCAAATCAAAATTTTGTCAGGAGACATGGAATCGACTGGAGATATTCAACAATTTACTACCCAAGAGCAAACGGCCTTGCTGAGGCTTTTAACAAAACTCTCGTTCAAATTTTAAAGAAAACCTTGGACGATAATAAGAGAAATTGGCACGAGAAGTTGTTAGAAGCCTTATGGGCCTACCGGACAACCTTCGAACTCCTACTCTAAGCTACGCCTTATGCTCTAGTGTATGGGTCCGAGGCAAGAGTTACCCCTAGAGGTCCAAATCTTCCTTCACTCGAATTGCAGTTGCAAACAAGGTCACGACATGTAAAAGAATGCCAAATTACGATTAGAAGAATTGGAAAACTCGGAAGGGAAAAGACTTGCAGCGCGGCACAATTTAGAACTATACCAAGCTAAGATGGTTCAAGCCCATGACAGATCGGTCCGCCCAAGAACCTTCAAAGTTGGTGACTTAGTTCTCGTTCTCAAGAGACCTATTCTCGCACACCGCAAGATAGGAGGAAAATTTGAACCCACTTGGGAGGGACCGTTTGTAGTTGAGGCGATCACTCGTGAGGCTCCTACCGACTAGTGAACTCGCCAAGGAGAACGACATACGCTTCCGATCAATGGACGATACTTGAAAAAGTATTACGCTACCTGATGTTTCGAAGGAATGAATTTTCCATCCCTAGAAGCACGGGTGAAGTAATTACTTATGACTGGGTCCGAACCCAAAGATAACAAAAAATGTGCTAAAATAAATAAAATCATGATAATAAGGTTTTCCTTATTTTCTCTCTTCCAAATCAAAATCTCTTTCCTGATCTTTTCCTACTTCACTCCTGTTGAATTTAAAAAATATAAAAATAATAATAAAAAAAAATTGTCTTTAATAAACATTTTCTTAATGTTCTTGTTCTTAGTGCCGACCCCGATCCTTTTCCTCGTCTTTTCACAGGGAAATGTCGATCGGGCGGTTGGTCCCGAACTTTAGAAATGGCGTAAGCCTTGCACTCGACGAAAAGAGGTGAAAGATGGAGCGATAATAGTAGATTGACTCGGACTTCGCACCGGCGAGGCCTGCAATACGAGGGAAAGTGACCGGGTCTCGATTGACCGAGAGGAACTGCCTGACCGACAATAATGAAAGTGGGTGGCCCAAGCCACCAATCCAAAGAATAAGAAAAGAAAAAAAAACACTAAAGAAGACAAGAGAATCAAATCTGTAGTCGCTACAGCAGGAGGGCGCTGGCTCGTCGCCGCGCTCACTGCGTAAACTCGGGAAATACGAAGAGCCTACTCTCACGACGAACTCAACGAAGAAATAAAAATCGTCGTATCCGCAAGATGTTAACTAAATTAGCAAAGGACTGGCCGCGACGAGACGAGTTGCTACTACCAGGCATGCATATACTTCGAGGATACGGTTAGCCGGAGAACCCGAAGAAAGGAGACCGGCTCCCAAGATGACGGAAGAAACCGGAGAAATCTCGAGAAGAACGAAGAAAGAAGGCTACTACGCCACCGGATAAAGTCACCGCAGTGCATGACCTTGTTGCGAAGCAACCCGGAGGATGTCCCGACGGACATCACCCCAGAGGAGCGAGGTATGCGGGAGAACGTGAAGGGATTGAGCCATATATCCCACGAGTACGTCACCGGGCCTCGCCATTTGCAAATTATCCCAGAATACGAGTTAGAAAGGATACGAATGTCCAAGAAAAACTTTTGAATACTTCGAGAGAATCGAGGCAGGGAGGATCAATATACTGAAGGCCTCGAGCTACATACGGACGTGTTCTCGTGAATACGAGCAACAACAAATCGTGGATCGCATCCGGGATTTGAAAAGATGGGCCGAGCAGGTGTCGCTTAAGAGAAAACACTTACTCGTAACCCGGAGATGGATGCTAGGGAAGGGGAGAATTACAATACAATGTGGATGTCGCTATAACTTCGCAGAAGACAACAGAAGGGAAACCCACCGGGATACTCCGTCATGGCCGTGTGGATCCAATGCCATTAGTCATTAAAAGGATGGTAAAAAGAATGATAACATGGGGGGTATTGCCAGCAGATTGCATACCCAACAGTTGCATCATCAACATTTACAAGAAGGGTGACTGCATTCCCCGCACATAGATCATCACGATTTTGTTAGACCTTTCTCACAGCTTCTTTTCCGAATGAGTGTAACATCATGTTCGGATCCGACCTCCGGATAGCAGGCCCAGTGAGTTCCGAGGGCCGATAAAGATACCATTACCGGTAGGTTCCGTCATGATACGCGAAGGGCAACGGAGCAAGATGTCGCTAAACATTGCATACCAGGAGTACCAAGTGAAGCGGATCTCGGTTACTTTCGGAAGAATGGACGATGGAAAGCACCTTACCACTTCCAGCCGTACCCGAGCTAGAGAGCCTCCGACCTTACGAGTCGTGAGTTACATGGAAAATATCACACCTCCAACGTACATTCCTACGGCATCCCTTGCCAAGGATGGCTTGGAAGGTGATGTTATCGTAGTTCTCATTCCGAGATCGATACCTAAATTTTGATTCTCATCCGAATTGATACCTAAATTTCAATTCAAAATTTCCGAGACTGGTACCTAAGTTCCAGTTCTCATTCCAAGATTCATACCTAAATTTTGATTCTCATCTGAATTGATACCTAAATTTCAATTCTCAACTTTTGAGTCTGGTACCTAAATTCCAGTTCTCTTTCGGGGACAGTACCTAAATTCTGCCTCCCATCTTTCGAGATCGATACTTAAATTTCGATTCTCTCCCAGGATTGACACTTGAATTTCATTTCCAGCTCCGTTTAAACTTTCGAGATCAGTACCTAAATTCTGATTCTCATCCTTTTCAATTGACACTTAAACTCCGATTCTCATTCCGAGGCTGGTACCTAAATTTCAGTTTTCTTTGCAATCCCGAGATTGGAACCTAGGTTTCAATTCTCATTTCAAATCCAAATTTCCTCAAATTGTTTTTAAATAAAACATCAAATCAAAATCCAAACTCACACATTGAAACTTGAAATTTAAAAGTACAATGAAATCTAAATCAAATTCCCCAGATCTTGTGATTCAGAGCTAACCTCCTTTTCCATTCCCCAGCGAGAGTTCAGGAACCTCCGGTCTTTGAAATATACCTGATACTTCCTAGCGGAAATTTTTCTACTTCGTCCTAGGTTTGTCACTTGGACATCTGTGTTGGTTTTGTCGATCTTTTCAGTCAATGCTAATACGCGCGGTGTGCTTGGTTAGCACACCACACCTATTGGGGGTCCATTTGTTGACCTCATTTTTGATGAGGTCTTCTCTTCTCTCTTTAGTACTTAGGATCTAGCCTTAGGCTTTTCCTTTGACTATCTTAGAGGACTAGAAGTGGAACCCACCCTTTAGAAGTTTAAACACCTCTTGACTCCCTACAAACCACACAAACTTGATTGAAGACCCCTAATCGCTTAGAGGGTTGAAATCAAAAGTAAAGGTTCAAAGGATGAGTTCCCTATAAGACTCTTTGGCCTTAGGACCACCCTCGGTGGCCGTGCGGTGAGGGTCGACTTACACACTCACTACACTCATACTCTACACTCTCACACACACAATCCAAATCCTAAAACCACACCCATACCCAACTTGACTCCCCGACTCATGTAGGTAATTCATAAGGATGGACCTTAACCCCTAAGCCCCCGGTTAAGAGGGTTAGGAACAACATAAGTGAATGCCTCAAATGAGTCCTCTCATGGCTCATATAGGCTTAATATGACTTCATGGCTCAACCAAAGTGATTCCATTTCACTCATATTTGATCAATCTTCATTCTTCCAAAATTTCAATTTTTGACCCCGGGGACCATGCACCTATCAAACCTACCAAAAGCCCTTAAAATTGCCCAAATCCTCCAAAATTTCCAAATCACCCAAAATTCCCCAAAATTAACCTTGAACATTTCCTCACCAATCAAATTGATCATCCATAGCCAAAAATACAAAAAATTCCAAAAGTATCCCCCAATACCCTCCAAATTACCAAAATGCCCCTCTTGAAACAAAAATACAAAAATTCAGAAAATTCCTAAAAAATTCCGAAAAATCCCAAATATTTCTAATTTCATTTTGTCCAACTACACCATGGGCCAATTTTGTCAATTTACCCCACTTTTACCAAAACCCCCAATTTAGCCCAATCTTAACCCAAGTGAACCCAATGTCAAACCAAACCTACCCAATTGACCCCAATTTTGATCCAATTCAATTCTAAACTTCAATTCAATATCCAAAATATCAATCTAGACCAAATCCAAGTCCAATTTGATTGACATTTGAGTCCAATTTCACTTTTGACCTTAAAGCCCAATCTGGACCCATGACCCAAACTTAGCCCAAACTAACCCAATTTAACTCCAATTGACCCCAAACCTTTTCTAAACTTTTACTAACATCCCCACAAACAAAAAACTAACATGATTTGCCCAAAATTTGGACTCAAACCTCACCCAAATCCACCCTAAAGCCAAAATCCCCTAAATGGGCCTACACCTGAACCTAACCCAAATGGGCCCAAACCCCAAAATCAAAACCCAACCAAAGATGAAACCTCTTTGAAACACTCCCATAAACATCTCTCAACATTAATTTTACATCAATTTCATCCTTAGCCCAACATTGGCCCAAGTTAGCCCAATTTGACCTACATTAGCCCATTTACCAAATGAACCCAAATTCAACCTAATTCAATTCCAAACTACCTCAAATTTGCTTCAAATCATTCAAGACACATTCTTAAACTAAACTCAACATTTATTTGGCATGGACCTTTGCAAAATTTTTCATCTAAAGCCCATTGTTAAACATAAAGGCCCACTCCCTTAAACCTTCCTAAAAGCCTACTTCCACCAAATTCAAAGGCCCAAAACCCATCCTAAAGCCCACATTACAATCACATCTCATCCTCACTTAATTGATATCATTCCCTAAGTGCTAAACCCATCATGAAAATAAAACCAAAATGGTATTATGCCAAATCTCATCAAATAACCCCAAAATTTCCAAAAATTCCTAAAGTCTTTTTCCATGAAAGTTGACCAAACTCTTGCCAAGCCATATGTGAGCCAAAGACAAGCCATGTAAAGGCCATATGAAGCCATGGTATGTTTGACATGTGACCAACCCATTAATGGCAAAAGGGGGGCCCTCTTTCTTAAACCTTCATTAAGCTTTTTAACCCCTTCCATGCTACACACTAAACCAAGATTAGCCACATCACTTTGGATGGGGACTTCACCACCCCTTTCTAGCTGATGCAAATGATCCTCCCTCAACCCAAATCAGCCATGGGGAGGTGAACCAAGCCCATTTACATGGGTTGACCAAACCAAGTGCAAAAGAGCCACCTCCCCATTCCATTTGAATCAAACCACTTTGCACATGTCAAGCTTCAATTGAATTCACCAACATCAAGCCCTGACTCACCTGAACATGAAGGTGACCCATGCCTGCCGGCCAGCCACCTGGATCGCCGGAAAACACCATGGCCGAGACCTTGGGAAGAGCCAAATTTTGGAATTCCACCTTGCTAAGCTGCCACACTCCAAATGGCCATTGCAGCTGTTCTTCTCCTCACCAGAGCAGCTGATCCCAACCCTTAAACCCCCCTGGGAGGCCCTCCAGCCTCTCTTATTTAAACACCCCTCCTCTCCGCCAAGAGAGGTACTGAAACAAACCTTAAAGAAAATCTGCCAAAATCATTCCAGACTCTTCCCCATACCTAGAGAACTTCATCCCTACTGAAATCCCCCTGCCATTTCCTCTCTGTGAGATCAATTTCTGAGTTGAAATCCAATCCCAAAACCAGGACACTTCACCATAGTGAGTCAATCCTCAAATTGATTGACTCTACACCTTCACCAGACCAAGAGGAGAAGTTTCCCAGCAAAACCCCCTCACCAGGCCAGCCATTGCTTCCAGCCTCCAAGCTTTGTGATCGGCTGTGGTCACTTTTGTACCTAGGCAATTCACCAGGCCAAGGGACTTCATCTGGAGCTTGCTTGGACCCAATCGAAGGTGACATAGCCCTCAGATTGAAGCTTCACTTCTCTGAGCAAAGGTATGAGCTCTCTCCTTCTCCCGAGCTTCTAGAGATTCTCCATTTAGTTTGAGTCAATTTCAATGCATGTTTTATCGTATGGATGTGTTCGTCTCTTCAAGACAAATCCATAGAGCATAAGAGCACAAAAATCCGTTGAGAATCAAGTGAGAAATTAGGGTTAGAAGGTCGATGGTCACGGGTTCACACCAGTCGTAGACGATGACTGTGAGCCGTTGGATCGCGCGTGTATCAGGAGGACGGTCAGGATCGAGCCGGACAGCGCAATGGTACATGAACCGCGGGCCCCTGGAGTGCTGAGTCGGATGGCGGCGCCGAACCAGAAGACACCGCGTGGCCGTTCGGAAAGGCTAAGGTTGATGCGGCGCCGTGTGGATAAGTAGGAAAACATGGTATTTTTCTATTTATTTAATTACTAGAACTTCAAAAATTCATAACTTTGTGTAGAAAAATCCTAAAAATAAAATAAAAATACTCTCTTGCTCAGTAAACAAAGGAGAATAACGTGGAAAAGAAATCAAGTAATTTCATTAAGTATTTTATTTTTAATTATTTATTTACTCTCTGCATTGTTTTAATTCTCCATTTGCATAGGCAATTCACCATGGCATGAGACCATGGGGCTTTTGAAAGCCTCGAACTTGGAAACATTCCCTGAATTTTTCGAGGTCGGGAGGCCATCCTATGAGAAGTTATTGATTTTTCAATTGCATGTTACTGTTTTGAGTATTTTAATTCCAATAATTAGCATGTTGAGACATAAATTCTAGGAAAATTTGGTGATGTTTCTTATGACTAGAGGAACCTGCGAAAAATAGGTTTTGGGTTAATTCACTTGGAACAACCCTAATTGGCCTAAATACCCAAAATTGATCTTTAATTAATTAGTGTTAATCACATATCAAATTAAATTGAAAACAATTCTCCACTGATCTTTAGAATCAGAGGAATATCACATAAAAATTTGAAGTTAATTACACTTGATTAACCCCACCAAATGGGTTGATTAAGCCTCTTAAGCAAAATGGATAAAATTAAACTTTAAAAATTCCTAACTCAGAAAATATTTTTAAAAAATTTACAAAAATGATTTTGGAGCTTCTCTGATATTAGAGGAACTTAGGAAAATTAAAATTATAATTTTATAAAAAAGTTGATTTTTATCATTATTTTAATGTTTTTAATAATTAAAAAATAATAAAAATAATAAAAATATTAAAAATCACCAAAATGTCACATTTTGAATTCTAATCATTTAGGAACAAACCAAATATTTTTCTTAAGTCCCTAGGGTAAGATATTGAATTTTAAAAGCTTAATGTAATTTTCAATATTTAAAAAATGTATTTTCCCACCTTTTCACTAAAATAATTCTAATAAATCAAAGACAAATCAGAAAAATACAAAATTTGTTTCTCTGAACTCCTTGAGGTCAGAGAGATCTAAGAAAAATATAAAATCCATTTTTCAACTTTAATTTTATTTTAAAATTAATTAATGCTCCAAAAATCTAAATAATTCTAATAAATAAAATATAATTAAAAAAATCACCAAAATAGGTCCAAATGGTCCTCTGGTCAATAGAAACATCCCATAATTTTATTAAAGATAGAAACATTTCCTTAGTCATGTTATTGAATTTTCCTTGAAAACCCCTATTTTCCATTAAAAATAATTACATAAATAAATTAAATATAGAAAAATCACATTTTCTCCTCTAATGTCTTAATTAACATGTGAGTAAGGTTGCATAAAAATTTCAAGTTCATTTGAGCTTAATTTAGTGAGTTATAGAATTATTAAGCTTGAAGGGCAAAATGATAATTAAAAATTTCAATATTTAATTAAAATTTTAGGATTAATCAAAGGGGAGGGTAAAATATTTGATTTTAAACTGATTTTTGGATGATTGAAACTTAAATGATTGAGGGTAGAAACCTACTAACCATTTTAAGTATAATTAAAAAAAACTTTAATTAATTAATTAATTGAAATTTTGGAAGAATAATAGAAATTGGAATTATTAAAGTAGGGATATTATTAAGAGGATATTTATTCTTTAATTTAAAAATCCCTAAATAAATCACTTCAATAATACTTAATTCTTACTTAAAAAAAATTAAAATAATAATCCAAATTAAAATTAAACTAAAATTAAATTAAATTAAATTAAAATAAAATTAAATTAAATTAAATCAAAATTTAAATTAAATTAAATTAAATTAACTTAAATTAAAATTTAATTAAAATTAAATTAAATTAAATTAAATTAAATTAAATTAAATTAAATTAAAATTAAATTAAATTAAATTAAATTAAATTAAAATTAAATTAAAATTAAATTAAATTGAATTAAAGTCATTTAATAACAAACCAAAATAAAATCATTAAGAATTAAATCTGAAATGACTTGAACACTATTCCAAACTTAAACTAACTTTTTATAATTAAGTCAAAATTCAAATTAAATCATTAAGTTTAAATCATAAAAAATGCTTAATAATTTGATTTGCCCTTATAAAGCTTTTAGTATTATAACTTTTAAGTGAGGTATCAAGTGAAGTGTTACTTCACTTATAGGATATTCAAATGTCCTAGTTCATCGAGCGAAGAGAACAAAACTTAAACTCCTGGATGATTAATTCACTTGTATAATTAAATTCTCTTGGACTTAAAACAATCCTCAGAGGTATTGAAAAGATGTTTAAGACTCGTCTTAAGCACTTCCTCAATATGATGGGATGTTTATAAGAACAATTAAACTTAATTGTTTTTTGGTGAAGAAAATTATCCTTAAACCAAAACACAAGAACCTAGACGTCATAGGAGATGACTAGCTATAGGATTAGGACTTTGGTAGATAACCAAAACCTTTCCCATAGCTTTACCTAGGTACTTGTTGAAACATTTAAATGTCTTAACATGTGTTTTAAGTGCATCTTGGGATGATGGGAAGACCCTCCAGATACGCTTTTATTTTATTGCAATTTACGTTATTGCAATTTACTTACATGCACTGTACTTTATTTTTCTTGCATGATAAACAACTGTTGCATGAAAACCAAAACCTTTAGGATAGTCCCTGAACTGAAATTAAAACTAAATTAAAAGTCATTACAAGATAAAAATCACCGCCACAACATTTCAAAATATAAAACAACTCAAAATTTAATCACAAACAGAACAACAAAACTACAACTTTAACTAAATTAAAACGTCTCGTTGAATGATCGGGAATACCTCGGCTGATGTAACCCACGTGTTTCTAACGAGATTTCCCATGGTCTAAATGAAAGTGTGGAACTCATTCAGTTGAGTTTAGCAAATTCATCTGGACTAAGTGAATTTAATGAAAATAACGGTGCCGGGATGACGGAACCGTGGGATCTTAATCGGCTCTGTTTAATCAACTTTAAGATTTGTTTTAATTAAAACATTAAAAACACTTGGATTTTAAGATTTTCTCTAAACCAAAACACTTCTCTCATCTCCTGATTTATGACTTCTAAAACTAAACCTCTGCAACAATAAGGAGCTTGGAGCACGGTGGGCAGCGCGACCATCTTCATCAGCAAAACAACTCTACATCAGCTAAGCTTTCCTAGATTTAAATAACACAGCCATAGGACTTCGAGGTAGTTTGCTTAGTGCAACATAATTCCTTAACTCTTCGTTAGGCATTTGCATGATCATATCATGCAAATTAATCCCTAATCGGTCTTAGGACTCCGAGGTAGTCGTTTGATACAACATAAATCCTCACATTTTCGAGGCTATTTGTATGATTATGTCATACTAATATAAGTCCTAATTAATTAAAATTGGCAGGATTGCAACATTAAATAATCTTCTCAAACTCAAGCCAAACAATAGGATAGTTTGGGAAGTTGCCGAGATTCTTCTTGGATCCTCGGCTTCTCCTACTTCTCTTCGATGGACTCCGAAAATAAGCTGTTCCAAATTTTATCCATTCCCTATTGAAATTTTCAAAATTCGATCCTTTGAAAACCTTAAACTTTGAAATTCTTGAGAGCAAAACCACTGATCATTATCGAGAGTTTTCTTCAATTATTCACTTCATTTAAGATGTAATTAACTATAGGGGCTTGCCCTTATAGGGAACTTTAAGAACCCGGGTAATATAAACCCCTGCTTAATTCATTTATATTAAGCGAGGGAACTGTCGGCTTATAAAATTGGTTTGTAGACCAAACGAATGTCACAAATCTTCTAGTTTATTTAACCGAGCCCCATCGTCAAGCAGTGTGTCTATTCTTCGGGATAGATACAAGGTTTGTGATACGGTGCTCGTTTATATAAACTATTTGGGATGTGAGATCGGTTTGATTTCACATCGTAAAATCTTCAAATTTAAAATTATTTTCAAAATAAAATACTACTTTTCAAATTATTCATTTGAATTAAATTAAAAATTCACCGACAATTTCTGTTAGGCGACCCCTTTTTCTAAAGTACAACACATAAGCTAAAAATATGCCGACAAAGTGTTTTAGGAATTTTTTGAAATTTTGGGGTTATTTGATGGGATTTGGCATAATACCATTTTGGTTTGATTTTCATGATGGATTTAGCACTTAGGGATTGATATTAATTGAGTGAGGGTGAGATGAGATTGTAATAGATGGGTTTGGGCTTTTAAAATTTGGTAAAGGTGGGCTTTAAAAATGGTTTAAGGGAATGAGCTTTTATGTTTCAAAATGGGCTTTTAGATGAAAAAATTTACAAAGGGCCATGCTAAATAAATGTTGGGTTTGGTTTAGGGATGTGTCATGAGTGATTTGAGACAAATTTGAGGTGATTTGGAATTGAATTGAGTCTAATTTTGGGTCCCCTTGGTGATAGTGTCAAAATAGATCAAAATGGGCTAACTTGGGCTAAGGTTGGGCTAATGTTGAAATTGATGTAAAGTTAATGTTGAGAAATGTTTATGGGAGTGTAACAAAGAGTTTTCAACCTTGGTTGGGCTTTAATCTTGGGATTTGGGCCTATTTGGGTTCATGGTGGATTTAGGCCTATTTAGGGAATTTTGAGTTTGGGTTTAATTTGAGTAAGGTTTGGGTCCAAATTTTGGGCAAACTATGTTAATGTTTTGTTTGTGGAGATGTTAGGGAAGATTTAGAAAAGGTTTGGGACCAATTGGGGTTGAATTGGGTTGGTTTGAGCTAGGTTTAGGTCATGAGCCAAAATTGGGCCTTAGGCTTCAAATTGAAATTGGGCTCAAATGTCAATCAAATTGGAGTTGGATTTGGTCTAAATTGATATTGGGGATGTTTAATTGAAGCTTAGAATTGAATTAGACTAGAATTGAGATCAATTGGGGTGGTTTGGTTTGACATTGGGTTCACTTGGGTTTAAAATGGGCTAAATTGGGAGTTTTGGTAAAAGTGGGGTAAATTGGCAAAATTGGCCCATGGTGTAGTTGAACAAAATGAAATTGGGAATATTTGGGATATTCTGAAATTTTTTGGAATTTTTGGATTTTTGGGTCAAGAGGGGCATTTTGGTAATTTGGAGGGTATTGGGGGTATTTTTAGAAATTTTGGTATTTTTGGTTATGGATGATCAATTTGAATGGTTGGGAAATGTTCAAGGTTGATTTTGGAAAAGTTTTGGGTGATTTGAAAATTTTGGTGGTTTTGGGTAGTTTCAAGGGTTATTTTTAGGCTAGGTGGGTCCGGGGCCCCAGGGGTCAAAAATTGAAATTTTGGAAAAATGAAAATTGAGCAAGTGTGAGTGAAATGGAATCATTTTGGTTGAGCCATGAAGCCATGATAAGCTCATATGAGTCATGAAAGGACTCATTTGAGGCATTCACTATGTTGTTCCTAACCTTCTTAGCGAGGGGCTTAGGGGTTAAGGTCCATCCATGTGAATTACTTACATGAGTCAGGAGATCAAGTTAGGTATAGTTGTAGTTTTCAGGATGTGTGTGTGAGGGTGTAGTGGATGTGTAAGTCAGTTCTCATCAGACCAGGCCACCCAGGGTGATCCTAAGGCCAAAGAGTCCTATAGGGAACTCATCCTTTAAACTTCCACATTTGATCTCAACCCTCCAGGTGATTAGGGGTTTACAATCAAGCTTGCGGGGTTTGCAGGGAGTTAAGAAATAGTTTGAATTTCTAAGTGGTGGATTCCATTTCTAGTCTTCTAGGATAGTCAAAGGAAAAGCTTAAGGCTAGATCCTAAGTACTAAAAGGAGAAGAGAGCACCTCATCAAAAATGAGGTCAACATCATCATCACCAGCTTCTTCAACTTCTTCTGCATAAGCAGGTCGGTAGGGAACATAGCTGGGGCAGGTAGGAAATATCACTCTAATGTCTCCCATGATAAATCTGACCTAGGCTTCATGATAGGCAGTATCATACTCGACTCTCCTCCTCATGTAATCTTCATTTACATCACTTCTAGCCTCAAATCTATTTATCCCACTATGGAGTCTATAAATATTGCCATGTAGTTTATCCATACCAGCACTCTGAATCCTCAAGAGCTCCATCACATCAGATAATGTAGGTGGTTCAGAAGTAGATGGATGTCCCGGCTTGTAGTAGGAATATCAGTACTCCTACTTTCACGTCTTCCTACACATGAGACACATAAGTCTGAATAATAGTCTTGGTAATAGGTCTCAGTGGTATGGCTACCTCTTCAGAACTATCAGAATCAAGGCAAGATGTCCTAATCCACCAGTAATTTCTCCTCTAGCAACACTCTTAATGTTCTTGTAGATGATAGATGTAATATCAATCTTCTTCATGGTCTGAATACAATAATTTAGAATTTCTTTATCCTTTGTAACTTCATGGTGGTGATATGAAGGTACCAGTCACAAGATTTGGAGAATTTTGATTTAGATTTCATTTCATTTTATGTTCAAATTTTGATGTGTGAGTTTAGATTTGGAATTTTAATTTAGATTGCGGTTTAATTTAAGATTACTTCGACGAAATCTTGAATTTGAATTTTGGATTTGAAATGAGATTTGAAACCTAGGTTCCAACCTCGGGATTGCAAGGAAAACTGGAATTTAGGTACCAGCCTCGGAGTGAGAATCAGAGTTTAAGTGTCGATTGAAAAGGATGAGAATCAGAATTTAGGTACTGATCTCAAAAGAGAACTGAAATTTAGGTACCAGTCTCACAAGTTTGGAATTGACATTTAGATGTCAATTTGAAAGAGAATCTAATATTAGGTATCGATTTCGAAATGAGAACTCGAATGTAGGTACCAGTCTCGAAAATTTTGAATTGAAATATAGGTATCAATTCAGATGAGAACCGAAATGTAGGTATCAATCTCGAAATGAGAACTGGAATGTAGGTACCAGTCTCGAAAATTTTGAATTGAAATGCAGGTATCAATTCAGATGAGAATCAAAATGTAAGTATCGATCTCGAAATGAGAACTAGAATGTAGGTACCAGTCTCGGAAATTTTGAATTGAAATGTAGGTATCAATTCAGATGAGAATCAAAATGTTGGTATCGATCTCGAAATGAGAACTGGAATATAGGTACCAGTCTCGGAAATTTTGAATTGAAATGTAGGTATCAATTCATATGAGAATCAAAATGTAAGTATCGATCTCGAAATGAGAACTGGAATGTAGGTACCAGTCTCGGAAATTTTGAATTGAAATGTAGGTATCAATTCAAATGAGAATCGAAATGTAGGTATCGATCTCAAAATGAGAACTGGAATGTAGGTACCAGTCTCGAAATTTTGAATTGAAATGTTGGTATCAATTCAGATGAGAATCGAAATGTAGGTATCGATCTCGAAATGAGAACTGGAATGTAGGTACCAGTCTCAGAAATTTTGAATTTAAATGTACTGTGGAGATTTTGATTTAGCGGGAGATTGAAATGAGATGTGAAAGTGTTCCACATCCCACGAGAATCAATCAAAGTTTAATTATTTGGCGAAGGGTTTGAATCCATGCCATCAGAACCAAATCGAAAATTTTTCGTGGTTCTGAAATCATCCCGAGAGAGGGTTTCAAAGGACGTTTGAAGTGGATCTTGATTTGAGGAAGAATTGGATGATTTGAAAAGATGGATTTAGACTAGAATTCAATTTGAGATTTAGATTTGTTTTGTTTGTCCTTTAACGATCCCATTTTTTTTATTTGTTGTTTATTTAGTGTTCATGTGAATTTGAAGTTCATTTTACTATTTAGATTTTTAGGAAAAGTTCTCATTTATTTTCTTTTCTCTTCTGTTCTTCGTTCAAAGTTCATTTAATTCTAATGGCGTTTCCCAGTCAATTTGCACAAAAAAAGAGCTGAAGGCAAAATATGACGTAGTCGTTTTCATTCCAACTTCCTGAAAGTACATCATACAACTTTATCTAGTCATGATGACATTTTCCTCAGAAATTTAATGTCTCGTACAATCAAGTAAATCCAAAACGGACTGTGTAAACTTCTTGTTGATCCATCCAAAAGCGACTGTCAAAAAATCCATGTCTAAATAGTAAGAAACATGGGTAATAGCCACCCTTGGCAGGAATGCCGCATGAATGTGCATTGGAGGTGTGATATTTCCCATGTAACTCACAACTCATAGGGCCGGAGACTCTCCAATTCTGGATCTGGTTGAAAGTGTTAAGGCATTTTTCTGTCGTCCATCCTTCTAAAAGTAACGGAGATCCGCTCCACTAGCACTCCCGGTATACAATGTTTTGCGATGTCTGCTCCATTTCCTTTTAATATCATGACAGAGCCTACCGGAAGTGGTATCTCCACCGGCCCTCGAAACTGTGCAGAAAGGTCTGACAAAGTCGTGGTGGTCTATGTGTGGAGGTATGCAATCGCCCTTCTTGTAAATATTTATGATGCAACTGTAGGGTATGCAGTCTGCTGGCAATACCCTCCACGTTATCATTCTTTTCACCATTCTTTTAAATATCCTCGGCATTGGATCCACCTCACTGCGACGGAGTATCCATGGGGGATTTCCTTTTCTGTCCTCTGTGAAGTTATAGCAACATCCGCATTATATTGTGACTCTTCCTTTCCCTGGCATCCATCTCCGGGGTTCTGAATAAGTATTTTCCCTCAGACGGCCTGCTCGGCCCATCTTCTGAAGCTCTAAGATGCAGTCCACAATCTGCTGGTGCTCGTACTCTGAGAATACATCTGTGTGTAACTGGAGGCCTTCCAAAATGTTGATTCTCTTGCCTCTAATCCTTTCAAAGTATTCGAAAGTCTTTTGCTCAACATTTTGCATTCTTTCTAGTTCATATTCCGGGATGATCTGCAAGTGACAAGGTCTAGTAACGTATTACGGGATGTATGGCTAAATCCCGTCACGTTCTCCTGTATACCTTGGCTCCTCGGGGATTGTCTCTGTCGGGACATCCTCCGGGGTTGCTTCCGCAAAAAGGTTTCTTACCACTGGTGGCTCTGTCTGGCGTCGTGGTAGTCTCTTTACCTCTGAACTTCTTAGAGTTTCCCTTATCTTTTCTGTTGTTCTCGGAGCTAGTTTCCTCTTTTCAGGTTCCTGATGAACCGGTATCTTTGAAATGTGTGTGTCGGCGGTAGCGGCTGTCTCTTCGTGTTGATCTGCTGCTAGTTTAGTCAACATCTTGCGGATGCAGCGATTCTTATTCCTTCTCTGGGTAGCAGTAAGAGTAGCTCTCCTTACCCCTTAAATTTCTACGGGCGCGGCGCTGACGAGCCTGCCCTCTACCGTGGCAACTACTAACTTAATTTTCTTGTTCTCCTTGGTGTTTGTCTTTCTCTTTTTGTTGTTGGAATAGTGGCTTGGGCCACCCATCTTCATCACTGTCTGGCTGTGAAGCTCTTCTCAATCGACTGGGATCAAATCATTTTCTTCGTACTGTAGGCCGGCTGGTGTGAAGTCAGAATCAATCTCTATCACTGCTCCATCCTTCACCCTCTTTTCATCAAGTGCTAGACTCACTCCATTTCCAAAAGTTTAGAACCAACCGCCCGTTCGACATTTCCCTACGAAAAAAAAGGAATGAATCAGGGGTTGTACTAAGAACAAGAACATGACGAATATATTTATTAATGAAAAGTTTTTTTTCATATTTTCTTTTAAAATTTAAACAGGAGTAGGAAAAGGAGTGAAAAAAAATTAGGAACAAGATTTGATTTGAAAGGAAGGATTTGACATTTTATTATTATGGTTTCCCATATTTTCTTTTTAACATTTTTTTGTTGATGAGATATTTTTTTTTATATATCATCCATTTTATTTTGTTTTGGGTTTGGACCCAGTCGCAAATTGATTACTTCACCCATGTTTCTAGGGATAAGATTCTACTTTAGAGGCCACCCTTCGAAACATCAGGTTGCTGTTGACCTCATTTTTTATGAGGTCTTTTGTTTCTCTCTTTAGTACTTAGGATCTAGCCTTAGGCATTTCCTTTGACTAATCTTAGAGGACTAGAAATGGAACCTACCACTTAGAAATTCAAACACTCTTAACTCCCTGCAAACTCCACAAGCTTGATTGTAGACCCCTAATCACCTAGAGGGTTGAAATCAAAAGTGAAGGTTTAAAGGATGAGTTCCCCATAGGACTCTTTGGCCTTAGGACCACCTTGGGTAGCTTGGTCTGGTGAAGGTTGACTTACACACTCACTACACTCATACTCCACACTCTCACACACACAATCAAAATCCTAAAACCACACCCATACCCAACTTGACTCCTTGACTCATTTAGGTAATTCATATGGATGGAACTTAACCCCTAAGCCCCTGGCTAAGAGGGTTAGGAACAACATGGTGAATGCCTCAAATGAGTCCTCTCATGGCTTGTTGACCTCATTTTTGATGAGCTCTTCTCTTCTTCTCTTTAGTACTTAGGATCTAGCCTTAGGCTTTTCCTTTGAATATCCTAGAGGATTAGAATTTGGACCCACAACTTAGAAATTCAAACCACTTCTTAACTCCCTGCAAACTCCACAAACTTGATTGTAGACCCCTAATCACCTAGAGGGTTGAAATCAAATGTGGAAGTTTAAAGGATGGGTTCCTATAGGACTCTTTGGCCTTAGGACTGCCCTGGGTGGCCTGGTCTGGTGAGGGCTGACTTACACATACACTACACTTATACACTACACTTTCACACACCTCCTAAAACCACACCTATACCCAACTTGACCTCCTGACTCATGCAGGTGATTCACATGGATGGTCCTTAACCCCTAAGCCCTTGGCTAAGAGGGTTAGGAACAACATAGTGGATGCCTCAAATGAGTCCCTTCATGGCTCATGTGGGCTTGATATGGCTTCATGGCTCAACCAAAATGATTTCATTCCATTTACATTCTCCCAATCTTCAATTTTCCAAATTTTCAATTTTTGACCCCCGGGACCCTACACTCGCCTAGCCTACCCAAAACCCTTGAAATCACCCAAATTTTTCAAAAATCCCAAATCACCCAAAAATCCCCAAAACCAATCCCAAACATTTCCACATTACTCAAATTGATCACTCATAGCCAAAAATACCAAAAATTCTAAAAATACCTCCCAATACCCTCCAAATACCCAAAATACCTCTCTTGACCCAAAAATCCAAAAAATTCAGAAAATTCCTAGAAAATTCCAGAAAATCTCAAATATTCCCAATTTCATTTTGTTTAACTACACCATGGGCCAATTTTGTCAATTTACCCTACTTTTGTCAAAACCCCCAATTTGACCCATTTTAACCCTAAGTGAACCCAATGTCAAACCAAACCTACCCAATTGACAAAAATTTTGGTCCAATTCAATTTTAAACTTCAATTCAACATTCCCAACACCAATCTAGACCAAATCCAAGTCCAATTTGATTGACATTTGGATCCAATTTCACTTTTGCCTTAAAGCCCAATTTGGACCCATGACCCAAACCTAACCCAAACTCACCCAATTCAGCTCCAATTAACCCCAAATCTTTTCCAAATCTTCCTTAACATTCCCACAAGCAAAACCTTAACATGATTTGCCCAAAATTTAGACCCAAACCCCACTCAAATTCAACCCAAAGCTAAAAGGCCCAATTTTGACCTAGACCCAAACCTAACCCAAATAAGCCCAAACCTCAAAATAAAAACCCAACCAAAGCTAAAACCTCTTTGAAACACTCCCATAAACATTTCCCAATATTTATTTTACATCAATTTCAACCCTAGCCCAACATTGGCCCGAGTTAGCCCAATTTGACCTACATTGGCCCATTCACCAAGGAAGCCCAAATTCAACCCAATTCAAACCCAAATCACTCCCAACTTGCTTCAAATCAATCATGACACATCCATGAACTAAACCCAACATTTGTTTGGCCCAATCCTTCACAAAATTCGCATCCATAAATTTATTTTTAAACTTAAAAGCCCACTTACATGAAACCTTCCTAAAAGCCCAAATTTCATGCTAAAGCCCATATGACAAATTCTTCTCATCATACCCTTAATTAAAATCAATCCCTAAGTTTCAAAAACTCATCATGAAGCCATTAAAAATTAAGCCCCATACAAATTCCCATCAAAATACCAAAATTTTCTTAAATCCATTTCCATGAAATTGACTTAACTTTTCCCAAGCCAAAGATGAGCCATGAAGCCATGCATGAGCCACATGGAAGCCAAGAGAGCCTCTTTACATGTCACCATGCCATTTTGGGCAAAAGGGGGGGGGGCTCTTTCCTTAATTCCTAAAGGTGATTAACCACTCCCATGATTCCCCTTAACCATGCTTATGCCTAATTGTGCTTGGATGGTGACTTGACCCTACTGATTATGCTGAGCCAAATCACTTTTTCTTCGGACTAAACCAAGCCTCGGGTGGTGCACCTAGCCCAAAGGGATGGGTTGACCAATTTGAGCCAAAATGAGCCTTCTCTCATACCATTCTAATCCAAGCCTTTTACACATGGCATTTGCCGATCGCCTACACTAAACCCCGACCACGACCCACCCGAACAAGATGGTGAACAGGTGCACGGCCGGCCACCACCGTGTCGCCGGAAAACACCATGGCCGAGACCTTGGGAGGAGCCAAACATTGGAATTCCACCTCGTCGAGCTACCCCATGCCCAATGGCCACCATGGCCGTTCTTCCCATGCCCGGAGCAGCTCGATCCCAACCCTCGGCCATCCTCGCGAGGCTCTCCAGCCACCTCTATTTAAACCCGACCCCTCACGACCATGGAGGAGAGTTGCACAAACCTTGCTCGAAACTCGCCAAAATTGCTCCAAACCCTACTCCATACTTAGAGCGGCTTGATCCCCAGGTGTCAATTTGCCCTAATCCCCACCAACGAATCCAATTTCTCAACCGAAATTTCACCCAAAACCAGGACACTTCGCCACAGGTGAGCCAATCTTCAAATCGACTGGTCCTACACCTTCACTTGGACCAAGAGAAGAAGTTTCCCACCGAAAGCCCCATCTCCGAGCCACCTAGTTGTTCCAGACCTCCAAGCTTTGTGATCGGCCGTGGTCACTTTCATAGCTAGGCAATTCACTGCGACCAGGAGACTTCATCCGGAGCTTGTCGGGATCCAATCGAAGGTGACACAACCCTCCGATCGAAGCCACACTTCTCTGAGCAAAGGTATGAGCTAATTCTTCATCCCTAGCTTCTGGAGATTCTCCATTTCAAATGCTTTAATTTCAATACATGATCACCGTATAGATGTATTCGTCTCTTCAAAACGAATCCATAGAGCACAAGAACACGAAAATCCGTTAAGTATTGAGTGAGATATTAGGGTTTTAGTGTGGACGGTTCTCGAGCTAGGAGGCTTGGGGACGATGAACGGATGTCGTTCATTTAATACACGCGCGGACGGACGGCCAGGATCGCGCCGGATGAGGAGACGGAGCGATACAGCGGGCCCCCGGAGCGCTGAGTCGGATGGTGGCGTCGAATCAGAGAGCGCCACGCGGCGTTTCGGAGCTGCCGAGGTTGACGCGGCGCCGCGTGGATAAATAGAAAATTAGGGTATTTTTCTATTTATTTAATTCCCTAAACTTCAAAAATCCATAACTTTGTGTAGAAAAATCAGAAAAATAAAATAAAAATACCCTCTTGCTCAGTGAACAAAGGAGAATAATGTGGAAAAGAAATCATTTAATTTCATCAAGTATTTTATTTTTAATGATTTATCTACCCTCTGTATTGTTTTAATTCTCCATGCATATAGGAAATTCACCATGGCATGAGACTATAGAGCTTTTGAAGCCTCTGAACTTGGGAATATTCCCTGAATTTTCCAAGGTCAGAGGCCATCCCTATGAGAAGTTATTGATTTTTCAAATTCATGTTACTGTTTTGAGTATTTTAAATCCAATAATTAGCATGTTGTGAAATAAATTCTAGGAAAATTTGGTGATGTTTTTTATGACCAGAGGACCCTAGGAAAAATAGGTTTTGAATTAAACCACTTGGAATAATCCTAATTGGCTTAAACACCCAAAATAGGTCTCTAATTAATTAGAGCTAATCATACATCAAATTAACTTGAAATCAATTCTCCACTGACCTTTAGGATCAGAGGAACCCACCATAAAAATTTGAAGTCAATTGGACTTGGTTGGCCCTACTAAATGGGTTGGTTAAGCCATTTAGCCAATTTAAATTTCAATAATTCATAACTTTCAAAATACTTTTCAAAAATTCACCAAATTGGTTTTGGAGCCTCTCTGATATCAGAGGAATTTAAGAAAAATAAAATTGCAATTTTTTAAAAAAGTTAATTTTTTGCATTATTTTAATATTTTAATAATTAAAAAATAATATAAATCACAAAAATAATAAAATTCACCAAAATGTCACATTTTGAATTTTAATCACTTAGGAACAAACCCCATATTTTTCTTAAGTCTCTATAATGAGATATTAAATTTTAAAACCCTAAGGTAATTTTAAAATTAAAAAAAATGTATATTTTTAGTATTTCCACTAAAATAATTCTAATAAATCAAAGAAAAATCAGAAAATTGTAAAAATTGATTCTCTGATTTCCTTGATATCAGAGAGATTTTTGAAAAGTATAAAATTTATTTTTCAACCTTTATTTTATTTTTAAATTAATTAATACTCTAAAACTTAAAATAATTATAATAAAAATAATATAATTCAAAAAATCACCAAAATTGGTCCAAGTGGTCCTCTGGTCATTAGGAATGTCCCATAATTTTCTTAAGGACAGAAACTTTCCCTTGGTCATATTATTAAATTTTCCTTGGAAATCTCTATTTTCTACCAAAAATAATTACATAAATAAATTAAATATAGAAAAATCACATTTTCTCCTCTCATGTCTTTATTGACATATGAGTGAAGTCACATAAAAATTTTAAGTTCATTTAAGCTCAATTTAGTGAGTTATGAAATTATTAAGCTTGAAGGGCAAAGTGGTAATTAAAATTTTAACCCTTAATTAAAACTTTAGGTTTAATAAAATTAAAGAGTAAAATATTTGATCTTAATATGATTTGGATGATTGGAATTTAAATAATTAAAGGGTAGAAACCTATTAAACAATTTAAAAATAATTAAAATAAACTTTAATTAAATAATTGATTAAATTTGGAAGAATAATAAAATTGGAATTATTAAAATAGGGATATTATTAAGAAGAGATTTGTTCTTTAATTTAAAAATCCCTAAATTAATCATCTCAATAATATTTAATTCCTAATTAAAATAATTCAAATTTAAGTTTTAAAATGTTAAAGGACTTAATCATTAAAATTAAATTAAAAGTTAAATTATTAAACTCTTTTTAAATTTTCAATTAAATTAAAATTAAAAATAAAATTAAATTAAAGATTAAATTAAATTAAATCAAACAAACTAAACTAAATTAAATAAAATTAAATCAAATAAATTAAATTAAATTAAATTGAACAAATTAAATTAAATTGAATTAAATTTAATTAAAATTAAATTAAATTTATCTAAAATTAAATTAAATTAATTAAATAAAATTAAATTAAGAAAAAATAATAATTAAATTAAATTAAATTAAATTAAATTAAATTAAATCATATTAAATTAAATTAAATTAAATTAAATTAAAATAAAAAAATAAAATCAAGTTAAAATTAAAATTAATTTAAATTAAATAAATTAAATTAAAATTAAAACTAAACTAAAAATTAAATTAAAGTTAAATTAAATTGAATTAAAAATATCATCACCTAAGACAAAGAAATTCAAAATAAAGCAACTTGAACACTATTCCAAATTTAAATCCGATAACTGAAATTAAACTAAATCACAAACCATTTGAACACCAATTTGCCCTCGAAAGCTTTGGTTATCATAACTCCTAAACAGAACGTTAAATGAAATGTTACTTCACCTATAAGATATTCAAATGTCCTAGTTCACTGAGCAAGATAACAAACTTGAATTCCCGGACGATTAATTCATTTGTATGATTAAATTGATTTGGACTTAAAACAATTCCAGCAATATTGAAAAGATGTTTAAGATTCTTCTTAAGCACTTCCTCAATATGACGGGGTGTTTATAAGAACAACTAAACTTAATTGTTCTTTGATGAAGAAAATCGTCCTCAAACCAAGACACAAGGACCTAGACGTCATAGGAAATGACTAGCTATAGGATTAGGAACTTGGTAGAAAACCATAACCCTTCCCTTAACTTTACCTAAGAACTTGCTTAAATATTCTAATTGTGTTTTAAGTGCAGCTTGGGATGACGGGAAGACCCTCCAGTACGCTTTTATTTTATCGCAATTTACCTTATTGCAATTTATTTAATCGCATTGCACTTACTTTTCTTGCATGATAAACAATCAGTTGCATTAAAACACATACCTTTAGGATAGTCCCTAAACCGAAACCAAAACTAAATTAAAAGTCATTACAAGATAAAAATCACCGCCACAACATCTCAAAATATAAAACAACTCAAAATTTAATCACAAACGTAACACAAAACTCGCAATTACAACTAAATTAAAACGTCTTGTTGGATGATCGGGAATACCTCTGATGATGTAACCCACGTGTTGCTAACGGGATTTCCCACGGTCTAAATGAAAGTGTGGAACTCATTCAATTGAGTTTAGCAAATTCATCTGGACTAAGTGAATCCGATAAAAATAACGATGCTGGAAGGATGGAACCGTGGGATCTTAACCGGTGTTGTTATAATCAACTTTATGATTTGTTTAAAATATTGAAAACACTTGGACTTTAAGATTTTCTTTATACCAAAAAACTTTTCTCATCTCCTGATTTATGACTTCTATAACTAAACCTCTGTAACAATAAGGAGCTCGGAGCATGGTGGGCAGCACGACCATCGTCATCAACGAAAACCCGAGTCTACTTCAACGAAAATTTCTTAGAATTAAATAACCAAGCCATAGGATTTCGAGGTAGTTTGCCTAGTGCAACATAAATCCTCAACCTTCTGTTAGGCATTTGCATGATCATGTCATGTAAATTAAGCCCTAACCGGTCTTAGGACTCCTTGGTAGTCGTTTGGTACGACATAAACCCTCACATCTTCAAGGCTATTTGTATGATTTTATCATACAAATATAAGTCCTAATTAATTAAAATTGGCAAGATCAAAACATTAAATAAACATTAGGACTTTCCTAAATTCAAAGCCTAACAATAGGATAGTCGAGAAGTTGCCAAGATTCCTCTTGGATCTTCAGCTTCCCCTACTTTTCTTCCTTTGAATTCCCAAAACAAAAATGTTCCAGATTTGATCCATTCCCTATTGAAATTCCAAAATTCAATCCTTTGAAAACCTTAAACTTTGAAATTCTTGAGAGCAGAACTACTGATTATTATTGAGAGTTTTCTTAGGTGATTCCCGTCACTTAAGATGTAATTAACTATAGAGGCTTGCCCTTATAAGGAATTTTAAAGAACCTGTGTAATATAAACCCCGTTTAATGCTTTCATATTAAGCAGGGAACTTGTCGACTTATAAAATAGGTTCGCGGACCAAATGGATGTCGCAAATCTTTTAGTTTATTTAATCGAGCCCCACCATCAAGCGTTGTGTCTATCCTTGGGGATAGATACACGGTTTGTGGTGCGGTGCTCGTTTATATAAACTATTTGGGATGTGAGATCAGTTTGATTTCATATCTTAAAATTTTCAACTTAAAATTATTTTCAAAATCAAATGCTACTTTCTAAATTATATATATGTATTTAAATCAAATTTAAAATCTAAAATTCGCCGACAATTTCTGTTAGGCGACCCCTTTTTCAAAATAAAACACACAACCTAAAAATATGCCGACAACTTCTGGCGACTCCGCTGGGGAAAATTCCTCTCTCCATTTTTAATCAAATAGTTCTGCTTTCAAAAATCGGTAGTGTATACATGTTCCTAGTGGATCAAACTACCCTTCTTTCCGTTGGAATACTATGTTCATTTCTACCTTGAACAAGTATAGCCAACATTCTCTCGGATTTAGGAGCCATCGTTTAGACACTCCTAAACGAGAGAGGTTCCGAGATCCTTTTACCTCTTTTCGGGGTGGGGTGGACCCCAATAGGTGTTAGTTTAGGAGTGATCCTTCGAGTCGAGAAGTCTTGCATAAGACTTTCTTTTCCTTTCCAACTCTGAATCGGATTCATTACTTTCTCTACGCCTTTGAACATTCTGTTCTAAATAAACAAACCCTCTAATGAATGACTCTTTTAACAAATAACTCCTTATAAATACATGAACAAGAATGTGTTCAGACACTTTTCGATTCCTTTCTTTTCGTCCTGATGAGAAGAATCATAACTTGAGACTGACAATCAGAATCTACCCTGCAGAAATGGAATCCCCAAAGCCGATTTTCTCCTTCACCAATGGACTGGACTTCGCTGTTTACAAGGATGAGCTGCCCGATAATGGGATCATCCGGTTTGGACAAGGATTCGAGAACATAAATGTCAAGATCACTGACGTTACCCTTTTCGCACTGACAAACAAAGTATCTGAAACTGAGAGACCTTTGATCGAGTTCAACCTTAAGTCAACTCAAGAGTTTCCTACCCTGCAAAAGATTCCAACTGAGAGGAGTACTGCTGTCCACAGAAGGACTATTGTTGCTACCCCACTGGTCTAGTTGTCTCTGCACTTACCCCGGCTTCTGCCAAATTAAAGGGGAAGGAAATCCAAAACTATGGTGAACCTATTACCGTGGAGGATACAGACCTTCCTATGAGACCTTCTGTTTTTGAAATCGGGTCCAGCTCGAGATTCCCATCACTAACACGGACCCAAAGAAGGAACAGAAGTAGAAGGATCGCTAAAGAAGCCAGGGCTGCTGAAGTTGCTTTCCTGGAGGAAATCCCAGAACTGCCTGAATATACACCGCTGCCTGAATACGTACCACTTTTGGGAGGAAGTAGATTCCATCCCCTCTCCGCCGCGGAGGATGAAGAAAATGTTCTTAAGATTGCTGCCACATTGCCTCAGCCCGCATATTACAACGATAGCCGCAAGAAAAGGACTAGAACTACGCCATTTGCTCGATCGCAAACTTTGATAGAGAAGTTAGCAGAAGAAGGAAAAGTGCCCTCGTATCATAAATTTTAAGAAGGATAGAGCGGGTGCCGGTCGAATCCCGTCTTGGGCTGCGAGTATGAACCTCGCTATCGTTACGTAAAAGCCAAATAAAAGGATGAAGGCTAGTCCGCTCGTCGTTGTTTCAGGGTTACGGATTAAGGAGGATACCACCTTCCAAGCATTTGGGCGACGTAACATCTTTTCCTAGACCTTCTGCTGCTAGAAGGATGGTATGGCGTCCCACTACTGGACAATTAAGATTGAAACAACAGCCTGAGAAGGAAAGTCTCGTCAGGAGACTTGAATCCGAAGAAAGTGCCACTGCAGTAAAGGGGACTCATGAGAAGGGAACCCGACAGCTATCACACGACAACTGCAAGGATGCACAGAAAGGACCGCTAGAGGATGCTATGGAAAAGTTGAGGACTGATATTCGACGATTAGCAAAGGAAAGAGAAGAGAAATTTGGAGATGAGATTGATTCGTCGGAATTCATGGATGATGAGTATGCAGAAATTAACATGGTCGAAACACGAGCTTCGTCAGCTTCACAAGGTGCTCCTGCAGCCGCAGAAAGAGAGGAGCCTAAAGTAATGAGGAGGAAGCTTCAAGAGAAAGATGATACGATCGCCCAAATGGCAAAGAGGATGGAAGAGATGGCTGTAGCCCTAGCCACTCTACAGAGTCAAGTGCAACCCCAAAGAGAGACACCCCCAGAGGTCATTCACATTGTAGACAGAGGAAAGGAGATTACATCCGTCAACGGGGATGATAAGTTAAAGAAGGATGCGACACAAAGCATGATTCCGGAAAAGGATATCAAGAGCTTGGTGGAACGACAGAGTGCGAGAAGCCTTGGCACGATCAAAGAGCGGGACATCCATTCGGACGGGTAGACCTTACCCCGAATAATTCGACGCCGTCCAATATCCGAAAGGCTTCGTACCACCTCTGTTCAAGACCTTTGATGGAACCGGAACCCTCGGCAGCATGTTGCACACTTTCGTGCCAGTTGTTGCAATGCCGGCGGAAGTGATGCATTACTCTTCAGACAATTTGTCAGCAGCCTGTCAGGGATCGCCTTTGATTAGTATGCAGAATTACCAAATGGTTCGGTGAATACATTCTCAGAACTAGAGAACCTCTTCATCAAGCGATTTGCCAGAGCTTAGCACCACATCACTATAGGTGATTTAGTGGTAGAGAAGCAGAAGCCGAACGAAACTTTGGTGGATTACATACTTCGATGGAGGAACCTAAGTATGAAGTGTGAGCCACAACTACAGGAACAGCATGCGGTCGGCATTTTACTTAAAAGCATTCACGGCCCGATAGCACTTCTCCTCAAGGGATTTACTATTAAGACTTTCGAGAAGTTGTTAAGCAAGGCCGGAAGCTTGCAAGAGGAGGCAAAGCAATTAAGTTTCGCTGACAAAACAGACAAACAAAAGCCCGTGAAAACTTTTGAAAAGAAATCCGGGATCGTTGCAGCAGTCGACAAAGGCAAGCAACCGATACAAATATCGTCCGAACCGCCGCAGCAACCTCAACAGAATTATCAACGACCCCGACCTAGCTATCAGTCATCTCAACAGTATGAACAACCGTCTCGTCCGCAACGTACGTTAAGGGAGCTTCTGAGTAGGGAGTATCCGTTCAAGAATGAGGCAATACCAAAAATGTTCTGCAGTCTGATGAAGACTCCAGATTCCCAACTGCCAGAGCCTAAGAGACCAGAAGAAGTCGGCAAGAAAGGTGATCCCAACTTTTGCCCTTACCACCGGATGCTTGGGCACAAGATAGAAGATTGTATTACCTTCAAAAGTTGGCTCAATGACAATCTTCGGAAAGGGAATATAACAACCCCGAAGGAGTACATGAAGGAACCCCAGAAAGGAGGTTCCGTCAATGTTGTCTCGACTGATCTCATTGTTCCGATAGATCCTTATGCGACTGATGATGGATGGACTACCGCTTGGACAAGGTCTTCGAAAAGATTTTGGATCACATCCAAACCGCTTCGGTGCGAGCCTCAATTCGAGTTCGAAACCCGTCAAGTCGGCACTATCACTTGCAATAGAAGAACCACCTCAACGAGAGACGATCGAAGAGAAGAAGAAAATTGATGAAGAAGAGAAGACCGAGGCTTCTAAGGCTAGGCTAGGGGCTGCTTATCCTAGGATAGTTGTTTCGGATTCGGGGGAGAAATCCCTCTAACCTCTGACTCTATATGATTATCTGCTCACTCCGGTGGGATCTTATAATGATAAGGGTTATGGCGTTGGCTACGTTTTGACAGTTTCTAACGATTACGTAACTAGAGACAATCCGGACATCGATTTCGATACAAATGACAATTCTCAAATTATACACAATCTCGACGATCACAATGACGAAGAAGACATCCATCAAGGAGGCTACGAGAGTTCAACAAGCAACGAATCTATTTGTGAGTTTCGGGAGCTCCGAATCACAATAGAGTTAGAGCCTTCGGACTCCGAAGCTAATCTAGAAGAACCCGTCATTCCAATTCGAGGAGGAAACACCAAGCAAACTCAATACTAGAGTCAGAAGAAATTACAGAAGTTAACTTGAGAAGTGGAAGAGTTCTGCCTCCTAGAATGGGTCCAAAGGACAAAGGAAAGCAGGTGATTGTTCAAGAAGAACCAATCCCGACAGAAGAAATACCCATTCGGGAAGAAATTGAGACACATGAAAATAAAGTGGACTACAACGTGCTAGTCCATCTTAGGAAACTACCGGCCAAACTGAGCATCTACGACACTCTCATCTTATCAAAGGAGATGAGAGAAGCTCTGATCAAGGCCTTACTTGATCCAGAAATTTGCTTAGCTCAAATGGCCGGAGATTCCTTAGATGAGGTTTGCTCGTTAAAGGAACAACGAGGTGTCACCTTCACGGACAATGACCTACTACTTGGGACAGCAGATCACAACCGACCGTTGTACATTTCAGTTACAATCGGAAAATTTACACTCTCTAGAGTATTGGTGGATCAAGGAGCATTAATCAATATAATGAGTCTTCGAACACTAACATATTTGGAAATTGATGCTCGCGAGCTCGAAGCATACAAAATGTTATTAAGAGGATTCAACCAGAAAGGAGAAAGAGCCCTCGGATCAATAACACTACTAATGAAGACCGGCGACTTAGCAAAGACAACAGCAAAATTTCACATAATTGATTCAGAAACATCGTTCAACGCTCTACTGGGCCGACCATGGATACATGAGAAACGGATGGTACCATCATCTCTACATCAGTGCATCAAATACTACGATGGAGGGGAACAGTGCATTAAAGGTGACTTACAACCATTCTCCGTACATGAAATTGGAATTCATGAAGATGCAGCTTATTATGCACCTCCGAAGAAAACAATCTTCTCCAGAGATACCATAACGAATGAAGCAAAGAAAGTTCGGGAAAACGAAGAACCTGAAGTTCTAATCCAACTGTCACTCACCACTCCCTTACGGCGAGATGGTGAAGGTTTCTCCACAACTCGCATCCGAGGTCGAGGCCGGGGACGAGGTCGTGGTAGAGACGTTAGGACAGTTGGACGGAGGAAACCGGCCATCAATGTTGATTGGGAAGATAGTTCGAAGAAGAAAAAGAAATCAAACAAGAAGCAACGACAATAAGTCGGAAGAAGCCGCAATTCGAGATCCCGCTCGAAGATGAAAAGAATGAAGAATATAAATCGATGTACGAGAAGATTAACCACTATGTACATACTATGACCCTGACCCTGATTCATTCTAATAAGATCGAGGGTATGGTGGTCAACGAGGTACGTATCGGCGGTGCAAAGCCAATCAAATTCTACCGTGGTGCTCCCTCTTCAAAAACTGAAAATAATGTACAATTTGAAGATGTCACTTCATCAGAATTAATGGAATTACCTTTTGAGTGGTACTCTCCCTGTGTTCAAAATTTAATTCAACGTGGTTTCTTGCCTCGACAATGGACAAAAGGTCAATCACAACATTTTGAAAAATTATGGAATAACTCCGGTCGTCCACCCAATTCAAGGCATGGTCTCGGATTCGACACAGTAGGATCAGTTGACGATACTGAATTTTTCTTGGTTGTCACTTGCGAGTTTAATGAAAACTGCACGGAAACTACAAAAGAATTTGAAGATTTACAAATTGGAAACGCTCCACCAGAGTTCGAAGAAGAGATCAAATCTACAATAGATGAGTTAACCGAAGTTAACTTAGGTACTAGCAAAGAGCCTAGACCTACCTTTGTTAGCTCCTTACTCAATAAAGAAGACTCCGAAGAAATAATCAAGTTATTAATGGAATTTAAAGACTATTTTGCTTGGAGCTACGATGAGATGCCGAGACTAGCTCCGAGAGGTCTCGATCCATAAGCTAGGAGTGGATCCTACTTCATCCTGATCAGGCAAGGTCCCGGAAGAATGCTTCTAGAAATCGAACAACAAGTCATAGCCGAAGTTAAAAAGCTAATAGACGTCAAATTTGTCCGTGAAGAACAATACCCGACTTGGTTAGCCAATGTGGTACCGATCGAAAGAAGAATGGTCGGATCATAATTTCTGTGGACTTCAGAGATTTAAACAAGGCATGTCCAAAAGATGAATTCCCTCTACCGATCCCAGAACTAATGATCGACATCGCTTCGACACATGAGATATTTTCATTCATGGATGGATCTTCAAGATACAACCAGATAAAAATGGCTCCAGAAGATGAAAATGCTTACAGCAATCAGAACGCCGATCGGAGTATATTACTACACATTGATGCCATTCGGACTGAAGAACGCAGGAGCAACATATCAGAGAGCGATGACAAGAATTTTTGATGATCTCATCCACAATCAAGTCGAATGCTACATGGACGATGTGGTCATCAAAAGCAAAGTAAAGGACAACCACTCGTATGATTTGAGAATTGTTTTCGAACGATTAAGACAATTTAACCTTAAGATGAATCCCTTAAAATGCGCCTTCGGCGTCACCTCCGGAAATTCTTAGGATTCGTTGTCCGACATCGTGGAATTGAAATCGACCCGGAAAAGATTAAAGCTATCTTAGAATTGCCGCCTCCCAAAACCTTAAAACAACTACGATCTTTTCAAGGAAGTTGGCATATCTTCGACGCTTTATCTCAAACTTGTCCAGTAGGTGTCAGCCTTTCTCGAGCACTAGTTAAAAAGGACGCCAAATTTATTTGGGATGAGAAATGCCGTAGGGCCTTCGAGGACATTAAACAATATTTAAGGACACCTCCTGTCTTAGCGATCTCAGGCCTCGGGTAGATCGTCGATACTTTATACCGCGGCTTTAGACGACTCTCTCGGAGCCTCGTTAGCCCAGTGTTAATGATGAGGGTAAAGAAAATGCTCTTTACTACCTAAGCCGTCGTTTACTTCCGACGGAAATAAGGTATCCCGCAATTGAAAAGCATTATTTGGCCCTGATCTTCGCCGCTCAAAAGCTCAGACACTACATGCTTTCTTATAAGGTCAACCTGATCTCGAAATTTAATCCATTGCAATACTTGATGACTCGTCCAACGCTTTCCGACAGACTTTCCAGATGGTCAATGATATTATTGCAATTCGATATAAATTTTGTGCCTCTTCGTGCTGTAAAGGGACAAGTCCTAGGAGACTTCCTCGCAGCACATCCTTTGCCGGCAGAATCTCCTCTCAATAACGATTTGCCAGATGAACAAATAATGAGCCTAGAAGACCCTGATGATCGATGTTGGGAATTATATTTCGACGGAGCATCTTCAGCACACAAAGACAAAGAATCGCAAGTGATAGTGCCCGTAAGGCAGGAATCGAGTTAATCTTTATAACACCGGAGCGGGGGATGTTAAGATACTCCTACCAATTGACGGAGCCGTGTACAAACAACGAAGCGGAATACGAAGCCCTCATAACGGAGTCGGAATTAACTATTCAAATGGGGATAACGGACATCAATATCTACGGGGATTCGCAGTTAATCATTCAACGTATCATCTGGACGAGTACGTAATTTTAAAGCCAAGACTCGAGCAATACTTCCAAGTATGCCATACAAGTTGTTGGAACAGATTTCGAATGTGATGATCTACAAAATTCTCGTAAAAGAAAATGCTTTAGCGAGATGCGTTAGCTCGCCTCGCAAAAGAATTTTCCGCTCGCAAGATGAATCGGTGGAAGTGTCGGTTCACGGACGTCGAGTCCTATCACAGCTCGACATGAGACACAATACACAAATCGAAAAAGAAAAAGAATCGATTGCAATAGTGACGGAAAACACGTAAGATTGGCGACGACCATTAATGTACTACCTGCAAACAGGAAAACTACCGGACGATAGGTCGCTAGCTCCATCAGATCAAGAAAAGAACTCTGTTTTACGCATTAATAAACAACACGTTATACAGAAGGTCTTTCGATCAAATGTAACTAAGATGCCTAAGCGGGTCCGAGGCCCGTGAAATCGTTAAAGAGGTGCATTCAGGACTCTGTGGCGCTCACCAGTCGTGTCCGAAGATGAAAATGAAAATTAAAAGATTAAGGTACTACTGGCCCTCGATGATGACCGACTGCATGAAAATCGCCAAGAGCTGTCACCAATGCCAAGTGCACGGAGTGGTTCTACACCAACCTCCAAATGTGCTACATCCGACAATTGCGTCGTGGCCATTTGAATGTTGGGGCACGGATATAGTGGGTCCAATAGAACCACCATCTTCAAAAGGACATCGCTTCATCCTTGCGGCTACGGATTACTTTTCCAAGTGGCGCGAGGCGGTCCACTCGGAGAAGTTAAAGCACACCACGTGCTACGGCTTTTCAAGAACCAAGTTGTCTACCGTTTCGGAGTGCCGCGCGAGATCATCTCGTATAATGGGTCGCATTCGAAGCACACAAATCAATAATTTTGTCGGGAGACACGGAATCGACCGGCGGTATTCAACAATTTTCTACCCAAGAGCAAACGGCCTGCTCGAGGCTTTTAATAAAACTCTCGTTCAAATCTTAAAGAAAACCTTGGACGATAATAAGAGAAATTGGCACGAGAAGTTATTAGAAGCCTTATGGGCCTACCGGACAACCTTCGAACTCCTACTCAAGCTAAGCCTTATGCTCTGGTGTATGGGTCCGAGGCAGTGTTACCCTTAGAGGTTCAGCTTCCTTCACTCAGAATTGCAGTTGTAAACAAAGTCACGACAGAAGAGAATGCCAAATTACGACTAGAGGAATTAGAAAGCCTAGAAGGGAAAAGACTTGCAGCGCAACAGAATTTAGAATTATACCAAGCTAAGATGGTTCAAGCCCATGACAGATTGGTCCGCCCAAGAACCTTCAAAGTTGGTGACTTAGTTCTCGTTCTCAAAAGACTTATTCTTGCACATCGCAAGATAGGAGGAAAATTTGAACCCACTTGGGAAGGGTCATTTGTTGTTGAAGTAGTATACTTAGGAGGCTCCTACCAGCTAGAGAATTGCCAAGGAGAACGACATATGCTTCCGATCAATGGACGATACTTGAAAAAGTATTACGCTACCTGATGTTTCGAAGGAATGAATTCTTCATCCCTAGAAGCACGGGCGAAGTAGTTACTTATGACTAGGTCCGAACCCAAAAATAATAAAAATGTGATAAAATAAATAAAATCATGATAATAAAGTTTTCCTTGTTTTCTCTTCCATATCAAAATCTCTTTCCTGATCTTATCCCACTTCATTCCTGTTAAATTTAAAAACATAAGAGTAATAAAAAAAAACTATCTTTAATAAACATTTTCTTAATGTTCTTGTTCTTAGTACAGCCCCTGATCCTTTTCCTTGTCTTTTAGCAGGGAAATGTCGAACGGGCGGTTGGTCCTGAACTTTAGAAATGGCGTAAGCCATGCACTCGATGAAAAGAGGGTGAAAGATGGAGCGATAATCGAGATTGACTCAGACTTCGCACCAGCAGGCCTGTAATACGAGGAAAGTGACTGGGTCCCGGCTGATCGAGAGGAACTCGTCCCAGTCGACGAGAATGAAAGTGAGTGGCCCAAGCCACCAATCCGATAAGCAAGAAAAGGAAAACAAACACTGAAGAAGACAAGAAAATCAAGTCTGTAGTTGCTACAACGGAGGGCAGGCTTGTCAGCGCCGCGCCCACAGAAACTCAGGAAGTACGAAGAGCTACTCTCACAGCAACCCAACGAAGAAATAAAAATCACCGTATCCGCAAGATGTTAACCAAACTAGCCGCGGACCAGCGCGACGAGGTTGTTGCTACTGCCAGTACATACACTTCAAGGACACCGGTTCACCAGGAACCTGAAGAAAGGAGGCCAGCTCCTAGGATAACAGAAGAGACCAGGGAAATCTCAAGAAGATCAGAAGAAAGAAGGCTACCACGCCACCAGATAGAACCACCAGTAATGCATAACCTTGTTGCAGGAGCAACCCCGGAGGATGTCCTGAAGGACATCATCCCCGAAGAGCCGAGGTATGCAGGAGAACGTGAAAGGATTGAGCCGTATATCCCACAGTACGTCACCAGGCCTCGCCATTTGCAGATTATTCCGGAATACGAGCTAGAAAGAATGCAGAATGTCGAAAAGAAAACTTTTGAATACTTCGAGAGAATCAGAGGCAGGAGGATCAATATACTAGAAGGCCTCGAGCTACATACAGACGTGTTCTCAGAATACGAACAACAACAAATCGTGGACTGCATCCAGAATTTGAATAGAATGGGCCTAGCAGGCCGCTTAAGAGAAAACACTTACTTAGAACCCCGGAGATGGATGCCAGGGAAGGGTAGAATTACAATACAATGTGGATGCTGCTACAACATCGCAGAAGACAGGAAGGGAAACCCACTGGGAATACTCCGTCATGGCCAGGTGGATCCAATGCCATTAGTCATTAAAAGGATGGTAAAGAGAATGATAACATGGAGGGTACTGCCAGCAGATTGCATACCCAACAGCTGCATTATTAACATTTACAAGAAGGGTGACTGCATACCCCCGCACATAGATCACCACGACTTTGTCAGACCTTTCTGCACGGTTTCTTTTCTGAACGAGTGTAATATCATGTTCGGATCTGACCTCCGGATAGCAAGCCCGAGTGAGTTCCGAGGGCCGATAAAGATACCATTACCGGTAGGTTCCGTCATGATACCGAAGGGCAACGGAGCGGATGTCGCTAAACATTGCATAGCAGGAGTACCGAGTGAAGCGGATCTTAGTTACTTTCGAAGGATGGATGAAGGAAGACACCTTACCACTTCCAGCCAGACCCGGAGCTAGAGAGCCTCCGGCCTTACGAGCTGCGAGTTACATGGAAAATATCACACCTCCAACGTACATCCATACGGCATCCTTGCCAAGGATGGCTTGGAAGGTGATGTTATCGACCATGTACCTCACTATTCAGACATGGATTTCTGACAGATACCTTTTTTTGGATGGATCGACAAAGATCATACATAGTCCGTTTTGAGACTACATGGATTGTATGAGATGTATTCCAGATCGAGTTGTATGATATATCTTCAACATGATTGGAATGAAAGTGATCATGTCACATTTTTGGTCTTCACCTCTTTTATGCAAGTTGACTGAGAAACACCATTAAAGTTAAATGAACTTCGAACAAAGAACAGAAAAGAAACAAAAAGAATAAAAGAAAACTTCCCTTAAAAAAAAATCTAAAAATGTTGAACACAAAATTCACATGAATATTAAATGAATGATAAAATAAAGTTGAATCGTTAAAGACAAACAAAATGAACATAAATTTCAAATCAAATCTCAATCAATTTCAAATTTAATCTTTCCAAATCTCAAATCAAATCTCGATCAAAATTTAAAATTCAATCTTTCCAGATTCCAAATCGAATCTCAATCAAGTTCAAATTTGACCTTCCAAATTTCAAATCAAATCTCAATCGAGTTCAAACTCAACCTTCCAAATCTGAAATCCAATCCGTTCTACTCTCTCCCCTGTCTGGGATGGAAGCGGTTGATTCCATTGACACGGATCGAATCTGATGGCGATGAATTGTATCCAATCCAAACCAGTAACTTCCGATCAACTCTTCTGAATGGGATATGTAGCATCTACATATTCCCTCCTAATCTATTTCTTTCCATGAAAGTCTTTTACAAATTTCTTGAAATTCTCGAAACACCAAAATTCCACACTTTTCAAATCAACATTACAAATTTTTGCAAAACCAAGTACATCAAAAAATCAAATTCTTGGGGTTGAGGATTTTACATCCGAGACTGCATTACTTTAGGATTCTTTCCCTATCGCAATGAAATACATCAAAATCAAACTCTTGGGGTTGAGGATTTTACATCCGAGACTGCATTGCTTTAGGATTCTTTCCCTATCGCAATGAAATACATCAAAATCAAACTCTTGGGGTCGAGGATTTTACATCCGAGACTGCATTGCTTTAGGATTCTTTCCCTATCGCAATGAAATACATCAAAATCAAATTCTTGGGGTTGAGGATTTTACATCCGAGACCGCATCGCTTTAGGATTCTTTCCTTATCGTAATGAAATACATCAAAATCAAATTCTTGGGGTTGAGGATTTTACATCCGAGACTGCATTGCTTTAGGATTCTGTCCCTATCGCAATGAAATACATCAAAATCAAATTTTTGGGGTTGAGGATTTTACATCCGAGACTGCATTGCTTTAGGATTCTTTCCCTATCACAATGAAATACATCAGAATCAAACTTTTGGGGTTGAGGATTTACATCCGAGACTGCATTGCTTTAGGATTCTTTCCCTATCGCAATGAAATACATCAAAATCAAATTCTTGGGGTTGAGGATTTTACATCCGAGATCGCATTGCTTTAGGATTCTTTCCCTATCGTAATGAAATACATCAAAATCAAATTCTTGGGGTCGAGGATTTTACATCCGAGACCGCATCGCTTTAGGATTCTTTCCCTATCACAATGAAATACATCAAAATCAAATTCTTGGGGTTGAGGATTTTACATCCGAGACCGCATCGCTTTAGGATTCTTTCCCTATCGCAATGAAATACATCAAAATCAAATTCCTGGGGTTGGGGATTTTACATCCGAGACTGCATTGCTTTAGGATTCTTTCCCTATCGCAATGAAATACACCAAAATCAAACTCTTGAGGTTAAGGATTTTACATCCGATACCGCATAGCTCTGAGATTTCTCCTCATTGTAATGATTCAATTCAATCAATTCAATTTTCTTTTGAGGTTGAAGATGTTAACATCTAAAACCACAAAATTTCGATTTTCATTTCAAGTTCAAATTCCTTCAAATTAATCTTAACAAAACTTCAATCTAAATTGAAACTCAAACTAAAATCTAAGCTCACACATCAAAACTTAAACTGAAACAAAATAAAATCTAAATTGAAATTCCCCGGATCATGTGATTTGGGATTCACCTTCTTTTCCTTTCCCTGGCCGAGAGTTCGAGAATCTCCAGGTCTCGGAGATATACTCGACACTCCCTGACGGAAATTCTTCTACTTCGTCCTAAGTTTATCACTTGGACATCCGTGTTGGTTTTGTTGATCTTTTCGGTCAACACCAATACGCGCGGTGTGCTCCGTCAGCTCACCACACCTATTGGGGGTCCATTTGTTGACCTCATTTTTGATGAGGTCTTCTCTTCTTCTCTTTAGTACTAAGGATCTAGCCTTTGACTTTTTCTTTGACTATCCTAGAGGATTAGAATTGGGACCCACCACTTAGAAATTCAAACCACTTCTTAACTCCTCGCAAACTCCAAAAACTTGATTGTAGACCCCTAATCACCTGTAGGGTTGAAATCAAATGTGGATGTTTAAAGGATGGGTTCCTATGGGACTCTTCGGCCTTAGGACCGCCTCTAGTGGCCCTGGTCCAGTGAGGGCTGACTTACACATACACTACACTTATACACTACACTTTCACACACCTCCTAAAACCACACCTATACCCAACTTGACCTCCCGACTCATGTAGGTGATTCACATGGATGGTCCTTAACCCCTAAGCCCTTGCGCAAGAGGGTTAGGAACAACATAGTGGATGCCTCAAATGAGTCCCTTCATGGCTCATGTGGGCTTGATATGGCTTCATGGCTCAACCAAAATGATTTCATTCCACTTACATTCACCCAATCTTCAATTTTCCAAATTTTCAATTTTTGACCCCCGGGACCCTACACCCGCCTAGCCTACCCAAAACCCTTGAAATCACCCAAATTTTTCAAAAATCTCAAATCACCCAAAAATCCCCAAAACCAATCCCAAACATTTCCACATTACTCAAATTGATCACTCATAGCCAAAAATACCAAAAATTCCAAAAATACCTCCCAATACCCTCCAAATACCCAAAATACCCCTCTTGACCCAAAAATTCAAAAAATTTAGAAAATTCCCAGAAAATTCCAGAAAATCCTAAATATTCCCAATTTTATTTTGTTCAACTACACCATGGGCCAATTTTGTCAATTTACCCTACTTTTGTCAAAACCCCCAATTTGACCCATTTTAACCCTAAGTGAACCCAATGTCAAACCAAACCTACCCAATTGACCCAAATTTTGGTCCAATTCAATTCTAAACTTCAATTCAACATTCCCAACACCAATCTAGATCAAATGCAAGTCCAATTTGATTGACATTTGGATCCAATTTCACTTTTGGCCTTAAAGCCCAATTTGGACCCATGACCCAAACCTAACCCAAACTCACCCAATTCAACTCCAATTAACCCCAAATCTTTTCCAAATCTTCCTTAACATTCCCACAAGCAAAACCTTATCATGATTTGCCCAAAATTTAGACACAAACCCCACTCAAATTCAACCCAAAGCCAAAAGGCCCAATTTTAACCTAGACCCAAACCTAACCCAAATAAGCCCAAACCTCAAAATCAAAACCCAAACAAAGCCAAAACCTCTTTGAAACACTCTCATAAATATTTCCCAACATTTATTTTACATCAATTTCAACCCTAGCCCAACATTGGCCCGAGTTAGCCCAATTTGACCTACATTGGCCCATTCACCAAGGAAGCCCAAATTCAACCCAATTCAAACCCAAATCACTCCCAACTTGCTTCAAATCACTCATGACACATCCAGAACTAAACCCAACATTTGTTTGGCCCAATCCTTCACAAAATTCCCATCCATAAATTTATTTTTAAACTTAAAAGCCCACTTACATGAAACCTTCCTAAAAGCCCAAATTTCATGCTAAAGCCCATATGACAAATTCTTCTCATCATACCCTTAATTAAAATCAATCCCTAAGTTTCAAAAACTCATCATGAAGCCATTACAAATTAAGCCCCATACAAATTCCCATCAAAATACCAAAATTTTCTTAAATCCATTTCCATGAAATTGACTTAACTTTTCCCAAGCCAAAGATGAGCCATGAAGCCATGCATGAGCCACATGGAAGCCATGAGAGCCTCTTTACATGTCACCATGCAATTTTGGGCAAAAGGGGGGGACTCTTTCCTTAATTCCGAAAGGTGATTAACCACTCCCATGATTCCCCTTAACCATTCTTATGCCTAATTGTGCTTGGATGGTGACTTGACCCTACTGATTATCGCCGAGCCAAATCACTTTTCTTCGACTAAACCAAGCCTCGGGTGGTGCACCTAGCCCAAAGGGATGGGTCGACCAATCTGAGCCAAAATGAGCCTTCTCTCGTACCATTCTAATCCAAGCCTTTTACACATGGAATTTGCCAATCGCCTACACTAAACCCCAGCCACGACCCACTCGAACAAGATGGTGACCAGTGCTCGGCCGGCCAGCCACTGTGTCGCCGGAAAACACCATGGCCGAGACCTCGGGAGGAGCCAAACTTTGAATTCCATCTTGCTCGAGTCGCCCATGCCCAATGGCCACCATGGCCGTTCTTCCCATGCCAGAGCAGATCGATCCCAACCCTCGGCTATCCCCGTGAGGCTCTCCAACCACCTCTATTTAAACCCGACCCCTCACGGCCATGGAGGAGAGTTGCACAAACCTTGCCGAAACTCCGCCAAAATTGCTCCAAACCCTACTCCATACTTAGAGCGGCTTGATCCCCAGTGTCAATTTGCCCTAATCCCCACCAACGAATCCAATTTCTCAACCGAAATTTCACCCAAAACCAGGACACTTTGCCACAGGTGAGCCAATCTTCAAATCGATCGGTCCTACACCTTCACCGGACCAAGAGAAGAAGTTTCCCCACCGAAAGCCCCATCTCCAGAGCCACCTAGCTTGTTCCAGCCTCCAAGCTTTGTGATCGGCTGTGGTCACTTTCATAGCTAGGCAATTCACTGGACCGGGAGACTTCATCCGGAGCTTCGTCGGGATCCAATCGAAGGTGACACAACCCTCGGATTGAAGCCACACTTCTTCGAGCAAAGGTATGAGCTAATTCTTCATCCCTAGCTTCTGGAGATTCTCCATTTCAAATGCTTTAATTTCAATACATGATCACTGTATAGATGTATTCGTCTCTTCAAAATGAATCCATAGAGCACAAGAACAAGAAAATCCGTTAAGTATTGAGTGAGATATTAGGGATTTAGTGTGGACGGTTCTTGGGCTAGGAGGCTTGGGGACGATGAACGGATGCCGTTCATTTAATACACGCGTGGACGGACGCGCCGAGGATCGCGCCGGATGAGGAGACGGAGCGATACGGCGGGCCCCGGAGCGCCGAGTCGGATGGCGGCGTCGAATCGAGAGCACCACGCGGCGTTTCGGAGCCGCCGAGGCTCGACGCGGCGCCGCGTGGATAAATAGAAAATTAGGGTATTTTTCTATTTATTTAATTCCCTAAACTTCAAAAATTCATAACTTTGTGTAGAAAAATCAGAAAAATAAAATAAAAATACCCTCTTGCTCAGTGAACAGAGAAGAATAATGTGGAAAAGAAATCATTTAATTTTATCAAGTATTTTATTTTTAATGATTTATCTACCCTCTGTATTGTTTTAATTCTCCATGCATATAGGAAATTCACCATGGCATGAGACTATAGGAATGTTGAAGCCTCGAACTTGGGAATATTCCCCGAATTTTCCAAGGTCGAGGCCATCCCTATGAGAAGTTATTGATTTTTCAAATTCATGTTACTCGTTTTGAGTATTTTAAATCCAATAATTAGCATGTTGTGAAATAAATTCTAGGAAAATTTGGTGATGTTTCTTATGACCAGAGGACCCTAGGAAAAATAGGTTTTGAATTAAACCACTTGGAATAATCCTAATTGGCTTAAACACCCAAATAGGTCTCTAATTAATTAGAGCTAATCATACATCAAATTAACTTGAAATCAATTCTCCACTGACCTTTAGGATCAGAGGAACCCACCATAAAAATTTGAAGTCAATTGGACTTGGTTAGCCCTACTAAATGGGTTGGTTAAGCCATTTTGCCAATTTAAATTTAAAAAATTCATAACTTTCAAAATACTTTTCAAAAATTCACCAAATTAGTTTTGGAGCCTCTCTGATATCAGAGGAATTTAAAAAAAATAAAATTGCAATTTTCTAAAAAAGTTAATTTTTTGCATTATTTTAATATTTTAATAATTAAAAAATAATAAAAATCACAAAAATAATAAAATTCACCAAAATGTCACATTTTGAATTTTAATCACTTAGGAACAAACCCCATTTTTTTCTTAAGTCTCTATAATCAGATATTAAATTTTAAAACCCTAAGGTAATTTTAAAATTAAAAAAATGTATATTTTTAGTATTTCCACTAAAATAATTCTAATAAATCAAAGAAAAATCAGAAAATTGAAAAAATTGATTCTCTGATTTCCTTGATATCAGAGAGATTTTTGAAAAATATAAAATTTATTTTTTAACCTTTATTTTATTTTTAAATTTATTAATACTCCAAAACTTATAATAATTATAATAAAATTAATATAATTCAAAAAATCACCAAAATTGGTCTAAGTGGTCCTCTGGTCATTAGGAATGTCCCATAATTTTCTTAAGGACAGAAACTTTCCCTTGGTCATATTATTAAATTTTCCTTGGAAATCTCTATTTTCTACCAAAAATAATTACATAAATAAATTAAATACAGAAAAATCACATTTTCTCCTCTCATGTCTTTATTGACATATGAGTGAAGTCACATAAAAATTTTAAGTTCATTTAAGCTCAATTTAGTGAGTTATGAAATTATTAAGCTTGAAGGGCAAAGTGTTAATTAAAATTTTAACCCTTAATTAAAACTTTAGGTTTAATAAAATTAAAGAGTAAAATATTTGATCTTAATATGATTTGGATGATTGGAATTTAAATAATTAAAGGGTAGAAACCTATTAAACAATTTAAAAATAATTAAAATAAACTTTAATTAAATAATCGATTAAATTTGGAAGAATAATAAAATTGGAAATATTAAAATAGGGATATTATTAAGAAGAGATTTGTTCTTTAATTTAAAAATCTCTAAATTAATCATCACAATAATATTTAATTCCTAATTAAAATAATTCAAATTTAAGTTTTAAAATGTTAAAGGACTTAATCATTAAAATTAAATTAAAATTTAAATTATTAAACTCTTTTTAAATTTTCAATTAAATCAAAATTAAAAATAAAATTAAATTAAAGATTAAATTAAATTAAATCAAACAAACTAAACTAATTTAAATTAAATTAAATCAAATTAATTAAATTAAATTAAATTGAACAAATTAAATTAAATTGAATTAAATTTAATTAAAATTAAATTAAATTAATTAAATAAAATTAAATAAAAAAATAATAATTAAATTAAATTAAATTAAATTAAATTAAATTAAATTAAATTATATTAAATTAAATTAAATTAAATTAAAATAAAAAAATAAAATCAAGTTAAAATTAAAATTAATTTAAATTAAATAAATTAAATTAAAATTAAAACTAAACTAAAAAGTTAAATTAAAGTTAAATTAAATTGAATTAAAAATAACATCACCTAAGACATAAAGAAATTCAAAATAAGGCAACTTGAACACTATTCCAAATTTAAATCCGATAACTGAAATTAAACTAAATCACAAACCATTTGAACACCAATTTGCCCTCGAAAGCTTTGGTTATCATAAGTCCTAAACAGAACGTTAAATGAAATGTTACTTCACCTATAGTGATATTCAAATGTCCTAGTTCATCGAGCAAGATAACAAACTTGAATTCCCGGACGATTAATTCATTTGTATGATTAAATTCATTTGGACTTAAAAAAATTCCAGCAATATTGAAAAGATGTTTAAGATTCTTCTTAAGCACTTCCTCAATATGACAGGGTGTTTATAAGAACAACTAAACTTAATAGTTCTTTGATGAAGAAAATCGTCCTCAAACCAAGACACAAGGACCTAGACGTCATAGGAAATGACTAGCTATAGGATTAGGAACTTGGTAGAAAACCATAACCCTTCCCTTAGCTTTACCTAAGAACTTGCTTAAATATTCTAATTATGTTTTAAGTGCAGCTTGGGATGACGGGAAGACCCTCCGAGTACGCTTTTATTTTATTGCAATTTACCTTATTGCAATTTATTTAATCGCATCGCACTTACTTTTCTTGCATGATAAACAACTGTTGCATGAAAACCCACACCTTTAGGATAGTCCCTAAAACTGAAACCAAAAATAAATTAAAAGTCATTACAAGATAAAATTCACCACCACAACATCTCAAAATATAAAACAACTCAAAATTTAATCACAAACGTGAACACAAAGCCGCAATTACAACTAAATTAAAACGTCTTGTTGGATGATCGGGAATACCTCGGATGATGTAACCTACGTGTTGCTAACGGGATTTCCACGGTCTAAATGAAAGTGTGGAACTCATTCAGTTGAGTTTAGCAAATTCATCTGGACTAAGTGAATCCGATAAAAATAACGATGCCGGAAGGATGGAACCGTAGGATCTTAACCTGTGTTGTTATAATCAACTTTAAGATTTGTTTAAAATATTGAAAACACTTGGACTTTAAGATTTTCTCTATACCAAAACACTTTTCTCATCTCCTGATTTATGACTTCTATAACTAAACCTCTGCAACAATAAGGAGCTCGGAGCATGGTGGGCAGCACGACCATCGTCATCAGCAAAACCTAAGTCTACTTCAGCAAAAATTTCTTAGAATTAAATAACCAAGCCATAGGATTTCGAGGTAGTTTGCCTAGTGCAACATAAATCCTCAACCTTCTGTTAGGCAATTGCATGATCATGTCATGTAAATTAAGCCCTAACCGGTCTTAGGACTCTTAGGTAGTCATTTGGTACGACATAAACCCTCACATCTTCAAGGCTATTTGTATGATTTTATCATACAAATATAAGTCCTAATTAATTAAAATTGGCAAGATCAAAACATTAAATAAACATTAGGACTTTCCTAAATTCAAAGCATAACAATAGGATAGTCGGGAAGTTGCAAGATTCCTCTTGGATCTTCAGCTTCCCCTACCTTTCTTCCTTTGAATTCCCAAAACAAAAATGTTCCAGATTTGATCCATTCCCTATTGAAATTCCAAAATTCAATCCCTTGAAAACCTTAAACTTTGAAATTCTTGAGAGCAGAACTACTGATTATTATCGAGAGTTTTCTTAGGTGATTCCCGTCACTTAAGATATAATTAACTATAGAGGCTTGCCCTTATAAGGAATTTTATAGAACCTGTGTAATATAAACCCCGTTTAATGCTTTCATATTAAGCGAGGAACTTGTCGGCTTATAAAATAGGTTCGCGGACCAAACGGATGTCACAAATCTTTTAGTTTATTTAATCGAGCCCCACCATCATGCAAGGTGTGTCATCCTCAGGGATAGATACACGGTTCATGGTGCGGTGCTCGTTTATATAAACTATTTGGGATGTGAGATCAGTTTGATTTCATATCTTAAAATTTTCAAACTTAAAATTATTTTCAAAATCAAATGCTACTTTCTAAATTATATATATGTATTTAAATCAAATTTAAAATCTAAAATTCGCCGACAATTTTTGTTAGGCGACCCCTTTTTCAAAATAAAACACACAACCTAAAAATATGCCGACATGGCTCATATAGGCTTAATATGGCTTCATGGATCAATCAAAGTGATTCCATTTCACTCATATTTGATCAATCTTCTCTTTTCCAAAATTTCAATTTTTGACCCCGGGGACCCTACACCTATCAAACCTACCAAAAGCCCTTAAAATTGCCCAAATCCTCCAAAATTTCCAAATCACCCAAAATTTCCTAAAATTAACCTTGAACAATTCCTCACCACTCAAATTGATCATCCATAGCCAAAAATACCAAAAATTCCAAAAGTACCCCCCAATACCCTCCAAATACCCAAAATGCCCCTCTTAGCCAAAAAATCCAAAAATTCAGAAAATTCCCAGAAAATTCTAGAAAATCCGAAATATTCCCAATTTCATTTTGTTCAACTACACCATGGGCTCATTTTGTCAATTTACCCCACTTTTTCCAAAAACCCCAATTTAGCCCATTTTTAACCCAAGCGAACCCAATGTCAAACCAAACCTACCCAATTGACCCCACTTTTGGTCCAATTCAATTCTAAACTTCAATTCAATATCCACAATATCATTCTAGACCAAATCCAAGTCCAATTTGATTGACATTTGGGTCCAATTTCACTTTTGAGTTTAAGGCCCAATTTGGACCCATGACCCAAACTTAGCCCAAACCAAACCAATTCAACTCCAATTAACCCCAAACCTTTTCTAAACCTTCCCTAACATCCCCACAAACAAAACACTAACATGATTTGTGCAAAATTTGGACCCAAACCCCACTCAAATTCAACCCAAAACCAAAAGGGCCAATTTTGACCTAAACCCAAACCTAACCCAAATAAGCCCAAATCCCAAAATCAAAACCCAACCAAAGTCAAAACCTCTTTGAAACACTCCCATAAACATTTCCCAACATTAATTTTACATCAATTTCAACCCTATCCCAACATTTGCCCAAGTTAGCCTAATTTGACCTACATTGGTCCATTTACCAAATCAACTCAAATCCAACCCAATTCAAACCCAAATCACTCCAAACTCATTTCAAATCACTCATGACATATTCCTAAACCAAACCCAACAATTATTTGGCCCAAACTTCTACAAAATTCCCATCCATGAATTCATTCTTAAACCTAAAGGGGTCATCCCTTAAGCCCTCCTAAAAGCCCACTTCCACCAAATTCAAAAGCCCAAATCAATCTAAAGCCCACATGACACTTTCCCTTATCACACATTCAATTTAAAATCATTCCTAAAGTCCTAATTTATCAATTAAACAATTCCAAATCAAGCCTCATAACAATTCCCATCAAAATGCCAAAATTCACAAAACCCTTTTTCATGAAGTTGACTTAACTTTTCCTAAGCCAAAAATGAGCCATGAACAAGCCATTCTTAAGACACATGAAGCCATGGGGGCTTTGACTTGTCATTAGTCCATTTATGGTAAGAAGAGGGGGTTCTTTCTTAAACCTCCCTTAAACCTTTTTTACTTTAAGCAAGTCATGCACTAAACCATGCTTAGCCACCTCACCATGGATGGGGACTTCACTACCTCAATTCAGCTGACCCAAATGATTCTCCCTCAGCCCAAGGTCAATCGTTGGATGGTGAACCTAGCCCAAATGCATGAGTTGAACCAAACCAAGCCAAAATGAGCCTTCTCCCATTCCATTTAAATCAAACTCCTTTACACATGTCCATGGCCAATCGATCGCACTAAACCCCACCACGACCCACTCGAACTCGAGGGTGACCCATGCCTGCCGGCCAGCCACCCGGATCGCCGGAAAACACCATGGCCGAAACCTTGGGAGGAGCCAAAGTTTAGAATTCCCACCTGTCGAGCCGCCACATGCCCTATGGCCACCACGGCCGTTCTTCCCTTGACCTAAGCAGCGATCCCAAGCCCTAACTCCCCAGGAGAGCCTCCGGCCATGCCTATTTAAACACCACCACCTCTCGGCCAAATAGGGTGTTGAAACAAACCTTAAGGAAACTCTGCCAAAATTGTTCCAGATTACTCCCCACACATAGAGAACTTGATCTCCACTGAAATCCCCCTACCATTTCCTCTCTGTGAGCTCAATTTTAGAGTTGAAATCCAAGCCCAAAACCAGGACACTTCTCCACATTGAGCCAATCCCCAAATTGATTGGTCCTACACCTTCACCAGACCAAGAGAAGAGGTTTCCCCCTAAAAGCCCCCTCTCCAGGCCAGCCATTGCTTCCAGACTCCAAGCTTTGTGATCGGGCTTGGTCGAAATCATACCTGGACAATTCACTGTGCCGAGGACTTCATCCGGAGCTTGCTTGGACCCAATCGAACGTGACACAACTCTCAGATCGAAGCTTCACTTCTTAGAGCAAAGGTATGGACTCACTCTTCTTCCCGAGCTTTCAAGGGTTCTCAATTTAGTTTGGGTCAATTTCAATACATGTTTACCGTATGGATGTGTTCGTCTCTTTAAGACGAATCCATAGAGCATAAGAACTCGAAAATCCTTTGAGAATTGAGTGAGAAATTAGGGTTAGAAGGTTGACGGTCACGGGTTCACACCAGTCGTAGACGATGACCAGGAGTCGTCAGATCGCGTGTGTATCGAGTGGACGGCCAGGATCGCACCAGAAAAAGTAATGGGACATGAACTGAGGGCCCCTGGAGCGCTGAGTCGGATGGCGGCGCCGAATCAGGAGACTACGCGTGGCCTTTCGAAGCTGCCGAGGATGGCGTGGCGCCGCGTGGATAAGTAGGAAATTTGGGTTATTTTCTATTTATTTAATTACCAGAACTTTGAAAATCCATAACTTTGTGTAGAAAAATCCTAAAAATAAAATAAAAATACTCTCTTGCTCAGTGAACAGAGGAGAATAATGTGGAAAAGAAATCATGTAATTTCATTAAGTATTTTATTTTTAATTATTTATTTACTCTCTACACTATTTCAATTCTCCATGCATATAGGAAATTTACCATGGCATGAGACCATGGGGCTTTTGAAGCCTCTGAACTTGGGAACATTCCCTGAATTTGCCATGATTAGAGGCCATCCTTATGAGAAGTTATTGATTTTTCAAATTCATGCCACTGTTTTAATTATTTTAATTCCAATAACTAGCATGTTGAGAAATAAATTCTTGGAAAATTTGGTGATGTTTCTTATGACCAGAGGACCCTAGGAAAAATGGTTTTTGAGTTAATTCACTTTGAACAACCCTAATTGGCCTAAATACCCAAAAGTGAACTTTAATTAATTAGGGTTAACCATTCATCAAATTAACTTAAATAATATTCTTCACTGTCCTTTAGGGATAGGAGAACACCATATAAAAATTTGAAAATAATTGGACTTGATTAACCCCACCAAATGGGTTGATTAAGCCTCTTAAGTAAAAATGGGTAAAATTAAACTTTAAAAATTTATAACTCACAAAATACTTTTAAAAAATTCACAAAATTGGTTTTGGAGCCTCTCTAATATCAGAGAAATTTAAGAAAATTAAAATTACAATTTTCTAAAAAAGTTGATTTTTAAGCTTATTTTAATATTTTAATAATTAAAAAAATAATAAAAATCACAAAAATATTAAAAATCACAAAAATGTCACATTTTGAATTTTAATCACTTAGGAACAAACTAAATATTTTTCCTAAGTCCCTAGGGTAAGATATTGAATTTTAATGGCTTAATGTAATTTTTAATATTAAAAAATGTATTTTTCCAACCTTTTCACTAAAATAATTCTAATAAATCAAAGAAAAATCAGAAAATTATAAAAATTGGTTTCATATTTCTCTGATATTAGAAAGATTTTTGAAAAATATAAAATTCATTTTTCAACCTTTATTTTATTTTTAAATTAATTAATACTCCAAAATTCAAAATAATTATAATAAATAAAATAAAATTCAAAAAATCACTAAAATTTGTCCAAATGGTCCTCTGGTCATTAGGAATGTTTCATAATTTTTTTAAGAGCAGAAGAATTCCCTTGGTCACGTTATTGAATTTCCCTTGAAAAACCCCTATTTTCCATTAAAAATAATTTCACAAATAGATTAAATACAGAAAAATCACATTTTCTCTTCTAATGTCTTAATTGACATGTAAGTGAGGTCACATAAAAATTTCAAGTTCATTTGAGCTTAATTTAGTGAGTTATAGAATTATTAAGCTTGAAGGGCAAAAATGGTAATTAAAATTTTCAACCTTTAATTAAAATTTTAAGATTAATCAAAAGGGGAGGGTAAAATATTTGATTTTAAACTGATTTTGGATGATTGAAACTTAAATTATTAAGGGTAGAAACCCACCAATCATTTTAAGAATAACTAAGGTAAACCTTAATTAATTAATTAATTAAATTTGGAAGATTAATAAAATTTTTTGAAATTATAAAGTAGGATATTATTTAAGAGGATATTTATTCTTTAATTTAAAAATCCCTAAATGAATCACTTCAATAATACTTAATTCTTAATTAAAAGATTAAAATAATAATCCAAATTAAAATTAAATTAAAATTAAATTAAATTAAATTAAAATTAAATTAAATTAAAATCAAATTAAATTAAATTAAATTAAACTAAATTATAAATTAAATTAAAATTAAATTAAATTAAAATTAAATTAAATTAAAATTATATTAAATTAAATTAAATTAAATTAAAATTAAATTTAAATTAAATTAAATTGAAATTAAATTAAATTGAAATTAAATTTAAATTAAGGTAAATTAAATTAAATTAAATTGAATTAAATTAAATTAAAATCATTTAATAACAAACCCAAATGAAATTATTAAGAATTAAACCTATAATAACTTGAACTCTATTCCAAACTTAAACTAATTTTTTATACTTAATATTAAAAATTAGAATTAAATCATTAAGTCTAAATCATAAAAATACTTAATAAATTTATTTGCCCTTTTAAAAGCTCTTATTATATTATAACTCTTAAATGAAACATCAAGTGAAGTATTACATCACTTATAGGATATTTAAATGTCCTAAGTTCACTGAGAAAAAGAATAACACTTAAATTCCCGGATGATTAATTCACTTGTATAATTAAATTCTCGTGGACTTAAAACGATCCTAGAAATATTGAAAAGATGTTTAAGATTTGTCTTAAGCACTTCCTCAATATGATATGCGTTTAAAGGAACAATTGAACTTAGTTGTTCTTTGATGAAGAAAATCGTCCTTAAACCAAATCACAAAAACCTAGACGTCATAGGAGATGACTAGCTATAGGATTAGGACTTGGATAGATAACCAAAACCTTTCCCATAGCTTTACCTAGGTACTTATTGAAATATTTAAATGCCTTAACATGTGTTTTAAGTGCAGCTTGGGATGAGGGGAAGACCCTCCAGGTACGCTTTTATTTTAGTGCAATTTACTTTATTGCAAATGCACTTTACTTTTCTTGCATGATAAACAACTGTTGCATGAAAACCAAAACCTTTAGGATAGTCCTTGAATTGAAACCAAAACTAAATTAAAAGTCACTGCAAGATAAAAAATCACCGCCACAACATTTCAAAATATAAAAACAACTCAAAATTTAATCACAAACAGAACACAAAACTACAATTGAAACTAAATTAAAACGTCTCTTTGAATGATTGGGAATACCTCGGATGATGTAACCCACGTGTTGCTAACGGGATTTCCCACGGTCTAAATGAAAGTGTGGAACTCATTCAGTTGAGTTTAGCAAATTCATCTAGACTAAGTGAATTCAATGAAAATAACGGTGTCAGGATGACGGAACCGTGGGATCTTAATCGGTTCTGTTCTAATAACTTTAAGATTTGTTTTAACTAAAACACTAAAAACACTTGGAATTTAAGATTCCTAAAACCAAACTCTTCTCTTCTCTTTTGATTACAATCTTCTAAAACTAAACCTCTGCAACAACAAGGAGCTCGGAGCATGGTGGGCAGCACGACCATCTTCGTCAGCAAAACAACTCTACTTCAGCAAAACTTTCCTAGAATTAAATAATCAAGCCATAGGATTTCGAGGTAGTTTGCCTAGTGCAACATAAATCCTCAACTCTCCGTTAGGCATTTGCATGATCGTGTCATGTAAATTAAGCCCTAATCGGTCTTATGACTTCCGAGGTAGTCCTTTAGTACGACATAAACCCTCATATATTCGAGGCTATTTGTATGATTTTATCATACAAATATAAGTCCAAATTAATTAAAATTGGCAAGATTGAAATATCAGATAATATTAGGATTTTCTTAAATCTGAGCCAAACAATAGGATAGTTTGGGAAGTTGCCAAGATTCTTCTTGGATCTTCAGCTTGTCCTACTTCTCTTCCATTGGACTCCTGAAAATAATTGTTCCATATTTGATCCATTCCCTATTGAAATTTCCAAAAATCCAATCCTATGAAAACCTTAAACTTTGAAATTCTTGAGAGCAAAGTCACTGAACATTATCGAGAGTTTTCTTAAATGATTCCCTTCATTTAGGATGTAATTAACTATAGGGGCTTGCCCTTATAGGGAACTTTAAGAACCCGGGTAATATAAACATTGTTTAATTCATTTATATTAACAGGGGAATTTGTCGGCTTATAAAATTGGTTCGCAGACCAAACGGATGTCACAAGTCTTCTAGTTTATTTAATCGAGCCCCATTGTCAAGCAGTGTGCCTATTCTTTGGGATAGATACACGGTTTGTGGTGCGGTGCTCGTTTATATAAACTATTTGGGATGTGAGATCGGTTTGATTTCATATCTTAAAATTTTTCAAATTTAAAATTATTTTTAAAATTAAATACTACTTTTCAAATTATTTATTTAAATTAAAAATTCGCCGACAATTTCTGTAGGTGACCTCTTTTCAAAAATACAACCCTCAACCTAAAAATATGCCGACAACTTCTGGCGACTCCACTGAGGAATAGTTCCTCTCTACATTTTGATCAAATGACTTTGCTTTCATAAATCGGTAGTGAGCCCATGCCCCTAGTGGACCAAACTACCATTCTTTCGTTGGAATACCCTGTTCATTTCTGTCTTGAACGAATATGGCCAACTCCTCTCAGATTTAGGAGCCAATGTTTAGACACCCCTAAATGGAGAGGTTCCGAGACCCTTTTACCTCTTTTGTGAGGTGGGGTGGACCCCCAATAGGTGTTAGTTTAGGAGTGATCCTTCGAGTCGAGAAGTCTTGCATGAGATTTCCTCTTCCTTTCCAATTCTAAATCGAACCCCTTACCTTCTCTATACCTTTGAATATTCTGTTCCTAATAAACAAATCCTCTAATGAACGACTCCTTTAAATTATAACTTCTTTTTATAAATACATGAACAAACATGTGTTCGGACTCTTTTCGATTCCTTTCTTTTCATTCAATGAGAAGAAGCATAACTTGGGACTGACAATCAGAATCTACCTTGCAGAAAATGTCTACCCCAAAGCTGATTTTCTCCTTCACCAATGGACTGGACTTCGCTGTTTATAAGGATGAGCTGCCCAATAATGGGATCACCCATTTCGGACAAGGATTTGAGAACACAAATGTCAAGATCGCTGATGTTACCCTTTTCACACTTACAAACAAAGTATCAGAAACTGAGAGACCTTTGATTGAATTCAATCTCAAGTCAGCCCAAGAGTTCCCTCCCCTGCTAAGGGTTCCAGCTGATAAGAATACTACTATCCATATGAGGACTGTTGTCTCTACCCCCACTGGTCTAGTCGTCTCTGCACCTACCCCGGCTTCCGCCAAACTAAAGGGGAAGGAAGTTCAAATTTGTAACGAACATGTTACCGTGGAGGGTACAGACTTCCGTGCAAGACCTTCTATTTTGAAATCGGGTCCAGCCTCGAGGGTTCCACCCCTAACACGGACTCGGAGAAGGAACAGAGGTAGGAAGATTGTCGTGAAGGCCGTAGCCGCTCGAAGTCGCTTTCTTGAAGAAATCCCCGAGTACACACCACTACCCGAGTACATACCATTGCTCGAATACACACCGCTTTTGGAAGGAAGTAGATTCCATCCCCTTCCGCCGCAACGTGATGAGGAGAATGTCCGCAAGATTGCTTCTGCATTACCTTGACCCGCATACTATAGCGACAGCCGAATGAAAAGGGCTAGGACTACACCATTTGCCCGACAGCAGACTGTGATAGAAAAATTAGCAAATAAAGAGAAATGTCCTGTATCATAGATTTTAAGAAGAATAGGGAGGGTGCCAGCCAAGTCCAGTCTTGGGCCGCGAGTAGAACCCGTTAGCACCGCAGAGAAATCAAATAAAAAGATGAAAGCCAGTCCACCTGTTATTGTTTCTGGATTACAGATCAGGGAGGATACCACCTTCCAGAATTCAGCCGACAAACCATCCGGTCCTAGGCCTTCTGCTGCTAGAAGGATGGTATGGCGTCCTACTACCTGGTCGCTTAAGACCAAAACAACGACCAGAAAAGGAAAGTCTCATCAGAAGACTCGAGTTAGAAGAAAGTGTTACTGCAATAAAGGGGACTCCCGGAAAGGAAGTTCAACAACCGTCACAAGACAACTGTGAAACTGCACGAAAAAGACCATTGGAGTACGCTATGGAAAAGCTAAGAACCGACATTCAACGATTAGCAAGTGAAAGAGAAGAAAAATTTGGAGATGAAGTTGACTCGTCGGAGTTCATGGATGACTAATATGTGGAGATCAACATGGTCGAGACATGAGCATCATCAGCTTCGCAAGGTGCCCCAGCAGTTGCAGAAAGAGATGAACCTGAAGCATTAAGAGCACAAATTCGAGAAAATGATGATACAATCTCTCAAATAGCAAAAGGGATGGAAGAGATGGCTGCAGCTCTAACCACTCTTCAGAGTCAGGTTCAACCCCAAAGAGAAACACTTCCAGAAGTTATTCATAATACTGACGGAGGAAAAGAGATTACATTCGTTAACGGAGATGATCAACCAAAGAAGGATTCTACTTAGAACATGATTCCAGAGAAGGACATCAAGAACATGGTGGAACAGTAGGTGCGAGAAGCCTTAGCACACTCTAAGAGCAGAGCATCTATTCAGACTGGTAGACCTTACCCCGAAGAATTTGATGCAGTACAATACCCAAAAGGCTTCGTACCACCTCTGTTCAAGACTTTTGATGGTACCGAAAATCCTCGACAGCATGCTGAACATTTTCGTGCCAGTTGTTGCAATGCCGGTGGAAGTGACGCTTTACTCTTCCGATAATTCGTCAGCCACTGTCAGGGATCGCCTTTGATTGGTATGCAGAGTTACCAAACGGTTCGGTAAAGACATTTACAGAATTGGAAAATCTCTTCGTTAAACGGTTTGCCGGAGCTCAGCACCATATCACCATTGGTGACTTAGTGGTGGAGAAATAGAAACCGAATGAGTCTTTAGTGGATTACATACTTCGATGGAGAAATCTAAGCATGAAGTGTGAGCCACAGCTACAAGAGCAGCATTCAGTCGGTATCTTGTTTAAAAGCATTCACGGCCCGATAGCACTTCTCCTTAAGGGATTCACAATTAAGACTTTCGAGAAGTTGTTTAGCAAGGCCGGGAGCTTGCAAGAGGAAGCGAAACAATTAAGTTTCGTCGATAAAATAGATAAGCAGAAACCTATGAAGACATTCGAAAAGAAATCTGGGATCGTCGCGGCAGTTGATAAGGGCAAACAACCAATGCAAATACAGCCGGAGCAACCGCAGTCCAGCTATCAACAACCTCAACAGAACTACCAACAACCTCAACCCATTTATCGCCCAACCCAACAATACGAGCAACCGCCTCGCCCACGCCGCACGTTAAAGGAGCTCATAAATAGAGAATATCCATTCAAGAACGAGGCAATGCCAAAGATGTTCCGCAGCTTGATGAAGACTTCGGATTTTCGACCGCGTAACTCCAAGAAGCCGGAGGAAGTCAACAAGAAAGACCATCCCAACTACCGCCCTTACCACCGGATCTTGGACATAAGATAGAGGACCGCATCACCTTTAAAAGTCGGCTTCGACAACAATCTCCGAAAAGGGAACATAACGATCCCAAAGGAATACATGAAAGAACCTCGTAAAGGAGGTTCCGTCAATGTTATTTCGACGGATCCCATTGTTCCGATGAGACCCTTACACAACCGATGATGGATGGAGTACCGCTCGACGAAGTCATCGAAGAAAATTTTGGGTCGCATCCAAACCGCTTCGGCACATGCTTCAACTCAGAGTTTGAAACCTGTCAAGCCGGCGCTATCGCTTGCAATTGAAGAACCGTCCCAGGAAGAAAAGATCATAGAAAAGAAGGAGATCATAGAATAAGAGAAGACAGAGGCTCGTAAGGCTAGACTAGGGGCTGCTTATCCTAGGATAGTTGTTTCTGATTCGAGGGAAAAATTCCTCGAACCTCTGACTCTGTATGATTATTTGCTCTCTCCAGCGGGATCTTATAATGATAAGAGTTATGGCGTTAGCTACGTTTTTACTGTTTCTAACGATTACGTGACTAACTACAACCAATTTAATCCAGATCCCGATTTTGATACCAATAACAATTCTCAAATCATACACAACCTCGACAATCACAATGACAAAGAAGAAATTCACCAAGAAGGTTACGAATGTTCAACAAGCAATGAGTTTATTTGTGAATTCCAAGGAACTCCAATCACAATAGAGTTAGAGCTTTCAGATTCTGAAGCAACTCCAGAAGAACCTGTCATGCCGATTCAAAAGGAGACACCTGTAAATTCAAGCACTCGTACTCGAAGAAATCACGTAAGTTAATTTAAGAAGCGGAAAGGTTCTACCTCCGAGAATGGGTCTAAAAGACAAAGGAAAGCAAGTGGTTGTTCAGGAAGAATCAACCCCAGCAGAAGAATTACCCCTTCGGGAAGAAACTGAGACACATGATAACAAAGTGGACTATAACGTGCTAGCCCATCTTAGGAAACTGCCAGCCAAACTGAGCATCTACGACGCTCTCATCTTATCAAAAGAGATGAGGGAAGCTCTGATCAAGGCCTTACTTGATCCAGAGATTTGTTTAGCTCAGATGGCCAAAAGTTGTCACCAGTGCCAAGTGCATGGAGTGGTTCTACACCAACCTCCAAATGTGCTACATCCGACAATCGCATCGTGGCCATTCGAGAGTTGGGGCACGGATATAGTGGGTCCGATATGAACCGCCTTCTTCAAGAGGACATCGCTTCATCCTTGCAGCCTACGTACTACTTTTCTAAACGGGCCGAGCAGTTCCACTCGAGAAGTAAAAGCACACCACGTGCTACAATTTTTCAAAAATCAAGTCGTCTACCGTTTCGGAGTACCGCCCAGAATTATTTCAGATAATGGGTCCGCGTTCAGAAGTACAAAAATCAACAATTTTGTCAGGAGACATGGAATCGACTGGCGATACTCAACAATCTATTACCCAAGAGCAAACGGCTTGGTCGGGGCTTTTAATAAAGCTCTCGTTCAAATTTTAAAGAAAACTTTGAATGACAATAAGAGAAATTGGCACGAGAAGTTGTTAGAAGCCTTATGGGCCTACAGGACAACCTTCAGGACTCCTACTCGCCCTACACCTTACACTTTAGTGTACGGGTCCGAGGCAGATGTTACCATTGGAAGTCCAAGCTTCCATCACTCGGGATTGCAGCTTGCAAATAAAATTACTACGGAAGAAAATGCCCGATTACGACCGGAAGAACTAGAAAACCCGGAAGGAAAAAGACTTGCAGTGCGCAACAAAATTTGGAACCGTACCAAGCTAAGATGATCCAGGCCCATGATAAACTGGTCCACCCAAGAACTTTCAAAGTTGGTGACTTAGTTCTTGTTCTCAGAAGATCTATTCTTGCACATCGCAAGATAGGGGGAAAATTTGAACCAACTTGGGATGGGCCGATTGTAGTTGAGGCAATCTACTCAGGAGGCTCCTACCAACTTGTGAATTTCCAAGGAGAACGACAAATTCTTCCAATCAATGGATGATATTTAAAAAAGTATTACGCAACCTGATGTTTCAAAGGGTGGCCTCTAAAATAGAGTCCTATCCCTAGAAACACGGTTGAGACAATCACTTTGTGACTGGGTCCGAACCCAAAAACAAAAAAAATAAATAAAAAAATGTACTAAAAAAAATAAAATACGTGAAATCATAATAATAAAGTTTTACCCTTCTGTTCGAATCAAATCTTGTTCCTGATCTTTCTTCATCTTTTCCAACTTTCCTTAAAAATTAAAATAAGTGACTAAAAATTTTTGGTGATAAATGTTTTCTTAATGTTCTTGTTCTTAGTACAGCCCCTTATCCTTTCCTTGTCTTTTGTGCAGGGAAATGTCGAACGGGTGGTTGGTCTTAAATTTTAGAAATGACGTGAGTCTTGTACTCGATGACAAGAGGGTGAAGGATGGAGCAGTAATAGAGATTGACTCGGACTTTACACCAGCTGTCTTACAATACGAAGAAAACGATTGGATCCCAGTCGATCGAGAAGAACTTCACAGCCAAACAGTGATGAAAGTGGGTGGCTCGAGCCACCAATCCAACAACAAGAAAAGAAAAAAAAATGACGCAGAAGATAAGAAAATTATGTCCATGGTTGCTACGGCAGAAGGTGGACTTGTCAGCGCCCGCCCACAGAAATTCAAGGAGTGAGAAGAGCTACTCTCACTGCTACCCAGCGACGAAATAAGAATCGTCGTATTCGCAAGTTGTTGACCAAGTTAGCAGAAGATCAACATGGACAGACAGTGGGTACTGTTAGTGCAAATGCTCCAAGGAGACCGGTTCGGCAGGAACCAGAAAGAAGAAGGCCAACTCCAAAAAGGTTGGAACAGATGAAAGAAATACCAGAAAGAAGAAAGCCAACTCCAAAAAGGTTGGAACAGATGAAAGAAATACCAGGAAGAACAGAAATGGAGTCGGCGCCTCAACGCCGAGCAGATGTACCAGACATGGAGAGTCTTGTTGCGAAAGCAACTCCGGAGGATGTCCCTACGGAGACTATCCTCGAGGAGCCGAGACATGAAGGAGAACGTGCTGGGGTTGAACCATACATACCATAGTATGTTACCAGACACCGAGGACTTCAGATAAATCCAGAATATGAGCTGGAGAAAATGCAGCTAGTTGAAAAGAAGACCTTTGAATACTTAGAAAGGATTGGAGGCAGAAGAATCAACATCCTGGAGGGCCTCGAGCTACATACAGACGTATTCTCAGAATATGAACAACAACAGATTGTGGATTGCATTCTAGAACTTCAGAAGATGGGTCAAGCAGGCCGTCTGAGAGAAAAGACTTATTTAGAACCCCAGAAGTGGATGCCAGGTAAAGGAAGAGTCAAAAAACAATGCGGATGTTGCTATAACTTCGCAGAAGACAGAAAAGGGAATCCACTAGGAATACTCCGTCACGGTGAGGTGGATCCCATGCCAAGAATAATTAAAAGAAAGGTGAAAAGAATGATAACGTGGAGGGTACCGCGACAGACCGTATACCCAACGGTTGCATCATCAACATCTATCGAAGGGCGACCGCATACCTCCACACATAGACCACCACGACCTTGTCGGACCTTTCGCACGGTTTCGTTCATCAACCAGGTGCAATATCATGTTTGGATCTGACCTCCGGATAGCAGGCCCAGGCAAGTTCCGAGGGCCAGTGGAGATACCACTTCCAGTAGGTTCCGTCATGATACTACAAGGAAATGGAGCGGATATCACAAAACATTGCATACCAGGAGTACCAGTGGAGCAAATCTCTATCACCTTTAGAAGAATGGACGCCAGAAAGGCACCATACCATTTCCAACCAGATCCAGAATTAGAGAGTCTCCGGCCATATGAGCTGTGAGTTACATGGGAGATATCACACCTCCAAAGCACACCCATGCGGCATTCCTGCCAAGGGTGGCTTGGAAGGTGATGTTATTGACCATGTACCTTACTATTCAGACATGGATTTAGCAGATACTTTTGGATGGATCAATGAGAATCATACATAGTCCGTTTTGAGTTATGGATTGTATGAAGAATATTTCAGATCGAGTTGTATGATGTATCTTCAACAAGATTGGAATGAAAGTGACCATGTCACATTTTGCCTTCACCTCTATTGTGCAAATTGACTGGGAAACGCCATTAAAGTTAAATGAACTTCTAACAAAGATCAAAAAAAAGAGGAAAATAGATAAGAACTCTCTTTCATAAAAATCCAAACATTAAAAAGAATTTTTCAAATCCACATGAACTTTTACAAACATTCTCTGCACTTTACAATATGTTTTCATAATCTCGGCATTCATAAATCTCAACAATATGTTCAATCTCTACACTTTACAATATGTTTTCATAATCTCGGCATTCATAAATCTCAACAATGTGGTCAATCTCTGCACTTTACAATATGTTTTCATAAACTCGACATTCATAAATCTCAGCATATGTTCAATCTCTGCATTCATAAATCTCAGCAATATGTTTTCATAATCTCTGCATTCACAAATCTCAGCAATCGGGATAGGCTTCCACCCTACTCCCATCTCAGCAATCTCAGCATTCAGGATAGGCTTCCGCCCTAATCCCATCTTAGCAAATCTCAGCAATCGGGATAGGCTTCCGCCCTACTCCCATCTCAGCAATCTCAGCATTCGGGATAGGGTTCCGCCCTACTCCCATCTCGACGAATCTCGACATTCGGGATAGGCTTCCGCCCTACTCCCATCTCAACAAATCTCGACGATCGGGATAGGCTTCCGCCCTACTCCCATCTCGGCAGAATCTCGACAGATCGGGATAGGCTTCCGCCCTACTCCCATCTCAACGAATCTCGGTATTCGGGATAGGCTTCCACACTACTCCATCTCGACGAAATCTCAGCGATCGGGATAGGCTTCCGCCCTACTCCCATCTCGAGCAAATCTCGACGATCGGGATAGGCTTCCGCCCTACTCCCATCTCGACGATCTCGGCATTCGGGATAGGCTTCCGCCCTACTCCCATCTCGAGCAAATCTCGACAGATCGGGATAGGCTTACGCCGTACTCCCATCTCGACGAATCTCGGCATTCGGGATAAGGCTTCCGCCCTACTCCCATCTCGGCGAAATCTCAACAAATCTCGGCATTCGGGATAGAGCACGCCCTACTCCTTCTCGACGAATTCTCGAGCACTCGGGATAGGCACAGTCCTACTCCTTTCTTAGCAGTCTCAAAATTTGATCCTCTCAGCAAGAAATTGAAATCAAAGCACATTGGATTTCGTATAGGCTTTGTCCTATTCTTCCTCAGCATTTGGAATAGGTTCAGTCCTGCTTCCTTCTCAGCATACAAATGCATTCGGGTGGGCCTTAGCCCTACTCTTTTCTCCTCATAAAATCAAAATTGAAACTCTAATTGAAATTCAAACTCAAAATTGAAAAAACTTGAAAAAGAAAATGAAACGAATCTAAGATTCAATCTCTTGAAATCTTGTGATCTAAAATTCACCTCCTTCCCCAGCGAGAGTTCTGGAATCTTCAGTCTTGGAGATTTACCTGATACTCCCCAGCGAAAATTTCTTATACTTCGTCCTAAGTTTGTTACTTGGACATCTGTTTTGGTTCTGTTGATCTCTTCGGTCAACGCCAATACGCGCGGTATGCTTGGTTAGCACACCACACCTATTGGGGGTCCATTTATTGACCTCATTTTTGATGAGGTCTTTTGTTTCTCTCTTTAGTACTTAGGATCTAGCCTTAGGCATTTCCTTTGACTAATCTTAGAGGACTAGAAATGGAACCTACCACTTAGAAATTCAAACACCTCTTAACTCCCTACAAACCCCACAAGCTTGATTGTAGACCCCTAATCACCTAGAGGGTTGAAATCAAAAGTGAAGGTTTAAAGGATGAGTTCCCCATAGGACTCTTTGGCCTTAGGACCACCTTGGGTAGCTTGGTTTGGTGAAGGTTGACTTACACACTCACTACACTCATACTCCACACACTCACACACACAATCCAAATCCTAAAACCACACCCATACCCAACTTGACTCCTTGACTCATTTAGGTAATTCATATGGATGGACCTTAACCCCTAAGCCCCTGGCTAAGAGGGTTAGGAAGAACATGGTGAATGCCTCAAATGAGTCCTCACATGACACTTTCCCTCATCACACATTCAATTTAAAATCATTCCTAAAGTCCTAATTTATCAATTAAACAATTCCAAATCAAGCCTCATAACAATTCCCATCAAAATGCCAAAATTCACAAAACCCTTTTTCATGAAATTGACTTAACTTTTCCCAAGCCAAAGATGAGCCATGAACAAGCCATTCTCAAGCCACATGAAGCCATGGGGGCTTTGACTTGTCATTAGTCAATTTATGGCAAGAAGAGGGGGTTCTTTCTTAAACCTCCCTTAAACCTTTTTTACCTTAAGCATGTCACACACTAAACCATGCTTAGCCACCTCACCATGGATGGGGACTTCACTACCTCAATTCAGCTGACCTAAATGATTCTCCCTCGACCTAAGGTCAAGCCTTGGATGGTGAACCTAGCCCAAATGCATGAGTTGAACCAAACCAAGCCAAAATGAGCCTTCTCCCATTCCATTTAAATCAAACTCCTTTACACATGTCCATGGCCAATCGATCGCACTAAACCCCAGCCCTCACCCACCTGAACCTGAGGGTGACCCATGCCTGCCGGCCAGCCACCTGGATCGCCGGAAAACACCATGGCCGAAACCTTGGGAGGAGCCAAAGTTTAGAATTCCCACCTGCTGAGCTGCCCCATGCCCTATGGCCACCATGGCTGTTCTTCCCTTGACCTAAGCAGCTGATCCCAAGCCCTAACTCCCCTGGGAGAGCCTCCAGCCATGCCTATTTAAACACCACCACCTCTCGGCCAAATAGGGTGTTGAAACAAACCTTAAGGAAACTCTGCCAAAATTGTTCCAGATTACTCCCCACACATAGAGAACTTGATCTCCACTGAAATCCCCCTACCATTTCCTCTCTGTGAGCTCAATTTCAGAGTTTAAATCCAAGCCCAAAACCAGGACACTTCTCCACATTGAGCCAATCCCCAAATTGATTGGTCCTACACCTTCACCAGACCAAGAGAAGAGGTTTCCCCCTAAAAGCCCCTTCTCCAGGCCAGCCATTGCTTCCAGCCTCCAAGCTTTGTGATCGGGCTTGGTCGAAATCATACCTAGACAATTCACCAGGCCAAGGGACTTCATCTGAAGCTTGCTTGGACCCAATCGAACGTGACACAACTCTCAGATCGAAGCTTCACTTCTCTGAGCAAAGGTATGGACTCACTCTTCTTCCCGAGCTTCCAGAGATTCTCAATTTTGTTTGGGTCAATTTCAATACATGTTTACCGTATGGATGTGTTCGTCTCTTCAAGACGAATCCATAGAGCATAAGAACTCGAAAATCCGTTGAGAATTGAGTGAGAAATTAGGGTTAGAAGGTTGATGGTCACGGGTTCACACCAGTCGTAGACGATGACCAGGAGCCGTCGGATCGCGTGTGCATCGAGCGGACGACCAGGATCGCACCGGACAAAGTAATGGGACATGAACCGCGGGCCCCTGGAGCGCTGAGTCGGATGGCGGCGCCGAATCAGGAGACGATGCGTGGCCTTTCGGAGCTGCCGAGGATGGCGTGGCGCCGCGTGGATAAGTAGGAAATTAGGGTTATTTTCTATTTATTTAATCACCAGAACTTTGAAAATCCATAACTTTGTGTAGAAAAATCCTAAAAATAAAATAAAAATACCCTCTTGCTCGAGTGAACAGAGGAGAATAATGTGGAAAAGAAATCATGTAATTTCATCAAGTATTTTATTTTTTATTATTTATTTACTCTCTGCACTATTTCAATTCTCCATGCATATAGGAAATTTACCATGGCATGAGACCATGGAGCTTTTGAAGCCTCTGAACTTGGGAATATTCCCTGAATTTTCCAAGGTCAGAGGCCATCCCTATGAGAAGTTATAGATTTTTCAAATTCATGCCACTGTTTTGATTATTTTAATTCGAATAATTAGCATGTTGAGAAAAAAATTCTAGGAAAATTTGGTGATGTTTCTTATGACCAGAGGACCCTAGGAAAAATAGTTTTTGAGTTAATTCACTTTGAACAACCCTAATTGGCCTAAATACCCAAAAGTGAACTTTAATTAATTAGGGTTAACCACTCATCAAATTAACTTAAAAACAATTCTCCACTGTCCTTTAGGGATAGGAGAACACCATGTAAAAATTTGAAAACAATTGGACTTGATTAACCCCACCAAATGGGTTAATTAAGCCTCTTAAGTAAAAATGGGTAAAATTAAACTTTAAAAATTTATAACTCACAAAATACTTTTCAAAAATTCACAAAATTAGTTTTGGAGCCTCTATGATATCAGCAGAATTTAAGAAAATTAAAATTGCAATTTTCTAAAAAAGTTGATTTTTAAGCTTATTTTAATATTTTAATAATTAAAAAAATAATAAAAATCACAAAAATATTAAAAATCACCAAAATGTCACATTTTGAATTCTAATCACTTAGGAACAAACTAAATATTTTTCCTATGTCCCTAGGGTAAGATATTTAATTTTAAAGGCTTAATGTAATTTTTAATATTAAAAAATGTATTTTTCCAACCTTTTCACTAAAATAATTCTAATAAATCAAAGAAAAATTAGAAAATTATAAAAATTGGTTTCATATTTCTCTGATATCAGAAAGAATTTTGAAAAATATAAAATTCATTTTTCAACCTTTTTTTATTTTTAAATTAATTAATACTCCAAAATTCAAAATAATTATAATAAATAAAATAAAATTCAAAAAATCACCAAAATTTGTCTAAATGGTCCTCTTTTCATTAGGAATGCCCCATAATTTTCTTAAGAGCAGAAGAATTTCCTTGGTCATGTTATTGAATTTCCCTTGAAAAACCCCTATTTTCCATTAAAAATAATTACATAAATAGATTAAATACAGAAAAATCACATTTTCTCCTCTAATGTCTTAATTGACTTGTAAGTGAGGTCACATAAAAATTTCAAGTTCATTTGAGCTTAATTTAGTGAGTTATAGAATTATTAAGCTTGAAGGGCAAAAATGGTAATTAAAATTTTCAACCTTTAATTAAAATTTTAAGATTAATCAAAAGGGGAGTGTAAAATATTTGATTTTAATCTGATTTTGGATGATTGAAACTTAAATGGTTAAGGGTAGAAACCCTCCAATCATTTTAAGAATAACTAAGGTAAACCTTAATTAATTAATTAATTAAATTTGGAAGATTAATAAAATTTTTTGAAATTATAAAGTAGGGATATTATTTAAGAAGATATTTATTCTTTAATTTAAAAATCCCTAAATGAATCACTTCAATAATACTTAATTCTTAATTAAAAGATTAAAATAATAATCCAAATTAAAATTAAATTAAAATTAAATTAAATTAAATTAAAATTAAATTACATTAAATTAAAATTAAATTAAATTAAAATCAAATTAAATTAAATTAAAATCAAATTAAATTAAATTAAATTAAACTAAATTATAAATTAAATTAAAATTAAATTAAATTAAAATTAAATTAAATTAAAATTAAAATTAAATTAAATTAAATTAAAATAAAATTAAATTGAAATTAAATTAAATTGAAATTAAATTTAAATTAAGGTAAATTAAATTAAATTAAATTGAATTAAATTAAATTAAAACCATTTAATAACAAACCCAAATGAAATTATTAAAAATTAAACCTAAAATAACTTGAACACTATTCCAAACTTAAACTAATTTTTTATACTTAATATCAAAAATTAGAATTAAATCATTAAGTCTAAATCATAAAAATACTTAATAACTTGATTTGCCCTTTTAAAAGCTCTTATTATTATAACTCTTAAATGAAACATCAAGTGAAGTGTTACCTCACTTATAGGATATTCAAATGTCCTAAGTTCACCGAGCAAAAGAATAACACTTAAATTCCCGGATGATTAATTCACTTGTATAATTAAATTCTCTTGGACTTAAAACGATCCTAGAAATATTGAAAAGATGTTTAAGATTTGTCTTAAGCACTTCCTCAATATGATAGGACTTTTATAAGAACAATTGAACTTAGTTGTTCTTTGATGAAGATCATCGTCCTTAAACCAAATCACAAGAACCTAGACATCATAGGAGATGACTAGCTATAGGATTAGGACTTGGATAGATAACCAAAACCTTTCCCATAGCTTTACCTAGGTACTTGTTGAAATATTTAAATGCCTTAACATGTGTTTTAAGTGCAGCTTGGGATGACGGAAAGACCCTCCAGGTACGCTTTTATTTTAGTGCAATTTACTTTATTGCAAATGCACTTTACTTTTCTTGCATGATAACAACTGTTGCATGAAAACCAAAACCTTTAGGATTGTCCCTGAATTGAAACCACAACTAAATTAAAAGTCACTGCAAGATAAAAAATCACCACCACAACATTTCAAAATATAAAAACAACTCAAAATTTAATCACAAACAGAACACAAAACTACAATTGCAACTAAATTAAAACGTCTCGTTGAATGATTGGGAATACCTCGGATGATGTAACCCGTGTGTTGCTAACGGGATTTCCCACGGTCTAAATGAAAGTGTGGAACTCATTCAGTTGAGTTTAGCAAATTCATCTGGACTAAGTGAATTCAATGAAAATAACGGTGCCGGGATGACGGAACCGTGGGATCTTAATCGGTTCTGTTCTAATAACTTTAAGATTTGTTTTAACTAAAACACTAAAAAACACTTGGACTTTAAGATTCCTAAAACCAAACTCTTCTCTTCTCTTTTGATTACAATCTTCTAAAACTAAACCTCTGCAACAACAAGGAGCTCGGAGCATGGTGGGCAGCACGACCATCTTCGTCAGCAAAATAACTCTACTTCAGCAAAACTTTCCTAGAATTAAATAATCAAGCCATAGGATTTCGAGGTAGTTTACCTAGTGCAACATAAATCCTCAACTCTCCATTAGGCATTTGCATGATCGTGTCATGTAAATTAAGCCTTAACCGGTCTTAGGACTCCGAGGTAGTCCTTTAGTACGACATAAACCCTCATATATTCGAGGCTATTTGTATGATTTTATCATACAAATATAAGTCCAAATTAATTAAAATTGGCAAGATTAAAATATCAGATAATATTAGGATTTTTGTAAATCTGAGCCAAACAATAGGATAGTTTGGGAAGTTGCCAAGATTCTTCTTAGATCTTCAGCTTCTCCTACTTCTCTTCCACTGGACTCCTGAAAATAACTGTTCCAAATTTGATCTATTCCCTATTGAAATTTCCAAAAATCCAATCCTATGAAAACCTTAAACTTTGAAATTCTTGAGAGCAAAGTCACTGATCATTATCGAGAGTTTTCTTAAATGATTCTCTTCATTTAAGATGTAATTAACTATAGGGGCTTACCCTTATAGGGAACTTTAAGAACCCAGGTAATATAAACCCTGTTTAATTCATTTATATTAAGCAGGGGAACTTGTCGGCTTATAAAATTGGTTCGCAGACCAAACGGATGTCACAAGTCTTCTAGTTTATTTAATCGAGCCTCATTGTCAAGCAGTGTGCCTATTCTTCGGGATAGATACACGGTTTGTGGTGCGGTGCTCGTTTATATAAACTATTTGGGATGTGAGATCGCTTTGATTTCATATCTTAAAATTTTTCAAATTTAAAATTATTTTTAAAATCAAATACTTCTTTTCAAATTATTTATTTAAATTAAAAATTCGCCGACAATTTCTGTAGGCGACCTCTTTTCAAAAATACAACCCTCAACCTAAAAATATGCCGATAGTTGCGTAATACTTCTTTAAATACCGCCCATTGATTGGAAGCATGGGTCATTCTCCACGGCCATTCACCGGTTGGTAGGAATCTCCTGAGTAGACTATCTTGACCACAAACGACCCTTCCCATGTTGGTTCAAATTTACCACCTATCTTGCGATGTGCAAGAATTGGTCTTCTGAGAACAAGGACTAAGTCACCGATTTTGAAAGTTCTTGGGCGGACCAGTTTATCATGGGCCTGGATCATCTTAGCTTGATACAGTTCCAAATTCTGCTATGCAGAAAGACTTTTCCCTTCTAAGCTTTCCAATTCTTCCAGTTGTAGTCTGGCATTTTCTTCTATAGTAATCTTTTCTGCAACTGCAATTCTGAGTGATGGAAGCTGGACTTCCAATGGTAACACTGCCTCGGACCCGTACACTAAAGCGTAAGGCGTAGACTGAGTAGGACTCATGAAAGTCATCCTGTAGGCCCATAAGGCTTCTAATAACTTCTAGTTCCAATTTCTCTTATTATCGTCCAAAGTTTTCTTTAAGATCTAAACTAGACTTTTATTAAAAGCCTAGGCCAAGTCGTTTGCTCTTGGGTAGTAGATCGTTGAGTATCGCCAATCGATCCCGTGTCTTCTGACAAAATTGTTGATCTTTGTACTTTTGAATGCAGACCCATTATCTGAAAAGATCCTGCGCGGTACCGCGAAATGGTAGACGACTTGGTTCTTGAAAAATTGTAGCACGTGGTGTGCCTTTACTTTTCTGAGTGGTATAGCTTCTGCCCATTTAGAAAAGTAGTCTGTAGCTGCAAGGATGAAGCGATGTCCTCTTGAAGAAAGCAGTTCTATCAGACCCACTATATCTGTGCCCCAACACTCAAACAGCCACGACACGATTGTCAGATGTAGGACATTTGGAGGTTGGTGTAGAACCACTCCGTGCACTTGGCACTGGTGACAACTTTTGGCAACTTTCATACAGTCAGTCATCATTAAGGGCCAGTAGTACCCTAGGATTTTAATCTTCATTTTCATTTTCGGACCCGACTGATGAGCGCCACAAAGTCCTGAATGTACTTCTTTAACGATTTCACGAGCCTCGGACCGGCTCAGGCATCTTGGCCACTTCTGATCAAAAGACCTTCTGTATAATGTATTGTTTATTAATGTGTAAGACAGAGTTCTTTTCTTGATTTGATTGGCTATCGACTTATCGTCGGGCAGGCTTCCTGTTCGCAGGTAGTCTATTAATGGTTGTCACTAATCTTCTGTATTTTCTGTCATCACGTCGCAATTGTTTCTTCGCTTTTCTCGATTTGTGTATTGTATCCATGTCGAGCCGTGATATGACCCGTCGTCCTCGAACGTACACTTCAACTGACTCATCTTGTAAGCAGGCAAATTCCTTTGCAAGGCGAGCTAACGCATCTGCAAGAGCATTTTCTTTTATGGGAATCTTGTAGATTGTTACGTTTGGAATTTGTTCCAACAATTTCATGGAGTACTGAAAGTACTGCTCGAGTCTTGATTTCAGAATCCTGTACTGTCCTGCGATCTGTTGAATGATCAACTGAGAATCTCTGTAGATGTTGATGTCTGTTATTCCCATTTGAATGGTTAGTTCTAGTCCTGTTATGAGGGCTTCGTATTCTGCCTTGTTGTTTGTACATGGTTTTGTTAAGTGGTAGGAGTATCTTAACATCCCCCGCTCCGGTGTTAAAAAGATTAGTCCGATTCGTGCCTTACCGGGCACTATCGTTTGCAATTCTTTATTCTTTTGTGTTGAGGACGCACCATCGAAGTATAGTTCCCAACGTAGATCATCAGTGTCTTCTAGGCTCATTATCTGCTAGTCAGGCAAATCGTCGTCGAGAGGCGAATCTGCCGGTAAAGGGTGTGCTGCAAGGAAGTCAGCTAGAACTTGTCCCTTTACGACGCGAAGAGGAACGAAAGTTATGTCAAATTGCAATAGTATCAACGACCACCTGGCAAGTCTGTCAGAGAGCGTCGGTCGGGTTATCAAGTATTGCAACGGATTAACTCTCAAAATAAGGTTGACCTTATGAGAATGCAGGTAATGTCTGAGCTTCTGTGCGGCGAAGATCAGGGCCAAGCAGTGCTTCTCAATAGGAGGATACTTTACTTCCGTCGAGATTAGACGACGGCTTAAGTAGTAGAGAGCATTTTCTTTTCCCTCATCATTGACCTGGCCTAGCAGGGCTCCAAGGGAGCCGTCTAAAGCCACGGTATAAAGTATCAATGGTCTACCTGAGACTGGGGCTGCTAAGATAGGAGGTGTCATTAAGTATTGTTTGATGTCATCGAAGGCATGTTGACATTTGGAGTTCCAAGTAAACTTGGCACCCTTCTTAACTAAAGAAGAAAAGGCTGACACCTTCCTGACAAATTCGAAATAAAGCATCGAAGATATGCTAACTTTCCTTGAAAGGATCGTAGCTGTTTCAAGGTTTTAGGAGGTGGAATTTCTAAGATAGCTTTAATCTTTTCCGGATCAATTTCAATCCTGCAATGTCGTACAACAAAGCCTAAGAATTTCCCGGAGGTGACGCCAAAGGCGCATTTTAAGGGATTCATCTTAAGGTTGTATTGTCTTAGTCGTTCGAAAACAATTCTCAAATCATACAGCTGATCTTCCTTTAGTTTGCTTTTGATGACCACATCATCCACGTAGCACTCAACTTGGTTGTGAATGAGATCATCAAAAATCTTCGTCATCGCTCTTTGGTATGTTGCTCATGCGTTCTTTAGTCCGAATGACATTACTGTGTAGCAATACACTCCGATCGGCGATCTGAATGTCGTGAGTTTCTCGTCTTCTGGTGCTATCTTTATCTGGTTGTATCCTGATGATCCATCCATGAATGAAAATATTTTATTTGTTGAAGCAATGTCGATCATTAGTTCTGGGATTTGTAGTGGAAATTCATCTTTTGGAATAAATCTCTGAATTCTACGCAGATTCTGATCCGACCATTCTTCTTCGACCGGTACCACATTAGCTAACTAAGTAGGGTATTGTTCTTCACGTGACAAATTTAGCGTCTATTAGCTTCTTAACTTCATCTATTACTTGTTGCTCATTTTCTAGACGCATTCTTCCGGGAGTCTTGTCGATCGGAACGTAGTAGGATCTACTCCTAACTTGTGAACCGCAACTTCGGAGCTAATCTCGGCATTTCATCGTAACTCCAAGCAAAACAATCCTTGAATTCCATTAGTAGCTTGATTATTTCCTCGAAATCTTCTTTATTGAGTAAGGAGCTAACAAAGGTAGGCCTGGGCTCTTCGCTAGTATTTAAGTTAACTTCCGTTAACTTGTCTATTGTAGATTTAATTTCTTCCTCGAATTCTAGTGGAGCATCTCCAATTGGTAGATCTTCGAGATGTTCTGAAGCTTCCAAGCAGTCTTTATTAGGTTCGCAAGTGACAACCAAGCAAAATCCCGTATCATCAACTGATCCTACTGTGCTGAATCCGAGACCATGCTTTGAATTGAGAGGTTGACTGGTATTATTCCATAATTTTTCAAAGTGTTGTGATCGGCCTTTTGTCCATTGTTGAGGTAAGACACCACGTTGAATTAAATTTTGAACACAAAGAGAGTACCACTCAAAAGGTAATTCCATTAATTTGGAAGAAGTAACATCTTCAAATTGTACATCTTTTTCATTATTGGAAGAAGAAGCACCACGAGTAAAACTTGATTGGCTTAGTACCATGACCATGCACTTCCTCGACCACCATACCCTCGATCTTATTAGAATGAATCGGGGTCGGGGTCATAGTATGTACATGATGGTTAATCTTCTCGTACATCGATTTGTATTCTTCATTCTTTTCACCTTCGAGAGAGATCTTGTACTGGGGTTTCTTTTGACTTATTGTCGCTGCTTCTTTCTTGATTTCTTCTCCTTCTTCGGAAGTGTTCTCCCAATCAACATCGATGACCGGTTTCTTCTATCCAACTGTTCCAACATTTCTTCCACGTCCTCGTCCCCGGCCTCGACCTCGGGTGCGAGTTCTGGAGAAATCTTCACCATCTCGCCGTAAGGGAGTGGTGAGTACTTGTTGAACTAGAACTTTAGGTTCTTCATCGTCTCGGATTTCTTTTGCTTCATTTGGTATGGTATTTCTGGAAAAGATTGTTCTCTTCGGGGGCGCGTAGTAGGCCGCATCTTCATGAATTCCAATCTCGTGTACGGAGAATGGTTGCAAGTCACCTTTGATACACTGTTCCCCTCCTTTGTAATACTTTATGCACTGGTGCAGAGACGACGGTACCATCCGGTTTTCATGAATCCACGGTCGACCCAGTAGAGCGTTGAACGATGTCTCAGAATCAATTATGTGGAATTTTGCGGCTGTCTTTGCTAAATCACCGGTCTTCATTAGTAGTGTTATAGATCCAAGAGCTCTTTCTCCTTTTTGATTGAAGCCTCTTAATAGCATCTTGTCTTCTTCAAGCTTGCGAGCATCAATTTCCAAATATGCTAGCGTGCGAAGATTCATTATGTTGATTGATGCTCCCGGATCAACCAACACTCCGGAGAGCGTAAACCTTCCAATAAGTGATCGAAATGTATAACGATCGGTTGTGATCTACCGTTCCCGCAATATATCATTGTCCGTGAAGGTAACACCTCGTCGTTCTTTTAACGAGCAAACCTCGTCAAAGGAATTACTCAGCCATTTGAGCTAAACGGATCTCCGGATCAAGTAAAGCCTCGATCGAGCCTCCTCATCTCCTTTGACAGGATCAGAGCATCATATATGCTTAGTTTGGCTAGTAGCTTCCTAAGATGGGCTAGCACATTATAGTCCACTTTATTACCATGTTCCTCGGTTTCTTCCTGAATGGGCAATTCCTCTGCCGTGGTTGACTCTTCCTGAGCAACCACCTACTTTCCTTTATCCTTTGGACCCATTCTCGGGGGTAGAATTTTTCCGCTTCTTAAATTTACTTCAGTTATCTCATCTGAATTTAGTGTTGAATCTGTCGGTGTATCCTATTAAATTGGAACAACTGGCTCTTCTAAAGTTGCTTTGGAGTCTGATGGTTCTAATTCTATCGTGATCGGAGACCCTCAGAATTCACAAATGGAATCTTTGCTTGTTGAGCTTTGGTAGCCTCCTTTGTGAACATCTTCTTCGTCGTGGTCATCGAGGTTATGTATGATTTGAGAATCGTTATTTGTATTGGAATCGAGATCTAGATTAAGTCAGTTGTCGCTAGTTACATAATCGTTAGAAATAGTCAAAACGTAGCCAACGCCATAACCATTATCATTATAAGATCCCGCCGGAGCGAGCAGATAATCCTACAGAGTCAGGAGTTCGAGGGATTTCTCCCCCGAATCGGAAACAACCTTCCTAGGATAAGCAGCCCCTAGTCTACCCTTCAGAGCCTCGGTCTTCTTTTCTTCCACGATCTTCTCCTCCTTCTAGGGCGGTTCTTCAATCGCAAGTGATAGTGCAGGCTTGACAGGTTTCAAACACTGAGTTGAAGCACGTACCGAAGCGGCCTGGATGTGATCCAAAATTTTCTTCGATGATTTTGTCCAGAACGTACTCCATCCATCATCAGTCGTGTAAGGGTCTATCGGAACAATGGGATCCGTTGAAACAACATTGACGGAACCTCCCTTCTGGGGTTCCTTCATATATTCCTTTGGGATTGTTATGTTCCCTTTTCGGAGATTGTCATCAAGCCAACTCATGAAAGTGATGCAATCCTCTATCTTATGTCCAAGCATCTGGTGGTAAGGGCAATAGTTCGGATGATCTTTCTTATTGACTTCTTCCGGCTTCTTGGGCTCGGCGAACTGAAAATCCGATGTCTTCATTAAGTTGCGGAACATCTTCGCTACTGCTTCAGTTTTGAATGGATATTCTTTATTTAGGAGTTCTCTTAAGGTACGCGATGAACGAGGAGGTTGTTCATAATGCTGAGGCGACTGATAGCTCGGACGAGGCTGCTGATAGCCATGCTGAGGTTGCTGATAACTTTGTGGTGGTTGGTAACTATGCTGCGGTTGCTCTGGCGGTATCTGCATTGGCTGCTTGCCCTTATCTACTGCCATGACGATTCCAGATTTCTTTTTGAATGTTCTCATAGGCTTCTGCTTATCATTCTTGTCTACGAAACTTAACTGCTTTGCTTCTTCTTGCAAGCTCCCGACCTTGCTAAGCAACTTCTCGAAAGTCTTGATTGTAAATTCTTTAAGGAGAAGTGTTATCGGGCAATGGATACTTTTAAGTAGGATGCCGACTGCATGTTGTTCTTGAAGCTGTGGTTCACACTTCATGCTTAAGTTTCTCCATCGAAGTAAGTAAACCACTAAAGTCTCATTCGGCTTTTGTTGCTCCACCACTAGATCACCTATAGTGATGTGATGCTGAGCCCCGGCAAATCGTTTAACGAAGAGATTCTCCAGTTCTGCAAAAGTCTTCACTGAGCCTTTCGGCAATTCTGCGTACCAGTCGAAGGCGATCCCTGACAAACTGCTGACAAACTGGCGGAAGAGTAAAGAGTCGCTCTCACCGGCATTGCAGCAACTAGCACGAAAATATGCGACATGCTGCCGAGGGTTTCCTGTTCCATCAAAAGTCTTAAACTGAGGTGGTACCAAGCCTTTCGGGTATTGGACGGCATCGAACTCTTCAAGGTAAGGTCTACCTGTCTGAATAGATGCTCCACTCTTGGATTGTGCTAAGGCTTCTCGCACCTGCTGTTCTACCATATTTTTAATGTCCTTTTCTGGAATCATGCTTTGTGTAGAATCCTTCTTTGGTAGTTCGTCTCCGTTGACGGATGTGATCACTTTTCCTCCATCTGTAATATGGATAATTTCTGGGGGTGTCTCTTTCTGAGGCTTGGCCTAACTCTGGAGAGTGGCTAAGGCAGCAGCCATCTCTTCCATCCTCTTTGCCATCTAGGAAATTGTATCATCTCTTTCCTGAAGCTGTGCTCTCAACACTTCTGGTTCATCTCTTTTCGCGACGCCGCGAGCACCTCGCGAAGCCGACGATGCTCGTGTCTCAACCATGTTGATCTCGGCATACTCCTCATCCATGAACTCTGATGAGTTAATTTCATCTCCTAATTCTTCTTCTCTTTCTTTTGCTAACCGTCGGATGTCGGTCCTTAACTTGTACATGGCATCCTCTATTGGCCCTTTTCGCACGGTCTCGCAGTTGTCTCGTGACGGTTGTTGAACTTCCTTCCTGAGAGTCCCCTTTATTGCGGTAGAACTTTCTTTTGATTCAAGTCTCCTGACGAGACTATTCTTCTCAGGACATTGTTTTGGTCTTAGTTCGCCAGTAGTAGGTCACCATACCATCGTTCTCGCAGTCGGAAGCCTAGGATCGGATGGTCTGTCGGCTATATGCTGGAAGGTGGTATCCTCATTAATTTGTAGACCCGATACAACAATGGGTGGACTGACTTTTATCTTCTTCTTTGGTTTCTCTATGACAGCAACAGGCTCTATTCACGGTCCGAGGCGGGATTTAGCTGGCACTCGTCCTATCCTTCTTAAGATTTCTGATACAGGGCATCTTTCTTTCTTTGCCAATCTTTCTATAACAGCTTGCGACTCGAGCCAATGGCGTAGTCTTATCCCTTTTCCTCTTGTAATTGTTGTAGTATGCGGGTCGGGGTAATGCGGTGGCGATCCTACGAACATCCTCTTCATCCGATGCGGCGAGAGGGGTGAAACCCGCTCCCTTCCAACGGGGGTATATACTTAGGCGGCTTCTTCTCTTTCTTCGAGAATTTCTTCTAGAAAAGCAACTTCAGCAGCTCTAGCTTTCTTAGAGATCTTTCTGCTTCTATTTCTCCTTTGAGTTTGAGTTAGGGGTGCAACTTTTGAACTGGACCCAATCTAAAAAACAGATGGTATTGTAGCAAAATCTGTACCCTCCACGGTGACAGGCTCATCACATACTTGGATTTCCTTCCCCTTCAGTTTGGCGGAAGTCGGGGTAGGTGCAGAGACGACTAGACCGGTGGTGGTTGAGGCAACAGTCCTCCTACGAACATTAGTACTCCTCCCAGCTGGAACCCTTTGCAGGGGAGGGAATTCTTGAGCCGACTTCAGGTTGAACTGAATCACGGGCTCTGCAGTTTCTGACACTTTGTCCATTAGTGTGAAGAGAGTGACGTCAGCGAACTTGACATCTGTGTTGCCAAATCCTTGTCCGAAACGGATGATCCCATTGTCAGGCGTTCATCCTTGTAAACGGCGAAGTCCATTCCATTGGTGAAGGAGAAGATTAGCTTTCGGGCGCTCATTTTTCACAGTGGCGATTCCGAGTATTTGTTCCGAATTATGCTTCCTTTTGTCACAAAGTTTAGGACAAAAAAGAAAGAGTCCGAACACATTTTCGTTTATCTTAGTGTATTTGTGATTTTAAAAGGATTTATTCATCAAAAGAGTCGTTTATTAGAGGATTTGTTTATTAGGAATGAAATGTTTAAAGGTATAGAAAAGGTAAAGGATTCGATTCAGAATCGGAAAGGAAGAGAAAGTCTTATGCAAGACATCTCAACTCGAAGGACCACTCCTAAACTAACACCTATTGGGGGTCCACCCCACCTCAGAAAAGAGGTAAAGGGATCTCGGAACCTCTCTCGTTTAAGGGTGTCTAAACAATGGCTCCTAAATACGAGAGGAGTCGGCTATACTCGTTCAAGACAAAAATGAACGGGGTATTCCAACAGAAGAATGATAGTTTTGGTCCATTAGGGATATGAACTCACCACAGATTTATGAAAGCAAAACCATCTAATCAAAATGGAGAGAGGAACTAGTCCCCAGCGGAGTCACCAGAAATTGTCAGCATATTTTTAGGTTTGTGTGTTGTATTTTGAAAAGGGGTCGCCTAACAGAAATTGTTGGCGAAATTTAAATTTTAAATTTAATATATATATATATATATATATAATTTAGAAAGTAGTATTTGATTTTGAAAATAATTTTAAATTTGAAAATTTTAAGATATGAAATCAAATTGATCTCACATCCCGAATAGTTTATATAAATGAGCACCGCACCACAAACTGTATATCTATCCCGAAGAATAGACACACTGCTTGATAATGGGGCTTGATTAAATAAACTACGAGATTTGTGACATACGTTTGGTCTGCGAACCAATTTCATAAGCCAACAAGTTCCCCTGCTTAATATAAATGAATTAAGCAGGGTTTATATTACCTGGGTTCTAAAAGTTCCCTATAAGGGCAAACCCCTATAGTTAATTACATCTTAAATGACAGGAATCATTTAAGAAAACACTCGATAATGATAAGTGATTTTGTTCTCAAGAATCTCAAAGTTTAAGGTTTTCAAAGGATTGAGTATTGGAAGTTTCAATAGGGAATGGATCAAATTTGGAACAGTTAATTTCAGGGGTTCGAAGGAAGAAAAGTAGGAGAAGCTGAGGATCCAAGAAGAATCTTGGCAAATTCCCAAACTATCCTATTGTTTGGCTTCGATTTGGGAATTTATTTAATGTTTCAATCCTGCCAATTTTAACTAATTAGGACTTATATTTGCATGATGCAGTTATGCAAATAACCTCAAAGATGTGGGGGTTTATGTCGTACCAAACAACTACCTCGGAGTCCTAAGACCAGTTAGAGCTTATTTTACATGACATGATCATGCAAATACCTAACGAAGAGTTGAGGATTTATGTTGCACTAGGCAAACTACCTCAAAGTCCTATGGCTTTGTTATTTAACTCTAAGAAAGGTTTTGCTGAAGTAGATCTGAGTTTTGCTGACGATGATAGTCGTTCTTTCCACTGTGCTCCAAGCTCCTTGTTGTTGTAGAGGTTTAGTGTTAGAAGTCATAAATCAGGAGATGAGAGAAGTGTTTTGGTTTGGAGAAGATCTTAAAATCCAAGTGTTTTTAATATTTTAATTAAAACAAATCTTAAAATTGTTTAAACAGAACCGATTAAGATCACACGGTTCCGTTATCCCGGCACCGTTATTTTCATTGAACTCACTTAGTCCAGATGAATTTGCTAAACTCAACTGAATGAGTTCCACACTTTTATTTAGACTTTGGGAAATCCCGTTAGCAACACGTGGGTTACATCATCCGAGGTATTCCCGATCATTCAATGAGACATTTTAATTTAGTTGTGATTGTAGTTTTGTTGTTCTGTTTGTGATTAAATTTTGAGTTGTTTTATATTTTGGAATGTTGTGGCGGTGAATTTTATCTTGCAATGACTTTTTAATTTAGTTTTGGTTTCAGTTTAGGGACTATCCTAAAAGTTTTGGTTTTCATGCAATAGTCTTATTTAACATGCAAGAAAAGTAAAGTGCAGTGCATGTAAGTAAATTGCAATAAAATAAAAGCGTACCTGGAGGGTCTTCCCGTCATCCCAAGCTACACTTAAACACATGTTAAGGCATTTAAATATTTTGCAAGAAATACCTGGGTAAAGCTAAGGGAAAGGGTTTTGGTTGTCTACCAAATTCCTATTCCTATAACTAGTCATCTCCTATGACGTCTAGGTTCTTGGATTGGTTTAAGGATGATTTTCTTCATCAAAGAACAATTAAATTTAGTTGTTCTTCTAAAACATCCCGTCATATTGAGGAAGTGCTTAGGACAAGTCCTAAACATCTTTTTAATATTTCTGGGATTGTTTTGAGTCCAAGTAAATTTAGTTGCACAGATGAATTAATCATTTAGGAGTTTAGTTAAACTTTGTTTCTTGCTCAGTGAACTTAGGTATTTGATTATCTGATGAATGAAGTGGCATCTCACTTAATACTCTATTTAGGAGTTATAATAATTAAATCCTTTAAGGGCAAGTTGGTTTATCGAGATTTTTAATCATTCTTAATTAAACGTTTCAGTTAATGGTTTAAAGTGTTTTAATTTAATAATGAGGTTTTAATTAATAATTTTAAGTTTGGAATAGTGTTCAAATTATTTTAGATTTAATTCTTGATGATTTCATTTAGATGTGTTGTTAAATGATTTTAATTCAATTTAATTTTAATTTAATTTAAGTTTAATTTAATTTAATTTAATTTAATTTGATTTGATTTAATTTAATTTAATTTAGTTTAATTTAATTTAATTTAAATTTAAATTTAATTTGATTTAATTTAATTTTAATTTAATTTTAATTCAACTTAATTTGATTTAATTTATTTTGATTTAATTTTAATTTTATCTTAATATATTAAATATGATTTAATTTAATTGTTAAGGTGTTAACTTAATTTAGATTTTTATTTAATTTAATCTCAACATCTTTAATTTAATTTAATTTAATTGTTAAATTGTTTAGCATTTTAAATTTTAAGTTAGGATTATCCTTTTAGTTAAGAATTAAATATTATTGAAGTGATTAATTTAGGGATTCATGAATTAAAGAATAAATATCCTCTTAATAATATCCCTACTTTAATAATTATAATTTCTATTATTCTTCCAAAATTTCAATTAATAAATTAATTAAAGTTTTATTTTAATTATATTTGAAATGGTTAGTAGGTTTCTATCCTCAATCATTTAAGTTTCAATCATCCAAAATCAGCTTAAAATCAAATATTTTACCCTCCCCTTTTTGATTAATCCTAAAATTTTAATTAAGGGTTGAAATTTTTTAATTACCCTTTTGCCCTTCAAGCTTAATAATTCTATAACTGACTAAACTAAGCTCAAATGAACTTGAAAATTTTATTTAACCTCACTCACATGTCAATTAAGACATTAGAGGAGAAAATGTGATTTTTCTGTATTTAATTTCTTTATGTAATTATTTCTAATGGAAAATAAAGGTTTTCAAGGAAAATTCAATAACATGACCAAGGAAATGTTTCTGTCCTTAAGAAAATTATGGGATGTCCCTAATGACCAGAAAACCACTTGGACCAATTTTGGTGATTTTTTGAATTATATTTTTTTATTAGAATTATTTTGAATTTTGGAGTATTAATTAATTTTAAAAAGAAATAAAAGTTGAAAAATAGATTTTATATTTTTTTAAAATCTCTCTAACCTCAGGGAAATTAGAGAACTAAATTTCATATTTTTCTGATCTTTCTTTGATTTATTAGAATTGTTTTAGTGGAAATGTTAAAGAAAATCATTTTTTTAATTCAAAAAATTGTTTTAAGCCTTTAAAATTCAATATCATACCCTAGAGACTTAGGAAAAATATTTGGTTTGTTCCTAGGTGATTAGAATTCAAAATGTATCATTTTGGTGATTTTTAATATTTTTATGATTTTTATTATTTTTTAATTATTAAAGATATTAAAATAATGATAAAAATCAACTTTTTAGAAAATTACAATTTTAATTTTCCTAAGTTCCTCTGATGTCAAAGAAGCCTCAAAACCATTTTTGTGAATTTTTGAAAAGTATTTTGTGAGTTATGAATTTTTAAAATTTAATTTTGGTTATGTGACTTAATTAATCCATTTAGTGGGGTTAAACATTTCCAATTAATTTCAAATTTTTATGTGATGTTCCTCTGATTCTAAAGATCAGTGGAGAATTGTTTTCAAGTTAATTTGATGTGTAATTAACCCTAATTAATTAAAGTTCAATTTTGGGTGTTTAGGCCAATTTGGGTTGTTCCATGTGAATTAACTCAAAACCTATTTTTTCTAGGTTCCTCTAGTCATAAGAAACATCACCAAATTTTCCTAAAATTTATTTCTTAGCATGCTAATTATTGGAATTAAAATACTCAAAACAGTAACATGAACTTGGAAAATCAATAACATCTCATAAGTATGGCCTCTGACCTTGGAAAATTCAGGGAATGTTCCCAAGTTCAGAGCTTCAAAAGCCCTATGGTCTCATGCCATGATGAATTGCCTGTGCAAATGAAGAATTAAAATAATGCAGAGAGTAAATAAATCATTAAAAATAAAATACTTGATGAAATGACTTGATTTCTTTTCCACATTATTCTCCTTTGTTCACTGAGCAAGTGGGTATTTTTATTTTATTTTTGTGATTTTTCTATGCAAATATATGGATTTTTGAAGTTATGGTAATTAAATAAATAGAAAATAACCCTAATTTCCTACTTATCCACGCGGCGCCACGCCATCCTCGGCATCTCTGAAAGGCCACGCGACGCGCTGTGATTCGGCGCCGCCATCTGACTCAGCTCTTCAGGGGCCCGCGGTTCACGTACCATTGCACCGTCCGACTTGATCTCGACGGTTCGCCTGATACAAGCGCAATCCAACGGCTCCTGGTCATCGTCTACGACTGGTGTGCACCTGTGACCATCCACACTAAAACCCTAAGATCTCACTCGATTCTCAATGGATTTTTATGTTCTTATACTCTATGGATTTGTCTTGAAGAGTCGAACATATCCAAACGGTTTATGCGGCATGAAATTAACCCAATCAAAATAGAGAATGTTTAGAAGCTCGAGAAGAAGAGAGAGCTCATACATTTGCTCAGAGAAGTGTGGCTTCGATCTGAGTGTTGTGTCACCTTTGATTGAACCTAAGCAAGCTCCAGATGAAGTCTCTGGCCCTGGGGAATTGCCTAGACTTGATTTCCACCAGACCCAATTTTACCCTTTGGAGGCTAGAAAAAATGGGTGGCCTGGAGGGGGGGCTTTCACTGGGGAACTCCTTCTCTTGGTCTTGTGCAGGTGTGGGTGAGTTTAATTTGATTTTGATGGAGGATTTGAGAGTGTCCTGTTCTGGCCTAAGAATTGAGCTCCAAAATTGAGCTCAATTAGTGGGAGTTAGGGCAGGAGAACAGTGGGGATGGATTGCTCTTGGCTAGGGGAAGCTTTGTGAGGAGTTTGGAGGGATTCTGTGAAGGTTTGGTTCAGCCAACCTTTTAGCCAAGAGGGGTTGACAGGCTTAAATAGCCATGGCCATGGCTTCCCAGGGGGAGTTAGGGGCTTGGATCAACTGCTCAAGGCAAGGGAAGAACAGCTGCAATGGTCATTGGGCATGGGGCAGCTCAGGAGGTCGGAATTCCAAACTTTGGCTCATCCCAAGGTTTCAACCATGGTATTTTCCGGCGACTGTGGTGGCTGGCCGGCCAGGGCGAGGTCCACCTCAGGCTCAGGGAAGTCAGGGCTTGATTCTTGTGGGTTCAATTGAGTTTTGCCAAGTGTAAAGGGGTTGAATCAAAGTGGCATGGAGGAGTGTCCATTTTAGCTTGATTTGGTCCAAGCCATGGTTTTGGCTTTGGTTGATCTCCTCATGGCCTGATTTTGGGCTGAGGAGGTCAGGTGGGTCAGACTCACATGTGTGGTGAAGTCCACATCAATTTTGTTTAAGCTAATTTTGGGTTAGGGTGAGACATTAAAAGGGTTAAAAAGGTTTAGTGAGAGCTTAGAAAAGACCCCCCCTCCCCTTGCCATTAATAGCTTGGTGAAAAGTCAAACCATCCATGGCTTCATGTGGCTTATACATGGCTTCATGGCTCACATTTGGCTTGGCAAGAGTTTGGTCAATTTTCATGGAAAAGGGTTTTAGGAATTTTTGGAAATTTTGGGGTTATTTGATGGGATTTGGCATAATACCATTTTGGTTTGATTTTCATGATGGATTTAGCACTTAGGGAGTGATATTAATTGAGTGAGGATGAGATGAGATTGTAATGTGGGCTTTAGGATGGGTTTGGGCTTTTCAAATTTGGTAAAGGTGGGCTTTAAAAATGGTTTAAGGGAATGGGCTTTTATGTTTCAAAATGGGATTTTAGATGAAAAATTTTACAAAGGGCCATGCTAAATAAATGTTGGGTTTGGTTTAAGGATGTGTCATGAGTGATTTGAGACAAATTTGAGGTGATTTGGAATTGAATTGAGTCTAATTTGGGTCCCCTTGGTGATAGTGTCAAAATAGATGAAAATGGGCTAACTTGGGCTAAGGTTGGGCTAATGTTGAAATTGATGTAAATTCAATGTTGAGAAATTTTTATGGGAGTGTAACAAAGAGTTTTCAACCTTGGTTGGGCTTTAATCTTGGGATTTGGGCCTATTTGGGTTCATGGTGGATTTAGGCCAATTTAGGGAATTTTGGGGTTGGGTTTAATTTGAGTAAGTTTTGGGTCCAAATTTTGGGCAAACTATGTTAGTGTTTTCTTTGTGGAGATGTTAGGGAAGATTTAGAAAATGTTTGGGACCAATTGGGGTTGAATTGGGTTGGTTTGAGCTAGGTTTAGGTCATGAGCCAAGATTGGGCCTTAGGCTTCAAATTGAAATTAAGCTCAAATGTCAATCAAATTGGAGTTGTATTTAGTCTAAATTGATATTGGAGATGTTTAATTGAAGCTTAGAATTGAATTGGACCAGAATTGAGATCAATTGGGGTGGTTTGGTTTGTAATTGAGTTCACTTGGGTTTAAAATGGACTAAATTGGGGGTTTTGGTAAAAGTGGGGTAAATTGGCAAAATTGGCCCATGGTGTAGTTGAACAAAATGAAATTGGGAATATTTGGGATTTTCTGGAATTTTTTTTTAATTTTTGAAAATTTTGGATTTTTGGGTCAAGAGGGGAATTTTGGTAATTTGGAGGGTATTGGGGGTATTTTTGGAAATTTTGGTATTTGTGGTTATGGATGATCAATTTGAATGGTTGGGAAATGTTCAAGGTTGATTTTGAAAATGTTTTGGGTGATTTGGAAATTTTGGTGGTTTTGGGTAGTTTCAAGGATTTTTTTTTTGTAGGCTAGGTGGGTCCGAGGCCCCGGGGGTCAAAAATTGAAATTTTGGAAAAATGAAAATTGAGCAAGTGTGAGTGAAATGGAATCATTTTGGTTGAGCCATGAAGCCATGATAAGCCCATATGAGTCATGAAAGGACTCATTTGAGGCAATCACTATGTTGTTCCTAACCTTCTTAGCGAGGGGCTTAGGGGTTAAGGTCCATCCATGTGAATTACCTACATGAGTCAGGAGATCAAGTTGGGTATAAGTGTAGTTTTCAGGATGTGTGTGTGAGGGTGTAGTGCATGTGTAAGTCAACTCTCATCAGACCAGGCCACCCAGGGTGATCCTAAGGCCAAAGAGTCTTATAGGGAACTTATCCTTTAAACTTCCACATTTGATCTCAACCCTCTAGGTGATTAGGGGTTTACAATCAAGCTTGCGGGTTTTGCAGGGAGTTAAGAAGTAGTTTGAATTTCTAAGTGGTGGATTCCATTTCTAGACTTCTAGGATAGTCAAAGGAAAATCCTAAGGCTAGATCCTAAGTACTAAAAGGAGAAGAGAGGACCTCATCAAAAATGAGGTCAACATCATCATCACCAGCTTCTTCTGCATAGGTAGGTCGGTAGGGAACATAGCTGGGGTAGGTAGGAAATATCACTCTAATGTATCCCTTCATAAATCTGACCTGGGCATCATGATAGGCAGTATCATACTCGACTCTCCTCCTCATGTAATCTTCATTTACATCACTTCTAGCCTCAAATCTATCTATCCTACTATGGAGTCTATAAAAATTGCCATGTAGTTTATCCATACTAGCACTCTGAATCCTCAAGAGCTCCATCACATAAGATAATGTAGGTGGTTCAGAAGTAGATGGATGTCCCGGCTTGTAGTAGGAATATCAGTACTCCTACTTTCACGTCTTCCTACACATGAGACACATAAGTCTGAATAATAGTCTTGGTAATAGGTCTCAGTGGTATGGCTACCTCTTCAGAACTATCAAACTCAACTTCAAACTATGCACATAGTGAATGAATCAAGGCAAGATGTCCTAATCCACCAGTAATTTCTCCTCTAGCAACACTCTTAATGTTCTTGTAGATGATAGATGTAATATCAATCTTCTTCATGGTCTGAATACAATAATTTAGAATTGCTTTATCCTTTGTAACTTCATTGTGGTGATATGAAGGTAGCAATCTCACAGAGATGAAATAGTGTCAAGCTTTAGAAGCTACATTTAACTTAGAAGTAGGGAAATTAATCATATGTTTTTGTTTTGCTTTCCATTCCCCTCTTCCGTTAGTCAGAAAAAAAATCACTTCATTCATATACACCTCCCGCAAATCAAAATGTTTATATTCACAAAATCTATATTCCTGTAATTGATAAAAGGAATTAATATGCTGAGGGGTGAATTCTACCATTTTTCCTCGTACTAGCACATATTTTTTTTAGTCCAAGGCAGATTTGCATAAAGTTCTCGCACATTACCCATAATAGCATTAGCAGTGAAATAACAAAATCTTTCCCAATTTCTATTAGAAATCAACTGGTCAATAGATCCGCCCGGTCTTTCAAAAGCTCGATCTTGTAAAGACTTTTTATTATGCAGGACAAAATTGAAACGAAACTGTGCTTTTGCATTAACAAATTTATCTTCATCAAAATCTAACTTCCTCTTGCCTTTTCTTACTCTAGGAGCCATATGGAATTCGAAAAATTTCCAATAAAATCAGATATTCCAAAATCGCAATGAAGGAAAATCCTAAAGCAAATATAAGTAAGTAAGAGCTTAAAGCATTATGAAAAATTCCAAAATATCTTTAAAAATTCCAAATTTTGGTTCCAATCAATGTGTAAAATTCCTGTTGTGAACATAAAAAATAATTAGTTTAAAGTGAAGCTCTTACCATAAGAATTCTAGATCCACTCTCAAAAAGCTTTGTAATGCTCGAAATCCTTGATCTAGTAAGCCCTATATCCAATTTTTGTGAAAGATTAAGGAAGAAGACGAAGGAACTCACTAGATTTGCGGGTCCCAGGACCAAAATCATGATTTTTTAGTGGTTTGACCCTTTTTGTACTTGGGCACCGGTGGCACTCTATTTAAATTAAAAGGGTCTATATTTTGGTGTCGGCGGCACCAGTTCAATTTTTTGGTCTGAAAAATTTTCCCAATTTCGATCCTTTAAACATTTCGCTATCCCATCAATAGCCACTTTAAGCAACTATTTCATCAAGTAAGCAACTAACTAACATCAAACTTACACTAACAATACAAAATATAAAATCCATGCTACAAACATACACTTAAGCATTCACCTAACAATTTCATCCAGACACAGATAGTCAGCGTTACAAACAAACTACGATACTCTAACTCTGAAAAGTAAGCACCAACACATAATCCAGTCATAATAAGTTCAAGCACACGCTACAAAGTAAAGCAAGTCAACACTAAGCACACTAAAATATATAAATACCAAATACTAAATACAAAGCCGAGTCACTATTCGTCATGAGTCTCTGAACTATCATCTTCTCTGATATCTCCCAAAGATTGACGAAGCACAAACAGATTGTAGAAGGAACAATACTAGAATTCATTAGATGAATCCTCAACAATCACAACATTCCTCTTTAACAGATTTATCAAACTCACTTCATTTTCCAATATGATGAAACTGTTCTTTCATCCTCCAATCCAGGTGATCAAATAAATCAGAGATATTATTAATAACATTTATAAGATTGTACCCTCTTCTCCAACTTCTTGGTCATTGTCAGAATCACTCATAAACTTTCAGGAAAGTAAGACTGAATAGGTCATGAACTCGGAGATGGTTGATCAGCAATGAGGCTCATATCACTCTCATCTTCTATTGTCTGACAGTACTAGATATTGGTTGGATGAATAGACCTCCAGGGAAGAAGCGCTTTTTTTCAACTCTCATATGGAACTTGTGATTGGCTGCAAAGAAGAAATATGGTGGAAGGATGTCCAAGCCCATATATAGATTCATGAACAATTAATCCCAATACAGATTTCACGATGATTGTAGCAATATCGATCGGCCTTCCAGTTTGAATAAAGTAATTTAAAATAGCACTCTCCTTCATCACGTTACTAAATTTTAATTTTTGAAAGAACTTTGCAGAAATGAAGTAATGTCATTGCTTTGACAGTGGATTTAAAGATGCTGAAGAAAGACATACATATCTGCCGTCTCTAATCTCCCAATCCTCACCTTCGTCTGTTAAATAGCGATAAACTTCTTTTATACTATCTCTCTTCACATTAAAATTTGAATAATGGCAGATAGGCACATTCTCAATAATAAACAAGTCATTCATCTTCACAGGAGTGAATGGTACAAACCTACCTGACACATAGACGAATCCTTGATTTATCACATGAAGATTTGCATAAATTTCTTTCACAATAGTAACGACTACGACGGTGACAGTGTAGCATAACACTTCCCAACTCCTCTGCACAATTATCTCTTCAACTCTTGTAGTAGGATTATCCAAATCTCGAATTACAAAACTTCTTTCCTTGATAATCCTCCTCTTCATTATCACCTTGTTGAATAAACTCTGTGCCTTAAAACTGACAAACTTTCATCGATTGAAAACTCAAAATCTTGGGGTTTCTAGAGAGTTGGAATCCATTGGATGCAAATTGAGAAAGGATTGTTTCATTTTTCTGGAGTTTAGGAGTTAAAATGGAGTTTGGGGAGTTAAAGGGAAGAAAATCCCTCCTAAAACTGCCAAAATTGTAATTTGAAACTCAAAAAACCGTCATCAGACCTTGGGCACTAGTGGCACCTGATAGGCCTCCGACGACGCCCAAATTTTGAAACATGGTCCATGCTCTCTGGAATAGGGCACCGATAGCGCCAATGTACAAATTTGCGCCAAACTTCTTTTGGTCCGAAATATTTCAATTTTTCAGTACGATCCAATATTTTCCATTCTTTCATAATATTTAAGAGTAAGTAGGAGTCCAATATGACTCTCTACAAGTACAACTACTAAAAACAAGCACACAAACATAACAATAATAAATATGACTCCCATAAAGTGCTTGGATTAACATCGTCGGCCAGACAAATCATTCAGTTATTTAGGATGACTTAACATTAAACCTCTTTAAAATTTGGTCGAAATATGGTTTTAATCTGTGCTCGTTAACTTTGAATATCATTCCAGTTTTAGGATTCTTAATTTAAACAGTTCTAAAAGAAATCACTTTTATAACAGTAAGAAGTCCTATCCACTTAAACTTAAGTTTTCTAGGAAATAATTTCAATCTAGTATTGTATAACAAAAGATTTTGTCTAGTTTTAAATTTATTTATTAATATCTTCTTATCATGCCATAATTTAATTTTCTCCTTATAAATCTTGTCATTATGATAAGATTTATTTCTGATTTCTTCCAATTCATTCAAATGCACAAATCTCTTCTCACCTACATTCTTCAAATTAAAATTCAGCTCTTTTATCGCCTAATATGCTTTATGCTCTAATTTAACAGGTAAGTAGCAAGTCTTTCCAAATACTAGTCTATAAGGAGACATTCCGATAGTGGTCTTAAAAGCAGTCATGTATGTTATAATGCAGTATCTAATCTTACAGAACATTCTAATTTGTGAAGATCCACAGTTTTCTTCAAAATCCTTTCAATTTCATGATTAGACACCTCTACTAAACCAGTAGTCTGGGGATGACAGGCAATATAGATTCTATGAATAATATTATATTTTTCAACCAATCTCTGAATCTGATTACTCCCAAAATAAGAACCACCATAAGGGCATTCCATATCTTGTAAAAATATTTTTCATTAAAAATTTTGAAACACTCCGAGCATCACATCTGGGTAAAGCAATGACTTCGATCCATTTCGATACATAATCAACAACAACCAATATAAATGTATTTACAAATGAAGGAGTATATGGTCCCATAAAATCCAATCCCCATACGTCAAAGATTTCAACTTTTAATGTAAAATTTAGAGACATTTCATTTCTTTTAGAAATATTACCTACTCTCTGACATCGATTACATGATATTATATATTTGTACACATCCCTAGAAAGAGTAGGCCAATAAAATTCATATTACAAAATCTTATAAGCAGTTATATCAACACCAAAATGTCCTCGAAATTCAGAATCATGGCATCACTGAATAATTAGTTCAGTTTCTTTATACGACACACATCTTCTAATAGTAATATCCTTACACTATTTATATAGGTAGTGCTCATCCCAAAAATAGAACTTAGCATCATATCTAAATTTCATTTATTCTTACCTTGTTAAATCAGGTGGTACAATATCACTTACAATATAATTCATAGTATTAGCATACCAAAGCTAATTCCTTTCCATAATGGTATAAAGTTACTCATCAGGGAAGTTTCTTTAATTTCCTTCTCAAATTCAAATAATTTATAATACTCTAGTATAGACAGATGGTCAACAAATTGGTTGTTAGATCCTTTCCTATCAACTATCACAAAGTCAAATTCTTGCGTTAGAAGTATCCATCTGATCAGTCTTGGTTTGACATCCTTCTTTTGCATTAAATATTTGATAGCTAAATAGTCAGTATGCACTATGCATTTAGTTCCAATCAGATATGGTCTAAACTTTTCAAAGGCATACACTATAGCTAATATATCTTTTTCAGTAGTGGTATAATTAATCTAAGCTTCATTAAGAATTTTACTAGCATAGTAAATAACCTTTAACATTTTATCATACCTTTGCCCTAAAGCAACTCCAATCGCATAATCACTGGCATCACACATAAATTCAAATGGTCTCTCCCAATCAGGTTAAACAGTTATAATGACATTGATTAAGTTTTCTTTTAATAGTTCAAAGGCATTCAAACATTCTTCATTAAAAACAAATATCTTATCTTTTTCTAGAAGTTGGCACAAAGTTTTAGTAATTTTTGAAAAATCTTTAATATAATGTCTGTAAAATCCAGCATGTCCTAAGAAAATTCTTTCCCCTCTCATAGTAGTAGGATGTGGCAATTTCTCAATAATCTGAATTTTTGCAGGGTCTACCTCCATACTAAGTTCATAAATTTTATGCCGAAGCACAATTCCTCCTACAACCATAAATTGACATTTTTCCTAATTCAGATCTAAATTTTTTTTCTTGCAAAGCTCCTAAACTTTTTCTAAATTATTTAGACATATGTCAAATAAAGTTCCGAATACACAAAAATCATCCATGAATACTTCTATTCCATTATCAATCAGATTTCTAAACATAGACATCATGCATCTTTGAAACGTTGCAGGTGCATTACATAATCCAAGGGGCATTCTTCGAAAAGCAAAAGTTTTGTAAGGGCTAGTAAATGTAGTCTTCTCTTGATCCTCATGAGCAATAGATATTTGATGATAACCAGTATATCCATCCAAAAGTTATATTACTTGTGTCTGGCAAGTCTATCCAACATTTGATATAGAAAAGGAAGAGGAAAGTGATCTTTCTTGGTGGCGGCATTTAATTTTCAATAGTCATTACAAATTAACCAACCATTAATTTGTCTTGTTGGTATAATTTCTTTCCATTCATTCACATCAACAGTCACTCCTTCATTTTTAGGAACACAAACAATTAGACTTACACATGCACTATCTGAAATTGGCTAGATAATTCCAACATCAAACCATGTTAAAATTTCCTTCTTAACTACTTCTTTCATCATTGGATTCAGTTTACTTTGTGGATCAGCTCTAGGTTTATGTTGTTCTTCCAACAAAACTTTGTGCATACAGATCGAAGGACTGATTCCTTTAATATCTGCTAAGGTCTAACTAAAAGCCTTTTTGTATCTTTTTAAAATCTCCAATAATTTCTTTTCTTGATATTCATTCATATCCGAAGATATAATGATTGGTAAGGTATATGATTCTACTAAAAACATATACTTTAAATGATTAGGAAGAATTTTGATCTCAAGTTCAGGTGGTTTTATGATAGATGGAATTAAACTTTTATCACTTTCCATAGTATCCAACATTTCAAATCTTTCCTTAACATAGTCTAACTCTTCATTCTCCATATCATCAAAATCATTTTCTATTTCACCTTCATCCTCACACTCCACATTTTCATATTCTATTTTCTCTTCTAACACTTCTTTAAAATTATCATCTCTCAAATAATCACATATTTCCATTTGAAAGAATTCATCAACTTTTTCTGTTGAGGGATATTTCATAGTTTTTAGAATATTAAAGGTCACCTCTTGATCATTAACCCTCATAGTTAATTTTCCTTTTTGAACATCAATCATAGCTCTCCCAGTAGCAAGGAATGGTCTTCCCAAAATAATTGAAATTTATTTATCTTCCTCCATATCTAATACAATAAATCCATAGGAAAGATAAATTTATCCACTTTCACTAACACATCTTCCACAACTCCTTTAGGATAAGTAATGGTACGATCAGCCAACTGAAGATTCACAGATGTAGGTGAAATTTTGCCTATTCCCAATCTTTTGAAAGCTGATAAAGGCATAAGATTAATACTAGCTCCTATATCACATAAAGCTCTTCCAAAAAATTTCTCACCTATGGCACACGGGATAGTGAAACTACTAGGGTCTTTATGATTTTTGGGAAGCTTCTTCTAAATAATTGTACTACACTCTCTGCTAAGTGCAACAGACTCATGATCTGGGAATTTTCATTTTTTTAAGAATAACCTTAATAAACATCACATAATCAGACATCTGCTCTAATGCTTCAACAAAAAGGAATATTTACCGTTAATTTCTTAAGGATTTCCAAAAATTTCGTAAACTTGTTATCCCTATTTTGTTTTTTAATCTTTGAGGAAATAGAGGAGGTGGATTTTCAACAGTGATCTTCATTGATTCAAGTGGTATTATAAGTCTGGATATATCTTATTAGAACCTTTTTCAATATCCACCTTCTCTATCTCTACTTCAACTTCTTTTTGCACTCTTGTTTCTAATTCCTTTCCACTCCTTAATTGAATAGCCTTAATTTGCTCCTTGTTTTGATATTTTGCAATGATCTCAACATTGCTGGGAAGAGCTCCAGAAGGTCTATTATTAAGCACAGTGAAAATATGTCCTATTCGATTTTCAATGTTCTTAATCACAACACCTTGAGCTTGTAATTGAATACACATGTTCAACATTTATTCTTCAGTAGACAACTTCTTTTCATTAAATTGTGGGTTACTATTAAAGCCAAGAGGATAAGAAGTTCTATAATTGTTGTTTCCTGGGTTTTTCAAATTTCCAACTGGGTTAATAGGATTGTTTCCCCATTGTGGGTTAACAGTAGCATTGTTGAAATTGTTCCAGTTGAAATTCGGGTGATTCTTCTAACCAAGATTATAATAGTTTGAATAAGGATTGTTGGGTCTATTATTGATATCATTCAAGGTCTCATGAGGTATTTGAGATTTTATTATCTATCCTACTGAATTTTCCTTTAACATTGGGGGTGTTTGAGAATAATTCATTCCGTATTGATCTATTTTCTTCAAAAGGGCGGCAATTTGATAGACAATCATAGTTACAACATCAAAATCATGAATACTACCTACTCTCTTAGGATTTACCTATTCAGAGGCCATTGAAAGATATTAGTAGCCACCTCTTCTATTAATGAATATGCTTCATCAAAAGGTTTTGATATTAATGATCCACCAGCAGCAACAACTATAATCGATCTCAACAATCCCACTAATTCATTAAAAATGTTTGAATTATTAACCAATCTGGTAAAGCATGATGTGGAAATTTCCTAAGGAGAATTTTAAATCTTTCCCAAGCTTCATATATTTATTCCCCTTCAAACTGACCAAAAGATGTGATATCAGTTATTAGCATAGCAGTTTTTAGTAGAGGGATGTATTTTGACATAAAATTTTGTGAAAGTTCTCCCTACGTTGTGATAGATCAAGGTTTTAACAAATTTAACCACGCCTTGGATTTATCCCTTAATGAAAATGGAAAAAGTCTAATTATAACAGCATCATTCGACACTCCATCATATTTAAAAGCAGCACACAATTCTATAAAACTAGCAAGATGTAAATTCTGATCTTCATTAGGTGTTCCTCCACATAGATTATTTTGTACCATTTGGATAATTGCATGTTTAAGCTCAAATGAATTAGCAGCAACATCAGGGTTTTAAATGGTTAAGAGAATTTCATCTGCAGTTGGGTTAGCATAATTTCTTAAATGTCTTGGAAAATTTTCATTTTAATTTCTTTGATTTTCTTGGTCATTCACCATTTTGTGAGGAGATTCAGATTGTTTTTGTTGTTTTCAATTTTTTTTAATAGTTTGCACAGCCTCTAAATTTCAATGAACTAAATCTATAGATCCAATCCTACGCATATAAAATCACACAAAACACACTAAAAACTAAAAAACAACACACAGTTACAAACTACAAAGTAATGGTTTCAACTGCTATAATTTTAATTAGTTACTGTTTATACCTTCCTCGGCAACGGCGCCAAAAACATTACCAGATGTGCGAGCTACCTCGAAAGTCAATATTCAAAAGATAGTTTCAGTTTAATTTTGCAAATAGATTTTTAATAATTAGGAAGTCACTTGTATACGCAAGCATACATATCGTTCAACTAATATAGAGCCCTAGTGGATTCCTGGTTATCGATCCCACGAGGAAGGTAGGAACTCTTCACAATATAACAAAGATGTTGAAATCCAACAATTAATTCACAACGCAAGTTCAAGTACTATTTAATATGCTAATGCAATGATAGCAACAACTAGATTTACTATAAGTTACTTCAAAATTTTCAAAGTAGGATTAACTAACACACACACTAAGTTTTGTAATTGAAAAGTTTATATATGGAAATGTATCTTCCCTCTTGCAATGATTCTATGATGAGTGATTGATATAGATTGATAATAGATTTGTATTTTGCCAAATAGAAGCATTCATATTCTTTACCCTCGTCAGAGTACGCCTTCTCCCAAGTCATGTAAAGGACATTAGTAAATCCTAGGCTTAGCCACTAAATTTGTGGTTAAGTAAGGAGAACACTGGCTCTTAGTTCAGAGCTCCCACTTCCCTTTACCTGAAGGCTAACCCTAGCTTTAGTTACCAAACCTTAGGACCAAATTGGGGATTCCAGCCTCTCACTCTAAAACCTCCAATTCGATGCCCATTAAACCATATTTCCCTATTTATTTGCACTAAGTCACATGAACTACACAATTCATTCGTGGATATTAAATGGATTCTCCATTATTATTGTAGAACACTTAATCCTTTCAGATTGGATATTTCACAACAGATTTTAACAATTAAATTAGCTAGATCGAAAAGTAAATGAAGTTCGAACTAAAAAACCATCAGAATTTCCTTAACATTTTTATGGCACATGAAATCTACATCAACACTTCACCACATCTCATAGCAAGAAGAAAGGCAAAGAAATATTCTCAGAACTCATGAGGTAGAGACAACAAAACATGGATTTTATATATAAGAGCAAAGTCATACAAACCACAAAATTAAATACAACTTATCTCTTTCTTTTCCCAAGCAAATATCTTGTAGTTCCTTTGAATCCTTTTCTCTCTTCTCCTCAACACTCAATTCTCTCTATAGAATGGTGAGGAAGAAGTAATCTTGAGGATAAAGAGAAAACAACGTTTACCAGTCCTTATGGTATGTTTGCTTTTAGAAGAATGTCTTTTGGTTTATGTAATGCCCCTGCTACATTTTAGAGATGTATGATCGCTATTTTCTATGATTTAATTTAAACATGGATTGAAGTTTTTATGGATGACATTTCAGTGTTTGGAAGTACATTTGAATGGTTTTTAAAATATTTATCTAAAGTTCTAAAATGTTGTGAAGAAACTAGATTTGATCCTTAATTGAGAAAAAGGTCAGTTTATGGTAGTAGGAGGATATGTATTAGGACATCGAATATCAAAAAAAAGGCTTGGAGGTAGATCCTGCAAAAATTCAAGTTATCTCTAATTTACCTTGTCCAACTAATGTAAGAGGAATTAGAAGTTTTCTGGGACATGTTGGATTCTAAAGACGTTACATTAAAGTCTTTTCAAAAATCTCAAAACCCTTATGTCGTTTATTAGTAAAGGATGTAATTTTTTTATTTTGATGATGAATGCCTAAAAGCTTTTGAAATATTAAAAGAAAAATTAATCACGCAACTATAATAAATTTCACCAAATTGGGAAAAGCCTTTTGAATTAATGGGTGATGCTAGTGTTTATGTTATTGGTGTTGTTTTGGGTCAGAAACATGATAAAATTTTCAAAGTAAATTATTGTGCTAGTAAAACTCTTAATGAAGCTCAAATTAACTATACCACTACTGAGAAAGAGTTAGTATCTATAGTATTTGCTTTTGATAAATTTTGATCATATTTAATTGGGATTAAATGTATGGTGCATACTGATCATTCTCTTATCAAATATTTAATGAAGAAGAAAGATGCAAAACCAAGATTAATTAGATGGATTCTTCTTCTGCAAGAATTTGATTTGAGATAATAGATAGGAAGGGTGATGATAATCAAATTGCTGATCATTTGTTGAGGCTTGAAACTGAAAAATCTCTCATTGATACAAAAGAAACTTATGAACATATTCCTGATGAAAAATTGTTCACTATTAATGAGTGGCGTATTCCGTGGTATGCCGACATTGAAAACTTTATTGTCAGTGATATTTTACCATATGGTTTGACATATCAGGAGAGAAAGAAATTTTTATCTGATGCTAAAACTTACTTTTGGGGTGACCCATTTTTATATAAACATGGAAGGAATCTAATCATTCGAAGATGTGTGCCTTTAGAAGAACCTTATGAAATTATTCAAAAATGTCATAATTCTGATTATGGAGGACATTTTGGAGTTGATAGAATTACTTATTAAATTTTGTGTTTTCTCCATGAAATCTAAGTAGTTTACTTTATTTTTTCTTTCTTAGATGATGAAGTAATTAAATTATGGAAGTATGTAGTGGAAAGTATAAGTGTTTAATGCTGAAAGAAATTGTGATGATTCAATTCCTTATACTTAACTTGTTGATATGGCCAATCAAGATGTTAGAATTTGTTGTGAGATTATGTAAGAACTAATGCGGTATTGTCCAAATCAACAGTTTGAATGAATCACATGCAATTATATGGGTGAGAATTGTAGTCCATATGATTGAATGCAAATATATAGGGAGATATGTTTTATTGGGGAGTAAAATTAAAGGACTTTAGAGTGACAAGCTAAATCCCTCTAATTTGGTTTGTTATTTAAATTTTGTTATGATATGTTAGCCCCCAGGTGGAGGGAATAGTGGGAACTCTAGAGTGAGAGCTGGTATCTTCCCTATCTAACCTATCTACAAAATTTCAAAATTTCAAATTTAACAATTTTCTTTATAGAACCAAGTAAGGGTAAAGAATATAATTGCTCCTATTTGGCACAATACATTTAAATACTTCCACAACAAAAATATCCATAATTTTTATTGATTCATTATAGAAAGAAAAAGATATTTGATTCTTATAGCTTTTATATCATGTTTAGAGTATTCATAATTTTAATTTCCTACTTAAATTTTTATTTAAATATCAAAAAAAACTTTTCAAACTTTGTATCTTAAAATGTACTTTACAAAAATCATTTGAAAAAGTAAAAAGTTATTTTTCTTATTTCTCTAAAGTTTTAGACATTTCCCTGTGGGTTCGATATCTCGGGGCTTAATCAGAAATTCCTATATGACTTGATCAACGATACGTATACTTTCTTTGTATCATATATTATAAATCATAAATTTCCTATCTAAATCGTAAGCACAAATATTCAACGATCACATTTCCAAAGGATGAGTTTCCATGATCGTTACCAAGGTTAATGGTGAACATTGCGTCGATGCATGAGATTTCTTTTCATGGATGGATCTTCATGTTACAACCAAATCAAGATGGCTCCAGAAGATGCAACACTTACAACATTCTGAATGCTAATTGGAATTCTCTACTACACAGTAATTCTGTTTGGATTGAAGAAACCCGGAACTACTTACTAGCTAGCAATGACAAGGATGTTCGATGACCTCATCCACAACCAAGTGGAATATCACGTGGATGACTTGGTGATCAAGAGTAAAGTAAAGGAAAACCATTTATATGATTTGAGTATCGTATTTGAACGATAACAGTAATAAAATTTTAAGATGAATCCCTAAAAGTGTGCCTTTGGCGTTACCTCCAAGAAATTTCTAGCATTCATTGTACGTCATCGGAGAATCGAGATCCACCCAGAGAAGATTAAAGCTATCTTATAAATGCCATCTCTCATAGGCTTGAAGCAACTATATACTTTTCAAGGCAAATTGACATATCTATGACAGTTTTTATCTGATCTATCAGGAAGGTGTCTACCCTTATTGAATTTACTTCGAAAAGATGCCAATTTTTTTGGGGAGAGCCATGCCAATGGGCTTTCAAAGATATTAAATGATATCTGAAGACATCTCCTATTATAGCAGCCCCTACCCTCGGTAGACCGTTGATACTTTATACCATGGCCTTAGACAAATCCCTCATGGCATTATTAGCTTGTGTCAATGATGAGGGTAAAAAAATTGAACTCTACAACTTGAGTCAATATCTAATACAGGCGGAAGTAAAGTATCCAATTACAAATCCCATTACATGTTCTCTTATGAGGTCAAATTGATTTCAAAATTTAATCCATTACAATATTTAATGACCCACCAACACTTTTCAGACATTTAGCAAGGTGGTTGATGATTTTATTGCAATTTTATATAACTTTTGTGCCCCTTCGTGCTATCAAATAGCATATTTTCGTAGAATTTCTTGTAGTGCTCCCACTACCAGCTGGATCCCCTCTCAACTACAATTTACTAGATGAACAATTAATGCAAGAGGAAGATCCTAATGCTGAACATTGGGAGATGTACTTTGACGGAGCTTCGTCATCTAGGAAGGATAAAGGACTACAAATGGTGGTATAAAGCAAAACAAGAATAGCTCATATCTTTGTTACACCAGATCAGGGAATGTTAAGATTCTCCTATCACCTGATAGAGCCATACACCAACAATAAAGTAGAGTACGAAGCACTGATAACGGGATTATAATTGGTAATGCTAATAGAAATAATGGACATTTCCATTTATGGATACTCTCAACTCATCATTCAGGCAGGTCAGTATAATATTCTGAAGCCAATATTAGAATAATACCACCGGTATGCAATGAAATTGCTAGAGAAAATTCCTATCATAATTTTCTATAGGATTCCCCGAACGGAAATTATTTATGCAGATGATTTAGCTAAATTGGATAAGGAATTTACATGTCCGCAAGAGGATTCCATAGACAATACAATACAAGGATGTCAAGTGCTATGTCAAATCGACCTCAACACCCTACATATATTGGGTAAAGAGGAAATAGCAGCTACAATGGCAGATGATGTCGAAGATTGGCCCCAACTGTTCACGAAATATATATAAATAGGAAAATTGTCGGAGAATAAATCAGTAGTGCATCACATTCAGAAGAGGACAATTTCATATGACTTAATCGACAACATTTTGTATAGAAGATCAAAAGATTAGATGTGGTTGAGATGTCTGAGAAGAGCAGAAGCACAAAATATCGTCAAAGAACTACATGTCAAACTTTTTGAAACTCATCATTCAGGTCTGAAGATGAAATTGAATACTACCCAAGAGACTTGGATACTACTGGCCCGCAATGCTGACAGATTGTATGGAAGCAACTAAGAAACGTCATAAGACCTAGATGCATGGAGTGGTCTGCACCAACCTCTGAATGTTCTAAACCCTACAGTCGCTTTGTGGCCATTCTAGTGTTGGGGTACAAATATTGTGGATCTGATTGACCCTCCATCTTCTAAAGGGTGCATGTTCATACTCGCACCGACAGATTGCTTCTCCAAGTGGGCAGAGGTAGTTTTGCAACAAGATGACTGATCCCGATTCTCTTTACTACCAAATAAAACTGATAAAATTTATGCTTGTGGTAATCCAATTAAACTTATATTTTTAATATAAAATACTATTCTTTACAAAAGTGCAAAAAACTTAATTTTGATGCAAATAAGAATACAACAGTGATATTTTAATTTGGGGATTCTACGCAAGTATACGTATCGTTATCAAGTAATATGGGACTTTCAAATTAAGCCCAGAAATATCGATCCCGCGAGGAAAAATTTTGAAATTTTAAAAGATAAAAAGGTTTTTAGATCACAAATGCTATTTAGAAAAACACACTTACTTAAACAGTTTCAGATAACATAAAACTTTAAAATATGATTATTTTTGGTATTTTATTAAATTATGAAATAAATTATACAATTACTAACTATAATGAGATTTTTGTAAGATTTAAATAAGTATAAAGGAAAATATCTTTTTCCTTATCATGAATAAGAAATAAGTAAATGAATTCGGTTATGGAAGTATTCAAAATGTGTTATGCCAAATATGAGCAATTTTATTCTTTACCGTTACTAGAGATGTTATAAAGAACATTGGCTAGTTTAAAGTTTGAATAGTTCTGAAGATGGGGAAGGTAGGGACGATACTAGCTCTTACTCTTGAGTTCCCTCCTTTTCCTCCAAATGTAGGCTAACTCTCGAATCAAAAGAAAAAACAAAAAACCAAATTAGGGGCTTTAGTTTGTCACCTTAAAGTCTCTAATTCTACACCCATTAAATTATATTTTCCTATTATTTGCACCAAATTATATGAATTACTTTCTCATCCATAAAATCCCATGTGATTCCTACCTATTGTTGATTGAGACAATACCTACTAGGATCTTACAAGTTCTCACAACAAATTTTAACATCATGATTGGCCAATTTAAGAAGTAAATGAAGTTCAAGGATTGAACCAATACAACTTCTTCCAACATTAAAGATCAATACTTGCACAGCTTTTATCCAACACTAAATTACTTTTCATTTTAAGGAAAAAGATAAAGAAGTCTACTCAAAATCCATGGAGAAAACACAACCACAAATAGTCTTAAAAGCAGAAACCATGCAAAAAACATATGAAGTCTCAATTAAAACCAAATGAAGTACAAAGATAACTACCTCTTTAAAATCACAAAAGTAACTACCTGATGCTTAAGCCCAGGGTCTCTGGCACTTATGTGCAGCCTTCTTTGTCTGCTAGTGCTTAGGCGCCAGATCTGGCGCTTTAGCGCCCCGGATCATTTTAATAGCTTCTTTATTTTTGCTCCAAGTTTGATCTTTTTTCACTCCTTTTTATATATTAAGTCTATTTCAGTGTACACGAAAGAAAAACACACAAATACCTTCCATTAAAGTGCAATATCATCAAAAATAGGTATAAAAATATGCATAAAAATATTATATTTTTAGGTATATCAAATTCCCGCAAATTTGAAATGTTACTTTTCCTCAAGTGACACCATAATCTTACAAAACCAACATAAGCAAATTATATGAATGAGTTTCTTTAGGAGATTCTAAAATTTTGTTCTAGAAATGTGGTATTCCAATATAGAAAAAACTTTAGTGGATGAGACTAATTTCATGTTTAGAAATTTTCTAAAGTGAAGAAGTATGAAATATAGGCTCCTATCTAATTTACAAATACTTTTAATTTTTCAAAATAGTGAGTTTAGGCATTCTATCTTCTCTACTTAAAAATTTTCATTAAAAGTAATTATACTCACTATATTTTATCCTTAAGCTTAGGAGTTTCTCAAATCTTATGCATTAAAAAGATCAGATGTGGAACCAATTTTGATTAAACAATAATACTCAAGCTTCTCCTCTCATACTATACTTTACTTTTTTTTTCTTCTTTTTTTTTCTTCTCTTTTTCTTTTCTTTTTATTTTTTTTTTGGTAAGGATTACTTTATCTGGATATGCCTTTAATAATTTTGAATTCCACCTTCCTTTCCTAAAGCAAAGGTCTGATATATATCCATTACTTAAAATTATAATAATAGTTATGAAAACAAACTTTAATAAAGGAAATTTAAGTATTGATAATAAAAGTCTAATCCTTCTATATATTTCAAAAATATAATATCTCTTACTAAAGATAGTTACATCATATTTATCATCTCTTTAATAAGAAAAAATTTAACTTGAAATATTTTTTCATCACTATAAAGTTTTTACTAAATTTTCTTGCACATTTCTATATTCAAAATTTTATTACCCTAAAATAATTTCATACACATAATCATTTTTAAAATAAAAAAAAACAAATTTATTTATAGACTACTTGAGAACAAAAAAAACCTTTTGTTTTGAAAATTGATTTTTCATCCCCACCCTCCCCTCCCCCACCCCCCACCCCACCAAAAAAAAAAACTAAATTTTTTTTTATAAAAATTAAATATTTTAGCATAGTATATATAAAGACAGGAATTAAAATTAACACTTATACTAATAGGAATTTTCATATCCTAATTATGCACGTAGAAAAAAATTTAAAAATAGAAGAAAAAATGATCACAGTTCATTTTGATTTTAATATTTAAGAAATTCAAAAGACTTCTATGCAGTGAAGGCTAAAATAAAAGAAAATCACACAACCTAACATGATATCACAACCACAACAAAAAATTCATGGTAGTAAATTGAGATTTAAATATTAAATTTTAAATGAATATTAGCTCTATCTAAACTTCCTAAAGCATCATGAATAAGTTCAAGAAAACCAACAAAATACATTTAAAATAAAAGAGTTCAAATACATACTATCACATCATCACATAGATACACATTGCAACACACAATAACAACAATGTTCACTACCACCACAAATAACAACAAAAAAAGTAGTCCCAACATCAGCATAAATAACAACTCAAATAAAACATAACATAACTCAATCCCTACTCATCCTTATCTCCATCATCATCTTCTTCATCAACATCATCCTCTAAAAACTAGCAGAATCAAACTGAGTATGCCATGGATAAGGTGGAAACACCACACTCTGATCTCCTCTAATAAGTCTCTCCAAAGAAGTGTTGTACTTCGCCTCATAATCACTATGTCCTTTTAAATATCAATCAACATGATAAACATAGATTTCAAGATTTAATACAATATCCATAGCATAATCCATGTTATCCATCATAATATGCAGCATTTTAGATTGTGAATCAGGACTAGATCTACTATGAGATGTAGAAGCTCTAGATGTAGAAGCATGTGACGTAGAAGCACCAGAACATCCATAAAATCCCTCTCCCCAGCCAAAAATTGAATGTTCATAATAAATCTTCACATTCAAACTAGTAATGAGCTTCAAAGGTTGAAGAATCTCCTCCTAATTATCATATTTAACACCAGGTTGCTCGCACAAATAAAAAATTAAGGAAGGGAATCCCAAACCTGAAGTTGTAGCGACTGTGGCAGAACTGGTGATAACCTGACATGTGAGAGATCCAATATTGGTCAGCTTGTACTGTTGAATGCAGTAGTTCAGTGTAGCCCTCTTTATGGTCACTTCACTAAGATGATTAGTGGGGAGTAAACGAGCAGAAATAAAATAATGACATGCCTTCACTGTCGCATCCATCTTTGTTGTAGAGAAATTTAATTTTCTACGACTAGTGATTTTTCAAAGACCTCTTCTAGTAGTTAAGGAAGATATAATCTCATCTAGCTCCTCCTCCTTTGGATTGTAATTAGAGTAAAAACACAAAGTATTCTTTGGCAGTTTGTAAAATGAATTGATTACTTCATATTTAAATGTTATTGTCTTCCCTCTCACCATCACTAGATCATCTTCAGATTCAGAGAGATTTTCATAAAACTCCCTAACTACAGAGTTCACAGCAACAACAGAGAAACAACAAAATTGATTCCACTGTCGCGAACAATTAGATCTTCTACTTCTCCAGCCAGATTTTTAAAACATTTCTCAAGGATCAACTTCCTCGATTAAAGTTCTTCGGCATAACGATCCCAAGCCTTAGAAGTTACAATTTTGTTCAAATCAAATGAACCTTTCCCCTCGCTTCTTTTCATTCTTGGTGCCATCCTAAAAATTACAATAAATTCACAATAAATTCAAAAATCAACTCAAACACACTAGATGTAACTTCTAAAAGCTTCAACTCAGTCTTCCATGTAAAATCCACCAATTTTCATCAAAATTTCACAATGAATATTAAAACTTACGAAATTTTTATAATGAACTCAAAATCTATGGTTAAAAATCAAAACGTTTTACATAAAATAGAAGCTCTTACCTTGAGAAGATGAAATCCAAAAAATTTGGCTAGAATCCACCAAGAAATCATCACTTATAGGAATGCCCTCAGAGTAAATATGTGAAAGATTGAGGAACAAAATGATAAAATGGGGAATAAATGGTAGGTTTTGGCACTTAAAACCATCATAAACCAGTTTGAGTGAACCGGCGCTTAAGCACGATTGGTGTGACACTCGGGCACAATGCTCTCGAGTTGTCCTGAGTTTAAGTGTCAGATTTGGTGCTTAGGCACCAGTGGACAAATTTTGTTTCTTCCAAATTTTTATTCAAATTAACAACTCCCCAAGTTAACCACCTTCACATGGTCTTAAATAATTCATTATAACAATTTCTTCCCTTCTCCCCCATTCATTCTAAAAAATTTTCTATATTTCACAAATTTTATTCAATCAAAATAAAACAAATATTTCCACACAACACAACACTTTCATTAGCATATATTCAACAAATACAAACACACATCACATGTGTAATCTCCATTCAAAAAAATTTTTGATGAGATCCCTCTAAATTATAATAACACAAGGCAAACTTACATTAAACACTTAAAACCAACAAACACACACAAACAAGAAAACAAACTAAACAAAGAACTTAATTCCATTCTCCATTTGGTGGAATATATCCTTGACCTTCAGTTTTTCCTTCTGAATCATTTGGCACATATATTTAATAACGGACAATGATGAAGAACTCTAACAGAATCCTCTTCAATCCAATTATTTTTCACATACATCGTATTGTCCGCTTCTTCAATATAACTTGAATAGCTGAATTGCATTTTGAATTGCCAACCAATATGTGCTAAATGTGCATTAGTTTCATTTACCTTTGCCTCAATTGATGCCATATCAGCCTGAATCTTCATAATTTTCTCTGTTATTCCTTCAATACTAACGGCTATAAATTGATTATATGACTTAAAAACTTATTCTTGAAGGCTTCCTCTGTCTTCCTTAAATAATTCTCCCAAGAATACATTTTTGCTATATCAATTCTCTTTAAGCAACTCAAATCTTCCACTCTTAGACTTAATAATAGAAATTTTTAAAGGGCCAAATTTCCACTTCATTTCCATGATATTTATAGACTTTTGTAGAGCTTATATCCACTTCCCACGTTTAAAAATCACCAAATAACGTTCAATGTCACTTTCCCACGTTTAATTATTCTATAACATCATTTAGCACGTTTTTATAACTCTTGCCCTTAAGCATCATTTTCGGGCACTTAGGCTCCAGTACTCAGTTAGCACAGGTCAGCTTAACATCTAAAAACTCATTCTTACACATCTAAGACATCATTCAAAGTCTTAAAATTATCACCAAAATTTTAAAATACTACCCCAAATATCTTAAAACAAACACAACAAAAACAAAATAAAAGCACACCGATAACTATGGGTTGCCTCCCACAGAGCACTTGTTTTTACGTCGTCAGGCCGACATATCCTGTTCTTATTTGAGGTGACCCAACATCAAAACATCATTCACTTTAGTCTGATCTCCTAAGAAATAGGGTTTTATATAGTGACCATTTACTTTAAAAAATTTTAGGGTTTTAGGATCTTTAATATCTACAACTCCATAGGGATAAACTTTTTCCACAATAAATGAGCACATCCACCTGGACTTAAGTTTGCTTGAAAATAATCTCAACCTTACATTACAAAGCAAAACCTATTGTCCTGGCTAAAAATTTTTAGTAGGAATTATCTGATCATTTGTATTCTTCATCTTATCTTTATAAATCTTAGCATTCTCATAAGACTCGTTCCATATCTCGTCCAGCTCATTTAATTCCAATAATCGCTTCTTTTTAGCATTCTTTAAATTATAATTAAACTCCTTAATATCACAATAAGCTTATGCTCAAGTTCCACTTGTAAATGACAAGCTTTCTCATAAATTAACCTTCATGGTGACATTCCTATATGAGTTCTATCTACAGCCCTATATTCCTAAAAAGCAATATCAAGTTTGACTGAACAATCCATTTTTATTGGACTAGTAGATTTTTTCAGAATTCTTTTTATTTCTCAATTGTTAACTTCAGTCAAATCGCTTGTCTGAGGATAATAAGCAGTAGAAATTCGATGATAAATTTGATATTTCTTTAATTTTTTTTCTATTAACATTTTTTTTGAAAAGACTTCTCCCATCAGTCATGATAACTCTTGGCACTCCAAATTTGTAAAATATATTCAATTTTAATAACTTTGCAAAACTTTGAGCATCACATCGAGGTAAAGCAACAACTTTAATCTATGTAGACATATAGTCTACTGATAATAGTATATATAAATTTCTGAAAGATGATTTAAATGGTCGCAAGAAATCTAATCCTCAACGTCAAATTTTTCAACTTCCAAAATATAATTGAGGGCATCTCATTCTTCTAGAAAAATTGCCTACATGTTGAAACCAATCACAATTTTTAATATAAGCATTTACATATCTAAAGATAGTAGGCTAATAAATCCAGATTACAAGATTTTATATGTTGTTTTATCAACACCAAAATGTCTACCAAAATCAAAATTATGATATTTTATTATAATTTCAAAAGACTCTTTTAAAGTCACACATCTTCGAATAATTAAATCCTTCTCCTATTTATACCAAAATGGTTCGTCTTAAAAATAAGTCTCAGCTTCAGATATAAATTTCCTCTTTTAATGGTGTGTAAGACCTTAAGGTAAAATGTTACTAACTATAAAGTTCACAATGTCTGTATACCATGGATCACACCATTCATTAATATTGAACAATTTTTAATGTGAAAGTGTTCATTAATTTCTTCTTCAGAACAAAGTGATTATTAAGAATTAAGCCTGGATAAATGATCAGCAATTTGATTATCACCTCATTTTCTATCTGCTATTTCAAAATCAAATTCTTACAAACCCATCTTATCAGTCTAGGTTTTGGATCCTTCTTTTTCATTATATACTTATTAGTTAAATGATCTGTATGCACTGCACATTTAGTTCCAATTAATAAAGATCTGAACTTTACAAAGGAAAATACTATTACTAATAACTCTTTCTCAGTTGTGGTATAATTAATTTGAGCTTCATTATGAGTTTTACTAGCACAGTAAATTACTTCAATAATTTTATCATATTTTTGTCCAAAAATAGCTCTAATATCATAATCACTTTCATCACATATTAATTCAAATGGTTTTTGCCAATCTGGTGAAACAATAACTAGCACAATGATTAATTTTTCTTTTAAAAGTTCAAAAGATTTTTGGCAATCATTATTAAAATTGTAAATCACATCTTTCTTGAGCAAATGGCATAGAGGCTTATAAATTTTTGAAATATCTTTAATATAATACCTGTAGAATTGAGCATGTCCCAAAAACTCCTAATTTCCCTCACATTTGTTGGATGAGGTAAATTAGTGATCACTAGAATTTTTACAGGATCAACTTCCATACCTTTCTCAGAAATGTGATGTCCTAAAAAAATTTCTCCTGCTACAATAAACTGGCATTTTTCCTAACTAAGAATTAAGTTTTTTTCTTCACAACAATTTAAAACTCGTGATAAATGTTCTAAACACGATTCAAACAAAGTTCCAAACACTGAAAAATTATTTTTAAAACTTCAATTTCTTTTCTATTAAATCATAGAACATAGCCATCATACATCTTCGAAATATAGAAGTGCCATTACATAAACCAAAAAGAATTCTTATAAAAGTAAAAGTACCATTAGGACTAGTAAATTTTGTTTTCTCTTGATCCTCAGGAATAATTTGTATTTGGTGATAACTGGTATATTCATCTAGAAAACAAAAAATATTTAATCCCAGTGAATCTATCCAACATTTGATCCATAAATAGTAATGAAAAATGATCTTTCCCCGTGGCAAGTTTTAATTTCTATAATCATTTCATATTCACTATCCTGTAACATGTCTTGTTGGTATTAGTTCACTATTTTCATTAACAGTTACAGTAACTCCTCCTTCTTAGGAAAACGGTAAATATGACTAACCCATGCACAATCTAAAGTATGATAGATAAGCTCAGCATCTAACCACTTTAAAATTTCCTTCCTCACGACTTCTTTCATAATGAGATTTAATTTCCTTTCAGGATCAGCCGTAGTTTGTTGTTCTCTTCCACAAGGATTATATGCGTACAATCGGAAGGATTGATTCCTTTAATATTCACAATTATCCATCCAAAAGCTTTCTTATATCTCTTTAAAATTTTTAGTAAACACTCCTCCTCTTCTGAAGTAAAATTTAAGGAAATTATAACCAACAAAGTTGAAGAATCACCTAAAAAGGCATATTTTAAAAGCTTAGGAAGTAACTTCAATTCAAGTTCAGGAGGTCTCTTAATTGATGGACAAAAATATTTGTTTTTTCTATCATGTCCAAAAATTCAAAATTTTCTTGAACAAAATTTGAATTTTTTTTCAATAAAATCATTAAGATGTTCTAATTTCTCTTCTTGCTCATGTTCCAATCCTTTCATTTCAGAAATCTCTTCATAAGTTCTTTTGAAATGGCATTCACTTAGCTATCCCATTACATCCATCCTGAAACATTCATCATCTTTACCTTTTGTAGGGTATTTCATTGATTTGGAAATATTAAAATTGACCATTTAATCATTAACATGCATAGTTAATTCTCATTTTTTCACATCTATCATTGCTTTGCTTGTTGCTCTCCATAAAATGATAAGTATTTCTTTATCTTCTACTATATCTAACACAATGAAATCAACAGGAAAGATAAATCAATCCACCTTTCCCAAAACATCTGCTACAACTCCCTTAGGATATATTATAGAACGATCTACTAATTGCAAGGTTAGAGTTGTAGGAGATATATCTCCTAATCCCAATTTTTTAAATATACATAATGGCATAAGGTTAATACTTGCACCCAAATTACATAAAGCTTTTCCAAAAAAGTCTATCTCCTATCGCACAGGGAATTGTGAAGCTTCCAGGATCTCTAAGCTTTTCAAGAAGTTTTTTCTAAATTATAGCACTGCAATCCCCACTAAGTGCAACAGTCTCATTATCTTCAAACTTTTATTTTCTATTAAGAATATCCTTCATAAACTTCACATAGCTTGGCATTTGTTCTAAAGCCTCAACAGAAGGAATGTTAATCATAAGATTCTTAAGGATTATTTTGAAAATTGCTTATCCAACTTTTGTTGATGAAGTCTTTAAGGAAATGGAGGTGGTGGCAATTTTTCTAAATCAATACTAAGTAGAGAAATAACTCTCTTAAAATCTTCTGGAGCATCCTCTTTAGAATTTTCAATTTCTTCTTTCTCTAATTCAATCTCTTTTTGAACTCTGCTTTCTAACTCTTTTCCACTTCTAAGTTTAACACCCTTTACTTTTTATTTTGGCCTTTTGGATTAACATCTGTATTAGTAGGAAGTGTTCCTTAGATTCTATTACTTAATGAATTTGTTATTTGTCTCAACTGATTCTCAATATTTCTTATTGCAGCTCCTTGACATTGTAATTAATTTCCTATTTGTAGCACCACTTCTTCTACAGACAACTTTTTATCCTTAAATTATGGATTATTATTGAAACCTAGAGGATAGGAAAATCTATAATTACTATTACCTTGGTTGTTCTAGTTCCCCAATGGGTTTACTTGGTTGCCTCCCCGTTGCTGATTAGTACCACCCAAATTGTTATTCAAGTTAAAATTAAGATGGTTTCCAACCTTGATTATAGTAATTCAAATATTTGACTAGTTATTAATAGCATTCAAAGTCTCAATTGATATTTGAGAATTTACCATTTGGCTTAATGAATTCTCTTCATTCATTAGATTTGGTTGAGAAAAATTCATTCCATAATGGTTTATCTTCATTAAAATTGTAGCAACTTGATTTGGTGACATGGAAAAAGCTTCAGAATCATAAGTATTGGTTACCATTTTAGAATGTACACTTTTAGAAGGCCATTAAACAATATTAGTAGCTTATAAGACTAAAAAATACTTAATTTTACATACACATTTTATGCTTAACTTTAATGATATTGCACTTTAAAGGAAGATATTTTGTATGTTTTTGGTTTTAGATACAATAAATGGACTCTTGTATAAGAAGAAGTAAGAACGGTGCAATTTGGAGCAAAAACGATCAAGAAAGAAAATTTTGACCTGGCACATTTCGATAAGTCTTTCTATGCATAATCTCTTTTACACTTCTTTTATATTTTTGAATTAGATTACACTTTAAAGAAAGGGTTTTTTCAAGCTTATTTATTAGGTCTATATATTAGGAACACAACGCAACTGAAACGGGGCAAAATAGAGCTAAAACGGAGCCAAACAGTGCAAAACGGTGGAGTTGAGCAGAATGGGCGCCGAAGGCGCCTAAAATGATGCTGATAATGCCTGAGACAATTTGGATACGATTTTGGACAGTTATGACCGAGATTCAATGAATCTTGACACTTTTTGGATGGTTTTTGAAGCACTTATTGGGAAATTCATCTCTACACTATTTTAAACTGAATTTGAAGCTAGAAAAGGGTGTTGAATGTTATGAAAATTTTGGAGAATGATTAGAGATCTTAGGATAGGATTAGAAATCTACATTTCTACCTTTTTGGAGAGATTGGTGAGGGGATTTTGAGAGAATCTATAAGGGAATGTTTAAGCATTGTACGGATCAACGGGAGACTTTGTGGGAGAGATATTCATCTTTCTTTCAAGGGGAAAAAGCTAAGTATTGTGTTCTTCATTATCTTATGATTTTGTAAACACTTATCTAGTGGATTTTCTTTGATGTAATGAAGTTTTCCATTGTGTTTTCTTTGTACTTTATGACGTCTTTCTCTTACTCTTTCTTCTTATTTGGAAATAGTGGCATGAGAAGATTATGTCATTATTTTCCTTTTACTTTTCTTTTGTAATTAGTAGGATTCATATTTAGGATATAGGGATGCATGCTAAAAGAAGTTTTAATTATAAATGTGATGGTTTTTACTTGCACTTAATTTACATTACAAAAAGAGCTCACTGTTGTGTTAAAATTCTTTGTAATTGTATCAAGACCCGAAAGTGTGGTGTAATTCTCAACAAAGTGGAACCACATTCAAATTCTATGGATGATGAAGTTCATTGGGGTTGAGTTCAAATATATAAGGAAATATACTTTGATGAGCCTAGAATTAGAGATTTTAGGGTGACAGACTAAAATCCTCAATTTAGTCCTAGTGTTTGGAAACTAAAGTGAGAGTTAGCCTTCAAGTGAAGGGAAGTGGGAGCTTTGGAGTGAGAGCCAGTATCCTCCTAGCCTAACCACAGATTTAGGAACTAAATTTAAGATTAGCCAATGTTGTTTATAGAACTCGGAAGAGAGTAAAGGATATGTTTTCTCCTATTTGGCACATATAATATTTAATCCATATCATTACTAAACATTAATTGTTCCCTCAAAGTTATTCAACGCAATTCATCCAGAAAGGGTTATCTTTATAATTAATATTTTCCTTTATGAGTAGTTATTAGTTATTTTAAACATAAAACATACCTTTAGGAGTATTTGTTAGAAAAATCACTTATATCTACCTTCCAAACTAGTCTGATAATAGTAGACTAGAATTTGACTAAGGACCTCTTACCTCACTTCCCTATGGGATCGATAAATAGGACTCCACTAAAGTCCTGTATTACTTAAATGATACGTATACTTTCGTAGAACCTCTAGTGTGTGCACATACATACAAACATAAAAACATGTAGAAAAATAGCACAAGCAGGGGACGCATCAAATTTTTGACGCCGTTGCAGGGGAAGCTGTCGGCATATTTTTAGGTTTGTGTTGTATTTTGAAAAGGGGTCGCCTACTAAAATTTTCGGCGAATTTTAAATTTTAAATTTAATTTAAATATATATAATTTAGAAAGTAGTGTTTGATTTTGAAAATTATTTTAAATTTGAAAATTTTAAGATATGAAGTCAAATCGATCTCACATCCCAAATAGTTTATATAAACGAGCACCGCATCACAAACCGTGTATCTATCCCGAATAATAGACACACTGCTTGATCATGGGGCTTGATTAAATAAAATAGAAGATTTGTGACATCCATTTGGTCTGCGAACCAATTTTATAAGCCGTCATGTTCCCCTGCTTAATACAAAGAAATTAAGCAGGTTTTATATTACCTGGGTTCTTAAAGTTCCCTATAAGGGCAAGCCCCTATAGTTAATTACATCTTAAATGATGGGAATCATTTAATAAAACTCTCGATAATGATCAGTGGTTTTTCTCTCAAGAATTTCAATGTTTAAGGTTTTCAAAGGATTCAGTTTTGGAAATTTCAATAGGGAATGGATCAAATTTGGAACAGTTAATTTTAGAAGTCCAAAGGAAGAGAAGTAGGAGAAGCTGAGGATCTAAGAAGAATCTTGGAAACTTCTCAAACTATCCTATTGTTTGGCTTAGATTTGGGAATTTACTTAATGTTTCAATCTTGCCAATTTTATTTATTTAGGTCTTATATTTGTATGACATAATCACACAAATAGCCTTGAATATGTGAGGGTTTATGTCATACCGAAAGACTACCTCGGAGTCCTAAGACTGGTTAAGACTTAATTTACATAACATTATTATGCAAATGCCTAACAAAAAGTTGAGGATTTATGTTGCACTAGGAAAACTACCTCAAAATCCTATGGTTTTGTTATTTAATGCTAAGAAAGGTTTAGTTGATGTAGACACAAGTTTTGCTGATGAAGATGGTCGTCCTGCCCACCGTGCTCCGAGCTCCTTGTTGTTGTGGAGGTTTAGTTTTAGAAGTCATCAATCGGGAGATGACAAAAGTGTTTTAGTTTAGAGAAAATCTTAAAATCCAAGTGTTTTTAACATTTTAAGTTTAAACAAAACCGATTAAGATCCCACGGTTCCGTCATCCCAGCACCATTATTTTCATCGAATTCAATTAGTCCAGATGAATTTGCTAAACTCAACTGAATGAGTTCCACACTTTCATTTAGACCATGGGAAATCTCGTTAACAACATGTGGGTTACATCATCTGAGATATTCCCGATCATTCAACGAGACGTTTTAATTTTGTTATAATTGTAGTTTTGTTGTTCTGTTTGTGATTAAATTTTGAGTTGTTTTGTATTTTGGAATGTTGTGGCGATGAATTTTATCTTGTGGTGACTTTTAATTTAATTTTGGTTTCGGTTCAGGGACTATCCTAAAGGTTTCGGTTTTCATGCAACAGTCTTATTTAACATGCAAGAAAACGTAAGGTGCAGTGCACGTAGGTAAATTGCAATAAAATAAAAGCGTACCTGGAGGGTCTTCCCGTCATCCCAAGCTGCACTTAAAACACATGTTAAGGCATTTAAATATTTCAACAAGTACCTAGGTAAAGCTAAGGGAAGGGTTTTGGTGGTCTATCAAATTCCTAATCCTATTGCTAGTCATCTCTTATGACGTCTAGGTTGTTGGTTTGGTTTCAGGATGATTTTCTTCATCAAGGAACAATTAAATTCAATTGTTCTTCTAAAACATCCCGTCATGTTAAGGAAGTGCTTAGGACGAGTCCTAAACATCTTTTCAATACTTCCGATATCATTTTGAGTCTAAGTAAATTTAGTTGCACAGGTGAATTAATCATTCAGGAGTTTAGTTAAGCTTTATCTCTTGCTCAGTGAACCTGGGTATTTGATTACCTGATGAATGAAGTGACATCTCACTTAATGCTCTATTTAAGAGTTATAATAATTAAAGCCTTTAAGGGCAAGCTGGGTTGTTGAGAATTTTAATCATTCCTAATTTAAAGTTTGAGTTAATGATTTAAAGTGATTTAATTTAATTATGAGGTTTTAATTAATAATTTTATGTTTGGAATAGTGTTCAAATTATTTTAGATTTAATTTAAATCATTACACTTTCAATTATCTTAGTATTTCAGATTGATGTTTATGTTTTAAATTTACTTACATAGAAAGAGGTGTTGAAATTATTGATATGTTTTGATTTAACTCTTAATGATTTCATTTAGGTTTGTTATTAAGATATTTTAATTTAACTTAATTTAATTTAATTTGATTTTAATTTAATTTAATTTAATTTGATTTTAATTTAACTTAATTTTAATTTAACTTAATTTAATTTAATTTTAATTTAATTTTAATTTTCATTTTAATTTAACTTAATTTTAATTTAACTTAATTTAATTTAATTTCAATTTAATTTTAATTTAATTTAATTTTAGTTTTAATTTTAATTTAAATGTATTTCAATTTAATTTTAGTTTTAATTTAATTTTAATTTAATTTAATTTTAGTTTCAATATTTTAAATTTAACTTAATTTAATTGTTAAGGTGTTAATTTAATTTAATTTAAACTTTGACTTGACTTAATTTAATTTAATTTCATTTAGCTCCAAGATTTTAAATTTGATTTTAATTATTGGACCATTTAACATTTTAAGCTTTAATTCATTTAAGGGTTATCCTCTTTTAATTTTTAATTTATTTAATTTGGATTATTATTTTAATTTTTAATTAAGATCTAAATATTATTGAAATGACTTATTTAGGGATTTTTAAATTAAAGAATAAATATCCTCTTAATAATATCCCTATTTTAATAATCCAAATTTTAAATATATTCCTTCCAAAATTTAAATTATTTAATTAACTAGAGTTTCATTTTGATATTTTCAAAGTGTTTAATGGGTTTCTACCCTTTTAATTCCTTAAGTTTCAATCATCCAAGAGAAAGTTAAAATCAAATATTTTACACTCCATTTTGATTAAACATAAAGTTTTAATTAAGGGTTAAAATTTTTAATTACTCTTATGCCCTTTTAGGCTTATTTATTTCATAACTCACAAAATTGAGCTCAAATGAATTTGAAATTTTTATGTCACCTCACTCACATATCAATTAAGACATTAGAGGAGAAAATGTCATTTTTCTGACTTTAATTTATTTATATAATTATTTTTAGTAGAAACTAGGGGTTTTCAAAGAAAATTCAACAACTTGCCCAAGGTAAAGTTTCTGTATTTAAGAATATTATGGGATGTTTCTAATGGCCAGAGAACCACTTGGACCAATTTTTTGATTTTTTAAATTATATTGTATTTAATATAATTATTTTAATTTTTAGAGTATTAATTAATTTTAAAATAAAATAAAAACTAAAAAATAGATTTTATATTTTTCTTAAATTTCTCTAACCTCAAGGAGTCCAGAGAAACAAATTTTATAATTTTCTGATTTTTCTTTGATTTATTAGAATTATTTTAGTGAAAAAGGTTGAAAATTCATTTTTTAATATTAAAAATTTCATTAAGCCTTTAAAATTCAATATCTTATCCTAGGAACTTAGGAAAAATATTTGGTTTGTTCCTAAGTGATTAGGATGTGACATTTTTATGATTTTTAATATTTTTATGATTTTCATTATTTTTTTAATTATTAAAATATTAAAATATTGTGAAAAATCAATTTTTTTAGAAAATTCCAATTTTAATTTTCATGAACTCCTCTAATATCAGACAAGCTCCAAAACCATTTTTGTGAATTTTTTTAAAGTATTTTTGGAGTTATGAATTTTTAAAGTTCCATTTTGCTTATGAGGCTTAATCAATCCATTTTGGTGGGGTTAATCAAGTCCAATTGATTTCAAAATTTTATGTAAGGTTCCTCTGACCCTAAAGAGCAATGGAGAATTGTTTTCAAGTAATTTGGTGTGTGGTTAACCCTAATTAATTCAAATTCAATTTTAGGACTTTAGGCCAATTAGGATTATTATGAATGAATTAACTCAAAAAATATTTTTCATGGGGTCCCCTGGTCCTATAAAACACTACCAAATTTTCCTAGAATTTATTTTACAACATGCTAGTTATTGGAATTAAAATATCTAAAATAGTGACATGAACTTGAAAAATCAATCATTTTTCACAGAGATGGCCTCTGACATTGAAAAATTCAGGGAGTGTTCCCAAGATCAAAGGCTTCAAAAGCCCTATGGTCTCATGCCATGGTGAATTGTCTATGCAAATGGAGAATCAAAATATTGGAAACAGTAAATAAATTATTAAAAATAAAATACTCATCCAATTAACTTGATTTCTTTTCCACATTATTCTCCTCTGTTCACTGAACAAGAGGGTATTTTTATTTTATTTTTGAGATTTTTCTATGCAAAGATAAGAATTTTTGAAGTTCTAGTATTTAAATAAATCCAAAAAATCCTAATTTTCTACTTATCCGACTCGGCGCCGCGTCATCCTCATCCCGATCGAAAGCCCAAGCGTCGCTCCGTGATTCGGCGCCGCCATCTGAGTCAGTGCTACGGGGGCCCGCCATTCACGTACCACTGTGCTGTCTGGCTTGATCTCGACCGTCCGCTCGATACACGCGCGATCCAACGGCTCCTGGTTATCGTCTCCGACTGGTGTGCACCTGTGACCGTCAACACTAAAACCCTAAGATCTCACTCGATTCTCCATGGGTTTTTGCATTCTTATACTCTATCGATTCGTCTTGAAGAGACAAACACATCTATATGGTTAAACTGCATTGAAATCAACTCAAACTAAATGGAGAATCTCCAGGAGCTCGGGAGGAAGAGTGAGTTCATACCTTTGCGTAGAGAAGTGAAGCTTCGATCTGAGGGTTGTGTCACCTTCAATTGAGTCCAAGAAAGCTCCAGATGAAGTCTCTTGCTCTGGGGAAGTGCCTAGGTACAAAAGTGACCAAGGCCGATCACAAAACTTGGAGGCTGGAAGCAATGGTTGGCCTGGTGAGGGGGCTTTTGTTAGGGAACTTCTTCTCTTGGTCTAGTGAAGGTGTAGGGTCAATCAATTTGAAGATTGGCTCACTGTGGTAAAGTGTCCTGGTTTTGGGCTTGAATTTCAACTCCAAAATTGGACTCACTTAGAGGGTTTTAGGGCTGGATTTTAGTGGGGATCAAGTTCTCTATGTCTGGAGAGGGATCCGGAGTGATTTTGGTAGACTTTTGGTAAATTTTGGTTCAACACCCCTTTGGCCGAGATGGGGTGAGGTTTAAATAGACATGGCTGGAGGGCTTCCCAGGGGTGTTTAATGCTTGGGATTAGCTGCTCTATGCAAGAGAAGAACAGTCATGGTGTTCAATTGGACTGGGACAACTCACCAAGGAAGAATTGAAAAATTTGGCTCACATGGGTGCTCTCGGCCGGGTGGTTTCCGGCGGTTGTGGTGGCTGGCCAGTCAGGGTTAAGTCACTGTTGTCATCAGGAGGGTCAGGGGTTGGCAATGGTGCAAGCAATTAGCATTGTCCATGTGTAAAGGACTTGATTTAAATGGAATGGGGGAAGTGGTTATTTTGGGTTCAAATGGGTCAAATGCATACTTTAGGCTTGGTGCACCTCCCCAAGGCCTGATTTTGGGCTGAGGGAAATCAGTGGGTTCAGCCAAGAGAAGGTGGTGAAGTTCCCATCCATGAATATTTAGATTAATCATGGGTTAGGATGTATCATTAAAAGGGTTAAAACTTTTTTAAGGGGGTTTAAAGGAGGCTCCTCCTTTTGCAATTAATGGCATGGTGATGTGTAAAGGGGCTCCCAAGTCTTGCATGTGGCTTATGCATGGTTCAATGGCTCCATTTGGCTTAGGGTGGCTTGGCTTAGTTTCATGGAAGTGGGTTTTAGAAATTTTGGCATTTTGGTCAAAAATTTTCATGAAGCTTGATTTGGAATGGTTTAATGATGGTTTTGAAACTTAGGGGTGTTTTTGATTAAATGGATGATGGAAAGAAATGTCATGTGGGCTTTGGATTGAAAACTTGGGCTTTTGAAATGGTTTTGCATGGGCTTTTAAATTGTTTTAATGAAATGGTGTTTTAGATTTTAAGATAAATTTTTGGATGAAAATTTTGTAAAAGATTGTACCAAATAAATGTTGCATTTAGTCTAGGAATGTGTCATACAGATTTTTGAAGAGATTTGGTGTGATTTGGAGTAGAATTGGGTTGAATTTGGGCTCTTTTGGTAAAAGGGCCAAGGTGGGACAAATCGGCTAACTTGGGCTGAGGTTGGGCTAAGGTTGAATTTGGTGTAAAATTAATGTTGAAAAATGTTTATGTGAGTGTTACAAAGAGTTTTCAACTTTAGTTGGGCTTTAATTTTGGGATTTGGGCCCATTTGGGTTAGGTTTGGGCATAGGTCAAAAATGGGGATTTTGGTTTTGGGTTAGGTTTAGGTTGAGTTTAGGTTCAAATTTGGGGCAAATCAAGTTAGAGTTTTGTTTGTGGGGATGTTAGGAAGGTTTTAGAAAAGATTTGGGGCCAATTGGAGTTGAATCGGGTTGGTTTGGGCTAGATTTAGGTCATGGGCCAAAATTAGGCTTTAGGCTTCAAATTGAAATTGGATCCAAATGTTAATCAAATTGGGCTTGGATTTGGTCTAAATTGACATTGGGGATATTTAATTCAAGTTTAGAATTGAATTGGACCAAAATTGAGGTCAATTGGGGTGGTTTGGTTTGACATTGCGTTCACTTGGGTTAAAAAATGGGTCAAATTGAGGGTTTTGGTAAAAGTGGGGTAAATTGGCAAAATTGGCCCATGGTGTAGTTGAAACAATTAAATTGAGAATATTTAGGATTTTCTAGAATTTTCTGAGAATTTTTAGAATTTTTGGATTTTTGGGGTAAAAGGGTATTTTGGTAATTTTGGGGGGTTTAGGGGTATTTTTGGAAATTTTGGTACTTTTGGCCAAAGATGGTCAATTTGAGTGGTGGGAAGTGTTTAGGATTAATTTTGAGGGATCTTGGGTAGTTTAGGTAATTTTGCAAATTTTGGGTCATTTCAAGGGTATTTGGTAGGTTTGGTGGGTCCGGGCCCGGGGTCAAAAACTGAAATTTTGAAAAAAAGAAGATTGATCAAGTGTGAGTGAAATGGAATCACTTTGGTTGAGCCATGAAGCCATATTAAGCCCATATGAGCCATAAGAGGACTCATTTGAGGCATTCACTATGTTGTTCCTAACCCTCTTAGCCGAGGGCTTAGGGGTTAAGGACCATCCATACGAATTACCTACATGAGTCGTGAAGTCAAGTTGGATGAGAGTGTGGTTTTAGGACTTGGAATGTGTGTGAGAGTGTAGTGTATGTGCAAGTCAACCCTCACCAGACCAGGCCATCCAGAGTATTCCTAAGGCCAAAAAGTCCTATACGGAACTCATCCTTTAAACCTCCACATTTGATTTCAACCCTCTAGTTGATTAGGGTTCTACAATCAAGCTTATGGGGTTTGCAGTGAGTTAAGAAGTAGTTTGAATTTCTAAATGGTGGGTTCCATTTCTAGTCCTCTAAGATTAGTCAAAGGAAAAGCCTAAGGCTAGATCTTAAGTACTAAAGAGAGAAGCAAAAGACCTCACTAAAATTGAGGTCAACAAATGGACCCCCAATAGGTGTGGTGTGCTAACCAAGCACACCGCGCGTATTAGCATTGACCGAAGAGATCAACAAAACCAACATAGATGTCTAAGTAACAAACTTAGGAAGAAGTAGAAGAATTTCTGCTGGGGAGTATCAGGTATTTTTCCAAGACTGGAGATTCCTGAACTCTCGCTGGGGCATGGAAAGGAGGTGAATTTCAAGTTTCAATGTGTGAGTTTAGATTTCGATTTGTTCTGAGTTTCAATTTCGATTGAAGTTTTAATTTAAAAACAATTTAAGGAAATTTTGAATTTGAAATTTGGATTTGAAATGAGAATTGAAACCTGGGTTTCAACCTCGAGATTGCGAAAAGAACTGGAATTTAGGTATCAGCCTCGGATTGAGAATCAGAGTTAAAGTATCGACGAAAAAAAGGATGAGAATCAGAATTTAGGTACTGATCTCGAGAGAGTGAGATTTGAAATTTAAGTATCAATCCTGAAAGAGAATCGAAATTTAGGTATCGACCTCGGAAAGAGAGTCAGAATTTAGGTACCGACCTCGAAATGTGAACCAGAATTTAGGTACCAGTCTCAAAAATTTAGAATTAAAATTTGGTATCAATTCGAAAGAGAGTCGGAATTTGGTACCGACCTTGAAGGAAGAGAACTTGAATTTGGTACCAGTCTCGGGAATTTAGAATTAAAATTTGGTATCAATTCGAAAGAGAGTCCGAATTTGGTACCGACCTCGAAGGAAGAGAACTGGAATTTGGTACTAGTCTTGGAATTTAGAATTGAAATTTAGGTATCAATTCGAATGAGAGTAGGAATTTGGTACCGACCTCGAAGGAAGAGTACATGAATTTGGTACCAGTCTCAGAAATTTAGAATTGAAATTTGGCATCAATTCTAAAGAGAGTCGAAATTTGGTACTGACCTCGAAGGAAGAGAACTGGAATTTTGTACCAGTCTCAGAATTTCGAATTGAAATTTAGGTATCAATTCGAATGAGAGTTGGAATTTGGTACCCACCTCAAAGGAAGAGAACTGGAATTTGGTACCAGTCTCGGAAATTTAGAATTGAAATTTGGTATCAATTCGAAAGAGAGTCGGAATTTGGTACCGACCTCGAAGGAAGAGAACTGGAATTTGGTACCAGTCTCAAAAATTTAGAATTGAAATTTGGTATCAATTTGAAAGAGAGTCGAAATTTGGTACCGACCTCGAAGGAAGAGAACTGGAATTTGGTACTAGTCTCGGCAATTAGAATTGAAATTTAGGTATCAATTCGAATGAGAGTCGGAATTTGGTACCTACCTCGAAGGAAGAGAACTGGAATCTGGTACCAGTCTCAGAATTTAGAATTGAAATTTAGGTATCAATTCGAATGAGAGTCGGAATTTGGTACCGACCTCGAAGGAAGAGAACTGGAATTTGGTACCAGTCTCGAAAATTTAGAATTGAAACTTGGTATCAATTCGAAAGAGAGTCGGAATTTGGTACCGACCTCGAAGGAAGAGAACTGGAATTTGGTACTAGTCTCGGGAATTTAGAATTGAAATTTGGTATCAATTTGAAAGAGTGTCGGAATTTGGCACCGACCTCGAAAAAAGAGAACTGGAATATGGTACCAGTCTCAGAAATTTAGAATTGAAATTTAGGTATCAATTCAATTCGAAAGAGAGTCAGAATTTGGTACCGACCTCGAAGGAAGAGAACTGGAATTTTGTACCAGTCTCAGAATTTCGAATTGAAATTTAGGTATCAATTCGAATGAGAGTTGGAATTTGGTACCCACCTCAAAGGAAGAGAACTGGAATTTGGTACCGGTCTCAGAAATTTAGAATTAAAATTTGGTGTCAATTCGAAAGAGAGTCGGAATTTGGTACCGACCTCGAAGGAAGAGAACTGGAATTTAGTACCAAGCTCAAAAATTTAGAATTGAAATTTGGTATCAATTGGAAAGAGAGTCGAAATTTGGTACCGACCTCGAAGGAAGAGAACTGGAATTTGGTACTAGTCTCGGCAATTAGAATTGAAATTTAGGTATCAATTCGAATGAGAGTCGGAATTTGGTACCTACCTCGAAGGAAGAGAACCGGAATCCGGTACCGGTCTCAGAATTTAGAATTGAAATTTAGGTATCAATTCGAATGAGAGTCGGAATTTGGTACCGACCTCGAAGGAAGAGAACTGGAATTTGGTACCAGTCTCGAAAATTTAGAATTGAAACTTGGTATCAATTCGAAAGAGAGTCGGAATTTGGTACCGACCTCGAAGGAAGAGAACTGGAATTTGGTACTAGTCTCGGGAATTTAGAATTGAAATTTGGTATCAATTTGAAAGAGTGTCGGAATTTGGCACCGACCTCGAAAAAAGAGAACTGGAATATGGTACCAGTCTCAGAAATTTAGAATTGAAATTTAGGTATCAATTCAATTCGAAAGAGAGTCAGAATTTGGTACCGACCTTGAAGGAAGAGAACTGGATTTTGGTACCAGTCTCAGAAATTTATCTGTATGAAGAGGGACCCAGTCTCATGCCATCAGAACCAAATCGAACAAAGCTCGTGGCTACGTGTCAACAGAACTACTCGATCCTCTAAAACGCAGAGGAAAGAGAACTGAAAGGAACTGGTAAGCTTACCAAGCTTAAAAGACTTGACTTAACGACAAGTCGGAGAGAATATTAAAATTTCAAAAGAGTTTCCAACAGATTTCGATGGAGGAAAGAACTGAAAGGGTTGAATCAGAGGTTTGAGATCGAAATTCAATTCAGAGTTTAGATTCGTTTTTTTTTTGTCCTTTAAAGATCCCATTTTATTTTTTGTTGTTTATTCAGTGTTTATGTGAATTTGAAGTTCATTTTAATGTTTAGATTTTTAGGAAAAGTTCTCATTTATTTTCTTTTCTTTTATGTTCTTCGTTCAAAGTTCATTTAACTCTAATGGCATTTCCCAATCAATTTGCACAAAAAGAGGTGAAGGCAAAATATGACGTAGTCGTTTTCATTCCAACTTGCTGAAAATACATCATACAACTTGATCTAATCATGATGACATTTCCCTCGGAAATTTAATGTCTCGTACAATCCATGTAAATCCAAAACGGATTGTGTAAGATTCTTGTTGATCCATCCAAAAGCGTCTGTGAAAAATCCATAACTGAATAGTAAGAAACATGGGCAATAACATCACCTTCCAAGCCACCCTTGGCAGGAATGCTGCATGGATGTGTATTGGAGGTGTGTTATTTCCCATGTAACTCACAGCTCGTAGGGCCGGAAACTCCCCAATTCTGGATCTGGCTGAAAGTGGTAAGGCATTTTTTTGTCGTCCATTCTTCTAAAAGTAACTGAGATCCGCTCCACAAGCACTCCTGGAATGCAATGCTTCGCAACGTCTGCTCCGTTTCCTTTTAACACCAGGACGAAACTTACAGGTAGTGGTATCTCCACCGGCCCTCGGAACTCACTGGGGCCTGCAATCTGGAGGTTAGATCCGAACATGATGTTGCACCAGTTGACGAATGACACTGTGCAGAAGGGTCTAACAAAGTCATGATGGTCTATATGTGGAGGTATGCAGTCGCCTTCCTTGTAGATGTTAATAATGCAGCTGTTGGGTATGCAATCTACAGGCAATACCTTCCATGTTATCATCCTTTTCACCATTCTCTTAATGATTCTTGGCATCGGATCCACCTCACTGCGACTGAGTATCCCTGGTGGATTTCTTTTTCTGTCTATGGAAAAATTGTAGCAACATCCACATTGGATTGTAACTCTTCCTTTTCCTGGCATCCATCTTAGGGGTTTTGAATAGGTCTTTTCTCTCAAGCGGCTAGCTCGGCCCATTTTCTGTAATTCGAGGATGCAATCTACAATTTATTGTTGCTCATAATTTGATACTCAAGGCCTTCTAAGATGTTGACCCTCTTGTCTCCAATTCTTTCAAAGTATTCAAAGGTTTTCTTCTCAACTAGTTGCATTTTCTCCAGCTCGTGTTCCGAGATTATCTGAAGTCCTCGGAGTCTAGTAACATACTGTGGGATGTATGGCTCAACCCTAGCACGTTCTTCTGCATGTCTCGGCTCCTCGGGGATAGTCTCTGTAGGGACATCCTCCGGGGTTGCTTTCGCAACGAGACTCTTCAGATCCGGTACATCTGCTTGGCGTTGAGGTACTGACTCTATTTCTGCTTTTCTTGGTACTTCTTTTATCTGTTTCGACTTTCTTGGAGTTGATTTTCTTCTTTCTGGTTCCTGACGAACCGGTCTCCTCGGAGCATTTGCACTGACGGTATCCACTGTCTATTTATGTTGATCTTCTGCTAACTTGGTCAACATTTTGCAAATGCGATGATTCTTATTTCTTCGCTGGGTAGCAGTGAGAGTAGCTCTCCTTACCCCTTGAATTTCTGTGGGCGCGGCGCTGACAAGCCTACCCTCTGTTGTGGCAACCATGGACTTAACTTTCTTATCTTCTCCGGTTGCATGAGCGGTGTTTGCTTTTCTTTTCTTGTTGCTGGATTGGTGGCTCGGGCCACCCATTTTCATCACTATCTGGCTGTGAAGTTCTTCTCGATTAACTGGGATCTGTAAGTCGAGTAGTGTGAAGTCTGAGTCAATCTCTATCACTGCTCCATCCCTCACCCTCTTTTAATTAAGTTCTAGACTCACGCCATTTCTAAATTTTAGAACCAATCGCCTGTTCGACATTTCCCTACGAAAAAAAACAAGGAAATGATCAGAGGCTGTACTAAGAACAAGAACAATAAGAAAAAAAAACTTAAAAATTCTTATTCACTTCTTTTAAATTTAAAGGAAGTAGGAAAAGATGAGAAAATATCAGGAATGAATGGATTTAAAAGGAAAGATTGACATTTTATTATTACCATTTCCCATGTTTCTTTTTAACAGTTTCATTGATGAGATTTTTTTTATCATCCATTTTATTTTGTTTTGGGTTCGGACCCAGTCACAAAGTGATTACTTCACCCGTGCTTCTAGGGATAAGATTCTACTTTAGAGGCTGCCCTTCGAAACATCGGGTTACGTAATACTTCTTTAAATACCGTCCATTGATTGGAAGCATGGGTCGTTCTCCACGGCAATTCACCAGTTGCTAGGAACCTCCTGAGTAGACTATCTCGACCATGAACGACACTTCCCATGTTGGTTCAAATTTACCATCTATCTTGCAATGTGTAAGAATAGGTCTTCTGAGAACCAAAACCAAGTCACCAACTTGGAATGTCCTTGGACGGACCAATTTATCATGGGCCTGGATCATCTTGGCCTGATACAGTTCCAAATTCTGCTGTGCTGAAAATCTTTTCCCTTCCAGGCTTTCTAATTCTTCTAGACGTAGTCTAACATTTTCTTCTGTAGTGATTTTGTTTGGAATTGCAATTCTGAGAGACAGAAGCTGAACCTCTAAGGGTGGAACGGTCTCGGACCCGTACACTAAGGCGTAAGGCGTAGACTGGGTAGGAGTTCTGAAAGTCTTCCTGTAGGCCCATAAGGCTTCTAACAACTTCTCGTGCCAATTTCTCTTGTTGTCGTCCAATGTTTTCTTTAGGATTTGGATGATAGTTTTATTAAAAGCCTCAGCCAAGCCGTTCGCTCTTGGGTAGTAGATTGTTGAATAGCGCCAATCAATCCCGTGTCTTCTGACAAAATTGTTGATCTTTGTACTTTTGAACGCGGAACCATTATTTGAAATGATTCTGCGCGGTACTCTGAAACAGTAGACGACTTGAATCTTAAAGAATTGTAGCATGTGATGTGCTTTCACTTCTCTGATTGATATAGCTTCTACCCACTTTGAAAAGTAATATGTAGCTGCAAGAATTAAGCAATGTCCTCTTGAAGAAGGCGGCTCTATCAGACCCACGATATCTGTGCCCCAACACACAAATGGCCACGATGCGATTGTCGGATGTAGCACATTTGCAGGTTGATGTAGAACCACTCCATGTACTTGGCACTGGTGATAACTTTTGGCAAATTTCATACAGTCGGTCATTATTGAGGACCAGTAGTACCTTAGTTTTCTAATCTTCATTTTCATTTTCAGACCCGACTGATGAGCACCACAAAGTCCTGAATGTCCTTCTTTAAAGATTTCACGAGCCTCAGACCCGCTCAGGCATCTTAGCCACATCTGATCAAAAGACCTTCTGTATAATGTATTGTTTATTAATGCGTAAGACAGAGTTCTTTTCTTGATTTGATGTGCTAATGACTTATCGTCAGGCAGGTTTCCTGACTGCAAGTAGTCTATTAATGCTGCCGCCAATCTTCTGCATTTTCTGTCACCGTTGCAATTGTTTCTTCTTCTTTTCTTTCTAATTTATGTATTGTATCCATGTCGAGCTGTGATAGGACCTGTCATCCTAGAACTGACACTTCAACTGACTAATCCTGTAAGCAGGAAAATTCCTTTGCAAGGCGGGCTAACGCATCGATGAGAGCATTTTCTTTTCTGGGAATCTTGTAGATTGTTACGTTTGGAATTTGTTCCAACAATTTCATGGCGTACTGAAAGTACTGCTCGAGTCTTGGCTTTAAAATTCTGTACTGTCCGGCGACCTGTTGAATGATCAACTGAGAATCTCCGTAGATGTTGATGTTCCTTATTCCCATCTGAATGGTAAATTCTAATCCAGTTATGAGTGCTTCGTATTCTGCCTCGTTGTTTGTACACGGTTCTATTAAGTGGTAGGAGTATCTTAACATTCCCCGCTCTGGTGTTATAAAGATTAGTCTGATTCCTGCCTTACCGGGCACTATCATTTGCAATTCTTTGTCCTTCTATACTGAAGATGCTCCGTCGAAGTACAGTTCCTAACGTCAATCATCAGGGTCTTCTAGGCTCATTATCTGCTCGTCAATCAAATCGTCGTCGAGAGGCGAATTCGCCGGCAAAGGGTGTGCTGCGAGGAAGTCTGCTAGGACTTGTCCCTTTACGGCGCGAAGAGGAATGAAAGTTATGTTGAATTGAAATAGTATCATCAACTACCTGGCAAGTCTGCGAAAGCGTCAGTCGAGTCATCAAGTATTGCAATGGATTAACTCTCGAAATAAGGTTGACCTTATGAGAAAGCATGTAATTCCTGAGCTTTTGAGCAACGAAGATCAGGGCCAAGCAGTGCTTCTCAATAGGAGGATACTTTACTTCCGTCAGAATTAGGCGACGACTTAAGTAGTAGAGAGCATTTTCTTTTCTCTCATCATTGACCTGGGCTAGCAAGGCTCCTAGAGAGTCGTCTAAAGCTGCAATATAAAGTATCAACGGTCTACCCGAGACTGGGGCTACTAAGACAGGAGGTGTCATTAAATATTGTTTGATGTCATCGAAGGCATGTTGACATTTGGAGTCCCAAGTAATCTTGGCATCCTTCTTAACCAAAGTAGAAAAAAGGCTGACACCTTCCTGACAAATTTGAGATAAAGCGTCGAAGATATGCCAACTTCCTATGAAAGGATCGTAGTTGTTTCAATGTTTTAGGAGGAGGCATTTCTAAAATAGGTTTAATCTTTTCTAGATCGATTTCAATCCTGCGATGTCGGACAACAAATCCAAAGAATTTCCCGGAGGTGACGCCGAAGGCTCATTTTAAGGGATTCATCTTAAGGTTAAATTTTCTTAGTCGCTCGAAAACAATTCTCAAATCATACAGGTGATCTTCCTTCAGTTTACTTTTGATGACCACATCATCTACGTAGCACTCGACTTGGTTGTGAATGAGATCATCAAAAATCCTCGTCATTGCTCTTTGGTAAGTTGCTCATGCGTTCTTTAATCCAAACGACATCACTATGTAGCAGTATACCCTTATTGGCGTTCTGAAGGCTGTAAGCTTTTCATCTTCCGGTGCCATCTTTATCTGGTTGTATCTCGAAGATCCATCCATGAAAGAGAAGACTTCATGCGTTGAGGCGTTGTCGATCATCAATTCTGGAATTGGTAGCGGGAATTCATCCTTTAGACATGCCTTATTCAAATCTCTGAAATCCATGCAAATTCTAATCTGACCATTCTTCTTTCTGACTGGTACCACATTGGCTAACTAAGTTGGGTATTGTTCTTTACAGACTAAATTAGCGTCTATTAGATTCTTAACTTCTGCTATAACTTGTTGTTCATTATCTAGATGCATTCTTCTCGGAGCTTGTCTGACTGGAACGGCAGTAGGATCCACTCCTAGCCTGTGAACTACGACTTCTAGAGCTAATCCTAGCATTTCGTCGTAACTCCAAGCAAAACAGTCCTTGAAGTTCATTAATCGCTTGATTATGTTTTCAGAGTCTTCTTTATTGAGTAAGGAGCTAACAAAGGTAGGCCTAGGCTCTTCGCTAGTACCTAAGTTAACTTCCGTTAACTCGTCTATTGTAGATTTGATTTCTTCTTCGAATTCTGGCGGAGCATCTCTGATTAGTAGATCCTCGAGGCCTTCTGAAGCTTCCAAGCAGTCTTTATTAGGTTTGTGAGTGACAACCAAGAAAAATTCTGTATCATCAACTGATCCTACCGTGCCGAACCCGAGACCATTTTTTAAATTGGGAGGCCGTCCGGCATTATTCTATAATTTTTCTAAGTGTTGTGATCGGCCTTTTGTCCATCGTTGAGGTAAGACACCGCATTGAATTAAATTTTGAACACAAGGAGAGTACCACTCAAAAGGCAGTTCCATTAATTCGGAAGAAGTAACATCTTTAAATTGTATATCTTTTTCAGTATTAGAAGAAGAAGCACCACGCTAAAACATGATCGGCTTAGCACCACCACCATGCACTTCCTTGACCACCCTACCCTCGAACTTATTAGAATTGATCGGGGTCAGGGTCATAGTATGTACATAATGGTTAATCTTCTCATACATTGATTTATATTCTTCATTCTTTTCATCTTCGAGAGAAATCTTGAATTATGGTTCCTTCTGACTTATTGTCGCTGCTTCTTTCTCAATTTCTTCTTCTTCTTCGGAACTGTTGTCCTAATCAACATCGATGACCGGTTTCTTCTGTCAAACTGTTCCAACGTTTCTTCCATGTCCTCGTCCCCGGCCTTGAACTCGGGAGCGAGTTTTGGAGAAATCTTCACCATCTCGCCGTAAGGGAGTTGTGAGTAATTATTGGACTAGAACTTTAGGTTCTTCATCGTCTCGAATTTCTTTTGCTTCATTTGGTATGGTATTTCTGGAAAAGATTGTTTTCTTCGGAGGTGCGTAGTAGGCCGCATCTTCATGAATTCCAATTTCGTGTACGGAGAATGGTTGCAACTCACCTTTGATGCACTGTTCCCCTCCTTCATACTACTTTATGCACTGGTGCAGAGATGACTGTACCATCTGATTTTCATGGATCCATGGCCGACCCAGTAGAGCGTTGAATGATGTCTCAGAATCAATTATGTGGAATTTTGCGGTTGTCTTTGCTAAATCATCGGACTTCATTAGTAGTGTTATCGATCCAAGAGCTCTTTCTCCTTTTTGATTAAAGCCTCTTAATAACATCTTGTCTACTTCAAGCTCACAAGCATCAATTTCCAAATATGCTAGCGTCCAAAGATTCATTATGTTGATTGATGCTCCCGGATCAACCAACACTCTAGAGAGCGTAAACTTTCCAATAATGACTGAAATGTATAACGGTCGATTGTGATCAGCTGTTCCCAGTAATAGATCATTGTCTGTGAAGGTAACACATAGCTGTTCTCTTAACGAGCAAACCTCGTCGAAGGAATTACCGGCCATTTGAGCTAAACAAATCTCATGGATCAAGTAAAGCCTTGATCAGAGCCTCCCTCATCTCCTTTGACAGATCGAGCGTCGTATATGCTTAGTTTGGCTGGTAGCTTCCTAAGATGGGCTAGCACATCGTAGTCTACTTTATTACCATGTTCCTCGCTCGCCCCAACGGGCGTTCCTCTACTAGGGTTGACTCTTCCTGAGCAACCTCCTGCTTTCCTTTATCCTTTGGACCCATTCTCGGGGGTAGAACTTTTCCGCTTCTAAGATTGACCTCTGTTATCTCTTCTAAATTTACCGGTGTTTCCTCTTGAATCAGAACAACTGGCTCTTTTGAAGTTGCTTTGGTGTCTGATGGTTCTAATTCAATCGTGATTGGAGCTCCTAGGAATTCACAAATGGACTCGTTGCTTGTCGAGCTTTCGTAGCCTCCTTTGTGAACATCTTCTTCGTCGTGGTCATCGAGGTTATGTATAATTTGAGAATCTTTATTTGTATTGGAATTGAGATCCGGATTAAGCCGGTTATCGCTACTTATGTAATCGTTAGAAACAGTCAAAATGTAGCCAACGCCAAAACTCCACTGCCGCGTATTGAAATAACATTAACATAACCTCCTTTCTGGGGTTCCTTCATGTATTCCTTCGGGATCGTTATGTTCCCTTTCCGGAGATTGTCATCAAGCCAACTCTTGAAAATGATGCAATCCTTTATCTTGTGTCCAAGCATCTGGTGGTAAGGGCAATAGTTCGGATGATCATTCTTGTTGACTTCCTCTGGCCTTTTGGGCTCTGGCAGCTAAAAATCCGGTGTCTTCATTATGCTACGGAACAACTTCGCTATTGCTTCAGTTTTGAATGGATATTCTCTATTTAGAAGTTCTCTTAAGGTACGCGATGAACGAGGCAGTTGTTCATAATGTTGAGGCAACTGATAGCTTGGACGAGGTTGCTGATAGCCCTGCTGAGGTTGTTGATAGCCCTGCCGAGGTTGCTGATAGATCTGTAGTGGTTGTTGGTATGTCCGTTGCGGTGGTTGGTAACTAGGCTGTGGCTGCTCTGGCTGTATCTGAACCAGCTGGTTGCCCATATCTACTTCCGCGACGATTCCAGAATTCTTTTCAAATGTCTTCACAATTTTCTGCTTATCGGTCTTGTCTATAAAACGTAACTGCTTTGCCTCCTCTTGCAAGCTCCCAGCCTTGCTAAGCAACTTCTCGAAAGTCTTAATTGTAAATCCTTAAAAGAGAAGTGCTATCTGGCCATGGATACTCTTAAGGAAGATGCCGACTACATGTTGTTCCTGAAGTTGTGGTTCACACTTCATGCTTAAGTTCCTCCATCGAAGTATGTAAGACACTAAAGTCTCGTTCGGTTTCTGGTGTTCCACCACTAGATCACCGATGGTGATATGGTGCCGAGCCCCGGCAAACCGCTTAACGAAAAGGTTTTCTAGTTTTGAAAAGGTCTTTACTGAACCGTTTGACAATTCTGCGGACCAGTCGAAGGCAATCCCTGATAAACTGCTGACGAACTGTCGGAAGAATAAAGCGTCACTCCCACCGGCATTGCAACAACTAGCACGAAAATGTACAATGTTATGCCGAGGGTTTTTCGTACCATCAAATGTCTTGAACAGAGGTGGAACGAAGCCTTTCGGGTATTGGACTACATCAAACTCTTCGGGGTAAGGTCTACCCGTCTGAATAGATGCTCCACCCTTAGATTGTGCTAGGGCTTCTCGCACTTACTGTTCTACCATGTTTTTAATGTCCTTCTCAGGAATCATGCTCTGTGTAGAATCTTTCTTTGGTGGTTCGTCTCCGTTGACAGATGTGAACTCTTTTCCTCCATCTGTAATATGGATAATTTCTGGGGGTGTTTCTTTCTGAGGCTGAACCTGACTCTGAAGAGTGGCTAAAGGGGCAACCATCTCTCCCATCCTCTTTGCCATCTCGAAAACTGTGTCATCTCTTTCCCGAAGCTATGCCCTCATTACTTCCGGTTCATCTCTTTCCGCAGCTGCCGGAGCACCTTGCGAAGCTGATGATGCTCGTGTCTCAACCATGTTGATTTCAACATACTCGTCATTCATAAATTCTGATGAATCAACCGCATATTCTAGTTTTTCTTCTCTTTCTTCTGCTAACCATTGGATGTCGGTCCTTAACTTGTCCATGGCATCTTCTAGTGGCCTTTTCCGCACGGTCTCGCAGTTGTCACGAGACTGTTGTTGAACTTCCTTTCCGAGAGTCCCCTTTATTGCAGTGGCACTTTCTTCTGGTTCAAGTCTCCTGACAAGACTTTTCTTCTCAATACATTGTTTTAGTCTTAGCTCGCCAGTAGTAGGTCGCCATACCATCCTTCTTGCAGCTGAAAGCCTAGGACTGGATGATCTATCGGCTATATGCTGGAAGGTGGTATCCTCCCTAATTTGCAGACCCGATACAACAACGGGTGAACTGGCTTTTATCTTCTTCTTTGGTTTCTCTCGTGGCAAGAACAGCTCTATTCACGGTCTGAGGCGGGATTTAGCTGGCACCCATCCCATCCTTCTTAAGATTTCTGACACAGGGCATCTTTCTTTCTTTGCCAATCTTTCTATCACAACTTGCAGTAGAGCAAATGGCGTAGTCTTATCCCTTTTCCTTTTGTAATTACTGTAGTACGCAGGTCGGGGTAATGCAGCGGCGATCCTTCGGACATCCTCTTCATCTGATGCGGCAGAGAGAGGGTGAAACTTGCTCCCTTCCAAAAGAGGTATATACTCAGGCAGTTCTTCTCTTTCCTCAGGAATTTCTTTTAGAAAAGTAACTTCAGCAGCTTTAGCTTTCTCGATCATGGCGATCTTTCTGCTTCTATTTCTCCTTTGAGTCCGAGTTAGGGGTGCAACTCTTGAACTGGACCCAATCTCAAAAGCATATGGTATTGTAGCAAAATCTGTACCCTCTACGGTGACAGGCTCATCACAAACTTGGAATTCCTTCCCCTTCAATTTCGCAAAAGTCGGGCTAGGTGCAGAGATGACTAGACCGATGGGGGTAGAGACAACAGTCCTCCTACAAACAGTAGTACTTCTTTCAGCTGGAACCCTTTGCAGGGGAGGGAATTCTTGAGCTGACTTCAAGTTGAACTCAATTACGGGTTTCATATTTTCTGACACTTTGTCCATTAGTGTGAAGAGAGTGATGTCAGTGAACATGATATCTGTGTTGCCGAATCGTTGTCCGAAATGGATGATTCCATTGTCGGGCAGCTCATCCTTGTAAACGGCGAAGTCTATTCCATTGGTGAAGGAGAAGATTAACTTTAGGGCAGTCATTTTCTGCAGGGCAGATTCCGAATGTCAGTCCCAAATTATGCTTCCTTTCGTCGTAAAGTTTAGGATGAAAAAGAAAGAGTCCGAACACATTTTCGTTTATCTTAGTGTATTTGTGAATTTTAAAAGATATTGTTTATTAGAAGGTTGTTTATTAGCGGGTTCGTTTGTTAGAAACAAAACGATTAAAGGAAAAAGGTTATAGAAAAGGTAAAGGGCCTGATTTCGAATTGGAAAGGAAGAGAAAGTCTTATGCAAGACTTCTCGACTCGAAGGACCGCTCCTAAACTAACACCTATTGGGAGTCCACCCCACCTCAGAAAAAAGGTAAAAGGATCTCGGAACCTCTCCGTTTAGGGGTGTCTAATTAGTGGCTCCTAAATCCGAGAGGAGTTGGTTATACTCGTTCAAGACAGAAATGAACGGGGTATTCCAAAGGAAGAATGGTAGTTTGCTCCACTAGGGACATGAATACACTACCGATTTATGAAAGCAAAACCATCTAATCAAAATGGAGAGAGGAACTAGTCCCCAGCGGAGTCGCCAGAAGCTGTCGGCATATTTTTAGGTTTGTGTTGTATTTTGAAAAGGGGTCGCCTACGGAAATTTTTGCCGAATTTTAAATTTTAAATTTAATTTAAATATATATATAATTTAGAAAGTAGTATTTGATTTTGAAAATAATTTTAAATTTGAAAATTTTAAGACATGAAATCAAATCGATCTCACATCCCAAATAGTTTATATAAACGAGCACCGCATCACAAACCGTGTATCTATCCCGAATAATAGACACACTCGCTCGATCATGGGGCTTCGATTAAATAAAATAGAAGATTTGTGACATCCGTTTGGTCTGTGAACCAATTTTATAAGCCGGCATGTTCCCCTGCTTAATACAAAGAAATTAAGCAAGGTTTATATTACCTGGGTTCTTAAAGTTCCCTATAAGGACAAGCCCCTATAGTTAATTACATCTTAAATGATGGGAATCATTTAAGAAAACTCTCGATAATGATCAGTGGTTTTGCTCTCAAGAATTTCAAAGTTTAAGGTTTTCAAAGGATTCAGTTTTGGAAATTTCAATAGGGAATGGATCAAATTTGGAATAGTTAATTTTAGAAGTCCAAAGGAAGAGAAGTAGGAGAAGCCGAGGATCCAAGAAAAATCTTGGCAACTTCCCAAACTATCCTATTGTTTGTCTTAGATTTGGTAATTTACTTAATGTTTCAATCTTGCCAATTTTATTTATTTAGGTCTTATATTTGTATGACATAATCACACAAATAACCTTGAAGATGTAAGGTTTTATGTCATACCGAACGACTACCTCGGAGTCCTAAGACCGGTTAGGACTTAATTTACATAACATTATTATGCAAATACCTAACAAAAAGTTGAGGATTTATGGGCAAACTACCTCAAAATCCTATGGTTTTGTTATTTAATGCTAAGAAAGGTTTAGTTGATGTAGACACCAGTTTTGCTGATGAAAATGGTCGTGCTGCCCACCGTGCTCCGAGCTCCTTGTTGTTGTAGAGGTTTAGTTTTAGAAGTCATAAATCGAGAGATGAGAGAAGTGTTTTGGTTTAGAGAAAATCTTAAAATCCAAGTGTTTTTAACATTTTAATTAAAACAAATCTTAAAGTTGTTTAAACATAACCGATTAAGATCCCACGGTTCCGTCATCCCGGAACCATTATTTTCATCGAATTCACTTAGTACAGATGAATTTGTTAAACTCAACTGAATGAGTTCCACACTTTCATTTAGACCGTGGGAAATCCCGTTAACAACACGTGGGTTACATCATCCGAGGTATTCCTGATCATTCAACAAGACGTTTTAATTTAGTTATAATTGTAGTTTTGTTGTTCTGTTTGTGATTAAATTTTGAGTTGTTTTATATTTTGGAATGTTGTGGCGGTGAATTTTATCTTTTGGTGACTTTTAATTTAATTTTGGTTTCGGTTCAGGGACTATCCTAAAGTTTTGGATTTCATGCAACAGTCTTATTTAACATGCAAGAAAAAGTAAAGTACAGTGCACGTAAGTAAATTGCAATAAAGTAAATTGCAAAAAAATAAAAGCGTACCTAGAGGGTCTTCCCGTCATCCTAAGCTGCACTTAAAACACATTTCAAGGTATTTAAATTTTTCAGCAAGTACCTAGGTAAAGCTAAGGGTAGGGTTTTGGTTGTCTAACAAATTCCTAATCCTATTGCTAGTCATCTCTTATGACGTATAGGTTATTCGTTTGGTTTAAGGATGATTTTCTTCATCAAGGAACAATTAAATTCAATTTTTCTTCTAAAACATTCCGTCATATTGAAAAAGTGCTTAGGACAAGTCCTAAACATCTTTTCAATACTTCCGAGATCATTTTGAGTCCAAGTAAATTTAGTTGCACAGGTGAATTAATCATTCAGGAGTTTAGTTAAGCTTTGTCTCTTGCTCAGTGAACCTAGGTATTTGATTACTCGATGAATGAAGTGACATCTCACTTAATACTCTATTTAAGAGTTATAATAATTAAAGCCTTTAAGGGCAAGTTGGGTTGTTGAAAATTTTAATCATTCCTAATTTAAAGTTTGAGTTAATGATTTAAAGTGATTTAATTTAATTATGAGGTTTTAATTAATAATTTTAAGTTTAGAATAGTGTTCAAATTATTTTAGATTTCATTTAAATCTTTACACTTTCAATTATCTTAGTATTTCAGATTGATGTTTATGTTTTAAATTTACTTAGATAGAAAGAGGTGTTGAAATTATTGATATGTTTTGATTTAACTCTTAATGATTTCATTTAGGTTTGTTATTAAGTGATTTTAATTTAATTTAATTTTATTTTATTTTAATTTAACTTAATTTCATTTAATTTAATTTAATTTTAATTTAATTTTAATTTTATTTTAATTTAATTTTATTTAATTTTAATTTAATTTAATTTTAATTTAATTTTAATTTAATTTTAATTTAATTTAATTTTAGTTTTAATTTTAATTTAATTGTAATTTAGATTAATTTTAGTTTTAATTTAATTTTAATTTAATTTAATTTTAGTTTCAATATTTTAAATTTAACTTAATTTAATTGTTAAGGTGTTAATTTAATATAATTTAAACTTTGACTTGACTTAATTTAATTTATTTTAATTTAGCTCCAAGATTTTAAATTTGATTTTAATTATTGGACCATTTAATATTTTAAGCTTTAATTCATTTTAAATTAAGAACTAAATATTATTGAAATGATTTATTTAGGGATTTTTAAATTAAAGAATAAATATCCTCTTAATAATATCCCTATTTTAATAATCCAAGTTTTAAATATATTCTTTCCAAAATTTAAATTATTTAATTAATTAGAGTTTCATTTTGATATTTTCAAAGTGTTTAATGGGTTTCTACCCTTTTAATTCCCTAAGTTTTAATCATCCAAGAGAAATTTTAAATCAAATATTTTACCCTCCATTTTGATTAAACCTAAAGTTTTAATTAAGGGTTAAAATTTTTAATTACTTTTATGCCCTTTTAGGCTTATTTATTTCATAACTCACTAAATTGAGCTCAAATGAATTTGAAATTTTTATGTCACCTCACTCACATATCAACTAAGACATTAGAGGAGAAAATGTGATTTTTCTGACTTTAATTTATTTAGATAATTATTTTTAGTAGAAAATAAGGGTTTTCAAAGAAAATTCAACAACTTGCCCAAGATAAAGTTTTTGTCCTTAAGAAAAATCTGGAATGTTTCTAATGGCCAGAGAACCACCTGGACCAATTTTTGTAATTTTTTGAATTATATTTTATTTATTATAATTATTTTGAGTTTTAGAGTATTAATTAATTTTAAAATAAAATAAAAATTAAAAAATAGATTTTATATTTTTCTTAAATTTCTCTGATCTCAAGGAGTCTAGATAAATAAATTTTATAATTTTCTGATTTTTCTTTGATTTATTAGAATTATTTTAGTGAAAAAGGTTGAAAATTCATTTTTTAATATTAAAAATTACATTAAGCCTTTAAAATTCAATATTTTATCCTAGGGACTTAGGAAAAATATTTGGTTTGTTCCTAAGTGATTAGGAGTCAAAATGTGATATTTTTATGATTTTTAATGTTTTTGTGATTTTTATTATTTTTTAATTATTAAAATATTAAAATATTGTGAAAAATCAACTTTTTTTAGAAAATTCCAATTTTAATTTTCCTGAACTCCCCTGATATCGGTAAAGCTCCAAAACCATTTTTGTGAATTTTTGAATAGTATTTTTGGAGTTATGAATTTTTAAAGTTCCATTTTGCTTATGAGGCTTAATCAATCCATTTGGTGGGGTTAATCAAGTCCAATTGATTTCAAAATTTTATGTAAGGCTCCTCTGACTCTAAAGAGCAATGGAGAATTGCTTTCAAGTCAATTTGGTGTGTGGTTAACCCTAATTAATTCAAATTCAATTTTGGGAGTTTAGGCCAATTAGGATTATTATGAATGAATTAACTAAAAAATATATTTTTCATGGGGTCTCCTAGTCCTAAGAAACACCACCAAATTTTCCTAGAATTTATTTTACAACATGCTAATTATTGGAATTAAAATACCTAAAACAGTGACATGAACAAGAAAAATCAATAACTTTTTACAAAGATGGCTTCTGACCTTGAAAAATTTAGGGAATGTTCCCAAGATCAGAGGCTTCAAAAGCCCTATGGTCTCATGACATGGTGAATTGTCTATGCAAATGGAGAATCAAAACATTGCAAACAGTAAATAAATTATTAAAAATAAAATATTCATCCAATTAACTTGATTTCTTTTCCATATTATTCTTCTCTGTTCACTGAGCATGACGGTATTTTTATTTTATTTTTGTGATTTTTCTATGCAAAGATATAAATTTTTGAAGTTCTGGTATTTAAATAATTCCAAAAAATCCTAATTTTCTACTTATCCGACTCGGCGCCGCGTCATCCTCATCCGGATCGAAAGCCCACACATCGCTCCGTGATTCGGCGCCGCCATCTGAGTCAGCGCTACGGGGGCCCGCCATTCACTTACCATTCTGCTGTCCCGCTTGATCTCGACCTTCCGCTCGATACACGCGCGATCCAATGGCTCCTGGTTATCATCTCCGACTGGTGTGCACCCGTGACCATCCACACTAAAATCCTAAGGTCTCACTCGATTCTCCATGGATTTTTGCCTTTTTATACTCTATCGATTCCTCTTGAAGAGACAAACACATCTATAAAGTTAAAGTGCATTGAAATCAACTCAAACTAAATGGAGAATCTCCAGGAGCTCAGGAGGAAGAGTGAGTTCATACCTTTGCTCAGAGAAGTGAAGCTTTGATCTGAGGGTTGTGTCACCTTCGATTGAGTCCAAGTAAGCTCCAGATGAAGTCTCTTGCTCGGGGAAATGCCTAGGTACAAAAGTGACCAAGGCCGATCACAAAGCTTGGGGGCTGGAAGCAATGGCTGGCCTGGTGAGGGGGCTTTTGCTGGGGAACTTCTCCTCTTGGTCTGGTGAAGGTGTAGGGTCAATCAATTTGAAGATTGGCTCACTGTGGTGAAGTGTCCTAGTTTTGGGCTTGAATTTTAACTCCAAAATTGGACTCACAGAGAGGGTTTTAGGGCTGGATTTCAGTGGGGATCAAGTTCTCTATGTCTGGAGAGGGATCTGGAGTGATTTTGGCAGAGTTTTAGTAAGGTTTGGATCAACACCCCTTTTTGCCGAGAGGGGGTGAGGTTTAAATAGACATGGCTGGAGGGCTTCCCAGGGGGGTTGATGCTTGGGATCAGCTGCTCTATGCAAGAGAAGAACACCCATGGTGTTCAATTGGACTGGGACAACTCAGCAAGGAAGAATTGAAAATTTTGTCTCACATGGGTGCTCTCGGAATGGTGCTTTCTGGTGACTGTGGTTGCTGGCCGGCCAGGGTCAAGTCACTGTTATCATCAGGAGGGTCAGGGGTTGGCAATGGTGCAAGCAATTAGCATTGGCCATGTGTAAAGGACTTGATTCAAATGGAATGGGGGAAGTGGCTATTTTGGGTTCAAATGGGTCGAATGCATGCTTTAGGCTTGGTGCACCTCCCCAAGGCCTGATTTTGGGCTGAGGGAAACCAGTGGGTTCAGCTAAGAGAAGGTGGTGAAGTCCCCATCCATGAATATTTAGATTAATCATGGGTTAGGGTGTGTCATTGAAAGGGTTAAAACTTTTTTAAGGGGGTTTAAAGGAGGCTCCTCCTTTTGCAATTAATGGCATGGTGATGTGTAAAGGGGCTCCCAAGGCTTGCATGTGGCTTGTGCATGGTTCAATGGCTCCATTTGGCTTAGGGGTGGCTTGGCTTAGTTTCATGGAAGTGGGTTTTAGAAATTTTGGCATATTGGTGGAAAATTTTCATGAAGCTTGATTTGGAATGTTTTAATGATGGTTTTGAAACTTAGGGGTGATTTTGATTAAATGGATGATGGAAAGAAATGTCATGTGGGCTTTGGATTGAAAACGTGGGCTTCTGAAGTGGTTTTGGATGGGCTTTTAAAATGTTTTAATGAAATGGGCTTTTAGATTTTAAGATAAATTTTTGGATGAAAATTTTGTAAAAGATTGTACCAAATAAATGATGCATTTAGTCTAGGGATGTCTCATAAAGATTTTTGAAGAGATTTGGTGTGATTTGGAGTTAAATTTGGTTAAATTTGGGTTTTTTGGTAAAGGGGCCAAGGTGGGCCAAATCAGTCTAACTTGGGCTGAGGTTGGGCTAAGGTTGAATTTGGTGTAAAATTAATGTTGAAAAATATTTATGGGAGTGTTACAAAGAGTTTTCAACTTTAGTTGGGCTTTAATTTTGGGATTTGGGCCCATTTGGGTTAGGTTTGGGCTTAGGTCAAAAATGGGGATTTTGTGTTTGGGTTAGGTTTAGGTGGCGTTTAGGTTCAAATTTGGGGAAAATCAAGTTAGTGTTTTGTTTTTGGGGATGTTAGGAAGGTTTTAGAAAAGATTTGGGGAGTTGAATTGATTTAGTTTGGGCTAGCTTTAGGTCATGGGCCAAAATTGGGCTTTAGGCTTCAAATTGAAATTGGATCCAAATGTCAATCAACTTTGGCTTGTATTTGGTCTAAATTGACATTGGGGATATTGAATTGAAGTTTAGAATTTAATTGGACCATAATTGAGGTCAATTGGGGTGGTTTGGTTTGACATTGGGTTCACTTGGGTTAAAAAATGGGTCAAATTGGGGGTTTTTGTAAAAGTGAGGTAAATTGGAAAAATTGGCCCATGGTGTAGTTGAACAAAATGAAATTGAGAATATTTGGGATTTTCTGGAATTTTCTGGGAATTTTTAGAATTTTTGGATTTTTTTGGGTAAAAGGGTATTTTGGTAATTTTGGTTGGTATTTTTGGCCAAAGATGGTCAATTTGAGTGGTGGGAAGTGTTTAGGATTAATTTTTAGGGATCTTGGGTAATTTAGGTAATTTTGCAATTTTGGGTCTTTTCAAGGGTATTTAGTAGGTTTGGTGGGTCTGGGGCCCCAGGGGTCAAAAACTGAAATTTTGAAAAAAGGAAGATTGATCAAGTGTGAGTGAAATGGAATCACTTGGGTTGAGCCATGAAGCCATATTAAGCCCATATGAGCCATAATAGGACTCATTTGAGGCATTCACTATGTTGTTCCTAACCCTCTTAGCCAGGGGCTTAGGGGTTAAGGACCATCCATATGAATTACTACATGAGTCGGAAGTCAAGTTGGGTGAGAGTGTGGTGTTAGGACTTGGAATGTGTGTGAGAGTGTAGTGTATATGCAAGTCAACCCTCACCAGACCAGGCCACCAAGGGTATTCCTAAGGCCAAAAAGTCCTATAGGGAACTCATCCTTTAAACCTCCACATTTGATTTCAACCCTCTAGGAGATTAGGGGTCTATAATCAAGCTTGTGGGGTTTGCAGGGAGGGAGTTAAGAAGTAGTTTGAATTTCTAAATGGTGGGTTCCATTTCTAGCCTCTAAGATTAATCAAAGGAAAAGCCTAAGGCTAGATCCTAAGTACTAAAAAGAGAAGCAAAAGACCTCACCAAAATTGGGGTCAACAGAAGCTTCGGTAAGAATTTTAGGAGAATTTTAGCTGAATTAATTAGGTTTTAAATTGGTATAACTTTAGTGTCATAAACGTTTTTTTAAGTGAAAAGTGTTTTTTGTATGAAAAAGTATTGTGAAAAAACTATTTGTGTGAAAAACAAGGTGTTTGTGAAAATGTTTTGTTGTTTTGAATATATTATTTGTTTTATTTTTTTTATTGTTAATGTATTATTTGTTATGTTACGTTTGCAAAATAAAGGATCTGTAGAACTTGTGTCTTATGATCCTGAGTTAGAAAAATGGGAAAAAAATCAAAAGGTAGAAAGGACTTAAAAGACCAGAAATGGGAATGGAAGACATTCAAAATAGCAACTTGGAAAATCATCATAAATTATTGAAGCATTATGCAAATCCTACAACAGATGAAATTCACTCAGGTATATAAAACCCTGTCATTGAAGCTGACTCATTTAAACTAAATCCAGTGATTATCCAACTGGCACAGAAGAACTAGTTTGGGGGAACTCCTTCGGAGGATCCCTATTTACACTTATCTAGTTTTCTAGAACTTTGTGCTACATTCCGTTATAACAGCATGTCAGACGATGCTGTTAGGCTAAGACTTTTCTTTCTCACTAAGAGATAAGGTTAAAATGTAGTTAAACTCATAAGCACCTGGCTGTATTAAAAATTAGGAAAAATTAACTCAGAATTTTTTAGCTAAGTATTTTCCACCTTCAAGGACTATTAAACTTAGAAATGATATTAGATTACTTTGTAGTATGAAGGGGAATCAATATACGAAGCCTGGTAAAGATTTAATAAATTCTTAAGAAAGTGTCAACATCATGCTTTGCCAGATTGGTTAATTGTTAAAACTTTTTAAAATCGGTTAGTAGGATCCCTTAGGTTCATTATTGATACTGCTGCTGGTGGTTCATTAATGTCAAAACAATTTGATGAAGCGTATGCAATAATTGAAGAAATTTTTACAAATGATATTCAATGGCCTTCTGCAAGGGTAAATACTAAAAATGTAGCTAGTGTTCATGATACAGATGCGATTGCAATTCTTGCATCTCAGGTTGCTACAATATCAAGAAAGTTGGACTAATTTTAAATGAACCAGCTTCAATTTACTCCTGCAAGTGAGGTAAGTTCGATAGGGCATATGATTGATTCCAACTTATTATATGAGACTTTAATAACATAAACAACCTGTATTCTAACTTTTACAACCGAGGTTGGATGAACCATCCTAATTTTAACTGGAATCATACTACTGGGGGTGGAAACCAAAAAATGGGAAAATAATCATGCAAATCCTAATGGAAGTTGGAATATTAAGGGGAAAACGAACTATAGACCTTAAAATACACCAAATTCTAACAATGATCAACAATTTAAGGATAAGTAGTTGTTTATAGACGAAGTGGTATTACAAATGGAAAACCTGTTGCAAAGTCAAATTGCTACATTTAGAAACATAGAGAATCAACTGGGACAAGTTGATAATTCACGAAGCAATAGACCTCAAGAAACACTTCCTAGCAACACCGAGATCAAACCTAAAAAGAAAAATAATGAACAAGTACAAGTTGTCCAGTTAAGAACTGGAAGAGAGATAGAGGATGTGGTTAGAAAAGAGAAAGAAGTTTTGTGATAAACAAGAGAAACAAAAAGAACTAAAAAACATGTTTCTAAGGATCTAGAAAAATTAATATCTCCAACTAAAATCAATTTGGAAAGACCACCACCTCCATTTCCTCAAATACTTTAACATCATAAGTTGGATAAACAATTTTCAACTTTCATGGAAGTACTTAAGAAGCTAATGATAAATATTCCTTTTGTAGAAGCTTTAGAACAGATGTTAATTTATTCAATATTTATAAAGGAGATATTAAACAAGAAAAAGAAATTTGTGGACTACAAGACAGTTGCACTAAGTGAGAAGTGCAGTGCTATACTTCGGAAAACATTTCCTCAGAAACTTAAAGATCCTTGTAGCTTTACAATTCCTTGTCTAATTGGAGAACGATTATGTGGAAAAGTTTTATGTGATTTGGGAGCGAGCACTAATGTGATACCACTATCTATATTTAGAAGGTTAGGTTTAGCCGAAATTTCTCCCACTATTGTAACCCTTCAGTTAGCTGATCGATCTATCAGTTATCCAAAAGGGGTTATAGAAGGCATGCTTGTTAAAGTAGATAAATTTATCTTCCTTATGGACTTTATTGTATTAAATATGGAGGAAGATAAAAAAAATTCCAATTATATTGGGGAGACCTTTCTTTGTTACTGGACAAGCTATGATAGATGTTAAAAAAGAGAGTTGATTTTGAATATTAATGATCAGGAAGTCACAGTTCATGTGTAAAAGACTATGAAATATCCAACTGAGAGGAAAGATGATGATTGTTTTTGGATGGATTAATTTGATTATCTAAGTAAAGGCCATTTCCAAGAAAGTTTTTAGAGTAAGTTAACGGATGAGATCAAAATGGACTTTCATGATGAGTTGAAAACTTTTTTTAAAGAAGACTGTATGTATGTTCAGTAGAGAAATGAAATGATGGACGCTACCAAAAATAGTGAACTTTTAATTCCATCCGTTGAAAAATCTCATGAACTTAAGATGGATGTACCCCATATAATTTTAAAGCCTAATTATTTAGGGAATTCATCTCAACCACCGTCTTTATATCATCAAATTTGACTTAATCATAAGAAAAATGATGAACAAGATAAAGTTATTGAACTAAGACTTGGAAGAGCATTTAAGGATATATTTCAAAAGAAAATTCAGTTCAGAAAAGAGGATAAGGATATTGAAAGACCAATAGAATAAATTCATAAGGAAATGGAAGAACCTATTTCCTTAACTAATATAGAGAAAGATCACCTCCACCATTTACTCAGTGCCTAGGGGAAAAATTGGAAGATAATTTGAAATAGATAAGTAACATAGAGGAATTTGATCTAGAACCTGAATTATGTAGAGAGAATCCGATCCAAAATTTGGGAGTTCCTGAAGTATCTTATAGAGATTCATTTCGTATAAATTTTAAGAAGGATATTAATATGCAAATTCAGAAAATCAATAGAAAAAAATTGGATCTAGAAAGAAATATGAGGAATAATAAAATAAATCAATCGAAAAAAGAAAAGCTGAACTAAAAGTTATAATTTAAGGATTTTGTAGGATTTCCTTAATCTCAAAAAGATTGGGTGATTGATCGAGGATTACTTAAATGGAATTTATATTTAGGAAGAATGAATTGTCGGGCTGACGACGTTAAACCAAGTGGTTTATGGGAGGCAACCTATAGTTATCAGTGTGGTTTGATTTAGTATGCTTGAGATTCATGTCTTTTAGTGTTGTATTGTGTTTGCTTTAGTGTTGATTGATCAGCTTAATTTTTTTGTGTCATTATGGCTTGATCAGTTTATTATTGATTGGTAGATATTTGGATTGTTAGTGTTTGATTTGATCTTTATGTGTAATGAGGGAGGTGATTCCTTAAATTCTTATAATGGTTAGACTTGTATGTTTTTTTGTAGTAGTCTGATTGATGAGTCCACTATGACTCAGGTCTTACCCAGGCTTGATTTTTATAAGAGACATCATGAATTTGAACAATGACAGATTCATCTCAATTTTATTACTTCCTTTCTTTGACTTTAATTTCATTTCATAGGAGTCGCGAACCTATATGATGAATAACATGTGGATTATCTTACACTACAATTTATAACTCTTAGAGGTTCTTAATTAAAGGGATTTGATGATGCATGAGATCGGTTCTTAGGAGCCAATATATCAGGGATAATCTTATCTTTGGGATTATACTTTATAAAATCATTTTAAAATATACTTACTTTATTACTAATGAAGGTTCTGATGTGAATCCATGAAATTAAAGAGAAATTGGTGGAGAGATTGATTGTGATTGTTAAGTGTGTTGTGATTTGAAATTTTTTTATGTGGAGATGTTTATGAGTGTTTTATGTGTTTGTGAGATGTGATTGTTTATTGTTGTTGTATTTTCTATATTTTTTGAGCCCTATATTGAAGATCTGAAATGAAATGAAATGAAGTTAAGTTTGGATTGTTATTTGTTAGATATTTGGAATGTAATCATTTGGGACCTTTTGGATTTTATTTGAATATTATTTTCTGGAAGATGTTTGATGAAGATTAACAGTTGGTTTTAGGCTTAGAGATGTTAAAATCACTTAAATTAAAAAATATAAAAATTTAAAATATTTTCAAAATATTTGGTGATTCTGGTGCCTAGGCGCCAGACCTGGCGCCTAAGCACCGGTTCACCTGGTCCGAATTTCGGCATTTAAAACTGACCCAACTCCATTTTCAAGCCTAAGCTTCATCTTCTTCCTCCATTTGATGAAAACCATATCTAGGGTTCCATTTTGAGCAAGATTTGAAGGATTTCAACGCGTTTTAACTTTAGATTTCTACTTCTCAAGGTTAGATCTACATTTTAATTTAATTTTTTCCATGGATTATGCTACTTTTGCTTAGTGCCGAAATTTTGCAAGAAAAAGTTTGATATTTAGGAGGAAATCTATGAATTTAAGTTTGATTTAGTGAGGTGAACTTTTATTTAGTGTGATTTTATATTTCTTGAGATTTATTTGGAATTATTTGAAAATTTTAGGAATGGCGCCTAAATCAAAGTGGGGTAAGGAACATAGTGAATTTGATCAGGCAAGATTTGTTAGTGCGAGTGCACAAGTTCGTTACAATGAAGTTGTTACTGTTCACAAATTTGTAGTGGAAAGATGTTTTTATCACCCTGGTGGATCGATTAAGCATATTATTGCTGCCAGACAGTGGGAGCAGTTCTGCTATTTTTCTGCGGTGGCGATTATTTCTTTAGTTTGGGAGTTTTATGCAAATTTTCCCAAAACGACCAATTTTGAATTTTATGTGAGGGGGACAATAGTTGAATTCACTCTGGAAGTGATCAATGTGTTCTATGGCCTGCCTCCAGTGATAGACTGTTTCTACGATACTTTTACTCCTTCTGAGGGATAGCTTGATGAGATTCTGGCTTGTTTGACTAATGGAAGAGGAGCCTGGAAAATAAGAAACAATAAATGGGTAAATTTCTCCTCTTCGATGCTTAATGCTACTTCTAAAGCCTGACATTATTTTATTTTTGCTCGTCTCCTTCTGTCAAATCACTTGAGTGAGGTGACGAAAGAGAGAGCTATTCTGAATTTTTGTATTCAGGAAATGATGCCAATAGATGTGGGAGCCATTATTTATGATGAGATCAACACTTCTGCTAGAGGAAGTCTTATTTCTGGTTTAGGCTTTCTGGATCTCAATTTCTCAATTTGCAAGAATGCTGGTATTTCTTTTTCTATTTCTGAAGAGTAGCTTAAGCCACTAAAGCCAATAGGAAAATCTCAAGTTGATATTTATGGGAAGAGTAAGAGTCAAAGTACTGAGCATATCCTTTTTTTGTGCCTTCTACTTCTACTTCCATGCCATCTACTTCTACATCTGAGCCTCCACCTGATGTGTGGAACACTATTTTTCAAAGATATTTGGAGCATTAAAGTGATCTATTCTTGATGCAATGCAGAGTAGATGAGATGGATAGCAAATTTGATCATGTATCAGACTATTTACATAAGAAGAGTGACTATGATGGTGAGTATAATGAAGCACTGCTAAATTTTTGAAGGGTGATAGGAATATTGAATTTCCTGCATGTATCAACCCCATAAGTCGTATTCCTGATGATTGTTCTGATAATGAGGAGGTGACTGAGGATGATTAGACTTTATATTTGCTTTATTGATGTGCATGTTATGTGTGTTTATAACTTTTCATGTCTTATTATACTGATTGAGAACTTGTAGTAACGCAGTTTATTTTTGTTATCAGATTGCTTAGACTTAGTCCTTTTTCATGCTTCCGTTGTTTTTAATTTAGCACACTTGTTTTTCAAATGTTACTTATTTAGCTACTCTTTTATATATCTATTCTTCCTTATACTAGAACTGATTTAAAAACCTTTAAATGTTACACTTCATTCTTCCTGCTTAGTTTAAATTTCATATTACAAAAATGTTTTAAAACCTTATTTAAAAAAAACTAAGTTTGGGGGAGGGAAATGAACTTAAATTTAAATTTTACTTGTCCTTAGTAAACAATATTTTCAAAATTAATAACATAAACTATGGAAGAAAAGTTAATTTAAGATAGATATACTATTGTTTTCATGAATATTATAATAAACTTATAAAAGTATTTTTAAATAATAAGGGATAATTCTAAAAATTGTAATTATTTAATAAAAAAGGTGTTAAAATTTTAATTCAAATATCTAAATAAAAAATGTTGTATTTTTTAAAGTATTTAGAAATCTAGATGCTTAATTAAGAAGATGGAATTAAAACTCTATGAAAAACATTTTTTGCTAAAAAAATATTCATTAAGTAAAAAAAAATGTGTATGAAGTCTTTAAATATAAGTTATGGATAGTGAAGTTCAAAATAATTAACATGCTATCCAGATATAGTAATCCTCACTTATTTAAAAAAAAGAAAAAAAAAAGAAAAAGAAAAAAAAGGATTGTAAACAATCCCTGAAAAAGAAAAGAAAAATATATAGGATTGCAAAAGCAATCCAAATATGAAATGGAAAAGAAAAAAAAGAAAAGTGAGGAGAAGCTTGAGGAAAAGCCTAAATCTAAAGTTGGCTTCACTTGAATTATCTTATAGGAAGAAACCTAATACAAATTTTTACTTAAAGTCTTATGTATAAGCATCCTTACTAGTAAATTTATCATGAAAATCTTTTTCTTGTAAATTGTCTATATATTCTTAATATGATAAATTGCAATTATTTTTTAAATAGATGGAAGAAGAAAGTTCTTAACACTTGCATATTAAATATTTTACATATTTTAGTTTTACCTTAAGTTATTTAAAAAAGTTTTTTATGTTTCATTATATTATTTATAAAACAAAAAGTATAGAAGTCTTAAAGAAATTTTTGTCCATAGATTATATTTTTAGTAGTAAAAGGTTACTTGAGGACAAATAAAGTTTAAGTTTGGGGGAATTGATCCGCCTTAAAATTACTTAGAATTTTATATAAAATTTTTATTAATATTTTAAGGATATTATGCTTTAATGAAAGGTGTTTCTTATGTTTTGGTTATAGGTACAACAAAATGAGTTTCTGAAGAAAAAGAGATAAAAAGGAGCAAAAATGAGCCAAAAAGAGTAAAATTGCAAGAAGGCTGATTTTGGTGCCTAGGCGTCAAATCTGGCGCCTAGGAGCCAGACACAACAGATGGATTCTAGAGATTTCTTGATGGTTATTGGATGGTTATTGAAGCTATCAAATCAATCTAGAAGCCTCTAGACAAAATACCACATGTTATGAACAAAATACAATGAATATTGACATGGGAGAGCAGTTATTAATTGAAGAGGTGCGACCTAAATGTGAAGGGATGCATCCATTCGTGCAATGATCCTGGCGCCTAGGCGCTAAAACTGGTGCTTATGCGCCACCGTTAAATTCTAGAACATGCAATAAATGTGGATGAATTTTGAAGAGGTGTCTTAAGAAACTCTTGGTCATTTTTGAAGATCTATAAATAGAGGACCGTTTCTACAACAAAGTGGTGTGTGTGGTGTGTGTGTAAGAGAGAGAGAGGATAATTAATTAAGTAGAGTGTCCTCATCTTTGTTTTAGTGAGAGTCTAGTGTGAATTCAAGAGTTAAAGTCCTGTTAGAGTCTATGGAGTCAGAGAAACTTCAAGGGATTTCTTAGATTACATTCCATATAAGTATTTATATCTTGTTTCTTATGTTTATTGCTTTCGATATGAGTTATATGAATATGATTTGTGGTGTAATTTCTATGCTTTCTGAGTAGTCTTCTTTCCTTTCTCCATAGGAATATAAAATGATTTAGTAACAATTTAAATCAGATTTGATAACTTAATTTCTTTTATAAAAATTTTGTGATGATATTGTACCTAATCTTAATTTATTTTACAAATTGGTCTCTTGTATTGTTAAAAACTGTGGAGAATTCTTAAGATCTGACTGTGGGCTAAGAATTCTTAACTAGTATGTATCACATTTCTCATAAAGGGGAGGTGCAAATAAATAGGGAGATAATCTTTAATGGGCGTAAAATTTATTTTTATTTTAGTGTGACAGGCTAAATTCAATCAATTTGGTTTTACAAAAGAGGTGACGGGTCACTAGTAGGCCAGACCATAGGTAACCAATCGCGGGGGGGGGGGGGGGGACCTAGAAGTGAGAGTCTAGAAATTCATCCTTTTCAACTAATAATACATCCTAATCTAATCATTAAAAATTAGCTAATGTTATTTATGACCTGGACCAAAGAGTAAAGGATATATATGCTCCTATTTGTCACAATACTACATTTTTAAGTTCTGAACTAATTTTAACTATTTATTATCATGGAATATTTCGTATGGGGAAAGAATCTTTATTTAATATTTTATCACTTGCCAATTTTAGTATTCTGCATATTTTAATTAGTTTTAAATTAAAAGATTTTAATTAATAGTTTTCTTTCTTTTAACTTTATTAATCCTCGTGGGATCGATATCTGGGGTTTTAAAAAGAAAACTCTATATTACTTGAAACGATACATATACTTGCGTAGTACCCCTAGTGTGCGATTTATATTTATCAAAACTTTAATCTTTAATTATCGTACATTAGCCGCTTAATCAGATTTGGGGTCAAATTTGGCCATAATTTATAAGCTATTTTACTTGCGTAATTGTGGTCGAGTTAAGTCACCAAGAAGGTCCTATGGCTAGACCCTAGGCAATCTAAAGAGAAACTAAACCTCAACCAAAATTGAGGTCAACAGACGGTAGTTACGAGTTCCTGGCGGTGACAGAAACCTCTAACCCCTCTTACTATAGTAGGAGGTGGTAATTTATCAATAACCTCTATTTTTGTTGGATCCACTTCTACACCTTTTTTCAGAAATTTAAATTCCAAAAAAACTTTTGGGTGACTATAAATTTACATTTTTCCTAATTTAGAACTAAATTTGTCTCTTCACTTCATTTAAACACTTTTGCTAGATTATCCAGGCAAGACTCAAATGAAGTTCTGAATACAGATAAGTCATCCATAAAAAACATTTATTCCTTTCTCAATTAAGTTGCTAAAAATATAAATCATACACCTTTGAAATGTTGCATGAGCACTACATAAACTGAGGGGCATTCTTCTAAAAGCAAAGTTACCATAAAGACTAGTAAATGTCGTTTTTTCTTTATCCTAAAGATCAATATGAATTTGGTGATAACCAGAGTATCCATCTAGAAAGCAAAAATATCTGTGCCTTGCTAACCTAGCCAACATTTGGTCCAGAAAAGGTAGAGAAAAGTGATCTTTTCTAATGGTAGAATTTAATTTTCAATAATCAATTTAAATTCTCCAACTAGTGACTTGTCTTGTTGGTATTAATTCATTCTACTTATTTATAGTTACAATCACACCCCCTTTCTTAGGAATATAGTGAATTGGACAAACCCAAGCACTATCCAAAATAGGATAAATAATTCTAGCATCTAAACATTTTAAAATTTCTTTCTTAACAACTTCTATTATCGATGCTCTTCCAATAAAATTTTATGCATGCAAATCGAAGACAGATTAATTTGATATCTGCTTTTATCCATCCAAAGGCTTTCTTACATTTTCTTAAAGTTTCCAAAAACTTTTGTTCTTGTAATTGAGTCAACTCTCACGATACTATCATAGGTAATGTCGGCAAATTTCCTAGAAAGGCATACATTAAATTTGTAGGAAGTACCTTCATATCAAGTTCAGGAGGTATTTTGATTGAAGGGATAAGATTCTTACTCTTCATCATAATGTCTAACGCACTCAAATCTTCCCAAAGCATAATTTAAATCCTCATTATTTATTTCAATGAATTTATCTTACATCTTATCCTCGTCTTCGTGCTCCAAATATTCTTGTTCAATTTTCTCTTCACAAATTTTCTGTGAAATAGTCTACTTAACTAATCACTAATCTCTATCCTGAAGCACTCATCATTTTTTCCTTTTGCTGGATATTTCATTGATTTTGATATATTAAATGAAACTTCTTGATCACTGACTCTCATGGTTAACTCACCGTTTTGTACATCTATCATATCTCTTCCAGTGACAAGGAAAGTCTCCCTAGAATGATTAGAATTTCTTTGTTTTCATCCATATCTAACAAAATGAATTCCACAGTGAAAATAAATTTTTCAACCTTTACCAAAACATCTTCTACAACTCTTTTTGGATAAGTGATCAAACAATCAGCTAACTGCAGGGTTACTTAGCTGGAGAAATCTCTCCTTACCCTAACCTTTTGAAAATAGATTGAGGCAAATATTGGCTCCCAAATCACATAAAGCTCTTCCAAAGAAGCTCTCATCTATAGAACAAGAAATAGTAAAACAAATCGGATCTTTAAGTTTTTCAGGAAGCTTTTTCTAACTTATAGTGCTACACTCCTCACTAAGTGCAACAATCTTATTATCTATAAACTTCATCTTCTTATTAAGAATATCTTTCATATACTTTACATAGCTCGACATTTGTTTTAGAGCTTCAACAAAAGGAATACTAATAGTTAGCATCTTAAATATTTACAAGAACTTTTAAAACTGTTTATCCAACTTTTACTATCTCAATATCTGAGGAAATGAAAGTGGTGGTTTTTCTATATTGATCTTCATTAGTGAAATAGGTTTCTCTAAATTTGAGGAGTATCTTCCACAAGCTTTTCAATTTCCTCCCTTAATTTCTTAAATTCAATCTCTTTTTTAACTTTATTTTTTAATAAACTTCCACTTCTATGTTGAGTAGCCTTAATTTGCTCTTTGTTCGTGTCTTTAGAAATAATCTTAACATTACTCAGGAGAATTCCTTGAGGCCTTTTGCTAAGCGCATTAGCAATTTGCCCCAATTGATTCTCAAAATTTTTAATTCTAGCTCCTTAACTTTGTAAAGGATATCTGTTTGTAACATTACTTCTTTTATAAACAACTTCTTCTCCTTAAACTTTTGGTTGTTGTTAAATTACGGAGGATAATAAGGTCTATATCTTGTACTTTGATTGTTTGAATTTCCCAATGGGTTCGCTTGGTTGATCCCCCATTGTGGATTCACACGATTAGATTTGTTATTATTCCAGCATAAATTAGGGCGATTCTTCTAACTAGGATTGTAATAATTAGAATAAGGTTTATTAGGTTGATTATTTATTGCATTCAATGTCTCATATGATGGTTGAGAATCTATCATTTGTCCTAATGAATTTTCCTCAATCATTGGAGGTTTTTGAGATAAATTCACTCTAAATTGGTCTATTTCTTTGATATTACCATAATTTGAGAAGCTAAAATGGAAATTCTATCAGAATCATGAATACTGGATACTTTGTTTGGATTTATCCTTTCAGAAGTCCATTGAAAATTATTAGTAGCATCTCTTAAATTAACAAATATGAATGGTTGTTACAATAATGAACCACAAATAACAACATCAATGATAGATATAAGAGATCCCACTAATGGATTATAAAACATTTGAATTGTTAAACAATAATGTAAACATGGTGTGGATAGTTCCTAAGGAGATCTTTAAATCGTTCCTAAGCTTCATATATTGAGTCCTTTTCAAACTAAAAAAAATATGTAATATCGTTTCTAGCCTTAGCAATTTTTTTATGGTGGAAATTTTTAGCCAATAATTTCTTAGATAACTCTCCCTAAGTTCTGATAGATCCAAGTGCTAATAGTTTAAACACATATTAACTTTACCCCTTAATGAAAAGGTAAAAAGTCTAAGTCTGACAGTGTCATTTGACACTCAATTATATTTGAATGTAGTACATAATTCTAGAAAACTAGCAAGATGTAAGTTAGGATCATTAGATGGTGTTCCCCCAAACTGATTATTTTGTACCATTTGGATAATAGTAGGTTTAAATTCAAATGAATTAGCAACTATAGCAGGAGTGTGTATACTCAAGTGAATTTCATATGTTGTTGGATTAACATAATTTCTTAAAGGTCTTTGTAAATGTTGATGTTCATTCTCATTACCTTTATTAATATTGTTTGCCATTTTGTTTGATTTATTATGTTCCTTTTATTTTTGAATTTTCATGCACTCTATTTCAGAATCATAAGGTACAAATCCTAGAGATCCTAAACTACCCATACACAAACACAAATAACCATATAGAAAATAAGCACACAAACAAAATGTTCATTAAAATTAGCCTTATAGTTCAAATAAAGTCTTTTAAATTACAAAGAAGTTTTTTGTTACCTCCCTGACAATGGTGCCAAAATTTTGGTGGGGGGGATTCGTAGCTACAGCAGAAATGTGGTCAGCTAAATGAGGGAATGCACAGGGCTATCACAACAATGATTTACTTCACTCAAGTTAATTTCTCTTCAAATCTTCAAAGCTGCCACTCCTAGTGAATTAAGGTTATATTATCAATTTTAAATAATCAATAGGATGCTGAAAAAGTATACATACCACAAAAGTAATATAGGGCTCTAAGGAATTCCTAAGTATAGATCCCACATAAAGGTTTGAATTCTTATAGTATAACACAATGAAACAATATTTAAACTACAAAAGATTTAATCAAGGAAGCAGATATACAACTAAATGAATTCTATTTGCTGCTCTTACCTCTTAACTCAAAGCAAACTGTAATGTTACTAAGCTATGTTTTTGTTAAAGAAAGTTTAAATTTTTGAAAGTATAATTCCCCATTACAATGAGATAATAATCAGTGAATAATCCAAATTGTTGTAAAGTATATTGTGTTAAATATGAGCATACCTATTCTTTGTCCTCTTTATGACCGATAAAGAATATTGGATAACACAGAATAAAGTTCCTAAATTCTATGTTAGGTTGGGAAGATACTAGCTCTCACTCTAGAGCTATCCCTCTCCTTGGAGGATAACATCTATCCTTAGGTTCTTATCAACTACATCAAATTGTATGTTCTAGTCTGACTCTAGAATCACCAATTTATGCCCAATAAAACATATTTCTCTATCTATTTACTCTCCCCTTAGATTGTGGTCGCCCTTCTCTTAAGGTGAGTTTGGTTTCACTTACTGGAGAATTAGAACGCCCTTCTAGATCCTAATGTAATTAAAATAATTTTTAACATTGCAACAAGAATAAATTGAAATATAAATGAAGTCCAAGGGAATACCATCACAATTATGAAATTAAAGCACTTTTAAAAAATTTCAATTCTTCACATGACAAGGTATCATTTTAGGGAGAAAGATAAAGCAAACTATACAGATCTTATGAGGAAGGTACAACAAATTACGGATTTATATAGATAAATAAAAAGTTTACACAAGACAAAATGAAAAGTACAAACTACTTATCTTAATTTGCTCCTCAAGTAAACCCTTTGAAGTTCCTTTGAATCACTTCATCTCCTTACAATATCACTTAATTCTCTCTCAGAAATGTAATGAAGAAAAAATCTCTCACTTTTCCTCTCCTCTTACAACACTTAGAGACAATCTTCTTACTCTCCAATACACTTATCACAACTTTGTACACACTTTTTTCTATTGTAAAAGAACTATTATATAATGTAGGGACTAGTTTCCAAGACTCTCCCTTGGCCCCCTTTCAAACTTTGTCCAATTTCAATGCATTCGAAAAAATAGCCATCTCTAGTGCCTAGGCACAGAAAACTGGTGCTTAGGTGCCATCTTTTCTATAAACTGGTGCTTAGGAGCCAAATTTTAGCCCTTGGGCGTTGTACTCTCTGTTAACAGGTGCTTAAGCACCAGAGACTAGCATTTAAGCATTGTCTTCTTTGTATGCTGGCGCTTAAGCGCAAAATTAATGTTTACAAAAAGCAGTCTTCTTTGCTCCAAATTTCTCCCTTTTGCTTCTTTTAAGCTCCAAATGCCTAAACTTGGTGAACTGCAACAAAAGCATAAAAATACCTTCCTTTAATTTACAATATCACTAAAAATAAGTGTAAAATGTATATATAAAGGTTGAATATTTTAGACATGTTAATTATTCAGATAGATTAGCATAAAAATTCCATACAGGAATCACTACAATGTCATTTTGATAACAAAACTCTACCAATCTCTCTTATCAATCAGAGATTCCATGAAACCTCCCGGAGATGAAAATCCCATCTTTGAAATGAACTTATTTGATACTAACAATTCATTGTATCTTTCTTTGGCTTTTACACTAATAAATTTCTTTGTATTGAAGGAAGTTTTCAATTTTCCTCCTCTGGTTTTGGGTGCCACGATAATGATAATGAAATCAAAGAAAATATGATGCAAATCCAAGATTACTAAAGTAAATAATGCAAATTAAATGATTTGGGAGAGAAATTGGAAAATAAATCCTAAAGCTTAAGCTACGAACTTTTAAATCCACCATAAAACAATAAGAATCTAGGAAGAGGAAGAAATGCCAACCAGGAAGAAGGATTTTACAGGGAGAAAATCAGAAAATGACAATTTTTTGCATTTATTAAGATCCGAGTGCTAGCCCTTAACCACCTAGATATATCTAAAAAAGATTGGAGCAACATTTATGCACTACACTCCTTAGTGGTTGGTGCTCATGCGCCCAAGAGGCGGCGCCTAGGCTCAATTTATCCCAAATAACTTCTTTTCACAAAATAATTCCAACTATAAAATATTTTCACAATAAATCACCACAAAAATCACCTTGAACTTTCTACCACAAATATGGTCAGCAATATGAGCTACTCCAAAAGGGAAAACCTTTACTACAATAAACGGTTCTGATCTCCAAAATTTTAATTTTCTAGAAAATTTTCAATTGTTAAATAATTTATGTCTAGGAACAAAATAGTTTCTAAGAATCTTTTGATGATACAATTTCTTCATTTTTTCCTTAAATATCTAGGCATTTTCATAAGATTCCTCCCTAATCTCTTTAAGGTCACCTAACTGTAGTAATCATTTCTCAGCAACGCCTTTCATATTAAAATTGAACTAATTAATTGCCTGAAATGCTTTATGCTCAATTTCAAGATGTAAATAAATGATAGACCTTCCCAAATAGGAGCCAAAAAGGAGACATTCCTATAGAAGTTTTATAAAAAATCTTATAGGCTCTTAAATAATCATCAAATCTAAAAGCCCAATCCTTTCTATTAGGATTAATAGACTTATCTAGGATTTGTTTTATATCTTTATTTGTTACTTCAATCAGTTCACAAGTTTGAGGTTGATATGTAGTTGTTGACTCACTATGAGGATTCCAAATTAACACCCATATAGAAGATAGGTCTTGAGTCATTTGCACTGATTCAAGATCCCCAGACACCTTTTTAAAGACCTAATGATCATTATGATCATAAAATTCATCCTAGAAGGAGGTCTACCAATATTTACCCCTTTAAACTCATCTAGGTTCCCTGAAACCCTAAACATTCAATTGACCACACTACACCCTTTTTTGGATCTAATAACATTCAGATCAGCAATGACAAACTTTGATTTAGTTAACCCTTGACTCAAAAGTCACCATATGGACTATTTGTCAACCCTAAGACCAAATTGGTCAAACTTGGTCAAAATGGTCAATTATGAACCCATGACCACCTCATGGACCATTTGGTTAACCCGAAGACCAATTTGGTCAAACTTGGTCAAAATGGCCAATTTTGAACCCAATGACTACCTCATGGACCTTTTGGTATCCGAGACATTAAATTGGTCAAACTTGACCTCTTGATCAACTCAAGACACCAAAATGGTTAAACATGACCATTTGGTCAAGACAAACACTAAAATTTAGTCAAACCTTGCCATTTGATCAAAAAAACCTATCAAATAGCCAACCTTGACTAACTCAACAATGACATGGTCAAGTACGTCACCTGGAGAACCTTAGATCTAAATTGGTTAACCATGGTCAAACTTGGTCAAACATAGTTAACTTACCATTTTGATCAAAAATTGGTCTTTTATTCATAATATTTTATTCTCTTGATTAATTAATCATTTAATTAATTAAATAAATGAAATTAAAGATTATTGTACTTAGGGTTTATGTATAAAATCATGGCTTAAGCCCATGGAAACCCTAAACCCATGCTTTATACTTAAACCCTAAATTCAACTTATGAAAAATTACTAATGTGTCATCCATGATCCATGACATGCTAAGACCCATGAAAGACCCATAAGCCCACAATTATTTACCTTAGTCCACGGTCATCATGAGGCCATTATGAGACGAGGAGGAGGTGTCATTCCTTTACAAAACCATTGGTGATTTGTTAGCTTAGGGGGAAGTGGGTTGACCAACGAATTTGGGAGTCACCAATCGCCTCATTCCTCATTCAATGAAAGGGGAGCCTTACACAAGTTACTCTTTTTACCATAATTGAACTCATCATGAAGGAATGCAAGGTGTCATTCCTTTCTCAAACCTTATCTTATGTTTTGAGCTGAGGTGGAGGTGTTCAAGACAACTCATCCATGGACCCCTCACCACCTCACCATCTCCCCATTGGAGGAAAGCCAAAGCCACAACCAAAAATCTTGCCTTAATGGAGGTTCATCATGGAGGACTTAGGGAAGCTCATCCATGTTTATCTCCAGCCTGGAAACTTATCTCCAGCCATCATGAGGTTGTTTATCCCCGTCCCCAAGCAATCTAATCTTAGCCATGACATTTTCATGGCTATACACAGAGCTAACATGAGAGCTCCCATAAAGAAGAGAGACCAACCTACACTAGCCAAATCCTGCATCACTTAAGACAAAAATTGTTCCATTTGACCAAATAATTTCATCCCCCATAGATTAGACCTCTAAAATCCATTAAAGAAGTCTAGTTTCTCACCTGAAAACTTGGACAAATTTTTGGGCTGACAGAAAACTATTCCAAACTCCAAATTAACCACTCCTACACGATCACTGAGTTGCACGAGCAAGTTCACAATCAAAATTGCTCTTCCCGTAAGCTTTAACTCATTCCAAGACCATGCGATTAACCCATTTCAGTGAAATCATACCCTGACCTGATTTCACTTCAAATTGAACACAAGAAGAGCTTCACAAGGACCTATCGACTGTTCCTATCAAGTTTGATTGAGGCTTCACCTTGTCAAAGCCATTTATGGACATTGAAACATAATTTTTGCTCAAGTTTGGACTGTTATGAAGAAGATCATTTCAACACACCCACATCACCATCTAGATGTGATCATCTCCTTAAGATGAAACTTTAGGAACAAATTTTGTTAAAATTCATTAAGATTTGATAGACATCTTAAGGTTTAAAAATGAACGGTATGCTAGTTATACAGACTAGGGAGGATGACTGGATGCCTTCTGATTTCGTGTACTGGAAATGGACGGTTGTGATCTAGTTGGACCATGGTTTTATCCATACAAAGTAGATGAAACTGTGGGCCACGTGGCTGCACGCGTGGAAATCCCAGCCAATCACGTAGCGTCACGTGGTGTTTCGACGAATCTGATAATCTAGTCAGCACTTGTCTGGATAAATAAGAAAATATAGAATTTCTTGTTTAAATAAATACAAAAATATTTAGAAAATCATATCTTAACAAGGAAAAATCATAAAAAATGACAAAATTATCCCTGAACTCAAGAAAATGAGGATAATAATCTGAAAGTGAATATTAAAACTGATAAATTATATTTAATTTTTAATTAATTAATTACTCTCTGGAGAAATTTAATTATTAAAAATTAATAATAATTTTAAAAATCAAGGAATTTTTTAGGGATCACTCTTCTCACCCTCGAAATATTGCCTCGATTTTTCCATGACTAGGAAAAATCCCCGAAAGCAAATATACTAATTTTCATTAAACTTTATAATTATTTTTAAAAATAAATATGAAAATCAGGAAATGAAAATTAAAAATAAAAAATTGTTAAAAACTTTAGTGTGATGAGTTTGAACCCTAAAATGACAATTTCTAACTCTTTAAATTTTTTAAATGACAATTTAGATCTTTTATGGTAAAATTTTAAAAATGGAAAATTATATTTTTAATCCTAAAATTCTATTCTTCAAAAGGGATAATTAGGATTAACTAAATCCTAATTTCTAAGTTTAAATTACTTTAAATCTTAGATGAATTCTTAAGTTCTAGTTAGGTTAGCTTTTAAACATAATTTAAACCATTAAAAATCCTAATTAAGTATAATTAATCCTCTTAAACCTTAGTTACATTAGGTATAAGTAAATCAACCCATAACTAATCCTAATCCCTATTAGACTTAATTATTCCTCTTAAACCTTAATTACATTAGGTTTATGTTAAATCAAAACCTAATTAGGCCTAATACCTATTAGGCTCAATTAGTCCTCTTAAAACTTAAATACATTATACTTAATAAGTCAAACTCTAATTAGGCATAATCCCTATTAAGCTTAATTCTTTCGCATAAAACTTAATTACATTAGGCTTATGTTAATCAAACCCTTATTAGGCCTAATCCCCATTAGGCTTACTTAATCCTCTTAAACCTTAATTACATTAGGTTAAGGTTAAATCAAAACCTTATTAGGCCTAATCCCTATTAGGCTTAATTAATCCTCTTAGACCTTAATTACATCAAGTTTAAGTTAAATCAAACCCTAGTTAGGCCTAATCCTTGTTAGGCTTAATTAATTCTCTTAAACCATAATTACATTTGTTTAAAGTTAAATCAAACCTTAATTAGGCCTTATCCCTATTAGGATTAATTAATCCTCTTAAACCTTAGTTACATTAGGTTTAAATTAAATAAAACCCTAATTAGACCTAATACGTATTAGGCTTAAGTAATCCCTTTAAACCTTAATTACATTAGTTTTATGTTAAATCAAGCCCTAATTAGTCCTAAGCCATATTAGGCTTAGTTAATCCTCCTAAACCTTAATTACATTAGGCTTAAGTTAAATCAAACCTTAATTTGGCCTAATCCCTATTAAGCTTAATTAATCCTCTTAAACCTTAATTACATTAGGCTTAAGTTAAATCAAGCACTAATTAGGCATAATCCCTAGTAGGCTTAATTAATCCTCTTAAAACTTAATTTTATTAGGTTTAAGTTAAATCAAATCCTAATTAGGATTAATCCCTATTAGGCTTAATTAATCCTCTTAAACCTTAAATACATTAGGTTTAAGTTAAATCAAACCATAATTAGAATTAGACCTAATTAATCTAACTAAACCTTACCTACATTAGGTTTAATTAACCCTAAACTATAATTAGGTCTAATCCTAGTTAAAACTAATTAATTTAATTAAACCTTACATACATTAGGTTTAATTAGCCCCAAACTATAATTATATCTAACACTAATTAGACCTAATTAACCTAATTAAACCATATTTACATTAGGTTTAATTAATCATAAACCATAATTACGTCAAATCCTAATCAACTAAATGAAGCCTCACTTAGGTTAACCTAAGTTATACTTAAATACTTACTAAATCGTAAACAAAACCCATCAACATTTACCTTTAGCTCAATTACATTGAACCTATGTCAACTTATACCTTAGGTTTAACCCAAATTAAACCTAAGTCAACCTATACCTTAGGTTAAACCCAATTGAACCTAATTTAACCTATACCTTAAGTTTAGCCCAAATTGAACCTATGTCCACTCAAACCTTAGGTTCAACCCAAAATTGAACCTAAGTCAACTCAAACCTTAAGTTCAACTCAAATTGAATCTATATCAACCTATATCTTAGGTTCAACCCAAATTGAACCAAAGTCAACTCAAACCTTAGGTTCAACCTAAATTGAACCTAGATCAACTTATACCCTAGGTTCATCCCAAGTTGAACCTAAGTCAACCCAAACCTTAGGTTCAACCCAAATTGAACCTAAATCAAATCAAACCTTAGGTTCAACCCAAATTGAACCTAGATCAACATATACCTTAGGTTCAACCAAAATTGAGCCTAAGTTAACCTTAATCTTAAGTTCAACTCAAATTGAACCAAAGATAAACTAAACCTTAAGTTGAATTCAAATTGAACTTAAATCAACTTGTACCTTGGGTTCAATTTAAATTGGACCTAAAATAACTTAATCCTATGATAAACTAAATATAAACCACTTTAACTTTAGGTTCTGCCTAAATTGAACCAAAATAAACTATACCTTAGATTCTAACTAAATTGAACCTAAGTAACATTAAAATTTAGGTTCTACCAAAATTGAGCCTAAATAAATCATATTTTAGTTTCTACCAAAATTGAATCTAAGCAACATCAAACTTTAGGTTTTAACTAAATTGAACATAAGTATTATTATAATTTAAATTCTAACTAAATTGAATCTAAATAAAATCAAACATGAGGTTCTATCATCATTGAATCTGAATCATCTTATATATTAGCTTCTACCTAAATTGAGCCTAAGGTACCTCATATCTTAGATTCTACCTAAATTTAATCTAAGTAATATCAAAATTTAGATTTTACCCAAAATCATAGGTTCAACTCAAATTGAACCTATGTGATATCATACCTTAGATTCTAACTAAATTGAATCTAAGCAATGTCAAACCTTAAGTTCTACCAAAATCACCTTATGTTTTTGGGTTTTACTTAATAATCATACCTTAGTTTCTTCCAAAATTGAAGTTAAATAAAATATACCTTAGATTCTACCTAAATTGAATCTAAGTAACTTTAAATTTTAGGTTCTACCTAAAGAAATCATATATTAGATTCTAACAAAATTGAATCAAGGAAACAACAAACTTTATGTTCTACCTAAATTGAACCTATGTAATATCATACTTTAAATTCTAACTGAATTGAATCTAAATAACATCAAACCTGAGGTTTTATCAACATTGAATCTGAATCATCTTATATATTAGGCCTACCAAAATGGAGCCTAAGGTACATCATATCTTAGACTCTACCTAAACTAAATCTAAGTAATGTCAAATTTTAGGTTTTACCCAAAACCTTAGGTTCTACTCAAATTGAACCTAAGTGATATCATACCTTAGATTCTAACTAAATTGAATCTAAGCAACATCAAACCTTAAGTTCTACCTAAATCACCTTATGTTTTGGATTTTACTTCAATTTCATACCTTAGGTTCTACCTAATTTGAACTTAAATAAAATATACCTTAGATTCTACATAAATTGAATCTAAGTAACTTTAAACTTTAGGTTTTACCTAATTTAACCTAAATAAATCATATCTTTGATTCTACCAAAATTTAATATAAGAAACATCAAACTTTATGTTCTACCTAAATTGAACCTAAGTAATATCATACTTTAAATTCTAACTAAATAGAATCCATGTAACATCAAACCTGATGTTCTATCAACATTGAATATGAATCATGTTATTTATTAGGGCTATTTAAATTGAGCCTAAGGTATATCATATCTTAGACGCTACCTAAATTAAATCTAAGTAATGTTAAAATTTAGGTCTTATCCAAAACCTTAGGTTCAACTCAAATTGAACCTAAGTGATACCATACATTAGATTATAACTAACTTGAATCAAAGCAACATCAAATGTTATGTTCTACCTAAATCACCTTCTATTTTAGATTTTACTTAAAATTCATAACTTAAGTTCTACTTAATTTGAACCTAAATTTTTTAGTCTAATTCAAGCTTAATTAAATCCATATGAATGAAAAAAATGGTAATTCAAATTCACATTTCATCTACCAATTTATGAAAAAAATACAAATAAAATTCACTTTAAAAGACATTGAGACGTAAACTTGATCCCAAAAATGAAACCAGGTTTGAGAAGATATTTTGGAGGAAGTAACCCATGGTTACTAACAAGATATCTTCCAGTAATTTGTGAATAATCAAACAGAAATCTTAATGGTCTAAAATGACAAAACCATAAGGACCTTAATCAGATCAAACAAAACAAAAATAAATGACAAAAACCACAAAGTTGAATCTGTTAATAAATCATAAACAACCAAAAATCTTCATCCTTTAAAATCCAAAAAACATATTAAAATGTAAATGAAACCTTAATCAATAAAGATCAACAAACGCAACTTGAACACAACTTGTTTTGATGTACGAAGATTTCTTAGACGATACAATATGTCGTTGTTGACAAGAGTCTTCTGGTCCTGGTTTAAGCACTTTTCGGACTAAGTAGATTAAGTCATCCGACGACTCTGGGACGACGGAGCCATGGACATCTTGACCATGTTATCTAAAATTAAAATCCATCCAACTAAATCAACAATTTAAGAAATAAAATCAACATTACTTATTTTATAAAACTGATATTGTTTTCCTCGTAGTTTGAAGATTAATTACGCCTTATATTTATTCTACAAGTTATTAGGATGTCCTAACTCTGTTTTGCAAAGAGACATTCTGAAGACGGAATAATAAACTTAAAAATAACCAAAAACACAATAAGACAATAACTGCAAAACAAAACAACAACATAAAAAAAAAATAAAATCAAAAATCAAAAAATGATAACAAAAAAGACAACAATCAAAACCAAAACAAATTAAAACAAAATATAATAAAACGAAGACATCAAAATAAAACAAAACCAAACCTTTAGGGTAGTACGTGACATTTATTACCCTTAGGATCAAGCATTGATGTTTCTTTCCTTGATCTTAACACTTAAAATTTCTTAGAGAATGAATGTTAATGTTAATAAGGGGTTTTCTTAGGCAATCCTAATTGTCTAAGATGTAATTAATTATAGGAGCTTGCTCCTATAGGAGACTAAAGAACTCAGAATAGGTATCATACCTAAAATCTTTGGCTACTAGACTTTTCATGTGGTCATCCTTATATAAGGATCTCCCGAATTTGGCATTCTAGAGTTTTCTCCGTATTGCTCACCACAAAAAAGTTATACTGACATTTCATTTTCTAGTGTTTTCTTATTTCATTAGTCCTTTCTTTTTTTCTCCGAGCTTCTTAATATCTAAGGAACCTTTACAAGATCTGAAAGAATAAGATTACTTGGATATTATAGTAATATGATAGATAAATAGAGTGGCAAATCCTTGATAACTACACCATCATACATCTGACATCCAAACTACATGAGAATTGGTGGCACCAGTGGCAATGAGCTGGCACTGGATGCCATCAAGTGAATGGAAACTCTGATGGGGACACTTATTTCTCCTCATCTCTCATTAAATATTCCATTCTCTAAAGAAGTTTCATCTTTTGAAAGATAGGATTATCTCTTAAAAATTTAACTCTATTAAGAGTTACTCATGACATTTCATAACAATAAAACAAAATGATAGAAAATAAATTCACAGTTTACAAAAAAAGTCTACGATAAATTTTGACATTTTATTCTCCTAAATTTCCAAAAAACTGCAATGGATTCTCCAGACTCAGCCTGTCCCGACATTCATGATCTTAAATCACTGACTAATGAATCTGCTTGCTTTTACAAGAATGACTTTGGGTTATTTGATGAAGTTGAATTTGTATTGAGTAGTCTGTCCCAAACTAGCATAGAACCCTTTAAGGAATTCAACTTGGACTCCTACAAAAATTTTCTTCTTTTTATGGAACATTTACCTCAAGAGCTTCCTATAAAAAATTCACTTTTGAGGAAATGGAAGAAGAAGTCGATCAGAAAGGAAAGAAATTTATATCAAACAAGAAAGAGATATTTTGTCACCATCTATGTATGAAGTCGGATCTTGTTCCAAAACTGCCCCGTTATCACGTGCCCAATGAAGAAATAGAACTCGTTCTCTTAAAAGAAAAAAAATTCGAATGAAGAGAATAAATTTGAAACATTTAAGTTTGAAGAAAATTTCAGGAACCCTTCTTTCTTAAGGGAAAACTAGTTTTATCCAATATCCGTGGACTACGAGATAATGAATTTCAATCGTTTCAAAAAAATAATTCACCGTCAATACAAACTATATATTTTGTATTCAAAAGACTTGAATGAAAATATAGATGTTCAATCTCTCAACTTTTAGACAAAATGGGATGTGCAGTTTCTACAATTATGAAAAGAAAACTTCTTGCCTGGGAGAATCCTACTTGTCATGAAATGAATCGACAATTCACATTAGAAATTCAATATACCCAGATACCAGTTAAAATCCATTTGGGGCCGAGAATAGAAGATATAACTATCTCAAAATTTTGAACAAAACATTATAAATTTAATATTAGAACCGAAGAGACATCTACTAAAATGAAAGTTCTTATGTAAACTTTGCAAGAAGGAGACCACTTCTACTCATAGCGCGATGATATACTTCTTAGAGCCTCTTGTCCTATACTAAAAAATAATGTATTAAAATGTGAGCTGTCATAAGGAATCTACGATGTTGTGAGTACTTTTGCAAACAGTTCTCAAGAAAAGACTTGTGTAAAACATCCTATCAAGTCATTTAAGGAAAGACTAAAAAAGTTAAAAGACAATATTAAACTATTATTAATACAGATAAATAAAATTTCTTCAAATACTCCAAATGAGAAATTTATAGAAATAAATATGGTAGAAATACGAGCTACCTCCTCAGCATGATAACTAAGCAAAGAAAATGTGATGGGAGATGTACAAACGGTTATACAACAATGCGATGAACAAATTATTCGTCTCGAACAAAAAAATGAAGAAATGATGGCAGTTTTACAAAATCCTCCACAAACAACTTCATTACCTTTCATCCAGAGGAAATACACATTCTCAAAGATAGAAGAGAACCAATAAAAATTGAAGAAAGTACTCAAAATAAAAAAGATTTCCCCTAGAGTAGAACTCCAAAAAATAAAAAAATTACACAACTATTGGAACAAAAAGTAAAAGAAACAATAGCCTAGGTGAGGGCCAGATCATTAATTTCAAAAGGTTGACCTTATTCGAAGGAATTTTATTCCCTCCAATACCCTAAAGAATTTGTTCCATCTCACTTCATAATGTTTGACGGGACTGGTAACCATCGTCAACATCTTGCACACTTCAAAGTAAGTTGTTGCAACGCGAGGAGAAGCGATGTTCTCTTTTCCGCCAATTCGTTAATAGCCTTACAAGAGTTGCCTTCGATTGGTATGCAGAGCTTCCCAATGGGTCCATTAAAACTTTTGCAGAACTTGAGAATCTCTTCATTCAACAATTTGCTGGAGCATGACATCATATGATAGTTGGAGACCTGGTCGTTGGGAAACAAAAACTAGGAGAAACTCTTGTGAAATACATTTTGCACTGGAGAAATCTCAGCATAAAATGTGAACCTCAACTTCAAGAAAAACATGCAGTTGAAATCTTGCTTAAGAATATTCATGATCATATAACATTCATGATTAAAGGATTTACAATAAAGAGATTTGAAAAACTGCTCAACAAAGCTACCAATCTTCAAGAAGAAGACAAAGCCGGTTAAAACGTTCGAAAAGAAATCAAGAAATGTCTTAACTATAGAAAAGGGTAAACAAGTAATGCAAGTGCAACCAGAACAAAAGAAGAAATGACAGAATGTAGGTTAGCAACAATTACAGTCACCTACACGATTGCAATTCCAACAATCAACCTCAGCACAAACAGACAAGAAGTTAATGTCTGAGAGGATCAACAAAGAATATCCATTAAAACAGAAGCTGTTGCAAAGATATTCCTTAGCTTTTTGAATGTGTCATAATACAATTTTTGTGAACATAAATGACCGGGATAAGTTTATATGGATGATAATTCTAACTGTTTTCTTTATCATAGGATGCTCAAAAATAAAATCAAAGAATTTTTTGTCATTAAAGAGTGGTTGGAACACAACTTCAAAGAAGGGAATATAGTGACCCCGAAAGAATATCTGAAAGAACTTAAAAAAGATTCAGTCAATATGACTTTGGTGGATGAACTTAATCCTAACAATCATTATGATAATAAAAACACAGAAAATACTACTCAAGGTAAATCTTTTGAGAAGACCTTTACAGACTTACAAATTACAAAATCTTCCAAGAAAGAAAAGAAAAAGAAAAAGAAAGAACCAAAAAGGTTATAGGTCTTCTAGATATAGAGAGTTATTCCATTTGCATCTTCCAGTTTCCGTACTCCTTTATCTTCTACTATGATAGTTGTCTCGGATGAAGGGAAGAATTCCCTCAAGCTGCTGACCTTATATGACTTCCTTTTTATCCCTATTATGAATAATATACTTCCAGTTCTACTTATATTTTATCTATTTATGATGTCGCTTCTAAAAATGATCAATACAAATTCTATCCTGTAGATAATACTCAAATCATATACAATCTCGATAAGCCCAACGACAATCAAAATGATTATGGTAGCAACGAAAGTTCTAATATTGATGAAAATGAAGACGACACTGTTACACTTCAATTACAAAGAATACCAATTTCTATAGAATTGGAGCCTTCTAACTAAGAGATAAAAGAGTCAGATGATAAAATGAAAGAAATTATTGAAGTCAACTTATGAAGTAGAAGAGTTCTACCTCCAAGAATGGCTCCTAAAGAAAGGAAAAACAAATAGTAACACTGAAAATGATCATTCCTTCAGTACATCAACAACTATCTGAATGTAATGAAGACAGTATTCATAACAAAGTAGATTACAACATTCTAGCTCATTTAAGAAAATTACCAGAAAAGTTGAGTATTTACGATGCATTTATGCTTTCTAAAGATATGAGGGAATCATTAATAAAAGCTCTTTTAGATCTAGAAATCTATTTAGCTCAACTTGCTAGTATCACCTCAAATGAAGCTTATTCACCAGGAGAACAGACAAAGATAACTTTTTCTGACAATAACTTTTTGCTTTGTACTACTGAACACAATCGTCCCTTGTACATCAAAGTGAATATAAATGACACTTCACTTTCAAGTGTGCTTCTTGACTGGTGCCACAATTAACATTCAAAATTTAAGAACTCTTGCATATTTGGTCATTGAAGCCTACAAACTAACAAGGGATAAAATTATGTTACGAGGATTTAACCAATCAGGAGTACGAGCTATAAATTCAATTACATTGCTCTTAAAGATGGATGGTTTGGTGACAATGGAAAAATTCCATATCATTGATTCTGAAACTTCTTTCAATGCTTTACTTGGTCATCCATAGATCCATGAGTATAACCTGGTCCCCTCTTCATTACATCATTGCATCAAATATTTACAAACACGATAGAAATGTTGTATCACAGAAGATCTGTAACCATTTTCAGTCCACAAAATGGGTGTACATGAAGATGCTGCATATTATGCTCCAATAAGGAAAAAACAATTCTCCAGAGAGGAGGTGGTGAATACAAAAGAAAAATATAAAGAAGAAAATAAATGAAAAAGACCATGAAAAAGAAAAACAAATTAATAGAAATTCCTCTTAGACATAGTTGAAGGGTGACAATTCTCATCAAATTCGCACCCGAGGTCTAGGCCGGGGACAGTGATGGGTGAAAGAAAATCCATTTGTCAAAATGAAGAAACAATTAAAGTTCATAATTTTTTTGGACTCTGAAGAATAAAGAGAAGAAGAAAATACAACATCAGTGATTTTAAAAGAACCACAGTTCAAAATATATCTTGAAAAGGAAGACAAAAACAATTTGATTCTATGTACAAATGAATTAACCGTCATATACACACTATGACCCTAACTTCAATCTCTACATCTAAAATTGAGAATTTAGTGGTCAAAGAAATATATACTGATGATAAAAATCCCATCAAGTTTAGACTTGGTTCTACTTCTTCTCGTTCTGAAAAAGATATAAAATTAGAAGATGAAAATCTTATGAAATCAATGAAAATCCCTTTTGAACTATATTCTTTGGGGGTTCAAATTTATTCAAAATTGTTTGGTATCCAAACAATTTTCATTAAATCAATTGTATCTTTTTGAACAATTATGGGATAAAGTAAATGAAATCCTGACTCTAAGTTTGGTATTAGTTTTGGTACCCTAGAATCTCTAGATGATACGAACTTTTGCCTAGTTATCACCAAAAAATTTGATGATGCACCACCACAATTTGAAGAAAAGATTAAATCAACATTGGTTGAATTAAAAATAAATAAATTTGTGAACTGAAGGAAATCCAAACCAACTTTTATTAGTTTGTTCCTTAATGACATTAAAACAAAATAATTAGTTCAACTAATAAAAGAAAACAAAAACTACTTTACTTGGAGTTATGATGAAATACCTAGACTTGCTCCAAAAGTCGCAGTCCATAAACTTGGGATAAACCATACCGTAATCCTTGTTCAACAAGCTCCAAGAAGAATGTGTCTTGAAATTGAATAACAAGTCATTGTCGGAGTTAAGAAATTAATTGAGGATGGTTTCATCTAAGAATAATATTACCCGACATGGCTGGCTAATGTAGTGTCAGTAAAGAAGAAAAATGGCCAAATTATAGTCTGTGTATATTTTAGAGACTTAAACAAGGCTTGTCCAAAGGTGAAATCGAATTTCTTTTACCAATCCCACAATTTTTCTCGACATTGCATCTACACATGAAATATTTTCATTTATGGATGGATCATCAGAATATAATCAAATTAAAATGTCTTTAGAAGATGAAGCAAATAGAGCGTTCAGAAAACCCATTGGTATATATTGTTACAGACTCATGCCATTTGGATTAAAAGATGCTCATGCTACTTATCAAAGATTTATGACACAATTTTTCGATGAACTCATCCATAATCAGGTGGAATGTTATGTGGATGATTTGGTTGTCAATAATAAACAAAAAGATGATCATTTGTATGTTTTGAGAATTGTATTCAAACGATTATGATAATTTAAACTTAAGAAGTGTGCTTTTGGTGTCACCTCACGGAAGTTTTTAGGATTTGTTGTTCGACATCATGGGATTGAAATTGATCTCCTTAAAATAAAAACCATTCTAAATATATCTCCTCCAAAAAATCTAACTCAATTACAATCTTTCCAAGGAAACTTAGCATATATACGGTGCTTTATCTCCATCTTTTCAGGTAGGTGTCAACCTCTCACTACTTTAACCAAAAAAGATACCAAATTTGTGTGGGATGAAAAATGCCATGACGCCTTTGAAAATATTAAAAATTATTTGACAACCCCTCTTGTTCTAGGAGCCTCTGTGTTGGAAAGATCTCTAATCCTTTACACTACAGCATTGGACAATTCCCTCAAAGCATTACTGGCTCAAGTCAATGACGAGGGTAAAAAAATGCATTATATTGCTTAAGATGTTGTTTGGTCCCAACTGAAATAAAATATATTGCAATTGAGCACCATTGTTTAGCTTTGATATTTGTAGTTCAAAAGTTAAGACATTATATGTTATCACATAAGGTAACTCTTATCTCCAGCTCATTAAAATATCTAATGACTCGAATGACACTTTCTGGAAGATTGGCAAGATGAGCAATGATATTGCTCCAATTCAACATAACATTTGTGCCACTACGTGCCGTTAAAGGACAATTTTTGGTAGATTTCTTAGTAGCACATCCAATGCCAACTGGGTCTCTTTTGACATAAAATGATGGGAATTATATTTTGATGGAACCTTATTCGCTAGAAAAGACAAAGACAAGCAGAAAATACCTGACAAAGCAGGAGTAGGAATAATTTTCATTACTCCAAAAAAGTAATGATGTCTTTTTTCTATCATTTGACCCAGCCATGCAGAAACAATGAAGTTGAATATGAAGCGCTCATAATCAGTTTAGAATTGGCAATATTGATGGAAATTAAAAATTTTGAGATGTACAAAGACTCTTAATTAATCATTAATCAAATTGTAGTCAAATACAAGACTTTTAAATCTTTACCAACGACCTTTTGACCAAATGTGGTTAAGATGTTTAAACCAATCTAAGGCTTAAGAAATTTTTAAAGAAGTTCATTCAGGTCTGTGCGGTGCACACCAATCCGGACCGAAAATGAAGATGAAGATAAAAAGGATGGGATGTTACTTGCCAACAACGATGATTGAATGTCTTGAAACTGCAAAGAAATGTCATCAAAGTTAGGTACATGGAGTTGTCTTTCATCAACCACCAATTCTATTACATCCAACAGTTGCATCCTTGTCATTTGAATGTTGGGGCTTAGATGTAGTGGACTCTATAAACCCTCCATCATCTAAAGGCCATCGATTCATTTTAGCGGCCATAGATTACTTCCCTAAATGGACGAAAGTGATACCACTCAGAGAAGTCAAAGTAAAACAACTCATCCATTTCTTCAAAACACACATTGTCTACAGATTCAGAGTTCCTCGAAGAGTTATTTCAGACAATGGACTGGCTTTCAAAAATATAAAAATAAACAATTTTATCCAAAGTAATGGAATAGAGTTGAGATATTCAAAAATCTATTACCCTAAAGCTAATGGTTTGGCAGAAGCTCTCAACAAAACATTGGTACAAATTTTGAAAAAGACATTAATTAATAGTCCAAGACAGTGGCATGACTGATTGATTGAAGCTTTATGGCCTTGTAGAACTACATATCGCACACCATCATGGTCAACACCATTCACATTAGTATATGGTTCTGAGGTTGTGGTGGTGATGGAAAGAAAGAAAATATATATATATGTGGATGCGACCACGGTGGGATGTGGTTCGTGGTTTTTTATGATGATGATGTCATCATGTCATCGCCATCCAGTATATCATGTCAATGTCAAGGAGTCACCATCTAATATTAGCCTAGTTTTATTCGTATAAATCCTATGAAGGATTTAGAGAATTTTTAGGACTAATAGTAGAAAAAGGTGTTTATCATAATTCTTATATGAGGATATTCTAGAATAACGTATTCTAGAATTTTCATATTAAGAAAATCATGGTAAACCGTAGATTTCGTTTTGGGTTCTTTCGGATCTCCTATGAGGTAAGCCTCTATAGTTAATTACATCATAAACAATTCTCGATTGTTTAAGAAAACTTCGATTAATGTTAATCATTTGTTTTCTAAAAGATTTATTTTAAGGAGAGATGTACCCACTATCACTCCCAAATGTCGTTATATCATGTTATTGAATACTTTAGGTATTATGTCTAACCTAAAGGTTTTGGTTTTGTTGTCATGTCGTTGTTGTGTTGAAAAGTTTCAGGTTATATGTCTAACATAAAAGTTTTGTTTTGTTGTCAATGTCGTTGTTTTGTTGAAAAAAATTTCAGGTTATATGTCTAACCTAAAAGTTTTGTTTTGTTTTCAATGTTGTTGTCTTGTTGAAAAGTTTCAGGTTATATGTCTAACCTAAAAGTTTTGTTTTGTTTTGTTGCTAATATTCCATCGTCGGCCTCCTGCAAGACAGAGTTAGCACACCCTATAACATGCAAAGAAAATCTAAACGAAATTTCTTATCTTCATCCTGCAAAGAAAATATTGTCAGAAATAATGTCACAGAATATTTTTTGAATGTCAAGTTATTTCGAAATGTCAACTTCATGCTAATCATATTGTTTTATTTTTGAAATGTCAAATTTTCGTTGATTATGTCAACATCAGATTTATGTTGGTTATGTCAATTTCAATTTTAGAATGTCGAATTATGTCGGTCTTGATCTGAAATGTTGAATTGATCTTGAGCTTGAACTTAAATTTTAGGTTCGTGTCTATTCTTGAATTCATGTCTATCGAAAGATTTAAAGTTAAATTCAATACTAATTGAACTAATTTGGGCTCATGTCTGGTTGAACCTAAGTTAAATTCAATGTTGATTGAATTTGATTAACTCGAGTTCATGTCTGTTTGAACTTAATTTAAAAGGTTTAAATTCAATATTGATTGAATTAACTTGGATTCATGTCTGATTAAATCTAAGTTAAATTAAATGTTGATTGAATTTGATTAACTTGAGTTCATGTCTGTTTGAACTTAAGTTAAAAGGTTTGGTTTTCGATGGACTTAATTAAATTTTAAACCTTGTTTAAATAGGATTTAAAGGTTAATCAAGCCTAATAACTTAGACTTAATTAGAATTATAGACCATTCAAATCCATTTTAGGTAAGGTTTAAGTCTTAATCAAGTCTATTTTGTCAGACTTAGATTTAGGATTGTCTTAAGTTCATTAGGAGTTGAACTCAAGTTCGGTTTGATTTAAGTCTAATGTAGATTAGACTTAACTTTGGTTTGGATTGAATTTAGGTTCAATGTGGATTGGACCTAAGATTTAGATTAACTTGAGTTCAAGTTGGATTGAATTCAAGTTAGGTCATGTTTGAGTTTAAGTTAGGTTCAATAGGGATTGGACCTAAGATTTTGGGTTAACTTGAGTTCAAGTTGGATTGAACTCGAGTTGGGTTATGTTCGAGTTAGGTTCAATGTGGATTGAACCTAAAGTTTAGGTTAACTTGAGTTTAAGTTGGGTAGGGTTTAGGTTAGGTTCAATGTGGGTTGAACCTAAGGTTTAGGTTAACTTGAGTTCAAGTTAGGTTGGACTCAAGTTAGATTAGGTTAAGGTTAGGTTCAATGTGGGTTGAACCTAAGGTTTAGGTTAACTTGAGTTCAAGTTAGGTTGAACTCAAGTTATGTTGGGTTTAGGTTAGGTTCAATGTGGGTTGAACCTAAGGTTTAGGTTAACTTGGGTTCAAATTAGGTTGGACTCAAGTTATGTTGGGTTTAGCTAAGTTTGGTTTAACTTGAATCTAATATGGGTTAGACTTAAGTTTGGTTTGATTTTGACTTAGGTTCATGTCGGATTGAACCTAAGTTTGGTTTGACTTAAGTCTAATGTAGGTTAGACTTAAGTTAGGTTTAGGTTTGATTTAGGTTCAATGTGGGTTGAACCTAAGTTTGACTTAGATCTAACTAAGTTTGGTTTGACATAAGTCTAAATGGATTAGACTTAAGTCAGGTTTGATTTTTGTTAAACCTTGGTTAATTAAGGCTTAATGGTTTAATTAGGTCTAAGGTTTAGCCTAATTAGGATTTGAATTTAGTTAAGCCTTAGTTAGTTAAGACTTAATGGTTTAATTAGATCTAATCGGTTAGATCTAATTAGGGTTTAGGTTTTATTAAACCTTAGTTAGTTAAGGTTTAATGATTTAATTAGGTCTAAGGGTTAGACCTAATTAGGGTTTAGGTATGATTAAACCTTAGTTAGTTAAGGCTTAATGGTTTAATTTGGTCTAAGGGTTAGACCTAATTAGGGTTTAGGTACGATTAAACCTTAGTTAGTTAACGCTTAATGGTTTAATTAGATCTAATGGGTTAGACCTAATTAGGGTTTAGGTTTTATTAAACCTTAGTTAGTTAAGGTTTAATGGTTTAATTAGGTCTAAGGGTTAGACCTAATTAGGGTTTAGGTATGATTAAACTTTAGTTAGTTATGGCTTAAAGGTTTAATTGGGTCTAAGGGTTAGACCTAATTAGGGTTTAGGTATGATTAAACCTTAGTTAAGGCTTAATGGTTTAATTAGGTCTAAGGGTTAGACCTAATTAGGGTTTAAGTTTGATTAAACCTTAGTTAGTTAAGGCTTAAACGTTTAATTAGGTCTAGGGTTGAACCTAATTAGGGTTTAAGTTTGATTAAACCTTAGTTAGTTAAGACTTAAAGGTTTAATTAGGTCTAGGGTTAGACTCAATTAGGGTTTAAGTTTGATTAAACCTTAGTTAGTTAAGGCTTAAAGGTTTAATTAGGTCTAAGGGTTAGACCTAATTAGGGTTTAAGTTTGATTAAACCTTAGTTAGTTAAGGCTTAAAGGTTTAATTAGTGTCTAAGGGTTAGACTCAATTAGGGTTTAAGTTTGATTAAACCTTAGTTAGTTAAGGCTTAAAGGTTTAATTAGGTCTAAGGGTTAGACTCAATTAGGGTTTAAGTTTGATTACATCTTAGTTAGTTAAGGCTTAAAGGTTTAATTAGGTCTAAGGGTTAGACCTAATTAGGGTTTAAGTTTGATTAGACCTTAGTTTGTTAAGGCTTAAAGGTTTAATTAGGTCTAAGGGTTAGAACTAATTAGGGTTTAAGTTTGATTAGACCTTAGTTAGTTAAGGCTTAAGGGTTTAATTAGGTCTAAGGGTTAGACCTAATTAGGGTTTAAGTTTGATTAAACTTTATGTTTAAGGAGGTTAATTAAGTTTAGTATGTCTTTAAACCTAATTAAAGGAGTTTAGTTTTGTGTTAATTAAGTTTAATATGTCCTTAAACTTAATTAAAAAGAGTTTAATTTTTATTAAACCTAATTTAGGTAAGGTTTAATGGGTTAATTAAGTTTAGTATGTCCTTAAACTTAATTAAAGAAGTTTAATTTTTATTAAACCTAATTTAGGTAAGGTTTAATTGGTTAATTACGTTTAGTGTGTCCTTAAACTTAATTAAAGGAGTTTGATTTTTGTTAAACCTAATTTAGGTAAGGTTTAATTGGTTAATTATGTTTATTATGTCTTTAAACTTAATTAAAAGAGTTTGATTTTTATTAAACCTAATTTAGGTAAGGTTTTATTGGTTAATTAAGTTCAGTGCATCCTTAAACTTAATTAAAGGAGTTTGATTTTTATTAAACCTAATTTAGGTAAGGTTTAATTGATTTAAATATCATTTTAAGCCTTAATTGAATCTAATCTTGTCATTTTAGACTCAAGTGAGGTTTATTATTAGCCTATCATTGGCTAGAACCATTTTCAAACTTAAATTGTTGATGAAAATAGTTCAATTTTACAAAAGGTCATTTTAGGATCAAAATTATTTAATTAATAAATGCTTTTAACCCTAAATTTCCAAATGTCATTCAAGATTGTTTCTATGACTTAGAAATATTTTTCCTAGGGTCATTGTCTGTTGCCCTATCATTCCTAGTCATTCGTATTTTTATTTTCTTAATTTTCAAATTTTTATAATTATTATTTGAAATAATTACAAAGAAATTTGAAAATTCAAGAAAAGTATCCTAGGCATGTTTTCTATCCTTAGAAAAATTATGGAAGGTCCCTAAGAACATAAAGATAAATGCCTCAAAGTTTCATATTTTTTTGATTTATAAATAATTTTTAATAATTAAAATACTCCGAGAGTATTTAATTAATTAAAAATTAAATACTAAGAATAAAATTATGATTTTGGTATCATAATTTTCTTCTCTTCAAGAGCTTTCCAGAGGTATTTTTATTTTATTTTATTTTTAGGACCTCTGGTTAAAGAGATATGAATTTTTGAAGTTTAAGGGATTAAAAAAAAAATTTTTTAAATACCGCGCAGCCGAACTCACGCCCGTTCGACGCATGTCCTCGGATGCGTCGAACGGGCAGGAAGATCCCGTGCAGCGGTCGGACCGCGGGGCTCCGTTCGGCGCAGATCTGTGCCGTCCGTTCCAAAGACGCCAGATCGGACGCCGCGGAAAATTCGGGATTTAATCCCGAAATTCTGTAGCCATTGAACTTCAAACATTAATATCTCACTCATTTCTTGATGAAATTGAGTGATTTTTTTTTAAAATGCTCATCTAGACAAGTAGTATCAATCCATATGGTGATGATACACTTTTGAGCTATCAAAATACATGATTTATTAAAAACATGAATTATTTTGCAAATATAAATTCCATACCTTGGCCACAAGTGGATCAAGTCAGATCAGACCCTATGGTTGTCTTCTTGGACCCCAAGAGAAGATTGTGGAAGCAACAATTTGTTCCAGAAGTTGTGGTTGGAGAGGAATTTGGGAATTGGTCCTCATTTGGGCTGATTTTGAAAATGGCTCAAACTGGCCCAAATGGGTTAGATCTATGGCTGGGTTTCACTCCTAAAAGATAGTGGGGACTCTTAAGAAGAACTTTTATGTTGGGAGCAGGAGGATTTGGGCAGCCTATAGGTCTCACTAAATATTTTCTTCCTCCTTAGCTAGTTTCGGCCAAGGGCTCTATTTATAGCCAAATGATGGAGTTGGCTTACCTTAGGCTGTTCTTGGGCATTACTTATCTCCCCTACATGCTGATTGGGTGATCAATTGGCAGGAGATAAGCTTAGATTTTTCTCTCTAAGTATTTCATGATGAATTTCATATCTTTGCCTCTTGTCCATTGGCCATTGTGGGAGGTTACTTGTGAGCTGTTGTTAGGCTTGCTAAGGAGCTTACAACTCAATCCATGAGCTTAAGAAGTGATGACACATAACCTAGCCTTCATCATCACCATTTACCATGGTAAAGAGGGGTTACAAGTGAGGTTTTCTCCTCATTGGGTGGCTTGGGTGGTGGTCATTTTTTGACCTATGTTGGCCGGCCACCTTAAGGAGGGAATGAGGGAGGTGATGACACCTCATTCCATGCATAACCATGGGGGTTAAACCATGAATGATGGGCTTTAGGATGGGCTTTAAAATGAACTTTAAAATGGACTTTTTTATATGTTAAAGAGGCTTTTAAAATGAATTAGCCCAATTAAATATGAAGAGCCCACTTGTATTTTCATCCATCCCCTTTAATTTCCATTTTAATTAATTTTTTTTATTAATTAAAATTGGTGGAAATTATTTGATTAATCAATTTTACTAATTGAAAATGATTTCAAATTAATTAATTGATTATTTTTGTCATTTTATGTCATTTTATGTCATTTTATGATTTTTAATTTAATTTTCATTTTAATTATGTCATTTAATCAAAATGTTGAAAATTAAATCATTAATCATTTTAATTAATAAAAATAATTTTGAAATTAACTATTTGATTAATTTTGTTATTTTTATGTCATTTTTATATATTTTAATTAAAATAGATAAGTGTTGACCAATTTTGACTTGGGTTGACCCAAGTTAGCCCAAATTGGTCAAATTGATTTTAAGATGTCCAATGTCTGTGATTTTGTCATTGTGGTGTTTTAAATGTGTTAGTGGGTGAAAATGTTGATTTATGAGTCAACAGGACTGGTCATTAGGTCTGGTCTGACCAATTTGACCAAAGTTGACTTTTTAGGTCATAGGGGTGACCTATGGGGTCAACAGTGTAGGTCACTAGGTCTGGTTTGACCAATTTGACCAATGTTGACTTTTAGGTCATAGGGTTGACCTATGGGGTCAACAGTGTAGGTCACTAGGTCTGGTTTGACCGGCTTGACCAAAGTTGACTTTTTAGGTCATAGGGGTGACCTATGGGGTCAACAGTGTAGGTCACTAAGTCTGGTTTGACCAATTTGGCCAATGTTGACTTTTTAAGTCATAAAGGTGACCTATGGGGTCAACAGTGTAGGTCACTAAGTCTGGTTTGACCAATTTGACCAATGTTGACTTTTTAGGTTATAGGGTTGACCTATGGGGTCAACATTGTAGGTCATTAGGTCTGGTTTGACCAATTTGACCAAAGTTAACTTTTTAAGTCATAGGGGTGACCTATGGGGTCAATAGTGTAGGTCATTAGGTCTGGTTTGACCAATTTGACCAGAGTTGACTTTTTAGGTCATAGGGTTGACCTATGGGGTCAACAGTGCAGGTCACTAGGTCTGGTTTGACCAATTTGACCAGAGTTGACTTTTTAGGTCATAGGGTTGACCTTTGGGGTCAACAGGGTAGGTCATTAGGTATGGTTTGACAAGTTTGACCAAAGTTGACTTTTTAGGTCAAAAGGGCATTGACTCATTGTAAAATGAGGTCAGTGAAGGGTCTCTAATATGTGTAGAATACTATATAAGTATTCCGCACATATCAGCGTTGACCGAATCGGTCTAAGAGATGTTTCATAATGATCGGGAAAAGGAGGGGATATCGTATCGCTCTCAGAGGATGTCAGATGTCTTTTATGTTGGTTTGAAATTTTCTTCTTGTATTTGAAAAGAAATTTATTGGGAGGAAAAATGAACGTCATATTTCATTTTTCAAAATGTCGATGTCGATATTTTGCTAAAGGAATGTCGTGATTTCCGTGTCAGGAAAGGACGAACACCCTATAACAGGAGGGAGAAAATGGATGTCATTTTCCATTTCTCAAAATGTCAATGTTAAGACTTGGTTAGAGGAAAGCCATGATTTCCGTGGAAGGAAATGACTTACATCCAATAACCGGAGAGAGAAAATAGATGTCATTTTCTATTTCCCTCAAAATGTTAATGTCAAGATTTGGTTAAAAGAAAGCCGTGATTTCTGTATCAGGAAAGGACTTATATCCAATAACCGAAGAGAGAAAATAGATGTCATTTTCTATTTTCCTCAAAGTGTCGATATCAAGATTTGGTCAGACGAAAGCCATGATTTTCGTGTCAGGAAAGGACTTATATTCAATAACCTAAGAGAGAAAATAGATGTCGTTTTCTATTTTCCTCAAAGTGTCGATATCAAGATTTGGTTAGAGGAAAGTTGTGATTTCCGTGTCAGGAAAGGACTTATATCTAATAACCGAAGAGAGAAAATAGATATCATTTTCTATTTTCCTCAAAGTGTCGATATCAAGATTTGGTTAGAGGAAAGCCGTGATTTCCGTGTCAGGAAAGGACTTATATCCAATAACCGAAGAGAGAAAATAGATGTCATTTTCTATTTTCCTCAAAGTGTCGATATCAAGATTTGGTCCGAGGAAAGCCGTGATTTCCGTGTCAGGAAAGGACTTATATCCAATAACCGAAGAGAGAAAATAGATGTCATTTTTTATTTTCCTCAAAGTGTCGATATCAAGATTTGGTTAGAGGAAAGCCGTGATTTCCATGTCAGGAAAGGACTTATATCCAATAACCGAAGAGAGAAAATAGATGTCATTTTCTATTTTCCTCAAAGTTTTGATATCAAGATTTGGTTAGAGGAAAGTCGTGATTTATGTATCAGGAAAGGACTTATATCCAATAACCGGAGAGAGAAAATAGATGTCATTTTCTATATCCCTAAAAGTTTTGATTTCTGGATTTGGTTAGAGGAAAGCAGTGATTTCCATATCAGGAAAGGACATATATCCAATAACCAGAGAGAGAAAATAGATGTCATTTTATATTTTCCTCAAAGTTTTGATATCAAGATTTGGTTAGAGGAAAGCCGTGATTTCCGTGTCAGGAAAGGACTTATATCCAATAACCGAAGAGATAAAATAGATGTTATTTTCTATTTTCCTCAAAGTTTTGATATCAAGATTTGGTTAGAGGAAAGCCGTGATTTCCGTGTAAGGAAAGGACTTATATCCAATAACCGAAGAGATAAAATAGATGTTATTTTCTATTTTCCTCAAACTGTAGATATAAAGATTTGGTTAGAGGAAAGCCGTGATTTCCGTGTCAGGAAAGGACTTATATCCAATAACCGAATAGAGAAAATATATGTCATTTTCTATTTTCCTCAAAGTTTTGATATCAAGATTTGGTTAGAGGAAAGCCGTGATTTCCGTGTTAGGAAAGGACTTATATCCAATAACCGAAGAGAGAAAATAGATGTTGTTTTCTATTTTCCTCAAAGTGTCGATATCAAGATTTGGTTAGAGGAAAGCTCTGATTTCCGTGTCAGGAAAGGACTTATACCCGATAACCGAAGAGAGAAAATAGATGTCATTTTCTATTTTCCTCAAAGTTTTGATATCAAGATTTGGTTAGAGGAAAGCCGTGATTTTCGTATCGAGAAAGGACTTATATCCAATAACCGTAGAGAAAATAGATGTCATTTTCTATTTTCCTAAAAATTTTGATATCAAGATTTGGTTAGAGGAAAGCCGTGATTTCCGTGTCGAGAAAGGACTTATATCCAATAACCAGAGAGAAAAAATAGATGTCATTTTCTATTTTCCTCAAAGTGTCGATATCAAGATTTGGTTAGAGGAAAGCCGTGATTTTCGTGTCAGGAAAGGACTTATATCCAATAACCGAAGAGAGAAGATAGATGTTGTTTTCTATTTTCCTCAAAGTGTCGATATCAAGATTGGTTAGAGGAAAGCCGTGATTTCCGTGTCAGGAAAGGACTTATACCCAATAACCGAAGAGAGAAAATAGATGTTATTTTCTATTTTCCTCAAAGTTTTGATATCAAGATTTGGTTAGAGGAAAGCTGTGATTTCCGTGTCCGGAAAGGACTTATATCCAATAACCGAAGAGAGAAAATAGATGTCCTTCTCTATTTTCCTCAAAGTTTTGATATCAAGATTTGGTTTGAGGAAAGCCGTGATTTCCGGGTCAGGAAAGGACTTATATCCAATAACCGAAGAGAGAAAATAGATGTCATTTTCTATTTTCCTCAAAGTGTCGATATCAAGATTTGGTTAGAGGAAAGCCGTGATTTCCGTGTCAGGAAAGGACTTATATCCAATAACCGAAGAGAGAAAATAGATGTTATTTTCTATTTTCCTCAAAGTTTTGATATCAAGATTTGGTTAGAGGAAACCGTGATTTCCGTATCAGGAAAGGACTTATATCCAATAACTGAAGAGAGAAAATAAATGTCATTTTCTTTTTTCCTCAAAGTTTTGATATCAAGATTTGGTTAGAGGAAAGCCGTGATTTCCGTGTCAGGAAAGGACTTATATCCAATAACCGAAGAGAGAAAATAGATGTTGTTTTCTATTTTCCTCAAAGTGTCGATATCAAGATTTGGTTAGAGGAAAGCTCTGATTTCCGTGTCAGGAAAGGACTTATACCCAGTAACCGAAGAGAGAAAATAGATGTCATTTTCTATTTTCCTCAAAGTTTTGATATCAAGATTTGGTTAGAGGAAAGCCGTGATTTTCGTATCAGGAAAGGACTTATATCCAATAACCGTAGAGAGAAAATAGATGTCATTTTCTATTTTCCTAAAAATTTTGATATCAAGATTTGGTTAGAGGAAAGCCGTGATTTCCGTGTCAGGAAAGGACTTATATCCAATAACCAAAGAGAGAAAATAGATGTCATTTTCTATTTTCCTCAAAGTGTCGATATCAAGATTTGGTTAGAGGAAAGCCGTGATTTTCGTGTCAGGAAAGGACTTATATCCAATAACCGAAGAGAGAAGATAGATGTTGTTTTCTATTTTCCTCAAAGTGTCGATATCAAGATTGGTTAGAGGAAAGCCGTGATTTCCGTGTCAGGAAAGGACTTATACCCAATAACCGAAGAGAGAAAATAGATGTTATTTTCTATTTTCCTCAAAGTTTTGATATCAAGATTTGGTTAGAGGAAAGCTCGTGATTTCCGTGTCCGGAAAGGACTTATATCCAATAACCGAAGAGAGAAAATAGATGTCCTTCTCTATTTTCCTCAAAGTTTTGATATCAAGATTTGGTTTGAGGAAAGCCGTGATTTCCGTGTCAGGAAAGGACTTATATCCAATAACCGAAGAGAGAAAATAGATGTCATTTTCTATTTTCCTCAAAGTGTCGATATCAAGATTTGGTCAGAGGAAAGCCGTGATTTCCGTGTCGTGAAAGGACTTATATCCAATAACCGAAGAGAGAAAATAGATGTTATTTTCTATTTTCCTCAAAGTTTTGATATCAAGATTTGGTTAGAGGAAACCGTGATTTCCGTATCAGGAAAGGACTTATATCCAATAACTGAAGAGAGAAAATAAATGTCATTTTCTTTTTTCCTCAAAGTTTTGATATCAAGATTTGGTTAGAGGAAAGCCGTGATTTCCGTGTCAGGAAAGGACTTATATCCAATAACCAAAGAGAGAAAATAGTTGTCATTTTCTATTTTCCTCAAATTTTTGATATCAAGATTTGGTTAGAGGAAAGCCATGATTTCCGTGTCAGGAAAGGACTTATATCGAATAACCGGAGAGAGTGGCGAACTCATTAATATTTTTGATGGGAATTTCGTCGGGGTTTTTGACCTATATAGGTCGAAAGTTAATTCTCATGTTTGGTTATCATAGATTATTCATTTTGTCATTTATTGATTTCAGGACCTGTCGACATATCACAGACAATGGGGATATATTTTCCTTCAGCACTTTATTTTATTTCCATAAAAAAAGTCACCAGTACATATTTATTGCAAACAAAAGCTTACAGTACATACATATGTACATATCATATAGCACGCTGCAACAAACTACTGATATTTTATATGTCAACAGCTACCGATATATCACACATCGACAACTATAGATATATTATATGTCGGGAGTTCTTCACATCATGTTGTAGATTTGGAGATTATCAGATCGTCCATAAACATCCTACACTCCAAAACATCATTCGTCGAACATGTTTCAGGTGTTCAGACATTTATGGAATCACAGCAGTTCCAAAGGCTTTAGTCCTTCGAGCTCTGGTATCGGTTGATATCCGTCTGGTCGTTTGTCGGGTTTCATTCGTCGCAAGGTAATGAAGATTCGTGGCTTGTTGACACTGGGTATGCAGTGTTTCACAAAATCTGAACCGTTCCCTTGGAACAGAAGAACTGATCCTCGAGTTAAAAGGACGCAACATGTCCCTTCAAATTCTCCGGGTCCTACGATTTGTATCTCTCTTCCGAATATCACGGAGCAGCAATTCATTAAAGAGAGAGTACAAAATGGTCTTTCAAAATCATGACTATCGATGTGAGGAGGGATACAATCCCCTTTATCATACATATTAATGATGCAGCTATCGGGAACACAATCGCGTGTATGATCCCCCAAGTAACGAGTCATCTGATAATTTGGATTATCACAACGGGTAAAGGGTCGACTTGTTCATGTCGTAGAATTCCAGGAAGATTTCCTTCTCTTGTCTCTTGCATAGTTATAGCAACATCCGTATTGAATGGTTTGCCTACCCTTACCTCGAATCCATTTACTAGGTTCAGAATAGGTCCTCCTTTGAAGGCGTCCAGCCCTACCATGATCTCGGGCTTCTATGATGTGGTTGATGATAGCAACTTGTTCAGTTTCATCAAATATTCTGGTAAAAAGTTTAAGACCATCCAGAATATTTATTGTTCTTTTATTCACATATTTATATTGTTCGAAAGTTCTCCACTCAATGGCACGAATTAGTCGTATCTCTTCCACTGAGTGATTCTTTTTGTCGGATACCCTCAAATATTGAGCAGGTGTGACCGATGGTGGAGTGACGGCTGCTTTGCCATCCTCTTTTTCTGTAAGGTCTAGATTTGTCGTTTTCGATATTATTTCCTCAAACGGAGTATTGATGGTCCGTGATTTTAACTGACTCATATCTTCCATGTCTTGTTTCTCTTGTAATTGTTTTTGTCGTTTTAGTCGTTTATTGCGATTTCGTCTTTGCGATCTGGTAAATCCTGTTGTTGAATTTTTGGTTCCCGATGTTGATGCTCCTTACACAGGGGCAATCATGAATTCTGCTTCATCTGAGCTATCACTGATTGTGAAGTCATATTCTTCGGGTTGTCGGAGTTTGAATTCTATCAAAGGTGTTTGCAGATTAACTTCACTGTGATTCACCAGATAAAGTAACAATCCATGATATATGGATTCAACCTGCAATAGGTCGAAATCAAAGTGAACTCTTGTCCCCGCGTCTATATGTCGACGGTCCAAGGCAAAAGTCATATTATTTCGGAATGAGAAAAATAATCTGTCTTCAGGCATTTTTCCTGAAAATATCAAGACAAAATATCATTTCAGATTTTCAAATGTTTGTTCAACAAATGAAAGAGATGTCACAAAACATCAAAGATGATTTTTGAAAGGAGAATTTATTGTCCCAGTTTATAAATAAGTCTTTATTCATTTCTTTCTTTTTTTTATGTCGCGTAGTATTTCTTTAGAAAACGCCCATTGATTGGAGGTAGGATTCTTTCACCTTGACAATCCACCAATTGGTAGGATCCTCCGGAATATGTCTTTTCGATTACATATGGACCTTCCCATATGGGTTTGAATTTGCCACCTATCTTTCAATGAGGTAGTATAGGTCTTCGAAGAACTAAAACTAATTCACCGATTCGAAAGGTTCTAGGACGAACTAGTTTGTCGTGAGCTCGTATCATTTTTGCTTGATATAATTCAAGATTTTGTTGGGCTTGCAAACGCTTGCCCTCCAAATTTTTAAGTTCTTTAAGTCGCAACTTGACATTTTCTTCTTCGGTTATTTTATCAGTTATTGCGATTCTGAGAGAAGGAATTTGGACTTCTAGAGGCAAAATGGCTTCGAACCATATACCAAAGCAAATGGTGTAGACCGTGTTGGAGTTCGGTATGTAGTTCTATAAGCCCATAAAGCTTTTATTAGTCGTTCATGCCACTGTCTCGGGCTATTACTTAATGTCTTTTTCAAGATTTGCACCAATTTTTTATTGAAAGCTTCAGCTAATCCATTGGCTTTAGGGTAATAGATTGTGGAATATCTCCAGTCAATCCCATGCCTCTGGATGAAGTGATTCATTTTTGTATTTTTGAAGGCCAACCCATTATCTGATATGACTCTTCGAGGAATCCCAAATCTATAAACGATATGGGTTTTAAAGAAGTGGAGAACTTGTTCTGCCTTGACTTCTCGAAGGGGTATTGCTTCTGCCCATTTAGAAAAATAGTCAGTACTGCCAGAATAAATTTATGGCCCTTGGAGGATGGAGGATCTATAGGGCCCACTATGTCGCACCCCAACATTCAAATGGCCATGATGCAATAGTTGGATGTAGGACATTTGGAGGTCGATGTAAAACTACTCCATGTATTTGATATTGATGAGATTTCTTTGCAATGTCAAGACAATCTCGTCATCATTGTTGACCAATAATAACCCATTCTTTTTAATTTCATTTTCATTTTGGGCCTGCATTGATGTGCACCACATAAACTCCGAATGAACTTCTTTAACAATCTCTCGAGCTTCAATTTGGTTTAAACATCTTAACCACATTTGATCAAAAGATCGTTTGTAAAGGATGTCATTTATTAGAGCATATGATAATGCTCTTTGTTTAATTTGGTTGGCAATAGAACTATTTTCAGGTAATTCTCCAGTTTGTAAATATTTGATGATTGGTTGTCGCCAATCATCCTTCTCATCATTTATTTCCATTGTCATATTTTCACCGATTTTATGCAAATTATCCATATCAATTTGAGAAAGAACTTGTCGTCCTTTTATAGAAATCGGTATGTCATCTTCTTCTGGACATGCGAATTCCTTTGCAAGTTTTTCTAGAGCATCCGCTAGAGAATTGTCTCGTCTCGGGATTAAGAAGAATGTTACATCAGGAATTTGTTGAAGTAATTTCAGAGTGTAACGGGAATATTGCTCAAGTCGTGGTTTCAGAATTTTGTATTTGCCAGCAATTTGATTGATAATTAACTGGGAGTCTCCATAGATATCAATATTCTCAATTTCCATTAATATTGTCAATTCAAGACCGGTTATGAGCGCTTCATATTCAGCTTCGTTATTCGTGCATGGTTCTGTCAAATGATAGGAAAAGGGCATCATCATTTTGTCTGGAGTAATGAAAATTAATCCTACTCCGGCTTTGCCTGGTATGATTGTCTGCTTGTCTTTGTCTTTCCATGCAGATGATGCTCCGTCAAAGTAGAGTTCCCATCGTTGCAAGTTAGAATTTTTTACTTCTGATATTTGTTCATCAGGTAGATCGTCATTAAGGGGTGATCCTGTTGGAATTGGGTGTGCCGCTAAGAAATCTGCTAGGATTTGTCCTTTAATAGCACGTAGCGGTACAAATGTTATGTCGAATTGTAACAAGATCATTGCCCATCTTACTAATCTCCCAGAAAGTGTCGGTCGTGTTATTAAATATTGTAACACGTTAACTCTTGAAATAAGAGTTATTTTATGAGAAAGCATATAATGTCTTAGCTTTTGAACTGCGAAGATCAAGGCTAAACAATGCTTCTCAATTGTCGGTTATTTTATTTCCGTTGGAAGTAAACAACGACTCAAGTAGTATAACGCATTTTCTTTTCCTTCATCATTTACTTGTGCTAGTAAAGCTCCAAGTGAATTGTCCAATGCCGCGGTGTAAAGGATTAAAGGTCTTCCTAATACGAGGGCTGCTAAGACAGGAGGGGTTGTCAAATATTGTTTAATGTCTTCAAAGGCATGTCGACACTTTTCATCCCACACGAATTTGGCATCTTTTCTAGTAAGGGCAGTAAGGGGTTGACATCTACCCGATAGATTGGTAATGAAACGTCGTATGTATGCTAATTTTCCTTGGAAGGATCTCAATTGAGTTAGATTTTTAGGAGGAGGCATATTTAGAATAGCTTCAATTTTGAGAGGATCAATTTCTATCCCACGATGTCGAACCACAAATCCTAAAAATTTTCTTAAGGTGACACCAAAGGCGCACTTTAAAGGGTTCATTTTAAGATTATATCATCGTAATCGTTCAAAGACAATTCTCAAATCATATATATGATCATCTTTTTGTTTACTATTGACAACCAGATCGTCGACATAACATTCGACTTGATTATGTATTAGTTCATCAAAAATTCGTGTCATGGCTCTTTGATAGGTTGCACCAGCATTTTTCAGTCCAAATGGCATAACCTTATAACAATATATGCCGATGGGTGTTCGGAAAGATGTATTTACTTCGTCTTCCGAAAATATTTTTATTTGGTTATATCCTGATGATCCATCCATGAAAGAAAATATTGCATATTTTGATGCAATATCAACCATTAACTCAAGAATTGGTAAAGGAAATTCATCTTTTGGACATGCTTTGTTCAAGTCACTGTAGTCTATGCAGACTCTTATTTGTCCATTTTTCTTTTTAACTGACACCACATTGGCTAGCCATGTTGGAAAGTTTTCTTCTCGTATGAAGTCGGCCTCTATCAATTTCTTGACTTCTGCAGATGACTTGTTGCTCTATTTCGACACGCATCCTTCTCGGAGCTTGTTTAATCGGGTTTATGATTTGGTCTATCCCAAGTTTAGGGACTGCAATTTCTGGAGATAAACCAGGCATTTCATCATAAGTCCAGGCAAAACAGTCTTTATATTCCATCAACAATTGAGTTATGTCTTTTATTTCCTCATCATTAAGGAATGAACTAATAAAATTCAGTTTTGGATTTTCATTAGTTCCTAAATTTATTTCTTTTAGTTCATCAATTATCGATTTAATTTCTTCTTCCAACTCCAGAGGAGCATTTTCAATTGGAAGATCAGACAATATTTCGGGATCACATTCTTCTGTGACAGTCAAACAAAATTCTGTATCAACTAATGGTCCCAAAACTCTAAATCTAACACCTTTTTTAGAGTTAGAATTTCGTTTATTATCATTCCACATTTGTTCAATGAAATGTGGTTGTTTTAAAGACCATTGTTTGAGCATTAAACTATTTTGAATGAATTTTCGTGCCCAAGGAGAATATAGCTCAAAAGGAATTTTCATTGATTGTGGAAGATTTTCATCTTCTATTTTTACATCATCTTTAGTGCAAGAAGAAGTAGAGCCAAGTCTAAACTTAATTGGCTTTTTGTCATCATTATATACTTCTTCGACTATTAAATTCTCAATCTTAGAAGTGGAGATTGGAGTTAGAGTCATAGAATGTATATAATGATTGATTTTGTCATACATGGATTCAAATTGTTTCTCTTTGTCTTCTTCTTCTAAAGATATTTTGAATTGGGGTTCCTTTGCAACCAAAGATGTCGTTTCTTCTTCAGAATCCAGGTGGATTTTGAATTTCAGTGGTTTCTTCATTGTGACAATTGGATCTTCTCTCCTTCGTCCTCGTTCTCGGCCTCGACCTCGAGTGCGAGTCTGACGGAAATTAGTCTCTTTTGTCTTTATTGAAGAAAAATCCTTTTCATTTATTTTCTTTTCTTTGTTCTTTTCTTCCATATTTACCGTTGTCTCTTTGGAAGATATTGCTTTATTTATAGGAGCATAATATGCAGCATCTTCATGTATACCGATTTCATGGATTGAAAACGGTTGCAGGTCTCCTATAATACGAAATTCTCATCCTTTTCATAAATATTTGATACATTGATGTAATGAAGAGGGTACCATTTTATATTCATGGAGCCATGGTCTGCCAAGTAAGGCATTAAAAGAGGTGTCTGAATCAATAATGTGAAATTTTGCTATTGTTGCCAAGTCGGCTATTTTTAAGAGCAATGTTATTGATCCAAGGGCCCGTTCTCCTTGTTGATTGAATCCTCTTAACATCATCGTATCCCTTGATATTTGAGAGGCATCAATGTTTAAGTATGCAAGAGTTCTCGCATTCATAATGTTGATTGAAGCACTCGGGTCAATAAGAACTCTCGAAAGTATCGTGTCATTGATGTTTACCGTAATATATAGTGGACGATTGTGTTCGGTTGTTCCGAGCAACAAGTCATTGTCAGAGAAGGTAATCTTTGTTGATTCCTCTAATGAGTAGGCTTCGTTTTGGGTAGTACTGGCAAGTTGAGTTAGGCAAATGTCAGGGTCCGAAAGAGCTTTTATTAATGAATCTCTCATTTCTTTGGAAAGTATAAGAGCGTCATAAATGCTTAATTTTGCAGGTAATTTTCTCAAATGAGCCAGTGCATTCTAATCCACCTTATTGTGAAGATCATCCTTACTTCCTTCAGAAGTTCGAGGATATATTGGAGGAATGATCTTATCTGGTGTAATTATTTGTTTTTCTTTTTCTTGTGGAATTATCCTAGGAGGTAAGATTTTTCCACTTCTCAAGTTAATTTCAACTATTTCTTCAAGTTGATTATCCGATTCATTGGTTTCTGAGTCTGAGGACTCCAATCCTATAGAAATCGGAATTCCTTGTAATTGAAGCGTAGCAATGTCATCTTCATTTGTGTCATTGTCAGATTTCTCATTTTCGTTTTCATTAGTTTGGTTGTCTTTAGATTGATCATATACGATTTGAGCATTGTCTGTAGGGTTAGAATTCAAATGGTCATTCTCAGAAGCATCATCCAGAATGGACAAAATGTACGCAAAACTAGGATTGTTTTTATTCATGATAAAAAGAAAGTCATACAAAGTTATTGGCTTAAGGATTTTTTATCCTTAGGCCGACATAACTATCCTAGTACAAGAGTGAAATGAACTAGAAGGTACAAAAGGAGTTGCAGCCCCTACGTTTGGAAGACCTCTAATCTTTTTCATTTTCTTGATTTTCTTTTTCTTTTCTTTCTTGGGAGATTTTGTAACTTGGTATTTAGCAAAGATCTTTTCAGAAATGCTATCCTTGTTTTTAGGATTAAGTTCCTCTATCGAAACCATATTGACTGATCCCTTTCCAGGTTCTTTCAAGTATTCTTTTGGAATGACTATATTTCCATCTTTGAAATTATGCTCTAACCAGTCTTTGAAGACAAAAAATTCTTCAATTTTATGTCCGAGCATCCTGTGATAAGGACAATAATTAGGATTGTCCTTCATGTCAATATCTGCTGGCCTTTTAGCTTCTGGTAGCTTAAATTCAGGTATTTTAAGCAAGCTACGAAATATTTTACCGACGGCTTCTGTTTTAAATGAATATACTTTATTCATTCTTTGAGCCATTGTTTTCTTCTCAGTTGATACTGGGATTGGTTGTAGAAGTTGTAATTGAGGTGATGTCTGTGATGTCGAAGGATTTTGTCGTTGCTTCTTTTGCTCTGGTTGGATTTGCATCACCTGTTTGCCTTTTTCTGCAATATTTCCAGGTTTCTTTTCAAAAGTTTTGATAGTTTTTGTCTTTTCAGTTTTCTCCATTACACTCATCTGCTTAACCTCTTCCTGAAGATTGGCAGCTTTACTGAGTAATTTTTCAAAAGTTTTTATCGTAAATCCTTTAAGCATGAATGCTATAGGACCATGGATATTTTTGAGCAATATTCCAACAGCATGTTGTTCTTGTAATTGTGGTTCACATTTCATGCTGAGATTTCTCCAGCGTAAAATATAATCTACCAAGGTTTCTCCTGGTTTTTATTTCTCTACCACCAAATCACCAACAGTGGTGTGATGTTGTGCTCCTGCAAAGAGTTGAATAAAAAGGTTTTCAAGCTCTACAAAAGTTTTGACAGATCCGTTGGGAAGTTTTGCATACCAGTCGAAGGCAACTCCCGTGAGACTGTTAACAAATTGTCGAAAAAGGAGAGCGTCATTTCCTCCAGCATTACAGCAGCTTGCTCTAAAATGTGCCAGACGTTGTCGGAGATTTCCCGTACCATCGAACATTTTAAAGACATGAGGAACAAAACCTTTAGGATATTGAACAGAATCAAATTCCTCTGGGTATGGCCTACCCTTTGGAGTTAATGCTCCAGCTTTTGCCAGAGCCATTGTTTCTTTAATCTTTTGTTCCACTATTTTTGTAATATCCTTTTCTGGAGTTTTGTTATGAGGAGAATTCTTTCTCTTTCGAGTGCTTTCCTCAACATCCATCAGTTCTTCTCTGCTTTCAAGGATGTGAATAGCCTCCGGTCTAATGATTTCAATAGCTGAAGAAGGGCCCGCTGGTGGTTTTTGCAAAGTCGCTACTAGTTCTTCTATTCTTTGTTCAAGATGACTTATTTGTTCATCTCGTTGTCGTATCACCTCTCGCAATTCCTCTTCATTTGATTCTCGCGCTAAGGAAGCGGATCGGGTTTCTACCATGTTAACGCTAAGCAACATTCTCATTGGAACTTTCGAAGTATTTTTCCTTTCTTGTCTTGAAAGTTGTTTAATATCTTCTTTTAATTTCTTTAATCTCTCCTGAAATGATTTTGTAGAATGTTTTCTGCAAATCTCTTCTTGTGAATTATCTGCAGGAGTGTTGGTGGTATCAAAATTTCTTTCAGATGATTTTTGTCTCCATACATTATTTTCAAGTATATGGCGAGAATTCTCAGGTGGTGTATCATATCCAGTATAAGGATAATTTGCTTTTTGTAGCATCTGGACCAAGTCTGTCATTTTAGCAGTTGTATTTTCTGCTTCGACGATGAGAATTGTCATATCGAGTTTTGTCATTGGTGACCACTACATCTTTTATTCTAGGGCCCAGTCAAAATTTTATTGGCACTCGAACACAATGTTCATTAATTGGGAATTGATAATCAGTTTCTTGATAATCAGAATTTCCCATTACTAAAATTCTCTTTTTCATGGTGTTGGAGACTGCACAACCCATTTTATCTAATAACTTAGATAATGAACATTTTTATTTTCGTGCTAATCTCTTAAAAACTGAATGTACAGCACGAAATGGGGGAGATCTTTTAGGTTGAAAGGAATTGTCAGTGTATTCAACAGGAATTGGAATATATTGATTTTCCTCCAAAAAGGAAGGATTTCCAAAAATATTCTGTTGAAATTCAGGTGTTTCAAAATTATCGTTTTCGTTCCACCTTTTCTTTCTTTTAAATGAAGGAGTTTCATGAACTTTCCTTGAAGAAGATCCGATCTCATACATAGATGATGGTGGAACATCATCTTCCTCGTAAACTTGTTTTCCTTTCTTATCACTCTGTCTTTTCATTTCTTCAAGGGTGTAAGGTTCTTCAGGTGTATATTCAGGTAAATTATCTGTAAAATTCAGAAAGTCTTCATAAGGTTGGAAGCCAAATTCTTGAAAAGATTGAGAATCAGTTTGATATGGATCATCTAATATGAATTCTGTTTCACTAAATAATCCATAATCATTATGATAAAAGGGAGGATTATCCTCTATTGGTATGTCAATGTCTTGAAAGTAAGAAAAGATCGAATTCGGAGAATCCATTGTGATTTTTCTGTAATTTCAAGAAAAACGAATATTATCGACTTATTTATAAACTGGAAACTTTTATTTTAAAAATTTTAAAATGAAAACAAATGATAACAAAAGATGAGAACAAAGATTCTCCCCAGCGGAGTCGCCACTCTCTTGGTGGCGATGGAAAGAAAGAAAATATATATATGTAGATGCGACCACGGTGGGATGTGGTTCGTGGTGTTTGATGATGATGATGTCATCATGTCATCACCATCCAATATATCATGTCAATGTCAAGGAGTCGCCATCTAATATTAGCCTAGTTTTACTCGTATAAATCCTATGAAGGATTTAGAGAATTTTTAGGACTAATAGTAGAAAAAGGTGTTTATGATAATTCTTATATGAGGATATTCTAGAATAACGTATTCTAGAATTTTCATATTAAGAAAATCATGGTAAACCAGAGATTTCTGTTTTGGGTTCTTTCAGATCTCCTATAGAGGTAAGCCTCTATAGTTAATTACATCTTAAACAATTCTCGATTGTTTAAAAAAACTTTTGATTAATGTTAATCATTTGTTTTCTAAAAGATTTATTTTAAGGAGAGATGTACCCACTATCACTCCCAAATGTCGTTATATCATGTTATTGAATACTTTAGGTATTATGTCTAACCTAAAGGTTTTGGTTTTGTTGTCATGTCGTTGTTGTGTTGAAAAGTTTCAGGTTATATGTCTAACCTAAAAGTTTTGTTTTGTTGTCAATGTCGTTGTTTTGTTGAGAAAAATTTCAGGTTATATGTCTAACCTAAAAGTTTTATTTTGTTTTCAGTGTTGTTGTCTTGTTGAAAAGTTTTAGGTTATATGTCTAACCTAAAAGTTTTGTTTTGTTTTGTTGCTAATATTCTGTCGTCGGCGTCCTGCAAAACAGAGTTAGCACACCCTATAACATGCAAAGAAAATCTAAACGAAATTTCTTGTCTTCATCCTGCAAAGAAAATATTGTCAGAAATAATGTCACAGAATATTTTTTGAATGTCAAGTTATTTCGAAATGTCAACTTCATGCTAATCATATTGTTTTATTTTTGAAATCTCAAATTTTTGTTGATTATGTCAACATCAGATTTATGTTGATTATGTCAATTTCAATTTTAGAATGTCGAATTATGTCGGTCTTGATCTGAAATGTTGAATTGATCTTGAGCTTGAACTTAAATTTTGGGTTCGTGTCTATTCTTGAATTCATGTCTATCGAAAGATTTAAAGTTAAATTCAATACTAATTAAACTAACTTGGGCTCATGTCTGGTTGAACCTAAGTTAAATTCAATGTTGATTGAATTTGATTAACTCGAGTTCATGTCACGTTTCGAACTTAATTTAAAAGGTTTAAATTCAATAATGATTGAATTAACTTGGATTCATGTCTGATTGAATCTAAGTTAAATTCAATGTTGATTGAATTTGATTAACTTGAGTTCATGTCCGTTTGAACTTAAGTTAAAAGGTTTGGTTTTGGATGGACTTAATTAAATTTTAAACCTTGTTTAAATAGGATTTAAAGGTTAATCAAGCCTAATAAATTAGACTTAATTAGAATTATAGACCATTCAAATCCATTTTAGGTAAGGTTTAAGTCTTAATCAAGTCTATTTTGTCGGACTTAGATTTAGGATTGTCTTAAGTTCATTAGAAGTTAAACTCAAGTTCGGTTTGATTTAAGTCTAATGTAGATTAGAATTAACTTTGGTTTGGGTTGAATTTTGGTTCAATGTGGATTGGACGTAAGATTTAGATTAACTTGAGTTCAAGTTGGATTGAATTCAAGTTAGGTCATGTTTGAGTTTAAGTTAGGTTCAATAGTGATTGGACCTAAGATCTTGGGTTAACTTGAGTTCAAGTTGGATTGAACTCGAGTTGGGTTATGTTTGAGTTAGGTTCAATGTGGATTGAACCTAAAGTTTAGGTTAACTTGAGTTTAAGTTGGGTAGGGTTTAGGTCTAAGGTATAATTAAGGCTTAATGGTTTAATTAGGTCTAAGGTTTAGACCTAATTAGGATTTGAATTTAGTTAAGACTTAGTTAGTTAAGACTTAATGGTTTAATTAGATCTAATGGGTTAGACCTAATTACGGTTTAGGTTTTATTAAACCTTAGATAGTTAAGGTTTAATGATTTAATTAGGTCTAAGGGTTAGACCTAATTAGGGTTTAGGTATGATTAAACCTTAGTTAGTTAAGGCTTAATGGTTTAATTAGGTCTAATGGTTAGACCTAATTAGGGTTTAGGTATGATTAAACCTTAGTTAGTTAAGGCTTAATGGTTTAATTAGGTCTAAGGTTTAGACCTAATTAGGATTTGAATTTAGTTAAGACTTAGTTAGTTAAGACTTAATGGTTTAATTAGATCTAATGGGTTAGACCTAATTACGGTTTAGGTTTTATTAAACCTTAGATAGTTAAGGTTTAATGATTTAATTAGGTCTAAGGGTTAGACCTAATTAGGGTTTAGGTATGATTAAACCTTAGTTAGTTAAGGCTTAATGATTTAATTAGGTCTAATGGTTAGACCTAATTAGGGTTTAGGTATGATCAAACCTTAGTTAGTTAAGGCTTAATGGTTTAATTAGATCTAATGGGTTAGACCTAATTAGGGTTTAGGTTTTATTAAACCTTAGTTAGTTAAGGTTTAATGGTTTAATTAGATCTAAGGGTTAGACCTAATTAGGGTTTAGGTATGATTAAACCTTAGTTAGTCAAGGCTTAATGGTTTAATTAGGTCTAAGGGTTAGACCTAATTAGGGTTTTGGTATGATTAAACCTTAGTTAAGGATTAATGGTTTAATTAGGTCTAAGGGTTAGACCTAATTAGGGTTTAAGTTTGATTAAACCTTAGTTAGTTAAGGCTTAAAGGTTTAATTAGGTCTAAGGGTTAGACCTAATTAGGGTTTAAGTTTGATTAAACCTTAGTTAGTTAAGGCTTAGTTAGTTAAGGCTTAAAGGTTTAATTAGGTCTAAGGGTTAGACCTAATTAGGGTTTAGGTATGATTAAACCTTAGTTAAGGCTTAATGGTTTAATTAGGTGTAAGGGTTAGACCTAATTAGGGTTTAAGTTTGATTAAACCATAGTTAGTTAAGGCTTAAAGGTTTAATTAGGTCTAAGGGTTAGACCTAATTAGGGTTTAAGTTTGATTAAACCTTTGTTAGTTAAGGCTTATTGGTTTAATTAGGTCTAAGGGTTAGACCTAATTAGGGTTTAAGTTTGATTAAACCTTAGTTAGTTAAGGCTTAAAGGTTTAATTAGGTCTAAGAGTTAGACCTAATTAGGGTTTAAGTTTGATTAAACCTTAGTTAGTTAAGGCTTAAAGGTTTAATTAGGTCTAAGGATTAGACCTAATTAGGGTTTAAGTTTGATTAAACCTTAGTTAGTTAAGGCTTAAAGGTTTAATTAGGTCTACGGGTTGGAACTTAATTAGGGTTTAAGTTTGATTAAACCTTAGTTAGTTAAGGCTTAAAGGTTTAATTAGGTCTAAGGGTTAGACCTAATTAGGGTTTAAGTTTGATTAAACTTTATGTTTAAGGAGGTTAATTAAGTTTAGTATGTTTTTAAACCTAATTAAGGGAGTTTAGTTCTATGTTAAAGTTTAATATGTCCTTAAACTTAATTAAAAAAAGTTTAATTTTTATTAAACCTAATTTAGTTAAGGTTTAATGGGTTAATTAAGTTTAGTATGTCCTTAAACTTAATTAAAGAAGTTTAATTTTTATTAAACCTAATTTAGGTAAGGTTTAATTGGTTAATTAGGTTTAGTGTGTCCTTAAACTTAATTAAAGGAGTTTGATTTTTGTTAAACCTAATTTAGGTAAGGTTTAATTGGTTAATTAAGTTTATTATTTCTTTAAACTTAATTAAAAGAGTTTGATTTTTATTAAACCTAATTTAGGTAAGGTTTAATTGGTTAATTAAGTTTAGTGCGTCCTTAAACTTAGTTAAAGGAGTTTGATTTTTATTAAACATAATTTTGATAAGGTTTAATTGATTTAAATATCATTTTAAGCCTTAATTGAATCTAATCTTCTCATTTTAGACTCAAGTGAGGCTTATTATTAGCCTATCATAGGCTAGAACCATTTTCAAACTTAAATTGTTGATGAAAATAGTTCAATTTTACAAAAGGTCATTTTAGGATCAAAATTATTTAATTAATAAATGCTTTTAACCCTAAATTTCCAAATGTCATTCAAGATTGTTTCTATGACTTAGAAATATTTTTCCTAGGGTCATTGTTTGTTGCCCTATCATTCCTAGTCATTTGTATTTTTATTTTCTTAATTTTCAAATTTTTATAATTATTATTTGAAATAATTACAAAGAAATTTGAAAATTCAAGAAAAGTATCCTAGGCATGTTTTTTGTCCTTAGAAAAATTATGGAAGGTCCCTAAGAACATAAAGATAAATGCCTCAAAGTTTCATATTTTTTTTATTTATAAATAATTTTTAATAATTAAAATACTCCAGAGTGTATTTAATTAATTAAAAATTAAATACTAAGAATAAAATTATGACTTTTGTCTCATAATTTTTTTCTCTTCAAGAGCTTTCCAGAGGTATTTTTATTTTATTTTTAGGACCTCTGGTTAAAGAGATATGAATTTTTGAAGTTTAAGGGATTAAAAATTTTTTTTTTTTTAATACCGCGCCGCCGAACTCACGCCCGTTCGACGCATGTCCTCGGACGCGTCGAACGGGCGGGAAGATCCCGTGCAGCAGTCGGACCGCGGGGCTCCGTTCGGCGCAGAAAATTCGGGATTTAGTCCCGAAATTCCGTAGCCATTGAACTTCAAACATTAATATCTCACTCATTTCTTGATGAAATTGAGTGATTTTTTTTTTAAATGCTCATCTAGATAAGTAGTATCAATCCATACGGTGATGATACACTTTTGAGCTATCAAAATACATGATTTACTAAAAACATGAATTATTTTGCAAATATAAATTCCATACCTTGGCCACAAGTGGATCAAGTCAGATCAGACCCTATGGTTGTCTTCTTGGACCCCAAGAGAAGATTGTGGAAGCAGCAATTTATTCCATAAGTTGTGGTTGGAGAGGAATTTGGGAATTGGTCCTAATTTGGGCTGATTTTGAAAATGGCTCAAATTGGCCTAAATGGGTTAGATCTATTGCTGGGTTTCACTCCTAAAAGATAGTGGGGAGTCTTAGGAAGAACTTTTATGTTGGGAGCAGGAGGATTTGGGCAGCCTATAGGTCTCACTAAATATTTTCTTCCTCCTTAGCTAGTTTTGGCCAAGGGCTCTATTTATAGCCAAATGATGGAGTTGGCTTGCCTTAGGCTGTTCTTGGGCATTACTTATCTCCCCTACATGCTGATTGGGTGATCAATTGGCAGGAGATATGCTTAGATTTTTCTCTATAAGTATTTCATGATGAATTTCATCTCTTTGCCTCTTGTCCATTGGCCATTGTGGGAGGTTACTTGTGAGCTGTTATTAGGCTTGCTAAGGAGCTTACAACTCAATCCATGAGCTTAAGAAGTGATGACACATAATCTAGCCTTCATCATCACCATTTACCATGGTAAAGAGGGGTTACATGTGAGGTTTTCTCCTCATTGGGTGGCTTGGGTGGTGGTCATTTTTTGACCTATGTTGGCTGGCCACCTTAAGGAGGGAATGAGGGAGGTGATGACAACTCATTCCATGCATAACCATGGGGGTTAAGCCATGAATGATGGGCTTTAGGATGGGCTTTAAAATGGACTTTGTATATGTTAAAGAGGCTTTTAAAATGAATTAGCCCAATTAAATATGAAGAGCCCATTTGTATTTTCATCCCTCCCCTTTAATTTCCATTTTAATTAATTTTTTTTATTAATTAAAATTGGTAGAAATTATTTGATTAATCAATTTTACTAATTGAAAATGATTTCAAATTAATTAATTGATTATTTTTGTCATTTTATGTCATTTTATGATTTTTAATTTAATTTTCATTTTAATTATGTCATTTAATCAAAATGTTGAAAATTAAATCATTAATCATTTTAATTAATCAAAATAATTTTGAAATTAACTATTTGATTAATTTTGTTATTTTTATGTTATTTTTATGTCATTTTTATCTATTTTAATTAAAATAGATAAGTGTTGACCAATTTTGACTTGGGTTGACCTGAGTTAGCCCAAATTGGTCAAATTGATTTTAAGATGTCCAATGTCTGTGATTTTGTAATTGTGGTGTTTTAAATGTGTTAGTGGGTGAAAAGGTTGATTTATGGGTCAACAGGACTGGTCATTAGGTCTGGTCTGACCAATTTGACCAAAGTTGACTTTTTAGGTCAAAGGGGTGACCTATGGGGTCAACAGAGTAGGTCACTAGGTCTGGTTTGACCAATTTAACCAATGTTGACTTTTTAGGTCATAGGGTTGACCTATGGTGTCAACAGTGTAGGTCACTAGGTCTGGTTTGACCAGTTTGAGCAAAGTTGACTTTTTAGGTCATAGGGGTGACCTATGGGGTCAACAGTGTAGGTCACTAAGTCTGGTTTGACCAAGTTGACCAATGTTGACTTTTTAGGTCATAAGGGTGACCTATGGGGTCAACAGTGTAGGTCACTAAGTCTGGTTTGACCAATTTGACCAATGTTGACTTTTTAGGTTATGGGGTTGACCTATGAGGTCAACAGTGTAGGTCATTAGGTCCGGTTTAACCAATTTGACCAAAGTTAACTTTTTTAGGTCATAGGGGTGACCTATGGGGTCAATAGTGTAGGTCATTAGGTCTGGTTTGACCAATTTGACCAGAGTTGACTTTTTAAGTCATAGGGTTGACCTATGGGGTCAACAGTGTAGGTCACTAGGTCTGGTTTGACCAATTTGACCAGAGTTGACTTTTTAGGTCATAGGGTTGACCTATGGGTTCAACAGGGTAGGTCATTAGGTCTGGTTTGACCAGTTTGACCAAAGTTGACTTTTTAGGTCAAAAGGGCATTGACTCATTGTAAAATGAGGTCAATAGGTTGTGCTACCACTTGAAGTATATATTCCATCTCTTAGGGTTACAGTTTCAAACAAGATAACCGAAGAAGAAAATGTAAAATTACGACTTGAACAACTTTAACATTTAGAAGGCAAGCATCTACAATCTTAACAAAATCTTAAATTATACCTAGCAAAAATGATACAGGCCCACGACAAATTGGTTCACCCTAGTACATCTCAAATTGGCAAATCGGTCTTAGTTCTCCAAATACCTATCCTTGCTCACTGAAAAATAGGTGGAAAATTCGAACCAATGTAGGAGGCTCATATGTTGTTGAAAATCATACTCTGGAGGATCTTACCTATTGGTAGACTGCCAAGGAGAAAGAATTATATGCCCAATCAATGGGCGATTCTTGAAAAAATATTGTGCGACATGAAGAACGATGACTCATTTATAAACTGGAAAAACAATAATGAAAATGAAAAATGAATTTCCTGACGATCAATGCCCTTTTAAAGACATTTCTTTCTGTTCATATAGCATGTTTTTATGAACATCATCCCTTTCATAGTAAATTAAATGAATTTCATATTAAAAAATTGAATATAAACTAAGTCTGATATGTTTCCTTTAACATGTTACTCACAAAAAAAATGTCCAACAATAGACTTTTGTTCACCTTTCAAAGTGGTGTATGTTTGGCACTGGATGGCCGGTGCATTGAGAAAGGATCGAGGATCCATTTCGATTTCGATCTGACACAGGTTGAGTTACTATATAATGATGGCTGCTAAATATTGTCAACAAAGAAGAAGTAGAAGAGAAATTTCTTGTATTGGAAATTAGGACACGATAACATGATATCACTAAAGGAAAAAAGACACTGAAAAATTGATATCAGTATTAGTTGTTGCAGCACATGGGATCGTAGAAGATCAGTTGCTAGAGTCAATATGTTCACATCGGGATTGACTCGATCTTAAAGATGAAATTGAAACAAATGACTTAAACAACTTGAAGAAAAGGACGGCGATGCATGAGATTTGAATTTCTAATTCTTGAATATACACCCAGCAAGGTATATCCTACTCTGGGAGTTAAAAATCTAGATCACGAAGAAGAAGAAGCAATAGAAAGAACAATCTTTGCACCGGTTTCATATCTATCAGTACTTGACCTTACAATGTCAGAAAAATCAGTTGAAAGATAGATTATTTCTAAAGAAGAATTGAAACTTATCCAGTCCTTCAAACGACATTATTTTGAACAATTCAAGTATATCAATGGTCAAACTGTCGATATACTTGAAGGTATGCAATTGGTCACCAAGGTCTATGATGAAGATGAACAAGCAACCATTGTTGAACATGTAATGGAAGCACTTGATCGAGGACAGTTGGACAGTTGGAAAAGAGGACATACTCAGAACCCAACAAATGGATATGTGGAAAAGGGCGACTAACTATCCAATATGGATGTTCGTAAAACTATGCCAAAGACAGAGATGGGAATCCTCCGAGAATCTTACAATATGAATGGGTAGACTCAATGCCCATTATAGTCATTCAGATTATCAAGCGATTGGTGGCTTGGTTGTATTTCTGATAGTTGTATTATCAATATTTATGAAGCGGGGGACTGATCCCACTACATATTGATATTCATGATTTCGAAAGACCTTTCTGTACATTGTGACTGCAGAACAGATGCTCTTTTATGTTCAGAAGAGAAATACATATTATAGGACCTGACAAATTCCATGATTCCTACCAAATTCATCTTCCACCTGAATTAGTTTTAGATCTGCAAGGGAATGGAGTTGACGTGGCCAAACACTCAATACCAAGTGTGAGCAGGCAAAAAATTTCGATAGCATTGTGAAGAATGCATCCTGAAAAGTGACCAATTGGTTACAAACCTATTCAGAACTTGAAGGACTGCAACCTTTAAAACTACCATGACTCCATGAAGATCTAAGCACCTAAGACATAGTTGACAGAACTTGTTTCAGATAGTATCTTGTAGTGCTAGACATTCATAGTAGGTCTAGTAGCATCAAGGTTATGAGGATGACAGAAAGACAATGTGCAACTTTTGACATGATATTTTCCAGATAGCTTGCGTTATAACATTTTACCTGTAACATATAATGTACTATTGACTTTTCTTATTGACACTTTTGTCAATGTACATTATCTTTGGTAATGGGATAAAATCATATAAAAAATCCCCAGCTGTTGATAATGCTTGTGTAGGTACAAAGATGCCAGGATGAACACTTACAACTAAAAATGACATAATTTAAACTAAACAAAATTCTATGAAACAACATGAGACTTACATTTCGACTTATAAAGTGAAATCTCCAGTGAATACATTCCTATTTATGTGCTTTTTCTCACATAAATTTTATCGGTTGTAAGGCCTTCCTAACACTGAATTATGGCTTTCCTTTAGCTCTTTTTTGGTATAGGACATAAGTCTACTAGCATACTTCCAAAAACTGATAATGCTGACATTTGACTTTTCTTAGTAGTTCAATAAGATCTCTTTAGATGGAATATGGCATCTACTCTCTCTAGCTACTGGATGTATGGCCTTCCTAAAATGGAATTATGGCTTTCCATTAACACTTCTTTGGGATAGGATATAAGTCTCCTAGCATTCCTTCCCAACACCGACATACAGACATTTGACATCTCTGAGAAGTAGAATAAGACATCCTTAGATGGAATATGACATATATTCTCTTGTTATTGGATGTAAGACCTTTCTGACGTGAAATTATGGCTTTCTTCCAGCACTTCCTTTGGGATAGAACATAAGTTTTTTAGAATTCCATCCCAAAACCGACTGACATTTGACATGTCTGGGAAATAGTATAAGATCTCCTTAGATGGAATATGGAATCTATTCCTTTTTTCTATTAGATGTGAGACCTTCTTGACACGAAATTATGGCTTTCCTTTATCTTTGGAAAAGCATATTAGTCTTGAAGCATTCTTTCCAAGAAAGGCATACCGAGATTTTGATATCTCTCAAAGATGGTATAAGACCACCTTTAATGGAATATGGCACCCACCATTTTTTTTGCTATTGAATGTAAGCCTTTTATGACACAGAATCATAGCTTTATTATAGTCTTATCACTCCTCTATCCAATAAAATACCTAAAATCGTATAACCTTATCTTTTTCAAAACTATCGACAAGCTGACAATTCATAGGTTATCTACATCGTTCTAGTCAACGCCAATATGTGTGGCATACTTATTTAGTATCCCACACATCTTAGAGGCCATTTATTGACCTCACCTTTATGAGGACCCAAATTAACACCCACGGACATGAGAGGTCTTGAGTTATTTGCACTGAATCAAGATCCCTAGACACCTCTTTAAAGAACTAATGATCATTATGATCATTAAATTCATTTTAGGAGGCGGTCTACCAATATTGACCCCTTTTAACTCATCTATGGTTCCCTCAAACCCTAAACATTGGATTGAGCCCACTACACCCTTTTTTGGGATCAAACCATGATGACATTCCAAAATGGTCAGATCAGCAATGGAAAACCTTGATTTGGTCAACCCATGATCCGAAAGTCACCATATGGACCATTTGGTCAACCCTAAGACCAAATTGATGAAACTTGGTCAAAATGGTCAATTTTGAACCCAACGACCAGCCCTTAGACAATTTGGTCTGTGAACTACCACAAAATTCAATATTCAAAAGATAGTTTTAGTTTAGTTTTGCAAATAGATAATTTAATAATTACATTGTCAACTATATACGCAAGTATACGTATCGTTCAAGTAATACAGGGCCCTAGTGGAGTCCTAGTTATTGATCTCATGAGGAAGGCAAGAACTCTACAAAATATACCAAAGATGTTGAAATCCAACACCCAGTTCACAACACAAGTTCAAGTACTATTTAATATGCTAATGCAAAGATAACAACAACTAGATTTACTACAAGTTACTTCTAAATTGTATAAGCAAGATTAACTAACACACACACTAAGTTTTGTAATTGAAAGGTCTATATATGGAAAAGTATCTTTCCTCTTGCAATGATTCTATGGTGAGTGATTGATATAGATTGATAGGAGCAATCATATTCTTTACCCTCGTCAGAGTACCCCCTCTTCCAAGTATGAACAAAACATTGGAAATCCTAGGCTTAGTCACTAAATCCGTGATTAGGCTGGGAGGATACTGGCTATCACTTCAGAGCTCCCACTTCCCTTCACCTGAAGGCTAACCTTAGCTTTAGTTACCAAACTTTAGGACCAAATTGGAGATTTCAGCCTGTCACTCTAAAACATCAAATTCGAAGCCCATTAAACCATATTTTTCTATTTATTTAAACTCAATTCCCATGAACGTTACAACACATTCATGGACATTAAATAGATTCTCCACTATTATTGTAGAACACTTGGTCTTTCTGGATTTGATGTTTGACAACAGATTTAAATAATTCAATTGGTTAGATTGAAAAGAAAATGAAGTTAGAATTGGAAAACTAACACAATTTCTTTAACATTTTTATGGCACATTAAATCTACATCAACACTTCACCACATCTCATTGCAAGGAAAAAGATAAATAAATCTACTTAGAACACATGAGGAAGATACAAAAAAATATGGATTTTATATATGTAAGCAAAGTCATACAAACACCAAAGTAAATACAACTTATCTCTTTCTCTTCCCCAAGTAAATCTCTTGTAGTTCCTTTGAATCTTTTTTCTCTCTTCTCTTCAACACTCAATTCTCTACTTAGAATGGTTAGGAAGAAGCAATCTCTCAGTTTACTCCTCCTACACTCCTCAGAGAATAATACCTCACAATACAAGTCTTCTACACACTTTCTACAAACCCTAACACACTCTCCTGACTTCTCTCTAACACACACTACTCTCTCATGCCCACACCCCATCTTTTGGCGACCAAAATGGTCTAATATAAGTTAGAAATAAATTCCCTAAGATTTTCTTCAAGCACCCCTTCAAAAAGTCATCCAAGTACATTGAATTTGAGTTCCACCGACTTTGGGCACCAACAACACTGGATAAGGCATCTGGGCTGCCAAATATTGTTTGAACTCTCTGGAATTGGGTGCCAACGGTGCCCATTCTGGCACCGGCGGTGCCAAAAGTCAATTTTCTTTATTTTTCTCTTTTTTTGTCCAAATTCGTTCCTTTTCATTTCCTTTTGCTCCAATCACCTAAAATCATCATACCTGCAGTAAAACATGAAAAATACCTTCCTTTAAAGTGCAATATCACCAAAAATGAGTAAAATTATATAGCAAAAACTTAATATATTTTTTGTCCATCAAAACCCCACAAACTTAATTATTACATGTCCTCAAGTAATCCTTTTACTAGATAAAAATATAACTCAAAGTAGTGAAATTATCACTTATAGAATACTATGATTTTTTATTTAAATGAATATAATGGCAACTCTTAGAAAGAAGTCCATTAACTCAGGTTGAAACTACAGCTATAAGAACATTCAGTAGTCAAGTCTAAGAGTTCAAGATTCTTATTCATCTCAAGATGAAACATAATTTGTCATATTAAGGGTGCCTTGAAAGACTATATGAAAAGGAAGCTCAAGCAAACTCCATTATAAAGTAGGCTAATACTTTAAATATAAATTTTGAAATGTAACTAAGTTCTTCCTTTAGGTTGATTCAAGTGAAGCCAATTTTTTATTATGCATTTCATGAAGCTTCTCGTCACATATATCTTTATTCTTTTTCTCTTTTTCTATTTCTTTAAGATTTTTTTTCAATCCTTCTTTTCTTTCTTTTTCCTTTTTTTTATATGAGGATTATTATATATGGATAGCCTATAATGGTTTTAAACTTCACTCTCCTCTTTTTAAAGTTCAAACATGAGACACTTCCTTAATTTATAAATATATATCAACTTTATAATTCATCATAAAGTCACAATCCTTTCTTCACACATAGTTCTTTAAGTCTCTTACCATTTCAAAAATACAGTTTTTTTTTACTTTAAATAGTCAACTATAATCAAATCCTTTCATACTAAATATCTTACCCTACAAAATTAACCTTTATTACTAAAAACTTTCATCCAAATCTACCATAATATTTAAATGAAATCAAAAATTTAGTTATCTAAAGTTAGGTTCAACTACCAAAAGTTATGCTAATAATTTTTGAAAATATATTAATTGAGAGCAAATAAGAGTTAAAACTTCAACCCTCCCCCAAACTTAAGTTTTTCAATAAATTTGAAATGGTAGAGAATAAAATAAAACTAACATTTTTAGTTGGGATTTTGAAATCTTTTAAAGAATCAAAATCAAATTGATCTCATATAGATGATAGTTTAAATAATCAAATACTTTACCACAAGACATGTATTTATCCCGAAGAATAGATACATTACTTAGCAGTAAGACTTGATCAAATAAACTAAAGAATTCATGACATTCATTTGGTCTGTGAACTATTGTTGACCGACAATTCCCCCAATCTAATAAGGAATTAGATAGGGTTTATATTAATATGGGGTCTTTAAGTTTCCTATAAGGGACAGCCCTTATAGTTAATTACGTCTTAGATAACTGAAGTCACCTAAGAAAACTTTTGATATAGATCAGGAAATACTATACTTATGACATCAAAAGGATAGGTTTCTTCAAGGAGATGTGGTAATAGAAAATTCAATAGGTGAGTGGCTTAAATTTCATAATAAATTTTGAAGGAGTCCAAAGGAAAGAAAGGCTAGAGGAAACGACATAGATCCAAGAGAGATATCGGTGTTTTCCCGAACTATCCTATGGCTTAGCTTCAATTTAAGATGTTTATTTGATGTTTCATCCTGTAAATTTTATTATTTAGGACTTATATTCACTTGACACTGATCATGTGATTGGCGTGGAAGATAGGAGGATTTATGTCATACCTGATGACAACCTTGGAATCCTAAGAGGAGTTAGGGCTTATATTGCACACATGGTCATGCAAAGGCCTAAAGAGATAAAGTGAGGATTTATGCTGCACTGGGCAAGCAACCTCGAAGTCCTATAACTTGTTGTTTTAATTTCTAAAGAGTTTTGCTGTTAAAGATGGTCATGGTGCCCACTATGTATGCTCCAAGCTCCTCGTCGTGGCAAGTTCAGCTCAAAGAAGTGTCAATTGAAGAGACAATAGAAATGTCATGTTTTGAAATATTTAAATTGAGGTGTCTTAATATTTTATTAGGGGAATATTAAAGTTGATTATAGCAACACCGATTAAGATCCCACGGTTTCATCATCCCATCACCACTATTTTCATCAGATTCACTTAGTCCAAATGATTTTACTCAACTGGACTTAATGAGTTCCATACTTTCATTTAAACCATGGGAAAACCCCATTAACAACACGTAGGTTACCTCATCTGAGGGATTCCCGATAATCCAATGAGACATTTTAATTTAGTTGCAAATCTGATTTTTGTTTTTTTTTGTGATTAAAGTCATATTTTATATTTTGACTGTTGTTGTTGTGAATTTTATCTTATTTTGATTTTAAATTTTGATTTTTTGTTTTGGTTTTATGGCTATCCTAGAAGTTTTAGTTTCCATGCATGGTGGCATTATTGTTTAACATGTAAGCTTATATGCAAGAAGAGTAAAAAAGTTGCAGGAAAAGAATGTGTTGTAAACTATAAAAGTGTACCCCGAGACTTTAGTATTTTTGCCTTAAACATTTATATTTTCAGGAAAGTAAAACCTATGGATAGGTTTGTCACAAGCATACTAAACCCTTTGTCATAACTTGGTGCATCATATTAATTTATTTATGAAATTTCTTCATTTAAAAAATATCATAGGTCCAGTTGTCCTACTGGGTGTCCAGAACATTTGTGAAACCAGCCTAGAAGGTATCTAGACATTTCACAATCCTTTTGAGCTTCCTTGAGTTCATTTGAACTTATCATAGTTATTAAATGATTCATATGCTTCATATCCTTGTGCTTAGTAAGCCAATGTTTTAATCATCCCAAAAGATGGGGTAGTTATCATTTGATATTTTACTTAGGGATTATGTAAGTGAGGGCCTTTAGGGGCAAACTTGATTTATGGAAGAATTTAATCAATTTTCATGGGCTTCTAGTGTTTCAAAAGTGGTTTAAGATTAAAATTGTTTCCTTTTCTGATCCATATTAGTCAATTTTCAATTAAGCCTAGCTCACTGCTAAGCTCTTAACATTTTAGTGGGTATATTTATTTCTTTAGAAAAAAAAGTTGTGTCTTTTCATGATTTTGAGTCTTATAAAAAAATATTGAATTATCATTCAAATAGGGGTGTTAAATAAATGGGGCACCAACTTCCAAAATCAAACCCTAACCTTAAGGATCTTTTAATTTAGTTTTTTAATCTCTTTTAAATCATAATGATTAATTAAATTATAAATTTTATCTTTTAATGTCACATAAATGAGATGGGTTTTTACCATTTATCCCTTTATATTTCAATCATTCAAACATAATTATTAAGATCATTCATTGCCCTTTTCCCACTTTAATTAAACCTAAAGATTTATTAAGATCGAATTTTTTAAAAATTACACTTTTACCCCTAAAGGCCTTTGTCACCTCGTAACTCATTAAGTTTAACTCAAATAACTTTGAAATTTTTATATGACTCCACTTATGGGTTAATTAAAACATCAGAGTAGAAATTTTAATTTTTTAAGTTTTAATTTAACTTATATATTCATTTTAATGCAAAAATAGGTATTTTCAATGAAAATTCAGTAACCTGTCAAAAAGAAAGCCTTTGACTTTGAAATTTTTATTGGAGGTAGAACTAGACCAGCACTTGGACCAAATTTTATAGTTTTTGAGTTTTAATTTTATTATTAAAATTATTTTAATTTTTAGATTATTAATTAAATATAAAATATTTTTTAGGTTGATAATTAAGTTTTGTACTTTTCTTAGATCTCTCTGAGGTCAAGGACCCAGAGAATCAAATTTCATATTTTTCTAATTTTTCTTTTAATTATTACAATTATTTTAATGAGAATTTAAGGAAATTCTATTTTAGCCTTTAAAAATTGATTTTAACCCTTTAAAAATTAATATCTTTTCTTAGAAAATCAGGAAAAATATCTCAATTGTTACTAAATGCTTAGAAGATAATTTATAACATTTCCAATCATTTTATTAATTTTATGATTTTTGTGAATTTTTAATTATTTAAATATTAGAATAATGCTTAAAAAAGAAAATTTTATTTTTATTATAATTTTATTTTTTAAAGACTCCTCTGATCTCAGAGGACTCCCAAAATTATTTTTGAATTTATGAAGTGTATTTTAATTATTATAATTATTTAATTGCCAAAAATGTGGTTTAACTTGAAAATTTTATTTAGGTTACTTAAATTAACTCCAATTGGTCTGAAATTTTTATGGGAAGTTCCTCTGACCTTAGGTTATAGTGGAGAACAAAAATCAAGTTATTTTCATTTATGTTTAGACTAATTTATTTTTACTTAACTTTTAGGTCTTAATTACCATTAGAGTTGTACTTAATGATTTAAACCAAGTTTCTATTTTTCCTAGGGTCCTCCGATCATAAGTAACCTACCAAAATTTATCTTGCAATTTTCTGTACTTAATCAAATTTCATATTTTTCTAATTTTCTTTCATTTTTATGAATTTTCTACACCAAGTTATGGATTTTTTAAGTTGGGCTAATTTAAATAATGCAAAAATACCCTTAATTTCCTAGTTATCCAGCGCGGTGTCGTGCCATTCTTAGCCGCTACAAAAGACCATGCGGCGGTCTCCTATTTGTAGCCATCTGATTACATGTCCACGCGGCTGGGCTTTATGTATCTGAATTCTGTCCGACTCCATCCTAGCCGTCCAAGCATTACATGCACAGTCAAACGGCGCTCCTTCATCGCCTTCAACTGGTCTGTCCCGAGAGCCATCCACCTTCTAGACCTAAGAACTCGAGCTAGAATCAACCAAATCACATGGGGTTTGTTCTTAGAGCTTCATCTGACCTAGTTAAACCTATCCATCAGTTTATACGGTATGAAATACGGTCTACACATGTATAAGATCAGAACAAGCTTGGATGAAGAATGAGTCCAATACTTTTGTCTGAGAGGGGAGGCCTCAATCAAATGGTTGTGGTAACTTTGATTGGTCCCAACGAACCTCCAGATGGAGCCTTGTGTTGTGGTGAACTGTATGGACCTGAATTCGACCAAGGCTGATTTCAAGTGTTGATCAAAGTCTGGTGTAGAGGCTCTCTGTGATGGAGCTTTGATGGGGGTCTTCTTCTTCCAATGTTGTGAAGTTGTGGGTATAATTAATTTGAGTTTGGTGTACTGTGGAGCTGTGGTGGAGTATTTTCTAGTTCCAACTGAGATTTTAGTGGAGAAATTTATCTCAAGCAGGGGGAACTAGAGGGGGAAAATGGCTAGAATGAGCTTTAGGAGGTCTAGAGAAGCTCTAGTGAAGTTTTGGCAGAGTTTTCTTAGAAATTTTTCAGCACCTGAATTTTTTGCGTGAAGGGTGGCTTCTATAGCCATGGCCAATTGGCTGAGCTCAAGGCTTGGCTTTGGGTGCTTCAGGCTGCTTAGGGTGAGGGTTGAGTAGTGTCATTGATTACTGAGGAGATGTCTCACTGACAAAGCTCAATTTTGAGTTTCAAGGGGTATGGGGGGCTCCAGCTGAGCCATTCTGGTGGCTAGGGTGGTCGGGAAGGATAGGGAAGTTGGATGGCAGGTTGATGGGAGGCAACGGAGGAATTAATGAGGTTAATTACCTATCATGATGGGTGGTTTGCTTTGAGTAATTGGTTAAGCCAAAAGGTAAGGGAGAGTTGACCTTGGTGAAGGACCTTTGGTCCATGGCTCAATGGACTTGGGTCTACTGGGTTTTGGCTACTCTTTGGGGTCTCAAGGTGCGTTATGGTGGAGCCAACTTGGTTAGCTTGGTTCAATTTAAGTGACATTTGGGTCATGGGTTCAATTTAGGTCATTTTGGATTTAGTTTGGGCTAGGTTTAGTTTAAGCTTGGGTTAGACCCACTTGATTGTTCAAAGTGATTTATTTGATTGTCATAAAGTGTTTAGAAGAGGATTGAAGTGGTTTTGAATAGGTTTGGGGTTTCAATTTAGCTTAATTTGGTATTTTGGTCAATTTTTGGCCAGTTGGGTTAGCTTGGGTTTAGGTTAGGCTAGGGTTGTGTTCGAGGCTAATTGAAGGTTCCAAATGGTCTAGGGGGATGTTAAAAAGAGTTCCCAACACTAATTAGGTGGAAATATTGGGTTTAGGGAATTCAATTTGATGACATTTGGGCACGTGTTTAATTAAGGTCAAAACTGAGGGTTTTGATTTAAAGCGGGTTTGGGTAAGAATTTGGCTCACATTGGGGGAAATTCATGGTTCAATTTTGTTTAGGGAAGTTTTATGAAGAGTTTAGAATTCAAATTGAGTGGAAATTTGTTGACATTAGGTTAATTTGGGGGAAATGTGTCACTTAGTCAAATTGAGGATTTTGGATTTTAAGTGAAATTGACTAAAATGTAGGTCAAATTGAGCTTGGATTTTGATTATGTTTGAAATTGGGTCCAAGGCTAGATATGTTGAATTAAAGTTTGAAATTGAAATTGGGCAAGATTGGAGTCAATTGGGTGGACTTTGGGTTTAATTTGGGCACTTTTGGGTTAAGTGAGTCAAATTGGGGCTTTTGATCAAATTGGGCTAAATTGGTTAAATTGGGTCATGTGGTAATTAAGAGAAATGAAAATGGAAATATTTATGTGGTTTTGGGAATTTTTGGATTTTTGGGCTAAGAGGGGCATTTTGGTAATTTTGTAAATTTTGGGGCTATTTTGAAAATTTTGGCAAATTTTCTTAATTTTGGTCAACTTGAGTGGTAGGGAGTATTTTGAAATAATTTTGGAAAAAAATAGGTAATTTAGGTATCTTTGGGTAAAATTAGGGTTTAGTGGTATTTTGGGTAGGTTTCACGGCAAAGGGGTCAAAAATTGAAATTTTGGAAAAATTGAGGTTGGTTAGAAATGAGTAGTATGGGATTGTTTAGATTGAGCCATGGACCAAACGTAACCCTCATTTGTTCCTCTATGTGGTGGTTCCAGCCTCTTTAGCTGTAGGCTTAGGGTTGGACCACCCACATGTGTTTCTAAGAGTTAAGGGATCAAGGTGGGATGTGCTTTATTTAGGGTTGTGAGTGTGAAGTGTGTGTATGATGTAAGCTCCAGACTTCCCGGGGTAAATCTTAAGGTCTGAACTCCTATAGAAGACTTCTCTTGGGCTTCCTTATGCTTGGTCTTTTCCTCGCAAAAGCTGGAATAAGCTTATGAAAACTCCCTGTGAAGTACGAAAAGTTTGAACTTCTAAAGGGGAAGGGTTCCAAGGCTAGTCTTCTAAGAATGTTACTAGGAGAGTCATATGGCTAGACCCTAGGCTATTCTAAAGAGAGACTAGACTTCAACCAAAAGTGAGGTCAACACTCATGGATTATCTAATGAGGGGAAGCCAAGACATGGAACCAAGCTTTCACCACGAGTGAACTCACTAATGATTATCTTAGGGATGTTCAAATATGATCATCTACAGGTAGAAACTTATCCTCATGCAATTATGAGCCTGACATAACCTTCCCCAAACCAGCCAAAACTCACCATGGCTTTATTTAGGCCTATATAAAAGCTAGCATGAGAGCTTCACCAAGGGGAGGAAACCCAACCACACTGCACCATTCCAAAAACTTTCAATAGCAAAATTGCTCCCCATATCCTGAGTCGTTGATTCCTCATAGAATCAAGCCTTTACACCAACTGTCCTCTCCCAATTTAAACAACCTGAAATACCCTAAAAAGGACACCTTACGGGTCCTACATAAACCTATCTTAATCCTCAAATTAATCGTTCATACACCTTCCCTGAGGAATACAAATAAGATTCCAATCAAAATTGGATCTTCCCGTGAGCTCTAACCTATTTCTCCATCAAGCCGTGAATCCATTTTGGTGAGTTCATATCTCCACCAAATTTCATCTCAAATTGAGCATACCAAGAGCTTCGCAATTACTTCAAAATCGTTCCAAACAAACTTGATTGAGGCTTCACCTCCACAAACCAAGGTATGGCAAAAATAACTCAATTCATGCTCAGTTTGAGCCTTTATGAAGTGAAGTGGTTCAAACCACCCTTAAATCCATATGGATAAGTTCATCTTGCCATGATGAAGCTCATGGAACAATCCCCATGAAAGAGGCGGAAAATTTCTTGGATGGAAAATGGAAATATAGGGAATTTAAGGAATCAGACAACTGAGCCCCGACCCTGGAATTTCATGGAAGGCATAAAATTTCTCAGAAGGGAAATGGAAATATAGGGAATTTGAGGAATCAAATGACTAAGCTCTAATCCTAGAATTTTGTGGAAGGAAGAAAATTTTTCAGATAGGAGGTGGAAATATGGGGAGTTTAAGAAATCGGCGACTGAACTCCGACCCTACAATTTCATGGAAGGCAGAAAATTTCTTGAAAGGGAAATGAAAATTAAGAAAATTTAAGGAATCGAACGACTAAGCTCCGATTCTAGAATTTCATGGAAGGTGGAAAATTTTCTCGGATAGGAGGAAGCAATATAGGGAATTTTTACCACATTGAGGAGGAAAGCTCAGGGACTTGCATCCAGCTCAAAAGGTAGCAGAGTGTCAAATTAGGAAGAAAAGCTCAGGGACTCACATCCAACCAAAGAGGTGACAGAGGGGAAACAGAATTTAGGTACTGCTCCCAGAGTTTCTCATGAAGAGATTTTAGATAAAATTTGATGTTGTCTTTCGAAAAAGTTAGGATTGATGCGATTCGGCTAAGACTGGAAGCCATTGCAAGATTTGCATAATTTCACGCTGTTTGGAATTTGTGAGAAGTGACAGTGCGTAAAGTATCAAATTTCACGGAGTGCTTTAGGAAATGAAAGACTCGAGAGTGAGTGCAAGGATTCGGAGTCTCGAGAGAGGAAAAAAAAAGAAAGCTTATCTTTTGTTTTCAATTTATCATTTTCTTTCAATTTTCTTCATTAAGTTTCAATCAATTTCATTTTGTTCGATTCAATTTCATATTCAATTTTCTTTTGATTTCATCTCATTTCATTAGATTTTGTTTTAACTTTTTCGATTTGTTATTATTTTTTATTGATATTTTTATATTTTTTCTTTTGTATCGTTCTTTGTTTGTTTTAATTTGGGACGAATGTACGGCCCTGCGGCTCTCAACCATCACGTCAGAAAGAGACATTTTTGAAAATTTTCGCAAACTAAAATAGAAATCTTCATTAATCTTTGCCGAAGGCATTAGTACAACTGATCATAAGCTGACAAGCATCCAAAAGTCGATTAAGAGTACAAAGTTGAATGAAAACTATCATATCATATCCGCTTGGTACAAAAGTAGTGATGAATGTTGTAACTCGTCGTAAAGGGTTGCAGATTTCTGCTGTATGGGGTTGTTCTGTGTACAAGCTAACCTGTCAAGGCTACGCTCCAGATCAAAATTCCCCTTGCGAACACCCAGAGGAATTGCTGTCACAACAGCAATGGATGAAGGTTTCTAATTTTGGATATGTCTTGTAGTAAAATGAAACTTTGTCCTGTAACTCCTGGGATGCAGTGCTTTGCAAGATCTACTCCATTTCCTTTCAGAACGAGCACCGATCCAACTGGTAGGGGGATCTCAACAGAACCTTGGAACTGTCCCCATCTGAAAATCTAGATTTCTCGTCCAAACTAAATATTACTTTCACTTACAAAGGAGACCATGGATAAGGGCCTCACAAAGTCATGGTGGTCGATATGAGGCGGGATGCAGTCCCCGTCCTCATAGATATTTATGATGCAGCTGTTCGGGATACTGTCTACGGGCAATACGTGCCACTAGACCATCTTTTTTATCATTTTCTTGATCTGTGGCAGCATTGGATCCACCTCATCGTGCTGTAGAATCCCAGGGGGATTACCCTGTTTGTCCTTTGCAAAATTGTAACAGCAGCCACACTGACTCGTGACTCTGCCCATTCCTCTTTTCCATTTGGTTAGCTCTGTGTACGTCCTCTGCTTCAGTAAGCCTACTCTGCCCATGTCTTGGAAAGCAAAGATGCAATCCAGAATTTTTTCCTGATCGCTTCTCGCAAACTCATTTGTATATAACTTGACAAATTTTCCTTTTATATATTCATAATGTTGAAATTCCTTTTTTCTAACCCTTCCGATATTTGTCATCATATAGTCTGGAATTATTATACATATGGTTCTACATTAGAATGTTCCCTGCTCTTGAGTAGCATCAAAGCTGCTGCATACGCCTCTAATGTGCCATGCTACTCTAGCTGAAGAACGTGACACTGTGGGCATTCTTAAAATGCTCCTGTCATTGAAGGCAATCGAGGTAAATCCGAGTTGCAAGTCAGACACCCAGTAAAGGTTTCCTTCATTAGATCCAATGTTGGCTTGGAATCCTCAGCAGTCTCTGGATCAGTATCTAAGTGTGGCGCTCTATCTTCAGTTTCTTTCATTTCCGGCTTCTAAAATTCCTCTGGAATATGGGTGTAGCTCCACGGCTGACTCCCTTACCTGGCTCCTCCATCCTGTCCAGGAGGCGAAGCTTGCGTTGATTTACATTTCTTCTTTTTGTACGTGCCAACGGTGCATCTGGGACTCTTTCAACTGAAGAGCCAACAAGATCACCCTCTGGAGTAGTGATCATAGATGGAACTTGACTGTGTCTTCTGGCAAGGAGGTGTGAGTCAACAAAACCTCCTATGCCCCGTGTCCTAACGTCTGTCTGGTTTCTTTGCGACCATTTTTCATAATTGAAAGCAAATGCCACGCGACTTGACGCTTCCTACACATGAAGACAGGAGAAATGTCAGTGGCTGACACTTTGCACAAACAAAAACAATAACAAGCTCATTCTTATTATTTATTTAACAATTCTTTGTGATTATTATGATTTTATTATCTTATTTAATATGATTTTATAAGATTTAGAGTTAAGAATTTAACGAGTGTATTTTATTTTGTGAGAAAATTTATTTTATTCCATTAATTTTTATTTTATTACAAAGGTCAAACCCAGTCACAGATACTGGCCACACGGTTACATTAGTATTTATATTCTTTCATTAGCTTTATCATGTCGTGTAATACTTCATTAGATATTGTCTATTTATTGGCAACATGAGTCTATCCCCTTGAGATCTACTAACTTGTACGACTCGCCGGAGAAAACTTATTCTACCATAAATGGTCTTTCCCAGGTCAATTCAAATTTGCGGTACGACTCGCCGGAGAAAACTTATTCTACCAAAAATGGTCCTTACCATAAATGGTGCGGTTTGCAAGAATAGGCCTTCAGAGAAAGAGTACGAGGTCATCGACTTTGAATGAACTCAGGTGGAAAAATTTATCATGGGCTTGAAACATTTTCTCTTGGTAGAGTTCCAAATTTTTTTATGCGAGTAATATTTTTCCTTTGAGATTTTCTAATTCTGCAACTTAAAGTTTGACATTCTTTTTTATTGTAATTTGGTTGGCGACGGTGATCCGGAGTGATAGTAGTTGATCTTCTAGTGGAAGAACTACCTCATATCCGTACACAAGTGCTTAAGGTGTAGAATGCATCGGCGTTCTGACTGTCGTTCTGTAGGCCCACAAAGCATCCAGTAACTTTTTGTGCCATCCTCTTTTGTTGTCATCGAATGTCTTCTTTAAGATCTATATGAGTGTTTTGTTGAAGGCTTCTGCCAAGTGTTGACCTCATTTTTGGTGAGGTCTTTTCCTTTCTCTTAGTTCTTAGGATCTAGCCATAGGACTTCTCCTTGACTATCCTAGAGGACTAGAATTGGGACTCACCCTTTAGCAATTCAACTACTTCTTGACTCCTATTGGAACCCCACTTGGATGGTTGCAAACCTCTAAATCACCTTAGATGGTTAAGACCACCATATGGAGAACCAATAGTGAGTTCCTATAAGGTTGTTCAAGCCTTAGGACTATCTTGGGTGACCTGGTCCTGGTGAGGTCTGGCTTACACACACTGCACTCTCACACACACCATCCTTACCCATTTCCTCCCCTGGTTCATGGGAGCACTCATGTGGCTAAATCCAAACCCCTAGCTCTTTGGCTAAGATGGTTGGATACAACCCATGAGATGTTCAGGAAGGACATTTCTTGGTCCATGGCTCACTTTAAGCTACACCATGATCAAAATTCAACGCCAAAGTTCCTGGTTTTGACATTGGGTCCTTCAAACCCACCTAAAATCACCTAATTGCCCCAAATTTTCTAAAATTCCTACAAAATTACCCAAAATTCCCAAAAGTTTTAAAAATCATTTTGAAACAATCCCCACCTCTTAAATCCACCAAAATACCCTAATACTCTCCAAATAACCTCTCAATACTCTAAATACCCCTTTTAGCCAAAACATCTAAAAATTCCAAAAATTCCCAAAAAATTCAAGAAAATCCCAAATATTCCCAATTTCATTTTATTCAACTACACCATAAGCTAATTTTTCCAAAATAACCCACTTTTATCAAAATCTCTAATTTGACCCATTTTTAACATAAATGGACCCAATTTCAAACTAAATTGATCCAATTGACCACAATCTTGCCCAATTTCAATTCTAAACTTCCATTCAGCATCCCCAATACCAATCTAAACCAAATCCAAGCCCAATTTGATCCACATTTGAGTTCAATTTCAACTTTAAACCAAAACCCCCAATTTTAACCTATGACCCAAACCTACCCCAAATTCAGCCCAATTCAACTCATTTTCCCCCCAAATCAACTCTAAAATATCCCTAATACATTCCTACACCAAGAACAACATTAATTGGACCTCAATTTAAACTCAAACTCTTCCCAAAATCATTTTGAAATCAAAACCCCCAAATTTGACCTAAAGTTACCACTTACCCCAAATTACCCAAATTAAATCCCCTAAACCCAAAATTTCCATCCAATTTCTATAATAAACCTTTTATAACAATCATTTGTACTCTTTTGAATTATCAATTGGCCTTGAAGAAAGTTCTAGCCAAACCTAAATCTAACCTAACCCATGGTGGTCAAATTTAACCAAAATCCCAAAATTCACATAATTGACCTTTCAATTGAACTCAAAACATCTCCATGTCTTCATGAAAGTTCTTCATGGAAATCCTTTCTACAATGTTGCTTAAGGCACTTGGACATAAATGAAGCCCAAACTCAAGTTAGCCTAACCTAAACCCAAGTGAGCCAATTTGAACCGATGGCCTAACTTAACCAAATTGAACCAAATGTGGCCAAACCAACTCTTCCACAGCCACCATTTGAACCCTAGGAACCACCCTAGATCCACCTAGCCCAAGATAATTGAGCCATGGACCAAGGGTTCCCCATTTTAAGGGATTTACTCCCTTAAATGGATAAATCTCCTTTTGCCCCACCCCAAAATCCTTCCATACCTGGTTAATCACCATTAAACCTCTCCATGACTCACCTGACCTCCGGAGCCAGCTCCTCTGTCCTTGCCAGCCGACCTAGTCCCCGGAGGGGGTCAAAACTGAGAGCCACCATCCACCTAAACTCACCCAAACTCCACCAATGGGTCACCTCAGCCAAATTAAACATTGGAGCCTTTCTGCCCTCCACCTAAGCAGTGGAATCCACCCACCAATTGAACCCAAACCCTACTGAATGGCCCTGGCCATTAAAGCACCACCTCTCGGCCATGAGAGGTGTGTTGAAATTTTTCTCAACAGAACCTCACCAAATCACTCCCAGAGCTTCTCCCAGCCTAGAGAAGAAGAACCCCACTGCTTTCCTGCTTCCTCCTTGTCGGCATATTTTTTAGGTTGTGTGTTTTATTTTAAAGGGGGGTCGCCTAACAGAAGCTGTCGGCGAATTTTAATTTAGTTTAAATAAATAATTTTGAAAAGTAGTATTTGATTTTGAAAATAATTTTAAATTTGAAGGTTTTAAGATATGAGATTAAACCGATCTCACATCCCAAATAGTTTATATAAACGAGCACCGCACCACAAACCGTGTATCTATCCCTAAGGATAGACACACGCATCGACGGTGGGGCTCGATTAAATAAACTAGAAGATTTGTGACATCCGTTTGGTCCGCGAACCAATTTTATAAGCCGACAAAATTCCCCGCTTAATATGAAAACATTAAACAGGGTTTATATTACTCAGGTTCTTTAAAATTCCCTATAAGGGCAAGCCCTATAGTTAATTACATCTTAAGTGATGGGAATCACCTAAGAAAACTCTCGATAATAATCAATAATTCTGCTCTCAAGAATCTCAAAGTTTAAGATTTTCAAGGGATTGAAATTTGGAATTTCAATAGGGAATGGATCAAATTTGGAACATTTTGTTTTGGGAATCCAAAGGAAGAAAGGTAGGAGAAATCACAGATTCGAAGCGAACTTCGGTAATTTCTCGACTATCCTATTGTTTGGCTTGGATTTAGGGAAGTCCTAATATTTATTTAAATGTTTTGATCCTACCAATTTTAATTAATTAGGGCTTATATTTATATGACGAAATCATACAAATAGCCTCGAAGATGTGAGGGTTTATGTCGTATCGGACGACTACCTCGGAATCCTAAGTCCGTTTAGGGCTTAATTTGCAATGCAAATGCCTAACGAAGAGTTGAGGATTTATGTTGCACTAGGCAAACTACCTCGAAGTCCTATGGCTTGGTTATTTTAATTCTAGGAAAGTTTTGCTGATGTAGATTCAGGTTTTGCTGATGACGATGGTCGTGCTGCCCACCATGCTCCGAGCTCCTTGTTGTTGCGAGGTTTAGTTTTAGAAATCATAAATCCGGGGATGAGAAAAGTGTTTTGGTTTAGAGAAAATCTTAATTTCCAAGTGTTTTTTATGTTTTAATTAAAACAAATCTTAAAGTTGATTATAACGACACCGGTTAAGATCCCACGGTTCCATCCTTCCGGCATCATTATTTTTATCGGATTCACTTAGTCCGTATGAATTTGCTAAACTCAACCGAATGAGTTCCACACTTTCATTTAGACCATGGGAAATCCCGTTAGCAACACGTAGGTTACATCATCCGAGGTATTCCCGATCATCCAACGAACGTTTTAATTTAATTGTAATTGTAGTTTTGTGTTCTGTTTGTGATTAAATTTTGAGTTGTTTTATATTTTGAAATGTTGTGGCGGTGAATTTTATCTTGCAATGACTTTTAACTTAGTTTTGGTTTCAGTTTTAGGGTCTATCCTAAAGGTGTGAGTTTTCATGCAACGATTGTTTATCATGCAAGAAAAATAAGTGCAATGCGGTTAAATAAATTGCAATAATGTAAATTGCAAGAAAGTAAATCGCAATAAAATAAAAGCGTACCCGGAGGGTCTTCCCGTCATCCCAAGCTGCACTTAAAACACAATTAGAATATTTAAGCAAGTTCCTAGGTAAAGCTAAGGGAAGGGTTATGGTTTTCTACCAAATTCCTAATCCTATAGCTAGTCATTTCCTATGACGTCTAGGTCGTTGTGTTTTGGTTTAAGGACGATTTTCTTCATCAAAGAACAATTAAGTCCAATTGTTCTTATAAATGTCCTATCATATTGAGGAAGTGCTTAAGAATAATCTTAAACATCTTTTCAATATTTCTAGGATTGTTTTAAGTCCAAATGGGTTTAATTATACAAATGAATTAATCATCCGAGAATTCAAGTTTTGTTAATTTGCTCAGTGAACTAGGACATTTGAATATCCTATAGGTGAAGTAACATTTCATTTGATGTTCTGTTTAGGAGTTATGATAACTAAAGCTTTCGAGGGTAAATTAGTATTCAAATGATTTGTGATTTAATTTAATTTCCATTTATGGATTTAAATTTGGAATAGTGTTCAAGTTGCTTTATATTTATTTCTTTCTGTTTTAGGTGATGTTATTTAATTCAATTTAATCCAATTTAGTTTGATTTGATGTTACATTAAATTAATTTGATTTGATTTAATTTTAATTTAATTTGATTTAATTTAATTTAATTTAAATTTAATTTAATTTAATTTAATTTTATTTAATTTAATTTAATTTAATTTAATCTTAATTTGATTTAATTTGGTTTTATTTATTTAATTTAATTTTATTTAATTCATTTAATTTAATTTAATTTGTTTATTTAATTTAATCTTTAATTTAATTTAACTTTTAATTTAATTTAATTTAATTTAATTTAATTTAATTTATTTAATTTAATTTAATTTTAATTTAATTTTATTTTTTAATTTTAATTGAAATTTTTAAAAGAGTTTGATAATTTAATTTTAGTTTAATGATTAAGTCTTTTAATATATTTTAAATTTGAGTTATCATTTTAATTAAGAATTGAATATTAATGAGATAATTAATTTAGGGATTTTTAAATTAAAGAATAAATCTTTTCCTAATAATATCCCTATTTTAATGATTACAATTTTATTATTCTTCCAAATTTAATCAATCATTTAATTAAAGTTTAATCATTTCAAATTGCTTAATGGGTTTCTACCCTTTAATTATTTAAATTTCAATCATCCAAATCAGATTAGGATCAAATATTTTACTTTTTAATTTTTTATTAAACCTAAAGTTTTAATTAAGGATTAAAAAATTTTAATTACCACTTTACCCTTTAAGCTTAATAATTTCATAACTCACTAAATTGAACTCAAATGAACTTGAAATTTTTATGTGACTTCACTCATATGTCAATAAAGACATGAGAGAAGAAAATGTGATTTTTCTGTATTTAATTTATTTATATAATTATTTTTGGTAGAAAATAGAGATTTCTAAGGAAAATTTAATAACATGACCAAGGAAAAGTTTCTGTCCTTAAGAAAATTAGGGGACATTCCTAATGACAAGAGTACCACTTGGACCAATTTTGGTGATTTTTTGAATAATATTATTTTTATTATAATTATTGTAAGTTTTGGAGTGTTAATTAATTTAAAAATAAAATAAATGTTGAAAAATGAATTTTATATTTTTCAAAAATCTCTCTGATATCAAGGAAATGAGAGAATCAAATTTTACAATTTTCTGATTATTCTATGATTTATTATAATTATTTTAGTGAAAATGCTAGAAAATACATTTTTTAATTTTAAAATTACCCTAGAGCTTTAAAATTTAATATCTTACTAAATAGACCTAAGAAAAATATGGGGTTTGTTCCTAAGTGATTAAAATTCAAAATGTGACATTTTGGTGAATTTTATTATTTTTGTGATTTTTATTATTTTTTAATTATTAAAAATATTAAAATATTATTAAAAATCAACTTTTTTAGAAAATTGACATTTTAATTTTATTAGATTCCCCTAATATCAGAGAGGCTCCAAAACCAATTTGGTGAATTTTTGAAAGGTATTTTAAAAGTTATGAATTTTTAAAGTTTAAAATGACTAAGTGGCTTAATCAACCCAATTAGTGGGGCTAACCAAGTCCAATTGACCTCAAACTTTTATGGTGGATTCCTCTGATCCTAAAGGTCAGTGGAGAATTGATTTCAAGTCAATTTGATGCATGGTTAGCTCTAATTAATTAGAGACCTATTTTGGGTGTTTAAGCCAATTAGGGTTGTTTTAAATGAACTAACTCAAAACCTATTTTTCCTAGGGTTCTCTGGTCATAAGGAACATCACCAAATTTTCCTAGAATTTATTTCACAACATGCTATTTATTGGAATTAAAATACTCAAAACGAGCAACATGAACTTGAAAAATCAATAACTCTTCATAGGGATGGCCTCGACTTTGGAAAATTCGGGGAATGTTCCCAAATTCGGAGGCTTCAAAAGCCCTATGGTCTCATGCCATGAGTGAATTGTATACATGCATGGAGAATTAAAAGTATGCAGAGAGTAAATAAATTATGAAAAATAAAATACGTGATGAAATTAAATGATTTCTTTTCCACATTATTCTCCTCGTTCACTGAGCAAGAGGGTATTTTTATTTTATTTTTCTGATTTTTCTACACAGAGTTATGAATTTTTGAAGTTTATGGAATTAAATAAATAAGAAAATACCCTAATTTCTATTTATCCACGCGGTGCCAATTCATCCTCGGCATCTCCGAAACGCCGCGTGTCGCGCTCCCATTCGATGCCGCCATCTGACTCAGCACTCCGGGCCCCGCTGTTCTCGTACCGTCTCCTGGTCCGACGCCATCTGAGCCGTCCGTCCGCGCGTGTATTGAATGGACGGCATCCGTTCATCGTCCCCGAGCGTCCTCACCCGAGAGCCGTCCACACTAAATCCCTAAGATCTCACTCGACTCTCAATGGAATTTCATGTTCTTATGCTCTATGGATTTTCATACGGTTATCATGCATTGAAATTAAAGCATTCGAAATGGAGAATCTCTAGAAGCTCGGGATGAAGAATTAGCTCATACCTTTGCTCGAGAGAAGTGTGGCTTCGATGCGAGAGTTGTTGCACCTTCGATTGGATCCCGGCAAGCTCCGGATGAAGTCTCTCAGTGCAGTGAATTGTCTAGATGTGATTTCGACCAAGCCCGATCACAAAGCTTGGAGGTCGGAGCAAGCTGGGTGGCACTGGAGATGGGGCTTTTCGTTGGTGGACACCTTCTCTTGGTACGGTGAAGGTGTAGAACCAATCAATTTGGGAATTGGCTCATTGTGGAGAAGTGTCCTGGTTTTGGGTGGAATTTCAACTGCGAAATTGAGCTCACGAGAGAAGAATTGGCGGGGGGATCTCACTGGGGATCAAATGCTCGTGTATGGGGAGGAGTACGGAACAATTTTGGCGAGTTTCCTTAAGGTTTGTTTTCGGCACCTCTCATGGCCGAGAGGGGTGGTGTTTAAATAGGAGAGGGTAGAGGGCCTCCCGGGAGAGTTAGGGCTTGGGATCAGCTGCTCTTGGCAAGAGAAGAACAGCTCCAATGGCCACTGGGGATGGGGCAGCTCAGCAGGTGAGAATTTCAAGTTGGGCTCACATGTGAGCTCTAGGCTGAAAAGGATTTGGTGCAAGCAATTGGCAATTGCCATGTGTAAAGAGCTTGGATTGAAATGGAATGGGGGGAAGGCCATTTTGGGTTCAAATGAGTCAACCCATGGTTTTGGGCTAGGTTCGCCACCCAAGGCCTGGTCTTGGGCTGAAAAGGATCACTTGGGTCGGCCGAGAGGATGGTGTGGTCTCCATCCATGATGAGGTGGCTAAGCATGGTTTAGTGTGTGACATGCTTAAGGTAAAAAAAGGTTTAAGGAGGATTAGGAAAGGGGCCCCTCCTTTTGCCATTAATGGCTTGATCACATGTCGAAGCCTTCCATGGCTTCATGTGGCTTGTCCATGGCTTGCATGGCTCACCTTTGGCTTGGGAAAAGGTTTGGTCAATTTCATGAAAATGGATTTTAGGAATTTTTGGTAATTTGATGGAAATTTGTATGAAACTTGATTTGGAATAATTTGATGGTGAATTTAGGACTTAGGTAATGGCTTTAATTAAGTGGATGGCAAATGGAGATGTCATGTGGGCTTTAGGGTAGATTTTGGGCTTTTGAATTTGAAGGAAGTGGGCTCTTAGGAAAGTTTAAGGGAAATGGGCTTTTTGATTTTAGGATGGGCATTTGGGTAAATATTTTGTGAAGAACTTTGTCAAATAAATGTCATAATTGGTTTAGGGATGTTCTATGAAGGGTTTGGAGTCAATTTGGTGTGATTTGGAGTTGAATTGGTTTGAATTTGGGTTTATTTGGTAAGTGGGCCTATATGGGTCCAAGTGGGCCAAGTTGGGCTACTGTTGGGCTATGGTTGAAATTGATGTAAAATCAATGTTGAGAAATATTTATGGGAGTGTTTCAAAGAGGTTTTGACTTTGGTTGGGCTTTGATTTTGGGGTTTGGGCTCATTTGGGTTAGGTTTGTGTTTAGGTCAAAAATGGGCCCATTAGCCTTGGGTTGAATTTGAGTGGGGTTTGGGTCTAAATTTTGGGCAAATCATGTTAGTTTTTTGTTTGTGGGAATGTTAAGGAGGATTTAGAAAAGGTTTGGGGTTAATTGGAGTTGAATTGGGTGAGTTTGGGTTAGGTTTGGGTCATGGGTCCAAATTGGGCTTTAAGGCCAAAAGTGAGATTGGATCCAAATGTCAATCAAATTGGTCTTGGATTTGGTCTAGATTGGTGTTGGTAATGTTGAATTGAAGTTTAGAATTGAATTGGACCAAAATTGGGGTCAATTGGGTAGGTTTGGTTTGACATTGGGTTCACTTTGGGTTAAAATGGGCCAAATTGGGGGTTTTGACCAAAGTAGGGTAAATTGACAAAATTGGCCCATGGTGTAGTTAAACAAAATGAAATTGGGAATATTTGGGATTTTCTGGAATTTTCTGGGAATTTTCTGAATTTTTGGATTTTTTGGCCAAGAGGGGTATTTTGGGTATTTGGAGGGTATTGGGAGGTATTTTTGGAATTTTTGGTATTTTTGGGTATGGATGATCAATTTAAGTGATGTGGAAATGTTTGGGATTGATTTTGGAGAATTTTGGGTGATTTGGAGTTTTTGCAAAAATTTGGGTAATTTCAAGGGTTTTGGGTAGGCTAAGCGGGTGTAGAGTCCCGGGGGTCAAAAATTGAAAATTTAAAAAATTGAAGATTGGGTGAATATAAGTGGAATGAAATCATTTTGGTTGAGCCATGAAGCCATATCAAGCCCACATGAGCCATGAAGGGACTCATTTGAGGCATTCAGCTATGTTGTTCCTAACCCTGCTTGCGAGGGCTTAGGGGTTAAGGACCATCCATGTGAATCACCTACATGAGTCGGGAGGTCAAGTTAGGTATGGGTGTGGTTTTAGGAGGTATGTGGAAGTGTAGTGTGTAGGTGTAGTGTATAAGTGTAGTGTGTGTGTAAGTCGGCCCCTTCACTGGACCGAGCCGCCGAGAGCGGTCCTAAGGCCAAAGAGTCCTATAGGAACTCATCCTTTAAACTTCCACATTTGATTTCAACCCTCTAGGTGATTAGGGGTCTATAGTCAAGTTTGTGGAGATTGCAGGGAGTTAAGAAGTGGTTTGAATTTCTAAGTGGTGGGTCCCAATTCTAGTCCTCTAAGATAGTCAAAGGAAAAGCCTAAGGCTAGATCCTAAGTACTAAAGAGAAGAAGAGAAGACCTCATCAAAAATGAGGTCAACACTCCTCCACTGGTTGAGTTCAATTTTTGAGCTCAATCTCGGGTCTAAAATAGGACATTCCCTAAACCTCCAATAAAACAAATTAAACTCATCCACACCTTCACACCACCCAGAGAAGGAGTTCCCTAGTGGAAGCCCCCTCTCCAGGCCACCCAATCTCTTCGGCCATCAAAGCTTGAAATCGGGCTTGGTCGAAGTCATACCGAGCAATTCACCACGGCTCCGGGCTTCATCCCTAGCTTCCTTGGACTCCAACAAATGTGTCGAGCCTCTCTGATAGAAGCTTCACTTCTCAGAGCCAAGGTATTGCCCTCTTCTTCCTCCCGAGCTTCCCGCGATTCTTCATTTCATTCAAGTCAATTTCAATGCAAGTTAGCCATATGGATATGTTCATCTCTTCAAGACAAGTTCTTAGAGCATAAGAACATTTAATTTGGTTAAGTATCAAGTGAGATATTAGGGTTAGAAGGTGGACGGTTCTAGGCTCACACCAGTAGGGACGATGACTAACAGCCGTCAGATCACGCGTGTATTGGATGGACGGCTAGGATCACGTCAGACGGAGCAACGAGACATGAACCACGAGCCACATGACTGCCGAGTCAGATGGTGGCGCCGAATCAAGGAGCGATGCATGGAGTTTGATCTACCGTAGGTTGAGTTGGCGCCGACGTGGATAAGTAGGAAAATTCGATTTTTCTTATTTATTTAAATACCAAAAACTTCAAAATTTGATATCTTGGCATAGAAAAATCATAAAAATAAAAGAAAAATACTCTTTTGCTCAGCGAACAGAGGAGAATAATATGGAAAAGGAATTGATATATTTTGTTGAGTATTTTATTTTTAATTAATTTACTACTATTTTGAGTATTTTAATTCTCCATGCATGTATACATTTCACCATTGCATGAGACCATAGGGCTTTTGTAGTCTCTGATCTTGGGAACATTCTCTGAATTTTCAAAGGTCAGAGGCTATCCCTATGGCAAGTTATTTATTTTCCAAGTTTATGTGCCTATTTTTGTATTTTAATTCCAATAATTAGCATGTTGATCAATAAAATCTTGAAAAATTAGGGGAAGTACCTTATGACTAGAAACCCTAGGATAATTATGGTTTGGCTTAAATCATTCAAATGAACTTTAATTTGGCCAAAACCCTAAAATTGAACCCTAGTTAATTAGGAATAACCACATATCAAAATCATTTGAAATTAATTCTCCATTCATCTTTGGGATCAGAGAAACCTCACAAAAAAATTTGAAGTCAATTGGAAATAATTTAACCCACTAAATGGATCATTAAAATTATATGATCATTTTTAAACTTAAAAAATCCATAAAACTCAAAATACTTTTCAAAATTCACCACATTGATTTTGGGACTTCTCTGATATTAGAGGAGTCTAGGAAAAATAAAATTACAATTTTCTAAAAATTTTTATTTTTAGCCTATTTTGAAATGTTTTGATAATTAAAAAATATTAAAAATCATAAAAATATTAAAAGTCATAAAAATGTCATATTTTACTCCCTAATCATTTAGGAATCAATCAAATATTTTTCCCAAGTCTCTAGGTTAAAATATTAAATTTTAAAGGCTTAATGTAATTTCTAATATTAAAAATGAATTTTTTAACCTTTCTCACTAAATTAATTCTAATAAATTAAAGAAAAATCAGAAAATTATAAAATTTATCTCTCTGAGTTCCTTGAGGTCAGAGAGATTTTTAAAAAATAGAAAATCCATTTTTAACTTTTATTTTATTATAAAATTAATTAACACCCAAAAAATTAAAATAATTATAATAAATAAAATATAATTCAAAAAATTACCAAAATTGGTCCAAGTGGTTCTCTGGTCAATAGAAATATCACATAATTTTCCTAAGGTTAGAAAAATTACCTTGTTCATGTTGTTGAATTTTCATTGAAAAATCCCTATTCCTATTAAAAATAATTATATAAATTAAATTAAAAATAGAAAAATCACATTTTCTCCTTTAATGTCTTAATTGACATGTGAGTAAAGTGACAAAAATTTCAAACTCATTTGAGCTCAATTTAGTGAGTTATGAAGTGAATAGGCTTAAGAGAGCATGAAAGTAATTGAGGATTTTAACTTTAATAAATATTTTAGGCCTAATGAAAGGGGAGGGTAAAATATTTGATTTAATATTCCCTTAGATGATTGAAACTTAAAGGATAAAAGGGTAGAAACCCATCAATCACTTCAAAAATATTAAGATGGAACCTTAATTAATTAAATTATTTAAAATTTGGAAGATTAATTAAAATTTTTGGATAAAACTTCTTTTTATTAGGGATATAACTTAAGAAGATATTAATTCTTTGATTTAAATCCCTAATTGAATTAATACAATGACATTCAACTCTTAAGAATTATAATTTAAATTATTTATTAAATAATAAATAATTCATAAATTTAAAATATCAAACAATTTAAATAGTTAATTAAAATTTAAAACTTTAACAATTTAGTAATTAATTAAAATTTAAAATATTAAATCATTTAATAAACAAATCAAAGGAAGCTTAAAGTATTTGAAACTAATCTAGAATCATTTAATAAGAATATTCAAAACATTAAATTAAAAAAATGTGAGAATTAAATCAATTTAAGATCAACTTAAATTAGTCATTAAAATCAATCTAATTTAATATGATTAATTCAAACTCAAATTTAAATCATCAAAACTTACACTAAACAACTCAAGTATCCCTTTCAATCAAAGTAACTTAAGATGCTCAGGATAAAACTAAAATTATCTTAAGTTATCAATTAAATTTTAATTAAAGGATGGTTAGATTCCTTAACAAACCAATTTGCCCCTAAAGGCTTTTATTATTATAACTCTTAAATAAAGTACTATGTGAAATGTCACTTCACTCATAGGATAATCAAACATCCTAGTTTACTGAGCAAGAGACAAAACTTAACTAAATTCTTGGATGACTAATTCACTTATACAATGAAATTCATTTGGACTCGAAATAATCACAGAAGCATTGAAAAGATGTTCAGGACTTGTCCTAAGCACTTTCTCAATACGATGGGATGTTTTAGAAGAACAATTGAATTTAATTGTTCTTTGGTGAAGAAAATCATCCTTAACAAAATACAAGAACCTAAACGTCATAGGAATGACGAGCAATAGGATTAGGAATTTGGTAGACAACCAGAACCTTCCCTTAGCTTTACCTAAGTACTTGTTGCAAATATTTAAATGCTCTGACATGTGTTTTAAGTGTAGCTTGGAATGACGGGAGACCCTCCAGGTACGATTTTACTTTATTGCAATTTACTTACCTGTACTGCACTTTACTTTTCTTGCATGTTAAACAAGAATGTCACTCTGCATGAGAACTAAAAATTTTAGGATAGCCACAAATTGAAACCCAAAACTAAATTAAAATCAACACGATAAAATTCATCGCCACAACATTCAAAAGATAAAACAAATCAAAATTTAATCACAAACAGAACAACAAAACTACAATTGTAATTAAATTAAAACATCTCGTTGGATGATCGGGAATACCTCGGATGATGTAACCTACGTGTTGCTAACGGGATTTTCTACGATCTAAATGAAAGTGTGGCACTCATTTAGTTGAGTTTAGCAAATTCATTTGGACTAAGTGAATCAGATGAAAATAACGGTCTCGAAATGATGGAACCGTGGGATCTTAACCGATGTTGTTATAATCAACTTTAAGATTCCCCTAACAAAATGTTAAAACACCTGAACCATTAAGATTTTTTTTAAACCAAAACACTTCTCTCATCTCCTGATTGTCACTTTCCAAAATTAAACCTCTGCAACAACAAGGAGCTTGGAGCATAGTGGGCAGCACGGCCATTGTCATCAGCAAAACCTGAGGATACATCAGCTAAACCTTTCTTAGTTTTAAATAACCAAGCCATAGGACTTCGAGGTAGTTCGCCTAGTGAAATATAAATCCTCAACTTTTCGTTAGGCATTTGCATGATTGTGTTATGCAAATTAAGCCCTAACCGGTCTTAGGACTCTGAGGTAGTCGTTTAGTACGACATAAACCCTCACATCTTCGAGGCTATTTGTATAATCATATCATACAAATATAAGTCCTAACTAATTGAAATCGGCAGGATTGAAACATTAAATATTTCTCTTAAATTGAAGCCCAACATTAGGATAGTCTGGGAAGTGACCGAAGTTCACTTCGGGTCTGTGGCATCCCTACTTCTCTTCCCTTGGAATCTCAAAATAACTGTTCCAAATTTGCGATACTCCCTATTGAAATCTCCAAAGTCCAATTGTTTGAAAACCTTAAACTTTGAAATTCTTGAGAGAAAAACCACTGATCATTATCGAGAGTTTTCTTAAATGTTTCCCATCATTTAAGATGTAATTAACTATATGGGCTTGCCCTTATAGGGAACTTTAAGAACACAGGTAATATAAACACTGATTAATTTCTTTATATTAAGCAGGAGAACTTGTCAGCTTATAAAATTGGTTCGCAGACCAAACGGATGTCACAAATCTTCTAGTTTATTTAATCGAGCCCATCATCAAGCAGTGTGTTTGTTCTTCGAGATAGATACACGGTTTGTGGTGTGGTACTCGTTTATATAAACTATTTGGGATGTGAGATCGGTTTGATTTCACATCTTAAAATTTTCAAACATAAAATTATTTTCAAAAAATCAAATGTTACTTTCAAATTAAATTATATATATAATTAAATTAAATTTAAAATCTAAAATACGTCGACAATTTCTCTAGCGACCCCTTTTCTAAAATACAACACTTAACCTAAAAATATGCCGACAACTTCTGGTGACTCTGCTGGGGAAGAGTTCCTCTCTCTCCATTTTGATCAAATGGTGTTGCTTTCATAAATTGGTAGTAAGTACATACCCCTAGTGGATCAAACTACCATTCTTCCCATTGACATACCACGTTCATTTCTATCTTGAACGGGTATAGCCAACTCTTCTTGGATTTTGGAGCCACTGTTTAGACACCCCTAAACAGAGAGGTTCTGAAATCCTTCTTTTTGTTACCTCTCCAAAGTGGTGGGGTGGACCCCCAATCGGTGTTAGCTTAGGAGCGGTCCTTCGAGTTGAGAAGTCTTATGAGACTTTCTTTCCCTTTCCAATTCAAGATTAGATTCCTTACTCTTTCTAATTCTAATCTTCCTCCTTTAATTGTTTGGTTCTTAAAGAATAAACCTTCTAATCAACAACCTCTCAATAAACAAACTCTTTTAAAATTGCAAATACATGAATAAAACGAAAAGATAAATGGAATAGTGTTCAGACTTTTTTAAATTCATTTCTTTTCGTCTTGACGAAAGGGAGCATAACCCGGGACTGACATTCGGAACTTACCCTGCAGAAGATGTATGCACAGAAGCTGATCTCCTCTTTCACCAACGGGGTAGACTTAACTGTCTATCAGGACAAACTACCTAACGATGCAATCATCCACTTTGGACAAGGGTTCGACAATACAGATGTTATGTTTGCCGATGTTACTCTCTTTGCACTGATGAATAAGGTACCTGAAACTGAGGATCCATAATGGAGTTCAACCTGAAATCAACTCAAGAGTTCCCACCCCTACAAAAGGATCCCAGCTGAAAGGAACACTGTTGTTCACAAGAGGTTAGCTGCTACCCCCAGAACTGTCATCTACCCCCACCGGTCTAGTCATAACTGCACCTTCCCCGGCTCCTGCCAAACTGAAGGGTAAGAAAGTCCAAGTCTGTGATGAGCCTGTTACCATGGAAGGTTCAGATTTCGCTGCAATACCGTCTATTTTCAAGATAGGGTCCAGCTCGAAGTTTAGACCCTTAACCCTGACACAAAGGAGAAATAAGAATAGAAAGATTGTTAAGACCAGAAAGGCCAGGGCTGCTGAAGCCACCTTCCTTGAAGGGATTCCAGAGAAAGAAGAAGAATTGCCCGAGTACTCACCGCTGTTGGAAGGAAGTAGATTCCACCCTCTCTCTGATGCATCTGATGAATAAGATGCCCGGAAAATCGCCGCTGCGTTACCCTGACCTGCATATTACAGTAATAACAAGAGGAAGAAAATCAAGACTACGCCGCTTACCCGATTGTGGGCGGTAGTGGAGAAACTGGCTAGAAAAAAGGGATGTCCCGTGTCAGAAATTCTGAGAAGAATGGGACGAGTGCCAGTTATATCTCACCTCGGACCATGAGTAGAGCCTGTTACTGCTACAGAAAGTCCAAGGATCCATGAGAATTCCATATAATCGATTCTGAGACATCATTCAACGCTCCACTAGGTCGACCATGGATCCATGAGAAATGGATGGTACCGTCGTCTCTACAATAGTGTATAAAGTATTATGAAGGAGGACAAGAGCACTTATCAAAGGTGATTTGCAACCTTTCTCTGTGTATGAAATCGGAATTCATGAAGATGCAGCCTACTACGCGCCTCCGAAGAAAACTATCTTGTCCAGAAGTATCCTGCCAAATGAAGCAAAAGAAGTTCGAGATGACGAAGAACCTGAAATTCTTGCTCAACAGTTACTCACCACTCCCTTACCAGGAGATGGTGAAGGTTTCTCCAGAACTCGCACCCAAGGTCGAGGTCGGGGATGAGGTCGTGGAAGAAACGGTGGAACAGTTGAACAGAAGAAACCAGTCATCGATGTTGATTGGGAGAATAGTTTCGAAGAAGAAGAAACCAAAAGAGAAGTAATGAAGATAAATCAGAAGAAACCACAGTTCAAGATCTCTCTCGAAGATGAAAAGAATGAAGAATACAAAGCAATGTACGAAAAGATAAACTGCTATGTGCATACTATGACCCTGACCCCGATCCATTCTAGTAAGGTCGAGGGTATGGTGGTCAAAGAAGTGCATGGTGGCGGTACTAAGCCAATCAAGTTCTATCGTGGTGCTTCTTCTACTAAAGTCGAAAAAGATGTACAATTTGAAGATGTTACTTCTTCTGAATTAATGGAATTGACTTTTGAGTGGTATTCTCCTTGTGTTCAAAATTTAATTCAACGTGGTGCCTTACCTAAATAATGGACAAAAGGTCAATTACAGCGATTTGAAAATTTATGGAATAATGTCAGTCGACCGCCCAACTCAAAACATGGTCATGGATTCAGCATAGTGGGATCAGTTGATGATACAGGATTTTGCTTGGTTGTCACTTGCGAGCATAATGAAGATTTCTTGGAAGCTTCAGATGACCTCGAAGATCTACCAGTCGGAGAGGCTCCGCCAGAATTTGAAGAAGAAATTAAAACTACAATAGACGAGTTAATGGAAGTTAACTTAGGTACTAGCGAAGAGCCTAGGACGACCTTGGTTAGCTCCTTACTCATTAAAGAGGACTCCAAAAACATTATCAAACTATTAATGGAATTCAGAGACTATTTTGCTTAGAGTTATGAGGAAATGCCCGTATTAGCTTTAGAAATTGCAGTTCACAGGCTAGGGGTGGACCCCACTTCTGTTCCAGTCAGACAAGCTTCCAGAAGAATGCATCTAGAGATTGAAAAACAAGTTATAGCTGAAGTTAAGAAGCTAATAGACGCTAAATTTGTCCGTGAAGAGCAATACCCGACTTGGTTAGCCAATGTGGTACCGGTCAGAAAGAAGAATGGACAGATCAAAATCTGTGAAGATTTCAGAGACTTGAATAAAACATTCCAAAAAGATGAGTTTCCGCTACCAATTCCAGAATTAATGATCGACATAGCTTCGACGCAAGAAGTACTCTCTTTCATGGATGGATCGTCAAGATACAACCAGATAAAGATGGCACCGGAAGATGAAAAGCGCACAGCCTTCAGAGCACCAATTGGAGTGTACTGCTACATAGTGATGCCGTTTGGATTGAAAAACGCAGGAGCATCCTACCAAAGAGCAATGACGAGGATTTTTTATGATCTCATCCACAACTAAGTCGAATGCTACGTGGATGATGTGGTCATCAAAAGCAAACTGAAAGAAGATCACTTGTATGATTTGAGAATTGTTTTCGAGCGATTAAGACAATTTAACCTTAAGATGAATCCCTTAAAATGTGCCTTCAGCGTCACCTCTAGGAAATTCTTAGCATTTGTTGTACGACATCGCGGAATTGAAATTGATCCAGAGAAGATTAAAGCTATTCTAGGAATGCCTCCTCCCAAAACTTTGAAACAATTATGATCCTTTCAAGGGAAGTTGGCATATCTTCGACGCTTTATTTCGAATTTGTCAGGTAGGTGTCAGCCCTTCTCGACATTAGTTAAAAAGGATGCAAATTCGTTTGGAAAGAGAAATGCCAGCGGGCCTTCGAGGACATTAAGCAGTATTTAATGACACCTCCTGTCTTAGCAGCCTCAGTCTCGGGTAGACCGTTGATACTTTATACTGTAGCTTTAGACGACTCCCTTGGAGCCCTGCTAGCCAGGTCAATGATGAGGGTAAAGAAAATGCACTCTACTACTTAAGTCGTCGTCTAATTCCGACGGAAGTAAAGTATCCTTCCATTGAGAAGTACTGTTTGGCCCTGATCTTTGCCGCTCAAAAGCTCAGGCTTTACATGCTCTCTCATAAGGTCAACCATATCTCGAAGTTTAATCCGTTGCAATATTTGATGACCTGTCCGACGCTTGCTGGCAGACTTGCCAGGTGGTCGATGATATTATTGCAATTCAATATAACTTTCGCTCCCCTTCGTACCGTAAAAGGGCAAGTCCTAGTAGGCTTCCTCACAGCACACCCTTTACCGGCAGAATCACCTCTCAACGACGACTTGCCAGACGAGCAGATAATGAGCTTAGAAGATCCCGATGATCAGCGTTGGGAACTATACTTCGACGGAGCATCCTCAGCACAAAAAGACAAAGAATCGCAAATAGTAGTGCCAGGTAAGGCAGGAATTAGACTAATCTTTATAACACCGGAGCAGGGAATGTTGAGGTACCAACTAATAGAAACTTGTACGAACAACGAAGCAGAATACAAAGCCCTTATAACCAGACTGGAATTGACCATTCAGATGGGTATAACGGATATCAACATCTATGGTGATTCACAGTTGATCATTCAACAGGTCGCAGGACAGTATAAGATTCTGAAACTGAGACTCGAGCAGTACTTTCAGTATGTAATGAAACTGTTAAAGAAAATTCCAAATGTAATTATCTAAAAGATTCCCAGAAGAGAAAATGCACTTGCAGACGTACTAGCCCGTCTTGCAAAAGAATTTGCCTGCTTACAGGATGAGTCAGTTGAAATGTCAGTTCAGGGACGACTGGTCCTCTTACAGCTCGACATGGACGCGATACACAAATCAGAAGAAAAAGTAGAAGAATCAGTTGCAGCAATAACAGAAAATGTAGAAGATTGGCGGTTGCCATTGATAGATTACATGCAAACAGAAAATCTACCGGACAATAAGTCATTAGCCCATCAGATCAAGAAAAGAACTCTGTCTTACGCATTGATAAATAATGCATTATACAGAAGGTCTTTCGACCAGATGTGGCTAAGGTGCCTGAGCGGGTCCGAAGCTCGTGAAATTGTCGAAAAGTGCACTCGGGACTCGTGGCGCTCATCAGTCGGGTCTGAAGATGAAAATGAAGATTAAATGACTAGGGTACTACTGGCCCTCAATGATGACCGATTGCATGAAGGTCGCCAAGAGTTGTCGCCAATGCCAAGTGCATGGAGTGGTTCTACATCAACCTCCAAATGTGCTACATCCCACAATCGCGTCGTGGCCATTTGAGTGTTGGGGCACAGACATTGTGGGTCCGATAGAACCGCCTTCTTCAAGTGAACATCGCTTCATTCTTGCAGCTACAGATTACTTTTCCAAGTGGGCAGAAGCAGTACCGCTTAGAGAAGTGAAAGCGCACCATGTGCTACAGTTCTTCAAGAGCCAAGTTGTCTACCATTTCGGGTTACCGCGCAGAATCATTTTAGATAATGGATCCGCATTCAGAAGTACGAAGATTAACAGTTTTGTCAGAAGGTACGAGATAGACTGGCGTTATTCAACAATATACTACCCAAGAGCAAACGGCTTGGCTGAGGCTTTTAATAAAACTCTCATTCAAATCCTAAAGAAAACTTTGGACGACAACAAAAGAAATTGGCACGAGAAGTTGTTAGAAGCCTTATGGGCCTACAAAATGACTTTCAAAACTCCTACTCAATCTACACCTTACGCTCTAGTATACGGGTCCGAGGCAGTGCTACCCTTGGAAGTTCAACTCCCATCACTCAGAATTGCAGTTACAGAGAAGATTACTACAGAAGAGAATGCCAAACTATGACTATAAGAACTGGAAACTTGGAAGGGAAACAACTTTCAGCACAGCAAAATTTGAAACTGTATCAAGCCAACATGATCCAGGCCCACGATAAACTGGTCCTCCCAAGGATATTCAAAGTCGGTGACTTGGTTCTAGTTCTCAAGAGACCTATTCTTGCACACTACAGGATAGGAGGTAAATTTGAACCAACTTGGGAAGGACCGTTTGTGGTCGAGACAATCTACTCAGGAGGCTCTTACCAACATGTGAATTGTCGGGGAGAACGACCTATGCTTCCGATCAATGGACGATATTTGAAGAAGTATTGCGCAACCTAATGTTTTGAGGGATGAAATATCATTCCTAGAAGCACGGGTGAAGTAATCACTTAAAACAGGGTCCGAACACAAAAATAAAAAAAATGAATAAAAAAAATGGTAAAAAAAAAAGATGTGTTAAAGAAAACATGTAAAAATCATAATTTTAATATTTTCCTTTCGAATCAGCTCACTCGTGACCTTTTCTTATCTTTTCCTACTCTTATTAAAATTTGAAAGAAATGAATAAGTTTTTTCCATTAATAAGTAAATTTTCTTATTGTTCTCGTTCTAAGCACAGCCTTGATCCTTTCCTTGTTTTCTTTTCAGGGAAATGTCGAACGGGCAGTTGTTCCTGAACTTTAAGGATGGCGTAAGTCTTGCACTTAACGAAGAAGAGCTGAAAGCTGGTGCTGTAATCAAGGTTGACTTAGATTTTGCACAGCTAGAGCTGGGATATGAGAAAACTGCTTGGACTACTGTAGACCCCGAGCAGTCCCATGGAAAAATAGTGATGAAACTCAGCGAGAAGATTCAGCACACCGCAAATCAGAAAAGGAAGATCAGCGCAATTGAAGAAAGTAAAATGAAATCAGTAATAACGGCTGCAGGAGGAAAGCTTGTCAGTGCTGCCCCTACTGAAATCCAGGGGGAGAGAAGAGCCACTTTGACCCCAACCCAAAGAAGAAACAAGAACCGACTCATCGCCAAGATGCTGAAGAAGTTGACAGAGGAACAGAATAAAGAGGAAGAAATTTTAGCTATCACAGAGGTTGTCCCGAAAAGGCCGATCCTCAGGAGCACCGTAGCAGAGGTTGTTCCAGAGGAGGCTACTACAGAGCCTGTACCTGAGATAGTGATGATTCCAGGAAAGCGTGATGGTGTGGAACCATACATCCCACAATATGTCACTAGACCCTGACAGTTGCAAATAATTTCAGAGCACGAGTTGGAAATGATCCAGACGGTGCGAAAGAAGAATTCTGAATACTTTCAGAGGATCTGAGGCAGATATGTCAATATCCTAGAAGGATTAGAGTTGCATACAGATGTCTTCTCTCACTATGAGCAGAGTGAGATCGTGGACTACGTCTCCGAGCTGAAGAAGCAAGGTCGTGCAAGACGACTACGCAGCAGGACTTACTTCGAGCCCAAGAAATGGAAACGAGGCAAGGAGAGGATTACTATCCAATTTGGATGCTGTTACAACTTCGCTGATGACAAGAGAGGAAATCCGCCAGGGATACTCCGTTATGATGAAGTGGATCCAATGGCAGTTCTGATTAAGAAAATGATAAAGAGGATGGTTGCTTGGCGAGTCTTACTCGCTGATTGTATACCAAACAGCTGTATAATCAACATCTATGCAGAAGGAGACTGCATTCCACCTCACGTGGACCACCACAATTTTTTGAGGCCCTTTTGCACTGTTTCCTTCATCAACCAATGCAACATCATGTTCGGAATAGAACTCCGGATAGTCGGCCCCGAAGAATTCTGATGGCCTGTACAGATACCTCTACCGATAGGCTTTGTTCTCGTACTACAAGAAAATGGTGTAGATGTGGCGAAGCACTGCATACCGGGAGTTCCCTACAAGCGGGTCTCCATCACTTTCAGGAGGATGGGTGAGAGCAAGATTCCTGTCTACTTCTAGCCCGATGCAGAATTAGAGAGTCTGCAACCCTACGAGCTTAAGCTACATAGTAATAGCACACCTCTAAAGCACACTTACATTGGATTCTCCTCCGGAAAGTGGCTTAGAAGGTGATGTTATTACCTATGTAGTTTACTTTTCAGATATGGATGAATCAAACAGACAGTTTTGTCAGAATACATGAAGATATCAGTACAGTCTGTGATCAGATATTTATGGATATTGTAAAAGTCTATTTTTGGAAAGATGGCATCAGAATGTTTTGATGGAATCTCCTGATGTACCTTTGACATTTTTTAAGGAAATAAATATTTTATTTTGCCTTCAGTTTTGTGCAATTGATTGCAAATGCCACTAAATCTAAGTTTGACTCAAGTTTAAAGAAAAAAAGAACAGAGAACGATTTGAATAAAAAAAATTCCAAATTCAAAAGGCAAATAAAGTAAGTACAGAACTTCAAAATCAAAACAAAATTAAATCTCCAAAACTAAAAAAACAATATAAAAAAATAAAGCTTCGAATCTAAAATCCCCAGCCTCCGGCTGTTCTCAAAATCTTTTCGACTCTCCATGATTTCTCCCTTTTTTGAGACTGCTACCTAACTTCCAGTTCTCACCCTTTTGAGGCTGGTACCTAACTTCCAGTCCCCTCCCTTTCGAGGTCGGTACCTAACTTCCAACTCTCTTTCGAGGCTGGTACCTAACTTCTAGTTCTCACCTTTTTGGGGCTGCTAACCAACTTTCAGTTCCCTCCCTCTCGAGGCGGTACCTAACTTCCGACTATCTTTTGGGACTGGTACCTAACTTCCAGTTCCCACCCTTTTGGTGCTGGTACCTAACTTCCAGTTCCCTCCCTTTCAAGGTCGGTACCTAACTTTCGACTCTCTTTCGAGACTGGTACATAACTTCTAGTTCTCACCCTTTTGGTGCTGGTACCTAACTTCAAGTTCCCTCCCTTTCGAGGTCGGTACCTAACTTCCGACTCTCTTTCGAGACAGGTACCTAACTTCCAGTTCTCACCCTTTTGGGGTTGGTACCTAACTTCCAGTTCCCTCCCTCTCGAGGTCGGTACCTAAATTATGACTCTCTTTCGAGACAGGTACCTAAGTTCCAGTTCCCACCCTTTTGGGGATAGTACCTAACTTCCAGTTCCCTCCCTCTCGAGGTCGGTACCAAACATCCGACTCACTTTCAAGACTGGTACTTCACTTGCAGTTCTCAACCTTTTGGGGCTGGTACCTAACTTTCGGTTCCCTCTCATTCGAGGTCGGTACGTAACTTCCGACTCTCTTTCGACACTGGTACCTAACTTCTTGTTCTCACCCCTTTGGAGCTGGTACCTAACTTCCTGTTCCCTCCCTTTGGAGGTCGGTACCTAACTTCCTACTCTCCTTCGAGTCTGGTACATAACTTCCTGTTCTCACCCTTTTGGGGCTGGTACCTAACTTCCAGTTCCCTCCCTTTCGAGGTCGGTACCTAACTTTCGACTCTCTTTCAAGACTGGTTCCTAACTTCCAGTTCTCACCCTTTTGGGGCTGGTACCTAACTTCCTGTTCCCTCCCTTTCGAGGTTGGTACCTAACTGTCGACTCTCTTTCGAGACAGGTACCTAACTTCCAGTTCTCACCCTTTTGGGGCTGGTACCTAACTTCCAGTTCCCTCCCTCTCGACGTCGGTACCTAACTTTTGACTCTCTTTCGAGACTGGTACCTAACTTCCTGTTCTCACCCTTTTGGAGCTGGTACCTAACTTCTAGTTCCCTCCCTCTCGAGGTTGGTACCTAACTTCCGACTCTCTTTCGAGACTGGTACTTAACTTGCAGTTCTCACCGTTTTAGGGCTGGTACCTAACTTCCAGTTCCCTCCCTTTCGAGGTCGGTGCCTAACTTCCGACTCTCCTTCGAGACTGGTACCTAACTTCCAGTTCTCACCCTTTTGGGGTTGTACCTAACTTCCATTTCCCTCCCTTTCGAGGTCGGTGCCTAACTTTCGACTCTCTTTCGATACTGGTACCTAATTTCCAGTTCTCACCCTTTTGGGGCTGGTACCTATCTTCCAGTTCCCTCCCTCTCAAGTTCAGTACCTAACTTTTGACTCTCTTTCAAGACTGGTACCTAACTTCCAGTACTCACCCTTTTGGGGCTGGTGCCTAACTTCCAGTTCGCTCCCTCTCGAAGTGAGTACCTAACTTCCGACTCTCTTTCGAGGCCGGTACTTAACTTAAAGTTCTCGCCGAGTGGGGCTGGTACCTAACTTCCGGTTCCTCCCTTTCGAGGTTGGTACCTAGCTTCCGACTCTTTCGAGACTGCTACCTAACTTCCAGTTCTCACCCGTTTGGGGCTGGTACCTAACTTCTAGTTCCCTCCCTTTCTAGGTTGGTACCTAACTTCTGACACTATTTGGAACATGGTACCTAACTTTCAGTTCTCACCCTTTTGGGCCTGGTACCTAACTTCCAGTTCTCTCCCTTTTGAGTTCGGAACCAAACTTCCGACTCTCTTTCGAGTCTGGTACCTAACATCCAGTTCTCACCCTTTTTGGGCTAGTACCTAACTTCCAGTTCCCTCCTTTCGAGGTACGTACCTAATTTCCGACGCTCTTTCGAGGCGGTACATAACTTCTAGTTCTCACCCTTTTGGGGCTGGTACCTAACTTCCGGTTCCCTCCCTCTTGAGGTCGGTACCTAACTTCGACTCTCTTTCGAGATTGGTACCAAACTTCCGGTTCTCACCCTTTTGGGGCCGGTACCTATCTTCTAGTTCCCTTCCTCTCGAGGTCGGTACCTAACTTCCGACTCTCGTTCGAGACTGGTACCTAACTTCCAGTTCTCACCCTTTTGGGGCTGGTACCTAACTTCCTGTTCCCTCCCTTTCGAGGTCGGTACGTAACTTCCGACTCCCTTTCAAGACTAGTACCTAACATCGAGTTTCCACCCTTTTGGGCCTGGTACCTAACTTCTGGTTCCCTCCCTTTCGAGGTCGGTACCTAACTTTCGACTCTCTTTCGAGACAGGTACCTAACTTCCGGTTCTTGCCCAGTTTAGGCGGGTACCGACTTCCAGTTCCCTCCCTTTCGAGGTCGCTACCTAACTTCCGACTCTCTTTTGAGACTGGTACCTAACTTTTTGTTCTCACCGTTTTGGGGCTGGTACCCAACTTCCAGATCCCTCCCTTTTGAGGTCGGTACCTATCTTCCGACTCTCCTTCGAGACTGGTACCTAACTTCTAGTTCTCACTCTTCTGGGGTTGGTACCAAACTTCCAGTTCTCTCCCTTTCGAGGTCGGTACCTAACTTCCGACTCTCTTTCAAGAGCGGCACCCAACTTCTAGTTCTCGACCTTTTGGGGCTCGTACCTAACTTCTAGTTCTCACCCTTTTTGGGGCTCGTACCTATCTTTCAATTCCCTCCCTCTTGAGTTCGGTACCTAAATTCCAGTTCCCACCCATTTCGAGACAGGTACCTAACTTCCAGTACTCACCCTTTTGGGGCTGGTGCCTAACTTCCAGTTCGCTCCCTCTCGAAGTGAGTACCTAACTTCCGACTCTCTTTCGAGACTGGTACTTAACTTAAAGTTCTCACCCAATTGGGGCTGGTACCTAACTTCCAGTTCCCTCCCTTTCGAGGTTGGTACCTAGCTTCCGACTCTTTCGACACTGCTACCTAACTTCCAGTTCTCACCCGTTTGAGTCGGTACCTAACTTCTAGTTCCCTCCCTTTCTAGGTTGGTACCTAACTTCTGACACTATTTGGAACATGGTACCTAACTTTCAGTTCTCACCCTTTTGGGCCTGGTACCTAACTTCCAGTTCTCTCCCTTTTGAGTTCGGAACCAAACTTCCGACTCTCTTTCGAGTCTGGTACCTAACATCCAGTTCTCACCCTTTTTGGGCTAGTACCTAACTTCCAGTTCCCTCCCTTTCGAGGTCTGTACCTAATTTCCGACGCTCTTTCGAGACTGGTACATAACTTCTAGTTCTCACCCTTTTGGGGCTGGTACCTAACTTCCAGTTCCCTCCCTCTTGAGGTCGGTACCTAACTTCTGACTCTCTTTCGAGATTGGTACCAAACTTCCAGTTCTCACCCTTTTGGGGCTGGTACCTATCTTCTAGTTCCCTTCCTCTCGAGGTCGGTACCTAACTTCCGACTCTCGTTCGAGACTGGTACCTAACTTCCAGTTCTCACCCTTTTGGGGCTGGTACCTAACTTCCTGTTCCCTCCTTTCGAGGTCGGTACGTAACTTCCGAGCTCCCTTTCAAGACTAGTACCTAACATCGAGTTTCCACCCTTTTGGGCCTGGTACCTAACTTCTGGTTCCCTCCCTTTCGAGGTCGGTACCTAACTTTCGACTCTCTTTCGAGACAGGTACCTAACTTCCAGTTCTTGCCCATTTTGGGCAGGTACCTGACTTCCAGTTCCCTCCCTTTCGAGGTCGCTACCTAACTTCCGACTCTCTTTTGAGACTGGTACCTAACTTTTTGTTCTCACCGTTTTGGGGCTGGTACCCAACTTCCAGATCCCTCCCTTTTGAGGTCGGTACCTATCTTCCGACTCTCCTTCGAGACTGGTACCTAACTTCTAGTTCTCACTCTTCTGGGGTTGGTACCAAACTTCCAGTTCTCTCCCTTTCGAGGTCGGTACCTAACTTCCGACTCTCTTTCAAGACTGGCACCCAACTTCTAGTTCTCAACCTTTTTGGGGCTCGTACCTAACTTCTAGTTCTCACCCTTTTTGGGGCTCGTACCTATCTTTCAATTCCCTCCCTCTTGAGTTCGGTACCTAAATTCCAGTTCCCACCCATTTCGAGACAGGTACCTAACTTCCAGTTCTCACCCTTTTTGGGGCTGGTACCTAACTTTCAGTTCCCTCCCTCTCGAGGTCGGTACCTAACTTCCGACTCTCTTTTGAGACTGGTACTTAACTTAAAGTTCTCACCCTATTGGGGCTGGTACCTAACTTCTAGTTCCCTCCCTTTCGAGGTTGGTACCTAGCTTCCGACTCTTTCGACACTGCTACCTAACTTCCAGTTCTCACCCCTTTGGGGCTGGTACCTAACTTCTAGTTCCCTCCCTTTCTAGGTTGGTACCTAACTTCTGACACTATTTGGAACCTGGTACCTAACTTTCAGTTCTCACCCTTTTGGGCCTGGTACCTAACTTCCGGTTCTCTCCTTTCGAGTTCGGTACCAAACTTCCGACTCTCTTTCGAGTCTGGTACCTAACATCCAGTTCTCTCCCTTTTTGGGCTAGTACCTAACTTCCAGTTCCCTCCCTTTCGAGGTCGGTACCTAATTTCCGACGCTCTTTCGAGACTGGTACCTAACTTCTAGTTCTCACCCTTTTGGGGCTGGTACCTAACTTCCAGTTCCCTCCCTCTTGAGGTCGGTACCTAACTTCCGACTCTCTTTCGAGATTGGTACCAAACTTCCAGTTCTCACCCTTTTGGGGCTGGTACCTATCTTCTAGTTCCCTTCCTCTCGAGGTCGGTACCTAACTTCCGACTCTCGTTCGAGACTGGTACCTAACTTCCAGTTCTCACCCTTTTGGGGCTGGTACCTAACTTCCTGTTCCCTCCCTTTCGAGGTCGGTACATAACTTCCGACTCCCTTTCAAGACTAGTACCTAACATCGAGTTTCCACCCTTTTGGGCCTGGTACCTAACTTCTGGTTCCCTCCCTTTCGAGGTCGGTACCTAACTTTTGAATCTCTTTCGAGACAGGTACCTAACTTCCAGTTCTCGCCCATTTTGGGCAGGTACCTGACGTCCAGTTCCCTCCCTTTCGAGGTCGCTACCTAACTTCCGACTCTCTTCTGAGACTGGTACCTAACTTTTTGTTCTCACCCTTTTGGGGCTGGTACCTAACTTACAGATCCCTCCCTTTTGAGGTCGGTACCTATCTTCCGACTCTCCTTCGAGACTGGTACCTAACTTCTAGTTCTCACTCTTCTGGGGTTGGTACCAAACTTCCAGTTCTCTCCCTTTCGAGGTCGGTACCTAACTTCCGACTCTCTTTCAAGACTGGCACCTAACTTCCAGTTCTTACCCTTTTTGGGGCTCGTACCCAACTTCCAGTTCTCACCCTTTTTGGGGCTCGTACCTATCTTTCAGTTCCCTCCCTCTCGAGGTGGTACCTAAATTCCAGTTCCCACCCTTTTCGAGACATGTACCTAACTTCCAGTTCTCACCCTTTTTGGGGCTGGTACCTAACTTTCAGTTCCCTCCCTCTCGTGGTCGGTACCTAACTTCTGACTCTTTTTCGAGGCTGGTACCTAACTTCTAGTTCTCACCCTTTTTGGGCTGGTACCTAACTTCCAGTTCCCTCCCTTTCGAGGTCGGTACCTAATTTCCGACGCTCTTTCGAGACTGGTACCTAACTTCTAGTTCTCACCCTTTTGGGGCTGGTACCTAACTTCCTGTTCCCTCCCTTTTGAGGTCGGTACCTAACTTCCGACTCTCTTTCGAGAATGGTACCAAACTTCCAGTTCTCACCCTTTTGGGGCTGGTACCTATCTTCTAGTTCCCTTCCTCTCGAGGTCGGTACCTAACTTCTGACTCTCGTTCGAGACTGGTACCTAACTTCCAGTTCTCACCCTTTTGGGGCTGGTACCTAACTTCCTGTTCCCTCCCTTTCGAGGTCGGTACATAACTTTCGACTCCCTTTCAAGACTAGTGCCTAACATCGAGTTTCCACCATTTTGGGCCTGGTACCTAACTTCCGGTTCCCTCCCTTTCGAGGTCGGTACCTAACTTTCGAATCTCTTTCGAGACAGGTACCTAACTTCCAGTTCTCGCCCATTTTGGGCAGGTACCTGACGTCCAGTTCCCTCCCTTTCGAGGTCGCTACCTAACTTCCGACTCTCTTTTGAGACTGGTACCTAACTTTTTGTTCTGACCCTTTTGGGGCTGGTACCTAACTTCCAGCTCCCTCCCTTTTGAGGTCGGTACCTATCTTCCGACTCTCCTTCGAGACTGGCACCTAACTTCTAGTTCTCACTCTTCTGGGGTTGGTACCAAACTTCCAGTTCTCTCCCTTTCGAGGTCGGTACCTAACTTCCGACTCTCTTTCAAGACTGGCACCTAACTTCCAGTTCTCACCCTTTTTGGGGCTCGTACCCAACTTCCAGTTCTCACCCTTTTTGGGGCTCGTACCTATCTTTCAGTTCCCTCCCTCTCGAGGTGGTACCTAAATTCCAGTTCCCACCCTTTTCGAGACATGTACCTAACTTCCAATTCTCACCCTTTTTGGGACTGGTACCTAACTTTCAGTTCCCTCCCTCTCGAGGTCGGTACCTAACTTCTGACTCTTTTTCGAGACTGGTACCTAACTTCTAGTTCTCACCCTTTTTGGGCTGGTACCTAACTTCCAGTTCCCTCCCTCTCGAGGTCGGTACCTAACTTCGTACTCTCTTTCGGGACTGGTACCTAACATCCAGTTTTCACCCTTTTTGGGCTGGTACCAAACATCTAGTTCATTTCCTCTCGAGGTTGGTACCTAACTTCCGACTCTCGTTCGAGACTGTTACCAAAGTTCCAGTTCTCACCCTTTTGGGGTTGGTACCTAACTTCAAGTTTCCTCCCTTTCGAGGTCGGTACCTAACTTCCCACTCTCTTTCGAGACTAGTACCTAACATCGAGTTCTCACCCTTTTGGGGCTGGAACCTAACTTCCGACTCTCTTTCGAGTCTGGAACATAACTTCTGACTCTCTTTCGAGTCTGGTACCTAACATCCAGTTCTCCCTTTCGAGGCCGGTACCTAACTTTCGACTCACATTCGAGTCTGGTACCTAACATCCAGTTCTCATTTTCTTAGGGCTAGTACTGAACTTCCATTTCCCTCCCTTTCGCGGTCGGTACCTAACTTCTGACTCTCTTTCGAGACTGGTTCCTATGACCCAGTTCACACCCTTTTGGGCTAGTACCTAGCTTCCAGTTCCCTCCCTCTCGAGGTCAGTACCTAACTTCTAACGCTCTTTCGAGAATGGTACCTAACTTCCACTTCTCACCCTTTTGGGGCTGGTACCTAACTTCCAGTTTCCTCACTTTCGATGTCGGTACCTAACTTCTGACTCTCTTTCGAGACTAGTACCTAACATCTAGTTCTCATCCTTTTGGGGCTGGAACCTAACTTTCGAATCTCTTTCGAGTCTGGTACCTAACTTCTGACTCTCTTTCGAGTCTGGTACGTAACATCCAGTTCTCCCTTTCGAGTTCGGTACCTAACTTCCGACTCAAATTCCAGTCTGGTACCTAACATCCAGTTCTCACCTTTTTGGAGCTAGTACCCAACTTCCATCTCCCTCCCTTTCGAGATCGGTACCTAACTTCCGACTCTCTTTCAAGACTGGTTCCTAACTTCTAGTTCTCACCCATTTGGGGCTGGTACCTATCTTCCAGCTCCCTCCCTCTCGAGGTCATTACCTAACTTTCGACGCTCTTTCGAGACTGGTACCTATCTTCTAGTTCTCACCTTTTTGGGGATGGTGCCTAACTTCCAGTTCCCTTCCTTTCAAGGTCGGTACCTAACTTCCGACTCTCTTTCGAGACTGGTACCTAACTTTCAGTTCTCACCCTTTTGGCGCTGGTACCAAACTTCCAGTTCCCTCCCTATCGAGGTCAGTACCTATGTTCCGACTCTCCTTCGAGTCTGGTACCTAACTTCCAATTCTCACCCTTTTGGGGCTGGTACCTAACTTCCTGTTCCCTCCCTTTCGAGGTCGGTACCTAACTTCCGACTCTCTTTCAAGACTGGTTCCTAACTTCTAGTTCTCACCCTTTTGGAGCTGGTACCTAGCTTCTAGCTCACTCCCTCTCGAGGTCATTACTTAACTTCCGACGCTCTTTTGAGACTGGTACCTAACTTCTAGTTCTCACCCTTTTGGGGATGGTGCTTAACTTCTAGTTCCCTCCCTTTCAAGGTCGGTACCTAACTTCCGAATCTCTTTTGAGACTGGTACCTAACTTTTAGTTCTCACCCTTTTGGTGCTGGTACCAAACTTCCAGTTCCCTCCCTATCGAGGTCGGTACCTAAGTTGCGACTCTCCTTCGAGTCTGGTACCTAACTTCCAGTTCTCACCCTTTTGGGGCTGGTACCTAACTTCAAGTTCCCTCCCTTTCGAGGTCGGTACCTAACTTCTGACTCTCTTTCGAGACTGGTACCTAACTTCTAGTTCTCAACCTTTTGGGGCTGGTACCTAACTTCCAGTTCCCTCCCTCTCGAGGTCGGTACCTAACTTCTGACTCTCTTTTGAGACTCGGTACCTAACATCCGGTTCTCGCCCTTTTGGGACGGTACCTAACTTCCGGTTCCCTCCCTTTCGAGTTCGGTACCTAACTTCCGACTCTCTTTCTGGACTGGTACCTAACTTCCAGTTCTCACTCTTTTGGGGCAGGTACCTAACTTCCAGTTCCCTCCCACTCGAGGTCGGTACCTAACTTTTGACTCTCTTTCGAGACTGGTACCTAACATCCAGTTCTCACCCTTTTGGAGCTGGTACCTAACTTCTTGTTCCCTGCCTCTTGAGGTCGGTACCTAACTTCCGACTTTCTTTCAAGACTGGTACTTAACTTACAGTTCTCACCATTTTAGGGCTGGTACCTAACTTCCAGTTCCCTCCCTGTCGAGGTCGGTGCCTAACTTCTGACTCTCCTTTGAGACTGGTACCTAACTTCCAGTTCTCACCCTTTTGGGGTGGTACCTAACTTCTAGTTCCCTCCATTTCGAGGTCGGTACCTAACTTCCGACTCTCTTTCGAGACTGGTACCTAACTTCCAGTTCTCACCCTTTTGGGGCTGGTACCTAACTTCCAGTTCCCTCCCTCTCGAGGTCGGTACCTAACTTTCGACTCTCTTTTGAGACTGGTGCCTAACTTACAGTTCTCACCCTTTTGGGGCTGGTACCTATCTTCCAGTTCCCTCCCTCTCGAGGTCGGTACCTAACTTTTGACACTCTTTCGAGACTGGTACCTAACTTCCAGTTCTCACCCTTTTGGGGATGGTACCTAACTTCCAGTTCCCTCCCTCCCGAATTCAGTACCTAACTTCCTACTCTCTTTCGAGACTGGCACTTAACTTGCAGTTCTCACCCTTTTGGGGTCGGTACCAAACTTCCGGTTCCCTCCCTTTCGAGGTTGGTACCTAACTTCCGACTCTCTTTCGACACTGCTACCTAACTTCCAGTTCTCACCCCTTTGGAGCTAGTACCTAACTTCCAGTTCCCTCCCTTTCTAGGTTGGCACCTTACTACTGACTCTATTTGGAACCTGGTACCTAACTTTCAGTTCTCACCCTTTTGGGGTTGGTACCTAACTTCCAGTTCTCTCCCTTTCGAGGTCGGTACCTAACTTCTGACTCTCTTTCAAGTCTGGTACCTAACATCCAGTTCTCACACTTTTGGGGCTAGTACCTAACTTCCAGTTCCCTCCCTTTCGAGGTCGGTACCAAATTTTCGACGCTCTTTCGAGACTAGTACCTAACTTCTAGTTCTCACCCTTTTGGGGCTGGTTCCTAACTTCCAGTTCCCTCCCTCTTGATGTCGGTTCCTAACTTTCGACTCTCTTTCGAGACTGGTACCTAACTTCCAGTTCTCACCCTTTTGGGGCTGGTACCTATCTTCAAGTTCCCTTCCTCTCGAGGTCGGTACCTAACTTCCGACTCTCATTCGAGACTGGTACCTAACTTCCAGTTCTCACCCTTTTGGTGCTGGTACCTAACTTCTAGTTCCCTCCCTTTAGAGGTCGGTAGCTAACCTCCGACTCTCTTTCGAGACCAGTACCCAACATCCAGTTCTCACCCTTTTAAGCCTGGTACCTAACTTCCGGTTCCCTATCTTTCGAGGTCGGTACCTAACTTGTGACTCTCTTTCGTGACTGGCACCTAACTTCCAGTTCTATCCCATTTGGAGCTGGTACCTGACTTCCAGTTCGCTCCCTTTCAAGGTCGCTACCTAACTTCAGACTCTCTTTTGAGACTGGTACCTAACTTTCAGTTCTCACTTTTTTGGGGCTGGTACCTAACTTCCAGATCCCTCCCTTTCGAGGTCGGTACCTAACTTCTGACTCTCCTTCAAGACTGGTAACTAACTTCCAGTTCTCACTCTTCTGGGGCTGGTACCAAACTTCCAGTTCCCTCCCTTTCGAGGTCGGTACCTAACTTCCGACTCTCTTTCGAGACTGGTACCTAACTTCCAGTTCTCACAATTTTTGGAGCTCGTACCTAACTTCCAGTTCTCACTCTTTTTGGGGCTGGTACCTAACTTTCAGTTCCCTCCCCCTAGAGGTCGATACCTAACTTCCAGTTCCCACCCTATTCGAGACTGGTACCTAACTTCCAGTTCTCACCCTTTTTGGGGATGGTGCCCAACTTTCAGCTCCCTCCCTCTCGAGTTCGGTACCTAACATCCGACTCTCTTTCGAGACTGGTGCCTAACTTCCAGTTCTCACCCTTTTGGGGCTGGTACATAACTTCCAGTTCACTCCCTTTCGAGGTCGGTACCTAACTTCTGACTCTCTTTTGAGACTGGTACCTAACTTCCAGTTCTAACCCTTTTGGGGATGGTACCTAACTTCCAGTTCCCTCCCTTTCGAGGTCGGTACCTAACTTCCGACTCTCTTTCAAAACTGGTACCTAACTTCCAGTTCTCACCCTTTTGGGGCTCGTACCAAACTTCCAGTTGCCTCCCTCTCGAGGTCGGTACCTAACTTCCGACTCTCTTTCGAGACTGGTACCTAACCTCCAGTTCTCACCCTTTTGGGGCTGGTTCCTAACTTCCAGTTCCCTTCCTCTTGAGGTCGGTACCTAACTTCCAACTCTCGTTCGAGAATGATACCTAAGTTCTAGTTCTCACCCTTTTGGGGCTGGTACCTAACTTCCAGTTTCTTACCTTTCAAGGTCGGTACCTAACTTCCTACTCTCTTTCGAGACCAGTACCTAACATCCAGTTCTCACCCTTTTGGGGCTGGTACCTAACTTCTGACTCTCTTTCGAGTCTGGTACCTAACTTTTGACTATCTTTTAAGTCTAGTACCTAACAACCAGTTCTCCCTTTCGAGGTCGGTACCTAACTTCCGACTCTCTTTCGAGTATGGTACCTAACATCCAGTTCTCACCCTTTCGGGGATAGTACCTAACTTCCAGTTCCCTCCCTTTCGAGCGCGGTACCTAACTTCTGACTCTCTTTCGAGACTGGTTCCTAACTTCCAGTTCTCACCCTTTTGGGGCTGGTACCTAGCTTCTAGTTCCCTCCCTCTCGAGGTCGGAACCTAACTTCTGACTGTCTTTCGAGACTTGTACCTAACTTCCAGTTCTCACCATTTTGGGGCTGGTACCTAACTTCCAGTTCCCTCCCTCGCGAGGTCAATACCTAACTTCCGACTCTCTTTCGAGACTGGTACTTAACTTGCAGTTCTCACCCTTTTGGGGCTGGTACCTAACTTCCAGTTCCCTCCCTGTCTTCCTAACTTCCGACTCTCTTTCGAGACCGGTACCTAACTTCTAGTTCTCACCCTTTTGGGCCTTGTACCTAACTTCCAGTTCCCTCCCTTTCGAGGTCGGTACCTAGCTTCTAGTTAGCTCCCTTTCGAGGTCGGTACCTAACTTCTGACTCTCTTTCGAGCCTGGTACCTAACTTCCAGTTCTCATCCTTTTGGGGCTGGTACCTAGCTTCTAGTTCACTCCCTTTCGAGGTCGGTACCTAACTTCTGACTCTCCTTCGAGACTGGTACCTAACTTCCAGTTCTCACCCTTTTGGGACTGGTACCTAACTTCCAGTTCCCTCCCTTTTGAGATCAGTACCTGACTTCCGACTCTCTTTCGAGACTGGTACCTAACTTCCTGTTCTCACCCTTTTTAGGGTGGATTCCTAACTTCCAGTTCCCTCCCTTTCGAGGTCGGTACCTAACTTCCGACTCTCTTCTGAGACTGCTACAAAACTTCCAGTCTTCTTCGTGGTCCCGAGATTGGAACCTAGGTTCCAATTCTCATCTTAAACCCTTAAAACCAATCTTAAGTCAAAATTCAACCAAAATCTAAACTCGAATCAATTCAAAACTCAAACATAAAATTTGAATCGAATCTAAAATCTGATCTCTCTAGATCTTGTAATTTGGAATTCACCTCCTTTCCCCATCGAGAGTTCAGGGATCTTCAATCTTGGAAATATACCTGATACTCCCCAGCGGAAAGTTTTCTTCGCTTTGTTCTAAGTATGTCACTTGTGACGTCTGTGTTGGTTTTGTTGATCTCTTCGGTCAACGCCAATACGCGTTGTGTGCTCTTTTAGCACACCACACCTATTGGGGGTCCATTTGTTGACCTCATTTTTGGTGAGTTCTTTTCCTTTCTCATAGTGCTTAGGATCTAGCCATAGGACTTCTCCTTAACTATCCTAGAGGGCTAGAATTGGGACCCACCCTTTAGCAATTCAACTACTTCTTGACTCCTATTGGGACCCCACTTGGATGGTTGCAAACCTCTAAATCACCTTAGAAGGTTAAGACCACCATATGAAGAACCAATAGTGAGTTCCTATAAGGTTGTTCAAGCCTTAGGACTACCTTGGGTGACCTGGTCCTGGTGAGGTCTGGCTTACACACACTGCACTCTCACACACACCATCCTTACCTATTTCCTCCCCCTGGTTCATGGGTGCACTCATGTGGCTAAATCCAAACCCCTAGCTATTTGGCTAACAGGGTTGGATACAACCCATGAGATGTTCAGGAAGGACATTTTTTGGTCCATGGATCACTTTAAGCTTCACCATGATCAAAATTCATCTTTTGCCAAAGTTCCTGGTTTTGACATTGGGTCCTTCAAACCCACCTAAAATCACCTAATTGCCCCAAATTTTCCAAAATTCCTACAAAATTACCCAAAATTTCCAAAAGTCCTAAAAATCTTTTTGAAACAATCCCCACCTTTTAAATCCACCAAAATACCCCAATACTCTCCAAATAACCTCTCAATACCCTAAATATCCCTTTTAGCCAAAAAACCTAAAAATTCTAAAAATTCCCAAAAAATTCATAAAAATCCCAAATATTCCCAATTTCATTTTGTTCAACTACACCATAAGCCAGTTTATCCAAAATAACCCACTTTTATCAAATTCCCCAATTTGGCCCATTTTTAATCTAAATGGACAAAATGTCAAACCAAATTGATCCAATTGACCCCAATCTTGCCCAATTTCAATTCTAAAGTTCAATTCAGCATCCCCAATACCAATCTAAACTAAATCCAAGCCCAATTTTGTCCACATTTGAGTTCAATTTAAACTTTAAACCAAAACCCCCAATTTTAACCTATGACCCAAACCTACCCCAAATTCAACCCAATTCAACTCATTTTCCCCCCAAATCAACTCTAAACTCTCCCTAATACAATCCTACACCAAGAACAACATTAATAGGCCCTCAATTTAAACTCAAACTCTACCCAAAATCCCTTTGAAATCAAAACCCCCAAATTTGACCTAAAGTTACCACATTCCCCAAATTACCCAAATTGAATCCCCTAAACCCAAAATTTCCATCCAATTTCTATAATAAACCTTTTATAACAATCATTTGTACCCTTTTGAAATATAAATTGGCCTTGAAACAAGTTCTAGCCAAACCTAAATCTAACCTAACCCATGGTGGCCAAATTTAACCAAAATCCTAAAATTCACATAATTGACCTTTCAATTGAACTCAAAACATCTCCATGTCTTCATGAAAGTTCGTCATGGCAATCCTCTCTACAATGTTTGTCAAGACACTTGGACCTAAATCATGCCCAAACTCAAGTTAGCCTAACCTAAACCCAAGTGAGCCAATTTTAACCCATGGCCTAACTTAAGCAAATTGAACCAAATGTGGCCAAACCAACTCTTCCACAACCACCATTTGAACCCTAGGAAACACCCTATATCCACCTAGCCCAAGCTAAGTGAGCCATGGACCAATGGTTCCCCATTTTAAGGGATTTACTCCCATAAGTGGAAAAATCTACTTTTGCCCCACCCCAAAATTCTCTCATACCTGATTAATCACCATTAAACCTCTCCATGACTCACCTGACCTCAGGAGCCAGCTCCCCTGTCCTTGCCGACCAACCTAGTTTCCAGAGGAGCTCAAAACCCAGAGCCACCACCCACCTAAACTCACCTAAACTCCACCAATTGGCCACCTCAACCAAATTAAACATTGGAGCCTTTCTACCCTCCACCTAAGCAGTGGAATCCACCCACCAATTGAACCCAAACCTTGCTAAATGGCCCTGTCCATTTAAGCACCACCTCTCGACCATTAGAGAGGTGTTGAAATTTTTCTCAACAGAACCTCACCAAATCACTCCCAGAGCTTCTCCCAGCCTAGAGAAGAAGAACCCCACTGCTTTCCTGCTTCCTCCTCCACTAGTTGAGTTCAATTTTTGAGCTCAATCTCGGGCCGAAAACAGGACATTCCCTAAACCTCCACTAAAAAAAATTAAACTCACCCACACCTTCACAGCACCCAGAGAATGAGTTCCCCAGTGGAAGCCCCCTCTCCAGGCCACCCAATCTCTCCAGCCATCAAAGCTTGAAATCGGGCTTGGTCGAAGTCATACCCAGGCAATTCACCACAGCTCCAGGCTTCATCCCTAGCTTCCTTAGACTCCAATGAACGTGCCGAGCCTCTATGATAGAACCTTCACTTCTCAGAGCCAAGGTATTGCCCTCTTCTTCCTCCCGAGCTTCCAGCGATTCTTCATTTCATTCAAGTCGATTTCAAGGAATGTTAGCCATATGGATATGTTCGCCTCTTCAAGACGAGTTCATAGAGCATAAGAACATTTAATTTGGTTAAGTATCGAGTGAGATATTAGGGTTAGAAGGGGGACGGTTCTTGGCTCACACCAGTCGGGACGATGGCGAGCAGCCATCGGATCATGCGTGTATTGGATGGACGGCTAGGATCGCGTCGGACGGAGCAACGGGACATGAACCGCGGGCCACGTGGCTCCCGACTTAGATGGCGGCGCATAATCAGGGAGCGACGCGTGGAGTTCGATCCACCGTAGGTTGAGTTAGCGCCGACGTGGATAAGTAGGAAAATCTGATTTTTCTTATTTATTTAAATACCAAAAGCTTCAAAAATTGATATCTTTGCATAGAAAAATCATAAAAATAAAAGAAAAAACCTTTTGCTCAGTGAACAGAAGAGAATAATGTGGAAAAAGAATTGATCTATTTTCTTGAGTATTTTATTTTTTATTAATTTAATACTGTTTTGAGTATTTTAATTCTCCATGCATGTATACATTTCACCATAGCATTAGACCATAGGGCTTTTGTAGTCTCTGATCTTGGGAACATTCTCTGAATTTTCCAAGCCCAGAGGCTATCCCTGTGGCAAGTTATTTATTTTTCAAGTTTATGTGACTATTTTTGTATTTTAATTCCAATAATTAGCATGTTGATCAATAAAATCTAGAAAAATTAGGGGAAGTACCTTATGACCAGAGAACCTTAGGATAATTATGGTTTAATTTTGCCAAAACCCTAAAATTGAACCCTAATTAATAAGGAAAAACCACATATCAAATCATTTAAAATTAATTCTCCAATTATCTTTGGGATTAGAGAAACCTCACATAAAAATTTTAAGTCAATTGGAAATAATTTAGCTTACTAAATGGTTCATTTAAGTTATATGGTCATTTTTAAACTTAAAAAATCCATAAAACTCAAAATACTTTTCAAAAATTCACCAAATTGATTTTGGGACTTCTCTGATATCGGAGGAGTATAAAGCTAAATAAAATTGGAATTTTCTAAAAATTTTTATTTTTAGCCTATTTTTAAATATTTTAATAATTAAAAAATACAAAAAATCATAAAAATATTAAAAATCTTAAAAATGCCTCCCTAATCATTTAGGAACCAACCAAATATTTTTCCCATGTCTCTAGGTTAAAATATTAAATTTTAAAGGCTTAATGTAATTTCTAATATTAAAAATGAATTTTTTAACCTTTCACACTAAATTAATTCTAATAAATCAAAAAAAAATCAGAAAATTATAAAATTTATTTATCTGAGTTCCTTTAGGTCAGAGAGATTTTTGAAAAATATAAAATCCATTTTTCAACTTTTATTTTATTCTAAAATTAATTAACACCCTAAACTTAAAATAATTATAATAAATAAAATATAATTCAAAAAATTACCAAAATTGGTCGAAGGGGTCCTCTTATCAATAGGAACATCCCATAATTTTCCTAAGGTTAGAAAAATTACCTTGGTCATGTTGTTGAATTTTCATTGAAAAATCCCTATTCCTATTAAAAATAATTATATAAATTAAATTAAAAACAGAAAAATCACATTTTCTCCTTTAATGTCTTAATTGACATGTGAGTGAAGTGACACAAAAATTTCAAACTCACTTGAGCTCAATTTAGTGAGTTATGAAGTGAATAGGCTTAAGAGGGCATGAAAGTAATTAAGGATTTTAACTTTAATAAATATTTTAGGCCTAATGAAAGGGGAGGGTAAAATATTTGATTTAATATTCCCTTAGATGATTGAAACTTAAAGGATAAAAGGGTAGAAACCCATCAATAACTTTAAAAATATTAAGTTGGAACCTTAATTAATTAAATTATTTAAATTTTGGAAGATTAATTAAAATTTTTGGATAAAACTTTTTTTATTGGGGATTTATCTTATGAAGATATTAATTCTCTGATTTAAATCCCTAATTGAATTAATACAATGAAATTCAACTCTTAAGAATTATAATTTAAATTATTTATTGAATAATAAATAATTCATAAATTTAAAATATCAAAACAATTTAAATAGTTAATTAAAATTTAAAACTTTAACAATTTAGTAATTAATTAAAATTTAAAATATTAAATCATTTAATAATCAAATCAAAGGAAGCTTAAAGTATTTGAAACTAATCTAAAATCATTTAATAAGCAAATTCAGAACATTAAATTAAAATAATGTGAGAATTAAATTAATTTAAGATCAACTTAAATTAGTCATTAAAATAAATCTAATTTAATATTATTAATTCAAACTCAAATTTAAATCATCAAAACTTAAACTAAACAACTTAAGTATCTCTTTCAATCTAAGTAACTTAAGATGCACAGGAGAAAACTAAAATTATCTTAAGTTATCAATTAAATTTTAATTAAAGGATGGTTAGATTCCTTAACAAACCAATTTGCCCCTAAAGGCTTTTATTATTATAACTCTTAAATAAAGTACTAAGTGAAATGTCACTTCACTCATAGGATAATCAAACATCCTAGTTTACTGAGCAAGAGACAAAACTTAACTAAATTCTTGGATGACTAATTCAATTATACAATGAAATTCATTTAGACTCGAAATAATTCCAGAAGCATTGAAAAGATGTTCAGGACTCATCCTAAGCCCTTTCTCAATACGATGGGATGTTTTAGAAGAACAATTGAACTTAATTGTTCTTTGGTGAAGAAAATTATCCTTAACAAAATACAAGAACCTAGACGTCTTAGGAAATGACAAGCAATAGGATTAGGAATTTGGTAGACAACCAGAACCTTTTCTTAGCTTTACCTAGGTACTTGTTGCAAATATTTAAATGCTCTGACATGTGTTTTAAGTGCAACTTGGAATGACGGGAAAACCCTCCAGGTACGAGTCTACTTTATTACAATTTACTTACCTGTACTCCACTTTACTTTTCTTGCATGTTAAACAAGAATGTCACTCTGCATGAGAACTAAAACTTTTAGGATAGCCACAAAACTGAAACCCAAAACTAAATAAAAATCAACACAAGATAAAATTCATCTCCACAACATTCAAAAGATAAAACATCTCAAAATTTAATCACAAACAAGACAACAAAACTATAATTGTAATTAAGTTAAAACATCTCGTTGGATGATCGGCAATACCTTGGATGATGTAACCTACCAGTTGCTAACGGGATTCCCATGGTCTAAATGAAAGTGTGGAACTCATTCAGTTGAGTTTAGCAAATTCATTTAGACTAAGTGAATCCGATGAAAATAATGGTGCCAGAATGATGGAACCGTGGGATCTTAACCGGTGTTGTTATAATAAACTTTAAGATTCCCCTAACAAAATGTTAAAACACCTGAACCATTAAGATTTTTTGTAAACTAAAACACTTCTCTCATCCCCTGATTGTTACTTTCCAAAATTAAACCTCTGCAACAACGAGGAGTTCTGAGCATAGTGGGCAGCACGGCCATCGTCATCAGCAAAACCTGAGGCTACATCAGCTAAACCTTTCTGTGTTTTAAATAACCAAGCCATAGAACTCCGAGGTAGTTTGCCTAGTGCAATATAAATCCTTAACTTTTCGTTAGGCATTTACATGATTGTGTTATGCCAATTAAGTCTTAACCAGTCTTAGGACTCTGAGGTAGTCGTTTGGTACGACATAAACCCTCACATCATCGAGGCTATTTGTATAATCATATCATACAAATATAAGTCCTAACAAATTGAAATCGGTAGGATTGAAACATTAAATAATTCTCTTAAATTGAAGCCCAACATTAGGATATTCTGGGAAGTCACCAAAGTTCACTTCGGGTCTGTGGCATCCCCTACTTCTCTTCCCTTGGACTCTCAAAAAAACTGTTCCAAATTTGAGCTACTCCCTATTGAAATCTCCAAAGTCCAATTGTTTGAAAAACTTAAACTTTGAAATTCTTGAAAGCAAAACCACTTATCATTATCAAGAGTTTTCTTAAATGATTCTCGTCATTTAAGATGTAATTAACTATAGGGGCTTGCCCTTATAGGAAACTTTAAGAACCCAGGTAATATAAACGCTGCTTAATTTCTTTATAGTAAGCAGGGGAACTTGTAGGCTTATAAAATTAGTTCGTAGACCAAACGGATGTCACAAATCTTCTAGTTTATTTAATCGAGCCCCATCATCAAGCAGTGTGTCTGTTCTTCGGGATAGATACATTGTTTGTGGTGTGGTACTCGTTTATATAAACTATTTGGGATGTGAAATCGGTTTGATTTCATATCTTTAAATTTTCAAACGTAAAATTATTTTCAAAAAATCAAATTTTACTTTTCAAATTAAATTATATAAATAATTAAATTAAATTTAAAATCTAAAATACGTTGACGATTTCTGTAGGCGACCCCTTTTCAAAAATACAACACTTAACCTTAAAATATGCCGACACCAAGCCATTCACTTTGGGCTAATACATTGTAGAGTATCTCCACCTATGTCTTCTGACAAAATTTTTAATCTTTGTGCTCTTGAAAGCATACCCATTATCTGAGATGATATTTCGCGGCACATCGAAATGGTAGACAACCTGGTTCTTGAAGAATTGGAGAACCTGTTGTGTTGTGACTTCCTGTAGCGGAACTACCCCTACCCATTTAAGGAAGTAATCGGTAGCAGCGAGTATAAACCGTTTTCCTTGGATGATGGAGGGTCTATCAGACCCACTATATCCGTGCCCCAACACTCGAATGGCCACGAGGCAATCGTGGTGCATAAAACATTGAAAGGTTGGTGCAAGACCACTCTGTGTACTTGGCACTGATGACATTTCTTAGCTATGTCCATGTAGTATGTCATCATTGCTGGCTAGTAGTATCCTTATCATTTGATTTTCATCTTCATTTTTTACTTTGACTGGTGAGTTTCACACAATCCAACATGTACTACTTTAATGATTTTTTGTGCTTCTACTCTACTGAGACATTTTAGCCACATCTGATCAAAGGATCTCCTGTACAGAACATTATCAATTAATGCATACAAGAGAGCTCTCTTCTAAATTTAATGTGCTGCTAAATTGTCATCAGGTAATCTTCATGTTTACAGATATTCCATTATCGGTTGATGCCAATCTTCTATATCATCTGATGCAGCAGCTGCTATTTCTTCTTTTCCAATATTGTGCAAACTGTCGAGCTCGATCTGTGACAAAACTTGACACCCTTGCATGGTAATATCAACATAATCTTCGGGCATACAAGCCAATTCTTTAGCGAGCTTAGCTAAGGCATCTGTTCGGGCATTTTCTGCTAGAGGAATTTTTATAGAATATCACACTGAAAATCTGTTCCAATAACTTTATCGTGTACCGGTGGTATTATTATAATCTAGGTTTCAGAATCTTATAATGTCCTACCACTTACTGTATGATGAGTTGTGAGTCGCCTTAAATGGCAATGTCTGTAATTTCCATTAATATTACTAATTCCAATTCGGTGATTAGAGGTTCATATTCTACTTCTTTATTTGTACACAACTCTGTTAGCTGGTAGAAATACCTTAGTATGGCCTGATATGATGTTATGAAGATTAGACCAATTCCTTCTTTGCCTGTTATCATTTTCTATTCTCCTTTGTCTCTTTTGCCTGATGACGCTCTGTCAAAGTACATTTCCCAATGTTGAGCATTGGGATCTTCAACTTGCATTATCTATTCATATGGTGGATCATCATTGAGAAGGGACCCAGCTGGTAGTGGGTGCGCTGTGAGAAAATCCGCTAGAATCTGCCCTTTGATAGCGCGAAGGGGCACAAAAGTTATTTCAAATTGCAATAATATCATTGACCAACTTGTTAATCTTTCAGAAAGTGTTGGTCAAGTCATCAAATATTGTAATGGATTAACTTTCAAGATCAGGTTGACCTTATGAGACAACATGTATTGTATAAGCTTTTGAGTAGCGAAAACTAAAGCTAGACAATGTTTCTCAATAGGAGGATACTTTACTTTTGTCAGTATTAGACGTCAAGAGTGTGTTTTCCTTACTCTCATCATTTACTTGAGTGAGTAAGGCTCCAAGGGACTCATCTAAAGCCGCGGTATAGAGTATCAATAGTCTACCCGGGATAGGGGCTACTAAGACAGGTGGTGTCGTTATGTATCATTTAATATCTTTGAAAGATCATTGACACGGCTCTCCCCAAAAGAATGTGACGTCTTTTTGAAGTAAGTTTGAAAAGGGTAGACACCTTCCTAACAATTAGATATAAAGCGTCTAAAGTATGCTATTTTTCCATTAAAATATAGTTATTTCAAGGTTCTGGGACGAGGAATTTCTAAGATAGTTTTAATCTTCTCTGGGTCAATTTTGATTCCCCAATGAAGGACAATGAATCCTAGAAATTTCCTGGAGGTAACAATGAAGGCCAATTTTAAGGGACTCATCTTGAGATTGTATTGTCATATTTGTTCAAATATGGTCCTCAAATCATACAGGTGATTTTCTTTCACTTTTCTCTTGAGGACCAAATCGTCTACTTAGCATTCCACTTGGTTGTGAATGAGGTCATCAAATATCTTTGTCATTGCTCTTTGATAAGTAGCTCTGACATTCTTAAATCCGAATGGCATCATGGTGTAGCAGTAAATCTCAATTGGAGTTCTGAAGGCTATAAGCGTTGCATCCTCTGGAGCCATCTTGATTTGATTGTAACCCGACAAATCATCCATGAAGGAGAAAATTTCATGGGATGATGCAATGTCCACTATTAATTCTGGTTTTGGTAAATGGAATTCATCTTTTGGACATGCTTTATTTAGGTACCTAAAGTCAACACATACTCGTATCTGTCTGTTCTTCTTCTTAACAGGCACGATGTTAGCCAACCATGTCAGATACTGTTCCTCTCGGATAAAGTTAGCTTCTATTAGTTTCTTTATTGTTGTCGTAACATGTTGTTATATTTCGAGGCGCATTCTTATGGGAGCTTGCTTTACAGGCGTTATACTTTGATCCACTCCTAGTTGGTGAACTGCGACCTGTGGAGATAGTCCAGGCATTTTGTCATGGCTCCAAGCGAAACAATCCTTGAATTCTGATAGTAACTTGACCAAGTCTATAACCTCTTCTTTATTGAGTAATGAACTTATGAAAGTGGGTTGGGGCTGCTCCTCAGCCCCCGAGATTGATTTATTTTAATTCATCGACTGCCAACTTTATTTCTTCTTTGATCTCTAGTGGAGCATCCTCAATTGGTTGATCTTGGAATTCATCTTCAATATCAAGACAATCTTCTACTGACTGACTAGTAACAACCATACAAAATCCCGAGCCATCAACAGGTCCGATCGTACCAAACCTAAGACCTTCTTTTGAGTTGAGTTTCTTTCCTTTTACAATCAATAATTTTTCAAATGATTGCAAATTATCTTTTGGCATTTTCTTCATCACATATCCTTGTTTGATTAATTTTTGTACACATGGCAAAAAGTAACCAAAAGGTAGTTCCATTAATTCATTTGAATCATTTTCTTCGAGAATTACACAAGGTTCGGAAGTAGAAGGAAAAGCTTTATAAAACTTGATCGGTTTAAAACCATCATTATGGACTTCTCTAACCTCCATGCTCTCGATCTTTTGAGGATGGATCGGAGTTAGGGTCATGTTTTGAACATAATGATTAATCTGATTATACATTGATTCATACTCATTCTTTTGTGTCGTCCAGAGAAATTTCGAACTGAGGCTTCTTCTGACTTATCATCATAGTTTCATTATTGAATTCATCATCTTCAAAGCTTCTTTCTACGTCGATGCTGATCGTTGGCTTCACCCGTTCAACAATCTGGTGAGTTCTTCCTCGCCCACGTCCCTGGCCTCAACCTCCGTTGTGTGGACTAATAGAACCTCCACCAACTCGTTGCGAAGGAGTGGTGGGAGATTGTTGAAGCTGAGGTATATGGTCCCGTTTCTGTAGTTCTTCTGAATCTTTAATTTTGTTTGTCACAACTTCTCTTGAAAAGACTGTTTTCTTCGGGAGAGCGTAGTAGGAGGCATCTTTGTGGATACCTACTTCATGTATTGAGAAAGGTTGTATGTCTCCCTTAATGGAATGTTCTTGTCCATCTTTGTAGTACTTAATGCATTGCTGAAGCGACGACGGGACCATATTGTACTCATGAAGCCACGATCGACCAAGCCGGGTATTAAACGAAGTATCCGCATTGATGACATGAAATTTTGTAGTTTTTACTAGATTTCTAACTTTTATTTGCAGCGTTATAGATCTGAGAGCTCTTTATCTTTTTTGATTGAATCCTCTTAGCATCATTTTATCTGTAGTGAGTTCTCATGTGTCGATGTCTATGTAAGCTAATGTTCGTATACTCATTATTTTGAGTGACGCTTTAGGATCTACTAACACTCTAGAAAGTACAAACTTGCTGATGATTATGGAAATGTAGAGGGGACAGCTGTGATCGGCTATACCGAGTAGCAAATCTTCACCGGTAAAAGGTTACACTATGCCGTTCTTTCAAAGTGCAAACTCCATCAGAGGATGTGCTAGCCAACTGTGCTAAGAAAATATCTGGATCAAGTAAAGCCTTGATCAGATTTTATCTCATCTCCTTTTATAGGATCAAAGCATCGTTAATGCTTAGTTTAGCCAGAAACTTCCTGAGATGTGCTAGTACATTGTAATCTACTTTATTTAACTTCTCGATCTTGCTTTAAATTTTTACTTCTTCTGCTACTGGAGATATTTCTTCTTAAGTAATCATTTGTTTCCCATTATCTACTGGAGTCATTCTTGGCGGCAACACCGTTCTACTTCTTAAGTGTACTTTTGTTATTTCTTCTTCTTTTGGACCCAGAGGTTCTCCTGATGTTATAGTTGACTCTTCTGGTATTGTTTCTACATCTGAAAGATCGAGGTTGATCATAAGTGGAATTCCTTTGCACTCCAGGACTGGCTCCTCACTTCTCGTAGTATCATAACCGATGTTGTCGATATCTTCTTCATTTACATCAATGTTTTTGTTAAGAACTAACATGATTTGAGGAACATTTTGGGAATCTAAATTAGGGGTAGATAGGTTCTTATTAGTTATGTCATCCCTAGAGACAATAAAAAATGTAGCTAAGATCATTTTTATTATCTTTATGAGACCCCGAGGGTAATAAAGATAATCGTACAAAGTCAGGGGTTCGAGGGGTTTCACCCCCGAATCATAGACAATCAATCTAACAATGGCACACCATATCCTACCCTTCACACTATCATCTTTAATTTCATTTGTGATTTCTTTCTTTCTTCTTTCCCTCTGTGGTAACCTCCTTGGTGGATTCTTCGTCTTAGGCTGATCTAGTGGCAGATTTTGGGCAGCGGCTTTTTTTGAAGTAGATTGGATTTGATCCAGGACCCTCTTAAGCTCATTTCAAATTGTACTCCATCTACCCTTGTCGGCGTATGGATCAATTGGAGAGATTGGCTCAACTGAAATCACATTGATGGAACCTCTTTCAGGTTCTTTCAAATATTCTTCTGGTATTGTTATATTCCCTTCTTTATAATTTCTTTCGAGCCTATCCTTAAAACTGAAGCAAATTTCTATGGTTTGGTCGAGCATCCAATAATAGGGATAGAAGTTTGTGTTCATCCTTCTTTTTCATATCTTCCAGCATCTTCATCTCAGGCAATCTGAACTTGAGCTTCTTCATTAAATTTCTAAACATCTTTGCTACAACATTATCCTTGAAGGAGTAGTTTCTGCGTAGTCGTTCTGACATTGTCGGACCCTATCGTCCATCTGTCCTTAATGACCTCTGCTGCTGGTTAGACTTACTGTTATGCACGAGGCTGACCTTACTACAGAGACTAACTGTACTATAGAGGCTGATTATGCTGCTGTGTCGACTGCTCAGCCTGAATCCTCATTAGCTGTTTTACTTTGTCGACAATTGCCACTTTGTCAGATCTCTTTTCATATGCTTTGGCTGGCCTTGATTTTTATGCTTTCTCTGTAGGCTTCATATGCTTGACTTCTTGTAAACTACTTGCCTTGCTGAGTAGCATCCTAAAAGACTTAATGGTGAGACCCTAAAGCATGAAAGCCACGGGACCATGGATACTCTTGAGCAGCATCTCGATTGCATGCTGTTTTTGTAGCTGAGGTTCACAATTTCATGCTTAAGTTTCTCTGCCTCATGATGTAATTAACCAGAGTCTCATCGGGCTTCTGTCGTTCTATTACGAGATCTCCTATAGTAACATGGTGCTATGCACCGGTGAATCTTTTTACGAACATGTTTTCCATCTCTACAAATGTCTTTACTGATCCATTGGGAAGCTTGGCATACCAATCAAATGTTATTCTAAACAGGTTGCTGACGAACTGTTGGAACAACAATGCTTCACTCCCTCCTGTGTTGCAGCAACTAGCTTTGAAGTGTGCCACATGCTGACGAGGATTTCCTATCCCGTTGAACATCTTAAAAGTCAGGGGCACGAAGCCTTCGGGATAAGGCATGACATTGAATTCCCCCAGGTAGGGTCTACCCTTTAAAACTGATGTTCTGCCTTTGAATTGAACCAAGGCCTCTTAAACTTGTTGTTTGACCATTTGTTTGACATCCTTTTCTGGTAGGCTCAGAGTTGGATCATTCCTTAGCGGTTCATCTCCATTGGCTGAAGCGACTTCTCTCCTTTCATCGGTATGTGTATAATCTCAGATTGGTTAATCTTCAGAGAAGCTGTGGGTCGTGACTGCGACTATCCATAGAGTGTAGATGTGGCGGTCATGATGGCGGTCATCTCCTCCATTTTCTTCTATAGATGGGTAATCTATTTGTCTCTTGTCAGAATGGTCCTTCGATGCTCATCTGCGGTGTTCTCCTCATTAGGAGCATCGCATGAAGAAAACGTGGACCTAGTTTCAATCATATTAATTTCCAAGAATTCTTCATCCAAGTAATATTCCAGGAACTAATCCTCATCATCGATATCCAGTCATTGTTGTTTTGCCAATTCTATAATTTTCGCTCAGAGCTTTCGAACTTTATCATCGATTGTTTTATCTTTTGTCAACTTCAAATTTGTGGGGTTTTCTCGATAGTCATTTTTCTCTGCAGCTGACTCAGAGGCAATGGCAGTAGTGGAAATGGGAACATCAGACTCAAGATCCATCTTTTGGTCAACAGACCTTTTGGAATGTACTTGTGCAACAACCTTCGCTAACCACACTTTTTTTTAGAAGTTGACCCCTTGGGATGGGGTGTCTCAGCGGGGACATTGTAGTAGTAAGGGGACGGGTGCTCCTAGGGTGCAGATCATGCACAGAGGAGAATAATCTTCTCCTATTCTGTCTCTTCCGAGATTCCTTATAGTCGTCGGCAGATAGTACCCTCGGACCCAGCTTGAACTTAACTGATCTGCGCACTGCGGGTGTCAGAACAACAGTGGTAACATTTTTAGTAGTGGCATCAACGTGTCTTCACAAACTGTGTTTGACCGATACTCAGATAGGCCTCTCCATTTTCATAATCTCATCCTTTATTTCAGGGGATATTGCACATCCCATTCTCTTGAGGAGCTTAGCAACAGAACATCCTTCATTTTCAGTCAACTTCTAGAAGAGGGTGTGAGCTCAGCTAATGGGTGTGGGTTTCTCCCTCACCTTATCACGGCCATATGGTGATGGTAGTGTGGTAGCAATATGCTGGATGCTCTCTTCTCCGATAGTGTTAACTAAGGGGTGGAACTGACCAAAGAAAAATGTATTGAGAAATTCATACCAATTTTATATCAATTTTTGATGATATTGAGCTTTAAAGAAAGGTATTTTCTATGTTTTATTGAGAAAAGGAGTGAATCTGGAACAAAAAGGATTAAAAGAGACAAAAATTGAACTAGGCCACCGACGACAAGGAATAGGCCACCGACGACGTGTTTTTCTCGAGAGCATTTGAATATATTATAAAGGAGCCCGCCAACAGTGAGCCTTAGCAGTTGGCCTATGTTCTAAAAGCCCGCCAACGGCACCAACAAGCCCACCGACGGGGAGAAGGTCGGTTTAAGCAAGATACATTGAAACTGGACGCTTTTTGACGAGGTGCTTAAGCAACCTTAGGAAATATTGCTCCCTCTTTAAATCGAGACAATTTTAGGCTGAATGTGTGTCTTTTAGGTGTACTTTTTGTGTCCTTTTAGAGTGTATTATTAGTGTCTTTAGTGTGTAAGTGTGTTCTAGAAAGTATAATAGTGAGTTAGTTAAGTGTGTTGTGCAAGAAGGAAGAGTCAGAGGAATTTCAAGGAGTCTGCTTGGGGAGAAAATTTGAGATAAGATTTGTTTATTGTTTTATAACTTTAATTTTATATGAAATCTAAGTTTTGTGTTATTCTTCCTATGCATTCTAAGTAGTCTTCTCTATCTTTCTCCTTTTTTTGGAGATTTTGTGAAATGGAAAATTGAATTAGTTTTGCCTAAAATATTAAATAGAAATTGTGATAATCTTTTTACTTAAATCTTAATTTACTTTCACTTTGGCCAATTGACTGTTAAAATATGTTGATTTCATAACTAAAGTAAAGATTACATCCAATTTTAGAGAAAGCAAAATTCTTGAAAGGAGGGTGCAAATAAATAGGGAAATATTATTTATCGGGCGTAGAATTGGATATTTTAGAGTGACATACTAAAATCTTCAATTCGGTCCTATCATTTGGGTGTTGAAGTGTAGATGTTAGCCCTCGGGCGAGGGGAACGTTGGAGCTTCGAAATGAGAGTTGGTATCCTCCCAGCCTAGCCGCAGATTCAGTAACCAAGCAAAGAATTAGTCAATATTTTTTATGCCTAGACCAAAGGGTAAAGAATAAGAATGCTCCTGTTTGGCACAATATAATTCTAACTAATTTAATTATCCATTCAGTTAGTTCTCTTAACAAGGGGAGAGATACTTTTCTAAATTGCAATCTTCCATTAAAAAATTAGTAGTAGAGTTTAATATAAGTGTTCTTTTATTTCGTATACTAGGTAGTAATTGAAACTGCGATAATTAGTAAATAATCTCTAACTTCTCTGTGGGATCAATATCTAGGACTCCATTAGAGCCCTATATTACTTGAACGATTTGTATACTTGCGTTGATAAAGGGGTAACTTTGCTATTATTGAATATTATTTTTATTTGTTAACACTTATATTGTTACATAACATCACACCCCCCTATCAAGTTTTTGGCGCCGTTGTCGGGGAAGTTAAGTTATTATTAAACTAATTAGTAAAATAATTATTAAAATAATTACTAGTGTAATGGACTATTTTAAAATTACTTAAGTTGTGTATGCGTAAATTTGAAACCAAAAATTTAATACCATACGATTCAAAATTAGAACGCACTATTAAAAAAATTAGAAAACAGAAAAAAGAAATTATGAATTTAAATCAAATGGAAAATAATCCAACAATTGAAAATACAAATCACCGAGACCTTTAAGAGATTACGCTAACCCTACATTAGATGAAATTCACTTAACTATCCAAAATCCTGATGTAGCGGCTAATTCATTTGAGCTTAAACCTGCAATTATTCAAATGGCACAGAATAATCAATTTAGTGGTTCACTAAATGAAGATCCTAATTTACATCTCGCTTGTTTTTTAGAACTTTGTGCTACTTTAAATATGATAGAGTATCTAATGATGTTGTTAGACTTAGGCTTTTTCCTTTTTCTTAAGGGATAAGGCTAAGATGTGGTTAAATTCGTTAGCACCTGGATCTATTAGAACTTGGGGAGAATTATCACAAAAATTTCTATCCAAATACTTTCCTCCTTCAAAAACTACAAAGCTTAGAAATGATATAACCTGTTTTAGTCAGTTTGATGGAGAATCAATATATGAAGCTTGGGAGAGATTTAAAGATCTTTTTAGGAAATGCCCACATCATGTGTTACCAGATTAGTTAATCATTCAAACTTTTTATAATGGATTAGTAGGATCTCTTATATCTTTCATTGATGCTGCTGTTGGTGGTTCATTAATGTCAAAACCATTTGATGAGGCTTATTCATTAATTGAAGAAATGGCCACCAACAATTTTCAATGGCCTTCTGGAAGGCTAAATCCTAAAGAAATAGCTAGTATCCAAGATTCTGATGTAATATCTATGTTAGCTTCCCAGATTGTTGCTATATCTATGAAATTAGATCATTTTGGAATGAATCATTCTCCTACTATAATAGAAAAAAATTCATATTGACAATTTGTGGATGCTCAACCTTCTTATGAAACTTTAAATGCTATTAATAATTGACCCAATAATCCTTATGCAAATTATTACAACCCTGGTTGGAAAAATTATCCAAATTTTAATTGGAATAACAATTCTACTAATCAACAATGGATGAACAACTCAGTAAACCCATTAGGAAATTCATCTAACCAATGAATTTCTAATTATAAAACTTCTTATCCACCTGGATTTAATAATAACTCTCAATTTAAGGAAAAGAAGTTATCTATGGAAGAATTGATATTAAATATGGGTTTGCATTTGCAAAATCAAGGAAATCAGCTACAAATTCAAGGAAACCAATTACAAAATCAAGGAACAGCTATTAAAAATATTGAAACTCAACTTGGGCATATCGCTACAGCGCTTAATAATAGAATTCCTGGAACTTTTCCTAGTAATGTGGAAATTAATCCTAAAGACGAAGGGAAAGAACAAATCAAAGCAATACAATTACGAACTGGAAAAGAATTAGGAACAAGAATACAAAATAAATATAAATTGAAAAAGAGAAAGTGGAAACTGAAAAAGAAAAGGATTAGCAAGATCAAGATTTAGAATATCCATTACTACCTATGAAAATTTCTGTAGAAAAACCACCACCACCATTTCCTCAGTGATTAAAGCAACATAAAAAAGTTAAACAATTTTCTAAATTCCTTGAAATCCTGAAGAAATTAACGGTGAATATTCCCTTTATAGAAGCATTAGAACAAATGCACAATTATGTGAAGTTTATGAAAGATATTTTAAACAAAAAGAGAATGTTCATAGACAATGAAACTGTTGCACTTAGCGAAGAGTGTAGTGCAATTATTCAGAAAAAGCTTCCTGAGAAATTAAAAGATCCTAGTAGTTTCACCATATCTTGTGCTATTGGAGAAAAATTTTATGGAAAAGCTTTATGTGACTTGGGAGCCAGCATTAATCTTATGTCTCTATCAATTGTTAAAAGATTAGGATTGGGAGAAGTCTCACCTACTTCAGTAACTCTTCAGTTAGCTGATCGTTAATTGACATATCCTAAAGGAGTTAATGAAGTTGTGTTAGTAAAAGTGGATAAATGTATCTTTCCTGTGGATTTTATTGTTTTAGATATGGAGGAACATCAAGAAATACCCATAATTTTAGGAAGACCCTTCTTAGCCACTGGAAGAGCTATGATTAATGTTCAAAAAGGAGAATTAACTACGAGAGTAAATAATCAAGAAGTAACTTTCAACATTGTCAATTCAATGAAATATCTTGCTATTGAAAAAGATGATGAATGTTTCCGAATGAAAATTCTTGAACATCTGTGAAATAAACATTTTAAAGAATACTTTGAAGATAAACCAGAAATAGAAAATACAGAATTATTTGAAGAAGCAGAAAATGAAGAATTAGATTTCATACAAGAAAGATTTGAGATGTTGGATATTACAGAAAATGCTGAAAGAAATATAGTTCCATCAATTATAAAACCTCCTGAACTTGAGTTAAAAGTTTTACCAACTCATTTGAAGTATGCATTTTTGGGAAATTCTTTAACTTTACCAGTTATTATATTTGTAGAATTAAATGAATTACAAGAGCGACTACTTCTGGATACATTAAAGAAGTATAAGAAAGCTTTTGGTTGGACCTTAGCTGATATTAGAGGAATTGTCGGCATATTTTTAGGTTATGTGTTGGATTTTAAAAAGAGGGGTCACCTACAGAAATTGTCGGCTAATTTTTAGGTTTTAAATTTAATTTAAATATTTATAATTTAGAAAGTAGCATTTGATTTTGAAAATGATTTTAAGTTTGAAAATTTTAAGATATGAAAAATCAAACAGATCTCACATCCTAAATAGTTTATATAAACGAGCACCGCATCACAGACTGTATATCTATCCCAAAGAATAGATACACTGCTTGACGATGGGGCTCGATTAAATAAACTAGAAGATTTGTGACATCCGTTTGGCCTGCGAACCAATTTTATAAGACGACAAGTTCCCCTGCTTAATATAAAGGAATTAAATAGGGTTTATATTACCTGGGTTCTTAAAGTTCCCTATAAGGGCAAGCCCCTATAATTAATTGCATCCTAAGTAATGAGAATCACTTAAGAAAACTCTCGATAATGATTAGTGGTTTCGCTCTCAAGAATTTCAAAGTTTAAGGTTTTCAAAGGATTTGAGTTTTGGAAATTTCAATAGGGAATGGATCAAATTTGGAACAGTTAATTTCAGGAGTTCAAAGGAAGAAAAGTAAGAGAGCTGAGGATCCAAGAAGAATCTTGGCAACTTCCCAAACTATCCTATTGTTTGGATTCAATTTAAGAATTTATTTAATGTTGTAATCATGCCAATTTTATTTATTTAGGTCTTATATTTGTATGACATAATCACACAAATAGCCTTGAAGATGTGAGGGTTTATGTCATACCAAACGACTACCTCGGAGTCCTAAGACCGGTTAGGGCTTAATGACATGATCATGCAAATGCCTAACGAAGAGTTGAGGATTTATGTTGCACTAAGCAAACTACCTCAAAGTCCTACGGTTTGGTTATTTAAAACTAAGAAATGTTTTGCTGAAGTAGATTCAAGTTTTGCTGATGACGATGGCCGTGCTGCCCACTATGCTCCAAGCTCCTTGTCGTTGTAGAGGTTTAGTTTTAGAAGTCATAAATTAGGAGATGAGAGAAGTGTTTTGGTTTAGAGAAAATCTTAAAATCCAAGTGATTTTAATATTTTAATTAAAACAGATCTTAAAGTTGATTAAACAGAACCGATTAAGATCCCACAGTTCCGTCATCCCGACACCATTATTTTCATCAAATTCACTTAGTCCAGATGAATTTGCTAAACTCAACTGAATGAGTTCCACGCTTTCATTTAGACCATGGGAAATCCCGTGAGCAACACGTGGGTTACATCATCCGAGGTATTCCCGATCGTTCAACGAGACGTTTTAATTTAGTTGCAATTGTAGTTTCGTTGTTTTGTTCGTGATTAATGAGTTGTTTTATATTTTGAAATGTTGTGGCGGTGAATTTTTTTTTGCAATGACTTTTAATTTAGTTTTGGTTTCAGTTCAGGGACTATCATAAAGGTTTTGGTTTTCATGCAACAGTTTTATTTATCATGCAAGAAAAGTAAAGTACAATGCATGTAAGTAAATTGCAATATAGTAAATTGTAATAAAATAAAAGCGTACCTGGAGGGTCTTCCCATCATCCCAAGCTACACTTAAAACACATGTTAAGGCATTTAAATATTTCAACAGATACCTAGGTAAGGCTAAGGGAAGGGTTTTGGTTGTCTACCAAATTCCTAATCCTATAACTAGTCATCTCCTAAGACGTCTAGGTTCTTGTGTTTTGTTTAAGGATGATTTTCTTCATCAAAGAACAATTAAATTTAGTTGTTCTTCTAAAACATCCCGTCATATTGAGGAAGTGCTTAGGACAAGTCCTAAACATCTTTTCAATATTCCTGGGATTGTTTTGAGTCCAAGTAAATTTAGTTGTACAGGTGAATTAATCATCCAGGAGTTTAGTTAAACTTGTTTTCTTGCTCAATGAACTTAGGTATTTGATTACCTGATGAATGAAGTGACATCTCACTTAATACTCTATTTAAGAGTTATAATAATTAAAGCCTTTAAGGGCAAGTTGGTTTATCGAGAATTTTAATCATAATTAATTAAAAGTTTGAATTAATGGTTTAAAGTGTTTTAATTTAATAATGAGGTTTTAATTAATAATTTTAAGTTTGGAATAGTATTCAAATTATTTTAGATTTAATTCTTAATGATTTCATTTAGGTTTGTTGTTAAATGATTTTAATTCAATTTAATTTTAATTTAATTTTTTTTAATTTTAATTTGATTTAAATTTATGTGATTTTTAATTCAATTTATTTTTAATTTAATTTAATTTTAATTTAATTTAATTTAATTTAATTTAATTTAATTTAATTTAACTTAATTTAATTTAATTTAATTTAATTTAATTTAATTTTAATTTAATTTTAGTTTTAATTTTAGTTTTTAATTCAATTTAAATTTAGTTTTAATTTTAGTTTTAATTGTTAATTTTAATTATCAATTCGGGTCATTATTTTAATTTTTAATTAAGAATTAAGTATTGTTAAAGTGACTTATTTAGGGATTTTTAAATTAAAGAATAAATATCCTCTTAATAATATCCCTATTTTAATGATCCAAATTTAAATATATTCTTTCCAAAATTTAAATTATTTAATTAATTAAAGTTTCATTTCTGATATTTTCACAATGTTCAGTGGGTTTCTACCCCTTAATTTTCTTGAGTTTTAATCATCCAAGAGAAAATTAAAATCAAATATTCCCCCCCCCATTTTGATTAAACCTAAAGTTTTAATTAAGGGTTAAAATTTTTTAATTACCTTTATGCCCTTTTAGACTTATTTATTTCATAACTCACTAAATTGAGCTCAAATGAATTTGAAATTTTTATGTCACCTCACTCATATGTCAATTAAGAAATTAGAGGAGAAAATGTGATTTTTCTGAATTTAAATTATTTTTATTTATTTTTAGTAGAAAATAGGAGATTTCAAAGAAAATTCAACAACATGACCAAGGAAAAGTTTCTATCCTTCAAAAACATTATGGGATGTTCCTAATGACAAGACGACCACTTGGACCAATTTTAGTGATTTTTTTAATTATATTTTATTTATTATAATAATTTTGAGTTTTAGAGTATTAATTAATTATAAAATAAAATTAAAGTTAAAAAATAGATTTTATATTTTTCTTAAACCTTTCTAACCTCAAGGAGTTCAGAGAAATAAATTTTATAATTTTCTGATTTTTCTATGATTTATTGGAATTATTTTAGTGAAAAAGGTTAAAAACTCATTTTTTAATATTAAAAATTAAATTAAGCCTTCAAAATTCAATATCTTACTCTAGGGACTTAGGAAAAATATTTAGTTTATTCCTAAGTGATTAGCAATCAAAATGTGACATTTTTATGATTTTTAATATTTTTTTGATTTTTTATTATTTTTTAATTATTAAAATATTAAAATATTGTGAAAAAATCAACTTTTTTAGAAAATTCCAATTTTAATTTTCCTGAACTCCCCTGATATTAGAGAAGCTCAAAAATCATTTTTATGAATTTTTGAAAAGTATTTTTGGAGTTATGAATTTTTAAAGTTCCATTTTGCTTATGAGGCTTATTTAATCCATTTGGTAAGGTTAATCAAGTCCAATTGATTTCAAAATTTTATGTGAAGTTCCTTTGATCTTAAAGGTCAGTAAAGAATTATTTTCAAGTCAATTTGATGTGTGGTTAACCCTAATTAATTCAAATTCAATTTTAGGGGTTTAGGCCAATTAAGGTTATTATGAATGAATTAACTCAAAATATATTTTTCATACGGTCCTCTGGTCCTAAGGAAAGTCACCAAATTTTTCTAGAATTTATTTCACAACATGCTAATTATTGGAATTAAAATACCTAAAATAGTGACATGAAATTGAAAATTCAATAACTTTTCACAGAGATGGCCTTTAACCTTGAAAAATTCAGGGAATGTTCCCAAGATCATAGGCTTCAAAAGCCCTATGGTCTCATGTCATGGTGAATTGTCTATGCAAATGAAGAATCAAAATACTGAAAACAGTAAATAAATTATTAAAAATAAAATACTCATCTAATTAATTTGATTTCTTTTCCACATTATTCTCCTCTTTCACTGAGCAAGATGGTATTTTTATTTTATTTTTGTGATTTTTCTATACAAAGATATGGATTTTTGAAGTTCTGGGCATTTAAATAATTCAAAAATACCCTATTTATCTACTTATCCACGCGGCGCCAGCGCAACATCGGCAGCTCCGAAAGCCCAAGCGGTCCATTCCCATTCGACATTGCCATCCGACTCAGCGCTCCGGGGGCCCACGGTTCACGTAACTTTCCCTAGTCCGGCGCAATCTGAACAGTCCGCTCGATACACGCGCGATCCAACGGCTCCCGGTCATCGTCTATGACTGGTGTGCACTCGTGATCGTTCACACTAAAACCCTAAGATCTCACTCGATTCTCAATGGATTTTCGCGTTCTTATGCTCTATGGATTTATCTTGAAGAGACGAACACATCCATACAGCTTATAGGCTTTGAAAATAACCCAAACAAAATGGAGAATCACTGGAAGCTCGGGAGGAAGAGTGAGTTCATACCTTTGCTCAGAGAAGTGAAGCTTGGATCTGAGAGTTGTGTCACCTTCGATTGAGTCGAGGCAAGATCCAGATGAAGTCTCTGGCTCTGGGGAATTGTCTAGGTATGAAAGTGACCAAGGCTGATCACGAAGCTTAGAGACTGGATGCAATGGCTGGCCTGGTGAGGGGGCTTTCGCTGGGGAACTTCTCCTCTTGGTCTGGTGAAGGTGTAGGACCAATCAATTTGGAGATTGGCTCACTGTGGTGAAGTGTCCTGTTTTTTGGTGGATTTTCAACTCAGAAATTGAGCTCTCTTAATGGGGATTAGGGCAAAGGAACACTGGGGATCAACTGCTCTATGTCTGGAGTGGGGTCTGGAATGATTTTGGCAGAGTTTTGGCAAGGTTTTTGTTCAACTCCTTCTTTGGCCGAGAGGAGGTGGTGTTCAAATAAGCATGGTTAGAGGGCTTCCCAGGGGCAATTGGAGGCTGGGATCAGTTGCTCAGGGGAGGAGAAGAACAGCTCTGATGTCCACTAAGGTTGGGACAGCTCAGTATGGGAGAATTCAAAAAATTGGCTCACATGGGTGCTCTTGGCCTGGTGGTTTCCGGCGGCTCTGGTGGCTTGCCGGCCAGGGTCAGGTCACCCTCAAGGTCGGGAGGACCAGTGCTGGAGGTTTGTGAAAGCAATTGTCCAATGCCAAGTGTAAAGGGTTGGATTTAAGTGGTAAAGGGAGAAGAGTGATTTTGGGTTCACATGTTTCAACCCATGTATTTGGGCTTGGTTCACCTCCCCATGGTCTAATTTTGGGCCAAGGGGATCAGGTGGGTCAGCTGCCATGGAGTGGTGAAGTCCCCATCAAAATAGTTTAAGTTAATTTTGGGTTATGGTGTTGCATTAAAGAGGTTAAAATGGCTTAAGGAAGGCTTAGGAAAGGACTCCCTCTTCTTGCCATCAATGGCTTGGTGACAAGTCAAACCCCCCATGGCTTCATGTGGCTTTATCAAGGCTTGCATGTGGCTCCATTTGGCTCATCTTTGGCTTAGGAAAAGTGGATTCATTTATATGAAAAAGGAATTTGGAGATTTTGGCAATTTAGTGAAAAATTTAGATGGTGCTTGATTTAGGTTGATTTGATGATTGATTTGGGACTTAGGAATTGATTCCAATTAAAGGGATGATGAGAAGGAATTGTCATGTGGGCTTTGGAATGGGTTTGGGGTTTTGGATTTCACTTTGGATGGGCTTTCAAGATGGTTTAGGGAGTGGAGTTTTAGATTTCAAAACAAATTTTAGGATGAAAATTTTACAAAGGATTGGGTCCAAGAAGTGTTGAATTTAACTTAGGAATGTTTCATGAATGATTTGGAATCAATTTGAAGTGATTTAGAGTTGAATTGGGTTGAAATTGGGTCTTTTTTGGTTATGGTCAAAATGGATCCAATTGGGCTAACTTGAGTTTAGGTTGGGCTAAAGTTGGATTTGATGTAAAATTAATGTTAAGAAATGTTCATGGGAGTGTTACAAAGAGTTTTCAACTTTGGTTGGGCTTTGATTTTGGGATTTGGGCTCATTTTGGTTAGGTTTGAGCTTAGGTCAATTTAAGGGATTTTGGTTTTGGGTTAGGTTTGGGTGGAGTTTAGGTTTAAATTTTGGGCAAATCAAGTTAGTGTTTTGTTTATGGGGATGTTAGGAAGGTTTTAGAAAAGATTTGGGGCCAATTGGGGTTGAATTGGGTTGGTTTGGGTTAGGTTTAGGTCATGGGCCAAAATTGGGCCTATAGGCTTCAAATTGGAATTGGGCCCAAATGTCAATCAAATTGGAGTTGTATTTAGTCTAAATTGATGTTGGGGATATTGATTTGAAGTTTAGAATTGAATTGGACCAAAATTGAGATGAATTGGGGTGGTTTGGGTTAACATTGGGTTCACTTGGGTTTAAAATGGGCCAAATTTAGGGTTTTAGTAAAAGTGGGGTAAATTGGCAAAATTGTCCTATGGTGTAGTTGAACAAAATGAAATTGGAAATAGTTGGGATTTTCTGAAATTTTTTGGGAATTTTCTGAATTTTTGGATTTTGGGCTAAGATGGGCATTTTGGGTATTTAGAGGGTATTGGGGGTACTTTTGGAATTTTTGGTATTTTTGGCTATGGATGATCAATTTGGGTGGGGGAAAATGTTTAGGATTGATTTTGAGGAATTTTGGGTAATTTAGGTAATTTTGAAAATTTTGGGTAGTTTCAAGGGCTTTTGATTGGTTTAGTAAGTGTAGGGCCCAGGGGGTCAAAAATTGAAATTTTGGAAAAATGAAGATTGATCAAATTTGAGTAAAATGGAATCACTTTGGTTGAGCCATGAAGCCATATTAAGCCCATATGAGCCACGAAAGGACTCATTTGAGGCATTCACTATGTTGTTCCTAACCCTTAGCAAGGGGCTTAGGGGTTAAGGACCATCCATGTGAATTACCTACATGAGTCAGGAAGTCAAGTTGGGTGAGAGTGTGGTTTTAGGACTTGGAATGTGTGTGAGAGTGTATTTTATGTGCAAGTCAACCCTCACCAAGCCAGGCCACCCAGGGTATCCCTAAGGCCAAGAAGTCCTATAGGGAACTCATCCTTTAAACCTCCACATTTGATTTCAACCCTCTAGGTGATTAGGGGTCTACAATCAAGCTTGTGGGGTTTGCAGGGAGTCAAGAGGTGTTTGAACTTCTAAAGGGTAGGTTCCACTTCTAGTCCTCTAAGATTAGTCAAAGGAAAAGCCTAAGGCTAGATCCTAAGTACTAAAGAGAGGAGAAAAAGACCACATCAAAAATGAGGTCAACAAATGGACCCCCAATAGGTGTGATGTGCTAACCAATCACACCGCACGTATTGGCGTTGACCAAAGAGATCAACAAAACCAACACAGATGTCCAAGTGACAAACTTAGGACGAAGTAGAAGAATTTCCGCTGGGGAGTATCAGGTACATTTCCAAAATCGGAGATTCCTGAACTCTCGCTAGGGAATGGAAAATGAGGTGAACTCCAAATCACAAGATCTGGGGAATTCGATTTAGATTTCATTTTACTTTTAAATTTCAAGTTTCAGTGTGTGAGTTTGGATTTTGATTGAAGTTTAATTTAAAAAAAACGGTTTAAGGAAATTTTGAATTTCAAATTTGGATTTAAAATGAGAATTGAAACCTGGATTTCAACCTCGGGATTTACGAAGAGAACTAGAATTTAGGTACCAGCCTCGGAGTGAGAATTAGAGTTTAAGTATCATTTGAAAAGGATGAGAGTCAGAATTTAGGTACTGATCTCGAAATGAGAGTCGGAATTTAGGTACCGACCTCACAAAGGATGAGAATCAGAATTTAGGTACTGATCTCGAGAGTGTGAGATTTGAAATTTAAGTATCAAACCTGAAAGAGAATCAAAATTTAAGTATCGATCTCGGATGAGAGTCGGAATTTAGGTACCGACTTCACAAAGGATGAGAATCAGAATTTAGGTACTGATCTCGAGAGTGTGAGATTTGAAATTTGATCTCGAGATTTAAGTATCAATCTCGGATGAGAGTCGGAATTTAGGTACCGACCTCACAAAGGATGAGAATTAGAATTTAGGTACTGATCTCAAGAGTGTGAGATTTGAAATTTAAGTATCAAACCCGAAAGAGAATCGAAATTTAAGTATCGATCTCGGATGAGAGTAAGAATTTAGGTACCGACCTCACAAAGGATAAGAATCAGAATTTAGATACTGATCTCGAGAGTGTGTGATTTGAAATTTAAGTATCAAACCTGAAAGAGAATCGAAATTTAAGTATCGATCTCGGATGAGAGTCGTAATTTAGGTACCGACCTCGAAGGATGAGAACTGGAATTTAGGTACCAGTCTCGGAATTTAGAATTGAAATTTAGGTATCAATTCGAAAGAGAATCGAAATTTAGGTATCGATCTCGAAAGATGCGAATCAGAATTTAGGTACTGATCCCAGAATGAGAACTAGAATTTAGGTACCAGTCTCGAGAGTTGAGAATTGAAATTTAAGTATCAATTCGAAAGAGAATCGAAATTTAGGTATCGATCTCGAATGAGAGTCGAAATTTAGGTACCGACCTCGAAGGAAGAGAACAGGAATTTAGGTACCAGTCTCGGAATTTAATGAGAAATGGAAACTGGTTCCAAACACGAAGATTTATATGTATGAAGAGGGACCCAGTCTCATGCCATCAGAACCAAATCGAACGAAGTTCATGGCTCCGTGTCAATAGAACTAGTCAATCCTCTAAGACATATAAGAAAGAGAACTGAAAGGAGCTGGTAAGTGTACCAAGCTAAAAAAACATGACTTAGCAATAAGTCGAGGAAAATATTCAAATTTCAAAAGAGTTTCAAACAGATTTTGATTAAGAGAAGAACTGAAAGATTCTAATCGGAGGATTCAGATAAGAATTCAATTTGAGATTTAGATTCGTTTTGTTTGTCCTTTAACGATCCCATTTTTTATTTTTGTTGTTTATTTAGTGTTCATGTGAATTTGAAGTTCATTTTTAATATTCAGATTTTTTTAAGAAAATTTCTCATTTATTTTCTTTTCTGTTCTTCGTTCAAAGTTCATTTAACTCTAATGGCGTTTCCCAGTCAATTTGCACAAAAAAGAGGTGAAGGCAAAATATGACGTAGTCATTTTCATTCCAATTTGCTAAAAGTACATCATGCAACTTGATCTAGTCATGATGACATTTTCCTCAGAAATTTTATTTCTCATACAACCCATGTAAATCCAAAACGGATTGTGTAAGATTCTTGTTGATCCATCCAAAAAATCCATGTAAATCCAAAACGGACTGTCAAAAAATCCATGTCTGAATAGTAAGAAACATGGGTAATAACATCACCTTCCAAGCCACCCTTGGCAGGAATGCCGCATGGATGTGCATCGGAGGTGTACTATTTCCCGTGTAACTCACAGCTCGTAGGGCCGGAGACTCTCCAATTCAGGATCTGGGTGAAAGTGGTAAGGCATTTTTCTGTCGTCCATTCTTCTAAAAGTAACTGAGATCCGCTCCACAGGCACTCCTAGAATGCAATGCTTCGCAATGTCTGCTCCGTTTCCTTTTAACACCAGGACGGAACCTACCAGTAGTGGTATCTCCACCGGCCCTTGGAACTCACCGGGGCCTGCAATCCGGAGGTCAGATCCGAACATGATGTTGCACTGGCTGAGGAATGACACTGTGCAGAAGGGTCTAACAAAGTCATGATGGTCTATATGTGGAGGTATGCAGTCGCCTTCCTTGTAGATGTTGATAATGCAGCTGTTGGGTATGTAATCTGCAAGCAGTACCCTCCATGTTATCATCCTTTTCACCATTCTCTTGATGACTCTTGGCATTGGATCCACCTCACTGCGACGGAGTATCCCTGGTGGATTCCCTTTTCTGTCTATGGCAAAGTTGTAACAACATCCGAATTGGATTGTAACTCTTCCCTTCCCTGGCATCCATCTTCGGGGTTCTGAATATGTCTTTTCTCTCAGGCGGCCAGCTCGACCCATTTTTTGTAATTCAAGGATGCAATCTACAATTTGTTGTTGCTCATAATCTGAGAAAACATCTTTATGTAGCTCGAGGCCTTCCAAGATGTTGACCCTCTTGTTTCCAATTCTTTCAAAGTATTCAAAGGTTTTCTTCTCAACTAATTGCATTTTCCCCAGCTCGTATTCTCGGATTATCTGAAGTCCTCGCTGTCTAGTAACATACTGCGGGATGTATTGCTCAACCCCAGCACATTCTTCTGCATGTCTCAGCTCCTCGGGGATAGTCTCCGTAGGGACATCCTCCAGGGTTGCTTTCGCAACAAGACTCTTCGGATCCGGTACATAAGCTTGGCATAGAGGTACCGACTCTATTTCTTCTTTTCTTGGTATTTCTTTTATTTGTTCCGACCTTCTTGGAATTGACTTTCTTCTTTTTGGTTCCTGATGAACCGGTCTCCTTGGAGCATTTGTATTAACAGTATCCACTGTCTGTTCATATTGATCTTCTGCTAACTTGGTTAGCATTTTGCGAATGCGATGATTCTTATTTCTTCGCTGGGTAGCAGTGAGAGTAGCTCTCCTTACCCCTTGAATTTCTGCGGGTGTGGCACTGACAAGCCTACCCTCTGCTGTGGCAACCACAGATTTAATTTTCCTATCTTCTCCGGTTGCATGTGTGGCGTTTGCTTTTCTTTTCTTGTTGCTGGATTGGTGGCCCGGGCCACCCATTTTCATCACTGTCTGGCTGTGAAGTTCTTCTCGATCAACTGGGATCCAATCGTTTTCTTCGTATTGTAAGCTGGTTGGTGTGAAGTCTGAGTCAATCTCTATCACTGCTCCATCCCTCACCCTTTTTTCATCAAGAGCCAGACTCACGCCATTTCTAAAGTTTAGAACCAACCGCCCGTTCGACATTTCCCTGCGAAAAAGTAAGGAAAGGATCAGTGACTATACTAAGAACAAGAACAATAAGAAAAACACTTAAAAATTCTTATTCACTTCTTTTAAATTTAAAGGAAGTAGGAAGGGATGAGGAAATATCAGGAATGAATGGATTTAAGAGGAAAAAAAGACATTTTATTATTATGATTTCCCATGTTTTCTTTTTAACATTTTCGTTGATAAGAGATTTTTTTTTATCATCTATTTTATTTTGTTTTGAGTTCGGACCAGTCACAAAGTGATTACTTCACCGTGTTTCTAGGGATAAGATTCTACTTTAGAGGCCACCCTTCGAAACATCAGGTTGCATAATACTTCTTTAAATACCGTCCATTGATTGGAAGCATGGGTCGTTCTCCACGGCAATTCACCAGTTGGTAGGAACCTCCAGAGTAAACTGTCTCGACCACAAATGGTCCCTCCCAGGTTGGTTTAAATTTACCACCTATCTTACGATGTGCAAGAATAGGTCTTCTAAGAACAAGAACTAAGTCACCGACTTTGAATGTCCTGGAACGGACCAGTTTATCATGGGTCTGGATCATCTTGGCTTGATACAGTTCCAAATTCTGTTGTGCAGAAAGTCTTTTCCCTTCCAAGCTTTCCAATTCTTCTAGACGTAGTCTGGCATTTTCTTCTGTAGTGATCTTTTCTGCAACTGCAATTCGGAGTGACGGAAGCTAAACTTCCAAGGGCAAGACGGCCTCAGACCCGTACACTAAAGCGTAAGGCGTAGACTGAGTAGGAGTCCTAAAAGTCATCCTTTAGGCCCATAAGGCTTCTAACAACTTCTCGTGCCAATTTCTATTGTTGTCATTCAAAGTTTTCTTTAAAATTTGAACGAGAATTTTATTAAAAGCCTCGGCCAAGTCGTTTGCTCTTGGGTAGTAGATTGTTGAGTATCGCCAATCGATCCCGTGTCTTCTAACAAAATTATTGATCTTTTTACTTTTGAATGCATACCCATTATCTGAAATGATTCTGCATGGTACCCCAAAATGGTAGACGACTAGGTTCTTGAAAAACTGTAGCACGTGGTGTGCCTTCACTTCTCTGAGTGGTATAGCTTCTGCTCATTTAGAAAAGTAGTTTGTAGCTGCTAGAATGAAGCGATATCCTCTTGAAGAAGGTGGTTCTATCGGACCCACAATATCTGTGCCCCAACACTCTAATGGCCACGACGCGATCGTCGGATGTAGCACATTTGGAGGTTGGTGTAGAACCACTCCATGCACTAGGCACTGGTGATAACTTTTGGCAACTTTCATACAGTCGGTCATCATTTAGGGCCAGTAGTACCCTAGTCTTTTAATCTTCATTTTCCTTTTCGGACCCGACTGATGAGTGCCACAAAGTCCTAAATGTACTTCTTTAACGATTTCATGAGCCTCGGACCCGCTCAGGCATCTTAGCCACATCTGATCAAAAGACCTTCTGTATAATGTATTGTTTATTAATGCGTAAGACAGACTTCTTTTCTTGATTTGATGGGCTAACGACTTATCGTCTGGCAGGTTTGCTGTCTGCAAGTAGTCTATTAATGGCTGCCGCCAATCTTCTGTATTTTCTGTCACTGCTGTAATAGTTTCTTCTGCTCTTTCTGATTTGTGTATTGTATCCATGTCGAGCTATGATAGGACCTGTCGTCCTTGAACTGACACTTCAACTGACTCATCCTGCAAGCAGGCAAATTCCTTTGCAAGGCGGGCTAGTGCATCTGCGAGAGCATTTTATTTTCTGGGAATCTTGTAGATTGTTGCATTTGAAATTTGTTCCAACAATTTCATGGCGTACTGAAAGTACTGCTCGAGTCTTGGCTCTAAAATTTTGTATTGTCCGACGACCTGTTGAATGATCAACTGAGAATCTCCGTTGATGTTGATGTCTGTTATTCCCATCTGAATGGTTAATTCCAATCCTGTTATGAGGGCTTCATATTCTGCCTCGTTATTTGTACACGGTTATGTTAACTGGTAGGAGTATCTTAACATCCCCGCTCCGGTGTTATAAAGATTAGTCTGATTCCTGCCTTACCGGGCACTATCATTTGCAATTCTTTGTTCTTCTGTGCTGAGGACGCACCGTCGAAGTACAGTTTCCAATGTCGATCATCAAGTTCTTCTAGGCTCATTATCTGCTAGTCAGGCAAATCGTCATCGAGAGGCAAATCTGACGGTAAAGGGTGTGTTGACCTCATTTTGATGAGGTCTTCTCTTCTCTCTTTAATACTTAGGATCTAGCCTTAGGCTTTTCCTTTGACAATCTTAGAGGACTAGAGATGGAACCTACCCCCTTTAGAAACTCAACCACTTCTTAACGCCCTAGAAACCCCACAAGCTTGATTGTAAACCCCTAATTACCTAGAGGGTTGAGATCAAATGTGGAGGTTTAAAGGATGAGTTCCCTATAGGACTCTTTGGCCTTAGGACTACCTTGGGTGGCCTGTTCTGGTGAGTGTTGACCTGAGCACATTACACTTTCACACACATTCAAAATCCTAAAACTATTCATGCCTAGCTTGACTTCCTGACTCATGTAGATAATTCATATGGATGGACCTTAACCCCTAGGCCCTTGGCTAAGAGGGCTAGGAACAACATAGTGAATGCCTCAAATGAGTCCTCTCATGGCTCCTACGGGCTTAATATGGCTTCATGGCTCAACCAAAATGATTCCATTTCACTCACACTAGCTCAATTTTCTTTTTTTTCAAAATTTCAATTTTTGAGCCCAAGGCCCCAGACCCACCAAACCTACTAAAACCCCTTGAAACTACCCAAAACAACCAAAATTTCAAAATAACCCAAAAATTTTTCAAAATTAACCTTGAACATTTCCCCACCAATCAAATTGATCATTTACAGCCAAAAATACCAAAATTTCCAAAAAATACCCCCAATACCCTCCAAATTACCAAAATGCCCCTCTTGACCCAAAAATCCAAAAATTCAAAAAATTCCCAAAAAATTCCAGAAAATCCCAACTATTCCCAATTTCATTTCTTTCAACTACACCATGGGCTAATTTTGCCAATTTACCCCACTTTTATCAAAACCCCAATTTAGCCCATTTTAAACCTAAATGAACCCAATGTCAAACCAAATCACCCCAATTGACCTCAATTTTGGCCCAATTCAATTCTAAACCTCAATTCAATATTCCCAATATCAATATAGACTAAATCCAAGCCCAATTTGATTGTTATTTGAATTTAATTTCATTTTTAAGCTTAAAGCCCAATTTTGACCCATAACCCAAACTTAGCCCAAACCAACCCAATTCAACTCCAATTAACCCCAAATCTTTTATAAACCTTCCCAAACATCTCCATTAACAAAACACTAACATAATTTGCCCAAAAATTGAACCCAAATCCCACTCAAATTTAACCCAAACACAAAATCCCCAATTTAGCCTAAACCCAAGCTTAACCCTAACTTAGCCCAAATCCCAAAATCGAACCCCAACCAAAGTTGAAAACTCTTTGTAACACACCTATAAACATTTATCAACATTAATTTTACATCAAAACCAACTTTAGCCCAACCTTAGCCCAAGCTAACCCAATTTGACCCATTTTTGTCCCCTTACCAAAGAGACCCAAGTTCAACCCAATCCAACTCCAAGCCTTACCAAATTGACTTCAAATAACTCATGAAACATTCCTAAGCCAAATTCAACTCTCATTAGGCTCAACCATTACAAGGCTCCTCATCCTAAAAATCCATTTTAAAATTTAAGAGCCCATTACCTTAAGCCATTTTAAAAGCCCACCTTTGCCAAATTTTAAAAGCCCAAAAATTCGTCCAAAGCCCATATGACACTCTCCCTCATCATACATTCAATTTAAAATCACCTCTAAAGTCCTAATTTATCATCAAATCATTCCAATTTTAGCCACATGACAATCTCCTTAAAATTCATCAAAAATGCCTAAAACCCATTTCCATGAAACCAAGTCAAGCCATCCTAAGCCATGAGCAAGCCATGAAGCCATGCATGAGCCACATGGGAGCCATGAAAGCCCCTTTACATGTCACCATGCTATCTTGGGCAAAAGGAGGAGGTTCTTTCCATATTCCCTTAAAGTGATTAACCACTCCCATGATTCCCCTAAACCATGCTTAGGCCTAATTATACTTGGATGGTGACTTGACCCTACTGATTAAGCTGAACCAAACAACTTTCTCTTCAGCCCAAGCAAGCCATAGGGAGGTGAACCTAGCCCAAAACCATGGGTTGACCCAAACCAAGCCAAAATCATCCCCTCCACATTCCACTTCAATCCAACTCCTTTACACATGGCCAACTCCAATTGACTTCACCATTGCCAAGCCTTGCCCTCACTGGTCAAGATGGTGACCTGACTCTGGCCGGCCAGCCACCACATCCGCCGGAAAACACCATGGTCGAGACCTTGGGAGGAGCAAAAGTTTAGATTTCCCACCTGCTGAGCTACCTCATGCCCAATGGCCATTGAAGTTGTTCTTCCCTTGCCCAGAGCAGCTGATCCCAGCCCCTAACTCCCCCTGAGAGGCCATGGCCATGGCTATTTAAACCAGTCATTCCTCTCTGCCAAAAAGGTTGGCTGAACCAGACCTTCACAGAATCCCTCCAAATTCCTCACAAAGCTTCCCCTAGCCAAGAGCAATTCACCACCACTGTTCTCCTGCCCTAACTCCCACTGATTGAGCTCAATTTTGGAGCTGAATTCTCAGGCTAGAACAGGACATTCCCAAATCCTCCACCAAAATCAAATTAAACTCACCCACACCTGCACAAGACCAAGAGAAGGAGTTAACCAGTGAAAGCCCCCTCTCCAGGCCACTCATTTGTTCTAGCCTCCAAAGGTTGAAATCGGGTCTTGTGGAAATCAGGTCTAGGAAATTCCTCACGGCCAGAGACTTCATCTGGAGCTTGCTTGGACTCAATCGAAGGTGACACAACTCTCAGATCGAAGCTTCACTTCTCTGAGCAAAGGTATGAGCTCTCTCTTCTTCCCGAGCTTCTGAACATTCTTTATTTTGATTGAGTTAATTTCATGCCACATAAACTGTATGGATATGTTCGTCTCTTCAAGACGAATCCATAGAGTATAAGAACATAAAAATTCATTGAGAATCGAGTGAGATCTTAGGGTTTTAGTGTAGACGGTCACGGGTGCACACCAGTCATAGACGATGACCGGGAGCCGTTGGATCGCGCGTATCGAGCGGAGGGCTCAGATGGCGTCGGACTAGGAGATGGTACATGAACCGCGGGCCCCGTGGCAGCTGACTCAGATGGCGGCGTCGAATGGGAGCGCGCCGCGTGGGCTTTCGGATATGCCAAGGATGACAGGGCGCCGCGCTTGATAAGTAGAAAATTAGGGAATTTTCATATTTATTAAATACCCAGAACTTCAAAAATGCATAAATTTTTGTAGAAAAATCAAAAAAATAAAATAAATATACCCTCTTGCTCAGTGAATAGATGAGAATAATGTAAAAAAGAAATCAAGTAATTTCATTGAGTATTTTATTTTTAATGATTTATTTACTCTCTGCATTATTTTAATTCTCCATTTGCATAAGCAATTCACCATGGCATGAGACCATGGGGCTTTTGAAGCCTCTGAACTTGGGAACATTCCCTAAATTTTCCAAGGTCAGAGGCCATCTCTATGAGAAGTTATTGATTTTTCAATTGCATGTTACTGTTTCGAGTATTTTAATTCCAATAATTAGCATGTTGAGAAATAAATTCTAGGAAAATTTGGTGATGTTTCTTATGACCAGAGGAACCTAAAAAAAAAATAGGTTTTGAGTTAATTCACATGAAACAACCCTAATTAGCCTAAACTCCCAAAATTGAACTTTAATTAATTAGGGTTAACTACACATCAAATTAACTTGAAAACAATTCTCCACTGATCTTTAGGATCAGAGGAACATCACATAAAAATTTGAGGTCAATTGGATTTGATTAACCTCATCAAATGGGTTGATTAAGCCTCTTAAGCAAAATGGATAAAATTAAACTTTAAAAATTCATAACTCACAAAATACTTTTCAAAAATTCACAAAAATGGTTTTGGAGCTTCTCTGATATCAGAGGGACTTAGGAAAATTAAAATTGTAATTTTCTAAAAAGTTGATTTTTCACAATATTTTAATATTTTAATAATTAAAAAATAATAAAAATCATAAAAATATTAAAAATCACTAAAGTGTCACATTTTGAATTCTAATCACTTAGGAAAAAACCAAATATTTTTCCCAAGTCTCTAGGGTAAGATATTGAATTTTAAAGGCTTAAAACAATTTTTGAATTAAAAAATGATTTTCTTTAACATTTCCACTAAACTAATTCTAATATATCAAAGAAAAATAAAAAAAATATAAGGTTTTGTTCTCTGATTTTCCTGTTATTAGAGATATTTTTGAAAAATATAAAACCTATTTTTCAACTTCAATTTTATTTTTAAATTAATTAATACTCCAAAATTCGAAATAATTCTAATAAATAAAATATAATTCAAAAAATAACCAAAACTGGTCCAAATGGTCCTCTAGTCATTAGAAACATCCCATAATTTTCTTAAGGATAGAAACATTTCCTTGGTCATGTTATTGAATTTTCCTTGAAAACCCCTATTTTCCATTAAAAATAATTACATAAATAAATTAAATATAGAAAAATCACATTTTCTCCTCTAATGTCTTATTGACATGTGAGTGAGGTCACATAAAAATTTCAATTTCATTTGAGCTTAGTTTAGTGAGTTATAGAATTATTAAGCTTGAAGGGCAAAAGGGTAATTTAAAATTTCAACCCTTAATTAAAACTTTAAGATTAATCAAAAAGGGGAGGGTAAAACATTTGATTTTAAACTGATTTTGGATGATTGAAACTTAAATGATTGAGGGTAGAAACCTACTATCCATTTCTAATATAATTAAAATAAAACATTAATTAATTAATTAATTGAAATTTTGGAAGAATAATAGAAATTGGAATTATTAAAGTAGGGATATTATCAAGAGGATATTTATTCTTTAATTTAAAAGTCCCTAAATAAATCACTTCAATAATACTTAAATCTTAATTAAAAAATTAAAAAAAAAAGAATAATCTCAAATAATAATTAAAACTAAAATAAAACTAAAATTAAATTAAAATTAAATTTAAACTAAATTAAAAATTAAATTAAATTAAAATTAAATTAAAACTAAACTAAACTAAACTAACGCAAATTAAAATTAAATCAAAAATTGAAACTAAATTAAAATAAATTAAAATTAAATTAAATTAAAATTAAATTAAAACTAAACTAAATTAAACTAAATTAATTAAAAATTAAATTAAAGTTAAAATCAAACTAAATTTAAATTAGAATTAATTTAAATTAAATTAAATTTAAATTTAAATTAAATTAAATTAAATTAAATTAAAATTAAAATTAAATTAAATTAAATTAAATTAAATTAAATTAAATTAAATTAAATTAAATTAAATTAAACCAAATTAAATTAAAATCAAAATTAAATCAAATTAAGTTAAAATTAAAATAAATTAAAATTAAGCTGAATTAAATTAAATCAAAATCATTTAATAACAAACCTAAATGAAATCATTAAGAATTAAATCTAAAATAACTTGAACATTATTCCAAACTTAAACTAATTCCTATAATTAAGTCAAAATTGAAATTAAATCATTAAGTTTAATTCGTTAAAATACCTCATAAATTGATTTGTCCTTTTAAAGCTCTTATTATTATAACTCTTAAATGAAGTATCAAGTGAAGTGTTACTTCATTTATAGGACATTCAAATGTCCTAGTTCACTGAGCAAGAGAAAAAAACTTAAACCCTTCGATGATTAATTCACCTGTGCAATTAAATTCTCTTGGACTCAAAATAATCCCAGAAATATTGAAAAGATGTTTAGGACTCGTCCTAAACACTTCCTCAATATGACGGGATATTTTAGAAGAACAATTGAATCTAGTTGTTCTTTGATGAAGACAATCATCCTTAAACCAAACCAAGAACCTAGACGTCATAGGAGATGACTAGTTATAGGATTAGGAATTTGGTAGACAACCAAAACCCTTTCCTTAGCTTTACCTAGGTTTCTGTTGAAATATTTAAATGCCTAAACATGTGTTTTAAGTGCAGCTTGGGATGACGCGAAGACCCTCCAGGTACGCTTTTATTTTATTGCAATTTACATTATTGTAATTTACTTTATTGCAATGTACTTTACTTTCCTTGCATGTTAAATAAAACTGTTGCATGAAAACCAAAACCTTTAGGATAGTCCCTAAACTGAAACCAAAACTAAATTTAAAGTCATTGCACGATAAAATTCACCGCCACAACATTCAAAATATAAAAAAACAACTCAAAATTTAATCACAAACAGAACAACAAAACTACAATTGCAACTAAATTAAAACGTCTCGTTGAATGATCAGGAATACCTCGGATGATGTAACCCACGTGTTGCTAACGGGATTTCCTACAGTCTAAATGAAATTGTGGAACTCATTCAGTTGGGTTTAGCAAATTCATCCGAACTAAGTGAATTCAATGAAAATAACGGTGCCGGGATGACGGAATCGTGGGATCTTAATCGGTTCTATTTAAACAACTTTAAGATTTGTTTTAATTAAAATATTAAAAACACTTGGATTTTAAGATTTTCTATAAACTGAAACACTTCTCTCATCTCCTGATTTATGACTTCCAATACTAAACCTCTGCAACAACAAGGAGCTCGGAGCATGGTGGGCAGCACGACCATCGTCATCAGCAAAACTCGGATCTACTCCAGCTAAACTATTCTTTAGTTTTAAATAACCAAGCCATAGAATTTTGAGGTAGTTTGCCTAGTGCAACATAAATCCTCAATATTTTCGTTAGGCATTTGCATAATCATATTATGCAAATTAAGCCCTAACCGGTCTTAGGATTCTGAGGTAGTTGTTTGGTACAACATAAACCCTCACATCTTCAAGGCTATTTGTATGATCATGTCATACAAATATAAGTCCTAAATAAATAAAATTGGCAAGATTGCAACACTAAATAATTTTCTTAAACTCGAAGCCAAACAATAGGATAGTTTGGGTAGTTGCCAAGATTCCTCTTGGATCCTCAGCTTCTCCTACTTCTCTTTCTTTGGATTCTTAAAATAAATTGTTCCGAATTTAAGCTAATCCCTATTGAAATTTCCAAAACTCAAATCCTTTAAAAACCTTAAACTTAGAAATTCTTGTAAGCAAAACCACTAATCATTATCGAGAGTTTTCTTAAGTGATTCTCGTCACTTAGGATGTAATTAACTATAGGGGCTTGCCCTTATAGGGAACTTTAAGAACCCAGGTAATATAAACCCTGCTTAATTTCTTTATATTAAGCAGGGGAATTTGTCGGCTTATAAAATTGGTTCGCAGACCAAACGGATGTCGCAAATCTCCTAGTTTATTTAATCGAGCCCCATCATTAAGCAGTGTATCTATTCTTCGGGATAGATACACGGTTTGTGGTGCGGTGCTCGTTTATATAAATTATTTCGAGATGTGAGCTCGGTTTGATTTCATATCTTAAAATTTTCAAACTTAAAATCAATTTAAAAAATCAAATGCTATTTTCCAAACTATATATATATTTAAATTAAATTTAAAAACACACTTAACCTAAAAATATGCCGACAGGGTGTGCTGCGAGGAAGTCTGCTAGGACTTGTCCCTTTACGGCATGAAGAGGAACGAAAGTTATGTCAAATTGCAATAGTATCATCGACCACCTGGCAAGTCTGCCAGAAAGCATCGGTCGGGTCATCAAGTATTGCAACAGATTAACTTAGAAATAAGGTTGACTTTATGAGAAAGAATGTAATGTCTGAGCTTTTGAGCTGCGAAGATTAGGGCCAAACAATGCTTCTCAATCGGAAGATACTTTACTTCTGTCGGGATTAGACGAGAGCTTAAGTAGTAGAGAGCATTTTCTTTTCCCTCATCATTGAACTGGGCTAGCAGGGCTCCAAGGGAGTCGTCTAGAGCCGCAGTATAAAGTATCAACGGTCTACCTGAGACTGGGGCTACTAAGACAGGAGGTGTCATTAAATATTGTTTAACGTCCTTGAAAGCCCGCTAGCATTTCTCATCCCAAACGAATTTGGCGTCCTTTTTAACCAATGCCGAGAAGGGCTGACACCTACCTGACAAGTTTGAGATAAAGCGTCGAAGATATGCAAACTTCCCTTGAAAGGATTGTAGTTGTTTCAAGATTTTGGGAGGAGGCATTTCTAAAATAGCTTTAATCTTTTCCGGATCGATTTCAATCCCGCGATGTCGGACAACAAATCCTAAGAATTTCCCGGAGGTAACACCGAAGGCGCATTTTAAGGGATTCATCTTAAGGTTGTATTGTCTTAGTCGCTTGAAAATAATTCTCAAAACATACATGTGATCTTCCTTCAGTTTACTTTTGATGACCACATCATCCACGTAGCACTCGACTTGGTTGTGAATGAGATCATAAAAAATCTTAGTCATCGCTCTTTGGTATGTTGCTCCTGCGTTCTTTAGTCCAAGTGGCATTACTGTGTAGCAATACACTTTGATCGGCATTCTAAATGTCGTGAGCTTTTCGTCTTCTAGTGCCATCTTTATCTGGTTGTATCCTGATGATCCATCTATGAAAGAGAAGATTTCATGTGTTGAAGCAATGTCGATCATCAGTTCCGGGATTGGTAATGGAAATTCATCCTTTGGACATGCTTTATTTAAATCTCTGAAATTTATGTAGATTCTGATCTGACCATTCTTCTTTCTGACTGGTACCACGTTGGCTAACCAAGTTGAGTATTGTTCTTCACGGACAAATTTAGTGTCTATTAGCTTCTTAACTTCGGCTATTACTTGTTGCTCAATTTCTAGACGCATTCTTCTGGGGGCTTGTCTGACTGGAACGGAAGTAGGATCCACTCCTAATTTATGAACTGCGACCTCTGGAGCTAATCCTGGCATTTCGATGTAACTCCAAGCAAAATAGTCCTTGAATTCCATTAATAGCTTGATTATGTCTTCGGAGTCTTCTTTATTGAGTAAGGAGCTAACAAAGGTAGGCCTAGGCTCTTTACTAGTATCTAAGTTAACTTCTATTAACTCGTCTATAGTAGATTTGATTTCTTCTTCGAATTCTGGTGGAGCGTTGCCGATTGGTATATCTTTAAGATCTTCTAAGGCTTCCAAGCAGTCTTCATTAGGTTCGCAAGTGACAACCAAGCAAAATCCCGTATCGTCAACTGATCCTACTGTGCTGAATCTGAGACCATGTTTTGAATTGGGAGGCCGACCGACATTATTCCATAATTTTTCAAAGTGTTTTGATCGGTCTTTTGTCCATTGTCGAGGTAAGATGCCACATTGGATTAAATTTTGAACACAGGGAGAGTACCACTCAAAAGGTAATTCCATTAATTCAAATGAAGTAACATCTTCAAATTGTACATCTTTTTCAATATTGGAAGAAGAAGCACCACGGTAAAACTTGATTGGTTTAGCACCACCACCATGTACTTCCTTGACCAACATACCCTCGATCTTATTAGAATGGATCGGGGTCAGGGTCATAGTATGTACATAATGGTTAATCTTTTCGTACATTGATTTGTATTCTTCATTCCTTTCATCTTCGAGGGAGATCTTGAACTGTGGTTTCTTCTGATTTATTGTTTCTGCTTCTTTCTTAATTTCTTCTTCTTCTTCGGAACTGTTCTCCCAATCAACATCGATGACCGGTTTCTTCTGTCCAACTGTTCCAACATTTCTTCCACGTCCTCGTCCCCGGCCTCGACCTCGTGTGTGAGTTCTGGAGAAATCTTCACCATCTCGCCGTAAGGGAGTGGTGAGTAACTGTTGGACTAGAACTTCAGGTTCTTCATCGTCTCAAATCTCTTTTGCTTCATTTGGTAAAAGATTATTTTTTTTGGGGGCGCGTAGTAGGCCGCATCTTCATGGGTTCCAATTTCGTGCACGGAGAATGGTTGCAAATCACCTTTGATACACTGCTCCCCTCCTTCGTAATACTTTATGCACTGGTGAAGAGACGACGGTACCATCCGATTTTCATGGATCCACAGTCGACCCAGTAGAGCGTTAAACGATGTTTCAGAATCAATTATGTGGAATTTTGCGGTTGTCTTTGCTAAATCACCGGTCTTCATTAGTAGTGTTATCGATCCAAGAAATCTTTCTCCTTTTTGATTGAAACCTCTTAATAACATCTTATCTGCTTCAAGCTCACGAGCATCAATTTCCAAATATGCTAGCGTCCGAAGATTCATTATGTTGATTGATGCTTTCGGATCAACCAACACTCTGGAGAGCGTAAACTTTCCAATAGTGATTGAAATGTATAATGATTGGTTGTGATCTGCTTTTCCCAGTAATAGATCATTGTCCGTGAAGGTAACACCTCGTTGTTCTCTTAATGAGAAAACCTCATCGAAGGAATTACCGGCCATTTGGGCTAAACAAATCTCTGGATCAAGTAAAGCCTTGATCAAAGCCTCTCTCATTTCCTTTGACAGGATCAAAGCGTCGTATATGCTTAGTTTGGTTGGTAGCTTCCTAAGATGGGCTAGCACATTGTAGTCTACTTTATTACCATATTCCTTGGTTTCTTCCCGAATGGACAGTTCCTTTGCTGGGGTTGGCTCTTCCTGAGCAACCACCTGCTTCCCTTTATCCTTTGGACCCATTCTCGGAGGTAGAACTTTTTCGCTTCATAGATTGACCTCTGTTATCTCTTCTAGATTTATCGGTGTCTCCTCTTGAATCTGAACAACTTGCTCTTCTGAAGTTGCTTCGGTGTCCGATGGTTCTAATTCTATCCTAATCAGAGCTCCTCAGAATTCACAAATGGACTCGTTGCTTGTCGAGCTTTCGTAGCCTCCTTTGTGAACATCTTCTTCGTCATGGTCATCGAGGTTGTGTATGATTTGAGAATTGTTATTTGTATTGGAATCGAGATCCAGATTAAGTCGGTTGTCGCTAGTTACGTAATCGTTAGAAACAGTAAAAACGTAGCCAACTCCATAACCCTTATCATTATAAGATCCCGCCGGAGCGAGCAGATAATCATACAGAGTCAGGAGTTCGAGGGATTTCTCCCCCAAATCGGAAACAACCATCCTAGGATAGGCAGCCCCTAGTCTACCCTTCGAAGCCTCGGTCTTCTTTTCTTCCACAATCTTCTCCTCTTTCTGGGGCGGTTCCTCAATCGCAAGTGATAGTGTCGGCTCGACAGGTTTCAAAATCTGAGTTGAAGCGTGTACCGAAGAAATCTGGATGTGATCCAAAATTTTCGTCGATGATTTTTTCCAGACAGTACTCCATCCATCACCAGTCGTGTACGGGTTTATTGGAACAATGGGATCCGTTGAAATAACATTGACGGAACCGCCTTTTTGGGGTTCCTTCATGTATTCCTTTGGGATCTTTACGTTCCCTCTCCAGAGATTGTCATCAAGCCAACTCTTGAATGTAATGCAATCCTCTATCTTATGTCCGAGCATCTGGTGGTAAGGGCAATAGTTCAGATGATCTTTCTTATTGACTTCTTCTGGCTTTTTGGGCTCTGGCAGCTGAAATCTGGTGTCTTCATTAAGCTGCGGAACATCTTCGCTACTGCTTCAGTTTTGAATGGATATTCTTTATTTAGGAGTTCTCTTAAGGCACGCGATGAACGAAGTGGTTGTTCGTAATGCTGAGGCGACTGGTAGCTCGGACGAGGTTACTGATAGCCTTGTTGAGGTTGCTGATAGCCCTGCTGAGGTTGCTGATAAGTCCGTTGTGGTGGTTGATAACTAGGTTGTAGCCTCTCTGACTGTATCTGAACCGGTTGCTTGCCCTTATCTACTGTCGCGACCATTCCAGATTTCTTTTCAAATGTTTTCACAGGCTTCTGCTTATCAGTCTTGCCTACGAAACTTAACTGCTTTGCCTCTTCTTACAAGCTCTCGACCTTGCTAAGCAACTTCTCGAAAGTCTTGATTGTAAACCCTTTGAGAAGAAGTGCTATCGGGCCATGGATACTTTTAAGTAGGATGCCGACTGCATGTTATTCTTGAAGATGTGGTTCACACTTCATGCTTAAGTTTCTCCATCGAAGTATGTAATCCACTAAATTCTTGTTCGGCTTTTGTTGCTCCACCACTAGATCGCCGATAGTGATGTGGTGTTGAGCTCGGGCAAATCGTTTAACGAAGAGATTTTCTAGTTCTGAAAAGGTCTTTACTGAACCGTTCGACAACTCTGCGTACCACTCGAAGGCAATCCCTGATAAGCTGCTGACGAACTGTCGGAAGAGTAAAGCGTCACTCCCACCGGCATTGTAGCAACTAGCACGAAAATGTGCAACATGTTGACGGGGGTTTCCTGTTCCATCAAAAGTCTTAAACAGAGGTGGTACGAAGCCTTTCGGGTATTGGACTGCATTGAACTCTTCGGGGTAAGGTCTACCCGTCTGAATAGATGCTCCACTCTTGGATTGTGCTAGGGCCTCTCGCACCTGCTGTTCTACCATGCTCTTAATGTCCTTTTCTGGAATAATGCTTTGTGTAGGATCTTTCTTTGGTTGTTCATCTTTGTTGATGGATGTGATCTCTTTTCCTCCATCTGCAATATGGATAATTTCTGGGGGTGTCTCTCTGAGGTTGTACCTGACTCTAGAGAGTGGCTAAGGCAGCAGCCATCTCTTCCATCCTCTTTGCCATTTGGGAAATTGTGTCATCTCTCTCTTGAATCTGTGCTCTCAACACCTCTGGTTTATCTCTTTCTGCAGCTGCCGGAGCACCTTGTGAAGCTGACGATGCTCGTGTCTTAACCATGTTGATCTCGACATACTCCTCATCCATGAACTCGGATGAGTCAACTTCATCTCCTAATTCTTCTTCTCTTTCTTTTGCTCACCGTCGGATATCGGTTCTTAACTTGTCCATGGCATCCTCTAATGTCCCTTTCCACATGGTCTCGAAGTCATTTCGTGACGGTTGTTGAACTTCCTTCCCGAGAGTCCCCTTTATTGCAGTAGCACTTTCTTCTGATTCAAGTCTCCTGATGAGACTTTTCTTCTCAAGGTATTGTTTTGGTCTTAACTCGCCAGTAGTAGGTCTCCATACCATCCTTCTTGCAGCCGGAAGCCTAGGACCAGATGGTCTGTCGTCTATATGCTGGAAGGTGGTATCCTCCCTAATTTGTAGACTCGATAAAACAACGGGTGGACTGGCTTTTATCTTCTTCTTTGGTTTCTCTGTGGCAGCAACAGTCTCTATTCGCAGTCCGAGGCGGGATTTAGCTGGCACCCGTCCTATGCTTCTGAAGATTTCTGACACAGGGCATTTTTCTTTCTTTGCCAATCTTTATATCACAGCTTGCGTACCGAGTCAATGGCGTAGTCTTATCACTTTTCCTTTTGTAATTGTTGTAGTATGCAGGTCGGGGTAATGCAGCGGCGATCTTACGGACATTCTCTTCATCTAATGCGGCAGAGAGAGGGTGAAACCTGCTCCCTTCCAACAGAGGTGTATACTCAGGCAGTTCTTCTCTTTCCTCAGGAATTTCTTCTAGAAAAGCAACTTCAGCAGCTCTGGCTTTCTTGGCGATCTTTCTCGCTTCTATTTCTCCTCCGAGTCCGAGTTAGGGGTGCAATTCTTGAACCGGACCCAATCTCAAAAACGAGATGGTATTGTAGCAAAATCCGTACCCTCCACGGTGACGAGGCTCATCATAAACTTGGATTTCCTTCCCCTTCGGCTTAGCGAAGTCGGGGTAGGTGCGGAGATGACTAGACCGGTGGGGGTTGAGACAACGATCCTCCTTTGAACGAGTAGTACTCTTCTCGACTGGAATCCTTTGCAGGGGAGGGAATTCTTGAGTCGATTTCAGATTGAACTCAATCACGGGCTCTTCAGTTTCTGACACTTTGTCCATTAATGTGAAGAGAGTGACATCAGAAAACTTGATATCTATGTTGTCGAACCCTTGTCCGAAACGGATGATCCCATTGTCGGGCAGCTCATCCTTATAAACGGCAAAGTCCATTCTATTGGTGAAGGAGAAGATTAGCTTTGGGGCAGTCATTTTCTGCAGGGCAGATTCCGAATGCCAGTCCCGAATTATGCTTCTTTTCGTCGTAAAGTTTAGGACGAAAAAGAAAGAGTCCGAACACATTTTCGTTTATGTATTTATGATTTTAAAAGGATTTATTTATTAAACGAGTCATTTATTAGAGGATTGTTTATTAGGAATGGAATGTTTAAAGGTATAGAAAAGGTAAAGGATCTGATTCAGAATTGGAAAGGAAGAGAAAGTCTTATGCAAGACTTCTCGACTCAAAGGACCGCTCCTAAACTAACACCTATTGGGGGTCCACCCCACCTCAGAAAAGAGGTAAAAGGATCTCAGAACCTCTCCGTTTAGGGGTGTCTAAACAGTGGCTCCTAAATTCGAAAGGAGTTGGATATACTCGTTCAAGACAGAAATGAACGGGGCATTCCAACGGAAGAATGGTAGTTTTGGTCCACTAGGAATATGGACTCACTACCGATTTATGAAAGCAAAACCATCTAATCAAAAATGGAGAGAGGAACTAATCCTCAGCGGAGTCGCCAGAAATTTTCGGCATATTTTTAGGTTATGTGTTGGATTTTAAAAAGAGGGGTCACCTACAGAAATTGTCGGTGAATTTTTAGGTTTTAAATTTAATTTAAATATATATAATTTACAAAGTAGCATTTGATTTTGAAAATGATTTTAAGTTTGAAAATTTTAAGATATGAAAAATCAAACAGATCTCACATCCCAAATAGTTTATATAAACGAGCACCGCATCACAGACCGTGTATCTATCCCGAAGAATAGACACCATCGCTTGACGATGGGGCTCGATTAAATAAACTAGAAGATTTGTGACATCCGTTTGGCTCGCGAACCAATTTTATAAGCCGAAAAGTTCCCCTGCTTAATATAAAGGAATTAAGCAGGGTTTATATTACCTGGGTTCTTAAAGTTCCCTATAAGGGCAAGCCCCTATAGTTAATTACATCCTAAGTGACAGGAATCACTTAAGAAAACTTTCGATAATGATTAATGGTTTTGCTTTCAAGAATTTCAAAGTTTAAGGTTTTCAAAGGATTTGAGTTTTAGAAATTTTAATAGGGAATGGATCAAATTTGGAACAGTTAATTTCAGGAGTTCAAAGGAAGAAAAGTAGGAGAAGCTGAGGATCCAAGAATAATCTTGGCAACTTCCCAAACTATCCTATTGTTTGGCTTCAATTTAGGAATTTATTTAATGTTGTAATCATGCCAATTTTATTTATTTAGGTCTTATATTTGTATGACATAATCACACAAATAGCCTTGAAGATGTGAGGGTTTATGTCGTACCAAACGACCACCTCGGAGTCCTAAGACCGGTTAGGGCTTAATGACATGATCATGCAAATGCCTAACGAAGAGTTGAGGATTTATGTTGCACTAAGAAAACTACCTCGAAGTGCTACGGTTTGGTTATTTAAAACTAAGAAATGTTTTGCTGAAGTAGATTCGAGTTTTGCTGATGATGATGGCCATGCTGCCCACTGTGCTCCAAGCTCCTTGTTATTGTAGAGGTTTAGTTTTAGAAGTCATAAATCAGGAGATGAGAGAAGTGTTTTGGTTTAGAGAAAATCTTAAAATTCAAGTGTTTTTAATAGTATAATTAAAACAGATCTTAAAGTTGATTAAACAGAACTGATTAAGATCTCACGGTTCCGTCATCCCGACACCGTTATTTTCATCGAATTCACTTAGTCCAGATGAATTTGCTAAACTCAACTGAATGAGTTCCACACTTTCATTTAGACCATGGGAAATCTCGTTAGCAACACGTGGGTTACATCATCCGAGGTATTCCCGATCATTCAACGAGACGTTTTAATTTAGTTGCAATTGTAGTTTCGTTGTTCTGTTTGTGATTAAATTTTGAGTTGTTTTATATTTTGAAATGTTGTGGCAGTGAATTTTATCTTTCAATGACTTTTAATTTAGTTTTGGTTTCAGTTCAGAGACTATCCTAAAGGTTTTGGTTTTCATGCAACAGTTTTATTTATCATGCAAGAAAAGTAAAGTACAATGCATGTAAGTAAATTGCAATATAGTAAATTACAATAAAATAAAAGCGTACTTGGAGGGTCTTCCCCTCATCCCAAGCTGCACTTAAAACACATGTTAAGGCATTTAAATATTTCAATAGATACCTACGTAAGGCTAAGGGAAGGGTTTTGGTTGTCTACCAAATTCCTAATCCTATAACTAGTCATCTCCTATGATGTCTAGGTTCTTGTGTTTTGTTTAAGGGTGATTTTCTTCATCAAAGAATAATTAAATTTAATTGTTCTTCTAAAACATCCCATCATATTGAGGAAGTGCTTAGGACAAGTCCTAAACATCTTTTCATTATTCCTGGGATTGTTTTGAGTCCAAGTAAATTTAGTTGTACAGGTGAATTAATCATCCAGGAGTTTAGTTAAACTTTGTTTCTTGCTCAGTGAACTTAAGTATTTGATTACCTGATGAATGAAGTGACTTCTCACTTAATACTTTATTTAAGAGTTATAATAATTAAAGCCTTTAAGGGCAACTTAGTTTATCGAGAATTTTAATCATAATTAATTAAAGTTCGAATTAATGGTTTAAAGTGTTTTAATTTAATAATGAGGTTATAATTAATAATTTTAAGTTTGGAATAGTGTTCAAATTATTTTAGATTTAATTCTTAATGATTTCATTTAGGTTTGTTGTTAAATGATTTTAATTCAATTTGATTTTAATTTAATTTTAATTCAATTTAATTTTAATTTAATTTTAATTTAATTTTTTTAATTTTAATTTGATTTAAATTTATTTGATTTTTAATTCAATTTATTTTTAATTTAATTTAATTTTAATTTAATTTAATTTAATTTAATTTAATTTAATTTAATTTAATTTAATTTAATTTAATTTAATTTAACTTAATTTAATTTAACTTAATTTAATTTAACTTAATTTAATTTAATTTAATTTAATTTAATTTAATTTAATTTAATTTAATTTAATTTTAGTTTTAATTTTAGTTTTAATTTAATTTAAAGTTAGTTTTAATTTTTAGTTTTAATTGTTAATTTTAATTATCAATTTAGATTATTATTTTAATTTTTAATTAAGAATTAAGTATTGTTAAAGTGACTTATTTAGGGATTTTTAAATTAAAGAATAAATATCCTCTTAATAATATTCCTATTTTAATGATCCAAATTTAAATATATTCTTTCCAAAATTTAAATTATTTAATTAATTAAAATTTCATTTCTAATATTTTCAAAATGTTCAGTGGGTTTACGCCCTTAATTTTCCTAAGTTTCAATCATCCAAGAGAAAATTAAAATCAAATATTTTACCCCCCCATTTTGATTAAACCTAAAGTTTTAATTAAGGGTTAAAATTTTTTAATTACCTTTATGCCATTTCAGACTTATTTATTTCATAACTCACTAAATTGAGCTCAAATGAATTTAAAGTTTTTATGTCGCCTCACTCAAATGTCAATTAAGACATTAGAGGAGATAATGTGTTTTTTCTGAATTTAATTTATTTATATAATTATTTTTAGTAGAAAATAAGGGTTTTCAAAGAAAATTCAACAACATGACCAAGGAAAGGTTCTATCCTTAAGAAAATTATGGGATGTTTCTAATGACTAGAGGACCACTTGGTCCAATTTTGGTGATTTTTTGAATTATATTTTTATTATTATAATTATTTTGAATTTTAGAGTATTAATTAATTATAAAATAAAATTAAAGCTGAAAAATAGATTTTATATTTTTCTTAAATCTCTCTGACCTCAAGGAGTTCAGAGAAATAAATTTTATAATTTTCTGATTTTTCTTTGATTTATTGGAATTATATTAGTGAAAAAGGTTAAAAACTCATTTTTTAATATTAAAATTACATTAAGCCTTTAAAATTCAATATCTTACCCAAGGGACTTAGGAAAAATATTTGGTTTATTCCTAAGTGATTAGGAATTAAAATGTGACATTTTTATGATTTTTAATATTTTTATGATGTTTATTATTTTTTAATTATTAAAATATTAAAAGATTGTGAAAAAATCAACTTTTTTAGAAAATTCCAATTTTAATTTTCCTGAACTCCCCTAATATTAGAGAAGCTCCAAAATCATTTTTGTGAATTTTTGAAAAGTATTTTTGGAGTTATGAATTTTTAAAGTTCCATTTTGCTTATGAGGCTTAATTAATCCATTTGGTAGGGTTAATCAAGTCCAATTGATTTCAAAATTTTATGTGAAGTTCCTTTGATCTTAAAGATCAGAAGAGAATTGTTTTCAAGTCAATTTGATGTGTGGTTAACCCTAATTACTTCAAATTCAATTTTAGGGGTTTAAGCCAATGAAGGTTATTATGAAGGAATTAACTCAAAATATATTTTTCATAGGGTCCTCTCATCCTAAGAAACATCACCAAATTTTCCTAGAATTTATTTCACAACATGCTAATTATTGGAATTAATATACCTAAAACAGTGACATGAAATTGAAAATTCAATAACTTTTCACAGAGATGGCCTCTGACTTTGAAAAATTCAGGGAATGTTCCCAAGATCAGAGGCTTCAATAGCCCTATGGTCTCATGTCACGGTTAATTGTCTATGCAAATGAAGAATCAAAATACTGAAAATAGTAAATAAATTATTAAAAATAAAATACTCTTCCAATTAATTTGATTTCTTTTCTACATTATTCTCGTCTGTTCACTGAGCAAGAGGGTATTTTTATTTTATTTTTGTGATTTTTCTATGCAAAGATATGGATTTTTGAAGTTCTGGGCATTTAAATAATTCAAAAATACCCTATTTATCTACTTATCCATGCGGCGCCAGCGCAACATCGGCAGCTCTGAAAGCCCACGCGGCGCATTCCCATTCGACGCCGCCATCCGACTCAGCACTCCGAGGGCCTGCAGTTCACATAACATTCCCTGGTCAGGCGCAATCTAAACCGTCCGCTCGATACACACGCGATCCAACGGCTCCCGGTCATCGTCTACGACTGGTGTGCACCCATGACCGTCCACACTAAAACCCTAAGATCTCACTCGATTCTCAATAGATTTTCGTGTTCTTATGCTCTATAGAATCTTCTTGAAGAGACGAACACATCCATATGGTTTATAGGCTATAAAATTAACCCAAACAAAATGGAGAATCACTGGAAAATCAGGAGGAAGAGTGAGTTCATACCTTTGCTCGGAGAAGTGAAGCTTCGATCTGAGAGTTGTGTCACCTTCGATTGAGTCCAGGCAAGCTCCAGATGAAGCCTCTGGCTCTGAGGAATTGTCTAGGTATGAAAGTGACCAAGGCCGATCACAAAGCTTGGAGGCCGGAAGCAATGGCCGGCTCCGGTGAGGGGGCTTTTGCTTGGGGAACTTCTCCTCTTGGTCCGGTGAAGGTGTAGGACCAATCAATTTGGAGATTGGCTCACTGTGGTGAAGTGTCCTATTTTTTGGGTGGATTTTCAACTCAGAAATTGAGCACTCTTAATGGGGATTAGGGCAAAGGAACACTGGGGATCAACTGCTCTATGTCTGGAGAGGGGTCTGGAATGATTTTGGCAGAGTTTTGGCAATGTTGTTGTTCAACTCCTTCTTTAGCTGAGAGGAGGTGATGTTTAAATAAGCATGACTGGAGGGCTTCCCAGGGGCAATTGGAGGCTGGGATCAGTTGCTCAGGGGAGGAGAAGAAGAGCTCTTATGTCCACTAAAGTTGGGACAGCTCGGCAAGGGAGAATTCAAAAATTTGGCTCACATGGGTGCTCTCGGCCTGGTGGTTTCCAACGGCTCTGGTGGCTGGCCGGCCAGGGTCAGGTCACTCTCAAGGTCAAGAGGACCAGTGCTGGAGGTTTGTGCAAGCAATTGTCTAATGCCAAGTGTAAAGGGTTGGATTTAAGTGGTAAAGGGAGAAGAGTGATTTTGGGTTCACATGTGTCAACCCATGTATTTGGGCTTGGTTCACCTCCCCATGGTCTGATTTTGAGCCAAGGGGATCGGTTGGGTCACCTGCCATGGAGTGGTGAAGTCCCCATCAAAATAGTTTAAGTTAATTTTGGGTTATGGTGTTGCATTAAAGAGGTTAAAATGGCTTAAGGAAGGCTTAGGAAAGGACTCCCTCTTCTTGCCATGAATGGCTTTGTGACAAGTCAAACCCCCCATGGCTTCACGTGGCTTGTCCAAGGCTTGCTTGTGGCTCCATTTGGCTCATCCTTGGCTTAGGAAAAGTGGATTCATTTATAAGAAAAAGGAATTTGGAGATTTTGGCAATTTAGTGAAAAATTTAGATGGTGCTTGATTTAGGTTGATTTGATGATTGATTTGGGACATAGGAATTGATTCCAATTAAAGGGATGATGAAAAGGAATTGTCATTTGGGCTTTGGAATGGGTTTGGGGTTTTGGATTTCACTTTGGATGGGCTTTCAAGATGGTTTAGGGAGTGGGGTTTTAGATTTCAAAACAAATTTTAGGATGAAAATTTTTCAAAGGATTGGGTCCAATAAGTGTTGAATTTAACTTAGGAATGTTTCATGAATGATTTGGAATCAATTTGAAGTGATTTAGAGTTGAATTCGGTTGAAATTGGGTCTTTTTTGGTTATGGTCAAAATGGATCCAATTGGGCTAGCTTGAGTTAAGGTTGGGCTAAAGTTGGATTCGATGTAAAATTAATGTTGAGAAATGTTCATGGGATTGTTACAAAGAGTTTTCAACTTTGGTTGGGCTTTGATTTTGGGATTTGGGCTCATTTGGGTTAGGTTTGGGCTTAGGTCAATTTAAGGGATTTTGGTTTTAGGTTAGGTTTGGGTGGAGTTTAGGTTCAAATTTTGGGCAAATCAAGTTCTTTTTTTGTTTATGTGGATGTTAGGAAGGTTTTAGAAAAGGTTTGGGGCCTATTGGGGTTGAATTGGGTTGGTTTGGGTTAGGTTTAGGTCATGGGCCAAAATTGGGCATTTAGGCTTCTAATTGGAATTGGGCCCAAATTTCAATCAACTTGGATTTGTATTTAGTCTAAATTGATGTTGGGGATATTTATTTGAAGTTTAGAATTGAATTGGACCAAAATTGAGATCAATTGGGGTGGTTTGGTTTAACATTGGGTTCACTTGGGTTTAAAATGGGCCAAATTGGGGGTTTTAGTAAAAGTGGGGTAAATTGGCAAAATTGGACCATGGTATAGTTGAACAAAATGAACTTGGGAATATTTGGAATTTTCTGGAATTTTTTTGGGAATTTTCTGAATTTTTGGATTTTTGGGTAAGAAGTGCATTTTGGGTATTTAGAGGGTATTGGGGGGTACTTTTGGAATTTTTGGTATTTTTGGCTATGGATGATCAATTTGAGTGGGGGGAAATGTTTAGGATTGATTTTGAGGAATTTTGGGTAATTTAGGTAATTTTGTAAATTTTGGGTAGTTTCAAGGGCTTTTGGTAGGTTTAGTAGGTGTAGGGCCCAGGGGGTCAAAAATTGAAATTTTGAAAAAATGTAGATTGATCAAATTTGAGTAAAATGGAATCACTTTGGTTGAACCATGAAGCCATATTAAGCCCATATGAGCCATGAAAGGACTCATTTGAGGCATTCACTATGTTGTTCCTAACCCTCTTAGCTAGGGGCTTAGGGGTTAAGGACAATCCATGTGAAGTACCTACATGAGTCAGGAAGTCAAGTTCGGTGAGAGTGTGATTTTAGGACTTGGAATGTATGTGATAGTGTAGTGTATGTGCAAGTCAACCCTCACCAGGCCAGGCCACCTAGGATATCCTTAAGGCCAATAAGTCCTATAGAGAACTCATCCTTTAAACCTCCACATTTGATTTCTACCCTCTAGGTGATTAGGGGTCTACAATTAAGCTTGTGGGGTTTGCAGGGAGTCAAGAGGTGTTTGAACTTCTAAAGGGTGGGTTCCACTTCTAGTCCTCTAAGATTAGTCAAAGGAAAAGCCTAAGGCTAGATCCTAAGTACTAAAGAGAGGAGAAAAAGACCTCATCAAAAATGAGGTCAACAGGAATTAGTCCTTCAATCTGTATGCACAGAATTATTTTGGATAATGAACATAAGCCAAGAGTTGATCCCCAAAGGATATTAAACCCGATGATGAAAGATGTAGTCAAGAAAGAAATATTAAAATGGTTAGACAATGGTATTATATATCCTATTTCGAACAGTGCTTGGGTAAGCCCAATTCATTGTGTTCCTAAGAAAGGAGGAGTGACTGTTGAAGCTAATGAAAATAATGATTTAACACCTATCAGATGTGTTACTGGATGGCGTATATGTATTGATTATAGAAAATTAAATGCGGCCACCAGGAACCATTCCTAGACCAAATGTTGGATAGACTTGCGGGCACAAATACTTTTGTTTTTTAAATGGATATACTGACTACCATCAAAGTCCTATTGCTCCTAAAGATCAAGAGAAAACTACAATTACTAGTCCTTATGGAATGTTTGCTTTTCGAAGAATGCCTTTTGGACTATGTAATGCACCTGCAACATTCCAGAGATGTATCATGTCTATATTTAGTAAATTAATTGATAATGGAATAGAAGTATTTATGAATGATTTCTTTGTATTTGGAACATCATTTGATTCATGCTTGGATCATCTTGAAAAAGTCTTGGAGCTATGCGAAAAAACTAATTTGGTTCTAAATTGGGAAAAATGTCAATTTATGGTTGCAGGAGGAATTGTATTAGGGCATAAAATTTCAGAAAATGGCATGGAAGTAGTCCCTGCAAAAATTCAAGTTATATCTAAATTACCACCTCCTACTACAGTGAGAGGGGTAAGAAGTTTTCTTGGATAAGTTGGATTTTACAGACGCTACATAAAAGATTTTTCGAAAATTACCAAACCTCTATGCCAACTTTAGAAAAGGACAAGAAATTTGAACTTACTAAAGAATGCTTAAATGCTTTTGAATTAATAAAAGATAAATTAGTCACAACACCTATAATAGTTTTACCTGATTGGGAAAACCATTTGAACTTATGTGTGATGCTAGTGATTATACTATAAAAGCTGTTCTTGGCCAAAGATATGATAAAATTTTTAAAGTTATATACTATGCTAGTAAAACTCTTAATAATGCTGAAATTAACTATACAGTTACAGAAAAAGAATTATTAGTAATTGTATATGCTTTTGATAAATTTAGATCTTATTTAATTGGAACTAAATGTATTGTGCATACTAATCACTCTGCTATTAAATATTTAATGCAAAAGAAGGATACCAAACCAAGATTAATCAGATGGATATTACTGATGCAAGAATTTGATTTTGAAGTAATTAATAGAAAGGGAACTCATAATCAAATTGCATATCATTTGTCAAGATTAGAATATTGTGAATTATCTGACACTGACAATGAAATTACGACAATTTCCCTGACGAATAACATTATAATATAAATGAGTGGAAAATACCTTGGTATGGTGATATAGTTAATTATATTGTAAGTGATATTTTACCACCCATGCTAACTTTGCAACAACAGAAAAAATTCATTCCTGATGCTAAAACGTATTTTTGGGATGAACCATATTTATATAAGCAATGTAAGGATCTTATTATGAGAAGATGTGTGCCTTATGAAGAAACTGAACAGATCATGTAAAATTTCACGATTCTAAGTTTGGAGAACATTTTGGTACTGATATAACAGCTTATAAAATTTTACAATATGGATTTTATTGGCCTACTCTTTTTAGAGATGTTTATAGATATATTAAAACATGTGATACATGCTAAAGAGTAGGTAATTTATCTAGAAGAAATGAAATGCCTCTGAATTTTATATTAGAAGTTAAAATTTTTGATGTTTGGGGATTAGATTTCATGGGACCATTTATTCCTTCATTTGGAAAATCATATATATTAGTTGTTGTTGATTATGTTTCTAAATGGATTGAAGCACAGGCCTTACCCCGTTGTGATGCTAAGAGTGTTTCAAAATTTTTAATGAAAAATATTTTCACAAGATACAGAATGCCGAGAGTGATTATCACTGACAGAGGATCCCATATTAGGAATAAATATATTCAAAGATTGGCAGAAAAAATTAATATTATTCATAAAAAATCCACTGCTTATCAGCCACATACTAGTGAATAAGCTAAAGTTTCTAATCGAGAAATTAAATGAAATCTAGAAAAGACTGTAATGCCTAGTAGATTAGATTGGCCCGCAAGACTAGACATTGTATTATGGGCATACAGGACTGCTTATAAAACCCCAATTGGAATGACTCCTTACAGACTTATTTATGGAAATACATGTCACTTACCAGTTGAATTAGAGCATAAAACATATTGTGTGATTAAAGAAGTTAATTATAATTTGAAAGATGCTGGTGAGAAGAGATTGTTGAATGAATTAGAGGAATTAAGGAATGAATCATATAATAATGATAGAATCTATAAAGAGAAAAAGAAGATATGGCATGATCAGAAGATTAATTAAAAGAATTTTGAACCAGGATAAAAAGTATTGTTGTATAATACAAGGCTAAAATTATTTCCTGGGAAATTGAAATCACTATGGTTAGGACCTTTCATTATAACTCAAGTACTTACATATGGAGTTGTTGAAATTGAAGATCCGAAGACTGGAATTAAATTTAAAGTAAATGGACACAGATTAAAACCATATTTTGAGAGTAAAAGACCAAATCATAAAGAGGTTTTAATGCTCAATCAACCTGATTAACACCCTGAATAAGTCAGGCTGACGACGTTAAACCAAGCGCTTTATGGGAGGCAACCGATAGCTATCTATATTTTTATGTAATGATATTGTATTTGTTTGATTTATTGTTAGTTTATGGTATGAATGAATTCTACTACTCGAATTTACCCCTTATGATCATCACGATATTGGATCCATAGAAAAAAATTGGAACGCATTCGGACCAGAGCGAAACTGGGCTATTTTTCCCTTAGCAGCCGACAGTGAGTTTTGCCTGTCAAATTCAGTTTGTATTATTTAAGAATCCTGCCGACGGTGAGATCGACGCCGCTGACGGCGAGATCAGCTAATAGACAGTTTAGGGATTTATTTTGACGGTTTCTGGCGATTCTAAATGGTTTAACTCTTTAAAAACTCCTAGAACTCGAATTCTAAACTATCTACTTCCTAAAAACGATTTGAAACTCCATCAAAACTCATCATTATGGCATCCAATCACCTTGAAATCCCAAGATCTCAAGTGTTCAATCAAAAAAAATTTATCAGTTGCGAGGCCCAGCGAATCTTTAATAAGTAATGATGAAAAAGAGATTGATCAAGAAACGTGGATTCATTAATAGAGGATTGGAGAATTCAATGATGCTTGTCGAAGAGATGATTGTGCGACGACGTTGGGAAGTATTGTGCTATACCACTTCTGCAGTAGTCATCCCTGTGGTAAAAGAACTCTATTCCAATCTACACGGAATCAACAACAGAGTCGTCTATGTGCGAGGCAGATGGGTAACTTTCACTCCTTTTAGAATTAATGGGTTATACTCGATAGAGAATACACCTGTTTGCCACTACTCCAACTTTGTACCTACAAGGAATAATATGAATGAGATCTATCGTTACTTTGGAAGATTGGGAAACAAGAGAAGATGGGTATGTTAGTTTTTCTGCATCACTTCTAAACCCCGTTCTAAACACTGGCAATACTTTATTTCTTCAAAACTGTTACCCATTATGAGGGTCAATAAAGTTTCTAAGGAGTGTGTGATTCTGAATTATTGCATTCAAGCGGGACTACATATTGAAGTTGGTTCGATTATTGTGAAGTCTGCTTTAGGCATGATTGTTCATGGATCAATTTATGGGTTTGGACATCCTTCTACAATTTTTTCACTCTGCAATCAGTACCGAGTTTCATACGAAGCCTGGGAGAAGTTACTTCTGCCTTAGAAACCTTTAGATCCAACTGATATGTTCCTTACATTGGATAATGATAATGATGGAGCCATTATTGTGGATCAAACATCTCAGAGTTCTTTTTCAATCAGGCCCTTGACTGATAAAATTGATCTGATCTTACGAAAACTCAAAGGACTGGAAAAAGAGGAACAAAATGAGATGACTTCAATTAATAACATCTCTGACTTATTTGATCATATTGACTGGAGAATGAAAGAACACTTTGATCATTCTGGACATATTGAGGCTAGTTTCATACGGCTTATGAGAATGAAAGGATTGATAGAAGAAGATTCTACTGAAGAATTTTCTTACAGACCCTTCTACAATCTTTTCATTCATTTACGTTCTATAGGTGATATCAGAGATGAGTTTAGCACTGATCCTGACGAGTAGAAGACGTTCATATTTGTTTATGTATTGTGTTAGTTTGAATTTAATTTTATGTAATCTGCACTTTTTGTTATTTTAGATTTCGATTTTTGATCTCAGTATAGATGAGATTATGCATAGTTGTTTGTTTTCAGCTTTTTGAGCATTGTGGTTTGGATTGTGACGCTGAATTTTATGTATTAAAGTTGAGAAAATACATTTTTATAATGTTGTTGACGAATATTATAAACACTTGGATTTTATATAAAATTTGTGATGTTTTGTGTTGTGTGAATTTAATTGAGTAAAAATAGTGTCTAATCACAGTAAAATGTATTTAAATCGATTGATCAGACATTAACGAGGCTTAAAATGAATTTTAAAAAATTATAAAAAAATTAAAAATTTTTAATTTTTAAAAGAGCCCGTCGACAGCGCCCTCGACGCCGTCGGCGGCGGCTTTTTCCAGAGACTTAAGACATATTCGAATTAATTAGCCCGCCAACGACGAGATTTTGCCCTCTGATGGCGAGGACCGGAAAAATACCTTTATTTAACCGGTCAACCGCCACTATTCATCGTCCCCTTCCTCAAAACTTCGAAAAAACCAACCTAGGGTTTGAGAAATCTTGGATTTGGAGCAGATTCAACACATTTTGACACCGGATTTCATCTTCCCTTGGTAAGAGCTTCACTCCCATGCAAAAATTTTTTATTTTCACCATGTATTTCTTCCACATTTAGGAATTTTGGAAAAATCAAAATATGGAGAAAATAGTTGGAAGAAATTCAATGAATTCATTTTAGATTACTTTAAGTCTCCTTTGGAAGCCATTCTAGTTTTATTTTGGAGTTTAGTTGAGATTTTTGTAAATTTGATAGATCGAGAAATGGCTCCATGATAAAAGAGGCGACTTGATTTTGATGAGGCACGATTTGTGAATGCAAAGGATCAATCAAGGTACAACTTTAGTATCAAAGCGAAAAAATGCATCCAAGATAAAGTTTTCAAGAATCCGGAAGGAGAAGTGGAACAGACAATCAAAGAGCGAAGATGGGAAAATTTTTGTTATACGACCAACGGAGCTGCAGTTGAAGTTCTAAATAAGTTTTATGCCAATTTGACCCAGATAGAGGATGAACCTATAAAGGTTAGAGGATTTTTATTTGATTTTAATGCTGCTCGAATAAATTCTTTCTACGAAGTACAAGATCTTTATACCAGTGAATACGATATGTTCGGAACAATGGAAGGACCACTTGAGAAGGTGACTAACTTTCTTACTGATGGGAAAGGGATTTAGAAAATAAAGCAGCGTGAATGGGTAAACTTCCCTCTTTCTATGTTAAATACAACCTCTAAGGCTTAGCTTTATTTTATTTGCTCTACTTTTCTACCTACTTATCATCATAGTGAAGTTTCAAGAGATAGAGCAGTTCTGAATTTTTACATTCTTAACAATAGAAGTATAAATGTGGGAAATATTATTTATAAAAACATATTAGCCATTGTAAGAAGTGAAACTGGAGGAGGACTAGGACATCCTGGTCTGATTTATGCACTCTGCCAGTTATCTGGAATAGAGGAAAGAGATGATGAGGAATGGGTTAAACCTATGAAACCCATTACAAAGGCTAATATAAAGACTTATGAATCCCACCAAGGATGGAGATCTGGGACTAGGAGCTCTGCACCTTCAACTAGTAGGGATATTCCTTCTACTAGTTATGACCCTCTTACCTATAGTTCTCCTACACTTTATGGAACTGACTCTGCATCAGAAAACTTTTGAGAATTTTGTTGAAAGGTTGGAGCAAATAGATTAGAGGATTGGAGGATTAGAGCGGAGGCATGATTATGACAGAGAATAACTCCAGAGGCATTCTGAGTTTGAGATAGCCTACTATGATGCTGAGAATCATTATAGGAGAGGGGAGCTTGATGTTATATTTCTTGAGTGCCCTCGTTATACTCACTACCAGCCTACTCCATCTGCTGAACAAGGAGATGAGGATATAGCTTGGGATTTTGATGCTGAAGATCAGATTCTATGATTAGATATTTATGTTATGTGTTTGTTTATTTTCTTCAATTTAATATTGTTGTTTAGTTTATGTATTTTGATTATTATGTTTTATAAGTTAACTAAAATTTGCTTTGTAAGTTAAATCTGTGTAGCTTTAAATTTTCATATTTCAGACTGTGATTGTAACCCTGAAACTGGATTAATGAAATATATGTGAATGTTGTGTTAAATTGTGCTTAGTGCTTTAATAGGTAAAGTAATTAAATGTATTAGGGGATTGTGTTAGTATTTTGTACTTATTTCAAAAATTCCTTACCCAACAAATTCTCAAATGTTATATGTGTGTAGAAAGTTATTGATAGTACAGGTTAATTAAGTGATGAAAAGAACCTGCAAAACTTCAAAAAGAGAAATACCTAAAGCACGAAGGTATGATTTAAATTTACAGTATGTTTTATTTCCACCTATATGATTAGATAGAAAAATTTAAGTTTAGGGAAGGGAAAAACAAAATTTAACTATTAAATTGCTCTCAATTAAATATTTTCAAAAAACAATTATTTTAAAAATGATTTTCTGTAGTGAATTTAATTCAGTAAACTAGAATTATTTTAATTAACTATTATAGAAGGTTAAAAGAAATATTTTTAGTGATTAAACTAATTTTCTGGATTAAGATATTTGGAATTAAAGGATAAGAATATAGTTAACTATTTAAAGTAAGGAAAACTAAATTTTAAAATATTAAATTCTTAAGTGTTTAGATGAGAAAGAAAAGATTGAAACTCAATGAAGTGAAAACTATGAAATTCATATAAGGTAAAGAAATTTTTCAAGTTACAAATTTAGGAAGGGGAAAGTGAAGTTCAAAATTATTAACAGGCTATCCAGATACAGTAATCCTCACTTAAAAAAGAAAAGAAGGATTGAAAAATAATCCCCGAAAGGAATATATATATATATATATATATATATATATATATATGATTGAAATGCAATCCAAATAAAAAAAGAAAAAAAAAGTGAGGAGAAGCTTGAGGAGATGTCTTATCAAAAATTGACTTCATTTGAATCATCCTAAAGGGTAAACACAGTTACATTTCTAAACTTATATATATGGTTTAGTATTTTACTAAGTAGTGTTTTCATGAATTTCCTATCATCTGAATATCTTAAGTAATTTAATATTGTAACATAAAGTCATTCTTGAAATAAATAGGAGACTAGAATTCTTAAACTTAATTACTAAATAACCTTACATCTTTAGAATTAATTTAATTATCTAAAAATCTTTCTAATAAACTCTACTATAATATTTATGTAAATTAAATTCATAGTACTTCTGAATTAAAGCTTTACTACAAATAATCATTACTTTTATGTAGTATCAAGATTACTTGAGGACAAGTAATAGTTAAGTTTGGGGGATTTTGACCAAAGAAAAATGTATTGAGAAATTCAAACCAATTTTATATCAATTTTTGATGATATTGCACTTTAAAGAAAGGTATTTTCTATGTTTTATTTCAGGAATGAAGATTTATATATAATGGAGCAAAAAGATGAGAAAAGGAGTGAATCTGGAACAAAAAGGATTAAAAGAGGCAAAAGTTGAACTAGGCCACCGACGGCGAGGAATAGGCCGCCGACGGCATATTTTTTATGAGAGCATTTGAATATATTATAAAGGAGCCCGCCGACAGCGAGCCTTAGCAGTTGGTCTTTATTCTAGAAGCCCGCCGACGGTGCCAACGAGCCTGCCGATGGCGAGAAGGTCTGTTCAAGCAAGATACATTGAATCTGGACGCTTTTTGAAGAGGTGCTTAAGCAACCTTTAGAGATATTGCTCCCTCTTTAAATAGAGACGATTTTAGGCCGAATGTGTGTCTTTTGGGTGTCCTTTTGGTGTCCTTTTAGAGTGTATTATTAGTGTCTTTAGTGTGTAAGCGTGTTCTAGAAAGTATAATAGTGAGTTAGTTGAGTGTGTTGTGTAAGAAGGAAGAGTCAGAGGAACTTCAAGGAGTCTTCTTGGGGAGAAAATTTGAGATAAGTTTTGTTTATTGTTTTATAAATTTAATTTTATATGAAATCTAAGTTTTGTGTTATTCTTGAGATAAGTTTTGTTTATTGTTTTATAAATTTAATTTTATATGAAATCTAAGTTTTGTGTTATTCTTCCTATGCATTCTGAGTAGTCTTCTCTGTCTTTCTCCTTGTTTTTGAGATTTTGTGAAATGGAAAATTGAATTAATTATGCCTAAAATATTAAATAAAAATTGTGATAATCTTTTTACTTAATTCTTAATTTACTTTCAATTTGGCCAATTGACTATTAAAATATGTTGATTTCACAACTAAAGTAAAGATTACATCTAATTCAGGGAAAGCAATATCCTTGAAAGGAGGGTGCAAAAAAATAGGGAAATATTATTTATCGGGCGTAGAATTGGATATTTTAGAGTGACATACTAAAATATTCAATTCGGTCCTATCGTTTGGGTGCTGAAGTGTAGATGTTAGCCCTCAGACGAAGGGAACGTGGGAGCTTCGAAGTGAGAGCCAGTATCCTCCCAGCGTAGCTGCAGATTCAATAACCAAGCATAGGATTAGTCAATATTCTTTATGCATGGACCAAAGGGTAAAGAATAGGAATGCTCCTATTTGGCACAATATAATATTAACTAATTTAATTATCAATTCACTTAATTCTCTTAACAAGGGGAGATACTTTTCTAAATTGCAATCTTCCATACTTTTCTAAATTGCAATCTTCCATTAAAAAATTAGTAGTAGTGTTTAGTTATTTATTTCCGTATACTAGGTAGAAATTGCAACTGCGATTATTAGTTCATAATCTCTAACTTCTCTATGTGAGCGATATCTAGAACTCCATTAGAGCCCTATATTTCTTAAATGATACGTATACTTGCATTGATAAAGGGGTAACTTTGCTATTATTGAATATTATTTTTATTTGTTAACACTTATATTGTTACATAACATCACACCCCTGTCAGGAACCTACTTGCTTGAAGAAGAGGAGAGGTATCTAGTAGACCGAGTTCCCCCTATTGAGGAATCTCACTAATTGCTAGAAAGCTTACAACTCATGCCCTAGTAGTTTTAAGACTTCTTTGATTGTGGTTCCTCCTTTAAGACCTAGTGAGAGGGGGAACCCTGGAAATAGAACCAAACTTGAAAACTGACAGTGGGGCAAGAAAGGCATTGTTGGAATTTTCTTCACGTAGAATTTCTCTCCCTTTGACAGATGGGAAAGTAGGTGCAGTGACGTCAAAACCAGTAGTGGTAGGGGTGATGACTCTCCTAGGTATGAAGACGATAAGTATGACTTCAAACACATTGAAGCTGGTACCAAACTGAATCATTGGTGCTGCAAGATGGGCCTTACGGGACGAGGGCAAGTTGCAGAAGAAAGTTAGTGTAGGGGTTGACATATTTTGACTATCGAAGGAAAAGAATTATGAAAGTTAGCGAAGGCCTAACCCTTTTAATCATAGTGCAGACACTACGAAAAGGAAAGTTACTCTGTGAACTCGTAACAATGTTATTTCATCTTAACATTTGATTATCATTATTATCTTGCTTTTAGATATGTTTTTTAAAAGGAGTTTTAACATTTTATGGAGGGATGGGTCAATCTGCCGAGGGCAGGATTGGACCCGGGAGGAACAAAGAGGAGGTGAAGTGCGGGACCCCGCCCGGGATCCCCTTCACGGCACACATTGCCCTGGCGAAACTAATCCGCCAACACACCTATCGGGGGTCCAAACCCACAAAATCAAGAAGAATCCTATAAGATTCTTGAACCCTTCTGTTTAAGGATGGTTAAACTGATGGTACTGGAATCGAGGAAAGCTGGTCTCACTTCCCCAAGAAAGAAATTAGTGAAGTATATCAATGGAAGAATGATAATATGATTCATGAGGGACATGAACTCATTACCGATGTATGAATATAACATTTCTTGATCTTAATCAAGAGAGAAACATGCTCCCCAGCAGAGTCACCAGAAAACTATCAGTCGTCAATGTTTTTGAAGAGTTGAAAATGTGGTTTTATGAAAATGGGTTTTGATTTAATTTAATATATATGGATTTTTGAAAATAATATTTTAATTTTTGATGAATAAGAAATCAAACTGATCTTATATAAACGATAGTTTAAATAATCAAGCACTTTACCACAGGACATGTATCTATCCCGAAGAATAGATACATTACTTGGCAGTAAGACTTGATCAAATAAACTAAAGAATTCATGACATCCATTTGGTCTGCGAACCATTGTTGATTGACAATTTCCTCTATCTAGTATGAATGAATCAGATAGGGTTTATATTAATCTAGAGTCTTTAAGTTTCTTATAAGGGCAAACCCTTATAGTTAATTACATGTTAGATAACTGAAGTCACCTAAGAAAACTCTTGATATAGATCAAAAAATTTTATACTCATGACTTCCAAAGGATAGGTTTCTTTAAGAAAATGTGGTAATGGAAATCCAATAGGTGTGTGGCTCAAATTTCAGAACAATTTTTGTAGGAATCAAAATGAAAGAAAGACTACGGGAAAATGCATAGATCCAAGAGAGATCTTAGTGTTTTCCCGAACTCTCCTATGGTTTGGCTTCAAATTGAAATGTTTATTTGATGTTTAATCCTATGAATTTTATTATTTAGGACTTATATTCACCTGACACAGATCATGTGAGTGGCCTAAAAGATAGAAGTATTTATGTCATACCCGATGACAACCTTTGAATCCTAAGACGTGTTAGGGCTTATACTACACAACATGGTCATGCGACGGCCTAAAGAGATTTGGTGAGGATTTATGTTGCACTGGGCAAGCTAACTCAAAGTCCTATGGCTTGTTGTTTTAATTTCTAAGGATTTTTGCTATTGAAGATGGCCGTGTTGCCCACTATGTATTCTCCAAGTTCCTCATCGTGGCAGGTTCAGTTCAAAGAAGTGTCAATTGAAGAGAGAAGAGAAGTGTCATATTTTGAGAATATTTGAAATGAGGTGTCTTACTGTTTTATTAGGGGAATATTAAAGTTGATTATAGCGACACCTATTAAGATCCAACGGTTCCATCATCCTGGCACTACTATTTTCATCTGATTGACTTAGTCCAAATGAATTTACTAAACTCAACTTAATGAGTTCCATACTTTCATTTAGACCGTGGGAATACCCCGTTAGCAACACGTACGTTACCTCCTCCAAGGTATTCCCGATAATCCAATGAGACATTTTAATTCAGTTACAATTATGATTTTTGTTTTTTTTTGTGATTAAATTTTGAGTTATTTTATATTTTGACTTTTGTGGCGGTGAGTTTTATCTTGTTTTGATTTTTAATTTTAATTTTTGGTTTTGGTTTTATGGCTGTCCTAGAAGCTGTAGTTTCCATGCAGGGTGACATTGTTATTTAACATGCAAGCTTATAAGCAAGAAGAGTAGAGAAAGTGTAGAAAAGAAAGTGTTGTAAACTATAAAAGCATACCTGGCGAGTCTTCTCGTTCCTCCATATGAGACTTTAGTATTTTTACAGTAAGCATTTATATTTTTAGGAAAGTAAAACCTATGCAGAGGTTCTTCACAAGCCTACTAAACCCTACGTCATAACTTGGTGGGTCCTATTCATTTATTTAAGAAATTTCTTCATTTAATAAATATGATAGGTCCCGTTGTCCAACAAGTTGTCCATAAGATTCGTGAAATGAGCCTAGAAGTTATCTAGACATTTCGCAATCCTTTTGAGCTTCATTGAGTTCATTTGACCTTATCATAGTTATTAAATGATTCATAAGTTTTATATCCTTATGCTCAGTGAGCCAATGTTTTAATCATCCCGAAAGGCGGGGTAGATATCAATTGATATTTTACTTAAGGATTATGTAAGTGAGGGCCTTTAGGGGTAAACTAGCTTTATGGGAAAATTTAATCAATTTGATGAGCTTGTAGTGTTTCAAAAGTGGATTAAGATTAATTGTGTTTCCTTTTCTGATCCTTATTAGTCAATTTTCAATCAAGCCTAGCTCACTACTAAGCCCTTAAAATTTTTGTGGGTATATTTATGTCTTTAAAAAAGGAAGTTAAGTGTCTTTTCATGATTATGATTCTTATCAAAAAATATTGAATTAACATTCAAATTGGGGTGTTAAATTAATGGGGCACCAACTTCCAAAATTAACCCCTAACCTTAAGAATCTTTTAATTTAGTTTTTTTAATTTTTAAATCACAATTATAAATTAAATTATAAATTTAATCTTTTAACGTGACAGAAATGAGATGGATTTTAACCATTTATCCCTTTATATTTCAATCATTCAAACATAATTATTAAGATAATTCATTGCCCATTCCCACTTTAATTAAACCTAAAGATTGATTAAGATTAAATTCTTAAAAATTACACTTTTACCCATAAAAGACCTTTGTCACCTCATAACTCATTAAGTTTAATTCAAATGACTTTGAAATTTTTATGAGACTCCACTTATGGGTTAAAAAAACACCAGAGGAGAAAATGTGATTTTTCAAGTTTTAATTTAATTTATATATTTATTTAAATGCACAAATAGAGATTTTCAATGAAAATTCAATAACTTGACCAAAACAAAATCTTTGACTTTGAAATTTTTATTACAGGTAGACCTATACCAGTGGACCACTTAGACCAAATTTTATGATTTTTTTGAGTTTTAATTTAATTATTAAAATTATTTTAATTTTTGGAGTATTAATTAAATATAAAACATTATTTAGGTTGAAAATTAAGTTTTGTATTTTTATCAAATCTCTCTGAGGGCAAGGAACCCAGAGAATCAATTTTCATATTTTTGCTAATTTTTCTTTTACTTATTACAATTGTTTTAATTAAAATTTAAGGAAATTCCATCTTAGCCTTTAAAAATTGAATTTAACCATTTAAAATAATGTGTTTTCTTAAAAAATTAGGAAAAATATCTCAATTGTTCTTAAATGCTTAAAAGACAATTTAGAAATTTCCAACAATTTTATTAATTTTATGATTTTTGTGAATTTTTAATTATTTAAATATTAGAATAATGCTTAAAAATGAAAATTTTATTTTTATTACAATTTTATTTTTTAAGGACTCCTCTGATCTTAGAGGACTCCGAAAATTAATTTAGTGAATTTTTTAAGTGTATTTTAATTATTAAAATTATTTAATTGCCAAAAATGTGGTTAACTTGAAAATTTTATTTAGATATTTTAATTAACTTCAATTGGTTCAAAATTTTTATGGGAAGTTCCTCTCACCTTAAATTAGAGTGGAGAATAAAAATCAAGTTATTTTCATTTATGTTTAGTCCAATTTATTTTTATTTACTTTTTAGGTCTTAATTACGATTAGAGTTTTACTTAATGATTTAAACCAAGTTTTTATTTTTCTTAGGGTCCTCTGGTCATAAGTAAGCTACCAAAAATTATCTTACATTTTTTTATTAATTTTTTATTTATTATAATTATTTTACCAAAATAGGCATGATAACTTGAAAAATAGAGATCTCTTTCTAGAGGTCTCATCTGACTTTAGAAAAATTAGGGGAGATTCCCTAAGATAGAGGCAAAAGAATACCAAAATCTCAAGTTATGGTGAAATGTCTAGGCCAATGGAGAATTAAATGACTCCAGACAGTATTTAATTAATTAAAAATAAAACATCATCAAATAAACTTCAAACTATTTCCACATTATTCTACTCTGTTCACTGAGTACTAGGTTATTTTTCTTTTATTTTTATGATTTTTTTACACCGAGTTAAGGATTTTTTAAGTTGAACTGATTTAAATAATTCAAAAATACCCCTAATTTCAACTTATCCAATGCGGTGTCGTATCATCCTTAGCCGCTCTGAAAGACCACGCGGCTTGCTCCTATTTGACATTGCTATCTGATTGGAGTCTTCGCGGTCGCGCTTTATGTATCTGATCTCTGTCCGACTCCATCCTGGCTGTCCAAGCATTAAAAGCGCAATCGAACAGCGTTCCTTCGTCATCTTCGACTGTTTTGTCTCAAGAGCCGTCCACCTTTTAGACCTATAAACTCGAGTTAGACTCAACCAATTCACATGGGATTTTTTCCTAGAGCTTCATCTAACCTAGAAGAACTATCCATACATTTTATACAGTATGAAAGATGGTCTACACATGTATAAGATCAGAATAAGCTCGGGATGAAGAATGAGTTCAATACCATTGTCTGAGGGGGTAGGCCTCAATCTGATGTTTGTGGTAGCTTTGATTGGTCCCAACGAACCTTCAGATGGAGCATTGTGTTGTAATGAACTGTATGGACCTGAATTAGACCAAATTCGATTTCAAGTGTTAATCAAAGTCTGGTGCAGAGGCTCTCTGTGATGGGGCTTTGATGAGGATCTTCTTCTTCTAATGATATGAAGGTGTGGGTGAAATTAATTTGAGTTTGGTGCACTATGGAGGTATGGTGGAGTTTGTCCTGGTTCCAACTGAGATTTTAGTGGAGAAACTGCTCTCAAGCAGGGGGAACCAGAAGGGGAAAATGGCTGGAATGAGCTTAAAGAGGTCTAGAGAAGCTTTGGTGAGGTTTCGGCAGATTTTCCTTAGAAAATTTTTAGCACCTAGAGTTTGGTTGTGAAGGGTGACTTTTATATCCATGGCCAATTGGCTGAGCTCAAGGCTTGGTTTTTGGTGCTTTAGGCTGCTTAGGGTGAGGGCGCGCTAAAAAAGCTTAATTTTGAATTTCAAGGGGTTTGTGGGCGCTCAGACCAAGCCATTTCGGTGGCTAGGGTTGCTAAGAAGGACAGGGAAGGCAGCTGACAGGCTAATGGGTGGTAAGGGAGGAATTAATGAGTTTAACTACCTGCAATAATGGGTGGCTTGCTTGGAGTAATTGGTTAAGCCAAAAGGTGAGGGAGAGTTGACTTCGGTGAAGGACCTTTGGTCCATGGCCCAATGGACTTAGGTCTAGTAGGTTTTAGCTGGTCTTTGGGGTCTCATGGTGGGCTGTGGTGGAGCCAACTTGGTCAATTTGGTTCAATTTAAGTGACATTGGGTCATGGGTTCAATTTAGGTCATTTTGGGTTTAGGTTGGGATAGGTTTAGTTTAAGCTTGGGTTAGACCCAATTGATTGTTCAAAGTGATGTATTTGATTGTCATAAAGTGTTTAGAAGAGGATTGGAGTGGTTTGGAATAGTTTTTGGGGTTTAATTTAGCTTAATAGTTGAATTAAAGTTTGGTGTTGAAATTGAGCAAGATTGGGGTCAATTAGGTGGACTTTGGGTTTAATTTAGGCACTTTTGGGTTAAATGAGTCAAATTAGGGCTTTTGGTCAAATTGGGCTAAATTGGTCAAATTTGGTCATGTGGTAGTTGAGAGAAATGAAATTAGGAATATTTATGAGGTTTTGGGAATTTTTTGAATTTTTGGATTTTCGGGCTAAGAGAGGCATCTTGGTAATTTTGCAGATTTTGGGGCTATTTTGGAAATTTTAGTAAATTTAGGTAGTTTTGGTCAATTTTAGTGATAGGGAGCATTTTGAAATAATTTTGGAGAAAAAAAGACAATTTGGCTAATTTTGGGTAAAATTGGGGTTTAGAGGTATTTTGGGTAGGTTTAACGGCAAACGGGTCAAAAATCAAAATTTTGGAAAAATTGAGGTTGGTTAAAGTTGAGTAGTATGGGATTGTTTAGATTGAGCCATGGACCAAAGGTAACCCTCATTTGGTCCTCTATGTGCTGGTTCCAGCCTCTTTAGCCGTAGGCTTAGGGTTGGACCACCCACATGAGTTTCCAAAGAGTTATGGGATCAAGGTGGGATGTGCTTTATTTAGGGTTGTGAGTGTGAAGTGTGTGTATGATGTATGCTCGAGACTTCCTAGGGTAAATTCTAAGGTATGGCCTCCAATATAAGACTTCCCCTGGGCTTCCTTATGCTTGGTCTCTTCCTCCCAAAATCTGGAGTAAGCATATGAAAACTCCCTGTGAAGTAAGAAAAGTTTGAACTTCTAAAGGGGAAGGGTTCCAAGACTAGTCTTCTAAGAATGTCACCAGGAGAGTCATATGGCTAGACCATAGGCTATTCTAAAGAGAGACTAGACCTCAACCAAAAGTGAAGTCAACACTCATGGATTATCTATTGAGGGTAAGCCAAGACATGGAACCAAGCCTTCAACACGAGTGAACTCACTATTAATTATCTTAGGGATGCTCAAATATGATCATCTACAGGTGGAAACTTATCCTCATCCCATTATGAGCCTGATATAACCTTCCCTAAACCAGCCAAAACTCGCCATGGCTTCATTTAGGCCTATATAAAGGCTAGCATGAGATCTTCACCAAGGGGAGGAGACCCAACCACACTGCACCATTCCAAAAACTTTCAACAGAAAATTACTCCCCATATCTTGAGTAGTTGATTCCTCATAGAATCAAGCCTTTACACCAACTGTCCTATCCCAATTTAACTACCCTGAAATACCCTAAAAAGGACACCTTACTGGTTCTACATAAACTTATCCCAATCCTTAAATTAATCGTTCATACACCTTCCCTGAGGAATATGAAGAAGATTCCAATCAAAATTGGATCTTCCCATGAGCTCTAACCTAGTTCTCCATCAAGCCGTGAACCCAATTTGGTGAGTTCATATCTCCACCCATTTTCATCCCAAATTAAGCATACCGGGATCTTTGTAAGGACTTGGCGATCGTTCCAAACAATCTTCATTGAGGCTTCACCTCATCAAACCAAGATATGGCAAAAATAACTCAATTCATGCTCGGTTTGAGCCTTTATGAAGTGAAGTGGTTGAAACCATCCATAAATCCATACGGATAAGTTCTTCTTGCCATGATGAAGCTCATGGAACAATCCCCATGAAGTTTCAATAATATTCGAATGAGATCTTACGCCTAGATCATGGACGGTCTACAGGAAACACTAGTTTAGGGAAGACGATGATATGTCATCCATTTTTATGTATTAAAAATGGAAAGTCAAGATCTGACTTGGGTGCGATGCTGCTAATGTTAATATTCAAAAGATAGTTTCAATTCAATTTCAAATAATATCAATTTAATAATTAAGCAGTTACTCGTATACGCAAGTATACGTATCGTTCAAGTAATACAAGGCTCTAGTGGAGTCCTGGTTATCGATCCCACGAAGAAGGTTAGAACTTTTCAATGTATAGTATAAAATTGAAATCCAATAGTCAATTCACAATGCAAGTTAAGGTAATATATAAGTTGCTAGTGTAAAGATAACCAATGGTAAATTAACAAAAAATACTTTCTAAACTTCTAAACATGATTAACTAACACAGACTAAGTTTTATATTGAAAGGTTCAACTATGGAAAAGCATGTTTCCCCTTGCAATGATTCTATGATGAGTGAGTGATATAGACTGATAATAAACTTGTATTTTTCCAAATAGGAGCATTCATATTCTTTACCCTCTTAAGAGTACCCCCTCTTCAAAGTTATGTAAAGAACATTGGCAAATCCTAGGCTGAGTCCCTAATTTCATGGTTAGGCTGGGAGGATACTCTCTCTCACTTCAGAGCTCCCACCTCCCTTCACCTAAAGGCTAACCCCAGTTTTAGTTACCAAACTATCGGACAAAATTAGAGATTTTAGCCTGTCACTCTAAAATCTCCAATTCGATGCCAATCAAACCACATTTCCCTTTTTATTTGCACTCAATTCTCATGAACTATGCAACTCATTCATGAACATTGAATGAATTCTCTACTATTATTGTAGAACAATTAGTCCTTTCAGATTGAATGTTTCATAACAAATTTTAACAATTCAATTGGCCAGATCAAAAGTAAATGAAGTTCAAAGTGAAAAATCATCACAATTTCTTAGCATTTCAAATGACACATCAAATCTACATCACCACTTCACCACATCTCATTGCAAGAAGTAAGACAAAGAAATCTATTTTGATTTCATGAGGAAGATACAACAAAACATGAATTTTGTATATAAAAGCAAAGTCATATAAACCACAAGAAGTAAATACAATTTATCTCAATTTCTTTCCCAAGCAAATCCCTTGAAGTTCCTTTGAATCATTTTCTCTATTCACTTCAATACTCAATTATCTCTTTAGAATAGTAAGGAAGAAGCAATCTCTCACTTTCCTCCTTCTCCTACACTGTTTAGAGAAGAATCCCTCACAAAACAAGACCTATACAAACACACATTCCTTACTCCAAAAGACTCTTCTCCCTCTCTTCTCTCTTATTCTTGGCGTCCAAATCTGTTTTAAATAGTTTGAAAATGAATTCCTCAAAAGTTTCCTCAAGAAACCCTTCAAAAATCATCCAAATAAATTGAATTTGACTTCCACCGACATAGGGTGCCAGTGGTGCTGGATTGCACAATGGCAACGCTGCCTCGATGGTTTAATTAAAATGCTCTTTGGAATTGGGCGTCGGCGGCGCTAGTGTGTTGTCTTTGTTAAATTGCCTCTTTTTGCCCCTAATTTGCTCCATTTTGCTTCCTTTTGCTCCAATCACCTAAAATCATCATACCCGCAGCAAAACATGAAGAATACCTTCCTTTAAAGTGCAATATCACCAAAAATGTGTACAAATTATATTACAAAAATATAACATATTTTTGGTGCATCAAAATCCCCAAACTTAACTATTACTTATCCTCAAGTAATCCTTTCAATACATAAAAATATAACTCATAGTAGTGAACTTTTCACTTATAGAACACTATAATTGTTTTATTTAAATGAATATAGTAGTAATATTCTTAGAAAGATGTTCAGTAACTCATGTAAAAACTACAGGTATAAGATCATTTAGTAGTCAAGCCTAAGAGTTCTAGTTTTCTATTCATTTAAAGATTAACCATAATTTGTCACATTATGGGTGCCTTTAAAGACTATATGAAAAAAAACTCTTGCAAACTCTATTATAAATTAGGCTAATACTTTAAATATAAATTCAGAAATGTAACAAAGTTCTTCCTTTAGGTTGAATCAAGTGAAGCCAATTTTTTATTAGGCATCTCCTCAAGCTTCTCCTCATATATATTTTCTTTCTTTTTCTTTTCCTCTTTTTTCTTAGGATTTTTTTTTTCAATCCCTTTTTTTTTCTTTTTTTTTCTTTCATTTCGTGTGAGGATTACTATATCTGGATAGCCATTAGTAATTTTGAACTTCACTCTCCTCTTTTTAAAGTTGAAACTTGAAACACCTCCTTACTTTATAGATATATATTAGCTTTATAATTCATCATAAAGTCACACTCATTACTTCTCACATATTTCTTTTAGTCTCTTAACATCTCAAAAATATAGTTTTTTTTTACTTTAAATAGTTAACTATAGTTCAATCCTCTTATACGAAATATCTTAACCCTATAAAGTTAACCTTTATTACTAAAAATTTTCTTTCAAATCTACCATAATATTTAAATGAAATAAAAAATTTAGTTATCTAAAGTTAGGTTCAACTACTAAAAGTTATGTTAATAATTTTTGAAAATATATTAAATGAGAACAAATAAGTGTTAATATTCTACCCTCCCCTAAACTTAAGTTTTTCATTACATATAAAATTGTAAAGGTAGAGAGTAAAAGAAAACTAACTTTTTTTGTGCTGGGATTTTGAAATCTTCTGAAGCTATGATGGTATTAATCAATAATTTAAGCCAGCAAGCATGAAACAGTTATAAGCAGTGCTATATATAATATTAAAAATTTGCAGGGTGAAGAAATATTAAAGACTTAAACTTTAAACATCCAACATAAGCATCACAATCTTAATTTAAATAACTAATCAAACTAACACAGAGTTCATTACATTTTCATTTTTAACACTAATACATTTGCAAGTTACACATATCACAAAAAACAAGTAACTAACACATAAAAGCACTACATAACAAAATGAAAATAGAAATCACAAAACTACCAGTCATCATCAGCAGCTTCCTCAACTTCATCTGCATGATCAGGTTGGTAAGGAACATAGCTGGGGCAGATAGAAAATATCACTCTAGTGTCTCCCCTCATGAATCTGACCTGAGCATCATGGTAAGCAATTCCATATTCAACTCTCCTCCTCATACAATCATTATTAACATCGCTTTGAGCCTCGAATCCATCCATCCTGCTATGGAGTATATCAATACTGGCCCTTTGAATCCATAACTGCTCTATAACGTCAGACAAAGTAGGTGCCTCAGAAGTAGATGGTATGTACTGACTAGTAGTAGGAATATCAGTACTCCTACATTCTCCCCTCCATCCTACATGAGACTCATAAGTATGAATATTAACTTTCGTAATAGGCCTCGGTGGATGGACTAGCTCCTCAAGACTATCAAACACGACTCTTGACTGTACAGATAATGAATGAATCAGGGCAGGATGTCCTAATCCACCAGTGGTTTATCTTATAAAAATAGTCTGAATAATCTTAAAGGTAATTGATCCAATATCAATCTGTTTCATATTCTCAATGCAATAATTAAGAATAGATCTATCCCTAGTAACTCCGCTGTGATGATAAGAAGGTAGGCTTTAGATGCTACATTTAACTTTGAAGCAGGGAAGTTATTCATTTATCTTTGCTTTATTTTGCATTCCTATTTTCCATCAGTAAGAAAAGTAATAACTTCATTCATTCTAGCTTCCATAGTACCAAAATTTTCATATTCACAAAATGATGTTCCCCTTAACCGGTAAAAAGCATTAATACATTTTGGGGTAAACTCAACCATTTTTCCAGGAACAAGCACATATTCAATTTCAGTCCAAGGCAGATTTGCATAAAATTCTCTAATATTACCCATAATCGCATCAGCAGTAAAATAAAAAAGTATTTCCCAACTCCGATCAGAAATTAACTGTTATATAGATCCAAGCCCAATCATGAATACACTTGTTGTTGTAAAGGGATGAATTGAAACAAAATTGTGCTTTTACATTTACAAATCTATCTTCATTAAAATATATTTTTCTCTTCCCTTTACTTATCTTTGGAGCCATGTGAAATTGTCCTAAAATATGCAAGAAAATACAATAAATTCCAACATCACAATGTAGAAGACACCAAAAGAAAATCTAACTAAGTAAGAGCTTAAATCACCATGGATAATCTCAAATTCTCATGAAAATTTCCAAATTTCATATCTACATAATGTGGAAAATTTCCATGGTGAAAATAACAAAGATTTAGTTTAGAGTAGAGCTCTTACCAAGAGAAGACAAGATTTACACATTTTAAGCCTTGAAATCACTTGAAATCCCCGATCTAACAAGCCCTAAATCTTAATTTGGCGTTGGTTGGAGGTTGAATATGATTGAAATGGCAGGAATGGCGGGTCCCAGGGCAAAAATTGTAAATTTAAGAGGTTTTGGGTCTTTTATGTACTCGGGCTCCGTCGGGGCTGGATAGGACACCGTCGGCACTCTATTTAATTAAAATGCCCAACTCTCTGTATTTGGGCATCGGCGGCACTCATTCTGGCGCCATCAGTGCTAGTTTAATTTCTGGGTCTGCAAAATTTTTGTGATTTTGATTGTTTTAAAGTAATGTCATCACAAAATAAGCCTTTTAATCATCTATTCATCAATTAAGCAACTAACTAACATCAAATTTACACAAACAACACAGAACATCACTTTAATATATAAAATCCATATTACAAACATAAACACTTAAGCACTCACCATATGAGTTGATTAAACCATAGAAATTTTGCGTCGAAAGTACACTACAATACTTTAACGCTGAAAATAAACACAAACACAAATTCCAAGCATAATAAGTCTAAATACATACTACATAGTCAATCAAGCCAACACTAAGCACACCAAAAGCATAGTAAAATACCAAATACTAAACATAAAGAAGAGTCACTACTCATCATTAATCTCAGTACTATCTTTTCCTCTGATATCTCCCACTGATTAATGATGCATAAACAAATTATAAAAGGGACGATACAGGAATTCATTAGACAAATTCTCAGCAATCACAACATTCCTTTTCATCACATTTATCAAACTTTCTTGAATTCGTCCAATGTGATAAAATTGTTCTTTCATCCTCCAATCTAAGTGATGAAATAAGTCAGAAATATTATTAATAGCATTCATAAGATTCTGTACCTCTTTCTAAAACTTCGTGATCTTCTTCAAAATCACTTGTAAACTTTCAGGAAAGTAAGGTTGAATAGGTGGTGAACTTTGAGATGGTTAATTTACAATGAGGCTCATATCATTCTCATCTTTTATTTCCTGACGATCATAAGTATTAGTAGGGTCTATGGGCTTCCAGGGAGCAAGATCTTTTTCCCAGCTTTCATTTGGCACCTGTGACTAGCTGCAAAGAAGAAATATGGTGGAAGGATGTTCAAGCCCATATAAGCCCATATTTAAATCCATGAACAATCAATCCCAATAAATATTTCACAATTATACTACCAATATCGATAGGCCTTCCCATTTGAATATAGTAATTTAAAATTGCACTTTTCTTTATCACTTTGCTTATTTTCATTGTTGGGAGTAACTTTGCATATATGAAATAATGTCATTACATCGACATTGGAATTAAAAATGTAGTAGAAAAACTTACAAATCCTTTGTCTCTTATCTCTTAATCTTCACTTTCATCCATTAAATATTGATAAATCTCGTTCATTTTATCTCTCATCGCATCAAAATTTGTATCATGGAAGATAGCCACAATTTCAATCATAAACAAGTCATTAATTTTTGAAGGAGTGAATGGTACAAACCTGCCACGCACATAGACAAATCCTTAGTTGATTCAATAAAGATTTATATAAAAATCTTTCACAACAGGAACAACTAAAGTGGCAATACATAGCATAACACTTCCCAACGCCTCTGCTTTATAATATCTTCTATTCGAGTACTTATACTATCCATACCTCGATTCACAAAGCCTCTTTCTTTGATAATTGGTGCGATTTTTTTAATTTACCAAAATATATGAACTCATACTTATATATATATTGATTTAGTTTTCTATTGAGTCACACAATTGAACGCAAGTATACTTATCGTTCAAGTAATACAGGGCTTTAGTGGAGTCCTGGATATCGATCCCACAGGGAGGCAATTAATTTTATGGTGTAGCACAGAAATCACTTCTCGAACCACAACACAATTACAAGTAATTACAACTCTTAAAATAGTGACAAACAGTTGTAGTTACTACTTCTACAAAAGTATGTTCTGACCTTCTAGCAGGTTAAACTAACACAAGACTAAATTTATAACAAAGTTCATTTGTAAGAAAGAATCTTCCTCCTCTCTAATTATAATATGATGATTTTTGTGACATAAATCAGTGATGCAAATGTATTATGTTAAATTGGAGCATTCATATTCTTTATCCATTTCCAATCGTATAAAGAACGTTGGCTAATCCTAAGTTTAGTCCCCAAATCCGTGGTTAAGCTGGGAGGATACTGGCTCTCACTCCAGAGCTGCCATTTCCCTTCCTCTGAAGGCTAACTCTTGCTTTGGTTTCCAAACCCTAGGACCAAATTGAGGATTTCAGCTTGTCACTCTGAAATCTCTAATTCTACGCCCATCAAAGTATATTTCCCTATTTATTTGCATTCAACCCCCATGAACTATGTCACTCATTCATGGACATTGAATGTGACCTTCACTTATGTTGTGGAACTGATAATCCTTCTGGAACATATGTTTCCCAATAAGTTTTAATAATTTAATTAGTCAAATAAAAAAGTAAATGAAGTTCGAAATGAAAAGGTCATCACAAATTCTTCATAATAAATCAGCACACCATCTCCATATCACAACATCAACACATCACATGAAAAGGAGGAAGACAAAGAAATCTACTCAAGACTCATGAGAAAAAGATGATAAAAAATGGATTTTTTATATAAAAGCAACATCATACAAATAGAGTAAATAAAATACAACTTATCTCAAGCTGTTCCCCAAGCGAATCTCAAGGAATTCATTTGACTCCTCTTCTTTCTTCACAACAACACACAATTCTCTTTTTTGATAAGTAAGGAAGAAGAAATCTCTCACTTTCCCTCTCCTCCTACACTCCTTAGAAGAGAAAACACAAACCCTAGATTTCCCAAACAAATGAAAAGACACACTCACTCTTCACTCTCTCCACATTCTAAACTCTCTCTCCCTCTCTAAATTTGGCTCCAAAGTAGTTTAAATCTGGCCATAATTGATTTCCCAAGAGTTTCTTCAAGCATCCTTCTGAAATCCAACCAAATACATTGAATCTAGTTTGAATTCAGGATAGGGCGTAGTCCGGCGTAGGATAGGGCACCATTCGGCACTATTTTCTGCCTTTTAGGTTCAAAGTCTCTGTAAATTGGCGTGGTCCAATGCTAGTTCAATAAAATACACTTTTGCCCTATTTTGCTCCAAATTTGCTCCTTTTCGCTTCCTTTTGCTCCAAAGGCCTAAAATCATTGTACCTACATGAAATTATGAAAAATACCTTTCTTTAAAGTGCAATATCATCAAAAACAGGTATGAAATGGACATTAAAAAGCTATTGAATTTTCAATGGATCAAGATCCCCCAAACTTAACCATTACTTGTCCTCGAGTAATTTTTGTTAATATATAAAATAATGATCCACTGCAATGAACTTTCTTTCTAGAATACCATAATTTTGACTTAGATAAGTACAATAGTAAAATTTTCAGAAAGATCTTCGAATAATTCAAGTAAATTTTGCAGGTGTAAGACTATCTAGCATTCAAGTCTAAGAGTTCCAGCCTTCTATTCATTTCAAAAATGACTGTAGATTTTTCTATTAAGGTACTTAAAAGGATTACAAGAAAATAAGTTTATGAGAAAACTACTAGTAAAGATATGACTATAGATTGTTCTATTAAGATACTTAAAAGGATTACAAGAAAATAAGTTTATGAGAAAACTACTAGTAAAGATGCTAATCCACACATATAAGTTCGGGAAAGCAATTAAGTTCTTCCCTTTAGGTAGGTCCAAGTGAAGCCAATTTTTTATTAGGCATCTTCTCAAGCTTCTCCTCTCTTTTCCTTCTTTCCTTTTCTTCTTTTGCTTATTTCTTTCTTTTTTTTTTCTTTTTCTTTTGTTTTTTGCTTTTTTCAAGTGAGAATTATTATATCTGGATAGCTTTTGATAATTTTGAACTTCACCCTTCTCACCCTAAATTTGAAACTTACCCCAATCCTTTACCTTATAGGCATTTCTTTAGCTTATTATCGATTCATCATAGAGTCTCAATCCTTTCCTTTCACAAAAAGTTTTAAGATTATTAACACTGCAAACATATAGTTTTTCTTACTTTGAATAGTCGACTATAGTTCTATTCTCTTACTCAAAATATCTTAGCCTACAATATTACTTTTCATTACCAAAAATTTTCATTCAATTTCATAAAATACTTAAATAAAATCAAAATACATTTATCTGAAATTGAGTTCTATCATAGGAAATCATATTAGTAACTTTTAAAATACTTTTAAATGAGAACAATTAACAGTTAATTCTTTCCTTCCCCCAAACATAAATTTTTGAATATGAATATAATTAACATGTGAAGAAAGAAAAGATATAAACATATATAACTCATACCTCAATATGTTGGGCTTTCTTACTTTTGAGTTTATGCAGGTTTTTCTTCATAAATTAGAACAGTAGGCCTGAAATAATTAAGAGCATTTCTATACACAAATATGGGTAAGAAATTTGCAAGGGAAGAAGTTTAAAAACATAAAACATCAACTATGCACATAACATTAACATCGAAATGTTACTATCACAGAGTAAAATAATAAACTCAACCACATGTAAACTCTACTATCACATCACATACATCATAATTTAACATAATGTTTGCTACAAACACAACTAAATACAAATTACATCACTGATACAAATCAGAGATAGTCTTAGGTACATCACATATACAAATTAAAATGTAAGATAAAAACACATAAACTACCAATCATCGTCTGTAGAAGCTCCACCATCATCAGGTTTATCATGCTGGTATGGAGCATACTCAGTGTATGTAGGAAATATAGCACTAGTTTCTCCCCTAAATAATCTCATCTGTGTGTCATGATAAGCTGTCTCATATTCTCGCCACTGCACTTGATAATCATAATTTATCTTATTCTTTATTTCTAGTCCTTCTACTCTGGTGTTCAACCTAACATCATGCAGAGTAGGTTCCCTAGATGTAGACGGTCTCTCATGACTAGAAGAAGGTTTATCAGCTTTCTTACTCCATTTCCATTTTACATGGGCTTCATAGGTTTTTTCAGATTTAGTTTACTAATGGGCTTCAGAGGATGGACTACCTCATCATTATCTTCAGTTGCTACACCTGACTCAATACACAAGGCATGAATCAAGCTGGGGTATCCTAGTTCACTTGTAGTCTCTCCTTTTGAACTGGTCAAAATACTTTTATGAATAATAGCCCCAATATTAATATTCTTCATGTTTTAGATATAGTAATTCGGAACAGCTCTGTCTACAGTAACCTCACTATGATGGCTGGTAGGTCGAAGCCTTGCAGAAATGAAATAATGCCAGGCTTTCGATACAGGATTCAAAGTAGAAAAGGGGAAATTAACTTTTTGTTTCTATTTAATCTTCCATTTCCCTTTTCCATCAGTCAAATAGTTCATGATCACATCCAATGCTTCATTAGTAACAGGAAAATTTTCGTATTCACATAAGGGTTCTCACAAGTGATAAAATGCATTAATGCGGATGGGGGTAAATTCAACCATTTGTCCTCTAACAAGGATATATTCGCTCACAGAATAGCAAAAATTTGCACAAAAATCTCTGACAATCCCTAGCATCGCTACAACAAAAGAATAACAAAAAATTTTTCATTGACGATTTGCAATAAGTTATTCAATCTCACTGATCCCCAGATATTTATGCTTACGATTTAGATAGAAAATTTATGATTTATAATATGGAAAACTATGCAAGTATACATATCGTTTATCAAGTAATATAAGGCTTTGTGATTAAGCCCCGAGATATCGAAGCCACAGGGAAATGTTTAAAACTTTAAAGAAATAAGAAAAATAACTTTTTACTTTTTCAGTTGATTTTTGTAAGTATGTTTTAAGGTACAAATTTTGAAAATTTATTTTTAATCTTTTTATTAAAATGTTAAGCAGGAAATTAAAATTATCAATACTCTAAACATGATATAAGAGTTATAAGAATCAAATATCTTTTTCCTTCTTCAATGAATCAGTAATAATTATTGATATTTATGTGGTGGAAGTATTTAAATATATTGTGTCAAATTGGAGCAATTATATTCTTTACCCTTACTTGGTTATATAAAGAAAATTAGTTAATTTGAAATTTTGAAATTTTGTAGATGGGTTAGGCAGGGAAGGTACCAGCTCTCACTCTAGGGTTCCCTCTATTCCCTCCACATGGGAGTTAACATCTCATGACAAAATTTAAAATAAAAAACCAAATTAGGGGGCTTTAGCCTGTCACTCTAAAGTCCTCTAATTTTACTCCCCATTAAAACATATCTCCCTATAAATTTTCATTCAATCATATGGACTACAATTCTCATCCATATAATTGCATGTGATTCTTTCCAATTGTTGATTGAGATAATACCCATTGGATCTTACATAATCTCACAACAAATTTTAACATCTTAATTGACCACATGAAGAAGTAAATTAAGTACAATGAATTGAATCATCACAATTTCTTCCAACATTAAACACTTTTACTTTCCACAACATACTTTCATAATTTAATTACTTCATCATCTAAGAAAGAAAAAGATAAAGTAAACTACTCAGATTTCACGAAGAAAATACAAACATAACTTGATTTGAAAGTATAAACCATAATGAAAACACAACAAATCTTACTTAAAAATAAAGTGTAAAAACAAAGAGAAATACTTATCTGAAAAACCTCTCCACAAGACTCTGGATGTTCCTTTGAAATTTGCTTTCCATAATACAACTCTACAGAGGTTCGCGCCCAACTCTGATGACTCAAATAAATACTTTAGACTTTAATAAAAACTAGATACAAGGATGAAAGAAAATTGGTGAGAAGAAGGCTTCACACCAACCCTTTTTCCTTTCTTACTCTCTACTCTCTACTAACAAATATAGAACTACACTAAGAAACTCTCTAAAAACAGAAGAAATCCAACCCTTTAGACTCTAATAAACATAAAAACTTAACACACTTTGCAAATTATGAGGCTTCATTTTAATAATTTTTCAAAATGTGCCTTTGTGTCTCTTCAAATCAGCTCCAGCTTCAATGTATCCACCAAAAGATCATCCCTTCAATCATATTTGCCACCCTAAGGAAGTTAAGGAAGTCACCACCAAAATTTGCTTCAAACACCCCTTGAAAATAGTGCTAAATTTGATTAAAATTCTATTTTTAACTGTGGCACTTAAGCGCCGGCACTTTGGCGCTTAGGCGTCAGAGGCCAAATTTCTTAAACTTCATAATTTTGCTTTAAATTTGATCTATTTTTTCTCCTTTCATAATAATTAATCATTGTCATCATACCCGCAAGAAAAACACAAGATAACTTCCATTAAAGTGCAATATCATCAAAATTAGGTATAAAAAAGTGCATAAAAACATTATATATTTTAGGTGTATCAAAATCCCCCAAACTTAAAATTTTACTTGTCCTCAAGTGACTCTTAACCATAAAAATTTTAACATGCAAATTATGTAAATGAGTTTCTTAGGAAGGTTTCAAAATTTTGTTCTAGAAATGAAATAGTCCAATTTAGAAAAAAATTTAGTAAATAAGACCAACTTAAAGTTTATAAAGTTCTTAAGTAAAGGATAATGAAAATATAAGTTTCTATTTAATTAAGAAATATTTGTAGATTTTTCAAAATATTGGATTCAAACATTTTATTTTTCTCACTTAAAAATTTTAATTGAGAATAATTTTACTTACTATATTTTAAACTTATGTTTTAGATTTTTTCAAAACTTATATTTTAAACTTTAGGTATGGAACCAATTTTTGATTAGGACCTTAAATCCTCAAGCTTCCCCTTCCTTTTCACATACTATTTTTCACTTTTTTCTCTTTTTCTTTTTCTTTTCTTTTCTCTTTTCTTTTCTTCTTTTTCTTTTTTTTTCTTTTTCTCTCTTTTTTTTATAAGGCAAGGATTACTGTATCAAGATAGGCCTTTAATGATTTTGAATTCCACCCTTCCATTTAAAATAAAAGTCTGATATGTATCATTCACTTCAAAATCATAATAATAGTGCTAAAAATTATTTCTCAATAAAAGAAATTTAAACTTTGAAAAGTAAAAGTCATATCTTCTATTCATCCAAAAATACAACATTTCTTATTAAAAATAGCTTAACTATATTTAACATTTCATTAATAAGAAAATTTTAAATTTAAATTTTTCATTATTACTATAAATTTTAACTAAATTCTTTTATTCATTTCTATATTCAAAATTTTGTTTCCCTAATATAACTTCATATAAGTAATTATTTTGAATCAAAAACTAAATTTATTTTAAGTATTCTTGAGAACAAATAAAATCTTAGGTTTTTCAAAAATTTAGTTTTTTAAATTCCCCCCAAACTTTAATTTAGTTAGGATAAAAACATTTAAGCATAAAAAATGATACATGTGTGAGAATTAAAAACTAAAATAACATGCTTGCAGGATTTTCAATATCCTAAATATGCAAGTATAACAGTTTTTGAAAGAACAGGAGTAAAAAGAAACTAAATTCAGTATTTTATAAAATAAAAATTTTGAAAGACTTCTACAGTAGTGGAGGTTTTCAAAGCAAATATACACCAACTTAACATAACTAAAATAACAACAATACTAGATAATAACTGGTAGTAGATTTTGAAAAGTTTTAAAGATGTAATTTTCAAATAGTGTTATTTAATAGTGTTCTACATTTCCTTAACAGGTTTGGAATTAATTTACACTCTATTAAAACTCAAACACTAAATACACATCAAAACAATTTACTACTACACACATATCACAAACTAGAACATAAAACATTAATTTATCACATAAACATCTGAATGTGCTTAAAAAGAAATAGTCCAACTATGCTCCATACAATATCAAAGTTCATATCATAAATACATTACACAAAAATTAAACATCACATCACCTAAAAAAAATAAAAATCAAATAAAAACATAACAACACATAATAAATCACAAAACAAAACAAACTCAACGCAACAATCCTAATCATCATCCTCATCATCATCATCTTCATTCCAATCTCTGGATGGCACATAAGGTATATAATACAGATGAGGGGGCATCTCAGCACTGTGATCACCTCTATTCACTCTATCCATATACTGCTGATAATTCTCCTTATATTCATCAAGTTTTACAATATACCTTTCAATATTTTTAATCTTATCATCCATATCTCTAACATGTTCTTGGGTAAGACTCACCTTCTTCAAAATCTTCTTTAATAATCTAGTTTGTGAATCACTAGATGATGATGCTCTAGAAGTAGTAGCACGTGAAGTAGAAGCAGCAAAAGCAGAAGCAGTGGAAGCTCTACCAAATCCTCCTCTCCAGCCAAATTCTGAATGCACAGTGTAAGCACCAACATTTACACTGGTAATAGGTCTCAATGGCTGAAGTACTTCCTCGCATGTTTTAAACTTCACACCAGACAGCTCACAAATCGAATGAATTAACGAAGGAAATCCCATACATGTAGTAGTAGCAGATTTGGCACAGTTCATCACATAATAAAAAATAATAGCCCCAATGTCAATAAGCTTTCCTTGTTGAATACAATGATTCAAAATGGCTCTCTCCCTCGTAACTTCACTAGTATGACTTGAAGGTAACAATTTAGATGAGATAAAATAATTCCATGCCTTTGAAATGGCATTCAACTTAGAGGCCTGAAAATTTACTCTTCTTTCATTCGTTATCTTCCACAAACCTGTTACATCAGTCAGAAAAGATATTATCTCATATAATTCTTCTTCTGTAGGATGATAATTAGCATAAAAACAAAACAATGAAGGAGGCAAGTGGTAGAAGACATTGATTACCTCAGGTGAAAAATGCACTTGTTCACCTCTAACCTTCACCAAATTCTCTTTTGCTGCAGGCATGTTTGCATAAAACTCTCTGACCACAGAAACAACAGCAACAGCGGAGAAGTAACAGTAATTCTCCCAATTCCTTCTAGTAATCATTTCTTCAATAACTTCTTCTGGTTTACTAAACACACGTTCAGAAATTAATTTTTTTGATGATAACGCATCAACATATTGATCCTCTGCTCTCGCACCAACAAAATTGTTGGAATCAAATCTTGCTTTCTCTTTCGAACGCTTTGACTTTGGAGCCATCTCTAAAAAAAATTGCAAACATTCACCATAAATTTCAAAATCAACCTAAACATGCTAATTTAACTTCCAAAGGTAATTTCCTCTAAATCCAAGCAATTTCTCATGCTTTTCCTCAAATTTCACCATAATAAGTAATTTTAAGATTTTTCAATAATGTCTTAAGAGTAATGCTCATACCTCAAGGAATTCAAATCTGACAAATTTCGTTGAAATCGGCTCTTATTTGATCCAACCAAAAGATGCTCTAAATCCTTTTTCGCGACTTTGAGAGGTTAAGGGTGACGGGAGGTGTTAAAAATGTCAATTTTCAGGTTTTTAACTGCAGAAAATAGATTTTCACTAACTAGCACCTATGCGCGAGGCATACAGCGCATAGCCGCAAAATCTGGCGCTTAAGCACTGAAGTTCTGGTACTTAGGCGCCAGTTCCCAGATTTTCACATTTAATTTAAAAGTGTACTAAACCCCTTGGTTAATTACCCTAAATCACTTCAAATAATCATGTCTCCCCCATAAACTTTTCTAATTCTTTAAAGAATGTTAAATTTCTATCAATTCCAAACAAATTTCACACAAACACAAACTTACTTTTAATTAAAACAACCACACTTAATACAAACTAAAAAATTCTATCCAAAAACTTTGGATGAAATTTTTCAATGGACAAAGATTCAAGTATATAAAAATAAAGATAAATTTACATCATAAAGATGTAACAAACACATATTAAAGTTCAACAAAACACAAACATAAAACACTAAACAAAAAACACTTAACACATAAAAACTACAACATTAGACTATACCAAAAGTAATTCCATTCTCCATTAGGTGGAATATATCCAGAACCACCGTTAGTTCCATTTGAACCATCTGGAATATAAATCTGATAAAACCGGCGATGGTTGAAAACTCTCACATCTTCTTCTAACAATTTATTTTTCAGAAACATTGCCTTATCTGCTTCTTCTACATGACTTTTATGACTGAATTGCATTTTAAGTTGTCATCCAATATGTGCTAAATGAGCATTAGTTTCATTTACCTTTGCTTCAATTTTTTCCATGTTGGCTTCAATCTTCGCAATCCTTTCTGCAATACCTTGTATACTAACTGTTAGAAATCCAATGAATAACTCTTGCGCACTTTCACTAATAAATTACTCCTTGATGGCTTCCTCCTTATTCTTAATTTCACTCTCCAAAGAAGACATTTTTTCACTCAAAACACTCTTCTTAAGACTCAGGAATGAAAATAGGGACTGGGGCAAGTGTTTTTCTTAATTCAGGGCCTTTTTATAGACATGGAAAGTACTAAAACTGACCCTAGACGTTTTAAAACTCCAAAATAACTTCCAAAACCACAAATCCATGATTTTGGCTTCTAGAAACTCATTTATCACGTTTTTCATAACTGCGACGCTTAAGCGCTAACCAGGCGGACGCTTAGCCGCCAGTGCTCATTTTTACACAGGTCTGCCAAATGTCCAAATTTTTCATTCTGACTCTTTCTAGTCATCAATTAATGTCAAATAAACACCACTATAACTAATATCTCTAAAATACTACCACATAATCATGAAAATAAACCAAACGAAGCACACAAAGTAGACATAAAGCAAAGCACACCGATAACTATGGGTTGCCTCCCACAAAGCGCTTGGTTTAATTTTATCAGCCTGACATACCCAGAACTTATTCTGAGTGACCCAACATCAGTTTCTCATTAGGTTTAAAGTTGATCAATTGAAAATAAGGTTTAAGTCTATGACCATTAACTTTGAATATTTTTCCAGTCTTAGGATCTTGAATATCCACAACTCCATAAGAATAAACTTTTATCACAATAAATGGACCCATCCATTTGAACTTAAGTTTTCTAGCAAAAATTCTCCATTTGGCATTATATAACAAAAATTTTTGTCTTGGCTCAAGATTTTTAGTAAGAATCTTCCAATCATGCCATAACTTCATCTTTTCTTTATAAATCTTAGCATTTTCATAAGATTCATTCCTTATCTCTTCAAGCTCATTTAATTGTAATAATCTCTTTTCAGCAATATCCTTCAATTTATAATTGAACTCTTTAATAGCCTAATATGCTTTATCCTCAAGTTCAACAGGTAAATGACAAGCTTTTCCAAAAATTAGCCTATATGGGGACATCCCTATTGGAGTTCTGCAAGGAGTCCAGTAGGCCCAAAGAGAAAAATCCAGTTTGATTGACCAATTCTTTTTGTTTAGATTAAAAGTCTCTTCCAATATTCTTTTAATTTCATGATTGGATAATTCAACCAAACCACATGTCTGCGGATGATAAGCAGTACAATGAGATGGTTAATATGATATTTCCTTACTAACTTCTCCATAATCACATTTTTAAAATGACTTCCCCCATCTGTTTTAATTACTCTTAATATTACAAATCTGCAAAATATATTCTTTCTTAAAAACTTTGCAACACATTGAGCATCACATTGAGGTAAAAAATAGCTTCAATCCATTTGGATAAATAGTCTACTATTATTAAATATAAATCTTTCAGAAAAGATGGCGTAAATGGTCGCATGAAATCTAATCCCCAAACATCAAGTATTTCAATTTCCAACATATAATTAACGGGCATCTCGTTTCTTCTTGAAATATTGCCTACACGCTGACATCGATCACAATTTTTAATATATGCATTAACATCTTTAAAAATTGTAGGCCAATAAAATTTAGATTGAAAAATTTTATAAGCTGTTCTAACGACTCCAAAATGTCCCCCATAATCAGAATTATGACATTTTTGAATAATTTCATAAGTTTCTTCTAAAGGCACACATCTTCGAATGATTAGATCCTTTCCTTATTTATATAAAAATAGGACATCCCAAAAATAATTTTTAGTATGAGATAAAAATTTCTTCCTCTCCTGGTATGTCAAACCATATGGTAAAATATCATTGACAATAAAGTTTACAATGTCGACATACCACAGAATACATCACTCATTAATAATGAACAAATTTTCATCAAGAAAATGTTCATTAATTTCTTTAGTATCACTAAGATATTTTTCAGTTTCAAGCCTGGACAGATGATTAGCAATTTGATTATCAGCACCCTTCCTATCTACTATCTCAAAATCAAGTTCTTGCAAAAGAAGAATCCATCTAATCAATCTCGGTTTCATATCTTTCTTCTTCATTAAATATTTGATAACAGAATGATCAGTATGCACCAAATATTTAGTTCCAATTAAATATGATTGAAATTTATCAAAAGTAAATACTATAGCTAATAACTCTTTCTCAGTAGTGGTATAGTTAATTTGAGCTTCATTAAGAGTTTTACTAGCATAGTAAATTACTTTGAAAATTTTATCATATTTCTGACCCAAAACAGCACCAATAGCATAATCACTAGCATCACACATTAATTCAAAAAATTTTTCCCAATTTAGTGAAATTATAATAGGTGCAGTGATTAATTCTTCTTTTAATGTTTCAAAAGTTTTTAGGCATTCATCATCTAAATAAAAAATTACATCTTTTTCAATAAACGTCATAAGGGTTTTGAAATTTTTGAAAATTCTTTAATGTAACGTCTGTAGAATTCAGCATGTCCCAGAAAACTTCTAATTCTTTTTACATTTGTTGGACAAGGTAAATTAGAGATAACTTGAATTTTTACAGGATCTACCTCCAAACCTTTTTTTGATATTTGAGGTCCTAATACAATTCCTCCTGCTACCATAAATTGGCATTTTTTCCCAATTAAAGACCAAATTAGTTTCTTCACAACATTTTAGAACTTTAAATAAATGTTCTAACAAAATTCAAATGAACTTCCAAACACTGAAAAGTTATCCATAAAAACTTCAATTCCTTTTTCAATTAAATCACAGAAAATAGTCATCATACATCTCTGAAATATAGTAGGGGCATTACATAAACCAAAAGGCATTCTTCTAAAAGAAAATGTATCATAAGGACTGGTAAATGTTTTTCCTCTTGATCTTTGGAAGCAATTTGAATTTTGTGGTACCCAGTATATTCATCCAAAAAATAAAAGTATTTATGCCCAGACAGTCTATCTAGCATCTGATCCAAAAATGGGAGTGGAAAATGATCTTTCCTTGTAGTAAGATTTAATTTTATATAATCAATGCATATTCGCCACCCTATAACTTATTTTGTTGGTATAATCTCATTCTTTTCATTAACAGTCAAATTTACTCCTTTCTTAGGAACACAGTGAATAGGACTAACCCATGCACTATCTGAAATAGGGTAGATAATCCCAGCATCCAACTGTCGGCATATTTTTAGGTTGTGTTGTATTTTAAAAGGGATCGCCTAACAGAAGTTGTCGGCGAATTTAAATTTTAAATTTAATTTAAATATATATATAATTTAGAAAGTAGTATTTGATTTTGAAAATAATTTTAAATTTGAGATTGAACCGATTTCACATCCCGAATAGTTTATATAAACGAGCACCGCACCACAAACCGTGTATCTATCCCTAAGGATAGACACACTGCTTGAGGGTGGGGCTCGATCAAATAAACTAGAAGTTTTGTGACATCCGTTTGGTCTGCGAACCAATTTTATAAGCCGACAAATTCCCCTGCTTAATATGAAAGTATTAAACAGGGTTTATATTACCTGGGTTCTTTAAAATTCCCTATAAGGGCAAGCCCCTATAGTTAATTACATCTTAAGTGACGGGAATCACCTAAGAAAACTCTCGATAATAACCCATAATTCTGCTCTCAAGAATTTCAAAGTTTAAGGTTTTCAAAAATTGAATTTTGGAATTTCAATAGGGAATGGATCAAATTTGGAACATTTTTGTTTTGTGAATCCGAAGGAAGAAAAGTAGGAGAAATCACTGATTCGAAGTGAACTTCGGTAATTTCCCGACTATCCTATTGTTTGGCTTGAATTTAGGAAAGTCCTAATGTTTATTTAATATTTCAATCTTGCCAATTTTAATTAATTAGGGCTTATATTTGTATGATAAAATCAAACAAATAAACTTCAGAAGATGTGAGGGTTTATTGTCGTATCGGACGACTACCTCGGAATCCTAAGACCGGTTAGGGCTTAATTTGCAATGCAAATGCCTAACAAAGAGGTCGAGGATTTATGTTGCATTAAGTGCAAGCTACCTCAAAGTCCTATGGCTTTGTTCTTTAATTCTAAGAAGGTTTTGTTGAAGTAGGTTCAAGTTTTGCTCGATGACGATGGCCGTGTCGCCCACCATGCTCCGAGCTCCTTGTTGTCGCGAGGTTTAGTTTTAGAAATCATAAATCAGGAGATGAGAAAAGTGTTTTGGTTTAGAGAAGTCTTAATTTCCAAGTGTTTTGTATTTTGATTAAAACAAATCTTAAAGTTGATTATAACGACACCGGTTAAGATCCCACGGTTCCATCCTTCCGGCATCATTATTTTTATCGGATTCACTTAGTCCGGATGAATTTGCTAAACTCAATCGAATGAGTTCCACACTTTCATTTAGACCGCGGGAAATCCCGTTAGCAACACGTAGGTTACATCATCCGAGGTATTCCCGATCATCCAACAGGACGTTTTAATTTAGTTGCAATTGTAGTTTTGTGTTCGGTTTGTGATTAAATTTTGAGTTGTTTTATATTTTGAAATGTTGTGGCGGTGAATTTTATCTTGCAATGACTTTTAATTTAGTTTTGGTTTCAGTTTCAGGGACTATCCTAAAGGTGTGGGTTTTCATGCAACAGTTGTTTTATCATGCAAGAAAAGTAAAGTGCATCTGCAATAAAGTAAATTGCAGGGAAGTAAATTGCAAGAAAGTAGATTGCAATAAAATAAAAGCGTACCTTGAGGGTCTTCCCGTCATCCCAAGCTACACTTAAAATACAATTAGAATATTTAAGCAAGTTCCTAGGTAAAGCTAAGGGAAAGGTTATGGTTTTCTACCAAATTCCTAATCCTATAGCTAGTCATTTCCTATGACGTCTAGGTTCTTCGTGTTTTGTTTGAGGACGATTTTCTTCATCAAAGAACAATTAAGTCCAATTGCTCTTATAAATATCCTATCATATCGAGGAAGTGCTTAAGAAGAATCTTAAACATCTTTTCAATATTTCTAGGATTGTTTTAAGTCCAAATGAATTTAATTATATAAATGAATCAATCGTCCGAGGTTTTCAAGTTTTGTTAACTTGCCCAGCTGAATTAAGACATTCGAATATCTTATGAGTGAAGTAAAGCACTTCATTTAATGTTTCATTTAGGAGTTATAATAATCAAAGCTTTCAAGGGTAAACTAGTATTTAAATGATTTGATTTAAGTTAAAAAATCGCTTTATATTTAATTTGAATTCTTTATATCTTAGGTGATGTTATATTTAATTCAATTTAATTTAATTGAGTTTTAATTTAATTTAATTTAATTTAATTTGATTTGATGTTTAATTAATTTGATTTGATTTAATTTAATTTAATTATTTAATTTAATTTAATTTAATTTAATTTAATTTAATTTAATTGTTTAATTTAATTTAATTTAATTATTTAATTTAATTTAATTTAATTTAATTTAATTTAATTTAATTGTTTAATTTAATTTAATTTAATTATTTAATTTAATTTAATTTAATTTAATTTAATTTAATTTTAATTTAGTTTAATTTGATTTAATTTTAATTTAATTTTAATTTACTTTATTTTTAATTTTAATTGAAATTTTAAAAGAGTTTAATAATTCAATTAAGTCTTTTAATATTTTACATTTGAGTTATCATTTTAATTAAGAATTGAGTATTAATGATATAATTAGTTTAGGGATTTTTAAATTAAAGAATAAATCTCTTCCTAATAAATATCCCTTATTTTAATAATTCCAATTTATTATTCCTCCAAATTTAATCTATTATTTAATTAAAGTTTAATCATTTTAAAATTATTTAATGGGTTTCTACCCTTTAATTATTTAAATTTCAATCATCCAAACCAGATTAAGATCAAATATTTTACTTGTTGATTTTTTATTAAACCTAAAGTTTTAATTAAGGGTTAAAAGTTTAATTACCATTTTACCCCTTAAGCTTAATAATTTCATAACTCACTAAATTGAACCCAAATGAATTTGAAATTTTTATGTGACTTCACTAATATGTCAATAAAGACCTGAGAGGAGAAAATGTGATTTTTCTGTATTTAATTTATTTATATAATTATTTTTGGTGGAAAATAGAGATTTTCAAGGAAAATTTGATAACATGACCAAAGGAAAGTTTCTGTCCTTAAGAAAATTAGGGGACATTCCTAATGACCAGAGAAGCACTTGGACCAATTTTAGTGATTTTTTGAATTATATTATTTTTATTATAATTATTTTGAATTTTGGAGTGTTAATTAATTTAAAAATAAAATAAATGTTGAAAAATGGATTTTATATTTTTCAAAAATCTCTCTGATATCAAGGAAACCAGAGAAACAAATTTTGCAATTTTCTGATTTTTCTATGATTTATTATAATTATTTTAGTGAAAATGCTAGAAAATACATTTTTTAATTTTAAAATTACCTTAAAACTTTAAAATTCAATATCTCACTAAATAGACCTAGGAAAAATGTGGGATTTGTTCCTAAGTGATTAAAATTCAAAATGTGACATTTTGGTGGATTTTATTATTTTTGTGATTTTTATTATTTTTTAATTATTAAAAATATTAAAATATTATTAAAAAATCAACTTTTTCAGAAAATTGAAATTTTAATTTTCTTAGATTCCCCTGATATTAGAGAGGCTCCAAAACCAATTTGGTGAATTTTTGAAAATTATTTTAAAAGTTATGAATTTTTAAAGTTTAAAATGGCTAAGTGACTTAATCAACCCAATTAGTGGGGCTAACCAAGTCCAATTGACCTCAAATTTTTATGGTGGATTCCTCTGATCCTAAAGGTCAGTGGAGAATTAATTTCAAGTCAATTTGATGCTTGGTTAACTCTAATTAATTAAAGACCTATTTTGGGTGTTTAAGCCAATTAGAGTTGTTTTGAATGAACTAAGCCAAAATCTATTTTTCCTAGGGTTCTCTGGTCATAAGGAACATCACCAAATTTTCCTAGAATTTATTTCACAACATGCTATTTACTGGAATTAAAATACTCAAAACAGTGACCTGAACTTGAAAAATCAAGAACTCTTCATAGGGATGTCCTCTGACTTTGGAAAATTCAGGGAATGTTCCCAAATTCAGAGGCTTCAAAAGCCCTATGGTCTCATGCCATGGTGAATTGTATGCATGCATGGAGAATTAAAATAATGCAGAGAGTAAATAAATTATAAAAAATAAAATATTTGATGAAATTAAGTGATTTCTTTTCCACATTATTCTCCTCTCTTCACCGAGCAAGAGGGTATTTTTATTTTATTTTTCTGATTTTTCTACACGAGAGATATGAATTTTTGAAGTTTAGGGAATTAAATAAATAGGAAAATCCCTAATTTTCTACTTATCCGAGTCAGCGCCAGCGCATCCTCGGCAGCTCCGAAAGGCCACGCGGCGCGCTCCCATTCGACGCCGCCACTTGAGTCAGCAGCCCGGGCCCCGCGGTTCTCGTACCGTCTCCTGGTCCGACGCGATCCTGGCCGTCCGTGCGCGCGTGTATTGAATGGACGGCATCCGTTCATCGTCCCCAAGTGTTCTCACCCGAGAGCCGTCCACACTAAATCCCTAAGATCTCACTCGATTCTCAATGGAATTTCATGTTCTTATGCTCTATGGATTCGTCTTGAAGAGACGAACACATCTTGGCTCAGAGAAGTGTGGCTTCAATCTGAGAGTTGTTGCACCTTCGATTGGGTCCCAGCAAGCTCCAGATGAAGTCTCCTGGTCTGGTGAATTGTCTGGATATGATTTCGACCAAGCCTGATCACAAAGCTTGGAGGCTGGAGCAACTGGGGTGGCCCGGAGATGGGGCTTTTGATGGTGGACACCTTCCTTCGGTCCGGTGAAGGTGTAGAGCCAATCAATTTGAGAATTGGCTCACCGTGGAGAAGTGTCCTGGTTTTGGGTGGAATTTCAACTCTGAAATTGAGCTTACAGAGGAGAAATGGCAGGGGAATTTCACTGGGGATCAAGTGCTCTAAGGATGGAGAAGGGTCTGGAACAATTTTGGCAGAGTTTTGGCAAGGTTTGTGCTTCTTCTCCTCTCATGGCCGAGAGGGGTGGAGTTTAAATAGGTCGTGGTCGAGGGGCCTCCCTGGGGAGTTAGGGCTTGGGATCAGCTGCTCGGTGAGGAGAAAAACAGCCATGGTGACCACTAGGCATGGGGCAGCTCAGCAAGTGAGAATTTCAATGTTCGGCTCACATGCGAGCTCTCGGCCATGGTGTTTTCCGGCGGCTCAGGTGGCCAGCCGGCCAGCAATGGTCACCATCTTGGTCGGGTGGGTCGTGGCTGGGGTTTAGTGTAGGCAATTGGCAAATGCCATGTGTAAAGTGGTTGAATCAAAGTAGAAAGGGGAAGGGGCCATTTTAGCTTATTTTGGTCAACCCATGCAAATGGGTTGGGTGCACCTCCCCAAGACCGGGTTTTGGGCTGAGGAGGTCAGGTGGGTCAACCTCCCATGTGTGGTGGAGTCTCCATCAAGGATTAGGTGGCAAAGCATGGTTTAGAGTGTGACATGCTTAAGGTAAAAAGGCTTAATGAAAGATTAGGAAAGGAGCCCCTCCTTTTACCATTAATGGCATGGTCACATGTCAAGCCTCCCATGGCTTCATGTGGCTTGTCAATGGCTTGCATGGCTTGTCTTTGGCTTGGGGAAAGTTGAGTCAATTTCATAAAAATGGGTTTTAAGAAATTTTTGGTAATTTGATGGGAATTTGGATGAAGCTTCATTTGGAATAATTCAATGATGATTTTAGGACTTAGGTAATGGATTTAATTAAATGGATGACAAATGCAGATGTCATGTGGGCTTTAGGGTAGATTTGGGCTTTTGAATTTTGAAGGAAATGGGCTTTTAGAAGGGTTTAAGGGAATATTTATATATATATGGCGGCTGGCTCCTTTGCTCTGCTAGGGTTTGGCTGGTGATGGCTTCCCTGGGTGGCGGCTGGGCAAGTTGGCTGTCTCTCCTAGGCTGGGGGTGCTGTTTGGTCCTCAAGTTTGCCTTCACGGGTGCTGGTGGGTGGTTGGTAAGGTCTTCTCAAGGGATTTTGATCTTTCCCGGGCAAAGTTTTTTTTTTTTTTTTGATTTTTACTGTTCCATTGGTTGGGTTCTGCTGCTTGCTGCCTTTCCCTCCCAGAATCTTCTCCTTTTGTTGTGTCCTCTGATGTTATTTCAGCTCTGATATTCTGCTGTCATGGCTGGGATCAACATATCCACCTCTTATGCAGCTGCACTTAGTAATGGCTTGCCTGTTACTAATGCTGCAGATAAATTGCTTTTCCCCCAAAATTTACATGATGCAGCAGCTGGGAAATCAGATTGCCCCTTCATTAGACCTCTTGGCTCTAAGGAGGGTAGACCGACCATTATTTTCACTTCTAAGGAAATGGAATCTCTTGTTGAAGCTATTAAGTTCTCCATTGTGGGTCAATTCCAATATGGCCACCCTAAGATGGAATTAGTCGGAATTGCTTTGAGAGCATTCCCTTTGTGGGTCAATGGAAACTTGGAGTGATGGATGGAAGACACCTCCTTATCAGATTATCCAGGGAAGAAGACTATGCAAGATTAATTGGAATGCGGATTATGCAAATAGCTAACACCCGGATGAAACTCATCAAATGGTACCCGGCTTCGATCCGGCCTAAAGAACCCCCACTTAAACCTATGTGGTTTAAATTTCCTAATCTACCTATCGAACTCGTTCCACACTAATGCTCTATTTCGGATTAGTAGAGCTTTAGGGACTCCCTTAAAGTTGACCCCTCCACTTCTAATTTGGGGAACATTCATGGTGCTAGAGTGCTGATCGAGAGAGATGTTTCTCTCCCCGAGTTAGGACAGTATCGTGGATTACCACCTCCGACGCTGGTGAGGGTTTCGGCAAAAAATCCTAATGGAAACTAAACCAGGTGTTCGTAAACACCGTAGAATGTTTGGCCACTTAATGGAAAATTGTTACGGATTAAAACCCCCTTCCAAAAAGCCGACCGGACTCCAACCTTCGAGTGCAACAAACCAAAGATACTATCCAAGGGAACTTATTTGCAGAACCTATCGTTCTAGACTCTCGGTCGATGTCTCCAGATTGCATAGAGATGTGAACCCGGAGATTATCCCGCAGGATCCGATAAATCCCGCTCAAGGAGACACCTCTACATTACCCCCGAACTCACAATTAAAGCTCCAAAAGACTCACACAATCAAGGTATCATTGAGCAGGTCATTATACCCTCCATAGATATTATATCTACATCCCGTAATAATATTCAAGCCGCTTGGCAGAACGGAAGGCAAAAAAGAAGAAAAAGGTGTTATCCGAACTTCAAAACCGACCCAAGGTGGGGAAAGTGTCACTACCCCACTCGATATCGAAGTGGCAGAACCAGATCTAGATCCGTATCAGCCCTGACTCACTCCCCTCCCCAGCCTAAACCCCCAGATGTTTAACTTCTTATGCTGGAATATTAGGGGAGTGGCCCACCCCTCATCTCTTAAAAGGCTATTGTATCTCTTTAAGAAACACCAACTCTGGGGCATTGTGCTTCTTGAACCATTGGTTCACAAACACAAATCCAAATTATTTTCCAAGTTTGTCGGTCGTTCCATTTTTACTAACTCTTCCAATAAAATCTGGGTTCTCAGCAGTGTGAACTCCATTGCAAAGTTATTGTGGACCATCCACAATTGATTCATTTACATTGTACAGTTAATGGTATTTCTTTTGCTACAACTTTTGTTTATGCAGGCTGCACTAAAACTGCTAGAAGAGAACTCTGGCAAGAAATCCATCTTATCAGCTCTGTGGAATCTCTTAGTTGGATTGTGGGTGGAGATTTCAACAATATTTCTTCTACTATAGAAAAATCGATGGCAGGCCTCCTAATCTCAACCAACTCACCGAGTTTAATGATAACATCCGGAGAGCAAACCTTTTGATTTGGGGTTTCAAGGGAACCCTTTTACTCGGAGGAGGGGTAAAATCCGGGAGAGACTTGATAGATTCCCGGCAAATGATTCCCGGCACCATACTTTTCTTCATACTACCATTTCACATCTAAATTTTGCTTGGTCCGATCACGTACCATTACTTATTTCCATTTCTACTCCCCCAACCAAACCAGCTTCTCCCCATTTCGCATTCCCGAATTTCTGGTCCTCCCACCCTCAATTTCAATCTATTATCTCTAAGCAGTGGATCGGTTGTCCCCACTCCAATCCTTTTATTAGACTTCGAATCTTCAACCGAAACCGGCTGCCGTCCTTTCTCACCGGAGTTGGGAGACTATTGGTGACATCACTCATAACATTGTACGATGCCGAGAAGGATCTCTCTTCTTTGGAAGTTGCTGCCCTTATCGATGATACCAAATTCCGCTGGATGGTCACTCGCTCAAGAACATCTCGCTTACTCTTATCGATCGGCGTGACCAATTCCTTAGACGTAAAGCCGTTACTACTAAATTCAAAGATGGAGATAGGAACACTAAATTCTTTCATGCATGGATAAAATTCAAAAGGAAATGTAATGCTATACATTCCATCTTAACCGACCAAGGCCTTCTACTCAATGAGGAAGCCGCTATCGCCAATGATGTCGTCAAGTATTACCGAGAACTTCGACTTTTAAACCCGGCAACAGATCTCCTATAGATGATAGCCTGTTTAATAAAGAGTTTAATTATACCCGCCTCTACAATTAGCTGATATTCCCTCTCTTGAGGAAATTTAGGTGGCACTTAACTCTATTGACGACTCTAAATCTGCTGGTCCTGATGGGTACAGTGCTGACTTCTATAAAAAAACCTGGAACACTTGCAAAGCTGAGGTCACCACTGCTATCCAAAGCTTCTTTTCAGGTAGGGACATTCCCCAATACTTCCATGCATCTACTATTGTGCTTGTGCCTAAGACCAATGCCCCCAAGTGCTGGAACCACTATAGACCAATTAGCCTAACCACTGTTATCAGTAAGATTATCGATAAAATCTTAGTTGGCGTATTGCAACCTCATCTTGCTCATATTATCGACCCAACCAATCGCCTTTTGTTAAAGGCGGATCTATTGCGATAATGCCCTCCTTGCTCAAGAACTTTTGTTGGATTTGGACAGCACCTTGTAGGGGTGGTAACTTGATTTACAAACTAGACATAAAAAAGGCTTATGATACTATCGATTGGAACTTTATTCTTCAGTGTGCCGCATGCTGTGAGGCTTTTCCAATACCTTCTCGTTTACTCATTAAGAGATGGCTTCGAACAATAACCATTCTATCCTCATTAATGGCAAATGCTCGGCGATTTCGCAGCAACTAGAGGGCTTAAACAAGGTGATCCACTCTCTCCCACTATCTTTATCATTGTTATGGACTATCTCTCAAGGCTGCTGGATACTCAAGTCTCCTCTCACCCTTATACCCAATTCCACCACAGGTCAGATATCAACATCTCTCACCTTTTATATGCTGATGATTTAATGATATTCTCCAGAGCTTCTAAAGCTGCTGTCAATAAGGTGATGCACTGTCTCAACAAGTTTCAACAGATATCTGGCCTTCAATTCAACAAAAACAAGTGTGAATTGCTTTTCCCCAACCATATCCACCCTAACATTATCCATCGGACCACTCGAATTCACTGGTTTTGTCAAAACCAACCTTCCCATAAAATACTTGGGGGTTCTTCTTATCAAAGGCGGATCTAAACAAACTCATTTCGAGGAGATCATTGCCAAGTTGAATACTCAACTCTCTAATTGGTCCAACTCCTTCCTCTCATCCGGTGGCGAATTACACTCCTAAATAGCATATTAACCTCTTTCCTCGCTTATATCCTGCAGATGGCTTGCTTAAAGAAAAGTTCCGGGATTCGGATTGAAAGGATATTTAACGCATTTCTATGGTCCGGTCATAGAAAACAATTTCATCAAGCTAGTCGGCAAAGAGTAGCCTTGCCTAAAGTTGTCGGTGGTTTAGGTTTTAAAGGCTTGAAACACCTTCGACAAGTTAATTTCCGTAAGCTATGGATTCATTTCAGTGGAGCAGAATCTCTTTGGGCTCTTTTCTTGAAAGGGAAATATTGTAGAACCACTCATCCCTTAGCCTCTCATATCAAAACAGGTATTTCTAGAATCCGGAAGCATATGCTCATTAACAAGGAAAAAGCTGAATCTCTTATTTACTCGGGAGTTAGGTAAGGGTGACATCCTGTTTTGGCAAGATAATTGGTGTCAAAAGGAACTTCGGTTCCCCTACCTAATATTAACAAAGACCAATTCCCTATTTCCTCATTGCTGGGACAACATGAATTGGTCCATTCCTAAACCGAAACAATTATCGGTCGATTCTATTGTCGATCGGTGGCTCTTATCCCCTTTGATAGGTATCAACCCGATAAACTCGGATGGATAAATGGCAAGAATAGCAAGCATTACCAAGCACATTTATTCCACTATCAACTCTTGGAATCGTGTCACTGAGGCAATAAGCATATGGAACAAATATCTTACCCCCTCTATGTCCTTCCTCATTTGGAGAATTTTCCATGGGCTCCTCCCTACTGATGATATTCTAAAACTCAAAGGTTTGAGAGGTCCTTCTAAATGCCTTCTCTATGCTGTTAATTCAGAAACTTTGAACCATCTTTTCTTTAAATGCCCCTTCTCCCAAGAGGTTTGGTCAGGTCTGATCAGCAAGTTGAAAATTAACCTCGCCGTTGTTAGATTGGCATGATTTTATTGATTCCCGGCATTCCCGGCAGAAAGTTAAAGCCGGGGAGATCCCTTGTATTGTGGCTTGGTTCATTTGGATGCATAGAAATGGGGTTAAATATGATGGGGTGCTTCCTAAAGCTAACGTGGTTGTTACCCACTCGCCTTACTTTTATCTCTAAATTGATCTCTCGTTAAAAATTTTCCAAACATTCTTCGAGCTTCTTTGTCTACAAATAGACCTATGCTTCATAAAGTTACTAAGATCTTTTGGAAAGCCCCTAGCCCTCCTTTTATTAAAGTCAATACCGATGGTGCTTTCAAGGATCAATTAGTCGGTATTGGAGGCATATTCGGAGATCATACTTGGGAAAGGTTTGCTTTTCTTCCAGTGCTCCCACTCATCGCCGATGATCCATTGGAAGCTGAATCGGCTGCTGTTTTTTGGGCTCTTCACATTGCTACACTCTTTCAATGGTCTTCCATCATTGTGGAGGGTGACTCTTCTACTCTAGTTCAGTACTTTCAGAAAGACCTTCTTCCTCCTTGGCACCACTCCACTTGGGTTTACCAAATCAGATCTTTGCTGCCTCAGCTTACTGTTCAATTTAACTTTATTTTCAGAGAAGGTAACAGACCTGCTAATTGGATTGCTAAAAAAGCTTTATCTTCACAAGAGATTATGGTCTCCTCTACTCTACCTCCCCGACCTTCTTTATCTCATCCAGGTCGACTCATTCCAAGCCCCTCACTTCGAATTTTGGAGTGATGTTCCCGCAATTGTTACTCTCCCTACACCTGCTGAAGCTGTTTATAATTACTGTAGGAGCATTTTGGTGTCTTTTTGGTTTTTACTTGGTTTTTTTGCTCATCTTGGGTCTTCTCTTCAGGGCTGTTCTCTTCTTTTTCTGGGAATGGCCACTTCTCTCTAGTTTATTTCATTTACTTAGTCTCTTTTCCTTTTGGTGTGGAGTTGTACTGGGATCTTCTTCCCTGGGGGATCTCCTTTTTGTAACTGCATACTTTTTTATTAACATGTAGGGGGCCAGTGTAGCCTCTTCCTTTTTTAAAAAAAAAAAAAGAAGGGTTTAAGGGAAGTGGGCTTTTAAGTTTATGAATGTGTTCATGGATGAAAATTTTTGTAAAAGGTTGGGCCAAATAATTGTTGGGTTTAGCTCATGGATGTGTCATGAGTAACTTGAAGCAAATTTGGGGTAGTTTGGGCTTGAATTGGGTTGGATTTGGATTCTTTTGGTGAATGGGCCAATATAGGTCCAAGTGGGCCAAGTTGGGCCAATGTTAGGCTAGGGTTGAAATTGATGTAGAATTATTGTTGAGAAGTGTTTATGGGAGTGTTTTCAAAGAGGTTTTGACTTTGGTTGGGCTTTGATTTTGGGGTTTGGGTTCATTTGGGTTAGGTTTGGTTTGACATCGGGTTCACTTTGGGTTAAAATGGGTCAAATTGGGGGTTTTGACAAAAGTAGGGTAAATTGACAAAATTGGCCCATGGTGTAGTTGGACAAAATGAAATTGGGAATATTTGGGATTTTTTTGGAATTTTCTGGGAATTTTCTGAATTTTTGGATTTTTGGGTCAAGAAGGGTATTTTGGGTATTTGGAGGGTATTGGGAGGTTTTCTTGGAATTTTTGGTATTTTTGGATATAGATGGTCAATTTGAGTGGTGTAGAAATGTTTGGGAATAATTTTGAAGAATTTTAGGTAATTTGGAAATTTTGCAAAAATTTGGGTAATTTCAATGGTTTTGGGTAGGTTTAGTAGGTGTAGGGCCCCGGGGTCAAAAATTGAAAATTTGAGAAATTGAAGATTGGGTGGATTTAGGTGGAAAGAAATCATTTTGGTTGAGCCATGAAACCATTTCAAGCCCATATGAGCCATGAGAGGACTCATTCGAGGCATTCACTATGTTGTTCCTAACCCTCTTAGCCGAGGGCTTAGGGGTTGAGGACCATCCATGTGAATCACCTACATGAGTCGGGAGGTTAAGTTGGGTATGGGTGTGGTTTTAGGAAGTGTGTGGAAATGTAGTGTGTAAGTGTAGTGTAAGTCAGCCCCTTCACTGCACCAGGTCACCTGTGGTAGTCCTAAGGCCAAAGAGTCCTATAGAAACTCATCCTTTAAACTTCCACATTTGATTTCAACCCTCTAGGTGATTAGGGGTCTATAGTCAAGTTTGTGGAGTTTGCAGGGAGTTTAGAAGTGATTTGAATTTCTAAAAGGCGGGTCCCAATTCTAGTCCTCTAAGATAGTCAAAGGAAAAGCCTAAGGCTAGATCCTAAGCACGAAAAAGAAGAAGGGAAGACCTCATCAAAAATGAGGTCAACACCAACCTCTTTAAATTTTCTTTCTTAACAACATCTTTCATGATAGGATTTAATCTCCTTTGAGGATTGACCCTCGATCCACAGCAATACACCAAAAACATGGGTTGCAATCACCAAACAATGCAGTAATTTATGCTATCAAAAATATGTTATAACCAATACTTTGACTTAAATAATAATAGCGGCTAGTGTATATAAAAATAATTTTATGGAAAATATTTTACACACTAGAGGTACTACACAAGTATACATATCATTTCAAGTAATATAGGGCTTTAAATAAAGACCCCAGTATCGATCCCACGAGGAGGATTATAGATTTTTTTTAAATATTTTTATTTTATTTTTATGTATTTCTTTTAGAGTTAAAAAGTTGTTATTTAATTTACTAGATGCAGAAATAAAGCAGTAATAAAGTAATGATTGATGTAAATAAAAAGAAGCAAACAACTTTCTTCATTTCAATTAATCCAAGACTTTTTAGATAATATAATATTCGTGGAGAATATAAATTTATGGTAATGTGCCAAATAGAAGCATTCCTATTCTTTACCTTCGCTCGATAGTATAAAGAACATTGGCTAATCTATAGATTAGGTCTGGATGTATTGTTAGTAGAATGGGTTAATCTAGGCTCACACTACTAGATGTCCAAGGGTGGCTATGGTCGGCCCTACTAGTGACCTTTTCCTTCTCTATAAAACAAATTACAAGAATTTAGTCTGTCACTCTAAAAACTTGTCAATTCTACGCCCATTGAATAATATTTTCCTATTTATTTGCACTTCACCTTGAATACCCCGTGCAAGACCTTCGATTATCCAAGGATTCATGTGATATCTACTAGTTAAGTATTCATCTCCTTCTAGGTCTCAAAACTCTTCAACAAATTTTAACAATTTAAATGGCCAATTTAAATAGTAAATTAAGATCTGGTATTAATATCATCACAATGATTAATATATATATATAGTTTTTAATTCTCCAATGAATTTTATATTATCTTATTTATCTTTTCATAATTGAAAGGAGAAAGTAAAGTAACTACTCAGAACACATTGAATTTAAACAACAAAACATATAAATAAAACTTTGAATAAAATTACAAATACTTATCTCAAGTGTTTCTCCAACTGAACCTCTGAATCCTTCTGACTCCAAAGTAAAATAGACTTCAAAAGCACCGACTCTTCAAAAATCTCAATACAAACTATAAATAAACTCACTAATTAATAAAAGAAACTATAAATATGGCCCTTAAATATTTCTCTAATTTCTCTCTCTAAATGGACTATGGGGCTAGGGGACTAGGTTGGGCGGTGGTGGTTTATGAGCCTTTTTCTCTGAAGGAGTAGCCTCCTATTTATAGGCTTCAAGGGTTGCCTTGAGTCACCTCTTCAAAATGTGTCCATGTTTAATGAATCTACTTGGCGCCTAGGCGCCGGACTCTGCGTCCAGTTCTTCATGCCTCTTCACTTTGGATCATACCTCTTTGCGATCCTAACCGTTTCCAAGCTTCCAAATACAATATATCACATGTCCTATAATCTAGGAATAACTGCCAATCTTCTAGATGGTCCAATAACTGCTATCACCGTCAAAATAACCATCCAAAAGTCATCAAAAATCTTACAGAATTCTGTATCGAACTGGCACGTAGGCGCCGGATTTTGGCGCCTAGGCGCCGGATTTTGGCGCCTAGGCGCCAGGCCAATTATTTTGACAATTTTGCATTTTGGCTCCATTTTTACTCCTTTTTGCTCCTTTTTTCTACTTTTTCATCCTTTTTTCCTTCTTGAACATTTTTTCATCACCTAGATCCAAAAACATAAAAATATCTTTCATTAAAGCATAATATCCTTAAAATTTTGAGAAAATCTAGGCATAAAAATAGGTATTTTTTATGGATCAAAATCCCCCAAATTTAAACGTTACTTGTCCTCAAGTAACCATTTTTACTATATAAAATGTATAACAATTGGAATAAAAGGTAAATATTTAAGATTTCTTATAATCTTTGATTTTATAAAGGCTTTAGTAAATCATTAACCAAATTTTACTAACTAAGTTTAATTTTAAGAATTTAAAGAATATTTAACTACCAAATCATAAGATTTCAAAAAATTTTCATTCACTTCGAAAATAATTGTAGTTTATTATATTAAGATCACATAATTTATTTACAAGAAAAAGATCTTCATGAAAATCTTTTCTAATAAAGATACATGCATAAAAATTAAGTAAAATATGTAATCAATTTTTTTCTTATATGCTAATTCAAGTGCAGCTAATTTTTTATTAGGCGTCTTCTCTAGCTTCTCCTCTCTCTTCTTCTTTTTTTTTATTTATTATTATTTTTTTTACAGAGAAGATTACTATATATGGATAGTCTGTTAATGGTTTTAAACTTCGCTATCCTTAACTTATATTTTCAAACTTATACATTTTCACTTAATTACTATAACATGAATAGATTTCAAAAAGAATTTCAATCTTTTCTTTCTCAAGTTATAATTTTTTATTTCTTAATACTTCTAAAATTCAATTATTTCTTCTATAAATAGAAAAATTTCTTAATCTTACTCTTCTTTAAGTTCAATAATTATATTCTTAAAATCAATCAAAGTTATTAAAATTTTGGTTAAATCTACTAAATAATTTATAATTTCAAAAATTTAAATGATCTTAAATAGATTCTTCATTCCTTATGTTATGTTAATATTCTTTAAGAAAATATTAGTTCATCAAGGACAAATAAAATTTAAATATGCATGTATTTTCCCTTCCCCCAAACTTAAGTTTTGGTATATCATAAAAAAATAAAAGTATGAGAGAAAGAAAGGTATAATTTAAAAAGGAATTTTTATAAATATGTAAAATAGTCTAAAAAGAAAAATTTACTTCTACTCATGCTTTTTATGAATATTACTGAAATAACGAAGCATATATAAAAGTAAGCAGGCTCATTTTTTTATATCAGTAGTTGAATTAAATGACTATACTACTCATTGTAATAGAAACAGAACAACATTACTAACTATTTAAGAATACTAAATAGTAGGCTGAAACAAAAATAAACGTTAATTCATCCAAATTTCAGTCTTCAACACAATACACTAAATATCTAAAACAGTTCCAACATCAAACAATCCACACAAAGTTTCATAAACAAAACTACACTAACAAACAACAAACAGTACTAGCAAACACGAAATAAACTAACAACAGAATCAGCACATCTCAGAGGTAAATCAAGCTACTAATCACTATCTGTAGCCTCGTCATCTTCATCACCAAAAGAAAACTCCACATCCTTTGGATCAACATACAAATGAAAATCTAGGACGTGTAGAAAATCGAACATCATGCTCACCCTTCAAGAATCTCACTAAAGACTCTGAATACTCAGCATCATACTCACCTTTCCTTTGGGTAAACTCAGATAAATGATCAATCTTATTGTTTATAGTATCTACTCTGCAGTGAGTTAGAAATAACTCATTATGCTGCTCTAGAAATTGATCACGCATCGATTTCCAGAAACTAGATGGTGGCTCAGCAGTAGAAGTAGAAGGTCTAGAAGTAGAAGCTCTACCTGGAGTAGGTACAGAAGTAGAAGGACTAGTAGATCTCTTCCCTCGAAGACGATCATAAATGCTAACACTCTCCTGCCCAATTGGCTTTGTAGTCTTCAACTTCTCCTCTGATATATCAACAAAAACTCCATTGCCCCATGCATAAAGAATGAATCAAGGATGGAAATCCTAATCCCATAGAAGTGCTGGATCTTGCAATAGACTCCACAGAATCATAGATAATACTGCCAACATTTATCGGCTTCCTCTCCTAAATGCAGTAGTTCACGATAGCTCGATCTCTGGTAACTTCACTCAGGTGGTTGGAAGGTAGAAGTCTAGCAGAAATAAAATAATGTCATGCCTTTGAAATACCATTTAGCTTAGAAGATTTGAAGTTTATAGTGCCATAAGTCAAATATGCGATAATCATCTCAAGATCTCCCTCAGATAGAGATAAACCAGAATAGTAGCACTCGATGGTAGGTGGTAGGCCGTAGAAAATATTGATCCATTCCAGATTAAATCCTACTCTGACACCTCTAACGAAGACTTCGTAGTCTTTCGCATCTAAAAAGTTGGCATAAAACTCGCATAAAATAGGAATAACGGCAACAGCAGTGAAATAATAGAATCGTTGCCAGTTGTGTGCAATGATCGTGTTCTCAATCATTTCACCAGGATCGTAAAAACTGTGCTCCAAGATAAATTTCCTTGATGTCGCAAATTCGTGATAACAAAAATGCGTTGCTGCAGTCAAAAACTTGCTGCTGTCGAAATTTTCTCGTGCCTTTCCTCACTTAGATTTTAGGCCATCTAAACGTGAAAGAAAACACAAATAAATTTAGGAATCAAATATTTAAACTCTTTTTTAATCTTAAGAAACTTAAAATGAGTTTAAAAATCCATGGAGAAACTCTAAAAATCAAAATTTTTCTCAAATTTTTACTTTTTAGCAAAAAAATAGGAAAAACTATGGTAAGAATAAAAAATAAATGGATTAGAAGGTAGATCTGACCTCAAGATGGATCTAGGGGGTGTATTTTCGAGATAATTAGGAAGGGGATGAAGCTTAGGCGTAAACAATGGCTAATGGGATTTAAAAGCTAATTTTCGGTAAGCAGGCTGATCCGGCGCCTAGGCGCCGAATTTTGGCGCTTAGGCGCCGGACTCGCCTTTCAAAAAAATCACTTTAAAAATTTTATTTTTCACCAAAGCTCATAAATTTAACTTCCAATTACTCATATTATAGTAGTGTTTCAGTTTCCAACTTCCAAAATATTTTCCAAAAATTTTAAAAATTAAAAATTAAATCCACTAATTAAACACAAGGTTTAAATCAAACTCTTCTAATTCCATTCATAATCTTTAATTTTGGCTTAATACAATACAAATAAGTATAGTAATATGATTCAAGTCCTAACAAACAATCAAACTACACAATTTCAAAGCAAATACAACACACATCGAACAATAAATCAAACACACCAACAATACATTCGATTTACTAAATCGATACAACGACACACTAATAAAAGTCTAGATCACACCACAATAACTATCTAATCTTCAAATTAGAAATTTCCATTCTCTTCGCAATGAAGATTACTAGGCCTACTTAGGAAGAATGCTAACGCCCTAGGAAAATCCGTAGCCATTTTCTCATCGATTCAATTGTTCTTCACATACATCTCCACTTGAGCATCTCGATAAGCCGCTAGATGATCAAATTGAAGCTTCGCCTACCATTCCAGATGTTCAATTTGATGATACATCTCATGGAGGCGATCTCTAATACTTTTGAATTTTGCTTCAAATTTTTCTAGACGACTTGAAATTTTCTCCAAAATTCTAGCGATAAAACCATTGAAGTAGGGTTGAGGATTCTTTGAACCTTTGTCTCTAGCATCTTTTCCAAGATTTCTTCTCTCCATTTCTTCAAAAATCCTCTCTAATCTCTCAAGAATGAAGTGTCTAGGTCGTAATTTTGGTTGCTTAGGGATCGAGGATGAAGATGGGGTAATTTAAAGGAGAAAATCGTGTGAAAAAATGAAAATTTTTGGTTTTTACATGATCCAGTAACTATGGCGCTCTGGAACCAAATCTGGCTCCTAGGCGCCAATCCATCAATACACAGTTTATTCTGGCGCTTAAGCACTGAATTATGGCGCCTAGGCGCCGGAACCATGTTCAACTCAGTTTCGCCTATCGTCAAATTTCAAAGTTTTGTTCTCCAAAAAGGTAAATTAGAATGGTAAGATCAATATAGACTTAGTAACACAAATTATAAACAATCATAATGAAGGTTAACTTTATCTCCTTTTTACTCACATATGAAATGGAGTGATCCAAAGTCCAAACTTTATATACTTCGAGATCATTTTTAGTTTAAGTCAATGAACACTTGTTAGCATCCAATTTTCTAAAGTTATATAAAATTAGTCATGATCGAGGCATAACCTTTCATTAAAAATGTAAAAACACACAAAAATAACTATGGGATGCCTCCCACAAAGCGCTTGGTTTAACATTGTCAGCCCGACCTAAATAAGTCTTTAATCAGGTTAACTTAACTCGTAAGCCTGTTTATAAATCATTTTAATGTCTCCAAAATAAGGCTTCAGTCTTAATCCGTTAACTTTAAATATTTTTCTTGTTTTGGGGTCTTTAATATCCACAGCTCCATAATGGTATACTTTCTCACTTGTATATGGTCCCATCCATTTAGAGCTTAATTTTCCAGGAAAAAGTCTTAAACGAGTATTAAATAATAATACTTCTTGTCCAGGCTCAAATATTTTTCCTGAAATCTTTTTATCATGTAATATCTTCATTTTCTCTTTATAACATTTTGCATTTTCATATGATTCATTTCTTATTTCATCCATCTCATTTAATTATAATAATCATTTTTCTCCTGCAGTATTTAAATCAAAATTAAACTCCTTTATCGCCCAATAAACTTTATGTTCAAGTTCAACAGGTAAGTGACAATGTTTACCATAAATTAACCGATAAGGTGACATTCCGATTGGTGTCTTATAAGCTGTTCTATAAGCCCATAATGCAAAATCAAGTGTATCAACCCAATCAGTTCTTTTAGGGTTAACCATCTTCTCTAAAATTCTTTTAATTTCTCTGTTTGATACTTCAGCCATTCCACTTGTTTATGGGTGATAAGCAGTTGCAATTCTGTGTTTGATTCCAAGTTTTTCCAGAAATGATTAAATTCTTATATTTCTAAAATGACTTCCACCATCTGTGATAATTAACTTAGGCATTCCAAATCTTGAAAAAATCATTTTCTTTAAAAATTTTGAAACACTTTTGGAATCATAGTTAGGCAAAGCTACAGCTTCAATCCACTTTGAAACATAATCAACTGCTAATAAAATATAAATCTTTCCAGATGATGGTACAAATGGTCCCATAAAGTCTAAACCCCATATATCAAAAACTTCAACTTCCAAAATATAGTTTAAAGGCATTTCATCTTTTCTAGATATATTTCCCATCCTTTGACATCGATCACATGTTTTCACATAATGTCTCACATCTTTGAACAAGGTAGGCCAATAAAATCCTGAATTTAAAACTTTAAATGCAGTTTTATCTACTCCAAAGTGTCCTCCAAAATCGGAATCATGACATTTTTGAATAATAACAAAAGTTTCTTCATAAGATACACATCTTCGAATTACAGAATCTCTTCCTAATTTAAATAAATGAAGATCTTCCCAAATATAAGATTTAGCATCATTTTTAAATTTCTTAATATATTTTTTATTCAATCCATAAGGTAGAATATTGCTAACTAAATAGTTAACTATATCCGCATACCAAGGTGTTTGGCATCCTTGAATAACATATAAATGTTCATCAGGAAATTTCTCATTTGTATTTTCCTCGCAATAACATCATTCTTAATTCTAGATAAATGATCAAGCAATTTGGTTATCGCTTACTTTTCTATCCACTATTTGAAATTCAAATTCTTGTAGAAGAAAAACCCATCTTATCGACCTAAGCTTAGCATCTTTTTTCGACATTAAATATTTAATAGCGGAATGATCGATATGAACTATGAATTTGGTACCAAGAAGATAAGGTCTAAATTTATCAAAGGCATGTATTATACGCTAAAAGCTCTTTCTCGGTAGTAGTGTAATTTCTTTGAGTTTCGGTAAGATTTTTACAAGCATAATATATAACTTTGAAAATTTTCTCATATTTTTGTACCAATATAGCTCCAATTGCAAAATCACTTGCATCACATATTAATTCAAAGGGTTTATTCCAATTAGGTGCAATAATTATAGGTGCAGTTATTAATTTTTTTTTTAAATATTGAAAGCATTAACACAATGTTCATTAAATTCAAATTTAGCTTCTTTTCCAATAAATGACATAGAGGTTTAACAATTTAGAAAAATCCTTTATATATCTTCTATAAAATCCAGCATGACCCAGAAAACTTCTCACATCAGTAACAGTAGTAGGTGGTTGAAGTTCAGCAATAATTTTCACTTTTGCTTCATCAACTTCCATCCCTTTTTGTGCAATTTTGTGACCAAGTACAATGCCTTTTGTGACCATAAATTGACATTTTTCCCAGTTAAGAACAAAGTTTGTTTCTTCACATATTTTCAGAACTTTGGATATATTTTCCAAACAAGATTCAAAAGAAGTTCCAAAGACTGAAAAATCGTCCATAAATATTTCAATTCCTTTATCAATCAAATCACAAAATATTGACATCATACATCTTTGAAAAGTTGTGGGTGCATTACATAAACTGAAAGGAATTCTTCAAAACGCAAAAGTTCCCTAAGGACTTGTAAATGTTGTTTTCTCTTGGTCCTCAGGAGCGACTGGTAATTGATGATAACTAGAATATTCATCCAGAAAATAGAAATATGAGTGCCCATCTAATTTATTAAGCATTTGATCCAAGAAAGGTAAAGGAAAATGATCCTTTCTAGTGGCGTCATTTAATTTCCGATAATCAATGCAAATTCGCCATCCTGTAACTTGTCTTGTAGGAATTAGTTCATTTTTATCATTGACAATGATAATTACTCCTCCTTTCTTCGGAACACAATGAATAGGACTCACCCATTGACTATCCGAAATAGGATAAATAATTCCAGCATCTAACCATTTTAAACTTTCTTATTTAACAACCTCTTTCATGATAGGATTTAGACTTCTTTGAGGTTCAATAGTAGGTTTAAAATCATCTTCCATTAAAATTCTATGCATACAGATGAAAGGGCTTATTCCTCTTATATCAGTAATAGTCCAACCAAAAGCTTTCTTATAATTCTTTAACACTCCAATTAATTTTTCTTCTTGATCTAAGCTTAGTTTAGAAGAAATAATAACAGGTAAAGTTAATGAATTTCCAAGAAAAACATACTTTAAATGTGCAGGTAAAATTTTTAATTCCAGTTCAGGGGCTTTTTTAATTGAGGGTAAAAGTATATCGTTTTGTGTTATGTCCAAAATTTCCCAGTTATCTTTAATATAATGAGTTTCTTTAGATAATTCTTCTTCTTTTAGTTCTTCATTTTCATCAGTTAATAATTCAATTTTTTCTTTAGAAATGACTTTACATTTTTCTTGATAATGTTTTTCAATTATATAATCAATAATATCCATTTGATAGCATTTTTCTTTATCAGGGTACTTCATTGATTTATAAACATTGAATTTAATCTCTTGATCATTAACTCTAATGGTTAATTCTCCATTTTGCACATCAATCATAGCTCGTCTGGTAGCTAGATAAGGTCTCCCTAAAATAATTGGTATTTCTTTATCTTCTTCCATATCAAGTACAATGAAATCCATGGGGAAAATAAATTTATCTACTTTAACAAGAACATCCACTATAACTCCTTTAGGGTAGGTGATAGATCTATCAGCTAACTGAAGGGTTACAGGGGTGGGAGTAATCTCTCCTAAATTCAACCTTCGAAAAATAGAAAACGACATGAGATTAATACTTCTCCTAAATCACATAAAGCTTTTTCACAAATTTTTTCTCCAATAACACAAGGTATAGTAAAACTTCCAGGATCTTTAAGTTTCTGAGGTAATTTCTTTTGAATTATTACACTACATTCTTCACTTAATGCAATAGTTTCAAAAGCTTCAAATTTTTGTTTCTTACTTAAAATATCCTTCATAAATTTTGCATAAGTTGACATCTGTTCCAAAGCTTCAGCAAAAGATATTTTAATAGTAAGTTTCTTAAAAATTTCAAAGAACTTAGAAAATTGATGATCAAGCTTCTATTCGTTTTAGTCTTTGAGGAAAAGGTGGTGGTGGTTTTTCAACTTCCACATTAATAGGAATAACAGTCTGATCTTGACTAGGAGAAGGTGTTTCTTTAAGTTTTTCAATCTCTTCAACCTCAATCTAATTTTCAATTTCATTCTGCATTCTTTCTTTTAATTCCTTTCCACTTCTATGTTGTACAGCTTTAACATGTTCATGTTCTTTTCCAGTTTCTTTTGGATTGATTTTAACATTACTAGGAAGTGTTCCTGGAGGTCTATAACTAATTAAATTAGCGATTTGTCCCATTTGATTCTCAATATTACGAATAACAGTGTTTGGATTTTGTAATTGATTACTTAGTTGTAAAATTAATTATTTTATAGATAACTTCTTTTGTTGATTATTAAATCCAGGAGGTTTATAGTTTGAATTTACTTGATTGTTCCAATTTTCAGTTGGATGAGATTGATTATTACCCCCATTGTTTTTGTGAATTATTCCAGTTAAAATTAGGGTGATTTTTCCATCCAGGATTATAATAATTGGAATAAGGGTTATTTTTACTAGCAAAAGCTTGTAAAGTTTCAATAGTTTGAGAATCTTCAATATTAGCAGAGTTGTTATGTGATATATTGATAGCAAAATTATCTAATTTCTTAGATATTGCAGCTACTTGTGAAGCTAAGATAGAAAAGGCTTCCTTATCATGAATAGTTGCCATTCATTTAGGATTAATCCTTTCATAAGGCCATTGAAAGTTATTGTTAGCCATTTCTTCAATTAAATTATAAGCTTCTTCAAATGATTTATCCATTAAATAACCTCCAGCAGCAACATCAATAATTGAGTTAAGTGATTCAATAAGTCCGTTATAAAATGTTTGAATAATTAACCAATCAGATAAAGCATGATCAGGACACTTTCTTAATAGTTCTTTAAATCTTTCCCAAGTTTCATAAATTGTCTCCCCATCAAATTGACTAAATGAAGTAATATCATTTCTTAATTTAGAAGTTTTAGAAGGAGGAAAATATTTAGCAAGGAATTTTTGTGCCATTTCAGCCCATGTTTTAATAGAATCTATTGATATGAGTTCAACCACATCTTTGCTTTACCTCTTAAATAAAAAGGAAAGAGTATAAGTCTAATAGTATCATCAGAAACATTGTTATATTTAAAGGTAGCACAATGTTCTAAAAAACTAGCAAGGTGTAAATTTAGATCCTCATTTGGTGTTCCCCCAAATTGATTATTTTGAACCATTTGAATAATAGACGGTTTAAGCTCAAAAGAATTAGCATCTACAATAGGTATTTGAATACTATTATGAAGTTCATCAACTGTAGGGTTAGCATAATTCCTTAATGGTTTGTAAACATTTTGTTCATTAATTTCAATTGGATTTTGTAAATTATTATGTAAATTAGCCATCTCTTGATATTTTTGAATTTGTTTTCCTTTTTTAATTCTTCTTATAGTTCTTTCTAATTCAGAGTCTAAAGGTAATAATCCTTCAGATCCAGAACTACGCATAAAAAGTAAGTAAAAAGTAAAATAAAATAAAATAGAATAACAAGAAATAAAATTTGTTCTTTTTTTGTTTTTATAAATTTTTTTGTATTATATAAATATATATATATATATATATATATATTGTATTTTGATAATAAAAGAAATAAATAAAATAAAATAAATATTAAAAATCTAAAAATTTTCCTCCCCGGCAACGGCGCCAAAAACTTGACCCTCGATCCGCAGCAATGCACCAAAAACTTGGTTTGCAATTTCAAACAATGCAGTAATTTATGCTATCAAAAATATGTTATAGCCAATAATTTGACTTAAATAATAATAGCAGCTAGTGTATATAAATATAATTTTATGGAAAATATTTTACACACTAGAGGTACTACGCAAGTATACGTATCGTTTCAAGTAATATAGAGCTTTAAATAAAAACCCCGGTATCGATCCCACGAGGAGGATTATAGATTTTTTTTAAATATTTTTATTTTATTTTTATGTATTTCTTTTAGAGTTAAAAAGTTGATATTTAATTTACTAGATGCAGAAATAAAGCAGTAATAAAGTAATGATTGATATATTAAAAATAAGCAAACAACTTTCTTCCTTTCAATTAATCTAAGACTTTTTAGATAATATAATATTCGTGGAGAATATAAATTTATGGTATTGTGCCAAAAAGAAGCATTCCTACTCTTTACCTTCTCTCGATAGTATAAAGAACATTAGCTAATCTATAGATTAGGTCTGGATGTATTGTTAGTAGAATGAGTTAATCTAGGCTCACACTACTAGATGTCTAAGGGTTGCTATGGTCGACCCTACTAGTGACCCTTTCCTTCTCTATAAACTAAATTATAAGAATTTAGTCTGTCACTCTAAAAACTTATCAATTCTACGCCCATTGAATAATATTTTCCTATTTATTTGCACTTCACATTGAATACCCCGCGCAAGGCCTTCGACTACCGAAGGATTCATGTGATATCTACTAGTTAAGAATTCATCTCCTTCTAGGTCTCAAAACTCTTCAACAGATTTTAACAATTTAAATGGCCAATTTAAATAGTAAATTAAGACCCAGTATTAATATCATCACAATGTTTAAAACATATATATAGTTTTTAATTATCCAACGAATTTTATATTATCTTATTTATCTTTTCTTAATTGAAAGGAGAAAGTAAAGTAACTACTCAAAACACATTGAATTTAAATAACAAAACATATAATTAAAACTTTGAATAAAATTACAAATACTTATCTCAAGTGTTTCTCCAACTGAACCTCTGAATCCTTCTGACTCCAAAGCAAAATAGACTTCAAAAGCACCGACTCTTCAAAACTCTCAATACAAAATCTAAATAAACTCACTAATTAATAAAAGAAACTATAAATATGGCCCTTAAAATATTTCTCTAATTTCTCTCTCTAAATGGGCTATGGGGCTAGGGGACTAGGTTGGGCGTTGGTGGTTTGTGGGCCTTTTTCTCTAAAGGAGTATCCTTCTATTTATAGGCTTCAAGGGTTGCCTTGAGGCACCTCTTCAAAATGTGTCCATGTTCAATGAATCTTCTAGAAGGTGTGTCTGGTGCCTAGGCGCCGGACTCTGCGTCCAGTTCTTCGCACCTCTTCACTTTAGATCGCACCTCTTCGCGATCCTCACTGTTTCCAAGATTCCAAATACAATGTATCACATGTCCTATAATCCAGGAATAACTGCCAATCTTCTAGATGGTCCAATAACCACTAACACTGTCAAAATAACCATCCAAAAGTCGTTAAAAATCTTACAGAATTTCGTAGGTGCTTATTGATAATTTTGCATTTTGGCTCTATTTTTGCTCCTTTTTGCTCCTTTTTCATCCTTTTTTCCTTCTTGAACATTTTTGCATCACCTACATCCAAAAACACAAAAATACCTTTCATTAAAGCATAATATCCTTAAAATTTTGAGAAAATCAAGGCATAAAAATAGGTATTTTTTTATGGATCAAGGATCAGACCTAGGTTTGTAGTATCTTCCATAAGGATTTTATGCATACAAATTAAAGGACTAATTCCTTTAATATCAGCTATCGTCCATCCAAAGGCTTTTTTGTACTTCTTCAAAACTTCAAACAAACTATCTTCTTCTTTTTTTAGTTAATTGAGAGGAAATTATCACTGGCAAAGTTGAGGACTCACCTAAAAAAATATACTTCAAATGATCAGGAAGCATCTTCAACTCAAGTTCAAAAGGTTTTTCAATTGATGGACCATAAGATTCATCTTATTAGTCAGGTCCAACAATTCAAAATTTTCATGAACATAATTTAGATCTTCCTCATGAAAATCTTCATAATGATGTAACTCCTCTTCTTGTTCATGTTCCAATTCTTCTCTTTCAAATTTATCTTTATAAGTTGATTTGAAAAGAAATTCACTCAAATATTTGATAACATCCATCCTATAGCATTCATCATCTTTACATCTTGTAGGATATTTCATTGATTTTGAAATGTTGAATGTAACAGTCTGATCATTAACTCTCATTATTAATTCCCCTTTTTACACATCTATTATTTCTCTGCCTGTGGCTAGGAAAGGTCTTCCTAAAATTATGAGTATCTGTTTATCTTCCTCCATATCCAGCACAATGAAATCAACAGGAAAAATAAATTAATCCACTTTTACCAAAACATCTTCTATAACTCCTTTAGGATATGTGATCGAACGATCTGCTAATTGCAGAGTTACAGTCGTTTGAGTTATTTCTCCAAATCCCAGACTTTTAAATATTGATAGAGGCATAAGGTTAATGCTTGCACCCAAATCACATAAAGCATTTCCATAAAATTTGTCTTTGATTGCACGTTGAATTGTGAAACTACTAGGGTCTTTAAGCTTTTCAGGAAGCATCTTCTGAATTATTGCACTGCACTCCTCACTAAGTGCAACAGTCTCATTATCTTCAAACATTCTTTTTTTGTTGAGAATATCCTTCATGAATTTTACATCGCTTGGCAACTGTTCTAAAGCTTCGGCTAATGGAATGTTGATTATAAGCTTCTAAATATTTCCAAGAACTTTGAAAATTGTTTATCCATCTTTTGTTGTTGAAGTCTTTGAGGAAATGGAGGTGGTGGTTTTTCCAAATCTTCCTTAAGTGGAGAAATAGGTCTTTCCAAACCTTTTGGAGCGCCCTCTATTGGTTCTTTAATCTCTTCTTTCTCTACTTTAATTTCTTTTTGAACTCTACCTTCCAACTCTCTTCCACTTCTCAGTTGAATTGCTTTTACATGCTCTTTATTCTTATCTCTTGGATTTACTTCAGTATTACTAGGAAGCATACCTTGGGATCTATTACGTAATGTATAGGCAATTTATCCCATTTGATTTTCAATATTTCTAATTGTAGCTCCTTGACTTTGCAATTAATTTCTAATTTGTAACACCACTTCTTCAATAGACAACTTCTTCTCCTTAAATTGTGAAGTATTGTTAAAACCCGGAGGATAGGTTGGTCTATAATTATTATTCCCTTGGTTTTTTCAGTTCCCCAATGGGTTTACTTGTTTGTTCCCCCATTGTTGATTAATACCACCCTAATTATTGGTATTCCAGTTAAATTTTGGATGGTTCTTCTAACATGGGTTATAATAATTAGAATAAGGGTTATTAGGCTTACTTATAGCATTCAGGGTTTTTGGTGAAGTATGAGAATTAACTATTTGACTTAATGAATTTTCTTCAATCATGGCAATTGGCTGAGAAAATTCATCTCAAGTTGGTCTATCTTCCTTGAAATTGCAACAACTTGATTTACTAACATCGCAAAAACATCATTTTCCTGAATATTTGCTACCTTTTTAGGATTTAACCTTTCAGAAGGCCATTAAAAATTATTAGTAGTAATTTCTTCAATCAAAGCATAAGCATCAGTAAACTGTTTAGACATCAGTGATCCTCCTGCAGCTACATCAATAATAGATCTAGGAGATCCAACTAATCTGTTATAAAAGGTTTGAATTATTAATCAATCTAGTATCAAATAATGTGGACATTTTATAAGGAGATCTTTAAATCATTCACATGCCTCATATATAGATTCACCTTCAAATTGACAAAAAAATGTGATATTATTTCTAAGCTTCGCAGTCTTTGATGGTGAAAAATATTTAGCAAGTAATTTTTGTGTTAAATCACCCCATGTTCTGATAAATTCAGGTGCTAACAAATCTTAACATATCTTAGCTTTATCCCTTAGTGAGAAAGGAAAAAGTCTAAGTCTAATAGCATCATCCGAAACACCATCATATTTAAAAGTAGTATACAACTCTAGAAAGTTGGGAAGATGTAAATAAGGATCTTCAGTTGGTGCTCTCCTAAACTGATTATTAAACGCCATTTGGATAATAGCAGGTTTAAGCTTAAAGGAATTAATAGCTACAGCAGGGTGTTGAATACTACCATGAAGTTCATCCACTATAGGGTTAGCAAATTCTCTTAAAGGTCTAAATTCTTGATGGATGTCAATATTTTGATTTTGATGATTTGTTATTTCTTGAATAATTTTATCTTTTTCAGAATTTTTAACTTTTTAAATTTTTCTGATTGTTCATTCTAATTCAGAATCGTAAGGCACAAGTCCCTAAGACCCTGAACTACGCATACAATAATAAATAAAATAAAACAAAACACACTAACAAAAATAAAGAAAAGTAAAAATTTTTAAATTTTTCTTAATTTTCTTTAAATGAAATTTTAATTAAATTCCCCGGAAACTGCGCCAAAAACTTGATCCCCGAATATTTATGCTTACGATTTAGATAGAAAATTTATGATTTATAATATGAGATACTACGCAAGTATACATATCGTTTATCAAGTAATATAGGACTTTCTGATTAAGCCTCGAGATATCGAACCCACAGGGAAATGTTTAAAACTTTAAAGAAATAAGAAAAATAACTTTTTATTTTTTCAATTGATTTTTGTAAGTATGTTTTAAGGTACAAATTTTGAAAAGTTGTTTTTTAATATTTTTAATAAAAAGTTAAGCAGGAAATTAAAATTATCAATACTCTAAACACGATATAAAAGTTATAAGAATCAAATATCTTTTTCTTCTTTAACAAATCAGTAATAATTATGGATATTTATGTTTTGGATGTATTTAAAGGTATTGTGTCAAATACGAGCAATTATATTTTTTTACCCTTACTTGGTTTTATAATAAAAATTGGCTAATTTGAAATTTTGAAATTTTGTAGATGGGTTAGGCATGGAAGATACCAGCTCTCACTCTAAAGTTCCCTCTATTTTCCTCCACCTGGGGTCTAACATCTCATAACACAATTTAAAATAATAAACCAAATTAGGGGGATTTAGCATGTCACTCTAAAGTCCTCTAATTTTACTCCTCATTAAAACATATCTCCCTATATATTTGCATTCAATCATATAGACTACAATTCTCACCCTTATAGTTGCATGTGATTCTTTCTAATTGTTGATTGAGACAATAACGCATTGAAACTTACATAATCTCACAACAAATTTTAACATCTTAATTGGCTACATGAAGAAGTAAATTAAGTACAAGGAATTGAATCATCACAATTTCTTCCAGCATTAAACACTTACACTTTCCACAACATACTTCCATAATTTAATTACTTCATCATCTAAGAAAGAAAAAGATAAGGTAAACTACTCAGATTTCATGAAGAAAACACAAACACAACGTGATTTGAAAGTATAAACAATATTAAATACATAACAAATCTTACTTATAAACAAAGTGTAAAAACAAAGATAAATACTTATCTGAAAATCTTCTCCACAAGACTCTGAATGTTCCTTTGAAATTTGCTTTCCATAATACAACTCTAGAGAGGTTGGCACCCAACTCTGATTACTCAAATAAACACTTTAGACTTCAATAAAAAGTAGATACAATGATGAAAGAAAATTGGTGAGAAGAAGGCTTCACACCAACCCTTTTTCCTTTCATACTCTCTACTCTCTACTAACAACTATAGAACTACAATAAGAAACTCTCTAAAAACAGAAGAACTCTAACCCTTTAGACATTAATAAACTTAAAAACTCAACACACTTTGCAAATTATGAGGCTTCATTTTTATAGTTTTCTCAAAGGTGCCTTGGTGTTTCTTCAAATCAGGTCCAGATTCAATGTATCCACCAAAAGATGCATCCCTTCAATCATATTTGCCGCCCAAAGAAAGTTAAGGAAGTGACCACCAAAAGTAGCTTCAAACACCCCTTGAAAATGGCACCAAATTTGATTAAAATTTGATTTTTAATGGTGGCGCTTAAGCGCCGACACTTTGGCACTTAGGCCAGAGGCCAAATTTCTTAAACTTCATAATTTTGTTCCAAATTTAATCCTTTTTTGCTCCGTTCATCCTAATTAATCATTTTCATCATACCTACAAGAAAAACACAAAATACCTTCCATTAAAGTGCAATATCATCAAAGATAGGTATAAAAATATGCATAAAAATACTATATATTTTAGGTGTATCACACACCTCCAGGATTTTCAAAGGCTTTCTCTTGAATACACTTCTTATTGCTAAGAAATGTATTGAAATGGGAATAAACCTTTAAATTCACAAATTTATTCTCATCGTAATCAAACTTTCTCTTCCCTTTAGCCATTCTTGGAGCCCTTTGTCTAAAAATATCAAATTTATCCAAATCAATTTCAAAATTGCAATGTAATGGACTTCAAGGTAAATTTAAATAGATAAGAACTCCAATAGCATAAAAATTTTCCAAATTATCTCTAAAAACCTCAAAATTCAAATCCTTTTAATGTAGGAGATTTTTAAGATCAAAATTAAAAAATTTTAGGTTAAAGTGTAGCTCTTACCAAGAGAAGATGAAATCCAAACTTTTTCGGCCATGAAATCGCTTCAAATCCAAATGCAAGTGAGCCTTAGGTGCAAAATTCAGCCTTGGCTGGAGGTAGAAGACGATGGTTTGGGCAAAAGTGGTGGGTCCCAGGGTTAAATCGCGAAAATTTGGAGTTTAATGCCTTTTTTTGGTTTAGCATGGTCCAACACTGGTGACAGCATCGTTCAGCATAATTTTCTACTCTTATGGCCAAACTCTCTGTCTTTTGGCGTTGTCCGGTGCTGGTGATAGCGCTGTTCGATGCTAGTTCAAAAACTGGGCTTCCAACGTTCTTTTGCAATTTCGATCTTTTCAAGCCCGCTCCGACGTCTAATTAGTCCATATAAGCATTGAATAACATACTAAAGCCATAACAAATGATATTTATAAACACAAACAACACAAAACATCACTTTCATATATAAAATCCAAATTACAAACACATACAAAAAACACTAAATGCTACACATCATCAAGCGATAAAATTCTAAAATTCAGCGTCGATCACAACCACAATACAATAACACTGAAAACTAAACAAGAAAGCAAGTTCAAATATAACATCCAAGCAAAGCAAAGTAAAGCAAAGCAATCAGTTCAAATATAAAAACACAAAAATACAATAATCAAGTCTTCATTCTTCCTCAGAACTATAATCAAATCTTAAATCTTCAATTGATTGAGCGTGAACAAACAGATTGTAGAATGGACAAAATGGGAATTCTTCAGTGGAATCCTCCTCAATCCAATCTTTTTTTTTCATCAATTGTATCAAACTTACTTTGAGATACCCAGAATGATCAATGTGCTCCTTCATTCTTCAATCCAGATGATCAAAGAAGTCAGATAGATTATTGATTACATTCATTAGGTGTTGAACTTCCTTCTCCAATTTCTTAATTTTCTTTAAGATGATCATGTCACCAATTGCTTGGTTGTTATGTTCATCCATTGGGTCTATAGGATTACAAGGTAGAACTACTCTTTCTCAGTTCTCATATGGCTCTTGCGCTTGACTGCCGAGGAGAAACATGGTGGAAGGATGTCCAAGCCCATTCTTTGATCTATGAATGATCAATCACAAAATAGATTTAACAATTATTGACCCAACATCGATAGGCATCCCTATTTGAATACAATAGTTGAAAATAGCACACACCTTAGTTACTTTACTGATTTTCATAGTTGGGAGCAATTTTGCACATATGAAAAAATGTAAGTGCTTCGACATAGGATTTAACATTGTGGTCGAAAAACTTACATAGCTGTTATCTCTTATCTTCCTTTCATCACTTTCATCCGTCAAATATCTGTATATATCATCCATGTTATCTTTAGTTGGGGCAAAGTTTGAATAGTGGCGGATCAACACATTCTCAATCATTTATAAATCACTAATCTTTGCATGATTAATTGTGACAAACCTACCTCGCACATAGATTGATCCTTGGTTGATTCCATGAAGATTTGCATAAAACTCCTTCATAACCGAGACAACTACTGCGGTAGTACTATAGCATAACACTGCCCAACATTTCTGAATAATGATTTCATCAATTCTAGTAGCAGGAGAATTCGTACCTTGATTCACAAAGCCTCATTCTTTAATTAACATCATCTTTAAGATATTCTTGTTGAATAAACGTTGCGCTTTGAAATTAACAAACATTATAGAGTTGAAAACTTGAAATTTTGAAGTTTCAATCGAGCCAGAATCCATTTGTCGTTAAGTGATGTTAATTTAATTTTATTTTATTTTATTTTATATTATTTTATTTTATTTTATTTTATTTTATTTTATTTTATTTTATTTTATTTTAATTTTAGTTTTAATTTAATTTTAATTTATTTTAATTTATTTTAATTTAATTTTAGTTTCAATATTTTAAATTTAATTTAATTTAATTGTTAAGGTGTTAATTTATTTTAATTTAAACTTTGACTCGACTTAATTTAATTTAATTTAATTTAACTCCAAGATTTTAAATTTGATTTTAATTATTGGACCATTTAACATTTTAAGCTTTAATTCATTTAAGGGTTATCTTCTTTTAATTTTTAATTTATTTAGTTTGGATTATTATTTTAATTTTTAATGAAGAACTAAATATTATTGAAGTAACTTATTTAGGGATTTTTAAATTAAAGAATAAATCCTCTTAAAAATATCCCTATTTTAATAATCCAAATTTTAAATATATTCTTTCCAAATTTTAAATTATTTAATTAATTAGAGTTTCATTTTGATATTTTCAAAGTGTTTAATAGGTTTCTACCCTTTTAATTTCCCTAAATTTCAATCATCCAAGAGAAAAATTAAAATCAAATATTTTACCCTCCACTTTGATTAAACCTAAAGTTTTAATTAAGGGTTAAAATTCTTTAATTACCTTTATGCCCTTTTAAGCTTATTTATTTCATAACACACTAAATTGAGCTCAAATGAATTTGAAATTTTTATGTCACCTCACTCACATGTCAATTAAGACATTAGAGGAGAAAATGTGATTTTTCTCAATTTAATTTATATATATAATTATTTTTAGTGAAAAAATAAGGGTTTTCAATGGAAAATCAACAACATGACCAAGGCAAGGTTTCTATCCTTAAGAAAATTATGGGATGTTCCTAATGACCAGAGGACCACTTGAACCAATTTTTGTGATTTTTTGAATTAAATTTTATTTATTATAATTATTTTAAGTTTTAGAGTGTTAATTAATTATAAAATTAAATTAAATTTGAAAAATGGATTTTGTATTTTTCTTAAATCTCTCTGAACTCAAGGAGTGAAATAAATTTTACAATTTTTTTATTTTTCTTTGATTTATTGGAATTAATTTAGTGCAAAGGTTGAAAAATACATTTTTTAAATATTAAAAATTGTTTTGAGCCTTTAAAATTCAATATCTTAACTTAAAGGCTTAGGAAAAATATTTGGTTGATTTCTAAGTGATTAGGAGTCAAAATGTAACATTTTTATGATTTTTATTATTTTTGTGATTTTTACTATTTTTTAATTATTTAAATATCAAAAATATTATTAAAAATGAAAAATTTTAGAAAATTCCAATTTTAATTTTTATAGACTCCTCTGATATCAGAGAGTCCACAAAACAAATTTGGTGAATTTTTGAAATGTATTTTTGGAGTTATGAATTTTTAAAGTTTCATTCTGCTTATGAGGCTTAATCAATTCATTTAGTGGGGTTAAACATTCCCAATTGACTTCAAATTTTTATGCAAGGTTCTTTATATCCTAAAGATCAATGAAGAATTGATTTCAAGTTATTTTGATGTGTGGTTAACCCTAATTAATTAAAATTCAATTTTGAGTATTTAGGCTAATTAGGGTTATTCTTAATGAATTAAGCCTAACCATAATTATCCTAGGGTCCTATCATCCTAAGAAACACCACCAAATTTTCCTAGAATTTATTTTATAACATGCTAATTATTGGAATTAGAATACCTAAAACAGTGACATGAACTTGAAAAAAATCATTAACTTTTCACATAGATGGCCTCTGACCTTAAAAAATTCTTGGAATGTTCCCAAGATCAGAGGCTTCAAAAGCCCTATGGTCTCATGCCATGGTGAATTGTCTATACAAATGGAGAATCAAAAAATTAGAAATAGTAAATAAATTATTAAAAATAAAATACTCATCCAATTAACTTGATTTATTTTCCACATTATTCTCCTCTGTTCACTGAGCAAGAGGGTATTTTTATTTTATTTTTGTGATTTTTCAATGCAAAGATATGAATTTTTGAAGTTGTGGTATTTAAATAAATCCAAAAAAATCCTAATTTTCTACTTATCCGACTCGTCGCCACGTCATCCTCGTCCGGATCGAAAGCCCACGCGTCTCTCCGTGATTCAGCGCCGCCATCTGAGTCAGCGCTACGGGGGCCCACCATTCATGTACCATTGCACTGTCCGGCTTGATCTTGACTGTCCGCTCGATACACGTGTGATTCAACGGCTCCTGGCCATCGTCTCCAACTGGTGTGCACCCGTGACCGTCCACACTAAAACCTTAAGATCTCACTCGATTCTCCATGGATTTTTGCGCTCTTATACTCTATCGATTCGTCTTGAAGGAACGAACACATCTATATGGTTGACGTGCATTGAAATCAACTCAAACTAAATGGAGAATCTCCAGGAGCTCTAGAGGAAGAGTTAGTTCATACCTTTGCTCAGAGAAGTGAAGCTTCGATCTGAGGGTTGTGTCACCTTCGATTGAGTCCAAGCAAGCTCCAGATGAAGTCTCTCGCTCCGGGAAATGCCTAGGTACAAAGTGACCAAGGCCGATCACAAAGCTTGGATGTTGGAAGCAATGGCTGGCCTGGTGAGGGGGCTTTTGCTGGGGAACTTCTCCTCTTGGTCTGGTAAAGGTGTAGAGTCAATCAATTTGAAGATTGGCTCACTATGGTGAAGTGTCCTGGTTTTGGGCTTGATTTTCAACTCCAAAATTGGACTCGCGAGAGGGCTTTAGGGCTGGATTTCAGTGGGGATCAAGTTCTCTATGTCCGGAGAGGGATCTGGAGTGATTTTGGCAGAGTTTTGGTAAGGTTTGGTTCAACTCCTTCTTTGGCTGAGAGGGGGTAGTGTTTAAATAGGAATGGCTAGAGGGCTTCCCAGGGGGGTTTGAAGGTTGGGATCAGTTGCTCAGGGGAGGACAAGAAGAGCTCCAGTGGCCATTGGGGTTGGGACAGCTCAGCAGGTGAGTTTTGAATTTTTTGGCTCACATGGAGCTCTCGGGCATGGCAATTTTCGGCGACCCAGGCGGCTGGCCGGCAGGGTCAGGTCACCCTCATGGTCAGGACGGTCAAGGCTTAAGGTTTGCGAGCTCAATTGACTGTTGCCATGTGTAAAGGGTTTTGATTTAAATGGAATGGGGGAAGAGGCTCTTCTGAACTTGGTTTGGTCAACCCATAGAAATGGGCTTGGTGCACCCACCAAGGCCTGATTTTGGGTGAAGGGAATCATATGGCTTAGCTGAATTGGAGTGGAGAAGTCTCCAACAAGATCATTTAGATTAATTTTGGGTTAGGGGAAATAATGGAAAGGGTAAAAAAGGCTTAATCATTGGTTAAGAACGGGATCCCCTCTCTCACCATTAATGGATTGGTAAGCAGTCCAAGGCTTTCATGGCTCCCATGTAGCTTGTGCATGGCTTCTTGGCTCACATTTGGCCTGGGAAATGGCTTGGTCAATTTCATGGGAATGGATTTTAGGAATTTTGGCATTTTGATGGGAATTTGGATAAAGCCTGATTTGGAATGATTTAATCATAGGTTTCAAACTTTAGGGAATGATTTCATCAAGTGGATGATGAGAAGGAATTGTCATGTGGGCTTTTGGGTTTGGTGGAAGTGGGCTTTTTAAAAGGCTTAAATGGGTGAGCCTTTATATTTCAAAATGGACTTTTGGATGAAGAATTTTGTTAAAGACCATGCCAAATAAATGTTGGGTTTAGTTTAGGGATATTTCATGAATGGTTTGGAATCAATTTGGTATGATTTGGAGTAGAATTGGGTTGAATTTGGGCTTTTTTTGGTAAAGGGGCCAAAGTGGGCCAAATTGGGCTAATTTGGGCTAAGGTTCTGCTAAGGTTGAATTTGTTGTAAAATTAATGTTGAAAAATGTTTATGGCAGTGTTACAAAGAGTTTTCAACTTCGGTTGGGCTCTAATTTTGGGATTTGGGCCCATTTGGGTTAGGTTTGGGCTTAGGTCAATTTAAGGGATTTTGGTTTTGGGTTAGGTTTGGGTGGAGTTTAGGTTCAAATTTTGGGAAAATCAAGTTAGTGTTTTGTTTATGGGGATGTTAGGAAGGCTTCAGAAAAGATTTGGGGACAATTGGAGTTTAATTGGGCTAGGTTCGGGTCATGGGTAAAAATTGGGCCTTAAGCCCCAAATTGGAATTGGGCCCAAATTTCAATCAAATTGGACTTGGATTTGGTCTAAATTGATATTGGGGATATTGAATTGAAGTTTAGAATTGAATTGGACCAAAATTGAGGTTAATTGGGGTGGTTTGGTTTGACATTGGGTTCACTTGGGTTAAAAAATGGGTCAAATTAGGGGTTTTGGTAAATGTGGGGTAAATTGGCAAAATTGGCCCATGGTTTAGTTGAAAAAAATGAAATTGAGAATATTTGAGATTTTCCAGAATTTTATGGGAATTTTAAGAATTTTTGGATTTTTGGGGTAAAAGGGTATTTTGGTAATTTGGGGGGGGTTTAGGGGTATTTTTGGAAATTTTGGTATTTTTGACCAAAGATGGTCAATTTGAGTGGGGGAAATGTTTAGGATTGATTTTGAGGAATTTTGGGTAATTTAGGTGATTTTGCAAATTTTGGGTAGTTTCAAGGGCATTTGGTAGGTTTAGTGGGTGTAGGGCCCCGGGGGCAAAAATTGAAATTTTGGAAAAATGAAGATTGATCAAATTTGAGTAGAATGGAATTATTTTGGTTGAGCCATGAAGCCATATCAAGCCCATATGAGCCATGAGAGGACTCATTTGAGGCATTCACTATGTTGTTCTAACCCTCTTAGCCAGGGGCTTAGGGGTTAAGGACCATCCATATGAATTACCTACATGAGTCAGGAAGTCAAGTTGGGTGAGAGTGTGGTGTATGTGCAAGTCAACCCTCACCAGACCAGACCATCCAGGGTATTCCTAAGGCCAAAAAGTCCTATAGGGAACTCATCCTTTAAACCTCCACATTTGATTTCAACCCTCTAGGTGATTAGGGGTCTACAATCAAGCTTGTGGGGTTGCAGGGACTTAAGAAGTAGTTTGAATTTCTAAATGGTGGGTTTCATTTCTAGTCATCTAAGATTAGTTAAAGGAAAAGCCTAAGACTAGATCCTAAGTACTAAAGAGAGAAGCAAAAGACCTCACCATAATTGAGGTCAACAACAATTAAAGCCTGGAGGATAAGAAGGTCTATAATTTGTGTTTCCTTTGTTGTTCAAATTTCCTACTGGGTTCACAGAATTGTTTCCCCATTGCAGGTTAACAGTAGCATTGTTATTATTACTCCAGTTTAAATTCGGGTGATTCTTCCAACCAGGATTATAATAATTCGAATAAGGATTTTTGGGTCTATTATTTATAACATTTAAGGTCTCATAACATGTTTGAAATTTTATCATCTATCCTAATGAATTGTCCTCTAACACCGGAGTGTTTGAGAATAATTCATTCCATACAGATCTACTTTCTTTGAAAGGGCAGCAATTTGAGAGACTATCAAAGTTATACCTTCAGAATCATGAATACTAGCTACTCTCTTAGAATTTATCCATTCAGACGGCCATTGAAAATTATTAGTAGTCATCTCTTCTATTAACGAATATGTTTTATCAAATGGTTTTGACATTAACAATCCACCAGAAGCAGCATCTATAATTGATCTCAATGACCCTACTAATCCATTATAAATGTTTGAATTATTAACCAATCTGGTAAAGCATTATGTGGAAACTTCCTAAGGAGATCTTTAAATCTTTCCTAAGCTTCATATATTGATTCCCCTTCAAACTGACCAAAAGATGTAATATCATTTCTTAGCTTAGCAGTTTTTTTATGGAAGAAAATATTTTGACAAAAATTTTTGTGAAAGTTCTCCCCATTTTCTGATAGATCCAGTGCTAACGAATTTAACCATGCCTTGGCTTTTTCCCTTAATGAAAAAGGAAAATGTCTAAGTCTGACAGTATCATTCGACACTCTGTCATATTAAAAAGTAGCACACAATTCTAGAAAACTAGCGAGATGTAAATTAGGATCTTCATTAGGTGTTCCTCCAAATTGATTATTTTGTATCATTTGGATAATAGCAGGTTTAAGCTCAACTGAATTAGCAGCAACATCAGAATTTTGGATAGTTAAGTGAATTTCATCTACTATTGTGTTAGCATAATCTCTTAAAAGTCTTGGCAAAATTTTGTTTTCGTTGTTTTGATTATCTAAGTTATTCGCCATTTTGTGAGGATTTTCAAAAATTTTTTTGTTATTTTCGAATTTTTCTAATAGTACGCTCTAATTCTGAATTGTAACGCACTAAACCTATGGATCCAATCCTACGCATGTAAAATCACACTAAACACACTTAAAAGTAAACAAGCACACACAAAATTATAAATTACAAAGTAAAGGTTTTCAATCACTACAAATTTGACAGTTCCGTTTTATACCTTCCCCAGCAAGGGTGCCAAAAACTTGACTCGGGTGCATTGCCGCTAACATAAATATTCAAAAGATAGTTTCAATTCAGTTTTACAATAAGATCAATTTAATAATTAGGCAGTCACTCATATACGAAAGTATATATATTGTTCAAGTAATATAAGGCTCTAGTAGATTCCTGGTTATCGATCCCATGAGGAAGGTTGGAACTTTTTAAAGTATAATATAAAATTGAAATCTAATACTCAATTCATAACAAATGAAGCAAAGAAAGTTCTGGACGACGAAGAACCTGAAGTTCTAGTCCAACAGTCACTCACCACTCCCTTCCGGCGAGATGGTGAAGGTTTCTCCACAACTCGCATCCGAGGTCGAGGCCGGGGACGAGGCCGTGGTAGAGACGTTGAGGACAGTTGGACAGAGGAAACCAGCCATCAATGTTGATTGGGAAGATAGTTCGAAGAAGAAAAAGAAATCAAACAAGAAGCAACGACAAGAAGTCGAAGAAGCCGCAATTCAAGATCTCTCTCGAAGATGAGAGGAACGAAGAATACAAATCAATGTACGAAAAGATTAACCACTACGTACATACTATGACCCTAACCCCGATCCATTCTAACAAGATCGAGGGTATGGTGGTCAAAGAGATACGTAGCAACGGTGCAAGGCCAATCAAATTCTACCGTGGTGCTACTTCCTCCAAAACCGAAAATAATGTACAATTCGAAGATGTCACTTCATCAGAATTAATGGAATTACCTTTTGAGTGGTACTCTCCCCGTGTCCAAAATTTAATTCAACATGGTTTCTTACCTCGACAATGGACAAAAGGCCAATCACAACATTTTGAAAAATTATGGAATAACTCCGTCGTCCACCCAATTCAAAGTATGGACTCGGATTCGGCACGATAGAGATCGACTAACGATATTGAATTTTGCTTGGTTGTCACTTGCGAGCCTAATGAAAACTGCATGGAAACTACAGAAGAGATTGAAGATTTACAAATTGGAGACACTCCACCAGAATTCGAAGAAGAAATCAAATCTACAATAGATGAGCTAACGGAAGTTAACTTAGGTACTAGCGAAGAGCCTAGACCTACCTTTGTTAGCTCCTTACTCAACAAAGAAGACTCCGAAGAAATAATCAAGTTATTAATGGAATTTAAAGACTGTTTTGCTTGGAACTACGATGAAATGCCAGGATTAGCTCCGGAGGTTGCAGTCCATAAGCTAGGAGTGGATCCTACTTCGTCCCGACCGTACAAGGTCCCTGAAGAATGCTTCTAGAAATCGAACAACAAGTCATAGCCGAAGTTAAAAAGCTAATAGACGCTAAATTTGTCCGTGAAGAACAATACCCGACTCAGCTAGCCAATGTAGTGCCGATCGAAAGAAGAATGGTCGGATCGGAATCCGTGTGGACTTCGGAGATTTGAACAAGGCATGTCCAAAGGATGAATTCCCTCTACCGATCCCGTAACCGATGATCGACATTGCTTCGACACATGAAATATTATCGTTCATGGATGGATCTTCGTGATACAACCGGATAAAAATGGCTCCGGAAGATGAAAAGCTTACAGCATTCAGGACGCCGATCGGAGTATTTTGCTACACAGTGATGCCATTCGGACTGAAGAACGCAGGAGCAACCTACCAGAGAGCAATGACAAGAATTTTTGATGATCTCATCCACAATCAAGTCGAATGCTATGTGGACGATATGGTCATCAAAAGCAAAGTAAATGAAAACCACCTGTATGATTTGAGAATTGTTTTCGAACGATTAAGACAATTTAACCTTAAGATGAATCCCTTAAAATACGCCTTCGACATCACCTCCGGGAAATTCTTAGGATTCGTTGTCCGACATCGTGGAATTGAAATCGACACGGAAAAGATTAAAGCTATCTTAGAAATGCCGCCTCCCAAAACCTTAAAACAACTACGATCTTTTCAAGGAAGCCGGCATATCTTCGACGCTTTATCTCAAACTCCGTCGGTAGGTGTCGACCTTTCTCGGCACTAGTTAAAAAGGACGCCAAATTTATTTGGGAAGAGAAATGCCGTGAGTGCCTTCGAGGACATTAAATAATATTTAATGACACCTCCCGTCTTAGCAGCCCTGGCCTCAGGTAGACCGTTGATACTTTATACCGCGGCTTTAGACGACTCTCTCTGAGCCCCGTTAGCCTGTGTCAATGATGAGGGTAAAGAAAATGCTCTTTACTACTTAAGTCGTCGTTTACTTCGACGAAGTAAGGTATCCCGCAATCGAAAAGCAATGTTTGGCCCGATCTTCGCCGCTCAAAAGCTCAGGCACTACATGCTTTCTCATAAGGTCAACCCGATCTCGAAATTTAATCCATTGCAGTACTTCGATGACTCGTCCAACACTTTCCCGCAGACTTGCCAAATGGTCAATGATATTATCGCAATTCGATATAACTTTCGTGCCTCCGCGTGCCGTGAAGGGACAAGTCTTAGCGGACTTTCTCGCAAAGCACACCCTTTGCCGGCCGAATCTCCTCTCAATGACGATCCGCCGATGAACAAATAATGAATCTAGAAGACCTCGATGATCGACGTTGGGAATTATATTTCGACGGAGCATCTTCGCCGCACAAAGACGAAGAATCGCAAGTGATAGTGCCCGTGAAGCGGGAATCGGGCTAATCTTTATAACACCGGAGCGGGGATGTTAAGATACTCCTACCACTTGACGGAACCGTGTACAAACAATGAAGCGTAATACGAAGCCCTCATAACGGGACCGGAATTAACCATTCAAATGGGGATAACAGACATCAACATCTACGGGATTCACAGTTAATCATTCAACGGATCGTCGGACAAGATGGAATTTTAAAGCCAAGACTCGAACAATACTTCCAATATGCTATACAAATTGTTGGAACGATTCCAAATGTAACGATCTACAAAATTCCTGAAAAGAAAATGCTTTAGCGAGATGCTTTAGCCCGTCTTGCAAAAGAATTTGCTCGTTTGCAAGATGAATCGATAGAAGTGTCGGGCTCACGGACGTCGAGTCCTATCACGGCTCGACATAAACACAATACACAAATCGAAAAAGAAAAAGAATCAATTGCAGAAGAAGTGACGTAAAACACAGAAGATTAGCGACAACCTATTGATGAACTACCCGCAAACAGAAAGCTACCGGACGATAGGTCGCTAGCCCATCGGATCAAGAAAAGAACTCGTCTTACGCATTAATAAACAACACATCGTACAGAAGGTCTTTTGATCAAATGTGGCTAAGGTGCCTAAGCGGGTCCGAGGCCCGTGAAATTGTTAAAGAGATACATTCGAGACTCGTGGCGCTCATCGATCGGGTCCAAAGATGAAAATGAAAATTAAAAAACTAGGGTACTACTGGCCCTCGGTGATGACCGACTGCATGAAAATCGCCAAGAGCTGTCACCAATGCCAAGTGCATGGAGTGGTCCTACACCAACCTCCAAATGTGCTACATCCGACAATTGCGTCGTGGCCATTTGAATGTCGGGGCACGTGATATAGTGGGTCCAATAGAACCACCATCTTCAAAAGGACATCGTTTCATTCTTGCGGCTACGGATTACTTTTCCAAGTGGGCAGAGGCGACTCCACTCGTAGAAGTGAAAGCACACCACGTGCTACGCTTTTCAAAACCAAGTTGTCTACCGTTTCGGGTGCCGCGCAGATCATCTCGGATAATGGGCCGGCATTCGAAGCACACAAATCAACAATTTTGTCGTGAGACACGGAATCGACTGGCGATACTCAACAATTTACTACCCAAGAGCAAACGACCTCGCTGAGGCTTTTAATAAAACTCTCGTTCAAATCTTAAAGAAAACCTTGGACGATAATAAGAGAAATTGGCACGAGAAGTTGTTAGAAGCCTTATGGGCCTACCGAACAACCTTCAGAACTCCTACTCAAGCTACACCTTACGCTCTGGTGTATGTGTCCGAGGCGATGTTACCTTTAGAGGTTCAGCCTTCCTTCACTCGAATTGCAGCTGCAAATAAAATCACGACGGAAGAGAACGCCAAATTACGACTCGAAGAATTAGAAAGCTTGGAAGGGAAAAGACTTGTAGCGCAACGTACACTTAGAACTATACCAAGCTAAGATGGTTCAAGCCCATGACAACCTGGTCCGCCCAAGAACCTTCAAAGTTGGTGACTTAGTTCTCGTTCTCAAGAGACCTATTCTTGCACATCGCAAGATAGGAGGAAAATTTGAACCCACTCGGGAAGGACCGTTTCGTGGTCAAGCAAGTATACTCGTGAGGTTCCTACCGCTAGTGAATTGCCAGGGAGAACGACATATGCTTCCGATCAACGGACGATACTTGAAAAAGTATTACGCTACCTGATGTTTCGAAGGAATGAATTCTTAATCCCTAAGAAACACGGGTGAAGTAATTACTTATGACTGGGTCCGAACCCAAAAAAAAAAAAAAAAAATGTGCTAAGATAAATAAAATCATGATAATTAAGTTTTCCTTGTTTTCTTTTCCAAATCAAAATCTCTTCCCTGATCTTATTCTACTTCATTCCTGTTAAATTTGAAAATAAAAAATTTATATAAAAAAAAGAATGTCTTTAATAAACATTTTCTTAATGTTCTTGTTCTTAGTACAGCCCCTGATCCTTTACCTTGTCATTTCGCAGGGAAATGTCGAACGGGCGGTCGGTCCCGAACTTTAAGAATGGCGTAAGCCTCGCACTCGATGAAAAGAGGGTGAAAGATGGAGCGATAATCGAGATTGACTCGGATTTCGCACCAGACAGGCCTACAAGACGAGGAAAGTGACCGGGTCCCGGCTGACCGAGAAGAACCGCCCGGCAGTACAGGTGATGAAAGTGGGTGGCCCAAGCCACTAATCCAAAGACGAAGAAAAGAAAGGCAAATACCGAAGAAGACAAGAAAATGAAATCCGTAGTCGCTACAGCAGAGGGCGAGCTTGTCGGCGCCGCGCCCACGGAGATTCAAGAAGTTCGGAGAGCTAATCTAACGACGAACGCAACGAAGAAATAAGAATCGCCGTATCCGTAAGATGTTAACAAAACTAGCCGCGGACCGGCGCGACGAGACAGCTTGCTAATGCCGCACATACACTTCAAGGACACCGGTTCACCGAGAACTCGAAGAAAGGAGGCCGGCTCCTAGGATACCGTAAAGGACCGGGGAAATCTCCGGAAGATCGAAGAAAGAAGGCTACCACGCCACCTGGATAGAACCACCAGCTGATGCATGACCTTGTTGCGAAGCAACCCCGGGGATGTCCCGACGAGCATCATCCCCGAGGAGCCGAGGTATGCGAGGAGAACGTGAAGGGATTGAACCGTATATCCCACAATATGTCACTGGGCCTCGCCATCCGCAGATCATTCCGAATACAAGCTGGAGAGAATGCGGAATGTTGAAAAGAAAACCTTTGAATACTTCGAGAGAATTAAAGGCGGAAGAATCAATATACTAGAGGGCCTCGAGCTACATACGTACGTATTCTCGTAGTATGAACAACAAGAAATCGTGGATTGCATCCGGGATTTGAAAAGAATGGGCCGAGCAGTCCGCCTAAGGGAAAACACATACTCAGAACCCCGGAGATGGATGCCAGGGAAGGGGAGAATCACAATAAAATGCGGATGCTGTTACAACTTTGCGGAGGACAGGAAGGGAAACCCACCGGGAATACTCCGTCATGGGTAAGTAGATCCGATGCCATTAGTCATCAAGAGAATGGTGAAGAGATTGATAACATGGAGGGTACTGCCGCAGATTGCATACCCAATAGTTGCATTATCAACATCTACAAACAGGGTGACTGCATACCCCCACATATAGATCACCACGACTTTGTCGAACCTTTCGCACGCCTCTTTCCCGAATGAGTGTAACATCATGTTCGGATCCGACCTCCGGATAGCAGGCCCGGTGAGTTCCGAGGGCCGGTGAAGATACCTTTACCGGTAGGTTCCTTCATGATACCGAAGGGAAACGGAGCAGTATATCGCTAAGCATTGCATACCCGGAGTACCGGTGAAGCGGATCTCGCTACTTTCGAGAGAATGGATGACGAGAAGACACCTTACCATTTCCGACCGCACCCGCAGCTAGAGAACCTCCGGCCTTACGAGCTGTGAGTTACATGGGAAATATCACACCTCCAACGTACATCCAGCAGGCATCCTTACCAAGGATGGCTTGGAAGGTGATGTTATTAACCATGTACCCCACTATTCAGACATGGATTTTTGACAGATGCTTCTTTGGATGGATTAACAAAGATCATACATAGTCCGTTTTGAGTCTACATGGATTGTATGAAATGTATTCCGCATCGAGTTGTATGATGTATCTTCAACATGATTGGAATGAAAGTGACCATGTCACATTTTTGGCCTTCACCTCTTTTGTGCAAATTGACTGGGAAACGCCATTAAAGTTAAATGAACTTCGAACAAAGAATAGAAAAGAAAAAAAAGAAAAGAAGAATAAAAGAAAACTTTCCTAAAAAAAAATCTAAAAATGACGAACACCAAATTCACATGAACATTAAATAAACAATAAAGTAAAATTTAAATCATTAAAAGATAAACAAAATCAACATAAGTGTTAAATCAAATCTCAAATCAAATTCTCAATCAAATTTCGAATCCAATCTCGATCAAATTTCAAATTTGATCTTCCAAATTTCAAATCAAATCTTAAATCAAATCTCAACCGAGTTCAAACTCATCCTTTCAAATCTCAAATTCAATCTTTCCAGATTTCAAATCTCAATCAAATTTCGAATTCGATCTTCCAGATCTCAAATCAAATCTCAATCAAAATCAAACTTTTTGGGTCGAGGATTTTACATCCAAGATCGCATCGCTTTAGGATTTTTTCCCTATCGCACTGAAATACATCAAATTCAAACTTTTGGGTCGAGGATTTTACATCCAAGATCGCACTCGCTTTAGGATTCTTTCCCTATTGCACCGAAATACATCAAATTCAAACTTTTGGGTCGAGGATTTTACGTCCAAGACTCGCACTCGCTTTAGGATTCTTTCCCTATCGCACTCGAAATACATCAAAATCAAACTTTTCGGGTCGAGGATTTTACATCCGATACCGCATCGCTTTAGGATTCTTTCCCTATTGCACCGAAATACATCAAATTCAAACTTTTGGGTTGAGGATTTTACATCCGATACCTGCACTCGCTTTAGGATTCTTTCTCTATCGCACTCGAAATACATCAAAATCAAACTTTTCGGGTCGAGGATTTTACATCCAAGGCTGCACCGCTTTAGGATTCTTTCCCTATCGCACTGAAATACATCAAAATCAAACTTTTCGGGTCGAGGATTTTACATCCGATACCGCATCGCTTTAGGATTCTTTCCCTATCGCACCGAAATACATCAAAATCAAACTTTTTGGGTCGAGGATTTTACATCCAAGACCGCACTCGCTTTAGGATTCTTCCCTATCGCACCGAAATACATCAAATTCAAATTTTCGGGTCGAGGATTTTACATCCAAGACCGCACCGCTTTAGGATTCTTTCCCTATTGCACCGGAATACATCAAATTCAAACTTTTGGGTCGAGGATTTTACATCCAAGACCGCACCGCTTTAGGATTCTTTCCCTACGAGCAATGAAATACATCAAAATCAAACTCTCGAGGTTAAGGATTTTACATCCAATAACGCATTGCTACGAGATCTCTCCTCATTGCAATGATTCAATCTGATCAATTCAATTTTCTTTCGAGGTTGAAGATGTTACATCTAAAACCTCGAATTCCAATTTTCATTTCAAATCAAATCCTCGAAATTAATTTCGACAAAACTTCAATCTAAATTAAAACTCCAAACTAAAATCTAAGTTCACACGTCAAACTTAAACCGAAACAAAATAAAATCTAAATCGAAATTCTCCTGCAGTCATGTGATTCGGAATTCACCTCCTTTTCTTTTCCCCAGCCGAGAGTTCAGGTATCTCCAGTCTGGGAACATACCCGATACTCCCCAGCCGGAAATTCTTTTGCTTTGTCCTAAGTTTGTCACTTGGACGTTTGTGTTGGTTTTATTGATCGCTTCGGTCAACACCAATACGCGCGGTGTGCTCCGTCAGCTCACCACACCTATTGGGGGTCCATTTGTTGACCTCATTTTTGATGAGGTCTTCTCTTCTTCTTTTTAGTGCTTAGGATCAAGCCTTAGGCTTTTCCTTCGACTATCTTAGAGGACTAGAATTGGGACCCACCTTTTAGAAACTCAAACCACTTCTTAACTCCCTTCAAACTCCACAAACTCGACTATAGACCCCTAATCACCTAGAGGGTTGAAATCAAATGTGGAAGTTTAAGGATCGAGTTCCTATAGGACTCTTTGGCCTTAGGACTGCCCTGGGTGGCCTGGTCTGGTGAAGGGGCTGACTTACACACACACTACACTTATACACTACACTTTCACACACTTCCTAAAACACACCCATACCCAACTTGACCTCCTAACTCATGTAGGTGATTCACATGGATGGTCCTTAACCCCTAAGCCCTCAGCAAGAGGGTTAGGAACAACATAGTGAATGCCTCAAATGAGTCCCTTCATGGCTCATGTGGGCTTGATATGGCTTCATGGCTCAACCAAAATGATTTCACTCCACTTACATCCACCAAATATTCAATTTTCCAAATTTTCAATTTTTGACCCCCGGGACCCTACACCCGCCTAGCCTACCCAAAACCCTTGAAATTACCCAAATTTTTCAAAATTTCCTAAATCACCCAAAATTCCTCAAAATTGATCTTAAACATTTCCACATTACTCAAATTGATCATCCATATCCAAAAATACCAAAAATTCTAAAAAAACCTCCCAATACCCTCCAAATACCCAAAATACCCCTCTTGGCCAAAAAAATCTAAAAATTCAGAAAATTCCCAGAAAATTCCAGAAAATCCCAAATATTCCTAATTTCATTTTGTCCAACTACACCATGGGCCAATTTTGTTAATTTACCCTACTTTTGTCAAAACCCCCAATTTGACCCATTTTAACCCTAAGTGAACCCAATGTCAAACCAAACCTACCCAATTGACCCAAATTCTGGTCCAATTCAGTTCTAAACTTCAATTCAACATTCCCAACACCAATCTAGACCAAATTCAAGTCCAATTTGATTGACATTTGGATCCAATTTCACTTTTGGCCTTAAAGCCCAATTTGGACCCATGACCCAAACCTAACCCAAACTCACCCAATTCAAACTCCAATTAACCCCAAATCTTTTCTAAATCTTCCTTAACATTCCCACAAATAAAACACTAACATGATTTGCCCAAAATTTAGATCCAAACCCCACTCAAATTCAACCCAAAGCTAAAAGGCCCATTTTCGACCTAAACCCAAACCCGACCCAAATGAGCCCAAACCCCAAAATCAAAGCCCAACCAAAGTAAAAACCTCTTTGAAACACTCCCATAAATATTTCTCAACATTAATTTTACATCAATTTTAACCCTAGCCCAACATTGGCCCAAGTTAGCCCAATTTGACCTACATAGGCCCACTTACCAAATAAATCCAAATTCAAACCAATTCAACCCCAAATCACACCAAATTGACTCCAAGCCCTTCATAGAACATCCCTAAACCAATTATAACACTTATTTGACAAGGTCCTTCACAAAATCTTCACCCAAATTCCCATCCTAAAATCAAAAAGCCCATTCCCCTTAAACTTTCCTAAAAGCCCACTTCCTTCAAATTCAAAAGCCCAAATTCATCTAAAGCCCACATGGCACTTCCCCTCATCATCCATTTAATCAAAATTGCCCCTAAGTTTCAAAATCATCAATTAAACAATTCCAAATCAAGCCCCATATAAATTCCCATCAAAATACCAAAGTTTTCTTAAATCCCTTTTTATGAAATTGACCCAAGCTTTTCCCAAGCCAAATGGAGCCAAGGGTGAGCCATTCACAAGCCATATGGAGCCATGAAAGTTTGGCATGTGACCATGCCATTAATGGTAAAAGGAGGGGCTCCTTTCCTAATCTTTCATTAAGCTTTTTAACCTTATCCATGACACACTCTAAACCATGTTTAGCCACCTCATCATGGATAGAGACCACACCATTCTCTCTCGGCCGACCCAACCGATCCTCTCAGCCCAAAATCGGGCCATGGGGAGGTGCACCCAACCCAAACCAATGGGTTGACCAAATTGAAGCCAAAATGACCCCTTCTCCATTCCATTTTAATTCAAAGCCTTTACACATGTCAAACTCCAATCGACTTCACCAACTTGAAGCCCCGGACTCCCCGACCCCGAAGGTGACCCATGCTCGCCGGCCGCCCGCCCGGATCGCCGGAAAACACCATGGCCGAGACCTCGGGAGGAGCCAAACTTTGGAATTCCACCTCGCCGAGCCGCCCCATGCCCAATGGCCATTGTATCCGTTCTTCTCTTGCCAAGAGCAATCGATCCCAAGCCCTAACTCTCCCTCGGAGGCCCTCCATCCACCTCTATTTAAACCCGACCCCTCACGGCCATGAGAGAAGAGTGGCACAACCCTTGCCGAAACTCGCCAAAATTGTTCCAAACCTTCTCCACCCTTAGAGCAGCTTGATCCCCGAGTGTCAATTTGCCCTAATCCCCACCGACAAAACCCAATTTCTCAACCGAAATTCCACCCAAAACCAGGACACTTCTCCACAAAGTGAGCCAATCCCCAAATTGATTGGTTCTACACCTTCACTGCACCGTGGAAGGTGTCCACAAGCAAAAGCCCCATCTCCATGCCTCCCAGCTTGGTCCAGCCTCCAAGCTTTGTGATCGGCCGTGGTCGAAATCCAACCTAGACAATTCACTGCACCGTGAGACTTCATCTGGAGCTTGCTAGGATCCAATCGAAGGTGCAACAACTCTCAGATTGAAGCTACACTTCTCTGAGCAAAGGTATGAGCTAATTCTTCATCCCGAGCTTCTAGAGATTCTTCATTTCAAATGCTTTAATTTCAATGCATGATAGCCGAATAGATGTGTTCGTCTCTTCAAGACGAATCCATAGAGCATAAGAACATGAAAATCCATTGAGTATCGAGTGAGATATTAGGGATTTAGTGTGTACGGCTCTCGGGTCAGGACACTTGGGGACGATGAACGGATGCCATTCATTTAATACACGCGCGGACGGACGGCCGGGATCGCGTCGGATCGAAGACGGAACGATACGGCGGGCCCCGGGAGCGCCGAGTCGATGGCGGCGTCGAATGGGAGCGCGCCACGCCGCGTTTCGGAGTCTGCCGAGGTCGAAGCGGCGCCGCGTGGATAAATAGAAAATTAGGGTATTTTTTTATTTATTTAATTCCGTAAACTTCAAAAATTCATAACTTTGTGTAGAAAAATCAGAAAAATAAAATAAAAATACCCTCTTGCTCAGTGAACAGAGGAGAATAAGGTGGAAAAGAAATCATTCAATTTCATCAAGTATTTTATTTTTTAAAATTTATTTACTCTCTGCATACTTTTAATTCTCCATGCATGTATACAATTCACCATGGCATGAGACCATAGGGCTTTTGAAGCCTCCGAATTTGGGAACATTCCCCGAATTTTCCAAAGTCGAGGCCATCCCTATGAAGAGTTATTGATTTTTCAAATTCATGTTACTCGTTTTGAGTATTTTAATTCCAATAAATAGCATGTTGTGAAATAAATTCTAGGAAAATTTGATGATGTTCCTTATGACCAGAGAACCCTAGGAAAAATAGGTTTTGAGTTAGTTCATTTAAAACAACCCTAATCGGCTTAAACACTCAAAATAGAGTCTCTAATTAATTAGAGCTAACCATACATCAAATTGACTTGAAATCAATTCTCCACTGACCTTTAGGATCAGAGGAACCCACCATAAAAATTTGAGGTCAATCGGACTTGGTTAGCCCCACTAATTGGGTTGATTAAGCCACTTAGTCATTTTAAACTTTAAAAATTCATAACTTTCAAAATACCTTTCAAAAATTCACTAAATTAGTTTTGGAGCCTCTCTGATATTAGAGGAATCTAAGAAAATTAAAATTTCAATTTTTTAAAAAAGTTGATTTTTAATATTATTTTAATATTTTTAATAATTAAAAAATAATAAAAATCACAAAAATAATAAAATTCACCAAAATGTCACATTTTGAATTTTAATCACTTAGGAACAAACCCCATATTTTTCTTAGGTCTATTTAGTGAGATATTAAATTTTAAAGCTCTAGGGTAATTTTAAAATTAAAAAAATGTATTTTCTAGCATTTGCACTAAAATAATTATAATAAATCATAGAAAAATCAGAAAATTGCAAAATTTGCTTCTCTGATTTCCTTGATATCAGAGAGATTTTTGAAAAATATAAAATTCATTTTTCAACATTTATTTTATTTTTAAATTAATTAACACTCCAAAATTTAAAATAATTATAATAAAAATAATATAATTCAAAAAATCACCAAAATTGGTCCAAGTGGTTCTCTGGTCATTAGGAATGTCTCCTAATTTTCTTAAGGACAGAAACTTTCCCTTGGTCATGTTATTAAATTTTCCTTGGAAATCTCTATTTTCCAGCAAAAATAACTATATAAATAAATTAAATATAGAAAAATCACATTTTCTCCTCTCATGTCTTTATTGACATATGAGTGAAGTCACATAAAAAATTTCAAGTTCATTTGAGTTCAATTTAGTGAGTTATGAAATTATTAAGCTTAAAGGGTAAAAAAAATGGTAATTAAAAAATCTTAATCCTTAATTAAAACTTTAGGTTAAAAAAAAATTAACAAGTAAAATATTTGATCCTAATCTGATTTGGATGATTGAAATTTAAATAATTAAAGGGTAGAAACCCATTAAGCAATTTAAAATGATTAAACTTTAATTAAATAATTGATTAAATTTGGAAGAATAATAAAATTGGAATTATTAAAATAGGGATATTATTAGGAAGAGATTTATTCTTAAATTTAAAAATCCCTAAATTAATTATCTCATTAATATTCAATTCTTAATTAAAATGATAACTCAAATTTAAAATATATTAAAAGACTTAATCATTAAACTAAAATTAAATTATTAAACTCTTTTAAAAATTTCAATTAAAATTAAAAATAAAATTAAATTAAAAATTAAATTAAATTAAGTAAATTAAATTGAATTAAATTAAATTAAATTAAATTAAAATTAAAAGTTGAATTAAATTAAAGATTAAATTAAATAAACAAATTAAATTAAATTAAATGACTAAATTAAATTAAATTAAATTGAATAAATTAAATTAAATTAAATTAAATTAAATTAAATTAAAAATTAAATTAAATTAAATCAAATTAAATTAAAATTAAATCAAATCAAATTAATTTAATTTAACATCAAATTAAACTAAATTGAATTAAATTGAATTAAATTAAATTAAAACTCAATTAAATTAAATTAAATTAAATTAAGTCGAATTAAATATAACATCACCAAAGACATAAAGAATTCAAAATAAATCTAAAATAACTCGAACACTATTCCAAATTTAAACCCATTAATGGAAATTAAACTAAATTACAAACCATTCGAACACCAATTTACCCTCAAAAGCTTTAGTTATCATAACTCCTAAACGTAACATTAAATGAAATGTTACTTCATTTATAGGATATTCAAATGTCCTAGTTCACCGAGCAAGTTAACAAAACTTCGAATCCCTGGACGATTAATTCATTTATATAATTAAACCCATTTGGACTTAAAACAATCCTAGAAATATTGAAAAGATGTTTAAGATTATTCTTAAGCACTTCCTCAATATGATAGGACATTTATAAGAACAATTGGACTTAATTGTTCTTCGATGAAGAAAATCGTCTTCAAACAAAATACAAAAATCTAGACGTCATAGGAAATGACTAGCTATAGGATTAGGAATTTGGTAGAAAACCATAACCCTTACCTTAGCTTTACCTAGGAACTTGCTTAAATATTCTAATTGTGTTTTAAGTGCAACTTGGGATGACGGGAAGACCCTCCGTGTACGCTTTTATTTTATTGCAATTTACTTTCTTGCAATTTACATTATCGCAATTTCATTAATCGCATCGCACTTACTTTTCTTGCATGATAAACAACCGTTGCATGAAAACCCACACCTTTAGGATAGTCCCTAAAACCGAAACCAAAACTAAGTTAAAAGTCATTGCAAGATAAAATTCACCGCCACAACATTTCAAAATATAAAACAACTCAAAATTTAATCACAAACGTAACACAAAACTACAATTACAACTAAATTAAAACGTCCCGTTGGATGATCGGGAATACCTCGGATGATGTAACCTACGTGTTGCTAACGGGATTTCCCACGGTCTAAATAAAAGTGTGGAACTCATTCAGTTGAGTTTAGCAAATTCATCTGGACTAAGTGAATCCGATAAAAATAATGATGTCAGAAGGATGGAACCGTGGGATCTTAACCGGTGTCGTTATAATCAACTTTAAGATTTGCTTTAATTAAAATATTAAAAAACACCTGGAAATTAAGATTTTCTCTAAACCAAAACACTTTTCTCATCCCCTGATTTATGACTTCTAAAACTAAACCTCTGCAACAACAAGGAGCTCGGAGCATGGTGGGCAAGCACGGCCATCGTCATCAAGCAAAACTCGAATCTACATCAAGCAAAACTTTCCTAGAATTAAACAACAAAGCCATAGGACTTCGAGGTAGTTCGCTCTAGTGCAACATAAATCCTCAACTCTTCGTTGGCATTTCGCATTGCAAATTAAGCCCTAACCGGTCTTAGGATTCCGAGGTAGTCGTCCGACACGACATAAACCCTCACATCTTCGAGGCTATTTCAGTGTGATTTTATCATACAAATATAAGTCCTAATTAATTAAAATAGACAAGATCAAAACATTTAAACAAACATTAGGACTTTCCTAAATCCAAGCCAAACAATAGGATAGTCGGGAAATTACCGAAGTTCGCTTGGAATCTATGATTTCTCCTACCTTTCTTCCTTTGGATTCCCAAAACAAAATGTTCCAAATTTGATCCATTCCTATCGAAATTCCAAACTTCAATCCTTTCGAGGACTTAAACTTTCAAATTCTTGAGAGCGAACTATTCGATTATTATCGAGAGTTTTCTTAGGTGATTCCCATCACTTAAGATGTAATTAACTATAGTGGGCTTGCCCTTATAGGGAATTTTAAAGAACCTGTGTAATATAAACCCCGTTTAATGCTTTCATATTAAGCTAGGGAATTTGTCGGCTTATAAAATTGGTTCGCGTACCAAACGGATGTCACAAATATTTTAGTTTATTTAATCGAGCCCCACCGTCATAGCGTGTGTCTATCCCTAGGGATAGATACACGGTTTGTGGTGCGGTGCTCGTTTATATAAATTATTTGGGATGTGAGATCGGTTTAATTTCATATCTTAAAACCTTCAAATTTAAAATTATTTTCAAAATCAAACACTACTTTTCAAAATTATTTATTTAAATTAAATTAAAAATTCGCCGCACAATTTCTGTTAGACGACCCCCTTTTCAAAATAAAACACAACCTAAAAAATAATGCCGACAAACTTCTGGCGACTCCGCTGGGGAAAATTCCTCTCTCCATTTTAATCAAATAATTCTGCTTTCAAAAATCGGTAGTGTATCCATGTCCTTAATGGGTCAAACTACCCTTCTTTCCGTTGGGATGCTATGTTCATTTCTACCTTGAACAAGTATAGCCAACATTCTCTCGGATTTAGGAGCCACTGTTTAGACACCCCTAAACAGAGAGGTTCCGAGATCCTTTTACCTCATTTTTGAGGTGGGGTGGACTCTCAATAGTGTTAGTTTAGGAATGATCCTTCGAGTCGAGAAGTCTTACTTAAGACTCTCTTTTCCTTTCCAACTCGAATCGGATTCCTTACCTTCTCTACACCTTCGAACATTCCGTTCTAAATAAACAAACCCTCTAATAAGTGATTCTTTTAACAAATGATTCCTTCTTATAAATACATGAACAAGAATGTGTTCGGACTCTTTTCAATTCCTTTCTTTTCGTCCTAAAGAAAAGAAGCATAACTTGGGACCGACAACCGAATCTACCCCGTAAATGGAAGCCCCGAAACCGATTTTCTCCTTCACCAATGGATCGGACTTCGCCGTCTATAAGGATGAGCCGCCCGACAATGGGATCATCCGATTCGGACAAGGATTTGAAAACACGAATGTCAAGATCACCGACGTCTCCCTCTTTGCACCGACGAACAAGGTATCCGAAGCCGAGGAGCCGCCGCTCGAGTTCAACCTTAGGTCGACCCAAGAGTTTCCTCCCCGCAAAGGATCCCGACTAAGAGGAGTACCGCCGTCCGCCAGGAGGACCGTTCTTACTACCCCCACCTGGCCTAGTTGTTTCGCACCTACCCCGACTTCGCCAAATCAAAGGGGAAAGAAATCCAGAACTATGGTAAACCTGTTACCGTGGAGGGTACAGATCTTCCTGTAAGACCTTCTATTTTCGAAATCGGGTCCAGTTCAAAGATTCCGTCACTGACAAGGACCCAAAGAAGAAACAGAAGTAGAAGGATCGCTAGAGAAGCCGTAGCCGCTCGAAATTGCTTTCCTAGAGGAAATTCCGTAGCCGCCGAATATACACCGCCGCGAATATACACCACCGCCCGAATACATACCACTCTTGGGAGGAAGCGAGTTCCATCCCCTCTCCGCCGCAGAGGATGAGGAGAATGTTCGCAAGATTGTCGCCACATTACCTCAGCCCGCATATTACAACGATAGCCGCAAGAAAAGAACTAGAACTACGCCGTTCGCTCGACCGCAAACTTTGGTAGAAAAGTTAGCAAAGAAGGAAAACTCGCCCCGTATCGGAGATTCTACGAAGGATAGGGCGGGTGCCGCCAAATCCCGTCTTGGGCCCCGAGTAGAACCCGCCATCATGACTGAAAAGCCAAGTAAAAGAATGAAGGCTAGTCCGCCCGTTGTCGTCTCGTGATTACGGATTAGGGAGGATACCACCTTCCAAAGCATTTGGCCGACGGACCATCCGGTCCTAGACCTTCCGATGCTAGAAGGATGGTATGGCGTCCCACTACCGGCGCTTAAGATCGAAATAGCAGCTCCGAGAAAGAAAGTCTCGCCAGAGGCCGGAATCGAAGAAAGTGCTACTGCGATAAAGGGGACTCGTGAAAAGGGGACCCGGCAGCCTATCGCACGACAACCGCAATGACACACGTAAAGCCCCGCTAGAAGATGCCATGGAAAAGTCGAGAACCGATATCCGACGGTTGGCAAAAGAAAGAGAGGAAAAGTTCGGAGATGAGATCGATTCATCGGAATTCATGGACGACGAATATGCGAAATCAACATGGCCGAGACACGAGCTTCATCGCCTTCGCAAGGTGCTCCCGCAGCCACGAGAAGAGAGAAGCCGTAACCGATGAGAAGACAGCCTTCAGGAAAAAGATGACACGATCGCTCAAATGGCGAAAAGGATGCGAAGAGATGGCCGTAGCTCCGGCCACTCTCCGTAGTCAAGTACAACCACAAAGAGAGACACCCCCGCAGGTCATTCACATCGTAGACAGAGGAAAGGAGATTACATCCATCAATGGGGATGATCACCGAAAAGGATACAACACAAAGTATGATCCCCGAAAAGGATATCAAGAACTTGGTGGAACAAAGCAAAGTGAGAAGCCTTAGCACAATCGAAGAGCGGGACATCCATTCGGACGGGTAGACCTTACCCGTAAGAATTCGACGCCGTCCAATACCCGAAAGGCTTCGTACCACCTCTCGTTCAAGACCTTCGACGGAACCGGAACCCCCGACAAGCATGTTGCACACTTTCGTGCCGCTTGTTGTAATGCCGGCGGGAGCGATGCATTACTCTTCCGACAGCTCGTCGCCAGTCCGTCGAGAATCGCCTTCGACCGGTATGCGAATTACCAAACGGTTCGGTGAAGATGTTCTCGCAGCTAGAGAACCTCTTCATCAAGCGATTCGCTGGAGCTCAGCACCACATCACTATAGGTGATTTAGTGGTAGAGAAACAAAGGCCGAACGAAACTTTGGTGGATTACATACTTCAATGGAGGAACTTAAGCATGAAGTGTGAACCACAACTACAAGAACAACATGCAGTCGGCATTTTACTTAAAAGCATTCACGGCCCGATAGCACTTCTCCTCAAAGGATTCACTATTAAGACTTTCGAGAAGTTGTTAAGCAAGGCCGGAAGCTTGCAAGAAGAGGCGAAGCAATTAAGTTTCGCCGACAAGACGGACAAACAAAAGCCTGTGAAGACTTTTGAAAAGAAATCCGGGATCGTTGCAAGCAGTTGACAAAGGCAAGCAACCGATGCAAATACCACCGTAACGGCCGCAAAGAACCACAACAGAATTACCAAGCAACCCGGTCCAGATATCAGTCGTCTCCGCAAGTATGAACAACCGTCTCGTCCGCAACGTACATTAAGGGAACTTCGAGCAAAGAATATCCGTTCAAAAATGAAGCAAGATCGAAAATGTTTCGTAGCCTCGATGAAGACTCCGATTTCCAGTCGCCGAGCCTAAAAGACCAGAGGAAGTCAACAAGAAAGGTGATCCCAACTTTTGCCCCTACCACCGGATGCTTGGGCACAAGATGAAGATTGCATTACCTTTAAAAGTCGGCTCAACGACAACCTTCGGAAAGGAAATATAACAATCCCGAAGGAGTACATGAAGGAACCCCGTAAAGGAGGTTCCGTCAATGTTATCTCAACCGATCCCGTCATTCCGATAGATCCCTATGCGACCGACGATGGATGGACTACCGCCCGGACAAGGTCTTCGAAGAAGATTTTAGACAACGATCCGAACCGCCTCGGTGCGAGCTTCAATTCGTAGTTCGAGACCCGTTAAGCCGGTACTATCACTTGCGATGGAAGAACCACCTCAACAGAGACGATCGAAGAGAAGAAGAAGATCGACGAAGAAGAGAGGACCGAGACTCCTAAGGCTGCGACTAGGGGTCGCTTATCCTAGGATAGTTGTTTCCGACTCGGGGAGAAATCCCTCGAACCTCTGATTTTGTATGATTATCTGCTCACTTCGGTGGGATCATATAATGATAAGGGTGATGGCGTTGGCTACGTTTTGACTGTTTCTAACGATTACGTAACTAGCGACAATCCGGACATCGATTTCAACATCAACGACAATTCTCAAATCATACACAATCTTGACGATCAAAATAACGAAGAAGACATCCATCAAGGAGGCTACGAGAGCTCAACAAGCAACGAATCTATCTGCGAGTTTCGAGGAGCTCCAAATCACAATAGAGTTAGAGCCTTCGCATTCGAAGCTAATCCGAAGAACCCGTCACTCCGATTCAAGAAGAGACACCGCAAGCTCAATACTAGATTCGGAGGAAATTACGAAGTCAACTCGAGAAGTGGAAAAGTTCTACCTCCAAGAATGGGTCCAAAAGACAAAGGAAAGCGGTGGTTTTTCAAGAAGAACCAACCCCAGCAGAAGAAATACCCATTCGAGAAGAAGCCGAGACGCATGAAAATAAAGTGGACTACAACGTACTAGCCCATCTTAGGAAACTACCGGCCAAACTGAGCATTTACGATGCTCTCATCTTATCAAAGGAGATGAGAGAAGCTCTGATCAAAGCCTTACTTGATCAAGAAATTTGCTTAGCTCAAATGGCCGGAGATTCCTTAGATGAGGTTTGTTCGTTAAAGGAACAGCGAGGTGTTACCTTCACGGACAATGACCTACTACTTGGGACAGCAGATCACAACCGACCGTTGTACATTTCGCTTACAATCGGGAAGTTTACGCTCTCCGTAGTATTGGTGGATCCAGGAGCATCAATCAATATAATGAGTCTTCGAACACTAGCATACTTGGAAATTGATGCTCGTGAGCTCGAAGCCGACAAAATGTTATTAAGAGGATTCAACCAGAAAGGAGAAAGAGCCCTCGGGTCAATAACGCTACTAATGAAGACCGGTGACTTAGCAAAGACGACCGCAAAATTTCACATAATCGATTCAGAAACATCGTTCAACGCTCTGCTGGGCCGACCATGGATACATGAAAACAGGATGGTACCATCATCTCTGCATCGACTGCATCAAATACTACGATGGAGGGGAACAAGTGCATCAAAGGCGACTTACAACCATTCTCCGTACATGAAATTGGAATCCATGAAGATGCGACTTATTATGCACCACCGAAGAAAACGATCTTCTCCGGAGATACCGTAACAAATGAAGCAAAGAAAGTTCGGACGACGAAGAACCCGAAGTTCTAGTCCAACAGCCACTCACCACTCCCTTCCGGCGAGATGGTGAAGGTTTCTCCACAACTCGCATCCGAGGTCGAGGCCGGGGACGAGGCCGTGGTAGAGACGTTAGGACAGTTGGACAGAGGAAACCAGCCATCAATGTTGATAGGGAAGATAGTTCTGAAGAAGAAAAAGAAATCAAACAAGAAGCAGCGATGGTAAGTCAGAAGAAGCCGCAATTCAAGATCTCTCTCGAAGATGAGAGGAACGAAGAATACAAATCAATGTACGAAAAGATTAACCACTACGTACATACTATGACCCTAACCCCGATCCATTCTAACAAGATCGAGGGTATGGTGGTCAAAGAGATACGTAGCGACGGTGCAAGGCCAATCAAATTCTACCGTGGTGCTACTTCCTCCAAAACAGAAAATAATGTACAATTCGAAGATGTCACTTCATCGAATTAATGGAATTACCTTTTGAGTGGTACTCTCCCTGTGTCCAAAATTTAATTCAACTTGGTTTCTTACCTCGACAATGGACAAAAGGCCAATCACAACATTTTGAAAAATTATGGAATAACTCCGGTCGTCCACCCAATTCAAAGTATGGACTCGGATTCGGCACAGTAGGATCAGTTGACGATACTGAATTTTGCTTGGTTGTCACTTGCGAGCCTAATGAAAACTGCATGGAAACTACAGAAGAGTTTGAAGATTTACAAATTGGAGACGCTCCACTAGAATTCGAAAAAGAAATCAAATCTACAATAGATGAGTTAACGGAAGTTAACTTAGGTACTAGCGAAGAGCCTAGACCTACCTTTGTTAGCTCCTTACTCAACAAAGAAGACTCCGAAGAAATAATCAAGTTATTAATGGAATTTAAAGATCGTTTTGCTTGGAACTACGATGAAATGCCGAGATTAGCTCCGCAGGTTGCGGTCCATAAGCTAGGAGTGGATCCTACTTCTATCCCGATCGGACAAGGTCCCGAAGAATGCGTCTAGAAATCGAACAACAAGTCATAGCCAAAGTTAAAAAGCTAATATACGCTAAATTTGTCCGTGAAGAACAATACCCGACTCGGCTAGCCAATGTAGTGCCGGTCGAAAGAAGAATGGTCGGATCGGAATCTGTGTGGACTTCGCAGATTTGAACAAGGCATGTCCAAAGGATGAATTCCCTCTACCGATCCCGGAATCGATGATCGACATTGCTTCGACACATGAAATATTCTCGTTCATGGATGGATCTTCGTGATACAACCGGATAAAAATGGCTCCAGAAGATGAAAAGCTTACGACATTCGAGACGCCGATCGGAGTATTTTGCTACACGTTGATGCCATTCGGATCGAAGAACGCAGGAGCAACCTACCGGAGAGCAATGACAAGAATTTTTGATGATCTCATCCACAATCAAGTCGAATGCTATGTGGACGATGTGGTCGTCAAAAGCAAAGTAAAGGAAAACCACTCGTATGATTTGAGAATTGTTTTCGAACGATTAAGACAATTTAACCTTAAGATGAATCCCTTAAAATGCGCCTTCGGCGTCACCTCCGGAAATTCTTAGGATTCGTTGTCCGACATCGTGGAATTGAAATCGACCCGGAAAAGATTAAAGCTATCTTAGAAATGCCGCCTCCCAAAACCTTAAAACAACTACGATCTTTTCAAGGGAAGCCGGCATATCTTCGACGCTTTATCTCAAACTCGTCGAGTAGGTGTCGGCCTTTCTCGGCACTAGTTAAAAAGGACGCCAAATTTATTTGGGATGAAAAATGCCGAAGGCCTTCGAGGACATTAAACAATATTTAATGACACCTCCCGTCTTAGCAGACCCCAGGTCTCGGGTAGCATCGTTGATACTTTATACCGCGGCTTTAGACGACTCTCTCGGAGCCTCGTTAGCTTAGGTCAATGATGAGGGTAAAGAAAATGCTCTTTACTACTTAAGTCATCGTTTACTTCCGACGGAAGTAAGGTATCCCGCAATCGAAAAGCATTGTTTGGCCCCGATCTTCGCCGCTCAAAAGCTCGAGCACTACATGCTTTCTCATAAGGTCAACCCGATCTCGAAATTTAATCCATTGCAATACTTGATGACTCGTCCAACACTTTCCAACAGACTTGCCGGATGGTCAATGATATTATTGCAATTCGATATAACTTTCGTGCCTCGCGTGCCGTGATGGGACAAGTCTTAGCAGACTTTCTCGCAAGCACACCCTTGGCCGGCCGAATCTCCTCTCAATGACGATCTGCCAGATGAACAAATAATGAATCTAGAAGACCTTGATGATCGACGTTGGGAATTATATTTCGACGGAGCATCTTCGACGCACAAAGACGAAGAATCGCAAGTGATAGTGCCCGTGAAGGCAGAATCGGGCTAATCTTTATAACACCGGAGCGGGGGATGTTAAGATACTCCTACCACTTGACGGAACCGTGTACAAACAATGAAGCGAATACGAAGCCCTCATAACGGGACCGGAATTAACCATTCAAATGGGGATAACGGACATCAACATCTACGGTGATTCACAGTTAATCATTCAACGGATCGCTGGACAAGTACGAATTTTAAAGCCAAGACTCGAAAAATACTTCCAAGTATGCCATACAATATTGTTGGAACGCATTCCAAATGTAACGATCTACAAAATTCCTAGAAAAGAAAATGCTTTAGCGAGATGCTTTAGCCCGTCTTGCAAAAGAATTTGCCCGTTTGCAAGATGAATCAGTAGAAGTGTCGGCTCACGGACGTCGGGTCCTATCACAGCTCGACATAAACACAATACACAAATCGAAAAAGAAAAAGAATCGGCTATGCGGTAGTGACGAAAAACACGGAAGATTGGCGACGACCATTGATAGACTACACCGCAAACAGAAAGCTACCGGACGATAGGTCGCTAGCCCATCGGATCAAGAAAAGAACTCGTCTTACGCATTAATAAACAACACACTCGTACTGAAGGTCTTTTGATCAAATGTGGCTAAGGTGCCTAAGCGGGTCCGAGGCCCGTGAAATTGTTAAAGAGGTACATTCGAGACTCGTGGCGCTCATCGATCGGGTCCAAAGATGAAAATGAAAATTAAAAGACTAGGGTACTACTGGCCCTCGATGATGACCGACTGCATGAAAATCGCCAAGAGCTGTCACCAATGCCAAGTGCATGGAGTGGTCCTACACCAACCTCCAAATGTGCTACATCCAACAATTGCGTCGTGGCCATTTGAATGTTGGGGCACAGATATAGTGGGTCCAATAGAACCATCATCTTCAAAAGGACATCGTTTCATTCTTGTGGCTACAGATTACTTTTCCAAGTGCGGAGGCGGCTCCACTCGGAGAAGTGAAAGCACACCACGTGCTACGCTTTTCAAAACCAAGTTGTCTACCGTTTCGGGGTGCCGCGCAGGATCATCTCCGATAATCGGTCGGCATTCGAAGCACACAAATCAACAATTTTGTCGGAGACACGGAATCGACCGGCGATACTCAACAATTTACTACCCAAGAGCAAACGGCCTCGCTGAGGCTTTTAATAAAACTCTCGTTCAAATCTTAAAGAAAACCTTGGACGATAATAAGAGAAATTGGCACGAGAAGTTGTTAGGAGCCTTATGGGACTACCGGACAACCTTCAGAACTCCTACTCAAGCTACACCTTACGCTTTGGTGTATGGGTCCGAGGCAGTGTTACCTTTAGAGGTTCAGCTTCCTTAACTCATAATTGCAGTTGCAAATAAAATCACGACAGAAGAGAACGCCAAATTACGACTCGAAGAATTAGAAAGCTTGGAGGGGAAAAGACTTGCAGCGCAACAGAATTTAGAACTATACCAAGCTAAGATGGTTCAAGCCCATGACAAACTGGTCCGCCCAAGAACCTTCAAAGTTGGTGACTTAGTTCTCCTTCTCAAGAGACCTATTCTTGCACATCGCAAGATAGGAGGAAAATTTGAACCCACATGGGAAGGACCGTTTGTGGTTGAAGCAGTATACTCAGGAGGTTCCTACCAGTTAGTGAATTGCTAGGGAGAACGACATATGCTTCCGATCAACGGACGATACCTGAAAAAGTATTACGCTACCTGATGTTTCGAAGGAATGAATTCTTAATCCCTAAGAAACACGGGTGAAGTAATTACTTATGACTGGGTCCGAACCCAAAAAAAAAAATAAATAAAAAATGTGCTGAGATAAATAAAATCATGATAACTAAGTTTTCCTTGTTTTCTTTTCCAAATCAAAATCTCTTCCCTGATCTTATTCTACTTCATTCCTGTTAAATTTGAAAATAAAAAATTTATATAAAAAAAAGAATGTCTTTAATAAACATTTTCTTAATGTTCTTGTTCTTAAGTACAGCCTCCGATCCTTTTCCTTGTCTTTTCGCAGGAAATGTCGAACGGGCGGTCGGTCCCGAACTTTAAGAATGGCGTAAGCCTTGCACTCGATGAAAAGAGGGTGAAAGATGGAGCGATAATCGAGATTGACTCGGATTTCGCACCGGCGGCCTACGATACGAGGAAAGTGACCGGGTCCCAGCTGATCGAGAAGAATCGCCCGGCAGACAGGTGATGAAAGTGGGTGGCCCAAGCCACCAATCCAAAGAAGCAAGAAAAGAAAGGCGAACATCGAAGAAGACAAGAAAATGAAATCCGTAGTCGCTACGGCGGAGGGCGAGCTTGTCGCGCCGCGCCCACGAGAGATTCAAGAAGTTCGGAGAGCTACTCTAACAAGCAACGCAACGAAGAAATAAGAATCGCCGTATCCGTAAGATGTTAACAAAACTAGCCGCGGACCAGCGCGACGAGACAAGCTTGCTAATGCCGAGCACATACACTTCAAGGACACCGGTTCACCAGGAACTCGAAGAAAGGAGGCCAGCTCCTAGGATAACGAAAGGACCGTGGAAATCTCCAGAAGATCGAAGAAAGAAGGCTACCACGCCACCGGATAGAACCACCAAGTGATGCATGACCTTGTTGCGAAGCAACCCCGGGGATGTCCCGACGAGCATCATCCCCGAGGAGCCGAGGTATGCGGGGAGAACGTGAAGGGATTGAACCGTATATCCCACAATATGTCACCGAGCCTCGCCATCCGCGATCATTCCGAATACGAGCTCGGAGAGAATGCAGAATGTTGAAAAGAAAACCTTTGAATACTTCGAGAGAATTAAAGGCAGAAGAATCAATATACTAGAGGGCCTCGAGCTACATACAGACGTATTCTCGTAGTATGAACAACAACAAATCATGGATTGCATCCGGGATTTGAAAAGAATGGGCCGAGCGATGCCGCCTAAGGGAAAACACATACTCGTAACCCCGGAGATGGATGCCGGGGAAGGGGAGAATCACAATACAATGCGGATGCTGTTACAACTTTGCGGAGGACAGGAAGGGAAACCCACCAGGAATACTCCGTCATGGGTAAGTAGATCCGATGCCATTAGTCATCAAGAGAATGGTGAAGAGATTGATAACATGGAGGGTACTGCCAGCAGATTGCATACCCAATAGTTGCATTATCAACATCTACAAACAGGGTGACTGCATACCCCCACACATAGATCACCACGACTTTGTCGGACCTTTCGCACGCTCTCTTTCCCGAATGAGTGTAACATCATGTTCGGATCCGACCTCCGGATAGCAGGCCCGGTGAGTTCCGAGGGCCGGTGAAGATACCTTTACCGGTAGGTTCCTTCATGATACCGAAGGGCAACGGAGCGGATATCGCTAAGCATTGCATACCGAGAGTACCAATGAAGCGGATCTCGCTTACTTTCGGGAGAATGGATGACGTGAAAACACCTTACCATTTCCGGCCGGACCCGCAGCTAGAGAACCTCCGGCCTTACGAGCCGTGAGTTACATGGGAAATATCACACCTCCAATGTACATCCGACGGGCATCCTTACCAAGGATGGCTTGGAAGGTGATGTTATTAACCATGTACCCCACTATTCAGACATGGATTTTTGGCAGATGTTTCTTCGGATGGATCAACAAAGATCATACATAGTCCGTTTTGAGTCTACATGGATTGTATGAAATGTATTCCATATCGAGTTGTATGATGTATCTTCAACATGATTGGAATGAAAGTGACCATGTCACATTTTTGGCCTTCACCTCTTTTGTGCAAATTGACTGGGAAACGCCATTAAAGTTAAATGAACTTCGAACAAAGAACAGAAAAAAAAAAGAAAAGAAGAATAAAAGAAAACTTTCCTAAAAAAAAATCTAAAAATGACGAACACCAAATTCACATGAACATTAAATAAACAATAAAGTAAAATTTGAATCATTAAAAGATAAACAAAATCAACATAAGTGTTAAATCAAATCTCAAATCAAATTCTCAATCAAATTTCGAATCCAATCTCGATCAAATTTCAAATTTGATCTTCCAAATTTCAAATCAAATCTTAAATCAAATCTCAACCGAGTTCAAACTCATCCTTTCAAATCTCAAATTCAATCTTTCCAGATTTCAAATCTCAATCAAATTTCGAATTCGATCTTCCAGATCTCAAATCAAATCTCAATCAAAATCAAACTTTTTGGGTCGAGGATTTTACATCCAAGACTGCACTGCTTTAGGATTTTTTCCCTATTGCACTGAAATACATCAAATTCAAACTTTTGGGTCGAGGATTTTACATCCAAGACTGCACTGCTTTAGGATTCTTTCCCTATTGCACCGAAATACATCAAATTCAAACTTTTGGGTCGAGGATTTTACGTCCAAGACCGCATCGCTTTAGGATTCTTTCCCTATTGCAATGAAATACATCAAAATCAAACTTTTCGGGTTGAGGATTTTACATCCGATACCGCATCGCTTTAGGATTCTTTCCCTATTGCACTCGAAATACATCAAATTCAAACTTTTTGGGTCGAGGATTTTACATCCGATACTCGCATCGCTTTAGGATTCTTTCTCTATTGCACCTGAAATACATCAAAATCAAACTTTTTGGGTCGAGGATTTTACATCCAAGACTCGCACTCGCTTTAGGATTCTTTCCCTATCGCACCGAAATACATCAAAATCAAACTTTTTGGGTCGAGGATTTTACATCCGATACTCGCATCGCTTTAGGATTCTTTCCCTATTGCACTCGAAATACATCAAAATCAAACTTTTGGGTCGAGGATTTTACATCCAAGATCGCACTCGCTTTAGGATTCTTCCCTATTGCACCGAAATACATCAAATTCAAATTTTTGGGTCGAGGATTTTACATCCAAGATCGCACTCGCTTTAGGATTCTTTCCATATTGCACTCGGAATACATCAAATTCAAACTTTTGGGTCGAGGATTTTACATCCAAGATCGCACCGTTTAGGATTCTTTCCCTACAACGAATGAAATACATCAAAATCAAACTCTTGAGGTTAAGGATTTTACATCCAATACCGCATTGCTCTGAGATCTCTCCTCAATGCAATGATTCAATCTGATCAATTCAATTTTCTTTCGAGGTTGAAGATGTTACATCTAAAACCTCAGAATTCCAATTTTCATTTCGAATCAAATCCCTCAAATTAATTTTGACAAAACTTCAATCTAAATTAAAACTCCAAACTAAAATCTAAGTTCACACGTCAAACTTAAACCGAAACAAAATAAAATCTAAATCGAAATTCTCCTGAGTCAAGTGATTCGGAATTCACCTCCTTTTCTTTTCCCCAGCCGAGAGTTCAGGTATCTCCAGCTTGGGAACATACCCGATACTCCCCAGACGGAAATTCTTTCGCTTTGTCCTAAGTTTGTCACTTGGACGTTTGTGTTGGTTTTGTTGATCGCTTCGGTCAACACCAATACGCGCGGTGTGCTCCGTCGACTCACCACACCTATCGGGGGTCCATTTGTTGACCTCATTTTTGATGAGGTCTTCTCTTCTTCTTTTAGTGCTTAGGATCTAGCCTTAGGCTTTTCCTTTCGACTATCTTAGAGGACTAGAATTGGGACCCACCTTTTAGAAACTCAAACCACTTCTTAACTCCCTTCAAACTCCACAAACTCGACTATAGACCCCTAATCACCTAGAGGGTCGAAATCAAATGCGGAAGTTTAAGGATGAGTTCCTATAGGACTCTTCGGCCTTAGGACCGCCCAGGTGGCCCTGGTCCGGTGAAGGGGCCGACTTACACACACACTACACTTATACACTACACTTTCACACACTTCCTAAAACACACCCATACCCAACTCGACCTCCCGACTCATGTAGGTGATTCACATGGATGGTCCCTAACCCCTAAGCCCTTGGCTAAGAGGGTTAGTGAACAACATAGTGAATGCCTCAAATGAGTCCCTTCATGGCTCATGTGGGCTTGATATGGCTTCATGGCTCAACCAAAATGATTTCACTCCACTTACATCCACCCAATCTTCAATTTTCCAAATTTTCAATTTTTGACCCCCGGGACCCTACACCCGCCTAGCCTACCCAAAACCCTTGAAATTACCCAAATTTTTCAAAATTTCCTAAATCACCCAAAATTCCTCAAAATTGATCTTAAACATTTCCACATTACTCAAATTGATCATCCATACCCAAAAATACCAAAAATTCCAAAAATACCTCCCAATACCCTCCAAATACCCAAAATACCCCTCTTGGCCAAAAAATCTAAAAATTCAGAAAATTCCCAGAAAATTCCAGAAAATCCCAAATATTCCCAATTGCATTTTGTCCAACTACACCATGGGCCAATTTTGTCAATTTACCCTACTTTTGTCAAAACCCCCAATTTGACCCATTTTAACCCTAAGTGAACCCAATGTCAAACCAAACCTACCCAATTGACCCAAATTCTGGTCCAATTCAGTTCTAAACTTCAATTCAACATTCCCAACACCAATCTAGACCAAATTCAAGTCCAATTTGATTGACATTTGGATCCAATTTCACTTTTGGCCTTAAAGCCCAATTTGCACCCATGACCCAAACCTAACCCAAACTCACCCAATTCAAACTCCAATTAACCCTAAATCTTTTCTAAATCTTCCTTAACATTCCCACAAATAAAACACTAACATGATTTGCCCAAAATTTAGACCCAAACCCCACTCAAATTCAACCCAAAGCTAAAAGGCCCATTTTTGACCTAAACCCAAACCTGACCCAAATGAGCCCAAACCACAAAATCAAAGCCCAACCAAAGTCAAAACCTCTTTGAAACACTCCCATAAATATTTCTCAACATTAATTTTACATCAATTTTAACCCTAGCCCAACATTGGCCCAAGTTAGCCCAATTTGACCTACATAGGCCCACTTACCAAATAAATCCAAATTCAAACCAATTCAACCCCAAATCACACCAAATTGACTCCAAGCCCTTCATAGAACATCCCTAAACCAATTATAACACTTATTTGACAAGGTCCTTCACAAAATCTTCACCCAAATGCCCATCCTAAAATCAAAAAGCCCATTCCCCTTAAACTTTCCTAAAAGCCCACTTCCTTCAAATTCAAAAGCCCAAATTCATCTAAAGCCCACATGGCACTTCCCCTCATCATCCATTTAATCAAAATTACCCCTAAGTTTCAAAATCATCAATTAAACAATTCCAAATCAAGCCCCATATAAATTCCCATCAAAATACCAAAATTTTCTTAAATCCCTTTTTATGAAATCGACCCAAGCTTTTCCCAAGCCAAATGGAGCCAAGGGTGAGCCATTCACAAGCCATATGGAGCCATGAAAGTTTGGCATGTGACCATGCCATTAATGGTAAAAGGAGGGGCTCCTTTCCTAATCTTTCATTAAGCTTTTTTAACCTTATCCATGACACACTCTAAACCATGTTTAGCCACCTCATCATGGATAGAGACCACACCATTCTCTCTTGGGCGACCCAACTGATCCTCTCAGCCCAAAATCAAGCCATGGGGAGGTGCACCCAACCCAAACCAATGGGTTGACCAAATTGAAGCCAAAATGACCCCTTCTCCATTCCATTTTAATTCAAAGCCTTTACACATGTCAAACTCCAATTGACTTCACCAACTTCAAGCCCTGGACTCCCTGACCCTGAAGGTGACCCATGCCTGCCGGCCAGCCGCCTGGATCGCCGGAAAACACCATGGCCGAGACCTTGGGAGGAGCCAAACTTTGGAATTCCACCTTGCTGAGCTGCCCCATGCCCAATGGCCATTGTAGCTGTTCTTCTCTTGCCAAGAGCAGCTGATCCCAAGCCCTAACTCTCCCTCGGAGGCCCTCCATCCACCTCTATTTAAACCCGACCCCCTCACGGCCATGAGAGAAGAGTGGCACAAACCTTGCCGAAACTCTGCCAAAATTGTTCCAAACCTTCTCCACCCTTAGAGTAGTTGATCCCCAGTGTCAATTTGCCCTAATCCCCACTGACAAAACCCAATTTTTCAACTGAAATTCCACCCAAAACCAGGACACTTCTCCACAGTGAGCCAATCCCCAAATTGATTGGTTCTACACCTTCACCGCGACCGTGGGAAGGTGTCCACAAGCAAAAGCCCCATCTCCGGGCCTCCCGGTTGCTCCGGCCCTCCAAGCTTTGTGATCGGCCGTGGTCGAAATCCAACCTAGACAATTCACTGCGGACCAGGAGACTTCATCCGGAGCTTGCTTGAGATCCAATCGAAGGTGCAACAACTCTCAGATTGAAGCCACACTTCTCTGAGCAAAGGTATGAGCTAATTCTTCATCCCAAGCTTCTAGAGATTCTCCATTTCAGATGCTTTAATTTCAATGCATGATAGCCGTATAGATGTGTTCGTCTCTTCAAGACGAATCCATAGAGCATAAGAACATGAAAATCCATTCAGTATCGAGTGAGATATTAGGGATTTAGTGTGGACGGCTCTCGGGTGAGGACACTCGGGGACGATGAACGGATGCCGTTCATTTAATACACGCGCGGACGGACGGCCAGGATCGTGTCGGATCAGAAGATGGAACGATACAGCGGGCCCCGGGAGCGCTGAGTCAGATGGCGGCGTCGAATGGGAGCGCGCCACGCGGCGTTTCGGAGATGCCGAGGTTGACGCGGCACCGCGTGGATAAATAGAAAATTAGGGTATTTTTTTGATTTATTTAATTCCCTAAACTTCAAAAATTCATAACTTTGTGTAGAAAAATCAGAAAAATAAAATAAAAATACCCTCTTGCTCGGTGAACGAGAGGAGAATAATGTGGAAAAGAAATCATTCAATTTCATCAAGTATTTTATTTTTTATAATTTATTTACTCTCTGCATACTTTTAATTCTCCATGCATGTACACAATTCACCATGGCATGAGACCATAGGGCTTTTGAAGCCTCCGAATTTGGGAACATTCCCCGAATTTTCCAAAGTCGGAGGCCATCCCTATGAAGAGTTATTGATTTTTCAAATTCATGTTACTGTTTTGAGTATTTTAATTCCAATAAATAGCATGTTGTGAAATAAATTCTAGAAAAATTTGATGATGTTCCTTATGACCGAGAGAACCCTAGGAAAAATAGGTTTTGAGTTAGTTCATTTAAAACAACCCTAATTGGCTTAAACACTCAAAATAGGTCTCTAATTAATTAGAGCTAACCATACATCAAATTGACTTGAAATCAATTCTCCACTGACCTTTAGGATCGGAGGAACCCACCATAAAAATTTGAGGTCAATCGGACTTGGTTAGCCCCACTAATTGGGTTGATTAAGCCACTTAGTCATTTTAAACTTTAAAAATTCATAACTTTCAAAATACCTTTCAAAAATTCACTAAATTGGTTTTGGAGCCTCTCTGATATTAGGGGAATCTAAGAAAATTAAAACTTCAATTTTCTAAAAAAGTTGATTTTTAATATTATTTTAATATTTTTAATAATTAAAAAATAATAAAAATCACAAAAATAATAAAATTCACCAAAATGTCACATTTTGAATTTTAATCACTTAGGAACAAACCCCATATTTTTCTTAGGTCTATTTAGTGAGATATTAAATTTTAAAGCTCTAGGGTAATTTTAAAATTAAAAAAATGTATTTTCTAGCATTTGCACTAAAATAATTATAATAAATCATAGAAAAATCAAAAAATTGCAAAATTTACTTCTCTGATTTCCTTGATATCAGAGAGATTTTTGAAAAATATAAAATTCATTTTTCAACATTTATTTTATTTTTAAATTAATTAACACTCCAAAACTTAAAATAATTATAATAAAAATAATATAATTCAAAAAATCACCAAAATTGGTCCAAGTGGTTCTCTGGTCATTAGGAATGTCCCCTAATTTTCTTAAGGACAGAAACTTTCCCTTGGTCATGTTATTAAATTTTCCTTGGAGATCTCTATTTTCCACCAAAAATAATTATATAAATAAATTAAATACAGAAAAATCACATTTTCTCCTCTCATGTCTTTATTGACATATGAGTGAAGTCACATAAAAAATTTCAAGTTCATTTGAGTTCAATTTAGTGAGTTATGAAATTATTAAGCTTAAAGGGTAAAAAAAAATGGTAATTAAAAAATCTTAATCCTTAATTAAAACTTTAGGTTAAAAAAAAATTAACAAGTAAAATATTTGATCCTAATCTGATTTGGATGATTGAAATTTAAATAATTAAAGGGTAGATAACCATTAAGCAATTTAAAATGATTAAACTTTAATTAAATAATTGATTAAATTTGGAAGAATAATAAAATTGGAATTATTAAAATAGGGATATTATTAGGAAGAGATTTATTCTTAAATTTAAAAATCCCTAAATTAATTATCTCATTAATATTCAATTCTTAATTAAAATGATAACTCAAATTTAAAATATATTAAAAGACTTAATCATTAAACTAAAATTAAATTATTAAACTCTTTTAAAAATTTCAATTAAAATTAAAAATAAAATTAAATTAAAAATTAAATTAAATTAAGTAAATTAAATTGAAATAAATTAATTTAAATTAAATTAAAATTAAAAGTTGAATTAAATTAAAGATTAAATTAAATGAACAAATTAAATTAAATTAAATGACTAAATTAAATTAAATTAAATTGAATAAATTAAATTAAATTAAATTAAATTAAAAATTAAATAAAATTAAATCAAATTAAATTAAAATTAAATCAAATCAAATTAATTTAATTTAACATCAAATTAAACTAAATTGAATTAAATTGAATTAAATTAAATTAAAACTCAATTAAATTAAATTAAATTAAATTAAGTTGAATTAAATATAACATCACCAAAGACATAAAGAATTCAAAATAAATCTAAAATAACTTGAACACTATTCCAAATTTAAACCCATTAATGGAAATTAAACTAAATTACAAACCATTTGAACACCAATTTACCCTCAAAAGCTTCAGTTATCATAACACCTAAACGTAACATTAAATGAAATGTTACTTCATTTATAGGATATTCAAATGTCCTAGTTCACCGAGCAAGTTAACAAAACTTGAATCCCTGGACGATTAATTCATTTATATAATTAAACCCATTTGGACTTAAAACAATCCTAGAAATATTGAAAAGATGTTTAAGATTATTCTTAAGCACTTCCTCAATATGATAGGACATTTATAAGAACAATTGGACTTAATTGTTCTTTGATGAAGAAAATCGTCTTCAAACAAAATACAAAAAATCTAGACGTCATAGGAAATGACTAGCTATAGGATTAGGAATTTGGTAGAAAACCATAACCCTTACCTTAGCTTTACCTAGGAACTTGCTTAAATATTCTAATTGTGTTTTAAGTGCAGCTTGGGATGACGGGAAGACCCTCCGGGTACGCTTTTATTTTATTGCAATTTACTTTCTTGCAATTTACATTATTGCAATTTCATTAATCGCATCGCACTTACTTTTCTTGCATGATAAACAACCTGTTGCATGAAAACCCACACCTTTAGGATAGTCCCTAAAACTGAAACCAAAACTAAGTTAAAAGTCATTGCAAGATAAAATTCACCGCCACAACATTTCAAAATATAAAACAACTCAAAATTTAATCACAAACAGAACACAAAACTACAATTACAACTAAATTAAAACGTCCTGTTGGATGATCGAGAATACCTCGGATGATGTAACCTACGTGTTGCTAACGGGATTTTCCACGGTCTAAATGAAAGTATGGAACTCATTCAGTTGAGTTTAGCAAATTCATCTGGACTAAGTGAATCCGATAAAAATAATGATGCCGGAAGGATGGAACCGTGGGATCTTAACCGGTGTCGTTATAATCAACTTTAAGATTTGCTTTAATTAAAATATTGAAAAACACCTGGAAATTAAGATTTTCTCTAAACCAAAACACTTTTCTCATCCCCTGATTTATGACTTCTAAAACTAAACCTCTGCAATAACAAGGAGCTCGGAGCATGGTGGGCAGCACGGCCATCGTCATCAGCAAAACTTGAATCTACATCAGCAAAACTTTCCTAGAATTAAACAACAAAGCCATAGGACTTTGAGGTAGTTTGCCTAGTGCAACATAAATCCTCAACTCTTCGTTAGGCATTTGCATTGCAAATTAAGCCCTAACCGGTCTTAGGATTCCGAGGTAGTCGTCTGACACGACATAAACCCTCACATCTTCGAGGCTATTTGTGTGATTTTATCATACAAATATAAGTCCTAATTAATTAAAATAGACAAGATCAAAACATTTAAACAAACATTAGGACTTTCCTAAATCCAAGCCAAACAATAGGATAGTCGGGAAATTACCGAAGTTCGCTTCGAATCTGTGATTTCTCCTACCTTTCTTCCTTTGGATTCTCAAAACAAAATGTTCCAAATTTGTTCCATTCCCTATTGAAATTCCAAACTTCAATCCTTTGAGGACTTAAACTTTGAAATTCTTGAGAGTAGAATTATTGATTATTATCGAGAGTTTTCTTAGGTGATTCCCGTCACTTAAGATGTAATTAACTATAGAGGCTTGCCCTTATAGGGAATTTTAAAGAACCTGAGTAATATAAACCCCGTTTAATGCTTTCATATTAAGCGAGGGAATTTGTCGGCTTATAAAATTGGTTCGCAGACCAAACGGATGTCACAAATCTTCTAGTTTATTTAATTGAGCCCCACCGTCAAGCAGTGTGTCTATCCCTAGGGATAGATACACGGTTTGTGGTGCGGTGCTCGTTTATATAAACTATTTGGGATGTGAGATCGGTTTAATCTCATATCTTAAAACCTTCAAATTTAAAATTATTTTCAAAATCAAACACTACTTTTCAAAATTATTTATTTAAATTAAATTAAAAATTCGCCGCACAATTTCTGTTAGGCGACCCCCTTTTCAAAATAAAACACACAACCTAAAAAATAAGCCGTACAGTTACCAATCTTAGGACCAAATTGGGGATCTCAGTCTGTCACCCTAAAACCTCCAATTTGAAGCCCATCAAAATACATTTCTCTATTTATTTGCACTCAATCCCCATGAACTATGCAATTCATTCACGGACATTAAATGTGGTTCCACTTTGTTGAGAATTACACCTCCCCTTTCGGGTCAATGCAATTACAACAAATTTTAACACTACAACAGGCATTCCAAAAAAGAAGAAAGAGTAAGAGAAAGACATCACAAAGCACGAAGAAAACACAAAGCAAAACTTCATTTCAAAGAAAATCCATAAAATAAGTGTTTACAAAACCATAAGATGATGAAGAACACAATACTTAGTATTTTTTTCCTTGAAAGAAAGATGAAAATCTCCCACACAAAGTCTCCCGTCGATCCATGCAATGCTAGAACATTCCCTTACATATTCTCTCAAAATCCCCTCTCCAATCTCTCTAAAAAGGTAGAAATCTACATTTCTACTCCTATTCTAAGATCTCTAATCATTCTCTATGTTTTTCTAACTTCTACTCCTCTCTTTTTGGCTTCAAATTTGGTTTAAAATAGTGTAGGGACGAATTTCCCAAGAGGTGCATGAAGAAACCTTCCAAAAAGCGTCTAGATTCAATGTATTTGGCCAATAACCGCTCATGGCACCGCCGACGCCGTACTTGGGCGCTGTCGGCGCCCAAAAATCGTGGTCACGGGTTCCTGGCACCGCCGGCGCCCTATTCTGCACAGATCTACCATTTTGCTCTGTTTGGCTCCGTTTTAGCTCTAATTCGGCCCATTTTAGTTGTGTTGCATTCCTAACAGATAGCCCTACAAAATAAGCATAAAAACAACATTTCTTTAAAGTGTAATGTCATTCACAAAAATGCAAGAAGTGTAAAAGAGATTAAGCGTAGAAAGACATACCGAAAGGTGTTAGGCCAAAATTTGCTTTCTTGCTCATTTTTGCTCCAAATTGCACCGTTTTTGCTTCATTTTCTCAAATCACCATTTATTGTATCTAAAACCAAAAAACATACAAAATACCTTCCTTTAAAGCGTATATATTTTAGGCATGACAATAGGCCTCCAGCGGCGCTGGATAGGTCGTCGGCGGCACTACCCCGATGATTTAATTCAAATGCTCTCTGGAATTGGGTGCCGGTGGCGACAATTGTGTGTTGTGCAGAGCCAGTGTGCTATTTTTGCCAAATTACCTCTTTTTGCTCCAAATTCACTCATTTTTGCTTTCTTTTACACCAATCATGTAAAATCATCATACCTATAGCAAAACATGAAGAATACCTTCCTTTGAAGTGAAATATCACCAAAAATAAGTACAAATTATATTTAAAAAATCTAACCTATTTTTGGTGCATCAAGATCTCGTCGGACCGCGATTTCATCCATATGAAATAGATGAAACCGTGTGCCACATGGCAGTCCGCGTAGAATCCCTGCCCAACTAAGTGGAGCTCATATACGTTCGACGGATCCGATGATCCAGCCAGCACTTGGGTGGATAAATAAGAAAATATGGATTTTCTTATTAAATTAAATGCTGAAATCTTTGAAAATTCATAACTTGACACAGAAAAATCACAAAAATAAACTAAAAATACCTCTGGATTTAGGAGAATAAAGAAATTTTTTAATTAAAAATTATAAAAACAAAATTTGGAATTAATGAGTTATATTTAATTTTTAATTGATTAATTACTCTCTCGAGTAATTAATTAATTAAGAATTATTTATAAACCCAAAAATTATGAATTTTTCACACAATAATCTTCTCATGCTTGGGGACATTCTGTGATTTTTCTGAATCCAAGGTAAGTCTCTAGGATTAAATATATGATTTTCAATCCTAGAATGTGATTATTTTCAAAAATAATTACATTGACTAGGAATTTAAAAATAAAATTTGGAAATCCTCATAAACTTTAGGGTGATAAATTTGAATTCTAAAATCACATTTTATAACCCTTGAAAATTTTGAAATGACATTTTTTGACTTTTAGGGTAAAATTTATAAAATTGAAAATTATAAATTAAATCCTAAAATTTTCATAAAAGGTATAATTAATATTAACAAAATTTTAATATCTAAGTTTAAACCATTTTAAACTTAAGATGAATCCTTAAATCTTAGTTTGGTTAGGTTTAAATACAACTTAAACCTTTAAAAAGCCTAACTAAACTTAATCAATGTCCCTAAACCATAATCAAAATAGGTTTAATACAAACTAAACCTAATTAGGTCTAACACAACATTAAATCTAATTAATCTCAATTAAGCCTTAATTAAATTAGGTTCTAATCTAGCATTAGATTTAATTAACCCCAATTAGGTCTTAATCACATTAGGTTTAACTCAATAAGCCCAAATTAGGTCTAACCCATCATTGGACCTAATTAAACCTATTAAACCTTAATTAAATTAAGTTTAATATAAATAAACCCTAATTAGGTCAAAAACACCAATTAGATCTAATAAAACCCATTAAACCATAATCAAATTAGGTTTAATGCCATAAACCCTAATTAGGCTTAAGACACCAATTAGACCTAATTAAATCAAGTTAAACCTTAATCACATTAGATTTAATTTAATAAACCCTAATAAAGCCTAAGACGTCAACTAGACCTAATTAAATCAAGTTAAACCTTAATCACATTAGGCTTAACTTAATAAACCTTAATTAGTCCTAAGACATCAATTAGACCTAATTAAGTCAAGTTAAGCCTTAATCACATTAGGTTTAACTTAATAAATCTTAATTAGGCCTAAGAAACCAACTAGACCAAATTAAATCAAGTTAAACCATCATCACATTAGGTTTAACTTAAAAAATGCTAATTAGGCCTAAGACACCAATTAGACCTAATTAAATCAATTTAAGTTTAATCACATTAGGTTAGGCATAAGACGCCAATTGGACCTAACTAAATCAAGTTAAACCTTAATCACATTAGTTTTAACTTTATAAACCTTAATTAGGCCAAAGGCACCAATTAGACCTAATTAAATCAAGTTAAGCCTTAATCACATTAGGCTTAACTTAATAAACCTTAATTAGGTCTAAGACATCAATTATACATAACAATATCAAGTTAAACCTTAATTACATTAAGTTTAACTTAATAAACCCTAATTGGGTCTAAGACACCAATCAAACCTACTAAATCAAGTTATGTCTTAATCACATTAGGTTTAACTTAATAAACCCTAATTAGGTTTAACCCAACATTAGACCTAATTAACTTAAATGAAACCTTAATCAAATTAGATTTAATAAAACTAAACCTAATTAGGTCTAACCCAACGTTAAACCTAACTAACCTCAATTAAAACTTACCCAAATTACGTTTAATTAACCTGAACCTAATTAGCATAACCACAATTAAGTCTAATTAATCAATTAAACCTTATCCAAATTAGATTTAATTAACCTTAACCATAATTAAGTCTAATTAATCAATTAAATCTCACTCAAATTAGGTTTAATTAACCTTAACCTATGCTTAGGTTCAAACCAACTTGAACCTAAGTCAAACATACCGTTTAGGTTCAACATACATTGAAACTAACTTTAACCTATACTTAGGCTCAAACCAACTTGAACCTAAGTCAAACTTAAACCTTTTAAGTTCAACATACATTGAACCTAACGTTAACCTATGCTTAGGTTCAATCCAATTTGAACTTAAGCTAAACTTAATCCTTTTAGATTCAACATACATTGAACCTAACTTATACTTAGGTTCAACCTAACTTGAACCTAAGTCAAACTTAAACCATTTAGGTTCAACATACATTGAATCTAACTTCAACCTATACTTAGGTTCAACCTAACTTGAACCTAAGTCAAACTTAAACCTTTTAGGTTCAACATACATTAAACCAAACCTTATCTTAGGCTTAGCTTCAATCAAATTTGAGCTTAAGCTAAACTTAAACCATTTAGGTTCAACATAAATTGAACCTAACTTCAACCTTTACGTAGTTTCAACCCAACTTGAACCTAAGTCAAACTTTAACCTTTTAGGCTCAACATACACTGAGCCTAACCTTATCTTATGCGTAGGTTCAATCAAATTTAAACTTAAGCTAAACTTAAACCTTTTAGGTTCAACATGCATTGAACCTAAACGGTACTTAAGTTCAACCCAACTTGAACCTAAGTCAAACTTAAACCTTTTGGGTTCAAAATACATTGAACCTAACTTCAACCTATACTTAGGCTCAACCCAACTTAAACGTTTTAAGCTCAACATGCATTGAACCTAACCTTGACCTATGCTTAAGTTCAATCATTAAGCCAAACATAACCTTTTAGGTTCAACATACATTGAACCTAACCTATACTTCGAATCAACCCAAAGTTAAAGTTAAGTCAAACATCTAGGTTCGACCAACATTAAACTTAAACTCAATATTCAACTCAAATTAAATCAAACCCAGCCAAATCTTTAGGCCCAACTGACATCAGGACCTAAAACTCTAAGTCTAATCTATACTAGACTTAACCAAATTTCTTTAGGTCCAACCAACATTAAGACTTAAACATTAAGTCTAATTTAAATTTAGACTTAGTCAAATTTCTTAAAACCTTTAGATTCAAAAGACATTTGAATCTAAATTCCTAAATATAATTCATATTAGATTTAACTAGAAAATATTAGATTCAAACAACATTGAATCTATGCCAAGTCTAATTTATATCAAACTTAATTCAAATCCTTTATATTCAAAAGACACTGCATCAAAATTCCTAAATCTAATTCATAATAGATTTAACTTGAAAATATTATATTCAAACGACACTAAATCTATATTGCTAAGAATAATTTATATTAGACTTAATTCAAAATCTTTAGATTCAAAAGAAATTGAATCTAAATTCCTAAATATAATTCATATTAGATTTAACTCAAAAATATTAGAATAAAACGAAACTAAATCTATATTACCAAGTCTAATTTACACTAATCTTAATCCAAAACCTTTAGGTTCAAAAGATATTTGAATCTAAATTCCTAAATCTAATTCATATTAGATTTAACTCAAAATCATTAAATTCAAACTACACTAAATCTAAAATTTTCAAGTCTGATTAGATCTTACAGACATTAGATCTAAAAAAACTTGACTCCTTTCTTTAGGTCTAAATTACATTAGACTTAAATAAAAAAATCAAAACTAACATATAAAAATCAGTCAAAATGACACATGAAAAATTTTAATTTGTTTAAAAATCATAAACAACTTAAAATTTTCCAACCTAAAATTCGAAAAGACATTAAGACTTAAATGAAACCTTGCTAAGATCACTGAATGCAACTTAAACCTTAACATTCTTAATGTACAAAGATTTCTTGGGTGATGTAATCCTAGTTGTTGGCAAGAGACTTTCGGTCCTGGTTAAACACCTTTCGGACTAAGTTGATTAAGGCAATTGATGACCCTGGAATGGCAGAGCCATGGACATCTTGACTAAGTTGTCTTAAATAAATAAAAATTAACCAACTAAAATAATTTAAGGAAATAAAATTGACATTACTCTGACACAAATTTTCTTGCAAGTTGAAGATAAGTTTCACTTTCGATTCACTTTGCATGTTATTAGGGTGTGCTAACTCTATTTTGCAGGGTGACATTCTGAAGATAGGACAAATAACAACCCAACAAAACAAAAAAAAACCAAAAACAACATCAAAACAACGACATTGACAAAATAAAACAAAACAACACATTGACAAAATAAAATCAAAATAACAAACAACGAAACAAAACCTAAACATTTAGGATAATCACAAAACCTAAACTTTTAGGATTACCACTAAACAAATACAAACTACAAGACAAAATAATAATAAAATGACAAACAACAAAATAAAAAAAATACATACATAAAAATTGACATTAACAAAATCAAACCTTTATGGTAGTACATAATACTTAGAATTCTATTACCCCTAGGATTAAACATTGAGTTTTATTTCATTGTTTTTGAAATTTCTTAGAAAACAAGTGTTAACATTAATTAGGAGTTTTCTTAGATAATCCTAATTTTTTAAGATGTAATTAACTATAAGAGCTTGCTCCTATATGAGATTTAAGAAATCATGATAGGTATCATACCTAAAAATCACTGGTTATCAAAATTTTACATGTGATTCTCCTTATTTAAAAATTTCTGGAATAAAGCATTCTAGAATTCCCTTTTGTAAGGATTATCACTAACATTTCTTACTCGACTGTTTTTTATATTATCAGCCCTTATTTTCTTCAAATTTCTTAACATTCAAGGATCCTTCACATGATCCAAAAAGATAAGATTTCTTGAAGACTAGGGTGATGTGATAGATAAACAAAGTAGCGACTCCCCCAAACAACGGCATTGACATTTCACACCTCACATCGACACAAGAGAATCTCAGCGGCAATGGATCGACGACGAGCCATCATCCCACAACTCTAGAATCATCAGTATGCAAGTTTATTTTGCATTTTTAATGTCTTTTATTGTCTTCCATTGCACTCACTTTTTACTATGTTATGTACCTGCCAAACCTTTAGGGTAAAGAACTGTGGTCTATTTACATAGGGTAGATCACTATAACACATAAACACATACCCTTTAATAATGATAGCAAGATGAATCGACCTAATAATAATCAAAATCAAAACACACGACAAAGCTACACAACAAAAAGCTTGGAGTCATCATCACCAAGGAGCTTGGAGCAAACATCGTGGGCAGGACGACGAGGATGTAAGTGAAGAACATCTTCAAGTGAAAAAACAAGGTCTTCTTCAACTAAACTTTCACTAGTAATTAAATAGCAAATCATAAGAATTCGAAGAAGTTCGTCAAGCATGGTATACATTGTCAATTCATCCTTAGTCTTCTGAATAATTATGTTGTGCAATATAATTCTTAGTTCTAAGGTTTTTGTTCGGTACGACATAAACCTTCCTATCTTTCTAGGCTATTTGCATGATCGGGATCATGTAAGTGTGAGCCCTAATTAACAAAAGTGGTTTGAAATATTAAAATAACATCATCATCTTCAAAGTCAAAGCCAAACAATAGGATAGTTTGGGAGGTTATGGAGGTTCACCACGAAGACTGTGATGTCCCCTACTATTCGTTCTTTTGGACTCTGATAATAATTCTCCTATTTCAACTATTCCCTGATGAATTTTTTGTGTCTTACCTTACAAACTAGTTCCTTGAATTTCTTGAAGACAAGAACCTCTGATCATTATTTAGAGCATTCTTTGGTGACTTTGATCGTTTAAGATATAATTAACTATAGAGCTTGCTTGTATAGGGAACTAAAGAAAACCCAGGTAAAATAAACCATGCTTAATCTTCATTATTAAGAGGGGAATCTCTCAGTCACACGATAGGTTCATAGACCAAAGAGATGTCATAAATTACATAGTTTACAGAATCGAGCCCACTGTCAAGTTGTATGCCTATCTTTCGGGATAGCATATTACTTGTGGTGCTAGGCTCGATTACTTAAATACAAGATCTATTTAGTCTCATTTTTTCCAAAGTTAAAATACTACTTTTCAAAATAAATATCACACATACACACACACAATATATATATATATATATATATATAAAATTATTTTTCAAAGCAACCGACAGATTACACAAGCTCAAACACCGCAACACGCGTGAAAGTTGTCTGACAATAGTAGAGGGTCATAACATTGAATTCAAAGAGTTGAACCTTGAAGAGCATTCTCAGTTGGATAAATTTTATTGTAGGATGGCTAAAAAATAATCTACTCTTCTTTTCATGAGAGACCCAAGCATTGCAAGGGAGATAATTGACTCTATGGTATCACTCGTAGGAGTGCCCTAAAGGGAAGAGTAAGAAGATAGTATTATGTAGGATAGTGACCCAATGAGTTAAATCCTAAGCCTAAAAAACTTAAAGATAATCAAATTAAGGATTTAGAAGATCCTGAGTTATCTTATAGTGTCCCATTTCTTGCAACATGTGAGGAAAAGACTGATCTGTAAATAAGAGAATTAATTGGGAGGAATTTGGAATTAAAAAACATCCTCTGGAATGATCATCAAAATAAACCTCCTACATATTGATTAAAAGACTACTACCGAACTAAGAGGAAAAAGTTGCAAAAAAAATTAAATTCAAGGACATAGTAAAAACTCCATGACCAAAAAATATTGTGTGAATGATTGGGGATTACTAAATTAGACTTTTGATTTTGGAGGAAGCCTTTTTCATCAAGCTGAGAACGTTAAACCAAGTGTTATCTTGGGAGACAACTCAAGTGTTATCTGATTTATTGAGCATGTTTATACTTCTGTATTTATTTTTAAATTTGTTTTAAAATCTGCTATGAAATTTGCTTTGATGTTTTCTTTGAATTTTTATTTGGATTAGTTTAAGTCTTGTCTTTATATATAATTGTCAATTCAAAATGGTGGGGAAGGTGTTAAGAACCCCAAATTTTTTCTTCTTCTATACTTTTACACCTTGCCAAACTTAAAGTGGGATAAAGGTTTATTGTTGTTGTTGTTTCTGTTCTTTTATACCTCATCTGATTTGTGTAATGTTATATATTTCATATTGTTGTATTTTGAGATTATTGTGACTGCTCATGTATTTACCATATTTTATACTTACTTGTTGTACCCATGGTTAGTTTTATCTACAAGTTACATATTCTATGGAAAAAAACCATGTTTGGGGGGGGGGGAATATTTACCTTTTTTGTGGTTGAGAGTAGCTTGCATAAATCATTAAGAGATTAAATGTTAATAACTTAAATCTTGATAGAAATTTTGATTTATTCAAATTGTTTATCAAATGTTCTATTAAAAGAGAATAAATATCACTTGCGAAAGATTAACCTCATTGTTTTAATAATGAGGTTTCAAAACATAACAAATTCTAACTGTACTAAAAGAATTCTCAGGATTATTAAAAAGTTGTAATTAAAATATTAAGTAATAAAGTAAATATGTTTTAAGTATTCTAAGTTATTTTAGCCAATTTAATGTTGTCTTAAGTCTTAACTGAAAAGATAACATAAAGGAGTGACATTAAACAATCTTTATTTGAGATTTATTTCTTAAGCAATGTTAACCTTCTTCATACATAAAATGAAATAAGAAATATATTGTTGACCAGATATAATAATTCTCAGAAGAAAAAGAAAAAAAAATAAAATAAAAGAAGAAAGAAGAAAAAGAAGAAAATACTTGAGGCTGGCATGACAAATTTAATAGAATAAAGAGCTAAGAGGGTGTCTAGTAGAACATAAGTGATAAAACTTTCTCATGATTCTTTAATGAAACTCATCTAGGGTTATCCTCAAAAGAAAAGTTAAGCAGGATTAAGTTGGCCAATTTCATTGAAATTGCTTTTCAAACATTATAGGTTAATGAATAAATTTTACGCATCACCAATTTAAGAATCCTTGGGATCTCTTAAGGGCAGAATGAACAAAATTAAGGAAAAGATCAAATTGTTAGCCATTAAGAACAATTGACCTTAAATCACATTTAAACAATTTTAGTTGACTTTGACAAACAAGTTGAATAAATTAGAAACCTACATGAGTACCCTTTTTTTATAGGGCCCCAACTGAGCTAAGAAATTACTTGAGGGAAAATAATGAGGTAATTTTAGGTGTATTGGCACGAGTCAATTTTACAAGCTTTTACTTATGTGTTATCATTATTTTAAATCTCTATTTCATCTCATGTTTTATAATTTTGTACTTATTGAGGGTTCTGTGTGCAATTTTATAAGTTATATGTGTCAAACATGTAAAATGGAGTCAAAACGGGCAAAATAGTCTTTTTTGTGTAGTCACACCTGATCTGACTGTGATCATGCTTGATGTGGTCCTAACCACTCTAAATATGGAATGGAATGCCAGTTTCGGGCATTACCATCTGGTCTCAAGCATGGTCACGTTGCTTGATCGTGAGATCCCATTTTGGAAGGTATTTTCATGTCTATTTTTACTACATCTTTAAAAATGGAAGCTAGAGCATGAAAAGAAGGAATATTTTGGAGAGGAGAGATCTAGAATCGACTTGGGGCACCAATATTTGGGATTCTTAAGAGTTTTAGCTATGTTTCCTCTTCTTCACTTAGTTTTGAGGTCCTAAGGATTCATTCTACCTTTTGCTTTGGATTGTTCTTATATGTTTGGAGAGGTCATTGTATGAGGGAGGAGTCGATTGTTGTTGAAGAGGGAACAAATAATTTTGTAAGTGTATTGTTCTCAATTTTCCTTGCAATAATGGTTTTGATGGGATGCTTTTTCTAGGGTTTTTTCTTTCAGGCATAGCTAAACTCCCTTTTGCACCTCAGTGATGTGTGAGAAGTTTTTTGTGATTTTCTTGAATAATTTATTTTCCTGTATCATTTTCCTGAAAAATCAATGTTTTTGGTTGTTGTGTTAACCATAGAGTTTAATTTACTTATGTTCTGACAAGTTAGGATGTTTAGTGTATTTTGAGATCTGTGAATTTTACCTATTGCATAGAAGAACAAAATGGTTAACCACAAAATTGAGGCAACAATCGATATATTTTATCTGGGTTTTGTAACCATGAAAGGGATCAAAACAAGTCTGCAAGATGCCATGGGGATTGAGGAAGCCTCAACATCATGAATTATAGCTTTCTTTTGACGTACCATAGGCCTAACGAGGACTTTCTATACTTCTTGACAACTACCACATAGGGAATGTCTACGAAAATCACCAACCACCACATCACCTTAATCACGAAGGCGTAAGCCTTACATACCTTAAAGAATTAAGAGTTACCTGCCATTTTTTTTAGTATTTTATGAATTTGTTATATTTTGTTATTGTTTTTAATGGGATTTTATGAAACTACCTCTTGTTTTAATAATGATAAACTAGGTTTAGATGTATAGCAAACTAGAATTTTTCCCCCCAGAATAATATTTAATTCTTTTTTAATCAGGATCAATACGCGATATGATCCCCTGATATTTATACTTACAAATATGATATGAAAATTAGCAACGGCACCAAAAACTTGGTCCCGTCTGATAGATATATGTGTAACGGATGCCAGAAACTTGGTTCTACTGGATAAATGTGCTGATGATTTAAGATATGAAAATTATGATTTTATAATATAGGATACTACACATGTATACGTATCGTTTATCAAGTAATATATGACTTTTTGATTAAGCCCCGATATATCGAACCCATAGGGAAAAGTTGAAAATCTTTAAAGGAATTTAGAAAATTATCTTTTTAATTTCTTTAATTGTTTTTGAAATAGTATGTCTTGATTTTGAAAAGTTTTAGAAAGTTGATTTGTCTTTTTGAAATTTTCTTAATAAAATGCTAAGCAATGAAAGTAAAGGTTTCAATAACTAATAACACTGGATATAAAAATACTATTAACTAAAATACATTTTTCTTTCCTTTCATGAAGTAATAATAATTCTTAAAGTATTGTTGTGGAAGTAGTTAAATTTTGTTGTGACAGATAGAAGCAAATGTGTTCTTTACCCTTACTTGGTTCTATAAAGAACAAAGATTAATTTGAAATTTATACTATTCTGAACATGGTTAGGCGGGGAAGATACCGGTCTCTCACTCTAGAGTTCCCTCGATTCCCACCACACAGGGGCTAACTTCTCATAACAAAACTCAAAACTTCAAACTAAATTAGGGGGTTTTAGCCTCGTCACTCTAAAATCCTCTAATTTTACTCCCTTCTATAAAAATATCTTCTAATATTACATTCACTTGTATGGACTACAGTTCTCACCCATATAATTGCATGTGATTCCTACTAACTTTAATGAGATAATACCGCATTGGATCTTACATAATCTCAAGAAATTTTATAACTTAACATGCCAAATTAATAAGTAAACAAAGTTCTCAGAATCAATCTTCACAACTTCTTCCAGCTTTTAAACACTGATACATTCCACAACAGTTCTCTTTAAATTAATTACTTCTCCATTTTAAGAAAGAAAAAGATAAAGTAAACTACTCATAATGCACTGGGAAAAATATAAAAACACATTGATTTGAAATTAAAAACGATAAGAAAAATAATAAACGAAAGCAAGTATTGATAAAAAAAATAAAAGTAAACACTTATCTAAAAATCCTTTCCACAAGACTAAGGAAGTTCCTCTGAAACTTTGACTCTTCGCTAAACTACTCCTTAGAGCAAGTCTCCGAACTCCGATGACTCAGAATACAGACTTCAGACTTCAATAAAAACTAAACTAAAAGAAAGAAAAGAAGTGGGAGAAGAACTCTTAACTCTGACCCTTTTCTCCTTTCTACTCTCTACTTCTACTCTAAATAAAAACTTAAAATGCAGTGGAAGAATCTCCTAAATTCCTCTCTTCGAAATACAGTGAAAGCCTTTTCAATTCTTCACTTCTAAGACTCTCTTTAAATAGTGAACCAAAAGGTGCCTTGGTGTCTCTTCAAAATGTGTCCAGAGTCAATGTATCTACCAAGGAACGTACCCCTTCATTCAAATTTGCCGCCCAAAGGAAGTTATGGACGTTACCACCAAGAGTTGCATCCATTCCCTTTTGAATTTGGCGCCAAATCTAATTAAAGTTTGATTTATAACTGTGGCGGCTAAGCGCCGGCCCAGCGGCGCTTAGCCGCCAGTGCCAAATTTTTTATTTTTCATTTTTTTGCTCCAATTTTGCTCCTTTCATCATGACCATCTATTTTCATCATACCTGCAAGAAAAACACAAAATACCTTCCATTAAAGTGCAATATCATTAAAAATAGGTATAAAAATGTGCATAAAATTACTATATATTTTAGGTGTATCAAAATCCCCCAAACTTAAAATGTTACTTATCCTCAAAGTGACGAGTTAATCTCATAAAATATTTTAGCATGCAAATTATGTAATGAGTTTCTTAGGAAGATAACAGAATTTTGTTCTAGAAATGGAATAGTCCAATTTAGAAAAAATTTCGGTAATTAAAACCAACTTAAAATTTAGAAAGTTCTTAAGTAAAAGAAAATGATAAATATAAGTCTCTATCTAATTCAGAAATATTTGTAGATTTTTCAAAATATAGGATTCAAACATTTATTTTTCTCACCTAAAAATATTTATTTGAAAAATAATTTTACTTACTATATTACAACTTTAAGCTTTAGATTTTCTCTGACCTTATATCTTAAACTTTAGGTATGAAACCAATTTTTGATTAGGCCCTTAAATCCTTAAGCTTCTTCTCCCTTTTCATATACTATTTTTCACTTTTTCTCTTCTCTCTTCTTTTTTTTTATAAGGTAAGGATTACTATATCTGGATAGGCCTTTAATGATTTTGAATTCCACCCTTCCATTTAAACAAAAGGTCAGATATACACCTTTCACTTAAAAATCATAATAATAGTATTTGAAAATTACTCTTCAATAAAATAAATTTAAGCTTTGAAGAATAAAAGTCAAATCTTTTATTTATCCAAAAATACAAAACTTCTTACTAAAGATAGTTTAACTTTATTTAACACCTCTTCATTAAGAGAATTTTAACTTTAAGTTTTCATGATTACTATAAATTTTAACTAAATTCTTTTATTCGTTTCTATATTCAAAATTTTTGTTCCCTTAACATAACTTCATGTACATAATTGTTCTCAATCAACAGTAAGATTTATTTTTAAGTATTCTTGAGAATCAAATAAAATTTTAGGTTTTTGAAAATCTTTGTTTTTAAAATCCCCCCAAAACTTTAATTTTTAGTTAAGATAAAACATTTAAGCATAAGAAATGATACATGGGTGAGAAATAAAAACTGACATATCATGCTTACAGGAATTTTAATATCCTAATATGCAAGTATAACAATTTAAATAACAGGAGTAAAATGAAATCAAATTTAGTTTTTCAAACAATTTTTTTTTATACAAAGAAAAGTAAAAATTTCAAAAAGACTTCTACAGTAGTGGAGGTTTTCAAAGCAAATACACACCAACTAAAATAAAACACGGATAACAGATAATAGAGGAATTTGAAGAATTGTAAACATGTAGTTTTCCTAAGTAGAAGTTCCTAATAGTGGTTTATAATCTCCTAACAGTTTTTGAATTAAAGTACACACTATTAAAAACCTTGACATAACATACACATAAAAAACATTTATAATTACACACTACCACACAGCAACATATAAATCCATAATAAAACTACAACAATACCTGAATATGCATAACAGATAAATAGTATAACTACAATCTGCATACTATCAAGGTTTACATCACAATACAATCATCAAACAAAATACTAGATGAAGCATACAAAAACACAACACAACAACATAATAACTAAAACAAACACACATACAACTACTATTCATCCTCATCATCATCATCATCTTGCTCGTTCCAATCTCTAGATGGCACATAAGGTATATAGAATGGATGAGGTGGCATCTCAGCACTCTAATCTCATCTAATCAGTCTATCCAAGTATTGCTGATAATTCTCCTCATATTCATCATGTTTGACAATATATCTCTCAACATTATCCAGCTTACCATCCATATCTCTCACACGCTCTCGAGTAAGACTCACTTTTTTCAAAATCTTTCTTAATAAACCAGTCTGTGAATCAGTTGATGACGAAGTACATGAAGTAGAAGCATGAGAAGTAGAAGCACGAGAAGTAGAAGCAACAGAAGCAGAAGCAGTAGAAGCCCTACCAAATCCTCCTCTCCAACCAAACTCTGAATGTACAGTGTAAGTACCAACGTTTACACTAGTAATTGGTCTTAATGGTTGAAGTACCTCTTCCCAGGTTTTAAACTTCACGCCAGATCTTTCACAAAGTGAACGAATCAAGGAAGGAAATCTCATACCTGAAGTTGTGGTTGATCTATCACAGTTCAAAACATAATCATAAATTATCCCTCCAATATCAATAGGCTTCCCATGCTGAATACAATGGTTCAACACCGCTCTTTCTCTCGTCACTTCACTAGTGCGACTTGAAGGTAACAACTTAGATGAGATAAAATAATTTCATGCCTTAGAAATGACATTCAATTTGGAAGCAGGAAAGTTCACTCTTCTATCTTTTATAATTTTCCATAATCCTCTTCTATCAGTCAGAAACTCCATAATCTCATCTAATTCTCTTTCCGAAGGATCATAGTTAGAATAAAAACAAAACATATCAGGAGGTAGTCCATAAAAGGTATTGATTGCTCTTGAAGAAAAGTTTACTTCATGCCTCCTAACCATCTCCTGATTTTCCTCTGCAGCAGGTAAATTTGCATAAAATTCTCTTACCAAAGAAACAACAGCAACAGCGGAGAAGCAACAGTAATTCTGTCAGTTTCTTCTTGCAATCATATCTTCAATCACCTCTCCTGACTAACTAAATACTCGCTCAGGAATCAACTTACGTGATTGCAATGCATCGACGTATCGTTCCTCAGCCCTCAAACTAACAAATTTGTCAGAATCAAACTTCATCTTATCTCGAGCGCTCTTTGACTTTGGAGCCATCTTTAAAAATTCACGAAAAATTCACCATAAATTCCAAAATCAAACTAATCCTGCTAAATTATCTTCCAAAAGATATTTTCACTAAATCCAAGCAATTTATCAAGCTTTTCCTCAAATTTTCACCATGAATAGTGATTTTAAGATTTTCCATAATGTACTCGAAATACATGGTGAAAATAAAAAAATTTTACTTACGAGTAGTGCTCTTACCTCAAGGAATCCAAATCTAACAATTTTTGTTGAGATCGGCTCTTAAATGATCCACAATATGATACCCTAGGCTCCTCTTTCATGGCAAAGCAAAGGTTGAAGACGATGGGGCGGTTGAAAATGGCAATTTTTGGGTTTTTAACTTTCGGGAATCAATTTTCGCGAACTGGCGCCTAAGCGCGAACTATCGGCGCTTGGCCGCGAAATCTGGCGCTTAGCCGCCAGTACCCAAATTTTTATAATTAAGGTATAAGCACTAAATCACTTTGTTAATTACCCTTAATTAGTCCACAATAATTAATTCTCTTCTAATACTCCAAATTAAAGTTTAATAACTATTGATTCCACACAAATTTCACAAAACACAAACTTATATTCAAAACAAACATAACATTTAATACGACACTAGAATTTCTATCCAAACATAAAGGATAAAATTCTCAAAATACAAGACACTATAATATTAAATTGATAAGTATACATCTCTAAGATGTACCTGTCGGCATATTTTTAGGTTGTGTTTTATTTTGAAGAGGGTCGCCTAACGTAAATCATGTCGGAGAATTTTTAATTTAATTAAAATAAATAATTTTAAAAGTAGTATTTGATTTTTGAAAATAATTTTAAATTTGAAGGTTTTAAGATATGAGATTAAACCGATCTCACGTCCCGAATAGTTTATATAAACGAGCACCGCACCACAAACCGTGTATCTATCCCTAAGGATAGACACACCGCTTGACGGTGGGGCTCGATTAAATAAACTAGAAGATTTGTGACATCTGTTTGGTACTGCGAACCAATTTTATAAGCCGACAAAATTCCCTCGTTTAATATGAAAACATTAAACGGGGTTTATATTACACAGGTTCTTCAAAATTCCCTATAAGGGCAAGCCCTATAGTTAATTACATCTTAAGTGACGGGAATCACCTAAGAAAACTCTCGATAATAATCAATAATTCTGCTCTCAAGGATTTCAAAGTTTAAGTTTTCAAGGGATTGAATTTTGGAATTTCAATAGGGAATGGATCGAGTTTGGAACATTTTGTTTTGTGAATCCAAAGGAAGAAAAGTAGGAGAAATCACAGATTCGAAGTGAACTTCGGTAATTTCCCGACTATCCTATTGTTTGGCTTGGATTTAAGAAAGTCCTATTATTTATTTAAATGTTTTGATTTTGCCAATTTTAATTAATTAGGACTTATATTTATATGATAGAATCATACAAATAGCCTCGAAGATGTGAGGGTTTATGTCGTATCGGACGACTACCTCGGAATCCTAAGACCGGTTAGGGCTTAATTTGCAATGCAAATGCCTAACGAAGAGTTGAGGATTTATGTTGCACTAGGCAAATTACCTCGAAGTCCTATGGCTTGGTTGTTTAGTTCTAGGAAAGTTTTGCGATGTAGATTCAAGTTTTGCTGACGACGATGGCCGTGCTGCCCATCATGCTCCGAGCTCCTTGTTGTTGCAGAGGTTTAGTTTTAGAAATTATAAATCAGGTGATGAGAAAAGTGTTTTGGTTTAGAGAAAATCTTGATTTCCAAGTGTTTTTTATGTTTTAATTAAAACAAATCTTAAAGTTGATTATAACGACACCGGTTAAGATCCCACGGTTCCATCCTTCGGCATCATTATTTTTATCGGATTCACTTAGTCCGGATGAATTTGCTAAACTCAACTTGAATGAGTTCCACACTTTCATTTAGACCGTGGGAAATCCCGTTAGCAACACGTAGGTTACATCATCAGAAGTATTCCCGATCATCCAACGGGACGTTTTAATTTAGTTGCAATTGTAGTTTTGTGTTTTGTTTGTGATTAAATTTTGAGTTGTTTTATATTTTGAAATGTTGTGGCGGTGAATTTTATCTTGCAATGACTTTTAATTTAAGTTTGGTTTCAGTTTTAGGGGCTATCCTAAAGGTGTGGGTTTTCATGCAACAGTTGTCTTATCATGCAAGAAAAGTAAAGTGCATTTGCAATAAAGTAAATTGCAATAATGTAAATTGCAAGAAAGTAAATTGCAATAAAATAAAAGCGTACACTGGAGGGTCTTCCCGTCATCCCAAGCTACACTTAAAACACAATTAGAATATTTAAGCAAGTTCCTAGGTAAAGCTAAAGGAAGGGTTATGGTTTTCTACCAAATTCCTAATCCTATAGCTAGTCGTCTCCTATGACATCTAGGTTCTTTGTGTTTTGGTACGAGGACGATTTTCTTCATCAAAGAATAATTAAGTTCAATTGTTCTTATGAACATCCTATCATATCGAGGAAGTGCTTAAGACAAATCTTAAACATCTTTTCAATATTTCTAGGATTGTTTTAAGTCCAAATGGGTTTAATTATACAAATGAATTAATCGTCAGAAATTCAAGCTTTGTTAACTTACTCGAGTGAACTAGGACATTTGAATATCCTATAAGTGAAGTAACATTTCATTTAATGTCCTATTTAGGAGTTATGATAACTAAAGCTTTTGAGGGTAAATTGGTGTTGAAATGGTTTGTGATTTAGTTTAATTTCCATTAATGAGTTTAAATTTGGAATAGTGTTCGAGTTATTTTAGATTTATTTTGAATTCTTTATATCTTAGGTGATGTTATATTTAATTTAATTTAATTTAATTTAATTTAATTTAATTTAATTGAGTTTTAATTTAATTTAATTCAATATAGTTCAATTTAATTTGATTTGATGTTTAATTAATTTGATTTGATTTAATTTTAATTTAATTTAATTATTTAATTTAATTTAATTTAATTTATTTAATTTAATTTAATTTAATTTAATTATTTAATTTAATTTAATTTAATTTAATTTAATTTTAGTTTAATTTAATTTAATTTAATTTAATTTTAATTTAATTTTATTTTTTAATTTTAATTGAATTTTTTTAAAAGAGTTTAATAATTTAATTTTAGTTTAATGATTAAGTCTTTTAATATTTTAAATTTGAGTTATCATTTTAATTAAGAATTGAATATTAATGAGATAATTAATTTAGGGATTTTTTAAATTAAAGAATAAATCTCTTCCTAATAATATCCCTATTTTAATAATTCCAATTTTATTATTCTTCCAAATTTAATCAATTACTTAATTAAGGTTTAATTATTTTAAAATTGCTTAATGGGTTTCTACCCTTTAATTATTTGAATTTCAATCATCCAAATCAGATTAGGATCAAATATTTTACTTGTTAATTTTTTATTAAACCTAAAGTTTTAATTAAGGGTTAAGAATTTAATTACCACTTTACCCTTTAAGCTTAATGATTTCATAACTCACTAAATTGAACTCAAATGAACTTGAAATTTTTATGTGACTTCACTCATATGCCAATAAAGACATGAGAGGAGAAAATGAGATTTTTCTGTATTTAATTTATTTATATAATTATTTTTGGTAGAAAATAGAGATTTTCAAGGAAAATTTAATAACATGACCAAGGGAAAGTTTCTGTCCTTAAGAAAATTAGGGGACATTCCTAATGACCAGAGAACCACTTGGACCAATTTTGGTGATTTTTTGAATTATATTATTTTTATTATAATTATTTTAAGTTTTGGAGTGTTAATTAATTTAAAAATAAAATAAATGTTGAAAAATGGATTTTATAATTTTCAAAAATCTCTCTGATATCAAGGAAACCAGAGAAGCAAATTTTGTAATTTTCTGATTTTTCTATAATTTATTATAATTATTTTAGTGAAAATGCTAGAAAATACATTTTTTTAATTTTAAAATTTCCTTAAAGCTTTAAAATTTAATATCTCACTAAATAGACCTAAGAAAGATGTGGGGTTTGTTCCTAAGTGATTAAAATTCAAAATGTGATATTTTGGTGAATTTTATTATTTTTGTGATTTTTATTATTTTTAATTATTAAAAATATTAAAATATTATTAAAAATCAACTTTTTTAGAAAATTGAAAATTTAATTTTCTTAGGTTTCCACGATATCAGAGAGGCCCCAAAACCAATTTAGTGAATTTTTGAAAGGTATTTTAAAAGTTATGAATTTTTAAAGTTTAAAATGGCTAAGTGGCTTAATCAACCCGATTAGTGGGGCTAACGAAGTCCAATTGACCTCAAACATTTATGGTGGATTCCTCTGATCCTAAAGGTCAGTGGAGAATTAATTTCAAGTCAATTTGATGCATGGTTAACTCTAATTAATTAAAGACCTATTTTGGGTTTTTAAGCCATTTAGGGTTGTTTTAAATGAACTAAGTCAAAACCTATTTTTCCTAGGGTTCTCTGGTCATAAGGAACATCACCAAATTTTCCTAGAATTTATTTCACAACATGCTATTTATTGGAATTAAAATACTCAAAACAGCAACATGAATTTGAAAAATCAATGACTTTTCATAGGGATGGCCTCCGACTTTGGAAAATTCAGGGAATGTTCCCGAATTCGGAGGCTTCAAAGCCACTATGGTCTCGTGCCATGGTGAATTGTATACATGCATGGAGAATTAAAATAATGCAGAGAGTAAATAAATTATAAAAAATAAAATACTTGATCAAATTAAATGATTTCTTTTCCACATTATTCTCCTCCGTTCATCTGAGCAAGAGGGTATTTTTATTTTATTTTTCGATTTTTCTACACGAGAGATATGAATTTTTGAAGTTTAGGGAATTAAATAAATAGAAAAATACCCTAATTTTCTATTTATCCACGCGGCGCCGCGTCGACCTCGGCGACTCCGAACGCACACGCGTAGCGCTCCCATTTGACGCCGCCACCTGAGTTAGCAGCCCGGGCCCCGCGGTTCTCGTACCGTCTCCTGGTCCGACGCCATCTGAGCCGTTCGTCCGCGCGTGTATTGAATGGACGGCATCCGTTCATCGTCCCGAGCGTCCTCACCCGAGAGCCGTCCACACTAAATCCCTAAGATCTCACTCGATACTCGATGGATTTTCATGTTCTTATGCTCTATGGATTCGTCTTGAAGAGACGAACACATCTATACGGTTAACATGCATTGAAATTAAGGCATTTGAAATGGAGAATCTCCGAATCTCGGGATAAAGAATTAGCTCATACCTTTGCTCGGAGAAGTGTGGCTTCGATCCGAGAGTTGTTGCACCTTCGATTGGGTCCCGGCGAAGCTCCATATGAGGTCTCCCGAGTACAGTGAATTGTCTAGGTTGGATTTCGACCAAGCCCGATCACAAAGCTTGGAGGTCGGAGCAAGCTGGGTGGCTTTGGAGATGGGGCTTTTGCTGGTGGACACCTTCCCTTCGTCCGGTGAAGGTGTAGAACCAATCGATTTGGGGAATTGGCTCATCTGTGGAGAAGTGTCCCGGTTTTGGGTGGAATTTCATTTGGGAAATTGGATTTTATCAGTGGGGATTAGGGCAAATTGACACTAGGGATCAACTGCTCTAAGGGTGGAGAAGGGTTTGGAACAATTTTGGCAGAGTTTCGGTAAGGTTTGTGCAACTCTCCTCTCATGGCCGAGAGGGGTGGAGTTTAAATAGGAGAGGGTGGAGGGCCTCCCGGGGGAGTTGAGGCATGGGATCGAGCTGCTCCGGTGAGGAGAAGAACGACCATGGTGGCCATTGGGCATGGGGCAACTCGGCGGTGAGAATTCCAAGCTTGGGCTCACATGATGCTCTCGGGTGTGGTGTTTTTCGGTGATCCGGGCGGTGGCCGCGAGCATGGGTCACCATCTTGACCGGGGAGGTCGGGGCTTGGCAATGGTGAAGTCAATTGGGCTTGGACATGTGTAAAGTGTTTGGATTAAAATGGAATGGGAGAGAGGCCATTTTGGCTTGAAATTGGTCAACCCATTGGTTTGGGTTGGGTGCACCTCCCCATGGCTGGTCTTGGGCTGAGAAGATCAGTTAGGCTAGCTGGTCAAGAGGTGGTGATGTCCTTATCCAAGAATATTTGGATTAAATCTTGGTTAAGGGAGACATGCTTAAGGCTAATGACTTTTAGGAGATGGTTAAAGGACCTCCTCCTTTTGCCATTAATGGCATGGTCACATGCCAAACTTTCATGGCTTCATATGGCTTGTGAATGGCTCATCCTTGGCTCCATTTGGCTTGGGAAAAGCTTGGGTCAATTTCATGGAAATGGGTTTTAAGAATTTTTGGTAATTTGATGGAAATTTGTATGAAACTTGATTTGGAATAATTTGATGGTGAATTTAGGACTTAGGTAATGGATTTAATTAAGTGGATGACAAATGGAGATGTCATGTGGGCTTTAGGGTAGATTTTGGGCCTTTGGATGTGGTGAAGTGGGCTTTTAGGAAAGTTTAAGGGAAATGGGCTTTTGATTTTAGGATGGGCATTTGGATAAAAATTTTGTGAAGAACTTTGTCAAATAAATGTCATAATTGGTTTAGGGATGTTCTATGAAGGGCTTGGAATCAATTTGATGTGATTTGGAGTTGAATTGGTTTGAATTTGGGTTTATTTGGTAAGTGGGCCTATATGGGTCCAAATGGGCCAAGTTGGGCTAATGTTGGGCTAGGGTTGAAATTGATGTAAAATTAATGTTGAGAAATATTTATGGGAGTGTTTCAAAGAGGTTTTGACTTTGGTTGGGCTTTGATTTTGGGGTTTGGGCTCATTTGGGTTAGGTTTGGGTTTAGGTCAAAATTGGGCTTTTTAACCTTTGGTTGAATTTGAGTGGGGTTTAGGTCTAAATTTGGGCAAATCATGTTAGTTTTTTGTTTGTGGGAATGTTAAGGAAGATTTAGAAAAGATTTGGGGTTAATTGGAATTGAATTGGGTGAGTTTGGGTTAGGTTTGGGTCATGGGTCCAAATTGGGCTTTAAGGCCAAAATTGAGATTGGATCCAAATGTCAATCAAATTGGGCTTGGATTTGGTCTAAATTGGTATTGGGGATGTTGAATTGAAGTTTAGAATTGAATTGGACCAAAATTGGGGTCAATTGGGTAGGTTTGGTTTGACATTGGGTGCACTTAGGGTTAAAATGGGTCAAATTGGGGGTTTTGACAAAAGTAGGGTAAATTGACAAAATTGGCCCATGGTGTAGTTGGACAAAATGAAATTGGGAATATTTGGGATTTTTTGGGATTTTCTGGGAATTTTCTGAATTTTTGGATTTTTTGGTCAATAGGGGTATTTTGGGTATTTAGAGGGTATTGGGAGGTTTTCTTGGAATTTTTGGTATTTTTGGTTATGGATGATCAATTTAAGTGATGTGGAAATGTTTGGGATTGATTTTGGAGAATTTTGGGTAATTTGGAAATTTTTGAGAAATTTGGGTAATTTCAAGGGTTTTGGGTAAGTTAGCGGGTGTAGGGTCCCGTGGGTCAAAAATTAAAAATTTGGGAAATTGAATATTGGGTGAATGTAAGTGGAAAGAAGTCATTTTGGTTGAGCCATGAAGCCATATCAAGCCCATATGAGCCATGAAGGGACTCATTTGAGGCATTCGACTATGTTGTTCCTAACCCTCTTGCCAAGGGCTTAGGGGTTAAGGACCATCCATGTGAATCACCCACATGAGTCAGGAGGTCAAGTTAGGTATGGGTGTGGTTTTAGGAGGTATGTGGAAGTGTAGTGTGTGTGAGAGTCAGCCCCTTCACCAGACCAGGCCACCCAGGGCAGTCCTAAGGCCAAAGAGTCCTATAGGAACTCATCCTTTAAACTTCCACATTTGATTTCACCCTCAGGTGATTAGGGGTCTACGGTCAAGTTTGTGGAGTTTGCAGGGAGTTAAGAAGTGGTTTGAATTTCTAAAAGGTGGGTCCCAATTCTAGTCCTCTAAGATAGTCAAAGGAAAAGCCTAAGGCTAGATCCTAAGTACTAAAAAGAAGAAGAGAAGACCTCATCAAAATTGAGGTCAACAGTACCCAACACATCATCGGGCATATATAAAAACACTAAACACATCAAACATGAACTCACAAGAATACTAACATAACACATTAAGACACTAAATAGATACAAACAAAACACATTTAATTCCACTCTCCATTAGGCGAAATATAACCAGGACAACTATTATTCTCATTTGACCCTTCAGGAATGTAGATTTGATAGAACGGGCGATCATTGTTCATTCTTATATCAACTTCTTCAATCCATTTATTTTTCACAAATATCACTTTATCTATTTCTTCCACATACCTCAAAGGATTGAATTGCATCTTGAGTTGCCATCCCATGTGATCCAGATGTAAGGTAATATCATTGATTTTTGCTTCCATTGAAGTCACTCGGGCTTCAATTTTTGCAATCATCTCTGCTATACCTTGAATACTAACAGCCAGATATCCATTAAATAACTCCTTAGCACTATCACTAGTGAACTTAATTTTATCAGAATCTTGCTTCTTCTTCATCTCGTTCTCCCAAAAAGACATGGTGCTCTTCAAAATTTTCTTCTTAGACTTCAAAAATGAAATTTGGACTTAGGGTAAGTGTTCTTATCAAGTCTACTCCCTTTTATAGACTCGGGAGATGCTAGAATATTCCCCTAGATGTTTAGAATCTTCTAAATAACTCCCATAACTTCTCCCCCAGGATCTAGGCTTCTAGATCCACATTTTTCACATTTTTATAACTGTGGCGCCTAAGCGCCAACTAGTCAGCGCTTAGCCACCAGTGCACATTTTAGCACAGGTTCCCTAAGTGTTCAAATTCTCATTATGACTTCACTAAATCATCAATTAAGGTCGAATAAACTCTACTTAAGTTTAAAAATTCCAAATTACTACCATTAAAAACATAAAAACAAACCAAACAAAGCAAACAAAACACACAAAACAAACATAAAGCAAAGCACACCGATAAATATGGGTTGCCTCCCACAAAGCGCTTGTTTTAATGTCTTCAGCCTGAAATACTCAGAACTCATTATGAGTGACCCAACATTAAATTCTCATCAGAATTAGATTTATTGACTGAAAAATATGTCTGTTAACTTTAAATATTTTTCTAGTCTTAGGATCCTGAATATCTACAGCTCCATAAGAATAAACTTTTATCACAATGAATGGACCCATCCACCTGGACTTAATTTTTTCAGAAAATATTCTTAATCTAGCATTATATAGCAAAACCTGTTGTCCTAGTACAAGATTTTTGGTAAGAATCTTCCGATCATGCCATAATTTCATCTTTTTTTTTATAAATTTTAGCATTTTCAAAAGATTCATTCCTTATTTCTTCAAGCTCATTCAATTACAATAATCTCTTTTCAGCACATCTTTCAAATTATAATTGAACTCTTTAATAGCCCAATAAGCTTTATGCTCAAGTTCAAAAGGTAAATGACAAGCTTTTCCAAAAATCAGCCTATATGGGGACATTCTTATAGATGTTCTGTAAGCAGTCCTATAGGCCCACAAAGCATAATCTAGTTTAATTGACCAATCCTTTCTATTTGGATTAACAGTTTTTCACAATATTCTTTTAATTTAACGATTGGATAATTCAACCAAACCACTTATCTGCGGATGAAAAGCAGTAGCAATGTAATGATTAATATGACATTTCTTTGCTAACTTTCCAAAAATCGCAATTCTAAAATGAATTCCCCCATCAGTTATGATTACTCTTGGTATTCCAAATCTGCAAAATATATTCTTTTCTAAAAACTTTGCAACACTTTGAGCATCACATCGAGGTAAAGCAATAGCTTCAATCCATTTGGAAACATAATCTACTGCTATCCCCAAACATTTCTGAAAGATGGTGTAAATGGTCCCATAAAATCTAATCCCCAAACATCAAATATTTCAACTTCCAACATATAATTGAGGGGCATCTCATTTCTTCTAGAAATATTGCCTACACGCTGACATCTATCACAATTTTAAATATAATCATTCACATCCTTAAAAATTGTAGGCCAATAAAATCCTGATTGTAATATTTTATATGCAATTTTATCTCTTCCAAAATGTCCCCCGTAATCAGAATCATGAAATTTTTGAATAATTTCATAAGTTTCTTCCAAAGGTACACATCTTCAAATTATAAGATCCTTTCCTTGTTTATATAAAAATGGGTCATCCCGAAAATAAGTCTTAGCATCATACAGAAATTTCTTCTTTTCATGATATGTCAAACCATAGGGTATAATATTACTAACAATAAAGTTTACTATGTCTGCATATCACGGAACATTCCTTTCTTTAACAGTGAACGGTTTTTCATCGAGAAAATGTTCATTAATTTCTTCAATATCACGGAGAGATTTTTCAATTTCAAACTCGGACAAATGATCGACAATTTGATTATCGAACCCTTCCTATCTACTATTTCAAAATCAAATTCTTGCAAAAGAAGAATCCATCTTATCAGTCTCGGTTTTGCATCATTTTTCTTCATTAAGTATTTGATAGCAAAATGATCAGTATGCACAACACATTTAGTTCCAATTAAATATGATCGAAATTTATCAAAGGCAAATACTATAGCTAATAACTCTTTCTCAGTAGTACTATAATTAATTTGAGCTTCATTAAGATTTTTATTAGCATAATAAATTACTTTAAAAATTTTATCATATTTCTGACCCAAAACAGCACCAATAGCATAATCACTAGCATCACACATTAATTCAAAAGGTCTTTCCCAATTTGGTGAAATTATTACAGGTGCAATGATTAATTTTTCTTTTAATGGTTCAAAGGCTTTACGGCAGTTATCATCAAAATTAAAAATTGCATCCTTTTCCAGTAAACGGCATAAAGGTTTTGTAATTTTTGAAAAGTCTTTCATGTAACGCCTGTAGAATCCAGCATGTCCTAAAAAAATTCTAATTCCCCTTACATTGGTTAGGCAAGGTAAATTAGATATAACTTGAATTTTTGCAGGATCTACCTCCAAACCTTTTTCTGAAATCCGATGTCCCAAAACAATTCCTCTGCTACCATAAATTGGCATTTTTCCCAATTACGGACCAAATTAGTTTCTTCACAGTATTTTAGAACTTTAGATAGATGTTCTAAACATGATTCAAACGAAATTCCAAACATTGAAAAGTCATCCATAAAAACTTCAATCCCTTTTTCAATTAAATCACAAAAAATAGCCATCATACATTGTTGACCTAATTTTTGGTAAGGTCTTTTCTCTCCTTAGTGCTTCTTAGGATCTAGCCATAAGGTTTCTCATTGACTATCCTAGAGGACTAGAATTGGGACCCACCCTTTAGCAATTCAGCTACTTCTTGACTCCTCTCAGGATCCCACTTGGATGGTCGCAAACCGCTAAATCACCTTGGAAGGTTAAAATCACCATATGGGCAATCAATAGTGAGTTCTTATAGGATTGTTTGGATTTAGGGTGACCCTGGGTGCCCTGAGCTTCTCTTGCACACTCACACACTCCTAAGCCATTTTACTCTTTAACCCTAAACTTGAACTTTGCCCCTTTCACCCTTTAAGAAACTCACATAATTGAACTGAAGCCACTGATCTTTGATTAAGATGGCTAAGGTCAATATGTGAAGAATCATAAAGTGGTTACCATTTGGCTAAGCTTGGTCCCAAAATGGTTAGACTTGGTTGAGACCCATAAGCCTACCCCTATAGCCATGAGCCTACCCAAAAACTCTCCAAAAACTTCCAAAAATTACCAAAAATTCCCAAAATTCCTAAAAATCATTTCAAAACAACCTCCACCTTTTAAATTCACCAAAATACCCTAATACCATCCAAATAAACTCTTGATACCCTAAAATACCCTTTTTGGCCAAAAATTACAAAAAAATCCAAACAATTCCAAAAAATTCCCAAAAAATTCCAGAAAATCTCAAATATTCCCAATTTCATCTTGTTCAACTACACCATGAGCCAATTTTGTCAATTTAGCCCACTTTGGCCAAAATCCCCAATTTGACCCAATCCTAACCCAATGGACCCAATGTCGAGCCAAACTAGCCCAATTGATCCCAATTTTGATCAAATTCAATCCTAAACTTCAATTCAATATTCCTAATACCGATTTCAACCAAAACCAAGCCCAATTTTGTTCACATTTGAATTCAATACCCAAGTTCCCAACTTTTGCCCTAAATTACCCATAAACCCAAACATACCCAAATCCATTCCAATTCAACTCAAATTTCCTTCAAAATTGTTATAAAACATGCCTAACACATCTCTATACCAAAATCAACATTCATTTGATCAAAATTATGGCCTAAAACACTTTTTAAATTCACTTGGGCCAAAAAGCCCAATTTTGGCCCATAAGCCCAAACCCTCTTCAAATTGAATCCTATGGCCCATAGAAAATTTCCAAACCAATTTTCAATCAAATTTCAACATATCCAAAGCAAATTTAAATCAATTCCAATTCAATTGGGTCATTCCATAATTAATTTCAAAATTCCAAATCTTCACATGCATATTAAAGGCACATTCCCCATATGCATATTTAAAGCCCATGAAATCAAATTTTAAAAGCCCAAAATTGAGCCCACATGTCATAATTTCCTATTAATATCATCCCATGGCATTTTAATCATCACACCATGGCATTGCATGAAGCATTCCATACTGTACATGACTCTTTACCTAAATTAAGTATTATGGCATAATTTCCAAAATTAAGTATTATAAGCATTCCATCTCATGGCCTCATACATAGCATGGCATGACCCATGGACTCTTCCATGACATGTCAAAGTCAATATTTGCCAAATTTGGCAAGGGGAAGTGACCTCTCCTTCACCCCTTTCACTTCCATTTTCCCTTCTTCCAAACCATCAAATCCAACTCCCAAACCAGCCACTAAACCTCACTCAAACCTCCTTAAGGACCTTGAGACCAGCTTAAACCACTTTGGGCAAAGACTTAGCCAAAGGACCAAGGGGCTAACCCAAGTTTAGCCCATTTAACCCAAACTCCAAATATCCACTAAATCTCCACCCAAAGCCATCAAATACTCAAATTAATTCCACCACTCAACCTCTCTGGCATCAGTTGACTTTTGCATAACCTGACCTTGGCCGGCCGGCCATCCCAGTCGCTGGAAAACACCAGCCGAGAGGCTTAGGTGGATTCAAAAATTCAAAATCAATTTGTTGAGCTGTCCCATTCCAATTGGACTCCATGGATCTTCTTCTTCTCCCCTAGGTAGCTGATCCCAGCCCTTGATTGACCCTAGAAAGCTCTCCAGCCCTGTCTACTTAAACACCACACCTCTCGGCCATGAGGAGGGCTGAACCTAACCTTAAGGAAACTCTACCAAAATCACTCTAGAACTCCTCCTAGCCAAGAGAAGCTCATCCCCACTGTTCTCCTGCCCTGAATTCCCCAGCTGAGCCCAATTTCTCAGCTAAAAATCAGGCCAGAAACAGGACACTCCCCAATTCTTCACCAAATCCAAATTAACTCCTCTCACACCTTCACCAGAGGTAGAGAAGGAGTTCCCCAGTGAAAGCCCCCTCTCCAGGCCACCCAGTTGTTCCAGCCTCCGAAGCTTTGTGATCGGGCTCGGTGGAAATCAAGTCTGAGCATTTCACCACAGCTCCAGGCTTCATCCCTAGCCTCCTTGGACTCCAAAGAACGTGTCGATCATCTCTGATTGAGGCTTCACCTCTCAGAGCCAAGGTATGGACTCTTCCATTCTCCCGAGCTTCTGTGAATTCTCCATTTAGTTTGGCTTAGTTTCGTAGCATGTCAACCTTATGGATGTGTTTGTCTTCTCAAGACGAAGCCATAGAGCATAAGAAATCGAAAATCCATTGAGAATCGAGGGAGATATTAGGGTTAGAAGGTCGACGGCTCTCGGGTTGGGACGATTGGGGACGATGGCCAGCTGCCGTCGAATTGCGCGTGTATCGAACAAACGGCTCAGAGGGCGTCGGACGAGGAGATGGAGCATGAACCGTAGGCTGCTTGGCAGCTGAGTCGGATGGCGGCACTGAACCAGAAGACGACATGTGGAGTTCGATACTCCATAGGTTGACGCGGAACTGACGTGAATAAGTAGGAAAGTATGATTTTTTTATTTAATTAAATAGCCAGAACTTAAAAAATTCATATCTTTGCATAGAAAAATAAAAAAAAATAAAAAAATACCCTCTTGCTCAGTAAACAGAGGAGAATAATGTGAAAAAAAATTGTGTTAATTTAATGAGTATTTATATTTTAATTAATTATTTACTCATTTTAGTATTTCAATTCTCGAGTTGCATAGACATTTCACCATGGCATGAGACCATAGTACTTTTGAAGCCTCTGACTTGGGGAACATTCCCTGAATTGTTCAAGGTCAGAGAACATCCCTATGACAAGTTATGTATTTTTCAAGTTCATGACACTATTTTTGATATTTTTATTCCAAAAATTAGCATGTTTCTTAGAAAATTCTAGGAAAATTTGGTGAAGTTCCTTAGGACCAGAGGACCCTAGGATAGTTATGATTTGATTTAATTCATTAAGGATAATCCTAATTGGTCTAATCACTCTAAATTGAACTTTAATTAAATAGAGTTAATCACACATTAAAATGAATTGAAAATAATTCTTTATTGATCTTTAGGATCAGGGGAACCTCACATAAAAATTTGAAGTCAATTGGAAATGTTTAACTCCATTAAATGGATCAATTAAGCCACATAATCAAAATTAAACTTTAAAAATTCATAACTCCAAAAATACATTTCAAAAATTCACCAAATTGATTTTGGGACTTCTCTGATATTAGAGGAGTTTATGAAAAATAAAATTGGAATTTTCTAAAAATTTTCATTTTTAAACAAATTTTAATATTTTTAATAATTAAAAAATAATAAAAATCACAAAAATAATAAAAATCATAAAAATGACATATTTGGTCCTCTAATCACTTAGGAACCAATCAAATATTTTTCCTAAGTCTCTAGGTTAAGATATTTAATTTCAAAGCCTTAAAACAATTTTTTGAATTAAAAAATGTATTTTCTAGCCTTCCCACTAAATTAATTCTAATAAATCAAAGAAAAATTATAAAAATATAAGATTTTTTCTCTGACTTTCTTGAGGTCAGAGAGATTTTTTTAAAAAAAAAATATAAATCCATTTTTCAACTTTTATTTTATTTTATAATTAATTAACTCTCTAAAACTTAAAATAATTATAATAAATAAAATATAATTCAAAAATCACCAAAATTGGTCCAAGTGGTCCTCTGGTCATTAGGAACATCCCATAATTTTCTTAAGGACAAAAACTTTATCTTGGTCATGTTGGTGAATTTTCTTTGAAAACCCCTATTTTCCATTAAAAATAATTATATAAATAAATTAAATTCAGAAAAATCACATTTTCTCCTCTAATGTCTTAACTGACATGTGAGTGAAGTGGCATAAAAATTTTAAGTTCATTTAAGCTTAATTTAATGAGTTATAAAATAAATAGGCTTAAAGGGGCATAAAGGTAATTAAATGATTTTAACCCCTAATTAAAACTTTAGGTTAATCAAAATGGGGGTAAAATATCTGATTTTATTTTTCTCTTAGATGACTAAAACTTTGGGAAATCAAAGGGTAGGGACCCATTAATCACTTTAATAAACCAAAAATGAAACTTCAATTAATTAAATAATTTAAATTTTGGAAGATTAATTAAAATTGGATTATTAAAATGGGGATATAATTTAAGAGGACACTGATTCTTTAATTTAAAAATGCCTAAATAAATCACTTAATAATATTTAACTCTTAAACTTAAGAGGATAAGTGGAATTAATAATTAAATGATTAAAAGTAAATAATTCTTAATTTGATTAAAACCTACATCATTAAATAATTTAATAATTGATTAAAGCCTAAAATGTTAAATAATTAAAAAGTAAATTAAAATATTTGAAACTAATTTAAAATAATTTCAAAACAAACTTAAATCAAATTTGCAAATTTTAAATAATTTTAAGACAACTTACCTTAAAACATAATGTAAAAATTAAATTAATTAATATAATTAATCCAAATTAAATCATCAAAATTTAATAAATAATTTGAACACCTCTTTTGACCTAAGTTAATCTAAGAAATTAAATTAACATAAAATATTGATATCATATATAAAAGTTTAACTTAAATGAATCAAACACCATTCCAAACATAAAATCATTGATTAAAATTTCATAATTAAATCACATTAAAGTAAATCATCAACTTTAACTTCAAATCATTAAAATCTTTAACAAATTAACTTGCCCCTGAAAGCTTTAAATTATTATAACTATTAAATGAAGCGTTAAGTGAAATGTCACTTCACTCATAGGATAATCAAACATCCTAGTTCACTGTGCAAGGGAACAAAACTTAACTAAACCCTTGGATGATTAATTCACCTGTGTAATTAAATTCACTTCGACTCAAAACTGTCCCAGAGGTATTGAAAAGATGTTTAGGATTTGTTTTAAGCACTTCCTCAATGTGATGGGTAGTTTTAAAGAATAATTGAACTTAATTATTCTTTGGTGAAGAAAATCATCCTTGACCAAAATCAAGAACCTAGACGTCATAGGAAATGACTAGCTATAGGATTAGGATTCTGGTAGACAACCAAAATATTTTTTTTAGTCTTTACCTAAGTACTTGTTGAAATATTTAAATACTTTACTATGTGTTTTAAAGTGTAGCTTGGAATGACGGGAAAACCCACCAGGTACGCTTTTATGTTATTGCAATTTACTTTATTGCATTTTCTTTACCTACTCTGCGCTTTACTTTTCTTGCATGTTAAACAAGACTGTTGCATGAAAACCAAAACCTTTAGGATAGTCCCTGAACTGAAACCAAAACTAAATTAAAATTCTATACAAGATAAAATCCACCGCCACAACATTCAAAATATAAAACAACTCAAAATTTAATCACAAACAGAACAACAAAACTACAACTTTAACTAAATTAAAACGTCTTGTTGGATGATCGGGAATACCTCGGATGATGTAACCTACGTGTTGCTAACGGGATTTCCCACGGTCTAAATGAAAGTGTGGAACTCATTCGATTGAGTTTAGCAAATTCATCCGGACTAAGTGAATCCGATAAAAAAAATGATGCGGGAGGATGGAACCGTGGGATCTTAGCCTAGTGTTGTTATAATCAACTTTAAGATTTCCCTAATAAAACATTAAAGACATTTGGATTTTAAGATTTCTCTAAACCAAAACACTTCTCTCATCCTTTTATTTATGACTTCTAAAACTAAACCTCTGCAACAACAAGGAGCTTGGAGCATAGTAGGCAGCACGGCCATCGTCATCAACAAAATTCGGGTCTACATCAGCAAAACCTTTCTTATAATTAAATAACCAAGCCATAGGATCTCGAGCTACTTTGCCTAGTGCAACATAAATCCTCAACTTTTTGTTAGGCATTTGAATGATCATGTCATGCAAATTAAGCCCTAACCGGTCTTAGGACTCCGAGGTAGTTGTTCGGTACGACATAAACCCTCACATCTTCGAGGCTACTTGTGTGATTATATCATACAAGCATAAGTCCTAATTAATTAAAATTGGCGAGATTGAAACAATAAATAAACTCCCAAATTGAAGCCAAACAATAGGATAGTTTAGGAAGTTGCCAAGACTCTTCTTAGATCTCCAGCTTCTCCTACCTCTCTTCCATTGGACACCAAAATAAACTGTTCCAAATTTGAGTTAACCCCTTTTGAAATTCCAAAATTCAATCCTTTGAAGACCTTATACTTTGAAATTCTTGAGAGCAAAACCAATGATCTTTATCGAGAGTTTTATTAAATGATTCCTATCATTTAAGATGTAATTAACTATAGGGGCTTGCCCTTATAGGGAACTTTAAGAACCCAGGTAATATAAACCCTGTTTAATTCCTTTATATTAAGCAGGGGAACTTGTCGGCTTATAAAATTGGTTCGCAGACCAAACGGATGTCACAAATCTTCTAGTTTATTTAATAGAGCCCCATCATCAAGTATTGCGTCTATTCCTCGAAATAGATACACGATTTGTGATGCGGCGCTCGTTTATATAAACTTTTTGGGATCTGAGATCGGTTTGATTTCATATCTTAAAATTTTTCAAACTTAAAATGGTTTTCAAAATAAAATACTACTTTACAAATTATATATTTAAATTAAATTTAAAATTCACTGAGAATTTCTGTAGGTGACCCCTTTTTAAAATCCAACACATAACCTAAAAATATGCCGACAACTTCTGGCAACTCCGCTGGGGAATAGTTCCTCTCTCCATTTTGATCGAATGGTTTTGCTTTCATAAATTAGCAGTAAGTCCATGCCCCTAGTAGATCAAACTACCATTCTTCCATTGACATGTCTTGTTCATTTCTGTCTTGAACAAGTATGATCAACTCTTCTTGGATTTTGGAGCCACTGTTTAGACACTCCTAAACAGAGAGGTTCCGAAATCCTCCTTTTGATACCTCTCCGAAGAGGCGAGGTAGACCCCCAACAGGTGTTAGCTTAAGAGCGATCCTTCAAGTTAAGAAATCCTACGAGATTTTCCCTTCCTTTCGAAGCTCTGGATTGGGTCCTTTACCCTCTCTAATCTCCTCTCATTTTTAACGAATAAACTAACCTCCTAACAAACAAACTCTTTTCTAAATCGTAAATGCATAAATAAAACTTAAATAAGTTGTGTTCGGACTCTTTTCAATTTCCTTCTTTTCGTCCTAACGAATGAAGCATAATTCAGGACTGATAATCGAAACTTGCCTTGCAGAAGATGTCTGCCCCGAAGCTGATTTTCTTCTTTACAAATAGACTTGACTTAGCTGTCTACAAGGATGAACTGCCTAACAATGGGATCATTCGTTTTGGACAAGGGTTCGATAACACGGACGTTAAGTTTGCCGATGTTACTCTTTTCGCACTGATGAAAAAAGAGCCTGAGACTGAGGAGCCTATGATCGAGTTTAACCTGAAGTCGACTCAAGAGTTCCCTCCCCTGCAGAGGGCCCCAATTTAAAGGAACACTGCTTGTTCGCGGGAGGTTGATTGCTACCCCGAAGCCGTCATCTCTACCCCCACCAGTCTGGTCAATACTACACCTACCCCGGTTCCCCCCAAACTGAAAGGAAAGGAAGTATGAGTCAGTTATGAGCCTGTCACCGTGGAGGGTTCAGACTTCACTGTGATACCGTCTGTTTTCGAGATAGGGTCCAGTTCGAAGTATAGGCCCTTAACCCAGACACAGAGGAGGAATAAAAATAGGAAGTTTGCTAAGATCAGGAAGGTTAGAGAAGCTGAAGCTGCCTGTCTTGAAGAAATCCCTGAAGAGAAAGAGAAAAAACTGTCAGAATACTAACCACTGTTGGAAGGAAATAGATTCCATCCTCTCTCTGCTGCATCTGATTAAGTAGATGCCAGAAAGATCGCCGTTGCGTTACCCCAGCCTGCATATTACAGTGACAGCAAGAACAAGAAGAGCAAGGCTAGACCGCTTACCCGATTGCGTGCGGTAGTCGAGAAATTAGCCAGAAAAGAAGGATGTCCTGTGATCCATGAAAAAAATACCGATTTTTATGCCTTGATTTTTATCAATTTCTAAGGATATTATGCTTTAATGAAAGGTATTTTTGTGTTTTTGGATGTAGGTGATGTAAAAAGGTCCAAAAAAGGCAAAAGGGTGAAAAAGGAGCAAAAAGGAGCAAAGATGGAGCAAAATACAAGAATTATCAAAAATTATGGCCTGGCACCTAGGCGCCAGAAGTTGGCGCCTAAGCGCCAGACTCGATACAGAAACTGTCAAGTTTTTTGACTACTTTTGGACAGTTATTTTGACAGACTGAGCGGGTATTGGACAATGTAAAAGACTGGCAGTTATTCCTTGATAAAAGGACATGTGATAAATTGCATTTGGACGCTCCAAAAAAGTTTTAATCGCGAAGAGGTGCGAGCCAAAGTGAAGAGGTGTGAAGAACTGGACGCGGTGTCTGGCGCCTAGGCGCAAGATTCTGGCGCCTAGGCGCCAGAAAGACCTTCTAGAAGATTCATTGAATTTGGACATGTTTTGAAGAGATGCCTCAAGGCAACCCTTGAAGCCTATAAATAGGAGTCCACTCCTTCAGAAAAAAGTGTGCCCCCATTGTATCTTCTATCTCTTAGCCACTTTAGGATCTCTCATCCTTAGAGAGAGAAATAGAGAGAGAAATAGAGGGCCACTTTTATTTAGTTTAGTGAGTTTATTTTTAAATTATTGCATCTAGAGTTCATTACACTGTGGAGTCAGTAGAAATCAGAAGATCTGTAGATGGAATATTTGATATAAATATTTTATTTTTGATTCAAATTTTATTTATTATGTTTTGCTGTTTATATTCAATGTGTTCTGAGTAGTTAGTTTACTTTCTTCCTTCAATTATGAAAAAATAAATAAGATAATATAAAATTCGATGGAGAATTGAAAATCAAAATATTTTCAAAACGTTGTGATGATATTAATACCTAATCTTACTTTACTTTTAAAATTGGCGATTTAAATTGTTAAAGCCTGTTGAAGAGTTTTGAGACTAAGAAGGAGAAGAACTCTTAACTTGTAGATGTCACATGAATCCTTGGGTAGTCGAAGGCCATGCACGAGCTATTCGAGGTGAAGTGCGGAAATAAATAGGAAGATAAGATTTAAAGGGCATATAATTGATAAGTTTTTAGAGTGATAGACTAAATTCTTATAATTTGATTTATAGATAAGGAAAGGGTCACTAGTAGGGCCGACCATAGCCACCCTTGGACATCTAGTAGTGTGAGCCTAGATTAACCCATTCTACTAACAATACATCTGGACCTGATATGTAGATTTGCCAATGTTCTTTGCTCCTGGATCAAAGGGTAAAGAATAGGAATGCTTCTATTTGGCATAATACCATAAAATAGATTCTCCAATGATTATTAAATTATCTTAAAAATCTTGGATTAATTGAAAGGAAGAAAGTTGTTTGTTTTATATTGTTTTCACATAATCATTTTCTTATTATTTTTTTCTTTATCTGCATCTAGTAAATTAAAAGTAATTTATAGTTAGATTAAAATACAAAAAGATTTTGAAATACAATATTTAAAAATTTATTACCCTTTTTCCCCGTGGGATCGATACTGGGGTCTTTATTTCAAAGCCCTTTATTACTTGAAACGATACATATACTTGTGTAGTACCCAAAAAGTATATAAAATATTTTCCTTTAAAATTATATTTTGCTATATAAACATATATTTAAAAATTATTAATCACTAATGGCTTAGCATTCAGTAGCAATCAAGTTTTATTTAATGCTATTACCGTAAATTAAAATTTGGTACACATCTATATAGCAAGTTATTCCGGGTTAAGTGTTTCGCGCCTTTGCCAGAAATTAAATTTTCTAGCAGTGGTAACAAATTCTTGTATTTGGAAATACAAAAATCGAGTCAAGTTTTTGGCGCCGTTTCCGGGGATAAGAGGTACAATTTATAGATTTTTAAATATTATATTTCCAAAAACATAAAAAAATATAATAATATAAAAAATAAAAACATAAAAATAAAATTAAATTAAAAAAAAATTTATTCCTTGCTTTTTTTATGCGTAGTTTTGGTTCTGAAGGATTAATACCTTTAGATTCTGAACTAGAAAGAACAATTAGAAAAATTAAAAAGGGAAAACAAATTCAAAAATTTCAGGAAATTGCTACTTTACAAAATCCAATTGAACTTAATGATCAAAATGTTTATAAACCATTAAGGGATTATGTTAATCCTACTATTGATGAACTTCATAGTAGTATTCAAATACCCACTGTAGATGCTAATTCTATTAAACTTAAACCGTCTATTATTCAAATGGTGCAAAACAATCAATTTGGTGGAACACCAAATGAGGATCCAAATTTACACCTTGTTAGTTTTGTAGAACTTTGTGCTACCTTTAAATATAACAATATTTCGATGATGCTTATTAGACTTAGACTCTTTCCTTTTTCCTTAAGAGATAAAGCAAAGATGTGGTTAAACTCATTAGCTATTTGGTTCTATTAAAACATGAGGCTGAAATGGCACAAAAATTCCTTGCTAAATATTTTCCTCCTTCTAAAATTGCTAAATTAAGAAATGATATTACTTCGTTTAGTCAATTTGACGGGGAGACAATATATGAAACTTGGGAAAGATTTAAAGAATTATTAAGAAAATGTCCTCATCATGCTTTACCTGATTGGTTAATTATCCAAATATTTTACAATGGATTAATTAGATCTTTAAAATCAATTATTGATGTTGCTGCTGGAGGTTCTTTAATGTCTAAATCATTTGAAGAAGCTTACACTTTAATTGAAGAAATGGCTAATAACAATTTTCAATGGCCTTCCGAAAGGATTAATCCTAAAAAGATGGCAAGTATTCACGATAATGAAGACTTTTCTATCCTAGCTTCACAAGTATCAACGAATGTCTAAAAATTAGATAATTTTGCAATTAATATTTCACAAAATAACTCTGCTAATATTGAAGATTCTCAAACTATTGAAACTTTACATGCTATTGCAAGTAAAAATAATCCTTATTCAAATTATTATAATCCTAGGTGGAAAAATCATCCTAATTTTAACTGGAATAATTCACAACAACAATGGGGTAATAATCAAACTCATCCCACTGAAAATTGGAATAATCAAGTTAATCTAAATTATAAACCTCCTGGATTTAATAATCAACAGAAAAAGTTATCAATAGAAGAATTAATTTTACAAATTAATAATCAATTACAAAATCAAAATACTGCTATTCGTAATATCAAAATTCAAATGGGGCAAATTGCTACTTTAATTAATAACAGACCTATAGGAACACTTCCTAGTAATGTTGAAATTAATCCAAAGGAAACTGGAAAAGAACATGAACATGTTAAGGTACGTGCAACTTAGAAATAGAAAGGAATTAAAAGAAAGAATGCGAGAATGAAATTGAAAAAGAGATTGAGGTTGAAGAGATCGAAAAACCTAAAGAAACTCTCTCTCTAGTGAAGATCGATCATTATACCTATTAATGTGGAAGTTGAAAAACCACCACCACCTTTTCCTCAAAGACTTAAACGGCAGAAACTTGATCATCAATTTTCTAAGTTCTTTGAAATTTTTAAGAAAATTACTATTAACATACCTTTTGCTTGAATCTTTGGAACAAATGCCAACTTATGCAAAATTTATGAAGGATATTTTAAGCAAGAAACGAAAATTTGAAGCTTTTGAAGCTGTTGCATTAAGTGAAGAATGCGATGCTAATAATTCAAAGAAATTAGCTGAAAAGCTTAAGGATCCTGGAAGTTTCACTATACCCTGTGCTATTGGAAAAAAATTTTGTAGAAAAGCTTTATGTGATTTAGGAGCAAGTATTAATCTCATGCCATTTTCTATTTTTCGAAGATTGAATTTAGGAGAGATTACTCCCACCACCGTAACCCTTCGGTTAGGCGATAGATCTATCACTTATCCTAAAGGAGTTATAGAGGATGTCCTTGTTAAAGTGGATAAATTTATCTTCCCTATAGATTTCATCGTACTTGATATGGAAGAAGATAAACAGATACCTATTATTATAGGGAGAGCTTTTCTAGCTACCGGATGAGCTATGATTGATGTGCAAAAGGGAGAATTAACCATGAGAATTAATGATCAAGAGATTAAATTCAATGTTCTTAAATCAATGAAGTACCCTGATAAAGAGAAATGTTATTGAATGGATATAATTGATTATTTTATTGAGAAACATTATCAAGAAAAATGCAAAGTCATTTCTGAAGAAAAATTTAAATTTTTAACAGATGAAAATAAAGAAGTAAAAGAATAAGAGGCTCATTTTATTAAAGATAACTGGAAAACTTTAGACATAACTCAAAATGATGTACTTTTACCATCAATTAAAAAAGCCCCTGAACTGGAATTAAAAATGTTACCTTCACATTTAAAATATGTGTTTCCTGGAAATTTGTTAACTTTACCTGTTATTATTTCTTCTGAACTGAGTAAAAAGATCAAGAAGAAAAATTACTAGGTGTGTTAAATAATTATAAGAAAGCTTTTTGTTGGACTATTGCTGATATAAGAGGAATAAGCCCGTCCATTTGTATGCATAGAATTTTAATGGAAGAAAATTTTAAACCTACTATTGAACCGCAAAGAAGATTAAATCCTATCATGAAAGAGGTTGTTAAAAAAGAAATTGTTAAGTGGTCAGATGTTGGTATTATTTATCCTATTTCAGATAGTCAATGGGTAAGTCATATTCATTGTGTTCCGAAGAAAGGAGGTGTAAGCTGTCATTGTTAATGATAAAAATGAACTAATTCCTACAAGACAAGATTCTTGGATGGCGAATTTGTATTGATTATAGGAAATTAAATGACGCCACTAGAAAGGATCATTTTCCTTTACCTTTCTTGGATCAAATGCTCGATAAACTAGCTGGACACCCATATTTTTGTTTTCGGGATGGATATTCTGGTTATCATCAATTATTTATTGCTCCTAAGGACCAAGAGAAAATAACATTTACAAGTCCTTATGGAACCTTTGCTTTTAAAAGAATGCCTTTTGGTTTATGTAATGCAGCTGCAACTTTTCAAATATGTATGATGTCAATATTTTGTGATTTGATTGACAAAGAAATTGAAATATTCATGGACGATTTTTCAGTTTTTGGAACTTCTTTTGAATCTTGTTTGGAAAACATTTCCAAAGTTCTAAAAAGATATGAAGAAACAAACTTAGTTCTTAATTGGGAAAAATGTCAATTCATGGTCACAAAAGGCTTTGTACTTGGTCACAAAGTTTCACAAAAAGGGATGGAAGTAGATCAAGCGAAAGTGAAAATTATTCTTTGAATTGCAACCACCTACTACTCATTCGATGTGAGAAGTTTTCTAGGTCATGCTGGATTTTATAGAAGATACATAAAGGATTTTTCTAAAATTGCTAAACCTCTTTGTCTTTTATTAGAAAAAGATGCGAAATTTGAATTTAACAAAGAATGTATTAATGCTTTTAATATTCTAAAAGAAAAACTAATAACTGCACCTATCATTGTTGCACCTAATTGGAATAAATCTTTTGAATTAATGTGATGCAAGTGATTTTGCAATTGGAGCTGTATTAGACAAAAATATGAGAAGGTTTTCAAAGTTGTATATTATGCTAGTAAAACTCTCACTGAAACACAAAGAAATTACACTACCACTGAGAAGGAGCTTCTAGCTATAGTATATGTCTTTGATAAATTTAGACCTTATCTTCTTGGTACTAAATGCATAGTTCATACAGATCATTCTGCTATTAAATATCTAATATCTAAGAAGGATTATAAACCTGGAGCGATAAGATGGGTTTTACTTCTACAAGAATTTGATTTTCAAATAGTAGATAGAAAAGGAACCGAAAACCAAATTGCTGATCATTTGTGCTAGAATTTAAAATGATATTATTTCGAAGAAAATATAAATGAGAAATTTCTGATGAATCTTTATATGTTATTCAAGGATGCAAAACACCTTGGTATGCTTGATATTGTTAACTATTTAGTTAGCAATATTTTACCTTATGAATTGGATAACAAATTTATTAAGAAATTTAAATATGATGCTAAATCTTATATTTGGGAAGATCCTCATTTATTTATAATTGGAAGAGATTCTATAATTCGAAGATGTGTACCTTATGAGGAAACTTTTGCTATTATTCAAAAATGTCATGATTCCGATTTTGGAGGACACTTTGGCATAGATAAAGCTGCATTTAAAATTTTAAATTCTGGATTTTATTGGCTACCTTATTTAAAGATGTGAGACATTATGTGAAAACATGTGATCAATGTCAAAGGATGGGAAATATATTTAGGAAGGATGAAATGCCTTTAAACTATATATTGGAAGTTGAAATTTTTGATATATGGGGTTTAGACTTTATGGGACCATTTGTTCCATCATCTGGAAAACTTATATTTTATTAGCAGTTGATTATGTTTCAAAGTGGATTGAAGGCTGTTGCTTTACCAAGCTTGTGATTCCAAAAGTGTTTCTAAATTCTTAAAGAAAATGATATTTTCAAGATTTGGAATGCCTAAGGTAATTATCAATGATGGTGGAAGTCATTTCAGGAATATAAGAATTCAATCATTACTACAAAAATTTGGAATCAAACATATAATTGTAACTGCTTATCACCCACAAACAAATGGAATGGCTGAATTATCAAACAGAGAAATTAAAAGAATTTTAGAGAAGACTGTTAATCCTAAAAGAACCGATTGGGTTGATAGACTTGATTCTGCATTATGGGCTTATAGAACAACTTATAAGACACCAATCGGAATGTCACCTTATCGGTTAATTTATGGTAAACATTGTCACTTACCTGTGAACTTGAACATAAAGCTTATTGGGCGATAAAGGAGTTTAATTTTAATTTGAATGAAGCGAGGAGAAAAGCGATTATTGCAATTGAATGAGATGGAAGAGATAAGAAATGAATCATATGAAAATGCGAGGATTTATAAAGAGAAAATGAAGATGTTACATGATAAGAAAATTTCGGAAAATATTTTTGAGCACGGACAAGAAGTATTCTTGTTTAATTCTTGTTTAAAACTTTTTCTGGAAAATTATGATCTAAATGGATTGGACCCTATATAATTGAGAAAGTATACCACTATGGAGCTGTGGATATTAAAGACCCCAAAACAGGAAAAATTTTTAAAATAAATGGATTAAGATTGAAGCCTTATTTGGGAGATATTAAAATGATTTATAAAGAGGCTTATGAATTGAGTCAACCTGATTAAAGATTTACTTAAGTCGGGCTGACGACGTTAAACCAAGCGCTTTGTGGGAGGAAACCCATAATTATCTTTTGTTTTGAGTGTTTTTATGTTTTTAATGTAAGGTTATGCCTCGATCTTGACTAATTTTATATTACTTTAGAAAAATTTGATGCTTATAAGTCTTTGTTAACTTAAGCTGAAGATTATTTTGAAAAATGTAAGATTTAGAAATTGGATCACTCTATTCTAAATATGAGTAAAAAGGAGATCAAGTTAACCTTCATTATGATTGCTTACAATTTGTGTTATTGAGTCTAGATTACTCTTACCAGTATAATTTACCTATCTTGGAGAATGAAACTTTGAAATTTCACGATTAGGCGAAACGGAGTTGAACATAGTTCCGGCGCCTAGGCGCTAAGATTCGGCACCTAAGCGCCCGAGTTAAACTATGTATCAATAGGTCTGGTGCCTAGGCGCCAGATTTGGTGCCTAAGCATCACGGTTACTGGGTCGTGCAAAAACTAAAAATTTTCAGTTTTTCACACGATTTTCACCTTTAAATCAACCCATCTTCATCCCTAACCATCAAGCAATCAAAGTTATGTCCATTACACTTCATTCTTGAGAGATTTGAGAAATTTTTGAAGAAATGGAAGGAAAAAATCTTGGAGAAGAGGCTAGGGACAAGGTCTCAAAGGATCCTCAACCCTACTTCAATGGTTTCATCGCAGTAAGTTTAGAGAAAATTTCTAGTTGCTTGGATAAGTTTGAAGTGGAGTTTACAAGCATTGGAGATCGCCTTCATGAGATGTTTCATCAGATTGAACATCTAGAATGGCATATGAAACTTCAATTTAATCATTTTGCGGCTTATCAAGATGCTCAAGTTGAAATGTATGCGAAGAATAAGTGGATTACCGAAATAACGACTACTGATTTTTCGAGAGCGTTAGTGTTCTTTCCAAGCAGAATACACAATTTCCCTTGTGAAGATTAGAGTATTCTGGTAATGAGATCGTTATTATCTGGTTTGTTAAGTCGTTGTATCGATGTAGTGAATCGATTGTATTTGTGTATTTGCTTTCATGTTCAATGTGTGTTGTTTTTTGCTTAGAAATTTTTGTGTTTGATTGTGTATGAGGAACTTGAATCAAGTATGATACTTATCTGGAGTATATTGAGCCAATATTGTAGATTATAAATGAAATTTAGTGAAGTTTGATTTAAACTTTATGTTTGATTGGTGGATTTAATATTTAATTTTAAAAATTTTTGGAAAATGTTTTGGAAGTTAGAAACTAAAGCCCTACTCTAATGTGAGTAATTGAAAGTTGAATTTATGAATTTTGGTGGAAAATTAAATTTAAAAATAATTTTTTTGTGAAAGGCGAGTCTGGTGCCTAGGCGCCAGAATTCGGCGCCTAAGCGCTGGTTCGGCCTGTACCCGAAAAATTCCTTAAATACCCCCAAAAGTCATTATCGACGCCTAAGCCTTCTTCTTCCTCCATTTTTCGCAAAAATTAGCTTTTAGAATTCTTTTTGAGGTCAAAACATCAAGGATTTGGGCGCGAAACCACTCGAATTCTTCGTCTCAAGGTCAGATCTACACTTTAAACCATTTATTTTCGATTTTCACCATAGATTTCCTTAGGTTTTACTAAGAACCAAAATTTTGAAAAAATTTTGATTTTTAGTGATTTCTTTGGATTTTTAAACTTATTTTAAGTTTTCTAAACTTAAAAAGAGTTTAAATTTTTTATTCCTAAATTTGTTCTTGTTTTCTTTCACATTTAGATGGCTCCGAAATCTAAATGCGTGAAGGCACGAGACAACTTTGATAGCAGCAAATTTTCTACTACGGTTGCGCATTTTCGATTCAACAAATTTGCGACGTCGAGGAAGTTCATTTCAAAATGAAGTTTCTATCATCCGGGAGAGATGATTGAAAACACTATTGTTGCGCACAACTGGAAACAATTTTGTTATTTCACTGCTGTTGTTGTTATCCCTATAGTTTGAGAGTTTTATGGGAATTTTCTGGATGCCGAAGATTATGAAGTTTTGTCAGAGGTGTCGGAGTAGGATTTACTCCTTAAAGAATCAATGTATTTTATGGCCTGACACCGACTATAGAGTGCCACTATTCTGGATTATCTCCATCTGAGGGAGATTTGGATATGATCATTGTTTATTTGACTGACGGTACTGGATCTTGGAAGATCAGGAACGGAAAAAGGTTAAACTTTAAATCCTCCAAGTTAAATGGTATTTCTAAAGCATGGCACTATTTTATTTCTGCAAGATTGTTACCTTCCAACCACCTGAATGAAGTGACTAGGGATCGAGCGATCTTAAACTACTGCATTCAGGAAAGGAAGTGACCCACTTTTTTTTTTAAATGTTTGCAAATTAAATGATTTTATAATGGAATGTATAATGTGGATTCTACGCAAGTATACGTATCATATCAAGTAATACGGGGCTCTAGTGGAGTCACGGTTATCGATCCCACGGGAAGTTTTTAACGATTTGTATCGACTAAATTTAAAGGAATTACTTATTAATAAAGTAAACGTAAATTTAAAGTAACTAAAGCAAACTAAAGTAAACTAATGCTTGAAATAAAGTTGATTTAAATAATTCAGAAAAAGTATCCTTCTCCTTGTTTTTAGAAAATTAAGTGAATGACGAATTTAAATAGAATCTTTAAATTGTATTGTGACAAATAGGAGCATTCTTATTCTTTACCCTTTGGTCTAGGTGCAAAGAACATTAACTAATCCTATGTTTGATTACTGAATCTGCGGCTAGGCTGGGAGGATACTGGCTGCCACTTCGAGCTCCCACATTCCCCTCACTCGAGGGCTAACATCTACACTTCAGCTCTCAAACAATAGGACCAAATTGAATATTTTAGTCTGTCACACTAAAATGTTCAATTCTACGTCCGATAATTAATATTTCCCTATTTATTTGCACCCTCCTTCCAAGGTTTTTGACTTCCCTGAATATTGGATGTAATTTTTACTATAGTTGATAATTCAACATATTTTAACAACTCAATTGGCCGGATTGAAAGTAAATTAAGTTTTAAATAAAAATTATCACAATTTATTTTAATATATTAGGTACTTCTATTTAATTTCATCAATTCGCATAATTTTCATAAATAAGGAGAAAGACTAAGAAAACTACTCGAATGCATGGGAATAAAACAAACCATGGATTTCATTTAAAGTTAACAACAACAATAAACAAAGATACTTATCTTAATTTCCTCCCCAAGAAGACTCCCTGAAGTTCCTTTGAATTTTCCTTCTAGTACAGCAAACTTCTAACTAAATAGCACTCAAATACAAATAAACTCAAGAAACTCACTAATGATAAACAACAGACACACTTAAGACACCAAAAAGAGACACCAAAAACACACCGAAGACTAAAATTCATCCTCTATTTATAGAGGTAGGCAGAGGTCCAAGGGATGCTTAAACACCTCTTAAAAAAGTGTCCAGGTTCAATGTATTTGTATTTTGAACTGTCTCGCCGTCGTCGGGAAACGACCTCGCCATCAGCGGGGCTTCTAGAAGGTCTTCAAACCGCGCGATCTCGCTGTCGGCGGGCTCGGGCTCGCTGTCGACGAGGTAGTTATAATTCCTTCAGAAATTCTCCTTATGATCTCGTCGGCGGCGGCCTCGATCTCGCCGTCGGCGACTTAATTCAATTTGCATTAATTTCTTCTTTTTGATCCAAATTCGCTCCATTTCATGCTTTTTGGCTTCCATCACTTATAAATCTTCATTCCTGCAGTAAAATAAAGAAAATACATTTCTTTAAAGTGTAATTTCATCAAAAATAGATATGAATTTCTTAATGTATTTTTATGTGATCAAAATCCCCCAAACTTAATTATTACTTGTCCTCAAGTAATTTTAATACTAAATAAAAATAATGATTTATGTAATAGAATTTTTCAATTCAGATATACTATGAATTAAATTTAAATAATATTATAGTAAAGTTGAATAGAAATATTTCTAAGTAATTAAATTAACTTTATAGATATAAGATTATCTAGTTATCAGGTCTAAGATTTCTAGTTTTCAATTTATATCAGGAATGACTATATTTAAAAGAGTAAATTACTTAAGATATTTAGATGATAGGAAGTCCAAGAAAACATTTATTTAGTAAAATACTAATCTATATATATAAGTTTAGAAATATAATTAAGTTCTATCTTTTAGGTTGAATCCATTGAAGCCAATTTTTGATAAGGCATCTCCTCAAGCTTCTCCTCACTTGTATATATATATATTTTTTGTTTCTTTTCTTTTCTTCTTTCTTTTTCTTTTTGGATTGATTTTCAATCCTTCTCTTTTCTTTTCAAGTGAGGATTACTATTTCGGATAGCTCGTTAATAATTTTGAACTTCAATTTCTCTTCCTAAAATTGAAACTTAAAATATTTCCTTGCTTTATATATATTTCATAGCCTTTACTTCATTGAGTTTCAATCCTTTCTTTTTCACTTAAATACTTAAGAATTTTCAATTTTTAGAATATAGTTTTCCTTACTTTAAATAATTTACTATATTCTTATTCCTTTTAACCAAATATCTTATTCTATTTAATTAATTGAATTACTAGAAACATTTATTTAACTTTCTATAATAATTAAATAAAGTAATTCATGTTTATTGAATTGAAAAACTACTATAGAAAATCATTTGATAATAATTTTTGAAAATAGAAATTGAGAACAATTTAATAATTAAATTTGTATTTTAACCTTCCCCCAAACTTAAATTTTTCTATCTACACTAAATAGTGAAAAGGGAAAGTATATAGTAAAATTCATCATAGCTTTGAGCTTTAGGTATTTCTTTTCTTTGAAATTTTTGCAGGCTTTTTCATTACTTAAAGAACCTGTACTGTTTGTATTCTTCTACATATAGTATTTAAAAGAAAGTGCAGGGATGAAATTTTAAAATAAGTATCAAACATAACAAATGAAAACTTAATCTATTACTACATATACAATCAACTAATTTACTTTAAAACATATTAAAACAATCTAAACAATGTTAACATTCATAACTTATAAAAACTTAGACTAACATCCTATATATATAAAAAATTGTAAACTAATTTATCACACATAAGAAGTCTAATATCATAGCATAAGCAAATATACCAACATCCACAAATCTCTAGAAAGTACGGAATAATTACATCCAAAAAATAAAGTTTCCAAAACAACAAATCTAAATAAACTAAACAAACCAAACAAAAGCTACTAAACTTCGCATCAAAATTCCAAGCTATGTCATCTCCACGATCTCCAGCCGAGAAAGGCCGAGCGAAGTCGGTACTCGTGAATAGCGGGGGCACTCAGGAAAGACAACATCTAAATCACCACTCCTATATCGACGTTCAGCCTCATAGTATGCAATTTCGTATTCTGAATGTCGCTAGAGATATTCGCTATCATAATTTGTCTTCTTTCCAAGCCTCCGATCCTTTGGTCTATATGCTCAAATCTTCTTTCCATATTTTCTCCAAATAGCTCAAAACTCTTTCTACTCAGAGTCAGCTCATTCATCAGATCTTGAAGGGTAGGAGTGGTGTACTGAGGGGTGGATCATAACTAGTAGAGGGTATATCTCTACTTGAAGAAGGTACATAATCCCTTGTCCCAGATCTCCATCCTTCATGGGATTCATATTTCTTTATATTAGCCTGAGTAAGGGGTTTCATAGGTTCAACTCATTCCTCATTATCTCTTGCCTCTACCCCAGATAATTGGCAGAGTGCATAGATAAGACCAGGATGTCCTAGTCTTCCTCCACTTTCATTTCTAGCGATGGTTAATATATTCTTATAAATAACATTTCCCACATTAATACTCTTCTGGTTCTGAATACAGAAATTCAAAACTGCTCTATCTCTTGTTACCTCACTATGGTGGTAGGTAGGTAACAAAGTAGAACAAATAAAATAATGTCAGGCTTTAGATGTTGCATTTAACATAGAAAGAGGGAAGTTTACCCGTTCCGCTGCTTTATCTTCCGGACTCCTTTCCCATCAGTGAGAAAGTCGATCACCTTTTCCAGTGGTCCTTCCATAGTTCCAAAAGTTTTATACTCGCTGGTGTAGGTGTCTCTTACTTCATAATAAGCGTTTATTCTAGCAGCGTTGAATTCTACAAAAAATCCTCTGACCTTAACCAGTGCATCTTCACTTGTGTTAAATTTGCATAAAATTCCTTTACTACTTCTACGAATGCTCTCGTTGGTCACGAAACGTAAATTTTCCCATCCTCGCTCCACTAATGATTGGCTCAACTTCTCCTCCTGGATTCTTGAAAACTCGATCTTGAATGCATTTTCTGGATTGGATATTTTGAAAATATCGATTTTGTGCTCTTGCATTTATGAATCGGGTTTCGTCATAATATATCCGTCGCTTTTGTCGTGGAGCCATTTCTCGATCTGTGAAATTTGCAAAAATTTTAACTAAACTCTAAAATATTACTAAGAAGGCTTCCTACAACATCTAAAATCCATTTAAATCAATTTCCATGAAATTCTTCCAAGTATTTTCTCCACATTTCAGATTTTTTCAAAATTCCCCAATGTAGAAGAAATTCATGGTGAAAATCAAAAATTTTTGCATAGGAGTGATGCTCTTACCAAGGGAAGATGAAATCCGGTGTCAAAAAGTGTTGAAATCGCCTCAAATCCGAGATCTCTCAAGCCCTGGGTCAGTTTTTTCGAAGTTTTGAGGAAGAAGACGATGAATAGTGTTGGTTGACAGGTCAAATATAGGTCTTTTCGCGATCTCGCTGTCGGTGAGATTTTTCTTACCGTCAGCGAGCTAATTAATTTGATAAGGCAAAAGTGAATCATTTAAGAAAACTCTCGATAATGATCAGTGGTTTTACTCTCAAGAATTTCAAAGTTTAAGGTTTTCAAAAGATTGGATTTTTGGAAATTCAAAAGGGAATGACTCAAAATTTGGAACAATTTATTTTTTGAGAATCCAAAGGAAGAGAAGTAGGAGAAGCTGAGGAGCCAAGAAGAATCTTGGCAACTTCTCAAACTATCCTATTGTTTAGCTTAGATTTGGGAAAATCCTAATATTATCTTATATTTCAATCTTGCCAATTTTAGTTAATTAGGAGTTATATTCGTATGACATAATCATACAATCAGCCTAGAAAATGTGAGGGTTTATGTCGTACCGAACGATCACCTCGGAGTCCTAAGACCGGTTAGGGCTTAATTTACATGACATGATCATGCAAATGCTTAACGAAGAGTTGAGGATTTATGTTGCGCTAGGCAAACTACCTCGAAGTCCTACGGCTTGGTTATTTAATTCTAGGAATGTTTAGCCGATGTAGAGTTGTTTCTGTCGATGAAGATGGCCATGTCGCCCACCGTGCTCCAAACTCCTTGTTGTTGCGAGAGGTTTAGTTTTAGAAGTCATAAATCAGGAGATGAGAGAAGTGTTTTGGTTTAGAGAAAATCTTAAAATCCAAGTGTTTTTAATATTTTAATTAAAACAAATCTTAAAGTTGGTTAAACAGAACCGATTAAGATCCCACGGTTCCGTCATCCCGGCATCATTATTTTCATTGAATTCACTTAGTCCAGATGAATTTGCTAAACTCAACCGAATGAGTTCCACACTTTCATTTAGACCGTGGGAAATCCCGTTAGCAACACATGGGTTACATCATCCGAGATATTCCCGATCATTCAACGAGACGTTTTAATTTAGTTGCAATTGTAGTTTGTTGTTACGTTTGTGATTAAATTTTGAGTTGTTTTATATTTTGAAATGTTGTGGCGGTGAATTTTATCTTGCAGTTGATTTTTAATTTAGTTTTGGTTTCGGTTCAGGGACTACCCTAAAGGTTTTGGTTTTCATGCAACAGTTGTTTATCATGCAAGAAAAGTAAAATGTAGTGCATGTAAGAAAATTGCAATAAAGTAAATTGCAATAAAGTAAATTGCAATAAAGTAAATTGCAATAAAATAAAAGCATACCTGGAGGGTCTTCCCGTCATCCCAAGCTGCACTTAAAACACATGTTAAGGCATTTAAATATTTCAACAAGTATCTGAGTAAAGCTAAGGGAGAGGTTTTGGTTGTCTACCAAAGTTCTAATTTATAGCTAAGTCATCTCCTATGACGTCTAGGTTCTTGTGTTTCAGTTTAAGGACGATTTTCTTCATCAAAGAAACAATTAAATTCAATTGTTCTTATAAACACCCTATCATATTGAGGAAGTTCTTAGGACGAGTCTTAAACATCTTTTCAATACCTCTAAGATTGTTTTAAGTTCAAGAGAATTTAATTATACAAGTGAATTAATCATCCAGGGGTTTAAGTTTTGTTCTCTTGCACGATGAATCTGGACATTTGAATATCCTATAAGTGAAGTAACACTTCACTTGATACCTCATTTAAGAGTTATAACAATAAGAGCTTTAAAAGGGCGAATCAACTTATAAAGTATTTTAATGATTTAAACTTAATGATTTAATTTTAATTTTTACTTAATTATAGAAAATTAGTTTAAGTTTGGAATAGGGTTCAAGTTATTTTAGATTTAATTCTTAATGATTTCATTTAGATTTGTTGTTAAATGATTTTAATTTAATTTAATTCAATTTAATTTTAATTCAATTTAATTTAATTTTAATTTAATTTGATTTTAATTTAATTTAATTTAATTTAATTTAATTTAATTTAATTTAATTTTAATTTAATTTAATTTAATTTTAATTTAATTTAATTTAATTTAATTTAATTTAATTTAATTTTAATTAAATTTTAATTTAATTTAATTTTAATTTAATTTAATTTAATTTAATTTAATTTAATTTAATTTAATTTAATTTAATTTAATTTAATTTAATTTAATTTTAATTTAATTTTGATTTAATTTAATTTTAATTCAATTTTAATTTAATTTAATTTTAATTTAATTTAATTTAATTTAAATTTAATTTAATTTTAATTTTAATTTAATTTAATTTGATTTTAATTTAATTTAATTTAATTTAATTTAATTTAATTTAATTTAATTTTAATTTTAATTTAATTTTAATTTGGATTATTATTTTAATCTTTTAATTAAGAATTAAGTATTATTGAAGTGATTTATTTAGGGATTTTTAAATTAAAGAATAAATATCCTCTTAATAATATCCCTACTTTAATAATTCTAATTTCTATTATTCTTCCAAAATTTCAATTAATTAATTAATTAAGTTTTATTTTAATTATATTTGAAATTGTTATTAGGTTTCTACCCTCAATCATTTAAGTTTCAATCATCCAAAATCAGTTTAAAATCAAATATTTTACCCTCCCTTTTTGATTAATCCTAAAATTTTAATTAAGGGTTGAAATTTTTAATTACCCTTTTGCCCTTCAAGCTTAATAATTCTATAACTCACTAAATTAAGCTCAAATGAACTTGAAATTTTTATTTAACCTCAATCACATGTCAATTAAGACATTAGAGGAGAAAATGTGATTTTTCTGTATTTAATTTATTTATGTAATTATTTTTAATGGAAAATAGGGGTTTTAAAGGAAAATTCAATAACATGACCAAGGAAATTTTTCTATCCTTAAGAAAATTATGCGATCTTCCTAATGACTAGAGGACCATTTGGACCAATTTTGGTGATTTTTTGAGTTATATTTTATTTATTATAATTATTTTGAGTTTTGGAGTATTAATTAATTTTAAAATAAAATTAAAGTTGAAAAATGGATTTTATATTTTTCTTAAATCTCTCTGACCTCAAGGAGTCCAGAGAAATAAATTTTATATTTTCCTAATTTTTCTTTTATTTATTAGAATTATTTTAGTGAAACGGTTGGAAAATACATTTTTTAATATTAAAAATTACATTAAGCCTTTAAAATTCAATATCTTATCCTAGGGACTTAAAAAAATATTTGGTTTGTTCCAAAGTGATTAGAATTCAAAATGTAACATTTTGGTGATTTTTAATATTTTATGATTTCTATTATTTTTTAATTATTAAAAATATTAAAATAATGATAAAAATCAACTTTTTTAGAAAATTATAATTTTAATTTTCCTAAGTTCCTCTGATATCAGAGAAGCTTCAAAACCATTTTTGTGAATTTTTTAAAAGTATTTTGTGAGTTATGAATTTTTAAAATTTAATTTTATCCATTTTGCTTAAGAGGCTTAATCAACCCATTTGGTGGGATTAATCAAGTGCAATTGACTTCAATTTTTTATTTGATGTTCCTCTGATCCTAAAGATCAGTTGAGAATTGTTTTCAAGTTAATTTGATGTGTAGTTAACCCTAATTAATTAAAGTTCAATTTTGGGTGTTTAGGCCAATTAGGGTTGTTCCATGTGAATTAACCCAAAACCTATTTTTCCTAGGTTCCTCTAGTCATAAGAAACATCACCAAATTTTCCTAGAATTTATTTCTCAACATGCTAATTATTGGAATTAAAATACTCAAAACAGTAACATGCAATTGAAAAATCAATAACTTCTCATAGGGATGGCATCTGACCTTGAAAAATTTAGGGAATGTTCCCAAGTTCAGAGGCTTCAAAAGCCCTATGTTCTCATGCCATGGTGAATTGCCTATGCAAATGGAGAATTAAAATAATGTAGAGAGTAAATAAATCATTAAAAATAAAATACTCAATGAAATTACTTGATTTCTTTTCCACATTATTCTCCTTTGTTCACTGAGCAAGAAGATATTTTTATTTTATTTTTATGATTTTTCTACACAAAGTTATGCATTTTTGAAGTTTAGGGTCAAAAATAAATAAAACATTTCATTTTCCGCACAATCGCCACGTGTCGCTGCCTGATTTGCTGGCGCGGTTCTGTTCATGGATGCAGCTACCGTCCAACTCCATCAACGCCATCCATTGGATACACGCCTGATCGGACGATCGCTCGCTTCTCTCCCTAGTTCTATTCACCCAAAACCATCCAACTTCAAACCTTGATATCTCCCTCGATTCTCAACGAAATTGAATGAATTTTTTTTTAAAATGATCGTCTAATTGAGTAGCACACAACTATATGGTGATGATATACTTAAAACATGTGAATAATTACAGAAAATTAAAAGATGCTTGATTGGAGGAGAAAAAATTTGATACCTTTGTTCAATAGGTGAGGCCTCAATTGGAAATGATTGTATTGAGCTTAGGAGTGCTTAGAGAAGCTTTGGGAATAATTTGGCAGAGTTTACCCAAGGTAATCTTTTTTCATCCCTTCCACTTGGTCATGGAGGTGGGGTTTAAATAAGGAAGGTTATGGTGGAGCTTGGGTGGCCATGAGTGTTGGCTTGGTTCATTCATCAAGGTTTTTTGGCTGAGAAAAACTCACATGATTGAGCTTGATCTTGGTGCAATCAATTGGGTTATGCCATGTGTAAAGTCAAGGATTTAAATGGCATGGGTAAGGAGCATTTTTGGTCCAATTTGGGTCAATTCATGGTTTTGGCTTGGTTCACTCACCAAGGCTTGATTTGGGCTGATGTTAGATCATTTGGGTCAGCCTCACATGTGTGGTGAAGTCCCCATCCAAGGTGAGGTGGCCAATTTTGGTTAAAGTGTATCATGAATGGGGTTAAAAAAGGTTTAGTGAAGGCTTAGGAAAGGCTCCCCTCTCCTTGCCATAAGTGGCATGGTGAGGTGGAAAGGGTTCCCCATGGCTTGCATATGGCTTATGCATGGCTCCATGACTTCATTTGGCTTGCTCATGGCTTGGGGAAAAGGTTGGTTCACTTGCATGGAAAAGGGTTATTTGGAATTTTGAAAACTTTGGATTCCATTGATGGGGTTTGTCATGATGCTACAAATGGGTTGATTTCATGATGGTTTAAGACTTTGGTCAAATAGGATTATCAAAGGAATGATGAAGAAAAGGTTTCATGTGGGCTTGGGAATGGACTTTGGGCTTTTAAAATTTGGTAAAGGTGGGCTTTTAAAATGGTTTAAGGGAATGGGCTTTTATGTTTCAAAATGGGCTTCTAGATCAAAAAAATTTGTAAAGGGCCATGCCAAATAAATGTTGGGTTTAGTTTAAGAATATGTCATGAGTGATTTAAAACAAATTTCAAGTGATTTGGGATTGAATTGGGTTGGATTTGGGTTTATTTGGTAAAGGGGCTAAGGTGGGCCAAATTGGGCTAACTTAGGCTAAGGTTGGGCTAATGTTGAAATTGATGTAAAATTGATGTTGAGAAATGTTTAGGATAATGTTATGAAGAGTTTTCAACTTTGGTTGGGGTTCAATCTTGGGATTTGGGCCTACTTGGGTTCATGGTGAATTTAGGCCAATTAAAGGAATTTTGGGTTTGGGTTGAATTTGAGTAAGGTTTGGGTCCAAATTTTGGGCAAATTATGTTAGTTTTTTGTTTATGGAGATGTTAGGGAAGATTTAGAAAAGGTTTGGGGTTAATTGGGATTGAATTGGGTTGGTTTGAGCTAGGTTTAAATCATGGGTCAAAATTGGGCCTTAAGCTTTTAAAATGAAATTGGATTCAAATGCCAATCAAATTGGGCTTGAATTTGGTCTAGATTGATATTGGGGATATTGAATTGAAGTTTAGAATTGAATTGGACCAAAATGGAGACCAATTGGGGTGATTTGGTTTGACATTGGGTTCACTTGGGTTTAAAATGGGCTAAATTGGGGGTTTGGGTAAAAGTGGGGTAAATTGACAAAATTGGCTCATGGTGTAGTTGGATAAAATGAAATTGGAAATATTTACGATTTTCTGGAATTTTCTGGGAATTTTCTGATTTTTTAGATTTTTGGGTCAAGAGGGGCATTTTGGTAATTTGGAGGGTATTTGGGGTATTTTTAGAAATTTTGGTATTTTTGGCTGGAGATGGTTAATTTGAGTGGGGGGAAAATGTTTAGGATTGATTCTGAGGACTTTTGGGTGATTTGGAGATTTTGGAGGATTTGGGCAATTTCAAGGGCTTTTGGTAGGTTTGATGGGTGTAGGATCCCGGAGTCAAAAATTGAAATTTTGGAAGAATGAAGATTGATCAAATATGAGTGAAATGGAATCACTTTGGTTGAGCCATGAAGTCATATTAAGCTTATGTGAGCCATGAGAGGACTCATTGGAGGCATTCACTATGTTGTTTCTAACCCTCTTAGCCAGGGGCTTAGGGGTTAAGGTCCATCCATATGAATTACCTACATGAGTCAGGGAGTCAAGTTGGGGTAAGGTGTGGTTTTAGGATTTGAATTGTGTATGTGAGAGTGTAGTGAGTGAGTGTAGTGAGTGTGTAAGTTAACCCTCACCAGACCAGGCCACCCAGGGTAGTCATAAGGCCAAAGAGTCCTATAGGGAACTCATCATTTAAACCTTCACATTTGATTTCAACCCTCTAGGTGATTAGGGGTCTACAATCAAGCTTGTGGGGTTTGCAGGGAGTCAAGAGGTATTTAAACTTCTAAAGGGTGGGTTCCACTTCTAGTCCTCTAAGATAGTCGAAGGAAAAGCCTACAGCTCAGATCCTAAGTACTAAAGAGAGAAGAGAAGACCCGATCGAAAATGAGGTCAACAAATGGACCCCCAATAGGTGTGGTGTGCTAACCAAGCACACCGCGCGTATTGGTGTTGACCGAATAGATCAACAAAACCAACACAGATGTCCAAATGATAAACTTGGGACCGAGTAGAAGAACCTCCGCTGGGGAGTATCGGGTATATCTCCAAGACTGGAGGTTCCTGAACTCTCATTGGGGAATGAAAAAGGAGGTGAACTCCAAATCACATGATCTGGGGAATTCGATTTAGATTTCATTTCATTTCATGTTCAAGTTTTGATGTGTGAGTTTAGATTTCAATTTGGAATTTTAATTTAGATTGAAGTTTGGTTTAAAATCAATTTAAGGAAATTTGGATTTGAAACGAGAATTGAAACCTAGGTTCCAATCTCGGGATTGCAAAGAAAACTGGAATCTGAGCACCAGTCTCAAAGTGAGAATCGGAGTTCAAGTGTTGATTGAAAAGGATGAGAATCAAAATTTAAGAACTGATATTGAAAGTTTAAAGGGAGCTGGAATTAAAATTTAAGTATCAATCCTGGGAGAGAATCGAAATTTAAGTATCGATCTCGAAAGATGGGAGGTAGAATTTAGGTACTGTCTCCGAAAGAGAACTGGAATTTAGGTACCAGTCTCGGAAGTTTTGAATTAAAATTTAGGTATCAATTATGATGAGAATAGAAATTTAGGTATCGATCTAGAAAGGAGAGTCGGAATTTAGGTACCGACTTCGAAATGAGAACTGGGATTTAGGTACCAGTCTCGGAAGTTTTGAATTGAAATTTAGTATCAATTCGGATGAGAATCAAAATTTAGATATCGATCTCGAAAGGAGAGTCAGAGTTTAGGTACTGACCTTGAAATGAGAACTGGAATTTAGGTACCAGTCTCGGAAGTTTTGAATTAAAATTTAGGTATCAATTCGGATGAGAATCGAAATTTAGGTATCAATCTCGAAAGGAGAGTCGGAATTTAGTACTGACCTCGAAATGAGAACTGGAATTTAGGTACCAGTGTCGGAAGTTTTGAATTGAAATTTAGGTATCAATTCGGATGAGAATCAAAATTTAGGTATCGATCTCGAAAGGAGAGTCTGAATTTAGGTACCGACCTCGAAATGAGAACTGGAATTTAGGTACCAGTCTTGGAAGTTTAGAATTGAAATTTAGGTATCAATTCGGATGAGAATCAAAATTTAGGTATCGATCTCGAAAGCAGAGTCGGAATTTAGGTACCGACATCGAAATGAGAACTGGAATTTAGGTACCAGTCTCGGAAGTTTAGAATTGAAATTTAGGTATCAATTCGAAAGAGAATCGAAATTTAGGTATCGATCTCGAAAGAAGAGTCGGAATTTAGGTATCGACCTCGAAATGAGAACTGGAATTTAGGTACCAGTCTTGGAAGTTTAGAATTGAAATTTAGGTATCAATTCGAAAGAGAATCGAAATTTAGGTATCGATCTCGAAAGGAGAGTCAGAATTTAGGTACCGACCTCGAAATGAGAACTGAAATTTAGGTACCAGTCTCGAAAGTTGTAATGTATGAAGAAGGACCCAGTCTCATGCCATCAGAACCAAATCGAACAAAGTTCGTGGCTCCGTGTCAATAGACCTAGTCAATCTCCGTACAAGAGGGAAGGGAGATCACAGAAAATCAAAAGGGTTTCGATGTGACGAAAAGGGTGTAGGATTTTTGAAATTTGAAGTGTGAGTTTTCCGTGAGGAAGAACCATCCCAAAAGAGGGTTTCAAAGTAGTTTGAAGTAGATTTTGATCTGAGGAAGAATTGAAGGATTTGAAAGAGATAGATTGAGATTGTAATTCCATTTGAGATTCATTTTCATTTTGTTTGTCCTTTAATGATCCAATTTCATTTTTGTTGTTTATTTGATGTTCACGTGAATTTTATTTGGTGTTCATGTGAATTTTATTTGGTGTTCATGTGGATTTGAAGTTCTTTTGAATATTTCGATTTCTAAGAAAGATTCTTATTTATTTCTCTTTTCTTTTATGTTCTTTGTTCAAAGTTCATTTAACTCTAATGGCGTTTCCCAGTCAATTTGCACAAAAAGAGGTGAAGGCAAAATGTGACATGGTCACTTTCATTCCAATCTTGTTGAAGATACATCATACAACTCAATCTGAAATATTTCTCACACAATCCATGACTCAAAAAGGACTATGTATGATTCTTGTTGATCCATCCAAAAGTATCTGTAAAAAAAAATCCATGTCTGAATAATGAGATACACGGTCAATAACATCACCTTCCAAGCCGTCCTTGGCAGGAGTTCCGCATGGATGTGCATTGAAGGTGTGCTATTTCCCGTGTAACTCACAGCTCATAGGGCCGGAGACTCTCTAATTCTGGATCTGGCTGGAAGTGGTAAGGTGCCTTTCTGTCGTCCATCCTTCTAAAAGTGACGGAGATCCGCTCCACCGGTACTCCCGTATACAATGTTTTGCGATGTCCGCTCCATTTCCTTGTAATATCATGACGGAACCTACGGAAGTGGTATCTCCACCGGCCCTCGGAACTTACCCGGGCCTCGCTATCCGGAGGTCGGATCCGAACATGATATTGCATTGGTTGACAAACGAAACCGTGTAGAAAGGTCTCGACAAAGTCATGGTGGTCTATGTGTGGAGGTATGCGATCGCCCTTCGATAAATATCGATGATGCAATCGTTGGGTATGCGGTCTGTCGGCGATACCCTCCACGTTATCATTCTTTTCACCATTCTTTTAATTATCCTCGGCATTGGATCCACCTCACCGTGACAGAGTATCCCTGGTGGATTTCCTCTTCTGTCCTCTGTGAAGTTATAGCAACATCCGCATTGTATCGTGACTCTTCCTTTCCCTGGCATCCATTTCCAGGGTTCCGAATAAGTCTTTTCTCTTAGACGATCTGCTCGACCCATTTTCTGAAGTTCTAAGATGTAATCCACAATCTGCTGTTGCTCGTACTCTGAGAATACACCTGTGTGTAACTCGAGGCCTTCCAAAATATTAATTCTTTTGCCTCTAATCCTTTCAAAGTATTCAAAAGTCTTCTTCTCAACATTCTGCATTCTTTCTAGTTCATATTCTGGGATGATTTGCAAGTGACGAGGCCTAGCAACGTATTGCGGGATGTATGGCTCAATCCCGTCACGTTCTCCTGCATACCTTGGCTCCTCAGGGATTGTCTCTGTCAGGACATCCTCCGGGGTTGCTTCCGCAATAAGGTTCTTCAGATATGATATCTCTATCCGGCGTCGAGGCAATCTCTCTGCCTCCGATCTTCTCAGAGTTCCCCTTATCCTTTCTATTGTTCTCGGAGCTTGTTCTCTCTTTTCAAGTTCCTGATGAACCGGTATCTTTGAAATGTGTGTGTCGGAGAAGGTGGCTGTTTCCTCGTGTTGATCTGCTGCTAGTTTAGTCATCATCTTGCGGATACGGCGATTCTTATTCCTTCTTTGAGTAGCAGTGAGCGTAGCTCTCCTTACTCCTTGAATTTCTGCGGGCGCGGCGCTGACGAGCCTGCCCTCTGTCGTGACAACTACTGACTTGATTTTCTTGCTTACCTCGGTGTTCGTCTTTCTTTTCTTGTTGTTGGATTGGTGGCATGGGCCACCCATCTTCATCACTGTCTGGCTATGAAGCTCTTCTCGGTCCACTGGGACCCAATCATTTTCTTCATACCGTAGGCCGGTCGGTGTGAAGTCGAATCAATTTCTATCACTCGGCTCCATCCTTCACCCTCTTTTCATCGAGTGCGAGACTCTCGCCATTTTTAAAGTTTAGGACCAATCGCCCGTTCGACATTTCCCTGCGAAGAAGACAAGGAAAGGATCGGGACTCGTAATAAGAACAAGAACATTAAGAAAATATTTATCACTCGAAGATTCTTATTCACTTATTTTAATTTTAATTTTTAAGAAAAGTAGGCAAAGATGAAGAAAGATCAGGAACAGGATTTGATTTGAAAGGAAGGGTAAAACTTATTATGATTTCACATATTTCAATTTTAGCACATTTTTTTTGTGATGATTTTTTTTTTTATCCATTTTTATGTTTTTGGGTTCGGACCTAGTCACAAACTGATTGATTTACCCGTGTTTCTAGGGAGAAGACTCTATTTTAGAGGCCATCCTTCGAAACATTAGGTTGCGTAATACTTCTTTAAATATCATCCGTTGATTGGAAGCATTTGTCGTTCTCCTTGGCAATTCACAAGTTGGTAGGAGCCTCCTGAGTAGACTTCCTCGACCACAAACGGTCCTTCCCAAGTTGGTTCAAATTTGCCTCCTATCTTGCGATGTGCAAGAATAGGTCTTCTGAGAACAAGAACTAAGTCACCAACTTTGAAAGTTCTTAGTCGGACTAGTTTATCATGGGCCTGGATCATCTTAGCTTGGTACGAGTTCCAAATTTTGTTGCTGCTGCAAGTCTTTTCCTTCCAAGTTTTCCAGCTTCTTCCGGTCGTAATCTGGCATTCTCTTCTGTAGTAATTTTATTTGCAACTGCAATCCTGAGTGATGGAAGCTGAACCTCCAAAGGTAAAACTGCCTCGGACCCATACACTAAAGTGTAAGGCGTAGACTGAGTAGGAGTCCGGAAAGTTATCATGTAGACCCATAAGGCTTCTAACAACTTCTCGTGCCAATTTCTCTTGTTGTCATCCAAAGTTTTCTTTAAAATCTGAACGAGAGTTTTATTAAAAGCCTCGGCCAAGCCGTTTGCTCTTGGGTAGTAGATTGTTGACTATCGCCAATCGATCACATGTCTTATAGCAAAATTGTTGATTTTTGTGCTTCTGAATGCAGACCCATTGTCTGAAATGATTCTGTGCGGTACTCTGAAACGGTAAACAACTTGATTTTTGAAAAACTGTAGCACGTGGTGTGCCTTTACTTCTCTGAGTGGAACTGCTTCTGCCCATTTAGAAAAGTAGTCTGTAGCTGCAAGGATGAAGCGATGTCCTTTTGAAGAAGGCGGTTCTATCGGACCCACTATATCTGTGCCCCAACACTCAAATGGCCATGATGCAATTGTCGGATATAGCACATTTGGAGGTTGGTGTAGAACCACTCCGTGCACTTGGCACTGGTGACAGCTCTTGGCGACTTTCATACAGTCAGTCATCATTGAGGGCCGTAGTACTCTAGTCTTTTCATTTTCATTTTCATTTTCGGACCTGACTGATGAGCACCGCAAAGTCCTGAATGCACTTCTTTGATAATTTCACGAGCCTCGGACCCGCTCAGGCATTTTAACCACATCTGATCAAAAGACCTTCTGTATAATGTATTTTTTATTAATGCATAAGACAGAGTTCTTTTCTTGATTTGATGGGCTAATGACTTATCATCTGGTAATTTACCTGTTCGTGGTGTAGTCTATTAGCGATCGACGCCAATCTTCCGTGTTTTCCGTCACTGCTGCAACTGATTCCTCTGCTTTTTTTGATTCCTGTATCATATCCATGTCGAGCTGTGACAGGACCTGTCGTCCTTGAACTGACACTTCATCTGATTCATCTTGTAAGCAGGCAAATTCTTTTGCAATGCGAGCTAGCGCATCTGCGAGAGCATTTTCTCTTATGGGGATCTTGTAGATTGTTACGTTCGGAATTTGTTCCAACAGTTTCGTGGCATACTGAAAGTATTGCTCGAGTCTTGGCTTTAAAATTTTGTATTGTCCGGTGACCTGTTGGATGATCAACTGAGAATCTCCGTAGATGTTGATGTCTGTTATTCCCATTTGAATAGTTAGTTCTAGTCCTGTTATGAGGGCTTCGTATTCTGCATCGTTGTTTGTGCACGGCTCTGTTAAGTGGTAGGAGTATCTTAACATCCCCCGCTCCGGTGTTATAAAGATTAGTCCGATTCTCGCCTTACCGGCACTATCGTTTGCAATTCTTTGTCTTTCGTCGCTGAGGATGCTCCGTCGAAGTATAATTCCCAACGTCGATCATCAGTGTCTTCTAGGCTCATTATCTGCTCGTCAGGCAAATCGTCGTCGAGAGGCGAATCTACCGGTAAAGGGTGTGCTGCAAAGAAGTCAGCTAGAATTTGTCCCTTTAAGGCACGAAGATGAACGAAAGTTATGTCGAATTGCAATAATATCATTGACCACCTGGCAAGTCTACCAGAAAGTGTCGGTCGGGTCATCAAATATTTCAATGGATTAACTTTCGAAATGAGGTTGATCTTATGAGAAAGCATGTAATGCCTGAGTTTCTGTGCGGCGAAGATCAGGGCCAAACAATGCTTCTCAATTGGAGGATACTTTACTTCCATCGGAATCAGACGACGTCTTAAGTAGTAAAGAGCATTTTCTTTTCCCTCATCATTGACCTGGGCTAGCAGGGCTCCAAGAGAGTCATCTAGAGCCGCGGTATAAAGTATCAACTGTGTAGCAATACACTCCGATCGGCGTTCTGAAAGCTGTGAGCTTTTTATCTTCTGGGGTCATCTTTATCTGGTTGTATCCTGATGATCCATCCATGAATGAAAATATTTCATGTGTTGAAGCAATGTCGTTCATCAGTTTTGGGATTGGCAGTGGAAATTCATCCTTTGGACATGCTTTATTTAAATCCCTGAAGTCTACGCAGATTCTGATCTGACCATTTTTCTTTCTAACTGGTACCACATTGGCTAACCAAGTAGGGTATTATTCTTCACGGACAAATTTAGTGTTGATTAGCTTCTTAACTTCGGCTATTACTTGTTGCTCAATTTCTAGACGCATTCTTCTGGAAGCTTGTCTGACTGTAACAGAAGTAGGGTCTACTCCTAGCTTGTGAACTGCGACTTCTGGAGCTAGCCCTGGCATTTCGTCGTAATTCCAAGCAAAACAGTCCTTGAATTCCATTAATAGCTTGATCATTTCCTCGAAATCTTCTTTATTGAGTAAGGAGCTAACAAAGGTTGGCCTAGGCTCTTCGCCAGTACCTAAGTTAACTTCCATTCACTCGTCTATTGTGGATTTGATTTCTTCTTCGAACTCTGGTGGAGCGTCTCCAATTTGCAGATCTTCAAGATCTTCTGTAGTTTCCAAGCAATCTTCATTAGATTCACAAGTGACAACCAAGCAAAATTCTGTATCGTCAACTGATCCTACTATACCGAATCCGAGACTAAGCTTTGCATTGGGAGGCCGACCGGCGTTATTCCATAATTTTTCGAAGTGTTGTGATTGACCTTTTGTCCATTGTCGAGGTAAGACACCACGCTGAATTAAATTTTGAACACAGGGAGAGTACCACTCAAAAGGTAATTCCATTAATTCGGAAGAAGTGACATCTTCAAGTTGTACATCATTTTCAGTATTGGAAGAAGAAGTGTCACGGTAAAATTTGATTGGCTTTGCACCGCTGCTATGTACTTCTTTGACCACCATACCCTCGATCTTATTATACTGGATCGGGGTCAATGTCATAGTGTGTACATAGTGGTTAATCTTCTCGTACATCGATTTGTATTCTTCGTTCTTTTCATCTTCGAGAGAAATCTTGAATTGTGGTTTCTTCTGGTTTGTTGTAGCCGCTTCTTTTCGACTTCCTCTTCTTCCTCGGTAGCTCGTTCTCCCAATCATCGTTGATCACCGACTTTTCTATCCAATCGTCCCGAGTGTCTCTTCCACGACCTCGTCCCGGCCTCGACCTCGGATGCGAGTTCGGAGAAACCTTCACCATCTCGCCTTAAGGGAGTGGTGAATGACTGTTGGACTAGAACTTCAGGTTCTTCATCGTCTCGAATTTCTTTTGCTTCATTTGGCACTGTGTTTCTGGAGAAGATTGTTTTCTTCGGAGGTGAGTAATAAGCTGCATCTTCATGGATTCCAATCTCATGTACGGAAAAAGGTTGCAAATCACCTTTAATGCACTCGTTCTCCTCCTTCATAGTATTTTATGCACTCGATGCGAGACGATGGTACCATCCGGTTTTCATGGATCCACGGCCAGCCCGCGTAGAGCGTCGAACGATGTCTCAGAATCAATTATGTGTAATTTTGCGGTTGTCTTTGCTAAGTCACCGGTCTTCATCAACAATGTTATTGATCCAAGGGCTCTTTCTCCTTTCTGGTTGAATCCTCTTAGTAACATCTTGTCTGCTTCAAGCTCGCGAGCATTAATTTCCAAATATGCTAGCGTCCGAAGATTCATTATGTTGTTTGACGCTCCTGGATCGACCAAAACTTTGGAGAGCGTAAATTTTCCGATTGTGACTGAAATGTACAACGGTCGGTTGTGATCGGCCGTCCCGAGTAGTAGATCGATCGTCCGTGAAGGTAACACCTCGCTCGTTCCTTTAACGAGCAAACCTCGTCTAAGGAATCTCCGGCCATCCGAGCTAAACAAATCTCCGGATCAAGTAAGGCCTTGATCAGAGCTTCCCTCATCTCTTTTGATAAGATGAGAGCGTCGTAGATGCTTAGTTTGGCTGGTAGTATCCTAAGATGGGCAAGCACGTTATAGTCCACTTTGTTACCATGTGTCTCAGTTTCTTCCCGAATGGGCAATTCTTCCGTCGGGGTTGATTCTTCCCGAACAACCACCCGCTTTCCTTTGTCTTTTGGACCCATTCTCGCAGGTAGAACCCTTCCGCTCCTTAAGTTGACTTCGTGATTTCTCCCGAATCCGTGCACGAGCTTCATCGGTGTCTCCTTTTGAATCGGCAAGACAGGTTCTTCTGGAGTCGCTTCGGAATCTGAAAGCTCTAACTCTATTGTGATTGGAGCTCCTTGAAATTCGCAAATAGATTCATTGCTTGTAGAACTTTCGTAGCCTTCTTGGTGAATGTCTTCTTTGTCATCGTGATTGTCAAGGTTGTGTATGATTTGAGAATTATTATTTGTATCAGAATCGAGATCCGGATTAGATTGGTTGTCGTTAATTGCGTAATCGTTAGAAACAGTCAAAACGTAGCCAATGCCATAACTCTTATCATCATAAGATCCCGCCGGAGCGAGCAAATAATCATACAGAGTCGGAGGTTCGAGGAATTTTTCCATCGAATCGGAAACAACCATCCTAGGATAAGCAGCCCCTAGTCTAGCCTTAAGAGCCTCGGTCTTTTCTTCTTCTACGATCTCCGTCTTTTCTATGATCTTTTCTTCCTGGGGTGGTTCTTCAATCGCAAAAGATAGCGCCGGCTTGACAGGTTTCGAACTTTGAATCGAAGCACGCACAGAAGTGGTTTGGATGGGATCCAAAATTTTCTTCGATGACTTCATCCAAGCGGTACTCCATCCATCATTCGTCGTGTAGGGATCTATAGGAACAATAGGATCCGTTGAAATGACATTGACGGAACCGCCTTTCTGGGGTTCCTTCATGTATTCCTTTGTAATCGTTATGTTCCCTTTTCGGAGATTGTTGTCAAGCCAACTCTTGAAGGTGATGCAATCCTCTATCTTATGCCCAAGCATCAGGTGGTAAGGGCAGTAGTTGAGATGGTCTTTCTTATTAACTTCCTCCGGCTTCTTGGGTTCTGACAGTTGAAAATCCGAAGTCTTCATCAAACTGCGGAACATCTTTGGCACTGCTTCATTCTTGAACGGATATTCTATGTTTATGAGCTCCTTTAACGTGCGCTGCGGGCGAGGCGGTTGCTCATGTTGTTGAGTTGGCTGATAACCAGGTCGAGGTTGTTGGTAGTTCTACCGAGGTTGCCGATACGTGGCTTGCGACTGCTCAGGCTGTATTTACATTAGCTGCTTGCCCTTATCGACTGCCGCGACGATCCTGGATTTCTTTTCAAATGTCTTCATAGGCTTCTGTTTGTCTGTCTTGTCAACGAAACTTAGCTGTTTCGCTTCCTCTTGAAAGCTTCCGGCCTTACTTAACAACTTCTCGAAAGTCTTAATCATAAATCCCTTAAGGAGAAGTGCTATTGGGCCATGAATGCTTTTAAACAAGATACCGACTGCATGCTACTCTTGTAGCTGTGGCTCACACTTCATACTTAGACTTCTCCATCGAAGTATGTAGTCCACTAAAGTTTCGTTCAGTTTCTGTTTCTCCACCACTAGATCACCGATGGTGATATGGTGCTGAGCTCCGGCAAACCGTTTCACGAAGAGGTTTTCTAATTCTGAAAATGTTTTTATCGAACCGTTTGGAATCCCTGACAGGCTGCTGACGAACTGTCGGAAGAGTAAGGTGTCGCTTCCACCGGCATTGGAACAACTTGCGCGAAAATGTGCAACATGTTGTCGAAAGTTTCCAGTACCATCAAAAGTTCAATTTTGGGTGTTTAGGCCAATTAGGGTTGTTCCATGTGAATTAACCCAAAACCTATTTTTCCTAGGTTCCTCTAGTCATAAGAAACATCACCAAATTTTCCTAGAATTTATTTCTCAACATGCTAATTATTGGAATTAACATACTCAAAACAGTAACATGCAATTGAAAAATCAATAACTTCTCATAGGGATGGCCTCTGACCTTGAAAAATTCAGGGAATGTTCCCAAGTTCAGATGCTTCAAAAGCCCTATGGTCTCATGCCATGGTGAATTGCCTATGCAAATGGAGAATTAAAATAATGTAGAGAGTAAATAAATCATTAAAAATAAAATACTCAATGAAATTACTTGATTTCTTTTCCACATTATTCTCCTCTGTTCACTGAGCAAGAGGGTATTTTTATTTTATTTTTATGATTTTTCTACACAAAGTTATGCATTTTTGAAGTTTAGGGTCAAAAATAAATAAAACATTTCATTTTCCCGCTCAATCGCCATGTGTCGCTCCCTGATTTGCTGGTGCGTTCTGTTCATGCATGCAGCTACCATCCAACTCCATCAGCGTCGTCCATTGGATACACGCCTGATCGGATGGCTACTGCTTCTCTCCCCTAGTTCTATTCACCCAAAACCGTCCAACTTCAAACCTTGATATATCCCTCGATTCTCAACGAAATTGAATGAATTTTTTTTAAAATGATCGTCTAATCTAGTAAAACACATCTATATGGTGGTGATATACTTAAAACATGTGAATAATTACATAAAAGTAAAACATGCTTGATTGGAGGAGAAACAATTTGATACCTTTGTCCAAGAGGTGAGACCTCAATTGGAAATGATTGGATTGAGCTTAGGAGTGCTTAGAGAAGCTTTGGGAAAAATTTGGCAGAGTTTCCCCAAGGTAATCTTTTTTTATCCCTTCCACTTGGTCATGGAGGTGGGGTTTAAATAAGGAAGGTTATGGTGGAGCTTGGGTGGCCATGAGGGTTGGCTTGGTTCATTCATCAAGGTTTTTGGTCGAGAAAACTCACATGATTAAGCTTGATCTTGGTGCGATCAATTGGGTTATGCCATGTGTAAAGTCAAGGATTTAAATGGCATGGGTGTAAGGAGCATTTTTGGTCCAATTTGGATCAATTCATGGTTTTGGCTTGGTTCACTCACCAAGGCTTGATTTGGGCTGATGTGAGATCATTTGGGTCAGCCACACATGTGTGGCGAAGTCCCCATCCAAGGTGAGGTGGCCAATTTTGGTTAAAGTGTATCATGAATGGGGTTAAAAAAGGTTTAGTGAAGGCTTAGGAAAGGCTCCCCTCTCCTTGCCATAAGTGGCATGGTGAGGTGGAAAGGGTTCCCCATGGCTTGCATATGGCTTATGCATGGCTCCATGACTTCATTTGGCTTGCTCATGGCTTGGGGAAAAGGTTGGTTCACTTGCATGGAAAAGGGTTATTTGGAATTTTGAAAACTTTGGATTCCATTGATGGGGTTTGTCATGATGCTACAAATGGGTTGATTTCATGATGGTTTAAGACTTTGGTCAAATAGGATTATCAAAGGAATGATGAAGAAAAGGTTTCATGTGTGCTTGGGAATGGACTTTGGGCTTTTAAAATTTGGTAAAGGTGGGCTTTTAAAATGGTTTAAGGGAATAGGCTTTTATGTTTCAAAATGGGCTTCTAGATCAAAAAAATTTGTAAAGGGCCATGCCAAATAAATGTTGGGTTTAGTTTAAGAATATGTCATGAGTGATTTAAAACAAATTTCAAGTGATTTGGGATTGAATTGGGTTGGATTTGGGTTTATTTGGTAAAGGGGCTAAGGTGGGCCAAATTGGGCTAACTTAGGCTAAGGTTGGGCTAATGTTGAAATTGATGTAAAATTGATGTTGAGAAATGTTTAGGAGAATGTTATGAAGAGTTTTCAACTTTGGTTGGGGTTCAATCTTGGGATTTTGGCCTACTTGGGTTCATGGTGAATTTAGGCCAATTAAAGGAATTTTGGGTTTGGGTTGAATTTGAGTAAGTTTTAGGTCCAAATTTTGGGCAAATTATGTTAGTGTTTTGTTTATGGAGATGTTAGGGAAGATTTAGAAAAGGTTTGCGGTTAATTGGGATTGAATTGGGTTTGTTTGAGCTAGGTTTAGGTCATGGGTCAAATTGGGCCTTAAGCTTTTAAAATGAAATTGGATTCAAATGCCAATCAAATTGGGCTTGAATTTGGTCTAGATTGATATTGGGGATATTGAATTGAAGTTTAGAATTGAATTGGACCAAAATTGAGACCAATTGGGGTGATATGGTTTGACATTGGGTTCATTTGGGTTTAAAATGGGCTAAATTAGGGGTTTTGGTAAAAGTGGGGTAAATTGAATTGGCCCATGGTGTAGTTAGATAAAATGAAATTGGGAATATTTGTGATTTTCTGGGAATTTTCTGAATTTTTGGCAATTTGGAGGGTATTGGGGGTATTTTTAGAAATTTTGGTATTTTTGGCTGGAGATGGTCAATTTGAGTGGGGGGGAAATGTTTAGGATTGATTCTGAGGACTTTTGGGTGATTTGGAGATTTTGGAGGATTTGGGCAATTTCAAGGGCTTTTGGTAGGTTTGATGGGTGTAGGGTCCCCGGGTTCAAAAATTGAAATTTTTGGAGAATGAAGATTGATCAAATATGAGTGAAATGGAATCACTTTGGTTGAGCCATGAAGTCATATTAAGCTTATGTGAGCCATGAGAGGACTCATTGGAGGCATTCACTATGTTGTTTCTAACCCTCTTAGCCAGGGGCTTAGGGGTTAAGGTCCATCCATATGAATTACCTACATGAGTAAGGGAGTCAAGTTGAGGTAAGGTGTGGTTTTAGGATTTGAATTGTGTATGTGAGAGTGTAGAGTGTGAGTGTAGTGAGTGTGTAAGTTAACCCTCACTAGACCAGGCCACTCAGGGTAGTCCTAAGGCCAAAGAGTCCTATAGGGAACTCATCCTTTAAACCTTCACATTTGATTTCAACCCTCTAGGTGATTAGGGGTCTACAATCAAGCTTTTGGGGTTTGCAGGGAGTCAAGAGGTATTTAAACTTCTAAAGGGTGGGTTCCACTTCTAGTTCTCTAAGATAGTCAAAGGAAAAGCCTACGGCTAGATCCTAAGTACTAAAGAGAGAAGAGAAGACCTCATCAAAAATGAGGTCAACAAATGGACCCCCAATAGGTGTGGTGTGCTAACCAAGCACACCGCGCGTATTGGTGTTGACCGAATAGATCAACAAAACCAACACAGATGTCCAAATGATAAACTTGGGACCGAGTAGAAGAACCTCTGCTAGAGAGTATCGAGTATATCTCCAAGACTGGAGGTTCCTGAACTCTCGCTGGGGAATGGAAAAGGAGGTGAACTCCAAATCACATGATGTGGGGAATTCGATTTAGATTTCATTTCATTTCATGTTCAAGTTTTGATGTGTGAGTTTAGATTTCAATTTGGAGTTTTAATTTAGATTAAAGTTTGGTTTAAAATCAATTTGAGGAAATTTGGATTTGAAACGAGAATTGAAACCTAGGTACCAATCTCGAGATTGCAAAGAAAACTGGAATCTGAGTACCAGTCTCGAAGTGAGAATCGGAGTTCAAGTGTTGATTGAAAGGATGAGAATCAAAATTTAAGAACTGATCTCGAATGTTTAAAGGGAGCTGGAATTGAAATTTAAGTATCAATCCTCGGAGAGAATCGAAATTTAAGTATCGATCTTGAAAGTTGGGAGGTAGAATTTAGGTATTGTCCCCGAAAGAGAACTGGAATTTAGGTACTAGTCTCGAAAGTTTTGAATTGAAATTTAGGTATCAATTCGGATAAGAATCGAAATTTAGGTATCGATCTCGAAAGGAGAGTCGGAATTTAGGTACCGACCTCGAAATGAGATCTGGGATTTAGGTACCAGTCTCGGAAGTTTTGAATTGAAATTTAGTATCAATTAGGATGAGAATCGAAATTTAGGTATCGATCTCGAAAGGAGAGTCGGAGTTTAGGTACTGACCTCGAAATGAGAACTGAAATTTAGGTACCAGTCTCGGAAGTTTTGAATTGAAATTTAGGTATCAATTTGGATGAGAATCGAAATTTAGGTATCGATCTCGAAAGGAGAGTCAGAATTTAGGTACCGACCTCGAAATGAGAATTGGAATTTAGGTACCAGTCTCGGAAATTTAGAATTGAAATTTAGGTATCAATTCAGATGAGAATCAAAATTTAGGTATCGATCTCGAAAGCGAGTCGGAATTTAGGTACCGACCTCGAAATGAGAACTCGGAATTTAGGTACTCGATCTCGGAAGTTTAGAATTGAAATTTAGGTATCAATTCGAAAGAGAATCGAAATTTAGGTATCGATCTCGAAAGGAGAGTCAGAATTTAGGTACCGACCTTGAAAAGAGAACTGGAATTTAGGTACCAGTCTCGGAAGTTTAGAATTGAAATTTATGTATCAATTCGAAAAAGAATCAAAATTTAGGTATCGATCTCGAAAGGAGAGTCGGAATTTAGGTACCGACCTCGAAATGAGAACTGGAATTTAGGTACCAGTCTCGGAAGTTGTAATGTATGAAGAAGGACCCAGTCTCATGCCATCAGAACCAAATCAAACAAAGTTCGTGGCTCCGTGTCAATAGACCTAGTCAATCTCCGTACAAGAGGGAAGGGAGATCACAGAAAATCAAAAGGGTTTCGATGTGACGAAAAGGGTGTAGGATTTTTGAAATTTGAAGTGTGAGTTTTCCGTGAGGAAGAACCATCCCGAAAGAGGGTTTCAAAGTAGTTTGAAGTAGATTTTGATCTGAGGAAGAATTGAAGGATTTGAAAGAGATAGATTGAGATTGTAATTCCATTTGAGATTCATTTTCATTTTGTTTGTCCTTTAATGATCCAATTTCATTTTTGTTGTTTATTTGATGTTCACGTGAATTTTATTTGGTGTTCATGTGAATTTTATTTGGTGTTCATGTGGATTTGAAGTTCTTTTGAATATTTCGATTTCTAAGAAAGATTCTTATTTATTTCCCTTTTATTTTATGTTCTTTGTTCAAAGTTCATTTAACTCTAGTGGCATTTCCCAGTCAATTTGCACAAAAAGAGGTGAAGGCAAAATGTGACATGGTCACTTTCATTCCAATCTTGTTGAAGATACATCATACAACTCGATCTGAAATATTTCTCACACAATCCATGACTCAAAACGGACTATGTATGATTCTTGTTGCTCCATCCAAAAAGTATCTGTAAAAAAAAATCCATGCCTGAATAATGAGATACACGGTCAATAACATCACCTTCCAAGCCGTCCTTGGCAGGAGTTCCACATGGATGTGCATTGGAGGTGTGCTATTTCCCGTGTAACTCACAGCTCGTAGGGCCGGAGACTCTCTAATTCTGGATCTGGCTGGAAGTGGTAAGGCGCCTTTCTGTCGTCCATCCTTCTAAAAGTGACGGAGATCCGCTCCACTGGTACTCCCGGTATATAATGTTTTGCGATGTCTGCTCCATTTCCTTGTAATATCATGACGGAACCTACCGGAAGTGGTATCTCCACCGGCCCTCGGAACTTACCCGGGCCTGCTATCCGGAGGTCAGATCCGAACATGATATTGCATTGGTTGACAAACGAAACTGTGCAGAAAGATCTGACAAAGTCATGATGGTCTATGTGTGGAGGTATGCAGTCGCCCTTCTAATAAATATTGATGATGCAACTGTTGGGTATGCAGTCTATTGGCGATACCCTCCACGTTATCATTCTTTTCACCATTCTTTTAATTATCCTCGGCATTGGATCCACCTCACCGTGACAGAGTATCCCTGGTGGATTTCCTCTTCTGTCCTCTGTGAAGTTATAGCAACATCCGCATTGTATCGTGACTCTTCCTTTCCCTGCATCCATCTCCGGGGTTCCGAATAAGTCTTTTCTCTTAGACGACCTGCTCGACCCATTTTCTGAAGTTCTAAGATGCAATCCACAATCTGTTGTTGCTCGTACTCTGAGAATACACCTATGTGTAACTCGAGGCCTTCCAAAATATTGATTCTTTTGCCTCTAATCCTTTTAAAGTATTCGAAAGTCTTCTTCTCAACATTCTGCATTCTTTCTAGTTCATATTCTGGGATGATTTGCAAGTGACGAGGCCTAGCAACGTATTGCGGGTTGTATGGCTCAATCCCGTCACGTTCTCCTGCATTCCTTGGCTCCTCGGGGATTGTCTCTGTCAGGACATCCTTCGGGGTTGCTTCCGCAACAAGGTTCTTGAGATATGGTATCTCTATCCGGCGTCGAGGCAATCTCTCTGCCTCTGATCTTCTCAGAGTTCCCCTTATCCTTTCTGTTGTTCTCGGAGCTTGTTCTCTCTTTTCAGGTTCCTGATGAACCGGTATCTTTGAAATGTGTGTGTCGGCGAAGGTGGTTGTTTCCTCGTGTTGATCTGCTGCTAGTTTAGTCAACATCTTGCGGATACGGTGATTCTTATTCCTTCTTTGAGTAGTAGTGAGCGTAGCTCTCCTTACTCCTTGAATTTCTGCGGGCGCGGCGCTGACGAGCCTGCCCTCTGTAGTGACAACTACTGACTTGATTTTCTTGCTTTCCTCAGTGTTCGTCTTTCTTTTCTTGTTGCTGGATTGGTGGCTTGGGCCACCCCTCTTTATCACTGTCTGGCTATGAAGCTCTTCTCGGTCCACTGGGACCCAATCATTTTCTTCATACTGTAGGCTGGCTGGTGTGAAGTCAGAATCAATTTTTATCACTACTCCATCCTTCACCCTCTTTTCATCGAGTGCGAGACTCTCGCCATTTTTAAAGTTTAGGACCAACCGCCCGTTCGACATTTCCCTGCGAAGAAGACAAGGAAAGGATCAGGGGCTGTACTAAGAACAAGAACATTAAGAAAATATTTATCACTGAAGATTCTTATTCACTTATTTTAATTTTTAATTTTTAAGGAAAGTAGGCAAAGATGAAGAAAGATCAGGAACATGATTTGATTTGAAAGGAAGGGTAAAACTTATTATGATTTCACATATTTCAATTTTAGCACATTTTTTTTTGTGATGATTTTTTTTATCCATTTTTATGTTTTTGGGTTCGGACCCAGTCACAAAGTGATTGCTTTACCCGTGTTTCTAGGGAGAAGACTCTATTTTAGAGGCCATCCTTCGAAACATTAGGTTGCGTAATACTTCTTTAAATATCATCCGTTGATTGGAAGCATTTGTCGTTCTCCTTAGCAATTCACAAGTTGGTAGGAGCCTCCTGAGTAGACTTCCTCGACCACAAACGGTCCTTCCCATGTTGGTTCAAATTTGCCTCCTATCTTGCGATGTGCAAGAATAGGTCTTCTGAGAACAAGAACTAAGTCACCAACTTTGAAAGTTCTTAGTCGGACTAGTTTATCATGGGCCTGGATCATCTTAGCTTGGTACAGTTCTAAATTTTGTTGCGCTGCAAGTCTTTTCCCTTCCAAGTTTTCCAGTTCTTCCAGTCGTAATCTGGCATTCTCTTCTGTAGTAATTTTATTTGCAACTGCAATCCTGAGTGATGGAAGCTGAACCTCCATAGGTAAAACTGCCTCGGACCCATACACTAAAGTGTAAGGCGTATACTGAGTAGGAGTCCTGAAAGTTGTCCTGTAGGCTCATAAGGCTTCTAACAACTTCTCGTGCCAATTTCTCTTGTTATCGTCCAAAGTTTTCTTTAAAATCTGAACGAGAGTTTTATTAAAAGCCTCGGCCAAGCCGTTTGCTCTTGGGTAGTAGATTGTTGAGTATCGCCAATCGATCCCATGTCTTCTGACAAAATTGTTGATTTTTGTGCTTCTGAATGCGGACCCATTATCTGAAATGATTCCGCGCGGTACTCCGAAACGGTAAACAACTTGATTTTTGAAAACGCGTAGCACGTGGTGTGCCTTTACTTCTCTGAGTGGAACTGCTTTTGCCCATTTAGAAAAGTAGTCTGTAGCTGCAAGGATGAAGCGATGTCCTTTTGAAGAAGGCGGTCTATCGGACCCACTATATATGTGCCCCAACACTCAAATGGCCACGACACAATTGTCAGATGTAGCACATTTGGAGGTTGGTGTAGAACCACTCCGTGCACTCGGCACCGGTGACGGCTCTTGGCGACTTTCATACGATCGATCATCATTGAGGGCCAGTAGTACCTCTAGTCTTTTAATTTTTATTTTCATTTTCGGACCCGACTGATGAGCACCACAAAGTCCTGAATGCACTTCTTTGATAATTTCACAAGCCTCGGACCCGCTCAGGCATCTTAACCACATCTGATCAAAAGACCTTCTGTATAATGTATTGTTTATTAATGCAGAAGACAGAGTTCTTTTCATGATTTGATGGGCTAATGACTTATCGTCTGGTAATTTACCTATTTGCAGGTAGTTTATTAGCGATTGACGCCAATCTTCTGTGTTTTTCGTCACTGCTGCAACTGATTCCTCTGCTTTTTTTTATTCTTGTATCATATCCATGTCGAGCTGTGACAGGACCTGTCGTCCTTGAACTGACACTTCAACTGACTCATCTTATAAGCAGGCAAATTCTTTTGCAAGGCGAGCTAGAGCATCCGCGAGAGCATTTTCTCTTCTGGGGATCTTGTAGATTGTTACATTCGGAATTTGTTCCAACAGTTTCATGGCATACTGAAAGTATTGCTCGAGTCTTGGCTTTAAAATTCTGTATTGTCCGGTGACCTGTTGGATGATCAATTGAGAATCTTCGTAGATGTTGATGTCCGTTATTCCCATTTGAATGGTTAGTTCTAGTCCTGTTATGAGGGCTTCGTAATCTGCCTTGTTGTTTGTGCACGGCTCTGTTAAGTGGTAGGAGTATCTTAACATCCTTCGCTCCGGTGTTATAAAGATTAGTCCGATTCCTGCCTTACCGGGCACTATTGTTTGCAATTCTTTGTCTTTCTGTGTTGAGGACGCTCCGTCGAAGTATAATTCCCAACGTCGATCATCAGTGTCTTCTAGGCTCATTATCTGCTCGTCAGGCAAATCGTCGTCGAGAGGCGAATCTGCCGGTAAAGGGTGTGCTGCAAGGAAGTCAGCTACAATTTGTCCCTTTACGGCACGAAGATGAACGAAAGTTATGTCGAATTGCAATAATATCATTGACCACCTGGCAAGTCTTCCAGAAAGTGTCGGTCGGGTCATCAAATATTTCAATGGATTAACTTTCGAAATGAGGTTGATCTAATGAGAAAGCATGTAATGCCTGAGTTTCTGTGCGGCGAAGATCAGGGCCAAAAAATGCTTCTCAATTGGAGGATACTTTACTTCCGTCGGAATCAGACGACGTCTTAAGTAGTAAAGAGCATTTTCTTTTCCCTCATCATTGACCTGGGCTAGCAGGGCTCCAAGAGAGTCTTCTAGAGCCGCGGTATAAAGTTTCAACAGTCTACCCGAGACTGGGGCTGCTAAGACAGGAGGTGTCATTAAATATTGCTTAATGTCCTCAAAGGCCCGTTGGCATTTCTCTTCCCAAATGAATTTGGCGTCCTTTTCAACTAATGCCGAGAAGGGCTGACACCTACCTGACAAGTTCGAGATAAAACGTCGAAGATATGCCAGCTTCCCTTGAAAGGATCATAGTTGTTTTAAGGTTTTGGGAGGCGGCATCTCTAAGATAGCTTTAATCTTTTCTGGATCAATTTCGATTCTGCCATGTCGGACAACAAATCTTAAGAATTTCCCGGAGGTGACGCCGAAGTCGCATTTTAACAGATTCATCTTAAGGTTGTATTGCCTTAGTCGCTCGAAAACAATTCTCAAATCATACAGGTGATCTTCCTTCAGTTTGCTTTTGATGACCACATCATCTACGTAGCACTCAACTTGGTTGTGAATGATATCATCAAAAATCTTTGTCATCGCTCTTTGATATGTTTCTCCTGCGTTCTTTAGTCCGAATGGCATTACTGTGTAGCAATACACTCCGATCGGCGTTCTGAAAGCTGTGAGCTTTTCGTCTTCCGGTGTCATCTTTATCTGGTTGTATCCTGATGATCCATCCATGAATGAAAATATTTCATGTGTTGAAGCAATGTCGATCATCGGTCCGGGATTGGCAAGTGGAAATTCATCCTTTGGACATGCTTTATTTAAATTCCCGAAGTCTACCCAGATTCTGATCTGATCATTTTTCTTTCTAACTGGTACCATGTTGGCTAACCAAGTAGGGTATTATTCTTCACGGACAAATTTAGCGTTGATTAGATTCTTAACTTCAGTTATTACTTGTTGCTCAATTTCTAGACACATTCTTCTGGAAGCTTGTCTGACTGTAACAGAAGTAGGGTCTACTCCTAGCTTGTGAACTGCGACTTCTGGAGCTAGCCCTAGCATTTTGTCGTAACTCCAAGCAAAACAGTCCTTGAATTCCATTAATAGCTTGATCATTTCCTCGAAATCTTCTTTATTGAGTAAGGAGCTAACAAAGCTTGGCCTAGGCTCTTCGCCAGTACCTAAGTTAACTTCCGTTAACTCGTCTATTGTGGATTTGATTTCTTCTTTGAACTCTGGTGGAGCGTCTCCAATTTGCAGATCTTCAAGATCTTCTGTAGTTTCCAAGCAATCTTCATTAGATTCACAAGTGACAACCAAGCAAAATTCCGTATCGTCAACTGATCCTACTGTACCGAATCCGAGACTAAGCTTTGCATTGGGAGGCCGACCGGCGTTATTCCATAATTTTTCAAAGTGTTGTGATTGACCTTTTGTCCATTGTCAAGGTAAGACACCACGCTGAATTAAATTTTGAATACATGGAGAGTACCACTCAAAAGGTAATTCCATTAATTCGGAAGAAGTGACATCTTCAAATTGTACATCGTTTTCAGTATTGGAAGAAGAAGTTTCACGGTAAAATTTGATTAGCTTTGCGCCGTCGTTATGTACTTCTTTGACCACCATACCCTCGATCTTATTAGATCGGATCGGGGTCGGGGTCATAGTGTGTACATAGTGGTTAATCTTCTCGTACATCGATTTGTATTCTTCGTTCTTTTCATCTTCGAGAGAAATCTTGAATTGTAGTTTCTTCTGGTTTATTGTAGATGCTTCTTTCTTGACTTCCTCTTATTCCTCAGAGCTGTTCTCCCAATCAATGTTGATCACCGGATTTTTCTGTCCAACTGTCCCAGTGTCTCTTCCACGACCTCGTCCCCGACCTCGACCTCGGATGCGAGTTCTGGAGAAACCTTCACCATCTCGCCGTAAGGGAGTGGTGAGTGACTGTTGGACTAGAACTTCAGGTTCTTCATCGTCTCGAATTTATTTTGCTTCATTTGCACTCGTGTTTCCGGAGAAGATTGTTTTCTTTGGAGGTGCGTAATAAGCTACATCTTCATGGATTCCAATCTCATGTACGGAGAAAGGTTGCAAATCACCTTTAATGCACTGTTCTCCTCCTTCGTAGTATTTTATGCACTGATGCAGAGACGATGGTACCATCCAGTTTTCATGGATCCACGGCCGGCCCAGTAGAGCGTTGAACGATGTCTCAGAATCAATTATGTGGAATTTTGCGGTTGTCTTTGCTAAGTCACCGGTCTTCATCAACAATGTTATTGATCCAAGGGCTCTTTCTCCTTTCTGGTTGAATCCTCTTAGTAACATCTTGTCTGCTTCAAGCTCGCGAGCATCAATTTCCAAGTATGCTAGCATCCGAAGATTCATTATGTTGATTGACGCTCCTGGATCCACCAAAACTTTGGAGAGCGTAAATTTTCCGATTGTGACTGAAATGTACAACGGTCGGTTGTGATCGGCTGTCCCAAGTAGTAGATCACTGTCTGTGAAGGTAACACATCGGCTCGTTCCTTTAACGAGCAAACCTCTTCTAAGGAATCTCCGGCCATCCGAGCTAAACAAATCTCCGGATCAAGTAAGGCCTTGATCGAGCTTCCCTCATCTATTTTGATAAGATGAGAGCGTCGTAGATGCTCGGCTTGGTCGGTAGTTTCCTAAGATGGGCTAGCACGTTATAGTCCACTTTGTTACCATGTGTCTCGGCTTCATCCCGAATGGGCAATTCTTCCGCCGGGGTTGATTCTTCCCGAACAACCACACGCTTTCCTTTGTCTTTTGGACCCATTCTCGGAGGTAGAATCCTTCCGCTCCTTAAGTTGACTTCGTGATTTCTTCGAATCCGGTACCGAGTTCATCGGTGTCTCCTTTTGAATCGGCAAGACAGGTTCTTCTGGAGTCGCTTCGAAATCTGAAAGCTCTAACTCTATTGTGATTGGAGCTCCTTGAAATTCGCAAATAGATTCATTGCTTGTTGAACTTTCATAGCCTTCTTGGTGAATGTCTTCTTTGTCATCGTGATTGTCAAGGTTGTGTATGATTTGAGAATTGTTATTTGTATCGGAATCGAGATCCGTTTTAGATTGGTTGTCATTAGTTGCGTAATCGTTAGAAACAGTCAAAACGTAGCCAACGCCATAACTCTTATCATCATAAGATCCCACCGGAGCGAGCAAATAATCATACAGAGTCAGAGGTTCGAGGAATTTTTCCCCCGAATCGGAAACAATCATCCTAGGATAAGCAGCCCCTAGTCTAGCCTTAAGAGCCTCGGTCTTTTCTTCTTCTACGATCTCCTTCTTGTCTATGATCTTTTCTTCCTGGGTGGTTCTTCAATCGCAAACGATAGAGACGGCTTGACAGGTTTTGAACTTTGAATAGAAGCACGCACAGAAGCGGTTTGGATGGGATCCAAAATTTTCTTCGATGACTTCGTCCAAGCGGTACTCCATCCATCATTCGTCGTGTAGGGATATATAGGAACAATAGAATCCGTTGAAATGACATTGACGGAACCGCCTTTCTGGGGTTCCTTCATGTACTCCTTCGGAATCGTTATGTTCCCTTTTCGGAGATTGTTGTCAAGCCAACTCTTGAAGGTGATGCAATCCTCTATCTTATGTCCAAGCATTCGGTGGTAAGGGCAGTAGTTGGGGTGGTCTTTCTTATTAACTTCTTCTGGCTTCTTGGGTTCTGGCAGTTGAAAATTCGAAGTCTTCATCAAACTGCGGAACATCTTTGGCACTCGCTTCATTCTCGAACGGATATTCTCTCGTTTATGAGCTCCTTTAACGTGCGCCGCGAGCGAGGCGGTTGCTCATGTTGTTGAGTTGGCCGATAACCGAGTCGAGGTTGTTGGTAGTTCTGCCGAGGTTGCTGATAGTCGGGCTGCGCACGCTCGAGCCGTATTTGCATTAGCTGCTTGCCCTTATCGACTGCAGTGACGATCCCCGATTTCTTTTCAAATGTCTTCATAGGCTTCTGTTTGTCTGTCTTGTCGACGAAACTTAGCTGTTTTGCTTCCTCTTGCAAGCTTCCGGCCTTACTTAACAACTTCTCGAAAGTCTTAATCGTAAATCCCTTAAGGAGAAGTGCTATCGGGCCGTGAATGCTTTTAAGCAAGATACCGACTGCATGCTGCTCTTGTAGCTATGGCTCACACTTCATACTTAGACTTCTCCATCGAAGTATGTAGTCCACTAAAGTTTCGTTCGGTTTCTGTTTCTCCACCACTAGATCACCGATGGTGATATGTGCATCGAGCTCCAGCAAACCGTTTCACGAAGAGGTTTTCTAATTCTGAAAATGTTTTTACCGAACCGTTCGGTAACTCTGCGTACCAATCGAAGGCAATCCCTGACAGGCTGCTGACGAACTGTCGGAAGAGTAAGGAGTCGCTTCCACCGGCATTGGAACAACTTGCGCGAAAATGTGCAACATGCTGTCGAGGGTTTCCAGTACCATCAAAAGTCTTGAATAGAGGTGGTACGAAGCCTTTTGGGTGCTGTACTGCATCAAATTCTTCGGGGTAAGGTCTACCCATCTGAATTGATGCTCCGCTCTGTGACCATGCGTAAGGCTTCTCGCACTCGCTATTCTACCATGCTCTTGATGTCTTTCTCTCGGAATCATATTCGGGTAGAATCTTTCTTCGGCCGATCGTCTCCGTTAATCGGATGTAATCTCTTTTCCTCCGTCCGTAATATGAATAATTTCGGAGGTGTTTCTCTCGGGGGTCGAACTCCGACTCGAAGAGTGGCTAGGGTCGCAGCCCATCTCTTCCATCCTTTTCGCCATTCGAGAGATCGTATCATCTTTTTCTCGAAGCTCGCCCTTAACATTTCTGTTTCATCTCTTTCCGTAGCTGCCGGAGCACCTTGCGAAGCTGACGATGCTCGTGTCTCAACCATGTTGATCTCCACATATTCGTCATCCATGAATTCCGACGAATCGACTTCATCTCCAAACTTTTCTTCTCTTTCTCTTGCTAATCGTTGAATATCGGTTCTTAGCATTTCCATAGCATCCTCCAATGGTCTTTTTCGAACGGTCTCGCAGTTATCATGCGATGGCTGTTGGATTTCCTTCTTGAGAGTCCCCTTCATCGCAGTGGCGCTCTCTTCGGATTCGAGTCTCCTGACAAGACTTTCCTTCTCGTGTCGTTGTTTCGGTCTTAACCGGCCAAGAAGAGGACGCCATACCATCCTTCTACAGCGACGAAGGCCCAGGACCGGATGGTCCGTCGGCCAAATGCCGGAAGGTGGTATCCTCCCCGATCCGTAAACCCGAAACAACAACGGGCGGACTAGCTTTCATCTTCTTATTCGGCTTTTCTGCGGCGCTAACGGGTTCTACTCGCGGCCCAAGACGGGATTTGGCTGGCACCCGCCCTATCCTTCTTAAAATCTCTGATACCGGACATTTCTCTTTCTTTGCTAACTTCTCTATCACAGTCTGTAGTCGGGTAAATGGTGTAATCCTAGCCCTTTTCTTTCGGTTGTTGCAATAGTATGCGGGTTGAGGTAGTGTAGAAGCAATATTGCGGACATTTTCCTCGTCAGTTGCGCCGGAGAGGGGATGGAATCTACTTCCTTCCAAAAGCGGTGTATACTCAGGCACTGGTATGTACTCAGACAATGGTGTTTACTCAGGGATCTCTTCTAAGAAAGCGACCTCAGTAGCTCTAAGAAAGGGATCTCTTATAGGGATCTCTTCTTAAAGTTCCCTATAAGGGCAAGCCCCTATAGTTAATTACATCTTAAATGAAGTGAATCAATTAAGAAAACTCTTGATAATGATCAGTGGTTTTGCTCTCAAGAATTTCAAAGTTTAAGGTTTTCAAAAGATTGGATTTTTGGAAATTCAAAAGGGAATGACTCAAAATTTGGAACAATTTATTTTTTGAGAATCCAAAGGAAGAGAAGTAGGAGAAGTTGAGGATCAAAGAAGAATCTTGACAACTTCTCAAACTATCCTATTGTTTGGCTTAGATTTGGGAAAATCCTAATATTATCTTATATTTCAATCTTGCCAATTTTAGTTAATTAGGACTTATATTCGTATGACATAATCATACAATCAGCCTAGAAAATGTGAGGGTTTATGTCGTACCGAACGATCACCTCGGAGTCCTAAGACCGGTTAGGGCTTAATTTACATGACATGATCATGCAAATGCTTAACGAAGAGTTGAGGATTTATGTTTCACTAGGCAAACTACCTCGAAGTCCTACGGCTTGGTTATTTAATTCTAGGAATGTTTAGTCGATGTAGAGTTGTTTTCGTCGACGAAGATGGCCGTGCTGCCCACCGTGCTCCAAGCTCCTTGTTGTTGCAGAGGTTTAGTTTTAAACGTCATAAATCAGGAGATGAGAGAAGTGTTTTGGTTTAGAGAAAATCTTAAAATCTAAGTGTTTTTAATATTTTAATTAAAACAAATCTTAAAGTTGGTTAAACAGAACCGATTAAGATCCCACGGTTCCGTCATCCCGGCACCATTATTTTCATTGAATTCACTTAGTCCAGATGAATTTACTAAACTCAACTGAATGAGTTCCACACTTTCATTTAGACCGTGGGAAATCCCGTTAGCAACACGTGGGTTACATCATCCGAGGTATTCCCGATCATTCAACGAGACGTTTTAATTTAGTTGTAATTGTAGTTTCTTGTTTTGTTTGTGATTAAATTTTGAGTTGTTTTATATTTTGAAATGTTGTGGCGGTGAATTTTATCATGCAGTGATTTTTAATTTAGTTTTGGTTTCAGTTCAGGGACTACCCTAAAGGTTTTGGTTTTCATGCAACAGTTGTTTATCATGCAAGAAAAGTAAAATATAGTGCATGTAAGTAAATTGCAATAAAGTAAATTGCAATAAAGTAAATTGCAATAAAATAAAAGCGTACCTGAAGGGTCTTCCCGTCATCCCAAGCTGCACTTAAAACACATGTTAAGGCATTTAAATATTTCAACAAGTATCTAGGTAAAGCTAAGGGAGAGGTTTTGGTTGTCTACCAAAGTTCTAATTCTATAGCTAGTCATCTCCTATGACGTCTAGGTTCTTGTGTTTTGGTTTCAGGACGATTTTCTTCATCAAAGAAACAATTAAATTCAATTATTCTTATAAACACCCTATCAGATTGAGGAAGTGCTTAGGACGAGTCTTAAACATCTTTTCAATACCTCTAGGATTATTTTAAGTTCAAGAGAATTTAATTATACAAGTGAATTAATCATCCAAGGGTTTAAGTTTTGTTCTCTTGCACAGTGAAATGGGACATTTGAATATCCTATAAGTGAAGTAACTCTTCACTTGATACCTCATTTAAGAGTTATAACAATAAGAGCTTTAAAAGGGCGAATCAACTTATTAAGTATTTTAATGATTTAAACATAATGATTTAATTTTAATTTTGACTTAATTATAGAAAATTAGTTTAAGTTTGGAATAATGTTCAAGTTATTTTAGATTTAATTCTTAATGATTTCATTTAGGTTTGTTGTTAAATGATTTTAATTTAATTTAATTCAATTTAATTTTAATTCAATTTAATTTAATTTTAATTTAATTTGATTTTAATTTAATTTAATTTAATTTAATTTAATTTAATTTAATAGAATTTTAATTTAATTTAATTTAATTTAAGTTAATTTTAATTCAATTTTAATTTAATTTAATTTAATTTAATTTAATTTAATTTTAATTTAATTTTGATTTAATTTAATTTTAATTCAATTTTAATTTAATTTAATTTTAATTTAATTTAATTTAATTTAATTTAATTTTAATTTAATTTGATTTGATTTTAATTTAATTTAATTTAATTTAATTTAATTTAATTTAATTTAATTTTAATTTGGATTATTATTTTAATCTTTTAATTAAGAATTAAGTATTATTGAAGTGATTTATTTAGGGATTTTTAAATTAAAGAATAAATATCCTCTTAATAATATCCCTACTTTAATAATTCTAATTTCTATTATTCTTCCAAAATTTCAATTAATTAATTAATTAAAGTTTTATTTTAATTATATTTGAAATGGTTAGTAGGTTTCTACCCTCAATCATTTAAGTTTCAATCATCCAAAATAAGTTTAAAATCAAATATTTTACCCTCCCCTTTTTGATTAATATTAAAATTTTAATTAAGGGTTGAAATTTTTAATTACCCTTTTGCCCTTCAAGCTTAATAATTCTATAACTCACTAAATTAAGCTCAAATGAACTTGAAATTTTTATTTAACCTCACTCACATGTCAATTAAGACATTAGAGGAGAAAATGTGATTTTTCTGTATTTAATTTATTTATGTAATTATTTTTAATGGAAAATAGAGGTTTTCAAGGAAAATTCAATAACATGACCAAGGAAATGTTTCTGTCCTTAAGAAAATTATGGGATGTTCCTAATGACCAGAGGACCATTTGGACTAATTTTGGTGATTTTTTGAATTATATTTTATTTATTAGAATTATTTTGAGTTTTGGAGTATTAATTAATTTTAAAATAAAATTAAAGTTGAAAATGGATTTTTTATTTTTCTTAAATCTCTCTAACCTCAAGGAGTCCAGAGAAATAAATTATATATTTTTCTAATTTTTTTTGATTTATTAGAATTATTTTAGTGAAACGGTTGGAAAATACATTTTCTAATATTAAAAATTACATTAAGCCTTTAAAATTCAATATCTTATCCTAGGGACTAAAAAAAATATTTGGTTTGTTCCTAAGTGATTAGAATTCAAAATGTAACATTTTGGTGATTTTTAATATTTTTATGATTTTTATTATTTTTTAATTATTAAAAATATTAAAATAATGATAAAAATCAACCTTTTTAGAAAATTATAATTTTAATTTTTCTAAGTTCCTGTGATATCCGAGAAGCTCGAAAACCATTTTTGTGAATTTTTGAAAAGTATTTTGTGAGTTATGAATTTTTAAAGTTTAAATTTATCCATTTTGCTTAAGAGGCTTAATCAACCCATTTGGTGGGGTTAATCAAGTACAATTGACTTCAAATTTTTATGTGATGTTCCTCTGATCCTAAAGATCAGTTGAGAATTGTTTTCAAGTTAATTTGATGTGTAGTTAACCCTAATTAATTAAAGTTCAATTTTGGGTGTTTAGGCCAATTAGGGTTGTTCCATGTGAATTAACCCAAAACCTATTTTTCCTAGGTTCCTCTAGTCATAAGAAACATCACCAAATTTTTCTAGAATTTATTTCTCAACATCCTAATTATTGGAATTAAAATACTCAAAACAGTAACATGCAATTGAAAAATCAATAACTTCTCATAGGGATGGCCTCTGACCTTGAAAAATTCAGAAAATGTTCCCAAGTTCAGAGGCTTCAAAAGCCCTATGGTCTCATGCCATGGTGAATTGCCTATGCAAATGGAGAATTAAAATAATGTAGTGAGTAAATAAATCATTAAAAATAAAATACTCAATGAAATTACTTGATTTCTTTTCCACATATTTGTCCTCTATTCACTGAGCAAGAGGATATTTTTATTTTATTTTTATGATTTTTCTACACAAAGTTATGCATTTTTGAAGTTTAGGGTCAAAAATAAATAAAACATGTCATTTTCCCGCTCAATCGCCACATGTCGCTCCCTGATTTGCTGGCGCAGTTCTGTTCATGGATGCAGCTACCGTCCAACTCCATCAGTGCCGTCCATTGGATACACGCCTGATCGGACGGCTACTGCTTCTCTCCCCTAGTTCTATTCACCCAAAACCGTCCAACTTCAAACCTTGATATCTCCCTCGATTCTCAACGAAATTGAATGAATTTTTTTTTAAAATGATCGTCTAATCGAGTAAAACACATCTATATGGTGGTGATATACTTAAAACATGTGAATAATTACAGAAAATTAAAACATGCTTTATTGGAGGAGAAAAAATTTGATACCTTTGTCCAAGAGGTGAGGCCTCAATTGGAAATGATTGGATTAAGCTTAGGAGTGCTTAGAGAAGCTTTGGGAATAATTTGACAGAGTTTCCCCAAGGTAATCTTTTTTTATCCCTTCCACTTGGTCATGGAGGTGGGGTTTAAATAAGGAAGGTTATGGTGGAGCTTGAGTGGCCATGAGGGTTGGCTTGGTTCATTCATCAAGGTTTTTTGGCTGAGAAAAACTCACATGATTGAGCTTGATCTTGGTGCAATCAATTGGGTTATTCCATGTGTAAAGTCAAGGATTTAAATGGCATGGGTGTAAGGAGCATTTTTGGTCCAATTTGGGTCAATTCATGGTTTTGGCTTGGTTCACTCACCAAGGCTTGATTTGGGCTGATGTGAGATCATTTGGGTCAGCCTCACATGTGTGGTGAAGTCCCCATCCAAGGTGAGGTGGCCAATTTTGGTTAAAGTGTATCATGAATGGGGTTAAAAAAGGTTTAGTGAAGGCTTAGGAAAGGCTCCCCTCACCTTGCCATAAGTGCATGGTGAGGTGGAAAGGGTTCCCCATGGCTTGCATATGGCTTATGCATGGCTCCATGACTTCATTTGGCTTGCTCATGGCTTGGGAAAAAGGTTGGCTCACCTGCATGGAAAAGGGTTATTTGGAATTTTGAAAACTTTGGATTTCATTGATGGGATTTGTCAAGATGCTACAAATGGGTTGATTTCATGATGGTTTAAGACTTTGGTCAAATAGGATTATCAAAGGAATGATGAAGAAAAGGTTTCATGTGGGCTTGGGAATGGACTTTGGGCTTTCAAAATTTGGTAAAGGTGGGCTTTTAAAATGGTTTAAGGGAATGGGCTTTTATGTTTCAAAATGAGCTTTTAGATCAAAAAAATTTGTAAAGGGCCATGATAAATAAATGTTGTGTTTAGTTTAAGAATATGTCATGAGTGATTTAAAACAAATTTCAAGTGATTAGGGATTGAACTGGGTTGGATTTGGGTTTATTTGGTAAAGGGGCTAAGGTGGGCCAAATTGGGCTAACTTAGGCTAAGGTTGGGCTAATGTTGAAATTGATGTAAAATTGATGTTGAGAAATGTTTAGGAGAATGTTATGAAGAGTTTTCAACTTTGGTTGGGGTTCAATCTTGGGATTTGGGCCTATTTGGGTTCATGGTGAATTTAGGCCAATTTAAGGAATTTTGGGTTTGGGTTGAATTTGAGTAAGGTTTGGGTCCAAATTTTTGGCAAATTATGTTAGTGTTTTGTTTATGGAGATGTTAGGGAAGATTTAGAAAAGGTTTGGGGTTAATTGGGATTGAATTGGGTTGGTTTGAGCTAGGTTTAGTTCATGGGTCAAAATTGGGCCTTAAGCTTTTAAAATGAAATTGGATTCAAATGCCAATCAAATTGGGCTTGAATTTGGTCTAGATTGATATTAGGGATATTGAATTGAAGTTTAGAATTGAATTTGAACAAAATTGAGACCAATTGGGGTGATTTGGTTTGACATTGGGTTCATTTGGGTTTAAAATGGGCTAAATTGGGGGTTTTGGTAAAAGTAGGGTAAATTGACAAAATTGGCCTATGGTGTAGTTGGACAAAATGAAATTGGGAATATTTGGAATTTTTTGAAATTTTCTGGGAATTTTCTAAATTTTTTGATTTTTGGGTCAAGAGGGGCATTTTGGTAATTTGGAGGGTATTGGGGGTATTTTTAGAAATTTTTGTATTTTTGGCTGGAGATGGTTAATTTGAGTGGGGGAAAATGTTTAGGATTGATTTTGAGGACTTTTGGGTGATTTGGAGATTTTGGAGGATTTGGGCAATTTCAAGGGCTTTTGGTAGGTTTGATGGGTGTAGGGTCCCCGGGGTCAAAAATTGAAATTTTGGAAGAATGAAGATTGATCAAATATGTGTGAAATGGAACCACTTTGGTTGAGCCATGAAGTCATATTAAGCCTATGTGAGCCATGAGAGGACTCATTGGAGGCATTCACTATGTTGTTTCTAACCCTCTTAGCCAGGGGCTTAGGGGTTAAGGTCCATCCATATGAATTACCTACATGAGTCGTGGAGTCAAGTTAGGGTAAGGTGTGGTTTTAGGATTTGAATTGTGTATGTGAGAGTGTAGAGTGTGAGTGTAGTGAGTGTGTAAGTTAACCCTCACCAGACCAGGCCACCCAGGGTAGTCCTAAGGCCAAAGAGTCATATAGGGAACTCATCCTTTAAACCTTTACATTTGATTTCAACCCTCTAGGTGATTAGGGGTCTACAATCAAGCTTGTGGGGTTTGCAGGAAGTCAAGAGGTATTTAAACTTCTAAAGGGTGGGTTCCACTTCTAGTCCTCTAAGATAGTCAAAGGAAAAGCCTACGGCTAGATCCTAAGTACTAAAGAGAGAAGAGAAGACCTCATCAAAAATGAGGTCAACAGATGGGTGTCCAAGTCCATGCTCTGACCCATGCATAATTAATCTCAACACAGACTTTACTATTATTGATCCAACATCGATAGGTAGTCATATTTGAAAATAGTAGTTTAATATAGCGCATTCCTTTGAAACCTTATTTACCCTCATAGTAGGTAATAGTTTTGATGATATAAAGAAATGCCAATGCTTCGAGACAGGGTTAAGAAGTGATGCAGAAAAACTGACATACCCATCTTCACGTAACTCCGAATCATCAGGTTCGTCGGTCAGGTATCTATAGATCTCGTTCATATTGTATCTTGAAGGCACAAAGTTGGAATAATGACAAACAGAGGTATTCTCTATAGAAAATAATTCATTTACCCTTGAAGGAGTAAATTTTACCCATCTTCCTGTGACATAGACATTTCCATTGTTGATCGCATGTAAATTAGAGTAAAACTCTTTAACTACTGGAATAACTACAGCGGATGTCGTATAACAAAATACCTCCCAATGCCGCTGTGCGATCATTTCTTCGATTTTTGTGGTGGAATTCTCTACTCCTCTGTTGACAAATCCTCTTTCTTTAATAAGTCTTTTTCTTCATCAAGCCTTTGTTGAAGATACGCTGCGCCTCCGATCTGACGAATTTTCTTCGGTTGAAAACTTCAGTTTTTGTGGTTTCTAAGAGTTTGGTGGCCATTTCGGATTGAAAGGATTGGTCTCTAGTCGTTTCTAAGGAAGAAAATAGTGTAAATTTGGAATTGGGATAATTTCCTACGAAGAAATGGCTTAGAACCGTCCAAAACCGCACGAAAATTCTTAAGAAACCAAAATTTCAACTGCCTCACCGTCGACAGGAAGTTTCTCGCCGTCGGCGAGCTAGTTATAAAAATGACTCAAGTCATGGCACACGATCTCTCTGTCAGCGGGCTCGGGCTCGCTGTCGGTGAGATTCGTAAAAATCACCCAATTTTGCTCTGGTCTGAATATTTTCTGATCATATCATATAGGTTCAAATTTGTGATGATTCTAATTAAAAATTTGAGTAGTAAGATTAGTTTTAATAATATAGACTCACTGATTTGTAGATAATTTAAAATAAAAGACTACTATGGGTTGCCTCCCATAAAGCGCTTGGTTTAACTTCGTCAGCCCGACCTAATTTCAGTTAGTAATCAGGTTGACTAAGCATTAAAACCTCTTTAAAATTTGGTCTTCTACCTTCGAAATATGGTTTTAATCTATATCCGTTTACCTTAAATCTATGTCTTGTTTTTGGATCTTCAATTTCTATAGTTCCATATGAAAATATTTGAGTTATGGTGAAAGGTCCTAACCATCGAGATTTCAATTTCCCAGGAAATAATTTCAATCTAGTATTATATAGCAAAACTTCTTGTCCCGGTTCAAAATTTCTCTGATTAATCTTCCGATCATGTCATAATTTCATTCTTTCTTTATAAATTCTATCATTATTATATGATTCATTCCTTAATTCTTCCAATTCACTTAATTGCAACAATCTCTTCTCACCAGCTTCTTTCATATTATAATTAAATTCTTTAATCGCCCAATATGTTTTATGTTCTAATTCAACTGGTAAGTGGCAAGTTTTTCCATATATAAGCCTATAAGGAGTCATTCCAATCGGAGTTTTATAAGCAGTCTTGTATGCCCATAATGACGTATCTAGTCTTATAGACCAATCTAATCTATTAGGGTTTACAGACTTTTCTAATATACGCTTAATCTCTCGATTAGAAACTTCAGCTAATCCACTAGTTTGTGAATGATAAGCAGTTGATATTTTATGCATAATATTATATTTTTCTACTAGTTTGTGAATATATTTGTTTCTAAAATGAGTTCCTCCGACAGTGATAATCACTCTCGGCATTCCAAATCTAGTAAAAATATTTTTCATTAAAAATTTTGAAACACTTTTAGCATCACACCTAGGTAAAGTTTATGCTTCGATCCATTTGGAAACATAATCAACAGCTACTAATATGTATGAGTTTCCAAATGAAGGAATAAAAGGTCCCATGAAATCTAATCCCCAAACATCAAAAATTTCAACTTCTAATATAAAATTTAGAGGCATTTCATTTCTTCTTGATATGTTTCCTACTCTTTGGCATTTATCGCAGGTTTTTATATATCTATATACATCTCTAAATAGAGTAGGCCAGTAGAATACAGATTGTAGAATTTTATACGCAGTTTTATCTGTCCCAAAATGTCCTTCAAAATCAGAGTCATGACATTTTTGAATGATTTGTTCAGTTTCTTCATAAGGCACGCATCTTCTAATAATTAGATCCTTACATTGCTTATATAAGTAAGGTTCATCCCAAAAGTATGTTTTAGTATCATGAATGAATTTTTTTTTTGTTGTAAAGTTAACATAGGTGGTAAAATGTCACTTACTATATAATTTACTTTATCAGCATACCAAGGTATTTTCCACTCATTTATATTATAAAGTTGTTCATCAGGAAAACTGCCTAAAATTTCATTATCAATATCAGATAATTCATGATTTTCTAATCTTGATAAATGATCAGCAATTTGATTATCAGTTCCCTTTTTGTTAATGATCTCAAAATCAAATTCTTGCATTAATAATATCCATCTAATTAATCTTGGTTTAGAATCTTTCTTTTGCATTAAATATTTTATAGCAGAATGATCAGTATGTACAATACATTTAGTTCCTATTAGATAATGCCAAAATTTATTAAAAGCATATACAACTACTAATAATTCTCTTTCGGTAACTGTATAATTTATTTCAGCATCATTTAGAGTTTTACTAGCATAGTATATAACTTTGAAAATCTTATCATATCTTTGCCCAAGAACTGCTCCTATAGCATAATCACTAGCATCACACATAAGCTCAAATGGTTTCTCCCAGTTAGGTGAAACTATTATAGGTGATGTAATTAATTTATTTTTTAATAATTCGAAAGCATTTAGGCATTCAGTTGTAAATTCAAATTTCTTGTCCTTTTCAAGAAGTTGGCATAGAGGTTTAGTAATTTTTTAAAAAACTTTAATATAATGTCTGTAGAATCCAGCATGTCCAAGAAAACTTCTTACCCCTTTTACCGTAGTTGGAGGTGGTAAATTAGCTATAACTTGAATTTTTGCAGGGTCTACTTCCATGCCTTTTTCTGAAATTTTATGCCCTAATATAATGCCGCATGTAACCATAAATTGGCATTTCTCCCATTTAAGAACCAAATTAGTTTTCTCACATACTTCAAATATTTTTTCAAGATGATTTAAGCATGTGTCAAATATTGTTCCAAATACAGAGAAATCATCCATAAATACTTCTATTCCATTATCAATTAATTTACTAAATATAGACATCATACATCTCTGGAATGTTGCAGGTGCATTACATAATCCAAAAGGCATCCTTCGATAAGCGAGAGTTCCATAAGGACTAGTAAATATAGTTTTCTCTTGATCCTCAGGAGCAATTTGTATTTGATGATAACCAGTATATCCATCTAAGAAACAAAAATATTTATGTACGGCTAATCTATCTAACATTTGGTCTAGAAATGATAAAGGGAAGTGATCATTCCTGGTGGCTGTGTTTAATTTTCTATAATCAATACATATTTGCCATCCAGTAACTTGTCTTATAGGGATAAGATCATTATTTTCAGTAGCTTTGACGGTCACTCCTCCTTTCTTAGGTACACAGTGGATTGGGCTTACCCAAGCACTGTCAGAAATAGGATATATAATACCATTATCTAACCATTTTAAAATTTCATTTTTAACTACTTCTTTCATTATTGGATTTAATCTCCTTTGCGGATCTGCTTTAGGCTTATGTTCATTATCTAAAATAATTCTGTGCATACAGATTGAAGGACTAATTCCTTTAATATCTGCTAAAGTCCAACCAAAAATTTTCTTATATTTTTTTAAAGTATGTAAAAGTTTTTGTTCTTGAGATTCATTTAATTCAGATGAAATAATAACTGGTAGAGTTGAAGAATTACCTAAGTAAGCATATTTTAAATATTTAGGTAACATTTTTAATTTAAGTTCAGGAGGTTTAATAATCGATGGAACTATATTTTTTTCAGTGTTTTCTGTGTTATCCAAAAATTCAAATTTATTTTGAATATAATCTAGTTCTTCATTTATATCAGCTTTTTCGATTAATTCAGTATTTTATTTTTCTAATTTTTCTTCATAGTATTCCTTAAAATGTTCTTTTTGTAAATGATCAAGTACTTCCATTCGAAAACACTCATCATCTTTTTCTAGTGCAGGATATTTCATTGATTTAGCAATATTAAAAGTAACTTTTTGGTCATTTACTCTCATAGTTAATTCTCCTTTCTGAACATCAATCATAGCTTTTTCAGTGGCTAAAATGGTCTTCCTAAAATGATAGGAATTTCTTTATCTTCTTCCATATCTAAGACAATAAAATCTACAGGGAAGATAAATTTATCCACTTTTACTAATACATCTTCAATAACTCCCTTAGGATATGTAACAGAATGATCAGCTAACTGAAGAGTTATTGAAGTAGGTGAAATTTCTCCCAATCCTAATCTTTTAAAAATTGATAGAGGCATTAGATTGATGCTTGCTCCTAAGTCACACAAAGCTTTTCCAAAGAATTTTTCTCCAATAGCGCAGGGTATAGTGAAACTACCAGGATCTTTTAATTTTTCGGGAAGTTTTTTCTGAATAATAGCACTACACTCTTCACTAAGTGCGACCATTTCATTATCGGTAAATTTTCTTTTTTTATTTAGAATATCTTTCATGAATTTTACATAGTTTGGCATCCGTTCTAAAGCTTCTACGAAAGGAATATTTATTGTTAACTTCTTCAAAATTTCAAGGAATTTAGCAAATTGTTTATCTTTTTTATGTTGAATTAGTCGTTGAGGAAATGGTGGTGAAGGTTTTTCCACAGAAATTTTCATTGGTATTAAAGGATTTTCTAAGTTTGGATATTGTTGATTCTTTTCCTTTTCAATTTCCACTTCCTCTTTTTGACTTTCAAGTTATTTTATAATTTGAGGTTCTAATTCTTTTCCACTTCATAATTGTATTGCTTTAATTTGTTCATTTCCTTTGTCTTTGGGATTTATTTCCACATTACTTGGAAATGTTCCAGGTATTCTATTATTAAGTGCGGTAGCTATATGTCCAAGTTGAGTTTCAATATTTTTAATAGTTGTTCCTTGATTTTGTAATTGGTTACCTTGTATTTGTAATTGATTTCCTTGATTTTGTAAATGTTGACCCATATTTAATATTAATTCATCTATTGATAATTTCTTATCTTTAAATTGTGGGTTATTATTATTAAATCCAGGTGTATAATTAGGTTTATAATAAGAATTTCCTTGATTAGAAGGAATTCCTAATGGTTGTGTTATGTTATTCATCCATGGTTGATTAGTTGTGTTATTATTCCAATTAAAATTAGGATGATTTTTCCATCCAGGATTATAATAATTCGCATACGGATTATTGGGTATGTTATTAATTGCATTTATAGTTTCATATTGAGATTGGGATTCTATAAGTTGTCCAGATGAATTTTCTTCTGATATAGATGGAGAGTAATTCATTCCAAAATGATCTACTTTTTTAGATACAGCGACGATTTGCAAAGCTAACATAGATATTGCATCATTTTCATGAATACTAGCTATCTTTTTCGGATTCATTCTATCAGCAGGCCATTGAAAATTATTGGTTGTCATTTCTTCGATTAGTACATAGGCGTCATCAAATGGTTTTGAGCAGCATCGATGATTGATCTTAAAGATCCTACTAATCCATTATAGAAAGTTTGAATAATTAACCAATCTGGTAACGCATGATGTGGGCATTTCCTAAGAAGTTCTTTAAATCTCTCCCAAGCTTCATATATTGATTCTCCATCAAACTAACTAAAAGAAGTTATATCATTTCTAAGCTTAGCAGTTTTAGATGGTGGAAAATATTTGGATAGAAATTTTTGTGATAACTCTCCCCAAGTTTTAATAGATCCAGGTGCTAACGAATTTAACCACATTTTAGCCTTATCCCTTAAAGAAAAAGGAAAAGTCTAAGTCTAATAGCATCATTAGATACTCCTTCATAATTGAAAGTAGCACAAAGTTCTAAAAAACTAGCAAGATGTAAATTAGGATCTTCAGTAGGTGAACCACTAAATTGATTGTTTTGTACCATTTGGATAATTGGAGGTTTAAGTTTAAATAAATTAGCAGCTACATCAGGGTTTTGAATAATTAAATGAATTTCATCTAATGTAGGGTTGGCATAATCTCGTAATGGTCTTGGTTGATTGGTATTTTCATTTTCAGGAATATTTGTCATTTGTGTTAAATTTATAATTTCTCTTTTTTGTTTTCTAATTCTTTTTATTGTACGCTCTAATTTTGAATCGTATGGTATTAAATTTTTGTTTCCAAATTTTCGCATACAATTTTATAAAATAAAATTTTTAAAATAGTCCGTTACTCTAGTAAATAATTTCTTTACCTCCCCGGCAACGGCGCCAAAAACTTGACCCACTTTTTTTTTAATATGTTTGCAAATTAAATGATTTTATGATGGAATGTATAATGTGGATTCTACGCAAGTATACGTATCGTATCAAGTAATACAGGGCTCTAGTGGAGTCCAGGTTATCGATCACACATGGAAGTTTTTAACAGATTTGTATTAGCTAAATTTAAAAGAATTACTTACTAATAAAGTAAACAGAAATTTAAAGTAACTAAAGCAAACTAAAGTAAACTAATGCTTGAAATAAAGTTGATTTAAATAATTCAGAAAAAGTATCCTTCTCCTTGTTTTTAGAAAATTAAGTGAATGAAGAATTTAAATAGAATCTTTAAATTGTATTGTGACAAATAGGAGCATTCCTATTCTTTACCCTTTGGTCCAGGTGCAAAGAACATTGAATAATCCTATGTTTGAATACCGAATCGCAGCTAAAGTCGGGAGGATACCGGCTGTCACTTCGTAGCTCCCACGTTCCCCTCACTCCGAGGGCTAACATCTACACTTCAGCTCTCAAACAATAGGATCAAATTGAATATTTTAGTCTGTCACACTAAAATGTTCAATTCTACGTCCGATAATTAATATTTCCCTATTTATTTGTACCCTCCTTCCAAGGTTTTTGACTTCCCTGAATATTGGATGTAATTTTTATTATAGTTGATAATTCAACATATTTTAACAACTCAATTGGCCAGATTGAAAGTAAATTAAGTTTTAAGTAAAAATTATCACAATTTATTTTAATATATTAGGTACTTCTATTTAATTTCATCAATTCGCATTATTTTCATAAACAAGGAGAAAGACTGAGAAAACTACTCAGAATGCATGGGAATAAAACAAAGCATGGATTTCATTTAAAGTTAAGAACAATAATAAACAAAGATACTTATCTTAATTTCCTCCCTAGCGTGACTCTCGAAGTTCCTTTGACTTTTCCTTCTGAAGTACGAGCAAACTTCTAACTAAATAGCACTCAAATACAAATAAACTCAAGAAACTCACTAATGACAAACAACAGACACACTTAAGACACCAAAAAGAGACACACAAAAGACACCAAAGACTAAAATTTGTTCTCTATTTATAGAGGTAGGCAAAGGTCCAAGGAATGCTTAAACACCTCTTCAATGTATTTGCATTTCGAACTGTCTCACCGTGGGTGGGAAACGACCTCGCCGTCAGCGGGGCTTCTAGAAGGTCTTCAAACCACGCGATCTCGCTGTCGGCGGGCTCGGGCTCGCTGTCGGCGAGGTAGTTATGATTCCTTCAAAAATTCTCCTTATGATCTCGCTGTTGTCGGCATATTTTTATGTTATGTGTTTTATTTTGAAAAGGGGTCGCCTAACAAAAATTGTCGGCGAATTTTAGATTTTAAATTTAATTTAAATATGTATATATGGTTTTAGAAAGTAGTATTTGATTTTGAAAGTAATTTTAGGATATGAAATCAAACCGATCTCACATCCCAGATAGTTTATATAAACGAGCACCGCATCACAAACCGTGTATCTATCCCGAAGAATAGACACACTGCTCGATAATGGGGCTCGATTAAATAAACTAAAAGATTTGTGACATCCGTTTGGTCTCGCGAACCAATTTTATAAGCCGACAAGTTCCCCCGCTTAATATAAATGAATTAAGCAGTGGTTAATATTACTCGGGTTCTTAAAGTTCCCTATAAGGGCAAGCCCCTATAGTTAATTACATCTTAAATGACGGGAATCATTTAAGAAAACTCTCGATAATGATCGGTGGTTTTGCTCTCAAGAATTTCAAAGTTTCGAGGTTTTCAAAGGATTGGATTTTGGAAATTCAAAAGGGAATGACTCAAAATTTGGAACAATTTATTTTCGAGGATCCAAAGGAAGAGAAGTAGGAGAAGTCGAAGATCCAAGAAGAATCTTGGCAACTTCCTAAACTATCCTATTGTTTGGCTTGGTTTTAAGGAAATCCTAATATTATCTTTGTATTTCAATCTTGCCAATTTTAGTTAATTAGGATTTATATTCATATGACATAATCATACAAATAGCCTCGAAGATGTGAGGGTTTATGTCGTACCGAACGACTACCTCGCAGTCCTAAGATCGGTTGTGGGCTTAATTTGCATAACATGATTATACAAATGCCTAACGAAGAGTTGAGGATTTATGTTGCACTAAGAAAACTACCTCAAAATCCTATGGCTTGGTTATTTAATTCTAGGAAAGGTTTTATTGAAGTAGACCCGAGTTTTGTTGATGACGATGGCCGTGCTGCCCACCATGCTCCGAGCTCCTTGTTGTTGCAGAGGTTTAGTTTTAGAAGTCATAAATCAGGAGATGAGAGAAGTTTTTAGTTTAGAAATCTTAAAATACAAGTGTTTTTAATATTTTAATTAAAACAAATCTTAAAGTTGATGATAACAGAACCGATTAAGATCCCACGGTTCCGTCATCCTGGCACCGTTATTTTCATCGAATTCACTTAGTCCAGATGAATTTGCTAAACTCAACCGAGTGAGTTCCACACTTTCATTTAGACCGTGGGAAATCCCGTTAGCAACACGTGGGTTACATCATCCGAGGTATTCCCTATCATTCAACGAGACGTTTTAATTTAGTTGCAATTATAGTTTTGTTGTTCGTTTGTGATTAAATTTCGAGTTGCTTTATATTTTGAAATGTTATGGCGGTGAATTTTATCTTGCAGTGATTTTTAATTTAGTTTTGGTTTCAGTTTTAAGGACTACCCTAAAGGTTTTGGTTTTCATGCAACAGTTGTTTATCATGCAAGAAAAGTGAAGTGCATTTGCAATAAAGTAAATTCAATAAAATAAAAGCGTACCTGGAGGGTCTTCCCGTAATCCCAAGTTGCACTTAAAACACGTGTTAAGGCATTTAAATATTTCAACAGGTACCTAGGTAAAGCTAAGGGAAAGGTTTTAGTTGTCTATCAAAGTCCTAATCCTATAGCTAGTCATCTCCTATGACGTCTAGGTTCTTGTATTTTGGTTTAAGGACGATTTTCTTCATCAAAGAACAATTAAGTCCAATTGTTCTTATAAATATCCTATCATATTGAGGAAGTGCTTAAGATGAGTCTTAAACATCTTTTCAATACCTCTAGGATTGTTTTAAGTCCAAGAGAATTTAATTATACAAGTGAATTGATCATCCAGAAGTTTAAGTTTTGCTATCTTGCTCAGTGAATTAGGACATTTGAATATCCTATGAATGAAGTGACACTTCACCTAATACTCCATTTAGGAGTTATGATAACAAGAGCTTTTAAGGGCAAATTGATGTTTTAGTGATTTGTGTTTTAATTTAATTTTAATTAATGGATTTAAGTTTGGAATAGTGTTCAAGTTGTTTTAAATCTATTTCGAATTCTTTATATCTTAAGTGATGTTATATTTAATTCAATTCAATTCAATTTAATTTAATTTAATTTAATTTGGTTTAGTTTTAATTTTAATTTTATTTTAATTTTATTTTAATTTGATTTTATTTTTTTATTTAATTTAATTTAATTTAATATGTTTCAATTTAATTTAATTTAATCTAATTTAATTTAATTTAATTTAATTTTAACTTTAATTTAATTTAAATTTAAATTTTATTTTATTTTAATTTTAATTCAATATTTTATTTATCATGTTTTAAAGGTGATTTAATTTAATTGTTAAAGTATTAATTTAATTGAAATTTTGGAAGGATTTAATTTAAATGTTTTAATTTTAATTTAATTTAATGATGAAGTCTTTTAGTATTTTAAATCTTGAGTTTGAATTATCATTTTAATTAAGAATTAAATATTATTAAGGTGATTAATTTAGGGATTCTTAAATTAAAGAACAAATGTCTTCTAAATAATATCCCTATTTTAATAATTTCAATTTTTATTAATCTTCCAAATTTAATTAATTAATTGATTAAGGTTTATTCTTAAAAATGATTGATGGGTTTCTATCCTTTAATTATTTAAATTTCAATCATCCAAATCAAATTAGGATCAAATATTTTCCTCTTTCATTTTATTAAGCCTAAAGTTTTAATTAAGGGTTAAAATTTTAATTGTCATTTTGCCCTTCAAGCTTAATAATTCTATAACTCACTAAATTGAGCTTAAATGAATTTGAAATTTTTATGTGGTTTCACTCACATGTCAATTAAGACATTAGACGAGAAAATGTGATTTTTCTGTATTTAATTTATTTATATAATTATTTTTTGTGGAAAGTAGGGATTTTCAAGGAAAATTCAATAAGATGACCAACGAAAATTTTCTATCCTTAAGAAAATTATGGGGCACTCCTAATGACCAGAGGACCATTTGGACAAATTTTGGTGATTTTTTGAATTTTATTTTATTTATTATAATTATTCTGAGTTTTGGAGCATTAATTAATTTAAAAATAAAATAAAGGTTAAAAAATGAATTTTATATTTTTCAAAAATCTCTCTGATATCAGAGAAACCAGAAAACCAATTTTATAATTTTCTGGTTTTTCTTTGTTTTATTAGAATTATTTTAGTGAAAAGGTTGAAAAATACATTTTTAATATTAAAAATTACATTAAACCTTTAAAATTCAATATCTTATCCTAGGAACTTAAAAAAAAATATTTGGTTTGTTCAAGTGTTTAGAATTCAAAATATGACATTTTGGTGATTTTTAATATTTTTGTGATTTTTATTATTTTTTAGTTATTAAAAATATTAAAATAATGATAAAAATCAACTTTTTTAGAAAATTATAATTTTAATTTTCCTAAGTTCCTCTGATATCAGAGAAGCTCCAAAACCAATTTTGTGAATTTTTGAAAGTATTTTGTGAGTTATGAATTTTTAAAGTTTGATTTCATTCATGGGGCTTAATTAACCCATTTGGTGGGGCTAACCAAGTCCAATTGATCTCAAATTTTTATGTGGTGTTCTCCTATCCCTAGAGGACAGTGGAGAATTATTTTTAAGTTAATTTGATGAATGGTTAACCCTAATTAATTAAATTTTAATTTTGGGTGTTTAGGCCAATTAGGGTTGTTCAAAGTGAATTAACTCAAAAATTATTTTTCCTAAGTCCCTCTGGTCATAAGAAACATCAACAAATTTTCCTAGAATTTATTTCTCAACATGCTAATTACTGAAATTAAAACACTCAAAACAGTAACATGCACTTGAAAAATCAATAACTTCTCATAGGGATGGCCTCGACCTTGAAAAATTCAGGGAATGTTCCCAAGTTCGAGGCTTCAAAAGCTCTCATGGACTCATGCCATAGTGAATTTCCTATATGCATGGAGAATCGAAATAGTGCAGAGAGTAAATAAATCATTAAAAATAAAATACTTAATGAAATTACTTGATTTCTTTTCCACATTATTCTCCTCTGTTTACTAAGCAAGAGGGTATTTTTAATTTTTTTTAGGATTTTTCTACACAAAGTTATGAATTTTTGAAGTTCTGGGAATTAAATAAATAGAAAAATAGCTTATTTTTCTACTTATCCACGCGGCGCCGCGTCAACCTCGGTAGCTCTGAAGCTCCACGCGTCGTCTCCTGATTCGGCGCAGCCATCCGACTCAGCTCTCTAGGGGCCCGCGGTTCATGTCCCATTGCTCCGTCCGGCGGGATCCTGATCATCCGCTCAATACACGCGCGATCCAACGGTTCCCAGTCATCGTCTACGACTGGTGTGAACCTGTGACTGTCAACCTTCTAACCCTAATTTCTCACTTGATTCTCAACAGATTTTTGAGTTCTTATGCTCAATGGATTCTTCTTGAAGAGACGAACACATCCATACAGTAAACATGCATTGAAATTGACCCAAACTAAATTGAGAATCTATGGAAGCTCGGGAGGAAGAGTGAGTCCATACCTTTGCTCAGAGAAGTGAAGCTTCAATCCGAGAGTTGTTTCACGTTCGATTGGGTCCAAGCAAGCTCCAGATGAAGTCCCTTAGCCTGGTGAATTGTCTAGGTATGATTTCGACCAAGCCCGATCACAAAGCTTGGAGGCTGGAAGCAATGGCTGGCTCGGTGAGGGGACTTTTGTCGGGAAACTTCTCCTCTTGGTCCGGTGAAGGTGTAGGACCAATCAATTTGGAGATTGGCTCACCGTGGTGAAGTGTCCCGGTTTTGAGCTTGAATTTTAACTCCGAAATTGAGCTCGCGAGAGGAAATGGCAGGGGATTTCGGTGGGCATCAAGTTCTCTATGTGTAGAGAGTGATCTGGGATGATTTTGGCAGGGTTTCAGTATGTTTTGGTTCAGCACCCCTCATGGCCGAGAGGAGGTGGTGTTTAAATAGGAGAGGGTGGAGGGCCTCCTAGGGGGGTTTAAGGCTTGGGATCAGCTGCTCCATGTAAGAGAAGAACAACCATGGTGTTCAATTGGGCTGGGATAACTCAGCAAGGCAGAATTGAAAAGTTTGGCTCCTCCCAAGGTCTCGGCCATGGTGTTTTCCGGCGATCCAGGCGGCTGGCCGGCAGGCATGGGTCACCCTCAGGTCCGAGTGGGTCGTGGCTGGAGGTTTGTGCGAGCAATCGAGCTTTGCCATGTGTAAAGAGGATGGCTTGAAATGGAAAGGGTAAGGGCTCATTTTGGGCTCAAATTGGTCAACCCATGATTTTGGGCTTGGTTCACCTCCCCATGACCTGGTTTTCGGGCTGGGTGAATCAGTTAGGTCACTCGGTCTTATGTGGAGAAGTCTCCATCCAAGAATATTTAGATTAAATTTGGGTTAAGGGGAATCATAAGTAAGGTTAATGGCTTTTAGAAAGTGCTTAAAGGACCTCCTCCTTTTGCCCAATGTGGTAAGGTCACATGTAAACAACTCACATGGCTTGCATGTAGCTTAAAAATGGCTTTATGGCTCATATTTGGCTTGGGAAAAGTTGGCTTGGTTTCATGGAAATGGGTTTAAGGAATTTTGGTATTTTGGTGTAAAATTTGGATGGTTTGTCATATGGCTTTGTTTAGAAAGATTTCATTGCTGATTTAGGACTTAGGAATGATTTTAATTAAGTGAGGATGAGATGAGATTGTAATGTGGGCTTTAGGATGGGCTTAGGCTTTTGAGTTTGGTTAGGAATGGGCTTTTGAATGTCCTTTAGAAGTGGGCTTTTAGATGAAAATTTCACAAAGCGCCATGCCAAATAAATGTTGGGTTTAGTTTAAGGATGTGTCATGAGTGATTTGAGACAAGTTTGAGGTGGTTTGGGTTTGAATTGGGTTGAATTTGGGTTTCTTTGGTAAATGGGCCAATGTAGGTCAAATTGGGCTAATTTGGGCCAATGTTGGGCTAAGGTTGAAATTGATGTAAAATTAATGTTGGGAAATGTTTATGGGAGTGTTTCAAAGAGGTTTCAACTTTGGTTGGGTTTTGGTTTTGGGACATGGGCTTATTTGGGTTAGGTTTGGGTTTAGGTCAAAATTGGGCTTTTTGGTTTTGGGTTGGATTTGGGTGGGGTTTAGGTCCAAATTTTGGGCAAATTATGTTAGTATTTTGTTTTTGGGGATGTTAGGGAAGGTTTAGAAAAGGTTTGGGGTTAATTGGAGTTGAATTGGTTTGGTTTGGGCTAAGTTTGGGTCATGGGTCCAAATTGGGCTTTAAGGTCAAAAGTGAAATTGGACCCAAATGTCAATCAAATTAGACTTAGATTTGGTCTAGATTGATATTTTGGATATTAAATTGAAGTTTAGAATTGAATTGGACCAAAATTGGGGTCAATTGGGTAGGTTTGGTTTGACATTGGGTTCACTTGGGTTAAGAATGGGCTAAATTGGGGGTTTTGGTAAAAGTGGGGTAAATTGACAAAATTGGCCCATGGTGTAGTAGGACAAAATGAAATTGGGAATATTTTGGATTTTCTAGAATTTTCTGGGAATTTTCTGAATTTTTGGATTTTTTGGCTAAGAGGGGTATTTTGGGTATTTGGAGGGTATTGGGGGGTACTTTTGGAATTTTTGGTATTTTTGGCTATGGATGATCAATTTGATTGGTTAGGAATTGTTCAAGGTTAACTTTGTGGAATTTTTGGGTGATTTGGAAATTTTGGAGGATTTGGGCAGTTCCAAGGGCATTTGGTAGGTTTGATAGGTGTAGGGTCCTCGGGGTCAAAAATTGAAATTTTGGAAAAAAGAAGATTGATCAAATATGAGTGAAATGGAAGCACTTTGGTTGAGCCATGAAGTCATATTAAGCCTATATGAGCCATGAGAGGACTCATTTGAGGGATTCACTATGTTGTTCCTAACCCTCTTAGCCAGGGGCTTAGGGGTTAAGGTCTATCCATATGAATCACCTACATGAGTCAAGGGGCCAAGTTGGGTATGGGTGTGGTTTTAGGATTTGGATTGTGTGTGTGAGAGTGTAGAGTGTGAGTGTAGTGAGTGTGTAAGTCAACCCTCACCAAAACAAGCCACCCAGGGTGGTCCTAAGGTCAAAGAGTCCTATAAGGAACTCATCCTTTAAACCTTCACATTTGATTTCAACCCTCTGGGTGATTATGGGTCTACAATCAAGCTTGTGGGGTTTGTAGAGAGGTAAGAAGTGGTTCAAATTTCTAAAGGATGTGTCCCAATTCTAGTCCTCTAAGATAGTCAAAGGAAAAGCCTAAGGCTAGATCCTAAGCACTAAAGAGGGAAGAGAAGACCTCATCAAAAATGAGGTCAACAGCCGTCGGTGGCCTCGATCTCGCCGTCGGCGACTTAGTTCAATTTTCATGAATTTCTTCCTTTTTGATCCAAATTCGCTCCATTTCATGCTTTTTGGCTTCCATCACTTATAAATCTTCATTCTCGCAGATGAAATAAAGAAAATACCTTTCTTTAAAGTGCAATTTCATCAAAAATAGATATGAATTTCTTAATGTATTTTTCTGTGATCAGGAAGCCTAATGATGTTGGTAGTATTATTTATGATTTTGTGGATTCTACTGCGAGATCCAGCACTTCTATTGGACTAGGATTCCCATCTCTGATTTATTCATTATGTATTAGCAATGGAGTCACTGCAGATATTTCAGAGGAATGGTTGAAGACTACTAAGCCGATCGGTCGGAGAGCATTAGCATATATGATCGTCTTCGAGGGAAGAGATCGACTGCTCCTTCTTCTTCTGCACCTACTCCAGGTAGACCTTCTACTTCCCGACCTTCTACTTCTGCTGAGCCACCATCGAGTTTCTGGGAGTCAATGCATGATCAGTTTATAGAGCAGCAGCAAGAGTTATTTCAAACTCACTGTAGGGTTGATATTGTTGATAGGAAACTTGATCATTTATCTGATTATACCCAGAGGAAGAGTAGCTATGATGTTGAGTACGATGAAGCCCTTGTCAGATTGCTGAAGGGTGAGCATGATTTTAGTTTCCCTAATTTTCCTAGTTTCACACCATTTGTTGATCCTAAGGATGTTTAGTTTTCCTTTGGTGATGATGCTAATGATGAGGCTTTAGCTAGTGACTAGTAGTTGATAGATCTCTATGTTGTGCTACTTTGTTGTTAGTTAGTTTTGTTTGGTTTGTTTGTTTAGTTTGATGTTTGATGTATGTTGATTTGTTTATGTACCTGTGTGGATTGATTAGTGTTAAGATTCTGTTGTTAGAATATTCTTAGTATATTGTGTTTGAGACTCGAGATTAGAGTTAATTTATGATATGTTTGTTTCAATCTCATTGTTTAGTAATTAGTAGTTTTGCTCTGCTTTTATTTTGTTTTAAATTTAGTATAATCATAAAAATTAGCCTGCTTACTTTTTATACATGCTTCAATTTTATCTTTATTATTCATAAAAACATGAGTAGAAGTAATTTTTTCTTTTTAAGATCATTTTTACATACTTATAAAAATTTCCTTTTTAAAATTATGATTTTTTTTCTCTCATACTTTCAAATTTTCATAGTATACCAAAACTTAAGTTTGGGGGAAGGGAAAATACATTCAAATTTAAATTTTATTTATCCTTAAAGAGCTAATATTTTCTTAAAATAAAAATTTTTTAACATAACTTAGGAATGAAGAATCTATTTAAGATCACTTTTATTTTTGAAACTATAAACAATTTAGTGAACTTAACCAAAATTTTAATAACTTTGATTGATTTTAAGAATAGAATTATTTAACTTAAACAAGAATAAGATTAAGGAATTTTTCTATTCATGGTAGAAATAATGGAATTTCAGAAGTATTAAGTAATCAAAAATTATCACTTGAAATAGAAAAGATTGAAAAACGTTTTGAATTTTTATTCATGTTATAATAATTAAGTGGAAATGTATAAGTTTTGAAAATATAAGTTTAGGATAGTGAAGTTCAAAATCATTAACAGGCTATCCAGATATAGTAATCCTCTCTATATGTTAAAAAAAAAAGAGAAAAGAGAAGAGAGGAGAAACTTAAGGAAATGTCTAATCAAAAATTGGCTTCACTTGAATTATCTTATAGAAGGAAAACTAGTTACATATTTTACTTAATTTTTATGCATGAATCTTTATTTAAGAAAGGTTTTTCAAGAAGATCTTTTTCTTGTAAATAATCCATGAGATCTTAATATAATAAACTTTTATTATTTTTAAAATGGATGAAAAATTTGAAATCTTATGATTTGGTAGTTGAATATTCTTTAAATTCTTAAAATTAAACCTAGTTAGTGAAATTGGATTAATAATTTACTAAAGACTTTATAAAATCAAAAATTATAAGGAATCTTAAATATTTATCTTTTATTCCAAAGGTTATATATTTTATATAGTTAAAAGGGTTACTTGAGGACAAGTAACATTTAAGTTTGGGGGATTTTGATCCATGAAAAAAATACCTATTTTTATGCCTTGATTTTTATCAATTTCTAAGGATATTATGCTTTAATGAAAGGAATTTTTGTGTTTCTGGATGTAGGTGATGTAAAAATGTCCAAAAAAGGAAAAAGGGTGAAAAAGGAGCAAAAAGGAGCAAAAAGGAGCAAAATACAAGAATTATCAAAAATTATGGCCTGGCGCCTAGGCGCCAGAAGTTGGCGCCTAAGCGCCAGACTCGATATAGAAACTGTCAAGTTTTTTGATGACTTTTGGACAGTTATTTTGATGGAGTGAGCGGTTATTGGACATTCTAGAGAACTGGCACTCGTTCCTTGATAAAAGGACATGTGATACATTGCATTTGGACGCTCCAAAATGGATTTAATCACGAAGAGGTGCGAGCCAAAGTGAAGAGGTGCGAAGAACTGGACGCGGTGTCCGGCGCCTAGGCGCCAGACAGACCTTCTAGAAGATTCATTAAATTTGGACATGTTTTGAAGAGGTGCCTCAAGGCAACCCTTGAAGCCTATAAATAAGAGTCCACTCCTTAAAAAAAAGTGTGCCCCCATTGCATCCCCTAACTCTTAGCCACTTTAGGATCTCTCATCCTTAGAGAGAGAAATAGAGAGAGAAATAGAGGGCCACTTTTATTTAGTTTAGTGAGTTTATTTTCAAATTGTTGCATCTGGAGTTCATTACACTGTGGAGTCAGTAGGAATCAGAAGATCTGTAGAAGGAATATTTTTTATAAGTATTTTATTTTTGATTCAAAGTTTATTTAATATGTTTTGCTGTTTATATTCAATGTGTTCTGAGTAGTTAGTTTATTTTCTTCCTTCAATTATGAAAAGATAAATAAGATAATATAAAATTAGATGGAGAATTAAAAATAAAAATATTTTCAAAACATTGTGATGATATTAATACCTGATCTTACTTTACTTTTTAAATTGGCCATTTAAATTGTTAAAACTTGTTGAAGAGTTTTGAGACTTAGAAGGAGAAGAACTCTTAACTTGTAGATGTCACATGAATCCTTGGGTAGTCAAGGTCATGCTCGGGCTATTTAAGGTGAAGTGCAAATAAATAGGAAGATAAGATTTAAAGGGCGTAGAATTGATAAGTTTTTAGAGTGACAGATTAAATTCTTATAATTTGATTTATAGATAAGGAAAGGGTCACTAGTAGGGCCGACCATAGCCACCCTTGGACATCAAGTAGTGTGAGCCTAGATTAACCCATTCTACTAACAATACATCCGGATCTGATCTGTAGATTAGCCAATGTTCTTTGCGCACGGATCAAAGGGTAAAGAATAGGAATGCTTCTATTTGGCACAATACCATAAAATAGATTCTCCAACGAATATTAAATTATCTTAAAAATCTTGGATTAATTGAAAGGAAGAAAGTTGTTTGTTTTATATTGTTTTCACATAATCATTTTCTTATTATTGTTTTCTTTATCTGCATCTAGTAAATTAAAAGTAATTTATAGTTATATTAAAATACAAAAAGATTTTGAAATATAATGTTTAAAAATTTATTATCCTTTTTCCCCGTGAGATCGATTCTGGGGTCTTTGTTTCAAAGCCCTTTATTACTTGAAACGATACGTATACTTGCGTAGTACCCAAAAAGTATATAAATATTTTCCTTTAAAATTATATTTCACTATATAAACACATATTTAAAAAGTATTAATCACTAACTTTCTAGCATTCAGTAGCAATCAAGTTTTATTTAATGTTATTACCGTAAATTAAAATTTGGTACACATCTATATAGCAAGTTATTCCAGGTCAAGTGTTTCGCGCCATTGCCAGAAATTAAATTTTCTAGCAGTGGTAACAAATTCTTGTATTTGGAAATACAAAAATCGGGTCATCCTGTATCAGAGATTCTGAGAAGAATGGGACGAGTGCTAGTTAAGTCCCACCTCGGTCAGCGAGTAGAGCCTGCTACTGTCCCTGAAAGACTGAAGAAAAAGGTGCGAGCTAGCAAGGGAGGCTCACCTGTTGTTGTATCGGGTCTCCATATTAGGGAGGACACCACCTACTTATGCACCGCTGACAAACCAGTCGGTCCTAGGCCTTCTGCTACAAGAAGGATGGTGTGGCGACCTATTATTGTCGAACCAATACCAACAGAACGTTCTGGAAAGAGAAGTCTCGCTGAAGACCCCAGATCTGAAGAAAGTACCGCAGTAAAAGAGACTCCTGAAAGAGAGGTTCAACAGTCATCTCCTGAAAACCATGAGATCGTTCAGAAAAGGCCACTTGAGGATGCCATAGGGTAACTAAGAATGGACATCCGATGGCTAGCAAGAGAAAGAGGAGAAGAATTAAGGGATGAAGTGGATTCGTCAGAATTCATGGATGAAGAGTATGCTGACGTCAACATGGTTGAGACACGAGCATCGTCATCTTCACAGGGAGTTCTGCCAGCTTTAGAAAGAGATGAGCCAGAGTTAATGAGAGCACAGCTTCGGGAAAGAGATGATACGATTTCCTAGATGGCGAAAAGGATGGAAGAGATGGCTGCCGCCTTAGCCACTCTCCGCAGTCGAGCCCAGACCTCGAAAGAAATACCCCCGGAGGTCATCCATATTACAGATGGAGGAAAAGAGATTATATTTGTTAACGGAGATGATCAGCTGAAGAAAAATTATGCACAGAACATGATTCCCAAAAAGGATATTAAGAGCATGGTAGAACAGCAGGTGCGAGAAGCCTTAGCTCAGTCCAAGAGTGGAACATCTATTCAGACGGGTAGACCTTAACCCGAAGAATTTGATGCAGACCAATACCCGAAGGGCTTTGTACCACCTCTGTTTAAGACTTTCGATGGAGCGGGAAACCCCCGGCAACATGTCGCACATTTTCGTGCCAGTTGCTGCATCACCGGCGAGAGCGACGCTTTGTTTTTCTGACAGTTCGTCAGCAGTTTGTCAGGGATCACCTTTGACTGGTATGCAGAATTGCTGAATGGATCAGTCAAGACTTTTGCAGAATTGGAAAATCTCTTTGTTAAGCGGTTTGTCGGAGCTCGGCACCACATCACTATCGGTGATCTAGTGGTGGAGCGACAGAAACTGAACGAAACTTTGGTGGATTACATACTTCGATGGAGGAACCTAAGCATGAAGTGTGAACCACAGCTTCAGGAACAGCATGTGGTCGGTATCTTGCTTAAGAGTATCCATGGCCCAATAGCACTTCTCCTTAAGGGATTCACCATTAAGACTTTCAAGAAGCTGCTTAACAAGGCCGGGAGCTTGCAAGAGGAAGCGAAACAGCTAAGTTTCATCGATAAAACCGATAAGCAGAAGCCTGTAAAAGCTTTCGAGAAGAAATTCGGGACCATCGCAGTAGTGGACAAAGGTAAACAGCCAGTGCAAATACGGCCAGAGAGACCGCAGCCGAGTTATCAACCACCGCAACAGACTTATCAACACCCTCAACAGAATTATCTGCCTTAGCAGAGTTTTCAGCCTCGACCAAGTTATCATTTGTCACGGTACGATCAGCCACCGCCTCGTCCGCTCCGTCCCCTGAAGAAACTTTTAAACAAAGAATACCCCTTCAAGACTGAGGCAGTGGCTAAGATGTTTCGCAATTTGATGAAGACGCCCGACTTTCAGTTGCCAGAGCCCAGGAAGCCCGAGGAAGTCGACAAGAAGGACCATCCAAACTACTGTCCCTACCACAGGACGCTCGGACATAAGATTGAAGACTGCTTCACCTTCAAGAACTGGCTGGAAGATAATCTTCAGAGAGGGAACATAACGATCCCAAAGGAATACATGAAGGAACCCAAAAAGGAGGTTTCGTCAATGTTATCTCAATGGAGCATATTGTTCTGATCGACCCGTACACGACCAACGATGGATGGAATACAGTTTGGACAAAATCATCAAAGAAAATTTTGGATCACATCCAGACTGCTTCGATGCGCGCTTCAACTCAAAATTTGAAACCTGCCAAGCCGGCACTATCGCTAGAGATTCAAGAACCGCCCCAGGAGAAGGAGAAGACCGTGGAAGAAGAGAAGACTGAGGTTCCAAAAGGTAGACTAGGGGATGCTTTTCCTAGGATGGTTGTTTCTGATTCAGGGGAGAAATTCATCGAACCTCTGACTATGTATGATTATTTGCTCTCCCCGGCGGGATCTTATAATGATAAGAGTTATGGTGTTGGCTACGTTTTGATTGTTTCTAACAATTACGTAACTAACGACAACCAACCTAATCTGAATCTCGATTTCGATACGAATAAAAATTTTCAAATCATACAAAACCTAGATAACCACGATGAAGAGGAGGACATTCCCAAGGATGGCTACGAAAGTTCAGTAAGTGACGAGTCTATTTGTGAATTCCGAGGAGCTCCGATCACGATAGAGTTAGAACTATCAGACGCCGAGGCAACTTCAGAAGAGTCAGTCATTCTGATTCAAGAGGAGACATCGGTAGACTCAGAGGAAATTACCGAAGTCAATCTGAGAAGTGGAAAGGTCCTACCTCGAGATTGGGTCCAAAGGAAAAGGGAAAGCAGGTGGTTGCTCAGGAAGAGCTAACCCCAAGAAAAGAATCGCCCGTTCGGGAAGAAATCGAACGACTCGGTAACAAAGTGGACTATAATGTGCTAGCCCATCTTAGGAAGCTACCGCCAAGCCGAGCATCTACGACGCTCCGATCCCGTCAAAGGAGATGAGAGAATCTCCGGTCAAGGCCTTGCTCGATCCGGAAATTTGCTTAGCTCAAATGGCTGGCAATTCCTTCGACGAGGTTTGCTCATTGAAAGGACAGCGCGATGTTACCTTCACGGACGATGATTTACTACTTGGAACAGCAGATCACAACCGACCGTTGTACATTTTGGTCAGTACTGGAAAGTTCACACTCTCCAGGGTGCTAGTTAATCTAGGAGCATCAATTAATATAATGAACCTTTAAACGCTAGCCTATTTAGAGATTGATGCCCATGATCTCGAGGCAGACAAGATGATGCTAAGATGCTTCAACCAGAAAGGAGAAAGAGCTCTTGGATCAATAACACTGTTAATGAAGATCGATGAATTAGCTAAGACAACCGCAAAGTTCCACATGATTGATTCTGAGAAATCATTCAACGCTCTACTGGGCCAGCCATGGATCCATGAGAACCAGATGGTACCATCATCTCTACACCAGTGTATAAAGTACTATGAAGGAGGACAAGAACAGTATATCAAAGGTGATTTGCAACCATTCTCAGTGCATGAAATCGGAATCCATGAAGATGCAGCATACTACGCAACCCCAAAGAAAAATGCCTTCTCTAGAAATGCCATACCAAATCAAGAAAAAGAAGCACGAGACGACAAAGAACCTGAAATTCTTGTTCAACAGTTACTCACCACTCCCTTACGGCGATATGGTGAAAGTTTCTCCAGAACTCGCACCCTAGGTCGAGGCCGGGGATGAGGTCGAGGAAGAAACGGTGGAATAGTTGAACAGAAGAAACCGGTCATCGATGTTGATTGGGATAATAGCTCTGAAGAAGAAGAAGAAATCAAGAAAGAAGCAGCAACAGTAAACCAAAGGAAACCCCGATTCAAGATCTCTCTCGAAGATGAAAAGAATGAAGAATACAAAGCAATGTACGAGAAGATTAACCATTATGTGCATACTATGACCCTGACCTCGATCCATTCTAATAAGATCGAGGGTATGGTGGTCAAAGAGGTACATGGTGGTGGTACTAAACCAATCAAGTTTTACAGTGGTGCTTCTCCTTCCAAAGCTGAAAATGATGTACAATTTGAAGATGTTACTTCTTCTGAATTAATAGAATTGCCGTTTGAGTGGTATTCTCCTTGTGTTCAAAATTTAATTCAGCGCGGTATTTTGTCTAAGCAATGGTCAAAAGGCCAATCACAACGCTTTGAAAAGTTATGGAACAATGCCAGTCGGCCTCCTAATTCAAAACATGGTCTAGGATTCGGCACAGTAGCATCAGCTGAAGATTCAGAATTTTTCTTGGTTATCGCTAGTGAGCCTAATGAAGATTTCTTGGAAGCTTCAGATAATCTTGAAGATCTACCAATCGGAGACGCTCAGCCAGAATTTGAAGAAGAAATTAAATCTACAATAGACGAGTTAATGAAAGTTAACTTAGGTACTAGCGAAGAGCCTAGGCCGACCTTTGTTAGCTCCTTACTCAACAAAGAAGACTCCGAAGAAATAGTCAAGCTATTAATAGAATTCAAGGATTGTTTGCTTGGAGTTATGATGAAATGCCAGGATTAGCTCTAGAGGTCGCAGTTAATAGACTAGGAGTGGATCCAGCTGCCGTTCCAGTCAGACAAGCTCCCAGAAGAATGCGTCTAGAGATTGAACAACAAGTAATAGCTGAAGTTAAGAAGCTGATACACGCTAAATTTGTCCGTGAAGAAAAATATCCGACTTGGTTAGCCAATGTGGTACCGGTCAAAAAGAAGAATGGACAGATCAGAATCTGTGTAGATTTCATAGATTTGAATAAAGCATGCCCAAAGGACGAGTTTTCGCTACTGATTCCATAATTGATGATCGACATCACTTCGACACACGAAATCTTCATTTTCATGGATGGATCATCAGGATACAATCAGATAAAGATGGCACCAGAAGATGAGAAGTTCACATCCTTCAGAACGCCGATTAGAATATACTGCTACACAATAATGCCTTTTGGATTGAAGAACGCAGGAGCAACTTACCAAAGAGAAATGACGAGGATTTTTTATGATCTCATTCACAGCTAAGTCGAGTGCTACATGGATGATGTGGTCATCAAAAGCAAACTGAAGGAAGATCACCTATATGATTTGAGAATTGTTTTCGAGTGATTAAGACAATTTAATCTTAAGATGAATCCCTTAAAATGCGCCTTCGGCGTCACTTCTAGGAAATTCTTAGGATTTGTTGTCCGACATCACAGAATTGAAATCGATCTGAAAAGATTAAAGCTATCTTAGAAATGCGGCCTCCTAAAACTTTGAAACAACTACGATCCTTTCAAGGGAAGTTGGCATATCTTCGACGCTTTATCTCAAATTTATCAGGTAGGTGTCAGCCCTTCTCGGCAATAATTTAAAAGGATGCCAAATTCGTTTGGGAAGAGAAATGCCAACGGGCCTTCGAGGAAATTAAGCAATATCTAATGACACCTCCTGTCTTAGTAGCCCCAGTCTCAGGTAAACCGTTGATACATTATACCGCGACTTTAGACGACTCCCTTGGAGCCCCGTTAGCCCAGGTCAATGACGAGGGTAAAGAAAATGCACTCTACTACTTAAGTCGTCGTCTGATTCTGACGAAAGTAAAGTACCCTCCAATTGAGAAGCATTGTTTGGCCCTGATCTTCGCCGCTCAAAAGCTCAGGCATTACATGCTTTCTCATAAGGTCAACCTTATTTTAAAAATTAATCTGTTACAATATTTAATGACCCACCCGACGCTTTCTGGCAGAATTGTTAGGTGGTCGATGATACTATTGCAATTCGATATAACTTTCGTTCCTCTTCGTGCCGTAAAAGGACAAGTCCTAGCAGACTTCCTCGCAGCACATCCTTTGCCAGCAGAATCGCCTCTCAATGACGACTTTCCAGAAGAGCAGACAATGAGCTTACAAGATCCTGATGATCGGCGTTGGGAATTGTACTTCGATGGAGCATCTTCAGCACAGAAAGACAGAGAATCGCAAATGATAGTGCCTGGTAAGGCAGGAATTGGACTAATATTTATAACACTGGAGCGGGGGATGTTAAGATACTCCTACCACCTAACAGAGCCATGTACAAATAACGAAGTAGAATACGAAGCCCTCATAACAGGATTAGAATTAACCATTCAGATGGGTATAAAAAATATCAACATCTACGGAGATTCGTAGATGATCATTCAGCAGATTGTCGGACAGTACAGAATTCTGAAACCAAGGCTCGAGCAGTACTTTCAGTATGCTATGAAACTATTGGAGCAAATTCCGAATGTAACAATCTACAAGATTCCCAGAAAAGAAAATGCTCTTGCAGATGCGTTAGCCGCCTCGCAAAAGAGTTTGCTCGCTTACGAGGATGAATCGATTGAAGTTTCAGTTCAGGGACGACAGGTTCTCTCGCAGCTCAGCATGGATACAATACACAGATCAGAAGAGGAAGAAGAATCAGTTGCAGCAGTAACATAAAATGCAGAAGATTGGCATCAGCCTCTAATAGACTGCCTGCAAATAGGAAACCTACCGGACGATAAGTCATTTGCCCATCAGATTAAGAAAAGAAATCTGTCTTACCCATTAATAAACAATACATTATACAGAAGGTCTTTCGATCAGATGTGGCAAAGGTGCCTGAGCGGGTCTGAGGCTCATGAAATTATTAAAGAGGTGCATTCGGGACTTTGTGGCACTCATCAGTCGGGTCCGAAGATGAAAATGAAGATTAAAAGACTAGGGTACTACTGGCCCTCAATGATGACCGACTGCATGAAGGTCGGCAAGAGTTGTCACCAGTGCCAAGTGCATGGAGTGGTTCTACATCAACCTCCAAATGTGCTACATCCGACAATCACGTCATGGCCATTTGAATGTTGGGGCACAGATAGTGTGGGTCCAATAGAACCGCCTTCTTCAAGAGGACATCATTTTATCCTTGCAGCCACTGACTACTTTTCTAAGTGGGCAGAAGCAGTACCGCTCAGAGAAGTGAAGGCACATCACGTGCTACAATTCTTCAAGAATCAGATCGTTTACCGCTTCGGGGTACCCCACAAAATCATTTCAGATAATGGGTCCGCGTTCAGAAGTACGAAGATCAAAAATTTTGTCAGAAGGCACGGGATCGACTGGCGTCATTCAACAATCTACTACCCAAGAGCAAACGGCTTGGCCAAGGCTTCTAATAAAACTCTCGTCCAAATTCTAAAGAAAACCTTGGACGACAACAAAAGAAATTGGCACGAGAAGTTGTTGGAAGCCTTATGGGCCTACAGAACGACTTTCAGGACTCTTACTCAGTCTACGCCCTACGCTCTAGTGTACGGGTTTGAGGCAATTCTACCCTTGGAAGTTCAGCTCCCATCACTCGAGATTGCTGTTGCGGAGAAGATCACTACAGAAGAAAATGCCAAATTACGGCTGGAAGGATTGGAAAACTTAGAAGAAAAACGACTTGCAGCGCAACAGAATCTGGAACTATATCAAGCTAAGATGATCCAGGCCCACGATAAACTGGTTCGCCTGAGGACGTTCAAATTCGGTGACTTGGTTCTAGTTCTCAAGAGACCTATTCTTGCACACCGCAAGATAGGAGGTAAATTTGAACAAACTTGGGAGGGGTCGTTTGTGGTTGAGACAGTCTACTCAGGAGGTTCTTACCAGCTTGTGAATTGCTGTGGAGAATGATTTATGCTTCCAATCAATGGACGATATTTAAAGAAGTATTACACAACCTGATGTTTCAAAGAATGAAATTTCATTCCTAGAAGCACGGGTAGAGTAATCACTTATAACTGGGTTCGAACCCGAAATACAATGAAAAAGAAAATGAATGATAAAAATCATTAAAAAAATGTGTTAAAGGAAAACATATGCAATTAAAGTAATAATAAAATTTAGATTAACCCTTTCGAGACAAGCTCACTCCTGATCTTTTCTTATCTTCTCTTACTCTTATAAAATACGAAATAATTGAATAAGAATTTTTCATTAATAAGTAAATTTTCTTATTGTTCTCGTCCTGAGTACAGCCCCAGATCCTTTCCTTGTTTTCCTTTCAGGGAAATGTCGAACGGGCGGCTGTTCCTGAACTTTAAGGATGGCGTAAGTCTTGAACTTAACAAAGAAGAGCTGAAAGCTGATGCTGTGATAGAGGTTGGCTCGGACCTTGCACAGCTGGAGTTGGAATATGAGAAAACTGCTTGGAGTGTTGTGGATCCCTAGCAGTTCCGTGGGAAGACAGTGATGAGGCTCAACAAGAAGGCTCCCCAAGCTGCAAACAAGAAGATGAAGATTAATATGATCGAGGAAAACAAGATGAAATCGGTGATAACGTCCGCGGAGGAAAGCTTGTCGTTGTCGCTCCTACCGAGATTCAGGGGGAGAGGAGAGCCACCCTGACCCTAACTCAGAGAAGAAACAAGAATTGTTGTATCGCCAAGAGGCTGAAGAAATTAACAGAAGAGCAGAACAAGGAAGAAACCCCGACGGCCGTAGCAGTTGCCCCAAGGAGGCCAGTCCTCAGGAGCACCATAGTAGAGGTTGTTCCATAGAAGGTTACTACAGAGCCTAAACCTGATATAGTGACGATCCCAGGAGAGCGTGATGGTGTGGAGCCATATATCCCAAAGTACGTCACTAGACACCGACAGCTGCAGATAATTTCAGAGCACGAATTGGAGATGATCCAGAGGGTGAGGAAGCAGAATTTTGAATACTTTCAGAGAAACAGAGGCAGATATGTCAACATCCTGGAAGAACTAGAGTTACATACAGATGTTTTCTCTCACTAGGAGCAGAGTGAGATTATAGACTACGTCAATGAGCTGAAGAAACAAGGTCGTGCAGGACGATTACGCAGCAGGACCTACTCCGAGCCAAAGAAATGGAAAAGAGGTAAGGGGAGGATTACTATTCAATTTGGATGTTGTTACAACTTCGTTGATGACAAAAAAGGAAATCCACCAGGGATACTCCACTACGATGAAGTTTTGACCTCATTTTTGATGAGATCTTTTGCTTCTCTCTTTAGTACTTAGGATCTAGCCTTAGGCTTTTCCTTTGACTAATCTTAGAGGACTAGAAATGGAACCCACAACTTAGAAATTCAAACTACTTCTTAACTCCCTGCAAACCCCACAAGCTTGATTGTAGACCCCTAATCACCTAGAGGGTTGAAATCAAATGTGGAGGTTTAAAGGATGAGTTCCCTATAGGACTTTTTGGCCTTAGGAATACCCCGGACGGCCCGGTCGCAGTGAGGGTTGACTTGCACATACACTACACTCTCAAACACAATCCAAGTCCTAAAACCACACTCTCACCCAACTTAACCTCCTGACTCATGTAGGTAATTCATATGGATAGTTCTTAACCCCTAAGCCTCTGGCTAAGAGGGTTAGGAACAACATAGTGAATGCCTCAAATGAGTCCTCTCATGGCTCATATGGGCTTAATATGGCTTCATGGCTCAACCACAGTGATTCCATTTCACCTACATTTGATCAATCTTCCTTGTTTTAAAATTTCAGTTTTTGACCCCCGGCGCCCCGGACCCACCAAACCTACCAAATACCCTTTAAATGACCCAAAATTTGCAAAATTACCTAAATTACCCAAGATCCCTCAAAATCAATCATAAACACTTCCCACCACTCAAATTGACCATCTTTGGCCAAAAATACCAAAATTTCCAAAAATACCCCTAAACCCCCCCAAATTACCAAAATACCCTTTTACCCCAAAAATCCAAAAATTCTAAAAATTCCTAGAAAATTCCAGAAAATCCCAAATATTCTTAATTTTATTTTGTTCAGCTACACCATGAGCCAATTTTTCCAATTTACCCCACTTTTACCAAAACCCCCAATTTGACCCATTTTTTTAACCCAAGTGAACCCAATGTCAAACCAAACCACCCCAATTGACCTCAATTTTGGTCTAATTCAATTCTAAACTTCAATTCAATATCCCCAATATCAATTTATACCAAATAAAACTCCAATTTGATTGACATTTGGGTCCAATTTCAATTTGAAGCCTAAAGGCCCAATTTTGGCCCATCACCTAAACCTAGCCCAAACCAACCCAACTCAACCCCAATTGGCCCCAAATCTTTTCTAAAACCTTCCTAACATCCCCACAAACAAAACACTAACTTGATTTGCCTCAAATTTGAACCTAAACTCCACCCAAATCTAACCCAAAACCAAAATCCCTTAAATTGACCTAAGCCCAAACCTAACCCAAATGGGCCCAAATCCCAAAATTAGAGCCCAACCAAAGTTGAAAACTCTTTGTAACACTCCCATAAACATTTTTCAACAATAATTTTACACCAAATTCAACCTTAGCCCAACCTTAGCCCAAGTTAGCCCAATTTGGCCCACCTTGGCCCCTTTACCAAAAAGGCCCAAATTCAACCCAATTCTACTCCAAATCACACCAAATTGATTCCAAAATCTTCATGACACATCCCTAAAATAAATGCAACATTTATTTGGTACAATCTTTTACAAAATTTTCATCCAAAAATTTATCTTAAAATCTAAAAGCCCATTTCACTTAAGCCTTTTAAAAGCCCATCCAAAATGATTTTAAAAGCCCAAGTTTTCAATGCAAAGCCCACATGACACTTTCATCTCATCATCCATTTAATTAAATCACTCCCTATGTTTCAAATTCATCATTGAATTTTTCTAAACTAAGCCATGTGCCAAATTACCCCTAAATACCAAAATTCCTTAAAATCCATTTTCATGAAACTGAGCCAAGCCATCCCTAAGCCAAATGGAGCCATGGAACCATGCATGAGCCACATGCAAGCCTTGGAAGCCACTTTCCACCTCACCAAACCATTAATGGTAAGAAGAGGGGGATTTTTCTTAATCCTTCATTAAACCTTTTTAACCTTATTCATGTCACACTCTAAACCAAGCTTAGCGACCTCACCATGGATAGAGACCACACCAACTTCTCTTGGCTATCCCAAATGATTCCTTTCAGCCCAAAATCAGACCTTGGTGGGTGCACCAAACCCAAATCCATGCATTTGACCAAACCAAGCCCAAAATGAGCCCTTCCCCCTTCCACTTTGATTCAACTCCTTTACACTTGGCATTTGCCAATTGAACTCACAATTCTGAAGCATTAACCTCCCTGATGACAACAGTGACCTAACCCTGGACGGCCAGACACCAGGCCGCCGGAAAACACCATGGCCGAGAGCTCCATGTGAGCTAAAATTTCAAATTTCACTTGCTGAGCTGTCCAATGGCCACTGTGGCTGTTCTTCCCTTGGCCAAGGCAGTTGATCCAAGCCATTAAACCCCCTGGGAGGACCTCTAGCCACCTCTATTTAAACCCACTCACCTCTTGGTCAAACAGGGTGATGAACCAGACCTTAAGGAAACTCTGCCAAAATTGCTCCAGGACCTTCTCCTAACCCAGAGCAAATGATCCCCAGTGTTCCTTTGCCCTAAACCCCATTAACGGAGCTCAATTTCGAGTTGAAAATCCACCCAAAAACCAGGACATCTCTGGAACCTCCACCAAATCCAAATTAAACTCACCCACACCTGCACAGGACCAAGAGAAGGAGTTCCCCAGTGAAATCCCCCTCTCTATGCCACCCAATTGCTCCAGCCTCCAAGCTTTGAAATCGGGTCTGGTCACTTTCATACTTAGACAATTCCCCAGAGCTAGAGACTTCATATGGAGCTTCCTTGCATTCAATCGAAGGTGCTACAACTCTCTGATTGAAGCTTCACTTCTCAGAGTAAAGGTATTGACCTCTTCTCCCTCTCGAGCTTCCAGCAATTCTCCATTTTGTTTGGGTTAATTTCATAGCTTATAAACAGTATAGATGTGTTTGTCTCTTCAAGACAAATTGATAGAGTATAAGAACGCAAAAATCCATGGAGAATCGAGTGAGATCTTAGGGTTTTAGTGTGGACGGTCACGGGTGTACACCAGTCGTAGACGATGACCAGACGCCGTCCGATCGAGCGTGTATCGAGTGAACGGTTCAGATTATGCCGGACCAGGGAATGCCCCGGAGCACTGAGTCAGATGGCGGCGGCGAATCATGAAGCGACGGGTGGGCTTTCGATCCGGACGAGGATGACACGGCGCTGAGTAGAATAAGTAGAAAATTAGGCTTTTTTTATTTATTTAAATTCCAGAACTTCAAAAATTCATATCTTTGCATAGAAAAATTACAAAAATAAAATAAAAATACACTCTTGCTCAATGAATAGAGGAGAATAATGTAAAAAAGAAATCAAGTTAACTGGATGAGTATTTTATTTTTAAAAATTTATTTACTATTTTAAATGTTTTGATTCTCCTTTTGCATAGACAATTCACCATGGCATGAGACCATAGGGCTTTTGAAGCCTCTGATCTTGGGAACATTCCCTGAATTTTTCAAGATTAGAGGCCATCTCTGTGAAAAGTTATTGATTTTTCAAGTTCATGTCACTGTTTTAGGTATTTTAATTCCAATAATTAGCATGTTGTAAAATAAATTCTAGGAAAATTTGGTGATGTTTCTTAGGACCAGGGGACCCTATGAAAAATATATTTTGAGTTAATTCATTCATAATAACCTTAATTGACCTAAACTCCAAAAATTGAATTTGAATGAACTAGGGTTAACCACACACTAAATTAACTTGAAAACAATTCTCCATTGCTCTTTAGGGTTAGAGGAACCTCACATAAAATTTTGAAATCAATTGGACTTGATTAACCCCACCAAATGGATTGATTAAGCCTCATAAGCAAAATAGAACTTTAAAAATTCATAACTCAAAAAATACTTTTCAAAAATTCATAAAAATGGTTTTGGAGCTTCTCTGATATCAGAGGAGTTCAGGAAAATTAAATTTGGAATTTTATAAAAAAAGTTGATTTTTCACAATATTTTAATATTTTAATAATTAAAAAATAACAAAAATCACAAAAATATTAGAAATCATGAAAATGTCACATTTTCACTCCTAATCACTTAGGAATAAACCAAATATTTTTCCTAAGTCCCTAGGATAAGATATTGAATTTTAAAGGCTTAATGTAATTTTTAATATTAAAAAATGAATTTTCAACCTTTTTCACTAAAATAATTCTAATAAATCAAAAAAAAATCAAAAAATTATAAAATTTGTTTCTCTGGACTCCTTGAGGTCAGAGAAATTTAAGAAAAATATAAAATCTATTTTTTTAATTTTTTATTTTATTTTAAAATTAATTAATACTCTGAAACTCAAAATAATTATAATAAATAAAATATAATTCAAAAAATCACAAAAATTGGTCCAAATGGTTCTCTGGTCATTAGAAATATCCCATAATTTTCTTAAGGACAGAAACTTTACCTTGGTCATGTTGTTGAATTTTCTTTGGTAAATTCCGACTCTCTTTTCGAGATCGATACCTAAATTTCGATTCTCTTTCTAGACTGGTACCTAAATTCCAGTTCTCTCCTTTCGAGGTCGGTACCTAAATTCTGACTCTCTTTTTGAGATCGTACCTAAATTTTGATTCTGTTTCGAGACTGGTACCTAAATTCTAGTTCTCTCCTTTCGAGGACGGTACCCAAATTCTGACTCTCTTTTCGAGATCGATACCTAAATTTCGATTCTCTTTTGAGACTGGTACCTAACTTCTAGTTCTCACCCTTTCGGGGCTGGTACCTAACTTCCAGTTCCCTCACTTTTTGAGATCGATACCTAAATTTCAATTCTCTTTCGAGACTGGTACCTAAATTCCAGTTCTCTCCTTTTGAGGTCGGTACCTAAATTTCGACTCTCTTTTCGAGATCGATACCTAAATTTCGATTCTCTTTCGAGACTAGTACCTAAATTCCAGCTCTCTCCTTTTGAGGTACGTACCTAAATTCTGACTCTCTTTTTGAGATCGATACCTAAATTTTGATTCTCTTTCGAGACTGGTACCTAAATTCCAATTCTCTCCTTTTGAGGTCGGTACCTAAATTCTGACTCTCTTTTCGAGATCGAAACCTAAATTTTGATTCTCTTACGAGACTGGTACCTAAATTCCAGTTCTCTCCTTTTGAGGTCGGTACCTAAATTCCGACACTCTTTTCAAGATGGATACCTAAATTTTGATTCTCTTTCGAGACTGGTACCTAAATTCCAGTTCTCTCCTTTCGAGGTCGGTACCCAAATTCCAACTCTCTTTTTGAGATTGATACTTAAATTTCAATTCTCACTCTTTAGAGATCAGTACCTAAATTCTGATTTTCATCCTTTGTGAGGTCGGTACCTAAATTCCGATTCTCTCCCCGAGGCTGGTACTTAATTCCAATCCTCATCCCTTTCGATCAGTACCTAAATTCTGATCTTCTTTCTGAGGTTGGAGCCTAAATTCCAACTCTCTTCGTCGAGACTAGAGCCTAAATTCTAGTTCCTTTCAAATTTTGAGTTTAGAACCTAGGTTCTGATTCTCATTCCAAATTCTGAATCTCAATGAAATCCACCTTGAAATCAATCTTAAATCGAACTTTAACTAAAATTGAAACTCAAACTTAAAATTTGAAATAAAAATGAAACGAATCTAACTCTCCAGATCTTGTGATTTGGAATCCACCTCCTTTTTCCCCATTGAGAGTTTTGGAATCTTCAGTCTTGGAGATTTACCAGATACTCCCCAGCGAAAATTTTCTATGCTTTGTTCTAAGTGTGTCACTTAGACGTCTGTGTTGGTTTTGTTGATCTCTTCGGTCAATGCCAATAAGCGCGGTGTGCTTGGTTAGCACACCACACCTATTAGGGGTCCATTTGTTGACCTCATTTTTGGTGAGGTCTTTTCTCTCCTTAGTGCCTTTTAGGATCTAGCCATAAGATTTCTCATTGGCTATCCTAGAGGACTAGAATTGGGATCCACCCTTTAGCAATTCAGCTACTTCTTGACTCCTCTTGGGATCCCACTTGGATGGTTGCAAACCTCTAAATCACCTTGGAAGGTTAAAATCACCATATGAGCAATCAATAGTGAGTTACTATAGGATTTTTTGGATTTTGGTGACCCTGGGTGCCCTGAGCTTCTCTTGCACACACACACACTCCTAAGCCATTTTACCCTTTAACCCTAAACTTTGAACTTTGCCCCTTTCACCCTTTAAGAAACTCACATAATTGAACTGAAGCCACTGATTTTTGATTAAGATGGCTAAAGTCAATATGAGAAGAATCATAAAGTGGTTACCATTTGGCTAAGCTTAGTCCCAAAGTGGTTAGACTTGGTTGAGACCCACAAGCTTACCCCTATAGCCATGAGCCTACCCCAAAACTCTTCAAAAACTTCCAAAAATTACCCAAAATTCCCAAAATTCCTAAACATCATTTCAAAATAACCCCCACCATTTAAATTCATCAAAATACTTTAATACCCTCCAAATAACCTCTTGATACCCTAAAATACCCTTTTGGCCCAAAATTTCAAAAAATTCCAAAAAATTCCCAAACAAATTCCAGAAAATCCTAAATATTCTCAATTTCATTTTGTTCAACTACACCATGGGCCAATTTTGTCAATTTAGCCCACTTTTGCCAAAATCCCCAAATTTACCCAATCCTAACCCAAATGGACCCAATGTCAAGCCAAACTAGCCCAATTGATCCCAATTTTGATCAAATTCAATCCTAAACTTCAATTCAATATTTCTAATACCAATTTCAACCAAAACCAAGCCCAATTTGGTTCACATTTGAATTCAATACACAAGATCCCAACTTTTGCCCTAAATTACCCATAAACCCAAACATACTCAAATCCAATCCAATTCAACTCCAATTTCCTTCAAAATTGTTCCAAAACTTGCCTAACACATCTCTATACCAAAACCAACATTCATTTGATCAAAATTTTGGTCTAAAACCCTTTTTAAATTCACTTAGGCCAAAAAGCCCAATTTTGGCCCATAAGCCCAAACCCTCTTCAAATTGAATCCTATGGCCCATAGAAAATTTCCAAACCAATTTTCAATCAAATTTCAACATATCCAAATCCAATTTCAATCAATTCCAATTCAATTTGATCATTCCATAATTAATTTCAAAATTCCAAATCTTCACATGCATATTAAAGGCCCATTCCCCATATGCATATTTAAAGCCCATGAAATCAAATTTTAAAAGCCCAAAATTGAGCCCACATGTCATAATTTCCAATTAATATCATCCCATGGCATTTTAATTATCACACCATGGCATTACATGAAGCATTCCATACTGTACATGACTCTTTACCTAAATTAAGTATTATGGCATAATTTCCAAAATTCATAAAAACCCATTAATTCCTTTTACATGAAACCATCTCATGGCCTCATACATAGCATGGCATGACCCATGGACTCTTCCATGACATGCCAAATTCAATATTTGCCAAATTTGGCAAGGGGAAGTGACCCCCCTCTTTCACTTCCATTTTCCCTTCTTCCAAACCATTAAATCCAACTCCCAAACTCCCAAACCAGCCACCAAACCTCACCCAAACCTCCTTAAGGACCTTGAGACCAGCTCAAACCACTTTGGGCAAAGAATTAGCCAAGGGACCAAGAGGCTAACCCAAGTTTAGCCCATTTAACCCAAACTCCAAATATCCACTAAATCTCCACCCCAAAGCCATCAAATACTCAAACTGATTCAACCACTCAACCTCTCTGGCATCACTTGACTTTTGCCTGACCTGACCTTAATCGGCTGGCCATCCCAGTCGCCGGAAAACACCAGGCCGAGAGGCTTAGGTGGATTCAAAAAATCAAAATCAATTTGCTGAGTTGTCCCATTCCAATTGGACTCCATGGATCTTCTTCTTCTCCCCTAGGTAGCTGATCCCAACCATTGATTGCCCCTGGAAAGCTCTCCAGCCCTGTCTACTTAAACACCACACCTCTCGGCCATGAAGAGGGCTGAACCTAACCTTAGGGAAACTCTGCCAAAATCACGCCAGAACTCCTCCTAACCAAGAGAAGATCATCCCCACTACTCTCCTGCCCTGAATTCCCCTAGTTGAGCCCAATTTCTCAGCTAAAAATCAGGCCAGAAACAGGACACTCCCCAATTCTTCACCAAATACAAATTAACTCCTCTCACACCTTCACAAGAGGTAGAGAAGGAGTTCCCCAGTGAAAGCCCCCTCTCCAGGCCACCCAGTTGTTCCAACCTCCAAGCTTTGTGATCGGGCCTGGTGGAAATCAAGTCTAGGCATTTCACCACAGCTTCAGGCTTCATCCCTAGCCTCCTTGGACTCCAACGAACATGCCAAGCATCTCTGATTGAGGCTTCACCTCTCAGAGCCAAGGTATGGACTCTTCCTTCCTCCCGAGCTTCTGTGAATTCTCCATTTAATTTGGCTTAGTTTCATGGCATGTCAACCTTATGGATGTGTTCGTCTTCTCAAGACGAATCCATAGAGCAAAAGAAATCAAAAATCCATTGAGAATCGAGGGAGATATTAGGGTTAGAAGGTCGAAGGCTCTCGGGTTGGGAAGATTGGGGACGATGGCCACCCACCGTCGGATTGCGCGTGTATCGAACGAACGGCTCAGAGGGCGCCGGACGAGGAGATGGGGAGTGAACCGCAGACCATGTGGCAGCTGAGTCGGATGGCAGTGCCGAACTAGAAGACGACGCGTGGAGTTCGATCCGCCATAGGTTGACGCGGCCCCAACGTGGATAAGTAGGAAAATAGGATTTTTCTGATTTAATTAAATAGCCACAACTTAAAAAATTCATATCTTTGCATAGAAAAATCAAAAAAATAAAAGAAAAATACCATCTTGCTCAGTGAATAGAGGAGAATAATGTGAAAAAAAATTGAGTTAATTCGATGAGTATTTTATTTTTAATTAATTATTTACTCATTTTGGTTTTTCAATTCTCCATTTGCATAGATATTTCACCATGGCATAAGACCATAAGGCTTTTGAAGCCTCTGACATGGGGAACATTCCCTGAATTTTTCAAGGTCAGAGACCATCCCTATGACAAGTTATGTATTTTTCAAGTTCATGACACTGTTTTTGATATTTTAATTCCAAAAATTAGCATGTTGCTTAGAAAATTCTAGAAAAATTTGGTGAAGTTCGTTAGGACCAGAGGACCCTAGGATAGTTATGATTTGAGTTAATTCATTAAGGATAATCCTAATTTGCCTAATCACTCTAAATTGAACTTTAATTAATTAGTGTTAATCACACATTAAAATGGCTTGAAAATAATTCTCCACTAATCTTTAGGATCAGGGGAACCTCACATAAAAATTAGAAGTCAATTGGAAATGCTTAACCCTATTAAATGGATCAATTAAGCCACATAATCAAAATTAAACTTTAAAAATTCATAACTCCAAAAATACATTTAAAAAATTCACCAAATTGATTTTGGGACTTCTCTGATATCAGAGGAGTCTAAGAAAATAAAATTGGAATTTTCTAAAAATTTTCATTTTTAAGCATATTTTAATATTTTTAATAATTAAAAAATAAAAAAAATCACAAAAATAATAAAAATCATAAAAATATCATATTTGGTCCTCTAATCACTTAGGAACTAATCAAATATTTTTCCTAAGTCTCTAAGTTAAGATATTTAATTTCAAAGCCTTAAAACAATTTTTTGAATTAAAAAAATGTATTTTCTAGCCTTCCCACTAAATTAATTATAATAAATCAAAGAAAAATCATAAAAATATAAAATTTGTTTCTCTGACTTTCTTGAGGTCAGAGAGATTTTTTTCTTAAAAAAATATAAAATCCATTTTTCAACTTTTATTTTATTTTATAATTAATTAACACTCCAAAATTTAAAATTATTATAATAAATAAAATATAATTCAAAAATCACCAAAATTGATCAAAGTGGTCCTCTGGTCATTAGGAACATCCCATAATTTTCTTAAGGATAGAAACATTACCTTGGTCATGTTGGTAAATTTTCTTTGAAAACCCCTATTTTCCATTAAAAATAATTATATAAATAAATTAAATTCAGAAAAATCATATTTTCTCCTCTAATGTCTTATTGACATGTGAGTGAAGTGGCATAAAAATTTTAAGTTCATTTAAGCTTAATTTAATAAGTTATAAAATAAATAGGCGTAAAGGGGCATAAAGGTAATTAAAAGATTTTAACCCCTAATTAAAACTTTAGGTTTAATCAAAATGGGGGTAAAATATCTGATTTTAATTTTCTCTTAGATGATTTAAACTTTGGGAAATCAAAAGGTAGGGACCCATTAATCACTTTAATAAACCAAAAATGAAACTTTAATTAATTAAATAATTTAAATTTTGGAAGATTAATTAAAATTGGATTATTAAAATGGGGATATAATTTAAGAGGACAACTGATTCCTTAATTTAAAAATCCCTAAATAAATCACTTAATAATATTTAACTCTTAAACTTAAGAGGATAAGTGGAATTAATAATTAAATGATTAAAAGTAAATAATTCTTAATTTGATTAAAACCTAAATCATTAAATAATTTAATAATTGATTAAAGCCTAAAATGTTAAATAATTAAAAAGTAAATTAAAATATTTGAAACTAATTTAAAATCATTTCAAAACAAACTTAAATTAAATTTAAAAATTTTAAATAATTTTAAGACAACTTACCTTAAAACATAATGTAAAAATTAAATTAATTAATATAATTAATCCAAATTAAATCATCAAAATTTAATAAATAATTTGAACACCTTTTTTGACCTAAGTTAATCTAAGAAATTAAATTAACATAAAATATTGATATCATTTATAAAAGGTTTAACTTAAATGAATCAAACACCATTCCAAACTTAAAATCATTGATTAAAATTTCATAATTAAATCACATTAAAGTAAATCATCAACTTTAACTTCAAATCATTAAAATCTTTAACAAATTAACTTGCCCTAGAAAGCTTTAAATTATTATAACTATTAAATGAAGTGTTAAGTGAAATGTCACTTCACTCATAGGATAATCAAACATCCTAGTTCACTGAGCAAGGGAACAAAACTTAACTAAACCCTTGGATGATTAATTCACCTGTGTAATTAAATTCACTTGGACTCAAAATCGTTCCTGCAGGTATTGAAAAGATGTTTAGGATTTGTTCTAAACACTTCCTCAATACGATGGGTAGTTTTAAAGAACAATTGAGCTTAATTGTTCTTTGGTGAAGAAAATCATCCTTAACCAAAATCAAGAACCTAGACGTCATAGGAAATGACTAGCTATAGGATTAGGATTCTGGTAGACAACTAAAATCTTTCCTTTAGTCTTTACCTAGGTACTTGTTGAAATATTTAAATGCTTTAATATGTGTTTTAAAGTGTAGCTTGGACTGACAGGAAGACCCTCCAGGTACGCTTTTATGTTATTGCAATTTACTTTATTGCATTTTCTTTACCTACACTGCGTTTTATTTTTCTTGCATGTTAAACAAGACTGTTGCATGAAAACCAAAACCTTTAGGATAGTCCCTGAACTGAAACTAAAATTAAATTAAAAGTCACTACAAGATAAAATCCACCGCCACAACATTCAAAATATAAAACAACTCAAAATTTAATCACAAACAGAACAACAAAACTACAACTTTAACTAAATTAAAACGTCTTGTTGGATGATCGGGAATACCTCGGATGAAGTAACCTACGTGTTGCTAACGAGATTTCTCACAGTCTAGATGAAAGTGTGGAACTCATTCAGTTGAGTTTAGCAAATTCATCTGGACTAAGTGAATCTGATAAAAATAACGATGTCGGAAGGATGGAAACGTGAGATCTTAACTGGTGTTGTTATAATCAACTTTAAGATTTCCCTAATAAAACATTAAAGATATTTGGATTTTAAGATTTCTCTAAACCAAAACACTTCTCTCATCCTTTGATTTATGACTTCTAAAACTAAACCTCACCAACAACAAGGAGCTTGGAGCATAGTAGGCAGCACATCCATCGTCATCAGCAAAACTCGGGTCTACATCAGCAAAACCTTTCTTAGAATTAAATAACCAAGTCATACGATCTCGAGGTAGTTTGCCTAGTGCAACATAAATCCTCAACTTTTCATTAGGCATTTGCATGATCATGTTATGTAAATTAAGCCCTAACCGGTCTTAGGACTCCGAGGTAGCTGTTTGGTACGACATAAACCCTCACATCTTCGAGGCTACTTGTATGATTATATCATACAAGCATAAGTCCTAATTAATTAAAATTGGTGAGATTGAAACATTAAATAAACTCCCAAATTGAAGCCAAACAATAGGATAGTTTGGGAAGTTGCCAAGATTCTTCATGGATCTCCAGACTTCTCCTACCTCTCTTCCATCGGACTCCAAAATAAACTCGTTCCAAATTTGAGCTAACCCCTTTTGAAATTCCAAAATTAAATCCTTTGAAAACCTTAAACTTTGAAATTCTTGAGAGTAAAACTACTGATCATTATCGAGAGTTTTCTTAGATGATTTCCATCATTTAAGATGTAATTAACCATAGGGGCTTACCTTTATAGGGAACTTTAAGAACCCAGGTAATATAAACCCTGTTTAATTTCTTTATATTAAGCAGGGGAACTTGTCGGCTTATAAAATTGGTTCGCAGACCAAACGGATGTCACAAATCTTCTAGTTTATTTAATCGAGCCCCATCATCAAGCAAAGGCGTCTATTCCTCAGAACAGATACATGGTTTGTGATGTGGCGCTCGTTTATATAAACTATTTAGGATGTGAGATCAGTTTGATTTCATATCTTAAAATTTTTCAAACTTAAAATTATTTTCAAAATCAAATACTACTTTTCAAATTATATATTTAAATTAAATTTAAAATTCACCGACAATTTCTGTAGGCGACCCCTTTTTTTAAAATCCAACACATAACCTAAAAATATGCCGACATACATCTCTAAAATGTAGCAGGGGCATTACATAAACCAATGGGCATTCTTCTAAAAGCAAACGTAACATAAGGACTGGTGAACGTAGTTTTCTCTTGATCCTCAGGAGCAATTTGAATTTGGTGGTAACCAGTATATCCATGTAGAAAACAAAAGTATTTATGCCTAGCTAGTCTATCCAACATTTGATCTAGAAAAGGGAGTGAAAAATGATCTTTCCTTGTGGCAAGGTTTAATTTTCTATAATCAATGCATATTAGCCACCCTGTAACTTGTCTTGTTGGTATCCTTTCATTCTTTTCATTAACAGTCACGATTACTCCTCCTTTCTTAGGAACACAGTGAATAGGACTAACCCATGCACTATCTAAAATTTCTTTCTTAACAACTTCTTTCATAATAGGATTTAATCTCCTTTGGGGATCAGCCCGCGGTTTGCAATTATCTTCCATAAGAATTATGTACATACAAATTGAAGGACTGATTCCTTTAATATCAGCAATTGTCCATTTAAAGGCTTTCTTGTACTTCTTCAAAATTTCAAGTAAACTCTCTTCTTCTTTTTTAGTTAATTGAGAGGAAATTATAACAGGCAAGGTTGAGGATTCACCTAGAAAAGCATACTTCAAATTTTCAGGAAGCATTTTTAGCTCAAGTTCAGGAGGTTTTTCAATTGATGGACCATAAGATTTATCTTTCTCAGTCATATCCAACAATTCAAAATTTTCATGAACATGCTTTAAATCTTCCTCTTGAAAATCTTCAAAATCAAATAACTCCTCTTCTTGCTTATTCAAATTATTCTCTTTCAACATTCTCTTCATAAGTTGATTTGAAATGACATTCACTTAAATAATCAATAACATCCATCCTATAACACTCATCTTCTTTACCTCTTGCAGGATATTTCATCGATTTTGAAATATTAAATATAACAGTCTGATCATTAACCCTCATCGTTAATTCCCCTTTTTGCACATCTATCATGGCTCTGCCAGAAGCTAGAAAAGGTCTCCCCAAAATTATGGGTATCTCTTTATCTTCCTCCATATCTAACACAATGAAATCCACATGAAAAATAAATTGATCCACTTTTACCAAAACATCTTTTATAACTCCTTTATGATATGTGATCGAACGATCTGCTAATTGCAGAGTTACAGTAGTTGAGGTTATTTCTCCTAGTACTAGTCTTTTAAATATTGATAGAGGCATAAGGTTAATGCTTGCACCCAAATCACATAAAAGCTTTTCCACAGAATCTTTCTCCGATTGCACATGGAATTGTGAAACTACCAGGATCTTTAAGTTTTTCAGGAAGCTTTTTCTAAATTATCGCCCTGCACTCCTCACTAAGTGAAACAGTCTCATTTCTACAAACTTCCTCTTCTTATTAAGAATATCCTTCATAAATTTTACATAGCTTGACATTTGTTCTAGGGCTTCAGCAAATGGAATATTAATGGTAAGATTCTTTAATATCTCCAAGAATTTTGAAAATTGCTTATCCAACTTTTGTTGATGAAGTTTCTGAGGAAATGGAGGTGGTGGTTTTTCTAAATCAACCTTAGGTTGAAAAATAGGTCTTTCAAAACCTTTTGGAGCGTCCTCTTTAGGTCTTTCAATCTCTTCTTTCTCTACTTCAGTTTCTTTTTGAACTCTACCTTCCAATTATTTTCCACTTCTCAGTTGAATTGCCTTCACTTGTTCTTTATTATTTTCTCTTGGATTCACTTCAGTATTACTTGGAAGCATTCCTTGGGATCTATTACTTAAGGCATTTGCAATTTGTCCCAATTGATTTTCAATATTTTTGATGGTTGCTCCTTGAATTTGTAATTGATTTCCCATATGTGATACTATATCTTCCATAGACAACTTCTTCTCCTTAAATTGTAAAGCATTGTTATAAGCTGAAGGATAAGTTAATCTATTATTATTATTACCTTGGTTGTTCCAATTACCCAATGGGTTTACTTGGGTGTTCCCCCATTGTTGATTAACACCACCCTGATTATTGTTATTCCAGTTAAAATTTGGATGATTCTTCCAACTTGGGCTATAATAATTGGAATATGGGTTGTTAGGTTTGATTATAGCATTCACAGTTTCTGGTGAAGAATAAGAATCAACCATTTGTCCTAATGAATTTTCTTCAATCATGAGATTTGGCTGAGAAAAATTCATCCCAAATTGGTCTATCTTCCTTGATACAACAACAACTTGATTTGCTAACATTTTAAAAGTATCATTTTCATAAACACTGGCTACCTTTTTAGGATTTAACCTTTCAGAAGGCCATTGAAAATTATTAGCAGTCATTTCTTCAATTAAAGCATAAGCATCAGTAAATGGTTTAGACATTAATGATCCACTAAGCAAGAAGCATCGATGATTGATTTAAGAGATTCAACTAATCCATTATAAAAAGTTTGAATTATTAACCAATCTGGTATCGATGATGTGGACATTTCCTGAGGAGATCTTTAAATCTTTCTCATGCTTCATATATTGATTCCCCTTCAAACTAACAAAAAGATGTTATATCATTTCTCAACTTAGCTGTCTTAGATGGTGGAAAATATTTAGCAAGGAATTTTTGTGACAGTTCACCCCAAGTTCTAATTGATCCGAGTGCTAACGAATGTAACCACATTTTAGCTTTATCCCGTAGTGAGAAAGGAAAAAGTCTAAGCCTAATAAGCATCATCCTAAACACCATCATATTTAAAAGTAGCACACAACTCTAGAAAATTAGCAAGATGCAAATTAGGATCTTCGATTATTGCTCCCCAAACCGATTATTAGACACCATTTGGATAATAAGCAGGTTTAAGCTCAAAAGAATTAGCAGACTACAACGAGGTTTTGAATACTAACACGAAGTTCATCTACTGTAGGGTTAACATAATCTCTTAAAGGTCTTAATTCTTGATGGATGCCAACATTTTGATCTTGATGATTTGCCATTTCTTAAATATTTTTTTTCTTTTTCTGTATTTTTAATTTTTTTGATTTTTCTGATAGTTCTTTCTAATTCATAATCGTAACGCACAAGTCCTTCAGAACCTGAACTACGCATACAACAATAAAACAAAATAAAACACAACATACTAACACAAACAAAGAAAAGTAAAAACTTTAAATTTCTCAATTCTCTTTAAAATGCAATTTAATTAATTTTCCCCGGCAACGGCGCCAAAAACTTGATCTCTGGTATTTATACTTACAAATATGATATGAAAATTGGCAACGACACCAAAAACTTGGTCCCGTCCAGTAGATATATGTGCAACGGATGCCAGAAACTTGGTTCCGCTGGATAAATGCGCTGATGATTTAAGATATGAAAATTATGATTTTATAATATGGGATACTACGCAAGTATACATATCATTTATCAAGTAATATAGGACTTTCTGATTAAGCCCCGAGATATCGAACCCACAGGGAAAAGTTGAAAATCTTTAAAGGAATTTAGAAAATTATCTTTTTACTTTCTTTAATTGTTTTTAAAATAGTATGTCTTGATTTTGAAAAGTTTTAGAAAGTTGATTTGTCTTTTTGAAATTTTCTTAATAAAATGCTAAGCAATGAAAGTAAAGGTTTCAATAACTAATAACACTGGATGTAAAAATACTATTAACTAAAATATCTTTTTCTTTCCTTTCATGAAGTAGTAATAATTCTTAAAGTATTGTTGTGAAAGTGTTTAAATTTTATTGTGACAGATAGAAGCAAATGTGTTCTTTACCCTTACTTGCTTTTATAAAGAACATAGGTTAATTTAAATTTTATAATATTTTAAACATGGTTAGGCAGGGAAGATACCAGTCTCTCACTCTAGAGTTCTCTCGATTCCCACCACTTGGGGGCTAACTTCTCATAACAAAACTGAAAACTTCAAACCAAATTAGGGGGTTTTAGCATGTCACTCTAAAATCCTCTAATTTTACTCTCTTCTATAAAAATATCTTCTAATATTACATTCACTTACATGGACTACAGTTCTCACCCATATAATTACATGTGATTCCTACTAACTTTAATGAGATAATACCGCATTGGATCTTACATAATCTCAAGAAATTTTACAACTTAACAGGCCAAATTAAGAAGTAAACAAAGTTCTTAGAATCAATCTTCATAACTTCTTCCAACTTTTAAACACTGATACTTTCCACAACAGTTCTCTTTAAATTAATTACTTCTCCATTTTAAGAAAGAAAAAGATAAAGTAAACTACTCATAATGCATTGGGAAAATATAAAAATACATTGATTTGAAATTAAAAACGATAAGAAAAATAATAAACGAAAGCAAGTATTGATAAACAAAATAAAAGTAAACACTTATCTGAAAATCCTTTCCACAAGACTAAGGAAGTTCCTCTGAAACTTTGACTCTTCGCTAAACTACTCCTCAGTGCAAGTCTCCAAACTCCGATGACTCAGAATACAGACTTCAGACTTCAATAAAAACTAAACTAACAGAAAGAAAAGAAGTGAGAGAAGAACTCTTAATTCCGACCCTTTTCTCCTTTCTACTCTCTACTCCTACTCTAAATAAAAACTTAAAATGCAGTGGAAGAATCTCCTAAATTCCTCTCTTCGAAATACAGTGAAAAACCTTTTCAATTCTTCACTTCTTCACTTTTAAGACTCTCTTTAAATAGTGAACCAAAAGGTGACTTGGTGTCTCTTCAAAATGTGTCCAGATTCAATGTATCTACCAAGGAAAGCACCCTTTCATTCAAATTTGCCGCCCAAAGGAAGTTATTGACGTTACCACCAAGAGTTGCATCCATTCCCTTTTGAATTTGGCGCCAAATCTAATTAAAGTTTGATTTATAACTGTGGCGGCTACGTGCTGGCCCAGCGGCGCTTACCCGCCAGTGCCAAATTTTTTATTTTTCATTTTTTGCTCCAAATTTGATCCAATTTTGCTCCTTTCATCATGACCATCTATTTTCATTATACCTACAAGAAAAACACAAAATACCTACCATTAAAGTGCAATATCATAAAAAATAGGTATAAAAATGTGCATAAAAATACTATATATTTTAGGTGTATCACGATACCTTCTAATTGCATCATTACTTGACATATATACTTGTATTGTGCGGGTGACTTATTTTGCGGTAAATTTTGGCATGTCAGTAGATTGTATGGGTGAATTTCCAATGCTTTCCTTTAATTAATTTTACTTTAAAAATTTTTATGTATGGTGTTATATAAGGGCGTTCCAATTAGTAAAAGTTATTTTGGAGCCTTAATGAGAGTTTATCAATCACCGAATCTTTGAATTTTTTTAAAAAAAACTTGGACTACTAATATTTTGAATTTAAAATCTAACAAAAAAAAAATTGAAATCAATTAAACCTTAAAATTAGAAATATTAATCATTCTCCCAACTTAATTAAACATAACAAAAATCAGATGCTTCAAACTTCAAACCTTAAAGTTTCACTTTGATAATTAACTGAACTTTTCTTGGAACTTCTTTCAAATCAAAATTTTAATTAATGATTTTGGTGTAATTAAAAAGTTATAATTGAACTCTTAAATGACATTTAACTCTTCATTCTTGTTGCAGAAGAATTTCTATTGGAAAACTCATTTTTATTTTTAAAGACATTGTCAATCTATTAATTAAGCAAAGCTACCTAACAAATACCCAGTCATCAAGTTTGTCTTGGGTTTTGAAGACCTGGATATGATTTGTAAAAAATTAGCTATAATGGCTCTTATGCTAGAAGAGGTGCTTATGTAAAAAGCCCCAGATTGAATTCTCAGTATGAGGTGCAATGATCCTCCTAGTATTTGGTGAGTTTAGAAGAACACTAACTAAGCTCTGACTAATTGCATCATTACTAAGCCTGCTTTAACTAAGACACAAAGGAGAAAAAAGAATAGAAGGACAAAGAAGACTTATACAAAAATTGCTAAGGAGACCAAAATTATAGAAGTTGAGCATAACACAACAGTGGAAGGGTACGTACCTACAAAAATATCTCAAATGGTCAGGATAATAGGTTTAAAAACACTTCCCCTTCTCTTCTAGATGAGTTGTTGATCCACTGAAAATTTTATAGCTTTTTAATGTCTATTTCATACCTATTATTGATGATATTGTACTTTAAAGAAATGTATTTTTCATGATTTCATGCAGTACAATGATTTTAGGCCTTTGGAGAAAAAAGAAGCAAAAAAGGGAGAAAATTTGGAGCAAAATGAGATAAAATGTAGATTTTGAACTGAAGCCCTGGACGGCGCTGTCACTAGCACCGGACTGCGCCAATTTATAGAGAGTTTTGACCGAAGGCGAAAAATAGCGCCGGACGGCGCTCTATCCTGCGCCAGACCATGTTCTATACAGATTTTAAACTAGATTCAATGTATTTGGTCGAATTTTAGAGGGATGCTTGAGGAAACTCTTGGGAAATCAGTTGTAGTTGAATTTAAACTATTTTAGAGCCAAATATAGAAGAAGAGGAGAGAGAGTCTTTGGAGTGTGTGAGTGAAGAGTGAGAGTGTCTTTTCATTATTTTAGTGTATAGAGCCTATCTAGGGTTTGTGTGTGTTCTCTTCTAAGGAGTGTAGGAGGAGAGGAAAAGTGAGAGATTCATTCTTCCTTACTTATCTAAAGATAGATTTGCGTGCTATGAAGAAAGAAGAGGAGTCAAAAGAATTCATTGAGATTCGCTTAGGGAAGAGTTTGAGATAAGTTGTCTTTTCTTTACTCTATTTATATGACGTTGCTTATATATATATAATCCATCTTTTGTAATCTTTTCTTCATGAGTCTTGAGTAAATTTCTTTGTCTTCCTCCTTTTCATGTGATATGTTGATGTTGTGATATGGAGATGATGTGCGAATTTATTATGGAGAATTTGTGATGACATTTTCACTTCGTACTTCATTTACTTTTTGATTTGTCCAATTGAATTATTAAAAGTTGTGGGAAACATATGATTTGAAAGGATTATGAGTTCCACAACAAAATTGAAGGTCACATTCAATGTCCATGAACGAGTGACGTAGTTCATGGGGGTTGGGTGCAAATAAATAGGGAAATATATTTTGATGGGCATAGAATTGGAGATTTTAGAGTGACAGACTGAAATTCCTAATTTGGTCCTAGGGTTTGGAAACCAAAGCGAGAGTTAGCCTTCAGGCGAAGGGAAGTGGGGGCTCTGGAGTGAGAGCCTATATCCTCCCAGCCTAACCACGGATTTGGGGACTAATCTTAGGATTAGCCAATGTTCATTATATCGCTCGGAAGAGGGTAAAGAATAAGAATGCTTCTATTTGGCATAATACTATTGCATCACTCATCTATGTAAATCATCACATTATTATTGGAGAGGAGGAGGATTCTTTCTTACATTTGAACTTTGTTATAAATTTAGTTTTGTGTTAGTTAACTTTGTTAGAAAGTTAGAACGTACTTTGGTAGAATTAATAACTGCAACTGTTTATTCATCTCTTATTATTATTAATTACTGCAATTGTGCTGTGATTTGTGAAGTGATTTCTATGCTTCGTTATAGAATTAATTACCTCATTGTGGGATAGATAACCAGGACTCCATGAGAGCCCTACATTACTTGAGCGATACGTATACTTACGTTTAATTGTGTGACTCAATAGAAAACTAAATCAATATATATATATATATATATATATATATATATATATATATATATATATATATATATATATATATCTGAGTTCATAAATTTTGGCAATTTTAAAAAGTCGCACCAGTCATCATCAGATGAGCCAAAGTAACCACTTTGCACATGCCCTAATATTAAGGTTGATGATCAATTTGTAAGGTGTAGAGAGATGAAAAAAAAATATTTAATCACTTTGAGAGGTTAAGAGGAAAGCCTATCAAAATAGTGGAGTGAATAAGATCCAATACAAGCTTTAGTTATATGGAGTAATATAATACTGCTCAGTATGCGTGCAAATTAAGGGATAAGGGTCACAAAGGTTTGCTTAAAAGTCACACTTTATTAGAACTAAGAGATGGCTGAAGGGTGAGGATCGAACCACTTTATAGTTTGGATGCTATTATAAATATGAGTGAGACATTGAAAGGCATCCACATGGGATCATTTGAAGTGAAGTAGTGGACGAACTCCCCATGCTAATTAATAATATGATTCAAAAGCTTATGTCACGACACATCTTACCCCTTTTATGTACACCCAAATCTACAAAAGTGAACATCAATGATGAAGGAGATTGCTTTCCTCACACATTGACCACCATCATTTTAAATGTCCTTTTTGTACAATCTCTTTACTGAGTCAGCATGACATTATGTTTTTGTAGGGAGTTAAAATAACTAGCTTTAGAAAATTTTTCGGGGGCATTCTTCATTCCTTTACATCTAACTTCAATGTTAGTTATTAATAAAAATGGAGCTAATATAGCAAAGCATTGCATAACATAAATTTCATAAAAAGGCATCTCAATCACCTTTCGTAAAGTGCGTGATTCCATATTTTCTTATAGCTACAGTCCTAATCCAAGTTTGCAGAGTATAGTTCCAAACACAATCTTAAAGATAGATACATAAAATTGTTGCAGCTATTATCCACTGTTAAGATGTGTAGAGGTTTTTATTTTGTTCGTATTTTTTTTAGAATTATTATGAAAATGTTTGAAATTTATGTTCTATATTTAGCAAGCAATATTTTTATTAAGTAAATGCAAGGACACTATTTGAAATTTATTTTGATCTTCATAGAATTTAAAAAATAAAAACCTCTTAAAATCTCAAAATGTAAAACTCATGGAGTAAACTTTGTGTCCCAAAAATTTAAATGAAATTAAAATTAAAATTTTATAATCGAATGACATTAAACTTTCAAAATAATGCTTAAAATGGAACATTGAATTAAATCAAATCTTCTCTATATCTATTGTAACTAGGCCTTGGGTTGCCTTTCTCATTGATTAGCTCTCTGGTTAGATGTGAACCCCCGTGCTTTCTATCTTGGTCAAATAACTCTGTTCATCTTTTTGGTTAGATGTATGACCCCACGTTTTTCGTCCTAATGTGTTTACGTAAGCAAAATCAAAGAACATAGATTTTAAGCAACCTAAATATGGATTTTACCTTCACAAAAAACAAACATACAAAACACATGAATTTTAAGCAATCTAAACATGAATTTTAACTTCATATAAATCAAACATAAAAAATGACAGATTTTAAGCAACCTAAACATAGATGTTAACTTCACATAAAACAAATATATAAACCACATAGAATTTAAGTAACCTAAAAATGGATTTTAACTTCACAAAAAGGAAACATAAAAATCACATAAATTTTAAGCAACCTAAACAAGAATTTTAAATTCACAAAAAACAAACATATATTCACATGGATTTTAAGTAACATAATTTTAACTTCACAAAAAACAAGCAAATAAATCATATCAATTTTAAGCATCCTAAATATGAATTTTGATTTTATACAAAACAAACATACAAATCACAAGGATTTTAAGTAACCTAAACATGAATTTTAACTTCATATACAATAAATATACAAATAACTTGGATTTTAAGCAACCTAAACATAGATTTTAACTTAGTATAAATAAAACATACAACTTACTTTCATCAATTAAAAATAAGACCACATATAAGATTACAAGAATTTTAAAATGACTTGTATATTTGAAAAGTAAGTTTGAAAATGTGTAGATACTTATGCATCAAATATAAATATATGAAATTTAATTAGCATACATGTGAAATTACATTTATTTTAATTACCTAATAATTGAAGTAAACCAAATTGGAGCAAGAAAAGTTTAAAATTATACCTTGCTTGAAGTGATATCTAAATGAATGTTATATATAAGTTTCAACCAAAACAAATGAAAAAGAGAATCGGGAGGGATTTTGGTTAAGGCAAGAAGAAGAAGAAGCTAGATGTTGGTTTTGGTGAAAGAAAAAGAGAGAGAGATGGGATTAGGTTCTCAGTTTGAGGAAGTGAAGGAATGGGAGAGAGCTTTGTGGTTTTTATCTGAGGAAGGGAAGCAGAGAGAGAGGGCTTTGTGGTGAGGTTTTCAGTTTTAGGAAGAGAAGGAGAGGGAGAGGTTTTTGTGGTGAGGTTCTCGATTTGAGGAAGAGAGGGAGAGGGCTTAACGGTGAGGTTCTTGGTTTGAGAAAGAGAAGAGGGAAAAAGCTTTGTGGCGAGGTTCTCAATTTGAGGAAGAGAAGAAGATGGAGAGTTTTGTGGTGAGGTTGTTAGTTTGAGGAAGTGAAGGAGGGGGAGAGGTCTTTGTGGTGAGGTTCTCAGCTTAAAAAAAAGGAGAGGGAGAGAGATTTATGGTGAGATTCTTATTTTGGTAAAGTGCAAGGAGAGGGAGAGGGAGTTGTGTTGAGGTCCTCGAGTTTGGTCAAGTGGATGGAGAGGGAGAGGAAGGGGAGAATCGAATGAGGAGAAGAGGATTTCATTTTAGGAGATGAAGAAGAGAAGTAAAATGGAGAGAGGAGTTGTTTTGATCATTTCTTTGCCAATTTTTGATGAACAATTTGTTGTTACTTCTTTTAGCAAATATTAATTTTTGCAGACACTGTTGTTCTTGGATGTTAGACAAAAGTTTGTCAGGATATGTATAGAAAGTTGCGCTTCTTGTTTTAAAATATAACTTTTAAAAATTATCACTTGATCTTAGCAGATTAAAAATTCTTTGTATCCAAAGGCAAATATATGGGAACATGTGGGGATAAGCACCCACACTAAATTTATGTTTATATAATTAACATTCAATTCCTATCCCTCTTACAAAAATAACTTATTTATATGTCTTATTGAGAAATTTCATGATTCCGCCACTTAAGGGTTTAGAGCAAACCTTTTAGTCTATGCAAAATTTTTTACTCATATTCCATTTGATAATAAAAAATGAATTATTGTCGATCAAAGTATATTGATTTGAGTTTGAACAAATTGACTCTCAAAAATATTAATTTTTTTTTAAATAAGTATACTTTATAAAAATTTAATAATTACCAGACCAATAACCGGAAATCTTACACAAATAAAAAATCAATTAATATTTATTCAAATAAAAATTATGTTAGAATATTATAGGATAAATTACATTAAAATGAATGATATATCAGCTAATTTTTTGGTTGTTTTTACTAATATTCTAGGATTCAACAAAATTTTCTTCTACGCAAAAATGTAAAATGCTATTAAATATCAATTTTTATAAGCAGTGATCCTCTTGAAGATGATAGAGATGCTACCTAATAATAGTGCAGGGACATGGGTTTCTGATTTTTAAATTTAACTTTAAAGCTTTCTTTCTTAAATTTCTATTTTCCATAATATATATTCAATTTATGCTGCTCGTTTAAAAAAAAATTATTTTTTAGGCTTTATTAAAAAAATCATCAAAATTTAATTGACGGTACAAGGCCTGTTTTGTTTTATTTTTTATTTTTTATTTTTTATTTTTTAACGCCAGATTCATGGAGTCTGTGGTAAATCGTCCGAACATTAGACCAGTTGGCGAAGTCAATGAACTCGCCGCACCAATTGCTTTCAATTACCATTCGACAGGTGTCAAATTATAACAAGAAATGCAGTTGGCAAAATTATGGGTTGAGAAAAGTCGCAAGGGTGTATCCGAGTTGCCGTGTACGCCAAGTGCCGATAATTGCAAAAATGCTATCGTGCGATCACCTCGCATATAATCGGAAGGATCCAACCTTCGGATTTCGATCGATGCGCGAGGTCGGAAATGGGGAGGAGGGGAGGCTTCTGAACTTTTGCGTGGGCGGTGCATTCCTTCCGTTAGAAGATATCTCAGTTTTGCCAGACTTTGTTTTTTCTGCCGCCACGCTTTCGTCAGACATCCAAAAGTTGGGAATTGGGAGGAAGGGAAGACGCCAGTTACTTTTGGCATCTCAGGTTGTCTCCCATTGCGATATGTTTCGTCCTCTTCTTTGATTGATTTGCAGAAGCCTTTATGTTACATTCGATTACAGGTTTTGTGATTTTTGACGTGGAGACAGTGCTTTCCTAACTCATCCGACAAGTTTGGGATAATCGTTTGTTCTGATTCCTGAAAATTGTGTTTTGTTCTTAATTGAGGGTTTTCCTTAGTCTGTTTCTGATTCAGAAATGGGTAAGCCTATAACAAAGAAGAAGAAGAAATCATCAAGCATCAAATCTAATGATGAAAATCCCAAAAGAAATAGGTCTGCCTTGCACAACCCAAAGGCGTTTGATGAGGACACGGTAATCTTTATGGACATGGCTAATGATATGAAGGAAGAAGGAAACAAGCTATTTCAAAAAAGGGACTATGATGGTGCTTTGGTGAAGTATGAGAAAGCCATCAAGCTTCTTCCTAAGAACCATGTAGATGTTGCTTACCTCCGCAGCAATTTAGCTGCTTGTTATATGCAAATGGGGCCAGAGGAGTACCACAAAGCCATCCATGAATGTAACTTGGCTCTCGAGGTCTCCCCAAAATATACGAAGGCCCTGCTGAAGAGGGCTAGGTGCTTTGAAGCCTTGAACAGGTTGGAATTGGCGTACAAAGATGTTGATGCTGTTTTGAGTTTGGAGCCAAACAATCTCACGGCCTTGGAGGTCTCCGACAAAGTTAAGAAAGCAATTGAAGAAAAAGGGATCAAGTTGAATGAAAAGGAAGTCATTTCGCCCATTGAGATTATACCGGCCAGACAGAAGCCCAAAAAGAAGAAAAGCAACAATACCGTAGATAAGTTGGTTGTGGTGGAGAAGGCCCTTTTGGAGAAGCCTGTTTCAGTAGAACCTATTGCCGAGAAGCCGACTGTTGTTAAAGAAGAACCATTGAAGACAGTGAAATTAGTATTTGGGGAGGATATAAGGTTTGCTCAGATGCCTGGTAGCTGTAGCATATCACAATTGAGAGAGATTGTCCGGAACAGGTTTCCAAGCTTAAAGGCAGTTCTAATCAAATATAAGGACAACGAAGGTGATTTAGTCACAATTACTACATCTGAGGAGCTAAGGTGGGCGGAAGAGTCTGCGGATCCACAAGGTTCACTTAGGCTTTATGTCAACGAAGTTAAACCAGAGCATGAGCCTTCATTTGATGATGGCAAAAAAAATGGTGAAATGATAGTTTCTGAGAAAAACGTTAATGGAGTTCACAGTAACGGGAGTTTAGGAAATGCTGAGGAACAAGGCAATACCTGTTGCATTAATGAGTGGATTGTGGAATTTGCTCAGTTATTTAAGAACCATGTTGGTATCGATTCCGATGCATATTTGGATCTTCATCAGCTCGGAATGAAACTCTACTCTGAAGCAATGGAGGATACTGTTACAAGTGAAGAAGCCATGGAAGTCTTTGAACTTGCTTTAGCAAAATTTCAGGAGATGGCAGCTCTGGCATTGTTTAACATGGGCAATGTTCATATGTCTCGAGCAAGGAAGCGGTTATTATTAACTGAAAATGATTCAAAAGATGCGGCATTGGAAAAAGTCAAATCTGCATATGAATGGGCTAAGGGAGAGTACAAGAAAGCTGAATCAAGTTATGAAGAAGCTATGAAGATAAAACCAGACTTTTATGAAGGTTTCCTTGGTCTTGCACTTCAGCAATTTGAGCAAGCAAAACTCACTTGGTACTTTGCAGTTGGAAACATGATAGATTTGGACATCTGGCCTTCAAAGGAGGTATTATTGCTTTTTAACAACGCTGAGGACAATATGGAGAGGGGCACAGAGGTATGGGAAGAGATGGAGGAGAAGCGACGGAAGGATAGGTTAAAACCCAACAAAGAGAAGGTGATATTGGAGAAATTGGGTCTCAAACGATTTTTCAAGCAATTATCAACTGATGACATGGCAGAGATCTCCTCAAACATGAGGTCTCAACTGAATATACACGGCGGCAGAATTCTATATGAGCGGTCAATTGTCGAATTCAAACTAGGTCTTCCAACATGGGAGGAATGTCTGATGGCTGCTATTGAAAAATTTAAGCTTGCAGGGGCCTCTTCAACAGATGTCGCTGTTATGATAAAAAACCATTGTGCCAATGAGACCTCCCTAGAAGGTAAAAAAATGGCTGTTCATGTTCTTGTTTGCAGATTGTTTTTTTTTTCCATTTATATAATCAATAAAAGATTATTTTGTTGAGGATATATTGTGGCCGTGTTGTAGGCTATCGATATACTCCTATAATGATTTAATAAATGCAACATCACCGGCCTATATCTCTCTAGTGAGAGTGATGCCAAATAACTATTGAATACCATGTGCAACTTGTCCGCTGATGTGAAGGTTTGTTCATGTCGTCTAATAAAGCTGATTTCTTGGAATTTTTTTAATATTGAACTTTTAAGAGCCTAAAATGGAGTGCAATAAGCTCTGCATGTTTATGCTTCCAAATAAGCTTGTAATGTTTCTGAAATTCTTGTGTAGAGCTTATTAATGATCTTTCACAGTTGTTTATAAACAAATTAATTTAGATTTTTTTTTTTTTTTGAAACAATTTCTGGGACTCTATACCAATTCATGCAGGAGAAAGATTAAAAAATGTTACATCAGTTTTAATTGAATGATTATGTAGGGCACTTTTGAAATCTCTTTATCTTAATATTTTGACTGCTTTCTGCCTTTTCCTAAATACTCCTTTCTGAAGTTAGTTTGGATTCTTCATACTAGCTGCTACCTCACCTTTGCAATTAATACGGCAATCCATTAGTTTTTGACGTGCTGTGATGCTACCCTCACTTCCAACTCTCATTTTTATTCTGTTTATACCAGCCAAAGGAGGGAAAGCCAGATTCTCACTTCAACTCCCACGACAAGCTTGGATTGTAGAAGCTTTTATCTTGACTTGATTTTTTGCGGCAAAAATATGAGCTTTTTTTTTATTCTTATTTTTTTTTTCAGAAGGCCATTTATCAATGTGATTATAGTTATTTAAGTGAATTTTTTAATGTTTATGTGACATTTATATTTGTTTCACTTTTCCTAATATAGTTTTTGTTGATATTAGGTTATAAAGTTTAATTTACGACTGTGGTTTAATTCTGCAAATTATTTTATATTGATAAGAAAATAATATAAATGATCTAATAGTATTGTACATAGACATAGCAGTCATCTCTACTCGTTTCTTTTTAGGCACTCAGACAGACATGGTATCAACCAACCATAGTTTTATAGGAGGATTCCCCATTTATTGATTAGTTTTGTAATAAATTACTAATTTTTTTTATTTTGCTTACTTATTTCTGAGTTTGAATCGAAAAGGCTTTTCCCACTTTGCTGAAACTTTCCCTTCGTTGTCTTTAAGGTTTGGGGTTCAAGATTGATGAGATAGTTCAAGCTTGGAATGAAATGTATGAAGCTAAAAGATGGATGAGTGCTGTTACATCTTTGCGTTTAGAACCATTATTTCGGCGGAGGACTCCTAAATTGCATCACTCATTGGAGCATGCCTGATGGATTAAGTGCTGCAACTTGTAAGCAGGCTTCAGAAAATAGAGCACTGGGGTATTGGTTTTTTTTTTTTTTTTGGCTCCAGGGTGTATAGTGCATCATGATATAGATAATTTTGTTATTTTCTCTTTGATATTCACACTTACTTTCAAATTGAAATAAAGATCAAGAACAATGATTTAGTTCTCCATTGTGAGGTAGATGTGCGAAATTACAAAAATGACCTATTCTATAAAATGATATGGCTACATATATCAACTTTTGTATTGATAGTAACCTCATGTCTTAGTTACACCATATTAATACTCAATTCTTATATGTTTGTGCTAGCAAATACTTGAATCATTTTTGTGCTATGGTTTGTTCCTTTTGAGAATGCGATTCTAATTTTGCTTTTGCTTTATTTTCTGTTTACGTTTGCCTGGAACGTTACAGCATTGATATGCACCTAGAAAGCTCAAATAGTTCAAGTTTAAATGATCAGGTTTCCCTCATTTTGTTAGTTAACGAGAATGTGCTGGCTTCTTTAGAAAAGCTGCTTTTAAGCATTCACCTGTTACATGTCAATGTAACTGCTTTTATTACCTTTTTAGCTGAATTCTTACATTTCATGAGGTGTGACTGCCTGCAATGTGGTGTATGATTTTATTTGTATATAACTGATGATTAACTCCACTTAATTTTTCTAACTGGTTACTTGGGAAATTATATAAAGTCAATAAATCTAAATTAAGTTTTTTGAGTCCATTGATTCTGGGAATAAATAATATTTATTTATTTCAACATCATTTGTCGTATTATTCTAGTTTTCTTTTATAGTACAGCTTGAAGGTCTGTAAAGTTGCTCGAAGTTCTGCTTCATTCTACAGATTGTCGACAGGATAAAGAAATTGGCTTATTTTGCCATTGATTCTTAAATTTCTTCTTTTCATTAAATTTGTAGTATTTTTGCATTCTCTGAATATGCTGATCAATATATAAAGCAAACTTTACATTTTTAACTTTATAAAATATTTACATAATTTTATAACTTTGGGTAATCAAATTATTAAGAGGTGTGAACGATTTAGATATCTCGGGTCCATTGTTCAAAGCGATGGTGATATAGATGGGGATGTTAATAGTAGAATTCAGGTTGGTTGGTTGAAGTGGAGGAATGCGTCCGGCCTAATGTGTGATAGAAAAGTACCGCTTAGACTGAAAGGAAAATTTTATAAGATGGTGGTGAGATCTGCAATGCTCTATGGTGCTGAATGTTGGCCTTTAAAAGAGAAGCATAATGCTAAGTTAAGTGTTGCCGAGATGAGAATGATTAGGTGGATGAGTGGCTTTACACTTAGAGACAAAATGTGAAATGAATATATCCGTAATGGGGTTGGTGTTGCACCAGTGACGGATAAAATTAGAGAGAGTCGCCTTAGATGGTTTGGTCACATTAAACGTCGACCACCTGATGATTCGATTAGGAGAGTAGATGTTTTAGATACAATTTATGTTAAGAAAGACAGAGGTAGACCTAGGAAAACTTGGGCTTATTGCATAAAAAATGATCTTAATTTATTATAATTAAACGAAAATTTGACACTAAATAAGACGCAATGGAGAAAAAAGATTCATGTAGCCGACCCCACTTAGTGGGATTAAGGCTTTGTTGTTGTTGTTGTTGTTGTATTTACTTACTTTTCTTAATCAATTGTATTTTCATTCATTTTAATAAATTTCCTTTCTTTTTCCTTTTATTTTTGGAAGTCATCGTAGGAGCACTGTCAAAATGTACTAATAAAGGCAGAACCTTCAACTTTTTGTAGCATAAAGATACAATATTTATCATTTTCTTTATCATTTTGTTTTATAAGGATACAATCTTTATCATTTTCTTTGTCTTTAACGTGTACGAGTATAATAACGTCCCATACTAATATCATAAGAGGTGACTCCTGATAGATTGAATCATTTGTCTTTCATTTAACTTATATTTTATTTCCTTCAACTATTGAATTCATCTAATTTTCATTTAATGCAATGCAAAAGATAAACTGATTGAAATCATAAAACAATCATTTCATTTTCACTTATCTTTTTTCAATTATTGTAGTATTTTTAATATCTTTGAATAATTGAAACATTTTTAAAATAAAAGAAACTGATTTAATTTAAATAAAATAGTAAATGTTCACCTTGACCCGTTCAATACCATTTTATAAGCATATTCAACTACTTTACTTTTTCTTAAATATTAACTAATTTCACTAAAAGTGCAAGTATAAGAATTTTTTTTGTAAAATAATTGACTAAAATATATCTAATTTATTTAAATATTTTTCTCTTAATCACCTTTTAATCAAATATTCTTCCATCTTTAATCAATCATTTTATTCATGAAATTTAGCATCTATTTAATGACATTAATTGGAACAACATAAATAAATACAAATTCTTACCTCATCTTTCACTTCAATCGCTTCTCAATTTTCAATACAAAATATTTTTCTCTACTTCTGACATTAATTGATAAAATAGTAATTAATTTCAATTAAATCCTTATGCGTCATCAAGATCTTGAAGCACTTTCAGTAGGAAGCATTCTAAATTAAAATTCACTATCCTATGGACCCCAATTTCAGCAAATTTTTTGGCAAACAAAGCTTTTCTACAAGATGAATCCAATGACATTGAAATATATCTAATTTAAGTTTATATCTGCCTAGATCGAACACATATACTATGGTCCAAGGTTTCGGTCCATCAATCCGATAGCCAATTGATTTCAAAATTTAGCTTATTTATGGTCAAATCAAGCGGCTCGGTGAGATAAATCCAAGGAACCTATGATCATTCAGTTTTGATGTTATTAAGGCACCTAAGTGTTAAGAAAATTACATGTGATCAAGGGAATCAGAGGAGCGTTCGATAGAGTGTTTTGAGGGATTGGCCAATTTATCAAAATGATTCTCTCAAAAATTATAAATAGCCTACATTCTTCACTTGAGGGGAGGAAGAGAGATGGGATTGAACCGAGTACAAAAACTTAACTTTGGAGGTCTAGGCAGTTGTCGCAGGTCACTAATGTTCATTGTAAACCACCAAAGTTTGTCGACAATAACCAGAAGTCGTCGTCGACCACCACTAGTAATTTGCTACGGTGGACTTTGACTTTTATAACAATCAACCACAACATTTATTGCTAACAACCGTTGTTGAAGCCACCAACATTTTCTTGTAATCCCAGAAGAAGAGAGGACCTATGCTTTCAATTTTCTTGTGACTTGGCACGGCCAAACCTCTTAGTGTTACCTTTTTTTCATGGCTTTTTCCATGTAAAATATTAATTCTCTTACATCTCTATCTATATGACTAAAAAGTTATACTGATTTAAGACATAACATTTCTTTGTAATTGAGAATTTTTAGCATGCAACAATTTGATGCCATCTATGAATATTAAGATCCCAGTTTATAAAACTATTAACACACTTTCAATGGCTAAGAATCATAAAAATCGTAACAATGGAGCCTCTCGCTCTAATGCTTGCCAGTTCGGGGGAAAATCTCGTAGTCATGGACTAGCCTCTTTATTCTTTCCCCATAATGGCGAGTGCTCAATTAGTGATGATCAGCTAGTGAAGCTACCTTTTCTTTGCCACTAGAATACCACATGCGGAGAGTGAAAGACTCTCAAAATGAGATTATTCAACTTCTTACGTGAGGCTCGATAACCAGTATAATTGAGTATTGGTGCAAATGAGGGATTCATTTTGCTCTAGATCAACCACCATTCCCTGAATACATACCCCTTCCCGAATCTCCTCTCCCTGCACATAATGGACATGCAGTTAACTTACATTGAGGGCAATGAATCCTCATTTTAATGTCTGTTGCTAGTGAGCAGAAGGAGCATCTGGAATGATGCCCGTAGTCGGCTTATTCGCTCCCATCGATGAGAGCGAAGCTTCACCGCTTTTCGTCCAGTTGTACTTTGTATCACCATCCCAGATTTTCCTTCATCATGTACACAAATTCATCAATTGGGTAATTCTCTAGTGCTGTTTTCACATGGTGTATGGTGCTCGTTCCTCCTCCTCCTTCGGATATTGAACATATTGCATCTGAGGAAGCTTCATTTAAGTCTACCGATAGAACATCATAATCATCAGGTAAGTCGAGGTTATTGAGGATAGCAGCTCTTGCCATGTTTCCTTGCTTGCTCCTGCATTCTTTTGCAAAATGTTTTTACTCCCCACAAATGTAACATCTACATTTTGAGGATTTTGGCTTGTTTTTATTTTTAACCACACGAATGTGAGAATCGTGAGGTTTCCCTTTATAGTTCTTGGATTTCCTAAGCCCATATTTCTTTTGGCTATTGTAAAACCCAGGAACGGGATTCTTTTGCGGATGGAGAGGTCTTTAACACCTCTTGTATCTTGCCGCTCGTTTACATAAATCGGAAAGATATCGATATGTAAACGCTTATGCGAGCATTACTCCAATAGTGTTGCCAGGATGTTTCTTTTTAAATGCCTCTTCTATCTTATTGCCTATGATTGGCGGCATTTTTCGGAAGAATTTTATCGAGAGTTCATCATCGATATACATTCTTCCGGATTTCGCTTAAGACTTTATAGTCATTCATGTACTCGAAACATATTTTTAATCTCGGAACATACTGAGTCTCTCGAGTTGCAGATAAGCGCGATTTTGTTCATCGATGAGACCTACGAGTACGGGTCTTCTAGTAGGATGATTCTTCTAATTTGGGAGAGAACGTTCTATGGATCGTCTGCCATGTTGATTAATTGCTCATATTCAGTTTCATATGCCATTCTCCATTGTATCCAGATTTTCTTCTCTGTTTCCCCGAGGAGGTTTTCAATGAATATGACCTTTGTCTTGTTGTCGACAAATTGTTTGTCATTTACCAAGTTCAAATTAATGGACTCCCATCTAGAAATAACATCATCATGAGAGAAAAGTCGTCCGAGTAATACTGAGGAGAACTCCTTGTGAACTTTCTGTTGGTGCGAAGTCCACATATTTTGAGCAAATGTTCTTTTGAAATCGGATGTTTTAGCTCTTATGTTAGAGAAAGAATTTGGAGCCAGTCGTTGAGGATCCACCTTGCTCCAGAAGATGCAGGTGGGTACATAACTGGGCCCATGACTGGTTCATTAGGTGGGAGGTATGAGGATGAAACTGAAGCGTATGCACGATTTGCCTTATCTATCAGCTTTCTTAGTTTGGGGTATTCAAGTTCCTGTGGCGACTTTCGATGTTTGGGTATATGGTTTCAACAGGTGGTGGGAGCTCAAGTGGAAGTTCAGGTGGTGGAGCAGCTTTTCCCAGATCTTGTGGTGTTATGCACAAGGGGGCTAGCTCAGAGGTGGGGCTAGAAACATGATTGACACGGTTTGGTGGATGTGGATCATTATTATTTTGCGGGTGGGAGTCATCATCATCTCCCCATCCAGTCGGTATAATTGGAAAGTCATTCCAATTATTAGTTACCGAATATTCAACGAGATAGTCAAACTTTCCGCTAGGATGTCCCAGCGGTGCGACTGTGGGATCTCCGTTCTGATATCTCTCCCACAGAGATTGATGTGAATTTTTCTTTGGTTTCTTTGCCCTTTTGGGTTTAGGAGATTCAGGGAGAGGAGATTCGGGAAGGGGTATGTATTCAGGGAATGGTGGAATAGGAGATTCGGGAAGAGGGAACTCGGGAATAGGGGACTCAGAAAGGGGTATGTAATCAGGGAGTGGTGGAATAGGAGATTCGGGAAGAGGGAACTCGGGAATAGGGGACTCAGAAAGGGGTATGTAATCAGGGAATGCTGGAAATTTCTCCTCCAACCCACCACCTTCTGCTTTTGAACATATTTCATTGTTCAAAGTTTTATAATAAAGGAATAGAGAGAAGTTATCATCTTCTGAGGAGATGATTAGATCATTTAGACTATGATCAACGTACGTAAAGACGGGATCATTAATGAGATCAATATGGTTTTACGGGATCGGAGGATCCTCAAATTCGGTGAAATATCAAAAGCTGGACCGTCTTCATAGGCCATGAAGACAACTTTTCCGGTCCTTCGGTGTCATTTGGTTAATATGTGGTATAGGAGGTGGTGTGACCGAGGAATACTCGGAGAAGGATAGACGGATTGTCCCGTCTATTCTTTGCAGTGTTGAGAGGGACCTTGGTACTTGAAGGCTAACCTGATCAGAAGGTCGTAGATCCCAGTGGAGCCCTTGTAGTTGTGATAAAGAATGTTTTTGACCCGGTAGGGCCGATATACCGTGAGAGGCGAGATATTCTGCAATACCACTTACGTTATAGCGAAACCCCGCATGGCTAGTATTGGTTAGCCTAGCCACCAAAGCACGTGTAATCAGGAGGTTAGATTCTCCTCCCTGCCAATCTTGGTAACCATGGGTTAGTATCACTAGCTCAATATGATGCATAAAATCATGAATGGATAATAACATATCTGGGGTTATGTAAACAAATTGAGTCCCTTGCGAGAGATCTATTTCTAATGTACCTATAATAGATACATCAGAACGCCAGCGCGTGTCTCGAAGAACAACAAGAGCGGTTGTTCCAGCATTACGTCTGTGTAACGTATGGACACGGATCATTATGAGCCCTAAATGAATATGTTGTATTCCTTCTTGTATTAAGCGTTGATACGATTGCTGCCTTATAAATGGCAGGTTAACCTGATTACTATCAGTAACCAGCACACGTTCTTCTGAGTAATGTTGGTACACTCGGTGCCTTGAAGATGTCCATCCATCTTCATACAGTGTTCTGCAGTACTAGACTCGCACGCTTTTTCTGGGAGAGCTGTAATTGTTGATTAGGATCTAACTGCCTTTCCAGCGCTCTTTGGTAGGAATTCTTTCTTGGAAGGTGTCGTTGTAATTCATAAGCAATTCGTGATCTCATGCGGTAGTTCCGTATTTGATCTTCTAAGTTGGATACTGCAGATGCATCCATACTTCTGATTGAAGGATTTCGTGGAAGAGTGACTGTGTTGGTTGATGTGGAGGTCATATTTGTTTAGATTTTTCCTTTTCAGCGAGGAAAATAGTTTTAGGGTTTTTATAAACAAATAGCTGGCCTTTTGAGCGGGTTATTGGAGGTGGTTGAGATGAAGTACCAAGAGTGAGTATTTGGAGTTGTTTTTGCAAATCCTGGACTGAGGATTCAATATTTCTATCCTCTTTAGTTGACTGTTGCTTGAGATCCTTTAATTGATCTTCAAGATTTAGCAAACGATCAGAAACCTTCAACAGTAACTGTATGATAGTATTGTTTTGTTTAACAATGGAGCCGTAGCGAAGTGGAGCTTTGCCTCGCTTCGCTAGGATTTACGAAGCCAAGAGCAGGGGGTTCAAGCGAATCGGTTGCAGAGAGAGTAGCTTTGTAATCAGTAGAAGCAGAGGATTGCTTCCAATCGTTCATAAAAGGTGGTAAAAGAGAGGCAAACTTTAAGGAAAAGTAGTGTTCTGGGGTAGTCTTTTGGATCAGATTAGAAATTTACTCTTTTTTTTTTTAGTAATTTCTAAGGTTTGTAAATAAAACATCAGAGTTTCAGAAATCTAAATATTCTTAGTTACAATTCCGGAGTGAAAGACTCTTCCCGAATCTCCTATTCCACCACTCCCTGATTACATACCCCTTTCTGAGTCCCCTATTCCCGAGTTCCCTCTTCCCAAATCTCCTATTCCACCATTCCCTGAATACATACCCCTTCCCGAATCTCCTCTCCCTGAATCTCCTAAACCCAGAAAGGCGAAGAAACCAAAGAAAAATTCACATCAATCTCGTGGGAGAGATATCGAACGGAGATCCCGCGATCCGCATTGCCGGGACATCCTAGCGGAAAGTTTGAATATCTCGTTGAATATTCGTAGCTAATAATTGGAATGACTTTCAATTATACTGACCTGGATGGGGAGATGATGATGACTCCCACCGCAAAATAATAATGATCCACATCCACCAAACCATGTCAATCATGTTTCTAGCCCCACCTCTGAGCTAGCCCCCTTGTGCATAACACCACAAGATCTGGAAAAAGCCGCTCCACCACCTGAACTTCCACTTGAGCTCCCACCACTCGTTGAAACCATATACCCAAACATTGAAAGTCGACTTAGCAGAACTTGAATACCCCAACTAAGAAGTCGATAGATAAGGCAAATCGTGCCTACGCTTCAGTTTCATCCTCATACCTCCCACCTAATGAACCAGTCATGGGCCCAGTTATGTACCCACCTGCATCTTCTGGAGCAAGGGTGGATCCCTCAGCACCGGTTCCAAATTCTTTCTCTAACATAAGAGCTAAAGCATCCGATTTCAGAAGAACATTTGCTGAAAATATGTGGACTTTGCCACCATATGAAAGTTCACGAGGAGTTCTCCTTGTATTACTGGATGACTTTTCTCTCATGATGATGTTATTTCTAGATGGAATCCATTACTTTGAACTAGTAAATGACAAACAATTTGTCGACAACGAAGCGAAGGTCATATTCATCGAAAACCTCCTCAGGAAACGAGAGAAGAAAATGCTGGATACAATGGAGAATGGCATATGAGACTGAATATGAGCAATTAATCAACATGACGGACGATCCACGAACGTTCTCTCCCAAATTAGAAGAATCATCCTACTGAAGACCCGTACTGAAGTCTATCGATGAACAAAATCGCGACTTATCTGAACTCGGAGAGATCGTTATGTTACGAGATTAAAAATATGTTTGAGTACATGAATGACTATAAAGTCTTAATGAGTAAATCCGGAAGAATGTATATCGATGATGAACTCTCGATAAAATTCTTCCGAAAAATCGCCGCCAATCATAGCGATAAGATAGAAGAGGCATTTAAAAAGAAACATCCAGGCAACACTTATTGGAGTAATGCTCGCATAAGGTTTACATATCGATATCTTTCGATTTATGTAAACGAGCGTAGTACTGAAGAGTGTTAAAGACCTCTCCATCCGCAAAAGAATCCGGTTCACAGGTTTTACAATAGCAAAAGAAATATGGAGCTAGGAAATCCAAGAACTATAAAGGAAACCTCACGATTCTCACATTCGTGTGGTTAAAAATAAAAACAAGCCAAAATCCTCAAAATGTAGATGTTACATTTGTGGGAGTAAAAACATTTTGCAAAAGAATGCGGGAGCAATGAGGAAACATGGCAAGAAGTCTGCTATCCTCAATAACCTCGACTTACCCGATGATTATGATGTTCATCGGTGAGACTTAAATGAAGACTACTCGGATCGCAATATGTTCGATATCCAGAAGGAGAAGGAGGAACGAGCACCATACACCATGTGAAAACAGCACTAGAGAATTACCCAATTGATGAATTTGGGTACATGATGAAGGAAAATCTGGGATGGCGATACAAAGTACAACTGGACGAAAAGCAGGAAGCTTGCTCTCATCAGTGGGAGCAGAATAAGCCAATTACCGGGCATCATTCCAGATGCTCCTTCTGCTCACTAGCAACAGACATTAAAATGAGGATTCATTGCCTCAATGTAAGTTAACTCGTACGTCCGTTATGTGGAAGTTTTTACTTATCAATAACGATGCATGGAAGGAATTATCCCTCCTTCGATTCCGATCGAAAGATAACCTCATTCAAGAGCTTATCAAATATACGGAAGCACTGATCGAAGAAAACAAAAGACTAAAGGAGAAACTCCAATACTAACTTGAAACGCACCTCGCATGAAGACTTGGAGAACTCAGCACTACACGATAAAGGAAAAGAACTCCAATGACGTAAGAGGAAGAAGAAGATGATATCGACCGATTCATCACCTGGAAGGCAGAAAGTAGCGAGGTGCTTAATGAATTTGCTAAAGAGCAAGAAGAAAAAGTCCCTAAGCGAGTGGTAAACAAACTTTATAATATTAACATCCTATTTGAAATCACAGGAGTAGAACGCTTCAAATTAAAGGCGATTATCGACACTGGAGCCTCCACATGCTGTGCAGACATAAACAGCATACCACTTGAGGCACTCGAGATCCTAAATTATCAAGTTAACTTCAGCGGAGTAAATTCTAAAACAAATTCCTGTCAGAAAATGAAGGAAGGAAAAATGTACATTGGTGAGCATTATTTCAAAATCCCACTAATTTACTGTATGGAAATAGATATAGTCGATGGGATTCAAATGCTAGTTGGATGCAATTTCATAAGAAGTCTGCGCGGGGGAATGAGAGTTGAAGGGACAACTGTCACCTTTTATAAAGATATTACTAACATATCCACAGCAATTGATGTAGAGACTAACGCAATGCAGCTGCAGGAACTTGAGATTGATTACAACTTCTATCTAGAACTCCAACCCCCAGAAAAAGTATTTTCGAATACTATTTTCATGGAAAACCCATTTATCCAAAAGTTCAGATCTGTTTTCCAGCGATTACTGGACAATGGATACATTGGCGAAAATCCTCAACAACACTGGGCGAAAAACAAAGTGATTTGTAAAATTGATATAATTAATCCTGATATCACTATACAGGATAAGCCATTAAAGCATGTCACACCAGCGATGCAGGACCAATTCCAGAAGCACATTGAGGCACTACTCGCACTCAAAGTAATAAGGCGAAGTACGAGCAGACACAGAACTATGGCTATCATAGTCCAGTCAGGAACTTCCATCGATCCAACAACAAAAAGGGAGATAAGGGGAAAGGAGAGGCTGGTGTTCAACTACAGGTCCTTAAATGACAAAACACATAAGGATCAATATTCTCTTCCGGGAATTAATACACTTCTAAAGAGGATTGGGAACAGTCAAATTTATTCAAAATTTGACTTAAAAAGCGGCTTTCATCAAGTCGCCATGCACCCGGAGTCCATCGAATGGATCGCCTTCTCGATACCTACTGAGTTTGTACGAGTGGTGTGTAATGCCGTTAGGTCTCGAAAATGCTCCTCCATTTTTCGAAGAAAATGGATATATGCTTTGAAGGATGTTCAGACTTCTTAGCTGTTTATATTGATGATATAATAATCTTCAGCAGGAATGAAGATGAGCATAAGCGCCACCTTGAAAGGTTTTTAAAAATAGTGGAGCTAGAAGGCCTGGTACTTTCCTCAACCAAAATGAAGATAGCGGTCCTCGAAATAAATTCACAGGAGCCGTCATAGGCAAGAGAAAGATTAAACTACAACAACATATCATTAGAAAGATTGCGGACTTCCCGAATGAAAAACTCAAGGAAAAACAAGGTATGAGATCGTGGCTAGGAATTCTAAATTATGCACACAGCTATATTCCCAATTTAGGAGTATTGCTTGGCCCCCTTTATCAAAAGACGTCCCCACATGGTGATAAAAGGATCAAAGAACACGATTGGCAACTAATTAAGAAAATCAAGGATCTTGTGCAGCAACTCCCGGATTTAGATATCCCGCCGCCTCAAGCCTACATTGTGCTTGAAACAGATGGGTGCATGGAAGGATGGGGTGGGATTTGTAAATGAAAATTATCGAAATACGATCCAAAATCTACTGAACGCATATGTGCCTATGCAAGTGGGAAGTTCTCCACAATCAAATCCACGATCGATGCTTGAAATCTACGCAGCAATGGAAACACTTAATTCTTTAAAAATCCACTACCTTGATAAGACAGAAGTTACTTTGAGGACAGACTGCCAAGCAATTATATCCTTCTACCATAAAACTGCTCAGAACAAACCATCAAGAGTCCGATGGTTGTCCTTCACTGACTTCATCAACGGCTTGGGGATCACAGTTCATTTTGAACATATTGATGGCAAGAACAACGTGCTCGCCGATTCACTCTCAAGGCTAACATTTGTTTTAGTTGCAGTTAAGGAAGAAAAGATTGCTTGTCTGTTCACTAACTGCGAGAATGGACAATGATGGTCTGAGAAGAACTCAGTAAGAACAAAGGAAAAGCGCATGCTTTTGAGCCAGGCCTATCAGGGATGCCTCAACAATACGCCAGAAATGAATTCGAGGACAGGACTCGACGAGCCTTGTATGATGAACAAATCTCCAGGCTTCAAGGGATGCGACCAGACAATAAGAATCCACAGCCCAAAGATGCAGGGATCCTATATTGGGAAATCCTGTGGAACAGCTTGGACACCCCCATCAACATTGAAGTACTAAATGGGCTGAAACAATCAGCCCGGGAACTCGAAAGAAAGCAAGCTTCAAAAATTCTGGAAGAATTCTAACTTTATACTACAAAGAATGTATATACTAAAGACCCATCATCGCGGTCCTCTCTACTGGGGATAACTATCGTAGAGTGCGGGACAGCACCACCACAATAATGAACAAGAACTTGACGAACTCATCCTGAGCAGTCAAGCCTTGTTCAAGAAAGGAGTGAAGAGCCCAATCTAGCTGGAAGTCCGATCAAGCTGGAGCATAGTGGGCCCTAATGTAATGAGTCAGCAGGAATATTCCTAGGAATATCCCTTGTTAGCTGGTTTAATTTAAATATTTTGTACTGTGTAAAAACCATGGGCAGCGCCCCTGGTTTTAGAAAAACTGTATGGTATTACTGTTTGAAAACCATGGGCTGGCGCCCCTGGTTTTAAATCTTATGATAGTATTATCGTATAAAAACCATAGAGTCGAGCGGTTTCACGCCCCTGGTTTTGTTGCTGGTTTTGCCCAGCTCTTAGCTTATAAATAGACATCTCTTGCATGAGTTGCAACCACGGGGTCGACTACCCACTGGCTACTTCTCTAAGAGATTCAGAGTCTGTAAGTTCTTAAGGTTTCAAGTTTTAATATAATCTGTCTTGTGTTTTGTTTCATTCTCTGTTTTGTTTCCGGCAAAATATTCACCCTGTGTAACCCAAGCCGGCGATCCCTTCCGCTCAAGCTTTACCTGGTATCAGAGCCATGTTGGGCTAATTTTCTTCTTTGTGTTTTGGGAAGTTCTTTTAAGATCTCTTTAGATTTACTCGTTGAATCATTAGAAAGAAGTGATTTCTTAGATTTTTAATACGACTCAGCTCTATTTAATCTGAATATTCTTTTAGATGCTGCGAATTTAAGCAGTTAGTCAGTAATCCTGAGTGCCGCGACGAGATCCCCGAGAAGAGTAGGGGCACTGCGGAATTGTAGGGATGAACTTGGCTGCTTAAAAACGTAACAGGAACTACTAAGAATATTTAGATTTCTGAAACTCTGATGTTTTATTTATAAACCTTTGAAATTACTAAAAAAAAAAAAATAATAAATTTCTAATCTGATCCAAAAGACTACCCCAGAACACTACTTTTCCTTAAAGTTTGCCTCTCTTTTACCACCTTTTATGAACGATTGGAAGCAATCCTCTGCTTCTACTGATTACAAAGCTGCTCTCTCTGCAACCGATTCGCTTGAACCCCCTGCTCTTGGCTTCGTAAATCCTAGCGAAGCGAGGCAAAGCTCCACTTCTGCTTACAGTTCCATTGTTAAACAAAACAATACTATCATACAGTTACTGTTGAAGGTTTCTGATCGTTTGCTAAATCTTGAAGATCAATTAAAGGATCTCAAGCAACAGTCAACTAAAGAGGATAGAAATATTGAATCCTCAGTCCAGGATTTGCAAAAACAACTCCAAATACTCACTCTTGGTACTTCATCTCAACCACCTCCAATAACCCGCTCAAAAGGCCAGCTATTTGTTTATAAAAATCCTAAAACTATTTTCCTCGCTGAAAAGGAAAAATCTAAACAAATATGACCTCCACATCAACCAACACAGTCACTCTTCCACGAAATCCTTCAATCAGAAGTACGGATGCATCTGCAGTATCCAACTTAGAAGATCAAATACGGAACTACTGCATGAGATCACGAATTGCTTATGAATTACAACGACACCTTCCAAGAAGGAATTCCTACCAAAGAGCGCTGGAAAGGCAGTTAGATCCTGATCAACAATTACAGCTCTCCCAGAAAAAGCGTGCGAGTCTAGTACCTGCAGAAACACTGTATGAAGATGGATGGACATCTTCAAGGCACCGAGTGTACCAACATTACTCAGAAGAACGTGTGCTGGTTACTGATAGTAATCAGGTTAACCTGTCATTTATAAGGCATCAATCGTATCAACGCTTAATACAAAGAAGGAATACAACATATTCATTTAGGGCTCATAATGATTCGTGTCCATACGTTACACAGACGTAATGCTGGAACAACCGCTCTTGTTGTTCTTCGAGACACGCGCTGGCGTTCTGATGTATCTATTATAGGTACATTAGAAATAGATCTCTCGCAAGGGACACAACTTGTCTACATAACCCCAGATATGTTATTATCCATTCATGATTTCATGCATCATATTGAGCTAGTGATACTAACCCATGGTTACCAAGATTGGCAGAATCTAACCTCCTGATTACACGTGCTTTGGTGGCTAGACTAACCAATACTAGCCATGCGGGGTTTCGCTATAACGTAAGTGGTATTGCAGAATATCTCGCCTCTCACGGTACATCGGCCCTACCGGGTCAAAAACATTCTTCATCACAACTACAAGGGCTCCACTGGGATCTACGGCCTTCTGATCAGGTTAGCCTTCAAGTACCAAGGTCCCTCTCAACACTGCAAATGATAGACGGGACAATCCGTCTCTCCTTCTCCGAGTATTCCTCAGTCACACCACCTCCTATACCACATATTAACCAAAATGACACTGAAGGACCAGAAGAAGTTGTTTTCATGGCCTATGAAGACGGTCCAGTTTTTGATATTTCACCAGAATTTGAGGATCCTCTGATCCCAGAAGACCATATTGATCCTGTCTTTACAGACGTTGATCATAGTCTAAATGATCTAATCATCTCCTCAGAAGATGATAACTTCTCTCTATTCCTTTATTATAATACTTTGAACAATGAAATATGTTCAAAAGCAGAAGGTGGTGGGTTGGAGGAGAAATTTCCAGCATTCCCTGATTACATACCCCTTTCTGAGTCCCCTCTTCCCGAGTTCCCTCTTCCCTGAGATTATTCAACTTTCAGCGTTCCTGTTCATGCTAGATTCCTCATTATTCAGGCCAATAAAATGATCTCCTAGACATTGCTAATTCTATACATCTATCTCATGCAGTTAGGCCAAATTGCAAACCTTCAACACACGTACAAAATTTAGCTCAACCCTATCATGTAATTCACAATGAGCTACGACATATGGTTCAAAAAGAATTCTCTATAAATGACAAAAGTCGTTTTATTATTTAACTTAGTTCCTATGAATCTTTATCTTTAACAGAGATACTCCAACGATCCATTCTAGCCTAATTCAGGCTCTTAAATAATGATTCATAGGATTGGATTTCTGACTTAAATGAACTTATTGACTACCATAGAACAACCATCATGCACATGCAACGAGTCTCTAATGCGCTCTTTTATTGAGTTTTTTCTATCATCCATAAAGATCAGACACGTACTTAGTTCTATTTTCTCCCAAGATGGATTTTCATACCTACGTTGAACTTGTCAAGTTCTTTGTAGAATAGTTTACAACAAATCAAATGATTATCAATAACTTTTAATTTGCTAAAATTCATCAAAATGAAGTAATCACTCAAAGAATATTTCTAAAGATTCTCTACTGAAGCTTGTTATATTCCAGGAGGAGATCCAAAATTATTAAGGGGTTTTTTTCTGTGAGGTTACACATTTGGGCATTTATATTTTTCATTAATACGAGAGATTGTTCGCTCTTATATTGACCTCATCCGTCTTGTTGAGACTCAAAACACTAGTGATGAAGCTATTAAAGTACCTCAAAGACAAATTGGACAATCATTTAGCAAACACAAACCTACTCTTGGAGAAATTATACATACCTCATAGAGGAAGTAAAGTCGACGTATGAAAAGCATTTTTGTCATAAGAATCAATATGAGACATCCAATTATACTCTGATGAACACATCAAAAAGTAGGATTTTAGTGGAGTCTAAAATTTTTATTAACTCAAGTGACCAAGACCACTAAAAAATCCAAAAAATGGCTACAAACGTATCATCATTTTCACTATTCAAAAGAGCATTTAATAGAAGAGTATAATCATTTAAAAGAAGAAATTGAACGTTTTGATATGCTGAGGTCATTTCGGTCATTACTTACAAGAATAATATAAAGAAGAGCTGAAGAGTAAAAAACAGTTAGAATTATTGAATGAAGAGTATAACTACAACATGTTTTATTCTACAAAAGAGTATTTACCCTCATATATTGAAATCACCAACAACTCATGAAAGTTTCTTATATTATTTTGCAAGAGAATTTATTATTTTATTTATAGAGACAAAAAACATATTATTTTAAAAAAAATTCTATTATCATTGAATGTTTTTAATATATAATACTGTTCATTGTAAGATCCCCTAAGAGAATGTGACTGATATAATCTCTACTTATACCTCTGAGAGACACGCCTATGAGCTAGTCTTGATGAGAAGCTAACGGTGGACACAATCCTCACTAGAAAAATTAATTGAGGATAATTATAAAACATAGTCTCCACTTATTTTCCTATAGGACATGCCCATGAGATAGTCTTGATGGACACAATTCTCACTAGACAAATTCTTTGAAGGCAAGTCACAGACATATTATCCACTTATACCCCTAGAAGATACACACATAAGTTAGCCTCGATGAGAAGCTATTAATTGACACAATCCTCACTAAAAATATCTCTTAATGGCAAGCGACAGACAATCTCAATTTATATCCTTAGAGGCACGCCTATGATGAAGTCTTAATGAGAAGCTAGTAGTGAAGAATTCTCATTAGAAAAAACCCTCAAGGTTAAAAATAGGCAGTCTTCACTTATACTTCTAGAAGACACACCTGTGAGATCTTTTCGATGGGAAGTTAGCAGTTAACACAATCCTCACTAGAAAGGCCTTTTGAGTTAAGTAACAAACACATTCTCCACTTATAATATTGGAAGACACGTAGTCTTAATGAAAAGTTAGTAGTGGACACAACCTCACTAAAAAGATCCTTTGAGAGTAAGTGGCAGAACATGTTTCCACTAATATCTCTGGAAAGGACAATCATGAGGTATTCTCGATGAGAAGCTAGTAGTGGACAAGGTCCTCACTATAAATATTTCATGAGAGAAAGCAGTCAAAGTGAACTCACACAATAAATCTTCAAAGTTTATAGACTTCATAAGGTACAGACACAAAAAATCTCAGAAGTTTATAAACCTCCCAAGGTACTGTTATTAGTGGACAAGGTCCTCACTCTAAATTTTTCATGAGACACAAAAAATCTCTGAAGTTTATAGACTTCATAAGGTACAGACACAAAAAATCTCAGAAGTTTCTAAACCTCAGAAGATACTGACACAATACATCTCAGAAGTTTATAAACCTTAGAAGGTACAGTTACACTGGAAAATCTCACAAGACTATAAACTTTAGGATGTACATGTGCACTAAAAAAGAATCCTAGAAAGCTTCATAAAAATCTAAAAATTTTAAAAGCCTTAGAATGTATATGTACATTAAAATAAAGCTTTGAATGCTATAAACATCAAAAAGTACAAGTACAACAACAACAACAACAAAGCCTTAATCCCACTAAGTGGGGTCGGCTACATGAATCCTTTTTCTCCATTGCGTCCTATTTAGTGTCAAATTTTCGTTTAATTCTAACAAGCACACTAAAAAAATCTTATAAGCCTAAAAAGGCACATGTACATTCAAAAAATCTAAAAAGGTATAAAAATAATTAAAATTTTTTAGAAAAGGCTGGCCTCAAAAGATACATAATATTTTTTTGTACAAAATTGTATGCTTACTTTGATTGCAGGTTTTTACTTATTTAATAAACTAAATATTTATTAAAAAATCTTAGAAACCATTAGTCTTAGAAGAGTCAGCTTTTACTTTTTAGCTCAGTTCTTACATTTCATGAGGTGTGATAGCCTGCAATGTGGTGTATGATTTTATTTTTATATAATTGATGATCAACTCCACTTAATTTGGCTAACTAGTTACTTGGGAAATTATGTAAAGTCAGTAAATCCAAATTAAGTTATTTGAGCCCATTGATTCTGGGAATAAATAATATTTATTTGTTTCAACATCATTTGTCGTATTATTCTAGTTTTCTTTTATAGTACAGCTTGAAGATTGTTAAAGTTGCTCCATGTTCTGCTTCATTCTATAGATTGTAGACAGTACAAAGAAACTGGCTCATTTTGCCATTGATTCTTAAATTTCTTTTTTTCATTAATTTTGGAGTATTTTATATTTTCTGAATTATATTAAGATTATCTTTGTCTGTGTAACTGCATTGTTAGTTTGTTAAAATTGTACTTATTAGCTACTATGCAGATAACTTGTTAACAATTTGTTAATAATTTGTAAGTAGTTTGCTATTTCTTCCATCTATAATATTAGAATTCAGTCATATATGATGGCCTCATGTCATGTATAAAGCTATTGTCACGACTCAGCCTGGGTTTTTAGAGTTAATGAAGGCTGTCAGATGATGAAATAAATATTTCTAAATAATAATGTTAGTCCAAAATAAAATTCAATTATAAATATCATTAATCCATAAGACATAAGTAAAAATCCTCTAAACAAAAAACATACAATCATATTGGCTGCTATAGAAAAATAAGTAATACAATTAAAGTGAAAAAATACAGAAATAAACACTCTGCTATCTGTCATCAACAGTTCATTTCCTTCTATAAATAAATTTTCTCATATTAAACATTATGGATCTTAATTACCTCATTAATGAAGAACAACCGGAATCTTTTCGTAAATAATAACCTCAAGGCAACAACTGTTTTAATATTGGTATGCAATGATAGCCTGAATGCCACAACACAGCTTCAATATTTGTATGCAACAACCTAGACAACAACCTCAATATGTATAGAAAATAACTGTCTTAAGGTTACAACAGTCTCAATATGGGTATACAGTAATACCTAAGAAAATTAGGCAACCACTGCCTATAGGCAATAAAACTAAAGTCTACAGAGAAGGTGAGTGGTTTTTTCTCCCCTCTCAAGTGGGATATTTATAATTGACATATTGGAAAAAGTAGGAAAAGTTCAAAATTTTAAAATTTGCTTTGCTAGCAAACACTTGGGCGTGCATGCATGCACGAAGCCGCGCGTGCACTTGAACAAGTTCGCAAACTGATGTGCCATCAAAAAATTTTATTATCAAAAACAAATCCTGGAAACATTCTCAATTCAAATTCACTAAATTCAAATTCACGATTTCAACAAAGTTATAGTCAAATAGTGCAGCTTCACGAGAAAAATCCAATGACTTTGAAATTAATCCAATCCAAGTTCAAAGTAGCCTAGATCGAAAACTTAATGTGTACTGAAAAGTTTTGACGTATCAATTAGATATCCAAACAATCTCAAAATTTGGCATGCTTATAGTCAAGTGGAGAGGCTCGACTAGATAAATCCAAGGAGCTTAAGATCTATCAATTTTTATGTCGTTAAGACACATGTTGAAAAAAATATCCAATGATCAAGGGAATCAGTGTGAACCGTCTGATATAGTGTTTTGGGAGATTGGTTAAATTTACCAAAATGATCCTCACAAAAATTATAGGTAGCTCCCATTTTTCACTTGATGGGAGGAGAAATAGAGAAGAGTGTGCGGTGACTATGAATACTTAACTTCTAAAATATTGATGGTTACTACTGGTCATCAAAGTTCATTTTCGTGCACTAAAATTTGCTGCCAGTCACCAAAGGCCAGCATTGACCACCACCAATAATTTGCTACTGTCATCTATGACCATTATAATAATTAGAGCTTTTGTAGCCAACTACTGTTGTTGTAGCCACCAACTTCATCTTGTAAGCTCATCTTTTCTCTAATGGAGAAGAGTGGGTCTCTGTACATTCAATTTTCTATTGAATTTCTTTGACTATTCCAAACTTTGCGGTTTTTTTCCCTTTTCAGAGCTTTTTTTCACAAAAGAAATTTGGTTCTCTTGCATCTCTATCTATGTGTGCATTGCAAAATTATACTGAACTAAGACATAAGCTTTCTCTGTTGTTTAGAATTTTTCAGCACATAACAAATATCTAAAATCCCAAATTAAAAATTAATCTTTAACATACCTCACCTTGTCCCTTCTTTTATTGTACAAACACCAATCTTGCTCTTCCTTGCTTTTCTAATTTTAATCACTGCAAGTAATTTAAAAATTTTAGTATGACGGAACAACATCTAAGTAAATAACTTAAAACATATTTTATAAGTATAACGTAAACCTAAACTCACCTAAACCTCTATCTCTCGCTCTCATCTCTTTTCTCTGTATCGTCCAGTTTGAAAGAGACACTTTTCTCCTAGGTAGAAACATTGAGACGGTTATGCTTGAACCGACCTTACCAACTAAAATTTCTCTTTTTCCTATTTCTTTTTCAGTTATATACTTTACTTTGGATTTGAAGATTATTCTTGTTTATTTATTTTTGAATGTGAATCTTGATCATATGTGGGGGCTGAATTTCTTTTCTAATGGTTTTTTTTTTCTTCCAGTCATGAGGTTTGCTTCTTTTTACAGTTATTGATTTTCCTATTTGTTTTCGTATCTCTACAACATTTTCCATTATTTTAAGATCATATAGCATCAAATTGGTATTTGAGCCACGGTTTTGATTAATTTTATATGCAGAAGTCCCACCTTAAAAACAATTTCCATTAAGGAGTTGAATCTATTTGCCACCATTTTTAGTATCTGTGTTATTGCCCAAATCTTGTCTAATTTAGGCTATTTCTATATTATTGATTTGTTGTTCTTGGAAACTAAATTTATCATTCAGAGAAATTAAGATTAACATGAACGATAAAATTATTGTTCATATGAAATGTAAATTAGATGTGGCTTTTATTTTTCATACATTGCCCTATTCTCTCTTCTTCAACAACCATCAACAAAATCCATCCCAGTCCTACTCTCTAACTCATTCAAATCTAAAACTATAACCACCATCGACACACTACACATCTCATTTGCAAATCCAAGGACACTTTATACTTATTACAATGTGAGCATCTGTTATAGTGTTAATTGAGAAACTTACCTTATGAATTTAGAAAATTGTAGTGATGATCATGCAAACTTGACAATATGATTATGGTGCACACTTCCTTCATTAGGTAGCCATTACCTAGGTGAAATACATATTGAAAAACTATACAACCATCATATTATGTCGGGAAGCCATTACAACTATGTAAGCCACTCCTAAGTTTTGAAATACGAGCATCAACATGTGTTCCATTGATGGTCCTAGTGTAATCCCATGAGAATGTCGGAATCTAAAAAAAGCAAGATTAAGCCTACCCCTTTTAAGCAAAAGAAGTGAAGGTATTGGAGGAAAAGTATTAAAAAAAAAAGAAACCATGAGAAGAAGCTCCAGCATTGGCGAGTCAATTAGCAGATTTGTTGCCTTTCCTAAGAATATATGTCCAATGTATAGTTATGTCATGAGAAAGTTGAGCAATCGTCTTGAGATTGAGATTAATATTGCTGTGTGTAGAGCTCATAGAGGAGCAGCACTTCCACAAGAACTATGAATCTATCTCTACAACTCTACAACAATGTTGCTCCAACCCAATGACTTCGCCATCCTAAGTGCAGCAAGGACGACATCAGCTTCGGCCTACAAAGGTGAGACAACAACTTATGGAGCTGAAAACATTAACAAGGTCGTGCATTTGTAATTCCTGAAGACCCCTCCAGTTCCAGTAGTAGTGGCATTGAAGCTTCCATCAACATTAACTTTAATCCCATTTGCCTCAGGTTTTTTCTAGTAAATAAGCCGTGGGTGCTGTCTTTTTGGTTGTGAAGGAATGCTAATATCTTGTGTAGAAGGTATCAAAACAACCAAAAACTAATCCTTGATCCTGTCGTATTTATCACCTTGTGAAGATGAGCAAGGATATTACATAGATTTAGAGCTCTCCCACTGGTTAGCATGTTTCAGATTGTTTTTGGCTAACTAGATAAACCAGCAAATGATGGCAGGAAGAATGGTGAAAACTGGATTACCAAGTTGTCTCCAATCCTCAAAGCAGTCCTTGAAGGAAGAATATCCCCTCCTGGTCATAGATAAACTCAGTGGACCTGTTAACCAACTTCAAACCTTAAAAGTATACCTGCAAGGCAGAAAAATGTGAGAGAGGGACTTTTCTTCACATCTGCACAAATGGAAAATGGGAGTCTAAGGCCCTTTAATTGAGAATATCATCTGTAGGCAATGATGAGTGAATAGTTCTCCAGGCGAAGAAAGATATAAAAGGCTTAAGCAGAGAGCCACAAATCCACTAACAGTCATCAACCATCTCAGGTTGACGCAATGAAAGAGATATGGCCTTGGAACAAGAATCGCCAGCTGCTCCTTTGAATGTTAAGTGATCTTTATGATTAGAAGTCAAAGGAAGTTTGCTAATCTGCATGATATCATACTGCCTCAATAGAGTATTTAATTTGGTAGCATCCCAATTGCCATCAGTCCAACAATCAACCACTACGATTCTGATATACATGGATTTCCCATAAAGATCCACTAGTGGTCCTAAGGAGGTCCAATCATCAAACCAAAAGCTCAGCTTGCCTTGACCCAAATCCTAGTGATAAACTCCTCAGCAGCTGTCCGGTAATGTATCATTTCCTTTCACAATATAATCAATTTTCTGCACATTAATGGCCAATAGATGTGACTGTCCACAATGATTTGTTCCTCATAAGAGTTGCCCAAAGAGATTTAGCTGCCCTGAACTTGATCCAACGCTTCACAAAGTTCATCTTCATGGATTTCTCAAAGGACCTAAAGCCCAAACCACCTTTCCAGTTAGGCTTACATAACTTTTCCAGTTAACCCCGTGAATATTTGAGTCCTTGTTGTCCCAAAGCATTTTGTTAGAGTCACTCCAATCTGTGCACTATGGTTATAGGGATTTTTGAAACTTTCATGGAATAGAGTGGGATATAAGTATGCTCTTCAACTCCCATAAGTGAGGAAGCTGCTAACCCAAAATTGTAGTTTGGCTCTGATCTTCGGAAATACCCCTTCAAAAAGATTGCATTTCTTTTTGCGCTGAATGCCGAAGTAGGAAATGGGTAGAGGTTCGTTTAAAAAACCATTGTAATCGGAAATTCAGTTTTTCCTAGTTAAATTACCATTCTTTCCCACAAAGATAAGTCACTTCTTTTTTAAACTCATCCCAGAAACTGCTTCAAAATAGGTAAATATATCACACAACTTCTTGACTCAGGCTTTGGTAGCATTTGTAAAAATTGTCAACTCATCAACATAGGCAAGATGAGAAATTTGTGGGTTCCCTTTGCTGTTGGAGAACAAATTAGGATGGGAAGAGAACATGTCCTACAAAATCTAGACAAATAATCAAAAACCAGAATAATAATGTAGGAGAAAGGGTCTTCTTGTTTTATGCCTCTTAAAACCTCGAAGTAACCTTGTTGTTTATCCTTGATGATAATGGAGTAAAAATTATCATCCAAGTATGTATTAATAAGTGGCAGAAACTTTGTTGGAAAGTAATACTTTGAAGCACTTTAATGATGAACTCTCAAGAAATGATGTCAGAAGCTTTTTTTATATCCACTTTAATAATCATATTTCGATCCCTACTGTGTCTGTCCAGGTCCAAAACCAGTTCCTGTATGATGAGGATATTATCAAAATAGGTAAATATATCACACAACTTCTTGACTCAGGCTTTGGTAGCCTTTGTAAAAATTGTCAACTCATCAGCATAGGCAAGATGAGAAATTTGTGGGTTCCCTTTGCTGTTGGAGAACAAATTAGGATGGGAAGAGAACATGTCCTACAAAATCTAGACAAATAATCAAAAACCAGAATAATAATGTAGTAGAAAGGGTCTTCTTGTTTTATGCCTCTTAAAACCTTGAAGTAACCTTGTTGTTTATCCTTGATGATAATGGAGTAAAAATTATCATCCAAGTATGTATTAATAAGTGGCAGAAACTTTGTTGGAAAGTAATACTTTGAAGCACTTTAATGATGAACTCTGAAGAAATGATGTCAGAAGCTTTCTTTATATCCACTTTAATAATCATATTTCGATCCCTACTGTGTCTGTCCAGGTCCAAAACCAGTTCCTGTATGATGAGGATATTATCAGCTATATTTCTATTTTTATAAATGTTGTTTGGTAGGGATTGATTATTCTATGAAGGTGAGGTTAGCCTTGATACCAAAATCTTGCTGATTATTTTCGAAATCACCGAAGAAAGGCTGATAGGTCTGAAATCATCTCATTGGCCTCTAGCCTGATTCCTTTGGATAATAGCAATAATAGAATACTTGAAATACTTATGGAGATCAGGAGCTCTAAAGAAATCCTGAACTACTGTAATAAGATGCAGCAATATGATATCCCACAAACCTTTTAAAATTGATCACCAAAGCTGTCAATACTCTTCACTGCCACATGAATTTCATCTTCAGTGGGTGGATAAGTAAGCTTTTGAGGCTAGAAATATAATTTCTGTTATCTTGTAGAAGCTGATATTTGATATCCTAAAGATCATTATTTTAAACAGAAAACTATCCACAAGCCCCTTTTCTTAAGTCTCCCACTCCCCTTCAAAGTTCTTAATCTTGAGAATGGCATTCAGTTTTCTCCTCTTAATGAAGCATGGAAGTGTTTAGTGTTCCTATCTCCATCAATAAAATAATGACCATCAGCTCTATGGCTTAAAAGAATCTCTTCAATTACTATATTTCGAATAAGCTCTTCCATTGCAGCTGTAAGATCACCCTGGGAAATGCTATCATTACAGTAATCCACCTCTCTCAAATTGACATGTTCGTCTGCCTCCCTAACTTTCTGGTGAACATTCCCAAATGTCTCTCAATTCCAATTCTTAAGAGCTTTGGAGATCTTCCTGTGAACAGCCTAATGTTGGTCCAGGCACTTCCTGGCTGATGGCACACCCAATGGGCCTTAATAAATTCATGAAAAGAAGGATGTAAGGTCCACATGTTTAAAAATCTAAATGGAGAATGCTCTGGTATGATAGAAATCTGTATGGATATCAATAAGGGTGAGTGATCTGAAGCAGTTCTAGAGAGATTTTGTACATTGAAATTATAGAAGACTTTAGCAAATAATCTATCTAGTCCTTCAAAAATTTACCAATGTTCCAAGTAAATGTTTAACCTGAGAAGCCCAAATCAAACAATTGAGCATCCTGTAATGTTTCAGCAAATAAGTTTATAAAATTCTAATTAGGGGCTGTACCTCCTTTTCTCTCACCAATGGAAGTGATCAGGAATCACCTCCAACAATCCAAGTTTCATTGCAAGAAACTCCAAATGATTTCAAGTACTGCAACAAATATCTCCTTGACTCTTTGAAGCAACCTGCATATACAATAGTTAGCAAAAACAGAAATTGTTGAACTGAATTCTAACATTAATGAATTGGCCATCAACAACCACCAATCTTTTCCACCAAAAACCAGATTTTATTGTTTGGACTAGCCAGGAAATTTAAATTGCCAAATCTTCTAAGATATTTGATATTATTTTCAGCAGCTGCTAAGGTTTCCAAAATAGCAAAAAAGAAGGTTTATGAATTCTTATAAGATTTTTATTTCTAAGAGAGACACATGACTTTGCAATGCCCCTAATTTTCCATATTAGGAACTTAAACATCATTGATAACTGATTCTTTTAACCTGTAGTAATCTTGTGGGAGTGGAACGATTTTTCCCAAGTTGTCTACTGCCATCTATATTCAGAAAAATATCTGCATATGGATTGAGATATTTCAATTCCTTGGAACCTTTAATCCTTCTTCCTTGATTTTTAAACAATCCACTCCTCCTCCAAGGCAACTCGAGCCGGAAAAAGGTTATCTCAATGTAGTTCCTCAGTATCAATATGAGTAGCAGGGGATTTGTTGGAATTATTTTCACTGGAATTGTCAATGACTTGGGCTTGCTGCCCATTTCCTTGACCTTCTAGCCCCAACTGAAATAAAGGACTGGTAACTAAGTCTTGACCAATATCTCCATCATCCACCAATTTCCCTTGTAGTTTCTATTGAGCATTCAACCTATTCACGGTCTTATTAACATTAAAATTTAGTGCAGTTTGAGTATACCTTTTTGTTTATGAGCTTGAGCATCAATACTATTAATCTGAGATGCAGTTCTAACATTTTCCTAATCCACGAATGTAACCTGATCTTTAATAACATTCCCAACAGACTCTGAGAGAGCCCTTTCATCAACCCCTGTTGGTCCCCCATTTCTATCGACAATCAATTGGCGTTCATTGTCCACAACCTTAGATACAGGTTCCTGCTGCCTGATGAGCTCTATAGGAACGATGTTGACAATTTGAAGTAGAGAAGGATCTTGGTGTAGCTGATCAGTGTCAATACCATTTGTGGCGTTATTCACAACTCCCACATTCTCCTAACCATTCCTTTTACCTTTACTTTGCTTGGGATGGGCAATGTATCAGTAATCCAATGCATGACCAAACATCCTACATTTTGTGCAGTAATGAGGTAGGAAATCCACTTCAACGACTTGCCAATATTTGGAATTAGGGCCGGCCAACAAAACAACATAAACAAATCGTAGTGTAATGTTTCTTTCTACTAACACCCTTGCAACGAAATGTCTGAAAAAAATAAGAGTTGAAATTTCTATCTTCTTAGACTTACCATATATAGCTCCTAACGAACACAGTGCCTTTTTGTTAAAGTAATGGAGCTCTAGACCCGGGAATTTGAACAATATAGGTTCAATTGTAGGTTCCTCATGCGGGCTAAAATTAGTTGTCCATTTAAGAACCTTCATGTTGACACTATCATTATAAAGCAATTTCTTAGTGAAAATGAGAGCATAATCCATCTCCTTTTCAAGCTTTATCAAATGTGCCTCCCATCTAGCAAACCCACATTCCAAGAGTCCTCTAGTTTTAAGTCATAAAAAAACTTTCTAATAGCCTCCATTTTGGATGAGTATAGACAAACTTATCACCAAAGGAAACTTAAGGGTTTCAGCCAGTTGCTGAACTTCAGTACCTATTTCCCATTTTTGCGCACAATCTTTTTGATGAATCCCGAGGAAGCACTAACCTCAAACTGATCATGAAAGCTTTGGGGGAAAAGTAAGTTGACCACATCAGGTTTGAACGCCTGGTTATTACATTTAAGAATCTCCAAATAAAAAGGCCTATTCATGAGAGGCAGCCCCAAACAGCAATGGAACACTAACCAGATTGAATGTGAACAGTAACCGGATAACAATGTGTAAATTTGATAATTAAAAGAATTCCAAAAGATGCTTGAAACTCTTAATTATTTGGTCACCTCAAAACATGACGTAATGATAATCATTTATTATCCCTTTTGGAATGTTTTAACCTTACTATCAAGTAGCTTTATCATTTATTTCAATAAAATAAATAATATATTCTGATTATGTTCAGAGTGCTGAAAACTCTTACAAACGGCCATGATTCATTTTGGGATAAAGCATTCATAGTAATAAAAATTTATTTCTAGTAGTGGTTCCCGATGAACTGTGCAAACCATGATATTGTTATAAATTATGTAGCAAGCAGCAGATATCCCTTTAGAAATATAGAATATGTTTTGAAATAGACTTTGATGCCCAATATGCCATCTCTAACCATTTATTACAAGTAATCGTTGATGTCATCCGTGATGTCTTAAATATGTCTCATAATACTCATGGAAAGGAGATGCACATTATAGCAACACACTTGTGTGAATAATTTCTATCACTAGAAGGGAAAGAGATGTTCTCATCACCTTCATCATCTTCTATTTATTTATCATTACCTGTCATTGCATGAAACGATGGGATTCAAATCCTATTTAACTACAAAAATATCAATTATTACATAGAGATTAAGCATTCAAGCAATTTATATAAATGATTTTCTCCACAAACAAAAATGACAAAGTGAGTATTACAAAGGCATAAGCTTTACCAAAATGGCATACAAAGAACTAATAACAATTTTTAAATGAAATGAGAAGTTCACACTAAGAAGAAAACAAATAAGAGAAGATATCATAAAATATGTTTATAAATAGATTGTATTAATATAGCCTAGAAATACAAAAAGTACAAGGTTTTGAAATAGATCTCATCAACAATGACCTTACTTCCACTTGTCATTGCCATAAAAAATTCTCTTACTTATATCTTGTAAAATATTATTAGAAAATAATTTGAATTGCATGTCTTTATATATTTGAGGCATTTGATCAAGTAAATTTATGATAACAATTATTATTGTTGGATCGATTACTGGTAGTGCAAGATAGGCTAGTTAGTAATTTACTTTTTCACATACACAAACCAATTATGATATTTCTCCCCTTAAAAAACTTGTCACATTTTTTGCCTTCTTCCTTCTTAACTAATTGGGTTGATATGGTTGGTTTCATTCTGCAACTAGGCTTGGCAAAATTACATCACCATTCAATCTATACTTCGTATTAGAATCATAAAAGTCATCAATGTTGATTGATTTTTTGTCATGATTAAGAGTCCAAGCATGCTCACCGTTAGCCACTACATTAATAGATACTTATCAAACTTTTCTGCTATTCAAGGATTAATTCCACTACCTAAAATTTTTTGTTAATGTAACAACCTACATTCAACCTGGAAATAGTTAATGAAGTATTCACATCATATATCATAAATTTAAGAATGACAAGTCTTGAAATATCACCTCTTTTCTCTCCTTTTACCAGTTGTTGGTTTCATCGATTGTCTTTTCATCATATATCAACTCTAATTCAGCATGGGATCTTTCCGTAACTTATGTTCATTTTTCAGCTAGTCCAATTAATTTTTTAATTGTCTCTTATCTTTGCCCTCTCCATATCTTAGTCAAATATTGCCACACCTCATTAGAATGAATGGTTTCAATTCAAGCTTAATCTCATTCAGTTGTAGACTCGAAATATTATTTAGATATCCCTCTACAAAATAATTGATGCCTCCTATTCTTTTGGCTTTCCTATGATAATATTTGGGATATCATAAATTAATGTAATTGTATAATAAATGAATAACATCATTGAAATGCAACTAATAGGGATTCATCAACAAGAAACTAAAAAGATAATGTAAATACTTATATATGAAAGCTCCAATTGACATGGAGCTAAGAACTAGGATCGCAGGACCTGCAATTGCATGATCAAATTTGGATGGATTCCCATCTTGGGAGGGTTACTATCACGCGTGTTTCTCGCTATTTTGGTTGCACATATTTTTTGGACCCCAGTTTTATGTTTCTTCAAATCAGGGTTTAAGTTGCTAGTAGTATAAATATATTATGTGAAATCTTGTTGAGGGCACATTTGCTTTGTTTTGTGTCTTTTAGAGTTTATTTTCTCTGAGTTCTCGCTTACAGAGTGATATTTTCTGTTTCTTTGGCGAGTGACATGTTTGTAGCGTGTTCAAGAACAGTCGGTGGATCTCCCTTGATAACTATGTGTCATCGGAGCTAGCGTTTTGTGGTGGTTTGCACTATTTTCAGCCCCAAAAGTCACCAAATGCCTTCTATCCTCTTTCAAATACCATCGACCTTGCATATTATAATTGCCTTTCTAGGAACGCCTTCTATGAGCTCTATAATAGTGTCATTTGGTAACGGAGTTCGACAAAAGCTAAATTTTTAGGTATTTGTCTTCCTGGATCCCAAACTAAAAACGAATATAACTTAATCTAATACTTCAACTAAAAAAAATATTTCCCACATCACCCACCTAGCCTCAACACTAACACTAAACCTTAAACCACTATTTTCTTTTTAGCCTTTCAACTAGAGAAAAATGCGATATGTTGTTAATAAGAATCCATTAACAAAGTTAAGAGCTTACTATGAAGAATACGCAGTAGAATATCCTTCAACTGCAATAAAGACTCTCCAATTTTGAAAGGTGATAACATAGGAAAGTCACCGACAGTAACTTGATTTCTCCACTTTTTGTGTATGCTGTATGTTTCTCATATCCTACTCTTTACATAGCTTTGAATACTATCTCAATTATTAGGATTGAAGGTGCATTAACGACATGCACAAGGAGAAAGACGTTTATGACATATTTATATTTAATATTAAGATGGTAATCCTAACTCTAAAGTTTGTCTAAGGTATGATTGAGATAATATTAGTTGTAGTTTGTATTTAATCTTAGATTTCCTCTTCTAATAATTTATAACTTTTACTTATATTTCTTAATATAGAAATATGAAACTAAAATATTAATTATAAATATTAATAATTCCTGTAAAATTTAAAGGACACATAGTATTAATGGGTACTTTTATTTATGTCTCAAGTTGTATGTGAATATACAAAACTTGTAGAAGTTTTATGCTTTAAAACTATGACTTGATAGATTTGCATATATCTAAAAAGGGAGAGAGAAAAAAAAAATTCATAATATTATTAATAATCAACATTATTATTAAGACGTTGAAATACAAATAATCTAATTCACATGTGGTTCTAACTTATTTAAGATATGTATGACTAAGATTTAATTAACAAAGTTTTTTTTTTCATTATATAATTGAAAAGATTAATTCTTTTTATAAAAATAAAATTCAAATTTCAATAAGACAATTTTTTTGATAAATACAACAACAACAACAACAAAGCCTTAATCCCACTAAGTGGGGTCGGCTACATGAATCCTTTTTCTCCATTGCGTCCTATTTAGTGTCAAATTTTCGTTTAATTCTACTAAATTAAGATCATATTTTATGCAATAAGCCCAAGTTTTCCTAGGTCGCACTCTGCCTTTCTTAAGATAAGATGTATTTAAAACATCTACTCTCCTAATCGGATCATCGAGTGGTCGACGTCTAATGTGACCAAACCATCTAAGGCGACTCTCTCTAATTTTATCCGTCACTCTGGTGCAACTCCAACCCTTTTACGGATATATTCATTTCGCATTTTGTCTCTAAGTGTAAAGCCACTCATCCACCTAATCATTCTCATCTCGGCAACACTTAACTTAACATTATGCTTCTCTTTTAAAGGCCGACATTCAACACCATAGAGCATTGAAGGTCTCACCACCATCTTATAAAATTTTCCTTTCGGTCTAAGCGGTACTTTTCTATCACACAATAGGCCGGACGCATTCCTCCACTTCGACCAACCAACCTCGAATTCTACTATTAACATCCCCATCTATATCACCATCGCTTTGAACAATGGACCCGAGATATCTAAATCGTTCACACCTTTTAATAATTTGATCACCCAAAGTTACACTGCTTGTCACTAGACCTACTTATTACTAAAATTACATTCCATGTATTCGAGTTTTAGTTCTACTCAAACGAAGACCTTTAGACTCCGATGTAGACCTCCATAATTCAAGTTTTTCCTGGACTTTTTCTCTTGTCTTATCCACAATGAGGATATCATCGGCAAAAAGCATACACCGAAGTACATCCTCTTGTAAATGCCCGAGTAAGACCATCCATAAATAAAGCAAAAGATATGGGCTTAAAGCGATCCTTGATGTAAACCAACGAAATAGTAAAATACTTGGTCGATCCTCCTTCGGTTCGAACACATGTAACAACTCTAGCATACATATCTTTAATGACTTGAATATAAGTCATATCAACACCTTTCTTCTCGAGGACTCTCCGAAGAACATCTCTAGGAACCTTATCGTAAGCTTTTTCTAAATCGATAAAAATCGAATGTAGATCCTCCTTATTATCTCCGTACTTCTCCATCGAACCTCTCGATAAATATATAGCTTCCATGGTAGACACTGCCGGCATAAATCCAAATTGATTATGAGAAATCTTCGTAATACGTCTTAACCTATGTTCGATTACCCTCTCCCATAATTTTAAAGTATGACACATCAATTTAATTCCTCTATAATTTGCACACTCTTGTGCATCTCCTTTATTCTTAAAAATGGGGACCAAAATGCTCTTTCTCCACTCCTCGGGCATCCTTTTAGTTTTTAAAATAATATTAAAAAGTTTAGTAAGCCGAAACCCCCAAATCACCTAAACATTTTCACACTTCAATTGGGATATCATCGAGTCCTACGGACTTTCCCCTTGGTTTTCTTTAAAGCCTCATCAACTTCTTTTTTACTAATGCGACGGTAAAAATGAAAAGTTTTATTATTATTAACGATATTAAGATCACTAAGGTCGATCGTATTTTCGACGATCATCATTAAAAAGTTTATCAAAATAACTAACTCACCTAAGTTGAATATCTTTTCTAAGAAATGACTTTTTGATTTTCAATCTTTAATACATTTTACTTGAGTTAAATCTTTACATTTCTTTTCTCTTTGTTTAGTAGTTTATACGTATATTTTTCACCTTCCTTAGTATCTAACGTGTTATAAAGATCACTAAAAGCGAATTTTTAGCGTCACGGATTATTCTTTTACACTCACTGCAGGTCGTTTTATATTTTTCCAGTTTCTACGTTTTTACATTTAAACCAATTTTTATAAGCACAACTTCTTATATTTTATCTTTTCTTGCACATTATTATTCCACCACCAATTATTTTTATTTATAGAAGCTTTTTCTTTTGATTCTCCAAATCATCTTTATGCAGCTTGTTTAATAGTATTAGTTAATTTTTCCACATAACGTTCGCGTCTTCGATGAACATCCCAAATATTTAAATCTTGAATTTTACTCATAAAAATAATTTTATTTGTCTTTTAGGTGCCTGCATCTTATTCTACGATGTTGAATCACTAGTATTCTTTATTTTACAACTCTTCATCTTAAAATCTGAAGCTCAATAATCGATGTTGAGTACTTAATTGTTCACTTGGAATAACGCTTACAATCCTTACTAATCTCGACGATCTCTTACTTCTCATAAGAAAATAATCGATTTGTGTTTTATTAGATCAATTCTTATAAGTAATAAGATGCTTCATCTCTTTCTTGAATAAAGTATTAGTAATAATCGTATCATATCTTTAAGCAAAATCTAAATAGCTCTACGTAGCTTCATTAATCGCTCCATAATAGTAGCTATCATGAATATTTACGAAATCTTCTACTACTCTATAGACATGTCCATTTAAATCTCCTCCGATAAAAATTTTTACTTGAGGAGTATCGAGTGTATTAAGTCTTACAGATCGTTCAGAATTTATCTTTAGACTCATATCTAGCCAAACTTGAGGAGCATAAGAACTTATAATATTAAAAATCTTAGTATCGATAATAATCTTAAGTCTTTATAATTCTATCTCCAACTCTATTAATTTTGACAACGTTATCTTTCAAACTCTTATCCATAATTACACTCTACACCATTTCTAGTACGACTCTTCTGCAGAATCTGTAGTTTAAAACCTAAGTTATCAATCTCCTTGCTTTTTCTCCAACCCATTTAGTTTCTTGAATACATAGGATATTTATCTTTCTATGGATCATAATATCAACCAATTCCATTAGTTTACCATTGAGAGTACCTATATTTCGGGATCCTATCACTAATACTAGTATCGTGGACTAACTTAACTACCCGCATCCGTCCGTAATGTGGGAACCGCTAACTATCGACACTTACTACCGGGCGCCAGTGTAACGGCCCTCGCACACTTTCCATCGTATTCGAGTACACATCAGTGCGTCGCTTCAGGGGACGCCCTAGCACTTACACAATGATCAAAAGGATTCATGTCATGATTTTTTTCGACAAGTTTTACGCTGGCTGTCGACTACCTAACGCAACCCTCCACTTTTCACATCCGGGCTTGGGACCGGCAACGACAGTGTTTTAAATAATTTAGAAGAAGATAATTTTATTTAATAAATAATGTAGTAATGTTAATAATAAAAAATACCTTTAAGTACCTCAAATATTGAGTTTGTAGTAGAGAATAACTTGATTTTGCTTAGGGAAAACGAGTATAGGAAAGCTTGTAAATGATCATTGCTTTATCGAATTGAATAAAAACTTTATTGCGGGAAAGATTTATTTTAGTTTTTAGGATTCATATAATTTATGCATCTTCAAGTTGATTATGATATTTCATTTATAGTAGTTGAAGGAGGTCCTATTGATTTGGGTCTAGAAAGTTATATCTGAATTTAAGATTTTTGGTGACTATATATTTTTCTAAATTTTTATGTTATTTTCTGCTTCTAAACCTTATGCATTTAATTTGGATGTTTATTTTTATTAATGTTCATATATTAAGCTAATGCATTATAACTACTGATGATTTATTATATTTAAAAAATAATGTCCTTTTTAGCAAAGAAATATGCATGATAATTGTATTTCATAAAAGTTTATACAGTAGTTTATCTCATTAGGAAGATTTTAGTTTTTCACATAGATTATCCCAAGATGACAATTAATAGTAGCCAAACATAAGGTCTCATAGAAATTTGATACGCGTTATGAAGAATGCAATGGATACATTGTGTGTGTGTACATATACATACATACATATATATACAACAACAACAAAACCTTTATCCACTAAGTGGGGTTGACTACATGATTCCTTCTTTTCCATTTTGTTCTATTTAGTGTCATATTTTCATTTAACTCTAACAAATTAAGATTAGTTTTTATATAATATGCCTAAGTATTCCTAGGTCTATCTCTGCCTTTCTTAACATAAGTCGAATCTAAAACATTTACCCTTCTAATTGGATCATCAGATGTCGACGTTTAATGTAACCAAAACATCTAAGACGATTCTCTCCAATTTTATCCGTCACTGGAGCCACACCAACCCTATCACGGATATATTCATTTCGCAATTTGTCTCTAAGTGTAAAGCCATTCATCCACCTAATCATTCTTATCTCGACAATACTTAAACTTAGTTTTATGCTTCACTTTTAAAGGCCAACATTCAGCGCCATGGAGCACTGCAGGTCTCACCACCATCTTATAAAATTTTCCTTTTATTCTAAGCGGTACTTTTCCTCCACTTCAACCAACCAACTTTAATTCTACTAATAACATTCCCATCAATATCACCGTCAATTTGAAAAATAGACCCGAGATATCTAAAGCGTTCACATCTTTTATAATTTGATCGCCCATAGTTACGTTTCTGTCACTAGAGCTACTACTGCTACAATTACAATCCATCTATTCAATTTTAGTTCTACTCAAACAGAGGCCTTTAGAATCCAAGGTAGACATCCATAATTCATGTTTTTCTTGAGCTTTTTCTCATGTCTTATCCACGAGAAGGATATCATCAGCAAAAAGCATACACTAAGGTACATCCTCCTGTAAGTTTTTGGTAAGACCATCCATAACTAAAGCAAAAAGATATGAGCTTAAATACGATCCGTGAGGTAAACCAACAAAAATAAGAAAATATTTAGTCAATCGTTCTTCTAAACGAACGCAATTCACAGCTTTTGTACACATATCTTTAATAACTTGAATATAAGTCATATCTACACTTTTCTTCTCAAGAACTCTTGATCCGCCTTAAAATTACTTAAATTTTATATCAAAATTTTTATTAATATTTTAAGGATATTACGCTTTAATGAAAGATATTTCTTATGTTTTGGTTGCAGGTACAACAAAATGAGTTTATGAAGAAAAATAGTTAAAAAAGGAGCAAAAATGACCCAAAAGGAGTAAAAATGCAAAGAGGCTGATTCTGGCGCCATAGCAGATTGATTCTAGAGATTTCTTGAACGGTTATTGGACGGTTATTGACGCTTCCGAACCAATCTAGAAGCCTCTGGACAAATTCCCACATGTTATAAACAAGATACAATGAATATAGACACGGGAGAGCAATTATTAAACGAAGAGGTGTGACCTAAATGTGAAGGGATGTGTCCATTCGAGCAGAGATCCTGGCGCCTAGGCGCCAGAACTGGCGCTTAGGCGCCCTAGTTATTTTCTAAAACATTCATTGAATGTGGACGAATTTTGAAGAGGTGGCTTAAGCAACTCCTGGTCATTTCTGGAGATCTATAAATAGAGGACCATTCTACAGCAAGGGAGAAGAGGGAGAATTAATTCATAAATAATTAATTAAGAGTTGTTAAGTAAAGTGTCTTTCTTTTTTTCTTCTTTATTTTAGTGAGAGTTCAGCGTGAATTCGGGAGTTAAAGCTCTGTTAGAATCCGTGGAGTCAGAGAAACTTCAAAGGATTGCTTGAATTACATTTCAAATAAGTATTTATATCTTGTTTATTAAGTTTAGTGCTTTGGTTTGTGGTGTAATTTCTATGCTTTTTGAGTGGTCTTCTTTTCTTTCTCCCTATAAATATGAAATGATTTAATAACAGATTTAAATCAGATTTGAGAACTTAATTTCTTATCTTCTAAAAATTTGTGATGATACTATACTTAATTTTAATTTACTTTACTAATTGGCTCTTGTATTGTTAAAAGCGTGGAGAATTCTTAAGATACGACTAGTAGGTAAGAATTCTTAATTTGTATGTATCACATTTCTCTTTGAAAGGTAGATAGTAAATCCTTAAAAGGGGAGGTGCAAATAAATATGTAGATAATCTTTAATGGGCGTAGAATTGATTTTTGTTTTTAGTGTGACAGGCTAAATTCAATCAATTTGGTTTTACAAAAGAGTTGATGTGTCACTAGTAGAGCTGAATCATAATGAACTTTTAAGGGGAACCTAGAAGTGCGAGTTTAGAAATTCGTCCATTTCTACTAATAATACATTTTAATCCAATCTTTAAAACTAGCTTATGTTCTTTATGACCTGGACCAAAGGGTAAAGGATATATATACTACTATTTGTCACAATACCACATTTTTAAAGTTATCAAATAATTTTAACTGCTTATTAATCATGGAATATTTCGTATGGAGAAAGAATCTTTGTTTATTATTTTATTACTTGCCAATTTTCGTATTCTGCATATTTTAATTAGTTTTAAATTAGAAGATTTTAATTAATAGTTTTCTTTCTTTTAACTTTATTAGTCCTCGTGGGATCGATATCTGGGGTTTTAAAAAGAAAGCTACATATTCTTTGAAACGATACGTATACTTGCGTAATACTCTCAATGTACGATTTATATTTATTTATAAAAAATTTAATCTTTAATTATCGTACATTAGCCGCTTAATCAGATTTGGGGTCAAGTTTGACCATAATTTTATAAGCTATTTTATATACGTAATTGCGGTTGGGTCAACTCTACAAAGGATATCTCTTGGAATCTTATCGTAAGATTTTTCTAAATCAATAAAAATCATATGTAGATCCTCCTTATTATCTTTGAACTTTTCTATCAAACCTCTTAATGAATGAATAGCTTCTATAGTAGTCCTGCTCGACATAAATCCAAATTGATTATGAGAAGTTTTTGTAATACGTCTTAACCTATGTTCAATAACCCTCTCTCATAATTTTAAAGTATGCACATCAACTTAATTCCTCTATAATTTTCAGACATTTGTGCATCGTCTTTATTATTAAATATGGGGACTAAGATACTCTTTCTCCACTCATGCATATTTTTAGCTTTTAAAATAATATTAAAGAATTTAGCAAGCCAGGAAACTCCCAAATATTCTAAACATTTCCACACTTCAATTAGAACATCATCAGGTCCTACAGACTTTCCACCCTTGGTTTTCTTTACAACCTCCTCAACTTCTTTTTTACTAATGCAACAGTAAAAATAAAATATTTTATTACTATTAACGATATTAAGATCACTATGGTAGATTGTATTTTCTGAAACTTCATTAGAAAGTTTATCAAAAAAACTCACCCACCTATTTTGAGTATCTTTTTCTAATAGAAGTACTTTTTTATTTTCATCTTTAGTACACTTTACTTGAGTTAAATTTTTTGACTTTTCTTTTGTTTGGTTAGTTTATACATTTATTTTTCATTCTCTTTAGTATCTAATCTATTATAAAGATCATTAAGAGCAGAATTTTTAGCGTCACAGATTGATCTCTTAGACTCTCTACAGGTCGTTTGTTATTTATCTCGGTTCTTTAAGCTTTTACATTAAAACCAATTTTTATAACATAAATTTTTATATTTTATCTTTTTTTTTGTACATTATTATTTCACCACCAACTATTTTTATTTGGAGAAATTTTTTCTTTTGATTCTCAAAGTACAACTTTTCTGACTTGTTTAATAGTATTTGTTATTTTATCCCACGTAGAATTTGTTTCATCATAAACATTACAAATTTTGAAATTTTAAATTTCACTCATAAAAATAATTTTACTTTTGTCTTTTAGGTACTCCACTCTAATTCCACGACATTGATCCATAGTATTCTTTATTTAACAACTCCTCATCTTAAAATCTACAACTAATAATTGATGTTGAGTACTTAAATCCTCACTTGAAATGACCTTACAATCTTTACATTCTCGACGATCTCTTCTTCTCATAAGAAAATAATTATTTTGTGTTTTATTAGATCAATTCTTATAAGTAATAATATGCTCATATCTTTTCTTGAATAAATTATCAACAATATCAAAATTATACGTTAAAACAAAATCTAATATAACTCTAACTTTTTCATTAATCACTCCAAAATTATAATCATCATGAATATTTCTACAATTTTCTACCACTCTACCGACATGTCCATTTAAAGCTTCATTTATAAAAATTCTTTCTTCAAGACGTATCATTTGTATTAAATCTTCTAAGATTCTAGAATTTATCTTTAGAACTTATATCTAAACCTGCTTGAGGAGCATAAGTACTTATAATATTAAAAAACTTAGTATGAATAATAATCTTAAGGGCTATAATATTAAAAAACTTAGCATAAGTACTTTTTAATTTCCCTCATTTTTTGCATCAATTTTGCAATACCTGCTATAAGCTTGAGAATTATTGTAGTTGAAATGATGAAGGAATTCTGATTGTTTTGGATCAAGATAAGGCCTTGCATGAGGCAATGATTCATTCACTACTTCCCTCATTCGACCACAATAGTGAGGCAATATTGTTCAACTATTAGGAGAAGAAAACATGCCCAATCCATCTTACATTTATGTTCTTGCATATTGTTCCATTTCTGCCAACACTCTTGTGACTTTTCTGTTGCTATGGAAATCAGAGGAGAATGAAGGTTCTACTGATATTATTCTATACCAAAATTTGTCTTTTAACTTGTTATTTCTCTATTAGGTGAGGTGTATGCCCTTTTTGTACAGTTATGAATGAATTTTATTAGTTATGAAATATCAAATGTGCAACACTCTTTCTTTTCTTTGATTCTAATTTTTTTCCTTGTTGGAATAAAGCCCAACCAGATAATGTGTATATTAGAACGTTGCTTATTTTCCTCTTATTTCTGAGTTTAATCATATTCAATGAATGTATCCGTAACTTCCATGTATAATGAGCCTCGAACACGGCTTTTGCAATAAGTTTATATATATAAATACATAAGAAATGTGTGGTATGTGTTTAAACGCCCCTAAAGTGAAGCTTAGGTGATAGTTTTTTAAATAAAATAAAATTAAGTGGTATGAACATAAATGTTCCAACATTTTATAGGATTTTGTTGAACCAAGAAAAAACTCTTGTTATTTAAATATTCTCTTGAAGATAAAAAAATAAACAAATTCTTTATAGATTTGAAAATAATATTTTATATTTTAAAATAAGATTTTATATTTTAAAATAATTTTAGCAATAAAGAGGAGCGAGAACGATTATTTTTATAACAATTACAGAATCAACTTGTTTAAACTGCGAAATAAACGAACTAACAACTTATTTATTTCAGGGGCATAATAGTCATTTATCCATAAACAACTGCAAATCAGCTGTTTTTCAAACTCTCAAACCAAACAGACAGACGAACTATCCGGATTAGTCACTTAACGACGAATTTATCGGAATAAGTCAGCTTATCCGAATAGTTTGGATAAGTTGCATGTCTGCCCCAAACAGACCCTTAGTCCGACTTCTGCCTCTAGTTCTAGGAAGGAAGTCAGCTAACAAATTGTTAAGTTTCGTGTCATTACCCGAAGTAACCAATATATCATCCATTAAGTTCCTGAGCTCAAGCAAGCCTCCATTCATCTTCTTTCTCTTGGATATGTAAACCTGCCATTTCTCATCCGAAGACTGGATTAATTGATTAGTTTGGCTAACAGATTGTCAGACATGTATAAGAGGATGAGCTCCTTGCTCCTGACTAACAATAACAACATGCTCATTTTGAAGAGGTGGTAGAAATGTCTCATATGCCCCTGATGTTTCCTGAGTATGTGGAGTTGCAGTGCTCTCCTAATTATCGAACCGAACATTGTCCTTTGGAGGTGAGGATCCTGCAGTATTGTGTTCAACAAGGATTGAAGCTTTAGGTTACATAGTTGAACCATCTGCCAACACATCAGTCGCAAAAGCAAAAACAATATTGTCAAGGGTAGGGTCTCTGGTAGAGGGAGGGTGAGCTGACATAGTCAGTGGATTGCACTCTGGAGTGGAAGAGGGACAGGTATGAATTAGGGCAGACCAATGTTTCAATGTTTCAATATTTCAATAGTCACTGAACTATTTTGATATTACTATACAATCATTCAATATCAAGTTTTTTTAAACTTCTCGGATTGTATGATCTGGATTAATTTCAAAATTTCAGAAATAAGGAGACTTTGTTATCCCATTAAAAATTAAGCAAAGGGACGACTCAATGCTTTTCTTTTGAAATTGCTATGAGGCTGACACCTCCTTAATTGATGTTAAGGCATAGATCACACCACTATTGAGACATATTACCTCACAAACAGTAAGTTGCAAGCAATAATTTTTTTGTTTTTCTTTAAATAAATCTTACTTGCACTCACGCCTCATGCCGTCTCCAAACTGAAAAAAGTCATGCTCGATCTACCCGCCCCAATGAAGGAAATAATCTAACTTCTTTTAAATAGCCACCACCACTTAATCTGATGCCATTGCCATCTTACTCACTGCCAGTCTCTGTTACGCCTGCCAACACCACTAGAACGGTCCCTCCTGGACCAATTGAAAGCCAAAACATTGGCCCGCGCCCGCCTGGCCAATCGTGTTCACACGAAGGCCCGAATGGTCAATCCTGTTTGCACGAAGAAGCAAAGGGGCGACACTGTGTTGTGGCAGAAAAGGATAGGGAGTAAGTGGGACTACAAGAGGCTTATTACATATTCAAGGAGGAGAAATTAAAGGATTTTTGGATAGAAAGTGGAGAATGGAAAGTTTTCAAAGGTTGTGGGAGGATTCCGTTAAAGGGAGGAACTAGGATTTGTTTTCTTTAGACATGGCTGCTGTTTTCTTTCTTCTTGTGGTTTTTCTAGTGATGTCTAGGTTGTGGGAGAGACGATCTACCTCTCGAATAGTAGATCAACATTGTATTTTTCTTTTGATTTTTGTAAGAGCAACATCTTCCTCCAATCCATTGCCCTTTCATTGTGGTTTGTTCGCCAATTTTAGTTTCAAAGCTTATAAAATTGGTATCTGATGCACCAATAATACGTTTGATTCTTTATATACATTTTGTACTCATTTTTGTTGATATTGTACTTTAAAGGAAAATATTTTTTATGTTTTGTTGTAGGTATGATGATTTTAGGCAAATGGAGCAAAGAGAAACGAGAATGAACAAATTTGGACGAAAAAAGGCAAAAATCAGGAATTTGAAGTTATGGCGCCGACGACGAATTTTTTCAGAGTCCAGAATTAAAAAGCGCGATAGGGCGCCGACGGCGCCCAATGTTGGTGGAGGCCAAATTCAATGTATTTGGATGACTTTTGGAGTGATTCTTGAGGCAATTCTTTGGAAATTCGTTCCTAGACTATTTTAACTTATTTTGGGCGCTAGAATTAGTATTTTTTTTTTCTGGAGTGTGTGTGTTGATGTAAGTGAAGTGTGTGAGTTGAGAGGAAGTTTTTAGAGAGAGTTTATAGTATAGGGCTTGGTGTTTAGTATTGTTTTGTGAGGAATTCTTCTCAAAATAGTTGTAGAATGAGAGAGAAAGTGAGAGATTGCTTCTTCCCTATTATTCCAAGAGATAATTGTGTGTTATTGTGAAGAGAGAAAGAGACTCAAAGGAACTTCAAGAGATTTGCTTGAGGAAGAAATTAAGATAAGTTGTATTTACTTCTTATTGTTTGTATGACTTTGCTTTTATATATAAAATCTTTATTTTGTCGTATCTTCCTCATGAATTTTGAGTAGATTTCTTTGTCTTTCTCATTGCAATGATAAATGGTGATGCGGTTGTTTGGTTTAGATGTGTCATATAAATGCTTAGAAATTGTGATGATTTTTTTACTTTGTTCTTTTATTTTTCAATCTGGCCAATTGAATTATTAACATATATTGTGAAACATACGATCCGAAAGGGCTATGCTTTCTACAACAAAAGTGAAGATTAAATTCAATGTCCATGAATGAGCAATTTAGTTCATGGGGGTTGGGTGCAAATAAATAGGAAAATATTGTTTATTGGGTGTAGAATTAGAGATTTCATGGTGACAGACTAAAATCCACAATTTGGTCATAGTATTTGAAAACTAAAATGAGAGTTAGCCTTCAGGCGAAGGGAAGTGGGAGCTCTGGAGTGAGAGCCAGTGTTCTCCCAATCTAACCACAGATTTAGGGACTAAACCTAGGATTAACCAATATTCTTTATAGCGCTCGAAAGAGGGTAAAGAATAGGTATGCTCCTATTTGGCACAATACAATAATCAAACTAATCAATGTCATTCACCACCATAATATCATTGTGAGGGGGAGGACACTTTCTAAGAATAACACGCTGTAAATATAAACAAACCTGTATACCTGGGAGATCCGCTATTGTAGCTAGCTGAAGTCCGTCATACAAGCGAAAGCCAAGCATAAAACAGAAAAACATCATCCAGAAAGCTTGAGAAAAGGCGGTGAATGACCCACAACAGAAGGCTCGAGAAAGTGAGTAACAAAAACAAAGTAAAGTCATCAAAACCTCGGGAAAATCCTAAAAAGGACCACGAGTCTTCATCCAAAAATCACGAAAAAATCCGAAGAAAACCGCAAGACTCGGGTCCAAGCTAAGCTCGGAATGCGTAGAATCTTGCTCAAAAGGTCGTCGAAGGCTACTCGGTCACCCGAGTGTATAGAGCCCGCCACTCAGCAAGAAGGGTATCCTACTAAACCTAACTCAGGAGAGTGTTCCTCAACCCGAGACTGATGATCAACAAGTGGACATCCATATTTTATAATATAGTTTTAAAATTTATGTTTTTAGCATGCACATGAGTTTCAGGCATACAAAAAAGAGTTTGTTGTAATTTTTTATTGTAGTGGACATATGTATTTTTTTGTTTCAAAATGTAGTATCATATTTTTGTCAGGTTTTGAAAATCAGGATTGTCCACGAGTCGATCATTTCATCTGGTGTAGGATCACTAACAATCCTAAGAAGGTAGGGTGCTCCGCTTGCCTTGTAGCGGTGAATGATACCGTCATCTTACGGTTCACCGGGACCCTGGAGCGAGTCCTGATGTCGTAGGATGGGATATCATTCTACTCTATCACTGGCTTGCCTTTAGCATCATCGCCGTCATTGCCCCAAAATAAAACAAAATCAAAACCAACTCTAAGTGAAGCGGGGAAAACATGTCGGTCAACGGGAAGGGGAAAGGAAGGAGATTAACCCATCTCCAAATCCGCGAAAGACCAAAACGGGAGAATGGTTAATCTAAAATGCCTCCTAACACATGTAAAAGTAGAACACTGAAAGCAAAGCCCACGATCTTTGAATCAATCCCGAGGATATCATTTTCTCACTTCGTCAGGATTGGATTAACTTTAAAGGGATGTTTTTCCAATCCTGAAATCGAAACAGGGCCGAACCAAAAAGATGATCGCAACCGATCTCGCCGCACTAGTTTCCAAACCTCAAACATAAAATTAAACATTTCCACCAAAGAAATTCATCCAACATAAAGCTTGGGTCATTTCCAAATTCCACAAATCGAACTAAAGGAAGAACAATCTACGAGGAGCTTTGCTAACATTTCCAAACCTCAAGTAATGAAATTATCCAACTTCCAATTCAATTCAGCATCTCCACATGCATTATGAATATAAATTCCTCAAATAAAAGCAAGTAGGGGTTCACGGCCAAAGCAAAACAGGGGAGAAGGAGGCTCACGGGTAATGGTAACAAAGCAAGGGAAACCACTCCAAAACAAAACTTTCAACACATAAGAAAGTGTATGGACGAGTTCCCATAAATCATCCAAATCGGCTATAACCTCACCAAGTAAGACATAGGAAAGATGCCCAAATATATTCCTCAATCACCTTATTCCATAAGCGAGCCAAATGAGTCTCAATTTGCAGTTCCAAAATCCTCCAAATTAAGCCATCAAGAAAAAAAAACTAGAATCAAACTATTGCGAGGCATAATAACACTCACCACACAACCGAAACCACAACGCAGCACAAAACCAAACTCAGCTCATCACAATTAAAGCTCCAGAATGAACATTTCAAAGCTACCAAATAAGGGCAGCTGCAATACATCAAAATGGCTCTCGGGTAGAGGCTAAAACAAGCAAAACCGAGCCTCTAAACAAGACCAAAAATAATTCGTCAAGGCTTTAGAGTAAGCACAAGCATAGCATACCCAAAATAGGCTCTCGGGTAGGGGCTAAGGAAAATAAACCAAGACCCCAAATGAAGCCAAAACAAATTTCTTAAAGCATTGGAACAGGGGCAGCAATTATGCATCCAAAAAAATAGGCTCACGGGTAAGAGCTAAAGCAAGCCAAACGAGCCTCTAAGTGAGGTTAAAAATGAGCCACGATAAGATTGAAACCAAACCAAGCATGAGGTTAAAGCAAACATCTCCACATTTTTAACATATCAAAGTATAAAGCCACCATATGTTTCAAATAGGGACAAGCATGGAGTTTCTCTAAATCAAAGTAAACCTCTCCCTAACATACATTTCGGTAAAGAAAAGCTAAAAGGAGCACAAAACCGAGCCTCCACATGCTCATAAAAGATCAAAAATAAGCTCTTCTATAATTCATAACAAACAAGAGTGAATGAAGAGTTTCATATCACACATCCCAACATACTTGCAAGAGGAGCTAGCATGATCCTAAAGCCATATTTTTAATATTTTGAATTTGCCATTGGAATAAAGAAAAGAGGTAGGTAGTAACATGCTTTCAAAACCAAACTTACCACATGCTTGCAAGACTCAAATGAGCCTTCTCAATACTTCACACTAGTGTTGACCTCACTTTTGTTGAGGTTTAGCTTTTCTCCTAGGATTTAGGGTTCTAGCTTTAGGAGCTTCCTCGACGATCTTAGATTCTTAGCAATGGGCCCACCTCGCTTTAGAATGTTTGAAACCACTTCGACACTCTTTTGGAATCCTGGACGAAATTCCTGACCTCTAGCTCACAGCAGGTAGGTTGGAATTGGCGTTAGGACTCAAAATTGAGTTCATATAGGACCACTGGACCTTAGGATAGCCTCGTGCACATTTTCTGCACTACCGAGCACAAATTCCTCAAGCCACGGCCTCGACGCTTTCAACCACCTCGCAACGGGTCAAGATTGAAGCCAGAACGCCGGGACGATCGACGTCTAGTCAGAATTTCAGAAAATGCGGATTGACTTACTTTCGACGCGATCGTCGACGAGGTTGCTCGAACGACCTCGGATGACGAAACGGACTGCGCGCCTTGCGTCCGGAACGTCGTTTCTGCCTAAAATTGATATTTAATTTGCGACGATCGCCCGCCGGAGCGGAAATTGTGATTTTGGGCTTATTTTAATAAAATTAATTATATATATATATATGTATTTTAAAACCTATTTTTCTATCCTAACCCCTAACCCTTACCCGTTCGATCGGCTGGCTCTCTCTCTCGCTCGTTCGATGAGGGCTCCCGTTCCCTCCTTCTCCCGCGCTCGAGCGCGTCTCTTCCTTGTAGCCGTTGCCCTCTCGAGCCCCGCGTGGTTCTCCCCATACCTGCTCGAGTGTTATCCTGTGCGAGGGTCACCTCGCGTGATCTCCCGCGCGCAGCTCTGTCTCCCGCTCGACTCTTGCCCTTCTTGCGCGAGCCTCGGGTCTTGCTGCGGCATTTTGTCGCCTTCTTCCCGACTCTTCCCCACTTGCGCCGGCTGCGCAGTAAGGGGCAGCCCTTCCTTTCCCTCCTTTGCCTATAAAGGCCCTGTTCTTGGATGGATTGAGGGTTGGTTGGCTGTTTGGTTGTTTGCTTCCTCTTGAGAAGTTGGTGTTGGAGTGGAGCTTGGTTGTCTTTGCTTTTTCTTGTGTGCTTCTTCACTACCCCGGTATGCCTCCCTTCCTTCCCTCCTTCTCCGTTTGGCTTGAGGTGGGCTGCGGTTTTCGCGGTTGGCTTGGTTCTCCTCGCTTGTTGTTTCGAGTCGAGCATTTGTATGCCATGGAATGTGTTATCTATTTGCTTAAGTGATAGTTTCTTGCTCCCTGTCTCTAGTGGCATGCTAATATGATTGTGGTATTAAGAGTTGGGGGACATTTTACTACTCAAGCATGTTAAAAAATGGAAATATGAGCATGTAGTAGGTTTGGTTTTGATGGAAAATTATTGGCTCCTCTTGCAAGTGTTTCGAATAGGGCTCTTCACTCTTTTTTTTTTATGAATCATAGAGGAGCCTTTTTGTTTCTTTCATATGCATGTGGAGCTTGTCTTTTGCTCCTTTTGATTCTTCTTTATTAGGAGCATGCTAAGGAAAGTCCGAGTTGATCTAATAGAGCTTTATGCTTACTTTTTTTCGAAGTACACCTATGCTCTACACTTTGATATGTTGGATGAATGGAAATGCTTGTTTAAGCTTCATGTTTAGCTATATTCTAAGTCTTACTTTGGCTCATAGTGAGCCTGATTGAAAATAAATTTTATTTCATGTTAAAAGAGCTTTGGGAGCTGTTTTTGTTGGCTTTGTTTTCCCGGTTTTGACTCATGTTCTCTCGATTCTAGGGTATTTTGAGCCTTGTTTTTCTCTCGGTTTTGAGGCTGTTTCAAGCCCTGCTGCTGCTCGGTTTTTGTGTGTTTTGTTGCCTAGCAGCTAGCCCCATTGCACATGAGGGGCTCGTTTTTTTGTTTCTTTGCTCTTGCAATAGCCTTCTGCACTTGATTTGAGGGCTCGATTTTCGTTTTCTTCGCTCTTGCAGCTTAGCCTTCGCACTTGATTTGAGGGCTCGGTTTTCTGTTTTGTTGCTCTTGTAGTTGCCCCTTTGCTCTTGATTTGGGGGCTCGGTCTCTGTCTCTTGCTCTTCTGCAGCTTGCTCCTCTGCACTTGTTGTTGGGGCTCGGTTTTGGTCCCTGCTGTTCCTGCAACCTCCCCCGGTGCAGCCTTCGAATGGCTCGGGTTTAGGTCTATACGGGGCCCGATTTTGTGCTTTGTTTAAGCTATGGGTAGGCTGAATTGCTTGGTTACCTAGTGGATCTATTCTTATTTATTTGTGAAGAATTTGAACTGGTATAGATGGCTCGGCTGCACCCTTATTTGGAGCTCCTTGAGAGCTCGGGTTTTGGCCTGTGGTAGGCTGGGTGCTTAATGGTGGCTCGGGTCTATGTCTTGAATTGGCTTAAGTGTGGCTATATGTGAATCCAAATCCCATGGCTATTTGGTTAATACTTTTATACATGTTATGAGCTTGGAATTGAATTGATTTGATGGGACTTGTCCTCTCGTTGGGGCTTGGCCGTGAGCCTCATTGTGATGATTTGGATTGTCGGGGCTTTACCTCTTGCTGCCCCTTTATTGTAGCTTAGGCCGTGAGCCTTTGTTCCTGTTTTAGCCCTGGCCGAGAGCCTTATTGGGGTGATTGTTGTGATGGTGGCTTTGCTCTTTGCTTCACTTGTCTATGGAATTGATTTAATGAAATTTGGAAGAGCTTCCTAGCTTACTTATGGGAAATAAATTGAGCACGATATCCGGAATACTTCTTGGAGGATTTATTTGGTGAAATTGATGCTTAGTTTGGTGGCTCGTGAGCTATCATTCTCTTTCTTATGTCTTAAAAGATTATCGATTCTCCTATTGCTATAGCTCGAGTCCCGAGCCCGTGGGAGAACGTACCGGAGAAGTTTATGTGTCAGGAATTGAAAATCAATGTGGGTACTTGGAGTTTGGAGGAATCCCGAGTAGTGGCCCAGAGTCCAGGACTTGGTCAGTGTCTTTGTCTGTTTGTCATGCTTTTACAGCTGTCGTTTGGGGAAAAGGGGTGTGTTCCCTAGGGGTCTAGTCCTCATCCTCTTCGAGAGCGTCGTGGTGCCTTTAGGTCCTTTTTTTAGGATATGTGAGGTTGGTCGGGAAATGCAGGGTGATTTACTTGCTTTTGATTGTTGGAAATCGATTCACTTTCTTTTACGAATTTGTGTTAGGTGAACCGCTTTCCCTCTTTCTTTCCTCGACCTCTCGTCCCTGGCTTTACCTTGTTTCTTGCTCAAAGACACACCTACAGGGGACGTGTAGGTGTGCATATATAACCTCCTTGGGTTATATATGGGCCATCAACGAGTGTAAGTGCGGTGGGGACATTGATGAGACTACTGAAAAGAAAGATTACGAGAATCATAGAATGGGGCCGCACGACTCGGAGACTGCGAGAGAGTATAGCAGAATCGCGGAACCGTTCGACCGTCATCGGGGTTCTCTGCCAGACGATGCCAATGTTCGTAGGCCTAGTCCTATTAGGATAGTCAACCCGCGGACTGAAATGTTTTAAAACAAAAAAATACATATGTTTGAAAAATATAAAACTACCTCCACTACTACACAGCCTACTTACCTACAGTCTTGCTTGCATGAAAACAAAAAAAATGAAATGTATGAAAATTTATGAAGGTCCACGGTTGACTATTCGAGTCGGATTAGAGCTCGCCTTCGCAAAAGTCGGTCAGTAGTCAGGCACTCGAGTCCGGACATTAGCACAGCTTCCGAGTCCGAAACACGCACCTGCTTACGGGTCTTTCTTTCCAGAGGCCCATGGCTTTCTTATGGTTCGCCATGAGTTTAGCGGGTCGTCTGTGGGTTTTCTCACGTGCTTTTTGCGGTTTTACTGGTTTTGTTTTGTTTTCGTTTGTGGCTTTCCTCGAGTTTTCCTACTGACGTTTCTTTCTTTCCTTCCGACTTTCTAGTTTTCTTCCGTGGTTTCCTCGCTTTCTGCCGTTTTTCTTCGTCTTTCTCGTTGAGTTTTCGGACTTTACTTTCTTTCAGACACACCATAATATCTCTATTTAGGTAGGTTGTTTTCACTTACTACTTCTACTCCCTGCTCTTTTAGTGATTGACAATCTATCTGCAGGAAATAATAAAGATATAAAAAAATAAAATAACGATAAACAGGTAGCACATGCTGAGGATAAGAAGCATACGATACTCACTCATGACGGTCTTTTACTTTCCTTCATCGTTATCATCGCTTAGTATGTTTAACACTTTCAGTACATATATTTGCTTAGCTTGTTTTACATTTTCAGTACATATACTTGCTTAGCATGTTTACACTTCTTAGTCTTTATCTCTGCTTAAGCATGTCTTACATTTCCCGTACTTTCTCCCGCTCGATATGTTTTACTCGTTATAAGACGTATTACTTCCGCATAACTAAGTATACTCCTTTTTAGCATGACATGTCTCATCGTTTAATCTGCTATAACATGTTCTTGTGCAATGTTTCTTTTTGCTACTCATGCCACGGTTACACACACTCACTTGCAATAACAATAATAAATGATTTGCATGTTAACTTAAACTCAAATCGCGATCTTCATTCTAACGCTGAGCTGGAGCACGATGCGCAACGATGTGCATCTTCTTCAAGAAAACCATTCTTTAGTTTAAATATGTGCCTAGGATTTCGAGGTAGTCCGCCACGTAGCGACATAAACCCTCACCTGTTCTTTGTAGGCTTTGCACGCCCTCACCGTGCGATATAAGTCCTAACTCGCTTAGGATTCCGAGGTCGTCGTCCGATACTGACGTAAATCCTCCTATCTTTCGGGTAGTTTGCGTATAATCGGGACGTTATCGCAAATGTAATTCCTATAATCGATTTGCGGGATTGCAATTAAAATAAATCTTTTCCAAAACTTAAAGCCCAACCATAGGATAGCCGGGATGTCCTCGAGGTTCTCCTCGAGATCCGTGACATCCCCTATCCTTCTCTCTTCGACTCCGCAAATAATCGTTCCACATTCGCGCCTTCACTGCATTGGATTTCCTACTACTAAATTTCGTTGAGAACCCTACCTTTTGAATTCGTGAAGATAGAAACCCGCGATCTAAATCGAGAGTTCTCTCGGGTGACTTCGGTCATTTGAGGAGTAATTAACTATGAGGATCACTGCATAGGGAGTTTTAAAGACCACGGATAATATAAGCCCTATTTAATTCTTTTGTATTAAATAGGGAATTTGTCGGTCCACATAAAGGTTCGCAGGCAGAACGGATGTCATGAATTTTGTGGTTTATTTGATCGAGCGATATTGTCGAGTAGGGTGTCTATTCTTCGGAACAGATGCGTTATTCGCGATATTACGCTCGTTCATCCATACTACTTAACGAATGAGATCCGTCTTTTCTCATTCTCATATTTTAAAATTTTAAAATTTTATTTTCAAAACTAATATACATATATCCATTAAATTAAATCTAAAAAAAAAAAAAGACGCTACAACTTTAAAGCGGCCGACAACTAGATAGGACCAAATGTAAAGCCATGTAATGTATATCCCAACATGCTTATAAAGAGGAAATAACATAATTTCAAAGCCACATCTTTAACATTTTGAACTTACTTTAAATATAAGAAAGAGGAGAAGATGATATCATGCCATGCCTACACTATCTCAATCAAGTAACCAAGTCTAAATCCTAGAACATGTTCATATTTCTATTTTTCACATGCCTAAGTAACAAACATCCCCAAATATTAGCACAATGATAAGCTAGCATGCTGTACCACCCCGTAGAACCATCCTCAGTGGCTCGGCAAAGAGAAAAAATGCAAGGCAGCAGGGCACAGGGAATAGAAGGTATTTTTTTGTAGCAGAAATGAGCAATACAGAAACTTTAAAGGCACTTTCCAGCCTCCACTCTCCCTCCAACAACAAGAGGAAGCCAACCCAAGCACAGAAAGCCAAAGAAGTAAATGAGAAAGAAAAATGACAGAGCTTCTTCTCCTCTCGAGAAAATTTCGGCCAACCCTAGAGAGCTCCCCAAGTGGGGTTTAAATAGGCCAAGGGGAGGAGAGCTTACCTTGGCCTTACCTGGACGGCGAGTCGAATGCGACAAGGAGCGGGGAAGTGGCGGCAAAGGTCGTATGGAGGAAGTGGAGACAGAGCGGCAGAAGGCGTGGAAGCCTTTAGCCAGGGGCGTACGAGGAGGGGACCAAAGCTGAAGCTTCGCGAGGAGAGGGGAGCGGCTCGGCGAGGAATTGGAACGGGCTTCGGCCCTCTAGGGCTCCGCCAAGGCTCGCGAACAGGAAGGGGGCGGGCTTCCGTGCGTGAGGCGTGAGTTAGGGACGTGAGTTAGGTTCAGGGATTTAAGTAGGGTTTTATAAAGTAAAACTTATTTTATTATTTTAATATTCAACTTAAGCGTGTCAAAATTCGTGCCTTTTTCTCGTGCTCGGAACCCTAGCAAAATATATGTCCCTCCCTAGCAAATTCGACGTCCTGGACACATCGGCGCAATCCGTTTCGCGATCCGAGGTCGTTTGGACAACTTCGTCATCGGTCATATCGAAAGTACGTCAAATTTGGTCCCTTTTGAACTTCGAGCTTGCTGTTGATCGTCTCGACGTTCTGACCTTCAATCTTTGATCCGTCGCGGAGAACTGAAAGCGTCAAGGCCGTGGATCGAGAAATTTGTGCGCAGTGGTGCAAGAAAATTGCACAAGGCTGTCTAAGGTCCGGTGGTCCTATAGAAACTCAATTTGGACTCCTAACGTCAATTCCAACCTGCTATGAGCTAGAGGTACAGAATTTTGTCCGGGATTCCAAAAGAGTAAAGAGGTGGTTTCGAACGTTCTAAACGAGATGGGTCCACTGCTAAGAATCTAAGATCGTCGGGGAAGCTCCTAAGGCTAGAACCCTATATCCTAGGAGGAAAACTAAACCTCGACAAAAGTGAGGTCAACAGTAGTACGGAGAAATGCATAGAAAAGATTAATACGAGTAAGTCATATTGAAGTGAAAATCTTGTTTAGTTGGTGCATAGACATAAATAATAGAAGTTAGCAATTGCTCAATTCAATGTTGTAGAAAGATTAATATGACTAAGTCATCTTGAAGTGACATGTTTAGTTGGTGCATAGACATAAATCATAGAAGTTAGCAATTGCTCAATTCAATGTTGTAGAGTATATTTTTTGCTACTTGATGAAATGATAGAAGAGATTGGTGAGTATTTAGTGGTCCAAGTTATGAGAAATAATGTTAATAGTTATAAAGCAGTTGAAAATAATTTAGTAGAGGAGAAAATATCAATATTGGACACCTTATGTCACACGCTATATAGACTTAATTTTACCGAAGTTTTGTAGCTAGTTCATCATAAAATGCTCTAACCAAATCAAAGAATATTAAAATTCATTTAGAACCTTTCCTATGTATTGTTATTAACGGGGATGTTTTCTGAAGGAATATATACATCCTGCTGCAATAAGGTTTACTATTGTAACCTAATTTATTGTACTCATCATGTTGGAAGCTAAGTAACTACTGGAGATAATATTCATTTTCATTCAATGACTTAGTTTTGCAGAGGTAAAGAAAGCTAAGGGGAAAGCAGTTAGAAAAAATAATTTGAATTAAATGGTTTTGTCTACCGTCACGTATGCATGAATAACTACAAGATTACTAGTTCAAGTCTTGGGATGATGAATGCAGTGAAAAAAGCTAGTTGCAGGCTTTATTTACATTGCAATTGTCAAGGCCAAGGAGTTAATGGCTTATAACATAAGAGATGAGGAGGTCAATTATAAAGAGACTTAGAATATTTCTTAACCCTCAATTTTAATATGTTGAGAATAAGTCTACCAGTAGTGAGATTAAGTTGAGGCTGCACTAATTGCATATATAGATTGATTGCTTACCAAACTGAGAGGATACTACTGATATGCAATTGGGGGGGGGGGGGGGGGGGTAAAGATAGTGCAACAAAATATTCTCCAGGGAATTTTTTATGTTTAATCTTTCATTAAAATAAGAAACGACCCTTCGAATTTTATATTTCCAAGTTCTAGCTATATTATTTATTTTAATATATAGTTGAATGGTGGATCAAGTAGTGATGACACTCAATTGCTACAACATTTTGCTGTTAAAGTATTGAGACTTATATATTCGTCATTTGAATGTGAGTGCAACTTGAGCTCTTATAATTAAGTTGACAAAAAAGGAGAAATTGCTTGATAATCTTAAGGATGAATTCCTTGGTGTATATCATGTTCAACAAGAGATTCAAATATAGAAATCTCAAGAAAAAGGATTTGGAATATGACAAGGATCTCTCACTATATGAATACATGCTATTGGATGGATGGTTTATAGATGATAACAATGAGATTATAATGTTTGAGTTACAACAAAAGAATCTGAACTTTCGTTTTTTTAATTGATGTAGAAAAAGGCTATATCAACAATAAGCCATCACTAGATTAAAAGAAAAGGTTTCCAAAAATTTAAGTATTTAAATTTCTCTTAAATTTTAAACAATAATCTTAATTTCTTATTGATTATTACTGATTAGGAATGGAAAATATGGTTGACATTGATAAAGTGGAGAAATAATAGAACTTAGGAGTCAACTTAAGTAGGCCGATGCGAAAGCTGTTAATTATTGATGAGAGTGTTGAGAGTTTTAATTATATATTTTTATTAGGATCTATGGATCTTGCTATGTTGGATAATGAGTGAGAGAAATTTATTAGGTTAAATTTATCTTATATCTTTGCCTTCATTTTTATGTTTATTTTATGTCTTACATTAGTTTGTTTAGTTGATGTTTACATTGTACTTTATTTTTTACAATTTGTTAAATGATATTTTGCAGCTTGCGCAAATATTAGAAAATTGTTATCTTTCTTCAGTATATTTATTTGTTATGATGCTAATATTTTTAACTTTTACCTTCATTTTAATTCTATGCAATTTTTTATTTCTAGGCCTTATACGTCAAAATATCTCTAAAGCTTGTGCATCAACACATAGACAAAAAGCATCTCAATACTCAATTGTGCAATTTTAAATATTGTTTTGTTAAGATTATACAATACAACAATTACTGAATGATAATCCTATCTTTGTACAGTTTGATCTACATGGTACCATACATTGTCTTATTTCATAAATATATTAATAGGATCAGAATCCATTGGGATTATTCAAATTATTAATTGATCGTACTGTATGATGCATATTGTATTTCAGTATACGCCTGATTTCCTCAATCAAATCCACAAATCAATAATCATTATTTATTCCTATTCAAAATTTGAACTAGTTGTAGTGTACACTTAATATTGCATTGTAAGATCTGTTTTCTAAATCAAATTTATGTATTCATATGATTATCTCAAACAGCTTCTACAATCAAACTTGAATTGCTCGTAATGTATGATTTGAATCGTTAGTGCAGTTAACTGGTAACCAGTTTTGTTTTGCCTTAGGGTTTAATATCATAAGCAAAGGTATAAGTAAGCATGCTTGTAAGAAAGCCTAAACAAAAAAAATGAGTTGAAAAGACAATCTATCACTAGAAAAATCTGGGAGAAAAAGCTTTTAAAGAGAGGAGAGTTATACACATGTCCTCTTCTTTTTTTCAACACTGTTTGATCCTTGTATTTGTACACTTGATTGTTGAGAGGCTTGCTTGGTTTTCTTGAGAAAGATTTTGGTGGTTAAAACAACGCTGCAAGGGGTTTTGATTATCTTGCTGGTTAGACTAGCAGCAGCTAGTTTCTCGCTTTGAATATAAGTTGGTTTCTCTCATTAGTTGTGAAGAATAGATGCCTATCCTCCTGCAATTGTGAAAGAGAGGATAGTGGAAATAATTTACAGAAGAGGACTCCGAGAAATAAACTTGGACTCATTATAGTCATTTCATGATCAATTATTCTGTCTACTCTCATTAATCTTGAAGGAAAATTTTATAAGGCGGTGGTGAGACCTGCATTGCTTTATAGCAAAAAATGTTGGTCTTTAAAAGAGAAGCATAAAACAAAATTAAGTGTTGCTGAGATGAGAATGCTTAGGTGGATGAGTAGCTAGACACTTGGAGACAAATTGTGAAACGAATCTTTCAGTGAAAGGGTTGGTATAGCTCCAGTTGCAGACAAAATTAGAGCGAGTCGTCTTAGACGGTTTGGTCGCATTAAATGTCGACCATATGATGTTCCGATTTGGAGAGTAGATGTTTTAGATTCAATTTATATTAAGAAAGGCAATGGTAGACCTAAAAATACTAGGGCATATTGTATAAAAATGATTTTAATCTATTAGAATTAAATGAAAATATGACACTCAATAGGAAACAGTGAAGAAAAATGTTTCATGTAGCCGACCCCACTTAGTGGGATAAAAGCTTGTTGTTGCTGTTGTACTCTTTACTTTTATACACACACATTACGGTCTATTGTTAGAATAATTTACCATGTCTTCAACAAATGGATTGGCTGTGCGGAAAAGCGTACGAATGTCTTTAAAACAAGAAAAGGTTATAATCTACTTGCAAGCATATTATTAGTTAGTGAAACTAGAAATTTGAATCAAATATAATGTTTTTGTTACGTTATTTTTTAGAAAAAAAAAATGGCTTTCTACATATTGAGAATGGACTTAGTTTGCTTTGAAGTTTTATTAAAAGAAAAAAAAATCTATTTTTCCATTGTTTGTGCCATAATGCTCAGGATCTTGATTTAGATTTCAAAGTTTCTGATCGGCTTATAAATTTGATGTCTCGAACCTGTCTTAAAGCAATGAAATGTCAGATTTGAAGAGATTATTATTTCCTTTTTCCACCTATGGCACTCAAATTGCGCTAGCAGGAATGCTGATGTCATTTGTCTGTATAATCATTTTATTAATTATTTATTTATATCTCGTAGGAATATATCACCAATAATGTTTTATTTTTGCACTTTATTAAATTTATTTGGACGACTCAGTCCTAATCATGTCTTTTATTGGGTGACTTCAACTTATCAGTTCTATATCCATTAAAATGTGCAATAATACTGCTATAATGTTCCCGTTATACACTAATGTATTCATCTCTTTGCTTTCAATCAAGAAAATCTCCCAAATCAATTTGTTTTCTATCCGCAGAGCCTTCATTTTACATTGAATTGCCAACATGCCCGGTGACGCAGTGAAAACAAATCATATATTCTTTATAAAATGCTGTTCCCAGATTTTTTTTCGTTTTTTTTGGGTATTAAGTGGGAAAACTCAGATTTAGTAAGCTATAACTATTTGTTGATATAGAGGATCATAGTGGCCTCCCATCAGAATCCGGAGCCATCCACAGGCTTGAAGACGATTGGGATATCTTCATTTCTCATATTTACCTGATAGTACAATAAACGTGCTTGCAAGTATTGAGAAGAGCCAGTTGAGTTGTTATTGCCCGCTCTTCAGTGTGTTTAAGCTTTCAACATTGCTCTTTATTATATATTATTTGTAAATCAGCTGGAGAAATTTTGCTTGAAATAGGAAAAATCTATTATTTTACTGCTTCAAAATTTTATTGTCTCCTTTATTGATTAGTACACACCTTGATTTTTGGGAGATTATTCAGTACATGATTGCAGTTGATTAATGGATTAAATGTAGAAATACAAAATGGCTATAGCCTCTTTTTTCAGGCTGTCATCTTTAGTATCCTTATTGTTTCCTATATGCACTTAATGTTGTCGTTGATTTGAGGGATTTAATGGGCGTTCTTTCCATGAAATATAACAGGAAGTTCTGATTTGTAATTCGGATGTCTATGGTCTGAAATTATAGTATTGTATACATTCGGCATATGTTTATTGCCCGTCAAATCGTATTCGGTGTTTAGCAATTAAAGTGTATTGAAATAGAAATTATAAACTCGGCAGTATGCGGCCATTAAAGGGAGAAATAGGTCATGCATCTCTATGTTTACTTTTATAAATGCTTGCCTGTCACATCCACTAAAATGTTATTTTGCATCAACCCCTGCCCATTGGAAGGGATGTCTTAGGAGTGGATATCAAGCTAAAACTTTAGGTTTTAGCTTGACAAGAATTTGTCCAGACAAGAATTGAAATGATTTGATATCAATTACTTGTCAAACTGACTTTAAGGGCCTTTATGTATATTAGCTTATATCTCTTCATTTATTTTATTAGCATCCTTCATGACAATTAAGCTAACAATCAAACCGTTACGTTAACCCTAATCCTCTCCTTGAAGCTGTTGACCAACCTGTGGCACGCTGACTAAATGTGGATTTACCATAAAACTTGGAACACCTCAGACAATTAAAATTTATCAAATCTGATCGTTTACTCCATGTCGCATGATAGCATCCTCGCCATCTATCAACCATAAAACTTAGCTATTTATATTAACCAAAATCTTTTTATTTTTAATCTGACATTCTTCCTGCATTATCTTAAACATGATTAATCTAAGAATTCCTTCAACCAACCCTCATTAAAACCTGCCACGTACTCTATTCGATATTCTTAAATATTAAAGTAAACCAACATTATATTCCATATCAAAGCAAGTTTAGGAAGGAACAAAATTAGTAACACTACTTTTTGTAAGATGAATTTTCTTTTAGGGGTTTACCTCCAAAAACATGAGTCATTGTAATATGTTTTAGGTTAATGAATACATTTTATGGTCGATTTACCTCATAATAATTGCTAATATTTTTTGTGCATTTTCTTAAGCCTTTGAAAGTAGTTAAAAAATTGAACTTAGGAGTTGCACATAAAACCTGTCATCTCTTATGTATATCTATATATAAATGTTTTTCTGGGTGAAAACTTTTATAAGTGAATGATCCATTTAAATAAAGAATAAAAAATTTATGCAAATGAAGTATTCTGGAACTTATTTTTGCACTGACTTGATACAATATAAATTAGTAATTTATAAATCTTAAAATAACTTCCTATTTAAAAACTTCAAACTTGCTTGTTCCAGACTTTTTTCTATCAACCAAAATAGCATGCAAAATACAAGTGTACAAAATTTGTCATTATTCTATTTAAAAGAAAAAAATTGGTTAAAAATGGCCTATCCTTTCTAAAAAGAGCTTGTAATATGCGAGGTCTTTAAATCTCCCCTAGTTTTCCAAAAGGTTTATTATTTTTTTAGCTTGGGGTTTGTATTTTTTGTTGCACATATATTTTAAATTCACACTCTTGATTTATGTCCTTATCATCGCATTTCTAATTTTTATGTTTTTAAAAATTATTTTGTAGGGCTTACTAGTCAAGCAGGACTCAATTCTTGGAAGGCCTTCAATTTCAACGAAGGGTGAGAATTCAGAGCACTGAAATGAGCAATGAGCGACCAGCAAAGGTTATAGTTTTTGCAATTAAACCTCAGGAACCTAAAGAATCTGAAGAAGTGATTACAAGTCTCTTGTGATTCTAGATCAGAATGTCTTAGTTTTATTTGATTATTTAATCTAAGTGCATTGCATTGCATTATTTCATTTTTTAAGAACTATCTGCCAGCTTATATGTCGCTGTGTGCACTTTACTTATGCATTATGTATTACCGTGGTCTCGATAAATGAATTATATGCAGATAAGAAATGTTTTGTGCATGTTAGCATTTCTGATTGAAATTTGCTAGCAAATATGATTTCTTTTAAAAATAAGAAAAATATAATTTGATTGGTCAATGCTTTACAATTTTAAATTGATGATAATGATGCAAGAAATAGATAAATATTTAAAAGAACAATGCAAGCCGCAATGAATCATTTATAAAATTAAAATTTCTACAGCATCTTCTAATCTACCCATAATCTCGATGAACAAGAATTTTGGTTCGATATAAGTGAATAAAATTCCATAGAAGAACAACCACTCATAGAAATGTAAGTAGAATAGACATATTTTAAGAATGTTGAACACTTCATTTATTCTTTTAACAATGATAAAAGTCATGCTCCCGACTTTGAATATGACCATCATCAACGTAAGAAGAATGAATATAAAAATTTGAAATGTAGTCCTTACTATTTTTAAGAAAAATGCTCCAGAATATGTTTGATGAAAAGGGATTCCGTAAGTTAAAATTTTTAAGGAGAATAAAGAGCATGATTTGCATGTTAAATTAAGAGGTAACCTTAAATGATGAAAAAATAGGCTCAAATAGTTGCTCATACTTTACCTAGAGCAAGAAAGTGGTATGCTACATAATTTGTAGCCTCTACTCTAGTTGATAGTTATGTCCAGACTAGATAGATGATAGAATAATGACCTCGATCCGAGAACAACGCAGTAATTAATGCTTTCAAAAATATGTTATAGTCAATACTTTGACCCAAATAATAATAGCGGCTAGTGTATATAAATATAATTTTATGAAAAATATTTTACACACTAGAGGTACTACGCAAGTATACGTATCGTTTCAAGTAATATATGGCTTTAAATAAAGACCCCGGTATCGATCCCACGAGGAGGTTTATAGATTTTAAATATTTTAATTTTATTTTTATGTATTTCTTTTAAAGTTTTAAATTTAATTTACTAAATGCGAAACTAAAGCAATAATAAAATAAATGAGTGATGTAAATAATAATAAGCGAAACAACTTTCTTCCTTTCAATTAATTCAAGACTTTTTAGATAATATAATATTCGTAGAAAATATAAATTTATGGTATTGTGCCAAATAGAAGCAGTCATATTCTTTACCTTCGCTCGATAGCATAAAGAACATTGGCTAATATATAGATCAGGTTTGGATGTATTGTTAGTAGAATGAGTTAATCCAGGCTCACACTACTAGATGTCCAAGGGTGGCTTTGGTCGGCCCTACTAGTGACTTGTTCCCTCTCTATAAACCAAATTACAAGAATTTAGTCTGTCACTCTAAAAACTTATCAATTCTACGCCCATTGAATAATATTTTCCTATTTATTTGCACTTCACCTTGAATACCCCGCTCAAGGCCTTCGACTATCAAAGATTCATGTGATATCTACTAGTTAAGAATTCATCTCCTTCTAGGTCTCAAAACTCTTCAACAGATTTTAACAATTTAAATGGTCAATTTAAATAGTAAATTAAGATCCGGTATTAATATCATCACAATATTTAAAACATATTTTAGTTTCTAATTCTCCAAAGAATTTTAGATTATCTTAGTTATCTTTTCATAATTGAAAGGAGAAAGTAAAGTAACTACTCAGAACACATTGAATCTAAATTACAAAACATATAAATAAAACTTTGAATAAAATTACAAATACTTATCTCAAGTGTTTCTCAAACTGAACCTCTGATTCCTACTGACTCCAAAGCGAAATAGACTTCAAAAGCACCAACTCTTCCAAGCTCTCAATACAAACTCTAAATAAAATAACTCACTAATTTATGAAGGAAAGTAAACTAAAAGTATGGCCCTTAAAATTATTTCTCTAATTTTTGGATTTCTTATTGGGCTACTTGGATTGGGCGTTTTTCTCTAAATGAGTAGCCTCCTAATTATAGGCTTCAAAGGTTGCCTTAAGGCACCTCTTCAAACTGTGTCCAAGTTCAATGAATCTTCTAGATCTGCGTCTAGTTCTTCGCACCTCTTCACTTTGGATTGCACCTCTTCGCGATCCAAACCGTTTTCAAGCGTCTAAATACAATGTATCACATGTCCTATAATCCAGGAATAACTGTCAATCTTCTTGATAGTGCAATAACCGCTAACACTGTCAAAATAACCGTCCAAAGTCATCAAAAATCTTGGCAGCATTCTGTATCGAACTGGCGCTTAGGCGCCGGATTCATTATTTTGACAATTTTACATTTTGGCTTCATTTTTACTCCTTTTTGCTCCTTTTTCATCCTTTCTCATCTTTTTTTTTCTTTTTGAACATTTTTGCATCACCTACATCCAAAAACATAAAATACCTTTCATTAAAGCATAATATCCTTAAAAATTTGATAAAAATCAAGGCATAAAAATAGGTATTTTTTTCATGGATCAAATAACCAAAAGTAAAATTCTCATTAATCATAAATGACCAACATTGATACTTACCCAATCAGAGTCAATGCAACTTGTTCATCACTCCTTAGATAGGCTACTTTCTCCCAATGATAGAAATAAAACTTACACCAAAGATTTGAAGACATGCTTATATAGATGAATCCTTGAGGATGATTATTTGGTTCCATAGTGAAGGCTATGCACTCTTTTTTAACATTCACGATATTAAGTTTAGGTCTCCAAACCAACTCTCTTTATCAATAATAAGAAAGAAGGTATGCTAACTAAAAAGGCTGCCACCCCATTAGTTACACAGAGTTTTGTTGGCAAATGATCAAATAAGGAAATTGAAGCGAATCAAAGAAAAGAAATAGAAATAAAAAAAACTCTGTATTCCCTCACACAAATGCAATTTCTTAATGATAATATTTTTATTCTACCAAAAAAAAATGTGCTAAACTACTTGTTCTTCCAGTCTTTAGACAATTGTTATAAATTACATGTTATTTATACTTTTCAAGTGGCTAGTAAATAATGCCTTAAAAAGGTTAACACATCAATTTATTTTTTGAATGCTTATAAGAAATCACATGGAATAAATAACTATTTCATAATACCAATCCAAGGGAAAGAAAAACTTAGTTCCTACAAATCGGTAAGGCAAACACAACAAATTTAATTCAAAGAAAAGTTAATGTTTACAAAGGTAAAAGAAAAATCACGCCAAGGTTGAATCTCTTCTCACTCTTGGTTGATCATCCTTTTTACAAGGTAAGTCCTTAATTTACTCTCACAAACTCACACACAAAAAACTCACACTCACATATTTTCCCTAAGCACTCTTCTCTTTTTCTTTGTTGTTTGAACTCCCCTTCCAAATGAAATTCATTAGTTTTAAGCCTTCCTCTTGACATAAATATCAACAAACTGCATAAACTACCTTAAGTGGGCAAGGAGTGCTAGGGGTGTAAGACCCCTCAAGTAGATTAAAGCTGAACTCTTAAGCATTGAGACACATTTTGGTTTAATGGAAGAATTTCATTACAAACTCCAAATTTAAGCGTGCTCCCATAGGAGCACTCAGATGGGTGATCGGTTGGGAAGTTACACCAACGGAGAAAAACTATGAGGTTATGTGACCAAAAGGGGCCAATAAATTGATGGATGACAGTTAAGGTTGTTGCAAAAACCCCTTAAGTAATTTGAAGCCAGAAACTTAAAGATTGAGCCACCTTTTGGCGTAACAGTAGAGTTTCGTTAGAAACTCCAAAGTTATTGACCAAAATTTTTTGTCAAAATTTTCCTTGGCTTATATGCAATCTCTTCACGACATAAGATCTCTCTCTTAGTGTCACTAGATGACTGAATTGAACTTAGATAAGCCACAACTTGAACCTTACTTGGGCTAAAATTTGAGCCAACTCTAATTTAATTTAAAAATAAAATCTAACTGAACAAGAATTTAAATTAACCAATATAATTAAATTTAACTAACCCTAAAATTGTATTAAAAATCAGCATAAACCAAGTACACCCTCAAATTATTATTTTCAACACAAATCATCATAGAGCTTAAAACTACATTCTGAAAGTTGTATGATATTATCACATATAAAGACATGGAACTAGTTTTGACGATGGCTGAATATAATTTTTATGTAAAACTTTTCACTCTAAGTTTTCATGCATGAATAATGCTTCTATCACCCCAAAAGTAACATTTTCTACACAAATGATTGTAGTGATAGAATTTCATCATGTAAGTTGCATTATGCTCATTATCACATATGAAAAAACATGCAAACTAATTTGAAGATACCATTTTTATGTAAAATTTCTTATTTTAAGTTTTCTACATATGAGATAGTCCTAAATTAAAAATTTTCATTGAAGAATTATTTTCAAAACAAACTACATGAGTGCATCAAGATCATGAAAACATTTTAAATGAATCCCTCATGTACAAATTGGACTTTGTTTGGGGATCTGTTATGACTGTATTAAGTTAGATGATAATATTTTATAATAAAAAGCATAATCATGATAATTCATTCAAAATGAACTCAAGTTAAAAAAAACGTCAACCAAATTAAATTTGATCTAAAAATACTAAATCTAATTAATTAGAACTTTATAAAAACCTTTTATCCAAAATAAACCAAAATTTTCTCTGCTAAGGTTGCCTTCACATTTTGACTTTAAATATCATGAGATAGGGTCCATCTTGACCAATTCCAACTTCACTAGTGTGTTTTCCTCATTTTTATAATTTAAATGTACTATGGATAAATTTTTCCTATAACCACCTTTGAAATTTGACATATCCTGAGATACAGATTACCTAAAAAAAATTAGTTTTGCCTTTACATTCCATGTATTTTATCTTATAAATGAGATAAAGGAATATTTTTTGGCCTCAAGCACCATAACTACCAAATTTTGAATTTCTTTCCCTTCCCTTAGATCAAAATTTTGGAGGGAATTTTCCCAATTCATCCAAAACTCCTCCAAATTTATTCTCATATCCTTCTTTAAGTGGACAAAGGTCCTCACCCCCTCATCTTCTCCCTTGACCAGAATTTCCACCATCTATCTTCCTTATTTTATTCTCCTTTGACCGAACTCTTCGCCTCTCCTTCTTTCTTCTTTCTCTTCCACACTTAGCTAAAATCCCTCCCTCCTTTTCCTCTCATTCCCCTGACTGAACCTTATTTCTCTTATCTTCTTCTTCTCCTTTTTTGTTTTCTTCTTCTTCTTCTTCTTCTTCTTCTTCTTCTTCGTTCTTGTCTAGCTAAATTCCAACCTCCTCCTTCTTTCTTGAGGAAAGTAAGGATCTCAAGTAACTTTGAAAAAATTTATCCTAAAATCATTAAAAGCCTCCACTTTAAGTAAAACAACACATTGCTCTCTCTGCTCCTTTTATTTCAACGATATTTATAAGCATTGGTTTGAATCTACTTTACATGAATGATGTGATGTGAATGTCTTCCAGTCCCTCTCCTTTCTACTCTTCCCAACATGGAAAAATTTCAATCTTCTCTTGTTCTCATTCCTGATCTTCCACTATGGCCAAAAATCTTCCTACCATTCCCTCTCATTCCTCTTCATCCCACCATGGACAAAAACCCTTCAACTCCTCCCACTCCTTCCTTTTCTCACTATGCCTGAAATTGCATATTTTCCCCCTCCTTCCTCCTCTTCCACTATGGAAAAAATCTCACCACTTTTCTCTCTCTCTTTTCCTCTTCCACCATGGCCAAAATCTCAGCCACACTCCCTCTTTTTCCTCCTCACTCTAAGGTCAATAATACCCAAACCAACATAACGTCAATTTCCCTCACTCCCATGAAAAAAAATCGTATCACCTCTCCTTCTCTTTTTGACTTCTTTACCATGGTTGAATACCTATCCTCTCTCTCTCTCTCTCCTTTATCCTCACTCCCATGACCAAAAATACCTACACCAAAAGAACATTACTCTCCCTCACTCCCATGGCAAAAAACTTAATCCTAGTTCTTCCTTCTTTTTTTCTTTACTTGGCCCACAAATACCTCCATCCTACGCCCCTCTTGGCTTGGTTATGCTCTTGCTTGACTCATGAAATTTATTTTATTTTCATATGAAAATCATCCATGCAAATTGTGTTATGTGTCTATGAAAATCATCCATGTAAATTACTTTATGTGCTAATGCAAATCATCTACTCAAATTATTTTATATGTTTATGCAAATCATCCATGCAAATTACTTTATGTGCTAATGCAAATCATATATGCAAGTTACTTTATATGCTCATGAAATCCATTTTAAATGGTTTATATACTCATTAAGATCAATGTTAAGTTGTTTATATGCTCATGAAAATCCATTTTAAGTGGTTTATGTGCTTCTAAAAGTCCATGTTTAGTGGTATATGTGCCTGCTTGAAAATCTATGCAAGTTGCTCATATGCATTCTTAAAAAATTCATGCAATTTTAGCTTTATGTGGTTATGAAAATCCATAAAAAAAATTTTCACGTGCTTACTTAACAATTGATGCAATATGTGTCTGTGTAACTTATCCAAAATTTCATGCAATGTGTGCTTATGTGGTCTATCTAAAATTTCATGCAATGTTTGTTTATGGGGCCGATCCAAAATTTCATGCAAGTTGGGTTTCTAACTTATGCAAATTCCATGCAAGTTGGAATTTATTTTTTATACAAAATATTCAAGTTAACTATTATGTCTTATTAAAATTCCATGTAAGTTAGGTTTTATGTTTTTTTACATAATATGAAAATTGGGTTTTATTTTTTATGTAAAAATATGCATGTTGGGTTTTATATTTTATGCAAACTTACTAACATAACCCAACTATAAAAGCTTGACAAGTCACTCCTTAAATACCTAACATATGAGAATGATCAATATCACACATATAAGCACGAAATATTTGTAAGCCACACATCCTAAATGTGCTTTCTACTAAGAAAATAAATCATCCACCTTTATTTTTATTTTTTGAAAAATATGATCACAGTTAGAATTTGCTCGAATCATAAAATTAGAACTTGCTAATTTGCAAGAAACATAGAACCACAACATAGATTTTTTTTTAATGAAAAATAAAACCATGACACAGATTTGAATTAAATATAAAGCCAAACATGAATTTGTTTCTTGAAAAGTAAAACCACAACATGTAATTTTACATGAAACAAATATACAAAATATAGGTTTTTATTTCATGAAATATAAAAGCACAAAATGAGAATTTATATGAAACATAAAGCTACAATATGAATCTTTTTTCTTACGAAATTTACAACAACAAAAAAATTTGCATGTATTTAAAACCACAACGTAGATTTTTTTATTTTTTATGAATCATAAAAAAAACAAAGATTTTTTTGCATGAAACATCAAACCTAAACTTGGATTTTATTTTTATGAAACATAAAACCACGACATGAAAATGTTCATGAAACATAAAACCAAAACAAGGAAATTTTCATGAAATAAAAAACCATAACTTTGTTATTATTATTATTATTATTATTTTCTTAGAACTTAAAACCTCAACATGTATTTTTTGCATGAAATATAAAACAATATCATAATTTTTTTATGAAAAAAAACCCCAAGCATGGATTTTTATGAATTATAAAGCCAAAACATGAATTGATTATGCAACATAGAGCCTAAGCATGATTTTTTCATGAATTTGCTTGAACAATAAGCATACATGAAAATGTGGACATATCGTATAACACATGAAGCATGTAAGTTTATTAACACTTCATTTAAATTTATCAAGACTAGTGACATATATATGCGAAAACATGCCAAACTAATTAAGTCATGCAGTTGTGAATTTGTGGTGAAGGGTAGGAAGTGCATAAAGAGGGCTAGGGTTAGTATTTAGGCTATAAAGTGAGGTGGGTGTGTGTTTGTGTGAGTAGTTGTTCGGTCAAGGGGGAAAAGAGGGAATATGGAGAGTTAGTATTAGGATTAAGGCCATAAGATGTGAGGAGTGTGTGTGTGTGTGTTGGTGTAAGTTAATGTCAGCCAAGGGGAAAATAAGGGAATAGGGAGAGTTAGGGTTAGGATTTAGACCATTATAGGTGAGGTGGGCATGTTGGTGGAGTGAGGATAAGTATGAGGAAGTATAAGTACTAGTGGGAGTGAGGTTATGTGTCAGGAATAATATGTGTGGGTCTGAGTGAGCGTATGTTAATTTAGCCTTATACGAAAGTATGAGGAAGAGAGAGAGAGGATCGATCAAGGAAGAAGATAGAGGGGGATGAAGAGAAAGGGGTGATTGCGACTGTCTTAAATAAGTATTTAATAAGTATGTTCAGTTTAGTCACAAAGTATAATCAGTCTGATAAGAAAGTAGCCAATATATACACAAGTATACATATCACTCAAGTAATACAGGGCTCTGGTGGAGTCTTGGTTATCGATCCCATAGGGAGGAAGCAATTCCTTAAAGCATAGCACAGAAATCCAATATTTAAATTACAATGCACGTACAGTAAATACTAAAGTTTCTACAGTATAATGATGCAAAAGATTCTAAGATCACTAAAGTACTTTCTAAACTTCGAAATAAAGTTAACTACTACTAAACTAAGTTTTGTATTGAAGGGTTCAAATTTGGAGAAAGTGTCCTCCTTCTTACAATGATGTTATGATGAGTAAATGATAACGATTAGTGAAAATTTTGTATTGTGCTAAAAAGGAGCATACACACACTTTACCCTCTTCCGAGTGCTACAAAGTGTATTAGCTAATCCTAGGTTTATTCCATAAATCTGTGGTTAGGCTAGAGGATACTGGCTCTCATACCAGAGCTCCCACTTCCCTTTGCTTGAAGGCTAACTCTCACTTTAGTTTCCAAACACTAGGACTAAATTGGGGATTTTAGTCTATCACCCTAAAATCTCTAATTATATGCCCAATAAGATGTATTTCCTTATTTATTTGAACCCAAACCCTATGAACTACATCACTCATTCATGGAAATTGAATGTAATCTTCACTTTTGTTGTAGAACGCATAGTCCTATCGGATTATATGTTTAACAACATATTTTAACAATTCAATTGGCCAGATCGAAAAGTAAATGAAGTAAGAAGTGAAAAATCATCACAATTTCCTAACATTCACATGACACATCCAATCTAAATCCTTACTTCACCATTTATCATTGTAAGGAGAAAGTTAAAGAAATCTACCTAGAATTCATGAGGAATACATGACAAAACAAGGATTATATACATAAAAGCAAAGTCATATAAACAATAAGAAGTAAATACAATTTATCTCAATTTCTTCCCCAAGAAAATCCTTCAAGTTCCTTTGAATCTCTTTCCCTCTTCACAAAGGCACACAATTCCCTCTTAGAACAGTAAGGAAGAAGCAATCTCTCACTTTACTTCTCCTCCTACAACTCTAAGAGAAAGAATCCCTCACAATACAACACTTTTCACACCAAACCCTAGACTTTAAGCTCTCTACTCATTTTCTCTCTACTTCTCTCCACTCACACAACACTCACTACACACATTACACACTCTCCTTCTTCCGCCAAATTCACTTTGAAATATTCTAGGAATGAATTCCCCAAGAGATGCCTCAAGAATTCCTCCAAAAGTCGTCCAAATACATTGAATCTGACCTCCACCGACATTAGGCATCGTCGGCGCCCATAACATTTTTTAATCTGGTGCTATCTGGATTTGGGCACCGTCGGTGGCCATTCTGGCACCTTCGGCACTAGAATACTATTTTCTGGATTGTACCTTTTTTACTACAAATTTGTTCTTATCCTCTTCTTTTTACTCCAAATGCCTAAAATCATCATACCTGCAACAAAACGTGAAAAATACCTTCATTTAAAGTGGAATATCACCAAAAATGAGTACAAACTATATTTGAAAAATCCAACATATTTTTGGTTCATCAAGGGGCTTAACTAAACTGGTAAAGAGATACATAAAATGGAGAAAAGGGAAAGAAGTGAGAAAAATGATGAGAGGAAAAGGAAGAAGGGAAATCAAATCACATTTTCCATAGAAAAGAAATTTAAATTCATGCTTGTAGAGGAAATTAAATGGGAAATAAAGGAAAAATGTATAGCATGCTTGAATGGAGTAGAAGTGGTTCGATTCATTGATTGAATGAAGTAGAATCTCTTAAATTCCATGGCTAAAAGAGGCAGAGAGAGTATATAGCAATTTTAGTCAAAGGAGGACAGGAAGCGAGAGGAACAGAGGGTTTAACCAAGTCATGAAGAAGAAGAAGAAGAAGAAGAAGAAGAAGAAGAAGAAGAAGAAGAAGAAGGAGGCGGGGGGGGGGAGGAGAGGAAGAGGGGCTTCAAATATGTAGTGATGAGATGATATGAGGAGGATGAGTGGATGACGCTACTTTTTGTGGCAAAAGGTGGAGGGAGTGGTTAGGTTAGAAAGGAAGGAAATATTTAATATTAGGGAGGAAATTTTTAATTTTGGGATGCTTAGAGGCAATTATGGCAAAAATTAGTACCTTAGATTATCTTGAAGAGAAAAATTCAATAAATTTATTAGTGTAATTAATTTTGAATGAGGGGTCTCCATCTCAATATATTTCAATTCAAAGTGACAAAGTTGTTAAGGGTGGTTGGCAGTAGTTATGGCCAAAATTTTATTTAGGCTTCTTTAGTTCCAAAAAACAAAGAAAAAAAAGCAAACATTTGTGAAGTTAGTTTCGGTCAAGGTGGGCTTTATCTCAGGATATTTCAAATGAATATGTAGACATCATAAGAATAGAGATAAAGCTTTGGTGGATTTGGTTGAAACTTTTTAATAGTTTTTTATTGATTAAATTTAGTATTTTTAGTTCACATTTTTTTGGTTGAAGTTTGATCTTGATTTGAGTGTTCTTTTACATGTATTATTAGAATTATGGTTTTTTTATTAATATTATCCTCTAATTTACCGTAGGATTTACATGCCCCAAAAAAAGTTTTATTTGAGCATGGAGTGGTTAACATGAAAGTTTTTAATAATTTGGATGCACTTGCAGAGTTCGTTTTAAAAAATAAAACTTTGTTGAAAAAGTTTTACTTAGGACTATTTTTCATGCATGCATACTCAAAACAAAAATATTTTATGAAAATAGGGTATTCGATCATCATCAAACAAATTTGCATGCTTTTCATATGTGATAATGAACATCATGCAACTTATAAAATAAAATTTTGATATTTGCATTTATCTGTTGTGAAATCGATGATACGACACAATTCATAAATGAGAAACTAAAGTGAAATGCCTTACATAAAAATTTATCCTAAAATCATCATACATATTTTTATGGTCTTTATATATGATAATAGACATAATATAATTTTCAGCATGAAGTTTCATGCTCTACCTATAGAAAAAATGATAATTTTAGTGTGTATATTGATTTTTTCTGTTTTTTAGTTCAATTTTAGGGTTTAGCTAAAGTTGGTAATAATTATGCTAATTTAGTTTTATAATTTTAATTGTTATTTAGTTAAATTTAATTTTTTTGTTACATCAGGGTTAGTTCATGTTTTAGTTAAGGTGGGGGTTCAAGTTATGGCTTTTCATAGATCAATTCAGCCATCTAATGTCACAAGGAGAGGTCATATGTCCGAATGAGATTGGATATAAACAAAGAAAAATGGTAGTTTAAAAATCTATGTCAACAAATGGACCCATGTATGTGTGGTAGACAATGAAATGTACCACACATATATTGGTGTTGACTGAGACAATAAAAAAAGTTCACAAATAAGAGTGTTGATACTTATGATTTGAGGTTTGATTTTATAATATGATATATGGATTGAAATTTTTATTTGTGTGACTCAAGACTTGAAGTTAAAGATTTGTTTTGTGTCTTGCATCGATTGGATCCATAAAAGACTCACTCTAGGGATTTGGGTAAATAAATTCTAAAAGAGTTCAGTTTGAAATATTATGAAGAGAAGTCATTGGGAACTTACTCTCGATCTAAAAAGTAACTTAAAGAAATCTAAGGATGGTTCAAGGAACAACAAAATGTTAAATACTGAGAAGATTAAAATTGTGTTTACTTAAACACATTAGAATGGAAAAAAATGAAATTAACATCGAAGGAAAGAACTGGGTAGGATGGTAAGATTTGGATAGAAAGCACGGGGACTCATATCTATCCTTAGAGTTATTCAAATTGAAATTTGATTTGATTGACCTAAACACCTTAGAATGGAAAGCACAATTACTCACATCTACTTAAAGAGGTGAATAGGGTGATTGTATCTAGATAAAAAGTACAAACTCACATCCAAACAAAGAGCTAATCAAAGGGAAAATTTTATTTAATTCATCTCAACACATTAGAATGAAAATTATAAGGGCTCACATCCAACCAAAGAGATGAAAATGGTTATTAGATTATAATAGAAAACATAGAGACACATTTAACCTGAGAAAAAATTGAAGAAAAATTTGATTTGATTGACCTTGATATCTTAGGATAGAAATCACTTGGACTCAAATCTAACTAAGGAGGTGAACATATTGATTAATTCATGATAAAAAGCACATAGAGACTCATATTTAACTTGAGAGCTAATCGAAGGTAATTTTAATTTGATTGACCTTAATAGATTAAGATGAAAAGCATAGGTACTCACATTCAACTAATGAGGCAAATGGTGATTAGGTTATGATAAAAAACATAAGAAACCACATATAAATTAGAGCTAATAAAAAATAAAGTTATTTTTGACTACCTTAACACATTATGATGGAAACTAGAGGGATTGACATCCAACCAAAAAGGTTAACATGGTGAATAAGTTAGGAAAGAAAACATAGAGACTCACATCTAACCTAAGAGCTAGTCGAAAAAAAATTGATTTGATTAAAATTGAGAATTTAGAATTGAGAATTTGTATTAGGAAATATTGAAATTTGAGATATCATAAATTAAAATTATCTTTTAGATTTGGTTTAATAAAGTTCAATTTTGAGAGTTTTCTAAGTCTTGAGTAGTTGTAAATTTTCCCACTCCTGGGATATTTTTATGTTTTCCCACTCTTAGGGGAATTATGAGTTTTCTCATCTCTGGGGCGATTGTGTGTTTTCTCACTCCTAAGGAATTTGTGAGTTTTCTCACTCCTGGGGCATCTGTAAGTTTTCCTACTCCTGGGACATTTATAAGTTTTACCACTTCGGGCATTTGTGAGTTGTCAAACTCCTAAAATATTTGTGAGTTTTTTAGTTTTATTAGTGATCCACTTTAAAAATACCCATTTTATGCCTTATTTATGATTCAATTCTTAAGGATATTATGCTTTAATAAAAGGTATTTTTATATTTTTGGATGTAGGTGATAAAAAAAGAGTTAAAGAAGGAAAAATGAGGAAAAATGAGCAAACATGAAGCTAAAAGAGCAAAGTTGTTGAAATTGTAGACTTGGCGCCTAGGCGCCAGAATCCGGGGCCTAAGTGTCAGTTTGATACAGACACAGACAAGATTTTTAATGACTTTGGGCAGTTATTTTGACGGTGTTAAGCAGTTATTAGAGCTTATAGAAGACTGAAAGTTACTCATAATATATAGGACATGTGATACAATGCATCTGGACCCAGGGAAACAGTTTGAATCGTGAAGAGGTGTGACCCAAAGTGAAGAGATGCGAAGACCTGGTCAAGGAGTCCGGCGCTTAGGCGCCAGATTCCAGCGCCTAGGCACGACAGTTACCTTCTAGAAGATACATTGTATTTGGACGAATTTTGAAGAGGTACCTTAAGCAACCCCTGGTCAAATTCAGAGCTCTATAAATAGGAACCCATTCTACAGAGAAAATCGTACCCTATAGTCTCTTTCACCCCTTCTAGCATCTTTAGTCCCCAAGCAATATATAGTCATCCAATCATTTTAGGGAGCCACCTTCTTTATTATTTAGTGAGTTTATTTTGAGTGTTAAGTGTGAGATTATTAGTGTTGTTGTTGTTGAAGTCTTTCATCATTGCATCGGAGTCAGTAGGAGTTAGCGGATCACTTGAAGGAACATTCCAGATAAGTATTTGTAACTTGGTTCAAAGTTTTATAAATATGTTTTGTTGTGTGAATTCAATGTGTTCTGAGTAGTTAGTTTTCTTTCTCCTTTCAACTATGAAAAGATAATAAAATAATTAAACTTTGATGGAGAATTTAACTTAAAATATTTATAAAAATTGTGATGATATTAAAACCTGATCTTAGTTTACTTTCTAAACTGGCCATTTAAATTGTTAAATCCTGTTGAAGAATTCTGAAACATATCTGGAGTTGAGTTCTTAACTAGTAGATATCACATGAATCCTTAGATAATCGCAGGCTATACGCTGGTTATTTAAGGTGAAGTGCAAATAAATACGAAGATATGATTTATTGGGCGTAGAATTCATTAGTTTTTAGAGTGACAAACTAAATTCTAATAATTTGGTTTATAGAAAGGGAACGGGTCACTGGTAGGGCCGACCATAGCCACTCTTGGACATCTAGTACTGTGAGCCTAGATTAACCCATTCTACTAATAAAACATCCTGAACCGATCTATAGATTAGTCAATGTTCTTTATGCCTGGATCAAAGGGTAAAAAATAGGAATGCTTCTATTTGACACAATACCATAATCTAAATTCTCCATAAATGGTAATTATTCTAAAAATCTTGGATTAGTTGAAAAGAAGAAAGTTGTTTTATTTATATCTGCATTAATATTTATTTTAGTGTTGCTTACTTACATTTAGTATAAATTTCTGTAAATCTAAAATTAAAACTTTAAAAAGAAAAAAAAATAAAAATTATTTTTAATTTGAAAAATCTAAAAATATTACTTAATATTCTAAAAATCTTTCCTGTGGGATCGATAACTAGGACTCCACTAGTACCCTGTATTACTTGATACGATACGTATACTTTTGTTTGAAATTGTGACTTTTACAAATTATAAAAATCTAAATATAAATTCATAAACTCTTTCATAAGTAAAATCACATCAAGTGTTTGAAGCCGCTGTCAGTGATTAAATCTTATAATAGATGTATCAAATACTTGCATTTGAAAGTATATATAAGCCCCTTTAGGCTAAGTCACGCATCAAGTTTTTGGCGCCGTTGCCGGGGAAGATAGGGAAAATAAGTAAGAAAGTTAAAAAGACAATTTTTATTTTTTTTCAAATTAAATATAATTTATACACTTTTATTTCTTTAAAATAAAAAAATAATAAAATAAAAAAATAATAAAAATAAAAATACAAAAAAGATTTTAATTTTATGCGTAGTTTTGGATCGGAAGGATTATTACATTTTGATTTTGAATTAGAAAGAACAGTTAAAATAATTTAAAAAGGAAAACAAGGTAAACAAATTCAAAAATATCAGGAAATATCTAACTTACATAACAATAATCAAAATCTAATGGAAATCAATGAACAAAATGTTTATAAACCATTCAGGGATTATGCAAATCCTACAGCTGATGAACTTCATATTAGTATTCAAATACTAACTGTACATGCTAATTCTTTTGAGCTTAAACCTTCTATTATTCAAATGGTTCAAAATAATCAATTTGGAGGAACAACTAATGATGATCCAAATTTACACCTTGCTAGTTTTTTAGAACTTTGTGCTACCTTTAAGTATAATAATGTTTCTGATGATGCTATTAGGCTTAGACTCTTTCCTTTTTCCTTAAAAGATAAAGCAAAGATATGGCTTAATTCATTAACAACTTAGTCTATTAAAACTTGGGCAGATATGACACAAAAATTCCTTGTTAAATATTTTCCTCCTTCTAAAACTGTTAAATTAAGAAATGATATAACTTCATTTACACAATTTGATGGAGAAACAATTTATGAAGCTTGGGAAAGATTTAAAGAACTATTAAGAAAATATCCTCATCATGCTTTGCCAGATTGGTTCTTTAATGGCTAAGACAATTGAAGAAGCTTATACTTTAATTAAAGAAATGACTAATAATAATTTTCAATGGCCTTCTGAAAGGGTTAATCCTATAAGAATGGCAAGTATTCAAGATAATGAAGCATTTTCTATTTTAGCATTACAAGTGGCTGCGATATCTAAGAAATTAGATAATTTTACTATTAATATATCCCGTGTAAGTAATGATAATTCTGCAAATATTGATTATTCTCAAACAATGGAAACTTTGCAAGTTATTGCTAGTAAAACTAATAACTCTTATTCTAATTATTATAATCCTGGTTGAAAAAATCATCCTAATTTTAATTGGAATAATGGACATCAGCAATGGAGTAATAATCAAGTTAATCCAAATTAGAACAATCAAAGAAATTCAAACTTTAGACCAACTTACCCTCCTGGTTTTAATAATTAGCAGAAAAGGTTATCTACAGAAGAATTGATCTTGCAACTAAGTAATCAGCTACAAAATCAAAACACTGCTATTCGTAATATTGAGAATCAGATGGGTCAAATTGCTAATTTTATTAATTACAGACATCAAGGAACACTACCTAGCAAGGTCGAAATTAATCCTAAAGAAATTGAGAAAGAACATGAACAAGCAAAAGCTGTACAACTTAGAAGTGGAAAGGAATTAAAAGAAAAAATTCGGAATGAAATTGAAAAAGAGAGAGAGGTAGAAGAAATTGAAAAACCTAAAGATACTTTTTCTCAAGTAAAGATCGATTAGTAATTCCTATTGAAGTGGAAGTTGAAAGACCACCACCACCTTTTCCTCAAAGATTAAAACAACAGAAGCTTGACCATCAATTTTCTAAGTTCTTTGGGATTTTTAAGAAACTTACCATCAACATTCCTTTTGCTGAAGAGTTGGAGCAAATGCCAAGCTATGCAAAATTTATGAAGGATATTTTAAGTAAGAAAAAAAAGTTTGAAGCTTACGAAACTGTTGCATTAAGTGAAGAATGTAGTGCAATAATTCAGAAGAAACTACCTCAGAAACTTAAAGATCCTGAAAGTTTCACTATACCATGTGTTATTGGAGAAAAATTTTATGGAAAAGCCTTATGTGATTTAGGAGCTAGATTAATCTCATGCCATAATCAATCTTTCGAAGGTTAGATTTAGGAGAGATTTCTCCCACCACTGTAAGCCTTCAGTTAGCTGATCGATCTATCACTTATCCTAAAGGAGTTATAGAGGATGTTCTTGTTAAGGTAGATAAATTTATCTTTCATGTGGATTTCATTGTGCTAGATATGGAAGAAGATAAAGAAATGCCTATTATTTTAGGGAGACCTTATCTAGCTACCGGACGTGCTATGATTGACGTGCAAAAAGAAGAATTAACAATGAGAGTTATTGATCAAGAGATAATATTTAATGCTCTAAAATCAATGAGGTGTCCTGATAAAGAAAAATGCTATCGAATGGATATTTTTGATTATATAATTGAAAAACATTATCAAGAAAAATGTAAGGTCATTTCTGAAGATAAAAATGATGAATCTGTCTTATATAATGAGTCATTAGCTAAAGAAATTGAAAAAGTAAATGATGAAAAATTATCTGATAAAAATGTGCATAAAAATATTATATATTTTAGGTTTATCATGGTGGAAACACAAAACTTCACAACCATGCATGATAGAAAGTTTTGTTGGTGTGATAACATGATTTAAATGTTTTAAGTTTTCAAAAATTTATATCTTCTTTTAATAGGGTATAATTTTGGATGTAACTATTTACAACAAAGGAATGACATACAATCGATCATCATTTCGTTGATGGCATAGATAAAGTAGGTTTAGATTTCAACCATTTAGTATTATATTAAATTATATCACCCTATTTTTATTTAAGGGGCTAAACATTAGTTTTCTTAAACTAGCATATTTTATTTACTTGTAAGTTTGATGGACATCATATTATAAGATATAAAAATGATTATAAGAGTTAGTGTAAAAAACAACCCAAATGAAGGTCATAACATGGCTCACCTCTATAGAAGATGGTAGTTGTGGCCCAAATATTGTGAGGATTTACATTTCACTTGATTTATATTAGAGTAAATCAAAAGGGTCATCCCAATGTAGTCATCATTTACAACATCAATACATTTTGTTTTGCAACTATCTGGGATAACACAAGTTTTGATGTCGAGTATGTCTTGCCATTAGGATAAAATTTTAGATGACCAACACAACAATAGGAATTTATGTCATACATTGCACGACACCTGACGATGCTATATGTCAAGTAGTTGAGAGGATTACACTCCATAGCATATGAGATAAACCCTTTGTGCTGCAAACCATCATTAAAAATGCTAGCTTGTGTGATAGATGTTTGAGATAACACATAGATAGATGCATATTTACGTACCTTTTTATTAGAAATTATGTTATTTTTATAGTCATGCTCTTCATAATTCAAAACTGGTGAATAATGTAAACACATATTTAACCAAAATTTATCCTAGTAGATATTTCATTTCATTCCATAGTATTGGCATAAAAATAAATTCAAAACACATATATAAACTACCAACACTCAAAACATCTTAATGATCAACTATCTCTCAATCTCAACGTTTTGCGCACGTTACAGAGGATAGAAAGAAGATTAATTTGACAGAATCATCGAATTGCAAATCTGTAACTTCTGTTGTTCCAGGATTCTACATTTCGAAGCGCATTTCGTGGAACTTCGACATCCACTCCAAAGTCCAAATTTTTGGATTGTTGGGGCGGAGATAAATTCAAGTATTCTGCATCAGCTTGCCGTCGGAGTGAAATCTTTCAAATTTTGAATAATGGTGGCGAAAAACACACAAAATTTTGGATTTTAAATTTAGAGTGGGAAGTGGAATCCATTAGGATTCGTATCAGACAGGTGTTACCTCTCCGACAGTTTATGTGTCGAAGCCATAATTCTCCAGCTTATGTGGCCCAAGCATAAGTTCATTATTGACTTCGTACTAAAGGACGATTGCAGTATTATTGGAGCTGATGCCTTAGCACCTTCAAACTTTAGAGGGATAAATTTTTTTATAACAAAACAATAACTTTAATAAAAAGATGATTCCAGATCTTATTAAAAAATTAACTATTTTAGATTTTAAGTAAAAATATTTTACATTAACTAAAATTTCTTTATCATTTGGCAAAGATTAATCTAAATTTGAATTAAAAATTTAGTAGTCTTAAAAATTGTACTAAAAAAATTGGCCAAAAAACTTCAAATAAGGCTAAATAAAAATACAAAAAAAAAATAATAATAATAGAATAAAAAAATAAAAAAATAAAAGAAACCAAATTTTCTGCCGGAAAAAAAAGTCATGTCACTGTTTTATGCTGCTAGGGGTGTAAACGAACCGAATATGAACGAACAAAGCTCGTGTTAGTGTTTGATTCGTTTGAAATTAAATGTGTTTGAAATGGACTCGTTTTTGAAATTCTTCGTGAAGCTATGTTCGTATTCAGTTTGATTTGTTTGAAATTAGTTTGAAATGTTTGAAGTGTTTGAATTATTCGAATTATTTAAATTGTTTGACTTGTTTAAAATCATTCAAATTTGTTTGTATTGTTTGAATTGTTAAATTGATAATAAATTTTTAGATAAACTTTATAGGATTTAATTTTTTAAAATATGATAAATTTTTAGAGTATATAATTATTTTAAAATATGATAAATTATATATATATATATATATATATATATATATATATATATATATATAATATTTTGAACAACAATGATTGAACATGATTGAACTCATGAATATTTATATTTGGTTCATTTATAAACCAAATAAATTGTTTGTGTTCGATTTCGTTTCATTATCGAACGAGTCGAATATGAACTTCTTGTGAAGTTTGAACACGAATTGTTCGCAAGCAACGAGCTTTTTTGACATCGCTATATGCTGCTACAATTTTCCAAGCTCAGTTAGGTCGGCTGTGGCCACTCGCTTCTAATCGACGAGAAGTCCATTTACGAATTTCCGAAGTAACATTATTCAAGGAAAAAAAAAGGCCGTTCTAAGAAGGTCGCCGATCGTAACCTCCTCAATTCGCTGATAATTCAGACACAATAACTGACACGTGGCATAGCCTGCCTATTAAGCACTATTAATTAAAACTAATTAGTAATCATCATTTAGCTGTCAATTAGCTGCCATAGCAAATAATGTTAAAGTGCTGGAAATCATGGTGGAAACAAGTTTAAAGGATACAACAACTAGACACTTGGTAATATAAACAAGTTGGGAGTCTAATTAATTCAATGAACTTAACAGGCGACGAAGTTACCTGCTGGCAACTTCCTCCCTTCTCCGCCTCCTACCCATCTGTTGTATGCTGCGCTCACTTCCATTTTGTGGCGAGACCGACGCTGATTTCCCCCTTCTACTCTGCATAAAATTTCATATTTTTATCCCACATCCATCCCCCTCAAATCTTCTACCTTCTCATTTCTTTTATTAGTCTTTTGATTGATATGGGCAAGCGTTACATGTCTGATAGCAGAGAGAGAAAAGAAGATGAAGCTTTGACTAGGGAGGATGATGAGGTAATAGCGCGCTGCAGCAGGAATTTACATCACGAGGATGATGGCGATGATCTGATCGATAGTCGACAGCAGCAGCAACAACCATGGGCTTTGTTGGGTCAGAGGAAAGGGAATAATAACAAGGAGAAGGATAAGAAGGAGAACTCCAACTCCAGTAAGAGGAAGATGCAAGAGAAGACTAAGATATTACTCTCGCGTCTCGGCAAATTCGACAAACAGCTTGATGGCACGAAGAATATGCCGGCGTCAATTACTACGTTGCAATCGACTGCTCCTTTCCCTTATAATGGGATAGATTTCGGCGGTAGTCCTCCTTGCAACCCATGTTTACTCAGACATTCAATTCCTCTTCCGTCATCACCCAAACACAAGATAATTCCCGCCGGCGCGAAAACTCCTAGCCCGGCGAACACTGCGAAGCCCAAAATTTCCTCTCATTATGTTTTTGTGAAATCCCTCATTGAGAGGAATGACTTTTACTCTCACGTATGCAATGCCCATTACGACATCTCTAATCCTCAAGCCAAATAGCCCAGCTTATCGCTCTTCTTTTTTTCTCTGGATTTTTTTTTATTTTTTTTTATTTTTTATTTTGTTATATTTCGTTGTTACAATATGTTGGGCGATTTTGTTCATGATTCAGTTTATGATACATGATAACCTCTCCCAAGTGGAAGGTTATTCTCAAATTGTATATTTGCCACATATTATTAGTGAGGTTGAGCAATCAAAGTTGATTTTTACAATATAAATAGATGTACATCCAAAATATGTGAGTATTAAACCTGAGCAAATCTAACAGTTTAAATGAAGAGAGTACAATGAATGAGAGCCATCAACAAAAAATCATGAGGCCCATTTATTATATTGGATGCAACCATCTGAGGAAAAGCCAAAAGTTGACCAGATACAGCTGTCCAACAAAAGCTAAAGCCGATCAGATGAAACTGTCCGAGCCAAATCCGATCGAGATGAAACCGTCCAGCCAAAGCCACAAACAATCAAGCAATGAAATGAACAAAAAGACAGACCAAGTAATCCAGGCATGAATCATTCGGATCGAAGTGAGACAAATAGGATCAAACCAACAACTACAAGAAAGTAGATGCATTAGTAGCCTACCTTCTAGTAGATCCAATCCGAGAAAAGATGCAGTTCTATGATATCACCAACCATCTCATAGATGCGCCTGGGGGTCCTCATTAGAGATTTTTTAATAGCAATGCAACAAAGAGTTCTATAGTCATCTCTTAGGTTCTCCTCGTTGAAGAGAGAGCTACTTATCGGATTACGGTGATTCGACTCTGCTCGATAGTCTAGTATCGCTTTGTCGATAGAAGGCCTCCCAAGAGATCAAAGGTCGACAGCCAGACTAGACCAGCCTATCAACAAGACTGAGAAAGCCTAGATGATGACCAAACTAGTTTACCAACTAAGCTACCCTACTGACTCGAATCCAATCAAGCATAGCCGACGGATTAAGTTGGCTATTCCTAGCTGACCAAACCAGCGGAGCCAAAGGAAAACAGGCTATGTTAACCTGACAAGAGAACAGACGAGCGATATGCATCCTCACAAGTGTTTAAAGGTCGACAACCAGACTAAACTAGCCTATAAACAAGATCGAGAAAGCCTAGACGATGACCAAAATGGTTTACCAACCAAGCAACCCTACTGACCCAAATCCAATCAAGCACAACCGACCGGTAAAGTTGACTATCCATATCTGACCAAAACATCGTAGCCAAATCAAAACAGGCTTTGTTAACCTAACAAGAGAGAAAACTAGCAATATGGATACTTAAAAATACCAACAATATACTAAACAATACCATTAAAGCATTAGAAAAAATGTAACATCCCTACATTATAATATTTTTCCTATAAATATAGAGATTGATACAATTTACTCCTCTCTCTCTCTCTCTCTCTCTCTCTCTCTCTCCCTCTCAACTAATCTCTTGATTTACATTCTACATGTTAGAGAGTGATTCATGGAAAAATTAGGAATCAACATTTTAAAAGTGCAGAGAGCATTGATAATGCCACGAAAAAAAAAGAAGAACAGTGAACGGAGAAGAAATTCACAACAATGAAACCGATAACATAGAGTGTAATAGAGTATGTCAAACATCTGATCCAAGAGCTGATAGATCAAATGATGGATGACATTTGACGCACTGGCTCAAAGAACAAAGTTGTGCCCTGAGAAAAAGGACTGGTGCCTAATGGTCAAAGAACCCCTAGTCCTTGAATAGAGAAGGCGACTGATCCCAGATATTTATGCTTAGTTTTTATATATGAGTTTATACTTTATATTTCCTTTTAATTATATCTCTTTCTTTACATCGATGCCAAAAAATTGATGCCGATGTAAATGAGAGTTTAATTGATATTATTATAAAATGGGATTTTACACAAGTATACGTATCATTATCAAGTAATATAGGGTTTCTGATTAAGCCACAATATCGATCCCACCGATATTGAGGTTAATCACGACGGCTTTCAAGAGAAATTCTAGTCTACAATAATAGGCCCTAGCTTGGAAAGTCAACAAAGGTTTGGTTTTGATTAAATCCTACAATTATCACTAAAACACTACTTCTACTCCTAAACTAAAATACTTAGTGAAAATCAAAAAGTGGGGTTTGGTATACTAAAAGTACCATTTCTCATATAAAGAAATTAGCGACATGTGTAAAAGTAAAACAAGTAACGAGAAAGATTGTGACAAATAGGAGCAATTATATTATTTAGCATTACTATAGATGCTTTAAAGAATATTAGTTAATCTAAAGATTGATTAGTTCTGAAGACGGACTAGGCAGAGAAGAGACTAGCTCTCACTCCAGAGTTCCTTCGTATCCCTCCACCTGAAGGCTAACATCTCGCATCAAAATCTAAAACTATAGACTAAATTAGGGGGCTTTAGCCTATCACTCTGAAGTCCTCTAATTCTAAACCCTTCAATATTTATCTCCCTATTTATTTGCATTCAATTATATAAATTACATTCTCATCCATACAGTCTCATGTGATTCTACCACAGTTGATTGAGACAATGTCATACCGGTTCTTACATGTGCTCACACCGGATTTTAACATGAAGGTTGATCAAGTTTACATGTAAATTAAGAAAAAAAGTAAAATCATCACAATTTATTCTCACTCTACTCAATTCTATATCCTACACATGCATACTAATTCATTATAAGAGGGAAGAGTAAAGAATACTACTCACTACACATGGAGAAACAACAAGAACTTTTCATTGAGCAAGACTTTGAAACCATCCAAAGTACTAGATTCAAATCAAAATAAAATGAAAATACTTATCTTTGATGAACTTAAAACTCTCTTTGTATAACAAAAGCAATCTCCTTACAAACCTCTCCAAGAACATAGTGAAAATAAAAGTAGAAATCTCTCACTCTCTCTCTTTCTCTCTCACCTTGTCACCCCACTTAAGGCTTTTGCCGAAGCCTTCTTCTTCTCTTCTAATTAGTTCAAGAGTTCAAGAGTTATTTATAATTTCCCAAGAGGTGCTTAAGTGTCTCTTCAAAAGTGTCCATATTCAATGAATCTTCCAAAGGGTGTCACAAGTGTCTCTTCAATAATAAATCCTTCTAACTGCCCTAAATCCTTCTAGAAAGTCCATTTTATCATTTCAAATGAATCCCCAAGAGATGCATGAAGCACCACTTCAAAAATTGTTCAAATCTGATGTATATTCTAGAAGATATGTCAAACCGTCACCAGCAGCTAAGAACTAATTTTGGGCGCTTAGCCGCCCTATGGTGGCTCCTAAACACCAATTTTGGGCACTTAGCTGCCCGACACAGGTACATAAGTGTCTGGTTCAGCCCCCATGGCTCGAGTGTGCCCCGATTTGACCCATTTTGCTCCGGTATGTTCCATTTTGATCCATTTTTATTCCTTTTACTCCAATAACTCCAAATTCTTCAATTTTTTGTACCTACAATAAAAAAAAGAAAACATACCTTTAAAGTGAAATATCATTATAAATATAGCATTAAAAATAGTACTTTTTAGGTTTTTTAAATTCCACTAAATTTAAACATTATTTGTCCTCAAGTCATACTACACTATTAAAATAATTTATGTAGATTACAGTTAATGGGTCATCCATTATATTTGCTAAAATTTTGTTCTAAAAATGTGATAGTTCAAATTAGAATAACTTTTAGTGAATCAGACTACCTGATACGCCTAAAAATGTATTATTTTCCTTGGTATATTTTATAATGATATTGCTCTTTAAAAGTATGTTTTCTTGTGTTTTTTGTTGTAGGTACATTAAATTGAAAAATTTAGAGTGATTGGAGAAAAATGAACAAAAATGAAGCAGAAACGGTGTAATTTGGAGCCAAAATGAACAAGGAAGAAAATTCTGACCAGACACATTTTGATATGTTTTTCTCTGCTTAATCTCTTTTACATTTATAACATATTTTTGAATGAAATTACACTTTAAAAGAAGATTGTTTTCATGTCTATCTTGTAGGTATATCTGTTAGGAGCAAAAAACAACTGAGACAGGGTAAAAAAGAGCTGAAACGGAGCCCAAAAGAGCAAAACGGTGGAGCTGCGCGCAAGGTGGCACCTAAGTGCCATCAACGATGAGAAAATTGCGCCTAGGCGCCAGAAAATGGTTAGTGACGGTTTTCAACATATCTTCTAGAATATACATCAGATTTGGATGATTTTTGAAGCATTGCTTTGTGTGTGTCTTTGGGAATTTGTTGGAAATGATGAAAGGGACTTTCTAGAAGGATTTGAGGTGGTTAGGAGGAATTATTTATTGAAGAGCCACTTAAGGAACCCTTTGAAAGATTCATTGAATATGGACACTTTTAAAGAGACACAAACATCTTATGGGACATTATAAAAACACTTTTTACTCACTAGAAAGAAAAAGGAAGAGTGATCAATTGGAAGAGGAAAAGAAGGCTTGGTGAAGAGAAGAAGGCTTGGGCGTGAGCCACAAGTGGGGCGACAATGTGATAAAAAAAGAGAGAGTGTGAGAATTTCTTCTTTTCTTTTCACTTTGTTCATGGAGAGGAATGGAAGGAGATTGTTTTTGCTATACAAGGAGAGTTTGATTTCCATCAAAGACAAGTATTTTCATTAATATTTTGATTTGAATCTATTACTTCTTTGTGTGGTTTTAAAGTCTTGTTCAATAAATAGGTCTTGTTGTTTCTGTATGTGTAGTGAGTAGTATTCTTTACTCTTCTCTCTTACAATAAATTAGTATGCATGTGTAGGATATTGAATTGAGTAGAGTGAGAATATATTGTGATGATTTTACTTTGTTCTTCATTTACATGTAAATTTGATCAACTTGCATGTTAAAATCTATTATGAGAACATGTAAAAATCGGTATGGTATTGTCTCAGTCAATTAATGGTAAAATCACTTGAGATTTAATGGATGAAAATATAGTCCATCTGGTTGAGTGCAAATAAATAAGGAAAAAATACTTTGATGGGTGTAGAATCAGAGGACTTTAGAGTGACAGGCTAAAGCCCCCTAAATTGGTTCTTAGTTTTAAGTCTTAATACTAGATGTTATCCTTCAGGTGAGGGGTCGAGAGGACTCTAGAAGGAGAGCTAGTATCTCCCCTACCTAACCAGTCTTTATGATTCTTAAACTATAAATTAGCCAATGTTCATTATATCTCTTGACAGAGGGTAAGAAATATAATTGCTCCTATTTGCCACAATCTATCTAACTACTTGTTTAAATTTTACACATGTCACTAATTTCATTGCAAGAGGAAGTGTACTTTTAATATATTAAATCCCACTTTCTAATTTTCACTAAGTATTTTAGTTTAGGAGTAGAAGTATTATTGTAGTGATAACTGTAGAACACAATTCATCCTTTAACTCTTCACATCTCACTAACCTTCAATTTCTAATGGAATGAATTTTATATGATTATCCACATGTTATTCATCAAATATGTTCATGCCTCCTACCAAATGGAAACAAACTCAGAAAAAGAAACTAAGATGTCTCCTATAAAACTCAAGTCCAGGGGAGATCGAGTCATAGTGAACTCGTCAATCCAACTACTATAAGAGAATATACAAGTTTAGGCATAATTAGAATTTAAGGAATCACCTCTCTCATGGCACAGACAAAGATTAAATCGAACAACTAACAATCCAAACATCCACCAATCATCAATCAATCTGATCAATCCACACTAAAGCAAACACAATACAACATTAACAATCATAACTCTCAAGCACACTAAATCAAACCACACTGATAACTTTGATTTGCCTCCCATAAAGCACTAGGTTTAACATAGTCAGCCTAGAAAATGATTACTCCTGGATCAAAATTCCATTTAGCTAACCCTTGATCAATCACCCAATCTTTTTTAGATCTAGGGATTCCTACAACATCCTCAAATTGTAATTTTTTCTTTCCGCTCTTCTTTTTCAGATTGATTTATATCATTGTTCCACATATTTTTTTCTAGATCCAATTTTCTTCTAATGATTTTCTTAATTTGCATATTAATATCTTCATTGAAATTTATAAGAAACGGACTTCTATAAAATACTTCAAGGTCTCCCAAATTTTGGATCAATTTCTCTTTAGATAACTCAGATTCTAGATCAAATGCTACTGGGATATTCTTCTGTCTCATGTTAACTTCTAATACTTCTCCTTGGTACTGAGTAAATGGTAGGGGTGGTCTTTCTATATTTAACTTAGTTGAGGATATAAGTTTTATAATTCCATATGAGTTTCTTCTATTGGTCTTTCAATATCCTTATCATCTTTTCTCAACTCAAAGTTATTTTGAAATATATCCTTAAATTCTCTTCCAAGTCCTAGTTTGATAACATTATATTGTTCATCATTCAGTTTTGATTCTTCTTGTGATTGAGTCGAATCTGAAGATATAAAGTCTGGTGGTGTAGATGAATTCCCTAGATATGTAGGCTTTAAAATTGTATGGGAAACATTCATCTTAAGTTCATGAGATTTTTCAACAGATGGAATTAAAAGTTTACTATTTTCGGTAAGGTTCATCATTTGACGTCTCTCCTGAACATGCATACAGTCTTATTTAAACAACGTTTCAACTCATCATGAAAGTCCATTTCAATCTCATCTGTTAACTTCCTTCCAAAACTTTCTTGGAAATGTTCTTTACTTTGATAATCTCATCCATGCAAAAAAAATCATCTTCTTTTTCTCAGATGAATTTTTCATAGTCTTTAACACATCAAAAGTGACTTCCTGGTTATTAAAATTCATAAAAAACTCTCCTTTTTCCACATACATCATAGCTTGTCCAGTAATATGGAAAGTCTCCCCAAAATAATTGTATTTTTTTATCTTCCTCTATATCTAATATAATAAAGTCAATAGGAAAGATAAACTTATCCACTTTAATAGACATGTCTTCTATATCCCCTTTTTAAAAAATGATATATTGATCTACTAACTGAAGGGTTACAGTAGTAGGAGAAATATCGTCTAAACCTAACCTTCTAAATATAGATAGAGGCATCACATTATTGCTCGCTCCTAAATAAAATAAAGCTTTTCCACATAATCTTTCTCCAATTGCATGAGGAATTGTAAAGCTACAATGATCTTTAGGTTCTTGAGGAAACTTTTTCTAAAATATAGCTCTGCACTCCTCACTTATTGCAACTGTCTTGTAATCCCTAAATTTCATTTTCTTGGTTAATATCTCCTTATTAAACTTTGCATAACTTGGCAGTAAGTTTGAAATTCAAAATGAGTAGTTAGGGAAACTAAGGTATAAAATAAAAAGTATAATTATATTAAAATAGGATAAATTTAAATGGTCTGATCCATTTTAAAAATGGTTGACTCAAGCTTAAGATATCTCAAGTTGAAGTGGCTAGGTGGTTATGACAAAAAATTTTTGCTTGTGCTTGCTTGGTAGTGAAAAAGGAAAGGAAGTTGGTGGGATTTTTATTCTATCGCCACCATAGATCTGAATGATTTCTACCAAAATTATCCTATATGACATTCAAAGAATAATATGCTATCTTGAGGGATAAAATGATTATTATAGAATGGATCTATTAACTTGGATGATAAAAATTCCTAAAATTTATGGACATACAATACTAGGCTTTCCCTTACCTTATGATAAGATAAGGTCTATTTTATTCTAACAGCTAGTATCGTAATGAAGAGTCTCTTGTCGACATATTTTTAGATTATGTGTTTTGAAAAGGGGGGTCGCCTAACAGAAATTGTCGGCAAATTTTTAATTTAATTTAAATAAATAATTTGAAAAGTAGTATTTCATTTTGAAAATAATGTTAAATTTGAAAATTTTAAGATATGAAATCAAACCGATCTCACATTCCAAATAGTTTATATAAACGAGCACCGCATCACAAACTGTGTATCTATCTCGAAGAATAGATACATTGTTTGGTGATGGGGCTCGATTAAATAAACTAGAAGATTTGTGACATCCGTTTGGTCTGCGAACCAATTTTATAAGCCGATAAATTCCCCTGCTTAATATGAAAGCATTAAACAGGGTTTATATTACTCAGGTTCTTAAAATTCCCTATAAGGGCAAGCCCCTATAGTTAATTACATCTTAAGTGACGGGAATCACCTAAGAAAACTCTCGATAATAATCGGTAATTCGCTCTCAAGAATTTCAAAGTTTAAGTTTTCAAAGGATTGAATTTTGGAATTTCAATAGGGAGTGGATCAAGTTTGGAACATTTTTTTTTGGGAATTCAAAGGAAGAAAGGTAGGAGAAATCACAGATTCAAAGCAAACTTCGGTAATTTCCCAACTATCCTATTGTGTGGCTTGGATTTAGGTAAGTCCTAATGTTTATTTAATGTTTTGATCTTGCCAATTTTAATTAATTAGGACTTATATTTGCATGACGCAGTCATGCAAATAGCCTCGAAGATGTGAGGGTTTATGTCATATCGGATGACTACCTCGGAATCCTAAAACTGGTTAAGGCTTAATTTGCAATGCAAATGCCTAACAAAAGATTGAGGATTTATGTTGCACTAGGCAAACTACCTCGAAATCCTATGGCTTGGTTATTTAATTCTAGGAAAGTTTTGCTGAAGTAGACTCAGGTTTTGCTGATGACGATGACCGTGCTGCCCACCATGCTCCGAGCTCCTTGTTGTTGTAGAGGTTTAGTTATAGAAGTCATAAATCAGGATATGAGAAAAGTGTTTTGGTTTAGAGAAATTCTTAATTTCCAAGTATTTTTTATGTTTTAAAACAAATCTTAAAGTTGATTATAACAACACCTAGGTTAAGATCCCACGAGTTCCATCCTTCCGGCATCGTTATTTTTATCGGATTCACTTAGTCCAGATGAATTTGCTAAAATCAACTAAATGAGTTCCACACTTTCATTTAGACCGTGGGAAATCCCGTTAACAACACGTAGGTTACATCATCCGAGGTATTCACGATCATCCAACAAGACGTTTTAATTTAGTTGTAGTTGTAGTTTTGTATTCTGTTTGTGATTAAATTTTGAGTTGTTTTATATTTTGAAATGTTGTGGCGGTGAATTTTATCTTGCAATGACTTTTAATTTAGTTTTGGTTTCAGTTTTAGGGACTATCCTAAAGGTGTGGGTTTTCATGCAACGGTTGTTTATCATGCAAGAAAAGTAAGTGCGATGCGATTAAATAAATTGCAATAAGGTAAATTGCAAGAAAGTAAATTGCAATAAAATAAAAGCGTACCTGGAGGGTCTTCCCGTCATCCCAGGCTGCACTTAAACACAATTCAGAATATTTAAGCAAGTTCCTAGGTAAAGCTAAGGGAAGGGTTATGGTTTTCTACTAAATTTCTAATCCTATAGCTAGTCATTTCCTATGACGTCTAGGTTCTTGTGTTTTGGTTTGAGGACGATTTTCTTCATCAAAGAACAATTAAGTTCAGTTGTTCTTATAAACATCCTATCATATTGAGGAAATGCTTAAGAAGAATCTTAAACATCTTTTCAATATTGCTAGAATTGTGTTAAGTCCAAATGAATTTAATTATACAAATGAATTAATCGTCCGAGAATTCAAGTTTTGTTGTTATCTTGCTCAGTGAACTAGGGCATTTGAATATCCTATAAGTGAAGTAACACTTCATTTAACATTCTGTTTAGGAGTTATGACAATAAAAGTTTTCGAGGGCAAATTGGTGTTCAAATGGTTTGTGATTTAACGGGTTTAAATTTGGAATAGTGTTCAAGTTGCTTTTTTTTTATTTTTGAATTTCTTTATGTCTTAGGTGATGTTATTTTTAATTTAATTTAACTTTAATTTAATTTAATTTAATTTGGTTTAATTTTAATTTTAATTTAATTTAATTTGATTTAATTTTAACTTGATTCCATTATCTAATTTAATTTAATTCAATTTAGTTTGATTTGATATTATTTAATTTAATTTAATTTAACTTGATTTAATTTAATTTGATTTAATTTCCTTTAATTTAATTTAATTTGATTTAATTTAATTTAAATTAATCTAAATTTTAATTTAATTTTATTTTTAATTTTAATTTAATTTAATTTAATTTGATTTTAATTTAATTTTAATTTAATTTGATTTAAATTAATTTGATTTAATTTAATATGTTTTAATTTAATTTAATTTTAATTTTAATTTAATTTTATTTTTAATCTTAATTGAAAATTTAAAAGAGTTTAATAATTTAACTTTAATTTAATTTAATGGTTAAGTCTTTTAACATTTTAAATCTTAAATTTGAATTATCATTTTAATTGGGAATTAAATATTCTCGAGATGATTAATTTAGGGATTCTTAAATTAAAGAACAAATCTCTTCCTAATAATATCCCTATTTTAATAATTCCAATTTTATTATTCTTCCAAATTTAATCAATTATTCAATTAAAGTTAATTTTAATTATTTTTAAATTATTTAATAGGTTTCTATCCCTTAATTATTTAAATTTCAATCATCCAAATCAGATTAAGATCAAATATTTTACTCTTTAATTTTATTAAACCTAAAGTTTTAATTAAAGGTTAAAATTTTAATTACCATTTTGCCCTTCAAGCTTAATAATTTCATAACTCACTAAATTGAGCTTAAATGAACTTGAAATTTTTATGTGACTTCACTCATATGCCAATAAAGACATGAGAGGAGAAAATGTGATTTTTCTGTATTTAATTTATTTATGTAATTATTTTTGGTGAAAAATAGGGATTTCCAAGGAAAATTTAATAATATGACCAAGGTAAAGTTTCTGTCCTTAAGAAAATTATGGGACATTCCTAATGACTAGAGGACCACTTGGACCAATTTTGGTGATTTTTTGAATTATATTCTTTTTATTGTAATTATTTTGAGTTTTGGAGTATTAATTAATTTTAAAATAAAATAAAGGTTGAAAAATGAATTTTATATTTTTCAAAAATCTCTCTAATATCAAGGAAATCAGAGAATCATTTTTTACAATTTTCAGATTTTTCTTTGATTTATTAGAATTATTTTAGTGGAAATGCTAAAAAAATACATTTTTTTAATTTTAAAATTACCTTAGGGCTTTAAAATTTAATATCTCATCATATAGGCTTAAGAAAAATATGGGGTTTGTTCCTAAGTGATTAAAATTCAAAATGTGGCATTTTGGTGAATTTTATTATTTTTATGATTTTTATTATTTTTTAATTATTAAAATATTAAAATAATACAAAAAATCAACTTTTTTAGAAAATTGAAATTTTAATTTTCTTAAATTCCCCTAATATTAGAGAGGCTCCAAAACTAATTTGGTGAATTTTTAAAAAGCATTTTGAAAGTTATGAATTTTTAAAGTTCAAATTGACTAAATGGCTTAATCAACCCATTTAGTAGGGCTAACCAAGTCCAATTGACTTCAATTTTTTATGGTGGGTTCCTCTGATCCTAAAGGTCAGTGGAGAATTGATTTCAAGTCAATTTGATGTATGATTAGCTCTAATTAATTAGGGCCTATTTTGGGTGTTTAAGCCAATTAGGGTTATTTTAAATGAATTAACTCAAAACCTATTTTTCCTAGGGTCCTCTAATCATAAGAAACATCACCAAATTTTCCTAGAATTTATTTCACAACATGCTAATTATTGGATTTAAAATACTCAAAACAGTAACATGAATTTGAAAAATCAATAACTTCTCATAGGGATGGCCTCGACTTTGGAAAATTCGGGGAATGTTCCCAAATTCAGAGGCTTCAAAAGCCCTATGGTCTCATGCCATGGTGAATTTCCTATATGCATGGAGAATTAAAACAATGCAGAGGGTAAATAAATCATTAAAAATAAAATACATGATGAAATTAAATGATTTCTTTTCCACATTATTCTCCTCTGTTCACTGAGCAAGAGGGTATTTTTATTTTATTTTTCTAATTTTTCTACACAAAGTTATGGATTTTTGAAGTTTAGGGAATTAAATAAATCAGAAAATCCCTATTTTTCTATTTATCCGAGTCGGCGCCGCGTCAACCTTAACATCTCCGAAGTGCCGCGTGGCGCTTCTCGATTCGACGCCGCCATCCGACTCAGCACTCCAGGGGCCCGCTGTATCGTTCCGTCTCCTCATCCGGCGCGATCCTGACTGTCCCTCCGCGCGTGTATGGAATGAACGACATCTGTTCATCGTCCCCAAGTGTCCTCACCCGAGAGCCGTCCACACTAAAACCTTAAGAACTCACTCATTTCTCAACGGATTTTCGTGTTCTTATGCTCTATGGATTTGTCTTGAAGAGACGAATACATCTATACGGTGATCATGCATTGAAATTAAGGCTTTTGAAATGGAGAATCTCCAGAAGCTCGGGATAAAGAATTAGCTCATACCATTGCTCAGAGAAGTGTGGCTTCAATCTGAGGGTTGTGTCACCTTCGATTGCGTCCCAACAAGCTCCAGATGAAGTCTCCTGGTCTGGTGAATTGCCTAGCTATGAAAGTGACCACAACCGATCACAAAGCTTGGAGGCTGGAACAACTGGGTGGCCTGGAGATGGGGCTTTCAGTGGGAAACTTCTCCTCTTGGTCCAGTGAAGGTGTAGGACCGATCGATTTGAAGATTGGCTCATCTGTGGCAAAGTGTCCTGGTTTTTGGGTGAAATTTCAGTTGAGAAATTGGGTTCTGTTGGTGGGGATTATGGTAAATTGACACTGAGGATCAACTGCTCTAAGTATGGAGTAGGGCCTAGAACAATTTTGGCAGAGTTTCGGTAAGGTTTGTGCAACTCTCTCCCATGGCCATGAGGGGGTCGGGTTTAAATAGAGGTGGCTGGAGAGCCTCACAAGGATGGCCAAGTGTTGGGATCGGCTGCTCTGGGCATGGGAAGAACGACCATGGTGGCCATTGGGCATGGCGCGACTCGGCGAGGAGAATTCCGATGTTGGGCTCACATGTGAGCTCTCGGGCATGGAGTTTTCCGGCGGCTCAGTGGCTGGCCGGCCGGTCTCGAGTCACCATCTTGGCCGATGGGGTCGGGGCTTGACATTAGTGCGATCGATTGAGCATGGACATGTGTAAAGAACTTGGATCAAAATGGCATGGGGATATGGCTAATCTTGGCTAGGTTTGGTCAACCCATTTGTTTGGGCTGGGTTCACCTCCCCATGGCTAGCCTTGAGGTCTGAGAAAATCAGTTAGGCTAGCTGGTCAAAAGGTGGTGATGTCCTTATCCAAGAATATTTGGATTAAATCTTGGTTAAGGGGTATCATGGGTGAGGTTAAATACTTTTAGGAATTAAGGAAAGCTCTCTCCCCTCTTACCCAATGTGGCATGGTGACATGTAAAGAGGCTCTCATGGCTTCCATGTGGCTCATGCATGGCTTCATGGCTCATCTTTGGATTGGGAAAAGTTAAGTCAATTTCATGGAAATGGGTTTAAGAAAATTTTGGTATCTTGATGGGAATTTGTATGGGGTTTAATTTGGAATGGCTTCATGATGAGTTTTGAAACTTAGGGATTGATTTAATTGAAAATATGGTGTAGAACAATTGTCATATGGGTTTTGGATTGATTTTGGCCCTTTGGATTTTGGTGGAGATGTGCTTTAGGAAGGTTTCATGTAGGTGGGCTTTTAAGTTTAAGAATGAACTCATGGATGGGAATTTTGTAGAAGTTTGGGCCAAATGATTGTTGGGTTTGATTTAGAGATATGTCATGAGTGATTTGAAATGAGTTTGGAGTGATTTGGGTTTGAATTGGGTTGGATTTGGGCCTCTTTGGTAAATGGGCCAATGTAGGTCAAATTGGGCTAACTTGGGCCAATGTTGGGCTAGGGTTGAAATTGATGTAAAATAAATGTTGGGAAATGTTTATGGGAGTGTTTCAAAGAGGTTTTGGCTTTGGTTGGGTTTTGATTTTGGGGTTTGGGCTTATTTGGGTTAGGTTTGGGTTTAGGTCAAAATTGGGCTTTTTGGCTTTCGGTTGAATTTGAGTGGGGTTTGGGTCTAAATTTTGGGTAAATCATGTTAATTTTTTGTTTTTAGGGATGTTAAGGAAGGTTTAGAAAAGATTTGGGGTTAATTGGAGTTGAATTGGGTGAGTTTGGGTTAGGTTTGGGTCATGGGTCCAAATTGGGCTTTAAGGCCAAAAGTGAAATTGGATCCAAATATCAATCAAATTGGACTTGGATTTGGTCTAGATTGGTGTTGGGAATGTTTAATTGAAGTTTAGAATTGAATTGGACCAGAATTTGGGTTAATTGGGTAGGTTTGGTTTGACAATGGGTTCACTTAAGGTTAAAATGGGTCAAATTAGGGTTTTTGACAAAAGTAGGGTAAATTGACAAAATTGGCCCATGGTGTAGTTGAACAAAATGAAATTGGGAATATTTGGGATTTTCTGGAATTTTGTAGGAATTTTCTGAATTTTTTGGATTTTGGGTCAAGAGGGGTATTTTGGGTATTTGGAGGGTATTGGGAGGTATTTTTGAAATTTTTGATATTTTTGGCTATGGATGATCAATTTGAGTGGAGAGAAATGTTTAGGAATGATTTTGGGGAATTTTGGGTGATTTGGAAATTTTGGAGGATTTCAAGGGTTTTAGGTAAGCTAGGCGGGTGTAGGGTCCGGGGGTCAAAAATTGAAAATTTGGAGAATTGAAGATTGGGTGAATGTAAGTGGAATGAAATCATTTTGGTTGAGCCATGAAGCCATATCAAGCCCACATGAGCCATGAGAGGACTCATTTGAGGCATCCAATATGTTGTTCCTAACCCTCTTAGCACGAGGGCTTAGGGGTTAAGGACCATCCATGTGAATCACCTTTATGAGTCGGGAGGTCAAGTTGGGTATGGGTGTGGTTTTAGGAGGTGTGTGAAAGTGTAGTGTATAGGTGTAGTGTGTGTGTAAGTCGGCCCTTCACCGGACCGGGCCACCGCATGGCGGTCCCAAGGCCGAAGAGTCCTATAGGAACTCATCCTTTAAAATTCCACATTTGATTTCAACCCTCTAGGTGATTAGGGGTTTACAATCAAGTTTGTGGAGTTTGCAGGGAGTTAAGAAGTGGTTTGAATTTCTAAAAGGTGGGTCCCAATTCCAATCCTCTAAGATAGTCAAAGGAAAAGCCTAAGGCTAGATCCTAAGTACTAAAAAGAAGAAGAAGACCTCATCGAAAATGAGGTCAACAAATGGACCCCCAATAGGTGTGGTGAGCTGACGGAGCACACCGCGCATATTGGTGTTGACCGAAGCGATCAACAAAACCAACACAAAAGTCCAAGTGACAAATTTAGGACAAAGTAGAAGAGTTTCCGCTGGGGAGTGTCAAGTATATCTCTGAGACTGGAGATCCCTGAACTCTCGCTGGGGAAAGGAAAAGGAGGTGAATCCCAAATCACATGACATGGGGGAATTTCAATTTAGATTTTATTTTGTTTTAGTTTAAGTTTTGATGTTGTGAGCTTAGATTTTAGTTTGGAGTTTTAATTTAGATTGAAGTTTTGTTAAGATTAATTTGAAGGTATTTGAACTTGAAATGAAAATTGGAATTTTGTGGTTTTAGATGTAACATCTTCAACCTCAAAAGAAAATTGAATTGATTGGATTGAATCATTACAATGAGGAGAGATCTCAGAGCAATGCGGTATTGGATGTAAAATCCTTAACCTCAAGAGTTTGATTTTGATGTATTTCATTACAGTAGGGAAGGAACCTAAAGCAATGCAGTATCGGATGTAAAATCCTCAACTCCAAAAATTTGAATTTGATGTATTTCATCGTGATAGGGAAAGAACCCTAAAGCAATGCAGTCTCGGATGTAAAATCCTCAACCCCAAAAGTTTGATTTTGATGTACTTCATTGCGATAGGGAAAGAATCCTAAAGCAATGCAGTCTCGGATGTAAAAATCCTCAACCCCAAAAGTTTGATTTTGATGTATTTCATTGCGATATGGAAAGAATTCTAAAGCAATGCGATCTCGGATGTAAAATCCTCGACCCCAAAAGTTTGATTTTGATGTATTTCATTGCGATAGGGAAAGAATCCTAAAGCAATGCGGTCTCGGATGTAAAATCCTCAACCCCAAAAGTTTGATTTTGATGTATTTCATTGCAATAGGGAAAGAATCCTAAAGCAATGCGAGTCTCGGATGTAAAATCCTCGACCCCAAAAGTTTGATTTTGATGTATTTCATTGCGATAGGGAAAGAATCCTAAAGCAATGCAGTCTCGGATGTAAAATCCTCAACCCCAAAAGTTTGAATTTTGATGTATTTCATTGCGATACGGAAAGAATCCTAAAGCAATGCAGTCTCGGATGTAAAATCCTCAACCTTAAAAGTTTGAATTTGATGTATTTCATTGCGATAGGGAAAGAATCCTAAAGCAATGCGATCTCGGATGTAAAATCCTCAACCCTAAAAGTTTGAATTTGATGTATTTCATTGCAATAGGGAAAGAATCCTAAAGCAATGCAGTCTCGGATGTAAAATCCTCAACCCCAAAAGTTTGAATTTGATGTATTTGATATTGCAAAGATTTGCAGTGTTGATTTGAAAAGTTTGGAATTTTGGTATTCTGAGAATCTCATGAAAGTTGTGAAAGATTTTTGTGGAAAGAAATAGATTAGGAGGGAATATGTAGATGCTACATATCCCATTCAAAAGAGTTAATCGAAAGTTGCTGGTTTGGATTGGATACAATTCCTCGCCATCAGATTCGATCCGTGTCAATGGAATCAACCGCTTCCATCCCAGACAAGGGAGAGGGTAGAACGGATTGTGGATTTTTGATTTGGAAGATTGAGTTTGAATCTGACTGAAATTTGATTTGAAATTTGGAAAGATTGAAATTGAAATTTGATTGAGATTTGATTTGAGATTTGGAAAGATTGAATTTGAAATTTGATTGAGATTTGATTTGAGATTTGGAAAGATTGAATTTGAAATTTAATTGAGATTTGATTTGAGATTTGGAAAGATTGAATTTGAAATTTGATTGAGATTTGATTTGAGATTTGGAAAGATTGAATTTGAAATTTGATTAAGATTTGTGCTCATTTTGTTTGTCCTTTAACGATTCAAATTTTATTTTATCGTGAATTTGGAGTTTATCATTTTTTTTTAGATTTTTAAGGAAAGTTTTCTTTTATTTTATTTTTTTTCTGTTCTTTGTTCAAATTTTATTTAACTTTAATGGCGTTTCTCAGTCAACTTGCACAAAAGAGGTGAAGGCCAAAAAATGTGACATGGTCACTTTCATTCCAATCATGTTGAAGATACATCATACAACTCGATCTGGGATACATCTCATACAATCCATGTAGACTCAAAACGGACTATGTATGATCTTTGTCGATCCATCCAAAAAGTATCTGTCAGAAATCCATGTCTGAATAGTGGGGTACATGGTCAATAACATCACCTTCCAAGCCATCCTTGGCAAGGATGCCGTATGGATGTACGTTGGAGATGTGATATTTTCCATGTACCTCACAGCTCGTAAGGCCGGAGGCTCTCTAGCTTCGGGTCTAGCTGGAAGTGGTAAGGTGTTTTCCTATCGTCCATCCTTCTGAAAGTAACTGAGATCCGCTTCACTGGTACTCCTGGTATGCAATGTTTAGCGACATCTGCTCCGTTGCCCTTTAGTACCATGACGGAACCTACCGGTAATGGTATCTTTACTGGCCCTCGGAACTCACTCGGGCTCGCTATCCGGAGGTCGGATCCGAACATGATATTACATTCATTCAGAAAAGAAACTGTGCAGAAAGGTCTGACAAAGTCATGGTGATCTATGTGCGGGAGTATGCAGTCACCCTTCTTGTAAATGTTAATGATGCAACTGTTGGGTATGCAATCTGCTGGCAGTACCCTCCATGTTATCATCCTTTTTACCATCCTTTTGATGACTAATGGCATTGGATCCACCTGGCCATGACGGAGTATTTTTGGTGGGTTTCCCTTCCTGTCTTCTACGAAGTTGTAGCAGCATCCACATTGTATTGTAATTCTACCTTTCCTTGGCATCCATCTCCGGGGTTCTGAGTAAGTGTTTTCTCTTAGGCGGCCTTCTCGGCCCATTCTTTTTAAATCCCGGATGCATTCCACGATTTGTTGTTGCTCATATTCTGAGAACACGTCTGTATGTAGCTCGAGGCCTTCTAGTATATTGATCCTCCTGCCTCTGATTCTCTCGAAGTATTCAAAAGTTTTCTTCTCGACATTCTGCATCCTTTCTAGCTCGTATTCTGGAATAATCTGCAAATGGTGAGGCCTGGTGACGTATTGTGGGATATATGGCTCAATCCCTTCACGTTCTCCTGCATACCTCGGCTCCTCGGGGATGGTGTCCGTCGGGACATCCTCCGGGGTTGCTTCTGCAACAAGGTTATGCATTACTGGTGGCTTTATCTTGTGGTGTAGTAGCCTTCCTTCTTCTAATCTCCTTGAGATTTCCCTGGTTTCTTCTGTCATCCTGGGAGCTGGCGTCCTTGAAGTATACGTACTGGCAGTAGCAACTGCCTCGTCGCGCTGGTCCGCTGCTAGTTTAGTTAACATCTTGCAGATACGGCGATTTTTATTTCTTCGTTGAGTTGCTGTGAGAGTAGCTCTTCGTACTTCTTGAATTTCCGTGGGCGCGGCGGCCGACAAGCCTGCCTTCGCCGTAGCGACTACGGACTTGATTCTCTTGTCTTCTTCGGTGTTTGTTTTCCTTTTCTTCTTCTTGGATTGGTGGCTTGGGCCACCCCCTTTCATTACTTGTCCGACTGGGTAGTTCCTCTCGGTCGGCGGGACCCGGTCACTTTCCTCGTATTGCGAGCTCGCGGTGCGAAGTACGAGTCGATCTCTATTATCGCTCCATCTTTCACCCTCTTTTCATCGAGTGCAAGGCTTACGCCATTTCTAAAGTTCGGGACCCAGCCGGCCGTTCGACATTTCCTGCGAAAAGACAAGGAAAAGGATCGGGGGCTGTACTAAGAACAAGAACATTAAGAAAATGTTTATTTAAGACAGTTTTTTTATTACTTTTATATTTTTAAATTTAACAGGAATGAAGTGGGATAAGATCAGGAAAAAGATTTGATGTGGAAGAGAAAACCAGAAAAACTTTATTATCATGATTTTATTTGTTTTAGCACATTTTTTATTATTTTTGGGTTCGGACCCAGTCATAAGTAATTACTTCACCCGTGCTTCTAGGAATGAAGAATTCATTCCTTCGAAACATCAGGTAGCGTAATACTTTTTCAAGTATCGTCCATTGATCGGAAGCATATGTCATTCTCCTTGGCAATTCACTAGCTGGTAGGAGCCTCCTGAGTATACTGCTTCAACTACAAATGGCCCTTCCCAAGTGGGTTCAAATTTTCCTCCTATCTTGCGGTGTGCAAGGATAGGTCTCTTGAGAACGAGAACTAAGTCACCAACTTTGAAGGTTCTTGGGCGGACCCGGTCTGTCATGGGCTTGAACCATCTTGGCTTGGTATAGTTCTAAATTTGCTTCTGCGCTGCAAGTCTTTTCCCTTCCGGGCTTTCCAATTCTTCTAGTCGTAATTTGGCATTCTCCTCCGTCGTGATTTTGTTTGCAACCGCAATCTCGAGTGAAGGAAAGTCTGGACCTCTAAAGGCAACACTTCCTCGGACCCATACACCGGAGCGTAAGGTGTAGCTTGAGTAGGAGTTACGAAGGTTGTCCGGTAGGCCCATAAGGCTTCTAATAACTTCTCGTGCCAATTTCTCTTATTATCGTCCAAGGTTTTTTTTAAGATTTGAACGAGAGTTTTATTAAAAGCCTCGGCTAGGGCCGTTTGCTCTTGGGTAGTAAATTGTTGAATACCGCCGGTCGATTCCGTGTCTCTCGACAAAATTGTTGATTTGCGTGCTTCCGAATGCTGACCCATTATACGAGATGATCTGCGCGGCACTGCGAAACGGTAGACAACTTGGTTCTTAAAAAGCGTAGCACGTGGTGTGCCTTCACTTCTACGAGTGGAACTCGCCTCTGCCCACTTGGAAAAGTAATGCGTAGCCGCAAGAATGAAGCGATGTCCTTTTGAAGACGGTGGTTCTATTGGACCCACTATATCTGTGCCCCAACATTCAAATGTCCACGACGCAACTGTCGGATGTAGCACATTTGGAGGTTGGTGTAGAACCACTCCGTGCACTTGGCATTGGTGACAGCTCTTGGCGATTTTCATGCGATCGGTCATCATCGAGGGCCGGTAGTACCCTAGTCTTTTAATTTTCATTTTCATCTTTGGGCCCGATCGGTGAGTGCCACGAGTCCCGAATGCGCCTCTTTAACAATTTCACGGGCCTCGGACACGCTTAGGCACCTTAGCCACATTTGATCGAAAGACCTTACGTATAACGTGTTGTTTATTAATGCCTAGGACGGAGTTGTTTTCTTGATCCGATGGGCTAACGACCTATCTTACGGTAGTTTTCCTGTTTGCGGGTAGTTCATTAATGGCGCGTCGCCGATCTTCGTGTTTTCCGTCACCTGTTGCAACTGATTCTTCTTCTTTTTCTGATTTGTGTATTGTGTCTATGTCGAGCTGTGATAGGACCTGACGTCCTTGAACTGACACTTCTACTGACTCATCTTGCAAACAAGCAAATTCTTTTGCGAGACAGGCTAACGCATCTGCTAAAGCATTTTCTTTTACGGGTATTTTGTAGATTGTCACATTCGAATGCTGTTCCAACAAGCTGTATGGCATCTTGGAAGTATTGCTCGAGTCTTGGCTTTAAAATTCTGTATTGTCCGTGATCCGTTGAATGATTAACTGCGAATTCCCATAGATGTTGATGTACGTTATCCCCATTTGAATAGTTAATTCCGGTCCTATTATGAGGGCTTCGTATTCGCTTCGTTGTTTGTACACGCTCCGTCAAGTGGTAGGAGTATCTTAACATCCCCCGCTCCGGTGTTATAAAGATTAATCCGATCCCTGCCTTACCGGCACTATCACTTGCGATTCTTCGTCTTTGTGTGCTGAAGATGCTCCGTCAAAATATAATTCCCAAAGTCGATCATCGGGGTCTTCTAGGCTCATTATTTGTTCGTCTGGCAAGTCGTCATTAAGAGGAGATTCTGCCGGCAAAGGGTGTGCTGCGAGGAAGTCTTCTAAGACTTGTCCCTTTACGGCACGAAGAGGCACGAAAGTTATATCGAATTGCAATAATATCATTGACCATCTGGCAAGTCTCGTGGAAAGCGTTGGACAAGTCATCAAGTATTGCAATGGATTAAATTTCGAGATCAGGTTAACCTTATGAGAAAGCATGTAGTGCCTGAGCTTTTGAGCGGCAAAGATCAGGGCCAAACAATGCTTTTTCGATTGCGGGATACCTTATTTCCGTTGGAAGTAAACGACGGCTTAGGTAGTAAAGAGCATTTTCTTTACCCTCATCATTGACCTGGGCTAACAGGGCTCCGAGAGAGTCGTCTAAAGCCGCGGTATAAAGTATCAGCGGTCTACCCGAGGCTCAGGGTTGCTAAGACGGGAGGTGTCATTAAATATTGCTTAATGTCCTCGAAGGCCTTCGGCATTTCTCTTCCCAAATAAATTTGGCGTCCTTTTTAACTAGTGCCGAGAAAGGTCGACACCTACCCGACAAGTTTGAGATAAAGCTTCGAAGATATGCCAGCTTCCCTTGAAAAGATCGTAGTTGCTTTAAGGTTTTGGGAGGCGGCATTTCTAAGATAGCTTTAATCTTTTCCGGGTCGATTTCAATTCCACGATGTTGGACAACGAATCCTAAGAATTTCCCGGAGGTGACGCCAAAGGCGCATTTTAAGGGATTCATCTTAAGGTTAAATTGTCTTAATCGTTCGAAAACAATTCTCAAATTATATAGGTGGTTGTCCTTTACTTTGCTTTTGATGACCACATCGTCCACGTAGCATTCGACTTGATTGTGGATGAGATCATCAAAAATTCTTGTCATCGCTCTACGGTATGTTGCTCCTCGCATTCTTCGGTCCGAATGACATCACCTTGTGTAGCAATATACTCCGATCGGCGTTCGAATGCCGTAAGCTTTTCATCTTACGGAGCCATTTTTATCCGGTTGTATCCCGAAGATCCATCCATGAATGAGAATATTTCATGTGTCGAAGTAATGTCGATCATTAGTTACGGGATCGGTAGAGGGAATTCATCCTTTGGACATGCCTTGTTTAAATCTCTGAAGTCCACACAAATTCTGATCTGACCATTCTTCTTTCTGACTGACACCACATTGGCTAACCAAATCGGGTATTGTTCTTCACGGACAAATTTGGCGTCTATTAGCTTTTAAACTTCGACTATGACTTGTTGTTCGATTTCTAGACGCATTCTTCTGGGACCTTGTCTGACTGGGACAGAAGTAGGATCCACTCCTAGCTTATGGACTACGACTTCTGGAGCTAATCCTGGCATCTCATCGTAGCTCTAAGCAAAACAGTCTTTAAATTCCATTAATAACTTGATTATTTTTTCGGAGTCTTCTTTATTGAGTAAGGAGCTAACAAAAGGTAGGTCTAGGCTCTTTGCTAGTACCTAAGTTAACTTCCGTTAACTCATCTATTGTAGATTTGATCTCTTCTTTGAACTCTGGTGGAGCGTTTCCAATTTGTAAATCTTCAAATTCTTTTGTAGTTTCCATACAGTTTTCATTAGACTCGCAAGTGACAACCAAGCAAAGTTCAGTATCGTCAACTGATCCTACTGTGCTGAATCCAAGACCATGCTTTGAATTGGGTCGACGACCAGAGTTATTCCATAATTTTTCAAAATGTTGTGATTGACCTTTTGTCCATTGTCAAGGTAAGAAACCATGCTGAATTAAATTTTGAACACAGGTAGAGTACCACTCAAAAGGTAATTCCATTAATTCGATGAAGTGACATCTTCAAATTGTACATTATTTTCAGTTTTGGAGAAAGGAGCACCACGGTAGAATTTGATGGGCTTTGCACCGCCGCTAAGTACCTCTTTGACCACCATACCCTCGATCTTATTAGAATGGATCGGGGTCAGGGTCATAGTATGTACATAGTGGTTAATCTTCTCGTACATCGATTTATATTCTTCATTCTTTTCATCTTCGAGCGGGATCCTGAATTGCGGCTTCTTCCGACTTATTGTCGCTGCTTCTTACTTGATTTCTTTTTCTTCTTCAGAACTGTCTTCCCAATCAACATTGATGGCTGGTTTCCTCTGTCCAACTGTCCTAACATCTCTGCCACGACCTCGTCCCCGGCCTCGACCTCGGATGCTAGTTGTGGAGAAACCTTCACCATCTCGCCGTAAGGGGGTGGTGAGTGACTGTTGGACTAGAACTTCAGGTTCTTCGTCATCCCGAATTTCCTTTGCTTCATTTGTTATGGTATCTCTGGAAAAGGTTGTTTTCTTCGGAGGTGCGTAATAAGCTGCATCTTCATGGATTCCAATTTTATGTACGGAGAATGGTTGTAAGTCACCTTTGATGCACTGTTCCCCTCCATCGTAGTATTTGATGCACTCGATGTAGAGATGATGGTACCATCCGGTTTTCATGTATCCATGGTCGGCCCGATAGAGCGTTGAACGACGTTTCGAATCAATTATGTGAAATTTTACGGTTGTCTTTGCCAAGTCACCGGTCTTCATTAGCGGCGTTATTGATCCGAGGGCTCTTTCTCCTTTCTGGTTGAATCCTCTTAATAACATTTTGTCTGCTTCGAGCTCGTGAGCTTCAATTTCCAAATATGCTAGTGTTCGAAGACTTATTATATTGATTGATGCTCCTGGATCCACCAATACTCTGGAGAGCGTAAACTTTCCAATTGTAACTGAAATGTATAACGGTCAGTTGTGGTCTGCTGTTCCAAGTAGTAGGTCATTGTCCATGAAGGTGACACCTCGCTGTTCTTTTAACAAGTAAACCTTATCTAAGGAATCTCCGGCCATTTGAGCTAAGCAAATTTCTGGATCAAGTAAGGCCTTGATCAGAGCTTCCCTCATCTCCTTTGATAAGATGAGAGCGTCGTAGATGCTCAGTTTGACCGGTATTTTACTAAGATGGGCTAGCACGTTGTAGTCCACTTTATTTCCATGTGTCTCGGCTTCTTCTCGAATGGGTATTTCTTCTGCCAGGGTTGGTTCTTCCTGAACAACCACCTACTTTCCTTTGTCCTTTGGACCCATTCTCGGAGGTAGAACTCTTCCACTTCTTAAGTTGACTTCTGTAATTTCTCTTGAATCTAGTATTGAGTTTGCTGGTGTTTCCTCCTGAATCAGAATGACAGGTTCTTTTGGATTAGCTTCAGAGTCTGAAGGCTCTAACTCTATTGTGACTGGAGCTCCTCGAAATTTGCAAATAGACTCGTTGCTTGTTGAACTCTTGTAGCCTCCTTGATGGATGTCTTCTTCGTCATTGTGATCGTCGAGATTGTGTATGATTTGAGAATTGTCATTGTATCGAAATTGATGTCCGGATTGTCGCTAGTTACGTAATCGTTAGAAACAGTCAAAACGTAGCCAACACTATAACCCTTATCATTATAAGATCCCACCGGAGTGGGCAGATAATCATACAGAGTCAGAGGTTCGAGGGATTTCTCCCCCGAATCAGAAACAACTATCCTAGGATAAGCAGCCCCTAGTTTAGCCTTAAGAGCCTCGGTCTTCTCTTCTTCGTTGATTTTCTTCTTCTCTTCAATCGTCTCTTGTTGAGGTGGTTCTTCTATCGCAAGTGACAGTGTCGGCTTCACAGGTTTCGAACTCTGAATTGAGGCTCACACCGAAGCGGTTTGGATGTCATCTAAAATCTTCTTCGAAGACTTTGTCCAAGCGGTAGTCAATCCATCGTCAGTCGCATAGGGATCTATCGGAACAATGAGATCAGTCGAGACAACATTGACGGAACCTCCTTTCTGGGGTTCCTTCATGTATTCCTTCGGGATCATTATATTCCCTTTCCGAAGATTGTCGTTGAGCCAACTTTTGAAGGTAATGCAATCTTTTATCTTGTGCCCAAGCATCCGGTGGTAAGGGCAAAAGTTGGGATCACCTTTCTTGTCGACTTCTTCCGGTCTCTTAGGCTCCGGCGGTTAGAAATGCGGAGTCTTCATCGGATCGCGGAACATTTTCAAGCTTCGCCTCATTCTTGAAAGGATACTCCCCGCTCGGAAGCTCCCTTAATGTACGTTGCGGACGAGGCGGTTGTTCATCTTGTTGAGATGACCGATAGCTGGGTCGGAGTTGTTGATAATTCCGTCGAGGTTGCTTGCGGCTCGTTCGACGATATTTGTATCGGTTGCTTGCCTTTGTCGACTCGCCGCAACGATCCGGACTTCTTTTCAAAAGTTTTCACGAGCTTCGTTTGTCTGTTTTGTCGGTGAAACTTAATTGCTTCGCCTCCTCTTGCAAGCTTTCGACCTTGCTTAACAACTTCTCAAAAGTCTTAATAGTAAATCCCTTGAGGAGAAGTGCTATCGGGCCGTGAATGCTCTTAAGTAAAATGCCGATCGCATCGTTGTTCTTATGAATCGTGGCTCACACTTCTTACTTAGATTCCTCCATCGAAGTATGTAGTCTACCAAAGTTTCGTTCGGCTTCTACTTCTCTACCACTAAATCACCTATAGTGATGTGGTGCTGAGCTCCAGCAAATCGCTTGATGAAGAGGTTCTCTAGTTCTGAAAATGTCTTCACCGAACCGTTCGGTAATTCCGCATACCAATCAAAGGCGATCCACGACGTGTCGACGACAAATTGTCGGAAGAGTAAAGCATCACTTCCGCCGGCATTGCAACAATCGGCACGAAAATGTGCAACATCTTGCCGAGGGTTTCCGGTTCCATCAAAGGTCTTGAACAGAGGTGGTACAAAGCCTTTCGGATATTGGACAGTGTCGAATTCTTCTGGGTAAGGTCTACCCGTCCGAATGGATGTCCCGCTCTTTGATTGTGCCAAGGCTTCTCGCAGCTGCTGTTCCACCATGTTCTTAATATCCTTTTCCGGAATCATGCTTTATGTTGCATCTTACTTTAATTGATCATCCCCGTTGACGGACGTAATCTCCTTTCCTCCGTTTACAATGTGAATGACCTCTGGGGGTGTCTCTCTTTGGAGTTGCACTTGACTCTGGAGATTGGCTAGGGCTACAGCCATCTCTTCCATCCTTTTTGCCATTTGGGCGATCGTATCATCTTTCTCTTGAAGCTGCCTCCTCATTACTTCGGTTCCTCTCTTCTGCGAGCTGCAGGGGGCACCTTGTGAAGGCCGACGAAGCTCGTGTATCAACCATGTTAATTTCTGAATATTCATCATCCATGAACTCTGACGAGTCAATCTCATCTCCGAATTTTTCTTCTCTCTCCCTTGCTAATCGTCGAATATCAGTCCTTAACTTTTCCATAGCATCTTCTAGTGGTCCTTTTCGTGCATCCTTGCGGTTGTCATGTGATAACCTGTCGGGTTTCCTTCTCAAGAGTCCCCTTCTATTGCAGTAGCACTTTCTTCGGATTCAAGTCTCCCGACGAGACTTTCCTTCTCGTGTTGTTGTTTCAATCTTAATTGTCCAAGTAGTGGGACGCCATACCATCCTTCTAGCAGCGGAAGGTCTAGGACCGGATGGTCCGTCGGCCCAAATGCTTGGAAGGTGGTATCCTCCCTAATCGCGTAGTCCCGAAACAACGACGAGCGGACTAGCTTTCATCCTCTTATTTGGCTTTTCACGCAACGATAACGGGTTCTACTCGCGGCCCAAGACGGGATTTGGACTAGCACCCGCCCTATCCTTCTTAAAATTTCTGATACAGGGCACCTTTCCTTCTTCGCTAACTTCTCTATCAAAGTTTGCAGTCGAGCAAATGGCGTAGTTCTAGCCTTTTCTTACGGCTATCATTGTAATATATGGGTTGAGGCAATGCGGCAGCAATCTTGCGAACATTTTCTTCATCCTCTGCGGTGGAGAGGGGATGGAACCTGCTTCCTCCCAAAAGTGGTATGTATTCAGGCAGCGGTGTATACTCAGGCAGTTCTGGGATTTTCTCCAGGAAAGCAACTTCAGCAGCTCTGGCTTCTCTAGCGATCCTTCTACTTTTGTTCCTTCTCTGAGTCCGTGTCAGTGATGGAATTCTCGAGCGTGACCCGATTTCAAAAACAGAAGGTCTCACAGGAAGGTTTGTACCCTCCACGGTAACAGGTTCACCATAGTTCTGGATTTCCTTCCCCTTTAATTTGGCAGAAGTCGGGGTAGGTGCAGAGACAACTAGACCGAGTGGGGTAGCAACAACGGTCCTTCGTGGACGGCAGTACTCCTCTCGGTTGGAATCTTTTGCGGAGGAGGGAATTCGTGAGTTGACTTGAGGTTGAACTCAATCAACGGCTTCTTAGTTTCTGGTACTTTGCTTGTGAGTGAAAAGAGAGTGACGTCGGGGATTTTAATGTCGGTGTCCCCGAATCCTTGTCCGAATTGAATAATTCCATTATCAGGCAGTTCGTCCTTGAACACGGCCAGGTCGAGTCCGTTGACGAAGGAGAAGATCGGCTTTGGGGCTTCCATTTCGCGAGGCGATTCCAAGTGTTAGTCCCTGAATCGTGCTTCTTCTTATCGTACAACTTATGACGAAAAGAAAGAGTCCGAACACATTTCTGTTTATCTTAGTGTATTTGTGGTATTAAAAGAAAATTGTTTTTTCGAAAAGATTTGTTTGTTAGGAAGGAGAATTATTAAAAAGAATGAGAGTTGTAGGAAGAGTAAAAGGAATTGATTAAGAACTGAAAAAAGGAAGAGAAAGTCTTGTAGAAACTTCTCGACCCGCAAGACCGCTCCTAAACTAATACCTATTGGGGGTCCACCCCACCTCGGAAATGAGGTAAAAGGATCTCGGAACCTCTCTGTTTAGGGGTGTCTAAACAGTGGCTCCTAAATCCGAGAGAATGTTGGCTATACTTGTTCAAGGTAGAAATGAACATAGTATTCCAACGGAAAGAAGGGTAGTTTGATCCACTAGGAACATGGATACACTACCGATTTATGAAAGCAAAACCATCTGATCAAAATGGAGAGAGGAACTAGTCCCCAGCAGAGTCGCCAGAAATTGTCGGCGAATTTTTAATTTAATTTAAATAAATAATTTGAAAAGTAGTATTTGATTTTGAAAATAATGTTAAATTTGAAAAATTTAAGATATGAAATCAAACCGATCTCACATTCCAAATAGTTTATATAAACGAGCACCGCATCACAAACTGTGTATCTATCTCGAAGAATAGACACATTGTTTGGTGATGGGGCTCGATTAAATAAACTAGAAGATTTGTGACATCCGTTTGGTCTGCGAACCAATTTTATAAGCCGACAAATTCCCTCGCTTAATATGAAAGCATTAAACGGGGTTTATATTACTCGGGTTCTTAAAATTCCCTATAAGGGCAAGCCCCTATAGTTAATTACATCTTAAGTGATAGGAATCACCTAAGAAAACTCTCGATAATAATCAGTAATTCTGCTCTCAAGAATTTCAAAGTTTAAGTTTTCAAAGGATTGAATTTTGGAATTTCAATAGGGAGTGGATCAAATTTGGAACATTTTGTTTTGGGAATTCAAAGGAAGAAAGGTAGGAGAAATCACAGATTCGAAGCGAACTTCGGTAATTTCCCAACTATCCTATTGTGTGGCTTGGATTTAGGAAAGTCCTAATGTTTATTTAATGTTTTGATCTTGCCAATTTTAATTAATTAGGACTTATATTTGCATGATGCAGTCATGCAAATAGCCTCGAAGATGTGAGGGTTTATGTCATATCGGATGACTACCTCGGAATCCTAAAACTGGTTAAGGCTTAATTTGCAATGCAAATGCCTAACAAAAGATTGAGGATTTATGTTGCACTAGGCAAACTACCTCGAAATCCTATGGCTTGGTTATTTAATTCTAGGAAAGTTTTGTTGAAGTAGACTCGAGTTTTGCTGATGACGATGGCCGTGCTGCCCACCATGCTCCGAGCTCCTTGTTTTTGCAGAGGTTTAGTTATAGAAGTCATAAATCAGGATATGAGAAAAGTGTTTTGGTTTAGAGAAATTCTTAATTTCCAAGTATTTTTTATGTTTTAAAACAAATCTTAAAGTTGATTATAACAACACCGGTTAAGATCCCACGGTTCCATCCTTCCGGCATCGTTATTTTTATCGGATTCACTTAGTCCAGATGAATTTGCTAAACTCAACTAAATGAGTTCCACACTTTCATTTAGACCGTGGGAAATCCCGTTAGCAACACGTAGGTTACATCATCCGAGGTATTCCCGATCATCCAACAAGACGTTTTAATTTAGTTGTAGTTGTAGTTTTGTATTCTGTTTGTGATTAAATTTTGAGTTGTTTTATATTTTGAAATGTTGTGGCGGTGAATTTTATCTTGCAATGACTTTTAATTTAGTTTTGGTTTCGGTTTTAGGGACTATTCTAAAGGTATGGGTTTTCATGCAACGGTTGTTTATCATGCAAGAAAAGTAAGTGCGATGCGATTAAATAAATTGCAATAAGGTAAATTGCAAGAAAGTAAATTGCAATAAAATAAAAGCGTACACTGGAGGTCTTCCCGTCATCCCAGTGTCGCATTTAAACACAATTCGGAATATTTAAGCAAGTTCCTAGGTAAAGCTAAGGGAAGGGTTATGGTTTTCTACCAAATTCCTAATCCTATAGCTAGTCATTTCCAATGACGTCTAGGTTCTTGTGTTTTGGTTTGAGGACGATTTTCTTCATCAAAGAACAATTAAGTTCAGTTATTCTTATAAACATCCTATCATATTGAGGAAATGCTTAAGAAGAATCTTAAACATCTTTTCAATATTGCTAGAATTTAATTCCACTTATCCTCTTAAGTTTAAGAGTTAAGTATTTTTAAGTGATTTATTTAGGGATTTTTAAATTAAAGAATTAATATCCTCTTAAGTTATATCCCCATTTCAATAATCCAATTTCAATTAATCTTCCAAAATTTAAATCATTTAATTAATTAAAGTTTCATTTTTGGTTTATTAAAGTGATTAATTGGTTCCTACACTTTGATTTCCCAAAGTTTCAATCATCTAAGAGAAAATTAAAATCAAATATTTTACCCCCATTTTGATTAAACCTGAAGTTTTAATTAGGGGTTAAAATCTTTTAATTACCTTTATGCCCCTTTAAGCCTATTTATTTTATAACTCATTAAATTAAGCTTAAATGAACTTAAAATTTTTTTGCCACTTCACTCACATGTCAATTAAGATGTTAGAGGGGAAAATGTGATTTTTCTGAATTTAATTTATTTATATAATTATTTTTAATGAAAAATAGGGGTTTTCAAATAAAATTCACCAACATGACCAAGGTAAAGTTTCTATCCTTAAAAAAATTATGGAATGTTCCTAATGACTAGAGGACCACTTAGAACAATTTTGGTGATTTTTTTAATTGTATTTTATTTATTATAATAATTTTAAGTTTTGGAGTGTTAACTAATTATAAAATAAAATAAAAGTTGAAAAATGAATTTTATATTTTTCAAAAATCTCTCTGACCTCAAGAAAGTCAGAGAAACAAATTTTACATTTTTATGATTTTTCTTTGATTTATTAGGATTAATTTAGTGGGAAGGCTAGAAAATACATTTTTTTTAAATTCAATAATTGTTTTAAGGCTTTAAAATTAAATATCTTAACCTAGAGACTTAGGAAAAATATTTGATTGGTTCCTAAGTGATTAGAGGACCAAATATGACATTTTTATGATTTTTATTATTTTTTTGATTTTTATTATTTTTGTGATTTTTATTATTTTTGTGATTTTTATTATTTTTTAATTATTAAAAATATTAAAATATGCTTAAAAATGAAAATTTTTAGAAAATTCCAATTTTATTTTTTTTAAACTCCTTTGATATCAGAGAAGCCCAAAATCAATTTGGTGAATTTTTGAAATGTATTTTTGGAGGTATGAATTTTAAAAGTTTAATTTTGATTATGTGGTTTAATTAATCCATTTAGTGGGGTTAAACATTTCCAATTGACTTCAAATTTTTATGCAAGGTTCCCCTGATCCTAAAGATCATTGAAGAATTATTTTTAAGTTATTTTAATGTGTGATTAACTCTAATTAGTTAATGTTCAATTTTGAGTATTTATGCCAATTAGGGTTATTCTTAATGAATTAACTCAAACCATAATTATCCTAGGGTCCTCTGGTCCTAAGGAACTTCACCAAATTTTTCTAGAATTTTCTAAGCAACATGCTAATTTTTTGGAATTAAAATGTCAAAAACAGTGACATAAACTTGAAAAATAAATAACTTGCCACAGGGATAGCCTCTGGCCTTAGAAAATTCAGGGAATGTTCCCAAGATCAGAGGCTACAAAAGCTCTATGGTCTCATGCCATGGTGAATTGTATACATGCATGGAGAATTAAAATCTCAAAATAGTATTAAATTAATTAAAAATAAAATACTTAACAAAATAGATCAATTCCTTTTCCACATTATTCTCCTCTGTTTACTGAGCAAGAGGGTATTTTTCTTTTATTTTTATGATTTTTCTATGCAAAGATATCAATTTTTGAAGTTTTTGGTATTTAAATAAATAAGAAAAATCAGATTTTCCTACTTATCCACGTTGGCGCCAACTCAACCTACGGCGGATCGAACTCTATGTGTCGCTCCCTGATTCAGCGCTGCCATCTGACTCAGCAGCCACGAAGCCCGCGGTTCATGTCCTGTTGATTCGTCCGGCGCGATCCCAACCATTCACCTGAATACACAAACCATCTAATGGTCCCTGGTTATCATCTACGACTGGTGCGTCCCGTGAGCCGTCCACCTTCTAACCCTACGATCTCGCTCGATACTCAATGGATTTTTTAGTTCTTATGCTCTATGGATTTGTCTTGAGAAGACGAACACATCCATATGATTAACATGCATTGAAATTGACTTGAATGAAATGAAGAATCGCTGGAAGCTCGGGAGGAAGAAGAGGGCAATACCTTGGTTCTGAGAAGTGAAGCTTCTCTCAGAGAGGCTCGGCATGTTTATTGAAGTCCAAGGAAGCTAGGGATGAAGCCTGGAGCTGTGGTGAATTGCCTGGGCTTGACTTCCACCAGGCCCGATCACAAAGCTTGGAGGCTGGAACAACTGGGTGGCCTGGAGAGGGGGCTTTCACTGGGGAACTCCTTCTCTACCTCTGGTGAAGGTATGGGAAGAGTTAATTTAGATTTGGTGAAGTTTCAGAGAGTGTCCTGTTTTTGGTCTGATTTTCAGCTGAGAAATTGGGCTCAGCTGGGGGGATTCAGGTCAGGAGTACAGTGGGGATGAGCTTCTCTTGGCTAGGAGGAGCTCTGGAAATAATTTGGAGGGCTTTTGTTGAGAAAAGTTTCAACACCTCTCTCATGGCCGAGAGGTGGTGCTTAAATGGCCAGGGCCATTCAGCAGGGTTTGGGTTCAATTGAGGGGTTAATTCAGTTGCTTAGGTGGAGGGCAGAGAAGCTCCAATGTTTAATTTAGCTGAGGTGGCCAATTGGTGGAGTTTGGGCGCATTTAGGTGGGTGGTGGCTCTCGGTTTTGACCCCCTCCGGCAGCTAGGCCGGCCAGCAAGGACAGGGGAGCTGGCCCCTAAGGTCAGGTGAGTCATGGAGAGGTTTAATGGTGATTAGCAGTTGTGGGGATGTTTTGGGGTAAGGCAAAAGAGGATTTATCCACTTAAGGGAAGAGATCCCTTAAAATGGGGAACCCTTGGTCCATGGCTCACTTAGCTTGGGCTAGGTGGATCTAGGGTGGTTCCTAGGGTTCACTTGGTGGCCGTGGAAAGGTTGGTTTAGCCACACTTGGTTCAATTCTGTTTGATTAGGCCATAGGTTCAAATTGGCTCACATGGGTTTGGGTTAGGCTAACTTGGGTTTGGGTTTGATTTAGGTCCAAGTGTCTTGAGCAACATTATAGAAATGATTTCCCTGAAAAACTTTCATGAAGACATGGAATGGTTTTGAGTTCAATTGGAAGGTTAATTTGGTGGATTTTGGTATTTTGGTTAATTTAGGCAAGGTTGAATCAACTTGGGTCCAAGTTGGGTTAAGGTGGGGTTTACACCCAATTGACAGTTTCAAATGGTCTAGGGTAATGTATTGAAGATTTTCCAACATCAATTGGGAAGAAATTTTAGGGTTTGGCTAATCAATTTGGTAGGTTTAGGGCATGGATTCACTTTAGGCTAAAAAGGGGGATTTTGAATTTCAAATGGAATTGAACTCAAATATGAATCAAATTGGGCTTGGATTTACTTTAGATTGATAGTAATGATGTTGAATTGAAGTTTAGAATTGAAATTAGGAAAAATTGAGGACAATTGGGTTGGTTTGGTTTGACATTGGGTCCATTTAGGTTAAAAATGGGTCAATTTTGGGATTTTGATAAAAGTGGGTTATTTTGGCAAAATTGGGCTGTGGTGTAGTTAAACAAAATGAAATTGGGAAGATTTGGGATTTTTTTGAATTTTCTGGAAATTTTGTGTTATTTTTGGAAGTTTTGGAAAATTTGGGGCAATTAAGTAATTTTAGGTAGGTTTGAAGGACCCAATATCAAAACTAGGCATTTTGGCAAAAGTTGAATTTTGATCATGATAAAGCTTAAAGTGAGCCATGGACCAAGAAATGTCCACCCTGAACATCTCATGGGTTGTTCCCAACCCTCTTAGTCAAAGAGCTAGGGGTTTGGACTTAGCCACATGAGTGCTCCAATGAAACAGGGGGAGAATTGGGTAAGGATGGTGTGTGTGAGAGTGCAGTGTGTGTAAGCCGGACCTCACCAGGATTAGACCACCCAGGGTAGTCTTAAGGCTTGAACAACCTTATAGGAGCTCACTATTGGTTCTCCTTATGGTGGTCTTAACCTTCTAAGGTGATTTAGAGGTTTGCAACCATCCAAGTGGGATCCCAAGAGGAGTCAAGAAGTAGCTGAATTGCTAAAGGGTGGGTCCCAATTCTAGTCCTCTAGGATAGTCAAGGAGAAACCTTATGGCTAGATCCCAAGAACTAAGGAGAGAAGAAAAGACCTCACCAAAAATGAGGTCAACAGAGATGCCTATAGGATTTCATCCCTATCTTATAAGTAACTATTTTTGGACAAAAATGGTGTGTGTCTTGTGTCTTCTAGTGTAGTTTTAGTGAGCGTTAAGTGTTAGGGTTTAGGAGTAGAGAGTGTAGAGTGAAGAATTGAGAGGGATTCTTCTCTAAGGAGGGGAGGAAAAGAGGTAAAGTGAGAGATTGGTTCTTCCTTTCCATTTTAAAGAGAGAATCAAGTGTTGTAAAGAAGAGAGAATAGGATTCAAATGAACTTAAAGGGAATTGCATTGGGGAAGAGAAAGAGATAAGTTATATTTTCTTTTGTGGTTTGTATGATTTTTCTTTTATATATAAAACCCATGTTTTACTGTATCTTCTCCATGAATTCTGAGTAGTCTCCCTTGTCTTTCTTCTTGCATAGAGATGTGATGATTGATTGATATGGATTTGATTTCCTTTTAATGTAATGAAGAAATTGTGAAGGTTTTTCATTTAGAACTTAATTTACTTTCGATTTGACAAATTGAAATGTTAAAATATGTTGATGAACATTAAGTTTGAAAAAATTTATTGTCCTAGAACAATAATGAATGATCCATTCAATTTCTATGGATGAATTGCGTAGTTCATGGGAATTGAGTGCAAATAAATAGAGAAATATGTTTTGATGGACTTCAATGTGGAGATTTTAGGGTGACAGGCTGAAATATCCAAATTTATTCTAAGATTAGTAACTAATATCAAAGGTTAGCCTTCGGGTGAAGGGTGAGTGGGAGCTCTGAAGTGAGAGCCGGTATTCTCCAAGCCTAGCCTTAGAGTTAGGAACTAAACTTAGAATATGTCAATATTTTTTTCTTTCTTAGAAGAAGGGGGGTACTCTTTTAAGGGTAAAGAATCATCTATGCTCCTATTTCGTAAAATAATATAGATAATTATTCCATATCAATCCACACATCATATTCTCATTTGCAAGAAGAAATATACTTTTCTCATATATCAAAAACCTTTCAAATACTTAGTTTACTGTGTGTGTTAGTTAATCCTGTTCTTAAAGTTATTAGAAGTAGTTGTAGTTAGTTAATTGTTACCGTTTCATTGTTCTTACTATTTTATGCATAGTAGTAAGTAGTAAACCCTTACTTTAATGCTTAATACACATTGTGTAATGCTTTCTTAAAACTTCAATATTTCCCAGTGGGATCGATATCCAAGACTCCATTAGAGCCTTGTATTACTTGATACGATACGTATACCTGCATTGAATTCTTGGACTTAACAAAATTATTATAAATCTATAAATATGAGTTCATAAATTCTTGTAAAATATAAAGTCGAGCATCAAGTTTTTGGCACCGTTGTCGAGGAAATATAATTAATGAAGTTAAGAAATATAATTAACAAAGTTAAGAAATATAATTAACGAAGTTAAAAAATATAATTAACGAAGTTAAATAAGTAACGGAGTTAAGAAAGCAAAATTTAAGTAATGAAGTAAGTTTATTTTGTAGTGTGTAGTTGTGTTTGTTTATCTTTATTTATAGTATTTGTGTTTGTATATGTGTAGTAGCGGGTCTATAGATTTAGTGCCTTACGATTCGTTGTAAGAGCATACTTTCAGAAAAATTAGAAAGCAACAAAAACATATTGAAAATCCTTGCATAATGGCGAATATTCAAGATAATCAAAAAAATGAAATTGAAAACTTGCCAAGACCTTTAAGAGATTATGCTAACCCAACGACAGATGAAATTCATGTAACTATTCAAAATCCTGATGTTGCTGCTAATTCATTTGAACTTAAACCTGCTATTATCCAAATGGTACCAAATTATCAATTTGCCGGAACACCTAATGAGGATCCAAATTTACATCTTGCTAGTTTTTTAGAACTGTGTGCTACTTTTAAATATGATGGAGTGTCTAGTGACGCTGTCAGACTTAGAATTTTTCCTTTTTTTTAAGGGATAATGTTAAGGCGTGGTTAAATTCGTTAGCACATGGATCTATTAGAACTTAGGGAGAATTATCTCAAATGTTTCTATGAAAATATTTCCCTCCATCAAAGACTGCTTAACTAAGAAATGATATTACATCTTTTTTTCAGTTTGAAGGAGAGTCAATATATGAGCTTGGGAGAGATTTAAAGATCTTCTTAGGAAGTGCCCACATCATGTTTACCAGTCTGGTTAAAAATTTAAACATTTTATATTAGATTAGTGGGATAATTGAAATCTATTATTAATGCTGCTGCTGGTGGATCATTAATGTCAGAACCTTTTGATGAAGCATACGCATTAATTGAAGAAATGGCTACAAAAAATTTTCAATGGCCCTCTGAATGTGTAAATCCTAAGAGAGTAGCTAGTGCTCATGATTCAGATATGATGACTATGGTAGTTTCTCAAATTGCAGCCCTTTCAAAGAAAATAGATTAATATGGAATGAATTATTCTCAACCACCTCCAGTGTTAGAGGAAAATTCATTTGGATAGATAACAAAATCTCAAACACTTTACGAGACCTTAAATACTATTAATAGACCTAACAAACCTTATTCAAATTATTATAATCCTAGTTGGAAGAATCACCCAAATTTCAATTGGAATAATAATAATGCTAATGTTAACCCATATTGGGCTAACAATTCTATGAATCCAATTGGAAATTTAAATAATCAAGGAAATTCTAATTTTAGACCATCTTATCCCCATGGATTTAATAGTAACTCACAATTTAAGGATAAGAAGTTGTCTACTGAAGAAATGATTCTAAATATGGGAAATCAATTACAAATTTAAGGTGTTGCTATGAATAATATTGAATATTAATTAGGACATAATTTCACTACACTTAATAATAGACCTTTGGGAACACTTCCAAGTAATGTGGAGATCAATCCAAAAGATCAAAATAAGGAACAACTTAAGGCTATTCAATTAAGGAGTGGAAAAGAATTGGAAACTAGAGTGCAAAAAGAAGTTGAAATAGAAAAAAAAAGGTGGAAATTGAAAAAGTTTCTGACTAGATTTATCCAGACCTGGATTATCCTCTTGAGCCAATGAAGATAATTGTTGAAATATCACCACCTCCATTTCCTCAAAGATTAAAGAAACAAAACAGGGATAACAGATTTAGAAAATTTTTGGAGAACCTTGAGAACATAACGATTAACATTCTTTTTATTGAAGCATTAGACAGATGCCTGACTATGCTAAGTTTGTGCAGGATATTCTGAGAAAGAAAAGAAAGTTTATAGATCATGAAATTGTTGCACTTAGCAGAGAGTGTAGTGCAATTATTCAGAAGAAGCTTCCGAAAAACCTTAAAGATCTTGGTAGTTTCACCATTCCGTGTGCTATAGGTGAAAATTTTTTTGGAAAAGCTTTATGTGATCTGGGAGCGAGTATTAATCTTATGCCTTTATCAACTTTCAAAAGGTTGGGAATAGGAGAAATTTCTCCTACATCTGTGACTCTTTAGTTGGCTGATCGTTCCATTACTCATCCTAAAAAAGTGGTGGAAGATGTGTGGGTGAAAGTGGATAAATTTATCTTTCCCGTGGATTTTATTGTATTTGATATGAAGGAAGATAAAGAAATTCCAATCATTTTGGAAAGACCATTCCTTTGTACTAGAAGAGCGGTAATTGAAGTTCAAAAAGGAGAATTAACTATGAGAGTTAATGATCAAGAGGTGACCTTTAATATTTTAAAATCTATGAAGTATCCCTCAATGGAAAAAGATAATGAATGTTTTAGAATGGTGGTCTGTGATTACTGGAGAAATGATCATTTTGAAAATATAATTGAAAAAGAATAAGAATATAAAAATATGTTTGAAGAAGAAAGTGAAGATGAAGAAAATTCAGATAGTGAGAAGAATGAAGATTTAAAGCATGTTCAGGAGAGATTTGAAATATTAGACACTATGGAAGGTGGAGATAAAAGCTTAATTACATCTATCATAAAACCTCCTGAACATGAAATGAAAATTCTCCCTAATCATTTAAAGTATAATTTTTAGGAGAATCATCTACTTTGTCTGTTGTTGTATCTTTGGAGTTAAACGAATACCAAGAACAGAAGTTGTTGGAAACTTTAAAAAGATACCAGAAAGCTTTTGGATGGACTTTAGCAAATATTAAAGGAGTTAGTCCTTCAATTTATATGCACAGAATTTTATTAAATTAAGAACATAAACCAAGGGTTGATCCGCAAATGAGACTAAATCCTATAATGAAAGAAGTAGTTAAGAAAGAGATTTTAAAATGGTGGGATGTTGGAATTATTTATCCTATTTCGGATAGTGCTTGGGTAAGTCCAATACATTGTGTACCAAAAAATGGAGGAGTGACTGTTGAAGTGAATGAATGTAATGAAATTATACCCACGAGATAAATTAATGGATGGAGAATTTGTATTGACTATAGGAAATTAAATGCCGCCACCAAAAAAGATCATTTTCCTCTTCCTTTTCTCAATCAAATGCTAGATAGACTTGTTGGACACAAGTACTACTCTTTTCTAGATGGATATACTGGTTACCATCAAATACCTATTGCTCCTGAGGATCAAGAAAAGACAAAATTTACTGGCCCTTATGGAACCTTTGCTTTTCGAAGAATGCCTTTTGGACTGTGTAATGCACCTGCAACATTTCAGAGATGTATGATGTCTATCATCAGTAGTATGATAGAAAATGGAATAGAAGTTTTTATGGATGATTTCTTTGTATTCGGGACTTCATTTGAAATTTTCCTGGAAAACTTAGGAAAAGTTTTGGAGCTTTGTGAGAAAATAAATCTAGTTCTGAATTAGGAGAAATGTCAATTTATGGTTGCAGGAGGAATTGTGCTTTGGCGTAGAATTTCTGAACATGGTATGGAGGTCGACCCTACTAAAATTAGAATGATTGAGAGATTACCGCCACCCATTACTGTGAGAGAGGTGAGGAGTTTCTTAGGACACGCTGGATTTTACTGGCAATATATTAAAGTTTTTTCTAAAATTACCAAACCTTTGTGCCAACTTTTAGAAAATGATAGAAATTTTGATTTTATTGATGAATGTTTAAGAGCTTTCAAATTATTAAAAGAAAAATTAATCACTGCACCTATAATTATTTCACCTGATTGGGAGAAACCATTTGAACTCATGTGTGATGCTAGTGATTATGCAATCGGAGTAGCATTGGAGCAAAGGCATGATAAAGTATTCAAATTCATTTACTATCCTAGTAAAACTCTTAATGAGGCTCAAATTAATTATATGACAACTGGAAGAGAATTATTTGCTATAGTGTTTGCTTTCAAAAAATTTAGACCTTATTTAATTGGAACTAAAAGTATTGTGCATACAAACCATTCAGCTATCAAGTATCTAATGCAAAAGAAGGATGCGAAACCTAGAATCATTAGATGGATACTTCTTCTACAAGTATTTGATTTTATGATAGTTGATAGGAAGGGAGATTATAATCTAATAGCTGATCATCTATCCAGAATATACTATGATAAATTATCTGAATTTGAAAAAGAAATTATTGAAATTTTCCCTGATGAGCAACTCTGTACTATTGTGGGAAATAATTTGTCTAGGTATGCTGATATTGTGGTTTATATTGTAAGTGATATTGTAACACCTGATTTAATAAGGAAACAACAAAAAAAGTTTAAATATGATGCAAAATTTTATTTTTGGTATGAACCTTATCTATATAAACAGTGTAAGGATCTGATTATTAGGAAATGTGTGCCACAAGAAGAAACAAATTCGATTATTCAACAATGTCATGATTCTAAATTTGGAGGTCATTTTAGTGTTGATAAAACTGCTTTTAAGATTTTACAATCTGAATTTTATTGGGCTACTCTTTTTAGAGATGTTTATAGATATATTAAATCATTTGATCGGTGTTAGAGAGTAGGTAATATCTCTAGAAGAAATGAAATGCCTCTAAATTAAAATTTGGAAGTTGAATTTTTTTATGTATAGGGATTAGATTTTATGGGACCATTTACTCCTTCATTTGGAAATCTACATATTTTGGTTGTTGTTGATATATCTCGAAATGGATTGAAGTTGTTACTTTACCCAGATGTGATGCTCAGAGTGTTTCAAAATTTTTAAAGAAAAATATATTTACAAGATATGGAATGCCGAGAGTGATCATAACTAATGGTGGATCCCATTTCACCAATAATCAAATTAAGAGATTAATTGAGAAATATAATATCATTCATAGAATCTCTACTGCTTATCATCCCCAGATTAGTGGTTTAGCAGAAGTGTCTAATCGTGAAATTAAAAGAATTTTGGAGAAAAGTGTGGATAATCATAAATTAGATAGGTCTACATGATTAGATATTGCTTTATGAGCTTATAGAACTGCCTTTAAAACCCCTATTGGAATGTCTTCTTATAGAGTACTGTTTGGTAAGACTTGCCATTTATCAGTTGAATTGGAGCATAAAGCATATTGGGCAATAAAAGAGTTAAATTTTAATTTGAAAAATGTTGGAGAGAAAAGATTTATGCAATTGAATGAATTGGAAGATATTAGAAATGCATCTTATCACAATGATAGGATCTATAAAGAGAAATGGAAATTATGGCATGATCGAAAGATATTGAAAAAGAACTTGGAAAATGGACAAAAAGTTTTATTATACAATGCCAGATTGAAGTTATTTCCTGGAAAGCTCAAGTCTAGATGGTTATGACCTTTTACAGTTGTAAAAGTTTATTCTTTTAGAGCTATTGATATTAAAGATCCTGATACTGGAAACATTTTCAAAGTTAATGGGCATCAATTAAAGCCTTACTTTGACGGGTTTCAACCTGACTTCAAAGAGGTTTTAATGCTGAGTCATCTCGATTAACTAAATGGTTTGTCGAGCTGATGACGTTAAACCAAGCGCTTTATGGGAGACAACCCATATGTATCTTTGTGGTGTGTTTGTTTGTTTGTTGTAGTTGTGCTTTTTAGATAGTTTTTTTTAATCCAAATTACTCCTAAATACTTTAAAAATTGATAAATGATGGATTGAATCGAGATATTGGAATATTTTGGACCAAATGAAGTTCAATGAGAATATTTTACCACTGGCGCCACTGGCACCAGAATGGGCACCGCCGGCGCCCTATCGTATTTCCTGCACTGAACTTAACTGTTTGAGCGTTGTCGGTGCTCTATCGAGCGCCACCGGCACCTAAAATCTGCTTGGCGGTTTTTAAGTTTTAAAATGTGAGTTTTGGCGATTTTTGGCGGGATCTTCATCCTTATAACTCCCTAAACTCCTTTTTTTACTTCTTAACTCTAGAAAAATGAAAACCACCTATCCCAATTTGTATCCTATGGATTCCTTTCCCATTGAAACCCCTCAATTTCGTGTTTTCAACCGTAAGAAGTTCATAATTTTTGAAGTGCAGTGTTTGTTCAACAAATTTATGATGAAAAGAAGGATTATCAAGGAAAGATGCTTCATAAATCAAGGTATGGATAATCCTACTACTAGAATTGAAGAAAATATTAAAGAGAGACGTTGGGAAGTGCTTTGCAACACTACCACTATCATTGTTGTTCCCGTCGTGAAAGAGTTTTATGTAAATCTTTACGGGATCAACCGAGGTTTCATAATTTGTGCGTGGTAGATTTGTTCAATTCACTCTTGCACGAATCAACGATCTCTTCATGATCGAGAATGTATCTATTTGCAATTATTCTAATTTTAATGCCATGAGGGATAATATAAATGATGTATATCGATATCTGACGGATGAGAATGAAGAATGGGAATTTAGAGAAATGGGATACATAAGTTTACCATCTACATCTCTCAATCCAGTATCGAAGCAGTGGCATTACTTTATTTCGGCAAAGTTATTTCCGACATTGAAGATTAGCAAGGTAACCAAGGAAAGCGCCATTTTGAATTTATGTATTCAAACTGGGAGGCAGGTTGACATTGGCAATATTATTGTGAAATCAGTACTTGGATTAATTATGCATGGCTCTAAATATGGGCTTGGAAACCCGTCCACCATATTTCTGTTATGTATTCAGTCACAAGTTCCTTATGAAAGTTGGGAAAAGGTTCTTCTTCTATGGAGGCCTATTGATCCAACTAATCCCTACGACTACCAGATAGTTTGAGACGAAGATGACATGATTTTGCTTGTTGATCAACCAACACGAACTTCATAGCTGATTCAACCTTGTTTTCTTGAAGGTTCGAGAATGATATTGAAGAGGATCAAACAATTGGAGAAAGAGGTAATGAACTTTATGAATTCGATCAATAACAATTCTTATTTATTCGATCATACAGATTAAAGAATGAAAGAGCAATTCGATCACACTGGTCAAATAGAGATGAGCTTAATCAATTTTATGAAGAAGAACGTGGTGATTGCTGAAGAATCATCTGACGAATTTCTATTTCATCCATTCTATAACTTGTTTGTGCATCAACAATCAATTGGAGACATTAGAGGAGAGGATAGTTTTGAAACTGATGTGGAGTAATTGATGGATTCTACTTATGTTTCTTGTGTGTTTAGTTTGTTTTGCTTAGTTATGTTTGTTTTGTGTAGTATTTGCTTTGAGATTTGAACTTGGATTTGGATTTGTTTACTTTCATTGTGTGCTTAGATCTTAGTGCTTGCCTATCGTAGAGTACTTGTTACACTAAACATCTAAGAATAGTTGATTTGAATGAACATATTTAGTGTCTATGATGTAACTTGGATTTTTTATATTTAAGATTGTTGTGTATTGTTTGTGTGAAGAATTATGTTAATTATTGCTTATGGGATGATGTAAATGCCTATTGAAGTGTTAAACATCATTGTGGACATCGAAACGATCGAAATTATGAAAAAATTTTCGGACCCAGAAAATATTTTAGACTGGCGCTGCCGGCACCCAAATCCAGAGAGTTGGCCAATTTATTTAAATTGAGTGACGCAGGCGCCCGAACCCAGAAAAAGGACTAAAATCCTTGATTTTTCGATTTTTGCCCTAGGACCCGCAAATTTTTTCATTTCCTTCGTCTTCCTCCTCCATTTTCACAATTTTAAAGATCTAAGGCTTCTAGATCTCTGATTTAAGGATATTTCAAGGTTTTTCGACTCCGGATTTGCACTGCTCTTGGAAAGTGCCTCACTTTAAGTTAAAATTTTTGGATTTTCACCATGGAAATCTCCCACATTGCTTATGGTGGAATTTTTAGTTAAAGATATTTGGAGATTTCCATGATGGAATTTGCTCTTACTTGTTTAGAATAGTGTTTGGAGTTTGTTACATTGTGAATTTGGGATTTATTGGAATTTTCTTGTAAATTTTAGAAATTCACATGGCTCCAAGAGGGAAGAGGAAATTGGATTTTGATGAGGAGAGGTTTGTTAACATTAAAGCCCAATTTCACTATAACTCTATCCTTCACAATAAGAAGTGTATCCAGGATCAAGCTTTTGATAGTCCTGGCGGATCTGCAGAGCAAAACTAGGAGCGATTTTGTTATTTCACTACGAATGTTGTTATGGGAGTTGTTAGAGAATTCTATTCTAACATACCCTGGACTGAGACTGAGTATGTGCTTGTTAGAGGGAAGATGGTTGAGTTTACTCCTCAACGTATCAATGCTTTCTATCAGACTTGGGAACCATTCATGTGTGAATACGAAAACTTTGACACTGGGAGGGAGAATATGAGAGAAGTTATTGCTTTTCTGACTGCGGGAAAGGAGAACGGAAAGTAAGTCAAAAACAGTTGATAAATTTCCCCGCCTCCACTTTGAATGTTGCTTCAAAAGTTTGGCATTATTTCATTTCTACAAGACTATTACCATCTTATCACCATAGCGAAGTTACTAAAGATAGAGCAATTCTGAACTACTGTATTCAGAAGACGAGAAAGATTAATATTGAAGCTATTATTTACAAGAATATTCAGACGATTGCTAGAGGCAAGACCACTGGAGGATTAGGACATCCTGCTTTAGTTCATGCCCTCTGTGTTCAGTCTGGAGTGGAGTTCTGTAGTTCTAAGGAAGTGACTATACCATTGAGACCTATTACAAAGAATATTATACGTACTTATGAGTCTCATGTGGGAGCCAGAGTTAAGAGTAGGAGTACTGATATTCCTACTACTAGTTATGATGTTCCATCAAATTCTGAGCCGCCTACCTTATCTGATATTATGGAGCAGCTGAGACTACATAATTCTAGTATGGATAGACTCCATGGTCGGATGGATGTATTTGAGGCGAGGAGTGATGTGAATGAAGATTATCTGCAGAGGAGAGTTGAGTTCGATATTGCTTAATATGATGTTCAGGTCAGATTTATGAGGGGGGAGTCTGATGTAATATTTCCTACTTGCCCCAGCCATACACCAAATAGACTAGACCTTGCTGATGACCCTGCTGATAACCCTGCTGATGACCCTGCTATTGATCCTGGTGATGGAGACTGGTAGATTGTTTGTTTTATTCATGTTGTTCTTAGTCTGTTGTGTTGTACTGATGTGATGTAGTGGTATTTACTTTTCATGTGATGTGTAGCCTTGTGTTGTACTGTTGTGATGTAGTGTTATTTACTTTTCATATTGTACTGTTATGTTATACTGAAACATTAAAACTGTTAGTTGTACTGTTAGTAGTGTGATAGTTTATTTCATGTTACAGTGTTCTATTGGATGTTTAGATGTTTAATGTTAATTTCTCTTTACCCATGCAAATATTAAAAATTGTTATATCACTGCTACTAATTGTTGCATGCGTGCTAGTTGTGAATTTTGATTAATACCAGATAGCTGTTGAAGATTTCAACATCCCAGCACATAAAGGTTAGTTTTCTTCTACCCTAAACTGTTTCAAATTTACTGAAAAATTTAAGTTGGAGGGAATGTAGAGAAATACTAACTTTTATTTATTCTCAATTATTATATTTTCAAAAATTATTAGCATAACTTCTGGCAGTTGAACCTCATTATAAGATAACTAAAACTTTTCATTTCAATTGAATATTAAGGAAGGATAGGATGAAAATTTTTAGTGATAAAGGTTAATTTTACAGAAGTAAGATATTTGGTATGAAAGGATTTGATTATAGTCAACTATTTAAAGTAAAGAAAACTGTATTTTTGAAATGTTAAGGGACTTAAAGTATTGTTTGTTAAGAAGAGATTGTAACTTTATGATGAATAATGAAGCTTACACTTAACTATAAAGTAAGGAGATATTTCAAGTTTGAACTTTAGAAAGAGGAGAGTGAAGTTCAAAATCATTAAAGGCTATCCAGATAAAGTAATCCTCAATAAAAAAAGAAAGAAAAAAAGAAGGATTGAAAAACAATCCCTAAAAGAAAAGAAAAAAAAAGAAAAAGAAAAGAAAAGAAAAAGAAAGAAAAATGTTTATGAAGAGAAGCTTGAGGAGATGACTAACAAAAAATTGTCTTCACTTGAATCATCCTAAAGGGAGAACTTGATTTCATTTCTGAATTTATGTTTTAAGTACTGGCCTACATTCTAATGTAGTTTACATGAACTCCTTTTTCACATAATCTTTTGAGGCACTCTTAATGTGACAAATTATAGTTCATCTTGAAATAAATAGAAGACTAGAACTCTTAGACTTGATTGCTGAATAATCTTATACTTGTAGTGTTGACCTGAGTTACTAAATTTCTTTCTGAAAATCTAACCAATATATTATTTTGAATGAAAAATTTTAGTGTCTTACAGTTCAAAAGTACATTGCCTAGAGTTATATTTTATGTAGTAAAAAGATTACTTAAGGACAAGTAATAATTAAAGTTTGGGGGATTCTGAAGCATTGAAAATATATACAGTTTTTGCTTTTAATTTTACCCATTTTTTGTGATATTGCACTTTAAAGAAAGGTATTTTTCATGATTTGCTACAGGTATGATGATTATAGGAGATTGGAGTGAAAAGAAGCAAAAAGAAACAAATCCTGAGAAAAAAGGAGCAAAAAGGAGCAAAATGGTGAAAAAGTGTTATGGCGCCGCCTGCGCCCGAAGTCGGTGGATTTCAAATTTGAAGAGTTTTGGCAACTTTTTGAAGGGATGCATATGAAAACTCTTAGGATTTCGTCCCTATCTTATAAGTAACTATTTTTGGACGAAAATGGTGTGTGTCTTGTGTCTTCTAGTGTAGTTTTACTGAGTGTTAAGTGTTAGGGTTTAGGAGTAGAGAGTGTAGAATGAAGATTTGAGAGGGATTCTTCTCTAAGGAGGGGAGGAGAGGAGGTAAAGTGAGAGATTTCTTCTTCATTTCCATTCTAAAGAGAGAATCAAGTGTTGTCAAAAAGAGAGAAGAGGATTCAAAGGAACTTTAAGGGAATTGCACTGGCGAAGAGAAAGAGATAAGTTATATTTTCTTTTGTGGTTTGTATGACTTTTCTTTTATATATAAAATCCATGTTTTATTGTATCTGCTCCATAAATTCTGAGTAGTCTCCCTTGTCTTTCTTCTTGCATAGAGATGTGATGATGGATTTATGTGGATTTGATGTGCTTTTAATGTAATGAAGAAATTGTGACGGTTTTTCATTTAGAACTTAATTTACTTTCGATTTAGCCAATTGAAATGTTAAAATATGTTGTTTAACATTAAGTTTGAAAAGATTTAATGCCCTACAACAATAATGAAAGATCTATTCATTTTCTATGATGAATTGTGTAGTTCATGGGAATTGAGTGCAATTAAATAGGGAAATATGTTTTGATGAACTTCAATGTGGAGATTTCAGGGTGACAGGCTGAAATCCCTAAATTGGTTCTAAGATTAGTAACTAATGTCAAAGGTTAGCCTTCAGGTGAAGGGTGAGTGGGAGCTCCGAAGTGAGAGCCGGTATCCTCCCAGCCTAGCCTTCGAGTTAGTGACTAAACTTAGAATATGTCAATGTTCTCTTCTTGCTTAGAAGAAGGGGTACTCTTTTAAAGGTAAAGAATCATCTATGCTCCTATTTGGCACAATAATATATATAATTATTCAATATCAATCTACACATCATATTCTCATTTGCAAGAGGAAAGTTACTTTCCTCATATATCAAAAACCTTTCAAATACTTAGTTTAGTGTGTCTGTTAGTTAATCCTGTTCTTAAAGTTATTAGAAGTAGTTGTAGTTAGTTAATTGTTAATGTTTCGTTGTTCTTACTGTTTCCTGCATAGTAGTAGTAAGTAGTAAACCCTTACTTTAGTGCTTAATACACATTGTGTAACATTTTCTTAAAACTTCAATATTTCCCTGTGGGATCGATGTCCAAGACTCCATTAAAGCCCTGTATTACTTGATATGATACGTATACTTGCGTTGAATGCTTGGACTTAACCAAATTATTATAAATCTATAAATCTGAGTCTATAAATTCTTACAAAATATAAAGTCAAGCATCACTAACACATACTCAGTCTCAGTCCAGGGCATATTTGAATAGAACTCTCTAACAACTCCCATAACAACATTTGCAGTAAAATAACAAAATCGTTCCTAATTCCGTTGGGCAATTAACTATTCTACAGATCCTCCAGGATTATCATAAGCCTGATCCTGCATACACTTCTTATTGTAAAGGTAATAGTTAAAGTGAAATCGTGCTTTAACATTAACAAACATTTCTTCATCAAAATCCAATTTTCTCTTCCCTTTACTCATCCTTGGAGCCATGTGAATTTCTAAAAATTGCAATAAAATTCCAATAAATCTCAAATTCACAATGTATCAAACTCCAAATACTATTCAAAACAAGTAAAAGTAAATTTCATCATAGGAAATCTCAAAATTTTTCAAAAATCCAAAAATTCCAATCTAAGTAATGTGAGAGATTTTCATGGTGAAATTCAAAAATTTTTAACATAAAGTGAAGCTCTTACCAAGAGAAGTGTAGATTCAATATCAAAAAGCTTTGAAATCACTTCAAATATGAAATCTAGCAAGCCCTAGGTCTTCAAAATCGCAAAAATGGAGGAGGAAGACGGTAGCAATGGAAAAAACCACGGGTCCCAGGGTAAAAATTGTGAAATAAAGGGTTTTCGGTCTTTTACTGTATTCGGGCCCCGGCGGCGCTCGATAGGGTGCCGGCGGCGCTCGATAGGGCGTCGGCAGAGCTCTATTTATTTAAAATGCAAAACTCTCTGGATTTGGGCGCCGGCGGCGCCAGTCCAAAAATTTTTCTAGGTCCGAAAATTTTTTCGTAATTTCAATCGTTTTGACCTCCACAATGACATTTAATACTTCATTAAGCATCTATTTCATCACATAAGCAATAACGAACACAATTCTTAAACAAAAAATACAAAACATACTTCCATATATAAAATCCACGTTACATTTTAAACACTAAATATGTTCATCAAATTAACCAACAACTCTTTAGATTTTTAGTGTTGCAAATACGCTACAATAGGCAAACACTAAAATCTAAAGACACACCATGAATTAAGCATAGCCAATCCAAATTCAAATTACAAAGCAAAGCAAAGTACTATACACACCAAACAGAATTAAGCAAAGCAAACTACACACACAATCATAAGCACAATCCAATAATAACTCCACATCGGTCTCAGAACTTTCTTCTCTCTAATATCACCAATAGATTGTTGATGCATGAACAAATTGTAGAAGGGACGGAATAGGAATTCATTAGATGAATCCTCAGCAATCACTGCATTCTTCTTCATCCGATTAACCAAACCCATCTCAATCCGACTAGTATGATCAAATTTTTCCTTCATCCTCCAATCTATATGGTCATAGAAATTAGAAATATTAATGATTGCATTCATAACATTTTGTACCTCCTTCTCCAACTTTTTGATCTTCATCAGTATCATTCTGGAACATTCAGGAAAGTAGGGCTGAATCGGTTGTGAAGTCTGAGTTGGTTGATCAGCAAGCAGATTCATATCATCTTCATCTCATATTGTTTTGTAGTCATAAAGATTAGTTGGATCAATAAGCCTCCAGGGAAGAAGAACCTTTTCCCAACTCTCATATGAAACTTGTGATTGACTACATAACAAAAATATGGTGGACTGGTGTCCAAGCCCATATTTAGATCCATGAACAATTAATCTCAAAACTGATTTCCCAATTATATTACCAATATCAATCAGCCTCCCAGTTAGAATACAGAAATTCAAAATGGCACTTTCTTTTGTTACCTTGCCAATCTTCAAAGTTGGAAATAACTTTGCCGAAATAAAGTATTGCCACTGCTTTGATACCAGATTTAAAGATGCAGAAGGGAAACTAACATATCAATTTTCTCTAACTTCCCATACTTCGTTATCATCCGTCAAATAACGATACACATCATTCATATTATCTCGTGTGGCATTGAAATTAGCATAGTGGCAAATAGGTACATTCTCAATCATAAAAAGATCATTAATTCTCGCAGGAGTGAATTGTACAAACCTACCTCGCACAAAGATGAATCTTGGTTGATCCCGTGCAGATTTACGTAGAATTCTTTCACAACCGAAACGACTATGGCAGTGGTAGTGTAACACAACACTTCCCAACGTCTTTCCTTAATTATCTCTTCAATTCTTGTAGTAGGATTATCCATACCTCGATTTATAAAGCCTCTTTCCTTGATAATCCTCCTCTTCATCATCACTTTGTTGAACAATCACTGCGCCTCGAAACATATAAACTTCCTTCGGTTGAAAATACGAGATCGGAGGTTTCTATAGAGTAGGAATCCATGGGATACGAATTGGGAAAGGTAGTTTTCATTTTTCTGGAGTTTGGAAGTATATAATGGAGTTTATAGAGTAATAAGGATGAAGATCTCATTAAAAACTGCCAAAACTTGCATTTTAATACTCAAAAATCGTCAGTAGGTTTTGGGCACTGGCGGCGCTCTATAGGGCACTGGCGGCGCTCGATAGGACGCCGGCAGCGCTCAAACCTGAAATTCAGTAAATCTTTTCTGTAATTGGGCGCCGGCGGCGCCAGTGGTCAAAAACTTCACCAAACTTTGTTGGGCCCAAAATATTCCAACATCTTAATTCGATCCAATATTTATCCATTTCAAATGTATTTAGAAGTGATTAAGATTCACAAATAACTACCTAAAAAGCACAACTACAACAAACAAGCAAACACACCACAAAGATACATATGGGTTGTCTCCCATAAAGCACTTGGTTTAACATTGTCAGCCCGACAAACCATTCAGTTAATTGAGATGACTTGGTATTAAAACCTCTTTGAGATCAGGTTGAAACTAGTTAAAGTAAGGCATTAATCGATGCCCATTAACCTTCAAAATCTTTCCAGTATCAAGATCTTTAATATCAACAGCTCCAAAAGAATGAAATTTTACAACTGTAAAAGTTCTCAACCTTCTAGACTTGAGCTTTCCAGAAAATAACTTCAACCTTGTGTTGTATAACAAAACTTTTTGTCCAAATTCTAATTTCTTTTTCAATATCTTTCGATCATGCCATAATTTCATTTTCTCTTTATAGATCCTGTCATTATGATAAGATGCATTTCTAATCTCTTCCAATTCATTCAATTGCATAAATCTCTTCTCTCCAGCATTTTTCAAATTAAAAGTCAACTCTTTTATCGCCCAATATGCTTTATGCTCCAATTCAACCGGTAAATGGTAAGTCTTACCAAACACTAGTCTATAAGGATACATTCCAATAGGGGTCTTAAAAGTAGTCATATAAGACCATAATGCAGTTTCCAATCGAGCAGACCAATCTAATTTATAATTATCCACAGTTTTCTCCAAAATTATTTTAATTTCCCAATTAGACACTTCTCCTAAACCACAAGTCTGGGGATGATAAGTAGAAGAGATTCTATGAATAATGTTATATTTCTCAGTTAATCTCTTAATTTGATTATTCTTGAAATGGGATCCACCATCAGTTATAATCACTCTCGGCATTCCATATCTCATAAATATATTTTTCTTTAAAAATTTTGAAACACTCCGAGCATCACATTTAGGTAAAGCAATAGCTTCAATCCATTTCGAGACATAATCAACTACAACCAGTATATATAAGTTTCTAAATGAAGGAGTAAATGGTCCCATAAAATCTAATCCCCATACATCAAAAATTTAACTTCCAAATTATAATTTAGAGGCATTTCATTTCTTCTAGAGATATTAACTACTCTCTGACATCGATAACATGATTTAAAATATTTGTAAACATCCTTAAAAAGTGTAGGTCAATAAAATCTAGATTGTAAAATCTTAAAAGCAGTTTTATCAACACCAAAATGACCTCTAAATTCAGAATCGTGACATCGTTGAATAATTAAATTTATTTCTTCTTGTGGCACACATCTCCTAAAAATAAGATCCTTACACTATTTATATAGATAGGGCTCATCCCAATAATAAGATTTTGCATCATATTTGAACTCTTTTTTTGTTGCCTAGTTAAATCAGGTGGTACAATATCACTCACAATATAATTCACAATATCAACATACCAAGGCAAATTTCTTCCCATAATAGTATAAAGTTTTTCATCAGGGAAAGTTTCTGTAACTTCTTTCTCAAATTTAGATAATTTATCATACTCTAATCTCGACAAATGATCAGCTATTTGGTTATCAGATCCCTTCCTATCAACTATCATAAAATCAAATTTTTGCAGAAGAAGTATCCATCTAATTAATCTTGGTTTTGGATCCTTCTTTTGCATTAAATATTTAATAGCTAAATGGTTTGTATGTACAATACTTTTAGCTCCAATTAAATAAGGTCTAAACTTTTCAAAAGCAAATACTATAGCTAATGACTCTCTTTCTGTAGTGGTATAATTAATTTGAGCTTCATTAAGAGTTTTACTAGCATAGTAAATGACTTTGAAAACTTTATCATGCCTTTGCCCTAATGCTACTCCAATCGCATAATCACTGGCATCACACATCAGTTCAAATGGTTTATCCCAATCTGGTGAAACAATTATAGGTGTAGTGATTAATTTCTCTTTTAATGATTCGAAAGCATTTAAACATTCATCATTAAAATCAAACTTTCTATCATTTTTCTAAAAGTTAACATAAAGGTTTAGTAATTTTAGAAAAATCTTTAATATATCTCCTGTAAAATCCAACGTGTCCTAAGAAACTTCAACCTCTCTCACAGTAGTGGGTGGAGGCAATCTCTTAATCACTCTAATTTTAGCAGGGTCGACCTCCATACCATGCTTAGAAATTTTATGCCCAAGCACAATTCCTCCTGCAACCATAAATTAACATTTCTCCTAATTCAGAACTAAATTTGTTTTCTCAAAAAGCTCCAAAACTTTTGCTAAGTTTTCTAAGCATATTTCAAATGAAGTCCTGAATACAGAGAAATCATTCATGAAAACTTCTATTCCATTATCTATCATAAGACTGAAGATAGACACCATACATCTCTGAAATGTTGCAGGTGCATTACACAGTCCAAAAGGCATTCTTCGAAAAGCAAAGGTTCCGTAAGGGCTAGTAAATGTTGTCTTTTCTTAATCCTCAAGAGCAATAGGTATTTGATGGTAACCAGTATATCCATCCAAAAAGTAGTAGTACTTGTGTCCAGCAAGTATATCCAGCATTTGATCGGGAAAAAGAAGAGGAAAGTGATCTTTTCGGGTGGTGGCATTTAATTTCCTATAGTCAATACAAATTTACCATCCATTAACTTATCTTGTGGGTATAAATTCATTATATTCATTCACTTTAACAGTCACTCCTCCCTTTTTCGGTACACAATGTATTGGATTCACCGAAGCACTATCCGAAATGGGATAAATAATTCCAGCATCCAGCCATTTTAAAATTTCCTTCTTAAATGCTTCTTTCATTATTAGATTTAATCTCCTCTGCGAATCAACTCTCGGTTTGTGATCTTCATCTAATAAAATTCTATGCATACAAATAGAAGAACTTATTCCTTTAATATCTGCTAAAGTCCATCCAAAAGCTTTCTTGTATCTTTTCAAAATTTCAAACAACTACTATTCTTGATAATTGTTTAACTCTGAAGATACAATAACTGGCAGAGTAGATCATTCTCCTAAAAACATATACTTCAAATGATTATGGAGAATTTTCATCTTAAGTTCAGGAGGTTTTATTATAGATGGAATTAAGCTTTTATTTCCACCTTCCATAGTGTCTAATACTTCAAATCTCTCCTTAACATACTCCAAATCTTCATTCTTCTTATTATCTGAATTTTCTTCATTTTTAATTTCTTCTTCAAACATAATTTCATACTCCATTTCTTTTTCAAACATATTTTCAAAATGATCATTTCTCAAATATTCACGGACCTCCATCTTAAAACATTCATTAACTTTTTCCATTGAGGGATACTTCATAGATTTCAAAATGTTAAAGTTCACCTCTTAAACATTAACTCTCATAGTTAATTCTCCTTTTTGAACATCAATCACTGCTCTTCCAGTAGCAAGGAATGGTCTTCCTAAAATGATTGGAATTTCTTTATCTTCCTCCATATCAAGTACAACAAAATCTACAGGAAAGATAAATTTAACCACTTTCACGTAACACATCTTCCACCACTCCTTTAGGGTAAGTAATGGAACGATCTGCTAACTGAAGAGTTACAGATGTAGAAGAAATTTCTCATATTCCCAACCTTTTGAAAGTTGATAAAGTCATAAGATTAATACTAGCTCCCAGATCACATAAGGCTCTTCTAAATAAATTTTATCCTATAACCCATGGGATAGTGAAACTACCAGGATCTTTAAGTTTTTCAGTAAACTTCTTCTGTATAATTGCACTACACTCTCCGCTGAGTGCAACAGTTTCATGATCTGTAAACTTTCTTTTCTTTTTCAGAATTTCCTTCATAAACTTAGCATAATCAGACATCTGTTCTAATGCTTCAACAAAATGAATATTTATCGTTAATTTTTTAAGGATCTCCAAAAATTTTCCAAATCTGTTATCCCTGTTTTGTTTCTTCAATCTTTGAGGAAATGGATGCGGTGGTTTTTCAACAGTAATTTTCATTGGTTCAAGATGATAATCCTAGTATAGATAAATCTTGTTTGAACCTTTTTCAATATTCACCTTCTCCTTTTTTATTTTAACTTCTTTTTGCACTCTTGTTTTCAATTCTTTTCCACTCCTTAATTGAATAGACTTAAATTGTTCCTTATTTTGATCTTTTGGATTGATCTCAACATTACTTGGAAGCGTTCCAGAAGGTTTATTATTAAGTGCAATGAAAATATGCCCCAATTGATTTTCAATATTTTTCATCGCAACACCTTGAGCTTGTAATTGAATTCCCATATTCATAATCATTTCTTCAGTAGACAACTTCTTATCCTTAAATTGTGGGTTACTATTAAATCCAAGAGGATAAGATGGTCTAAAATTAGTATTTCCTTAATTATTTTTATTTCCAACTAGATTTATAGAACTGTTCCCCCAATGTGGGTTAACATTGCATTGATATTATTTCAATTGAAGTTTGGGTGATTCTACAAACCAGGATTATAATAATTCGAATAAGAATTGTTAGATCTATTAATAGCATTCAAAGTCTCATAAGGTGTTTGAGATTTTGTTATCTGTCCAAATGAATTTTTCTCTAACACTTGGCGTGGTTGAGAATAATTCATTCCATATTGATCTATTGTCTTGGAAAGGGCTGCAATTTGAGAAACTATCATAGTCATCATATCTGAATCATGAACACTAGCTACTCTTTTAGGATTTACTTGTTCAGAGGGCTATTGAAAATTATTAGTAGACGTTTCTTCAATTAATATGTATGCTTCATCAAAAGGTTTTGACATTAACGATCTACCAGCAACAGCGTCTATAATTGATCTTAATGACCCCACTATCCCATTATAAAATATTTGAATTATTAACCATCTGATAAAGCATGATGTAGGCACTTCCTAAGAAGAACTTTAAATTTCTCTTAAGCTTCATTTATTGATTTCCCTTCAAACTGACCAAAAGATGTGATATCATTTCTTAGCTTAGCAGTCTTTGATTTAGGAAAATATTTTGATAGAACCTTTTGAGATAATTCTCCCCAAGTTCTAATAGATCCAGGTGCTAATGAATCTAACCACGCCTTAGCTTTATCCCTCAATGAAAAAAAAAGTCCAAGTCTAACAACATCACTCGACACTCCGTCATACTTAAAAGTAGCACACAATTCTAGAAACTAGCGAGATGTAAATTTGAATCCTCATTAGGTGTTCCTCTGAATTGATCGTTTTCTACCATTTGGATAATAGCAGGTTTAAGCTCAAATGAATTAGCAGCAACATTAAGATTTTGAATAGTTATATGAATTTCATCTGCTGTTGGGTTAGCATAATCTCTTAAAGGTCTTGGAAAATATCCAATATCATTTCTCTGATTATCTTGATTATTCGCCATTTCACAAGGATTTTCTATTTTTTTTTTGTTTTCTAATTTTTCTAATAGTATGCTCTAACTCTGAATCGTATGGTACTAAACCTATAAATCCACTGTGATGCATATAAAATCACACAAATACTTTAAAAAGTAAAAAAATACGTATACACACTACAAAGTAAAGGTTTTAAGTTACTTTATTATTAATAAATACTGTTTATACTTTCTTCCTTTGATTCCTTCCTTCCTTTCGATTCATTCCTTTGCTTCCTTTCTTCATCGGCAACGGTGCCAAAAAACTTGACCGCAACTTTTATGTTATGCATGAATTTATGACCTCAGAGATTTATATATTTATATTGATTATGTAAAGTCACAATTTCAAACGCAAGTATACGTATCGTATCAAGTAATACAGGGCTCTAATGGAGTCCCGTTTATCGATCCCATAGGGAATGGTGAATCTCACTATTGATAATGTAATACTAAATTCCAATACTCCAATTGCAATTAAAGTTTAATGTTTACTTCTACTACCAAGATGTAGAAAACAATAACAATTAAGAAAACTACAATTACTTGTATATCTTTAAAACATAATTAACTATTAGACACACACTAAGCTATATATTTGAAAGGTTTTAATATATAAGAAAAGTATCTTTCCTCTTGCAACGAGAACATGATGTGTGGATGATATGGAATGATTATCTATGGTATTGTGTCAAATAGGAGCATAATTGATTCTTTACCCTTAAAAGAGTACACCCCTCTTCGAAGCAAGAATAAAACATTAACATATCCTAAGTTTAGTTACTAAATCTAAGGCTAGGCTGGGAGAATACCTGCTGCCACTATGGAGCTCCCACTCACCCTATACCTAAAGCCTAACCTTCGAGTATAGTTACTAATCTTAGGACCAAATTAGGGATCTTAGCCTGTCACCCTGAAACCTCCAATTTGATGACCATCAAAACACATTTCCCTATTTATTTGCACTTAATTCCCATGAACTACACAATTCATCCATGGAAATTGAATGGGTTCTTCATTATTATTGTAAGACAATAAATCCTTTTAGAGTTAATGTTCCGCAACATATTTTAACAATCCACTTGGCCAAATTGAAAAGTAAATTAAGTTCGAAATGAAAAGCCATCACAATTTCTTTAATACTTTAAAACGCTTTAAATTCACATCATCACATCTCTATGTAAGATGAAAAATAAAGGAGACTACTCAGAATTCATAGAAAAGATGCAATAAAACATGGATTTTATATATAAAAAAAAGTCATACAAACCACAAAAGAAATACAACTTATCTCTTTCTCTTCATCAATGCAATTCCCTTGAAGTTCCTTTGAATCCTTTTCTATCTTCTTTAAAACACTCAATTCCCTCTTTAGAATGGAAAGGAGGAAGCAATCTCTCACTTTACTCCTTCTCCTTCACTCCTTAGAGAAGAATCCCTCTCAAGTTGTCACTTCTACACTCTTCTCTCCTAAGCCGTAACACTCAAAACACACTAGACTCTCTAGAATACACAGGACACACACTAATTTTTGTCTAAAAATAGTTACTTATAAGTTAGGAATGAAATCCTAAGATTTTCCATAGGCATCCCTTCAAAAAGTCGCCAAAACTCTTCAAATTTGAAGTTCACCGACATTAAGCATCGACGGCGCCCGATAGGGCACCGGCGGCCCTCGATAGGGCGCCTGCAGTGCTCTATCGTCGAATTAATTGCTGAAGTCTCTGGAAAATGACACCGATGGTGCTAGAACTTATTTTCTTCCTTTTTGCTCCTTTTTGCTCTGAATTCATTCTTTTTCGCTTCTTTTCGCTCCAATCACCTAAACTCATCATACTTGCAACAAATCATGAAAAATACCTTTCTTTAAAGTGCAATATCACCAAAATTTAGTAAAATTATATAGCAAAAATAGCATATATTTTTGGTGCATCTACAAGAACTAGGATTATAGAAACCAATTCAGAATCACAACTTGTAGTTCAAATTGCCTATTTGTCACTAATAAGCAATCTTAAATAACATTTAATTTTAATAAACTAATTCTACTAACAACTATCTACTTGTCCTAATAAAGTGAGGTTCAATATATAAGCAAGTATCCTTCTACTTGTTTAGAAATTTAAGTGAATGGTTAATTAGAATTAGTTTAAAACTGTGTTGTGCCAAATAGGAGCATACCTATTCTTTACCCTTTGGTCCAGGCATAAATAACATTGACTAATCCTATGCTTGGTTACTGAATCTGTGGCTAGGCTAGGAGGATACCAGCTCTCACTTCGAAGCTCCCATGTTCCCCTCGCCTGAGGGCTAACATCTACACTTCAACGCCCAAACGATAGGACCGAATTGAGAATTTTAGTCTATCACTCTAAACTCTCCAATTCTACGCCCGATAAATAATATTCCCCTATTTATTTGCACCCTACATTCAAGGACTTTCACCTCCCTGAATCTTGGATGTAATCTTCACTTTAGTTGTAAAAATCAACATATTTTAACAAATCAATTGGCCAGATTGAAAGTAAATTAAGATTGAAGTGAAAGATTATCACAACTTATTTAACATTCTCTTGGAACAACTAATTCAAATCACCATTTCACATAATCTCAAAACAAGGAGAAAGACAGAGAAACTACTCAGATCTCATGGAGAAGATACGACAAAACTTGGATTTCATATATAAAAGCAAAGTTATACAGACTATAATAAGTAAATACAACTATCTTAAATTTCTCCCCAAGCAAACTCCTTGAAGTTCCTCTGAATCTCTTCATTTCTTTATGGCACACAGAATTCTCCTTCAAAGCGGCAAGTAGGAAGAAATCTCTCACTTTCCTTCCACTCTTACAATCTCTAGAAGAATCCTTCATAATTAACACTAATTAAACTAACTCTCTAATACTCTAATAGCACCACCAACACTAATAGACATAGTGGACACACTTAAACACACTCCTAGACTCTGTGGACACCACCTTTTTTGGCCTCTAATTTTTTTTAAAAGTTGTAGAAGAGTTTCCAAGAGTTGCCCAAGCATCCCTTCAAAAATCGCCCACATTCGATGCACCTCGTGAAAGAACCAACATACTCACTGTCGACGGCCTCGATCTCGCCGTGGGCGGCTTCTAGAATACTAAGTTTTGTTAAGGCTCACTGTCGGGGGATCGAGCTTGCGTCAGTGACCTTCTTCGTAATATATTTTCTGAACTCTCAGGAAATATCCGTTATCGGCACCGACGATCTCGCCGTCGGCACCCAAAGTCAAATCTTCATATTTTGGTCCTTTTTGCTCCAAATTCGCTTTTTTTTGCATCTTTTCGTTCCAATGTCCATAAATCAACATGCCTGCAACAAAACTTCAAAAATATTTTTCTTTAAAGTTCAATATAATCAAAATCAATATAAAATAGGCATGAAAATCTCAAAATCTTTTCAGTTGGTCAGTCACCAATCAGATTACAATATAAGAGAATGCCAAACTCCGACTTGTAGAGTTGGAAAACCTTGAAGGGAAAAGATTGTTCGCACAATAGAATTTGGAACTCTATCGAGAAAAGATGGTTCAAGCCAATGACAAATTGATCCGCCCAAGGTCGTTTAAAGTCGGTGACCACGTGCTCGTTCTTAGAAGGCCTATGGTGGAGAAGGTTTACTTCGAAGGGTCGTACAATCTAATGTATTTAAAGGGAATAGACCCATGTTATTGATAAATGGATGTTACTGTTGACCTCATTTTTGATGAGGTCTTCTCTTCTTCTTTTTAGTGCTTAGGATCTAGCCTTAGGCTTTTCCTTTGACTATCTTAGAGGACTAGAATTGGGATCCACCTTCTAGAATTTCAAACCACTTCTAAACTCCCTTCAAACTTCACAAACTTGACTGTAGACCCCTAATCACCTAGAGGGTTGAAATCAAATGTGGAAGTTTAAAGGATGAGTTCCTATAGGACTTTTTGGCCTTAGGACTGCCCTGCAGGTGGCTCAGTCCAGTGAAGGGCCGACTTACACATACACTACACTCATACACTACACTTTCACACACCTCCTAAAACCACACCCATACCTAACTTGACCTCCTGACTCATGTAGGTGATTCACATGGATGATCCTTAACCCCTAAGCTCTTGGCTAAGAGGGTTAGGAACAACATAGTGAATGCCTCAAATGAGTCCCTTCATGGCTCATGTGGGCTTGATGTGGCTTCATGGCTCAACCAAAATGATTTCATTCCACTCAAATTTACCCAATCTTCAATTTTCCAAATTTTCAATTTTCCAAATTTTCAATTTTCCAAATTTTCAATTTTCCAAATTTTCAATTTTTGACCCCCGGGACCCTACACCCGCCTAACTCTACCCAAAGCCCTCGAAATTACCCGAATTTTTCAAAATCACCTAAATTACCCAAAATTCCCCAAAATCAATCCCAAACATTTCCACATCACTCAAATTGATCATCCATACCCAAAAATACCAAAAATTCCAAAAATACCTCCCAATACCCTCCAAATACCCAAAATACCCCTCTTGACCCAAAATCCCAAAAATTCAGAAAATTCTCAGAAAATTCCAGAAAATCCTAAATATTCCCAATTTCATTTTGTTCAACTACACCATGGGCCAACTTTGTCAATTTACCCTACTTTTGTCAAAACCCCCAATTTGACCCATTTTAACCCTAAGTGAACCCAATGTCAAACCAAACCTATCCAATTAACCCAAATTCTGGTCCAATTCAATTCTAAACTTCAATTCAACATTCCCAAAACCAATCTAGACCAAATCCAAGTCCAATTTGATTGACATTTGGATCCAATTTCACTTTTGGCCTTAAAACCCAATTTGGACCCATGACCCAAACCTAACCCAAACTCACCCAATTCAACTCCAATTAACCCCAAATCTTTTCTAAATCTTCCTTAGCATCCCCACAACCAAAACACTAACATGATTTGCCCAAAATTTGGACCCAAACCCCACTCAAATTCAACCCAAAGCTAAAAAGCCCAATTTTGACCTAAACTCAAACCTAACCCAAATGAGCCCAAACCCCAAAATCAAAGCTCATTCAAAGTCAAAACCTCTTTGAAACACTCCCATAAACATTTCTCAATATTAATTTTACATCAATTTCAACCCTAGCCCAACATTGGCCCAACTTGGCCCACTTGGACCTATATTGGCCCATTCACCAAAAGAATCCAAATTCAACCCAATTCAAACCCAAATCACCCCCAATTTGCTTCAAGTCACTCATGACACATCCATGAGCTAAACCCAACAATTATTTAGCCCAAGCCTTTACTAAAATTTCATCCCAAAATCCATTTTAAAATTCAAAAGCCCACTTTTCTAAACCATCTTAAAAGCCCATCTAAAACCATTTCAAAAAGCCCAAAATCTACTCTAAAGCCCATATGACATCTCCACTTGTCATCCACTTAATAAAAGCCATTCCCTAAGTCCTAAATTCATCATCAAATCATTACAAATCAAGTTTCATACAAATTTCCATCAAATTACCAAAAAATTCCTAAAATCTATTTCCATGAAATCGACTCCACTTTTCCCAAGCCAAAGGTGAGCCATGCAAGCCATGGACAAGCCACATGAAGCCATGGAAGGCTTCGACATGTGATCAAGCCATTAATGGCAAAAGGAGGGCCCCCTTTCCTAATCCTTCTTAAACCCTTTTTACCTTAAGCATGTCACACACTAAACCATGCTTAGCCACCTCATCATGGATGGAGACCACACCATTCTCTCTTGGCTGACCCAAGTGATCTTTTTCAGCCCAAGACCAGGCCTTGGGTGGTGAACCTAGCCCAAAACCATGGGTTGACTCATTTGAACCCAAAATGTTCTTCCCCCCATTCCATTTCAATCCAATCCCTTTACACATGGCATTTGCCAATTGCTTGCACCAAGTCCCGTGCCCCGATCCACTCCGACCTCGAGGGTGACCCATGCTCGGCCGGCCGGCCACCAGCCGCCGGAAAACACCATGGCCGAGAGCTCACATGTGAGCCAACTTTGGAATTCTCCCTCGCCGAGCCGCCCCATCTCCAGCTGGCCATTAGTAGTCGTTCTTCTCTCGCCAAGAGCAGCTCGATCCCAAGCCCTAACTCTCCCCGGAGGCTCTCCACCCTCTCCTATTTAAACACCACCCCTCTCGGCCATTTGAGGTGCCGAAACAAACCTTAAGGAAACTCGCCAAAATTGTTCCGGACTACTCCCCATACACGAGCACTTGATCCCCACCGAAATCCCCCCGCCATTTCTTCTCTCGCGAGCTCAATTTCAGAGTTGAAATCCAAGCCCAAAACCAGGACACTTCTCCACAGTGAGTCAATCCCCAAATTGATTGGTTCTACACCTTCACCAGACCAAGGGAAGGTGTCCACCAGCAAAAGCCCCATCTCCAGGCCACCCCGTTGCTCCAGCCTCCAAGCTTTGTGATCGGCTGTGGTCGAAATCCTACTCTAGCAATTCACCGGACCAGAGACTTCATCCGGTGCTTGCCGGGATCCAATCGAAGGTGCAACAACCCTCGAATCGAAGCCACACTTCTCCGAGCAAAGGTATGGCCTCACTCTTCTTCCCGAGCTTCCGAACATTCTCCATTTCTATTGCGTAAATTTCATCCCACATAAACCGTATGGATGTGTTCGCCTTCTCAAGACGAATCCATAGAGCATAAGAACATGAAAATCCATCGAGTATCGAGTGAGATCTTAGGGATTTAGTGTGGACGGCTCTCGGTGAGGACGCTCGGGGACGATGAACGGATGCCGTCCATTCAATACACGCGCGGACGGATGGCTCGGATGGCGTCGGACCGGGAGAAGGTACGAGAACCGCGGGGCCCGGGCTGCCGACTCCAGCGCGGCGGCGTCGAATGGGAGCGCGACGCGTGTGCGTTCGGAGATGCCGAGGATGACGCGGCGCCGCGTGGATAAATAGAAAATTAGGGGTATTTTCTATTTATTTAATTCCCTAAACTTCAAAAATACATAACTTTGTGTAGGAAAATCATAAAAATAAAATAAAAATACCCTCTTGCTCAGATGAACGTAGGAGAATAATGTGGAAAAGAAATTATTTAATTTCATCAAGTATTTTATTTTTAATAATTTATTTACTCTCTGCATATTTTTAATTCTCCATGCATGTATACAATTCACCATGGCATGAGACCATAGGGCTTTTGAAGCCTCTAAATTTGGGAACATTCCCTGAATTTTCCAAAGTCAGAGGCCATCCCTATGAAAAGTTATTGATTTTTCAAATTCATGTTATTGTTTTGAGTATTTTAATTCCAATAAATAGCATGTTGTGAAATAAATTCTAGGAAAATTTGGTGATGTTCCTTATGACCAGAGGACCCTAGAAAAAATAGGTTTTGAGTTAGTTCATTTAAAACAACCCTAATTGGCTTAAACACCCAAAATGGATCTCTAATTAATTAGAGCTAACCATACATCAAATTAACTTGAAATCAATTCTCCACTGACCTTTAGGATCAGAGGAACCCACCATAAAAATTTGAGGTCAATTGGACTTGGTTAGCCCTACTAAATGGGTTGATTAAGCCACTTAGTCATTTTAAACTTTAAAAATTCATAACTTTCAAAATATCTTTCAAAAATTCACCAAATTAGTTTTGGAGCCTCTCTGATATTAGGGAATTTAAGAAAATTAAAATTTCAATTTTCTAAAAAAGTTGATTTTTAATATTATTTTAATATTTTTAATAATTAAAAAATAATAAAAATCACAAAAATAATAAAATTCACCAAAATGTCACATTTTGAATTTTAATCACTTAGGAACAAACCCCATATTTTTCTTAGGTCTATTTAGTGAGATATTAAATTTTAAAGCTCTAGGGTAATTTTAAAATTAAAAAAATGTATTTTCTAGCATTTTCACTAAAATAATTATAATAAATCATAAAAAAATCAGAAAATTACAAAATTTGATTATTTTATTTCCTTGATATCAGAGAGATTTTTGAAAAATATAAAATTCATTTTTCAACATTTATTTTATTTTTAAATTAATTAACACTCCAAAATTTAAAATAATTATAATAAAAATAATATAATTCAAAAAATCACCAAAATTGGTCCAAGTGGTCCTCTGGTCATTAGGAATGTCCCCTAATTTTCTTAAGGATAGAAACTTTCCCTTGGTCATGTTATTAAATTTTCCTTGGAAATCTCTATTTTCTACCAAAAATAATTATATAAATAAATTAAATACAGAAAAATCACATTTTCTCCTCTCATGTCTTTATTGACATATGAGTGAAGTCACATAAAAATTTCAAGTTCATTTGAGTTTAATTTAGTGAGTTATGAAATTATTAAGCTTAAAGGATAAAGTGGTAATTAAAATTTTAATCCTTAATTAAAACTTTAGATTTAATAAAAAAAATTAATAAGTAAAATATTTGATCATAATCTGATTTGGATGATTGAAATTTAAATAATTAAAGGGTAGAAATCCATTAAGCAATTTAAAATAATTGATTAAATTTGGAAGAATAATAAAATTGGAATTATTAAAATAGGGATATTATTAGGAAGAGATTTATTCTTTAATTTAAAAATCCCTAAATTAATCATCTCATTAATATTCAATTCTTAATTAAAATGATAACTCAAATTCAAGACATTAAAAGACTTAATCATTAAACTAAAATTAAATTATTAAACTCTTTTAAAATTTTAATTAAAATTAAAAATAAAATTAAATTAAAAATTAAATTAAATTAAGTAAATTAAATTAGATTAAATTAAATTAAATTAAATTAAAATTAAAAGTTGAATTAAATTGAAAATTAAATTAAATTAAATTAAATCAAATTAAATTAAAATTAAATCAAATCAAATTAATTTAATTTAACATCAAATCAAACTAAATTGAATTAAATTAAATTAAATTAAATTAAAACTCAATTAAATTAAATTAAATTAAATTAAGTTGAATTAAATATAACATCACCAAAGACATAAAGAATTCAAAATAAATCTAAAATAACTTGAACACTATTCCAAATTTAAACCCATTAATTGAAATTAAACTAAATCACAAACCATTCGAACACCAATTTACCCTCGAAAGCTTTAGTTATCATAACTCCTAAACAAGAATATTAAATGAAATGTTACTTCACCTATAGGATATTCAAACGTCCTAGTTCACTGAGCAAGATAACAAAACTTGAGATTCTTGGACGATTAATTCATTTGTATAATTAAATTTATTTGGATTTAAAACAATTCTAGCAATATTGAAAAGATGTTTAAGATTCTTCTTAAACACTTTCTCAATTTGATAGGATGTTTATAAGAACAATTGAATTTAATTATTCTTTGATGAAGAAAATCGTCTTCAAACCAAAATACAAGGAACCTAGACGTCATAGGAAATGACTAGCTATAGGATTAGGAATTTGGTAGAAAACCATAACCCTTACCTTAGCTTTACCTAGGAACTTGCTTAAATATTCTAATTGTGTTTTAAGTGCGGCTTGGGATGATGGGAAGACCCTCCGAGTACGCTTTTATTTTATTGCAATTTACTTTCTTGCAATTTACATTATTGCAATTTCATTAATCGCATTGCACTTACTTTTCTTGCATGATAAACAATTGTTGCATGAAAACCCACACCTTTAGGATAGTCCCTAAAACTTTAAATAAATATAAGGACTTTCCTAAATTCAATCCAAACAATAGGATAGTCGAGAAATTACCGAAGTTCACTTCGAATCTGTGATTTCTCCTACTTTTCTTCCTTTGAATTCTCAAAACAAAATGTTCCAAATTTGATCCATTCCCTATTGAAATTCCAAAATTCAATCCTTTGAAAACTTAAACTTTGAAATCCTTGAGAGCAGAATTATTGATTATTATCGAGAGTTTTCTTAGGTGATTCCCGTCACTTAAGATGTAATTAACTATAGGGGCTTGCCCTTATAGGGAATTTTAAAGAACCCAGGTAATATAAACCCGTTTAATGCTTTCATATTAAGCGGGGAATTTGTCGGCTTATAAAATTGGTTTGCGGACCAAACGGATGTCACAAATCTTCTAGTTTATTTAATCGAGCCCCACCATCAAGCGGTGTGTCTATCCTTAGGGATAGATACACGGTTCGTGGTGCGGTGCTCGTTTATATAAACTATTTGGGATGTGAGATCGGTTTAATCTCATATCTTAAAACCTTCAAATTTAAAATTATTTTCAAAATCAAATACTACTTTTCAAAATTATTTATTTAAACTAAATTAAAAATTCGCCGACAACTTCTGTTAGGCGACCCCCTTTTCAAAATAAAACACACAACCTAAAAATATGCCGACAATTTCTGGCGACTCCGCTGGGGAAAATTCCTCTCTCCATTATAATCAGATAATTCTGCTTTCAAAAATCGGTAGTGTATCCATGTCCTTAATGGGTCAAACTACCCTTCTTTGCGTTGGGATGTTATGTTCATTTCTACCTTGAACAAGTATAGCAAACATTCTCTCGGATTTAGGAACCACTGTTTAGACACCCCTAAACAGAGAGGTTCCGAGATCCTTTACCTCATTTACGAGGTGGGGTGGACCCCCAATAGGTGTTAGTTTAGGAGTGATCCTTCGAGTCGAGAAGTCTTGCATAAGACTTTCTTTTCCTTTCCAACTCCGAATCAGATTCCTTACCTTCTGTACACCTTTGAACATTCCGTTCTGAATAAACAAATCCTTTAATAAATGATTCTTTTAACAAATGATTCCTTCTTATAAATACATGAACAAGAATGAGTTCGGACTCTTTTCAATTCCTTTCTTTTCGTCCTAAAGAAAAGAAGCATAACTTGGGACTGACAACCCGAATCTACCCTGCGAAATGGAAGCCCCAAAGCTGATTTTCTCCTTCACCAATGGACTCGGACTTCGCCGTCTATAAGGATGAGTTGCCCGACTAATGGGATCATCCGGTTTGGACAAGGATTTGAAAACACGAATGTCGAGATCACCGACGTTTCCTTTTTGCACTAACGAACAAGGTATCCGAAGCCAAGAAGCCGCCGATTGAGTTCAACCTTAGGTCGACCCAAGAGTTTCCTCCTCTGCAAAAGATCCCGACTGAGAGGAGTACTGCTGTCCGCAGGAGGACTGTTCTTACTACCCCCACTGGTCTAGTTGTTTCTGCACCTACCCCGACTTCTGCCAAATTAAAGGGGAAAGAAATCCAGAATTATGGTGAACTTGTTACCGTGGAGGGTACAGATCTTCCTGTGAGACCTTCTGTTTTCGAAATTGGGTCTAGCTCAACAATTCCATCACTGACAAGGACCCAAGGAAGAAACAGAAGTAGAAGGATCGCTAGAGAAGCCGTAGCTGCTGAAATTGCTTTCTCGGAGGAAATCCCGTAACCGCTCGAATATACACCGCCGCTCCGAATATACACCACTCGCCCGAATACATACCACTTTTGGGAGGAAGCAGGTTCCATCCCCTCCCCGCCGCAGAGGATGAAGAAAAAGTTCACAATATTGCTGTCTCATTGCCTCAGCCCGCATATTACAACGATAGCCGCAAGAAAAGGATTAGAACTACATCGTTTGCTCGACTGCAAACTTTGATAGAGAAGTTAGCAAAGAAGGAAAAGTGCCCCGTATCGGAGATTCTACGAAGGATAGGGCGGGTGCCGATCAGATCCTCGTTGACCTCATTTTCGATGAGGTCTTCTCTTCTTCTTTTAGTACTTAGGATCTAGCCTTAGGCTTTTCCTTCGACTATCTTAGAGGACTAGAATTGGGATCCACCATCTAGAATTTCAAACCACTTCTTAACTCCCCGCAAACTCCACAAACTTGACCGTAGACCCCTAATCACCTGAGGGTTGAAATCGAATGCGGAAGTTTAAAGGATGAGTTCCTATGGGACTTTTGGCCTTAGGATCGCCCTTCGGGTGGCTCTGGTCCGGTGAGGGGCTGACTTACACACACACTACACCTATACACTACACTTTCACACACCTATACCTAACTCGACCTCCCGACTCATGTAGGTGATTCACATGGATGGTCCTTAACCCCTAAGCCCTTGCGCAAGAGGTTAGGAACAACATAGTGGATGCCTCAAATGAGTCCCTTCATGGCTCATGTGGGCTTGATGTGGCTTCATGGCTCAACCAAAATGATTTCATTCCACTCAAATTTACCCAATCTTCAATTTTCCAAAATTTCAATTTTTGACCCCTCGGGACCCTACACCCGCCTAACCTACCCAAAGCCCTTGAAATTACCCAAATTTTTTAAAATCACCTAAATTACCCAAGATTCCTCAAAATCAATCCCAAACATTTTCACATCACTTAAATTGATCATCCATACCCAAAAATACCAAAAATTCCAAAAATACCTCCCAATACCCTCCAAATACCCAAAATACCCCTCTTGACCCAAAAATCCAAAAATTCAGAAAATTCCCAGAAAATTCCAGAAACTCCCAAATATTCCCAATTTCATTTTGTCTAACTACACCATGGGCTAATTTTGTCAATTTACCCTACTTTTGTCAAAACCCCCAATTTGACCCATTTTAACCCAAAGTGAACCCAATGTCAAACCAAACCTACCCAATTGACTCCAAATTCTGGTCCAATTCAATTCTAAACTTCAATTCAACATTCCCAACACCAATCTAGACCAAATCCAAGTTCAATTTGATTGATATTTGGATCCAATTTCACTTTTGGCCTTAAAGCCCAATTTGGACCCATGGCCCAAACCTAACCCAAACTAACCCAATTCAACTCCAATTAACCCCAAATCTTTTCTAAATCTTCCTTAGCATCCCCACAAGAAAAACACTAACATGATTTGCCAAAAATTTAGACCCAAACCCCACTCAAATTCAACCCAAAGCTAAAAGGCCCATTTTTGACCTAAACCCAAACCTAACCCAAATGAGCCCAAACCCCAAAATCAAAGCCCAACCAAAGTCAAAACCTCCTTTAAACACTCCTATAAACATTTCTCAACAATAATTTTACATCAATTTCAACCCTAGCCCAACATTGGCCCAACTTGGCCCACTTGGACCTATATTGGCCCATTCACCAAAAAGAACCCAAATTCAACCCAATTCAAACCCAAATCACTCCCAATTTGCTTCAAGTCACTCATGATACATCCATGAGCTAAACCCAACAATTATTTGGCCCAACCTCTTTACAAAATTTCATCCCAAAATCCATTTTAAAATTCAAAAGCCCACTTTCCTAAACCATTTTAAAAGCCCATCCTTCACCATATCCAAAGGCCCAAAATTGGTCCCAAAGCTCACATGATATTTCTCTACATCATCCATTCAATTAAAATCATCCCTAAGTCATAAACCAATGATCAAATAATTCTAAATGAAGCTTCATCCAAATTTTCACCAAAATATCCAAAATTCTTAAAACCCTTTTTTATGAAATTGACTTGACTTTTCCCAAGCCGAAGGTGAGCCATGAAGCCATGCATGAGCCACATGGAAGCCATGAGAGCCTCTTTACATGTCACCATGCCATTAATGGCAAGAAGAGGGGACCCTTTCCTAACCCTTCATTAAGCCTTTTTAACCATACTCATGTCACACTCTAAACCATGCTTTGCCACCTAATCCTTGATGGAGACTCCACCACACATGGGAGGTTGACCCACCTGACCTCCTCAGCCCAAAACCAGGTCTTGGGGAGGTGCACCCAACCCATTTGCATGGGTTGACCAAAATAAGCCAAAATGACCCCTTCCCCTTTCTACTTTGATTCAATCACTTTACACATGTCAAACCTCAATTGAATGCACCAAATCCCAGCCCTGACCCACCTGAACAAGATGGTGACCAATGCCTGGCCGGCCACCCAGTGCCGCCGGAAAACACCATGGCCGAGAGCTCACATGTGAGCCAACCTAGGAATTCTCCCTTGCTGAGCCGCCCCATCCCCAGTGGCCATTGGAGTCGTTCTTCTCTTGCCAAGAGCAGCTGATCCTAAGCCCTAACTCTCCCTGGGAGGCCCTCCACCCTCTCCTATTTAAACACCACCCCTCTCGGCCATGAGAGGTGCTGAAAAAAACCTTAAGGAAACTCTTCCAAAATTGTTCCAGACTCCTCCCCATACACAGAGCACTTGATCCCCAGTGAGATCCCCCTGCCATTTCTTCTCGTGAGCTCGATTTTAGAGTTGAAATCTAGGCCCAAAACCAGGACACTTCTCCACAGTGAGCCAATCCCCAAATAGATTGGTTCTACACCTTCACCAGACCAAGGGAAGGTGTCCACCAGCAAAAGCCCCATCTCCAGGCCACCCAATTGCTCCAGCCTCCAAGCTTTGTGATCGGGCTTGGTCGAAATCACACCTAGACAATTCACCAGACCAGGAGACTTCATCTGGAGCTTGCTGGGATCCAATCGAAGGTGCAACAACTCTCAGATCGAAGCCACACTTCTCTGAGCAAAGGTATGGCCTCACTCTTCTTCCCGAGCTTCTGAACATTCTCCATTTTTATTGCGTAAATTTCATCCCACATAAACCGTATAGATGTGTTCGTCTTCTCGAGACGAATCCATAGAGCATAAGAACATGAAAATTCATTGAGTATCGAGTGAGATCTTAGGGATTTAGTGTGGACGGCTCTCGGGTGAGGACACTCGGGGACGATGAACGGATGCCATCCATTCAATACACGTGCGGACGGACGGCCAGGATCGCGTCGGATCAGGAGACGGAACGATACAGCGGGCCCCCGGAGCGCTGAGTCAGATGGCGGCGTCGAATGGGAGCTCGCCACGCGGCGTTTCGGAGCTGCCAAGGTTGACGCGGCGCCGCGTGGATAAATAGAAAATTAGGGATTTTTCTGATTTATTTAATTCCCTAAACTTCAAAAATTCATAACTTTGTGTAGAAAAATCATAAAAATAAAATAAAAATACCCTCTTGCTCAGTGAACAGAGGAGAATAATGTGGAAAAGAAATTATTTAATTTCATCAAGTATTTTATTTTTAATAATTTATTTACTCTCTGTATATTTTTAATTCTCCATGCATGTATACAATTCACCATGGCATGAGACCATAGGGCTTTTGAAGCCTCTGAATTTGGGAACATTCCCTGAATTTTCCAAAGTCAGAGGCCATCCCTATGAAAAGTTATTGATTTTTCAAATTCATGTTACTGTTTTGAGTATTTTAATTCCAATAAATAGCATGTTGTGAAATAAATTCTAGGAAAATTTGGTGATGTTCCTTATGACCAGAGGACCCTATGAAAAATAGGTTTTGAGTTAACTCATTTAAAATAACCCTAATTGGCTTAAACACCCAAAATGGATCTCTAATTAATTAGAGCTAACCATACATCAAATTGACTTAAAATCAATTCTCCACTGACCTTTAGGATCATAGGAACCCACCATAAAAATTTGAGGTCAATTGGACTTGGTTAGCCCTACTAATTGGGTTGATTAAGCCATTCAGATCATTTTAAACTTTAAAAATTCATAACTTTCAAAATATCTTTCAAAAATTCACCAAATTGGTTTTGGAGCCTCTCTGATATCAGGGGAATTTAAGAAAATTAAAATTTCAATTTTCTAAAAAAGTTGATTTTTAATATTATTTTAATATTTTAATAATTAAAAAATAATAAAAATCACAAAAATAATAAAATTCACCAAAATGTCACATTTTGAATTTTAATCACTTAGGAACAAACCCCATATTTTTCTTAGGTCTATTTAGTGAGATATTAAATTTTAAAGCTCTAGGGTAATTTTAAAATTAAAAAAATGTATTTTCTAGCATTTTCACTAAAATAATTATAATAAATCATAGAAAAATCAGAAAATTGCAAAATTTAATTATCTGATTTCCTTGATATAAGAGAGATTTTTGAAAAATATAAAATTCATTTTTCAACATTTATTTTATTTTTAAATTAATTAACACTCCAAAATTTAAAATAATTATAATAAAAATAATATAATTCAAAAAATCACCAAAATTGGTCCAAGTGGTCCTCTGGTCATTAGGAATGTCCCCTAATTTTTTTAAGGATAGAAACTTTCCCTTGGTCATGTTATTAAATTTTCCTTGGAAATCTCTATTTTCTACCAAAAATAATTATATAAATAAATTAAATACAGAAAAATCACATTTTCTCCTCTCATGTCTTTATTGACATATGAGTGAAGTCACATAAAAATTTCAAGTTCATTTGAGTTCAATTTAGTGAGTTATGAAATTATTAAGCTTAAAGGGTAAAGTGGTAATTAAAATTTTAATCCTTAATTAAAACTTTAGGTTAAAAAAAAAATTAACAAGTAAAATATTTGATCTTAATCTGATTTGGATGATTGAAATTTAAATAATTAAAGGGTAGAAACCCATTAAGCAATTTAAAATGATTAAACCTTAATTAAATAATTGATTAAATTTGGAAGAATAATAAATTTGGAATTATTAAAATAGGGATATTATTAGAAAGAGATTTATTCTTTAATTGAAAAATCCCTAAATTAATCATCTCATTAATATTCAATTCTTAATTAAAATGATAACTCAAAATTCAAAATATTAAAAGACTTAATCATTAAACAAAAATTAAATTATTAAACTCTTTAAAAAATTTCAATTAAAATTAAAAATAAAATTAAATTAAAAATTAAATTAAATTAAGTAAATTAAATTGGATTAAATTAAATTAAATTAAATTAAAATTAAAAGTTGAAATAAATTAAAGATTAAATTAAATTAAATTAAATAAACAAATTAAATTAAATTAAATGAATAAATTAAATTAAATTAAATTAAATAAATTAAATTAAATTAAATTAAATTAAATTAAATTAAATTAAATTAAATTAAATTAAATTAAATAAATAAATTAAGTTAGATTAAATTAAACTAAATTAAATTAAAACAAATTAAATCAAATTAAATCAAATTAAATTAAATTAAATTAAATAAATAAAATAAATTAAATTAAAGGAAATTAAATCAAATTAAACTAAATTAATTTAACATCAAATCAAACTAAATTAAATTAAATTAAATTAAAATTAAAATTAGATTAAATTAAATTAAAGTTAAATGAAATTGAATTAAATAACATTACCTAAGACATAAAGAAATTAAATATAAAGCAACTTGAACAACTATTCCAAATTTAAACCCATTAACTTAAATTAAATCATTTGAACACCAATTTGCCCTCGAAAGCTTTGGTTATTATAACTCCTAAACAGAACATTAAATGAAATGTTACTTCACCTATAGGATATTTAAATGTCATAGTTCACTGAGCAAGATAACAACAAAACTTGAATTCTGGACGATTAATTCATTTGTATAATTAAATTCATTTGGACTTAAAACAATCCTAGAAATATTGAAAAGATGTTTAAGATTTGTCTTAAGCACTTCCTCGATATGATAGGATGTTCATAAGAACAATTGAACTTAATTATTCTTTGATGAAGAAAATCGTCCTCGAAACTAAACACTGAAGACCTAGACGTCATAGGAAATGACTAGTATAGGATTAGGAATTTGGTAGAAAACCATAACCCTTCCCTTAACTTTACCTAGGAACTTGCTTAAATATTCTAATTGTGTTTTAAATGCAGCTTGGGATGACGGGAAGACCCTCCAGGTACGCTTTTAACTTATTGCGATTTACTTTCTTGCAATTTACATTATTACAATTTCATTAATCGTATCGCACTTACTTTTCTTGCGTGATAAACAACTGTTGCATGAAAACCCACACCTTTAGGATAGTCCCTAAAACTGAAACCAAAACTAAATTAAAATTCATTGCAAGATAAAATTCACCGCCACAATATTTCGAAAATATAAAACAACTCGAAATTTAATCACAAACAGAACACAAAACTACAATTACAATTAAATTAAAACGTCCCGTTGGATGATCGGGAATACCTCGGATGATGTAACCTACATGTTGCTAACGGGATTTTCCACGGTCTAAATGAAAGTGTGGAACTCATTCAGGTTGAGTTTAGCAAATTCATCCGGACTAAGTGAATCCGATAAAAATAACAATGCGGAAGGATGGAGCACGTGGGATCTTAACGGTGTTGTTATAATCAACTTTAAGATTTGTTTTAAATAAAACATAAAAAAACACTTGGAAATTAAGATTTTCTCTAAACCAAAACACTTTTCTCATCTCCGATTTATGACTTCTAAAACTAAACCTCTGCAATAATAAGGAGCTCGGAGCATGGTGGGCGGCACGGCCATCGTCATCAACGAAAATGCGAGTCTACTTCGACGAAAACTTTCCTAGAATTAAATAACAAAGCCATAGGACTTCGAGGTAGTTTGCACTAGTGCAACATAAACCCTCGACTCTTCGTTAGGCATTTGCCATCGCAAATTAAGTCCTAGCAGGTCTTAGGACTACGAGGTAGTCGTCGGATACGACATAAACCCTCACATCTTCGAGACTTATTTGTATGATTTTATCATACAAATATAAGTCCTAATTAATTAAAATTGGCAAGATTAAAACATTAAATAAACATTAAGACTTTCCTAAATCCAAGCCAAATAATAGGATAGACGGGGAATTACCGAAGTTCGCTTCGAATCCGTAATTTCCCCTACTTTTCTTCCTTTGAATTCCCAAAACAAAATGTTCCAAATTTGAACCATTCCCTATTGAAATTCCAAAATTCAATCCCTTGAAAACTTAAACTTTAAAATCCTTGAGAACAGAATTATTGATTATTATCGAGAGTTTTCTTAGGTGATTCCCATCACTTAAGATGTAATTAACTATAGGGGCTTGCCCTTATAGGGAATTTTAAAAGAACCCGAGTAATATAAACCCTGTTTAATGCTTTCATATCGAGCGGGGAATTTGTCGGCTTATAAAATTGGTTCGCGGACCGAACGGATGTCACAAATCTTCTAGTTTATTTAATCGAGCCCCACTCGTCAAGCGGTGTGTACTATCCTTAGGGATAGAGACACGGTACGTGGTGCGGTGCTCGTTTATATAAACTATTTGGGATGTGAGATCGGTTTAATCTCATATCTTAAAACCTTCAAATTTAAAATTATTTTCAAAGTCAAATATTACTTTTCAAAATTATTTATTTAAATTAAATTAAAATTCGCCGACAACTTCTGTTAGGCGACCCCCCTTTTTTAAAAATAAAACACACAACCTAAAAATATGCCGACAATCCCGTCTTGGGCCCCGAGTAGAACCCGCCATCATGACAGAAAAGCCAAGTAAAAGAATGAAGGCTAGTCCGCCTATCGTCGTCTCAGGATTACAGATTAGGGAGGATACCACCTTCCGACATTTGGGCCGACGGACCATCCGGTCCTGGACCTTCCGTCGCTAGAAGGATGGTATGGCGTCCCACTACTTGGGCGATTAAGATTGAAACAACGGCCCGAGAAGGAAAGTCTCGTCGGGAGACTTGAATGCGAAGAAAGCGCCACGCTGCGGTAAAGGGGACTCGTGAGAAGGGGACACCGCGGCTATCGCACGACAACCGCGAGGACGCACGAAAGGCCCGCTAGAAGATGCCATGGAAAAGTTGAGAACAGATATCCGACGATTAGCAAAAGAAAGAGGAGAAATTCGGAGACGAGATTGATTCATCGGAATTCATGGACGACGAATATGCAGAAATCAACATGGTCGAAACACGAGCTTCATCAGCTTCACAAGGTGCTCCTGCAGCCGCAGAAAGAGAGGAGCCAGAAGTGATGAGAAGGCAGCTTCAAGAGAAAGACGACACGATCGCCCAAATGGCGAAAAGGATGGAAGAGATGGCTGTAGCTCTAGCCACTCTCCAGAGTCAAGTGCAACCACAAAGAGAGACACCCCCAGAGGTCATTCACATTGTAGATGGAGGAAAGGAGATTACATCCGTCAACGGGGATGACCAACTGAAAAAGGATACAACACAAAGTATGATCCCCGAAAAGGATATCAAGAGCTTGGTGGAACAGCGAGTGCGAGAAGCCTTAGCACAATCAAAGAGCGGGACATCCATTCGGACGGGTAGACCTTACCGGAAGAATTCGACGTTGTCCAAGTACCCAAAGGCTTCGTACCACCTCTGTTCAAGACCTTCGATGGAACCGGGAACCCCGACAGGCATGTTGCGCACTTTCGTGCCGGTTGTTGCAATGGCGGCGGGAGCGATGCATTACTCTTCCGACGGTTCGTCGGCGGCTCGTCGAGAATTGCCTTCGGCCGGTATGCAGAATTACCAAATGGTTCGGTGAAGACGTTCTCAGAACTAGAGAACCTCTTCATCAAGCGATTCACCGGAGCTCAGCACCACTTCACTATAGGTGATTTATTGGTAGAGAAACAAAAGCCGAACGAAACTTTGGTGGATTACATACTTCGATGGAGGAACTTAAGCATGAAGTGTGAACCACAACTACAAGAACAACATGCAGTCGGCATTTTACTTAAAAGCATTCACAGCCCGATAAGCACTTCTCCTCAAAGGATTCACTATTAAGACTTTCGAGAAGTTGTTAAGCAAGGTCGGGAGCTTGCAAGAGGAGGCGAAGCAATTAAGTTTCGCCGACAAGACGGACAAGCAAAAGCCTGTGAAGACTTTCGAAAAAAAATCTGGGATCGTTGCAGCAGTTGATGAAGGTAAGCAACCGATACAAATATCGTCCGAACGGCCGTAGCAACCTCAACAGAATTACCAGCAACCCCGACCCGGCTATCGAGTCATCTCCACGGTATGAACAACCGCCTCGTCCGCAACGTACGTTAAGGGAGCTTCGAGCGAGGAATATCCATTCAAGAATGAAGCGAGTGCCGAAAATGTTCCGTAGTCCGATGAAGACTCGCATTTCCAATTGTCGAGCCTAAAAGACCGAGAGGAAGTCAACAAGAAAGGTGATCCCAACTTTGCCCCTACCACCGGATGCTTGGGCACAAGATAGAAGATTGCATTACCTTCGAAAAGTTGGCTCAATGACAACCTTCGGAAAGGAAATATAACAATCCCGAAGGAGTACATGAAGGAACCCCGTAAAGGAGGTTCCGTCAATGTTATCTCAACCGATCCCATCATTCCGATAGATCCCTATACGACCGACGATGGATGGACTACCGCTTGGACAAGGTCTTCGAAAAAGATTTTAGACGACATCCAAACCGCTTCGGTGCGAGCTTCAATTCGAGTTCGAAACCCTGTTAAGCCGATACTATCACTTGCGATAGAAGAACCACCTCAACAGAAGATGATTGAAGAGAAGAAGAAAATCGACGAAGAAGAGAGGACCGAGACTCCTAAGGCTAGACTAGGGGCTGCTTATCCTAGGATAGTTGTTTCTGATTTGGGGGAGAAATCCCTCAAACCTCTGACTCTGTATGATTATCTGCTCACTTCGGTGGGATCATATAATGATAAGGATGATGGCGTTGGCTACGTTTTGACTTGTTTCTAACGATTACGTAACTAGCGACAATCCGGACATCGATTTCGATACCAACGACAATTCTCAAATCATACACAATCTCGACGATCAAAATAACGAAGAAGACATCCATCAAGGAGGCTACGAGAGTTCAACAAGCAACGAATCTATCTGTGAGTTTCGAGGAGCTCCAGTCACAATAGAGTTAGAGCCTTCAGATTCTGAAGCTAATCCAGAAGAACCTGCCATTCTAATTCAAGAAGAAACACCAGCAAGCTCAACACTAGATTTAGAAGAAATTACAGAAGTCAACTTAAGAAGTGGAAGAGTTCTACCTCCGAGAATGGGTCCAAAAGACAAAGGAAAGTAGGTGGTTGTTCAAGAAGAACCAACCCTAGCAGAAGAAATACCCATTCGAGAAGAAGCCGAGACACATGGAAATAAAGTGGACTACAACGTGCTAGCCCATCTTAGGAAACTACCGGCCAACCGAGCATTTACGACGCTCTCATCTTATCAAAGGAGATGAGAGAAGTTCGATCGAGGCCTTACTTGATCCAGAAATTTGCTTAGCTCAAATGGCCGGGAGATTCCTTAGATGAGGTTTGCTCGTTAAAGGAACAGACGAGGTGTTACTTTCACGGACAATGACCTACTACTTGGGACGACGGATCACAACCGACCGTTGTACATTTCGATTACAATCGGGAAGTTTACGCTCTCCGAGTATTGGTGGATCCAGGAGCATCGATTAATATAATGAGTCTCCGAACACTAGCATACTTGGAAATTGATGCTCGTGAGCTCGAGGCCGACAAAATGTTATTAAGAGGATTCAACCAGAAAGGAGAAAGAGCCCTCGGGTCAATAACGCTACTAATGAAGACCGGTGACTTAGCAAAGACAACTACAAAATTTCACATAATTGATTCGAAACGTCGTTCAACGCTCTACTTGGGCCGACCATGGATACATGAAAATAGGATGGTACCATCATCTCTACATCAGTGCATCAAATACTACGATGGAGGGGAACAGTGCATCAAAAGTGACTTGCAACCATTCTCCTTACATGAGATTGGAATCCATGAAGACGCAGCTTATTATGCACCACCGAAGAAAACAATCTTCTCCAGTGATACAGTAACAAATGAAGCAAAGAAAGTTCAGGACAACGAAGAACCTGAAGTTCTAGTCCAACAGCTCACTCACCACTCCCTTCCGGCGAGATGGTGAAGGTTTCTCCACAACTCGCATCCGAGGTCGAGGCCGGGGACGAGGTCGTGGTAGAGACGCTAGGACAGTTGGACAGAGGAAACCAGCCATCAATGTTGATTGGGAAGATAGTTCTGAAGAAGAAAAAGAAATCAAGCAAGAAGCAACAACAATAAGTCGGAAGAAGCCGCAATTCAAGATCTCCCTCGAAGATGAAAAGAATGAAGAATACAAATCAATGTACGAGAAGATTAACCACTACGTACATACTATGACCCTAACCCCGATCCATTCTAACAAGATCGAGGGTATGGTGGTCAAAGAGGTACGTAGCGACGGTGCAAAGCCAATTAAATTCTACCGTGGTGCTTCTTCCTCCAAAACTGAAAATAATGTACAATTTGAAGATGTCACTTCATCAGAATTAATGGAATTACCTTTTGCGTGGTACTCTCCCTGTGTTCAAAATTTAATTCAACATGGTTTCTTACCTCGACAATGGACAAAAGGTCAATCACAACGTTTTGAAAAATTATGGAATAACTCCTGTCGTCCACCCAATTCAAAGTATGGACTCGGATTCGACACAGTAGGATCAGTTGACGATACTGAATTTTGCTTGGTTGTCACTTGCGAGTCTAATGAAAACCGCATGGAAACTACGGACGAACTCGAAGATTTACAAATTGGAGACGCTCCACCGGAATTCGAAGAAGAAATTAAATCTACGATAGATGAGTTAACGGAAGTTAACTTAGAGTACTAGCGAAGAGCCTAGACCTACCTTTGTTAGCTCCTTACTCAATAAAGAAGACTCCGAAGAAATAATCAAGTTATTAATGGAATTTAAAGACTCGTCTTGCTTGGAACTACGATGAAATGCCGGGATTAGCTCCGGAGGTCGCGATCCATAAGCTAGGAGTGGATCCTACTTCTATCCCAGTCAGACAAGGTCCCAGAAGAATGCGTCTAGAAATCGAACAACAAGTCATAGCCGAAGTTAAAAAGCTAATAGACGCTAAATTTATCCGTGAAGAACAATACCCGACTTGGTTAGCCAATGTGGTGCCAGTCAGAAAGAAGAATGGTCAGATCAGAATTTGTGTGGACTTCAGAGATTTAAATAAGGCATGTCCAAAAGATGAATTTCCCCTAACGATCCCAGAATTAATGATCGACATTGCTTCGACACATGAGATATTTTCATTCATGGATGGATCTTCAGGATACAACCAGATAAAAATGGCTCCAGAAGATGAAAAGCTTACAGTATTCAGAACGCCGATCGGAGTATTTTGCTACACAGTGATGTCATTCGGACTGAAGAAAAAGGAGCAACCTACCAGAGAGTAATGACAAGAATTTTTGATGATCTCATCCATAATCAAGTCGAATGCTACGTGGACGATGTGATCATCAAAAGCAAAGTAAAGGAAAACCACCTGTATGATTTGAGAATTGTTTTCGAACGATTAAGACAATTTAACCTTAAGATGAATCCCTTAAAATGCGCCTTCGGCGTCACCTCCTGGAAATTCTTAGGATTCGTTGTCCGACATCGTGGAATTGAAATCGACCCGGGAAAGATTAAAGCTATCTTAGAAATGCCGCCTCCCAAAACCTTAAAACAACTACGATCTTTTCAAGGGAAGCTGGCATATCTTCGACGCTTTATCTCAAACTTGTCGTGTAGGTGTCGGCCTTTCTCGGCACTAGTTAAAAAGGACGCCAAATTTATTTAGGAAGAGAAATGCCGGAAGGCCTTCGAGGACATTAAACAATATTTAATGACACCTCCTGTCTTAGCCGCCTCGGTGTCGGGTAGACCGGCGATACTTTACACCGCGGCTTTAGACGACTCTCTCGGAGCCTACATTGGTCAGGGTCGATGATGAGGGTAAAGAAAATGATCTTTACTACTTAAGCCGTCGTTTACTTCCGACGGAAGTAAGATATCCCGCAATTGAAAAGCATTGTTTGGCCCCGATCTTCGCCGCTCAAAAGCTCGGGCACTACATGCTTTCTCATAAGGTCAACTCGATCTCGAAATTTAATCCATTGCAATACTTGATGACTCCTCCAACACTTTCGGCGGACTTGCCGGATGGTCAATGATATTATTGCAATTCGATATAACTTTCGTGCCTCTTCGTGCCGTAAAGGGACAAGTCTTAGCAAACTTCCTCGCAGCACACCCTTTGCCGATAGAATCTCCTCTCAATGACGATCTGCCAGATGAACAAATAATTAGCCTAGAAGACCCTGATGATCGACGTTGGGAATTGTATTTCGACGGAGCATCTTCAGCACACAAAGATGAAGAATCGCAAGTGATAGTGCCCGGTAAGGCAGGAATCGGGCTAATCTTTATAACACCGGAGCGGGGGATGTTAAGATACTCCTACCACTTAACAGAACCATGTACAAACAACGAAGCAGAATATGAAGCCCTCATAACGGGACTGGAATTAACTATTCAAATGGGGATAACAGACATCAACATCTACGGGGATTCACAGTTAATCATTCAACAGATCGCCGGACAGTACAGAATTTTAAAGCCAAGACTCGAGCAATACTTCCAGTATGCCATACAGTTGTTGGAACAAATTCTAAATGTGATGATCTACAAAATTCCCAGAAAAGAAAATGCTTTAGCAGATGCTTTAGCTCGTCTCGCAAAAGAATTTGCCTGTTTGCAAGATGAATCAGTGGAAGTGTCAGTTCACGGACGTCAGGTCCTATCACAGCTAGACATAGACACAATACACAAATCAGAAAAAGAAAAAGAATCAGTTGTAACAGTGACAGAAAACACAGAAGATTGGCGACAACCATTAGTAGACTCACCCGCAAACGGAAAGCTACCAGACGATAGGTCGTTGGCCCATCAGATCAAGAAAAGAACTCTGTCTTACGCGTTAATAAACAACACATTGTACAGAAGGTCTTTTGATCAAATGTGGCTAAGGTGCCTAAGCGGGTGCGAGGCCCGTGAAATTGTTAAAGAGGTGCATTCAGGACTCTGTGGCGCTCACCAGTCGGGTCCGAAGATGAAAATGAAAATTAAAAGACTAGGGTACTACTGGCCCTCAATGACGACCGACTGCATGAAAATCGCCAAGAGCTGTCACCAATGTCAAGTGCACGGAGTGGTTCTACACCAACCTCCAAATGTGCTACATCCGACAATTGCGTCGTGGCCATTTGAATGTTAGGGCACAGATATAGTGGGTCCGATAGAACCACCATCTTCGAAAGGACATCGCTTCATTCTTGCGGCTACAGATTACTTTTCCAAGTGGGCAGAAGCAGTTCCACTTAGCAGAAGTGAAAGCACACCACGTGCTACGGCTTTTCAAGAACCAAGTTGTCTACCGTTTCGCAGTGTCGTGCGGGATTATCTCGGATAATGGGTCGGCATTCGAAGCACGCAAATCAACAATTTTGTCGGGAGACACGGAATCGGCGGCGATACTCAACAATTTACTACCCAAGAGCAAACGGCCTCGCTGAGGCTTTTAATAAAACTCTCGTTCAAATCTTAAAGAAAACTTTGGACGATAATAAGAGAAATTGGCACGAGAAGTTGTTAGAAGCTTTATGGGCCTACCGGACAACCTTCAGAACTCCTACTCAAGCTACACCTTACGCTCTGGTGTATGGGTCCGAGGCGAGTGTTACCTTTAGAGGTTCGGCTTCCTTCACTCGGAATTGCGAGTTGCAAACAAGATCACGACGAAGAGAACGCCAAATTACGACTAGAAGAATTAGAAAGCTCGGAAGGGAAAAGACTTGCGGCGCAACAAAATTTAGAACTATACCAAGCTAAGATGGTTCAAGCCCATTACAAACGGGTCCGCCCAAGAACCTTGAAAGTTGGTGACTTAGTTCTCGTTCTCGAGACCTATTCTTGCACATCGCAAGATAGGAGGAAAATCCGAACCCACTTGGGAAGGACCGTTTGTGGTTGAACCGGTATACTCGGGAGGTTCCTACCGGCTAGTGAATTGCCGGGGAGAACGACATATGCTTCCGATCAACGGACGATACTTGAAAAAGTATTACTCTACCTGATGTTTAGAAGGAATGAATTCTTCATCCCTAAGAAACACGGGCGAAGTAATTACTTATGATTGGGTCCGAACCCAAAAAATAATAAAATGTGCTAAAATAAATAAAGTCATGATAATTAAGTTTTCCTTGTTTTCTTTTCCAAATCAAAATCTCTTCCCTGATCTTATCCTACTTCATTCCTGTTAAATTTGAAAATAAAAGAAAAAATATATATATAAAAAAAATGTGTCTTTAATAAACATTTTCTTAATGTTCTTGTTCTTAGTACAGCCCCTGATCCTTTTCCTTGTCTTTTCGGAGGGAAATGTCGAACGGGCGGTTGGTCCTGAACTTTAAGAATGGCGTAAGCCTTGCACTCGATGAAAAGAGGGTGAAAGATGGAGCGATAATCGAGATTGACTCGGATTTCGCACCGGCGAGCCTACAAGACGAGGAAAGTGACTCGGGTCCCGGTTGACCGAGAAGAACTGCCGGGCGGACGATGATGAAAGTGGGTGGCCCAAGCCACCAATCCAAGCAGAAGAAAAGAAAGGCAAACACCGAAGAAGATAAGAAAATGAAGTCCGTAGTCGCTACGACGAGAGGGCGAGCTTGTCGGTGCCGCGCCCACGGAGATTCAAGAAGTTCGAAGAGCTACTTTCACGACAACGCAACGAAGAAATAAGAATCGTCGTATCCGTAAGATGTTAACAAAACTAGCCGCGGACCGGCGCGACGAGACAGATTGCTAATGCCGGTACATACACTTCAAGGACACCGGTTCACCAGGAACTTGAAGAAAGGAGGCCAGCTCCTAGGATAACAGAAAGGACCAGAGAAATCTCACAAAGACCAGAAGAAAGAAGGCTACCACGCCACCGGATAGAACCACCAGTAATGCATGACCTTGTTGCAGAAGCAACCCCGGGGGATGTCCCGACGGACATCATCCCCGAGGAGCCGAGGTATGCAGGAGAACGTGAAGGGATTGAACCGTATATCCCACAATATGTCACTGGGCCTCGTCATCCGCAGATCATTCCGGAATACGAGCCGGAGAGAATGCGAATGTTGAAAAGAAAACCTTTGAATACTTCGAGAGAATTAGAGGCAGAAGAATCAATATACTAGAGGGCCTCGAGCTACATACAGACGTATTCTCAGAGTATGAACAACAACAAATCGTGGATTGCATCCGGGATTTGAAAAGAATGGGCCGAGCAGGCCGCCTAAGGGAAAACACATACTCAGAACCCCGAGATGGATGCCAGGGAAGGGAAGAATCACAATACAATGTGGATGCTGTTACAACTTCGCGGAGGACAGGAAGGGAAACCCACCGGGAATACTCCGTCATGGGAAAGTGGATCCGATGCCATTAGTCATCAAGAGAATGGTAAAGAGATTGATAACATGGAGGGTACGCCGGCGGATTGCATACCCAATAGCTGCATTATTAACATCTACAAGCGAGGTGACCGCATACCCCCGCACATAGATCACCACGACTTTGTCGGACCTTTCGCACTGCTCTCTTTCCCGAACGAGTGTAACATCATATTCGGATCCGACCTCCGGATAGCAGGCCCGAGTGAGTTCCGAGGGCCGGTGAAGATACCTTTACCGGTAGGTTCCGTCATGATACCGAAGGGCAACGGAGCGGATATCGCTAAGCATTGCATACCGGGAGTACCGGTGAAGCGGATCTCGGTTACTTTCGAAGGATAGACGACAAGAAGACACCTTACCACTTCCGGCCCGGACCGGAGCTAGAGAGCCTCCGGCCTTACGAGCTGTGAGTTACATGGAAAATATCACACCTCCAACGTACATCCATACGGCATCCTTGCCAAGGATGGCTTGGAAGGTGATGTTATTGACCATGTACCCCACTATTCAGACATGGATTTTTGACAGATGCTTTTTCTGGATGGATCGACAAAGATCATACATAGTCCGTTTTGAGTCTACATGGGTTGTATGAGATGTATTCCAGATCGCGTTGTATGATGTATCTTCGACATGATTGGAATGAAAGTGACCATGTCACATTTTTGGCCTTCACCTCTTTTGTGCAAATTGACTAGGAAACGCCATTAAAGTTAAATGAACTTCGAACAAAGAACGAAAAGAAATAAAACAAAAAGGATAAAAGAAAACTTTCCTTAAAAATCTAAAAATGACGAACACCAAATTCACATGAACATTAAATAAACTATAAAATAAAATTTGAATCATTAAAAGACAAACATAATGAACATAAATTTCAAATCAAATCTTAAATCAAATTTCAATCGAGTTCAAATTCATCCTTCCAAATTTCAAATTCAATCAACTCAAATCTCAAATCAAATTCTCAATCAAATTTCAAATCCAATCTCGATCAAATTTCAAATTTGATCTTCCAAATTTCAAATCAAATCTAAATACAATTTCGAATTCAAGCTTTCCAAATTTCAAATCAAATTTCAAATCAAATTTCAATCAATCTCAAATTCAATCTCCCAAATCTGAAATCCAATCCGTTCTACTCTTCCCCTTTGTCTGGGATGGAAGCGGTTGATTCCATTGACACGGATCGAATCTGATGGCGAGGAATTATATCCAATCCAAACCAGCAACTTCCGATCAACTCTTTTGGACGGGGTATGTAACATCTACATATTCCCTCCTAATCCATTTCTTTCCATGAAAGTCTTTTACAACTTTTATGAAATTCTCGAAACACCAAAATTCCACACTTTTCAAATCAACACTACGGATCTTTAAAAGATCAAATACATCAAATTCAAACTTTTCGGAGTTGAGGATTTTACATCCGAGACTGCATTGCTTTAGGATTCTTTCCCTATTGCAATGAAATACATCAAAATCAAATTCTTGGGGTTGAGGATTTTACATCCGAGACTGCATTGCTTTAGGATCTTTTCCCTATCGCAATGAAATACATCAAATTCAAACTTTTTGGAGTTGAGGATTTTACATCCGAGACTGCATTGCTTTAGGATTATTTCCCTATTGCAATGAAATACATCAAAATCAAATTCTTGGGGTTGAGGATTTTACATCCGAGACTGCATTGCTTTAGGATCTTTTCCCTATCGCAATGAAATACATCAAATTCAAACTTTTTGGAGTTGAGGATTTTACATCCGAGACTGCATTGCTTTAGGATCTTTTCCCTATCGCAATGAAATACATCAAATTCAAAATTCTTGGGATTGAGGATTTTACATCCGAGACTGCATTGCTTTAGGATTCTTTCCCTATTGCAATGAAATACATCAAAATCAAATTCTTGGGGTTGAGGATTTTACATCCGAAACTGCATTGCTTTAGGATCTTTTCCCTATCGCAATGAAATACATCAAATTCAAACTTTTTGGAGTTGAGGATTTTACATCCGAGATCGCATTGCTTTAGGATTTTTCCCTATCGCAATGAAATACATCAAATTCAAAATTCTTGGGGTTGAGGATTTTACATCCGAGACTGCATTGCTTTAGGATTCTTTCCCTATTGCGATGAAATACATCAAAATCAAATTCTTGGGGTTGAGGATTTTACATCCGAGACTTCATTGCTTTAGGATCCTTTCCCTATCGCAATGAAATACATCAAATTCAAACTTTTGAGGTTGAGGATTTTACATCCGAGATTGCATTGCTTTAGGATTTTTTCCCTATTGCGATGAAATACATCCAATTCAAATTTTTGGGGTTGAGGATTTTACATCCGAGACTGCATTGCTTTAGGATTCTTTCCCTATTGTGATGAAATACATCCAAATCAAACTTTTGGGGTTGAGGATTTTACATCCGAGACTGCATTGCTTTAGGATTCTTTCCCTATTGCAATGAAATACATCAAAATCAAACTCTTGAGGTTAAGGATTTTACATCCAATACCGCATTACTCTGAGATATCTCCTCATTGTAATGATTCAATCCGATCAATTCAATTTTCTTTTGTGGTTGAAGATGTTATATCTAAAACCACAAAACTCCAATTTTCATTTCAAATCAAATCCCTTCAAATTAATTTTGACAAACTTCAATCTAAATTGAAACTCCAAATTGAAATCTAAACTCACACATCGAAACTTAAATTGAAACAAAATAAAATCTAAATTGAAATTTCCCCAGATCATGTGATTTGGAATTCACCTCCTTTTCCTTTCCCCAGCGAGAGTTCAGGAATCTCCGGTTTCGGAGATATGCTTGACACTCCCCAACGGAAACTCTTCTACTTCGTCCTAAGTTTGTCACTTGGACATCCGTGTTGGTTTTGCTGATCGCTTCGGTCAACACCAATACGCGCGGTGTGCTCCGTCAGCTCACCACACCTATTGCGGGTCCATTTGTTGACCTCATTTTTGATGAGGTCTTCTCTTCTTCTTTTTAGTGCTTAGGATCTAGCCTTGGGCTTTTCCTTTGACTATCTTAGAGGACTAGAATTGTGATCCACCTTCTAGAATTTCAAACCACTTCTAAACTCCCTTCAAACTCCACAAACTTGACTGTAGACCCCTAATCACCTAGAGGGTTGAAATCAAATGTGGAAGTTTAAAGGATGAGTTCCTATAGGACTTTTGGCCTTAGGATCGCCTACAGGTGGCACTGGTGCAGTGAAGGGCTGACTTACACATACACTACACTCATACACTACACTTTCACACACCTCCTAAAACCACACCCATATCTAACTTGACCTCCTGACTCATGTAGGTGATTCACATGGATGGTCCTTAACCCCTAAGCCCTTGGCTAAGAGGGTTAGGAACAACATAGTGAATGCCTCAAATGAGTCCCTTCATGGCTCATGTGGGCTTGATGTGGCTTCATGGCTCAACCAAAATGATTTCATTCCACTCAAATTTACCAAATTTTCAATTTTCCAAATTTTCAATTTTCCAAATTTTCAATTTTTGACCCCCCGGGACCCTACACCCGCCTAACTTACCCAAAGCCCTCGAAATTACCTGGATTTTTCAAAATCACCTAAATTACCCAAAATTCCCCAAAATCAATCCCAAACATTTCCACATCACTCAAATTGATCATCCATACCCAAAAATACCAAAAATTCCAAAAATACCTCCCAATACCCTCCAAATACCCAAAATAACCCTCTTGACCCAAAATCCCAAAAATTCAGAAAATTCCCAGAAAATTTCAGAAAATCCCAAATATTCCCAATTTCATTTTGTTCAACTACACCATGGGCCAATTTTGTCAATTTACCCTACTTTTGTCAAAACCCCCAATTTGACCCATTTTAACCCTAAGTGAACCCAATGTCAAACCAAACCTATCCAATTGACCCAAATTCTGGTCCAATTCAATTCTAAACTTCAATTCAACATTCCCAACACCAATCTAGACCAAATCCAAGTCCAATTTGATTGACATTTGGCCTTAAAACCCAATTTGGACCCATGACCCAAACCTAACCCAAACTCACCCAATTCAACTCCAATCAACCCCAAATCTTTTCTAAATCTTCCTTAGCATCCCCACAACCAAAATACTAACATGATTTGCCCAAAATTTGGACCCAAACCCCACTCAAATTCAACCCAAAGCTAAAAAGCCCAATTTTGACCTAAACCCAAACCTAACCCAAATGAGCCCAAACCCCAAAATCAAAGCCCAATCAAAGTCAAAACCTCTTTGAAACACTCCCATAAACATTTCTCAACATTAATTTTACATCAATTTCAACCCTAGCCCAACATTGGCCCAACTTGGCCCACTTGGACCTATATTGGCCCATTCACCAAAAGAACCCAAATTCAACCCAATTCAAACCCAAATCACCCCAATTTGCTTCAAGTCACTCATGACACATCCATGAGCTAAACCCAACAATTATTTAGCCCATGCCTTTACTAAAATTTCATCCCAAAATCCATTTTAAAATTCAAAAGCCCACTTTCCTAAACCATCTTAAAAGCCCATCTAAAACCATTTCAAAAAGCCCAAAATCTACTCTAAAGCCCACATTACATCTCCACTTGCCATCCACTTAATAAAAGACATTCCCTAAGTCCTAAATTCATCATCAAATCATTCCAAATCAAGTTTCATACAAATTTCCATCAAATTACCAAAAAATTCCTAAAATCTATTTCCATGAAATTGACTCCACTTTTCCCAAGCCAAAGGTGAGCCATGCAAGCCATGGACAAGCCACATGAAGCCATGGAAGGCTTGACATGTGATCAAGCCATTAATGGCAAAAGGAGGGCCCCCTTTCCTAATCCTTCTTAAACCCTTTTTTACCTTAAGCATGTCGCACACTAAACCATGCTTAGCCACCTCATCATGGATGGAGACCACACCATTCTCTCTTGGCCGACCCAAGTGATCTTTTTCAGCCCAAGACCAGGCCTTGGGTGGTGAACCTAGCCCAAAACCATGGGTTGACTCATTTGAACCCAAAATGGTCTTCCCCCCATTCCATTTCAATCCAAGCCCTTTACACATGGCATTTTCCAATTGCTTGCACCAAGTCCCAGCCCTGACCCACCTGACCTTGAGGGTGACCCATGCCTGGCCGGCCGGCCACCAGGCCGCCGGAAAACACCATGGCCGAGAGCTCACATGTGAGCCAACTTTGGAATTCTCCCTTGCTGAGCTGCCCCATCCCCAGTGGCCATTGTAGCTGTTCTTCTCTTGCCAAGAGCAGCTGATCCCAAGCCCTAACTCTCCCTGGGAGGCCCTCCACCCTCTCCTATTTAAACACCACCCCTCTCGGCCATTTGAGGTGCTGAAACAAACCTTAAGGAAACTCTGCCAAAATTGTTCCAGACTACTCCCCATACACAGAGCACTTGATCCCCACTGAAATCCCCCTGCCATTTCTTCTCTGTGAGCTCAATTTCAGAGTTGAAATCCAAGCCCAAAACCGGGACACTTCTCCACAGTGAGCCAATCCCCAAATTGATTGGTTCTACACCTTCACCGGACCAAGGGAAGGTGTCCACCAGCAAAAGCCCCATCTCCGAGGCCACCCGAGTTGCTCCGACCCTCCAAGCTTTGTGATCGGACTGTGGTCGAAATCCTACCTAGGTAGTTCACTGGACCGGGAGACTTCATCCGGAGCTTGCCGGGATCCAATCGAAGGTGCAACAACCCTCGGATCGAAGCCACACTTCTCCGAGCAAAGGTATGGCCTCACTCTTCTTCCCGAGCTTCGAACATTATCCATTTCTATTGCGTAAATTTCATCCCACATAAACCGTATGGATGTGTTCGTCTTCTCAAGATGAATCCATAGAGCATAAGAACATGAAAATCCATTGAGTATCGAGTGAGATCTTAGGGATTTAGTGTGGATGACTCTCGGGTGAGGACGCTCGGGGACGATGAACGGATGTCGTCCATTCAATACACGCGCGGACGGACGGCTCGGATGGCGTCGGACCAGGAGACGGTACGAGAACCGCGGGGCCCGGGCTGCTGACTCAAGCGGCGGCGTCGAATGGGAGCGCGACGCGTGTGCGTTCGGAGATGCCGAGGATGACGCGGCGCCGCGTGGATAAATAGAAAATTAGGGGTATTTTCTATTTATTTAATTCCCTAAACTTCAAAAATTCATAACTTTGTGTAGGAAAATCATAAAAATAAAATAAAAATACCCTCTTGCTCAGTGAACAGAGGAGAATAATGTGGAAAAGAAATTATTTAATTTCATCAAGTATTTTATTTTTAATAATTTATTTACTCTCTGCATATTTTTAATTCTCCATGCATGTATACAATTCACCATGGCATGAGACCATAGGGTTTTGAAGCCTCTAAATTTGGGGACATTCCCTGAATTTTCCAAAGTCAGAGGCCATCCCTATGAAAAGTTATTGATTTTTCAAATTCATGTTACTGTTTTGAGTATTTTAATTCCAATAAATAGCATGTTGTGAAATAAATTCTAGGAAAATTTGGTGATGTTCCTTATGACTAGAAGACCCTAGGAAAAATAGGTTTTGAGTTAGTTCATTTAAAACAACCCTAATTGGCTTAAACACCCAAAATGGATCTCTAATTAATTAGAGCTAACCATACATCAATTTGACTTGAAATCAATTCTCCACTGACCTTTAGGATCAGAGGAACCCACCATATAAATTTGAGGTCAATTGGACTTGGTTAGCCTTACTAAATGGGTTGATTAAGCCACTTAGTCATTTTAAACTTTAAAAATTCATAACTTTCAAAATATCTTTCAAAAATTCACCAAATTGGTTTTGGAGCCTCTCTGATATTAGGGGAATTTAAGAAAATTAAAATTTCAATTTTCTAAAAAAGTTGATTTTTAATATTATTTTAATATTTTTAATAATTAAAAAATAATAAAAATCACAAAAATTAAAATTCACCAAAATGTCACATTTTAAATTTTAATCACTTATGAACAAACCCCATATTTTTCTTAGGTCTATTTAGTGAGATATTAAATTTTAAAGCTCTAGGGTAATTTTAAAATTAAAAAATGTATTTTCTAGCATTTTCACTAAAATAATTATAATAAATCATAGAAAAATCAGAAAATTGCAAAATTTGATTATCCGATTTCCTTGATATCGGAGAGATTTTTGAAAAATATAAAATTCATTTTTCAACATATATTTTATTTTTAAATTAATTAACACTCCAAAACTTAAAATAATTATAATAAAAATAATATAATTAAAAAAATAACCAAAATTTGTCCAAGTGGTTCTCTAGTCATTAGGAATGCCCCTAATTTTCTTAAGGACAGAAACTTTCCCTTGGTCATGTTATTAAATTTTCCTTGGAAATCTCTATTTTCTACCAAAAATAATTATATAAATAAATTAAATACGAGAAAAATCACATTTTCTCCTCTCATGTCTTTATTGACATATGAGTGAAGTCACATAAAAATTTCAAGTTTATTTGAGTTCAATTTAGTGAGTTATGAAATTATTAAGCTTAAAGGGTAAAGTGGTAATTAAAATTTTAATCCTTAATTAAAACTTTAGGTTTAATAAAAAAAATTAATAAGTAAAATATTTGATCCTAATCTGATTTGGATGATTGAAATTTAATTAATTAAAGGGTAGAAATCCATTAAGCAATTTAAAATAATTAAACCTTAATTAAATAATTGATTAAATTTGGAAGAATAATAAAATTGGAATTATTAAAATAGGGATATTATTAGGAAGAGATTTATTCTTTAATTTAAAAATCCCTAAATTAATCATCTCATTAATATTCAATTCTTAATTAAAATGATAACTCAAATTCAACACATTAAAAGACTTAATCATTAAACTAAAATTAAATTATTAAACTCTTTTAAAATTTTAAATAAAATTAAAAATTAAATTAAATTAAAAATTAAATTAAATTAAGTAAATTAAATTGGATTAAATTAAATTAAATTAAATTAAAATTAAAATTTGAATTAAATTAAAAATTAAATTAAATTAAATTAAATCAAATTAAATTAAAATTAAATCAAATCAAATTAATTTAATTTAACATCAAATCAAACTAAATTGAATTAAATTGAATTAAATTAAATTAAAACTCAATTAAATTAAATTAAATTAAATTAAATTCAATTAAATATAACATCACCAAAGACAAAGAATTCAAAATAAATCTAAAATAACTTGAACACTATTCCAAATTTAAACCCATTAATTGAAATTAAACTAAATCACAAACCATTTGAACACCAATTTACCCTCGAAAGCTTTAGTTATCATAACTCCTAAACAGAATATTAAATGAAATGTTACTTCACCTATAGGATATTCAAACGTCCTAGTTCACTGAGCAAGATAACAAAACTTGAGATTCTTGGACGATTAATTCATTTGTATAATTAAATTTATTTGAATTTAAAACAATTCTAGCAATATTGAAAAGATGTTTAAGATTCTTCTTAAACACTTTCTCAATATGATAGGATGTTTATAAGAACAATTGAATTTAATTGTTCTTTGATGAAGAAAATCATCTTCAAACCAAAACACAAGGAACCTAGACGTCATAGGAAATGACTAGCTATAGGATTAGGAATTTGGTAGAAAACCATAACCCTTACCGTAGCTTTACCTAGGAACTTGCTTAAATATTCTAATTGTATTTTAAGTGCAGCTTGGGATGATGGGAAGACCCTCCAGGTATGCTTTTATTTTATTGCAATTTACTTTCTTGCACTTTACATTATTGCAATTTCATTAATCGCATCGCACTTACTTTTCTTGCATGATAAACAATTGTTGCATGAAAACCCACACCTTTAGGATAGTCCCTAAAACGGAAACCAAAACTAAGTTAAAAGTCATTGCAAGATAAAATTCACCGCCACAATATTTCAAAATATAAAACAACTCAAAATTTAATCACAAACAGAACACAAAACTACAATTACAATTAAATTAAAACGTCCTATTGGATGATCGGGAATACCTCGGATGATGTAACCTACGTGTTGCTAACGGGATTTCCCACGGTCTAAATGAAAGTGTGGAACTCATTCAGTTGAGTTTAGCAAATTCATCTGGACTAAGTGAATCCGATAAAAATAATGATGCCGGAAGGATGGAACCGTGGGATCTTAACCGGTGTCATTATAATCAACTTTAAGATTTGTTTTAATTAAAACATAAAAAACACTTGGAAATTAAGATTTTCTCTAAACCAAAACACTTTTCTCATCCCCTGATTTATGACTTCTAAAACTAAACCTCTGCAACAACAAGGAGCTCGGAGCATGGTGGGCAGCACGGCCATCGTCATCAGTAAAACCTGAGTCTACTTCAGCAAAATTTTCCTAGAATTAAATAACAAAGCCATAGGACTTCGAGGTAGTTTGCCTAGTGCAACATAAATCCTCAACTCTTCGTTAGGCATTTGCATAGCAAATTAAGCCCTAACTGGTCTTAGGACTCCGAGGTAGTCGTCTGATACGACATAAACCCTCACATCTTCGAGGCTATTTGTGTGATTCTATCATACAAATATAAGTCCTAATTAATTAAAATTGGCAACATCAAAACATTAAATAAGTATCAGGACTTTCCTAAATTCAATCCAAACAATAGGATAGTCGAGAAATTACCGAAGTTCACTTCGAATCTGTGATTTCTCCTACTTTTCTTCCTTTGAATTCTCAAAACAAAATGTTCCAAATTTGATCCATTCCCTATTGAAATTCCAATATTCAATCCTTTGAAAACTTAAACTTTGAAATCCTTGAGAGCAGAATTATTGATTATTATCGAGTGTTTTCTTAGGTGATTCCCGTCACTTAAGATGTAATTAACTATAGGGGCTTGCCCTTATAGGGAATTTTAAAGAACCCAGGTAATATAAACCATGTTTAATGCTTTCATATTAAGCAGGGGAATTTGTCGGCCTATAAAATTGGTTCGCAGACCAAACGGATGTCACAAATCTTCTAGTTTATTTAATCGAGCCCCACCATCAAGCAGTGTGTCTATCCTTAGGGATAGATACACGGTTCATGGTGTGGTGCTCGTTTATATAAACTATTTGGGATGTGAGATCGGTTTAATCTCATATCTTAAAACCTTCAAATTTAAAATTATTTTCAAAATCAAATACTACTTTTCAAAATTATTTATTTAAACTAAATTAAAAATTCGACGACAACTTCTGTTAGGCGACCCCCTTTTCAAAATAAAACACACAACCTAAAAATATGCCGACAATTACCAGAAGAAGTACTACGCAACGTAAAGAAATTCCGAAAGAGGACGATAGTTCCGAAATAAGCCATGTGACCAATGTCCGTGACTGGGTCCAAATTTTGTAATAAAATGAAGTTGAACGAAATAAAATAAATTTTCTCACAAGATAAAATATGCTTTTTAAACCTCTAAATTCTATAAAAATTATATTAAATAAGATAATGGCATCAAAATAACTACAAAAATTGCTAAATAAATAATAATAAATTTATTATTTTTCTTGTTCATGCAAAATACTAACCACTGACATTTCCCTTTGTTTTCTTGTGTAGGAAGTGTCAGGTCGTAAGTTGGTATTTGCTTCCAAAGACAACTTAGATCTTGCACTCCGAGGAGATTGCAAATATGAGATCAAAGATGAAAATTATTTGTGAGAAGGCCGGACAGAGATCATGTGAGGAGGCTGGACAGACATCATGACATGGAGGCGCCAGAAGTTTTGTTGACTCACACCTTCCCACCAACAAACATAGTTAGATTCCATCCATGATCACTGCTACAGAAGGTGGTTGATGCACCGAAAATATATACTCTTTTAGCTATATGTTTTTACCTATTTTTGGTGATATTGCACTTTAAAGGAAGGTATTTTTCATGATTTGTTACAGGTATGATGATTATAGGTGATTGGAGCGAAAAGATGCAAAAAGGAACAAATTTGGAGCAAAATGGAGCAATTTGGAGCAAATTAGCCCTGGCGCTGCCGGTGCCAGAATGGGCACCGCGGTGCCCTATTCCAGAGACTTCAAAAATTAATTGGCACGATAGGGCACCGCCGGCGCCACTATCGGGTGCCGCCGGCGCCCTATGTCGATTCACTTCGAATTCAAAAGTTTTGGCGAATTTTTGAAGAGGTGCTTCAAGAAACTCTTGAGAAATTCATTCCTAACATTAAATTAAGTGTCCAAGATGAAAATAGAGAGGAGGAAGAGAAGAGAATTGTTGTAGAGAGTGTGAGGAAAGTGTAAGAGAGAGTTAGGGTTTGTGATTTTAAGAGAGATTCTTATCTGAGGAGGGGGGAAGATGGAGTAAAGTGAGATATTGCTTCTTCATCATTGTTCCAAAGGGAGAAATCAAGTGTTGCAAGGAAGAGAAAAGGAATTAAGGGGACTTTGAGGAATTTGCTTTAGGAAGAGAAAGAGATAAGTTGTAATTACATTTGTGGTTTGTATGACTCTTCTTTTATATATAAAATCCATGTGTTTTTATATCTTCTCCATGAATTTTGAGTAGTTTCCCTTGCCTTTCTTCTTGCATGAAGTAGTGATGATGTGATGATGTGGAATTGATGTGCCCTTTAAGTGTTGTAGAAGTTGTGATGTTTCTTTAATTTGAAACTTAATTTACTTTTCAATCCGGCCAATTGAATTGTTAAAACATGTTGAGGAACATTAATTCTAAAAGAATTAAATGTTTTACAACAAGAATGAAGGAACCATTTAATGTCCATGAATAAATTGCGTACTTCATGGGGATTAAGTGCAAATAAATAGGGAAATGAGTTTTGATGGACTTTAAATTGGAGGTTTCATGGTGACAAAATGGGATCCCCAATTTGGTCTTAAGATTGGTAACTATAGTCTATGGTTAGCCTTCGGGTGAAGGGTAAGTGGGAGCTCCGTAGTGAAAACCGGTATCCTCCTGCTTAGCCTTAGATTTAGTAACTAAAATTAAGATATGACAATGTTCTTTACCTGCTTAGAAGAGGGGGTACTCTTTTAAGCGTAAAGAAGCAAGTATGCTCCTATTTGGCACAATATAGATAATTAACATTCTTCATCATCCACACATCATGATCTTTTTACAGGAAGGAAGACACTTTTCATATAGAAGTTTCTTATAAATCACATAAGTTAGTGTATTTGTTAGTTAATATAGTTCAGTAATTAGAAGAAATTGTAGTAGCTTTATTATACTCTGCATTAACTAGTGGTAGTACATTTAAGTAATTGTTACATTGGATATTGGATTTAGTGCTGTATTATCTGATTTAAAGAACGTTCACCTCCCTGTGGGATTGATAACCTGGACTCCATTAGAGCCCTGTATTACTTGATACGATACGTATACTTGCGTTGAATTTGTGACTTTACTAAATCATTCTAAATATATAAATTCGACTTCATAAATTCTTGCTTAATATATAAAGTCACGGTTAGTGGTCTCATCACCGCTACAGCTAAGAGAGTTCCAGACGCGTCGTTGGCGCATACAAAAAGAAGAAATGCAAATCACCGCAAGCGTCACCTCTTAAACAGGATGGAGTGGAGACAAGCTCGAGAGTTAGCAGCCGAGCTATCCCCTAATCCAGAGCAGCTTTATGAGCCAGAGATGAAAGAAATTGATGACGACTCACCGCGCACAGACATAGAGCGGACGACTACTGTGGACCCCGCTCTGGCATTGGACACAATGAAAGAAATTTTTACTGGGTTCTCGACTAGCAACTTGAGTCTACCCAGAAATCCTTCAGTCACAGGGGCATTTTTGGAATGTTCGTAATGTCATGTTCTACAGTTGGAAGAGTATGGCACGTTTGAGGCGTACGTAACCTCCTAGATGCCGCTCAGAAGCAGGGAGCATACTGACGTAGAGCCTTACATACCATAATTTGTTTTCCCGCCGCTACAGCAAGGAGTCTCGGACTACGTGAAGGCTAAAATCATAATAGTCAGAAAGATTGAATTCTAGCATTACAAGTAAATTTAAGGAAGATTCATCAATATTTTGGAAGGCTCGAGCTTTATGCAGATGTATTTTCAAAGAATGACTAAGATAAAACTATGGATTGTGTTTTCATCCTTCAAGATTTGGGTAGAGCAAGTCGTCTGAAGAAGAGGACATACACAAAACCGACGGAATGGAAGAGAGGAAAGGCTAGGATCACCATGAAGTGTGGATGTTGTTATAACTTTGTAAGAGATTGACAGGATAATCCCCCAGGGATTCTACAACATGATGAGGTGGATCTAATGTCGCCACAAATTAAGAAGATGATAAAGAGAATGGTCGAGTAGCACGTGTTGCCTACAAACTTTATTCCTAACAGCTGCATTATAAATATCTATGAGGATTGGGACTGTATCCCACCTCATATCGAACACCATGACTTTCTAAGGCCTTTCTGCACAATCTAATTTATAAGTGAATGCAGTATATTATTCGGCCGGGAGATTCAGATTGTTGGGCCAGGAGAGTTCTGAGGTTCCATCGAGATCCCTTTACCAGTCGGACCAGTGTTAGTGTTGAAAGGAAACAGGGCAGATCTTGCAAAGCACTGCATCCTAGGAGTCACAATAGAAAGAGTTTTAGTCACTTTCAAAAGGATGAATGAAGATAAGGCGTCGTTTTATTACGAGCCAGATCCAAAGTTGGAAAGCCTTTGTCCCTTGCAGCTGTGACAACAGTACCTCCATGAGTTCGCGAGGGGACCTCTGTCCCGGAGCGTAGCCTTGGTAGGTTAGTTTGTTCACAAGATAACCTCAGATGGAAGAGCTCTACTACCTCCTACACTAGTTCACGACAGTTGTCACCGCTTTCTGTACTAACATGATATGATATGTCAATTTTGTTCATCTATGTACACTCGATCTACTTTTGGATGCTTTTCACCATGTGATTAGTTGTATTGCTGCCTTCAGCAAAATTAATGAGGATTTTAGTTTCAGCTCACTGAATTTTTCAGAAATGTTTCATATGGTGCAATGGTCAAAATGCCACAGGACCATACGTTGGTCCCAAATTAAAATGAATAAAGACTTATACAAGAGAAGATTAAAAGGAAAATAATAACAAATGAAAAATGTTAAAATAAAAGAAAATAATATCAAGGAAAATTGAATCTGAAATCGAATATCTCCCAAATGAAATGAAATGAAATAAAATGAAACAAATTGAAAAATAATGATAAATTGAAAACATATGATAAGCTAACTCTTCCTCAAAACTCCGAGTCTCTGCACTCATTCTTAGGTTCTATGTTTCCGAAAGCACTCCGTGAATTTCGGCACATTACACAATGTCACTTCCCACAAAATCTGAAACGTCGCCAAATTCTACAAATCTCGCAATGGCTACAAGTCTTGGCTGAATTGCACAATTCTATTTTCTTTGAAAGTTAACATCAAACTTCCTCTAAATCCTTTCATATAAAATCCTGGGATTAGTACCTAAATTCTGGATCCCTCCCGTCATCCTTTGGGCTGGATGTGAGTCCTTGAGCTTTCCTTCCCAAGATTCCTTCAAAAATCCCTATATTTCTGCATCGTATCCAAGAAATTTTCTCCCTTCCATTAAATTCCAGGGTCGGAGCATGGTCATCCGATTCCCTAAATTTCCCTAAATTTCCACATCCTATCCAAGAAATTTTCCGAATTCCATGAAATTTCAAGTTAGGAGCATGGTTATCCGATTCTGTAAAATTCTCTAAATTTTTGCATCATATCCAAGAATTTTTCTGCCTTCCATGAAATTTCAGGGTCAGAGCATGGTCCTCTGATTCCTTCAAAAATCCTTAAATTTTCGCATCCTATCCGAGAAAGTTTCCGCCTTCCATGAAATTTCATAATCGGAGCATGGTCATTTGATTCCTTCAAAAATCCCTAATTTTTGCACCTTATCCGGAAAATTTCCCGCCTCCCATGAAATTTTAGTAATGGAGCATGGTCATCCAATTCCTTAAATTTCTGAATCCTATCCGAGTAATTTTGTGCCTTCCATGAAATTTCAAGGTCGGAGCATGGTCGTTCGATTCCTTCAAAAATACCTAAATTTTTGCATCCTATCCAAAAAATTTTCTGCCTTCATGGTCGTCCATTTCCTTAAAAAAATCCCTAAATTTTTGCATCCTATCCTAGAAATTTTCTGCCTTAAATTGAAATTCCTGGGTCAGAGCATGACCGTTTGATTCATTCAAATTCCTTAAATTTCTGCTCCCTTTCCGAGATATATTCCACATTCACGATATTCTGAGGTTGGTCCCCAAGTACAATTTACAAAATTTTAATCCTCTAGTTTTCTTTTTTAAATTTCTTCCTTTTCAATGGTGTCAAAGAACTTAACTCCAAAGCAAAGTAAGATTTCAATTATCTCTTTAAATATTAGGGATTTTACGCAATTATACTTATCGTTATCAAGTAATATAGAGCCTTTTGATTAAGCCCCGAATTTTTATCCCACGGAGAGTGCAATTAATCACGGTGGCTTTCAAGAGAGGTTCTAGTCTATAATAACTCGCCTTTGCTCGGAAGGTCAATAAAAGTTTGGTTTTGATTATATCTAACAATTATCACTACAATACTACTTCTACTCCTAAACTAAAATAGTTAGAGAAAATTAGAAAGTGGGGTTGGATATATTAAAAATACTCTTTCTCATACAATGAAATTAGTTACATGTGTAAAAGTATAACAAGTTGTGAGAGAGATTGTGACAAATAGGAGCAATTATATTCTTTACCCTTACTTGGTTCTATAAAGAACATAGGTTAATCTGATGCTTTGAAATCTTGTAGATGGGTTAGGCAAGGAAGATACTAGCTCTCACTCTAGAGTTTCCTCTTCTCCCTCCACTTGTGGGCTAACATCTCATAACAAAACTTTTCACATCAAACAAAATTAGGGCCTTTAGTTTGTCACCCTAAAGTCCTCTAATTCTAGACCTTTTAAACATGAATATCTCCCTATTTATTTGCACTCAACCATATGAACTACATTCTCACCCATATAATCTCATGTGATTTTTACCAATAGGTGACTGAGACAATATCGCATTGGTTCTTACATGTTCTCACAACAACTTTTAACATGCAAGTTAATAAAGTTTACATGTAAATGAAGATCAAAGTAAAATCATCACAATGTATTCTAACTCTACTCAATTCTATATCCTACACATGCATACTAAATCATTGTAAGAGGGAAGAGTAAAGAAAACTACTCACTACACATGAAGAAACAATAACAATTTTTCATTGAACAACACTTTGAAACCATACAAACACTACTAAATTCAAATCAAAATAGAATGAAAATACTTATCTTTGATGGAAATCAAGCTATCCTTGTATAGCAAAATCAATCTCCTTCCAATCCTCTCCAACAACAAAGTGAAAAGAAAATAAAAGAAAAAAGTCTCTCACACTCTCTCTTTCTCTCTCACCTTGCCGCCCCAATTGGGCTCACGCCCAAGCTTTCACTTCTTCTTCAAGCCTTCTTCTCCTCTTATAATCTTCTCCTAATCAAAATCCTTTTCTTTAAGATTTTCCAAGAACTAATTATAATTTCACAAGAGATGCTTAAGTGTCTCTTCAAAAATAGTCCACTTTCAATGAACCTTCCAATGGGTGCCTTAAGTGCCTTTTCACTCCAAGACACACATATCTTCCTTAATAAATCCTTCTAACCAATCCAAACTCTTCTAAAAAGTCTATTTTATCATTCCCAATGAGTTCCCCATGAGACACACTTCGCAATGCTTCGAAAATTGTCTAAATCTGACGTATCTACTAGAAGTTATGCCAAAAACTATAACTAGCGACTATACGCTGATGGTTTGGGGCATAGGCGCCACTGCCTGGTGGCTAAGAGCCATCTGGTGGCGCCTAGGTGCCAGACACAGATACATAAGTATCTGGTTTGACCCGTTTTGCTCTGTTATGCTCCGGTTCGACCCGTTTTGCTCTGGTATGCTCCATTTTGGTCCTTTTTTATTCATTTGCTCTAATCACTCCAAATTCTTCAATTTGATGTACCTAAAACCAAAACATAAGAAAACAAACTTTTAAAGTGCAATATCATTATAAAATATAGCATAAAAATTAGTATATTTTTAGGTTGATCAAAATCCCCAAACTTAAACATTACTTGTCCTCAAGTAATACTACACTTTTAAAATAATTTTTGTAGATTAGAGTTAACGGGTCACCCTATAGAATTGCTAAAATTTTTTTCTAAAAATGGATAGTTCAACCTAGAAGAACTTTAGTTAATTAGACAAGCTCAGGGTCTAAGATATTTATCATCAAACTTGGGAATTAGTTTTCCTATCTAATTTAGAAAAATATGCAGATTTTTCAAACTTTGGATCCGATGAACTTTACTTTCTAAACTTAAGAACTCACCTAAAATAATTTAACTAATATAAGTACAAAAATCAATCTTAGGATTTTTCTAAGTTCCTTACTCTAGAAAAACTTAAGTGAAACCAATTTTTTATTAGGACCTCTCCTCAAGCTTCTCCTCACAATTTTTTTTTCAGAATCTTTTTGATCCACTTTTTTTCTTTTCTGCTCTTTTTATATATATTTATATATGTGACGATTACTATATCTAGAGAAGTCCTTAAATGATTTTGAATTCCACTATTCTCCTCTAAAGTTAAAACTTATTATTTTCCTTCACTTAAAAAGTTGTATTTTTTAAAATACTTTCTAAAAGAGCCTTAAATGTTTGAAAATAAAAATTTTAAGAATCCTTAGTTTTTCAAAAATATATTTCTTCCTACTGAAGATAGATATTCATTTTCTTGTGCTCTCCACTAAATATCTTTAACTTTAGGTTCATCCTTTTCACTAAAAATATCAACTATGTTTTCCTACTCCATTTCTTTACTTAAAATTCTAACATCCTTAAGGTGACTCCACATAACAATAATGAATAGAAATAAAAAACAAATTTATTTGTAATACTTTTGAAAACAAGTAAGGTTTAAATTTAAATATTCTTCTCCCCCCCCAAACTTAAGCTCAAACATGTGTAACAAAGAAGTACAAAAATATGCAGCAGGGAAAGATCACTTTTACAATTTACTACATATCCTACAAAAATATTAGCACTTGGTAGAATATTGCAGTAGAAAGTAAATCTAGCCTAAACATGCTTGACATAACACTATAAAGGAATTTTAAATTGTAGAATAAGTACAAATAGAAGATTAAACAGGAATACATTTTAAACTTTATAAAGGAACGCACTTTAAACTTTATAAAGGAATTGCTAGATGCTAACAAGTATAAAACATTAAGATAAGTTTTGTTGTATCCAATGACTCATTCAAATTGACTCACAAACATAGAGACACAAACTCCAATACATAGACTCACAGATTTCATAAACAAACAAAAATTGAGGTTAATTTGATCTCCCTTCTACTCACATTTCCCCTCCTTACTTTCAATTTCTAACTGAAGAAACTACACTAATAATATGGGTTCATTAAAAAAATTATATGGTTATAACCCTTGGAGTAGAATTCTCCTATTATAAAAACTTATTTATTTCCAATTTTAGGTTTACTCTAAGTCTAAGGTATAGAGAATCTGGTAAATAAAAGCAGTGTAGTTCATCTAGATATTGTTCACTAAGTAAGTTCATGACCATACTCAGTAAAGACACGGTCAATAAAGAAAGTAATAGAGTTTACATTGAGTGGTCCAAGTCTAAACTCTATATGCTTCAAGGTAATGCTTAGCTCCGGTTGAGAACTAAGTCGTGACAAACTTGTCAACCTGCTACTACCAAAAATCATATACAAATTTAGTTAAGACCAAGGCATAACCTCACAACATTAACCCAAAATACTCCTACAAATCAAACAAGGATCTAAGTCCAACATCTTACTATTATCCAATCCAACATAACAATAATTACACTAAACAGATAACAAAGATAACCATGGGTTTACTCCCACAAAGCACTTGGTCTGACATCGACAAATCGATGTATCCAATGTTTACTCTGGTTTTCTCAGCATTAAAATCTCATTCATTTTGTATGTATACCACGGAATATACCATTCAGTGATTTTGAATAACTCTTTCTTAGGAGATCTTTTACTAATTTCATCATTCAATTCAGGTTCTTCTTGTGATTGAGTCAAATCTGAAGAAATAAAGACTAGTGGTGTAGATGAATTCCCTAAATATGTAGGCTTTAAACTTGTATGGGGTACATTCATCTTAAATTCATGAGATTCTTCAACAGATGGAATTAAAAGCTTACTATTTTTGGTAACATCCATCATTTCACACCTCTCCTGACCATACATATAGTCTTCTTTAAATAATGTTTTCAACTCATCGTGAAAGTCCATTTCGATCTCATATATGAACTTACTCTCAAAACACTCTTTGAGATGGTCTTTACTTAGATAATCAATTTCATCCATCTAAAAATAATCATCATCTTTTCTCTCAGTTGGATATTTCATAGTCTTTAACATATCAAAAGTGACTTCCTGATCATCAATATTCATAGTTAACTCTCCTTTTTGCACATCGATCATAAAGGTCTCCCTAAAATAATTGGATTTTCTTTATCTTCCTCCATATCCAATACAATAAAGTCCAAAGGAAAGATAAATTTATCCACTTTAACAAGCACATCTTCTATAACCCCTTTTGGATAAATGATTGATCGATCAGCTGACTGAAGGGTTACAGTAGTGGGAGAAATATCAGCTAAACCTAACCTTTTAAATATTGATAGAGGCATCACATTAATGCTCACCCCTAAATCACATAAAGTTTTTCCACATACTTTTTCTTCAATTTCATAAGGAATTGTAAAGCTACAAGGATCTTTAAGTTTCTAAGGAAGCTTTTTCTGATGTATAGCGTTGCACTCATCACTTAGTGCAACTATCTCGTAATCCCCAGGTTTCCTTTTCTTGTTTAATATCTCCTTCATAAACTTTACATAACTTGGCATCTACTCCAATGCTTCAGCAAAAGGAATATTTATCGTTAACTACTTAAGTACTTCCATGAAGTTTGAAAATTGTTTATCCAACTCATGTTGTCTAATTCTTTGAGAAAATGGGGGTGGTGGCCTTTCTAAATTGATTTTAGTTAAAGATATTAATTCTTCCAGATCCTTAGAATCATGTTCTTAAGGTCTTTTAGTTTCCTTTGTTTCTCTTATAACTTTCTATCTCTCTTCCACTTCTTAATCGGATAGCTTCTACTTATTCATTAGTGTTCTCTTTAGGATTGATCTCAATGTTGCTAGGAAGTGTTCCTTGGGGTCTATTGCTAAGTGAATTAACAATTTGTCTCAATTGATTCTTTATGTTTATAATCACAACATTTTAACTTTGCAACTGGTTTCCCATTTGCAATACCACTTCTTCTATAGACATCTTCTTATCCTAAAATTTTTTATTATTTTTAGAATCCAGTGGATATGAAGGTCTATAGTTTGTGTTCCCCTGATTATTCCAACATCCATTAAGATTTGCATGATTAGTTTCCCATTGTTGGTTTCTACCCCCAGTAGTATGATTATAGTTAAAATTAGGATGGTCCTCCAACCTGGGCTGTAAAAGTTAGAATACGGGTTGTTTATGGTATTTAAAGTCTCATATGATAAGTTAGAATCAATCATATACCCTAATGAACTTTCCTCACTTAATGGAGTAAATTGAGGCTGGTTCATTCCAAATTGGTCCAACCTCCTTGATATTGCAACAACCTTAGATGCAAGAGTTAAAATTGCATTTGTATCATGAACACTAGCTACCCTTTTAGGATTTACCCTTGTAGAGGACCATTGAAATTCATATGTAGCCATATTTTTAATTAACACATACGCTTCATCTAATGGTTTTGACATTAATGATGCACCAGCAGCAGCGTCAATTATAGACCTAAGGGTTCCTACTAACCCATTGTAAAATGTTTGAATGATTAACTAATTAGGCAGAGCATGGTGTGGACACTTTGTTAGGAGTTCATTAAATCTTTCCCAGGTTTTCTATATTGATTCCCCTTCATACTAACAAAATGATATAATATTATTTCTAAGTTTAATAGTCCTTGAAGGTGGAAAATACTTATCTAGAAGTTTCTGAGTTAACTCCTCCCAATTTTTAATAGAGCTAGGTGCTAACGAGTATTACCACATTTTAGCCTTATCCCTTTGTGAGAAAGGAAAAAGCCTTAGTCTAACAGCATTATCTGACATGTCGTTATATCGAAATGCAGCACAACGTTTTAGAAAACATGATAAGTGTAAATAGGGATCCTCAGAAGTAGTTCCCCCAAACTAGTTTTTCTGCACTAGTTGGATCAACTTTGGATTTGATTCAAATGAGACAACTTCTATGATAGGTATTTATATATTTAAGTGAATTTCACCGGTCGTAGGATTTACATAATTCATCAATTATTTATGATGATTTTCCAAGTTTTTTTGAATGCTTTCCATTTCCATTTCTAGTTTTTTAAGTCCTTTCTATTTTTTAATTTTTTTTTTCTAACTCAGGATCATAAGGCAAAAGTCTTGCGGATCTTTTAGTTTGCATACATAACACAACATACAATACATTAACAATTACACAAATAAAATAAAAAATATATTCAACACAACAGAACATTTTCATAAACACCTTGCTTTTCACACAATTTTTTTTTCACAACACTTTTTCATACATAAAACACATTTTATACAAAAATAGTTTTTACGACACTATAATTCTCCAAGTCTAAGGCTAAATACTTCAACTAAAATCCTCCTAAAAGTCAAGATCAACCGTTTTGATCCCCAACAACGGTACCAAAAACTTGATCCCTTTAATCCTTTAATTTTCTTGTTTAAATTTCTTCCTTTTCAACGGTGCCAAAAAACTTGACTCCAAAGCAAAGTAAGATTTCAATTATTTCATTAAATAGAAGGGATATTATGCAAGTATGTGCATCATTATCAAGTAATATAGAACTTTCTGATTAAGCTCTGAATATCGATCCCATGGAGATCGTGGTTAATCGCAGCGGCTTTCAAGAGAGGTTCTGGTCCATAATAACTTGCCTTAGCTTAGAAGGTCGAAAAACGTTTAGTTTTGATTATATCTAAAAATTATCACAACAATACTACTTCTACACCTAAACTAAAATACTTAGAAAAAATTAGAAAGTGGGGTTGGATATATTAAAAATACTCTTCCTCATACAATGAAATTAGTTACATGTGTAAATGTATAACAAGTAGCGAGAGATATTGTGATAAATAGGAGCAATTATATTCTTTACCCTTACTTGGTTCTATAAAGAACATAGGTTAATCTGATGCTTTGAAATCTTGTAGATGGGTTAGGCAGGGAAGATACTAGCTCTCACTCTAGAGTTCCTCTTCTCCCTCCACCTGGGGGCTAACATCTCATAACAAAACTTTTCACATCTAAACAAATTTGGGCCTTTAGTATTTCACCCTAAAGTCCTCTAATTCTACACATTTTAAACGTGCATATCTCCCTATTTATTTTCACTCAACCATATGGACTACATTCTCGCCCATATAATCTCATGTGATTTTTACCAATAATTGACTGAGACAATACCGCATTGGTTCTTACATGTTCTCACAACAGATTTTAACATGCAAGTTGATCAAGTTTACATGTAAATGAAGATCAAAGTAAAATCATCCCAATATATTCTAACTCTTCTCAATTCTATATCCTACACATGCATACTAAATCATTGTAAGAGGGAAGAGTAAAGAAAAGTACTCACTACACATGGAGAACAACAACAATTTTTCATTGAATAACACTTTGAAACCATAAAAACAAACTACTAAATTCAAATGAAAATACAATGAAATTATTTATCTTTGATGGAAATCAAACTCTCCTTGTATATAAAAAGCAATCTCCTTCCAATCCTCTCTAAGAACAAAGTGAAAAGAAAAGAAAAATGACTCTCACACTCTCTCTTTCTCTCTCACCTTGTAGCCCCACTTGGGCTCACGCCCGAGCCTTCACTTATTCTCCAAGCCTTCTTCCCCTCTTATAATCTTCTCTTAATCTAAATCCTCTTCATCAAGATTTTCCAAGATCTAATTATAATTTCCCAAGAGATGCTTAAGTGTCTCTTCAAAAAGAGTCCACATTCAATGAACCTTCCAATGGGTGCCTTAAGTTCCTTTTCACTTCAAGAGACACATATCATCCATAATAACTCCTAACTGACACAAACTCTTCTATAAAGTCTATTTTATCATTCCCAATGAATTCCCCATGAGACACACTTCGCAACGCTTCAAAAATCGTTCAAATTTGACGTATCTACTAGAAGTTATGCCAAAACTTGTAACTGACGGCTATGCGCTGACGGTTCAGCGCATAGGCGTCACTTCCTGGCGGCTCCTAGGTGCCAGACACAGGTACATAAGTGTCGGGTTTGACTCGTTTTGCTTCGGTTTGACCCATTTTTCCTTGGTATGCTCCATTTTGGTCAATTTTTGTTTCTTTTACTCCAATCACTCCAAATTCTTTAATTTGATGTAAAAACAAACCAAACACAAGAAAACATACCGTTAAATTGCAATATCATTATAAAATATAGTATAAAATGTAGTATATTTTTAGGTTGATCAGAGGTCGGTACCTAAATTTTGATTCTCATTTCCAAGACTGTTACCTAAATTCCAGCTCTCATCCTTTGGGAGCAATACTCAAATTTTGATTCCCTTCCCTCGGGATGAGTACTTAAATTCTGATTCCCTCTTTTTGAGGTTGGTACCTAAATTCCGACTCTCTCCCTCTACACTCACTAAACTCAAAAATTCTCATGAAATCATAGTTCTCAGAATCAAATTCAAAAATGATAATTTCAAAAAATTTGAAATTCTATAAACTCAAAATTTCCACAAACTCCATAAAGCTTAAGATCAATTTCAAACCCGAAATCCAAACTTGAAATAAAAAAAATATGAATTCTAATTTTAATTTCTAATTCTGAATTTCCAAGTCAAATTGGGCTCCTTCAGAATTTGGAAGCTTGAAATACATAGCTCCATAATGAGGGTATCCCACCTCCTTTCCTCGGCAAGAGCTCTTGGGTATAAAGGTTTTCAACCAGATAATCCCCAGCAGAAACTTTCTCGTTGAATTTTAGATTTTGTTTTGAGTTTTGACTCAAATAGTTATGTTGGTTTGTTGATATTGTCATGGGTGTCCATTTTTTTACCTCACTTTTGTTGAGGTCTAGTCTCTCTTTAGAATGGCCTAGGGTCTAGCCAGAGGACTTTCTTGGTGACTATCTTAGAGGACTAGCAATGGGACCCTTACCCCATAGAAATTCAAAAATACACTTCTTTGCTTCACTTGAAGTTTTTCAAATGCTTAAAGTTTAACCTATAAATGTTTAAGAGGATAAGACCAAGCATTAAGAAGCTCAAGAGGAGTTCCCTATAGGATGATCAAACCTTAGGACTTACCCTGGATTGTTTAGGTGAGTCTCACACATACACTTGCACATTACACTCTCACATACTACCTCACAACCCTAAACCAAGTTGCCTTGCACTTGATCCTCTACTCTATTGAAAACTCATGTAGGTGGTTTCCCTAAGCTCTTAGTCCCAGCTTAGGGTTTGGTTAGTACTAGTACATGGAGGGTCCAAATGGGGAATTCCCTTGGCCCAAATGGATTATCAATTCCTTTCAATCCTAATTTTACCAAAAATCCAAACTTTTAACCCCTTTGCACATAAACTTTAATAAATGACCAAATTACCCCTAAAAACCCAAATTTTACTTACAATTTCTAAAATCAACAAAAATTGCCAAAATCCTTCAAAAATTATCCCAAAATATTCCTTGCCACTTAAAAATACCCAAAACACCTCAAATTTACCAAAATTTCCAAAATACCACCAAAAATACCCAAAATGACAAAAATGCCCCTCTTAGCCCAAAAATTCCAAAAATTCCTAAAGATTCCCAAAATCCACAATAATTCTCAATTTCAATTTTGAACCACCACATTGACCCAATTTGACCAAATTTATCCAATTTAGCCAAAACCCCAAATTGTCCCTTAAGGCCCAAAATGCCCAAAGCACCCTAAATGTCCACCTAATTGACCTCATTCCTCCTTAATTCCAATTACAAACTTTAATTAAACTTCCCCAATCCCAATTGAAACCAAATTAAAGTCCAATTTGACTCACATTTAAGCCCAATTTCAACCCAAACCAAAAGGACCCAATTTTGACTCTATGGCCCAATTCCTCCAAACTAAAACTAATGTCAATCAATTTCCCCCAATTTTGAATTCTAAACTCTTCATGACATTCCCCTAAAAAAATTTAACCATCAATTACCCCCAATTTAAGCCCAAACCTCACTCAAATCAAACAAAAGTCAAAATCCCTAATTTTGCTGCAAATTTACCATATGCCCAAAATCCATCAAATTAAATGCCCTCATCCAAAAATTGACACCAAATTTATGTTGAGAAGTCTTTAAGACATCCCTATAGACCTTTTTGAACCATCAATTGACACTTAGCCCCACTCTAGCCTAACCCAAACCTAAGTTGACCCAATTGTCCCAAAATTGACCAAATGCTCAAATTTCCCCAAATCCACCACCCAAATCAATTAAAAATCACTCCAAACCTTTTCCAAAAGCCTTATGACAATTATTTACACCAACTTGAATAATCAATTAGGCCCAACCTAAGTCCAAACACAACCTAGCCCAACTTGATCCTACATGACCCAAAATTGAACCCATGAGCCAAGTTGACCAAACCTAGCCAAATTGATCAAACCAACCCCTCCACAGCCACCAAATTAACCATAGGAACCATCCTAGATCCTTCTAGCCCACCCTACTAAAGACATGTACCAATGGTTCCCCATATTAGGGTATCCCCTTCCTTAAATGGGAAAACCCAAAAGAGATTTGCAATGAATCCCAAACCACTTAAGTTTACCATAATCATGGCCTGCCCACCTGACCACCGGCCGCCTCCCCTGGCCTGGCCGGCCAGCCAAGTCACCGGAGTAGCCCAAACTGAGATCCACCCCAAACTAAGCTCATCCCAATTGACCCATGGGTAGGGTACCACAAAAAATTCGAAGTCATTTCAGTGAAATTTGATTAATTATGAAGTATTAAGGCCTTAGGGGCAAAGTTGTAATTTTAAAAAAATTTAGCCTTAATCAATATTTTGGTATAATAAAAGTGTAAAATGAGTAATGAATGTTCTTAATTAACATGATTGAATGATTGAATTATAAAGGGATAAATGGTAGAAACCAATCTCACTCTTGTCATATTAAAAGATAAATTTGTAATTTGTTTAAATTTTATTATTTTGGAAGATAGTCAAAATTAAATGATCCTAAGTTAGGGGTTTCATCTTTAGAAGGTGTTATTTAATGATCTAAAACCCCTAATCGGTGGTTTAATAATAATTCAATATTTTGATGATAATCATAAAAATCAGCTTAACTTTTTTTTCTAAAATATAAATATATCCACTAAAGTCTTAAGGGCTTAGTAGTGTACCAAGCTTGATTGAAAATTTAACTAATGAGGTTTAGAAAAGAAAGCTTAACTAATATCAAACACTTTTTGAAACACTACAAGCCCAACTTTAAAATTAAATCGGTCAAAATTCTTAATAAATCATTTTGCCCCTAGAGTTCTTTACTCACATAATTCATAAATAAAATATCAAGTGATAGTTACTCCACATTTGGGATGATTAAAATTTCAATGTTCATTGAGCATAAGGGTATGAAATAGATGAATCACTTAAATCCTCTTCATAAAGATTTTCCAAGATCTAATTATAATTTCCCAAGAGATGCTTAAGTGTCTCTTCAAATAGAGTCCACATTCAATGAACCTTCCAATGGGTGCCTTAAGTTTCTTTTCACTCCAAGAGACACATATCATCCATAATAACTCCTAACTGACACAAACTCTTCTATAAAGTCTATTTTATCATTCCCAATGAATTCCCCATGAGACACACTTCACAACGCTTCAAAATTAGTCCAAATCTAACGTATCTACTAGAAGTTATGCCAAAACTTGTAATTGGCGGCTATGCGCTAACGGTTCAGCGCACAGGCGTCACTGCTTGGCGGCTCCTAGGTGCCAGACACAGGTACATAAGTGTCGGGTTGGACCCGTTTTGCTCAGTTTCGACCCGTTTTTCTCTAGTATGCTCCATTTTGGTCAATTTTTGTTTCTTTTGCTCCAATCACTCCAAATTCTTTAATTTAATGTAAATACAACTAAAACACAAGAAAGTATACCGTTAAATTGCAATATCATTATAAAATATAGTATAAAATGTAGTATATTTTTAGGTTGATCAGAGGTCGGTACCTAAATTTTGATTCTCATTTCCAAGACTGGTACCTAAATTCCAGCTCTCATCCTTTGGGAGCAATACTCAAATTTTGATTCCCTTCCCTCGGGATCAGTACTTAAATTCTGATTCCCTCCTTTTGAGGTTGGTACCTAAATTCCGACTCTCTCCCTCTACACTCACTAAACTCAAAAATTCCCACGAAATTAAATTTTTTTAAATCAAATTCAAAAATGATAATTTCACAAATTTGAAATTCTATAAACTCAAAATTTCCACAAACTCCATAAAGCTTAAGATCAATTTCAAACCCGAAATCCAAATTTGAAATAAAAAAAATCTGAATTCTAATTTTAGTTTCTACTTTTGAATTTCAAAATCAGATCGGGCTCCTTCAGAATTTGGAAGCTTGAAATTCATAGCTCCATATTGAGGCTATCCCACCTCCCTTCCCCAGCAAGAGTTCCTGGGTTTAAAGGTATTCAACCAGATAATTCCATGCAGAAAATTTCTTGTTGAATTATACTTTGTCTTGAGTTTTGACTCAAATAGTTGTGTTAGTTTGTTGATATTGTCATGGGTGTCCATTTGTTGGCCTCACTTTTGTTGAGGTCTAGTTAGAATGGCCTAGTGTCTAGCCATAGGACTTTCTTGGTGACTATCTTAGAGGACTAGCAATGGGACCCTTACCCCATAGAAATTCAAAAAAACACTTCTTTGCTTCACTTGAAGTTTTTCAAATGCTTAAAGTTTAACCTCTAAATGTTTAGGAGGATAAGACTAAGCATTAAGAAGCTCAAGAGGAGTTCCCTATAGGATGATCAAGCCTTAGGACTTACCCTGGATGGTTTGGGTGAGTCTCACACACACACTTGCACATTACACACTCACATACTACCTCACAACCCTAAACCAAGTTGCCTTACACTTGATCCTCTACTCTTTTGAAAACTCATGTGGGTGGTTTCCCCAAGCTCTTAGCCCCAGCCTAGGGTTTGGTTAGTACCAGTACATGGAGGGTCCAAATGGGGAATTCTCTTGGTCCATGGCCCAAATGAATTATTAATTCCTTTCAATCCCAATTTTACCAAAAATCCAAACTTTTAACCCCTTTGCACATAAACTTTACTAAAAGACCAAATTACCTCGAAAAACCCAAATTTTGCTTAAAATTTCTAAAATTAACCAAAATTGCCAAAATCCTTCAAAAATTATTCCAAAATATTCCTTGCCACTTAAAAATACCCAAAACACCTCAAATTTACCAAAATTTTCAAAATACCACCAAAAATACCCAAAATGACCAAAATGCCCCTCTTAGACCAAAAATTCCAAAAATTCCCAAAACCCACAAAAATTCCCAATTTCAATTTTGAACCACCACATTAACCCAATTTGACCAAATTTGTCCAATTTAGCCAAAAGCCCCAAATTGTCCCTTAAGGCCCAAAATGCCCAAAGCACCCCAAATGTCTACCTAATTGACCTCATTGCTCCTCAATTCCAATTACAAACTTTAATTAAACTTCCCTAATCCCAATTGAAACCAAATTTAAGTCCAATTTGACCCACATTTAAGCCTAATTTCAACCCAAACCAAAAGGACCCAATTTTGACTCTATGGCCCAATTCCCCCGAACTAAATCTAATGTCAATTAATTTCCCCCAATTTTGAATTCTAAGCTCTTCATGACATTCCCCTAAACAAAATTTAACCATCAATTACCCCCAATTTAAGCCCAAACCTCACCCAAATCCAACAAAAGTCAATATCCCGAATTTTGCTGCAAATTTGTCATATGCCCAAAATCCATCAAATTGAATGCTCTCATCCCAAAATTGACACTAAATTTATGTTGAGAAGTCTTTATGACATCCCCATAGACCTTTTGGAACCATCAATTGACACTTAGCCCCACTCCAGCCTAACCCAAACCCAAGCTAACCCAAATGTCCCAAAATTGACCAAATACCCAAATTTTCCCAAATCCACCACCCAAATCAATTCAAAATCACTCCAAACCTTTTCCAAAAGCCTTATGACAATTATTTACACCAATTTGAATAATCAATTGGGCCCAACCTAAGTCCAAACCCAACTTAGCCCAACTTGATCCCACATGAGCCAAAATTGAACCCATGAGCCAGGTTGCTGTCAAACCTTGCCAAATTGATCAAACTAAACCCTCCTTAGCCACCAAATTAACCCTAGGAACCATCCTAGATACCTCCCTACTCAAGACATGGACCAAGGGTTCCCCATATTAGGGGATCCCCTTCCATAAATGGGAAAATTCAAAAGAAATTTGCAATGAATCCCAAACCACCTAAGTTTACCCTACTCATAGCCTGCCTACCTGACCACCGGCCACCTCCCCTGGCTTGGCCAGCCGGCCAAGTCACCGGAGGAGTCCAAACCGAGAGCGACCCCAAGCTAACCTCAACCCAATTGACCCATGGGTAGGGTACCATAAAAATCGAAGTCATTTGAGTGAAATTTGATTAATTATGAAGTACTAAGGCCTTAGGGGCAAAGTTATAATTTTAAAAAAATTAGCCTTAATCAATATTTAGGTATAATAAAAGTGAAAAATGAGTAAGGAATTATCTTAATTAACATGATTGAATGATTGAATTATAAAGGGATAAATGGTAGAAACCAATCTCACTTTTGTCATATTAAAAGATAAATTTGTAATTTCTTTAAATTTTGTTATTTTGGAAGATAGTCAAAATTAAATGATCCTAAGTTTAGGGTTTCATCTTTAGGAGGTCATATTTAATGATCTAAAACCCTAATTAGGGGTTTAATAATAATTCAATATTTTGATCATAATCATAAAAATCAGCTTAACTTTTTTTTTCTAAAATATAAATATATCCATTAAAGTCTTAAGGGCTTAGTAGTGTACCAGGCTTGATTGAAAATTTCACTAATGAGGTTTAGAAAAGAAAGCTTAACTAATATCAAACACCTTTTGAAACAATACAAGCCCAACTTTAAAATTAAATCAGTCAAAATTCCTAATAAATCATTTTTCCACTAGAGGTCTTTACTCACATAATTCATAAATAAAATATCAAGTGATAGTTATTCCACTTTTGGGATGATTAAAATTTCAATGTTCATTGAGCATAAGGGTATGAAATGGATGAATCACTTAATGAGTATTATAAGTTTAATATAAACTCAAGAAAGTTCAAAAGGGTTGTGAAATATCTAGGTATTCTCTGGATCCTTTCGCAAGTCTTCCGGACATTTTGCAGGACAACTAAACTTGTCATACTTATTAAAGAAAAATCATCCCTTAAATGAATAAGTAGAACCCAACAAGTTATGACATAGGACTTAGCAGGCCCATGACAAACCTATCTATAGGCTTTACTTTCCTGCAAATTATAAGTGTTTACTACAAAAGATACTAAATTTTCAGGTGGAGGAACGAGAAGACTCGACAGGTACACTTTTGTAAATTTATAGAACCTTCTATTATGTACTTCCTTTACTTTACTTTTCATGCTTACAAGCTTGCTTGTTAAATATCAATGTCACCCTGCATGAAAACCAAAACTTTTAGGATAGCCACAATACCAAAACTAAAACAAAAATTAAAGTCAAAACAAAACAAAAATCAAATTCACCGCCACAACAATAAAAATATATGACAACTCAAAATTTAATCACAAAAAATAACAAAACTACAATTGCAACTAAATTAAAACGTCTTTTTGGATGATCGGGAATACCTCAGAGGAGGCAACCTACAGCTGTTAGCGAGCTTTCCCATGGTCTAATTAAAAGTATGAAACTCATTAAGTTGAGTTTAGTAAATTCATCTGGACTAAGTGAATCCAAAGAAAATAGTGGTGTCGGAATGAGGGAACCGTGGGATACTAATCAGTGTTGCTGTAATCAACTTAAACATCCTCCTAATAAGACATTAAGACATCTCAATTTAAGCCCTTTCTGAAACATGCTACTTCTCCCTACCTCTTCAATTTGACACTTCTAAAAATAAACCTACTAAGAAGAGGATCTTGGAGCATGCATAGTGGGCAGCACGGCCATCTTCAATAGCAAAACTCCTTTAAAATAAACAACAAGCCATAGGACTTCGAGGTAGCTTGCCTAGTGCAGCATAAATACTCACTTTATCTGTTATAAGCCATTGCACTTGGTGCAATATAAGCTCTAAACTCATCTTAGGTTTCGATGTTGTCATCGGGAATGACATAAATCCTCCTATCATCCAGGCTTTTCACACGATCAATATCAAGTGATGTAAGCCCTAATTAAATAAAATTGGCAGGATGAAACATTAAATAGCTATCTTAAATTGAAACCAAACCATAGGATAGTTTGGGAGGACACCAAGATTTTCCTTGGATCTATGTCTTTCCTCTAGCTTTTTCTTCCTTTGGATTCCTATAATAACTGTTCTGAAACTTGAGTGACCCGACCCGCAATAACGCAGTAATATTCGCTTCCAAAAGATGGCCAAAAACTTGACCCAATTTATAAATAGCAGCTAGTGTATAAAATTAAAATGTTGTAAAACTTTAGAAAATATTTTACACACTAGGGGTACTACACAAGTATACGTATCGTTTCAAGTAATATAGGGTTTTCTTTTATAACCCCGATATCGATCCCACGAGAGAAGCGAGGTAAGAAATCCTTTAAGGCTAATTCCGATCTATTTCTATAAGGCCTAAATTTAGAATGTCGATTAAAATGAGTTTTCTAATAACTAATCCTAAATTAAATTCTTAAATAAAAAGATAACTTATAGATAAATTGGTTTAGAGAAATTTGAGATATTAAAAATTACCTTTCTCTTGCAATTACATAAATAATGTGTAAGAAAGATATGCTTAGAATTAATGTAGTAGTGCCAAATAGAAGCATTCCTATTCTTTACCCTTTGGTCAGGCATAAAGGATATTGGCTAATCTATAGATCGGTTCAGGATGTTTTATTAGTAGAATGGGTTAATCTAGGCTCACACTACTAGATGTCCAAGGGTGGCTATGGTCGGCCCTACCAGTGACCTGTTCCCTTTCTATAGATCAAATTATTAGAATTTAGTCTGTCACTCTAAAAACTAATTAATTCTACGCCCAATAAACAATATCTCCCTATTTATTTGCACTTCACCTTGAATAACCCGCACAAGGCCTTCGACTACCCAAGGATTCATGTGATATCTACTAGTTAAGAATTCATCACCTTCTAGGTCTCAGAACTCTTCAACAGGTTTTAACAATACAAGTGATTAATTTGTAAAGTAAATGAAGATCCGGTATGAATATCATCACCATAATTTAATAAGAGAATATCTAAGAAAATCTTAATTCCTAAACATGCATCTATTTCATTACAAAATAAAAGTAAATGAAAATAATGGCATAAGAAGTAAAAGAATTGATAGAACTATATAATAAATTAAGTGTCAACAAGGAACTTATTTCATTAGTATTCTATTATATTTATGCAACTATCTGTCACCTAGAAGCATCTAATAAATAATTCTATCATAAAAATGATTTTCCTATGCATGCCACTACTTCATATTAAAAGAAAGAGTAAAGGAAATCACTTATGAAACATGGATAATTCACGACAGAAAACTTGGTTTAAAACAAAGAAAATCCACTATAAAGTGTTTACAACAATTACAAGAGAATGAAGAACACAATACTTAGTTTTTTTCCTTCTGAAAGAAAGAAGAAGATCTCTCCACCAAAGTTTCCTACTGATCTATGCGACACTCGTACATCTCTTACATAAATATCTCAAAATCCCTCACCAATCTCTCCATAAGATATAGAAATCTACATCTTCATGACTCTAAAATGACTAAAATGACTAAGGGGAAAGAGAGAAACTGTAGGGTACGATTTTCTCTGAAGGAGTGGCCTCCTATTTACAGGCTTCAAGGGTTGCCTTGAGACACCTCTTCAAAATGTGTCCACATTCAATGAATCTTCTAGAAGATGTGTCTGGCGCCTAGGCGCCTAAATCTGGCACCTAGGCGCCGGACACCGCGTCTAGTTCTTCACACCTCTTCACTTTGGCTCACACCTCTTCGCGATTTAAACCGCTCCAATGTGTCTAGATTCATTGTATCACATGTCCTATATATTAGGAATAACTTCCAGGCTTCTAGAAGGTCTAGAAACTACTTAACACCGTCAAACTAACTCCCAAAGTTGTCAAAATCCCGTCCAATAACCGTTTCTGGATGATTCTGGCGCCTAGGAGCTGGGTTTTGGTTCCTAGGCGCCACCCTGTGCGCAGCTTTACGGTTTTGCTCTGTTTGGCTTCGTTTCAACTCCGTTTCGCCCCATTTCAGTTGTGTTACGTTCCTATCATCTTAACCTACAAGATAGACATAAAAACATCCTTTCTCAAAAGTATAATTTCATCCAAAAACATGTGAGAAATATGAAATATAGTAAGCATAAAAAGACATATTGAATGTGCTAAGTCAAAAGTTTCTTTCTTGCTCATTTTGGCTCAAAAATGCATAGTTTCTGCTTCATTTTCTCTAAAATCATATTTTTATACTTGAAGACAAAAATATGCAAAATTCCTTCCTTTATAGTGTAATATCTTTAAAAATGTGCATAAAGTGGGCATGAAATGAACACTAAAAATATGTACTTTTTTTTCATGGATCAAAATCCCCCAAACTTAAATGTTACTTTTCCTCAAGTAACACTATAATCATTAAAAACCACATAAGCAAATCATGTGTATGAGTTTCCTTAGGAGTTTCTAAAATTTTGTTCTAGAAATATAGTAGTCCAATTTAGAAAAAATTTTAGTAAATGAGACTAATTTAAAGTTTAGAAATCTCTTAGATGAAAGAGTATGAAATATGTGTTGCTATCTAATTCAGAAATGCTTGTAAATTTTTCAAAATATAGGGGTTAGGCATTTTATTTTCTTTACTTAAAAATATTTATTAAAAATAATTATACTAACTATATTATATTTTAAAGTTTAAGATTTTCTCAAATCTTATACTTTAAAAAGCTCCGGTGTGGAGCCAATTTTTGATTAGGCCATGTAATCCTCAAGCTTCTCCTTCCTTTTTCACATACTATACTTTTCTTTTCTTTTTCTTTTTCTTTTTCTTTTCCTTTTCTTTCTTTCTTCTTCTTCTTCTTCTTCTTCTTCTTTCTTCTTTTTTTTTTTAGGCAAGGATTACTATATCTGGATAGGCCTTTAATAATTTTGAATTCCATCCTTCTTTTCCTAAAGCATAAGGTAGATATATATCTTTTACTTTGAAATATAATAATAGTTTTAAAAATTATTTTTCAATGAAAGAAATTTAAATATTGAAAACAAAAGTCTAATCCTGCTATTTTTCTAAAAATACAACTTTTCTTACTAAAGATGGTTACACAATACTTATCATTTCTTCACTAAGAAAAATTTAACTTTAAATTTTTCATCACAACTATAAATTTTAACTAAATTATCTTACTCATTTCTATATTTAAAATTTTATTTCCCTAATATAACTTCATACACATAATTATTTTTCAATCAAAATCAAATTTATTTATAGCAGTTTTGAGGACAAATAAAATTTAAGTTTTTTTTTTAAAATTGTTTTTCATCCCCCCCAAACTTCAATTTTTTAAAATATTTTGCAATTAATTCCATAAAATGTAGGAGGAAGAAAAATAAAAGTTAAATCTACTAACTACTACAACATCCTATCAAATTTAAACACATGCATAATCAGGATAGAATGATTGCAGGAGAAGGTAAATCTAGCCTAAAACATGTGTACAATAATATTAAACTAAAAAGAAAGTATACTAACTTTAAAATATATTTTTCTTCCTACCCCCAATCTTGAATTTGAATATGTATAGCATTCAGCACAGAAAATATAAGCAGGAAGAAAAATAGTTCAGAAATTCTATCTACCACAATTGTATATCAATAACATCCACATGTATTCATCGGGACGTAATAATTTGCAACGTGAAAGTAAATCTAAACTAACATGCTAGAATAAAATTAAATTAAAGAAAGGTTAAATAAGCATGACAAACATCGGCATGGGAAAATAAATTTAAGTGTTCTTCAAATCTCTAAATTGTTGTAACACAAACATAAACACAAACACACAAACTAAAATACCTAGATTCGCAGATTCATAAATAAATATCAATTGAGGTTAATTTGATCTCCTTTCCTACTCACATTTTCCCTCCTTACTTTCAATTTCTAACGGAAGAAACTACACTATTAACGTGGGTGTATTAATAAAAGTAAAGCTGTTGATCTATATTTTGTTTACTAGATAAGTTCGCAACCTTACTCAGTGAAAACAAAGTCAGTTAAAGGAAGTAACAGAGTTGACATGGAGTGGTCCAAGTCTAAACTCTACATGCTTTAAGGTAATGCTCAGCTCCGGAAAGTAAGTCGTAACAGACTCGTCAGTCTGCTACTACTAAAAGTTAAATAAAAATTTAGTCAAAACCAAGGCATAACCTCACAACAATAATCTAATTCGCACTAAAGCAAACACAAAAAATAAACATAAACAATCATGACTCTCAAGCACACTGATAACTATAGGTTGCCTCCCATATAGTGCTCGGTTTTAACGTCGTCAGCCCGACAAATGATTCCTCCTAGATCAAAATTCCAATTAAGTAATCCTCGATCAATCACCCAGTCCTTTTCAAATCCAGGAATTTCTACAAAATCCTCAAATTTTAATTTTTCATTCAGCTCTTCCTTTTCAAATGGATTTATATCATTGTTCCTCATATTTCTTTCTAGATCCAATATTCTTCTATTGATTTTCTGAATTTGCATATTAATATCATCCTTGAAATTTATAAGAAATGGATCTTTATAAGATACTTCAATATCTCCCAAATTTCGGATCAGATTCTCTTTAGATAATTCAGATTCAAGATTACATTCTTCTATATTACTCTTCTATTTCAAATTATCTTCTAATTCTTCCCCTTTATAATTATTAAATGACGGAGGATCTATCTTAGTTGAGGAAATAGGTTTTTCTAATTCCTTAGGAATTTCTTCCAATGGTCTTCCAATATCCTTATCCTCTTTTCTCAACTCAAAGTTCTTTTGAAATATATCCTCAAATTCTCTTCCAAGTCTTAGTTCAATAATTTTATCATGTTCATCATTCAATTCAGGTTTTTCTTGTGATTGAGTCGAATCAAAAGATATAAAGACGGGCTGTGTAGATGAATTCCCTAAATAGGTAGGTTTTAAAATTGTATGGGGTACATCCATCTTAAGTTCATGAGAATTTTCAACAGATGGAATTAAAAGTTTACTATTTTTGGTGATGTCCATCATTTCTCACCTCTCTTGAACATACATACAGTCTTCTTTAAATAACATTTTTGAATCATCATGAAAATCCATTCTGACCTCATCCGTTATCTTACTCTCAAAACTTTCTTGGAAATGGTTTTTATTTAGATAATCAATTTCATCCATCCAAAAACAATCATCAATTTTCTCAGCTAGATGTTTCATAGTCTTTAATACATCAAAAGTTACTTCCTGGTCATTAATATTCATAGTCAACTTTCTTTTTGCTCCTCTATCATAGCTTGTCCAGTAACAAGGAAAGGTCTCCCTAAAATAATTGAAATTTCTTTATCTTCCTCCATATCTAATACAATAAAGTCCACAGGAAAGATAAACTTATCCACTTTAACAAGCACGTCTTCTATAACTCCTTTTGGATAAATGATAGATCGATCAGCTAACATAAGGGTTACAGTAGTGGGAGAAATATCGACAAAACCTAACCTTCTAAATATAGATAGAGGCATCACATTAATGCTTACTCCTAAATCACATAAAGCTTTTGCACATAATCTTTTTCCAATTGCACAAGGAATTGTAAAGCTACAAGGATCTTTAAATTTCTGAGAAAACTTTTCTGAAGTATAGCGCTGCACTCCTCACTTAGTGCAACTTTCTCGTAATCCCCAAATTTCCATTTCTTGTTTAATATCTCCTTCATAAAATTTGCATAACTTGGCATCTGTTCCAAAGCTTCAGTGAAAGGAATATTTATCGTTAACTTCTTAAGTATTTTCATGAACTTTGAAAATTTCTTATCCAACTCATACTGTTTAAGTCTTTGAGGAAATGGAGGTGGTGGTCTTTCTAAATAGATTTTAGTTGGAGATATTAATTTTTCTAGATCCTTAGAAACATGTTCTTCAGGACTTTTAGTTTCCTTTGTGTCTCTCACAACTTCTTTCTCTTTTCAAACCACATCCTCTATCTCTCTTCCACTTTTTAATTGGATAGATTCTACTTGTTCATTAGTGTTCTTTTTAGGGTTGATCTCAATGTTGCTAGGAAGTGTTCCTTGGGGTCTATTGCTTTGTGAATTAACAATTTGTCCCAATTGATTCTCTATGTTTATAATCGCAAGCATTTTGACTTTGCTAATCTGGTTTCCCACTTTCAATACCAGTTCTTCCATAGACATCTCCTTATCCTTAAATTGTTGATCATTGTTGGAGTCTGGTGGATATGAAGGTCTATAGTTTGTGTTCCCCTGATTATTCCAACTTCCATTAGGATTTGCATGATTATTTTCCCATTTTTGGTTTCCACCATCAGTAATATGATTCCAGTTAAATTTAGGATGATTCTCCCAACCTGGGTTGTAAAAGTTAGAATATAGGTTGTTTGTGGTATTTAAAGTTTCATATGATAAGTTAGAATCAATCATATTCCCTAATGAACTTTCCTCACTTACAGAAGTAAATTGAAGCTGGTTCATTCCAAATTGGTCCAACTTCCTTGATATTGCGACAACCTGAGATCCAAGAATTGTATTCACATCTGTATCATGAATACTAGCTACATTTTTATGATTTACCCTTGTAGAGGGCCATTGAAATTCATTTGTAGCCATTTTTTCAATTAATGCATATGCTTCATCAAATGGTTTTGACATTAATGATCCACCAGCAGCACTATAAATTATAAACCTAAGGGATCCTACTAACCCATTATAAAAAGTTTGAATGATTAACCAATCGGGCAGAGCATGATGTGGACACTTTAGGATTTCACTAAATCTTTCCCAGGCTTCGTATATTGATTCCCCTCCATATTGATAAAATGAGATAATATCGTTTCTAAGTTTAGCTGTCCTTGAAGGTGGAAAATACTTAGCTAGGAATTTCTGAGTTAATTCCTTCCAATTTTTAATAGAGTCAAGTGCTAAAGAGTATAACCATATTTTAGCCTTATCCTTTAGTGAGAAAGGAAAAAGCCTTAGCCTAACAGCATCGTCTAACATATTGTTATAACTAAATGTAGCACAAAGTTCTAGAAAACTAGATAAGTGTAAATAAAGATCCTCCAAAGGAGTTCCCCCAAACTGATTGTTCTGCACCAGTTGGATAATCTCAGGATTTATTTTAAATGAGTCAGTTTCTATGACAGCTTTTTGTATAATTGAGTGAATTTCATCTGTCGTAGGATTTACGTAATCCCTCAAGGAAGTATGATGATTTTCCAAGTTATTATCTTGAATGTTTTCCATTTCTAGTTTTTCGAGTCCCTTCTGTTTTTTTAATTTTTTCCATTTTTCTAACTCGGGATCATAAGGCACAAGTCCTTTAGATCCTTTGTTTCACATACAGAGCACAACAAACAGTACATTAATAATTAAACAAATAATAGATAAAATATATTCAACACAACAAAACATTTTCACGAACACCTTATTTTTCACACAAACAGTTTTTACGACACTACAATTTTCCAAGTCTAAACCTAATTATTTCAACTAAAATTCTCCTAAAGTTCTTACCGAAGCTTCCCCGACAACGGCGCCAAAAACTTGACCCGACCCGCAATAACGCAGTAATATTCGCTTCCAAAAGAAGGTCAAAAACTTGACCCAATTTATAAATAGCGGCTAGTGTATAAAATTAAAATGTTGTAAAACTTTAGAAAATATTTTACACACTAGGGGTACTACACAAGTATACGTATCGTTTCAAGTAATATAGGGTTTTCTTTTATAACCCCAGTATCGATCCCACAGAGAAGCGAGGTAAGAAATTATTTAGGCTAATTCCAGTCTATTTCTATAAGGCTTAAATTTAGAATGTCGATTAAAATGAGTTTTCTAATAACTAATCCTAAATTAAATTCTTAAATAAAAAGATAACTTATGGATAAATTGGTTTAGAGAAATTTGAGATATTAAAAATTACCTTTCTCTTGTAATTACATAAATAATGTGTAAGAAAGATATGCTTAGAATTAATGTAGTAGTGTCAAATAGAAGCATTCCTATTCTTTACCCTTTGGTCAGGCATAAAGAACATTGGCTAATCTATAGATCGGTTCAGGATGTTTTATTAGTAGAATGGGTTAATCTAAGCTCACACTACTAGATGTCCAAGGGTGGCTATGGTCGGCCCTACCAGTGACCTGTTCCCTTTCTATAGATCAAATTATTAGAATATAGTCTGTCACTCTAAAAACTAATTAATTCTACGCCCAATAAACAATATCTCCCTATTTATTTGCACTTCACCTTGAATAACCCGCACAAGGCCTTCGACTACCCAAGGATTCATGTGATATCTACTAGTTAAGAATTCATCACCTTCTAGGTCTCAGAACTCTTCAACAGGTTTTAACAATACAAGTGATTAATTTGTAAAGTAAATGAAGATCCGGTATGAATATCATCACCATAATTTAATAAGAGAATATCTAAGAAAATCTTAATTCCTAAACATGCATCTATTTCATTACAAAATAAAAGTAAATGAAAATAATGGCATAAGAAGTAAAAGAATTGATAGAACTATATAATAAATTAAGTGTCAACAAGGAACTTATTTCATTAGTATTCTCTTATATTTATACAACTATCTGTCACCTAGAAGCATCTAATAGATAATTCTATCATAAAAATGATTTTCCTACGCATGCCACTACTTCATATTAAAAGAAAGAGTAAAGGAAATCACTTACAAAACATGGATAATTCACGATAGAAAACTTAGTTTAAAACAAAGAAAATCCACTAGACAGTATTTACAACAATTACAAGAGAATGAAGAACACAATACTTAGTTGTTTCCTTCTGAAAGAAAGAAGAAGATCTCTCCACCAAAGTTTCCCACTGATCCATGCAACGCCCGTACATCCCTTACAAAAATATCTCAAAATCCCTCACCAATCTCTCCATAAGATATAGAAATCTACATCTTCATGACTCTAAAATGACTAAAATGGCTAAGGGGAAAGAGAGAGACTATAGGGTGCGATTTTCTCTGAAAAAGTGGCCTCCTATTTACAGGCTTCAAGGTTTGCCTTGAGGCACCTCTTCAAAATGTATCCACATTCAATGAATCTTCTAGAAGATGTGTCTGGCGCCTAGGCGCCGGACACCGCGTCCAGTTCTTCGCACCTCTTTGCGATTTAAACCGCTCCAATGTGTCTAGATTCATTGTATCACTTGTCCTATATATTAGGAATAACTTCCAGGCTTCTAGAAGGTCTAGAAACTACTTAACACCATCAAAATAATTCCCAAAGTTGTCAAAATCCCGTCCAGTAACCATTTCTGGATGATTCTGGCGCCTAGGTGCCAGGGTTTTGGCGCCTAGGCGCCACCCTGTGCGCAGCTCTACGGTTTTCCTCTGTTTGGCTTCGTTTCAACTCCGTTTCGCCCCATTTCAGTTGCGTTGCGTTCCTAACATCTTGGCCTACAAGATAGACATAAAAACATCCCTTCTTAAAAGTATAATTTTATCCAAAAACATGTGATAAATATGAAAGATAGTAAGCATAGAAAGACATATTGATATGTGCTAAGTCGGAAGTTTCTTTCTTGCTCATTTTGGCTCAAAATTGCATATTTTCTGCTTCATTTTCTCTAAAATCATATTTTTATACTTGAAGACAAAAATATGCAAAATTCCTTCCTTTATAGTGTAATATCTTTAAAAATGTGCATAAAGTGGGCATGAAATGAACACTAAAAATAGGTACTTTTTTTCATGGATCATTGAGCCACTCACCTCTTGGATTTCCTATTACCACATTTTCTTGAAGATCTTATCCTTTTGAAAATCTTCAACTCAATATTGCCTGATCTATATCAAGAGTTTTCTTAGGTGACCTCAGTTATCTAAGATGTAATTAACTATAGGGGCTTACCCTTATAGGAAATTTAAAGAACCAATATTAACCCTAAACCCTAACTAATTATTTCATATTAGATAGGGGAAATTTTCAAGAAACATAAATGGTTCAAAGAAAAACTGATGTCATGGATTCTTTAGTTTATTTGATCATGGATTCTTTAGTTTATTTGATCAAGCCTCACCATCAAGCAATATATCCATTCTTTGAGATAGATACATGGTGTGGTGAAGTGCTTGATTATTTAAACTATTGCATATATGAGATCAGTTTAATTTCATATTTTAAAATTAAAATAATATTTTCCTATATATATAATGACCAAATTTAACTTAATTTAACCATGGTTAACCATAGTTGACCATAGTCGACCATGGTTGACCATGGTTGACCATGGTTGACCAATCTAGGTCTAGGGTTGACCCAGGTGATTTATTTAACCTTGTCATCGTTAATTTAATCATTGGGTCATTAATTTTGGTAATGGAACCTAGGTTTGACTAGGGTTGACCAGATGATCATGTTTGACCATTTTAATGTCTTAAATTCATCAAATAAGTTAGATTGGACCAATTTGGTGTGTAGATTGACTTGGTAGTTAATGGGGGTTGGTATTGGGTCAATGTGTTGGTCATTGGGTCATAGATTGATCATTCTGACCTAATAACCATTTGGGTCAAGGGTTGACTAGTTTGGTCAATGGGGTGGTCATGGGGTCAAGGATTGACTATTTTGACCTAATTTGACCATTTGGGTCAAGGGTTGACCAGTTTGGTTAATGTGGCAGTCATTGGGTCAAGGATTGGCCATTTTGACCTAATTTAACCATTTGGATCAAATGTTGACCAGTTTGATCAATGTGGTGATCATTGGGTCATGGATTGACCATTTTTACCTAATTTGACCATTTAGGTCAAAGGTTGACCAGTTTGGTCAATGTGGTGGTCATTCGGTCATGTATTGACCATTTGGGTCAAGAGTTGTCTAGTTTGGTCAACGTGATGGTCATTGGGTCATGGATTGACCATTTTGACCTAATTTGACCATTTGGGTTAAGGGTTGACCAGTTTGGTCAATGTGGTGGTCATTGATGCGATGCGACTTTATATATGCTTTAAAATACAAGAATTTGATACCACTTTTTAGAATATTTAATTTCCAGCAAATGGCTTCAAAAACTTGATGTGCGAGATTTACATTTATAATTTTGCATTTCGATTTTATTATTGTAAAATTCACAATTTTAAACGGAAGTATACATATCGTTGAAGTAATACAGAGCTCTAGTGGAGTCTTGGTTATCGATCCCACGGGGATAGAGAATTTTATAAAAAGTAAGAAATATAAGTAATATTTTGAAATTTTCAAATGCAATATATATATATATATATATATATATATATATATATATATTCAATTTTAATTAACTAATAATTTTTACTAAAAGAAAGTAAGCAACAAGCAGTAATGTAAAGTAAGCAGTAATTAAAATTCAATGCAAGTATAAAAATGACTTTCTCCTTTTTCAACTAATCCAAGAATTATAGAATAATTATCTTTTATAGGGAATTAAGATTATGGTATTGTGCCAAATAGAAGCAATCATATTCTTTACCCTTTGGTCCAGGAGCAAAAAATATTGACTAATCTATAGATAGGCTCAGGATATTTTATTAGTAGAATGCATTAATCTAGGCCCACACTACTAGATGTCCAAGGGTGGTTATGGTCGACCCTACCAGTGACCCGTTACCTTTCTATAAACCAAATTATTAGAATTTAGTCTGTCGCTCTAAAAACTAATTAATTTTACGCCCAATAAATATTATCTTCCTATTTATTTGCACTTCACCTTAAACAATCCACGTATAGCCTGCGATTACCTAAGGATTCATGTGATATCTACTAGTTAAGAATTTATCTCCGGATAGGTCTCAAAATTCTTCAACAAGTTTTAACAAATTAAATTGCCAATTTAAAAACTAAACTAAGATCAGGTATTAATATCATCACAATGTTTTAAAATATTTTATATTTAATTCTCCTACAAAATTTAATTAATTTATAATCTTTTCATAGTTGAAAGGAGAAAGATAACTAACTACTCAGAACACATTGAAATAACACAACAAAACATATTTATAAAAATTTGAACCAAAGTACAAATACTTATCTAAAGTGTTCCTTCAAGTGATCCGCTGATTTCTACTAACTGCAAAGCAATGATGAAAGACTCCAACAGCAATAACACACAATAAACACTCAAAATAAACTCACTAGATACGATATAAAATGGCACCCTAAGTATGGAAGAGACTAAATAAAACTAGAGATAAGAGAGAAGATACTAAAATGGGTATGTGTACTAAGAGGGGGGTTTTAGTGTGATTTTCTCTGTAGAATGGGCCCCTATTTATAGAGCTCTGAATTTGACCAGTGGTTGCTTAAGGCCCCTCTTCAAAATTCGTCCAAATTTAATGTATCTTCTAGAAGGTAACCATCGCACCTAGGCGCCGGACTCCGTGACCAGGTCTTTCGCACCTCTTCACTTTGGGTCGCACCTCTTCGCAATCCAGACCATTTCCTTGTGTCCAAATACATTGTATCACATGTCCTATATATTAGGAGTAACTTCCAGTCTTCTAATAGCTCCAATAACTGCTTAACACCATCAAAATAACAGCTCAAAGTCATCAAAAAAACTTGACAGCGTCTGTATCGAACTGGCGCTTAGGCGCCGGATTCTGGCACCTAGGCGTCAGGCCAATAATTTCAAAATTTTGCTTCATAAGCTCTATTTTTGCTCCTTTTTGCTCCTTTTTGCTCCTTCTTCTTTCTTGGACTCTTTTTAAATCATCTACATCCAAAAACATGAAAATACCTTTCATTAAAGCATAATATCCTTAAGAATTGAATCTTAACTAAGGCATAAAAATGGGCATTTTTAGGTAGATCAAATTCCCCCGAACTTAAATGTTACTTGTCCTCAAGTAACCCTTTTAATTACATAAAATACATAACATATGGAATGAAGTTAAAATATTTAAGATTCCTTATAATTTTTGGTTTTATAAATGCTTTAACAAATCATTAACAAAATTTCACTAATTAAGTTTAATTTTAAGAATTTAAAAATATTTAACTATCAAATCATAAGACTTCCAATTTTTCATTTATTTCAAGAATAATTGTAGTTTATCATTCAAGGTCACATAGAATATTTACAAGCAAAAGATTTTCATGAAATATTTTTCTAGTAAAAATATATGTACATAGAAATTAAGTTAAAAATATAATCAGTTTTCTTACTATAAGATAATTCAAGTGAAGCCAATTTTTTATTAGGCATTTCCTCAAGCTTCTCCTCACATTTTCTTTTTTTTTTAAGTGAGGATTACTATTTTTGGATAGTCTGTTAATGATTTTGAACTTCACTATCCTTAACTTATTTTCAAAAACTTATACATTCTTACTTAATGAATATGACATTAATAATTTATTATTTTTCAAATCTTATTTCAATATTTTCTCTTTCAAGCAATAATCTTGATTCCTTAGTATTTCAAAAATACAATTCTCTTTACTATAAATAGAAAAATTTTGATCTTATTATTCTTTAAGTTAAATAATTATATTCTTAAAGTCAATCAAAATTTTTGAAATTTTAGTTAAGTTTACTAAATTATTTATAAATTCAAAACTTTAGATAATTTTAAACAGATTTTTCATTCATTATGTTATGTTAATATATTTTTAAAGAAAATATTAGTTCTTAAAGGACAAATAATATTTAAATTTGATAAATTTTTCCCTTCCCCCAAACTTCGACTTTAGTATAAATATGAATTATGAAATTTTCTAAAGCATGAGAGAGAAATAAACAGGAATTAACCTAAGTACAATAATTATGTATTAAGGAAAAACTAACTTCTAATTCTACACATGCTTCAATATGAATATTACAGAAATGATTAAGCATATATAGAAAAAGTTTTGCAGAGCAGGAGTTAATTTCTACAAATAAATCTTCATTTTTTTTTCATTTTTTTATATATTTTTTTAAATTTTTTAACATGCAAAACTAACTATTCATGAACACTAAACAGTAGGCTGAAACAGAAATAAACTTTTATAGAAATTCATTCACATTTCAGTCTTAAACACACATCAGATAAGCTAAAAACAGTTTTAACGTAAAAAAGTTCACAATAACACTAACAAATAACATCATAATAAACAACACTAGAAATAAGAAAATACACTAAAATCAGAATCAACAATTTCTAGAGGTAAGTCAAGCTACTAATCATTGTCTGTAGCTTCATCATCATCATCACCAAAAGAAAACTCCATATCCTTAGGATCAACATAAGGTGAAAATATGGGACAAGTAGGGAATTGAACATCGTGTTCACCCTTCAGAAATCACACTAAAGACTCTGAATACTCAGTATCGTAATCACTCTTTTCTTGTGTATACTCAGAAAGATGATCAATCTTCTTGTCTATCGTATCTACTCTGCAGTGAGTTAAGAATAACTCTATCTTTGGTAACTTCACTCAGATAATTGGATGGAAGGAGACGAGCAAAAATAAAGTAGTGTCATGCCTTGGAAACACCATTAAGCTTAGAAGATGAAAAATTTACCCTTTTTTCGTTCTGAATCTTCCAGGCTCCAGTACTATTAGTCAGGTAGGCAATAATCATATCCAAATCTCCCTCAGATGGAGATAATCCTAAGTAATAACACTCTATGATTGTCGGCAGGCCATAGAAAATGTTGATGTGTTCAGAAGTGAATCCTACTCCAACTCCTCGAACGAATATCTCGTCTCCCTCCGCATCCACGAAATTAGCATAAAGTTCTCTAACAACTGGGATAACGGAAACAACAGTGAAATAGCAAAATCATTGTCAGTTGAGCGCAACGATTGTTTTCTCAATTTTTCCTCCATGATTATAAAAACTTCACTCCGAGATAAATTTCCGAGTCAGCAAAATCATTGTATCGGAAGTGTGCAGTAGCAGTGACAAACTTGCTACGATCAAAATTTTTTCGTTCCTTTCCTCGCTTTTATTTGGGTGCCATTTAAACGTGAAAATAAAAATGTGAAATAAATTCAACGGATCTACGAAAGTAAACTAATTTAAGCTTTTCAAACTTGAAAAGGCTTAAAAATTAATGGATTTAACCATAAAAAAAATTAAAATTTTTCTCAAAATTTTGGTTTTTCTAAATGAGAGCAAAATCCATGGTGAAAATAAAAATAATGAGTTTAGAATGTTGATCTGACCTCGAGATGAAGAAATCGAGTGATTTCAAGCCCAGAAACTTGAAAATCCGGCTCTAAATGGGATCTCTAGGTGGTATTTTCACGAAAAACAGTGGAGAAGGAAGCTTAGGCATCAAAAATGGTGTGGGGGATTTAAGAAGATGAGTTTTTGGGATCAGGCAGAACCGGCGCCTAGGCGCCGAATTCTGAGGCCTAAGCGCCAGACTCGCCTTTCCAAAAATTTGATTTAAATTAAATATTTTCCATAAAATCTTATCAAATTTGACTCCTAATTACTCTTATGAGAGTATTAATCCATTTTATAACCTCCAAATATTTTACGATCAATTTAAAAAGGTAGTATAGTGACCACGAGGGGCGACAGGGTGGATATGTTTGCGGAGCTTTATAACTATATAAGTGTTTAACATAGTAAAAATAGCAAATGTGCCCCTTTCTATCAATACAAGTATACGTATTGTTCAAGCATTAAAGGGCTCTAATGGAGTCCTAGATATCGATCCCACAGGGAAGTTTAGAGAATAAGAACTTATTTCAGCAGATGCAATTACTGTCTAGTATATGAAAATAAGGAACGCTTATACTAAACTCTATTACTTAATGGAAGATTGAAATTTAGAAAAATTATCTTTCTCCTTGTTAAGAGAATTAAGTGAATAGATAATTAATTTAGTTAGAATTATATTGTACCAAATAGGAGCATTCCTATTCTTTACCCTTTCATTTAGGCATAAAGAACATTGATTAATCCTATGCTTGGTTACTGAATCTGCGGCTAGGCTGGGAGGATACCGGCTACCACTTCGGAGCTCCCACGTTCCCCTCGTCTGAGGGCTAACATCTACACTTCAGCTCCCAAACGATAGGACCGAATTTGAATATTTTAGTCTGCCACACTAAAATATCCAATTCTACGCCCGATAAATAATATTTCCCTATTTATTTGCACCCTCCTTTCAAGGCTTTTGATTTCCCTGAATTTTGGATGTAATCTTTACTGTAGTTGATAATTCAACATATTTTAACAGTTCAATTGGCCAAATTGAAAGTAAATGAAGATTTAAGTAAAAGATTATCAAAATTTTCATTTAATATTTAAGGAACAACTAATTCAATTTTCCATTTCACAAAATCTCAACAACAAGGAGAAAGACAGAGAAAACTACTCAAAATGCATTGGAAGAATAACACAAAACTTGGATTTCATTTAAAGCTATAAAACAATAAACAAAAACTTATCTCGAATCTTCTCCCCAAGCAGACTCCTTGAAGTTCCTCTAACTCTTCCTTCTTGTACAACACACTCAATTAAACTTACTAATGAACTCTCTAGAACACACTCACACACTACAGACTCTCCAGACTCAGACTCTCCAGACTCAGATTAAGACACACACACCAAAAGAACACACTCACCAAAAGAACACTCACACCAAAAGAACACACTCTTTTTCGGACAAAATTTGTCTCTATTTAAAGAGGGAGAAATATTTTCCAAAGGTTGCTTAAGAACCTCTTCAAAAAGCGTCCAGATTCATTGAACATTTGCTTGAACCGATCTTCTCACAGTCGGCGGGCTCGATGGCGCCGTCGGCGGGCTCGATGGCGCCGTCGGCGGGCTTCTAGAATATTAGCCAACTGCAACGGCTCACTATCGACGAGCCCGATGTCGCCTTCGGCGGGCTCCTTTATAATATATTCAAAAACTTTCGGGAAAATCACGCCGTCAGCGGCTTATTCCTCTCTGTCGGCGGAATTGTTCAATTTTCATCTCTTTTAGTCCTTTTTATTCCAGATTCGCTTATTTTTGATCTTTTTGCTCCCATTACCTATAAATCCTAATACCTGCAATAAAACATAGAAAATACCTTTCTTTAAAGCGCAATTTCATATAAAATTGGTATGAATTTCTCAATACATTTTCCTGTGATCAAAATCCCCCAAACTTAACTATTACTTGTCCTCAAGTTTTCTTAATACTACATAAAAGTAATGATTATTTGTAATAAAGCTTTAATTCAGAATTACTATGAATTTAATTTAAATAAGTATTATAGTAAAGTTTATTAGAAAAAATTTTAGATAATTAAATTAATTCTATAGATATAAGGCTATTTGGTTATCAAGTTTAAGAGTTCTAGTCTTTTATTCATTTCAAGAATGACTATATTTGCAAGATTAGATTACTTAGGATATTCAGATGATAAGAAATTCATAAAAACACTATTTAGTAAAATACTAATCCATATATATAAGTTTAGAAATATAACTAAGTTTTACCCTTTAGGTTGATTCAAATGAAACCAATTTTTGATAGGGCATCTTCTCAAGCTTCTCCTCACTTACTTTTTCTTTTATTTTATTTTTGGATTGATTTTCAATCCTTTTTCTTTTTCTTTTTCTTTTTCTTTTCTTTTTTTTTTCAAGTGAGGATTACTGTATCTGGATAGCCTGTTAATAATTTTGAACTTCATTTTCCTCTTCCTAAATTTGAAACTTGAAATATTTTTTTATCTTATATGTATTTCATAGTTTTCACTTCGTTGAGTTTTAATCTTTTCTTTCTCCTCTAAATACCTCAGAATTTAATATTTTAAAATATAGTTTTCCTTACTTTAAATAGTTAACTATATTTTTATCCTTTATTCCAAATATCTTAATCTACAAAATTTGTTTAATCACTAAAGTATTTCTTTTAACTTTCTATAATAATTAAATAAATTAATTCTAGTTTACTGAATTAAATTTACTACAGAAAATCATTTATATAAAAATTTTTGAAAATATAAATTGAGAACAATTTAATAATTAAATTTTTGTTTTTCCCTCCCCCAAACTTAAATTTTTCTATCTATTTATATAGGGTGAAAAGAAAACAAACTGTAAATTTAAATCATACCTTTGTGCTTTAGGTATTTCTCTTTTTGAAGTTCTGTAGGTTCTTTTCATCACTTAATTAACCTGTATTGTTAATGATTTTCTTCACATATATAATATCATATCAAAGAAATTTCTAGGTAAAGAATTTTTGAAATAAGTACAAAATACTAACACAATTTATACCTATTACAATACTAAGCACAATTTAACACAACATCCACATACATTTCACTAATCCAATTTCAGAGTTACAATCACAATTTGAAATATTAAAATTTAAAACTACAAAAATTTAACTTATACAACAAAGTTTAAATGTCTTACACAACATAACAATTAAAATACATAAACTAAACAATGAAACAAACACACAACATAAATATCTAATCATAGAATCTAATCATCAACATTAAAATCCCAAACTATATCCTCCTCTCCTTGTTCAGTAGGTGGAGTAGGCTGGTAGTGAGTATAACGGGGGCACTCAGGAAATATAACATCAAGCTCTCCTCTCCAATAACGATTCTCAGCATCATAGTAGGATATCTCAAATTCAGAATGCCTCTGGAGATAATCACTGTCATAATCATGCCTTTGCTCTAATCCTCCAATCCTCTGATCAATATGCTCCAATTTTTCTTCAATCATTTCAAAAATTTTCCGCTGTAGAGTCATTTCATTCATCAAATCATAAAGGGTGGGAGAACTATAGGTAGGAGGGTCATAACTGGTAGAGGGAATATCCCTACTAGTTGAAGGTGTATAGCTCCTAGTCCCAGATCTCCATCCTTTGTGGGATTCATAAGTCTTTATATTAGCCTAGGAAATGGGTTTCATAGTTTCAACCCATGCCTCATCATCTCTCGCCTCTACTCTAGACAATTGGCAGAGTGCATAAATTAGACCAAGATGTCCTAGTCCTCCTCCACTTTCACTTTTTGCAATGGCTAATATATTTTTAAAAATAATACTCCCCACATTTATACTTCTGTGGTTCTGAATACAAAAATTCAGAACTTTTTTATCTCTTGTCACTTCATTATGGTGATAAGTGGGTAGAAAAGTAGAGCAAATAAAATAATGCCAAGCCTTAGAGGTTGCATTTAACATAGAAAGGGGGAAGTTTACCCGTTCACGCTGCTTAATTTTCCAAGTCCCTTTCCCATCAGTGAGAAAGTTAATCACCTCCTCCAGAGGTCCTTCAATTGTTCCAAAAGTATCGTATTCACTGGTGTGAAGATCTTGTACTTCGTAGAAAGCATTAATCCGAGTAGCATTAAATTCAACTAAAAATCCTCTAACCTTTATAGGTCTATCCTCTATCTAGGTCAAATTGACATAAAACTCTTTTACGACTTCAACTGCAGCTTTATTTGTCATATAACAGAAATTTTCCCACCCCCTCTCTTTGATCGTTTGTTCCACTTCTCCTCCTGGATTCTTAAAAACTTTATCTTGAATGCATTTTCTTGCTTTGATATTAAAGTTGTATCTTGATTGAGCTTTAGCATTCACGAATCGTGTCTCATCAAAATCCTAGTCTCCTCTTCTGTCATGGAGCCATTTCTCGATCTATCAAATTTACAAAAATCTTAACTAAATTCCAAAATAATACTAGAATGGCTTCCAAAGGTGACTTAAAATAATCTAAAATGAATTTCGTGGATTTCTCCTAAGTATTTTCTCTATATTTCAATTTTTTTTTCAAATCCCCAAATGTGGAAGAAATACACAGTGAAAATAAAAAGTTTTTGCATGGGAGTGAAGCTCTTACCAAGGGAAAATAAAATCCAGTGTCAAATTGTGTTGAAATTCCTCCAAATCCAAGATCTCTCAACCCCTAGGTCGGTTTTTTCAAAGTTTTGAGGAAGGGGACGATGAATAGTGACGGTTGACCGGTCAAATAAAAGTGTTTTTCGGGATCTCACCATCAGCGGGAAAAATCTCACCGTCGGTGAGCTAATTAATTCAAATAGGCTTAAAGTCTCAGGAAAAAGTCGCCGTCAGCGGAGTCGATCTCGCTGTCTGCGGGATTTTTTGGAAATTAATATTTTTAATATTTTATAAAGTTTTCAATTCATTTTAAACCTCATTAATGTTCGATCAATCAATGAAATATACTTTACTGTGATTAGATACTATTTTAACTCAATTAAATTCACACAACACAAAACATCACAAATTTTATACAAAATCCAAGTGTTTACAATATTCGTACACCACATTACTAACAAGGTATTTTTACAACCTTAACACATCAAATTCAACATCGCAATCCAAACCACAAAACTCAAAATGCTAAATATAAATAAACAACACCTAATCTCATCTATACTGAGATCAAATCTTAAAATCTAAAATATAAAAGTGCAAATTACATAAAAATTAAATTCAAACCAACTCAACACATAAACAAATATGAATGTCTTCTACTCGTCAGGGTCTGTACTAAACTCATCTCTGATATATCTGATAGAACGTAAATGAACGAATAGATTGTAGAAAGGCCTATAAGGAAATTCTTCTGTAGAATCTTTTTCAATCCATCCTTTCTTTCTCAAAATCAGTATGAAACTAGCCTCAAGATGTCCAGAATGATCGAAGTGTTCCTTCATTCTCCAATCAATATGATCAAATAAATCAGAAATGTTATTAATTGAATTAATCATGTTTTGTACCTCTTGTTGACCTCATTTTTGATGAGGTCTTCTCTTCTTCTTTTTAGTACTTAGGATCTAGCCTTAGGCTTTTCCTTTGACCATCTTAGAGGACTAGAATTGGGACCCACCTTTTAGAAATTCAAACCACTTCTTAACTCCCTGCAAACTCCACAAACTTGATCTGTAGACCCCTAATCACCTAGAGGGTTGAAATCAAATGTGGAAGTTTAAAGGATGAGTTCCTATAGGACTCTTTGGCGCTTAGAGGCCCTACAGGTGGCCTGAGTGCAGTGAAGGGCTGACTTACACACACCACACTTATACACTACACCTACACACTACACCTCCACATACCTCCTAAAACCACACCCATACCCAACTTGACCTCCCGACTCATGTAGGTGATTCACATGGATGGTCCTCAACCCTAAGCCCTTGGCTAAGAGGGTTAGGAACAACATAGTGAATGCCTCAAATGAGTCCCTTCATGGCTCATGTGGGCTTGATATGGCTTCATGGCTCAACCAAAATGATTTCACTCCACTTAAATTCACCCAATCTTCAATTTTCCAAATTTTCAATTTTTGACCCCCGGGACCCTACACCCGCTTAGCCTACCCAAAACCCTTGAAATTACCCAAATTTCTCAAAAATTTCCAAATTACCCAAAATTCTCCAAACTCAATCCCAAACATTTCCACATCACTTAAACTGATCATCCATACCCAAAAATACCAAAAATTCCAAGAAAACCTCCCGATACCCTCCGAATACCCAAAATACCACTCTTGACCCAAAAATCCAAAAATTCAGAAAATTCCCAGAAAATTCCAGAAAATCCCAAATATTCCCAATTTCATTTTGTCCAACTACACCATGGGCCAATTTTGTCAATTTACCCTACTTTTGTCAAAACCCCCAATTTGACCATTTTAACCACTAAGTGAACCCAATGTCAAACCAAACCTACCCAATTGACCCCAATTTTGGTCCAATTCAATTCTAAACTTCAATTAAATATCCCAAATACCAATCCAGACCAAATCCAAGCCCAATTTGATTGACATTTGGATCCAATCTCACTTTTGGCCTTAAAGCCCAATTTGGTCCCATGACCCAAACCTAACCCAAACTCACCCAATTCAACTCCAATTAACCCCAAATCTTTTCTAAATCTTCCTTAGCATCCCCACAAGCATAGCACTAACATGATTTGCCCAAAATTTTGACCCAAACACCACTCAAATTCAACCCAAGGCTAAGAGGCCCAATTTTGACCTAAACCCAAACCTAGCCCAAATGGGCCCAAACCCCAAAATCAAAACCCAACCAAAGCCAAAACCTCTTTGAAACACTCCCATAAATATTTCTCAATATTGATTTTACATCAATTACAACCCTAGCCCAACATTGGCCCAAGTTAGCCCAATTTGACCTATATTGGCCCATTTACCAAATCAACCCAAATTCAACTCAATTCAAACCCAAACCACCTCAAATTCATTTCAAATCACTCATGATACATCCATGAGCTAAACCCAACAATTATTTGGCCCAAGCCTTTACCAAAATTTCATCCCAAAATCCATTTTAAAAATTCAAAAGCCCACCTTCCTAAACCATTTTAAAAGCCCATCCTTCACCACATCCAAAAGCCCAAAATCCACCCTAAAGCCCACATGACATCTCCATTTGTCATCCACTTAATTAAATCCATTACCTAAGTCCTAAATTCATCATCAAATAATTCCAAATCAAGTTTCATACAAATTTCCATCAAATTACCAAAAAATTCTTAAAACCCATTTTCATGAAATTGACCAAACCTTTTCCCAAGCCAAATGTGAGCCATGCAAGCCATGGACAAGCCACATGAAGCCATGGAAGGCTTGACATGTGATCAAGCCATTAATGGCAAAAGGAGGGGCCCCTTTCCTAATCCTCCTTAACCCCTTTTTTACCTTAAGCATGTCACACACTAAACCATGCTTAGCCACCTCATCATGGATGGAGACCACACCACTCTCCCTTGGTCGACCCAACTAATCCTCTCGGCCCAAATCGAGGCCATGGGGAGGTGCACCCAACCCAAACCAATGGGTTGACCAAATTAAGGCCAAAATGACCCCCTCCCCATTCCATTTTAATTCAAACACTTTACACATGTCCAAGCCCGATTGACTTCACCATTGCCAAGCCCCGACCTCCCGGTCAAGATGGTGACCCATGCTCACGGCCAGCCGCCTGGATCGCCGGAAAACACCACACCCGAGAGCATCATGTGAGCCCAAGCTTGGAATTCTCACCTGCTGATTTGCCCCATGCCCAATGGCCACCATGGCTGTTCCTCTCCTCACCAGAGCAGCTGATCCCATGCCTCAACTCCCCCTGGGAGGCCCTCCACCCTCTCCTATTTAAACTCCACCCCTCTCGGCCATGGGAGGAGAGTTGCACAAATCTTGCCGAAACTCTGCCAAAATTGTTCCAAACCCTTCTCCACCCTTAGAGCAGTTGATCCCCAGTGTCAATTTGCCCTAATCCCCACTGATAAAATCCAATTTCCCAACTAAAATTCCACCCAAAACCGGGACACTTCTCCACGAGTGAGCCAATTCCCAAATTGATTGGTTCTACACCTTCACCGAGACCAAGGGAAGGTGTCCACCAAGCAAAAGCCCCATCTCCGAGCCACCCGGGTTGCTCCGACCTCCAAGCTTTGTGATCGGGCTTGATCGAAATCACATCCGAGACAATTCACTGGACCAGGAGACTTCATCTGGAGCTTGTTGGGATCCAATCGAAGGTGCAACAACTCTCAGATTAAAGCCACACATCTCTGAGCAAAGGTATGAGCTAATTCTTTATCCCGAGCTTCTGGAGATTCTCCATTTCAAATGCCTTAATTTCAATGCATGTTAACCGTATAGATGTGTTCGTCTCTTCAAGACGAATCCATAGAGACATAAGAACATGAAAATCCATTGAGTATCGAGTGAGATCTTAGGGATTTAGTGTGGACGGCTCTCGGGTGAGGACGCTCGGGGACGATGAACGGATGCCGTCCATTCAATACACGCGCGGACGAACGGCTCGGATGGCGTCGGACCGGGAGACGGTACGAGAACCGCGGGGCCCGGGCTACCGACTCGGGTGGCGGCGTCGAATGGGAGCGCGACGCGTGTGCGTTCGGAGGCTGCCGGGGTTGACGCGGCGCCGCGTAGATAAATAGAAAATTAGGGTATTTTTCTATTTATTTAATTCCCTAAACTTCAAAAATTCATATCTCTCGTGTAGAAAAATCAGAAAAATAAAATAAAAATACCCTCTTGCTCGGTGAACGAGAGGAGAATAATGTGGAAAAGAAATCATTTAATTTCATCAAGTATTTTATTTTTTATAATTTATTTACTCTCTGCATACTTTTAATTCTCCATGCATGTATACAATTCACCATGGCATGAGACCATAGGGCTTTTGAAGCCTCTGAATTTGGCAACATTCCCTGAATTTTCCAAAGTCAGAGGCCATCCCTATGAAAAGTTATTGATTTTTCAAATTCATGTTGCTGTTTTGAGTATTTTAATTCCAATAAATAGCATGTTGTGAAATAAATTCTAGGAAAATTTGAGGATGTTTCTTATGACCAGAGAACCTTAGGAAAAATAGGTTTTGAATTAGTTCATTTAAAACAACCCTAATTGGCTTAAACACCCAAAATAGGTCTTTAATTAATTAGAGTTAACCATGCATCAAATTGACTTGAAATCAATTCTCCACTGACCTTTAGGATCAGAGGAATCCACCATAAAAGTTTGAGGTCAATTGGACTTGGTTAGCCCCACTAATTGGGTTGATTAAGCCACTTAGCCATTTTAAACTTTAAAAATTCATAACTTTTAAAATACCTTTCAAAAATTCACTAAATTGGTTTTGGAGCCTCTCTGATATCAGGGGAACCTAAGAAAATTAAAATTTCAATTTTCTAAAAAAGTTGATTTTTAATAATATTTTAATATTTTTAATAATTAAAAAATAATAAAAATCACAAAAATAATAAAATTCACCAAAATGTCACATTTTGAATTTTAATCACATAGGAACAAATCCCACATTTTTCTTAGGTCTATTTAGTGAGATATTAAATTTTAAAGCTTTAAGGTAATTTTAAAATTAAAAAAATGTATTTTCTAGCATTTTCACTAAAATAATTATAATAAATCATAGAAAAATCAGAAAATTACAAAATTTGCTTCTCTGGTTTCCTTGATATCAGAGAGATTTTTGAAAAAATATAAAATTCATTTTTCAACATTTTTTTTATTTTTAAATTAGTTAACACTTCAAAACTTAAAATAATTATAATAAAAATAATATAATTCAAAAAATCACCAAAATTGGTCCAAGTGGTCCTCTGGTCATTAGGAATGTCCCCTAATTTTCTTAAAGACAGAAACTTTCCCTTGGTCATGTTATTAAATTTTCCTTGGAAATCTCTATTTTTCACCAAAAATAATTATATAAATAAATTAAATACAGAAAAATCACATTTTCTCCTCTCATGTCTTTATTGACACATGAGTGAAGTCACATAAAAATTTCAAGTTCATTTGAGTTCAATTTAGTGAGTTATGAAATCATTAAGCTTAAAGGGTAAAGTGGTAATTAAATTTTTAACCCTTAATTAAAACTTTAGGTTTAATAAAAAATTAACAAGTAAAATATTTGATCCTAATCTGATTTGGATGATTGAAATTTAAATAATTAAAGGGTAGAAACCCATTAAGCAATTTTAAAATGATTAAACTTTAATTAAATAATTGATTAAATTTGGAAGAATAATAAAATTGGAATTATTAAAATAGGGATATTATTAGGAAGAGATTTATTCTTTAATTTAAAAATCCCTAAATTAATGATCTCATTAATATTCAATTCTTAATTAAAATGATAACTCAAATTTAAAATATTAAAAGACTTAATTATTAAACTCTTTTAAAAATTTCAATTAAAATTAAAAATAAAATTAAATTAAAATTAAATTAAATTAAATAAATTAAATTAAATTAAATTAAATTAAATTAAAATTAAATTAAATTAAATAAATTAAATTAAATTAAATAATTGAATTAAATTAAATCAAATTAAATTAAATTAAACAATCAAATCAAATTAAATTAAATTAAACAAATTAAATTAAATTAAATTACATTAAATTAAATAAAATTAAATTAAATTAAATAAATTAAATTAAATTGAATAATTAAATTAAATTAAATTAAATTAAATCAAATTAAATTAAATTAAATAATTAAATTAAATTAAATTAAATTAAATCAAATTAAATTAAAATTAAATCAAATCAAATTAATTAAACATCAAATCAAATTAAATTGAACTATATTGAATTAAATTAAATTAAAACTCAATTAAATTAAATTAAATTAAATTAAATTAAATTAAATATAACATCACCAAAGACATAAAGAATTCAAAATAAATCTAAAATAACTTGAACACTATTCCAAATTTAAACTCATTAATGGAAATTAAACTAAATCACAAACCATTTGAACACCAATTTACCCTCAAAAGCTTTAGTTATCATAACTCCTAAATAAGACATTAAGTGAAATGTTACTTCACTTATAGGATATTCAAATGTCCTAGTTCACTGAGCAAGATAACAACAAAACTTGAATTCTCGGACGATTAATTCATTTATATAATTAAATTAATTTGGACTTAAAACAATCCTATAAATATTGAAAAGATGTTTAAGATTCTTCTTAAGCACTTTCTCAATATGATAAAACATTTATAAGAACAATTAAATTTAATTATACTTTGATGAAGAAAATCGTCCTTAAAAAAAAAACACAAAGAACCTAGACGTCATAGGAAATGACTAGCTATAGGATTAGGAACTTGGTAGAAAACCATAACCCTTACCTTAGCTTTACCTAGGAACTTGCTTAAATATTCTAATTGTGTTTTAAGTGTAGCTTGGGATGACAGGAAGACCCTCCAGGTACGCTTTTATTTTATTGCAATTTACTTTCTTGCAATTTACATTATTGCAATTTACTTTATTGCAAATGCACTTTACTTTTCTTGCATGATAAAACAACTGTTGCATGAAAACCCACACCTTTAGGATAGACCCTAAAACTGAAACCAAAAATAAGTTAAAAGTCATTGCAAGATAAAATTCACCGCCACAACATTTCAAAATATAAAACAACTCAAAATTTAATCACAAACATAACACAAAACTACAATTGCAACTAAATTAAAACGTCCTGTTGGATGATCGGGAATACCTCGGATGATGTAACCTACGTGTTGCTAACGGGATTTCCCACGGTCTAAATGAAAGTGTGGAACTCATTCAGTTGAGTTTAGCAAATTCATCCGGACTAAGTGAATCCGATAAAAATAATGATGCCGGAAGGATGGAACCGTGGGATCTTAACCGTGTCGTTATAATCAACTTTAAGATTTGTTTTAATTAAAACATAAAAAAACCACCTGGAAATTAAGATTTTCTCTAAACCAAAACACTTTTCTCATCTCCTGATTTATGATTTCTAAAACTAAACCTCTGCAACAATAAGGAGCTCGGAGCATGGTGGGCAGCACGGCCATCGTCGTCAGCAAAACTTGAACCTACTTCAGCAAAACTTTTCTAGAATTAAATAACCAAGCCATAGGATTTCGAGGTAGTTTGCCTAGTGCAACATAAATCCTCAACCTTTTGTTAGGCATTTGCCTTGCAAATTAAGCCCTAACCGGACTTAGGATTCCGAGGTAGTCGTCTGATACGACATAAACCCTCACATCTTCGAGGCTATTTGTATGATTTTATCATATAAATATAAGTCCTAATTAATTAAAATTGACAAAATCAAAACATTTAAATAAACATTAGGATTTTCCAAAATGTAAGCCACACAATAGGATAGTCGGGAAATTACCGAAGTTCACTTCGAATCTGTGGTTTCTCCTACTTTTCTTCCTTTGGATTCACAAAACAAAATGTTCCAAACTTGATCCATTCCCTATTGAAATTCCAAAATTCAATCCCTTGAAAACTTAAACTTTGAAATCCTTGAGAGCAGAATTATTGATTATTATCGAGAGTTTTCTTAGGTGATTCCCGTCACTTAAGATGTAATTAACTATAGGGGCTTGCCCTTATAGGGAATTTTGAAGAACCCAGGTAATATAAACCCTGTTTAATGTTTTCATATTAAGCAGGGGAATTTTTTCGGCTTATAAAATTGGTTCGCAGATCAAACGGATGTCACAAATCTTCTAGTTTATTTAATCGAGCCCCACCGTCAAGCAGTGTGTCTATCCTTAGGGATAGATACACGGTTTGTGGTGCGGTGCTCGTTTATATAAACTATTTGGGATGTGAGATCGGTTTAGTCTCATATCTTAAAACCTTCAAATTTGAAATTATTTTCAAAATCAAATACTACTTTTCAAATTATTTATTTTAATTAAATTAAAAAATTCGCCGACAGATTTCTGTTAGGCGACCCCTCTTCAAAATAAAACACAACCTAAAAATATGCCGACACCTCTTTTTCCAATTCGTTGAGTTTCCATAAGATCATATTTGTTTTATCAGTAAAGGGCCTGATTGAAAGAGAATTTTGAGATGCTTGATCCGTAATAATGGTTGTTTCATTGTCGTTATCCAGAGTAGGAAACATATCAGTTGGATCTAAGGGTTTCCAGGCAAATGTACCTCTTCCCAGGCTTCATATGAAACTTGGTACTAACTGCATAATGCAAAAATTGTTGAAGGATGTCCAAGCCCATAAATCGATCCATGAACAATCAAGCCTAAAGCAGACTTCACAATAATTGAACCAACATCGATAGGTAATCCCGCTTGAATACAATAATTCAAAATCGCACACTCATTAGAAACTTTTTTTACCCTCATAGTGGGTAATAATTTTGAAGAAATAAAGAAGTGTTAGTGTTTAGAGACGGGGTTTAGAAGTGATGCAGAAAAGCTAACATGCCTGTCTTCTCTTGTTTCCCAATCTTCTGCTTCATCAGTCAAATATCGATAGACCTCATTCATATTATTTCTTGTGGGAAAAAAGTTGGAATAATGCCAAACGAGTGTATTCTCAATTGAATATAACTCATTAATTCTAGAAGGAGTGAATGTTACCCATCTGCCTTGCATATAGATGCTTCTGTTGTTGATTCCGTGAAGATTGGAGTAGAATTCTTTTACTACAGGGATGACTACTGCAGAAGTTGTATAGCATAATACCTCCCAATGTCGTCGCACAATCATCTCCTCAATAGGCGTTGTTGAATTCTCCACTCCTCTATTCATGAATCCTCTTTCTTTGATCAGTCTCTTTTTCATCATTACTTTGTTGAAGATTCGTTGGGCCTCATAACTAACAAATTTTCTTCGATTGAACACTCGAGATCTAGTGATTTCAAGGTGATTGGATCCCATAATGATGAGTTTTTGTGGAGTTTCAAATCGTTTTTAAGAAGTAAATGGTTTAAAATTTGAGTTCTAGGTGTTTTTAAAGAGTTAAAACACTTAGAATTGTCAAAAATCGTCAAAATAACTCCCTAAACCGTTCATTCACCGATCTCGCCGTCGGTGGCAATGATCTCGCCGTCAGCGGGATTCTTAAATAATATAAACTGAATTTTGGCGGGCAAAACTCGCTGTCGGCGGCGTCGATCTCGTCGTCGGCGGCTAAGGCAAAATTTGCCCAGTTTCGCTCTGGTCCAAATGCTTTCCAATTTTTTCTATGGATCCAATATCATGATGATTATAAAGATAAATACGAGCAGTAGAATTCATTTTATATCATAATTAATAATAAATCAAATAAATATACAATCATTACACAAAAATAAAGATAACTATGGGTTGCCTCCCATAAAGCGCTTGGTTTAACGTCGTCAGCCCAACATATTCTGGTTATTAATCAGGTTGGCTAGCATTAAAAACTCTTTAAAATTTGGTCTCTTTCCTTCAAAATATGGTTTTAATCTGTGTCCATTTACTTTAAATCTGTGTCCAGTCTTTTGATCTTCAATTTCTACAGCTCCGTATGTAAATATTTGAGTTATAGTGAAAGGTCCTAACCATCGAGATTTCAATTTCTCAGGAAATAATTTCAGTCTTGTTTTATAAAGCAAAACTTCTTGTCCTAGTTCAAAATTTTTTTAGTTAATCTTCCGATCATGCCATAATTTCATCTTCTCCTTATAAATTCTATTGTTATTATAGGATTCATTCCTTAATTCTTCTAATTCATTCATCTGCAACAATCTCTTCTCACCAGCATCTTTTAAATTATAATTGAATTCTTTAATCGCCCAATACACTTTATGCTCTAATTCAACTGGTAAGTGACAAGTTTTTCCATAAATAAGTCTGTAAGGAGTCATTCCAATTGGGGCTTTATAAGCAGTCCTGTATGCCCATAATGTAGTGTCTAGTCTTGTAGACCAATCTAATCTACTAGGGTTAACAATTTTTTTAGAATTTGTTTAATTTCTCGATTAGAAACTTCAGCTAATCCACTGGTTTGTGGATGATAAGCAGTCGATATTTTATGAATAATGTTAAATTTTTCTGTCAATTTCTGAATATATTTATTCCTAAAATGGTATCCTCCGTCAGTGATAATCACTCTCGGCATTCCGTATCTTGTGAAAATATTTTTCATTAAAAATTTTGAAACACTCTTAGCATCAACACGAGGTAAGGCTTGTGCTTCAATCCATTTAGAAATATAATCAAAAACAACTAATATATATGAGTTTCCAAATGAAGGAATAAATGATCCCATGAAATCTAATCCCCAAACATCAAAAATTTCAACTTCTAATATATAATTCAGAGGCATTTCATTTCTTCTAGATATATTACCTAATCTTTGGCATTTATCACAAGTTTTGATATATCTTCAAACATCTTTAAAAGAGTAGGCCAATAAAATCCATATTATAAAATTTTATAAACAGATTTATCAGTTCCAAATTGTCCTCCAAATTCAGAATCATAACATTTTGAATGATCTGTTCAGTTTCTTCATAAGGCACACATCTTCTAATAATTAGATCATTACATTGTTTATATAAATATGGTTCATCCTAAAAATACATTTTAGCATCGTGAATGAATTTCTTCTGTTGTTACAGAGTTAGCATGGGTGGTAAAATATCACTTACAATATAATTAACTATATCAGCATACCATGGTATTTTCCACTCATTTATATTATAAAGTTGTTCGTCGGGAAAACTGTCCGAAATTTTATTTTCAGTGTCAGATAATTCATTATATTCTAGTCTCGACAAATGATCTGCAATTTGATTTCCAGTTCCCCTTCTATTAATTATTTCAAAATTAAATTCTTGCATCAGTAATATCCATCTGATTAGTATTGGTTTGGTATCCTTCCTTTGCATTAAATATTTAATAGCAGAGTGATCAGTATGCACAATACATTTAGTTCCAATTAAATAAGATCTAAATTTATTAAAAGCATATACAATTTCTAATAATTCTTTTTCTGTAAATGTATAGTTAATTTCAGCATGATTGAGAGTTTTACTAGCATAATATACAACTTTAAAAATTTTATCATACCCTTGACCAAGAACAGCTCCTATAGCATAATCACTAGCATCACACATAAGTTCAAATGGTTTCTCCCAATCAAGTGAAACTATTATATGTGTTGTGATTAATTTATCTTTTAATAATTCAAAAGCATTTAAGCATTCTATAGTGAATTCAAATTTCTTGTCCTTTTCTAAAAGTTGGCATAGAGGTTTAGTAATTTTTTAAAAATCGTTATGTAGCATCTCGTAAAATCCGGCATGTCCAAGAAAACTTCGTACCCCTCTCATTGTAGTAGGAGGTGGTAATTTAACTATAACTTGAATTTTTGCAGGGTCTACTTCCATGCAATTTTCCGAAATTTTATGCCCTAATACAATTCCTCCTACAACCATAAATTGACATTTCTCCCAATTTAGAACTAAGTTAGCCTTTTTGCATAACTCCAAAACTTTTTCAAGATGATCCAAGCATGTTTCAAATGATGTTCCAAATACAGAGAAATCATCCATAAATACTTCTATTCCATCATCAATTAATTTACTAAATATAGACATCATACATCTTTGAAATGTTGCAGGTGCATTACATATTCCATAAGGACTGGTAAATGTAGTTTTCTCTTGATTCTCAGGAGTAATAAGAATTTGATGATAGCCAGTATATCTATCTAAAAAAGAAAAGTATTTTTGTCCAGCTAGTCTATCCAACATTTGATCTAGAAATGGTAAAGATAAGTGATCTTTCCCGGTGGTACGTTGACCTCATTTTTGATGAGGTCTCTCTTCTTCTCTTTAGTACTTAGGATCTAGCCTTAGGCTTTTCCTTTGACTATCTTAGAGGACTAGAATTGGGACCCACCTTTTAGAAATTCAAACCACTTCTTAACTCCCTGCAAACTCCAGAAACTTGATTATAGACCCCTAATCACCTAGAGGGTTGAAATCAAATGTGGAAGTTTGAGGATGAGTTCCTATAGGACTCTTTGGCCTTAGGACTGCCCCGGGTGGCCTGGTCTGGTGAAGGGGCTGACTTACACACACACTACACTTATACACTACACTTTAACACACCCATACCCAACTTGACCTCCTGACTCGTGTAGGTGATTCACATGGATGGTCCTTAACCCCTAAGCCCTTGGCTAAGAGGGTTAGGAACAACATAGTGAATGCCTCAAATGGGTCCCTTCATGGCTCATGTGGGCTTGATATGGCTTCATGGCTCAACCAAAATGATTTCACTCCACTTACATCCACCCAATCTTCAATTTTCCAAATTTTCAATTTTTGACCCCGGGACCCTACACTGCCTACACTTACCCAAAACCCCCGAAATTACCCAAATTTTTCAAAATTTCCTAAATCACCCAAAATTCCTCAAAATTGATCTTAAACATTTCCACATTACTCAAATTGATCATCCATACCCAAAAATACCAAAAATTCCAAAAATACCTCCCAATACCCTCCAAATACCCAAAATACCCCTCTTGGCCAAAAAATCCAAAAATTCAGAAAATTCCCAGAAAATTTCAGAAAATCTCAAATATTCCCAATTTCATTTTGTCCAACTACACCATGGGCCAATTTTGTCAATTTACCCTACTTTTGTCAAAACCCACAATTTGACCCATTTTAACACTAAGTGAACCCAATGTCAAACCAAACCTGCCCAATTGACCCAAATTCTGGTCCAATTCAATTCTAAACTTCAATTCAACATTCCCAACACCAATCTAGACCAAATTCAAGTCCAATTTGATTGATATTTGGATCCAATTTCACTTTTGGCCTTAAAGCCCAATTTGGACCCATGACCCAAACCTAACCCAAACTCACCCAATTCAAACTCCAATTAACTCCAAATCTTTTCTAAACCTTCCTTAACATTCCCACAAACAAAACACTAACCTGATTTGCCCAACATTTAGACCCAAACCCCACTCAAATTCAACCCAAAGCTAAAAGGCCCATTTTTGACCTAAACCCAAACCTAACCCAAATGAGCCCAAACCCCAAAATCAAAGCCCAACCAAAGTCAAAACCTCTTTGAAACACTCCCATAAATATTTCTCAACATTAATTTTACATCAATTTTAACCCTAGCCCAACATTGGCCCAAGTTAGCCCAATTTGACCTACATAGGCCCACTTACCAAATAAATCCAAATTCAAACCAATTCAACCCCAAATCACACTAAATTGACTCAAAGCCCTTCATAGAACATCCCTAAACCAATTATAACACTTATTTGACAAGGTCCTTCACAAAATCTTCACCCAAATGCCCATCCTAAAATCAAAAAGCCCATTCCCCTTAAACTTTCCTAAAAGCCCACTTCCTTCGAATTCAAAAGCCCAAATTCATCTAAAGCCCACATGGCACTTCCCCTCATCATCCATTTGATCAAAATTGCCCCTAAGTTTCAAAATCATCAATTAAACAATTCCAAATCAAGCCCCATACAAATTCCCATCAAAATATCAAAATTTTCTTAAATCCCTTTTTATGAAATTGACCCAAGCTTTTCCCAAGCCAAATGGAGCCAAGGATGAGCCATTCACAAGCCATATGGAGCCATGAAAGTTTGGCATGTGACCATGCCATTAATGGTAAAAGGAGGGGCTCCTTTCCTAATCTTTCATTAAGCTTTTTTAACCTTATCCATGACACACTCTAAACCATGTTTAGCCACCTCATCATGGATAGAGACCACACCATTCTCTCTTGGTCGACCCAATCGATCTTCTCAGCCCAAAATCAGGCCATGGGGAGGTGCACCCAACCCAAACCAATGGGTTGACCAAATTGAAGCCAAAATGACCCCTTCTCCATTCCATTTTAATTCAAAGCCTTTACACATGTCGAACTCCGATTGACTTCACCAACTTCAAGCCCTGGACTCCACGACCACCGAAGGTGACCCATGCCTGCTCGGCCGGCCGCCTGGATCGCCGGAAAACACCATGGCCGAGACCTTGGGAGGAGCCAAACTTTGGAATTCCACCTTCGTCGAGCCGCCCCATGCCCAATGGCCACCATGGTCGTTCTTCCCATGACCGAGCAGCTCGATCCCAACCCTTGGTCATCCACGGGAGGCTCTCCAGCCACCTCTATTTAAACCCGACCCCCTCACGGCCAAGAGAGGAGAGTTGCACAAACCTTGCCGAAACTCTGCCAAAATTGTTCCAAACCTTCTCCACCCTTAGAGCAGTTGATCCCCAGTGTCAATTTGCCCTAATCCCCACTGATAAAATCCAATTTCTCAACTGAAATTCCACCCAAAACCAGGACACTTCTCCACAGTGAGCCAATCCCCAAATTGATTGGTTCTACACCTTCACCAGACTAAGGGAAGGTGTCCACCAGTAAAAGCCCCATCTCCGGAGCCACCCGGTTGCTCCGAGCCTCCAAGCTTTGTGATCGGGCTTGGTCGAAATCACATCTGCAGACAATTCACGTGACCAGGAGACTTCATCCGGAGCTTGCCGAGATCCAATCGAAGGTGCAACAACTCTCAGATTGAAGCCACACTTCTCTGAGCAAAGGTATGAGCTAATTCTTCATCCCGAGCTTCTAGAGATTCTCCATTTCAAATGCTTTAATTTCAATGCATGATAGCCATATAGATGTGTTCGTCTCTTCAAGACGAATCCATAGAGCATAAGAACATGAAAATCCATTGAGTATCGAGTGAGATATTAGGGATTTAGTGTGGACGACTCTCGGGTGAGAACACTTGGGGACGATGAACGGATGTCGTTCATTTAATACACGCGCGGACGGACGGCCAGGATCGCGTCGGATCAGATGACGGAACGATACAACGGGCCCCGGGAGCGCCGAGTCGGATGGCGGCGTCGAATGGGAGCGCGCCACGCGGCGTTTCGGAGGCTGCCGAGGTTGACGCGGCGCCGCGTGGATAAATAGAAAATTAGGGTATTTTTTGATTTATTTAATTCCCTAAACTTCAAAAATTCATAACTTTGTGTAGAAAAATCAGAAAAATAAAATAAAAATACCCTCTTGCTCAGTGAACAGAGGAGAATAATGTGGAAAAGAAATCATTTAATTTCATCAAGTATTTTTTTTTTATAATTTATTTACTCTCTGCATACTTTTAATTCTCCATGCATGTATACAATTCACCATGGCATGAGACCATAGGGCTTTTGAAGCCTCTGAATTTGGGAACATTCCCTGAATTTTCCAAAGTCGGAGGTCATCCCTATGAAGAGTTATTGATTTTTCAAATTCATGTTACTTGTTTTGAGTATTTTAATTCCAATAAATAGCATGTTGTGAAATAAATTCTAGGAAAATTTGATGATGTTCCTTATGACCAGCAGAACCCTAGGAAAAATAGGTTTTGAGCTAGTTCATTTAAAACAACCCTAATTGGCTTAAACACTCAAAATAGGTCTCTAATTAATTAGAGCTAACCATACATTAAATTGACTTCAAATCAATTCTCCACTGACCTTTAGGATCAGAGGAACCCACCATAAATATTTGAGGTCAATTGGACTTGGTTAGCCCCACTAATTGGGTTGATTAAGCCACTTAGTCATTTTAAACTTTAAAAATTTATAACTTTCAAAATACCTTTCAAAAATTCACCAAATTGGTTTTGGAGCCTCTCTGATATTAGGGGAATCTAAGAAAATTAAAATTTCAATTTTCTAAAAAAGTTGATTTTTAATATTATTTTAATATTTTTAATAATTAAAAAATAATAAAAATCACAAAAATAATAAAATTCACCGAAATGTCACATTTTGAATTTTAATCACTTAGGAACAAACCCCATATTTTTATTAGGTCTATTTAGTGGGATATTAAATTTTAAAGCTCTAGGGTAATTTTAAAATTAAAAAAAATGTATTTTCTAGCATTTGCACTAAAATAATTATAATAAATCATAGAAAAATCAGAAAATTGCAAAATTTGCTTCTCTGATTTCCTTGATATCAGAGATTTTTGAAAAATATAAAATTCATTTTTCAACATTTATTTTATTTTTAAATTAATTAATATTCCAAAACTTAAAATAATTATAATAAAAATAATAAAATTCAAAAAATCACCAAAATTGGTCCAAGTGGTTCTCTGGTCATTAGGAATGTCCCCTAATTTTCTTAAGGATAGAAACTTTCCCTTGGTCATGTTATTAAATTTTCCTTGGAAATCTCTATTTTCTACCAAAAATAATTATATAAATAAATTAAATACAGAAAAATCACATTTTCTCCTCTCATGTCTTTATTGACATATGAGTGAAGTCACATAAAAATTTCAAGTTCATTTCGAGTTCAATTTAGTGAGTTATGAAATTATTAAGCTTAAAGGGTAAAGTGGTAATTAAATTTTTTAATCCTTAATTAAAACTTTAGGTTTAATAAAAAATTAACAAGTAAAATATTTGATCCTAATTTGATTTGGATGATTGAAATTTAAATAATTAAAGAGTAAAAACCTATTGAGCAATTTAAAATGATTAAACTTTAATTAAATAATTGATTAAATTTGGAAGAATAATAAAATTGGAATTATTAAAATAGGGATATTATTAGGAAGAGATTTATTCTTTAATTTAAAAAATTCCTAAATTAATCATCTCATTAATATTCAATTCTTAATTAAAATGATAACTCAAATTCAAAACATTAAAAGACTTAATCATTAAACTAAAATTAAATTATTAAACTCTTTTAAAATTTCAATTAAAATTAAAAAAAATAAAATTAAATTAAAAATTAAATTAAATTAAGTAAATTAAATTGGATTAAATTAAATTAAGTTAAATTAAGATTAAAAGTTGAATTAAATTAAATTAAATTAAATTAAATTAAATAAACAAATTAAATTAAATTAAATTAAATTAAATCAAATTAAATTAAATTGAATTAAATTAAATTAAATTAAATTAAAATTAAAAGTTGGATTAAATTAAAGATTAAATTAAATTAAATTAAATTAACAAATTAAATTAAATTAAATGAATAAATTAAATTAAATTAAATTAAATTAAAAATTAAATTCAATTAAATTAATTAAATCAAATTAAATTAAAATTAAATCAAATCAAATTAATTTAATGTAACATCAAATCAAACTAAATTGAATTAAATTGAATTAAATAGAATTAAAACTCAATTAAATTAAATTAAATTAAATTAAATTGAATTAAATAACATCACCTAAAACAGAAAGAAATTAAATATAAAGCAACTTGAACACTATTCCAAATTTAAACCCATTAATTTAAATCAAATCATTTGAATACCAATTTACCCTCGAAAGCTTTGGTTATTATAACTCCTAAAACGTAATATTAAATGAAATGTTACTTCATTTATAGGACATTCAAATGTCCTAGTTCACCGAGCAAGTTAACAAAATTTGAATCCCCGACGACTAATTCATTTATATAATTAAATTCATTTGGACTTAAAACAATCCTAGAAATATTGAAAAGATGTTTAAGATTATTCTTAAGCACTTCCTCAATATGATAGGACATTTATAAGAACAATTGGACTTAATTGTTCTTTGATGAAGAAAATCGTCCTCAAACCAAAACACAAAGAACCTAGACGTCATAGGAGATGACTAGCTATAGGATTAGGAACTTGTTAGAGAACCATAACCCTTCCCTTAGCTTTACCTAGGAACTTGTTTAAGTATTCTAATTGTGTTTTAAGTGCAGCTTGGGATGACGGGAAGACCCTCCAGGTACGCTGTTATGTTATTGCAATTTACTTTCTTGCAATTTACATTATTGCAATTTATTTAACTGCATTGCACTTACTTTTCTTGCATGAAAACTCACACCTTTAGGATAGCCCCTAAAACTGAAACCAAAACTAAATTAAAAGTCATTGCAAGATAAAATTCACCGCCACAACATTTCAAAATATAAAACAACTCAAAATTTAATCACAAACGAACACAAAACTACAATTACAACTAAATTAAAACGTCCTGTTGGATGATCGGGAATACCTCGGATGATGTAACCTACGTGTTGCTAACGGGATTTCCCACGGTCTAAATGAAAGTGTGGAACTCATTCAGTTGAGTTTAGCAAATTCATCCGGACTAAGTGAATCCGATAAAAATAATGATGCGGAAGGATGGAACTGTGGGATCTTAACCGATGTCGTTATAATCAACTTTAAGATTTGTTTTAATTAAAGTATTGAAAACACTTGGAAATTAAGATTTTCTCTAAACCAAAACACTTTTCTCGTCTCTTGATTTATGATTTCTAAAACTAAACCTCTGCAACAACAAGGAGCTCGGAGCATGGTGGGCAGCACGGCCATCGTCATCAGCAAAACCCGAATCTACTTGACAGAAACTTTCCTAGAATTAAATAACAAACCCATAGGACTTCGAGGTAGTTTGCCTAGTGCAACATAAATCCTCAACTCTTCGTTAGGCATTTGCATTGCAAATTAAGCCCTTACCGGTCTTAGGACTCCGAGGTAGTCGTTTGGTACGACATAAACCCTCACATCTTCGAGGCTATTTGTATGATTGTGTCATACGAATATAAGTCCTAATTAATTAAAATTGGCAAGATCAAAACATCAAATAAATATTAGGACTTTCCTAAATTCAAGCCAAACAATAGGATAGTTAGGAGATTACCGAAGTTCACTTCGAATATGTGATTTCTCCTACTTTTCTTCCTTTGGATTCCCAAAACAAAATGTTCCTAATTTGATCCATTCCCTATTGAAATTCCAAACTCCAATCCTTTGAGAACTTAAACTTTGAAATCCTTGAAAGCAGAATTATTGATTATTATCGAGAGTTTTCTTAGGTGATTCCCATCACTTAAGATGTAATTAACTATAGGGGCTTGCCCTTATAGGGAATTTTAAAGAACCCAGGTAATATAAACCCTGTTTAATGCTTTCATAATAGGCGGGGGAATTTGTCGTCTTATAAAATTGGTTCGCAAACCAAACGGATGTCACAAATCTTCTAGTTTATTTAATCGAGCCCCACCACCAAGCAGTGTGTCTATCCTTAGGGATAGATACACGGTTTGTGGTGCGGTGCTCGTTTATATAAACTATTTGGGATGTGTGATCGGTCTAATCTCATATCTTAAAACCTTGAAATTTAAAAATTATTTTTAAAATCAAATATTACTTTTCAAATTATTTATTTAAATTAAATTAAAAAAAATTCGCCGACAACTTCTGTTAGGCGACCCCTTTTCAAAATAAAACACACAACCTAAAACATAATGCCGACAGTGGCTACATTTAATTTTCTATAATCAATACATATACGCCATCCAGTAACTTGTCTTATAGGTATTAAATCATTATTTTCATTAGTTTCAACAGTCACTTCTCCTTTCTTAGGAACACAATGAATTGTGCTTACCAAAGCACTGTCCGATAAAGGATATATAATTCCATTGACTAACCATTTTAATATTTCTTTCTTGACTACATCTTTCATTATTGGGTTTAAGATCAACTCTTGCTTCATGTTCATTATCCAAAATAATTTTGTGCATACATATTGAAGGACTAATTCCTTTAATATCTGCTAAGGTCCAACCAAAAGCTTTCTTATACTTTTTTAATGTGTCCAGAAGTTTTTGCTGTTGTGATTTATTTAATTTTGTCGGTATAATAACCGATAAAGTTAAAGATTTACCTAATAAAACATACTTCAAATGAGTAGGTAAAATTTTTAACTCAAGTTCAGGAGGTTTAATAATCAAAGGAACTATATTCTTTTCAGCATTTTCTGTAATATCCAACATCTCAAATCTTTCTTGTATATAATCTAATTTTTCATTATTTGTTTCTTCAATTAATTCTATATTTTCTATTTCTGGTTTATCTTCAAAGTATTCTTTAAAATGTTCATTTCATAAATGTTCAAGAATTTCTTATTATATAACATAGATTCTTTATCTTTATCATCAGAAATGACTGTACATTTTTTTGGTAATGCATTTCAATTATATAATCAAAAATATCCATTCGATAGCATTTTTATTTTTCATGATACCTCATTGATTTCAGAACATTGAATGTTATCTCTTGATAATTAACTCTCATTGTTAATTCTCTTTTTTGCACATAAATCATAGCTAGACCAGTAGTTAGAAAAGGTCTCCCTAAAATGATAGGTATTTCTTTATCTTCTTCCACATCTAGAATAATGAAATCCACAAGGAAGATAAATTTATCTACCTTAACAATAACATCCTCTATAACTCCTTTAAGATAAGTGATCGATCGATCAGCTAACTAAAGAGTTACAGTGGTAGGAGAAATCTCTCTTAAATCTAACCTTCGAAAGATTGAAATAGCATGAGATTAATACTAGCTCCTAAATCACATAAGGCTTTTCCACAGAATTTTTCTCCAATAGCACATGGTATAGTGAAATGTCTAGGATCTTTAAGTTTCTAAGGTAATTTCTTCTAAATTATTGCACTACATTCTTCACTTAATGCAACAGTTTCATAAGCTTCAAATTTTCTCTTCTTGATTAAAATATCCTTCATAAATTTTGCATAGCTTGGCATTTACTCCAAAGCTTCAGCAAAAGGAATGTTGATGGTAAGTTTCTTAAGAATTTCAAAGAACTTAGAAAATTGATGGTCATGCTTCTGCTATTTAAGTCTTTAAGGAAAAGGTGGTGGTGGTCTTTCAACTTGCACTTCAATAGGTACAACAGTCTGATCCTTACTTGGAGAAAGGGTATCTTTAGGTTTTTCAATCTCTTCAACTTCTTTCTCTTTTTCAATCTCATTTCATGTTTTCTCCTTTAATACCTTTCCACTTCTGAGTTGTACAGCTTTTGCTTGTTCATGTTCTTTTCCAGATACTTTAGGAGTAATTTCGATATCGTTAGGCAGTGTTCCTTGAGGTCTATAATTAATGAAATTAGCGATTTGACCCATCTGATTCTCAATATTACGAATAACAGTGTTTTGACTTTGTAGATGATTGCTTAGTTGCAAGATCAATTTTTCTACGTACAACTTTTTCTATCGATTGTTATAACCAGGAGGATAAGTTGGTCTATAGTTTGAATTTCCTTGATTGTTCCAATTTGGATTAACTTGATGTCTGTTACTCCAATTAAAATTAGGATGATTTCTCCAACCAGGAATATAATAATTAGAATAAGGGTTATTAGTTTTACTAGCAATAGCTTGCAGAGTTTCCATTGTTTGAGAATCATCAAAATTTGCAGAATTATCATTACTTACAAGTGATATATTAATAGCAAAATTATCTAATTTCTTAGATATCGCAGCTACTTATGAAGCTAAAATAGAAAAGGCTTCATTATCATGAATACTGGCTATTCTTTTAGGATTAACCCTTTCAGAAGGCCATTGAAAATTGTTATTAGCTATTTCTTTAATTAAGGTGTAGGCTTCTTCAAATGTCTTAGCCATTAAAGAACCACCAACAACAGCATCAATTATAGATCTAAGTGATCCAATAAATCCATTATAAAATGTTTGAATAATTAACCAATCTGGTAAAGCATGATGAGGACATTTTCTTAATAGCTCTTTAAATCTTTCTCAACCATCATAATTTGTTTCTCCATCAAATTGCGTAAATGAAGTAATATCATTTCTCAATTTAGCATTTTTAAAAGGAGGAAAATATTTAGCAAGGAATTTTTGTGTCATATATGCCCATGTTTTAATAGAACAAGTTGCTAATGAATTAAGCCACATCTTTACTTTATTTTTTAAGGAAAAAGGAAAGAGTCTAAGCCTAACAGCATCATCAGAAACATTATTATATTTAATGGTAGTACAAAGTTCTAAAAAGCAAGCAAGATGTAAATTTGGATCCTCATTAGGTGTTCCTCCAAATTGATTGTTTTGAACCATTTGAATAACAGAAGGTTTAGCTCAAAAGAATTAGCATCTACAGCTGGAATTTGAATACTAACATGAAGTTTATCAGCTGTAGGGTTTGCATATTCTCTTAGTGATTTATAAATATTTTGTTCATTAATTTTGATTGGATTTTAATTATTATTATGTAAGTTAGCCATTTTTTTATGTTTTGAAATTTGTTTTCCTTTTTTAATTCTTTTAATTGTTCTTTCTAATTCAGAATCAAAAGGTAGTAATCCATCAGATCCAGAACTACGCATAAAAATTTAAAGAAAATACTTTTAATTTGTTTTGTTTTAGTTTTATGTGTTTTTTTCTCTTTTTATTAAATTCTATTCTATCCCCAGCAACGGCGCCAAAAACCTGATGCGATGCGACTTTATATATGCTTTAAAATATAAGAATTTGATACTGCTTTTTAGAATATTTAATTTCCAGCAAATGGCTTCAAAAACTTAACGTGCGAGGTTTACTTTTATAATTTTATATTTTGATTTTATTATTGTAAAAGTCACAATTTTAAATGCAAGTATACGTATCATTCAAGTAATACGAGGCTCTAGAGGAGTCCTGGTTATCGATCTCACAAGGATAGAGAATTTTTTAAAAAGTAAGAAATATAAGTAATATTTCGAAATTTTCAAATGAAATTTTTATATACTTACATATATATATATATATATTCAATTTTAATTAACTACTAATTTTTACTAAAAGAAAGTAAGCAATAAACAGTAAAGTAAAGTAAGCAGTAATTAAAATTCAATGCAAGTATAAAAACAACTTTCTCCTTTTTCAACTAATCCAAGAATTATAGAGTAATTATCTTTTGTAGGGAATTAAGATTATGATATTGTGCCAAATAGAAGCATTCATATTCTTTACCCTTTGGTCAGGTGCAAAGAACATTGATTGATCTATAGATAGGCTCAGGATGTTTTATTAGTAGAATGGCTTAATCTAGGCTCACACTACTAGATGTCCAAGGGTGGCTATGGTCAGCCCTACTAGTGACCCGTTACCTTTCTATAAACCAAATTATTAGAATTTAGTCTATCACTCTAAAAGCTAATTAATTTTAAGCGCAATAAATATTATCTTCCTATTTATTTGCACTTCACCTTAAACAATCTGCGTATAGCCTGTGATTACCTAAGGATTCATGTGATATCTACTAGTTAAGAATTTATCTCTAGATAAGTCTCAAAATTCTTCAATAGGTTTTAACAAATTAAATGGCCAATTTAAAAAGTAAACTAAGATCGGGTATTAATATCATCACAATGTTTTAAAATATTTTATATTTAATTCTCCTACAATATTTAATTAATTTATAATCTTTTCATAGTTGAAAGGAGAAAGATAACTAACTACTCAGAACACATTGAAATAACACAACAAAACATATTTATAAAACTTTGAACCAGTTCGATACAGAGGCAGACAAGATTTTTGACGACTTTGGGCAGTAATTTTGACGGTGTTAAGCGATTTTTAGAGCTTATAGAAGACTGAAAGTTACTCCTAATATATAGGACATGTGATACAATGCATCTGGACGTAGGGAAACGGTTTTAATCTCGAAGAGGTATGACCCAAAGTGAAGAGGTGCAAAGACCTAGTCATGGAGTCTGGCACCTAAGCGTCAGAGGTGCGACAGTTACCTTCTAGAAGATACATTGTATTTGGACAAATTTTGAAGAGGTGCCTTAAGCAACCCCTGGTCAAATTCAAAGCTCTATAAATAGAAGCCCATTCTATAGAGAAAATCGCCCCTTTAAGCCCTTCTAGCATCCTTTAGTCCCCAAGCACTATATAGTCATCCAATCATTTTAGAGAGCCATCATCTTTATTATTTAGTGAGTTTTTTTTTAGTTTATTTTGAGTGTTAAGTGTGAGATTATTAGTGTTGTTGCTGTTGAAGTCCTTCATCATTGCATTGAAGTCAGTAGGAGTCAGTGGATCACTTGAAGGAACATTCCAGATAAGTATTTGTAACTTGGTTTAAAGTTTTATAAATATGTTTTGTAGTGTGAATTCAATATGTTCTGAGTAGTTAGTTTTCTTTCTCCTTTAAACAATGAAAAGATAATTAGATAATTAAACTTTGTTGGAGAATTTAACTTAAAATATTTATAAAAATTGTAATGATATTAATACCTAATCTTAGTTTACTTTTTAAACTGGCTATTTAAATTGTTAAAACCTGTTGAAGAATTTTGAGACATATCCAGAAATAAGTTCTTAACTAGTAGATCTCACATGAATCCTTGGGTATTCGAAGGCTTTATGCGGGTTATTTAAGGTGAAGTACAAATAAATAGGAAGATATGATTTATTGGGCACAGAATTAATTAGTTTTTAGAGTGACAGACTAAATTCTAATAATTTGATTTATAGAAAGGGAACGGGTCACTGGTAGGTGACCCGACCTCAAATAACGCAGTAATGTTTGCTTCCAAAAGATAGCTAAAAACTTTGACTCAATTTATAAATAGCGGCTAGTGTATAAAATTAATATTATGTAAATTTAGAAAATATTTTTACACACTAGGGATACTACGCAAGTATACGTATCGTTTCAAGTAATATAGGGTTTTTAAACAAAGACCCCAGTATCGATCCCACAGGGAAGAATTATATTGATAAATTTTCTATATAAAAAAAATATTTTTATTTTATCTTTTAAAAATTATTATTAATTTACTAGATGTGATTTAAAGAAAACAATAATAAGAAAATGATTTTATGAAATCTATATAAAATAAACAACTTTCTTTCCTTCAATTAATCTAAGATTTTTAAGATAATTTAATATTTGTTGGAGAATTTGATATATAGTATTGTGACAAATAGAAGCATTCCTATTCTTTACCCTTTGATCCAGGCGCAAAGAACATTGGTTAATTTACATAATAGGTTCGGATGTATTGTTAGAAGAATGGGTTAATCTAGGCTCACACTTCTAGATGTCCAACGGTGGCTATGGTCGGCCCTACTAGTGACCCTTTCCTAATCTATAAATCAAATTATAAGAATTTAGTCTGTCACTCTAAAAACTTATCAATTCTACGCCCTTTAAATCTTATCTTCCTATTTATTTGCACTTCACCTTGAATAGCCCGCACATGGCCTTCGACTACCCAAGGATTCATGTGACATTTACAAGTTAAGAGTTCTTCTCCTTCAAGGTCTCAAAACTCTTCAACAAGTTTTAACAATTCAAATGGCCAATTTAAAAAGTAAAGTAAGATCAGGTATTAATGTCATCACAATGTTTTGAAAATATTTTGAATTTCAATTCTCCATCTAATCTTTATATTATCTTATCTATCTCTTCATAATTGAAGGAAGAAAGTAAACTAACTACTCAGAACACATTGAAAATAAATAGCAAAACATGATAATTAAACTTTGAATCAAATATAAAAATACTTATTGATCACTGAAAAATTTATTAAGAAATTCATACCTATTTTTGATGAAATTGCACTTTAAAGAAGGGTATTTTCTTTATTTTATTGCAGGAATGAAGAATTTAGGTGATAAAAGCAAAAATCATAAAAAGTAGCGAATTTGGAGCAAAATCATGCAATTTGTGTTGAGTCGCCGATGGCGAGATCGAGCCCGCCGACGGCGAGGTTACGAGAAGAAAATTCTGAAGAATTTATAATCTGTCTCGGCCGACAGCGAGCCCGAGCCCGCCGACGAGTGAGCTAGAGCGGTTTGAAGATCTTCAAGAAGCCTCGCCGACAGTGAGGTAGTTCGTCGCCGACGGCGAGCTAGTTCAAATGGTGCAGATACATTGAACCTGGACACTTTTTGAAGGGATGCTTACACAACTCTTGGTCCTTTGCTCACCTCTATATATAGAAGCCGAAATTAAGTCTTTGGTGTGCATTCTTTGTGTTTTAAGTCCAATCTTTTGTGTTATAAGTGTCTTTAGAGTGCAGTTTTGTGTCTTAGTGTGTGTCGTATAGAGTTTTTGAGTAAGTTAGTGAGTTTTTAGTGAGTCGTGATGTACTGGAAGGAAGAGTCAAAGGAACTACGAGGAGTCTGCTTGGGGATAAATTAAGATAAGTATTTGTATTTATTATTTTTAACTTAAAATGAAATCCATGCTTAGTTTAGTTTACATGCATTCTGAGTAGTTTATTTAGTCTTTCTCCCTGTTATGAAATTAAGTGATTTGATGAACTAAAAATAGAAGTATTTTTATATATTAATAAATTGTGATAATTTTTACTTAAAACTTAATTTACTTTTCAAACTGGCCATTTGATTTGTTAAAATATGTTGATTATCAACTATAGTAAAAATTACATCTGATATTCGAGGAATTCAAAAGCCATGGAAGGAGGGTGCAAATAAATAGGGAAATAATATCACTGGGCGTAGAATTGATCATTTTAGTGTGACAGACTAAAATATTCAATTCGGTCCTATTGTTTGAGAGCTGAAGTGTAGATGTTAGCCCTCGAGCAAGGGGAACGTGGGAGCTGCGAAGTGGCAGTCGGTATCCTCCCGCACCTAGCCGCGATTCGGTAATCAAACATGAGGATTAGTCAATATTCTTTACACCCTGGACCAAAGGGTAAAGAATAGGAATGCTCCTATTTGTCACAATACCTTAACATTATCTATTTAAATTCATCAATCATTTAAATTTCTAAACAAGGGAAAGATACTTTTTCGAATAGTTAAGACTTATTTAACAGTTAGTTTTATTTCCTGCACTTGCAATTCGTATTAATTTTCTACTTAGTTAATTTATCTAATTAAAATACTTAGTTTACTTTATTGCGCTTAAATTCAGAATTCCAAATTTCCGTATATTATTATTATTATTATTATTATTATTATCATTATTATTATTATTTTAAAATTAGCTGTTATTTAATTTTCTCTTTCCCTGTGGGATCGATAACCGAGGACTCCACTAGAGCCCCGTATTACTTGATACGATGTGTATACTTGCGTAGCATCCACAACATAAACAATTACAATTCTATACATATATTATAGCGGGGTCAAGTTTTTGGCGTCGTTGCAATTAAATTAAAAATATCATAATATAAAATTGTGGGTCAAGTTTTTGGCGCCGTTGCCGGGAAAGTAAGAAAAATTTACTAGAGTAACGGACTATTTTAAAATAATCATAATAAATAAATTAATATCTATTCTAAAATTGTATGCGTAAATTTGGAAACGAAAATTTAATACCTTATGATTCTGAATTAGAGCGTACAATTAAAAGAATTAGAAAACAAAAGGAACAAACTATAAATTTAACACAAATGGCGAATATTCCTGAAATTCAAAATATGAACCAACAAAGACAATTAAGAGATTATGCCAACCCTACATCAGATGAAATTCATTTAACTATTCAAAACCCTGATGTAGCTGCTAATTCATTTGAACTTAAACCTGCAATTATCCAAATGGTACAAAACAATCAATTTAGTGGTTCACCTACCGAAGATCCTAACTTACATCTTGCTAGTTTTCTAGAACTTTGTGCTACTTTTAAATATCAAGGAGTATCCGACGATGCTTTATAAGACTTAGACTTTTTCCTTTTTCATTAAGGGATAAGGCTAAAATGTGGTTGAATTCGTTAGCACTTCGGATCTATTAAAACTTGGGGAGAATTATCACAAAAATTTCTATCCAAATATTTTCCACCATCTAAAACTGCTAAGTTTAGAAATGATATAACTTCTTTTAGTCAGATAGATGGAGAATCAATATATGAATCTTGGGAGAGATTTAAGGAACTTCTTAGGAAATGCCCACATCATGCGCTACCAGATTAGCTGATTATTCAAACCTTTTATAATGGATTAGTGGGATCTTTAAGATCAATCATCGATGCTGCTGCTGGAGGTTCATTAATGTCTAAACCATTTGATGAAGCTTATGCACTAATCGAAGAAATGGCAACAAATAATTTCCAATGGCCTGCAGATAGAGTAAATCCAAAAAAAATAGCCAGCATTCATGAAAACGATGCAATATCTATGTTAGCTTCTCAAATTGTTGTTATATCTAAGAAATTAGACCATTTTGGAATGAACTACTCTCCTACTTTAGAAGAAAACTCATCCTGGACAAATCATAGAATCTCAATCTAATTATGAAACTTTAAATGCTAATAATAATAGAACTAATAACCCTTATTCAAACTATTATAATCCTGGTTGGAAAACTCATCCAAATTTTAATTGGAATAACACATCTAATCAACAATGGATGAATCAACCTAATCAAGCAAATCCAAACTATAAACCTAATTACCCACCTGGATTTAATAACAATAACCCACAATTCAAAGATAAGAAATTATCTATGGATGAATTAATTTTGAATATGGGTCATCAACTACAAAATCAAGGAAATCAACTACAAATTCAAGGAACATCTATTAAAAATATCGAAACTCAACTTGGACATATTGCTACTGCACTAAATAATAGAATACCTGGAACTTTTCCTAGTAATATGGAAATAAATCCTAAAGATCAAGGAAAAGAAAAAATTAAAGCAATACAACTAAGGAGTGGAAAAGAACTAGAACCTCAAATTCAAAAGAACTTAAAAGCCAAAATGAGGAAGTGGAAATTGAAAAGGAAACAATTCAACAAGATTCAAACTTGGAACATCCTTTAATACCTATGAAAATTTCTGTTGAAACACCTCCACCACCATTTCCTCAGCGACTAGCTCAACATAAAAAAGATAAACAATTTGCTAAATTCCTTGAAATACTAAAGAAATTAACAATCAATATACCTTTTGTTGAAGCTTTAGATCAGATGCCAAATTATGTAAAATTTATGAAAGATATTCTAAATAAGAAAAGAAAATTCACTGATAATGAAACAATCGCACTTAGTGAAGAGTGTAGTGCTATTATTCGAAGAAGCTTCTCGAAAAATTGAAAGATCCTGGTAGTTTCACTATACCTCGCGCTATAGGAGAAAAATTTTATGGAAAAGCTTTGTGTGACTTAAGAGCAAGCATCAATCTAATGCCTCTATCGATTTTTAAGAGATTATGATTAGGAAAAATTACACCTACTTCAGTAACCCTTCAATTAGCTGATCGTTCGGTTACCTATCCTAAGGGAGTTATTGAAGATGTGTTAGTAAAGGTGGATAAATTTATCTTCCCGGTAGATTTTATTGTTTTAGATATGGAGGAAGATAAAGAAATTCCTATCATTTTAGGAAGACCATTTTTAGCTACTGGAAAAGCTATGATTGATGTTCAGAAAGGAGAATTAACTATGAGAGTAAATGACCAAAAAGTTACCTTTAATATTGCAAAATCAATGAAATATCCGGCGCTAGAAAAAGATGATGAATGTTTTCGGATGGAAATACTTGAACAATTACAACGCGAACATTTTAAGGAATATTACGAAGATAATTTAGAAAAAGAAAATACTGAATTAATTGAAGATAATAATGAAGAATTAAATTATATTCAGGAAAGATTTGAATTTTTGGTTAATACTGAAAACACTGACAAGAATATAGTTCCATCAATTATTAAACCTCCTGAACTTGAACTAAAAATATTACCCGATCATTTGAAATATGCTTATTTAGGTAATTCTTCAACTTTACCAGTTATTATTTCATCCGCATTAAATGAATCTCAAGAACAAAAACTTTTAAAAACTTTAAAAAAATATAAGAAAACTTTTGGTTGGACTTTAGCAGATATTAAAGGAATTAGTCCTTCAATCTGTATGCATAGAATTATTTTAGATAATGAACATAAACCTAAAGTAGATCCCCAAAGGAGATTAAACCCGATAATGAAAGAAGTAGTTAAGAAATAAATTTTAAAATGGTTAGATAATGGTATTATATATCCTATTTACGATGGTGCTTGGGTAAGCCCAATTCATCGTGTTCCTAAGAAGGGAGGAGTGACCGTCACTCGTCAATGAAAATAACGATCTTATTCCTATAAGACAAGTTATCGGTTGGCGTATATGTATTGATTATAGGAAATTAAATATCGCCACCGGGAAATATCACTTCCCTTTACCATTTCTAGACCGGATGTTAGATAGATTAGTTTGGACATAAGTATTTTTATTTTCTATATGGATACACCGGTTATCATCAAATACAAATTGCTCCCGAGGATCAAGAGAAAACTACATTTACTAGTCCTTATGGAACTTTTGCTTTTCGAAGAATGCCTTTTGGATTATGTAATGCACCAAGCAACATTCCGAGAGATGTATGATGTCTATATTTAGTAAGTTAATTGACAATGGAATAGAAGTATTTATGGATGATTTCTCTCGTATTTGGAACATCATTTGACATATGCTTAACTCATCTTGAAAAAGTATTAGAAGTATGTGAGAAAACAAATTTAGTTCTAAATTGGGAGAAATGTCGATTTATGGTTCGTTGGCGGCATTGTATTAGGGCATAAAATTTCGGAAAAAGGCATGGAAGTGGACCTCGCAAAAATTCAAGTTATAGCTAAATTACCACCTCCAACTACGGTAAAAGGGGTAAGAAGTTTTCTTGGACATGCTGGATTCAACAGACGCTACATAAAAGATTTTTCAAAAGTTACTAAACCTCTATGCCAACTTCTCGAAAAGGACAAGAAATTTGAATTTACAATCGAATGCCTGAATGCTTTTAAACTCTTAAAAGAAAAATTAATTACAGCACCTATAATAGTTTCACCTAGCAGGAGAAACCATTTGAGCTTATGTGTGATGCTAGTGATTATGCTTGTAGGAGCAGTTCTTGGGCAAAGATATGAAAAGATTTTTAAAGTTATATACTATGCTAGTAAAACTCTAAATAATGCTGAAATAAATTATACAGTTACAGAAAGAGAATTATTAGCGGTAGTATATGATTTTAATAAATTTAGACCTTATCTGATTGGAACAAAATGTATCATTCATATGCGATCATTCTGTTATCAAATATTTAATGCAAAAGAAAGATTCCAAACCAAGATTAATTAGATGGATGCTATTAATGCAAGAATTCGATTTTGAGATCGTTAATAAGAAAGGAACCGATAATCAAATTGCGGATCATTTATCAAGATTAGAAAATCATGAATTATACGATATTGAAAATGAAATTATAGACGAGTTTTCCTGATGAACAACTATATAATATCAATGAGTGGAAAATACCATGGTATGCTTGATATAGTAAACTATATAGTTAGTAATATTTTACCACCTATGCTAACTTTGCAAAAACGAAAAAAATTCATCCATGATACGAAAACCTATTTTTGGGATGAACCATATTTATATAAGCGATGTAAGGATTTAATTATTAGAAGATGTGTACCTTATGAAGAAACTGAACCAATTATTCAAAAATGTCAAGATTCGATTTTGGAGGACATTTTGGGACCGATAAAGTCGCTTATAAGATTCTACAATCTGGATTTTACTTGGCCTACTCTATTTAGAGATGTATATAGATATATTAAAACTTGCGATAAATGTCAAAGAGTAGGAAATATATCTAGAAGAAACGAAATGCCTCTAAATTTTATATTAGAAGTTGAAATTTTTGATGTTTGGGGATTAGATTTTATGGGACCTTTTATTCCTTCGTTTGGAAACTCATATATATTAGTAGATGTTGATTATGTTTCCAAATGGATCGAGAGCACAAGCTTTACACTAGGTGTGATGCTTAAGAATGTTTCAAAATTTCGATGAAAAATATTTTTACTAGATTTGGAATGCCGAGAGTGATTATCATCGACGGAGGAACTCATTTTAGAAATAAATACATTCACAAACTAGTAGAAAAATACAATATTACTCATAAGATATCCACTTGCTTATCATCCACGGACTCAGCGGATTAGCTGAAGTATCCAATCGTGAGATTAAACGTATTTTAGAAAAATCCGTAAACCCAAATAGGTTAGATTGGTCTATTGGATTAGACAACTGCATTATGAGGCTTATAGGATTTGCTTATAAAACTCCGATTGGAATGACTCCTTACGAAGCTTATATATGGAAAAACATGCCACTTACCGGTTGAATTAGAACATAAAGCATATTGGGCGATTAAAGAATTTAATTATAATATGAAGGAAAGCTTGGTGAGAAGAGATTGCTGCAATTAAATGAATTGGAAGAATTAAGAAATGAATCATATGATAATGATCGGATTTATAAAGAAAAGATGAAATTATGGCATGATCGGAAGATTAATCAGAGAAATTTTGAACCGGGACAGGAAGTTTTGCTATATAATACTAGATTGAAATTATTTCCTGGAAAATTGAAGTCTCGATGGTTAGGACCTTTCACCATAACTCAAATATTTTCATACGGAACTATAGAAATCGAAGATCCAAAACTGGACATAAATTTAAAGTTAATGGACATAGATTAAAACCATATTTCGAAGGTATAAGACCTAACTATAAAGAGGTTTTAATGCTTAGTCGACACGATTAATAATTGAAATTAGGTCGGGCTGACGACGTTAAACCAAGCGCTTTATGGGAGGCAACCCATATTAGTTATCTATTATTATTGTATCTTAATAATTAGTTTATATTATTAAAACTTTACTACTCAATTATTATTAAGAATCATCACATATTCGAACCATTATGATGAGAAAAGAAATTATTCGATTTAGAGCGAAATTGGACATTATTTTGGAATCTCACCGACGGCGAGGTCGATACTCGCCGAGCAATGAGGTTCGCGCCTAATTCGAGTTTATTTATAAGCTCGCCGACGGCGAGAAACGAGCTCGCCGACAGGCCGAGAACCCGAAAGCGGTTTTATAACTAAGTCGCCGACGGCGAGAAACCTCCCGCCGACAGCGAGGAAGTTATAAAAATGAGTTATATATACTTAAAATGCCAATTTGGAAGGTTCCAACACCAAATCCTTAGTGAAAAACCATTCTTAAACCATTCTAAGTCTGCCTTCTTCACTAGAATTCATTCCATTCACCATAATGGCCTCCAAAATCTTAGATTCTTCTAAATGCGGAGTGTTTAACCGGAGGAAATTTGTGAGTGCGGAAGCGCAGCGGATCTTCAACAAGGTTTTGGTAAAGAAAAGAGTTATCAAGGAACGGGGATTTGTCGATCGAGGATTAGAGAATTCCACTACGAAGATAGAAGAAATGATCGTGCAGCGGCACTGGGAGGTATTCTGTTACACTACGTCTGTTGTTGTTATTCCGGTTTTAAAAGAATTCTACTCTAACTTACATGTGATCAACAAAGGGAATATCTACGTCCGAGGAAGATGGGTGGCGTTTACTCCATCAAGAGTAAATGAGTTATTCTCTATAGAAAACACCCCGGTATGTCACTATTCAAATTTGTGCCTTCTCGGTATAATATGAATGAGATATTTCGATATCCGATCGATGAAACGGAAGATTGGGAGATGCGTGAAGACTGGTATGTTAGTTTCTCCGCATCACTTTTGAATCCTGTCTCGAAGCACTGGCACTTTTTCATCTCATCTAAATTGTTACCTACTATGAGGGTAAACAAGGTTTCGAAAGAATGCGCTATATTGAATTATTGTATTCAAATTGGATTGCCTATTGATGTGGGATCAATAATTGTTAAGTACGCATTGGGTTTAATTGTGCATGGGTCGGTTCGCGGACTAGGACACCCATCTACTTATTTTTGCATTATGCGGTCGGTACCGAGTTTCTTATGAAGCTTGGGAAAAGGTTACGTTACCTTGGAAGCCGCTTGATCCTACGAGATATGTTCCCTACTTTGGACAATAATGAAGACATTACATTCATCTCGATGGAGCTTCACGGAATCATCCTATAGCGAAGGCCTATTTCGGATAAAACGGAGTTACTTATGAAGAAAATTAATGGAATGGAGAAAGAACTACGAATGTAAGAGATTTAATCGACAATATATCCGATTTATTTGATCACATTGATCGGAGGATGAAGGAACACTTCGATCATTCGGACACTTGGAAGCTAGTTTTCTTCATTTGCGAGACGAAGGGTTGGATCACTTGAAGAATGCCGTCGAAATTTCCTTCGGGCCTTTCTATAACTTATTTGTGCATCATCGTCATATCGGAAATATCGGAGAAGATGAAGATTCGACATTGAAGAGTAGTGGTAAAGATTTACATAGTATGTTTGTGTTTATGTTATTTGATTTGATTTAGATTTTTATTATGTGTGGAGTGATGATTTGAATATCTCAAACTTAGTTGAGATATGCGTCATAGTTTTGTATCAGCATTTAGTGTGTCGTGGTTTGGTTTGTGATGCTGATTAGTAGTAAGGATTGAAGTTTGAAGTTTATAGAGTCTAAAAATTATGTTAGTTTGTACATCCCATGGATTTCAATATTAAAGTTAATTTGTTGTGTTGTGTGAATTTGTTTGTGTATAAGTAGCTAATCTTCATATTAAATTAATAAATGATGTGATCGGAAATATAATATAAGACAAATCGAGGACGAAAATGAGTGACGAATTTCGAAATTTAAAATTTTGGAATCTCGCCGACGGCTAGAAAAATCCCGCCGACAGCGAGATCGATCTCGCTGACAGCGAAGAATTTCTCGCCGACAGTGGATTTTTCCCAAGAGTTTTTTGTTCTGAAAAATATTAGCTCGCCGACGGCGAGAAAAATCTCGCTGACAGCGAGGTCGGAAAAAAAAACACTATTCATCATCCCCAACCTCCAATTTTCGCAAAAATCGACCTAGGGCTTGAGAGATCTTGGATTTGAAGCGATTTCATCACTCAAAAACACCGGATTTCATTTTCTCTTGGTAAGAGCTTCACTCCTATGCAAAAATTTTTTATTTTCACCATGTATTTTCACCACATTGCAAATTTTGGGAAAAATCAAAATGTGGAAGAAATATTCGGTGGAAATCCATGGAATTTGATTTAAATTGCTTACAAATGTTGTAGGAAGCCTTCTTAGGATTATTTTTAAGTTTAGTGAAAATTTTTATGATTCTCACAGATCAATCGAATGGCTCCACAACAAAAACGTCGAGTAGAGTTCGACGAAAACCGATTCATCAATGCACGAGCACAAGCAAAATATTTTGAAAATATACAAGGGAGAAAGTGCATTGCGGATCGGGTATTCAAAAATCTGGGAGGAGAAGTAGAGTGAATTATAAAGGAACGAGGCTGGGAAAATTTCTGTTATGTTCAGTATAGAGCAGCTGTAGAAGTGGTGAACTAATTTTATGCCAATTTGATCGCCAGTCGAAGATGCACCGAGTAAAGATACGAGGGTTTTTTGTAGATTTCAATGCTGCAAGAATTAACGCGTTCTATGAAGTTCATGACTCGCACTTTAGCGAGTATGAAACTTTTGGAACGATGGAAGGACCACTGGAGGAGGTCATTAACTTTCTCACTGATGGGACCGGAGTATGGAAAATGAAGCAGCAGGAAAGAGTGAATTTTCCTCTTTCCAAATTAAATGCAGTCTCCAAGGCCTGGCATTACTTTATTTGTTCTACTCTGTTACCCACATATCACCATAGTGAGGTAACACGAGATAGAGCAATTCTGAATTTCTGCATTCAGAATAACAAAAGCATCAACATCGGGAGAGTTATTTATCAGAATATACTGGCCACTCCTCGAAATGAGAGTGGAGCTGGATTGGGCCACCCTGGATTGATTTTTGCACTCTGCCAACTTTCTGGAGTTGAGGCTAGAGATGATGAAGAATAGGTGGAACCTATGAAACCACTTACCGCTACTAACATTAAGAAGTATGAGTCCCATGAAGGATGGAGAGCGGGGAGTAAGAAGTTATTTTACTCAATCGAGTAGAGATATACCCTCTACTAGCTATGGACCTCCCGAGCCTACCACCCCTACCTTAAAAGATCCGATGAATGAATTGACTCTGCATAGGAGGAGTTTTGAGCGGTTGGAGAGACCATGGGGAGAAGGTTTGATCATTTTGATCAAAGGATTGATAATCTGGAGAGGAGACATGATTATGATAGTGAATACCTCCAGAGACATTCGGAATACGAGATTGCATATTATGAAGCTGAACGTCGTTATAGGAGTGGAGATTTAGATGTTGTCTTTCCAGAATGCCCCAGGTACACTCAGTATCACCTCGCTCGGTCTTCTCGAGCAGCTTACGGATCGAGGAGGGGATGATATAGTTTGGGACTTTGATGCTCGAAGATTATGACTTTATGTATTTTATTTGTTTGATGTAAGTTATTTTGAGGATCTGTATATGTTTGTAATATTCAGTACTTTATTTTGAGACATTGGATGTTAGTTAGATTAATCTGCTTGGATTGTTATAGTAGTTAGTTTTTGTTTTTGTGTTAGTTAATTGCATTTGTTTTTATGTTAATTAGGATGTTAGTTTTCTTTAATATGTTTTTTATTTTATTTTGTATTGTTTTAAGTTTTTAAAATTGTTAATCGTTAGTTCAATTGTTTTTAATATGTTAGTAATTCATATGTGTAGTGTAGAGTTATTTTAATTGTTGTGTTTAATACTTATCTTAGATTTTATCCCTGCATTTTCTTTAAATTATTATATATATATGGAGAATACTAATAGTACAGGTTCAATAAAAAATGAAAAAGCCTGCAAAAATTTCAAAGAAAAAAAAAAGAAATTCCTAAACTTCAAAGGTATGATTTATTTACTTTCCTTCTTATTCATTATTTAGAATAGATATAAAAATTTAAGTTTGGGGGGAGAGTAAAATACAAATTTAGTTATTAACTTGTTCTCGATTTCTATTTTCAAATTATTATAAAAATGATTTTTATAGCAAATTTTTCAATTTTATTTAATATGAATTATTTTATTTAATTATTATAAAAGGTTAAATGAAATATTTCTAGTACTTTAACTAATTAAATAGAATAAAATATTTGGTTAAAGGGAATAAGAATATAGTAAACTATTTTTAGTAAGGAAAACTATATTCTAAAATTAAAATTCTTAAGTATTCAAGTGAAAAAGAAAAGATTGAAAATCAATGAAGTAAAAACTATGAAGTATATATAAGCTAAGAAATATTCCTAAGTTTCAAATTTAGGAAGATGAAAATGAAGTTCAAAATTATTAACGGGCTCTCCGGATACGATAATCCTCATTAGAAAAAAAAAGAAAAAAAAGAAAAAAAAGAAAAAGAAAAAAAGAAAAAGAAAAAAGAAAAATGAGGAGAAGCTTGAGAAGATGCCTTATCAAAAATTGGCTTCATTTGATTTAACCTAAAGGGAAAAACTTAGATATTTCCAAACTTATGTTTATGGATTAGAATTTTACCTAATAGTATTTTCTTGAATTTCTTATCACATGAATATTTTAAGTAGTTATTCTTTTAAATATAGTCATTCCTGAAATGAATAGTAAGCTAGAAATCTTAGACCTGATAACTAAATAATTTAAGATTTTTAAGATAATTTAATATTTGTTGGAGAATTTGATATATAGTATTGTGCCAAATAGAAGCATTCCTATTCTTTACCCTTTGATCCAGGCGTAAAGAACATTGGTTAATTTACATAATAGGTCCGGATGTATTGTTAGAAGAATAGGGTTAATCTAGGCTCACACTTCTAGATGTCCAAGGGTGGCTATGGCCGGCCCTACTAGTGATCCTTTCCTAATCTATAAATCAAATTATAAGAATTTAGTCTGTCACTCTAAAAACTTATCAATTCTACGCCCTTTAAATCTTATCTTCCTATTTATTTGCACTTTACCTTGAATAGCTCGCACATGGCCTTCGACTACCCAAGGATTCATGTGACATTTACAAGTTAAGAGTTCTTCTCCTTCGAGGTCTCAAAACTCTTCAACAAGTTTTAACAATTCAAATGGCCAATTTAAAAAGTAAAGTAAGATCGAGTATTAATGTCATCACAATGTTTTGAAAATATTTTGAATTTCAATTCTCCATCGAATCTTTATATTATCTTATCTATCTCTTCATAATTGAAGGAAGAAAGTAAACTAACTACTCGAACACATTGAAAATAAATAGCAAAACATGATAATTAAACTTTGAATCAAATATAAAAATACTTATTGATCGCTGAAAAATTTATTAAGAAATTCATACCTATTTTTGATGAAATTGCACTTTAAAGAGGGTATTTCCTTTATTTTATTGTAGGAATGAAGAATTTAGGTGATAAAAGAAAAAATCATAAAAAGGAGCGAATTTGGAGCAAAATCATGCAATTTAAGCTGAGTCGTCGACGGCGAGATCGAGCCCGCCGACGGCGAGGTTACGAGAAGAAAATTCTGAAGAATTTATAAGCTGTATCAGTCGACAATGAGCTCGAGCCAGTCGACAATGAGCTACAGCAGTTTGAAGATCTTCTAGAAGCCTCGCCGACAGCGAGGTAGTTCGTCAGCCGACGACGAGCTAGTTCAAATGGTGCGGATACATTGAACCCGGACACTTTTGAAGGGATGCTTACACACCTCTTGGTCCTTTGCTCACCTCTATATATAGAAGCCGAAATTAAGTCTTTGGTGTGCGGTCTTTGTGTTTTAAGTCCAATCTTTTGTGTTCTAACGTCTTTAGAGTGCAGTTTTGTGTCTTAGTGTGTCTTAGAGAGTTTTTAAGTAAGTTAGTGAGTTTTTAGTGAGTCGTGTTGTACTAGAAGGAAGAGTCAAAGGAACTGCGAGGAGTCTGTTTGGGGATAAATTAAGATAAGTATTTGTATTTATTGTTTTTAACTTTAAATGAAATCCATGCTTAGTTTAGTTTCCATGCATTACGAGTAGTTTATTTAGTCTTTCTCCTCGTTATGAAATTAAGTGATTTGATGAACTAAAAATAGAAGTATTTTTATATATTAATAAATTGTGATAATTTTTACTTAAAACTTAATTTACTTTTCAAACTGGCCATTTGATTTGTTAAAATATGTTGATTATCAACTATAGTAAAAATTACATCTGATATTCGGGGAATTCAAAAGCCTTGGAAGGAGGGTGCAAATAAATACGGAAATAATATCACTGGGCGTAGAATTGAGCATTTTAGTGTGACAGACTAAAATATTCAATTTGGTCCTATTGTTTGAGAGCTGAAGTGTAGATGTTAGCCCTCGGGTGAGGGGAACGTGGGAGCTCTTAAGTGGCGATCGGTATCCTCCCGACTAGCTCGCAGATTCGGTAATCAAACATAGGATTAGTCGATATTCTTTACACTGGACCAAAGGGTAAAGAATAGGAATGATCCTATTTGTGACAATACCTTAACATTATCTATTTAAATTCATCAATCATTTAAATTTCTAAACAAGGGGAAAGATACTTTTTACGAATAGTTAAGACTTATTTAACGGTTAGTTTTATTTCGCACTTGCAATTCATATTAATTTTCTACTTAGTTAACTTATCTAATTAAAATACTTAGTTTACTTTATTGCACTTAAATTCAGAATTCCAAATTTCCGTATATTATTATTATTATTATTATCATTATTATTATTATTTTAAAATTAGTTGTTATTTAATTTTCTCTTTCCTCGTGGGATCGATAACTGAGGACTCCACTAGAGCCTGTATTACTTGATACGATACGTATACTTGTGTAGCATCCACAACATAAACAATTGCAATTCTATACATATTTTATAGCGGGGTCAAGTTTTTGGCGTCGTTGTAATTAAATTAAAAATATCATAATATAAAATTGTGGGTCACTTATCTCAAATATTTCTTCTACAAATCTTCTGATTCCTACTGACTCCACAGTGTAATGAACTCCAGATGCAGTAACTTGAAAATAAACTCACTAAACTAAACAAAAGTGGCCCTAAATTTCTCTCTTTATTTCTCTCTCTAAGGATGAGAGATCCTAAAGTGGATAAGAGAAAGGGTTACAATGGGAGGGGGCTTGTTTTCTGAAGAAATGGACTCTTATTTATAGGCTTCAAGGGTTGCCTTGAGGCACCTCTTCAAAACATGTCCACATTCAATGAATCTTCTAGAAGGTCGGTCTGGCTCCTAGGCGCCGGAATCTGGCGCCTAGGAGCCAGACACCGCATCCAGTTCTTCGCACCTCTTCACTTTGGCTAGCACCTCTTCGAGTTTAAAACCGTTTTGGAGCGTCAAAATGCAATGTATCACATGTCTTATTATCAAGGAACAACTGTCAGTCTTCTAGAATGTCCAATAACCGCTCACTCCGTCAAAATAACCGATCAAACTTTGTCAAAAACTTGACAGTTTTTGTATCGAGTCTGGCTCTTAGGGGCCAGCTTCTGGCGCCAGGCCATAATTTTTTATACTTTTTGTATTTTGCTTCATTTTTGCTCATTTTTGCTCCTTTTTCCTTTTTAGACCTTTTTACATTACCTACATCCAAAAACACAAAAAATACCTTTCATTAAAGCATAATATCCTTAGAAATTAATAAGAATTAAGACATAAAGAAATAGGTATTTTTTTATAGATCAAAATCCCCCAAACTTAAATGTTACTTATCCTTAAGTAACTCTTTCTACTATATAAAAAATATAACCTTCGGAATAAAAGATAAATATTTAAGATTCCTTATAATTTTTTATTTTATAAAGTCTTTAGTAAATTGTTAACCCAATTTTACTAACTAGGTTTAATTTTAAGAATTTAAAGAATATTTAACTACCAAATCATAAGATTTCAAACTTTCCATCCATTTTGAAAATAATAGAAATCTATTATATTAAGCTTTCATAGATTATTTACTAGAAAAAGCTCTTGAAAAATCTTTTCTAAATAAATATTTATTTATAAAAATTAAGTAAAGTATGTAACTAGTTTTCTTCCAATAAGATAATTCAAGTGAAGCCAATTTTTTATTAGGCATTTCCTCAAGCTTCTCCTCTCTATCTCTTTTTCTTTTCTTCTTTTTTTTATATTTGGAGAGGATTACTATATCTGGATAGCCTGTTAATGGTTTTGAATTTCACTATCCTTAACTTATATTTTCAAAACTTATACATTTCCACTTTAATTATTATAACATAAATAAGAATTCAAAAAGATTTCCAATATTTTCTTTTACAAGTGATAATTTTTTATTACTTAATAATTCAAAAATTCTATTATTTCTACCATGAATAGAAAAATTCTTTATCTTATTCTTCTTTAAGTTAAATAATTCTATTCTTAAAATCAATCAAAGTTAGTAAATTTTTTGTTAATTTCACTAAATTGTTTATAATTTCAAAAATAAAAGTGATCTCAAATAAATTCTTCATTCCTTAAGTTATGTTAAATATTTTTATTTTTATGAAAATATTAGCTCTTTAAGGACAAATAAAATTTAATTTTGAATGGATTTTCCCTTCCCCCAAACTTAAGTTTTGGTATACTATGATAATTTGAAAGTATGAGAGAAAGAAAATCATAAGAATTTTTAATAAGTATGTAAAAACAATCTTAAAAAGAAAAATTAACATCTAATCATGCTTTTATGAATAATTAAGATAAAATTTAAGCATGTATATAAAAAGTAAGCAGGCTAATTTTATGATGATATTAAATTTGAAACAGAATTAAAACAGAGCAAAATAAATTACTAAACATTAAACTAAAACAACATATAAATTAATTCTAACTTCAGTCTCAACACAATAGAATCCTAACACTAATTAGTCAACATACATCAAACACAAAACTAACAAACAATCCAAATAAAACAAACTAACAGAGTAGCACATCATAGAGTTCTATAACTACTAGTCACTAGTTGTAGCCTCATCATCATCATCATCACCAAAGGAAAATTCTACGTCCTTAGGATCAACAAATGGTGTGAATCTTGGAAAAGTAGGGAACTAACGTCATGTTCACCCTTCAGAAATCTAACTAGGGCTTCGTCATACTCAGCATCATAATTACTCTTCCTCTGGGTATAATCAAATAAATGATCTAGTTTTCTATCAATAGTATCAATCCTGCAGTGAGTTTGAAATAACTCCTGCTGCTACTCTAAAAATTGATCATGCATTGATTCCCGAAATCGATGGTGGCTCGGCGAAGTAGAGGGTCTAGAAGTAGAAGGTCTACCTGAAGTATGTGCAGAAGTAGAAGGAGCGGTTAATCTCTTCCCTCGAAGACGATCATAGATACTAACACTCTCCTGCCCAATTGGCTTGGTAGACTTTAACTTCTCCTCAGAAATATTTGCAGTGACTACATTACTAACACATAGTGAGTAGATCAGAGATGGAAATTCTAATCCAACAGAAGTGTTGGACCTCATAGTAGAATCCACAGGATCATAAATAATGCTCCCGACATCAATAGACTTCCTCTCCTGAATGCAGTAGTTTAAGATCGCTCTATCTCTAGTCACTTCACTCAGGTGGTTAGAAGGTAACAATCTTGCAGAAATAAAATAGTATCATGCTTTAGATATACCATCTAATTCGGAGGATTTGAAGTTTACCCTTTTTCCATTCCTGTCTTCCAAGATCCAGTACTGTCAGTCAGATAAGCAATAATCATATCCAAATCTCCCTCAGATGGTGATAATCCAGAATAATAACACTCAATAGTCGGTGGCAGGCCATAAAATATGTTGATTCTTTCTGGACTAAATCCTACTCTGATTCCTCTGACAAAGACTTCATAATCCTCGGCATCAAAAAATTTTGCATAAAATTCTCGAACTATCGGGATAACAGTAACAGCAGTAAAATAATAAAATCGTTGTCAGTTGTGCGCAACAATAGTGTTTTTGATCATTTCTCCAGGATGATAGAAATTTTGTTCAGAAATGAACTTTCTGGACGTCACAAATTCATGGAAGCGAAAATGCGCAGCCGCAGTAGAAAATTTGTTGCTATCAAAGTTATCTCGTGCCTTCTTGCGTTTAAATTTTGGAGCCATCTAAATGTGAAAGAAAACAAGAATAAATTTAGGAATCAAAGATTTAAACTCTTTTTAAGTTTATAAAACTTAAAATAAGTTTAGAAATCTAAAGAAATCACTAAAAATCGAATATTTTTTTCCAAAATTTTCGGTTCTTAGTAAAACTTAAGGAAATCTATGGTGAAAATCGAAAATAAATGGTTTAAAGAGTAGATCTGACCTTGAGACGAAGAAATCGAGTGGTTTCGCGCTCAAATCCTTGATGTTTTGACCTCAAAATGGTCTAGAGGATGTATTTTCGTGAAAATGGGGAAGAAGATGAAGCTTAGGCGTCAAAAATGGCTTTTGGGGGTTATTTAAGTAAATTCTCGGGTACAGGCCGAACTGGCGCTTAGTCGCCAAACTCGCCTTTCACAAAAAAAAAATTTAAAATTTAATTTTCCACCAAAATTCATAAATTCAACTTCCAATTACTCATATCAGAGTAGAGCTTCAATTTCTAACTTCCACAACATTTTTCAAAAATTTATAAAAATTAAATATTAAATCCACCAATCAAACATAAGGTTTCAATCAAACTCACTAATTTCCATTTAAAATCTTCAATATTGACTCAATACATTCCAGATAAGTACTATATTTGATTCAAGTTCCTAATACACACTCAAACATAACAATTTCCAAGCAAAAAACAACACACATTGAACATGAAAGCAAATACACAAACAAACACAATCGATTCTCTAAATCGATACAACGACTCAACAAACCATAATAACTATCTCATTACCAGAATATTCTAATCTTCACAAGGAAAATTGTGTATTCCACTTGGAAAGAACACTAAGGCTCTCGGGAAATCCGTAGCCGTCTTTTCGTCAATCCACTTGTTCTTCGCATACATTTCAACTTGAGCATCTTGATAAGCCGCAAAATGATCAAATTGAAGTTTCATTTGCCATTCTAGATGTTCAACTTGATGAAACATCTCATAAATGTGATCTCCAATGCTTTTAAAATCCGCTTCAAACTTATCCAAACGACTAGAAATTTTCTCTATACTTACAGCGATGAAACCATTGAAGTAGGGTTGAGGATCCCTTGAGACCTTGTCCCTAGCCTCTTCTCCATGATTTCTTCCTTCCATTTCTTCAAAATTTCTCAAATCTGTCAAGAAGAAAGTGTAAGGGACGTAATTTTGATTGCTTGATTGTTAGGGAAGAAGATGGGTTGATTTAAAGGGGAAAATCGTGTGAAAAACTGAAAATTTTTTATTTTTGCACGACCCAGTAACCGTGGCGCTTAGGCGCCAAATCTGGCGCCTAGGCGCCGGACCTATTGATACATAGTTGATTTTGGCGCTTAGGCGCCGAATTCTGGCGCCTAGGCGCCGGAACTATGTTCAACTCTGTTTCGCCTAATCATCAAATTTTCAAAATTTCTTTCTCCAAGATAGGTAAATTATACTGGTAAGAGTAATTTAGACTCGATAACTCACATTGTAAATCATCATAATGAAGGTTAACTTGATCTCCTTTTTACTTATATTCTAAATAGAGTGATCCTATTTTTAAATCTTACATACTTCAAAATAATTTTTAGCCTAAGTCAACAAAGACTTATGAGCATCAAATTTTTCTAAATTAATATAAAATTAATCAAGATCGAGGCATAACCTTACATTAAAACAAAAAAAACACTCACAAACAAAGATAATTATGGGTTGCCTCCCACAAAGCGCTTGGTTTAACATCGTCAGCCCGACTTAAGTAAATCTTTAATCAGGTTGACTCAATTCATAAGCCTCTTTATAAATCTTTTTAAAATCTCCCAAATAAGGCTTCAATCTTACTCCATTTACTTTAAAATTTTTTCCTGTTTTGGGATCTTTAATATCCACAGCTCCATAATGGTATACTTTCTCAACTAAATAGGGTCCAATCCATTTAGATCTTAATTTTCCAGGAAAAAATCTTAAATGAGAATTAAATAATAATACTTTTTGTCCAGGCTTAAAAATTTTCCTGAAATCTTCTTATCATGCAACATCTTCATTTTCTCTTTATAAATTCTCTCATTTTCATACGATTCATTTCTAATTTCTTCCATCTCATTTAGTTGCAATAATCGTTTTTCTCCTGCTTTATTCAAATTAAAATTAAACACCTTTATCGCCCAATAAGCTTTATGTTCAAGTTCTACAGGTAAGTGACAATGTTTACCATAAATTAACCGATAAGGTGACATTCCGATTAGTGTCTTATAAGTTGTTCTATAAGCCCATAATGCAGAATCAAGTCTATCAACCCAATCAGTTCTTATAGGATTAACAGTCTTTTCTAAAATTCTTTAAATTTCTCTCTTAGATACTTCAGTCATTCCACTAGTTTGAGGGTGATAAGCAGTTGCAATTCTATGTTTGATTCCAAATTTTTGTAGTAATGATTGAATTCTTATATTCCTGAAATGACTTCCACCATCCGTGATAATTACCTTAGGCATTCCAAATCTTGAAAATATCATTTTCTTTAAAAATTTTGAAATACTTTTGGAATCACAGTTGGGTAAAACAACAGCTTCAATCCACTTTGAAACATAATCAACTGCTAATAAAATATAAATTTTTTCAGATGATGGAACAAATGGTCCCATAAAGTCTAAACCCAATATATCAAAAATTTCAACTTCCAATATATAGTTTAAAGGCATTTCATCTTTCCTAGATATATTTCCCATCCTTTGACATCGATCACATGTTTTCACATAATGTCTCACATCATTAAATAAGGTAGGCCAATAAAATCCAGAATTTAAAATTTTAAATGCAGTTTTATCTATGCCAAAGTGTCCTCCAAAATCAGAATCATGACATTTTTGAATAATAGCAAAAGTTTCCTCATAAGGTACACATCTTTGAATCATAGAATCTTTACCAATTTTAAATAAATGATGTTCTTCCCAAATATAAGATTTAGCATCATATTTAAATTTCTTAATAAATTTGTTATCCAAGTCATAAGGCAAAATATTGCTAACTAAATAATTAACAATATCAGCATACCAAGGTGTTTTGCATCTTTGAATAACATATAAAGATTGATCAGGGAATTTCTCATTTATATTTTCTTCCGAATTAATATCTTTTTTAATTCTAGACAAATGATCAACAATTTGGTTTTCAGTTCATTTTCTATCTACTATTTTAAAATCAAATTCTTGTAGAAGTAAAACCCATCTTATAAGTCTAGGTTTAGAATCCTTCTTATATAATAGATATTTAATAGCAGAATGATCAGTATGAACTATGCATTTAGTACCAAGAAGATAAGGTCTATCAAAGGCATATACTATAGCTAGAAGCTCTTTCTCAGTGGTAGTGTAATTTCTTTGTGTTTTAGTGAGAGTTTTACTAGCATAATATACAACTTTGAAAAATTTCTCATATTTTTGTCCTAATACAGCTCCAATTGCAAAATCACTTGCATCACACATTAATTCAAAAGATTTATTCCAGTCAGGCGCAACAATGATAGGTGTAGTTATTAATTTTTCTTTTAGAATATTAAAAGCATTAATAAATTCTATATTAAATTCAAATTTTGCATCTTTTTCTAATAAGTGACAAAGAGGTTTAGCAATTTTAGAAAAATCCTTTATATATCTTCTATAAAATCCAGCATGACCTAGAAAACTTCTCACATCAGTAACAGTAGTAGGTGGTTGCAATTCAGCAATAATTTTTACTTTTGCTTGATCTACTTCCATCCCTTTTTGTGATACTTTGTGACCAAGTACAATGCCTTTTGTGACCATGAATTGACATTTTTCCCAGTTAAGAACTAAATTTGTTTCTTCGAATCTTTTCAGAACTTTGGTTATGTTTTCCAAACAATTCAAAAGATGTTCCAATGACTGAAAAATCGTCCATGAATATTTCAATTCCTTTGTCAATTAAATCATAAAATATTGACATCATACATCTTTGAAAAGTTGTAGGTGCATTACATAAACCAGAAGGCATTCTTCTAAAAGCAAATGTTACATAAGGACTTGTAAATGTTGTCTTTTCTTGGTCCTCAGGAGCAATAAGTAATTGATGATAAACAGAATATCCATACAGAAAACGAAATATGAGTGTCCAAGTTAATTTATCGAGCATTTGATCCAAGAAAGGTAAAGGAAAATGATCCTTTCTAGTGGCTTTATTTAGTTTCCTATAGTCAATACAAATTCGACATCCAGTAACTTGTCTTGTAGGAATAAGTTCATTTTTATCATTAACAATGATAGTTACACCTCCTTTCTTCAGAACACAATGAATAGGACTTACCCATTTACTATCTGAAATAAGATAAATAATACCAGCATCTAACCACTTAATAATTTATTTTTTAACAACCTCTTTCATGATAGGATTTAATCTTCTTTGCGATTCTATAGTAGGTTTAAAAATTTCTTCCATTAAGATTCTATGCATGTAAATGGAAGGGCTTATTCCTCTTATATCAGCAATAGTCCAACCAAAAGCTTTCTTATAATTCTTTAACACACCTAGTAATTTTTCTTCTTGATCTTTACTCAGTTTAGAAGAAATAATAATAGGTAAAGTTAACGAATTTCCAAGAAACGCATATTTTAAATGAGAAGGTAACATTTTTAATTCCAGTTCAGGTGCTTTTTTAATTGTGGGTAAAAGTATATCATTTTGAGTTATGTCTAAAGTTTCTCAATTATCTTTAATAAAATGAGTCTCTTCTTCTTGTACTACTCCATCTTCATCAGTTAAAAATTCAAATTTTTCTTCAGAAATGACTTTACATTTTTCTTGATAATGTTTTTCAATTAAATAATCAATTATATCCATTCGATAACATTTCTTTTTATCAGGGTACTTCATTGATTTAAGAACATTGAATTAATTTCTTGATCATTAACTCTCATGGTTAATTCTCCTTTTGCACATCAATCATAGCTCGTCCCGTAGCTAGAAAAGGTCTTCCTAAAATAATAGGTATCTCTTTATCTTCTTCCATATAAAGTACTATGAAATCTACAGGGAAGATAAATTTATCCACTTTAACAAGGACATCCTCTATAACTCCTTTAGGATAAGTGATAGATCTATCAACTAATCGAAGGGTTACAGTGGTGGGAGTAATATCTCCTAAATCCAATCTTCGAAAGATAGAAAATGGCATGAGATTAATACTTGCTCCTAAATCACATAAAGCTTTTCAGCAAAATTTTTCTCCAATAGCACAGGGTATAGTGAAACCTTCAGGATCCTTAAGCTTTTTAGGTAATTTCTTTTAAATTATTGCACTGCATTCTTCACTTAATGCAACAGTTTCAAAAGCTTCAAATTTTCATTTTTTGCTTAAAATATCCTTCATAAATTTTGCATAAGTTGGCATTTGTTCCAAAGCTTCAGCAAAAGGTATGTTAATAGTAAGTTTCTTAAAAATTTCAAAGAACTTAGAAAATTGATGATCTAATTTCTGCTGTTTAAGTCTTTGAGGAAAATGTGGTGGTGGTTTTTCAACTTCCACACTAACAGGTATAACAGTCTGATCTTGACTAGGAGAGAGAGTTTCTTTAGGTTTCTCAATCTCTTCAACCTCAATCTCTTTTTTAATTTCATTCTGCAATTTTTCTTTTAATTCCTTTCCACTTCTAAGTTGCACAGCTTTAACTTGTTCATATTCTTTTCCAGTTTCCTTTGGATTGATTTCAACATTACTAGGAAGTGTTCCTATAGGTCTGTTATTAATTAAAGTAGCAATTTGCCTCCATTTGATTTTTAATATTACGAATAACAGTATTTTGATTTTGTAATTGATTATTCATTTGCATAATTAATTCTTCTATTGATAACTTTTTCTGTTGATTATTAAATCCAGGAGGTTTATAATTTAAATTAACTTGATTATTCCAATTTTCAGTGGGATGAGATTGATTGTTACCCCATTGTTGTTGTGAATTATTCCAGTTAAAATTAGGATGATTATTCCACCCAGGATTATAATAATTTGAATAAGGATTATTTTTACTTGCAATGGCTTGTAAAGTTTCAATAGTTTGAGAATCTTCAATATTAGCAAAGTTATTATGCGAAATATTAATTGTAAAATTATCTAATTTCTTAGACATTGCCGCAACTTGTGAAGCTAAGATAGAAAAGGCTTCATTATCGTGAATACTGGCCATCTTTTTAGGATTAATCCTTTCGGAAGGCCATTGAAAATTGTTATTAGCCATTTCTTCAATTAAAGTGTAAGCTTCTTCAAATGATTTAGACATTAAAGAACCTCCAAGATGACAGCATCAATAATTGATTTTAAAAATCCAATTAATCCATTATAAAATGTTTGAATAATCAACCAATTAGGTAAAGCATGATGAGGACATTTTCTTAATAGTTCTTTAAATCTTTCCGAAGTTTCATATATTGTCTCCTTATCAAATTGACTAAACGAAGTAATATCATTTCTTAATTTAGCAGTTTTAGAAGGAGGAAAATATTTAGCAAGGAATTTTTGTGTCATTTCAGACCATGTTTTAATAGAACCAGTCGCTAATGAGTTTAACCACATCTTTGCTTTATCTCTTAAAGAAAAAGGAAAGAGTCTAAGTCTAATAACATCATCAGAAACATTGTTATATTTAAAGGCAGCACAAAGTTCTAAAAAACTAACAAGATGTAAATTTGGATCCTCATTTGGTGATCTACTAAATTGATTGTTTTGCACCATTTGAATAATAGAAGGTTTAAGTTCAAAAGAATTAGCATCTGCAGTGGGTATTTGAATACTACTATGAAGTTCATCAACTATAGGGTTAGCATAATCCCTTAATGGTTTATAAACATTTTGATCATTAAGTTCAATTGGATTTTGTAAAGTAGCCATTTCTTGAAATTTTTGAATTTGTTTTCCCTTTTAAATTTTTCTAATTGTTCTTTCTAATTCAGAATCTAAAGGTATTAATTCTTCAGAACCTAATCTTCGCATAAAGTAAGGAATAAAATATATATCTTTTTCTTTTTTTAAGAAAATTTATACTATTCTATTTCTTTCTTTCCCCGACAACGGCGCCAGAAACTTGACCCGACCGCAAATAACGCAGTAATGTTTGCTTCCAAAAGATAGCCAAAAACTTTGACTCAATTTATAAATAGCGGCTAGTGTATAAAATTAATATTATGTAAATTTAGAAAATATTTTTACACACTAGGGGTACTACGCAAGTATACATATCGTTTCAAGTAATATAGAGTTTTGAAACAAAGACCCCAGTATCGATCCCACGGGGAAGAATAATAGTGATAAATTTTCTATATAAAAAAAATAATTTTATTTTATCTTTTAAAAATTACTATTAATTTACTAGATGCAAAATAAAGAAAACAATAATAAGAAAATAATTTTATGAAATCTATATAAAATAAACAAATTTCTTTCCTTCAATTAATCTAAGATTTTTAAGATAATTTAATATTCATTGGAGAATTTGATATATAGTATTGTGCCAAATAGAAGCATTCATATTCTTTACCCTTTGGATCCGTGCTCAAAGAACATCGAGCAATTTACGAATAGGTCCGGATGTATTGTTAGAAGAATGGGTTAATCTAGGCTCACACTTCTAGGATGTCCAAGGGTGGCTATGGTCGGCCCTACTAGTGACCCTTTCCTAATCTATAAATCAAATTATAAGAATTTAGTCTCGTCACTCTAAAAACTTATCAATTCTACGCCTTTAAATCTTATCTTCCTATTTATTTTGCACTTCACCTTGAATAGCCCGCACATGGCCTTCGACTACCCAAGGATTCATGTGACATTTACAAGTTAAGAGTTCTTCTCCTTCAAGGTCTCAAAACTCTTCAACAAGTTTTAACAATTCAAATGGCCAATTTAAAAAGTAAAGTAAGATCATGTATTAATGTCATCACAATGTTTTGAAAATATTTTGAATTTCAATTCTCCATCGAATCTTTATATTATCTTATCTATCTCTTCATAATCGAAGGAAGAAAGTAAACTAACTACTCGTAACACATTGAAAATAAATAGCAAAAAATGATAATTAAACTTTGAATCAAATATAAAAATACTTATCTCAAATATTTCTTCTACAGATCTTCTGATTCCTACTGACTCCACAGTGTAATGAACTCCAGATGCAATAACTTGAAAATAAACTCACTAAAATAAACAAAAGTGGCCCTAAATTTTTCTCTTTAGTTCTCTCTCTAAGGATGAGAGAACCTAAAGTGGATAAGAGAAAGGGTTACAATGGGAAGGGGGCACGTTTTCTTAAGAAATGGAATCCTATTTATAGGCTTCAAGGGTTGCCTTGAAGCACCTCTTTAAAACATGTCCACATTCAATGAATCTTCTAGAAGGTCGGTCGGGCGCCTAGGCGCCGGAATCTGGCGCCTAGGAGCCGGACACCGCGTCCAGTTCTTCGCTCCTCTTCACTTTGGCTCGCACCTCTTCGAGTTTAAAACCGTTTTGGAGCGTCCAAATGCAATGTATCACATGTCCTATTATCAAGGAAAAACTGCCAGACTTCTAGAATGTCCAATAAAGGCTCACTCCGTCAAAATAATTGATCAAACGTTGTAAAAAACTTGACAGTTTTTGTATCGAGTCTGGCGCTTAGGCGCCAGCTTCTGGCGCCTATGCGCGAGGCCATAATTTTTTATACTTTTTGTATTTTTCTCCATTTTTGCTCCTTTTTCCTTTTTAGACCTTTTTACATTACCTACATCCAATAACACAAAAAAATACCTTTCAGTAAAGCATAATATCCTTAGAAATTAATAAGAATTAAGACATAAAGAAATAAGTATTTTTTTATAGATCAGTTGGGCCGACCATAGCCACCCTTGGACATCTAATAGTGTGAACCTAGATTAACCCATTCTACTAATAAAACATACTGAACTGATCTATAGATTAGTCAATGTTCTTTATGCCTGGACCAAAGGGTAAAGAATGAGAATGCTTCTATTTGACACAATATCATAATCTAAATTCTCCACAAATGATAATTATTCTAAAAATCTTGGATTAGTTGAAAAGGAGAAAGTTCTTTTATTTATACCTTCAATAATATTTATTTTAGTGTTGCTTACTTACATCTAGTATAAAATTCATTAAATCTAAAATCAAATCTTTAAAAAGAAATAAAAATAATAATTACTTTTAATTTAAAAAAATCTAAAAATATTACTTAATATTCTAAAAATCTTCCCTGTGGGATCGATAACCAGGACTCCACTAGAGCAATGTATTACTTGATACGATACGTATACTTGCGTTTGAAATTGTGACTTTTACAAATTATAAAAATCTAAATATAAATTCATAAATTCTTTCATAAGTAAAATCACATCAAGTTTTTGGCGCCGCTATCAGTGATTAAATCTTCTAGCCGTGGTATCAAATTCTTACATTTGAAAGTATATATAAAGCCCCGTTAGGCTAAGTCACGCATCAGAAGTATCGAAAATGTGTTGTGCCAAATAAGAGCAATTTTATTCTTTACCGAAGTTATAAAGAACATATGTTAATTTAAGGCTTTAATAATCTTGAAGATGGGCTAGGCAGGAAAGATACTATCTCTCACTCTAGAGTTTCCTCTTTTCCCTCCACCTAGGGCTAACATCATGTATCAAGACATAAAACAATAAATCAAATTAAGGACTTTAGCCTGCACTGTAAAGTCCTCTAATTATATACCCATCAAAGTATATATACCTATTTATTTGCACTCAACCGTATGTACTACATTCTCACCCATATAATCTCATGTGATTCTTACCAATTGTTGATTGAGACAATACCATATCGATTCTTACAGGTTTTCACAACATATATTAACATTTTAATTAGCCAAATCAAGAAGTAAATGAAATGCAATGTTTTAAATCATCACAACTTCTTCCAGCCTTGATTTCCTATACTTCACACAACATCCTTCCATTTCTTAATCACTTCATCATTTTAAAAAAAATGATAAAGAAAACTACTCAAAATTCATGGAGAAAATACAATCACAACTTGGTTTAAAAATAGAAATCATAGTGAAAACACAAGAAGTCTTAATTAAAAACTAAATGTAGTTACAAAGATAAAGACTTATATGAAAGTCCTTTCCGCCAAACTCTTGAAGTTCCTTTGAAAACTTTGTTTTTCCTGACAATATTCCTTAGAGGGTGGCGCCCAATTCTAAGGACTCTAATTCTCTCTTCTAATCCTAATACAAATTGTATATCAAAGTAAGTAGAAATGGTAAAGTGGAGTGGTGTGTTACTAAAAGAACTCTCCTACACAATAAACATAAACCACACCCCCTCCAATAACAACCATTTTCTGATCTTTAAGTCTTCTTTTTATAATTTTCCAATAGGTGCCTTTGTGTCTCTTCAAATTATGTCCAGATTCAATGAATTTTCTAAGAGATGCATCCATTCAAGAGTAATTTACATTAATTTTGGCGCCAATAGGAAGTTACCCACGTTTGTACCAAGATATGCCTCAAATACCCCTTCAAAATTCCACCAAAAATTAATTAACTTCTCTAAAGTAACTGCCGCGCGTAAGGGCGAGGTCTCGCCACTTAGCCGAAAGACTTCTGGCGTGTAAGCTCCAAGTTTGGGCGCTTAGCCGCTAGGCGCTGGCGTAAGCGCCATCTGGGCGCTTAGCCGCCACAGATCAATTTTGCACATTTCTTCATTTTTCCTCCAAATTTGATCCTTTTTTCTCCTTTCATCACATTCATCTATTTAATCATACTTGCAAGAAAAATACACAAAATACCTTCCATTAAAGTGCAATATCATTAAAAATAGGTATAAAAATGTGTATAAAATACTATATATTTTAGGTGTATCAAGGATAACCCACCTCACTCCCCATCAATGGAAGAGAAGCCTTACTCAAATCCTTCTCCTCACCATAATTGAGCTCATGATGACTTAGCCATGGAAGTGAAGAACAAAGAAGCTTATGTGTCATTCCATTTCAAGTTCATTGAATGACTTGCAAGCTCATGTTTGGAAGGCCAATCCAGCTAATTCTAAGAGCCTTATCCGCCTCATAAACCATCTAATGGGGAAAGAACAAACAAGGGTAATACAATATCTCCATTTTTAAGCACATAATAGAAAACATGGGGAAGTTCACCCATGGATATCTCCAGCCAGGAAACTTATCCTCATGCCATCATGAGGTTGTTACCATCTTCCCCAAGTAAACCCAAGCCCAGTCACGGCCATTCATAGCTATATATAGGGCTAACCCGAGAGCTCCCATAGAGAGGAGAGACCTACCCACAGTCCATAATTCCCAAAGCCCTATACAAAACTTGCTCCCAATACTCTAAGGAGTTGATTCTCCATATTTTCAGCTCTTGAAACCCATTGAACTACTCTAATTTCATGCCCTAAAAATAGGATAATTTTTCAGGTTGACATAAAACCTCTCCAAACTTTAATTAAACTATCCCTACACCATCCCTAAGTTGTACGAAGAAGTTTCAAATTGAAATTGGACCTACTCGTGAGCCCTAACCCATTCCAAGATCAAATCGTGAGCCCATTTTAGTGAAGTCATACCTCCACCTGATTTCACTTCAAATTGAGCACACTAGCAGCTTTACAAGGACCCGGTGATTGTTTTGTTAAGCTTGATAGAGTCTACATCTCATCAAGGCCAGGTATGACCATTTTAACCTAATTTTTGCTTGGGCTTGGAACTTTATGAAGAAGATCATTTAAAAAAACCATATAACCGTATGGATGTGATCTCCTTGCTTCAATGAATCTTTAGAAACAAATATCATCAAAATTCATTAAGAAATGATAATGATCTTAGGGTTTTAAAATGAATGGCTCATGAGATACACCAGGTTGGGGGAGACGATCGAATGTTGTCCATTTCTGTGTATTGGAAATGGACGAATATGATCCAGTTGAATGACAAATCCGTCCATATGAAACAACCAGAACTGTAGGCCACGCAAGCTGCCGCATGTAAATCCCACCAATCAGACAGTATCACGTCGACATTCGACATCTACGAGGTTGCGCTGGGGCCAAGTCAGATAAGTAGGAAATTAGGAATTTAATAATTTCAGAAAATACAAGAAACCTTTAAAAATTCATATCTTGACAAACAAAAATTAAAAAAATATGATAAAAATACTCATGAATTTAGAAGAACAAGGAGAAAATTATAAAAACAAAAATTGGAATTAATGAATTATATTTAATTTTAATTAAATAATTACACGTTGGATTAATTTAATTATTAAAAATTATTATAAATCTAAAAATTTTGAAATTTTCACAGATTGATCCTTTCATCCTTAGAGATATTATGTGATTATTCTAAGTCTAGGGGAAGTCTCTATCATGAGATATACAATTTTCAACCTTGCTTTGTAATTATTTTAAAAATAATAACAATAATTAGAAAATTAGAAGATAAAATTTGAAAATGATTAGAAACCTTAGGGTGATGAATTTGAACCCCAAAATGACATTTTCCAATCCTTTAAAGATTTGAAATGACATTTTAAGGTTTTTAGGGTAAAATTTGTAAAATTTAAAAAATTATAAATAAAAACCTAAAAATTCTATCTTTTATTTAAAAAAAGGAAATTAGGATTAACTAAATCCTAATATCTAAGTTTAAATCACTTTAAACTTAAGATGAATCCCTACGTTTTAGTTAGGCTAGGTTTAAATATAACTTAAACCTTTAAAACCCCTAATTAAGCTTAATCACCTTAAACCGTAATAACATTAGATTTAAATCAAATTAAAACATAATTAGACCTAACCATAATTAAGTCTAATTAATCCAATAAACCATACCTAAATTATGTTCAATTAACCTTAAACTATAATTTGACCAACCCTAATTAGGTCTAATTAATTTAATTAAACCTTACCTAAATTATTTTTAATTAATCCTAAAATATAATTTGGACTAATCCTAATTGGGTCTAATTAATCTAATTAAACCTTACCTAAATTAGGTTTAATTAATCCTAAATTATAATCAGGCCTAACCCTAATTAGGATTAGTTAATATAATTAAACCTTACCTAAATTAGATTTAATTAATCCTAAACCATAATTAGGCCTAACCCTAATTAGGTCTAATTAATCCAATTAAACATTACCTAAATTAGGTTTAATTAATCCTAAACTATAATTAGAGATAACCCTAATTTTGTCTAATTAATCTTATAACCTTACCAGAATCTAGTTTAATTAACCTTAATCTATCATTAGTCCAAACCCTAATAAGGTCTAACTAATCTGATTAAACCTTACCTAAATTAGGTTTAATTAATCCTAAACTATATTAAGGCCTAACACTAATTAGGTCTAATTAATCTAATTAAACCTTACATAAATTATGTTTAATTAATCCTAAACAATAATTAGGTCTAATTAATCTAATTAAAACTTACTTAAATTACATTTAATTAATCCTAAACCATAATTAGGTTTAATTAATCCAATTAAACCTTACCTAAATTATGTTTAATTAATCATAAACTATAATTAGACCTAACCTTAATTAGGTTTAATTAATCTTATTAAATCTTACCTAAATCAGGTTTAATTAACCTTAAACTATAATTAGACCTAATCCTAATCAGGTCTAATTAATCTGATTAAACCTTACCTAAACTAGGTTTAATTAATCATATACTATAATTAGACCTAAACCTAATTTTGTCTAATTAATCTAATTAAACATTACCTAAATTTAATTTAATTAACCTTAAACCATAATTAAGTATAACCCTAATTAGACCAAATTAAATCAATTAAGCCTTACCTACATTAGGCTTAGACTTTACTTAAGTTCAACCTAAGTTAAAACTAAAATACTTATTAAACCTTACAAAACCCACCAACATATACCTTAGGATTAACCTACACTGAACTTAAGTCGACATATACCTTAGGTTCAATGTACATTGAGCCTAAGTAAAAATATACCTTAGGTTCAACCTGCATTGAACCTAAGTTAACATATACCTTAAGTTCAACTTATATTGAATCTAAGTTAACATATACCTTGAACTTAAGTCAACTTACTGATGTGACTTTTATATGTAAGAATTTATGACCTTAGATTTATATATTTATAATGATTTTGTAAAGTCACAATTTCAAACGCAAGTATACATATTGTATCAAGTAATACATGGCTCTAATGGAGTCCCGTTTTTCGATCTCACAGGGAAGTAAGATAAGAGGTTCTTAGTCAAATTCTAGTTTACAATTATTAGTCTTTAGATTGGAAGGTCGATATAAGTGGTTTTTCTAATAAGTACTCCTAAAGGTAGATGATTATATGTAAGAATAATAACTACTCCTAAATGCAAATATTAAATGTAAAGATAGTAACTATAACTAATTGCAAATAATAATTCTAAATATAACCCTTTTTGGATGAATTGGCTTGGAGAATTTTGAGATACTAAAAACTACTATTCTTAAGTAATTAAATGGATAATGTGTAGGAATGAGATGCATTAAATATTGTATGTGCCAAATAGGAGCAATCTTATTCTTTACCCTTTGGTCTTGGCATAAAGAACATTGACTAATCCTATGCTTGTTTACTGAATTCGTGGCTAGGCTGGGAGGATACCGGCTCTCACTTCAGAGCTCCCACTTTCCCCTCGCCTGAGGGCTAACATCTCCGCTTCAGTACTCAAACAATAAGACCGAATTGGGGATTTTAGTCTGTCACTCTAAAATCTCCACTTCTACGTTCAATAATTATATTTCCCTATTTATTTGCATTCAATCCCCATGAACTTCACCACCCATGAAATTTGAATGTGGTTCGTACTTAGTTGTAGAAAGCATAACCCCTCGGATCGTATGTTTTCACAACAAATTTTAACATTACAACAGGCCTTAATTACAATGTAAATGAAGTGCAAGTAAAAACCATCATATTTATATATAAAACTTCTTCTAGCATGTATCTCAACATCCTACACATGAATTCTAGTCATTACAAAAGAAAAGTAAAATGAAAACAATGACATAATCTTCTTGTGCCACTATTTCCAAATAAGAAGAAAGAGTAAGAGAAAGACATCGCAAAACACGAAGAAAACACAACAGAAAACTTCATTTCAAAGCAAATCCACAAAATAAGTGTTTGCAAAATCATAATATAATGAAGAACACAATACTTAGCTTTTTCCCCTTGAAAAAAATATGAAAATCTCTCGCACAAAGTCTCCTGCCGATCCATGCATACTAGAATATTCACTTACAAATTCTCTCAAAATCCCCTCACCAATCTCTCCAAAAAGGTAGAAATCTACGTTTCTACTCCTATTCTAAGATCTCTCAACATTCTCTAAGTTTTCCCTAACTTCTCTTCTTTATTTTTGGCTTAAAATTCGGTTTAAATTAGAGTAGTGACTAATTTCCCAAGAGGTGCATGAAGAAACCCTCCAAAAAGCCTCCAGATTCAATGTATTTGGCCAAAAACCACCCAATATCGCATCCAAGCCGTCTTAGGCACTGCCAGCGCTGAATAGGGCGCTACTGGCGCCCTATTTTTTGTGGTCTCGGGCTTCTGGTGTCCCCGGCGCCCATCCTGCGCAACTTCACCATTTTGCTCTGTTTGGCTCTGTTACAGCTCTGATTCGCCCCATTTCAGTTGTGTTGCGTTCCTAACAGATAGCCCTACAAAATAAGAATAAAAACAATCTTTCTTTAAAATGTAATCTCATTCAAAAATATGCAAGAAGTGTAAAAGAGATTAAACATAGAAAGACTTATTGCTCGTTTTTGCTCCAAATTGCACCGTTTTTGCTTCTTTTTGCTCCAATCACATTTCTTATACATAAAACTAAAAAACATACAAAATATCATTCTTTTAAAGTGTAATATCACCAAAAATGAGTAAAATCATATAACAAAAAGCGTATATATTTTTGGTGCATCACTTATCCTTTAGGTTCAATCTATATTGAATCTAAGTCAACCTATAGATCAACCTAAATTAAACCTAAATCAATCTAAATCTTAGGTTCAACTTAAATTGAACCTAAATTAACCTATAGGTTCAATCCAAATTAAACTTAAATCAACTCAAATCTTAGGTTCAATCCAAATTGAACCTAAATCAGCTTAAATCTTAGATTCAGTCTAAGACAACCAAAATCTTAGGTTTAACTCAAATTGAATCTAAGTCAAACTAAATTAACTTAAACTTTAGATTCAATTTAAATTGGACTTAAAATAGAGTAACCTTTAGATCAATTAAACTTAAAACTTCATCAACTACTTTAGGCTCAACTTAAATTGTGCCTAAATTTTAGATTCTATACATATTGAATCTAATAATATCAAATATAAGGTTCTCCCAACATTGAACCACAATTATCTTATACTTTAGATTCTACTTAAATTGAATCTAAATGACATCAAACCTGAGGTACTATCAAACTTGAACCTAAACCATCCTATACTTTAGGTTCTACTTAAATTGAACCTAAATTTTAGATTCTACACAGATTGGATCTAAGTAACATTATAAATAAACTTAAAGTTTAGATTCTACTTAATTTGAATCTAAATAACATGAAACATGAGATTCTATCAACATTGAATCTGAATCATCTTATATATTAGGTTATACCTAAATTAAGCATATGGTACCTCATATCTTAGATTCTACCAAAATTGAATCTAAGTAATGTCAAAATTTAGGTTTTACCCAAATCACTTTAAACCTTAGGTTCAACCCAAACTGAACCTAAGTGATATCATACCTTAGGTTCTAACAAGATTGAATCCAAGCAAAGTCAAATCTTAAGTTCTACCTATATCACCTTATGTCTTGGGTTTTACTTAAAATTCATACCTTAGGTTCTACCTAAATTGAACCTAAAATTTCACATTTGACATACCAATTCATGACAAAAATACAAATAAACTTCACTTTAAATGACATTTAGACTTAAGCTTAAACCCAAAAATGTAACTAGATTTGAGAAGATATTTTGGAGAAAGTAACCCATAGTTGTTAACAAAATATCTTCCAGTCATTTGTGACTAATAACTTAATGGTCCAAAATGACGAAATCATAAGGACCTTAATCATTTCAAACAAAACAAAAATAACTAACAAAAATTAAAAAATTTAATCGATTAATAAATAAAAAACAACGTAAAATTTTCAACCTTTAAAATCCAAAAAAGATATTAAAACTTTCACGAAACCTTAATCAACAAAGATCACCGCGCACAACTTAAAACACAGTATGTTTTGATCTTCGAAGATCTCTAGGACGATGCAATCAGTGATTGTTGACAAGAGTCTTCTGGTCCTAGTTTAAACACCTTTTAGACTAAGTAGATCGAGGCATCCAACAGCTCTGGGACGACGAAGCCATGAACATATTGACCTGGTTGTCAAAAAACTAAAATTTAACCAAATAAATCAACAATTTTAAAAATAAAATCGACATTATTTCTTTTATAAATCTAACACTGTTTTTCTTGCAGGTTGAAGATAAGTTCTATTTTTTATTTACTTTGCATGTTATTAGAATGTGCTAACTCTGTTTTGCAGAGCGGCATTCTGAACATGGGACAACAAACTTTAAAACAAAACCAAAATCACAACAAAATAACAACTAAAAAATAAAACAACAACATCAAAATAAAATAAAATCAATACCAAACAATGAAAGCATGGAAAACAAAACCAAAACAAAATAAACCAAAATGATAACAAAATAAAACAAAACAAGGACATCAAAACAAAACCAAAACAATAAAAAAACAAAACAAAATGAAAAAAATAAACAAAAACTTTAGGGTAGTATGTGACACTTAGAAACATATTACCTTTAGAATCAAACATTAATTTTTCCTTCCTTGATCTTAAATTTTCTTAGAGAATGAATTTTAACTTTAATTAAGAGTTGTTTTAGGCAATCTTAACTGTCTAAGATGTAATTAACTATATGAGTCTATTTCTATTGGAGAATAGAAGACTCATAATAGGTATCATACCTAAAATCTCTGTTTGTTAAATTTTCTATGTGGTCGTCATTATACGGGGATCTCTAGAATTAGACATTCTAGAGTTTTCTCTGTAATGTTCACCATAATCCAGACATTTCCTTTTTCTACTGTTTTTCTATTTTCATCAGCCATTTTATTTCTTCTCCAAACTTCTTAATATCTAAGGATCCTCTACATGATCCAAAAGAATAAGATTACTTGAAGATTAGGACAATGTAATAAATAAACATAGTGGCGACTCCTCAACCTCAACATCGACATCTACAAACATCCAACATCCATAACGACACACGAGAGAATTGGTGGCGCCGACAGTGACGAGCCTCCCGGGTGCCATCAAATATCTAATAGAATATTATTTTTCTAGCTAAAGGATAAACTCCCATTATGCAGATCAACGAGCTAGAGTTAAAAATGTAAGAATTAAAAAATCCACAACTTTATTGGGAATTAGGGGAACACAACTATTTTTATTTTCAAGATAATGAATGCAATTGAAATCTCTCATAATGAGCTTAATCTAATATTAGTAGCTAGCATAGAAAGGGAATTTCACAACTTCTTTTGTGGCACAGTTATTAGCATATCTAAACACAACTAATAAAATTTGATGATAATAAAAAATTTCGATAGTCCATGTATAAATTAAGCAATATTCTTATTTGTAGAGAAAGAGACATACAAAATTTCCCTTAATTCAAATTTGGCCATTCATAGAGCAATGAAAGTTGCTTAATTATTGTTCATTTGGGAAAATGGAGAAACATTTAAGGGAGAACGAGTCAGAAATAAGTGAAGTATTGAGTTTATTTTCAAGTAGACATAGAAGATCAAGTTTTTGATATTGACTAGATTCATAAAATCAGTGAAACACATCACTGTTGAGAGGTGTCTATTTGGTTGGTGGGATTTGTGGTTTGTTCATGGGGGCAAGTTAAATAAAAGGCAATGATCATCCTAAGTTTCTTAAGGTGAAATGAAGAAGGATTATTATCATTTAGTGAAGAGTTATTCTTATTTGCTTTAGTTAAGGAATCATTAGTAATGAAGATGTTGTGAGTAGGAGAAATATTGAGGTTCGGGGCAGTTGTTAAGGATGCGATTATTTGAGAGGAGGTGGGTGCGCTATAATGTTTTGAGAATTTGAGAAGAGGAAGGTTGCTTGAAAAATTGAGGACTTCTTCCTTTTATATAAAGAGAAGGTAGAAGAAGGCTTAAAATAGGTGGATTTAATGGAAACCGCATAATCATGTGCAAAAATATCTAAGATGATGGACACCATTTCTAAAAAACTTGGAGTTGAACATCTTTGCCTTTCACAAACATAGTAATAACATTAGGAAGAGTTTATTCAGCGAAAAATTGAATGTTATAACTGACATATGTCAACCTTGTACCTTTAGCCGTAAAGAATAAATAGAAAGGGGGATTTTGATTTTACTAGCAAATTTTGAAATATTCATTTCATACCAAAAAGATAAAGGGAGATTATAAAATCTCACAAATGGACACTCATTCAAAATCTTTCTTGATTGTTTTAAAAATAGGACTCCATTTTTTTAAAAAAGAAAGGATTTTCACCAATAAAGCAAGCATCTCTATAAAAAATCATAACTAAATCTTCAGTACAAGTAAACTTATAAAGAAAAATATTTTAGTAAGTGAGATGAGCTTCAAAGTACTTTGAACTTGTCAAACTTTATAATTAGCTTGAAGGAGGTGACCATAGTGATAAGAGCATAGCCGACCAATGCAAAGTTTCATTGTTTAAAACCTTCATCAAGTTTCTCATCCATGAAAAGAATCTTATTCACATTACAAGGATGAATGTGATGAGATAAGTCCATTATAGTTAACGGGCGGATGACGAGCATGAATGAATATGAAGAAATAAAAGAGGGGAGTTAAAGAGGCATGATCGATGAGGTTGGATGGACAAGGGCCCTCGACCAAGCGAAGGTGCAAGACAACAAGATGAGGTGGTTAAGAGTTATGAAAAAGGGAAAAAAAGTGAGCAAGTGAAAACCCTAACAGAGCCAAATTCATTTATATCCCTTTTTTAGTTGATCGTTCGATGCACATTGAAGAATTACTCTCTTATTAATAAAATAGTATTTTAGAAAATAAATTAAAAAAATTATGAACCCCATAGAACTTCTTTGGTATCAATTGTATTTTTATTTTTTATTTTTTCTTTTGTTATTAAAAAACATGTTTGTTTTTTTTGTATTTTTATATATTTTTATTTCTAAAAAAATAATATAGTTTTGAAAACACTAAAAAAATATAGATATTTTGAGTATTTTTAAAAAATATCATACAAAAATTTTTGTTTATAAGTAAAATAATATAAAAAAAAAAATGATCCGAAATGGATCATTTAACATTTAGGTTGGGAAAGCATGGAAAAAAAATTTTTTTTTTCTACAACCATAGTGTAGAATTAGGGCCTTCGCCCGCTCCAGGTCGTTTGTAAGCCTCACTAAACTTGGTCTCCTGCTTCCTCGTCGTCGTTGTGCGAGAGGGTAACGCTGAAGGAGCACGATGGCGCTGGCGTTCGACGAGTATGGCCGACCCTTCATCATCATTAAAGAGCAAGAACAGAAAAGGCGGTTGCGGGGACTTGACGCGCAGAAGGCCAACATCAACGCCGGCAAAGCCGTTGCACGTATCCTCCGCACCTCCCTCGGCCCTAAAGGCATGGACAAGATGCTTCAGAGCCCGGATGGTGATGTCACCATCAGTGAGTAACCCTTCGTCCTTGCTCCATTGTCTAGGGTTTTACGTATGTTTTAATTAAGAAAAAAAGATTTGATGTTGGATGGATCTTGAGAAGGTTTTATTTATTTATTTATTTATTATTATTTATTTATTGCTTGTCGGAGCTCATAAATTTTGCTTATTTATTCTTTTCTCGAAGGTAGTAGGCGTAAAGTGATTGATTTGATATTATATGCTTACTCTTTTTTTGACGTAGCCCACAAACCTGAGTCATTTTTTACATATTTTATGGGATTAGAGTGACAAACGCAGATGATGATGGGAATTTGTTGCTGAACTCAAATTCGCCATACATAGGCCAACTTCGCTTATATCTGATGTTCTCGCTTCGCTCCTTTGGTTCATAGCTGTTAATCTGACCAACAGAGCGCTACCAATGACTTTTAGAGCAAGCTGAGAAGTTATAGTTTCGATTTGAATTTAGACTCGCCAACCACTGCAAGATTTAAAAAGATTCGGACTTGTGTACTTCATGTTAATCCATGAAGGGCCTGCGAAGGCAGCCAAAAGTTCTGTTATGGTTTCGATTTGGATGCTCGCTGTTCTTCTGGGCACAGTAGAAATGTATGTTTGATGGATAACGAGATGAGTCAAATTAGCTCGTTTTGTTTTCCTTGCTTTAGGAGAATGTTCAGTGTGATGGGTGGTTCAGAAATGAATGTGATAGAGAATAGGAAGCTGTGCCCTTTTTATATTTTCTGGTCAAAATGTGAATCATGTAATCTGTCACACTTTCTTCTTTGGATATGCAAACTTAAAGCAGACAGTATTTATGTTCCTGTAATCTTTTGTTTTTTATTTCCTATTCTTAATTGCTTTCGTGGATATTGACTTTGGAATATATGCCATTTGTCCTTGTTTTAAAACCTTAAGCATTCACGTAGTTTGAAGTACACAAGTACAGTTGAAGATGTAACTCCTGAGTTTTATAGTCAGTGGAATAAATTTGTTCTGAGGTATATTTTTTTCTGCACAGCAAATGATGGTGCGACAATATTGGAGAAGATGGACGTGGACAATCAGATAGCAAAGCTAATGGTAGAATTGTCCCAGAGTCAAGACTATGAAATTGGTGATGGTACTACTGGGGTTGTTGTAATGGCGGGTGCACTTTTAGAGCAAGCTGAGAAGCTGCTTGAACGTGGCATTCATCCTGTCAGAGTCGCAGAGGGATATGAAATGGCATCACGGATAGCTGTTGAACATCTTGAGCAGATTGCACAGAAATTTGATTTCAGTGTGACCAATATAGAACCTCTTGTGCAAACTTGCATGACAACATTATCATCAAAGATGTGAGCATGAAATGCTATACAATTCTATCCATTCACATGCTACTTCTTTCTTGCATGAAACTTCCTTCGCCTGATATACTCTTTTGTAATTATTGTGATTGCTGTTTTGTACGCCTCGTTAACTTTTGTTATACTTTGCTGATATTTTAGTGTCTTGCTTGCTTTTTCTTTGAGAGCTTGTTTCGTTAATTTATGCTTTTGTATTTATAGTCTGTATATTCTTAACATATTAGTTGAAACTCTTTTTCAAGAAATATTTTCTTTCATGACTAATTTTAACTTGCATCTATAGGGATATCATTTAGTGATGTAAATTCTATATATAATCAGTTTGTTTATTAAGATACGATTTTTACATATGATTCTGTTGAATTGAATTACAAAAGGATTTGTCATGCATCTGAAGCATGCTTCTTCCTTTGGGCTTACCAAAGGTTTGACCATGTTGATTGAAATATGATTGAGATATCAGAATGAAACAGATGTGTATGCCATATGAATGTGTGTATGCACAGTTTTGTAAAATGTAAAACACAACCCGATTATTTGTGGTTATAGCCACAATAAAGTCTACTTGCTCTCTTTGATCCAAATGATGATGCCATTGCACACCTTTCTCTCTCTCTTTTATTTAGAAGGTGGCCAAATGTAAAGCATTATTGAAGGATGAATTCTTCTTGCCTCCTCATGAAGGTTGTTTCATGAAAGTTTCCATTTATTCATTCACACTTTATCAAGGGCTCTTCATAAAACTTTTTATCCATTCATTTCCACCACTTCATGAAAAGTTTGCATCAATTCATTCACATCTTTTTATGTAGAAGTGCTTTATAAATGGTTTTATTCTTTCCATCACACTTCTTGATGTAAGGTGATTAAGTACCCTAACCATGCATCTAAAAGGTGGTGACCAACATCCAAATCGTTTGTCATGATTTGCATTTCATGTGTTAAGTATTAGTAAGTTCTCGTGATTTAAGGCTTCTTATGCTGGCATCAATTTATGTGTTTGCTATTTATGTTGCCTTAGCCAAAGTCCTATCACTTGCACCTCCTTAATGCCTAAACTCTTCTTTCAAGAGCACGCTGCTCCTTGTGTTCACTCTTATCCTTCGTTTCATTCTTTCCTTTTTTTCTCTATTGTGGAATTATGATAAGAAATATTGGTACAGCTTTTATCATAAATAGAAAATATTTCCTACGTGTGGCACAGTCAAGGTTTAATTGGAATTGAGAATGAGAAATTAAATGCATCAAGAAATGCCTTGACAAATTTCAAAACCTATATCTTATAACTCGTCTTATTTTGAGGGGCTAGGAAAAAAATTTAAAACTTTTTTTCCCTTGATTTTTTAAAACCCACCCCACAATCAATTGAAATGTGGGTTTTGAATCTTAACAGTTCGTATTGAGGCGTGTTTTTGAGTTGCATCTATTTATAGAATCTATTTGACTCTATAATGGCTTATTTTGATATTTGAATTTTGCTTTTAGTAGAATTTTTTGGTTAAGGACACTTAAACTCTAAAATCATCAGATTTTACCCTAATAAAAACCAATAAAAATCAAAATTAAACTTAGATAACCTATCTTTCCTCTCATGAGAGCTTCTACTGCCAGCCAAATCCACAAACTAAGCTTCGACCGTTAGCCACTAGTCAAGTTTCTAGTACTAGAGACAAGTCTAACCTTCTTTAAGATCTTTTCCTCCTTTTCATTTTTGTCCGTTTCATATCTGTGATAGGGTTGGCTTAGTTCCAATGACGGACAAAGTTAGAGAGAGCCGTCTTAGATGATTTTGTCACATTAAATGTCAATCATCTGATGGTTCGATTGGGAGAGTAGATGTTTTAGATTCGACTTATGTTAAGAAAGACAGAGGTAGACCTAGGAAGACTTTGGCATATTGTATAAAAAATGTTCTTAATTTATTAGAATTAAATGAAAATATGACACTAAATATGACGCAGTAGAGAAAATGATTCGTGTAGCCGACCCCACTTAGTGGTATAAAGGTTTTATTTTTGTTGTTGTTGCTGTTGTTGTTGTCCTTTTTTCTTCTCAAAGTTAGTTTTTTTTTAAGGGTGCAACAACTCCTTTTTCCCCTTTTCAAATTTCTTTCTTCTTAAGAAAAGTCAAATTAGCTCCACCCCACTTTTTTTCTTTATTTTTTCTAATTTCCTTTTTTTGTAGTTTTTAATATAATTATATTCTTTGGTTTTAGGAAATCTATTTTTCTTAACCTTTATCTTGTTGTAAACTAACAGTAATTTGATTGCTTTCTTTTAATGTTTCAACATAGTTGTTGAACTTCTACTAATAGTGTAGTTGGTTTTAAGGAAAACTATTGCTCGAAAGCGTGAGACTTGAGTTGTAATAGATGCGAATAACACAAAGAAAGGCTTCATGTATATCAAATGTAATTTTTTTCCGTAGAAGTATCATAGAATATGCTAAAAGAATAAAGTATCATGTTTGTCAAACTCATAAGACTGTGAGATCTTATTAAATAAAGTCTTATTTATTTATTTTTTATTATGCATGGACTTGCTATAATAACTTGATATATGGAAGAATGAAGTGATAGTATTAGATGAGGAAAAAAATGAATGAGATGAGCGACTTTAGAGAGATGGGGAGGATGATAAAGCTATTAAATATGTCGATTGTTTTTTAGACAATCATACTAGTGACGATGATAATAATAATTTCGATTTTTGGGGCATTAAAATACTTCACTTAGAATCTAGTTCTATCGTGAGTTACTAATTTTTATCTTATTAACTTCAAAGTTCTATTCAATTTTTTTGAACTTTATGCTTTCTTATTTTGTATTTAATAAGAAAAGGTTATGTTTTTTTGATGAACCTTGTCTGTTTTCAAAATTTTTTATAATTCTATGGCCTTTTTTTTCTTATTTCAAGATCATTGTCTCGATAGTATTTGAAACTTGCATTTTTATTCAATGGAGGAATCCTCAATTCTTAATAGTTTTTTAAACTTTGACCAAGAGGAGTCAAAGTTGGGCCTTACATGGAGGCATTTTTCTCACTTCAAAAAATGGGATAAAGGATCAAACCCCTCCTTGAAAAAGTATTCAATCATATTTCTCCCCCAAATTTGCTCAGTGGTTCTTATTGGACGACATTTTTCCTCATCAAATGTCTGGTAGAGAAAAAGAGTCACAGGAGGATATCTTGTTGGAAAGATCATTACTCATGAAGGCACTAAATTTTCCTACCACATCAACATGGGATGGCCAAGTGATACAATAAAAATGTAGGTTAACCATTATTTCACACCACTTAGATTCATAGCAATGAACCTCTTCTTAAAAAAAGGAGAATCATGATCAAGAGATTAAGCATTAAGTTCATGCATGTCATGTGAACGTTTATGTTTTTGTCAAAATTTTATTTAATATTTTTTATGTGCGTGTACAAATCATTTAAAATAAATTGTGAATGTAAAACCCAATCTAAATTAGTGGATTTGATTCACTAAAAGAAGGGTACCGTGCATCTCTTTTGGTCTAAAGGATGCTCACGCGCCCCTTTCCCTTTTTGATATAAAGTTGTCTAAGTTGCAGAACTTTTTCTCACCGAATGACGCATCCATTTTTACCTCTTCATGTCGGGGTGTTTCTTGCATGGCTGCATCCATTCATGTGCACCTTTTATTGCAAGGATGCTTCATAAAAGTTGCGTCTATTCTTCCACTCTACTTCATTAAATGGTGCTGCTGCATCCATTCACACCTTTTCATGTAAGGGTGCTTCATGAAGTGTTTCATTTCTTGCCTTACGCCTCATCATGTAAGGGGACCGAAGCATCCAAACCACACCTATGAAAGGGTTAGGGACACCCCAACCTAAGAGGATCCAATTCACTTGTAATGCTTCTACTCCATGCTTCAAGTGCTAATAAAAATGGTTTTTTGATGGTGCATTCTTTGTGGTTCCCAAAAATTACTTCCATGCTTTTTCTTATAAATTTTCCTCAACCAAAACGCTTTTGTACTCACTATTTTTCTCTTTAAATCCTAAATCCTTTTATATGGGGATGCGACTCCTTTAATGGCTACTCTACTTCTTGTTATCACTATTTTCTAATTTTCAAAAACTGTCTTCTTTAAACAACTCATTACTCCTTGAAGTGTTATTCTGCTTTTCACTATCACTAGTATCTATTTATTAAGTATCTCTTTTTAGGTGATATTGGAAAGCTTTGTGCCATAAATTTAAAATGTGCGAAGTACTTTTTTCAAGAGAAGACTAAGCTGAATCCTACGAAGTCGTTCAAAGAAAGGGATAAAACACAAAATTCCTTTTCGAAGGACGAGCTAAGCATCTTCTAATCCTTAAATTGCTTGGTTGTTCTTTTTTAGTGAATCCTAATCTATAGGACTTGCATTGTTTTGGATCAATATAATAGGAGGGGTTTTATTTGCTTCATCATCGCAATGGAAGTAAATGAGATCATTTACTCAATTGTTTTTGCAGCTTTTGATGAATGAATTATTAAGAAAGACTTGTTTATATGATGTGAGATTTGATAAATATAGTTGGAGGGGTTTTATTGCTTCATGTCCTTGATGAAAGCTTGTGAAATTGATGTTGAGATGTTTAATAGGTTTGAAGTGTTTTTGAAACAAGAAGGATGGTTTAGGGTTGTTAACAGCGTGGTGAATGTGGTTATTAGTTGCAAGGCTTTAAGAAGTTATTCGCCTAAATTTTATGGCAATTAACGACTAGATTTTCATTGGTAGAAAATTATGGGGAACTCTAGATATTTAATAACTAATGTGATGATTAGTCAATTAGATGTGTTTAGGAAGTAATGAATGTTCTTTGATTTGTCACACCATTGGATAATTGGAATTGCATTTTGGTGCGGGGGATATCATAGTTGTCAATGTTAAATAACTCACCATAGGGCAAAGGTCTCTGTAGGTCCATAGTGCATGGTGCTGGAGCTTGGCACTGCGGGTGTTATTTTAAATGTGGCACAAAATAAAAAAGTATTAAAAATGCAGATAAATATGAAATAATATTAAATATGATGATAAAAAATTAGAAATAATATTTAAATTCAAGTTCTTAAAACCTCAATTTCCTAACTACTATAACTTTGTAAATCTAATATTTTAGAAGCGATCAAATTAGTCATCTAAAGAAGTATCATCATCATCACAAATAAAAGACTCAGTTCCTTCGTCAATATCTTTTTACCTTGCAAAATATAATTTTTATCATCATTTTCATTGAGTAGAGCTCACTATTGTGCGGTCTATATATGTACATATATATGCATGTGTATATATGTGTATATACACACACATACAAGTATGTGTGAAATTTACATACATACCACACAATTCGTTTATATTAACATATTCAACCTCTAAATTTTAATAATTACTTATATAACACTTTATAGCATAATTGCATTAAAACATATTCATGAAAATATAAATTTACATATATATCACAATTATTATATATTTACATATTCAACATTGAATGTTTAATAGACATATAACATTATGTAGCTTAATCACATTAACATATTTATGAAAAAATATGTTCCAATTTAAGAAAGGAGTGTATGTGGCATTTTTGTGTGATGTTGAAATTTGAGGGTTTTAAAAATAAATATTAATGTTTAGGCGATAGATAGGCAAATATATAAGAATTGAATTGTATGAATGTAATTTTTTTTATTTTTTTCAGAGTAAATTCTAAAACTCAACTAGGTATGCACTGTGCCATGCACCATTGCTCCTGCATGATACAAATGATACACTTTTTTGGTGTGCTATGCTATGTCATGCAAATTGTTCTGTGGGTGCACTGCACCATGTTCCATGGCATGCACCTTTTTGCATTGTTGACATGTTTGGGGGATATGACTCGATTTTTGAAGAGGCCGAGGGTAGTTTGACATTCTATGAAGATGATGGGGATTCAACTTTAGGAGAATATGAAACAAGAGAGGAAATGATATTTTAGGGTTCATAATCCTTGTTTTTGAATGTTCGTAAATCAATCCAAAATTCTAATAGTACATCAATACTTAATAAATATAAGATTTGCAAGAGGTTAAAGCTACTTCTCATTGAAGCAATGAGGGTATAATAATACATGAAGGGCTTTAAAAAGGAGGAAAATATAATAGAAAGATGTGTTTCACTTTAAGAATGGAATGGTAGTGGCAATTTTAGAAGGCTATTTTAGAAGGCTCACTCAATGAACGCTATTTTGGAAACTACATAAATCACCTCAAATATAAAGCATTTATTAAAATATTTGATCTTCATTTGGAATTCTCAATTTGTTTTGATTGATGAGCTTCCAAAACTGTTATTATTTAAAAAGTTTTCTCCAAACCTCACACGATGCCTCTTTGCCTGTTCTACAAGAGGAATGGTAGTGGCAATTTTATGTGTTATTAAAAATTAGAGTTCTATAAAAGTAAATATTAATGTTTAGACGACTGATATGCAAATATATAAGAATTGAATTGTATGAATGTTAAACTTTCTTTATTTTCATGATAAATTTTAAAAATCAAGTTGGTGTGCACTATGCGCCGTGCGTCATTTCCCATGCTTAATGCAACTGGTGCGAGCTATTTTGGTGGGCTATGCCACACCATGCAGGTGGCGTGAGGGTGTGTCGCGCCATGCCCCTTGGCATGCATGATTTTACATTATTAACATATATGTGTGATATGACTCGATCTTTGAAGAGGTTCAGGGTGGTTTGAGGTTTTGTGAAGATTATGGGGATTTAAATGTAATAAAATAGGAAACAAGAGTGAAAATGATATTTTGGGGTCTTAAACCTTGATTGTGGATGTTTGTAAATCTATAAATACAAGATTTGCAATAGATTAAAGCTATTTGTCACTGGAGCGATGGGGGATAAATAATTCATTAAGGGATTTAAAAAGGAGGGAAATATAATTGGAAGCACACCAAAATATGCCAATTAAAATTCATCCTAGGCCTATTTTAGAAGGCCCACTCAATGAACGCTATTTTGGAAACTACATAAATCACCTCAAATATAAAGCATTTATTAAAATATTTGATCTTCATTTGGAATTCCCAATTTGTTTTGATTGATGAGCTTCCAAAACTGTTATTATTTAAAAAGTTTTCTCCAAACCTCACACGATGCCTCTTTGCCTGTTCTACATCAGGAATGGTAGTGGCAATTTTATGTGTTATTAAAAATTAGAGTTCTATAAAAGTAAATATTAATGTTTAGACAACTGATATGCAAACATATAAGAATTGAATTGTATGAATGTTAAACTTTCTTTATTTTCATGATAAATTTTAAAAATCAAGTTGGTGTTCATTATGCGCCGTGCGTCATTTCCCATGCTTAATGCAAATGGTGCGAGCTATTTTGGTGGGCTCTGCCACACCATGCAGGTGGCGTGAGGGTGTGTCGCGCCATGCCCCTTGGCATGCGTGATTTTACATTATTAACATATATGTGTGATATGACTCGATCTTTGAAGAGGTTCAGGGTGGTTTGAGGTTTTGTGAAGATTATGGGGATTTAAATGTAATAAAGTAGGAAACAAGAGTGAAAATGATATTTTGGGGTCTTAAACCTTGATTGTGGATGTTTGTTAATCTATAAATACAAGATTTGAAATAGATTAAAGCTATTTGTCACTGAAGCGATGAGGGATAAATAATTCATGAAGGGATTTAAAAAGGAGGGAAATATAATTGGAAGCACACCAAAATATGCCAATTAAAATTCATCCTAGGCCTATTTTAGAAGGCTCACTCAATGAACGCTATTTTGGAAACTACATAAATCACCTCAAATATAAAGCATTTATTAAAATATTTGATCTTCATTTGGAATTCCCAATTTGTTTTGATTGATGAGCTTCCAAAACTGTTATTATTTAAAAAGTTTTCTCCAATCCTCACACGATGCCTCTTTGCCTGTTCTACATCAGGAATGGTAGTGACAATTTTATGTGTTATTAAAAATTAGAGTTCTATAAAAGTAAATATTAATGTTTAGACGACTGATATGCAAATATATAAGAATTGAATTGTATGAATGTTAAACTTTCTTTATTTTCATGATAAATTTTAAAAATCAAGTTGGTGTGCACTATGCGCCGTGCGTCATTTCCCATGCTTAATGCAAATGGTGCGAGCTATTTTGGTGGGCTATGCCACACCATGCAGGTGGCGTGAGGGTGTCTCGCGCCATGCCCCTTGGCATGCATGATTTTACATTATTAACATGTATGTGTGATATGACTCGATCTTTGAAGAGGTTCTGAGTGGTTTGAGGTTTTGTGAAGATTATGGGGATTTAATGTAATAAAATAGGAAACAACAGTGAAAATGATATTTTGGGGTCTTAAACCTTGATTGTGGATGTTTGTAAACCTATAAATACAAGATTTGCAATAGATTAAAACTATTTCTCCCTGAAGCGATGAGGGTTAAATAATTCATTAAGGGATTTAAAAAGGGAAATATAATTGGAAGCACACCAAAATATGCCAATTAAAATTCATCCTAGGCCAATTTTAGAAGGCTCACTCAATGAAAGCTATTTTGGAAACTACATAAATCACCTCAAATATAAAACATTTATTAAAATATTTGATCTTCATTTGGAATTCCCAATTTGTTTTGATTGATGAGCTTCGAAAACTGTTATTATTTAAAAAGTTTTCTCCAAACCTCACACGATGCCTCTTTGCCTGTTCTACATCAGGGATGATACACACAGATTCTTGTTCTTTGTTGTTGTACAAAATTTGTTGTGTAGATCATGTTTTGTTATGAATGGGAATGGTAAAGTTATTTACCATTCCTGTATTACAATATATGGATTATATGTTTTCTGAGTATGCTGATATTGCCACATTAAGTTACCTCATCATACTTATTTTTCTCGATTTTTGAACGTTCATCTTATTGTTGCAAGTTATTTTGAGTTTCAAATGGACACGGGGACTCGTGAAACATTTTATGTATGATAGTGCAAAGGCTATTATTTTTTCTATGTTTCCGCAAGTTAGTAAAATTAAATCCATTTTATGCAGAGTCAATCGTTGCAAGAAAAGTTTAGCAGAAATAGCTGTTAAAGCTGTACTAGCAGTTGCAGATTTAGAGAGAAAAGATGTCAATTTGGATCTGATTAAGGTGGAAGGAAAAGTTGGAGGAAAGCTGGAAGATACTGAACTCATATATGGAATCATTGTTGACAAGGATATGAGCCATCCTCAGATGCCCAAAAGAATTGAAGACGCAAAAATTGCAATTTTGACCTGCCCATTTGAGCCACCAAAGCCAAAGACAAAGCATAAGGTGGACATTGACACTGTGGAGAAGTTTCAGACTCTAAGACAGCAAGAGCTTATGTATTTTGATGATATGGTCCAGAAATGTAAGGTAGGTCAATTGTAAGCTGCATGTGATTTCTGTCTTTTCTGTTTACCAAATGAACAGAATAACTATGGTAATTTTGGAAAAAAAATATTTCGTCATGCGCATTTTGTTTGAATAATTTTCTCAGGTGATAATTCTGGTGAATTTTTCAACATAGTTTACATAATAACAATATATTTTTTTCTGTGGATAACAACTGCTTTCTCTTTGGATCAGGCAGAGACAACGAAAAACTGTATAGTCAATTTGTTTGGCTTGCAAGGCTTGATGGGAATTTGGATGCTTGTATGGTTTAAGGAAATTCGTAGGTTATTGGGGATTATTTATGATAAAGTAAATTCTATTATGCATTTATGCCTGCCCGTGCCTTTGTGTGTGAATGCTTGTTAACAATCATGCATTTTGTATCCATTTTATGTGCTTGCAAGGCCTTATTTCAAGGCCTGATGAGAATATGAATGGTTTGGTTTAAACAATAATGTTGGTTTTTTAGGATTTCTCTGAAAGCACAACTATATTTATGCATTCATGCAATTATGCTCTTTTGCTACTTTGTGTGAATGCATGTTGATAATCATTCATATTTGCACGTCTGTGTTTCCATTGATATGAGGCTGTGTTTAACGTTTATGAGCATGCTTGGCCATGTCAAATTCTTTTCATAGCTGATTTTATTTGTATGTTGGTTTTCTATGTTTTTTATATGGCTTTTTATTTGCTTGCAACCCATTTATACTTGTGTACACACTGCTCTTTTCCTAAAAATGTTAGCTCTTGAACCATGCAAGAAATTGCTCCTTGTGTATGTTATTTTAATTGTTTGAAGCTTTGCTAATTTTAAACCTTACAGTTTAAGTGATTCCCATCCTTTCAGGATGTTGGTGCTACTCTGGTAATTTGCCAGTGGGGTTTTGATGATGAGGCGAATCACTTATTGATGCATCGCAACTTGCCTGCTGTTAGATGGGTTGGAGGTGTAGAATTAGAACTAATTGCAATTGCTACAGGTATGTTTGGATGTTGAAATATTTGGGTTGCCTTCTAGGGTTGTGATTTGTTGTTTTATTTTGTTAGATTGTGATTTAACTATTGTTTTTTATTGCCTACAGGTGGAAGGATTGTTCCTAGGTTCCAGGAGTTGACACCAGTAAAGCTGGGAAGGGTACGCTTGCCATTTGGCTCACTTGAAGCTCATAGTGCAAATCATCCTTTATTTACCTCTGGAATTTTGAAATTTTTTCTCGTTTGTGCCATAATTATGGTTCCAGATCATTTTGTTTTCAGCTCAAAATCTAGTTCTTCTTGTTTGGATTGTATAGCATTCATGTTTATAGAAATTAAGAAACCAATTTTCCTGGTCTAATTCTTTTGCAGGTTCTCATGTTGTATGTACTTATCAGCCTTTTAATTGAGTTGTCATGATTAATGTCTCTGTTTGTAAGTGTGTATGGAATATTTGTGGTAAAGTCTTTCTGTTGTAAGATAGAGAGAGACTGTGTGTAACATAAAATAATTTTCTAATCAACTTATATGTTTATGAGAGTTTCAATATATTTTGAACTTGAATGTTTACTTTTCTTATGGACTGGTTTATTTTCTTTAAGACATTTGCTATATAGGACAATGCAATTCCCAAAAATGACGACTCTGATCTTTGGTTATAAAATACTTGTAGGATGTGTTTTAGTCCAGTAATCCCCATCTAATTACTCCTTATAAGTTGAATGTTCTCAACATAGATTGCCAAGAGAACACAAAGCCAGATGAAACGTCTGAATAAGATGGAGTTATTTGTCATGCTGTTCTGAAGGCCATCCTTATTAATAACTTCGTAGAACTTATTGAACCTTGTTGAACTTTTTTATTTAATCCATATATGGCCTACATGAGCTTACATACTATTACCTCCTTCTGAGCAATCATAGGCTGTTTTTTGCTTCATAGAAATGTCTTCAAAGGGATCATCATAAAGGAATTTATTACTTAAACTATTTGCAGTAATGACCAGCTTTTTTTTATAGTGATAGATATAAGAATTCAGATGAAGTTAAGCCTGACAAGGGGGTCAAGATAGTTGATCTCATAGACTTTCGTAATGCTTTTGGCAAGATGAAGTTAAGCCTGGCAAATGGGGTAGTGTCAAGGTAGTCGATCTCATGTACATTAGTAAAGCTTTTGGCAATATATTTCAACACTCCATGCATACCGATTTAGCTTTTGTTTTCATTTTAGCATCCATAATTTGTTCCTTCTGCCAATTTTGTAGTTAATCTTGGTATACCTTGGGAATAGAAGTCAAGGATAAAGACCAGGTTAAATGCGAGAAGCTAGAGGAAAGATGATTGCTATACATATATAATTGAATATGATGATCAGTTTATTGTCTTTTACTTTTACAAAGGTCAATTTGTGGATGGAGATGAGCCAGTGCTTGAGACGTTGATGTTCAGTTGGTTTGAACAAAATGAATTGGGTTGTTATAGCAGGCAGATGTTATTGTGTTTACGCTAGTAGAGGCTTAGTAGGAAAACGACTAAGTGGAGAGGATGGTTTACTGAAATGGTATGGAGGCACATAGGGAGAGGACTAATGAACATATGCTAGAGTATATACCTGTCTAGTATTTAGGCGTGTCATATTGACAGTCTTTTTAAAAATGAGAGTATCCTAAAAAATGTGCATTGAATGAATTTAGGAGAGATTTTGTAAAGGGCACGAAAAAGGAGAAAAATGAGTAAGTGGAGAGGTTGATTCACAAAAATGGTGTGGGGGCTCTTGAGGGAGGACTGATGAAGGGTAACGTATTTCAAATTATATACCCGTCTCATATGTAGGCATATAATAGCAAAAACCTTTCTAAAAATGAAAGTATCCTAAAAAGATACATTGCTTTAAGAAAATATTTGTTACTGAATTGTATATACAAAGCATATAGGCAATAATGTCTTCAATAGGAAAATGTGATAGCTCTAGATCGATAATGAAGAAAAAGGTGACATCTTTAAGGATGATAGACGAGATACATTTGCGAAGTAGCATGTAGTCTAAGTTGTGTTACTCTAAAATTGACTAGGAATATTCATATGGAACATCAAGGTCTAGGCTATGTATGGAAGATGAACTTTTGTTTCTCAATGGAAAATGCATAAGACGTGTTAAGACTTCAAAATTGCATTTGAGTAAATTTATCTTTGTCATATGAGAATGATCATTAATAAAGGTAATAAAGCTCCTAAATTCTATGCGTGGACAAGAATTGAATCCCAAATATTAGATTAACCTAATTGAAATAGGGCATCATTAAAACTCTTCTTGTAAAATGGAAAGACACTTGATGATTTCGTAACTCATAGGCATTACATTCACATTAGATGGGTACGAGGAGATAGGATTTAACTTATTTAATCTTTGTGATAGATAATGGTCCAAATGATAAGGCCATTGATACAAAATAAGTAGGGAAGAGAAGATAGAAGGGACGTCAAGTGTCGAGTTCTAAACTCAATTTCAATATTTCACCATTTATTTTATAACAATATCTTACAAATATAATCTGAGGGATGAAATATTACATTGTAGTTATGAGCTTTAGTGAGATAATGAATGGATAACAAATTAATATCTACCTTGGGAACATCTACATTACTTGCAAAGGCTTTGTAAAGTATAGAGCTTTTGATAGACAAGGGGTGGGGGATGGATGAGGTAGAATGGATATCAACATTGCCTGGTAATGAAAGTGTTCTATTGCTTTTCATATTGAAGAAGCACAGGAGCCTGTAAAATCTTGGATGTGCTAGAGGAAGATATTGTTGTGTGGAAATGACATGGAAGGGGGTATATGTATTTTGTTTGAGAGTGTTGAACAAGGTGACAGTCCTTTTGAGAAAGTAGAATGATTATTAACATCGTGATTCCCATCCATATGTGAAGAAGCACACGGGACTCTAAAATCTTGGATGTAATAGTAGAAAAAATCGTTTCAAAGCCATGGGTGGAAATGAAATGGTTGGGGGTATAAGGGGATAGTCCTTTTGAGAAAGGGTGACATACCCTGAAGAGTTTTGGGAGTGACAACACTAGTAATTAGAGGCATAGTGGACAACGGAGGGACAATCATGTTGTGCTCAACAATGCTTTGAAAGATTAGCACAATTCTAATGAGAGAGGAGAAAATGACTTTTTCTCATGACTTATTCTCCTTTCTCTCATGATTGTATTCCTCAAGACCATGATCACTATCAGTTTGACCACCATTACCATAATTGATATGATCATCGTGATTTGCTTTAGCGAGGATGCAATGTCATAAACTAGTAGAGATGGTGTCAAAAGTTTTCCACTTGATCCTTTGCCAAAACATAAAGGGGTCATCAAAATAGTTCAGTTGTTAAACGTTTAAAGAAAAATCTTGAAGGAATAAAATATTTTTATTTGTTATTTTAGAGGAAGGTATATGAACCGAACAAAAAGGATTTCAACAAGGAATAAGTAGATTCATCACAAATCATTCGTTCTAATTTGAATAATGAATTGGTGAAATTCTTTGCCAATAAAAAGCAAAATTAAAGATTTTTTTGATGATAAACTCAAAATCAATTGTCATATTGGAAGAACCATAAAAGATAAGAAATAAAAAATATTTCTAATTTATGATAAGATAATATTGTGATCAAAGAAACATATTTAAAAAATTTGAGGAAGGTTTAGTTGAAATATCTATTTAACTAACTTACTCAACTTTTTAAATCATTTATTGAGAGACATTTTGCACACAGAGTGTTGACATGAGAGATATTACTCAATTTGAAAATAAGCTGAATGGAGAGAGTTCAACCTCTTATTATTATTGTTTTGAAACTTGACAACTGAGGCAAGTGAGGTCTAAAGATCATCGACCGAGTAAGAAGGCCATAGCCAAATCTTTCATTTTTGAAAATTTAAAGGTTTCACAAGATTTTGAATTGGAAGATGAATATGATGCACTTTATTGCATGAATCGATAGCTGAACAAATGTCTCTTAATTATAGGATATAGTTGTTACTGTTGAATTTGATAGTGTCAACATAGTTGGAGGTTTTCTTTTTTTTTTTTTAATTACGAGATATTGAGAAGCCATGATGCCATGAAGAGAGTATGAGTCAGTGAATTGGAGTTATATTATATCGTCGAGAACATGTGATGAAGGAAAGATTGTACTACTAGGTGAGTGACAACAAGTGTAATAGAAACAATAACAAGAGATGCAAAATGAGGGGAGTGTTGGGTGCTTTTGAAGTCATGTGTGGGAGATATAAAATCATGGAGGGCGGTGAACGAGCATTAATGTAATAATCAGTGTTGTAGTGGGATATTGTGCGCTTGGATAATTGTTTGCATGGGTTTACAATGAGTAGACAATGGATCAAGCTTGTGCTAGCTGGCAGTGAAGCTGCATAATAGCAAGCACGCGTGGAGTAGAGCTGGAAGTGGTACACCTGGTGAGTCAGGGAGTTGGAGTTATCTCATATCATTGAGAATTTTTGTTGGAGGAAAGATTGTGCTAGTAGATGAATGACAATAAGTGCAATGGAAATAATAACAAGAGATGCATAACGAGGAGTTGCAACGAGTGTTGGATGTGTTTGAACTTATGTGTGGGATATACATAATTATGGAGGTTATGTATGTGCATCAATGTCACAATCAGTGTTGTAGTGGGATATTGTGTGATTGGGTGATTGCGTGATGGGTTTTCATTGAGCAGACAACTAATCAAGCTTGTGCAAGCTGGCAATGAAGTGGCATAATAGCCAGAACATTTGTGATGAGGTGGAAGTGGGACAGCTGGTGAGCACATGGAAGTTTTGGTTGCAGGGGCTAGAAGGAATAGAGTTGACTATGGTTTGGGATAACATTGTTTTGTTAGATGAGATATCTTTTTCTTGTGTTTATTTTCATTAGAGGAGTTAATGCAATAAACTTAATCTACTAACTATATTATAAAGTAGTTTCTTAATAATTGTTTGATAAAATGTTTTATCTTCATAAAGAATGATCAATTTGATTAAGCAAGTTATTCCTAGGTTGTGGATGAGTATAATAATATTGATCTTGCATTTAAAAGTAGTAATATAAAAACTTAATTATGTGGCAAGTCGCCTTCTTTCCTCCAAGAGGAGTCGTGGATCGACCTTTTTTTCTCAAAAATGAATATTAGTCTAATTACTCAAATTCTCTCTAACCCATCCCAAATCCAGCATTTGTTCTAATTCCCATTCATGTGCACTCTTTTCTGGGCTATGGAAGCCTCATGAAATTGCTACACTCTTTTTGGAATCTCAATGCATCTAGTGCACCATTGTTTGGATATGGTTGTTTCTCATTGTTTGGAAGTCTCATGAACTAGGTTCGCCCTTTTTTAACAATATTATTTATCTAATGAATTGACTACATGAAGTAAGAAATATCTGTCTTTTCTAATCTTGTATTGTTATGTTGTCTTAGTATGGATTAGATTGATTGGAAACACCTAAATTATAACAATAAGTTAGGTGTGTTAGATTTCGACCATTAAGAATTTATGCTAGAAATAGATCCGACATGCCAACACGACTCGAACTCAACTCGAAAAGTTCGGTTGCGGGTTGACCCAAATATTTTTTGAATTTTCTCTCGGGTCAGAGAATTTGACCCGTTTATTATTTGGGCCGGGTTCGGGTTTACCCGATTTAGGCCGGATCATTTTCTGGTTGGACTTGAACACCACCCATCGACTCAAATTGACATCCATAGGTGTCAAAATTGACCTGACACGTCAACACGACTCAACTTTGAGTCGAAAAATTCGGGCTCGGGTTGGCCCAAATATTTTCTTAGTCGCGTTTAGGTCAGAGAATTCGACCCGTTTGTTATTTGTGTCGGGCTTAGGTTGACCCGATTCGTGTCTGGTCATTTTCAGGTCGGACTCGACCTCGACACGACTTGACACCCCTACTGTTTGTAATACTTTTATTATAGCAACTATTTGGGAATCACCAATTAAAGACAAGGCTGTCAAAAAATAAAATTTAGGGTACTTGAACATATAGAATATACAGCAAAAGATGTATCGTTATATTGCAAGGTAGATTTGAACGTAGGATGGATATATGGTCAGATCAAGGTTAAGTTGGATAGAATTTGTGAAGGAAAGTCGTGCATAAGCTAGAGCTAATACCAGGCACTTCGTGAAAAAAAAATAATTGCTTTAACTAGAGTAAATACCATATGCATAGCATGCAAATCTAGATATGTAAATAAATGTCTGAGAAGAGTTCATGAAGTGATCCCAATGAGTTGGGATAAAGATGATGATAATGATGGTGGTGTGTGGTCTTGTTGCTCTTGCTTAAATTGTCAATAGTAGTCATTTCCTTCATCTTTTATGTGTTCTATGCTATTCTAAATGTTCAATAATGGTTTTTTCCTTCATTATTAATATATTCTGAGTACATGTTTTCAGTTTTTCAATATATATTTTAGTTGTTTATGGTTTTATTTAGACTGCTTGTCATTCTTGTATCACTTAGGCTGGTCTAGTTAGGGAAAAGTCATTCGGGACTACGAAGGACCGGATGTTATATATTGAGCAATGTGCGAACTCCAGAGCTGTGACAATATTCATTCGAGGAGGTATGCAAGCTTTTTCGATTTTATTTGCATAACTGTTTGTTGTGTACGTGGTATTTGTCTGATTAATTTGAAGTGCTGCTATATTCAGCAGACTTGCGTACTTGCGCCCTATAAATATGCAGATGTATGTATGTGTGTCTATATATATATATATATAGACACGCACAAGCAGAGTATACTGTTAAATTCTTTTATTCATCACTGAGTTTGTGATTATAGCTCTGCTGAACATTATGACTACTCATAACACCATTTTATATGAGAATATAGTGTTAGAATCACATCAAGAGTCCAGTAGTTGGATTATGTATTAATTTCTAAAATCATAAAATTCTCCGGTAGGCTTTTCATGACTTGTCTCGGAGCACATATGATATGAATTTTAAAGGCCATGTAGAAAATCCCTTCAATATATTTTACACCATTTTATATGAGAATATAGTGTTAGAATCACATCAAGGGTCCAGTAGGATTGTGTATTAATGTCTAAAATCATAAAATTCTCCGGTAGGCTTTTCATGACTTGTCTCGGAGCACATATGAGATGAATTTTAAAAGGCCATGTAGAAAGTCCCTTCAATATATTTTACCTCTAAGACGATACTTAAATAATGCGGGTGGTGAGATGAATTATAAAAGCTTGTTTAGAAACTCCCTTTCTCCAATATATTTTACCTTTAAAACAATCTGCTTATGTCATATGAAACCCATATAAAATCTCGGTTATTTGAACCATGCAAAAAATCACATCTTATGATGTGATCATGATAGCTCATTGCATTTTGTGAAACTTCCACTGGGATAAATCTTAGTCATTTTAACTGTGCAAATTCCACGTCTCATCATGGAATCATGACAGCTCATTGCGGTTTCTTTGAACTAAGGCGATTGCTCAGACGCAGTGTGCGTTTAAATAGGAGTAGATTGGAATGTTTGGCTTGTGCAATACATTTAAATATAAATAGAAATACCAACGCTGCCACAAAAAAAAAAAAAGAGACCCTCCCCCGCTTCCCCTTCAAATTTATCATTTTTATTCTAATATTTATCAGCTGTTTTCTCATACTTGCATAAAAACATATCATTATATTCTTCTTAAAATTTTTTTCCTATTATAAATCATGGTCATTTTACCTCGTTGTTGAAACATATCGTTATTACTGCTGCTTTCCTCTCTTATCATATATCAGGGTCATTTTATATCTTTGCTATGAACTAAAGAAGTTATCAGATTACAAGTATAAAATTAATCTTTTTCCTACGCATGCCAAGTCTCACTGGCAACCTTTGCATCAAATTTTGGATTTTTGCAAGTCAATGCTACAAATACCTGAATTTTTTTGATGCAATCAAAATTCTCCATTGCTAAATAACTTACTGAAGTTTTGGTTGGCTTGATTCTGCCATCTAAAATGGAATTTATGGTTTGTGTGATGTATGCCTACTATCAACTATCTGGTAAAATGGAGATTAGACTATCTTTGAAGATTAGAAAATAACAATGTAAGGAATGTGAATAAGATTGTTTAATGAATTATAAGCACAATCTTAGGTTTCAAGTCATGTTTAAAATTGCAAAAATTGAGTAATGCCTTAGCATAAATATGACGAGGAACGAATTGAGGTGCCTGCCTTGAATAACTCGGGCTAGGATTACACCTATTTGGTCCATATTTGGCGTGCGTCTTATTTGTATATACTTTTTCCTTTATTAGATGGTTCGACTTTGAACCAAAGCCGCAACCAAGAAATTAGGTTGAGGAGCGCACCTTATTCATTGAATTTTTTTCCTTTATTAGGCGGTTTTACTTTCAATTGAAGTCGCAACCCATGTTTGGCTTACATCTTTCATGCAAGATCTCCCCTCTCCCTCTCACGACGATATCCCGGTTGGCCTTCCTAGCATTGCTGCGGCTTGAGTGATAAGAATGTTGAAAGTTTTTGATTATTTATTATGTTTTATTTATATCGATAGATATTATTGTGTTGGACTATAAAATTGAGACAAGTTTATTATGTTAAATCATCTTAAGTCTTAATTTACTTTGATAGTTTATGTTACTTTCATTTCATTTTTTAGATTAGTTTGATTAGTTGATATCTACATTATATTTTTATTTTGCGCAAGTTTATATGTTATTTTATGGCTTACACAATTTTTTATTTGATATAGGAGTAATTTTTCACTTTGTACTAAGTTACAACGTTAACGTATTTCTTTAATATATTTATAAGTTATGTTGCTATTATGTTAATTTTGACTTTTTTATTTTCACTATGCAATTTTTAAACTGTGAGGTTACGCCTCATAATGCCTCGAGACTTATGGCTCAACTTACGAATAAAAAAACCCCAACATTCAATTGCTCCATTTTAAGCATTGGTTTCATGATAATCACCATTTTGAGAGAAATATAGTTTTTATTAGATTTGATAAAAAATTAATTGTAAAGGCAATGCTTTTTAGCTTTCTTAAATTTTATATTAGTAAATGAAAGTTTGTGGTTGCATTGTATTCTAGTTCAATATGAAAGAGTAATAAGACTGCATTAAAAAGTCGTAGAAGTTGATATTTTATATAATACAAACACTGGGATACATTCTAAAAATTGATTGGACTTTCTAAATGAATTATCAGTTTAATCTTTGGTTTCAAGGTAAGCACCTATATAAAAAAGTTATAGTTTTTCGTTAGATTTGATGAAGAATATATTATAAAGGCAATCTCTCAGTTTTTTGGTAAAATTAATATTAGTAACCGAAAACTTATGGCTGTAGTGAATTCTAGAGTTTGTTTTGAAGTAGTATGTAGATTGCGTTATAAGATGTTAGAAATCTTTATAATATATATAATACAAGCATTAGGAATGTAGATAGATTCAGATAACTATTTTAGTGGATGTTATAATAGATTTTCTGTGAGTATTAGCTGAAACTCCAGTCATTTTTTTTTTCCTGGATTTTTTATTTAACAAAATGTTGGTAAGTTTAAGCTATATATGCGCGAAGTATGCTTCAGGTGCCTTAGAAGATAAATATGTTTAAAAAAATGATAATAATTATTGTGTGTTATTTTGATGTTTTTAACTAGTTTTTTGATTAATTTTTATGTAAGTGCCAACTGCCAATACAAAAACAATTGATAATAGTTAATGTGAATTCATTTGATTTTTTCCCTGGTGATTTTGATCCATCTTTATGCCAATACGAAAGCTGATAACATCTAAAAATTTTTATAAAAATTCAATATAGTGGATGGGACGAGAGATCATCACAATTATTATAATTAACTCTTACAGTCTGTTCGTGGCAAGCTTAAAATATGAAAAACAATAGGTATGGAGAATCTGAAGAGATATCATTGTCATCATAATTGGCGCAAGCTCTAAACCATTTATTTGAGGCCAATTTTATGATTTCTTATATTCTATTCATTCCTATCGAGTGTTACATGAGACCTTGTTATTTAACCTGTTTTTTAAAAACTTATTGAACAACTACTATCTATTTTCCCTTAGGTCTGCGTTTCTCTCTACTTTTTATAACATTAATACTTTCTAGTCGTCTAATAGATGTCTATTAATTGCTTAATCTTCAATAGATGTTATTTCAACCATATCTCTAATATAATTAGCTTATTTTTGTTAATATTAATTTTATCTACTTATTTAATTGTTGTATTTGCTATGTTTCATTTTACATGCCCATACCATGAAGTTTCCTTAATATTTTTTTATCTTCAATATATGCTTTTCTAACAATTTCTTTAATATAACTGTTCCTTTTTTTCTTCATAGTATTATTATACATCTATTTTAACATTCTCGTTTCTAGCATGCTTAATTGTTATGTTAAACTTTTTTAGGTCTAAACCATCTAGAGTTTTCTTTTTCATTATCTTATCTTTAATAGATACTACTCTCGATGTCCCTTATAAGACACTCATTTTTCAATGATCTTTCGTGATTTTGCTCGATATCCATATCAAGTTTTTGATTTTGATAAATGACTCTTTTACTCCTGACTCATGCATTTATGCAATATAACTTTGCATAATCACAAGTTCTAAATATTATTATATATTACTTATGAGACATTTCTTCATTTTAAAAAGTTAGCCTTAATTTTAGTAGTTTTATCCTCTTCTACATATCAAAACTCATGGAACAATTTTACCACATGTAATTTGTTTATTTTAGCTGCTTTTCTTCAAATTTTTTTATATTTCTAAGATTAATCTCTAGACAAACAGTTTTGAGACATTTCTTCATTTTAACAAATTGGCCTTAATTGTAGTAGTTTTATCCTCTTCTACATATCAAAACTCATGAAGGGTGTTGTTGGAAATAATACAATTTTACCACATGTAAGTTGTTTATTTTAGCTGTTTTTTTTTCAAATTTTATTATATTTCTTAATTGAATCTATAGACAAATATTGCTCTATTTTTTATAAACCGATACTATTGACATGGATTTTGTTACGCCGACCTTAGCCTAAGGGAAATTTTGTTTTTTATATCCCTAAGGGCAATTTGTTCTTTTATTATTATTATTATTGTTCGGTATAACTAACTTATTATGTTTAGGGTTGGGTTTAATGCATGAGATTGGATTGTGATTCTCAGGTTCAGAGTTTGAGAGAGATTTCTTACTTCAAATTGTAGGATTTTGTAGAGATTGCTTACCTCTCAAATTGTAGGTTCTTATTTTTCATATTCTTGCTGAGTTGTTTGGATTATTGATGAAAATATTTGTGTTTGCCCTAATTTATGTGAAATAATGTATCAATTTGGATGTCAGATCCTATTAAATTGGTATTGGAGCAGTTAGTCCTGGGAATCAAAGGAAAAGAATAGGGCTTCAAGAGCCAGAGTTTCGATCTACAACATGAACTCGACATACAAGGAAAGCCATGACGAGATCACAGCTTGCGGAGACTCGAAACTCAAACTTTCTAGCTTGCAGAGAAGACCACGAAGGAATCACGTCTTCCGTCTTCTGTGAAGACTGACAAAATCGACGAAATCACAATGTACAGAGATTTGTAGCTCACATCTCTTATGTGTCCACGTCGTCTACCCAATACAATCGCAGTCGAGCTACCTGAGAAGGCAATGATTGGGAAGCGGCGTATAGAGACCCAAAACTCCTATTTTCCTCTTCCCCCCGTGCTGTCTACCTGATAGAGTCACGATTCAAGCTACTTGAGAAGGCTACGGCCGTGAAGAGGCATATAGAGATGCAAAACTCCTAACTTTCTTCTATTCTGGTTTCATAACTCCCATCTTTCTCTTGTTCCAGCTCTTCTCAAGTGCAACAGTTGCGATTCCAAGCTAGTTGGGAAGACGGGGTCACAATTAGCATACAGTTGCGATTGGAGCTACCCGGGGAGATAACACCAGATTGGAGTATTCCTGGATCGTAGACTCGATGAATGTTCACTTGATTTGTCTCATTCAGAAGCAGATGAATGATTTTAGCATATAAAAATTGTCTTGTTTGATAAAAAAATTCTAAGAAGAATGACAACCAAAAAAGTGGATGATTTGGAAAAGAAGTTAGAGAAAGAGATTAGCCAAATCAGATATAGGATGGAAGAAAGGTTTGCCACCATAATAGATAGCTTTTCTTCCATGGAGAACCAAATGTATAACCAATTTGAGAGTATGATAAAAATTTGAGAGATGATAAAGAGGCTCATTTAGATGCTATCCAAGACCCCGTCGGCGTCTCAATTTGCGAAACCTGAAGGAAAAGAGATCAAACATGAGGAGAAAAACTTCACCATCACGAACCCTCTCCCAGGGCTTTGATTGGGGGTCAAATAGAGACTTCTGATGGAGGCGGTTGAGTCTAGATATGCAGAAGAGATCATTCAAGAGGTATGTGGAGCACAAAAAAGAAAGGAGAGAAGTAGGGAAGGGGTGTGGTTTGATCGAAGGAGGGAGTTTTACCCTCGATATATGGGGGAAAACAACAAAGGGAGATAAAGTTGGGGTGGAGATGCTTGGGTTAGGAAGTTGGAAATGTCGATCTTTGAAGGGGAGGAAACATATGGGTGTATCGGGTGAAGCGATACTTTACAATGAATGAGTTAGATGGGGGGGGAGAAGCTCATGGTGGCGGGATTGTGATTGGAGGGGAATGTCCTAGCCTTATTTCAGTGGAGGGATGCTAGATACTCGTCTGTTAGTGGGATGAATTTAACTATTGTTTGTTGGAACGTTTTCGAGTTATTTGTGAAGGAGACTTACACGAGCAATTATATGCCTTGATTTGGGAGGGAGCGACCATGAAATATATGTAGAGATTTGAACTATTATCGGGACGACTATGAGGGATTTGTGAAGCAAGATTGGAGGGGAATTTTATGATGTGTTTAAAGCCCAGACATACGGGCAACAATCCAATCATTGAGACCCAGGGGATTGAGGAGATGATGGAGCTAGCCTAGATGGTGGAGGACAAGAACTAGATGGAGAAGGCCAGCAGGAGCAACACAGATGGAGTGTGGTACCCAGCGGCTACAACCACGACAATATCAAAAGCTCAAACAGTGGAAGTACAGACGGAGGCTGCACACGACATGAATAATGGGCCACAATCGGGAGAGACACTCTAGTGCTTTACAAAGTCATAAATTTTGTAGAAGCGAACCAAGAGGTTTGTTTTCAGTGTGATAAGTTTACCCCAGGACACTGTTACAAGGATAAAAAATTACTAGTTTTCATAGCGCATGACGAGGGGGTTGAGGAAGAAGAAATAGAGATAACTATGGTTGAGAAACACTCGTATTTTTTCACTTTGATGACAAAGTGTCTTTTGGAGGGATAGTATTGTTTCACTGGTGTCTAGCCTAAGGGCAATTTTGTCTTTTATATGCCTAAGGGTAAGTTAGTCTTTTATTTTTATTATTGTTGGGTATGCATAAGCTTATTATATTTAGGGTTGAATTTTATGCATGAGATTGGATTGTGAGTCTCAGGATTAGGGTTTGGGAGAGATTTTCTACCTCTAGAATTGTAGGAATTTGGAGAGATCTCCTACTTCTCCAATTGTAGGTGCTTATCTTTTGTATTCTTCTTGAGTTATTTGGATTATTGAAGAAAATATTTGTGTTTGTCCTAATTTTTTGCAAAAGCTATGTTGATTTTGACGTCGGATCGTATCAGATTTGTAGTTAGATTATAGATGATTGGTTTCAGTGCATGAAATCTACTCCTGTTAAGCTAGCTGGTGTCCTAGTCGACAAATCTAGTTGATGTGGTTATACTCTTAATTTTGCGTAATGGCTTTTTATTGTTTAGGTAATAAAATGATGATCGAGGAAACAAAGCGCAGTCTCCATGATGCACTTTGTGTGGCAAGGAATCTCATCCGTAACAATTCCATTGTATATGGAGGTGGATCTGCTGAAATTTCTTGTTCGGTTGCTGTTGATGCTGCTGCATATAAATATCCAGGAGTGGAGCAGGTGGTTAATTTATTCTTCAAGTTGCTTTTCTGCTTTGCTTTAGTGGGTCATCTGACTTAGAAACTTAGTTTCTTATCTTCTCCTTTTCCTTTGTATTTTTTACAGTATGCCATTAGATCCTTTGCTGAAGCTCTAGATTCAATCCCAATGGCTCTTGCGGAGAACAGTGGCCTCCAACCTATAGAAACGGTGTCTGCAGTAAAATCTCAGCAAATTAAGGTATTAGTTTTTGGCTTTTCACTGTACATTAAAGTTATTTCCCTATGAACTTTTTTGCTATTGGGATGTGCATTCCAAATAAAATATTCTGTAGTTTTTCTTTTTATTGAGTACTTGATTTTTAACAGAATTTCATTTCTCATGGTGTTTACTTTCCAGCGATATTGTTATTCCCGAAATGTGGATACTTATGTCATAATGCCTATCCTCAGCTTTACCCTGAAAATTGCTTCATAAATCTTTTCAAAATTAAAAGAGATGTTTTGTGCTACTTTTCTAGGTAAATATATACTTTCCGGTTATGTTTCCTTGTAATTTATATCAAACTCTTAGACATGTGAAACTGTCAAGACTGTTTATTACTTGTTTTTTTCCTTGCTAGTGTACTTCTATTTGACACACTAATGACTTTTATCCACTTTTTTTTTGTACTTTTAAATGAATTTTTAACTTAACTGAAAACAGTAATTATGAGTAATAATTTTCTTGATTATTTGTTCCACCTTTTCAATGTTCCTCCTCCCAAACGAACAAGGAAATGATCACCGGGAGTTTATCACACAGAATCTAACGTCGCCTAAAGGACTTTCTCCATTTGTTTTGTCAAATTTCAGACTCGCGGCTATGCTATTGTTATCTCTTGAACAAATAGCAGCGATTTTCCTTATGTCTAGTTTAGCTGGACAATCCGGGATCTGCTATATGAAAGTGCGATCTGGTAAACAGGCCTCAAGGCAAAACATTGTCACATAAGATTGATCATATCAGAAGTGCGGGAAGCTTTTAAAATTTTTTTTGCTTTTTTTTTTTTTTTTGTTCCTACGTTCACCAGTGGTTACCATGTAAAATTGGATGTAACTAATTTGCTTAAGCAATTTAAATTGGTTTTGGTTGATCTGTTTTCCATACAAATTTTTGGAGAACCAGGTCTTTATATGTTTACTTTTAACTAAATAAAATGTTTTAGAAGATGATTGTTTTGGATTCACTCATATTATTTTAAGAGGAAAATCACGACATTTTACTGTTTTATAGAACATATTTAACTCAAGCAGTTCAATGAAATATTATCTGTTTTATTGCATGATAGGGTGAGATTTCAGTGGATACTATAAAAAACACTTACCTGGTGGATGCTAGCAATCTTAATTTTGACCTTTATGCTTTTTGGAGTTACCATTATTCACATCGGAGTTTGATTTGTGGTGTGGATTGTTTGTAAGAAGACAAATAATTTGATATCAAGCTTGTGCGTAATTTTCATCTTTTTCTGGCAATACGAAAATACAATATATGATCTTGATGTTATTTTAGATGATTTGTGATACGGTAACTCCATTATGTTTTGGCATTAAGAGCTTCAAGATGAAGATATTGATAAAAAACTTTGTTTTCAACGACTACCCTTCACTATTGCCATTTAGTGTGTTGGCTTGAATGGGCTATCATTTTGACCCAATCTGGGTTGAGCGAGTCAATCATTAAGCCCAAGTACGGGATCATCCACTTCTAAAATAGGTAGAGGCATGAATTGGTAATAATAAATATTTAGGTTTATTCAAGATTAGGGAAACAGCCGAACCATCACGCTGCAAGCTCTAACTTCACTCTCGCTCGCGCAAGTGGTCCATTCCAATGAGCTTTGCTTGGTCCCTTGTGCAATTTGGTTTATCCATCCTAAGATGCTATGTGCGCTCGCGCTATCGATCTCTGTTCCAGGGAGCTCCTCTCACTCCTGGTAATGCGATTCATCCATCCCAACAAGCTCTCTTGCGTCAGCCATCATGCATCCACCACTATCCATTATCACAGTCGTTTCCTTTGTTTAGTTTTCAAGTCAAAGTGGAGGGAAATCTAACTAAGGTTGTGGAAAGCATCTTTTATTTAATTCAAAATTAAAATTTTTGTTGTTTCTTTTATCTGAAGTTGAGTTTTGATAGTTTTCAAATTTTATTTTTTATTTTCCAATCATTTTGTTGATGATTCATAATGGGGTGCTATGATTTTCTTTGGTCCAATGGGACATGCATGAGGTGGATTGATCTTCAACATTTTATCATAAATGACTGTCATTTAAATTTAGAGTAATTTTTTATGTATACTCAACCTAATATTGAGGCTTCTTTCTAAATTTATGCTAAATATCTTCACTATCATTATTAGTCGTATCCCAATCATTTGGGGTTGGCTTTATTAATTCTTATTGTTCATTCCTTTTTCTCGAGTGTTTCATGAATAGTCTTATTTTGTGGAATCTATTTGCATGATCTTGTATAATTTTACCATTGATCAACCAATTTTCTTCTTCATTTTTTCAATATTAATTTTGTCGGGGTAAATTTTTCCTATATACTGTATTTAGGTACCCGAAAGAATGTTAGAGCTCATTCAAAAAATGAAAAAAGATTCAACATGAAAGTATACTAGATAAAAATAGGTGATATCAATTACGTGAGATTAATTTTTTGTGGTAAACTAATGAAAAGGAGGAATTACTTTTACAAACAACATTTGGTTGGGGGCTTTGGAATTGTTATAGCTTGAAATAATAATCCTCTGTCGGTGACAGATGAAATTAAGAAGGCCTAGAAGAAGATAATTCGGAAGTTCAAATTAGTGAAATATCACATGTAGATACTGATGAAATTAAAGATTTTGATATGATGATGTATGATGTTTTTTTGCATACTCGACAGTCAAAGCCATCTAAAAGGCATGTCAAAATGAAATGTCTTTAGTCAAATTTCAAAAATTTTCATGCTTAAGGATCTAAATGCTAAAGTAGATTTCTTTTTTACGATATAGTAATATCTTACATCAAAATCAACTGTCTCTATTCACATTTTAACAATTTCCCGTCTTAAGGATGTAAATGTTAAAGAAGGTATCTGTTTTATCCCAAATCTTGTGAAGTAACAAAGGAGTAATATGCATAAAGGGATGGAGCTATTAGGTAGAATATCAGAGAAATAATAATTCAAACTATTGTTGTTGGATGTGATGTATGGTGCTGATTTTTCCTTAATTGTAATTAAATGTGAAAGTTTCCTGGCATTAGCGGAGATATTTTGGCAATTTAGTTTTGCCATGAAACCAATTAGATTGTGTGTTTTGGGTTCCATAATTGAAAAGGAGGTATGACACACACAACAACTATTGCAAAGCCATAAAGAAGTTTGTCTTAAATATAACTCTTATGTTCGATGGTTTGAAAATAATTGGTGAACTTCTTGGTAAATCATCCAAGAAAAACCATATTTATAGAGGTAGTACTAGTTATTTTTTTTTCTTTTTTCAAATCATGCGGTAGAGATTAGAAGAAAAACTCCATCGATCTTTGTGTGCAACAAAACATTTTTTAATCATACATATCTTTTCAGTAGAACTAATATTGAAGAAGATAAAAAAAAAAGTTTTTTAAAGGCATCCATTGGAAGATTGAGTAACAATGTTGATGAAAAAGATAAAATTAATAATGAATTGAGTATGTATATTAGGGGTGGAGGATTTTGTGCTTTTTTTTTTAGTTGTAAGACAAGATTATTTGGGACTAGAGTAAATGGTTTCAATAATATTATAATCAACGTTGAATTATATATTGATGTTTTAATAACAATGAAAGTTTTTAAATATTTTCAGCTGATTGTTGGTTAGTGTATTACCAAGGGGCTCACACAAAGTTTTAAGTGGACTTTTTTTGAACATGTAAGTACAAAATAGAAGTATATATTGATTATTGTTATAAAAATTTACATTTTCAACTTCATAGCAGAATGAAAAAATGTTGGATCATGATCACCTTAATGTTTTAGTCGATGTGAAGTATAGAGATTTTATTCATAGTTACACAACTTTGGTGACTTTATCTAGTAATTAGATATTTAATGAAAATTAATATACAAAATATAGATATGATGCTGATGAGTGATTAAAAATAAAAGAAATGAATGATGAGTTATGTAGAGACATTGAATTTATTATTTTTGAGGAAGACTTGACGTGTAGTACTGTTGCAGTAGCCACTGATTTTTATTAAATAAGCTATAATATTTTACAGCGATCTAAAAACAAGGAGATGAATCTTTATTTAAGCTTAACATTATTGATGTTGAAGATAATGAGGGTGATGAAGGAGATTATGATGTATGAGATAATCATGATGCTGATAAAGGAAACATATTTTTTTTTACTTATGATGATGAGAAAATATTAGATAATTTTCTTAAAATTTATTCGATTTAGGTGTTGACCACTTGAATTTAAGCATTATTTTTATCATCTTCATAATAATGGGGGTTTATCTTTCAATTTAATAGTTTTTCTTATTTCTCTACTTTTTTATTCTTATTTGTTTAACATTTTGCATCATATTGAAAATGTCATGCTTCATGTTATACATTATGCGCTATGGCTTTAGGTGAACTTTTGCACTATGGTTCTCCAATCGCCAGAAAACATGTGATAAAAAATTGCCAACCTACACCGATATTCATTGCTTACAATATGGCTCGCATTTTGATGCTTGTTTTCGCATTCTACTAGTATTATCAATTGGCATTTCTGATCACTCATTATTGTCTTCTAACGTAATTATATTCAAACATTTCCATGTGAGATATTTTCTATGCTCCAAATTTTTGCATAGTAATCTTTGCGTTCTCTAACAATGAGTAAGGGCACACTACATGTAAAAATCAAACTCAAGATGTTTTATTCGGATACGTCTATATTATTCCCTTTTTAGGTTCATATAAAATCTATCTTCTATGTGTACAACATACTTCATCTGTTTTGTGTTGTTGCATGATATTTGTGCTAGCTAAGATGAAAATTTAAATCTTTATTGATGTGAATTTTTCGGCAGGCAACAAATTGGCATTGGTTGTAAGAAATGACTTCGTACCTTCAGATGTGTAATGGATCTTTAAATTTCCTGATGCAAAAATGACTGCAATACCCTTGATAATGTCGTCTCGTTCTAATTCTCATTAATAGAGAAATCTATCCATAACAAAGGCAATCCCAATCCAAATCTTATATGTTCGCCTTCTCGACAGGCAAAATCAGCCTAACAAAATAACTTTTGCCTACATCTTTGGAGAGCATGTGCATCATTTAAGAGAAGTTCAGAATGAGATCTGTCCCCTATATCATGAATTGGCCTTCTAAAAAATTGATGCCATCCGCCCACTGCCTCTTTATATCAGAGTTCTTTCTATAGAGAGTGCTTCCATGATAGTTTTTTTTCCATAAGTTGATGCCTCTCCACGGTTGCCATCAGATGATGATGGAATTTATATGAATAGCTTGACTTATCCATTTATTGCTAGCCAATTTCATTGCAATCAATCTCTAGCTATAGTAAATATACTGTAGACTCAATTTGTGGTTTTGATTTAAAAATGTTTTATTTGTAATTGTCACCCTTTGATTTTGTGGAAACAACTTTGGTTACTTGTTGATTCGGCACCCTTCCCCCAAAATCAATAAGTATTTCACTATTTACTCAGTTTTGTTAGCTTTGCATGCACTGGACTCCTGTCTCCCTTCTCTGGTTGTGTATCGCCTCATTTGAAGAAAGAAACAATCATTTAGCATTGTAAACATATCATAAGTGTTGGAGGTTACGATGATCGGTTGTTGAAGAAAAACATGCAGGCCTGTGGTTGGGTTTTTTGCGTCTGATTCTCTCTTAAATTCAAAATTCAGAGGAGTAGCTGCAAGTCGGAAAAAAAAGCAGAGGATGAAAAACACTTACCTATTTTTATCTGATTCTCAAAGTAATTATCCATGAAATGTACGTTTATAGAACTACGATAGTGTTAACTATGCTCAAATCAAATCCTTATCTAAGATTTGTAAGTGTTAATCAGCCAGCCAGTTATCCACATAATCAAACCACTGATTTTAAATTTTAGAAATGAGTTGTTGAACTACTCTTCAAATATTCAAGGAAAAATAAAAAATTACTTTATTCAGAAAAAAAATTTCTTTAAATTTATGGATTAACTTTTAATTTAGAGTTGGATAATTATTCTCTAAGCGTATGCATGAGTTGCAAATAATACTCATTTCAAACATTTAATTTTCATGAGCCGAAACATGGGGCATGCTCAGGAACATAAATGAGTAAGATAGCCAATGTTCAAACAAGTTTATTTATATGATCTTATCACCTCTTGCACTCCATAATGAGCTAAGAACACATGAGCATCTTATTCATGTAAAATGGATTGCTAAGAGCACAATAAACTGCGTGTTTAATGCTATGAAGCACGGGTATAGACATTACACGACGCGATACTGTGACATGACATAATTGAAAAAAGTAGGACATGAGCATCATTGACACATTTTTTTATATTTAATAAAATAGTAATATAAAGTATAGATTCCCTTATTATTCTTTACCAGCGACATCATGTCAAAACAAAGTATGCAAGAATAAAATTTAACTTTATAAGTTGAAAATTTATTATGAAGCCACATGTTTGCAAAAATCAATTTTCAAAATTAAGACTCTTTATTTTTCAAAAGAATTTATCCAACTCTTATACTAAAACTTAATATATTCTACAATTACAATTTCAATTAATTAAGTTAATGTTCAACTTTTAGATTTAGAATAACTATATTAATAACTATTTACTCATTAAAGAGTAAAAAGATTTAGTAGTTATAAAAATGGGGAGGTTTTGACTTTGCTTGGCTTCGACGAATAGAAGTTTTAGCGCAAGCATTGCAAAGGTCACACGTATTTGGATAGCTTTTAACGTTCAAGTTTGACTCTAGCTCAAGTTGTGACAAAGAAGCTTTAGCGGGTGCCAGTTCGGCTTTGTTGAGCATAAGGGAACTCCAACACTCGGCTTCGACAAATGCAGGATGAATCTTAGGTGCTTGGCATTAATAAAAAGAAGCCATTGATGGTCAACTTTGACGAATATTGAATGAACCTTCGATGCTTGATTTTGATGAATTTTGGAGCTTCAGCATGACCAGAGAGAAGGTTGCTTCTAGTTCATGGTATAATGTGGGCTATACGTATATTTATAATTTTCTACTTTTTGTGTCCTATTTTTTTATCTAAATTTTGTTGTGCCCATGTCCGATGTCGTGTCAAGGTGTGTCTCGGACTGAAGAAAATTCAAACACATTTTGTAGTGTCAGAAAAGTGATGAGACTTGTTGGAGCCCTGCCTTTGTCCGATTCATGTCCGACATAGGTACGATATGTTTTTAAAAGTTTCGGAGGTACATATGTTTAATGATGGCTTAGTTTTCTATGTGATGACTAGGACTAGTCAAACGGTTGATCTGGTCGGATCGGTTGAAAAATTTATTAAATGACGTCAAATAACAAACAAAATCTAATCGACCAATTAATTTATATAACTTATCCAAATGAAATCAAAATTTAATTTGATTTAGTCGGTTTGATTTTGGTTTAACCAAAATTTGAAATTATAATCGAGATATATGCATTCATATCAATTGGTTGATGGATTTGTCCAACCAATTGTTTGATAGATATAGATAATTGTTATATAATTTGATTTTTCAGTTTAATCAATTTTATTTTCTAAACATAACCAATAACAAAAACCCAAATACCGTTAAATTGGAACAAAAATCTTGCCATGATTTCATCAATTGAGCCAAATCAACCAAGTATGTTCGGTTCAGTTCAGGACACACCCCTAGTGATTACTTATTCCATGTTCTTGTTTTAATTTTGGGTTAAATTTATGTGCTTAAAAATTATGCATATTATTAAATGTATGTGCATTTTGCAGATATCAAATAAATAACTAGATAAGTGATTTAATGTTAGTAATGAAGTTGTATGTTTAAATTATTAGCATGTAATGTATAATTGGATTGGTTTGATTAAATGCTTGATTTCTCCTTGAACATGATAGAGAAACTAGTGAACAAGCTGGAACAAGATTTTATAAGTTGAATTATGTTCAATCTTAACTCAAACATGTTAATAAATGAAATGTACTAGTTGGCTAGATTTAGTTCATTTATAACCCTACTCTTTATGTGCCCCTTGCCCTGTTAAAGGATAATTTTCCTTCCTCGATCTTCTCAATGTACTTTCTTCTTCTAAATCTTTCTATTAGTTATCAAAGATGCTATTGGTTGGTCGAAGTAAGAGTACCATACATAGCAAGTCAAATTAAGTTTGATGCAGCAAGTTCCCCCTCTTAGTTCAACATTATTTAAGTAATCTAAGATTAAAATTTATAAATTTAGAAGTCTTGACACTCTAATCACTTGATGAATTTTCCTCGGAATTATTATTGTGATGAATTGATTTCTCTATAGCCTCGTCCTCAGTGTATCAATATCCTCCAAATCTGTTTCACCGTTTATCTTCGACTTTATTCCATTCTCATAATCAATAAGAATTTTAATTCTAGTTTGAAACTTAGACTTGTTATTATAATGAATTACTCTCTTATAGTGCATCCTCAGCTATGTAAATTTACACCCATTCTTTCTCCTCATCTTCAATTTCAACCATATTCCTCTATCCCAATCAATAAAAATCAAGACAAAATATTAATTCAATTTTGAAACAATTTGTTGGTTTAAGATCATCACTATCATCCGCAACAAATCCTTTATTTTCTGACGACACATCATTACCAACTAGCAAATCTTCATCATTCTTCAAGGTTTTTGTTCAAATGTTGGTTTACATTTATGCACAACAAGAAATTAAAAGATTAAAATTTAATTCAAGCTCGTGGAACTGTTTTGAGCAGGGCTGGGTCTCAATGATCTTTGTATTTTCAAGAATAAAAGGAATCTATCGCCCTGAACTTTTCAACGAGTAGTGTCTAACGCTGCTTATAGAATTGCAGTTTTTTTTTTTTTTTTTTTTTTTTTTTTTTTTTTTTTTTGCTTGCTTGCTTGCTTTCCAACAGCATATGTCCAAACCATTAATAAGCTTATTAATGCTGACATTTACAGGAGAGTACTCCTTTCTGTGGCATCGACTGCAATGATGTTGGTACAAACAACATGCAAGAACAGAACGTCTTTGAGACACTGATTGGGAAACAGCAGCAGATCTTACTTGCAACGCAGGTTGTCAAGATGATTCTCAAGATTGATGATGTGATTTCTCCTTCCGAGTACTAACTAGACATTTTTTTTTCCTGCGTTTCTTCCCGTTTCATGGCTTTCCTTATATTGCTGTAATCTTAAGAATTGTCTTATTGTTACATTTATTTTACAAGGTTTTGGAGAATTTGTCATGCTCATCCCAAACTAAGCAAGAATTTATTTAAAAAAAAACAATTTTAATTTCAGTTGAAATGCTTTTTCAAATTTATGTGGCCTTGATTTTGCGCATTGCAAAAGTTTTGAATTATCTTCAGAATATGCTCCTGATATGCTTGCTTCCGATGCTCGAATTAATTTTGTGGCATTTAGATGCATATAACATACTTCTAGTTATTTTACATATCAAACATCTAAAATATCATATTTAATTATAATAAATATTGCTGCAACTAACAATATGTTTTTTTTCTTGCGTAAATTTATGGCACCGAACAGTTGGTAGTGTTATCACTATGATTAAATTTCTCGTTTGAACTGTTTTATTTCACTTGTGTAAGGTTTATGTGCTCTAGATATTCTATGGCTAAATTTTATTATCTAAGTCTTTAGATTTTATGTTGAGGATATGTCGCCGGGTTTTGCATTCGTTTATATCTCACAGGTTTTAATTTTCTTGATTTTTTACGATCGTCTAAAATGTAATTTTGAGGCCGTTGCTTGAGGTGACGTCTCAAGCCTGATTTTTATTATTCGGGTTTTTCTGATTGTGGCTAAAAATGACCGTAATATTTTTTAAAAATTACTTTAAATAATCTTACACTTTGCTGTTACTGAAAATAAAATTTTGGTTCTGTAGAGTATCAAGAATTTTGAACAATATTTCCAAGGGAGGGTATTTAAAAAGTGTAATTGTTGATTGACTTATTTACCGACAATGCAACGGGAGAGTCAGATTACGTATAATTTTCTGAAAAATCAAACATGATTAATCCACGATGTTGGGAGTCATGTTAAAGTGATGGTAAATATGAAATTGTCCATCGTAGCGTGTGGGCTTGAATCTCAAGGAGATTCAATTGATAAAATTACAAAGTATGACTAATGAGAGCCTACAAATGAATGATCAATGGGCCCACTAAAGATATAAAATGACCTAAGCTTAAGACCAATCAAGCTGTGCAGAGGCATAACTTACCTATCGTCATATAACCTGACTCGAGAAAAGAGTTGGGCATCACTAGTCATCTCACGGGTGTCCTTTCGAATCTTCACTAGGTGTCGAGAAATGGCTGTAAAATAATAAGACAAAGCAACCTAGAGAATTGTCTTGTCAAGAAGTGAGCTAGCTATCAAATTACGTCATTCACTATCTTTTTAATAGCTTAGACTTGTTATGTAGATAGTTCCTCGCCTACGGATCAATGGTCAACAATCATATTAGAAAAGCCAATCAATAAAGCTGTCAATCAACTTAAGTTTTGCCAACCTGAAGACCATCAAAGGCCGATTGTCAACTCAGTTGATGACATTCCTCATCAATCGAGTCGGGATTGACAGATTTCTGCAGACCGAGTCATAAGGTGGCCGAGCCGAAGACCTATACCTGTAAATTTTTTAAAATATTCTATAACTCCCCCCATTAAAGCAGGAATACACATGCAATTTCATGTATTTTACCACACTCCTTTATGAAAAAAAAGAATCACTTTATGAGAGAGGGCTAATCAACAATTCAAATTATTGTTTATTGCTGTGCACTTCCCTCTCCGTGTCTCTCTCTTCTAATGTACTTTCTATTCATTTGGTATGATTCACAGACAAATCAAGATTCCACGTACTAAAGGGTACTGTGAGCGTGGATCATGACACGACATGCCCATCTCCTGGGTAACTACCTTCATGGCATTCTATTCATTTGGTGCGATTCACGAACAAATCAAGATTTCACATACTAAAAGGTGTGAGTGTTGATCATAACACACATGCCTCTCTCTCTCTCTCTCACATAACATACTTTCTATTCCTTTGTTGTGATTCACAGACAAAACAATATTTTCACATAGTAAAAGGTGTTGTGAGCGTCGATCACGACACAGACAAGAAAAATAGTAGCACACATAGAAGAAGATCCCACAGAGACTCCAACAATATGAAGTGTACCTGGAAGTTTGTGCATCAGCAGATCCACAAACAAAAAGACTAGATGATGGATGCCCTCGAGGCATTACTCCGAAAAAGGGAGCAAAATCTTAGAGAGGAAGGGCTGGGTTGACACCTCGATAGTGTTGGGTTGACACTGTTATATAGATAAAGATTCTGGAATATTGAGGTAGCGCGCCAGTCAGAGAATGCATTCTCTCGGAATAACTCTGAAGTTAAGCTCCCGAAAAGATTCCGAATTTTTCTTTGGAATTATAAAAGGGTTAAATTGATCCAACCGATCACATAACATTCTTTAAGTAGACTGTTGATACACCAAAAAATGTGCAATTTTATGTATACATCTTATGCTTAAAATTGGTGATACTGCATAAGAAAGGTATTTTCATGTTTTGTTGCAGGTATATTGATTTTAGGTATTTGGAGCAAAAAGGAGCAAAAATGAAGAAATTTAGAGTCAAAATGCATATTTTTAGCAAAACTGGCGCTAGAGGTGCCAAAACTGGCGCTAGAGGTGCCAAAACTGGCGCCAAAGACGCTATAATACAGAGAAGTGGCTCCAAAATGGTGCCAGAAGCGCCAGAATCCAGAGAGGAGCGCTGGATTCCAGTAAACAGGCGCCAAAGACTCCAGAGACTGATTTGGACAAATTTTTGGCAGTTTTTGACTATTTTTGAGATGTTCTAGAAGGCTTCAAGTAATTCAAACACCCCATGGAGTGGTTCAATCTATCTAGACACTTGGGGAAGGCTCTTGAATGAAGAGATGTCTTTTGGATGAAGGGATTTGCCTCTTCGTATGAAGAGGTGTGTCTCTTTAGAAAAATGAGGGATTTTTGAATTTCTTTAGAAGAGGGGGCGCCACTCTTAAGCAATCTAAGTGTGAGTCTAGTATGTGGAGAGTGAGTGTGTCTTTAGGGTTTTTTTCTTGTGAGTCATGTGTAGTCTAGGGTTAGGTTTTTTGTCGAGAGTATTTTCTTATAGAGTTGTAAGAGGAAAAGGAAGGTGAGAGGTTTCTTCTTCATTAAACTTCTAAGAGATAATTGAGTGTGATTGTAAAGAGAGAAAGTGCTTTAAGGCAACTTCAAGGGATTTTATTGAGGAGGAGTGTGAGATAAGTTGTATTATTTTCCTTCTTTTTTTTGTAAACTTATTTATATATATAAAATCCATGTTTGTTTTATCTTCCTCATGAATTCTGAGTAATCTTCATTTTCATTCTCCTTACAATGAGATATGGTTTTTTGAAGAATTAATATTGTTGTACAAGGTTTTAAATGTTAATAAATTGTGATGATTCGAACTTTGACCTTCATTTACTTTTGTATATGACCAATTGAATTGTTAAGATTTATTGAGAAACATAAGATTCGAAAGGGCTATATTTTCTACAACAAGGTGAGAGTCACATTAAATTTCATGGATGAGAATGTAGTCCATGAGTTTGAGTACAAATAAATAGGGAAATATATTTTGATGGGCGTAGAATTGGAGATTTTAGGGTGACATACTAAAATACCCAATTTGGGCCAGTTGTTTGAAAACTATTGCGAGATATTAGTCCTCAGTGGGGAAGTGGGAGCTTTGGAGTGAGAGCCAGTATCCTCGCAGCCTAACCACGGATTTAGGGACCAACTCTAGATTAGTCAATGTTTTTTATGCACTTGACAGAGGGTAAATAATATGATTGCTCCTATTTGACATAATATAATTCTATATAATTTTAAATAATTTTAATTACTACACTAACAATAAAGTCATTGTAAAGGGAAGGATGCTTTCTTAAATTTGAACTATTTGTCACAAAACTTTGTTTAGTCTTAGTAAATTTAACTTTAAAGTTTAGAAAATAGCTTAGTTAACTTAATTCTTTTAGCTATATCTCATTATCATACATTAAACTTAATTTCAATTTGTTATTCCTACTTAAGTTTTTATAGTTTGAATATTGTGTTTTACGTTATGACCATAAGAATTTCCGCCTCCCTGTGGGATCGATACTTAGGACTCCATTAGAACTTTTTATTACTTGAACGATATGTGCACTTGCGTATAACCCATAATGTGTGAACTATTATCTATATTTTATAAAATTTCAATTTTTCTCACTAACCATCTCAATGGAATTAAATTGACATAAAACACGCAGAAAAACAACACACACTAAGGGGTGCATAGTGTTTTTGGCGCCGTTACCGGGAAGTAACGATAAATTACTTTATAATTTTGGAAGACTTTGTTTGAACTGAAAAACTTATATTACAAAAAATCATAGTATAATAAATATTTTTATATTATAGTGTGATTGCTTATTGTGTTTGTGTATGCTTAGTTTAAGATCTAGAAGTTTTGTATCTTATGATTCAGAGTTAGAAAAAACTATTAGAAAAATTCGAAAACAACAAAAAGAATATGAAAATATGAACAAAATGGCTAACAACTTAAATAATCAAGGAATTGAAAATGTTTATGCCAATCCTATATTAGATGACATTCACTTGAGTATCCAAAATCCTACTTTAGCTGCTAATTCATTTGAGCTTAAACCTATTATTATCTAAATTGTATAAAATAATCAGTTTGGAGGAACACCGACTGAAGTTCCTAACTTACATATTGCTAGTTTTCTAGAATTGTGTGCTACATTTAAATAAGACGGAATGTTGAATGATGCCACCAGACTTAGGATTTTTCTTTTTTCATTAAGGGATAAGCTAAGATGTGGTTAAAATCTTTAGACCCTGGATCTATCAGAACTTGGGGAGAATTATCATAAAAAATTTTAACCATAAAAAACTGCTAAGCTTAGAAATGAAATCACATCTTTTTGTCAGTTTGAAGGAGAATCAATATATAAAGCTTGAGAACAATTTAAAGAACTCCTTAGGAAGTGTCCACACCATGCGTTACCAGATTGGTTAATAATTTAAAATTTTTATAATGGACTAGTTGAATCTCTTACATCTATAGTTGATGCTGCTGCTGGTGGATCATTACTGTCAGAACCATTTGATGAAGCATATTCTTTAATGGAAGAGATGACTACTAATAAATTTCAATGGCTCTTTGAAAGGGGTGACTCCAAAAAGAGCAGTTAGTGTTCACGACTCTGACGAACTATCTATTTTGGCTTCTCAAATTTTTGCAATATCAAATAAGATAGATCAATATGGGATGAATTATTCTCAGACATCTCCCGTGCTTGAGGAAAATTTATTGGGAAATGATAAATTCTCAATTATCATATGAAACTTTAATTGCAATAAATAATCGAACTAATAATTCATATACAAATTATTATAATCCTGGTTGGAAAAATCACCCTAATTTAAGTTGGAATAATAATAACTCTAATACTGTAAATCTACAATGGGGGAACAATCCTGTGAACCCATTGCGAAATTCAAACAACCAGGGAAACACTAAGTATAAAGTTTATTATCCTCCAAGTTTTAATAGCAATTCACAAATTAAGGAGAAGAAGTTGTCAATGGAAGAATTAATATTGCAAATAGGAAATCAATTACGAAGTCAAGGAGCATAATTACAAAGTCAAGAAAATTAATTACAAAGTCAAGGAGCTGCAAATAGAAACATGAAAAATCAATTGGGATATATTGCTACTGCACTTAGCAATAGGCCTCCAAGAACTTTGCTTAGTAATGTTGAAGTTAATTTCAAAGATTATAATAAAGAGAAAATTAAGGTTATTCAACTGAGAAGTGGATGAGAGTTAGAAACAAAAGATTAAAAAAGAGATTGAACTTGAAAAAGAAGGGGTGGAAAATGAAAAATCTAAAGAAGATTTTAATCTTAATTCAAAATATCCTATTAAACTAATGAAAATTACTGTAGAAAGACCACCACCTCCATTTCCTTAAAGATTGAAATAGCATAACAAAGATAACCAATTTACAAAATTCTTAGAAATATCAAGTAAATTAACTATAAACATTCCATTTGTTGAATCACTGGAACAAAAGCCAAGCTATGTGAAGTTTATGAAGGACATACTTAATAAAAAAAGGAAGTTTACAGATAATAAGACTGTTGCACTTAGTAAGGAGTGTAGCTTAATTATTTTAAAAAAAACTTTTTGAAAAACTTAAAGATCTTGGAAGTTATACTATTCCTTGTGCTATTGGCGAAATATTTTTTGGAAAAGCATTATGTGATTTGGAAGCTAGTATTAATCTTACACCTCTATCATTTTTCAGAAGGTTAGGTTTAGGAAAAAATTCCCCTACTACTGTAACTCTTTTCCATTCATAACGTGACAATTATTGTGACATAGATCAGTGATAAAAATGTGTTGTACCAAATATTCCTATTCTTTACCCATATTTTAGTGTATAAAGAACATTGGCTAATCCTAAGTTTAGTCCCCAAATCTGTGGTTAGGCTGGGAGGATACTTTCTTTCACTCAAGAGCTCCCACTTCCCTTCACCTGAAGGTTAACTCTCACTTCAGTTTCTAAACGTTAGGACCAAATTGAGGATTTCAGCCTGTCACTCTGAAATCTCCAATTCTACGCCCATCAAAGTATATTTCCCTATTTATTTGCACTCAATCCCCATGAACTACATATCTCATTCGTGGACATTGAATATGACCTTCACTTTTGTTGTGTAACTCATAATCCTTTCGGAACATATGTTTCCCAACAAGTTTTAACAATTCAATTAGCCAGATCAAAAAGTAAATGAAGTTCTAAGTGAAAAGGTCATCATAAATTCTCCATAATAAATTGGAACATCATTTCCATTTCACAACATCAACACATCACATGAAAAGAAGAAAGATAAAGAAATATACTCAAGACTCATGAGGAAAAGATGACAAAACATGGATTTTATATACAAAAACAAAGTCATACAAATAAAGTAAATTAAAGACAACTTATCTAAAACTCCTCCCTAAGCGAATCTCAAGGAATTCCTTTGACTCCTCTTCTTTCTTCACAACAACACACAATTCTCTCTTTAGAACAATAAGAAAGAAGAAATCTCTCACTTTCCCGCTCCTCTCACACTTCTTAGAAGAGAAAACACAACCCTAAATTCCTACACAAAATGGAAAGAAAACTCTCTGTAAACTCTAAACTCTTCTCTTCCTTTCTTCTCCCCTTTGAAATTTAGCTCCAAATGTGTTTAAATTCGGCCAAAACTGAATTCCCAAGAGTTTCCTCAATCAACCTTTCAAAATCCAGCCAAATACATTGAATCTAGTTCAAAATCGGGATAGGGCGCTATCCGGCGCTGGTAGGAGTGTCGATCAGCACATTATTCTGTTAAAACATCGCAACTCTTTGGAAACCTGCGCTGTCCGACGCTTGTGACAGCACTGTTCGGCGCTAGTTCAATAAAATGCACTTTTGTCCTTTTTTCGCTCCAAATTTGTTTTTTTTGCTTTCTTTTGCTCTAAAGGCCTAAAATCATTGTATCTGCATGAAATCATAAAAAATACCTTCCTTTAAAGTGCAATATCATCAAAAATAAGTATTAAATGAATAGTAAAAAGATATCAAATTTTCAGTAGATCAAGATCCCCCAAACTTATCTATTACTTATCCTCAAGTAATTCTTGTTAATACATAAAATTATAATCCACTGTAATGAACTTTCTTTCTAGAATACTATAATTTTGATTTAGATAAGTATAATAGTAAAATTTTCAGAAGGATCTTTGAATAAATCAGTTAAATTCTGCAGGTATAAAAATATTTAGTAATCAAGTCTAAGAGTTCTAGCTTTCTATTCATTTCAAAAATGACTGTAGATTATTCTATTAAGGCACTTAAAATGATTACATGAAAAGAAGCTTATGAGAACACTATTAGTAAAGATACTAATCAATACATATAATTTCAGGAAAGAAATTAAGTTTTTCCTTTATGTAGGTCCAAGTGAAGCAAATTTTTTATTAGGCATCTCCTCAAGCTTCTCCTCACTTCTCTTTTTCTTTTCTTTTGCTTTTTGCTTTTCTATTCTTTTCTTTTGCTTTTTGCTTTTCTTTTCTTTTATTTTCTGTGAGGATTATCGTATCTGGATAGCCTTTAATGATTTTGAACTTCACCCTTCTCACCCTAAATTTGAAACTTACCACATTCCTTTACCTTATAGGCATTTCCTTAGCTTATTAATGATTCATCATAGAGTCTCACTTTCCTATCACATAAAATTTTAAGATTCCTAATATTTCAAACATACAGTTTTTCTTACTTTGAATAGTTGAGTATAGGCCTATACTTTTATACCAAAAATCTTACATCACAAAATTACTTTTCATACCAAATACTTTCATTCAATTTTATAAAATACTTAAATAAAATCAAAATATAGCTATCTGAAATTGAGTTCTATTACAGTAAATCATGTTTATAATTTTGAAAATAATTTTAAAATGAGAACAATTAACAGTTAATTCTTTCCTTTCCCCCAAACTTAGATTTTTGAATATAATTAACATGGAAGAAAGAAAAGATTTAAATATAACTTATACATCAATATGCTGGGCTTTTCATACCTTTGAGTTTAAGCAGGCTTTTCTTGATAAAGTAGAACAGTATACCTGAAATAATTAAGAAGCATTTTTATACACAAATACGGGTTATAAGTTTATAAAGAAGAAATTTAAACACATTAAACAGTGCACATACCATTAACATCCAACTGTTACTATTACAAATTAAACTAGCAATCAAAACACATAAAAACTTTACTATCACATCACATACATCACAAATCAACAATGAAGTCTACAAGTACATCCAACACACATATAACATCTCAGATACAAATCATAAGGAGTCTCAGGTACATCACAAACACAAAACACAAATACATCACTAAGTTCAATGAAAAATAAAAATAAAAATACACAAACTACCAATCTTCATCTTCTGCAGGAGCTCCACCATCATTAGGTTCTTCAGGCTGTATGGAGTATACTCAGGGTAAGTAGGAAATACAGCATCAGTGTCTCCCCTAAAAAATGTCATCTGTGCGTCATGATAAACTATCTTATATTCTCTCCACCGCAATTGATAATCATCATTTTTCTTGTTCCTCACTTCTAGTCCCTCTACTATGGTGTTTAACCTTTCCAACTGATCCATACTATCATGCAGAGTAGGCTCCCTTGATGTAGATAGTCCATCTCAACTAGAAGAAGGATCATCAACTTTCTTACTCCATTTCCATCCTACATGGACTTCATAAGTTTTCAGATTCAGTTTAGTAATGGGTTTTAGGGGGTGGGCTACCTCATCTTTATCTTTAATCACTACACCTGACCGAATGCATAAGGCATGAATTAGACTGGGGTGTCCTAGTCCTCATGTACTCCTTTTACACTTGTCAAAATAATTTTATGAATAATAACCCCAATATTTATATTCTTCATGTTATGAATACAGTAATTCAGAACAGCTCTATCAACAGTAACATCACTGTGTTGGTAGGTAGGTAACAGTCTTGTAGAAATGAAATAATGCCAGGCTTTTGACACAGGATTCAAAGTAGAAAGGGGGAAGTTAACTTTTAATCTCTACTTAATCTTCCATTCCCCTTTTCCATCAGTTAAAAAGTTCACAACATATCCAATGCTTCATTTGTAATAGAAAAATTTTCAGATTCAAAATGGTAGGGTGCTCTCAACTGATGAAATGCATTTATGCTGGTAGGGGTGAATTCAGCCATTTGGCCTCTTACCAGAATGTATTCACTCTCAGAATAATACAGAGTAGCATAAAATTCTCTAATAATACCCAACATCGCATCTGCAGTGAAATAACAGAAAATCTCCCATTGATAATTAGCAATCATTTCTTCCAGCATTCCTCCAAGATTTTCAAAGGCTCTTTCTTGAATACATTTCTAATTGCTAAGAAACGTACTAAAAAGTGAATAGGCTTTGAAATTCACAAAATTACTTTCATCATATTCAAATTTCCTCGTCCCCTTAGCCAATCTTGGAGCCATTTCTCTAAAAATACAAAAAAATTTCAAATCAATTTTAAAATTGCAATGCAATCGACTCCAATATAAATTTAAAAAGATAAGAAATCAAAATCCATGAAAAATCTCCAAAGTTTCTCCAGAAATTTCAAAATTTTGAATCTTCCTAATGTAGGAGATTTCCACGGTCAAATTGAAAAATTTTTAGGTTAAAGTGTATCTCTTACCAAGAGAAGATAAAATCCGAACTTTTTCAACCATGAAATCGCTTCAAATCCAAATGCTATTGTGCCCTAGGTGTGAAAATTGACCTTGGCTGGAGGTTGAATACAAAGATTTGGGAAAAAATGGCGGGTCCCAGGGTTAAATCGTGAAAATTTGGAGTTTCGGGCAGTTTTCGCGTTCGAATGCTGTTCGACGCTGAAAGTGATACACCTAAAATATATAGTAGTTTTATGCACATTTTTATACCTATTTTTAATGATATTGCACTTTAATGGAAGGTATTTTATGATTTTCTTGCAGGTATGATGAAAATGGATGGTGATGATGAAAGGAGCAAAATTGGATCAAATTTGGAGCAAAAAAAAAGATGAAAAATGAAAATTTGGCACTGGCGGCTAAGCGCCGCTGGGCCGGCGCTTAGCCGACACAATTAAAAATCGAAATTAAATTGAATTTGGTGCCATTTTCAAAGGGGATGGGATGCAAGTCTTGGTGGTAACTTCCATAACTTCCTTTGGGCGGCAAGTTTGAATGAAGGGGTGCATTCTTTGGTAGATATATTGAATCTGGACACATTTTGAAGAGACACCAAGACACCGTTTGGTTTACTATTTAAAGAGAGTCTTAAAAAAGATTAAGGAGCCTTTCCTTTGCATTTTGAAGGGTTCTTCCATTTCATTTTTATAGAGTTTTATTTTAGTTTTTATTAAGAGTAGGAGTAGAGAGTAGAGAGGAGAAAATGGTCGGAGTGAAGTCTTCTTCTTCCCACTTCTTTTCTTTCTTTTTAGTTTAGTTTTTATTGAAGTCTGAAGTTATTCTGAGTCATTAGAGTTGGGAGATCCACTATGAGGAGTAGTTTAGTAAAGAGTTAAAGTTTCAGAGGAACTTCCTGAGTCTTGTGGAGAGAATCTTCAGATAAGTGTTTACTTTTGTTCTTACATTTAGTTTTTAATTAATACTTGTTTCTCTTTGTTGTTTTTCTTATGGTTTTTAATTTCAAAGCAATGTGTTTTTTTATTTTCTCAATGCATTCTGAGTAGATTACTTTATCTTTTTCTTTTATAAATGGAGAAGTAATTAATTTATAGAGAATTTTCGTGGAAAGTATAAGTGTTTAAATTTTGTTGTGACAAATAGAAGCAAATGTGTTTTTTACCCTTACTTGGTTCTATAAAGAACATAGGTTAATTTTAAATTTTTATCATTTTGAACATGGTTAGGCAGGGAAGATAATAGTCTCTCACTTTAAAGTTCCCTTGATTCCTTCATATGATGTCATTTATAATTTCATGGTGGAGTTTTAAATTTAGAGGCCATTTATCATGTCATATATGATGTCATATGTTAGTTTGAATTTAGGGTAATTTTCTTTTAATTCAACTTTGAATTAATTATGTAATTAATTAAAAGTGTAGGAAATTATAATATTAACCCATAAATTAATCAACTTTATTTTGGAGGTTAATCATTTTATTAATTTTGTTAATTTGGTTCTAAATTGAGTATTTTGACCAAATTTGACTAAAGTTGACCATAGTTAACCAGGGTTGACCATGGTTGACCATCGTTGACCAGTCCAAGTCCAGGATTGACTCAAGTGAGTTACTTAACATTGTCTTGGTTAATTTAATCATTTGATTATTAATTTTGGTAACATGACCTAGGTTTGACTAGGGTTGACCAAATGATCATGTTTGATCATTTTAAAGTCTCAAATTGATCAAATGAGTGAGGTTTGACTATTTTAGTTTCTAGGTTGACTTAGTGGTCAATGGGGTTGACATTGAGTCAATGTAATGGTCATTGGGTGATGGATTGACCATTTCGGCCGAAGGGTTGACCTGTTTGGTCAATGTGGTGGTCATTGGGTCGTGGACTGACCATTTTGACCTATTTTTACCATTTAGGTCAAAGGTTAACTAGTTTGGTCAATGTGGTGATCAGATCGAGGTTTGTTATTGTTGATTTGATTATTTTAAAATGTCCTTAAGATTTGGATTTAAAAAGGCTTCAATAGGGTTTTACCTTAGACATTAAGGTTTAGTGACCCTCATTGAATTTTTGGAAGTCAATATTGGTAGACTTCCTGTTCCAAAATGATTTAGAAATGATCCTTACAAAAGTGAGGTCAACTAGTGAGTTAATGATATAGATCAATATAATTATTGTATTGTGCCAAAAATGAGAATACCTGCTCTTTACCCTCTTCCGAGTGCAATACAGAATATTGGCTAATCCTAGGTTTAGTTCCTAAATTCGTGGTTAGGCTGGGAGGATACTGGCTCTCTCTCAAGAGCTCCCACTTCCCTTCTCCTGAAGGCTAACTCTCGTTTTAGTTTCCAAACACTAGGATTAAATTGGAGATTTTAGTCTGTCACCCTAAAATCTCCAATTCTACATCCAATAAATAACATTTCCCTATTTATTTGCACCAATCTCCCATGAACTACATCACTCATTCATAAACATTGAATGTAATCTCTACTTTTTTGTAGAAAGCATAGCCCTTTCGGATCGTATGTTTCACAACATATTTTAACAATTCAATTGGCCAGATCGAAAAGTAAATGAAGAACAAAGTGAAAAATCATCACAATTTCTTATCTTTCATATGGCACATCCAATCTAAACCATCACTTCACCATTTATCATTGCAAGGAGAAAGTCAAAGAAATCTACTCAGAATTCTTGAGGAAGACATAACAAAACAAAGATTTTAGATATAAAAGCAAAGTCATACAAACTATGAAAAGTAAATACAACTTAACTTAATTTCTTCCCCGAGCTCTCTTTACAACAACACAAAATTCTCTCTTAGAATAGTAGGGAAGAAGCAATCTCTCATTTTTCTTCTTCTCCTACAATTCTTTTGACAAGACTCCCTCACAAAACAACACTTAACATCAAGCCCTAGACTCTAAAATCTCTCGAAAGACTTCTTCTTCACTCACCCACACTTTACTTCACTCTCTTAAACACACACACACCACCATATCTGGCGCCTAAAAAAAGTTAAAATAGTCTAGGAACGAAATCCCTTTGGCTTGCCTCAAGAATCCCTCCAAAAGTCATCCAAATACATTAAATCTGGCCTCCACCGACATTGGGACCCATTGGTGGCCAATAGGGACCGTCAGTGGCCCATCGCTCCATTTAATTCCCGGCTCACTGGAAAAACACGTCGTTGGCGCTGGTTTGGGCGCCGTCGGCACCAGAACTTCAAATCCTGGTTTTTGCCATTTTTCTGTCCAAATTTGTTCCTTTTGGATTTTTTTGCTCCATTTGCCTAAAATCATCATACCTACAGCAAAACATGAAGAGTACCTTCCATTACCGTGAAATATCACCAAAAATGAGTACATAATATATATGAAAAATCAAACATATATTTGGTGCATCAAAATCCACCAAACTTAACTATTACTTGTCCTCAAGTAATCCTTTTACTACATAAAAATATGGCTCTTAGTAGTGAACTTTACTTAATGATTACTATGATTTTTAATTTAAATGAATAGAATAACAAGATTTTTAGAAAGATTCTCAATATCTTAGGTCAAAACTATAGGTATAAGAACATCTAGTAACCAAGTCTAAGAGTTTTAACTTCCTATTTTTTTAAGAATAACCATAATTTGTCACATTAAGGGTTTTTTTGATGTATCATATGAAAAAGAAGTTCATGAAAACTATATTAGTAAGGGTGCTAATAATTTAAATATAAATTCAGAAATGTAACTAAGCTCTTCCCTTAAGTTGATTCAAGTGAAACAAATTTTTGATTAGGCATCTCCTCACATATATTTTCTTTTTCTTTCCTTTCTTTTCTTTTCTTTTTTTGGGATTGCTTTTTAATCCTTTTTTTTCTTTTTTGTTGATGATTACTATTTCTGGATAGTCTTTAATAATTTTGAACTTCACTCTCCTCCTCCTAAATTTGGAACATGAAAACATCTCTTACTTTATATAAGTATATTAGCTTTTAAAAGATTCATCATAGAGTCCCAATATTTTCTTCTCACATAAACCTCTAAGTCTTTTAACATATCAAAAATACAGTTTCTTTTACTTTAAATAGTGAACTATAGTCTTATCTTTATATATTAAATACCTTAACCAATAAAGTTTACCTTCATTACTAAAAACTTTCATTCAAATCTACTATGATATTTAAATAAGATCAAAAGTTTAGTGATCTAAAGTTAAGCTCAACTACTTTAAGTCATGTTAAAATAATTTTGAAAATATATTTTAATTGAGAAAAATAACAGTTAATTTTTCCTCCCCCAAAATTAAGCTTTTCAGTGTATATTAAATTAGAAAAGAGAGAGAAAAACAAATAGAAAACTAACCTTTTTGTGCCTGGCTTTTGATTCTTCTAAAGCATGCAGGTATTAATTAAAAATTTAACTACACATATAAATAGTTATAAGCATTGTTCTCATATATAATAGAGATTTGTAAGGTAAAGCAAATTTAAAACACTACATTAAAACACTCAATACAATACCCATTACAAATTTACTAAAACAATTACATATCAACATAGCTTCAATACAACATAACTAAAATGAAAGTATAATTACTAAACACAACTACAAAAAAAAAGCAAACAACAAACACAAAAATCAACAAAACATTAACAAACATAAAGAGTACTACTTCAACAATCATCATCTCTTCCTTCTTCAACTTCTTTTTCTTCCTCAGGCTGGTATTGAATATAACAGAGGAAAGTAGAAAATATCACACCCTCTTCTCTCCTCATAAATCTCATCTGGACATCATGATAATCAATATCATATTCTACTCTTCTCTTCTGATAATCATCATTGATGCTATTTCTTGCTTCCATACCATCCGTCCTGCTATGAAGCCTCGTAATATCCCCTTGTTGAATCATCAATTGCTCCATAACATCAAAAATAGTAGGGGTCCCAGAAGTAGAAGGTATATCATGACTAGCAGAGGGAATCTCACTACTCTTCTTCTAAATCTCCATCCTACATAAGATTCATAAGTGCAAATGTTGGCCTTAGTAATAGGGCTTCAAAGGGTGGACCAACTCTTCGCTACTATCAACCTCAACTCCTAATTGTATACATAATGTATAAATCTGGGCAAGAGGTCCCAATCCTCAAGTAGTTTCTCCCTTAGCTATAGTATGAATAATATTGTAAATAACTCTTCCAATATCCATTATTCTCATGTTTTGGATACAAAAATTTAGAATTTCTCTTTCTCTAGAAACTTCACTATGATGATAAGTAAGTAGTAAACTTGCAAAAATAAAGTAATGTCACACTTTAGATGCAAAATTAAGAGTGGAAGCAGGAAAATTTATTTTTTTGTCTTGCTTAGTCTTCCACTCCCCTTTTCCATCAGTAAGAAAAGTAATTACCTCATTCAATGCAGTATCCAAAGTACCAAAAGATTTGTACTCACAGAATGGATTATCTCTTAACTGGTAGAAAGCATTGATCCGTTCAGGTGTGAATTCTACCATTTGTCCTCGAACTAGCCCATATTCTTCTTCAGTATACAACAAGTTAGCATAAAACTCACAGACTACATCAACAACCGCATCAGCAGAAAAATAACATAAACTTTCCCAATTCTGCTTAGCAATTACCAGCTCTACAACTTCTTCTGGATTTTCAAATCCTCGATCTTATATACACCTTTTGTGGATTTTCAAATCCTCGATCTTATATACACCTTTTGCTTTGGAGTGTAGATTTAAAATGGTATTGTGCTTTCACATTCAGAAATTTCCTTTCATCAAAATCAACTTTTCTCTTCCGCTTAAACATCTTTGGAGCCATACCAAATTCACTATTAAATTTGCAAATAAATTCTAATAAATTCCAAAATCACAATGCTATAAACTCCAAAATCAAATCTAGCAAGAAAGAGCATTTCACCATGGATTTTCTCAAAATTTTCTTCAAAAATTCAAAAATTTTGGATCTCTCTAATGTAGGAGATTTCCATGGTGAAAATCAAAATTTTTTTGTTTAAAGTAAAGCTCTTACCAAAAGAAGATCAGATCCAACCTCAAAAAGCTCCGAAATCACCTCAAATCCAAATGCAAGCAAGCCCTAGGGTTGTTTTCCGACCTTGGCTGAAGGTTAAAGGTGATAAATGGGGTAGTTACTATTCAAAATCACAATTTTTAAGAGAACTAGAACTTTCAAATTTTAAGCATTGTCGGCTCTGAATCAAGTGCTGTGGACGCTAGTTTGGTCATTTTCGGCGCTAGTTCAGACACCATCGGCGCCATACCAAATTCTATTTCCATTATTATTCCACGATTTCAATAGCTTTCAAGTTACAACGACATCCAATTAGCCTTTTTAAGCATCTGAATTCAATATTGAGTGATTAACTAATATGAATATCACACAAACAATACAAAACATCACATTTATATATAAAATCCAAAGTTACACACTTACACATATCAATCATACTACTACATCAATAATTCAGCGTCATAATCAAACCACTATACTCTAACGCTGAAAACATAACAAAAATTCAAATCTTAAGTATAATGAGTCTAAAATCACACCATAAGCAAGACAATACAATCCAAATTCAAGAAAATAATGTCCAAATACTAAATAAAGTAGATAAAATAGAAAATAACTACTCCTTATCATTGTCAGTACTTTCCTCTCTGATATCTCTCATGCATTGGTGGTGCACAAACAAATTGTAGAAGGGTCGATACGGGAATTCATTAGTCAAACCCTTTTCAATCCAAGCCTTCTTCTTCATCAATCATATCAATCCTTCTTTCATATGCCCAGTATGATCAGACTGTTCCTTCATCCTCCAATCTAGGTGATCAAATAATTTAGATATATTATTAATTGCATCAATAAGATTTCATACCTCTTTCTCCAGTTTCTTAGCCTTCCTCAGAATCAACTGCGCATTTTAGAAAAATGTGGTTCAATAGGTAGTAAACTCTGAGATGGTTGGTCAACAGTTATGCTCAGATCATTTTCATCCATAATTACTCGACAATCATAAACATTAGTTGGGTCCATGGGCTTTCAAGGGAGAAGCACTTTTTCCCAACTCTCATATGGCACTTGTGACTGGCTGCAAAGAAGAATTATAGTGGAAGGATGTCCCAAGCCATAACTAGATCCATGCATAATCAAACCCAAAACAGATTTCACAATTATGGTGTCAATATCAACAGGTCTTCCAGTTTGAATACAATAGTTCAAGATTACACGTTCTTTTGTCACTTTACTAATTTTCATAGTCGAGAGTAATTTTGAAGATATAATGAAATGTCATTGCTTTGACATCAGATTTAATAGAGTAGAAGAGAAATTGACTTATCCGTCATCTCTTATCTCCGAATTTTCGCCTTCATTCGTTAGATATCGATAGATTTCATTCATATTGTCTCTCGTAGAGACAAAATTAGTATAATGACATATTGACACATTATCTATCATGTAAATTTCATTAATATTGGAAGGAGTGAGTGATATCCACCTACCTCGCACATATACGACTCCTTGGTTGAATCCATGAAGATTTGCATAAAATTCCTTCACCATAGGAATTACTACTGCGGCAGTAATGTAACAAAATACTTTCCAACCTCTTTGCATAATAATTTCTTCAACACAAGTACTAGGAACAATCATACCTTGATGGACAAATCCTCTTTCTTTGATAAGTCTCCTCTTAATAAGGACTTTCTTATAAAGTCGTTACACCTCAAAACTGACAAATTTTCTCTTGTTGAAACTATAAATGTTAGAGAACCTAGGATGTTGGAAGCCATGTAATGCACATTTTGGATCTAACTTTTCCTTTTTCTAGAGTTAATGGGTTTTAGAATGAGTTTGAGGAGTTATAAGGGTGAAATTTCTGCTCAAAACTGCTAAATTTTGCCATTTGAAACTCTAAAAACAGTCTCTTGGCTGTCAGCGCCGTCGACACTGAATAGGGAGCCATCGGTGCCCAAGCTTTGAAAAATTAAATTGTTCTCTGAAAAATCTCACCGTCGACGCTGTTGGTGCCAGAGCACAATTCTGCACCAATCATCATTTTTCGTCCAAATAAACTCCAAATCTTAATTGAATCCAATAACGAGCACCATTAGGATATTTATGAGTGAGTATAACTCAAATATAAGACTATCTAATCATAATATCAGTTAGTATCAAATCAAACACATTAAACAACAAAGATAATTATGGGTTGCATCCCATAATGCACTTGGTTTAACATCGTCAGCCCGACAAACATTAGTTTTATTCAGGATGACCTAACATTAAAATCTCTTTAATTAGGTCGTGAACCTTCAAAATATGGTTTTAGTCGATGCCAATTAACTTTAAATATTCTTTTGGTTTTAGGATCTTCAATATCAATAAGTCCAAATTGATAAAATTTTATAATAGTAAAAGGTCCTATCCACCTAGACTTAAGTTTTCCAAGAAGTAATCTAAATCTTGTATTATATAACAAAACTTCCTATCCAGGTTCAAATCTCTTTCTTATGATCTTCTGATCATGTCATAACTTCATTTTCTCATTATAAATTCTTTCATTGTCATAAGATTCATTTCTCATTTCTTCTAATTCATTAAGTTATAATAATATTTTCACACCAGCACCTTTAAAATTGAATTTAAATTCTTTAATCTTCCAATATGCTTAATGTTCCAATTCAACTGGTAAATTGCATGTTTTTTCAAAAATCAGCCTATAAGGAGACATTCCTATAGGGATTTTATAAGCAGACCTATATGCCCATAATGCATCATCTAATCTCACAGACCAATCTAATTTATGGGGATTTACAAATTTCTCCAAAATTCTTTTAATTTCTTGATTAGATACTTCAACTAAACCACTAGTCTGGGGATGATAAGCAGTTGAGATTCTATGCATAATATTATATTTTCCAGTCAATCTCTGAATTAGAATATTTCTAAAATGGGAACCACCATCAATAATAATAACTCTCGGCATTCCATATCTTGTAAAAAAATTTTTCATTAAAAATTTTGAAAAACTTCGAGCATCACAATTGAGTAAAGCTATTACTTCAATTCATTTTGATGCATAATCCAAAGCAATGTCAGCACAGTTTTTAATTTAGTAAAGTATATATGTAGTTTTGAAAATATCATTTTAATTTGAAAATATGAAATCAAACCGATCTCATATATGCAGTATTTTGAATAACCAAGCTCCAAACCACAAGCCATGTATTTATCCCTAAGAATGGATACATCGCTTGGAGTGTGGCCAGATCAAATACACTACATGATCTATGACATCTGTTTGGTCTGCGAAACCTGTTTTGTTTGCTGACAAATTTCCCCTACATAATACGGAAGAATTAGATGGGGATTATTTTAATACTAGGTTTGTTTATGTTTCTTATAAGGGCAAGCCTCTATAGTTAATTACATCTTAGATAAACGAAGTCACCTAAGAAAACTCTCGATATAGATCAGAAAAGATATTTTTATGAGTTCCAAAAGGTAGGATTTTTCAAATTAAGTGAGGTGAGGAATCCAATAGGTGAGTAAGCTAAAATTTCAAAACAGTTATTGTAGGAATTCAAAGGAATGAAGGCTAGGGGAAAACACAGATCCTGGAAGAATCATGGTGTCTTCCCAAACTATCCTATGGTCTGGCTATAATTTGAGATAATTATTTGATGTTTCATCCTGCCAATTTTAATTTAATCAGGGCTTACATTCACTTGATACTGATCATGTGAATAGCCTGGATGATTGGAAGATTTATATCATACCGGATGAAAACCTCAGAATCCTAAGAAGAGTTGGGGCATATATTACACAGAGTGCAAAGGACCAAAATATGAGTTGAGGGTTTATGTCACACTAGGCAGACTACCTCAAAGTCCTATGGCTTGGTTATTTAATTCTAAGGAAGAGAAGTTGTTATCATAACTTTGTTTTGTCTTTCTTGAAGATGTCCTCCTATAGACCTTCGTTTTGCTGCCCACAGTGTTTGCCCTAAGCTCCTTGTCGTAGCAGGTTTAGTTTAAAGAAGTTTCAATTGAGGAGACGAGAGAAGTATCATGGTTCATAGGTAAAGTTTTCTAGTGTGTCAAGTTTAATTTCTTACATTTTATTAGGGGAAATGTTAAAGTTGATTAAGTGATACCGGTTAAGATCCCACAGTTCCCTCTATCCGACACCACTATTTTCTTTGGATTCACTCTGTCAAGATGAACTTACCAAATTCAACTAAAAGAATTCAATACATTCATTCAGACCTTGGGAAAGCTCATTAACAGCCGTAGGTAGGCTCCTCCAATGTATTCTCGATCGTCCGATAGAGAGGTTTTAATTTAATCGCAATTGTTGTGTTTTTATTTTTTTGTGATTAAATTTTAAGTTGTCTTATAGTTTTGATTGTTGTGGTGGTGAATTTGATTTCATTTTGGATTCACATGGAGGTGTCATAATTTGCAGTAAAGTAAAGGCAAGTAGGTAAGCGTAGTAAAAGTAAACATAAGAGAAGAAGTACTGCAAACTCTAAAAGCGTATCTGTTGAGTCTTCTCATTCCTCCATCTAAAACTTTAATATTTTTTACAGTAAGCATTTTTAATTTACAGGAAAGTAAAGCCTATAGATAGGTTCATCACAGGCCTACTAAATCCTATGTCATAACTTGCTGGGTCCTATCTATTTAAGTGTATAGATGATTTTTCAAGCAAGGCATAATGAGTTTAATCGTCCTTCAAGGTATCCAATAGAGTACGATAAAGGTCCAGGGACTGGGCCCCCAACATCTCACAATCTCTTGAAAAGTCTCGAGTTCATTCAGACTCATTATGGTGCCTAATAAGTCATCCTTATCATACACTTATGCTCAATGAACGAATGTTCTAGCCAACCCTAAGTATGGGGTAATTATAACTTGATATTTTATTTGCAAACTGTGTGGGTGAAGGTCTTTAGGAGCAAATTGACTTAATTAAGAGGCTTAGCCAATTTGATTTTTAAATTTAGGCTTGTAGTGCTTCAAATATATTTAAAACTAATTTTATCATATTTTCTAATCCATATTAAATAAATTTGATTAATCCTAGCTCACTACCAAGCCCTAAAGGCTTCATAGGTATGTTTGCAATTTTGGGAAAAGTTAACTTATGTGATCATGATTCCCAATCCTTATTAGAGTATTGAATTTATCATTAGACTCCAACTAGGGGTCTTAGATGGGTGGATTATTAACTTCCAAGTCAAACTCTTAACCCTGGGATCATTTAATTTTTATTATCTTCCAAAATAAAATAATTAAGGAGAATGTCAATTTATCCTTTAATGTGACGAAGGTGAGATTAGTTCCTACCACTTATCCTTTGTATTTCAATCATACAAATGTTTTAAATACTATCATTCATTTCTCATTTCCCACTTTAATTAAGCCTAAATAATGATTAGGGCCAAATCTTCAAAATTACAATTTTGCCCCTAAGGACCTAACACTTCATAATTTGTTGAATACATTGAAAATGGTGTTGATATTTTTATGGTACCCTACCCATGGGTCAATTAAAACATCAGAGGAGAAAATGTGATTTTTCCAATTTTTATTAATTTATATAATTGTTTTAATGCAAAATAGGGACTTTCAAAGATAATTTTACAAATTGGACTACACAGATGACCTAACCCTTGGAAAATTACTGAAAGTTTACCTAGGTCAGGAAACCACTTGGGCCAACTTTGATTATTTTTTGACTTGTAGTTTAATTATTTACTTTCTGTTTTGGGGTATTAAGTAAATCTACAATATAATTTAAGTTGAAAATTAAGTTTTATATTTCTCTTAAATCTCTTTGAGATCAGGGAACCCAGAGAAAAAACATTTATATTTTTTTATTTATATTTTAATTATTATATTTATTTTTAATGATAAATTAAAGAAAAATCCATTTCTAGTCTTTAAAAATTAATACCTTTATTTAGAAAATTAGGAAAATTATTTTAATTATTTCCAAATGATCTGGAGACCAAATGTGATATCTTGGTTGGTTTTAATATTTTTGTGATTTTTATGAATTTTAATAATTTTTAATAATTTTTAATTATTTTAAAATTCAAAATATGCTTAAAAATGAAATTTTGATTTTAATTACCATTGTATTTTTATTAAATTCCCCTGGTCATAAGGAACTCCCAAAACCAATTTCATAATTATTTAGTTATATTTTAATTATTATAATAATTTTAATGCCATAAATGCTATTAACATAGAAAATCAAATTAGGTGATCAAATTAACTTCAAATAACTTAAAATTTTTTATGGCAGTTCCTCTGATCTTAAGCCATAGTGGGGAACAAAAATTAAGCAGTTTACATTTTTACCTTATCCTATTTAATTTTCTTTTTATTTTATGGTTTAATGACCATTAGGAATATTTTTAAGGGGTTAACTCATGTTAAATTTTTACTAGGGCCCTATGACCATAAGGAACCTACTAGAGAAGATTTTATATTTTTCTGGCCAAAACAGTAATTTTTATAATTATTTTACCAAAATAGTGACCATAGGCTTGAATATTTGGAAGCACTTCATAGGGATCCTCTCAACTTTGAAAAAATAAAGGATGATCCACCATGATGGAGAGATCAAAAGCACCAAAGATCAAGCCTTGGTAAAATGTCTAAGTGAGTGAAGAATCAAAAGACAAAATACTGTATTTAATTAATTAAAAATCACAAATGCATCAAGTAAACTTGAAACCATTTGCACATTGTTCTCCTCTGCTTACTAAGCATTAGGGTTTTTAATTTTATTTTTGTGAATTTTCTACTGCAAGATATGCATTTTCTAAGGTGGACTAATTTAATTAAGTCAATAAATCCCTAATTTACTACTTAAATGATGTGGTGTCACGTCAACCTTGGAAGATCCGAACAACGCACGTGGTGTGCTCCCATTTGATGCTGCCGCTTGAGACAGTACGTCACACGTCTCCACCGTATCGTTCCATCTTCTCGTCAGTGCAATCAGGAGCATCTATCCATTACAAATGTAATCCAATGGTTGTGGGTTATCTTCTTCACCATGTTCATCCCATGAGCCGTTCGCCATAAGACCCTAAAATCTCGAGTTACACTTGACCAAATCACATCGATTTTATCTTATAGACTCGTCTAAGTGATACGAACCTATCCATATGGCTAACCTACCATGAAATCGGTCCTATGCTCGAGGATAATTAAAATGAGCTTGGGATGAGGGGGAAGTCTTATATCTTAGTCCAAGAGGGAAAACCTCGATTGGATGCCTGGAGAAGCTTTGTGGAGGCCCAAAGAGCTTGAGGATGAAGCATATAGTAGTGGTGAATTGTCTAGACCCAAGTTCGACCAAGGCCAATTTTGGTTGTTGATCAATGTTAGGTATGGCGGCGCTCTGTGATGGGGCTTTGAATGGGGAACTTCCTCTTTCGGTGTGGGGATGGTGTAGAGTAAGTTGCTTTGGGGATTTAGGCATTGGGGAGGAGCAATTGGAAATGCCCTGGTTTCAGTTAGGAATTGAGCTCAGATGTTGGGCTCAGGTAGGGAAATATAGGGCTTGTGAATGGTGGGATTGTACTCAAGAGGTCTCAAGGAAGCTATGGTGAGATTTTGACAGAGTCTCCCCAAGGATTTAAGCACACCTAAAATTGGCCGTGAAGGGTGGCTTTTGTAGCCATGGCCAGAGGAGGAAGCTCAGGGGACCAAGTAGGGTGCTAGAGCTTGTTGTGTGGAGGAATGAGCTGTGCAAGCATCAAATGGGGGATTCCCACAGAGGATTGTTTCAATTTTTGGTTGAAAGAGGTTTAGATGGCGCTCGGGTTCAGCCTATTTTCGGTGGCTAGGCTGGCCCACAAGGACATAGAAGGTGGCAATAGGGTAAGGGAAGGTTAGGGAAGATTAAAGCCATTATGTGGCTAGCTTTAAGACGTGTTAACTAGGTATGGGGGCAAGCTCATGGGGTTTAACCCAAATTAAAAAAGATTTGTCCTATTTGGGAGGGAACATTAGTCCATGGCTCACTTGGCTTGGGTTTAGTGGACTTTGGTTTGTCCCTGAGGTCCAAAGGTTGGCTGTTGTGGACCTAGCTTGGTCAATTTGATTTGATTTGACTGGAATTTGGGTCATGGCATAATTTGGGTCACATTGGGTTGAGCTTGAGCTAAGTTGGATTTGAGCTTGGGTTAAGTCCAAATGATTGTTCAAAGTGGTGTATAGGATTTTCATGAAGTATTTAGAAAATGATTGGAGTGATTTTGAAATGGTTTGGGAGGTGGATTTGGCTTGAATTGGGCACTTGGTTAATTTGGGCTACCATGGGTTAGGCCTGGGTTTTGGTTAGGCTAGAGCTTAGCTAAGGTTCAATTGGTGCATCTAATTGATGTAAGTGATTGTCATGAAGGTTTTTGAATATAAATTGGGTGTCAATTTTGGGGTTAGGGCATTCAATTAGATGGACTTTGGGCATGTGATCAATTTTGGGGTAAAATTGGGAATTTTGGATTTGCTTGGACTTCAATGAGATTTGGGATGAAATTGGGGGCAATGATGGTTCACTTTTGTTTAGGCGAATGTCATGAAAAGCTTAAAATTTAAATTTTGGGGAAATTGATTGACATTGGGTTTAATTTGGGGAGATTGGTGATATGGTCAAAATTGTGGGGTTTTTTGGTTTGGGTTCAAATTGGGTTCAAATGTGAGTCAAATTAGACTTGGATTTAGTTTAGATTGGGGTCAGGCATATTGAATTAAACTTTGGAATTGAAATTGAGGAATATTGGGATCAAGTGATTAGGGTATTTTAGGATTAAAGGGAACATTTGGGGCTTTTGGTCAAATTGGGTCAACGTGGTGGTTCAAAATTAAATTGGGAATATTTGGAGGGTTTTGGGAATTTTTGGAATTTATTTGAATTTTAGGCTAGGAGGGACAATTTAGTAATTTTGGTGATTTGGGGCCATTTTAGGAATTTTGATAAATTTGGGTAATATTTGTCAATTTGAGTAGTGGGGAATATTTTAGGATGATTTTTAAGGGACATTGGTAATTTTGGTTGATTTTGGGAATTTTGGGCAAAATTAGCGTTCTATGGGTAATTTGGTCATTTGGTAGAGTTTAAGGGTAAGGGTTTAAAAGTTTGAGATTTTTGGTAAGGTTGGGTGTCAATTGGAAATGTCTACTCATTTGAGCCATGGACCAAGGGAATTCGTTATTTAGATCCTCCATGTGCTGGTACTAGCCAAATCCTAGCCTGGGGCTAAGAGCTTGGGGAAACCACCACCATGATTTTCTAAAGACAAAAGGAATCAGAGAGTAAGGTGTATGTCTTAGGGCTATGAGTAGTGTGTGAAAGTGTGTATGTGTGTGTTAACTCCAGACCTCCCAGGGTCAGTCCTAAGGCTTGACGATTCTACAGGGAACTTCTCTTGAGCTTTCTTATGCTTGGTCTCATCCTCCTAAATATTAGAGGTTAGACCTTAAAATTTGAAACTCCAAGTGAAGCCCAGAAGCAGCTTGAATTTCTATAGGGGTAAGGGTTCCATTGCTAATCTTCTAAGAAAGTCACCAAGAGAGTTCTATGGCTAGACCCTAGGCTATTCTTAAAGAAAGACTAGACCTCAACAAAAGTGAGGTCAACAAGCAATATATATATATATATATATATATATATTCCCAAATGAAGGAATAAATGGTCCCATAAAATCTAATCCCCAGAACATCGAAGATTTCAACTTCCAATGTAAAATTTAAGGCCACTTCATTTCTTCTAGAAATGTTACTTACTCGCTGACATCGATCATAAGTTTTAAAATATCTATTAAAATACCTGAAAATAGTAGGCCAATAGAATCCAGTTTGTAAATTTTTATGTCCAGTTTTTTCAGTTCCAAAATTTCCACCAAATTCATGGCATCTCTGAATAATTGGTTCAATTTCTTCATAAGGTACACATCTCCTAATAACTAGATCCTTGCATTGTTTAAATGAATATGGGTCATCCCAAAGAAAAAATTTGGCATCATGGATAAATTTTTTTCTGTTATTTCTTTGGTAATTCAGGTGGTAAAATATCACTTACAATATAGTTCACAAAATTAGCATACCACAGTAAATTCCATTCCTTAATATTGAAAAGTTGTTCATCAGGAAAATTTTCTGTAATTTCATTTTCAAATTTAGATAGTTCAGATTGTTCCGGCCTAGATAAATGATCAATTATTTGGTTGTCAGATCCTTTTCTGTTCGCTATTATGAAATCAAATTCTTGCATTAGAAGTACCCATCTGATCAATCTTAGTTTAGCATCCTTCTTTTGCATTAAATATTTGATAGTAGAATGGTCTGTATGAACTATACATTTAGTTCCAATTAAGTACGACCTAAATTTTTTAAAAGAAAAAATGATTGCTAATAACTCTCTTTTAGTAGTGGTGTAGTTAATTTGAGCTTCATTAAGTGTTTTACTAGCATAATATATAACTTTGAAGATTTTATCATACATTTGTCCTAAAACAACTCCAATCGCGTAATTACTAGTATCCCACATAAGTTGAAATGGTTTCTCCCAATCAGGTGAAACTATTATGGGGCAGTGATTAATTTCTCTTTTAATAATTCAAAGGCATTTAAGCATTCATCATTAAAATTAAATTTCTTATCTTTTTCTAAAAGTTAGCATAGATGTTTATTAATTTTTGAAATATTTTTAATATAACATCTATAAAGCCTAGCATGTCCTAAAAAACTTCTTACCCCTCTCACAATAGTTAGAGGTGGTAATTTCATGATGATTTGGGTTTTTGCAGGGTCTACTTCCATACCATATTCAAAAGTTTTACGTCCAACTACAATTCCTCCTGCAACCACAAAACATTTCTCCCAATTTAGAACTAAATTTTTTTTCACATAACTCCAAAACTTTTCTAAATTATTTAAGCAAACGTCAAATGAAGTTCCAAATACAGAAAAATAGTCTATAAAAACTTATATTCCATTGTCAATCAGATTACTAAAAATTGACATCATACATCTTTGAAATGTTGCAAGTGTGTTTCATAATCCAAAGGGAATTCTTTCAAAAGCAAATGTTCCATAAGGACTAGTAAATGTGGTCTTTTCTGGATACTCAAGAGCAATAGGCATTTGATTATAGTCGGTATATCCATCTAAAAAGCAAAAATATTTGTGCCCAGCAAACCTATCCAACATTTAGTCTAGAAAAGGTAAAGAAAAGTGATTTTTTCTAGTGGTGGCATTTAATTTTTTATAATCAATACAAATTCGCCAACTAGTGACTTGTCTCGTAGTTATTAATTCATTTCTTTCATTAATAAAAACTGTCACCTCTCCTTTCTTAGGAACATAATGATTCAGACATACCCAGATACTATCTGAAATAGGATATATAATTATAGCATCAAGCCATTTTAAAATTTCTTTCTTCACTACTTCTTTCGTTAATGGATTTAAACTCCTTTGTGGATTACCTCTAGGTTTCTGTTGTTCATACAACATAATTTTGTGCATGCAAATTGAAGGACTGATTCCTTTAATATCAGCTAAAGTCCAACCAAAAAATTTTTTGTATCTTCTCAAGGTTTCTAGTAATTTTTGCTCTTATAAATCATTCAAATCTGATGATACAATAACTGATAATTGATCTACTAATATTTATACTTACAAATATGATATGAAAATTGGCAATGGCACCAAAAACTTGAGCCACTAGGAATATATGTGCGCCAAAAACATGGTACTGTCCGATAATTACAACAGCGCCAAAAACTTGACTCCGCTGGATAAATTCACTGATGATTTAGATATGAAACTTATGATTTTATAATATGGGATACTACAAAAGTATACGAATCATTTATTAAGTAAAATGAGAATTTTTGATTAAGTCCCGAGATATCGAACTCACAGGGAAAATTTGAAAATCTTTAAAGGAATAAAAAATTATCTTTTTACTTTTTTTATGGCTTTTGAAAGTATGTCTTGATTTTGAAAAGTTTTGAAAGTTGATTTGTCTTTTGAAATTTTCTTAATAAAAAGTTAAGCAATGAAATTAAAATTATAATAACTAATAACACTAGATGTAAAATACTATTAACTAGAATATCTTCTTTTTTCCTTTTATGAAGTAGTAATAATTCTTAAAGTATTGTTGTGGAGGTAATTAAATTTGTTGTGACAGATAGAAGCAAATGTATTCTTTACCCTTACTTGGTTCTATAAAGAACATAGGTTAATTTGAAATTTTTATTATTTTGAACATGGTCAGGTAGGGAAGATACCAGGCTCTCACTCTAGAGTTCCCTCGATTCCCACCACCTGGGGGCTAACTTCTCATACAAAACTCAAAATTTCAAACCAAATTAGGGGGTTTTAGCCTGTCACTCTAAAATCCTCTAATTTTACTCCCTTTCATAAAAATATCTTCTAATATTACTTTCAATTATATGGACTATAATTCTCAACCATATAATTGCATGTAATTCTTACAAACTTTTATGAGATAATACCGCATTGGATCTTACATAATCTCAAGAAATTCTACAACTTAACAAGCCAAATTAAGAAGTAAACAAAGTTTTCAGAATCAATCTTCACAACTTCTTCCAACTTTTAAACACTTGTACTTTCCACAACAATTCTTTATAAATTAATTACTTCTCCATTTAAGAAAAAAAAAGATAAATAAAACTACTCAGAATGCATTGAGAAAATATAAAAACACATTGATTTGAAATTAAAAATTATAAGAAAAATAACAAATGAAAGCAAGTATTAATAAAAAGATTAAAAGTAAACACTTATCTGAAAATCCTCTCCACAAGACTAAGGAAGTTCCTTTGAAACTTTGACTCTTCGCTAAGCTACTCCTCAGAGCAAGTCTCCCAACTCCGATGACTCAGAATACAGACTTCAAACTTCAATAAAAACTAAACTAAAAGAAAGAAAAGAAGTGGGAATTAGAAGACTTCACTCCGACCCTTTTCTCCTTTCTACTCTCTACTTATACTCTTAATAAAAACTCTTAAAATACAGTGGAAGAACAATGGAAGTACCCTTCAGAACGCAGTGGAAGAGCCTCCTAAAGCCTCCCTTCAAAACGCAGTGGAAGAGCCTCCTAAAGCCTCCCCTAATCTTTCCTAAGACTCTCTTTAAATAGTAAACCAAAATGTGCCTTCGTGTCTCTTCAAAATGTGTCCAGATTCAATGTATCTACCAAGGAACGCACCTCTTCATTCAAACTTGCCACCCAAAGGAAGTTTTGGTAGTTACCACCAAGAGTTGCATCCCATCCCCTTTGAAATTGGTGCCAAATTCATTTGAATTTCAATTTTTAACTGTGGCGGCTAAGTGCCGGCCCAGCGAGGCTTAGCCGCCAGTGCCAAAATTTTGACTTTTCATTATTTTTTCTCCAAATTTGATCCAATTTTGCTCCTTTCATCATAACCATCCATTTTCATCATACCTGTAAGAAAAACACAAAATACCTTCCCTTAAAGTGCAATATCATTAAAAATAGGTATAAAAATGTGCATAAAAATACTATGTACTTTATGTGTATCAAAATCCCCGAAACATAAAAAGTTACTTGTCCTCAAGTGACAGTTAATCTCATAGAATATTTTAGCATGCAAATTATGTAATGTGTTTCTTAGGAAGATAACAAAATTTTGTTCTAGAAATGGAATAGTCCAATTTAGAAAAAAAGTTCAGTAATTAAAACTAACTTAAAGTTTAGAAAGTTCTTAAGTAAAGAAAAATGAAAAACATAAGTCTCTATCTATTTTAGAAATATTTGTAGATTCTTCAAAATATATGATTCAAACATTTATTTTTCTCACTTAAAAATCTTTATTTGAAAAATAATTTTACTTACTTTATTATAACCTTAAGTTTTAGATTTTCTCTGAACTTATATATTAAAATTTAGGTATGAAACCAATTTTTGATTAGGCCCTTAAATCCTCAAGCTTCTCCTCCCTTTTCAAATACTATTTTTCACTTTTTCTTTTCTTTTTCTCTTTTTTTTTTAATAAGGCAAGGATTACTATATCTGGATAGGCCTTTAATGATTTTGAATTCCACCCTTCCATTTAAAATAAAGGTCAGATATACATCTTTCACTTAAAAATCATAATAATAATATTTGAAAATTACTCTTTAATAAAAGAAATTTAAGCTTTGAAGAATAAAAGTCAAATATTCTATTTATCCAAAAATACAAAAGCTTTTTACTAAAGATAGTTTAACTTTATTTAACACTTCTTAATTAAGAAAATTTTAACTTTAAGTTTTTCATGATTACTATAAATTTTAACTAAATTCTTTTATTTATTTCTATATTCAAAATTTTGTTCCCCTAATATAACTTCATGTACATAATTGTTCTCAATCAAAAATAAGATTTATTTTTAAGTATTCTTGGGAATCAAATAAAACTTTAGGTTTTTGAAAATCTTTGTTTTTTTAAAATCCCCCCCAAACTTTAATTTTTTAATTAAGATAAATCATTTAAGAATAAGAAATGATATATGGGTGAGAAATAAAAATTAACATATCATGCTTGCAGAAATTTTTAATATCCTAATTTGCAAGTATAACAATTTAAATAACAGGAGTAAAATGAAATCAAAGTTAGTTTTTTTTCAAAATAATATATATATGATAGTAAGAAAAGTAAAAATTTCAAAAGACTTCTACAGTAATGGAGGTTTTCAAACAAATACACACTAACTAAAATAACACACTGATACAAATAACAAATGATAGTGGAATTTGAAAAAATTTTAAACATATAGTTTCCTAAGTAGAGGTTCCTAATAGTGGTTTATAATCTCCTAACAATTTTTGAATTAAGGTACACATTATTAAAAACTCTGACATAACATACACATAAAAACATTTACTATTACATACTATCACAAAGCAACATATAAATCCACAATAAAACAACAACAATATCTGAATATGCATAACAGATAAATAGTACAACTACAATCTGCATACTATCAAGGTTCATATCACAACACAATCATCAAACAAAACACTAGATAAAGTACACAGTAACACAGTATAACAACACAATAACTAAAACAAACAACATACATCTACTCTTCATCCTCATCATCATCATCTTGCTCGTTCCAATCCCTGGATGACACATAAGGTATGTAGAATGGATGAGGTGGCATCTCAGCACTTTGATCACCTCTAATCAGTCTATCCAAATATTGCTGATAACTCTCCTCATATTCATCATGTTTTATAATATATCTCTCCACATTATCCAGCTTCCCATCCATATCTTTGATATGCTCTCGAGTAAGACTCACTTTTTTCAAAATCTTTCTTAATAAACCAGTTTGTGAATCAGTAGATGAAGAAGCACGTGAAGTAGTAGCACAAGAAGTAGATGCAGCAGAAGCAGAAGCAGAAGAAGCCCTACCAAATCCTCCTCTCCAACCAAACTCTAAATGTACAATGTAAGCACCAACGTTTACACTGGTAATTGGTCTCAATAGCTGAAGTACCTCTTCCCAGGTATCAAAATTCACTCCAGATCATTCACATAGTGAATGAATCAAGGAAGGAAATCCCATACCTGCAGTCGTGGTTGATCTAGAACAGTTCAAAACATAATAAAAAATTAGACCTCCAATGTCAATAGGTTTCCCTTGCTGAATACAATGGTTCAACACAGCTCTTTCTCTCGTTACTTCACTAGTATGACTCAAAGGTAACAACTTAGATGAGATAAAATAATGCCATGCCTTAGAAATGACATTCAATTTGGAAGCAGGAAAGTTCACTCTTCTATCATTTGTTATTTTCCATAATCCTCTTCCATTAGTCAGAAATTCCATGATCTCATCTAATTCCCCTTCTGAAGGATGATATCTAGAATAAAAACAAAACATGTCAGGAGGTAGTCCATAAAACGTATTGATTGCCCTAGAAGAAAGGTTGACCTCATGCTTCCTAACCATCACATGATTCTCTTCTGCAGCAAACAAATTTTCATAAAATTCTCTAACTACAGAAACAACAGCAACAAAGAAGAAGAAACAGTAATTCGCCCAGTTTCTTCTAGCAATCGTATCTTCAATCACCTCTCCTGGCTTACTAAACACACGCTCAGGAATCAACTTACGTGACTGCAATGCATCGACGTATAGTTCCCCAGCTCTCATACTAACAAATTTATCAGAATTAAGCTTCGTCTTTTCTCGTGCACGCTTTGACTTTAGAGCCATCTCTAAAAATTCACGAAAGATTCACCATAAATTCCAAGATCATACTAAACTTGCTAAATTATCTTCCAAAAGATATTTTCACTAAATCCAAGCAATTTCTCAAGTTTTTCCTCAAATTTTCACCATGAATAATGATTTTAAGATTTTCCATAATGTAGTCAAACTACATGGTGAAAATAAAAAATTTTACTTAGGAGTAGTGCTCTTACCTCAAGGAATCCAAATCTAACAATTTTTGTTGAGATCGGCTCTTAAATGATCCACAATATGATGCCCTAGGCTCCTCTTTCACGGTAAACTGAAGGTTGAAGACCATGGGGAGGTTGAAAATGGCAATTTTCAGGTTTTTAACTTTTGGGAACCAATTTTCGCGAACTGGCGCCTAAGCGTGAACCCTCGGAGCTTAGCCGCGAAATCTGGCGCTTAAGCGCTAGCATTCTGGTGCTTAGCCGCAAATACCCAAAATTTCATAATTAAGGTATATGCACTAAATCACTTGGTTAATCACCCTTAATTACTCCAAGATAAATATTTCTCCCCACAAATCTTCCAATACTCCAAATCAAAATTTAATAACCATTGATTCCACACAAATTTCACAAAAACATAAACTTATATTAAAACAAACATAAAACTTAATATAATACTAGAATTTCTATCCAAACATAAAGGATGAAATTCTCTAAATACAAGAGACATTAATCTCAAACTAATAAGTATACATCTCTAGGATGTAACCATCACATCATCAGGCTTAGTTAATATTTAAATAAAAAACACTAAACACACCAAACATGAACTCACAAGAACACTAAAGATAACACATAAGAACATTAAACAAACAAAACACTCTTAATTCCATTCTCCATTAGGTGGAATAAATTCTGGACCACTATTATTCTCATTTGACCGTTCTGGAATATAAATTTGATAGAACGGGCGATAATTGTTCATTCTTACATCATCTTCTTCAATCCATTTGTTCTTCACAAACATCGCCTTATCTATTTCTTCCACGTACCTTGAATGATTGAATTGCATCTTGAGTTGCCATCCCACGTATTCCAAATGTAAGTTAGTATCATTGATCTTTGCTTCCATTGAAGTCACTCGGGCTTCAATTTTTGCAATCATTTCTGCAATACCCTGAATACTAACAGTGAGATATCCATTAAATAACTCTTTAGCACTATCACTAATGAACTTACTTTTGTCAGAATCTTGCTTCTTCTTCATCTCATTCTCCCAGGAAGACATGATACACTAAAAATTTTCTTCTTAAGACTTCAGAAATAAAAATAGGACTTAGGGCAAGTGTTTTTCTTAAGTCAGGTTCTTTTTTATAGACTTGGGAAATGTTAGAACAGCCCCAAGACATTTAGAAACTCTAAAATAACTCTTAAAACTTCTCCCCCACTATCTAGGCTTCTAGATCCACATTTTTCACGTTTTTTATAACTGGAGCGCCTAAGCGCCAACTAGTCAGCGCTTAGCCGCCAGTGCACAATTTAGCACAGGTCTGCTAAGTGTCCAAATTTTCATTCTGACTTCTCTAAATCATCAATTAAGGTCAAATTAACTCTACTTAAGTTTAAAAACTCCAAATTACTATCACTAAAAACATAAAAACAAACCAAACAAAGCAAACAAAACACACTAAACAAACATAAAACAAAGCACACCGATAAATATGGGTTGCCTCCCACAAAGTACTTGTTTTAACGTCTTCAGCCCGACATACCCAGAACTCATTCTGAGTGATCCAACATCAAATTCTCATCAGATTTAGATTAATTGACTGAAAAATATGATCTTAGTCTATGTCCGTTAACTTTAAATATTTTTCCAGTCTTAGGATCTTGAATATCTAGGGCTCCATAAGAATAAACTTTTATCACAATAAATGGATCCATCCACCTGGACTTAAGTTTTCTAGAAAATATTCTCAATCTAGCATTATACAACAAAAAATGCTGTCTTGATACAAGATTTTTTGTAAGAATCTTCCAATCATGCCATAACTTCATATTTTCCTTATAAATCTTAGCATTTTCATAAGATTCATTCCTTATTTATTCAAGCTCATTTAATTGCAATAATCTCTTTTCAGCAGCATATTTCAAATTATAATTGAACTCGTTAATAGCCCAATATGCTTTATGCTCAAGTTCAAAAGGTAAATGACAAGCTTTTCCAAAAATCAGCCTATATGGGGACATTCCTATAGGTGTTCTGTAAGCAGTTCTATAAGCCCACAAAGCATAATCCAGTTTAATTGACCAATCCTTTTCATTTAGATTAACAATTTTTTCTAATATTCTTTTAACTTCACGATTAGATAATTCAACCGAACCACTTGTCTGCGGATGTTAAGCAGTAGCAATGCGATGATTAATATGATATTTCTTTGCTAACTTCCCAATAATCGCATTTCTAAAATGACTTCCCCCATCTGTTATGATTACTCTTGGTATTCCAAATCTGCAAAATATATTCTTTTGTAAAAACTTTGCAACACTTTGAGCATCACATCGAGGTAAAGCAGCAGCTTCAATCCATTTGGAAATATAGTCTATTGCTATCAAAATATAAATATTTCTGAAAGATGGTGTAAATGGTCCCATAAAATCTAGTCCCCAAACATCAAATATTTCAACTTCCAACATATAATTGAGGGGCATCTCATTTCTTCTAGAAATATTGCCTACAAGCTCACATCTATCACAATTTTTAATATAAACATTCACATCCTTAAAACTTGTAGATCAATAAAATCCTGATTGTAATATTTTATATGCAGTTTTATCACTTCTAAAATGTCCCCCATAATCAGAATCATGACATTTTTGAATAGTTTCATAAGTCTCTTCCAAAGGTACACATCTTTGAATTATAAGATCCTTTCCTTATCTATATAAAAATGGGTCATCCAAAAAATAAGTCTTAGCATCAGACATAAATTTCTTCTTTTCATGATATGTCAAAGCATAGGGTATAATATTACTAACAATAAAGTTTACTATGTCTGCATACCATGGAACATGCCATTCTTTAACAGTGAACAATTTTTCATCAGGAAAATGTTCATTAATTTCTTCAATATCATAGAGAGATTTTTCAATTTCAAGCCTGGACAAATGATCAGCAATTTGATTATCAGAACCCTTCCTATCTACTATCTCAAAATCAAATTCTTGCAAAAGAAGAATCCATCTTATCAGTCTCGGTTTTGCATCATTTTTCTTCATTAAGTATTTAATAGCAGAATGATCAGTATGCACAACACATTTAGTTCCAATTAAATATGATCAAAATTTATCAAAAGCAGATACTATAGCTAATAACTCTTTCTCAGTAGTGGTATAATTAATTTGAGCTTCATTAAGAGTTTTACTAGCATAATAAATTACTTTGAAAATTTTATCATATTTCTGATCCAAAACAACACCAATAACATAATCACTAGCATCACACATTAATTCAAAAGGTTTTTCCCAATTTGGTGAAATTATTACAGGTGCAGTGATTAATTTTTCTTTTAATGTTTCAAAGGCTTTACGGCAATCATCATCAAAATTAAAAATTGCATCCTTTTCTAGTAAACGACATAAAGGTTTTGTAATCTTTGAAAAGTCTTTGATGTAACACCTGTAGAATCCAACATGTCCTAAAAAACTTCTAATTCCCCTTACATTGGTTGGGCAAGGTAAATTATATATAACTTGAATTTTTGCAGGATCTACCTCCAAACCTTTTTTTGAAATCCGATGTCCCAAAACAATTGCTCCTGCTACCATAAATTGGCATTTTTCCTAATTAAGGACCAAATTAGTTTCTTCACAACATTTTAGAACTTTAGATAGATGTTCTAAACATGATTCAAATGAAATCCCAAACACTGAAAAGTCATCCATAAAAACTTCTATCCCTTTTCAATTAAATCACAAAAAATAGCCATCATACATCTCTGAAATGTAGCAGGGGAATTACATAAACCAAAGGGCATTCTTCTAAAAGCAAACATACCATAAGGACTGGTAAACGTAGTTTTCTCTTGATCCTCAGGAGCAATTTGAATTTGTGGTAACCAGTATATCCATCCAGAAAACAAAAGTATTTATGCCTAGCCAGTCTATCCAACCTTTGATCTAGAAAAGGGAGTGTAAAATGATCTTTCCTTGTGTCAAGGTTTAATTTTCTATAATCAATGCATATTCACCACCCTGTAACTTGTCTTGTTGGTATCATTTAATTCTTTTCATTAATAGTCACAGTTACTCCTCCTTTCTTAGGAACACAGTGAATAGGACTAACCCATACACTATCTGAAATAGGGTAGATAATTCCAGCTACCATTTCAAAATTTATTTTTTTAAAAACATCTTTCATAATAAGATTTAATCTCCTTTGGGGATCAGCCTGCGGTTTGCAATTATCTTCCATAAGAATTCAGTGCAATCAAATTGAAGGACTGATTCCTTTAATATTAGCAATTGTCCATCCAAAGGCTTTCTTGTGCTTTTTCAAAATTTCATGCAAACTCTCTTCTTCTTTTTCAGTTAATTGAGAGCAAATTATAACATGCAAGGTTTAGGATTCACCTAGAAGAACATACTTCAAATGATCACGAAGCATTTTTAACTCAAGTTCAGGAGGTTTTTCAATTGCTGGACCATAAGATTTATCTTTTTCAGTCATATCCAACAATTCAAAACTTTTATGAACAAACTTTAAATCTTCCTCTTGAAAATCTTCAGAATCAAATAACTCCTCTTCTTGCTTATATTAAAGTTCTTCTCTTTCACCTTTCTCTTTATAAGTTGATGTGAAATGAAATTCACTTAAATATTCAATAACATCCATCCTATAACACTCATCTTCTTTACTTGTAGCAGGATATTTCATCGATTTTAAAATATTAAATGTAATAGTCTGATCATTAACCCTCATCATTAATTCCCTTTTTTTTGCACATCTATCATGGCTCTACCTGTAGTTAGAAAAAGTCTCCCTAAAATTATGGGCATCTCTTTATCTTCCTCCATATCTAACACAATGAAATCCAGAGGAAAAATAAATTGATCCACTTTTGCCAAAACATCTTCTATAACTCCTTTAGGATATGTGATCGAACGATCTACTAATTGCAGAGTTAAAGTAGTTGGGGTTATTTCTCCTAGTCCGAGTATTTTGAATTTTGATAGAGGCATAAGGTTAATGCTTGCACCCAAATCACATAAAGCTTTTCCACAGAATCTTTCTCCGATTGCACATGGAATTGTGAAACTACCAGGATCTTTAAGTTTTTCAGAAAGATTTTTTTGAATTATCGCACTGCACTCCTCATTAAGTGCAACAGTCTCATTTTATTCAAACTTCCTCTTTTTATTAAGAATATCCTTCATAAATTTCTCATAGCTTGGCATTTGTTCTAGGGCTTCAGCAAATGGAATATTAATGGTAAGCTTCTTTAATATCTCCAAGAATTTTGAAAATTGCTTATCCAACTTTTGTTGATAAAGTCTCTGAGGAAATGGAGGTGGTGGTTTTTCAAAATCAACCTTAGGTGGAGAAATAGGTCTTTCAAAACCTTTTGGAGCGTCCTTTTTAAGTTTTTCAATCTCTTCTTTCTCTACTTCAGTTTCTTTTTGAACTCTACCTTCCAGTTCATTTCCACTTCTTAGTTGAATTGCCTTCACTTGTTCTTTATTCTTTTCTCTTGGATTCACTTCAGTATTACTTGGAAGCATTCCTTGGGATCTATTACTTAAGGCATTTGCAATTTGTCCCAATTGATTTTCAATATTTTGGATGGTTGCTCCTTGAATTTGTAATTGATTTTCCCTATGTGATACTAGTTCTTCCATAGACAACTTCTTCTCCTTATTTTGTAAAGCATTGTTATAACCTGAAGGATAAGTTAATCTATTATTATTATTACCTTGGTTGTTCCAATTCCTCAATGGGTTTACTTGGGTGTTCCCCCATTGTTGATTAACACCACCCTGATTATTGTTATTCCAGTAAAATTTGGATGATTCTTCCAACCTGGGTTATAATAGTTGGAATATGGGTTGTTAGGTTTGATTATAGTATTCACAGTTTTTGGTGAAGAAAAAGAATCAACCATTTGGTCTAATGAATTTTCTTCAATCATGAGATTTGGCTGAGAATAATTCATCCTCAATTGGTCTATCTTCCTTGATACAACAGCAACTTGATTTGCTAACATTGTAAAAGCATCATTTTCATAAACACTGGCTACCTTTTTAGGATTTAACCTTTCAGAAGGCCACTAAAAATTATTAGTATCCATTTCTTCAATTAAAGCATAAGCATCAGAAAAGGGTTTAGACATTAATGATCCACCAGCAGCAGCATCGATGATTGATCTAAGAGATCCAACTAATCCATTAGAAAAAGTTTGAATTATTAACCAATCTAGTATCGCATGATGTGGACATTTCCTGAGGAGATCTTTAAATCTTTCCCATGCTTCATATATTGATTCCCCTTCAAACTGACAAAAATATGTTATATAATTCTCAACTTAGCAGTCTTAGATGATGGAAAATATTTAACAAAGAACTTTTGTGACAGTTCACCCCAAGTTCTAATTGATCCATGTGCTAACGAATGTAACCACATTTTAGCTTTATCCCTTAGTGAGAAAAGAAAAAGTCTAAGTCTAATAGCATCATCCGAAACACCATCATATTTAAAAGTAGCACACAACTCTAGAAAATTAGTAAGATGCAAATTAGGATCTTCAGTTGTTGCTCCCCAAACTGATTATTAGACACCATTTGGATAATAGCAGGTTTAAGCTCAAAAGAATTAGCAGCTACAGTAGGGTTTTGAATACAAGCACGAAGTTCATCTACTGTAGGGTTAACATAATCTCTTAAAGGTCTTAATTCTTGATGGATGCCAACATTTTGATCGTAATGATTTGCCATTTCTTGAATATTTTTATCTTTTTCTGTATTTCTAATCTTTTGATTTTTCTGATAGTTCTTTATAATTCAGAATCGTAAGGCACAAGTCCTTCAGAACTTGAACTGTGCGTACAACAATAAAACAAAACAAAACACAACACACTAACAAAAACGAAGAAAAGTAAAAAATTTAAAATTTCTTAATTCTCTTTAAAATGCAATTTAAATTAATTTTCCCCGGAAACAGTGCCAAAAACTTGATCCCCTGATATTTATATTTACAAATATGATATGAAAATTGGCAACGACACCAAAAACTTGAGCCGCTAGGAATATATGTGTGCCAAAAACTTGGTACCGTCCGGTAAATGTAACTGCGGCAAAACATGACTCCGTTGGATAAATGCGCTGATGATTTAGATATGAAACTTATGATTTTATAATATGGGATACTACGCAAGTATACGTATCGTTTATCAAGTAATATAAAACTTTCTGATTAAGTCCCGAGATATCAAACCCACAGGGAAAATTTGAAAATCTTTAAAGGAATAAGAAAATTATCTTTTTACTTTTTTTATGGCTTTTGAAAGTATGTCTTGATTTTGAAAAGTTTTGAAAATTGATTTGTCTTTTGAAATTTTCTTAATAACATGTTAAGCAATGAAATTAAAATTATAATAACTAATAACACTAGATGTAAAATACTATTAACTAGAATATCTTTTTCTTTCCTTTTATGAAGTAGTAATAATTCTTAAAGTATTGTTGTGGAAGTATTTAAATTTGTTGTGACAGATAGAAGCAAATGTGTTCTTTACCCTTACTTGGTTCTATAAAGAACATAGGTTAATTTAAAATTTTATTATTTTGAACATGGTCGGGCAGGGAAGATACCGGTCTCTCACTCTAGAGTTCCCTCGATTCCCACCACCTGGGGCTAACTTCTCATAACAAAACTCAAAATTTCAAACCAAATTAGGGGGTTTTAGCCTGTCACTCTAAAATCCACTAATTTTACTCCCTTTCATGAAAATATCTTCTAATATTACATTCAATTATATGGACTACAATTCTCACCCATATAATTGCATGTGATTCTTACTAACTTTAATGAGACAATACCGCATTTTATCTTACATAATCTCGAGAAATTCTACTACTTAACAGGATAAATTAAGAAGTAAACAAAGTTTTCAGAATCAATCTTCACAACTTCTTCCAACTTTTAAACACTTATACTTTCCACAACAATTCTTTATAAATTAATTACTTCTCCATTTAAGAAAAAAAAAGATAAAGTAAACTACTCAGAATGCATTGGGAAAATACAAAAACACATTGATTTGAAATTAAAAATAATAAGAAAAATAATAAACGAAAGCAAGTATTAATAACAAGATCAAAAGTAAACACTTAGCTGAAAATCCTCTCCACAAGACTTAGGAAGTTCCTCTGAAACTTTGAATCTTTGCTAAACTACTCCTCAGAGCAAGTCTCCCAACTCCGATGACTCAGAATACAGACTTCAGACTTCAATAAAAACTAAACTAAAAGAAAGAAAAGAAGTGGGAAGAAGAAGAATTCACTCCGACCCTTTTCTCCTTTCTACTCTCTACTCCTACTCTTAATAAAAACTCTTAAAATTCAGTGGAAGAACAATAGAAGTACCCTTCAAAACGCAGTGGAAGAGCCACCTAAAGCCTCCCTTCAAAACACAGTGGAAGAGCCTCCTAAAGCCTCCCTTCAAAACGCAGTGGAAGTCCTAAGACTCTCTTTAAATAGTAAACCAAAAGGTGTCTTGGTGTCTCTTCAAAATGTGTCTAGATTCAATGTATCTACCAAGGAATGTACCCCTTCATTCAAACTTGCCGCCCAAAGGAAGTTATGGTAGTTACCATCAAGAGTTTCATCCAATTCCCTTTGAAATTGGTGCCAAATTCATTTGAATTTTGATTTTTAACTGTGGCGTCTAAGCGCCGACCCAACGGTGCTTCGCCGCCAGTGCCAAAATTTTGATTTTTCATTATTTTTGCTCCAAATTTGATCCAATTTTGTTGCTTTCATCATAACCATTCATTTTCATCATACCTACAAGAAAAACACAAAATACCTTCCCTTAAAGTGCAATATCATTAAAAATAGGTATAAAAATGTGCATAAAAATACTATATATTTTATGTATATCAGTAATGTAGATAATTCTCCTAAGAATGCATACTTCAAATGATTTGGAAGTATTTTCATCTCAAGTTCATGAGGTTTTATGATCAATAAAATTAAACTTTTATAGTCATTTTTGGTAATATCCAACAATTCAAATCTTTCCTGAACATGATCCAGTTCTTCATTATCTGCCTCATCAAATTTATCTTCCATTTAATCTTCATCTTCACATTTCAAATTTTCTTGTTCAAGTTTCTCTTCATACTTTTCCATAAAATTCTCATCTTTTAAGTAGTCACAAATTTCCATTCAAAAGCATTCATCATCTTTTTATGTTGCAGGGTAATTCATAGCATTTTAATATATTAAATGTCACTTCTTGATCATTAACTCTTATAGTTAACTCTCCTTTTTGAACATCTATCATAGCTCTTCTAGTTGCAAGGAATGGTCTTCCCAAAATTATACGAATTTCTTTATCTTCCTCCATATTTAAAACAATAAATTCTCCAAGGAAGCTAAATTTATCAACCTTTACTAAAATGTCTTTAACAACACCTTTAGGATTAGTAATAGAATGATCAGCTAACTGAAGAGTTACTGAAGTAGGTGAAATTTCTCCTATTCCCAACCTTTTGAAAATTGATAGAGGCATGATGTACCAAAATTTTGTTTGATTTTTCATATATATTTTATACTCATTTTTGGTGATATTACACTTTAATGGAAGATATTTTTCATGTTTTTCTACAGATATGATGCTTTTAGGCCAAAAGAGTAAAAAGAAACGAATTTGCATTGAATAAAGGCAAAAACTAGATTTTTAAAAGTCTTGCACCAACAGCTCCCAAACTAGTGTCGACGACCGTTTTTCCCGAGAGTTTAGAGTTAAAAGGTACGAAAGGCCACCGATGGTGCCCAATTCGCCGCTAACGGTGCTCAATGTCGATTCAAGCTAGATTCAATTTATTTGGACTCTTTTTGAAGAAATTTTCGAGGCAAATCTTGGAAAATTTGTTCCTAGACAAATTTAAACTTTTTGGGTAGCAAAAATGGGTGTGTGTTGAAGGTTTTTCTGTGTGTAAAATTGAAGTAAAGTGTGTGTGAGTAGAGAGGAAGTCTTTGGAGAAAGTCTTGGGTTTGGTTCTTCGTAAGTGATTCTTCTCAAAAGAGTTGTAGCAGGAGAGGGAAAGTGAGAGATTGCTTCTTCCCTACTATTCCAAGAGAGAATTGTGTGTTTTTGTGAAGAGAGAAGGAGATTCAAAGGAACTTCGAAGGATTTGCTTGGGGAAGAAATTGAGATAAGTTGTATTTACTTTTCATAGTTTTTAAGGCTTTGCTTTATATATAAAGTCTTTGTTTTGACATCTATTCTCCATGAATTCTGAGTAAATTCTATGTCTTTCTCCTTACAATTATAAATAGTGAAGTGTTGCTTTAGATTAGTTGTACCATATAAAAGAATATAAATTGTGATGATTTTCTGCATGTTTTATGTTTGTTAGTACGAGCACACACTAGAGATTCTACACAAGTATACGTATCATTCAAGTAATATAGGGCTCTAGTGGAGTCTCATTTATCGATCCCACCGTGAAGCAAGGTAAGAGGTCCTTAGTCAAAATCAAGTCTACTACTATCAGACTTTAGTTTGGAAGGTCGATATAAGTGGTTTTTCTAAGAAATACTCCTAAAAGTAAGCTTAAGTTTAAAACAACTAATAACTACTCCTAAAGAAAAATATTAATTCCAAAGATAAACCTTTCTGGATAAATTGGTTTGGATAATTTTGAGATAATAAAATCTACTATTATTATGTAGTTAATTGAAAAATGGAAAGGAATGAGATATATTAAATATTTTATGTGCCAACTAGGAGCAATCTTATTCTTTATCTTCTTCCAAGTGCATAAAGAAAATTGGCTAATCCAAGGTCCAGTACCTAAATCCATGGTTAGGTTGGGAGGATCTCGGCTCTCACTCCAGTACTTCCACTTCCCTTTGCCTGAAGGCTAACCCTAGCTTTAGTTTCCAAACACTAGGACCAAATTGGGGATTTCAGTCTGTCACCCTAAAATCTCTAATTCTTTGCCCATCAAAAAAAATTTCCCTGTTTATTTGCACCAAATCGCCATGAACTACGTAACTCATTCATTGACATTGAATGTGGTTACACTTGGTTAAGAATTACACAGCCCTCTCGGATCTTAGTGCAATTACAATAAATTTTAACACTATAATGAGCTCTTTTTGTAATGTAAATGAAGTGCAAGTAAAAACCAACACATTTATAATTAAAACTTCTTCTAGCATGCATCCCAAAATCCTAAACATAAATCCTACTCATTGTAAAAGAAAAGTAAAAGAAAAATAACGACATAATCTTCTCATGCCACTATTTCCAAATAAGAAGAAAGAGTAAGAGAAAGACATCACAAGGCACGAAGAAAACACAACGGAGAACTTCATTTCATCAAATAAAATCCACTACATAAGTATTTACAAAATCATAATATAATGAAGAACACAATACTTATTTTTTCCCTTTGAAAGACAGATGAAAATCTCTCACATAAATTCTCCCGCTGATTTATGCAATACTAGAACATTCCCTTACGGATTCTCTCAAAATCCCCTCACCCCTCTCTCTAGAAAGGTAGAAAATCTACATTTCTACTCCTATTCTAAGATCTCTAACCATTCTCCACATTTTTTCTAACATTCCTATCACTTTTTTGACATAAAAATCATTCTTTTAAAGTGTTGGGACAAATTTCCTAATAGTTGCCTCAAGAATCCTTCCAAAAAGTGTCCAAATTCAATGTATATGGCTAATAATCATCTAAAATCATGTTCAAATTTTCTCAGGCGCTGTCGGCATCATTTTGGGAGCCGTCGACGACATATTTTCATGGCTCTCGGGTTTGTTGTGCCATTGGCGCCCATTCTGCGCGGCTCCATCGGTTTGCTCCATTTCGCCCCATTTCATTTCTATTGTGTTCCTAACAGATTACCCTACAAAATAAGCATGAAAATAACCTTTCTTTAAAGTGCAATCTCATTTAAAAATATGCAAGAACTGTAAAAGAGATTAGACATAGAAAGACATGAAAATGTGTCAGCCCAAAATTTACATTTTTTGCTCCAAATTGCATCGTTTTTGCTTCTTTTTCTCCAAGAGTCCTTTTTTTGTACCTCAAACCAAAAACATGCAAAATACCTTCCTTTAAAGTTCAATATCATCAAAAATAAGCATAAAATGTATATGTAAAATCAACTAGTTTTTAGGCGTGTCTGTTTTCGTTCATTTTTATCTGTTTTATTTTAGAAGGAGTCATCAGCCTGTCGATCGTCGTGTACTTTCTTTATTCGAATAAATCTCTATCCTAAATCAAATAAGTGATTCGAGGAGGAGAGGAACTGAATAAGAAGGGACATACGACAAAACGACAAATAAGAGAAAACACAAAATGTGGAGAGCCTACGTGCGATAAATCTCGCAAGGATAGGCAAAGCATGTCCGCCCAAACAAGATCGGGCGAAGGCACCTTGAACCGATATCCATGAAAGAATGCCTACGTAGACTACCCATAACTAGAGAGTCAGGTGTAGGTGCCTATTCTAGGGTCAAGATCACTCCTAAGGGAATGTATCCCCCATGGTTAATTATATCTTGGGGGTACCCAAGAATACTCTCGATAAAAGGAGTTTCACTTATATTATCATGAACCTGGGGTATAGACTATCAAAGGAAGGTCAATTCGTGTGGGAAAGCCTGATGCTTTCAAAGCTCCCACTAAACCACGGGACAAAGAGTGAGTCTCTCACATCCCTATGTGGGTAAAAGATTCATCATCATACAGGACCCACGGAATAACCTGAATCATCTCGACGGGGGCATCCCAACACGTCAAAGCATGTCCGGGCCATAAGGGCAGAGGAAAAATCATCTTATCCCAAACGGACGACAACTCATCGGCGTCCGATTGTCAAAATGATATCAACAAAGTCAAGGAGTGAAAGGGCTCAACAGAGGTAGTCAAAGGAAGGGAGGAATAATCCTAAGGGAAGAGTTAGCAAAGTCGGGGTACCACAGACCCGTTATCCCAAGCCGGTAAGACCCTAAGTCTACTCGAACGTGAAGGTAGTCGACCCAACACGTCCTGAGATCCCCGGTCAGCAATCTAAGAATTGCATTATCTACGGAGACCTCAGTAGCCCTAAGGTCAAAGGAAGGAAAATCTATCCTATGACTATAAGCTGGAGCTCCAAGAAGTAGGTCTTACACCTGCCAAAGTGGCAAGGATGCCGCAAGAAAGGAAGAGAAGTGGAGGTTCAGCTATAAAGCTGCAAACGCTCCAAACAAAAGGACTTACACCCCGTCTGGGTTGGGGAGCCTTCTAACACCCTAGGAGCACTAGACAACCACCTATAAAGGTATGCTAGGCCAGTTAGGTTGGAGAAGCACGGGGACTCCTCCTCGGGACATGCAAATATGAATGCAGTTATCTAGAGCGATCCTTAAGTATTGTGGAGGCCCTATTAATATATGCGGGAAATAAAAGTTCAGCTTTTTAAAGTCCTAAATATTTTAATCTTAAATTTTAATTATCTTGAATATTTTATTTAAGATTTTGTATAAAAAATTGGAATTTAAGTCCTAATAAGCCTAAATTGCATCGTCAAATCCCAGATCACAGAAAGAAACAAGGAAAAAATTTAAACATGCAGGAATGCAAGTATGCAATAAAGCAGAAAAGAAAGCACTCCATAATAAATTAAAAGAGGCCAAAATGTGGCTGGACAGCGACCGGACTACACATATACATGCCCGATCCTAATTCTATACAACAATATGAAAATGCAGAATTAAGATATGGTTCACAAGCATCTGCTCCTAGTCCCGTCCATGTGGTTCTCACTTTAAAGCACCTCGAAACTCATGCACGTATCTTATTTCTGCTACAGTTCTCTCCTAGACTCTAAAAGTAAATAGGAAAAGAAAAGACTCAACCCTGCATTAAAACAAATATTAGCAGGAAAGCTCACATGCATATGACGTATAATGAGCCATGCCTTCTTTTGCTTCATTTGGTATGGTATTTCTGGAGAAGATTGTCTTTTTTTGAGGCGCATAGTAAGCTGCATCTTCGTGAATTCCGATTTCATGCATGGAGAACGATTCCAAATCACCTTCGATACGTTGTTCTTCCCCTTCATAATATTTTATGCACTGGTGCAGAGACTACTGTACCATCCGGTTCTCATGGATCCACGGCTTACCCAGTAGAGCATTGAATGATGTCTCAGAATCAATTATGTGGAATTTTGCTGTTGTCTTTGCCAAATCGGCAGTTTTCATTAATAGTGTTATCGATCCAAGAGCTCTTTCTCCTTTCTGATTGAAGCCCCTTAATAACATTTTGTCTGCTTCAAGGTTACGAGCATCAATTTCCAAATATGCTAACGTTCGAAGATTCTTTATATTGATTGATGCTCCTAGATCAACTAACACTCTGGAGAGCATAAAATTTTCGATAGTAACTGAAATGTACAACGGTCGGTTGTGATCAGATATTCCAAGTAGTAGATCATTGTCCGTGAAGGTAACACCGCATTGTTCTTTTAACGAGCAAACCTCCTCTAAGGAATTACTGGCCATTTGAGCTAAACAAATTTCTAGATCAAGTAAGGCCTTGATCAGAGTTTCTCTCATCTCCTTTGATAGGATCAGAGTGTCGTAGATGCTCGGCTTGTTGGCGACTTCCTAAGATGGGCTAGCACATTATAGTCCACTTTATTACCAGGCTCTTCAATTTCTTCCTGAATGGGCAATTCCTCCGCTGGGGTTGGCTCTTCCTGAGTAACCACCTGCTTTTCTTTATCCTTCGGACCCATTTTCGGGGGTAAAAATTTTCCGCTTCTTAGATTGACTTCTGTTATCTCTTCTGAATCTGGTGCTGGATCTACCGATGTCTCCTCTTGAATCGGAACGACTGGCTCTTCTGAAGTTGCTTCAGTTTCTGATAACTCTAATTCTATTACAATTGGAGCTCATTGGAATTCACAAATGGACTCATCACTCGTTGAACTTTCATAGCCACTCTTATGAATGTATCCTTCTTCGTCAGGGTCGTCGAGGTTTTGTATGATTTCAGAATCGTTATTCGCATCAAAATTGAAATCCAGTTTAGGTTGGTTGTCGTTAGTTACGTTATCATTAGAAACAGTCAAAACGTAGCCAACACCAAAACTCTTATCATGATAAGATCCCGCCGGGGCGAGCAAATAATCATATAGAGTCAGAGGTTTGAGGGATTTCTCCTGCGAATTAGAAATAACCATCCTAGTAAAAGCAGCCCCTACTCTAACCTTCGGCGCCTCAGTCTTATTTTCTTTCATGATCTTTTCCTCCTTCTGGGGAGGTTCTTCAATCTCAAGCGATAGTGCCAGCTTAACAGGTTTCAAACTTTAAGTTGAAGCGTACGCCGATGTGGTCTGGATGTGATCCAAAGTTCTCTTTAAAGACTTTGTCCAGACAGTACTCCATCCATCATCGGTCGTGTACGGGTCTATCAGAACAATAGGATCCGTCGAATAACATTGATGGAACCTCCTTTTTGGGGCTCCTTCATGTATTTCTTCGGGATCATTATGTTCCCTCTCTGAAGATTATCCTTGAGCCAATTCTTGAAGGTGAAGCAGTCTTCTATCTTATGTTCGAGCATCCTATGATAGAGACAGTAATTCAGATGATCCTTCTTATCGACTTCCTCTGGCCTCCTGGGCTCTAGCAGCTCAAAGTCAGGTGTCTTCATCAAACTGCATAACATCTTGGCCACCGCTTCAGTCTTGAAGGGGTACTCCTTATTTAAAAGTTCCTTCAAGGCACGCGGTTGACGAGGTGGCGGTTGATCATGCTGCAGTAACTAATAACTTGGTCGAGGTTGTTGATAGCTCTGCTGAGGTTGTTGATAAGTCCGTTGCGGTGGTTGGTAGCCTGGTTGCGGCCGCTCTGGCTGCATCTACACTGGCTGCTTACCCTTATCTACTACCGCAATGATTCCTAATTTCTTCTCGAACGCTTTCATTGGTTTCTGCTTATCAGCTTTGTCAATGAAACTCAGCTGTTTTGCCTCTTTCTGTAATCTCCCGGCCTTGCTAATCAACTTCTCGAAAGTCTTAATTGTGAATCCTTTAAGGAGAAGTGCTATTGGGCCGTGGATGCTCTTCAATAGGATACCGACCGCATGCTGTTCCTGAAGTATGTAATCTACCAAGGTTTCACACTTCATGCTTAAATTTCTCCATCAAAGTATGTAATCTACCAAGGTTTCATTCGATTTCTGTTGCTCCACCACAAGATCACCGATAGTGATGTGGTGCCGGGCCCCAGCGAACCGCTTAACGAAATGGTTTTCCAATTCTGAAAAAGTCTTGACCAAATCGTTCAGCAATTCTGCGTACCAATCAAAGGCGATCACTGACAAACTGCTGACGAACTGACGAAAGAGTAAGGCGTCGTTCCCACCGGCATTGCAGCAACTAGCACGAAAATGTGTGACATGCTGCCGGGGGTTCCCTGTACCATTAAAAGTCTTAAATAGAGGTGGCACGAAGCCTTTCGAGTATTGAATGACATCAAATTCCTCGGGGTAAGGTCTACCTGTCTGAATAGATGCTCCACTCTTAGATTGGGCTAAGGCTTCTCGCACTTGTTGTTCCACCATACTCTTAATATCCTTCTCAGGAATCATGCTCTGCATTGAATCCTTCTTCAGCTGTTCATCTCCGTTAACGAATGCAATTTCTTTTCCTCCATCTGTAATGTGAATGATCTCTGGGGGTGTTTCCTTCTGAGGTTGAAGCTGACTCTGGAGAGTGGCTAAGGCAGCCGCCATCTCCTCCATCCTCTTTGCCATCTGAGAAATCATGTCAACCTTTTCCTGTAGAAGCACTCTCATCGCTTCTAGTTGATCTCTTTCTGTAGTTGATGGAGCTCCTTGCAGAGCTGACGATGCTCGGGTCTCGACCATGTTGATCTCAACACATCCTTCATCCATGAATTCTGATGAATCCACTTCATTTCCCAATCCTTCTCTTTTTTCCCATGCCAACTGTAAGATGTCCATTATTAGCTTTCCTATAACATCCTCGAGTGGTCTCTTCCAGATGGTCTCACGGTTGTCACTGTTGAACTTTATCTTCAGAGGTTTCTTTCAATGCAGTAGCACTTTCTTCAGATTCGGGCTCTCTGAAGAGACTCCTCTTCCCAGAGCATTCTGTAGGTATCGGTTCGAAAATAATAGGTTGCCACACGATCCTTCTTGCACTAGAAGGCCTAGGAATAGATGGCCTGTCAATTGTACGTCGGTAGGTGGTGTCCTCCCTAATATGGTGACCTGATACAACATCAGGCAAACCTCTCTCGCTAGCTCACACTTTCTTCCTTGGCCTTTCTGGAGCAGTGAAAAGGTCTACTCATGGTCTGAGGCGGGATCTAGCTGGTACTCATCCCATTCTTCTCAGAATCGCTGACACTGGGCAACCTTCCTTCTTAGCTAATTTCTCTACTACTGCTAGCAAATGGGTAAGCGGCGTAGTCTTGGTCTTCTTCCTCTTGCAATCACTGTAGTATGAAGGTAAAGGTAACGTAGCGACAATTCTTCGAGCATCTTCCTCATTAGATGTAGCGGAGAGAGGGTGAAACCTATTCACTTCCAAATGCAGTGAAATATCAGGCAGTTCTTCTTTTGCCACATGAATCTCTTGCAACCTTGGCCTTTCTGATCTTAGCAATCTTTCTGTTCTTATTCCTCCTTTGTGTCCGGGTTAAGGGTCTAAACTTTAAACTGGACCCTATCTCGAAAACAGACGGTATTGCAGCAAAGTATGAACCCTCTATGGTAACAGGCTCATCACAGACTTGGACTTCCTTCCCTTTCAGTTTGGCGGGAACCGGGGTAGGTGCAGTAATGACCAAACCGGTGGGGATAGAGATGACCATCCTGGGGGTAGCAGCTAACCTCCTGTGAACAGCGGTGCTCCGTTCAGGTGGGACCCTTTACAGGGGAGGGAAATCTTGAGCCAATTTCAGGTTAAACTCAATTATGGGCTGCTCAGTTTCAGTTACTTTGTTCATCAGTGCGAAGAGAGTAACAACAGTGAACTTGATGTCTGTATTGTCAAACCCTTGTCCAAAGTGAATGACCACATCACTAGGTAGCTCGTCCTTCTAGACAACTAAGTCAATTCCATTGGTGAAAGAAGAAATCAGCTTCAACGCAGACATTTTCTGTAGAGTAGATTCTGAACGTAAGTCCCGAATTATGCTTCCTTCTGTCATAAAACTTTCTAGGATGAAAAAGAATGAATTTCTTCAAAAAGAATCCGAACACATTTTCATTTATCTTTTCTTGGTCTTCTTAGTTTTATTTGCAAGGTATCTTCAGATTCCGTCTTATTCGTGTATTTGTGATTTTAAAAGAGTTTGTTTATTAAGGGGTTTGTTTATTTGAACTTTTATTCGTTTAGGAACAAAACCATTAATGGAGGAAGGTTATAGAAAAGGTAAAGGATTCAATTCAAAATTTGGAAAGGGAGAGAAAACCTCATAAGACTTCTCGACCAGAGGGACCGCACCTAAGCTAACACCTATTGGGGGTCCACCCCACCTTAAAGTGGTAAAAGGATTCCAGAACCTCTCTTTTTAGAAGTGTCTAAACAGTGGCTCCAAAATCCATGAGAGTTGACTATACCCGTTCAAGACAGAAATGAACGTGGTATGTCAATGGAAAGAATGATAGTTTGATCCATAAGGGGGATGGATTCACTATCGATTTATGAAAGCAAAACCATCTGATCAAAATGGAGAGAGGAACTAGTCCCCAACGGAGTCACCAGAAGTTGTCGACATATTTTTAGGTTATGTGTTGTATTTTAAAAATGGGCCGCCTATAGAAGTTGTCGGCGAATTTTAGATTTTAAATTTAATTTAAATATATATATAATTTAGAAAGTAGCATTTGATTTTGAAATTAATTTTAAGTTTAAAAATTTTAAGATATGAAATCAAACTAATCTCACATCCCGAATAGTTTATATAAACGAGCACTGCATCACAAACCATGTATCTATCCCGAATAATAGACACATTTCTTGATGATAAGGCTCGATTAAATAAACTAGAAGATTTGTGACAAGCATTTGGTCTGCGAACCACTTTTATAAGCCGACAAGTTCCTCTACTTAATATAAATGAATTAAGCAGAGTTTATATTACCTGGGCTCTTAAAGTTCCCTATAAGGGCAAGCCCCTATAGTTAACTACATCTTAAATGTCCGAAGACACTTAAGAAAACTAAAAATACTGATCAGTGGTTTTGCTCTTAAGAAATTCAAAGTTTAAGGTTTTCAAACAATTGGACTTTGGGAAATTTCAATAGGGAATAGCTCAAATTTAGAACAGTTTATTTTAAGAGTCCAATGGAAGAGAAGTAGGGGATGTTACAGACCGAAGTGAACTTCGGTGACTTCCCAGACTATCCTAATGTTGGGCTTTGAATTTTGAAAATGAATTTATTTAAGTTTTAATCTTGCCAATTTTAGTTAATTATGACTTATATTTGTATGATATAATCATAAAAATAGCCTCGAAGATGTGAAGGTTTATGTCGTACCAAACGACTACCTCTGAGTCCTAAGACCGGTTAGGGCTTAATTTGCATAACATGATTATGCAAATGCCTAACAAAAAGTTGAAGATTTATGTTGCACTAGGCAAACTACCTCGAAATCCTATGGCTTGGTTATTTAATTCTAAGAAAGGTTCTGCTAATGTAGACACAAGTTTTGCTGACGATGATGGCCGTGCTGGCCACTATGTTCCAAGCTCCTTATTGTTGCAGGGGTCTGGTTTTAGAAAGTGGAAATTAAGAGATGAGAGAAGTGTTTTGGTTTAGAAAAGTCTTAAGGTTCAAATGTCTTAATGTTTTAATTAAAACAAATCTTTAAGTTGATTAAACAGAATCGATTAAGATCCCATGGTTCCGTCATCCCGACACTATTATTTTCATCGGATTCATTTATTCCAAATGAATTTGCTAAACTCAATCGAATGAGTTCCACACTTTCATATAGACTGTGGGAAATCTCGTTAGCAACACGTGGGTTACACGATCTGAGAGATTCCCGATCATCCAACGAGACATTTTAATTTAATTGTAGTTTTAGTTTTGTTGTTCTGTTTGTGATTAAATTTTGAGTTGTTTTATATTTTGAATGTTGTGGTGGTGAATTTTATCTTGTATTGATTTTTTAATTTAGTTTCGGGTTTCCGTTTTGTGGCTATCCTAAAAGTTTCAGTTTTCATGCAGGGTGACATTCTTGTTTATCATGCAAAAGAAGTAAAGTACAGTGCATGTAAATAAATCACAATAAAATAAAAGCGTACCTAGAGGGTCTTCTCGTCATTCCCGACTGCACTTAAAACACTTGTCAGAGCATTTATATATTTCATGGAAATAACCTAGGTAAAGCTAAGGGAAGGGTCTGGTTGTCTATCAAAATCCTAATCCTATTGCTAGTCACCTCTTATTACGTCTATGTTCTTGTGTTTTGTTAAGGATGATTTTCTTCACCAAAAAACAATGGAGCTTCGCTATTCTTTGAAACATCCCATCAAGTTAGAGAAGTGCTCAGAATTGAATTCTGAACATCTTCCTAAACATTTTAGGGATTACTTTAAGTTCAGTTGGTTTCATTGAGGTGGTGAATCAATCACTTGGGTTACCCTTGCTCAGTGAATTAAGATGTTTGATTATCCTATAAGTGAAGCGACATTTCATTTGATGCTTCATTTGAAAGTTATAATAATGAAGGCCTTTAGGAGCAAATTAGTTCGTTAAATAATTTAACCGTTTTAATTAAAGTTGAGTTGGTGATTTAGGATAATTTAATTTAGTTTAAAAATTCAGGCTCTTTCAAGTGCTTTGATCTTACTTAAATTGAAAGGGGTATTTAAATTGCTTCATTTAATTAAATTTTGATGATCTAAGTTTGATTCGAATTAATCATGTTATCTTAGGTTGATTTTAATTGGTTTAATTTTCAAATTTTAATTATAAATTGTTTTGAGATCATTTAATGTTTCAAATTTGTTTTAAGTTTGTTCTTAAGTGATTTTAAATTAGTTTTAATGTTTTAAATTTATTTTAATTTGATTATTAAATCAGTTAATGTTTTAAGCTTTAATTTATTTAACAAATTATTTCCCTTTTTAATTATTAATTTTAATCATCATTTCTTTATAATTAATTATGAGTTAAAAGTTATTGAATTGATCCATTTAAGGATTTTTTATTATGGAATTGATATCTTCTCAAGTCATATCCCTACCCTTAATAATCCAAATTTTTAATTATTCCTCCAAAATTTAAATGATTTAATTAGTTAAAGTTTCATTTTGATATATTAAAAGTGATTAATGGGTTTCTACCCTTTTAATTCCCTAAGTTTCAATCATTCAAAAGAAAATTTAAGATCAAATGTTCATCCCTCCCTTTGATCAAGCCTAAAGTATTAATTAGGGTTAAAGTCCTTAATTACTTTTGTGCCCTTTTAAGCTTATTCATCTCATAACTCAGCTCAAATGAAATTAAAATTTTTATGTCACTTCAATCTCATGTCAATTAAGACATTAGAGGAGAAAATGTGATATTTCTGTTTTTTATTTAATTTATATAATTATTTTAATGAAAAATAAGGGTTTTCAATGGAAATTCAACAACATGACCAAGGTGAGATTTCTGTCCTTAGAAAAATTATGGGTTGTTCCTACTGACCAGGGCACCACTTGAACCAATTTTGGTGATTTTTTGAGTTATATTTTCTTTATTATAATTATTTTAAGTTTTAGGGTGTTAATTAATTATAAAATAAAATTAAAGTTGAAAAATGGATTTTATATTTTTCTTAAGTCCCTCTGACCTCAAAGAGTTCAGAGAAACAAATTTTACATTTTTCTGATTTTCTTTGAATTTTTAGAATTAATTTAGTGAAAAAGTTGGAAAATTCATTTTTAATATTAAAAATAAGTACTAAGCCTTTAAAATTCAATATCTTTACTTTGGGGCTTAGGAAAAATATTTGGTTGGCTCCTAAGTGATTAAGGGACCAAATATGACATTTTCATGAATTTTAATATTTTTATGAATGTTATATTTTTTTAATTATTAAAATAATAAAAGTTAGGTCAAAAATGAAAATTTTATAAAACTTTTGGTTACTTGGGATTAAAATTTTGTTGGGGTATACTTGGGATTAAAATTTTGGTTAGAAATCAGTTTATTTTTCCCTTTTGGTGTGGAGTTGTAATATGAGGGTTTGTATTTTTGGGTAGCCTTGTAACTTCACAACTTTATTGAACATATAGGGAGCCTTTTGTAGCTCCTTCCCTCTAGTTCAAGTAGAGTTAAAACCAGATCCAAATCACATTCTCTTATCCCCACCCCCTTCTCTTCCCGACCCCCTGATGCTTAATTTTCTGTGTTGGAATATTAGGGGTGTTGCACACCCCTCCTCCCTCAAAAGACTCCTTTTTCTTTTTAAAAAACACCATCTTTGGTGCATTGCCATCCTTGAACCACTAGTCCACCAAAATCCCCACAGATACCTTACAAAGTTTCCTGGTTGTTCCATCTTCATTAATACCTCAAATAAGATTTGGATCATTTGTAGAAAGGAAATTCAGTGGACTGTTACTATAGACCATCCCCAATTTGTACACTTGGAGTGTCAATTGAATTGCCATCATTTTGCTTCCACTTTTGTCTATGCTGGTTGCACAAGAAGTGCTAGAATTGAACTCTGGAATGAACTGTTAGCCATTAGCTCCTCCATCACAGAAGAATGCGTCTAGAAATCGAACAACAAGTCATGGCTGAGGTTGAAAAGCTAATAGACGCTAAATTTGTCCGTGAAGAACAATACCCGACTTGGTTAGCCAATGTGGTGCCACTCAGAAAGAAGAATGGTCAGATCAGAATTTGTGTGGACTTCAGAGATTTAAACAAGGCATGTCCAAAAGATGAATTCCCTCTACCGATCCCGAATTAATGATCGACATTGCTTCGACACATGAAATATTTTCATTCATGGATGAATCTTCGAGGATACAACCGGATAAAAATGACTCCGGAAGATGAAAAGCTTACAACATTCGGAATGCCGATCGGAGTATTTTGCTACACGGTGATGCCATTCGGATCGAAGAACGCAGGAGCAACCTACCGGAGAGCAATGACAAGAATTTTTGATGATCTCATCCACAATCAAGTCGAATGCTACGTGGACGATGTGGTCATCAAAAGCAAAGTAAAGGAAAACCACTCGTATGATTTGAGAATTGTTTTCGAACGATTAAGACAATTTAACCTTAAGATGAATCCCTTAAAATGCGCCTTCGGCGTCACCTCCGGGAAATTATTAGGATTCGTTGTCCGACATCGTGGAATTGAAATCGACCCGGAAAAGATTAAAACTATCTTAGAAATGCCGCCTCCCAAAACCTTAAAACAACTACGATCCTTTCAAGGGAAGCTGGCATATCTTCGACGCTTTATCTCAAACTTGTCAGGTAGGTGTCGACCTTTCTCGGCACTAGTTAAAAAGGACGCCAAATTTATTTGGGAAGAGAGATGCCGGAAGGCCTTCGAGGACATTAAGCAATATTTAATGACACCTCTCGTTTTAGCAGCCCAGGTCTCGGGTAGACCGCGATACTTTACATAGCGGCTTTAGACGACTCTCTCGGAGTCCTGTTAGCCTGGGTCGATGATGAGGGTAAAGAGAATGCTCTTTACTATTTAAGCCGTCGTTTACTTCCGACGGAAATAAGGTATCCCGCAATTGAAAAGCATTGTTTGGCCCCGATCTTCGCCGCTCAAAAGCTCGGGCACTACATGCTTTCTCATAAGGTCAACCTGATCTCGAAATTTAATCCATTGCAATACTTGATGACTCGTCCGACACTTTCCGACAGACTTGCCAGATGGTCAATGATATTATTGCAATTCGATATAACTTTCGTGCCTCTGCGTGCCGTAAAGGGACAAGTCTTAGCAGACTTTCTCGCAGCACACCATTTGCCGGCAGAATCTCCTCTCAATGACGATTTGCCAGATGAACAAATAATGAACCTAGAAGACCTTGATGATCGACGTTGGGAATTGTATTTCGACGGAGCATCTTCAGCACACAAAGACGAAGAATCGCAAGTGATAGTGCTCGGTAAGGCGAGGAATCGGGCTAATCTTTATAACACCGGAGCGGGGGATGTTAAGATACTCCTACCACTCGACGAACCGTGTACAAACAATGAAGCAGAATACGAAGCCCTCATAACGGGATCGGAATTAACTATTCAAATGGGGCTAACGGACATCAACATCTACGGGGATTCACAATTAATCATTCAACGGATCGTCGGATAAGTACAGAATTTTAAAGCCAAGACTCGAGCAATACTTCCAGTATGCCATACAAATTGTTGAACAGATTCCAAATGTGACAATCTACAAAATTCCCGTAAAAGAAAATGCTTTAGCAGATGCTTTAGCCCGTCTCGAAAAGAATTTGCCTGTTTGCAAGATGAATCGGTAGAAGTGTTAGTTCACGGACGTCGAGTCCTATCACGGCTCGACATAGTACACAATACACAAATCGAGAAAAGAAAAAGAATCGACAGCAAGGCGATGACAGAAAACACGAAGATTGGCGACGACCATCGATGACTACACCGCAAACGAGAAAGCTACCAGACGATAGGTCGCTAGCCCATCGGATCAAGAAAAGAACTTCGTCTTACGCATTAATAAACAACACATTGTACAGAAGGTCTTTTGATCAAATGTGGCTAAGGTGCCTAAGCGGGTCCGAGGCCCGTGAAATTGTTAAGGAGGTGCATTCAGGACTCTGTGGCACTCACCAGTCGGGTCCGAAGATGAAAATGAAAATTAAAAGACTAGGGTACTACTGACCCTCGATGATGACCGATCGCATGAAAATCGCCAAGAGCCGTCACCAATGCCAAGTGCACGGAGTGGTTCTACACCAACCTCCAAATGTGCTACATCCGACAATTGCGTCGTGGCCATTCGAATGTTGGGGCACGGATATAGTGGGTCCAATAGAACCACCATCTTCAAAAGGACATCGCTTCATTCTTGCGGCTACAGATTACTTTTCCAAGTGGGCAGAGGCAGTTTCACTTAGAGTAGTGAAAGCACACCACGTGCTACGGCTTTTCAAGAACCAAGTTGTCTACCATTTCGGAGTGCCGCGCAGGATCATCTCGGATAATGGGTCGGCATTCGAAGCACGCAAATCAACAATTTTGTCGGGAGACACGGAATCGATCGGCGATACTCAACAATTTACTCCCAAGAGCAAACGGCCTCGCTGAGGCTTTTAATAAAACTCTTGTTCAAATCTTAAAGAAAACCTTGGACGATAATAAGAGAAATTGGCACGAGAAGTTGTTAGAAGCCTTATGGGCCTACCGGACAACCTCAGAACTCCTACTCAAGCTACACCTTACGCTCTGGTGTATGGGTCCGAGGTAGTGTTACCTTTAGAGGTTCAGACTTCCTTCATTCGGAATTGCGATTCGCAAATAAGATCACGACAGAAGAGAACGCCAAATTACGACTCGAAGAATTAGAAAGCCCGGAAGGAAAAGACTTGTAGCGCAACAAAATTTAGAACTATACCAAGCTAAGATGGTTCAAGCCCATGACAACCGGGTCCGCCCAAGAACCTTCAAAGTTGGTGACTTAGTTCTCGTTCTCAAGAGACCTATTCTCGCACACCGCAAGATAGGAGGAAAATTCGAACCCACTTGGGAAGGACCGTTTGTGGTTGAAGCAAGTATACTCGGGAGGTTCCTACCAGCTAGTGAATTGCCGAGGAGAACGACATATGCTTCCGATCAACGGACGATACTTGAAAAAGTATTACGCTACTCGATGTTTCGAAGGAATGAATTCTTCATCCCTAAGAAACACGATCGAAGTAATTACTTATGATCGGGTCCGAACCCAAAAATAATAAAATGTGCTAAAATAAATAAAATCATGATAATAAAGTTTTCCTTGTTTTCTTTTCCAAATCAAAATCTCTTCCCTGATCTTATCCTACTTCATTCCTGTTAAATTTAAAAATATAAAAAAAAGAAGAAAAAAAATATGTCTTTAATAAACATTTTCTTAATGTTCTTGTTCTTAGTACAGCCCCTGATCCTTTTCCTTGTCTTTTCGCAGGGAAATGTCGAACGGGCGGTTGGTCCTGAACTTTAAGAATGGCGTAAGCCTTGCACTCGATGAAAAGAGGGTGAAAGATGGAGCGATAATCGAGATTGACTCGGATTTCGCACCGGCGGGCCTACGATACGAGGAAAGTGACTGGGTCCCGGTTGACCGAGAAGAACTACCCGGGCAGACAGTGATGAAGGTGGGTGGCCCAAGCCACCAATCCAGCAGCAAGAAAAGAAAAGCAAACGCTGAAGAAGACAAGAAAATGAAGTCCGTAGTCGCTACAGCAGAGGGCAGGCTTGTCAGCGCCGCGCCCACAGAAATTCAAGAAGTTCGAAGGGCTACTCTCACAGCAACGCAACGAAGAAATAAGAATCGCCGTATCCGTAAGATGTTAACAAAACTAGCCGCGGACCCGGCGCGACGAGACAGCTTGCTAATGCCGGTACATACACTTCGAGGACACCGGTTCATCGGGAACCCGAAGAAAGGAGGCCGGCTCCTAGGATAACGAAAGGACCGGGGAAATCTCCGGAAGATCGAAGAAAGAAGGCTACCACGCCACCGGATAGAACCACCGGTGATGCATGACCTTGTTGCGAAGCAACCCCGGGGATGTCCCGACGGCATCATCCCCGAGGAGCCGAGGTATGCGTGGAGAACGTGAAGGGATTGAACCGTATATCCCACAATATGTCACCGGGCCTCGCCATCTGCGGATCATTCGGGAATACGAGCTGGAGAGAATGCGGAATGTTGAAAAGAAAACCTTTGAATACTTCGAGAGAATTAAAGGCGGAAGAATCAATATACTAGAGGGCCTCGAGCTACATACAAACGTATTCTCGGGGTATGAACAACAGCAAATCGTGGATTGCATCCAGGATTTGAAAAGAATGGGCCGAGCAGGCCGCCGAGGGAAAACACATACTCAGAACCCCGGAGATGGATGCCAGGGAAGGGAAGAATCACAATACAATGTGGATGCTGTTACAACTTTGCGGAGGACAGGAAGGGAAACCCACCGAGAATACTCCGTCATGGGCGAGTGGATCCGATGCCATTAGTCATCAAGAGAATGGTAAAGAGATTGATAACATGGAGAGTACGCCGGCGGATCGCATACCCAATAACCGCATTATTAACATCTACAAGCGGGGTGATCGCATACCCCCACACATAGATCACCACGACTTTGTCGGACCTTCTGCACGAGTCTCTTTCCCGATCGAGTGTAACATCATGTTCGGATCCGACCTCCGGATAGCAGGCCCGAGTGAGTTCCGAGGGCCGGTGAAGATACCTTTATCGGTAGGTTCCGTTATGATACCGAAGGGCAACGGAGCGGATATCGCTAAGCATTGCATACTAGGAGTACCGAGTAAAGCGGATCTCGGTTACTTTCGGAAGGATGGACGACGAGAAGACACCTTACCATTTCCGACCGGACACGGAGCTAGAAAGCCTCCGGCCTTATGAGCTGTGAGTTACATGGAAAATATCACACCTCCAATGTACATCTATACGGCATCCTTGCCAAGGATGGCTTGGAAGGTGATGTTATTGACCATGTACCCCACTATTCAGACATGGATTTTTGACAGATGCTTCTTTTGATGGATCGACGAAGATCATACATAGTCCGTTTTGAGTCTACATGGATTGTATGAAATATATTCCAGATCAAGTTGTATGATGTATCTTTGACATGATTAGAATGAAAGTGACCATGTCACATTTTTGGCCTTCACCTCTTTTGTGCAAATCGACTGGGAAACACCATTAAGGTTAAATGAACTTCGAACAAAGAACAGAAAAGAAATAAAAGAAAACTTTCCTTAAAAATCTAAAAATGACGAACACCAAATTCACATGAACATTAAACAAACGATAAAATAAAATTTGAATCATTAAAAGACAAATGAAATGAACATAAATTTCAAATCAAATTTCAAATCAAATTTCAATCGATTTCAAATTCAATCTTCCAAATCTGAAATCCAATCCGTTCTACTCTTCCCCTTGTCAGGATGGAAGCGGTTGATTCCATCGACACGGATCAAATCCGATGGAGGAATTATATCTAATCTAAACCAAAGAACTTCCGATCAACTCTTTTGAACAGAGTATGTAACATCTACATATTCCCTCCTAATCTATTTCCTACATGAAAGTCTTTTACAACTTTCATGAAATTCTCGAAACACCAAAATTCCACACTTTTTCAAATCAACACTAGAAATCTTTGCAATGTCAATGACTATTCAAATTCAAACTTTTGGGTCGAGGATTTTACATCCAAGACTGCATTGCTTTAGGATCATTTCCCTATCGCAATGAAGTACATCAAATTCAAACTTTTGGGTCGAGGATTTTACATCCAAGACCGCATCGCTTTAGGATCATTTCCCTATCGCAATGAAGTACATCAAATTCAAACTTTTGGGTCGAGGATTTTACATCCAAGATCGCATTGCTTTAGGATCCTTTCCTATCACAATGAAATACATCAAATTCAAACTTTTGGGTCGAGGATTTTACATCCAAGACCGCATTGCTTTAGGATCATTTCCCTATCGCAATGAAATACATCAAATTCAAACTTTTGGGTCGAGGATTTTACATCCAAGACCGCATTGCTTTAGGATCATTTCCTATCGCAATGAAGTACATCAAATTCAAACTTTTGGCTCGAGGATTTTACATCCAAGACCGCATTGCTTTAGGATCCTTTCCCTATCGCAATGAAATACATCAAATTCAAACTTTTGGGTCGAGGATTTTACATCCAAGACGCATCGCTCTAGGATCCTTTCCCTATCGCAATGAAATACATCAAATTCAAACTTTTGGTCGAGGATTTTACATCCAAGCATCGTATCGCTTTAGGATCATTTCCCTATCGCAATGAAGTACATCAAATTCAAACTTTTGGGTCGAGGATTTTACATCCAAGATCGCATTGCTTTAGGATCATTTCCTATCGCAATGAAGTACATCAAATTCAAACTTTTGGGTCGAGGATTTTACATCCAAGACTCGCATTGCTTTAGGATCATTTCCCTATCGCAATGAAATACATCAAATTCAAACTTTTGGGTCGAGGATTTTACATCCAAGACTGCATTGCTTTAGGATCATTTCCCTATCGCAATGAAGTACATCAAATTCAAACTTTTGGGTCGAGAATTTTACATCCAAGACTGCATTGCTTTAGGATCCTTTCCCTATCACAATGAAATACATCAAAATCAAATTTTTGGGGTTGAGGATCTTACATCCGAGACTGCATTGCTTTAGGATTTTTTTTCCCTATTGCGATGAAATACATCCAAATCAAACTTTTGGGGTTGAGGATTTTACATCCGAGACTGCATTGCTTTAGGATTCTTTCCCTATCGCGATGAAATACATCAAAATCAAATTCTTGAGGTTGAGGATTTTACATCCGAGACTGCATTGCTTTAGGATTCTTTCCCTATCGCAATGAAATACATCAAAATCAAATTCTTGGGATTGAGGATTTTACATCCGAGACTGCATTGCTTTAGGATTCTTTCCCTATTACAATGAAATACATCCAAATCAAACTTTTGGAATTGAGGATTTTACATCCGAGACTGCATTGCTTTAGGATTCTTTCCCTATTGCAATGAAATGCATCAAAATCAAACTCTTAAGGTTAAGGATTTTACATCCGATACCGCATTGCTTCTGAGATCTCTCCTCATTGTAATGATTCAATCCAATCAATTCAATTTTCTTTTGGGGTTGAAGATGTTACATCTAAAACCACGAAATTCCAATTTTCATTTCAAATCAAATCCCTTCAAATTAATTTTGACAAACTTCAATCTAAATTGAAACTCCAAATTGAAATATAAACTCACACATCGAAACTTAAATTGAAACAAAATAAAATCTAAATTGAATTTTTCCCTAGATCATGTGATTTGGAATTCACCCCCTTTTCCCTTTCCCCAGCGAGAGTTCAGGAATCTCCAGCTTCAGAGATATGCATGACACTCCCCAACGGAAACTCTTCTACTTCGTCCTAAGTTTGTCACTTGGACATCCGTGTTGGTTTTGTTGATCGCTTCGGTCAACACCGATACGCGCGGTGTGCTCCGTCGGCTCACCACACCTATTGAGGGTCCATTTGTCGACCTCATTTTCGATGAGGTCTTCTCTTCTTCTTTTTAGTACTTAGGATCTAGCCTTAGGCTTTTCCTTTGACTATCTTAGAGGACTAGAATTGGGATCCACCATCTAGAATTTCAAACCACTTCTTAACTCCTCGCAAACTCCACAAACTTCGACCGTAGACCCCTAATCACCAGAGGGTTGAAATCAAATGTGGAAGTTTAAAGGATGAGTTCCTATAGGACTCTTTGGCCTTAGGACCGCCACTGGTGGCCTCGGTTCGGTGAAGGGGCTGATTTACACACACACTACACTCATATACTACACTTTCACACACCTCCTAAAACCACACCCATACCTAACTCGACCTCCCGACTCATGTAGGTGATTCACATGGATGGTCCTTAACCCCTAAGCCCTTGGCTAAGAGGGTCAGGAACAACATAGTGAATGCCTCAAATAAGTCCCTTCATGGTTCATGTGGGCTTGATGTGGCTTCATGGCTCAACCAAAATGATTTCATTTCACTTATATTCACCCAATCTTCAATTTTCCAAATTTTTAATTTTTGACCCCCGGGACCCTACACCCGCCTAACCTACCCAAAGCCCTTGAAATTACCCAAAATTTTCAAAATCACCTAAATTACCCAAGATTCCCCAAAATCAATCCCAAAAATTTCCACATCACTCAAATTGATCATCCATACCCAAAAATACCAAGAATTCCAAAAATACCTCCCAATACCCTCCAAATACCCAAAATATCCCCCTTGACCCAAAAATCCCAAAAATTCAGAAAATTCCCAGAAAATTCCAGAAAATCCCAAATATTCCCAATTCCATTTTGTTCAACTACACCATGGGCCAATTTTGTCAATTTACCCCACTTTTGTCAAAACCCCAATTGACCCATTTTAACCCAAAGTGAACCCAATGTCAAGCCAAACCTACCCAATTGACCCAAACTCTGGTCCAATTCAATTCTAAACTTCAATTCAACATTCCCAATACCAATCTAGACCAAATCCAAGTTCAATTTGATTGACATCTGGATCCAATTTCACTTTTGGCCTTAAAGCCCAATTTGGACCCATGACCCAAACCTAACCCAAAGTCACCCAATTCAACTCCAATTAACCCCAAATCTTTTCTAAATCTTCCTTAGCATCACCAAAAGCAAAACACTAACATGATTTGCCCAAAATTTAGACTCAAACCCCACTCAAATTCAACCCAAAGCTAAAAGGCCCAATTTTGACCTAAACCCAAACCTAACCCAAATGAGCCCAAACCCCAAAATCAAAGCCCAACCAAAGTCAAAACCTCTTTGAAACACTCCCATAAACATTTCTCAACATTAATTTTACATCAATTTCAACCCTAGCCCAACATTGGCCCAAGTTAGCCCACTTTGACCTAGATTGGCCCATTCACCTAAAGAGCCCAAATTCAACCCAAATCACCCCCAATTTGCTTCAAGTCACTCATGACACATCTATGAGCTAAACCCAACAATTATTTGGCCCAAGCCTTTACCAAAATTTCATCCCAAAATCCATTTTAAAATTCAAAAGCCCACTTTCCTAAACCATCTTAAAAGCCCATCTAAAACCATTTTAAAAAAGCCCAAAATCCACCCTAAAGCCCACATGACATCTCCATTTGCCATCCACTTAATTAAAGCCATTACCTAAGTCCTAAATTCATCATCAAATAATTCCAAATCAAGCCTCATGCCAAATCACCCCTAAATACCAAAATTTTTCTTACATCCATTTCCATGAAATTGACTCCACTTTTCCCAAGCCAAAGGTGAGCCATGCAAGCCATGGACAAGCCACATGAAGCCATGGAAGGCTTGACATGTGATCAAGCCACTAATGGAAAAAGGAGGAGCCACTTTTAAGCCCCCTTAAAAAGGTTTTAACCCTTTTAATGCTTCACCTTAATCCATGTTTAATCAAAATATTCATGGATGGTGACTTCTCCACCCTTTCCTAGCCGATCCATCCGATCTTCCCTCAACCCAAATCGGCCATGGGGAGGTGAACCAAGCCCAAAAGGTGGGTTGACCCATTTGGACCCAAAATGAGCTCATCCCCCATTCCATTTCAATTCAACTCCTTTACACATGTCCATGGCCAATTGATCTGCACAAACCTCCAGCCTTGACCTCCCTGACCTTGAGGGTGACCTGACCCTGGTCGGCCAGCCACCACAGCCGCCGGAAACCACCAGGCCGAGAGCTCACATGTGAGACAACTTTGGAATTCTCCCTTGCTGAGCTGCCCCATCCCTAGTGGCCATTGTGGCTGTTCTGCCTTTGACCTAAGCAGCTGATCCCAAGCCCTAACCCTCCCTGGGAGGCCCTCCACCCTCTCCTATTTAAACACCACCCCTCTCGGCCATGAGAGGTGCTGAAAAAAACCTTAAGGAAACTCTGCCAAAATTGTTCCGGACTCCTCCCCATACACGAGCACTCGATCCCCACCGAGATCCCCCTGCCATTTCTTCTCTGCGAGCTCGATTTCGCAGTTGAAATCTAGGCCCAAAACCAGGATACTTCTCCACGAGTGAGCCAATCCCCAAATTGATTGGTTCTACACCTTCACCGGACCGAGGGAAGGTGTCCACCGACAAAAGCCCCATCTCCGGGCCACCCAATTGCTCCGGCCTCCAAGCTTTGTGATCGGTCGTGGTCGAAATCCTACTGAGCAATTCACCGGACTAGGAGACTTCATCCGGAGCTTCGTCGGGATCCAATCGAAGGTGCAACAACTCTCGGATCGAAGCCACACTTCTCCGAGCAAAGGTATGGCCTCACTCTTCTTCCCGAGCTTCTGAACATTCTCCATTTTTATTGCGTAAATTTCATCCCACATAAACCGTATAGATGTGTTCGTCTTCTCAAGACGAATCCATAGAGCATAAAAACATGAAAATCCATTGAGTATCGAGTGAGATCTTAGGGATTTAGTGTGGACGGCTCTCGGGTGAGGACGCTCGGGGACGATGAACAGATGCCGTCCATTCAATACACACGCAGACGGACGGCTCAGATGGCGTCGGATCAGGAGACGGTACGAGAACCGCGGGGCCCGGGCTGCTTACTCAGATGGCGGCGTATAATGGGAGCGTGACACGTGTGCGTTCGGAGATGCCGAGGATGACGCGGCGTCGCGTGGATAAATAGAAAATTAGGGATTTTTTCTATTTATTTAATTCCCTAAACTTCAAAAATTCATAACTTTGTGTAGGAAAATCATAAAAATAAAATAAAAAAACCCTCTTGCTCAATGAACAGAGGAGAATAATGTGGAAAAGAAATTATTTAATTTCATCAAGTATTTTATTTTTAATAATTTTTTTACCCTCTGCATATTTTTAATTCTCCATGCATGTATACAATTCACCATGGCATGAGACCATAGGGCTTTTGAAGCCTCCGAATTTGGGAACATTCCCTGAATTTTCCAAAGTCGAGGCCATCCCTATGAAAAGTTATTGATTTTTCAAATTCATGTTACTGTTTTGAGTATTTTAATTCCAATAAATAGCATGTTGTGAAATAAATTCTAGGAAAATTTGGTGATGTTCTTTATGACCAGAGGACCCTAGAAAAAATAGGTTTTGAGTTAGTTCATTTAAAACAACCCTAATTGGCTTAAACACCCAAAATGGATCTCTAATTGATTAGAGCTAACTATACATCAAATTGACTTGAAATCAATTCTCCACTAACCTTTAGGATCAGAGGAACCCACCATAAAAATTTGAGGTCAATTGGACTTGGTTAGCCCTACTAAATGAGTTGATTAAGCCATTTAGTCAATTTAAACTTTAAAAATTCATAACTTTCAAAATACTTTTCAAAAATTCACCAAATTGGTTTTGGAGCCTCTCGATATTAGGGGAATTTAAGAAAATTAAAATTTCAATTTTCTAAAAAAGTTGATTTTTAATATTATTTTAATATTTTTAATAATTAAAAAATAATAAAAATCACAAAAATAATAAAATTCACCAAAATGTCACATTTTAAATTTTAATCATTTAGGAACAAACACCATATTTTTCTTAGGTCTATTTAGTGAGAAATTAAATTTTAAAGCTCTAGGGTAATTTTAAAATTAAAAAAATGTATCTTCTAGCATTTTCACTAAAATAATTATGATAAATCATAGAAAAATCAGAAAATTGTAAAATTTGATTATCTGATTTCCTTGATATCAGAGAGATTTTTGAAAAATATAAAATTCATTTTTCAACATTTATTTTATTTTTAAATTAATTAACACTCCAAAACTTAAAATAATTATATTAAAAATAATATAATTCAAAAAATCACCAAAATTGGTCCAAGTGGTCCTCTCGGTCATTAGGAATGTCCCCTAATTTTCTTAAGGACAGAAACTTTCCTTGGTCATGTTATTAAATTTTCCTTGGAAATCTATATTTTCTACCAAAAATAATTATATAAATAAATTAAATACAGAAAAAATCACATTTTCTCCTCTCATGTCTTTATTGACATATGAGTGAAGTCACATAAAAATTTCAAGTTCATTTGAGTTCAATTTAGTGAGTTATGAAATTATTAAGCTTAAAGGGTAAAGTGGTAATTAAAATTTTTAATCCTTAATTAAAACTTTAGGTTTAATAAAAAATTAACAAGTAAAATATTTGATCCTAATCTGATTTGGATGATTGAAATTTAAATAATTAAAGGGTAGAAACCCATTAAACAATTTAAAATGATTAAACCTTAATTAAATAATTGATTAAATTTGGAAGAATAATAAAATTGGAATTATTAAAATAGGGATATTATTAGGAAGAGATTTATTCTTTAATTTAAAAATCCCTAAATTAATTATCTCATTAATATTCAATTCTTAATTAAAATGATAACTCAAATTCAAAACATTAAAAGACTTAATCATTAAACTAAAATTAAATTATTAAACTCTTTTAAAAATTTCAATTAAAATTAAAAAATAAAATTAAATTTAAAATTAAATTAAATTAAGTAAATTAAGTTGAATTAAATTAAATAAACAAATTATATTAAATTAAATGAAATTAAATAAATAAAACCAAATTAAATTAAGTTAAACCAAATTAAAAATTAAATTAAATGAATTAAAATTAAATTAAATTAAATTAAATTAAATTAAATCAAATTAAATTAAAATTAAATCAAATCAAATTAATTTAATGTAACATCAAATCAAACTAAATTGAATTAAATTGAATTAAATTAAATTAAAACTCAATTAAATTAAATTAAATTAAATTAAGTTGAATTAAATATAACATCACCAAAGACATAAAGAATTCAAAATAAATCTAAAATAACTTGAACACTATTCCAAATTTAAACCCATTAATGGAAATTAAACTAAATCACAAACCATTTGAACACCAATTTACCCTCAAAAGCTTTAGTTATCATAACTCCTAAACAGAATATTAAATGAAATGTTACTTCACCTATGGGATATTCAAATGTCCTAGTTCACTGAGCAAGATAACAAAACTTGAGATTCTTGGACGATTAATTCATTTTTGTAATTGAATCCATGTGGACTTAAAACAATTCTAGCAATATTGAAAAGATGTTTAAGATTCTTCTTAAACACTTTCTCAATATGATAGGATGTTTATAAGAACAATTGAATTTAATTGTTCCTTGATGAAGAAAATTTTCTTCAAACCAAAACACAAGGAACCTTGACGTCATAGGAAATGACTAGCTATAGGATTAGGAATTTGGTAGAAAACCATAACCCTTACCTTAGCTTTACCTAGGAACTTGCTTAAATATTCTAATTGTGTTTTAAGTGCAGCTTGGGATGACGGGAAGACCCTCTAGGTACGCTTTTATTTTATTGCAATTTACTTTCTTGCAATTTACATTATTGCAATTTCATTAATCGCATCGCACTTACTTTTCTTGCATGATAAACAATTGTTGCATGAAAACCCACACCTTTAGGATAGTCCCTAAAACTGAAACCAAAACTAAGTTAAAAGCCATTGCAAGATAAAATTCACCGCCACAACATTTCAAAATATAAAACAACTCAAAATTTAATCACAAACGGAACACAAAACTACAATTACAATTAAATTAAAACGTCATGTTGGATGATCTGGGAATACCTCGGATGATGTAACCTACGTGTTGCTAACGAGATTTCCCACGGTCTAAATGAAAGTGTGGAACTCGTTCGGCTGAGTTTAGCAAATTCATTTGGACTAAGTGAATCCGATAAAAATAATGATGCCGGAAGGATGGAACCGTGGGATCCTAACCGGTGTCGTTATAATCAACTTTAAGATTTGTTTTAATTAAAGTATTGAAAACACTTGGAAATTAAGATTTTCTCTAAACCAAAACACTTTTCTCATCCCCTGATTTATGACTTCTAAAATTGAACCTCTGCAACAACAAGGAGCTCGGAGCATGGTGGGCAGCACGGCCATCGTCATCAGCAAAACCTGAGTCTACTTCAACAAAACTTTCCTAGAATTAAATAACAAAGCCATAGGACTTCGAGGTAGTTTGCCTAGTGTAACATAAATCCTCAACTCTTCGTTAGGCACTTGCATTGCAAATTAAGCCCTAACCGGTCTTAGGATTCCGAGGTAGTCGTCCGGTACGACAATAAACCCTCACATCTTCGAGGCTATTTGTTTGATTTTATCACACAAATATAAGCCTAATTAATTAAAATTGGCAAGATCAAAACATTTAAATAAATATTAGGACTTTCCTAAACTCAAGCCAAACAATAGGATAGTCGGGAAATTACCGAAGTTCGCTTCGAATCTGTGATTTCTCCTACCTTTCTTCCTTTGAATTCTCAAAACAAAATGTTCCAAATTTGATCCATTCCCTATTGAAATTCCAAAATTCAATCCCTTGAAAACTTAAACTTTGAAATCCTTGAGAGTAGAATTATTGATTATTATCGAGAGTTTTCTTAGGTGATTCCCATCACTTAAGATGTAATTAACTATAGGGGCTTGCCCTTATAGGGAATTTTAAAAGAACCTGTGTAATATAAACCCCGTTTAATGCTTTCATATTAAGCGAGTGGAATTTGTTCGGCTTATAAAATTGGTTCGCAGACCAAACGGATGTCACAAATCTTCTAGTTTATTTAATCGAGCCCCACCGTCTAGCAGTGTGTCTATCCTTAGGGATAGATACACGGTTTGTGGTGCGGTGCTCGTTTATATAAACTATTTGGGATGTGAGATCGGTTTAATCTCATATCTTAAAACCTTCAAATTTAAAATTATTTTCAAAGTCAAATACTACTTTTCAAAATTATTTATTTAAATTAAATTAAAATTCGCTGACAACTTCTGTTAGGCGACCCCCTTTTTAAAATAAAACACACAACCTAAAAATATGCCGACATGGGCTAGTTGGCAGAAGTTAGCTAAACCTTTTGAGGCTGGGGGTGTAGGTTTAAAAGGACTTCTTCAACTTCAACAAGTCAATTTTTGCAAACTCTGGGTTAAGTTTAGGCAGCAAAAGTCTCTCTGGGCCAAATATATGCTGGGAAAGTATTGTAAAAACACCCATCCTACCACTGTTCAAGACAAGTTGGGGTCTTCTAGAGTCTGGAAACAAATGCTGAAATGCAGGCATCTCACCACCAATTTATTTAAGTGGGAGCTTGGGAAAGGTGAAATTCTATTCTGGCAGGATCATTGGTGCCCAGATGGCATGCTCATCCCAATTTCTGACATTAAAAAAGCTCAATTTCCTGTGGCTGATTGCTGGAATGGGGATGAGTGGTCCAGGGATGCTCTTAGGCTCATCCTACAGGAGAGCTCAGTGGAGTAGATTTCCAGAATCCCTTTCAATAGAAATTTTCCTGACACTATCAACTGGCACCATGGGTTGAATAACAGCATAACTAAGTAAATTTACAATGCCATCCACTCCTGGGCTAAAGTGGATTGGGGTACTGAAATCTGGAACTCCTTCCTTTCTCCTTCTATGTCTTTTCTGAACTGGAGAGTTCTACAGTGCTGCATCCCTACTGATGACATTCTGAAACTGAAGTTGAATCTATCTCACACCTATTCTTCAGATGTAATTTTGCTCAAAAGGTCTGGCATAAACTTATTACTTACTTCAACTTGGATACTTTGCAGCTGGACTGGCTTGATCTTGCCAACTGCTGGAAGTCTTGGCATCAAAAACAGCTGGGAACTATTCCATTTATCATCTCCTGGTTCATCTGGATGCATAGAAATAGGAGTAAATGTGATGATAAGCCCCCTTGTGTGATGATTGTGGTCGACAACTGCCATTCATACATCTCCAAGCTTATCTCTCTCAAGAAATTCCCAAACATCCTCAATACTCCCCCTAGCTATTTTCCCCCTAAGGTCAAGGTCATTTATATCAAGTGGAAGACTCTAGACCACCCTTTTATAAAGGTTAACACTGATGGGGCTTTTACTGATAAAGGGGCTGGGATTGGTGGCCTTTACAGGGATTCCAGTGGTAAATGTCTTTGCTTTTTCCAAGCCCCTGCTGCTTCAAGTGATCCTTTTGAAACTGAGCTCATGGTTGTTTATTGGGCCATTCAATTAGCTATTCTCAACAATTGGCATCACCTGGTGGTGGAGGGGGACTCTATCCTGTCACTCAACCATCTGAGGAGAGACCTTCACCCCCGCTGGCACCATTCCCTATGGATTAAAAGAATCCATTCTTTGACCTCTCAAGATGTTACCTGGCTCTCATTCATTTATAGAGAAGGGAATAGACCTGCACACTGGATTTCTTGAAGAGGGCTCAGCTCAATGAACATTGAGGTTTCTGCTGTTCCTCCTCCCCAACTTTCTTTCTTGATTGAAGCTGATGTTTATGAGGCCCCACATTTTAGAATTTCCAAAGCTTAGGGGCTAGTTTTGTGGGGGTATTTGTTATTTTGATTGTTGGTGTTGATGGGAGCTTTCCTTTTTCCTTTTGAGTTTTCTCTTATGTTTATTTTTTCTTTGTGTTTCGTGGGGAATCCTAGGGGCTAGTTTTTGAGCTGGGTTCCCCACCCCCAAGTGTAAGTTTTTTCATATGAATATAATTTTCAATATATATATATATATATATATATATATATATATATATATATATATTAAAAGGAAAAAACATGGTGGAGGCACCTGGCTGGGCTCTGCTAGGGTTCCCAGGATGACTCCTAGCGGTGGCCCTATCTTTGGCTTCTTTTCTGGTCGGAGGTGCTCTGTGGTGGGAAAGTCTTTGGTGGTGGTGTTTACTGGTCACTTCCTTGAAAGTTTTGCCTTTCCCGGGTTACTCTCTTTTAAAAGTTACTGTTCCATTGTGTCATCTACTGGGTGGTAGCTTGGCAAATCTCTGACTGGGTTCTCAGATCTTGGTTCTTACTCTCTTTTGCTTCTTGTCTGGACAATAAGTTTGGCTCACTGTAGTGTTAGCAGTTTTTCTGTTGTGGAAGCTGCTATTCTATGGATACCCCCATAGACTTGGACACAAACATTCAATAGACCAAGCCAACCTATGCTAGTGTGGTTGGCAACAGAAAAGCTGTGTCTACTTCTTCTGATTCATTGGTTTTCCCTCAATTACTGCATGATGCAGCTGCTGGAAGGGACACCTGCCCTTTCATCCATCCAACAGGTTTAAAAGATGGAGAACCTGCTGTCATATTTACAGACCAAGAATTAACCCAACTAAATGCTGGAGTGCAATTCACCCTTATTGGAAAGTTTGCTTTGGGTCATCCAAAGATGGAAGTTGCAAGAATCTACTTTGATTCCCTTCATTTCATTGGCACCTGGCAGCTAGGTTTGCTGGATGGCTGACATCTACTAATACAACTGTCCACTGATGACGACTATGCAAGGCTGTTTGCAAAACAAACCCTCATAATTACTGGTTCAGAAATGAAGCTATTGAAATGGACTGCAAATTTTGATCCAAAGAAGGAGCCCCTAGTTGTCCCCATTTGGTTTAAATTCCCTGGGCTCCCTTTCAGATATTATAATCAGAATGCTCTCTTTAATATTTCCAAGGCCCTTGGTACTCCTCTGAGATTAGATGCCCCAACCAAGAATAAAGCAAGACCAACAGCAGCAAGGGTTCAGGTAGAGAGATATGTAACTCTCCCCACCACTCATAGGCTATGGATTGGGTCTGAAGGTGAAGCTTATTGGCAGGAGGTGATCATGGAACAACAACCCTACTATTGCACTCATTGTATAATGTTTAGACATACCCTCAGCAGGTGTTACAGAGTCTACCCCCTCCCCTTCCAAAAGACCTCCTAAGCCTCCTCTTGTGGCTACTCCCTCTAATTTAGACCCCCTCCTCCCCCCAGACCTCTCCCCTCTTTCTTCCCTGCCCCCTCCTCCCCACCCCTATTGTTTCCCCTAACATCCCCCCCAGGAATCCTTTGCTCCCCCACCCTTCTCCCCCACCCCTAGAAAATCTCCTCACCTTCCCCATCTACCCTTCATCCTCCCTTTTTGGCTGAGGGGCCCTCAGTCCCCTAAGTCCCCTCTATACCTTCTCAAACTGACATTTCTTCTATGGAAAATTTGTTGGATAGCAACTATCATGTTCAAAATTCCAGGAGAAAAAAGAAGAAGAACCTAAATGAAATTTAAAAACTTCTTGATGCCCACTCTACATTAGAGGTGGTGATCCTTCTTAATGTAGCCACCTCTCAGGTCTCTAGAGGAATAACTAGATCCAAATCTTTCTCAGCCATCCTCCACACCCAGCACCCCCCCACAAACTACCTTATGTTTAATTTTCTCTGTTGGAACATAAGGGGAGTGGCTCACCCCCTCTCTCTCAAAAGAGTCCTACATCTAAAGAGAAAGTATACACTTTGGTGCATTGTCTTATTAGAACCTATGGTTCACAAATTCCCTGATAAGATCATCAGAAAATTCCCTAGATTTTCTCATTTTGCCAACACAAATAATAAAATCTGGATTCTCTGTAGAAAAGAAATCAATTGGTCAGTGCTTATTAACCACAAATAGTTTGTTCACTTGACCTTCCAACTAGAAAGACAGGTTGGTTTTGCTTCTTTCATTTATGCTGGGTGTTCACAATCAGATAGAAAGGACCTTTGACAGTGTTTTAACTCCATTGGCAGTAATATGTCCCCCCCTTGGCTGGTAGGAGGGGACTTCAATTGTATTTCCTCTTCAGCAGAAAAGTTAGGAGGCAGACTTTCTAATTTATCTAAGATAAGCACTTTTTGCAACAACATCTCCCAAGCAGTACTTTATGACTTGGGTTTTGCTGGTCTAGACTTCACTTAGAGAAGAGGTAAATTGTGGGAAAGGCTTTATAGGTTTCTGACCAATGATTGCTTGCTCTCCAATTTCCGTCTCACCTATGTCATCCACCTCCCTCTTGCTGGTTCTGATCATATACCATTGTTCCTGACCATTACTGCCCCTCCCAAGCTTGACCAGCCAGCACCATTCAAATATCTCAACTTTTGGTTTTCCCATGCTAATTTTTTCACCTTAGTGAATTCTTTTTGGAATGTTGAGCTGCATTCAGACCCCTGGACTCACTTGTGTCTTTTTCACAATAAGGTTAGCGAGGGCCTTAAAAGCTGGGGGTGAACTGTCTTTCGGGATGTCTTCCTAGCTGTTAAGAAAGCTGAAGAGAAGGTGGCTTTTCTAGAGGGTGAACTAATTAAAGACTGCTCTATGGACAATATTCTCTTTCAGGCTCAAGAGGAACTCCTGCAGGCTGTAGACACCGAAGATCAATTCTTCAAGCAAAAGTCAGCTATCAACATTTTCACTCAGGGGGACATGAACACCAAGTTTTTCCATGCCTATATTAAATACAAAAGAAAATGTAACACTATCCAGACTATCAAAATAGCCACTGGAACAATTCTGATAGATGCTAAAGATATAGCCAATGATGCAGTCTCATTCTTTTAAGACCTTCTCAAGTAACCTTGCATGGAAAGAACTCCTTGTGATCACTTAATTTTTGAGCAAGAAGTTCATTACATTAATAACTAGAATCTTACTGAACCTCCCACTGAAGATGAAGTTTGGAAGGCCCTAAGTACCATTGATAGTAGTAAGTCTACTGGGCCTGATAGCTTTACAGCAGATTTTTACAAAAAGGCTTGGAAAATTGTAAAAGGGGATGTTACAATGGCTATCCAATCCTTCTTGAAAGGCAGCACCATCCCCAGTTACTTCAGCCACTCAAATTTTGTGATCATACCCAAATCCCCAGATGCTCATTCCTGGAATCAATATAGACCTATTTGCTTAACTTCAGTCATCAACAAGATCATCAGTAAAATTCTGGTCCTGAGATTACAGCGACTACTTGATAAAATCATAAGTTCAAATCAATCAGCCTTTGTAACCAACAGATCCATCAATGACAATGTTCTGTTGACACAGGAACTCCTGCTAGATCTTGATAAAACCTGTAGAGAAGGCAACCTAATTTACAAACTTGATATAAGGAAAGCCTATGATACTATCAGTTGGTACTTTCTCTTGGAGGTACTAACTGCTAGGGGATTCTCTTCAACTTTTTTTTTGTTGATTTAGAGATGGTTGGCTTCCAATGGGCATTCTATCCTCCTAAATGGGGCCACGTAGGGTAATTTTTATGCTTCCAGAGGTCTGAAGCAAGGGGATCCTCTATCTCCAACCCTCTTCATTTTGGCATTTGATTACCTATCCAGGCTTCTTAATATAAATAAATTTGTCGAGAATCATTCCGTATATCACCACAGATCAAACATACACATCACACATCTTTGCTATGCAGATGACATCATGGTCTTCTCTAATGCTCATAAAAACTAAGTAAAAGTTATTATGAAATGTCTCCAACAATTTCAGACTATCTCAGGTATGACCTTCAACAAAGATAAATGCCACATCATTTGCAGTAACAAAATATCTTTAAGCAACAAAATGTGGGTCCTAGAACATACTGGCTTCACTTGCCCCTCTAGTCCTCTAATCTACCTGGAGGTCCCTATCCTAAAAGGTAGAGTGAAACAAACACATTTTGACTCCATCCTCCAGAAAATTCAGAAGCAACTTTCAAGCTGGTCCCATTCCTTCATGGCAAGTGGGGGAAGAATCACCCTCTTGAAAATCATCCTCACCACCTTCCCTTCATATATCCTACAGATGACATCCATGAAGAAAAGCACCCAGCTTCAAATGGAAAGGATTTTCAACAGCTTTCTTTGGTCTAGAAGCAATAGACAGATTCACTGGTCCTCTTGGCAGGAGGTGGCCAAACCAAATTGGGTTGGAGGTTTGGGCTTTCAGGGTCTGAAGCAGATGTCACAAGGCAACCACTACAAACTTTGGCTCAAGTTCAAATCTCAAACCTCTCTTTGGGCCAAATTCATGAAAGGCAAATACTGTAGAGGTTTACATCCTTCCCAAGCTACCAAAAAGCCATGTGACTCTATAATATGGTCTGGAATGATAAAAGCCCTTCCATTAGCAGATAAAATGTTCCCATGGGAATTGGAAAAGGAGAAATATCTTTTTGGTTGGACAAATGGTGCCCTGAAGACTGGCTACAGCCAGCCCATAACACTCCCCTCTCCCCCAACCTTAACGTTACTGACTATTGGGAAAATAGAGCCTGGTGTATGCCAACACTAAATTCACTTCTTAAGGCATCTTCTGCCCAACTCATTTCTACCATCCCCATCAATACCTACAGGACTGACAGAATAGCTAGAGCTCATACAAATCCCAAAGTCTCTCTAAAGCAATCTCAGCTAAGCTCTATCAATGGGATGAGGTTCCTTGGGGTATATTTATCTGGAACAAACACATGTCCCCCTCCATGTCATTCTTCTGCTAGAAAATGCTTCACAAACTCATCCCTACAGATGACCTTCTTAAACTAAAGGGGTTGAGAGGACACTCCTATTGCAGACTATGCAAAAATAATGAAGAAACTACCCCTCATCTTTTCTTTGACTGCAGTTTCTCCCAGCAAGTATGGAATCATTGTATCAAACATCTCAATATGTACCTCTTGCTCCTTTCTTGGAAGAACATCTACACCAACTGGAAGGATTGGAAGGATGCAAACTTAAGGATCCTCTAATTTATTATTGCATGGTTCATCTGGCAATGCAGAAATCATGCCATATTTGAGAACCACCCTCCCAGACATGATATTGTTGCTAGAAACTGTTTATCCTATATGTCCAAGCTGGTGAACCTTAGGGCCTTCCCCCTCAGCCTAAACATCCCAGAAAAACAACAAACCACCCCCTAAGTGATTCTAGTTGATTGGAAGCCTCCAGACCCTCCTCACCTGAAAGCTAACACTGATGGTAGTTATTCATCTCTTGGTGCAGGGGTTGGAGGAGTTTTCAAGAACCACAAGGGAAAGTGTATACTGTTATTTCAGGCCCACGTTACGGCTCTTGGTGCACTATTGGCTGAACTGATGGATGTCTTTTGAGCATTAAAACTGGCTGAATTTAAATGTTGGCCCTCATTGTTTATTGAAGTTAATTCTTCCAATTTGCTGGATCTACTGGATTCAGTCTCTCTTTCTCATGGCACCACTCTTTATGAATAAATAGAATTAACACATTAAGAACCTCCTCCCTCTTCACCAGGTTTATGTTTATCTTCAGAGAAGGAAATCAACCAGCCAGGATGTCCAAAACTTCAGCACTCACCCAGGTCTCTACTCCCCCTCCCCTCTCCTTTTTTCTCCAAGGAGATATTATGAGGGCACCCCAATTCAGAACAGGTCAACCACGTTCCTGATCAGCCTCAGTTTGCTACTTGGATAACAATATATGACTTAGCTGGGGTTAATGCTAAGCATATATATATATATATATATTTTTGGCAAAATATATATATTTTTATTGAATAATGGAGGTCTTAAAACATCTGACATGAGGAATGGCCAATAAGTCCCCATGTAAAAGAGTTCTAAAAAAAGAAAAAGAAGAAGACAAAAATTCTGAAGAAGAGCTTGAGTTGCAAATTGTTTCCTTCCTAGAAGAAGCTCTCTTGACAACCAATTTGCGGGTTGGTTCCCCTCTCTATTAATATGACTCCATATAACAACTAGCCCGGAGGATAACTTGAAGATCAAATTAACCCAAGTAAGAATGTGCCATGGAACAAGCAACTTCATTCAACAACATCTTTACTAAAAGCAATGAATCCATCTCCATATGAATATAATTATGCTTATTAATAAAGGCAGCTTTGAGACCCCGATAAGCAGCAATAACTTCAGCTTCAAGACTATTATCCGCCATCACAGGAGCGAGAGAGAAACCAATTACAATTACCAATATGATCCCTGCAAATGGCCCCAATTCCAGCACCAATTGAAGAAAAACTCCCATCGAATTGATTTTAACCCAAGGAGCCTTAGGTAATCTCCAAATAACAAGCTTGACCTTGTTAATAACAGAATTTGCTGAGAATTAATTATTTGTCTAGCCTTATGAACATAAATTAAACAATTCCTGATAATATGTTGGATAGAGCAATCCTTGTTGTTGAAAATAGCATCATTCCTTCCCATCCATATAAACTAGAAGATAATAAGAGGAATGTAATAATCAGTAGAATCCTTCCAATCATGCCAACATAACTCAATACTAAGCCATGAAAAAAATTTGGGAGAAAGCCCAAGATTATCCAAAACAGATTTCCATACCTCTTGAACAACAAGGCACCTTATAAATATGTGAGGAATGGATTCTTCATCGGCATGACAAAATTGACAAATCGAAGGTCCACGAATTCCCTTAAGTTTTAGAATGTCATCTGTTGGAAGAAACTTCCCGAAAAGTCTCCAACGGAAAAAAGATATGGAAGGTGTTAAGAATTTATTCCATAGCTTCTTCCCCCGATCATTAGTAGAACAGATACCTCTAAATAGAAAATTAGACAAGCTTTGATTAGGTGGAATCTTTGTAACCAATTTATCTCTTTTGGCTGATTGAATAGGAATATTCAAAATCTTTTTTTGGGTTGCAGAATCAACACAGTGGCTGAGGAGGAAGGTGCTCTGCTAGGGTTTGGACATGGCTGGTGAATGTGGTAGCTTAGTGGGGAGAAAGGGTAGGTCTCTGCCTAAAGTTTTTATTCCCCTTGGGTCCTTGTTCTCAGTAATTATTGTTGGCTCTTGGAGTTTACTGAGTTTTCCCCCTTCCTGGGCATTTTATTTTTTGAATTATTACTGTTTCATTGTAACCGTGGACACCAGTTTTGTGGCAATTGTACTTGAGTAGGATGAATATTAGAACAAGACTTCCCATGCAAAAACTTAGACCATAAGGAGTTCTTTGGCTCTAAAGTTAATCCATTGCTGCAATAAAAGGAAAAGCCGATTTGTCAAAACTCTTAAAACTCCAACCCACCATCAGCGATAGGTTTACAAACTTTGTCCCAAATTTGTCCAATGCATTTGTCTATGATGACCTTCCCAAAGAAACTTATTAAATATAATGAGATTTAATTTTGTGTGCTTTTCTTCATCTTGATCATTCAAGAATATACAGAGGATAAGTAGTTAAAATACTCTTGAGAAGAGTGATTCTACTACCATTTGATAGAAATGAATTTGTCCAACATTGAATTTGAAAGCAGAAATTTTAGATACCACATCATCATAGTGGGAATGTCTAAATTTACTCTTGATTGGGAAGGAAAACCCAAATACTTAAGAGGATATTTACCTCCTAAATCCAGTGAAATCGCTATCCACTTTTAGTATTAACATTGAATTTAGAACTAAACAAAAAATGACACTTGACTTGTTAAAAGTCATACCAGAGACCTCTTCAAATCACCCAAAACCTTCATTAAACTTCTCTTATGGAGTTTTTACTACCATTCCGGTAAAACTATGACATCATCAAGAAAATGGCATGAAATCGGGCCAGAGGATCTGTTGAAACTGGGTATAAGGATGAGTGATCTCTAACATTATTAAGAAGCTTGGAAAGGTAATCAAAAATATGAAAATATAAGGAGAAAGGGGGTCTCCTTGTTTAATGCCTCTACCTCGTCGAAAAACCCATTACTCTCACCATTAATGAGAACACTGGTACAATTATTGCTTAACCATCTTGAAATGAGTCCACAAGAAATTCTAATCAATCCTTTAGCATAAAGCACTTTAAGAATAAAGGACCAACTTATAGTATCAAAAGCCTTAGAAAGATCCAATTTAAAATCAGATTAGAACCCCTACAAGGCTTATCAATATCAGTAAGCATTTCGAGCTAACAATATATTTTCACTAATACTTTCCTTTAACAAATGCTTATTGATTTTCGCAGATTAAAGTATCCATAAGAGGCTAAATTCTAGCCACAAGAAGCTTGCCGATGATTTTTGAAAAGGATGAAGTGATGCTATCAGTCTAAAGTCTTGCCAACAATCCTTCTTTTTATCCTTTCTTTGCATGAGAATAATCAAGAGGATACAAAATACTTAGGAGATCCATGCCCTGAAAGAAAAGCTTAATAGCCTCAACAATATCCATCTTGATAACTTCGCCAGAATTTTATAGAAATCAGAGTAAACCCATCTGACCAAATTTGTCTTGTTATCATTCCAAAGAATTTAATAAGATAAAATTTCATCCCCATAGTATTCTGGATAGATTTAATTCCCTACCAACTGCAAATCAGCTTGCATGAGATTAATAGAAAGATATCGCAGTTGGTATCTTGATAAGAGAAATGGTTTTGAAAATATTGAACAAACATCATCCCTGAATTTCCCGAGAAGTAGAAAGCGCAATTATTAGAAGATTTAATTTTCGAATTGTATTAACGGATCTTCTATGCTTAATAATAGCATGAAAAAATTCTTGAATTCCTATCTCCATGAAGTAAATGGTTAACTGCTGCTTCTCGTTTTAAGAAAGAGCTCTTCCGTAAAGAATGCGTACCGCAAAGAAAACATTAGCATCCACGATCTTTATCGCCTTTCCTCCCAAACTTCCACTTCAATTTCAACTGGCCACCAAAATTTTCTGCTTTTTGATATTATATGTAAGGTTCCCAAATTCAGTCCAATTCCAATTAATTAAAGCCTTAGCAACCGACTTATGGAGTTGCCATAACTTCAATAAAGGATTGTTATAATAATTAGATGGAAGAATCCAATTATGCTTAACAACTCGATAACAAGTAGGTGAGTACCCTACATTTAAGTATCTGAAAGCATGATGTTTAGTATTAATAAAATGAGAGAATTGAACAAGCAAGGAGCATGATCTGAACCAAGTCTGAATAAGAGCTTAACCTCACATCAAACATATCAATCCAAAAACATTAGTAAAGATTCTATCCAACCTTCATAAAGAGAACTCCTTCTCCAAGTGAATGGAGAACCTTCAAACTCAATATCAAATAGATTAGCAGCACTAACTTGGTTAGTAAAATTTAGCATATCTTGAAGATTAGGATTCCTTCCTCCTTCTTTTCACTAAAGGTGTAAAATGTGCTTAAAGTCACTCCCCTACTATCCAAATTCTTCAACCATATTCTCGCCAATATCCTTTAAATGAGACCAAAGTTCAGATCTACCAAGAATAAGAAGAAGCATAAACAAAAGTAGCAAATCCTTTGAAGTGATCAAGCTTCAAATGTAGATGTAAGAATTGAGGATTATCAATAAGAATATCAACTCTCAACTCCTTCCTACTAAAAAGCGTATCTTATTAAAAGAGAATCGTAGGCAAAAGAAAACCGTAACCTCCTTAAAAATCTATCAAAGTTCTTTTTCACCAAAGGTTCAAGAAGAACAATGACCCAAAATTTATGAACCCTGCTGAGATTTCAAAATTCTGCTAAGGGAGCCAGGTTGGCCACTCCCCTAACATTCCAACATAAAAAATTGACCGCGAGTAGATCTACTTCTCTCTAGTAAGCCTAGAAAAGTAAAGGAAGACAGAGGATAATATTAGATACCGATATTTAAAATTCACCACAAGATAAACTTCACCGCCACAACATTCAAAATATAAAACAACTCATACTTCAATCACAAACAGAACAACAAAACTACAATTGCAACTAAATTAAAACGTCTCGTTGAATGATCGGGAATACCTCGGATGATGTAACCCACGTGTTGCTAATAGGATTTCCCACGGTCTAAATGAAAGTGTGGAACTCATTCAGTTGATTTTAGCAAATTCATCTGGACTAAGTGAATTCGATGAAAATAACGGTGTCGGGATGACAGAACCGTAGGATCTTAATCGGTTCTGTTTAAACAACTTTAAGAATTGTTTTAATTAAAATATTAAAAAAACTTGGACTTTAAGATTTCTAAACCAAAACAGTTCTATCATCTCCTGATTTTCACCTTCTAAAACTAAACATCTGCAACAACAAGGAGCTTGGAGCATAGTGGGCAGCACAGCCATCGTCGTCAGAAAAATTCGGGTCTACTTCAGCAAAACCATTCTTAGAATTAAATAACAAAGCCATAGGATTTTGAGGTAGTTTGTCTAGTGCAATATAAATCCTCAACTTTTTGTTAGGCATTTGCATGATCATGTCATGTAAATTAAGCCCTAACCAGTCTTAGGACTCCGAGGTAGTCGTTCGGTACGACATAAACCCTCACATCTTTGAGGCTATTCGTTACGAATATAAGTCCTAATTAATTAAAATTGGCAGGATTACAACATTAAATAAACTCCCAAACTGAAGCCAAACAATAGGATGGTTTGAGAGGTTGCCAAGGTTCTTCTTGGATCCTCAGCTTCTTCTACTTCTCTTCCTTTGGATTCTTGAAATAAAGTGTTCCGAATTTGAGCGAACCCCTTTTGAATTTCAAAAATCCAATCCTTTGAAAACATTAAACTTTGAAATTCTTGAGAGCAAAATCACTGATCATTATCAAGAGTTTTCTTAAATGATTCCCATCATTTAAGATGTAATTAACTATAGGGGCTTGCCCTTATAGGGAATTTTAAGAACCCAAGTAATATAAACCCTGCTTAATTCATTTATATTAAGCAGGGAAACTTATCGGCTTATAAAATTGGTTCGCAGGCCAAACAGATTTCACAAATCTTCTAGTTTATTTAATCGAGCCCCATCATCAAGCAGTGTGTCTATTCTTCGGGATAGATACACAGTTTGTGATGCGGTGCTCGTTTATATAAACTATTCGAGATGTGAGATCGGTTCAATTTCATATCTTAAATTTTTTTTACTTTTAACTTATCTTTAAAATCAAATGCTACTTTCTTAATTATACATATTTAAATTAAATTTAAAATCTAAAATTCGCAGACAACTTTTGTAGGCGACCATTTTTTTCTAAAATACAACACAACCTAAAAATATGCTGACACTCCCCAACTTAAGTTACTGATTGATGGAGACCTCCTAGTAGCCCCTCACCTCGGAATTGATCATAGTTGATGCTGTCAGAAGTTTGGATTAGGTCTGTTTATTTTCTGGTGCAGATTTATTTTTGTTCTTTGTATACATATATATTACACCAATATATATCTATACAAACTTTTGTATTTTACTTTGGTTTTTGGGTGAAGTAGTTTTTGGTTGACTCACTAGGATCTTCTTTGTTAGTTTGGGGCCCTCCTCGACTTTTTATGTACTTTCCTTCTTACTCTAACATGTAGGGAGCCATGAGCTGCTCCTTCTCTTATATATATATATATATATATATATATATATATATATATATATATATATATATATATTTTGGGAAGAGGCTACACCGGCCCCCTACATGTTAATAAAAAAGTATGCAGATTACAAAGGGAGATCCCCCGGGGAAGAAGATCCCAGTACAACTCCACACCAAAAGGAAAAGAGACTAAGTAAATGAAATAAACTAGAGAGTAGTGGCCATTCCCAGTAAAAGAAGAGAACAGCCCTGAAGAGAAAACCCAAGAGGAGCAAAAAACCAAGTAAAAACCAAAAAGACACCAAAATGCTCCTACAGTAATTATAAACAGCTTCAAGCAGGTGTAGGGAGAGTAACAATTGCAGGGACATCACTCCAAAATTCTGAAGTGAGGGGCTTGGAATGAGTCAGCCTGGATGAGATAAAGAAGCTGGGGAGGTAGAGTAGAGGAGACCATAATCTCTTGTGAAGATAAAGCTTTTTAGCAATCCAATTAGCGAGTCCATTACCTTCTCCGAAAATAAAGTTAAATTGAACGATAGGCGAGGCAAGCAAAGATCTAATTTGGTAAACCCAAGTGGAATGGTGCCAAGGAGGAAGAAGGTCTTTCCGAAAGTACTCGAACTAGAGTAGAAGAGTCACCCTCCACAATGATGGAAGACCATTGAAAGAGTGTAGCAATGTGAAGAGCCCAAAAACGACAGCCAATTCGGCTTCCAATGGATCATCGGCGATGAGTGGGAGCCCGGAAGAAAAGCAAACCTTTCCCGAGTATGATCTCTGAAGATGCCTCCAATGCCAGCTAATTGATCCTTGAAAGCACCATCAGTATTGACTTTAATAAAAGGAGGGCTAGGGGCTTTCCAAAAGATCTTAGTAACTTTGTGAAGCATAGGTCTATTTGTAGACAAAGAAGCCTGGAAGAATGTTTGGAAAATTTTTAACGAGAGATCAATTTAGAGATAAAAGTAAGGCAGTGGGTAACTACCCCGTTAGCTTTATGAAGCACCCCATCATATTTAACCCCATTTCTATGCATCCAAATGAACCAAGCCACAATACAAGGGATCTCCCCAGCTTTAACTTTCGCCGAGAATGCCGGGAATCATTAAAATCATGCCAATCTAACAACAAGCAGGTTAATTTTCAACTTGCCGATCGGACCCGACCAAACCTCTTGGGAGAAGGGGCATTTAAAGAAAAGATGGTTCGAGTTTCGAATTAACGAGCACGGAGAAGGCATTTAGAAGGGCCTCTCAAACCTTTGAGTTTTAGAATATCATCGGTAGGGAGGAGCCCATGGAAAATTCTCCAAATGAGGAAGGACATAGAGGGGGTAAGATATTTGTTCCATATGCTATTGCCCAACTGACTCGATTCCAAGAGTTGATAGTGGAATAAATGTGCTTGGTAATGCTCGCTATTCTTGCCATTTATCCATCCGAGTTTATCGAGTTGATACCTATCAAAGGGGATAAGAGCCACTCGATCAACAACGAGAATCAGCCAAGTAATTGTTTCGGTTTAGGAATGGACCAATTCATGTTGTCCCAACAAGCAGAAATAGGAATTGGTCTTTGTTAATATTAGGTAGGGGAACCGAAGTTCCTTTTGACACCAATTATCTTGCCAAAACAGGATGTCACCCTTGCCTAACTCCCAGTAAATAAGAGATTCAGCTATTTCCTTGTTAATGAGCATATGCTTCCAGATTCTAGAAATACCTGTTTTGATATGAGAGGCTAAGGGATGAGTAGTTCTACAATATTTCCCTTTCAAGAAAAGAGCCCAAAGAGAATTCTGCTCCCTGAAATGAATCCATAGCTTACAGAAATTAACTTGTCGAAGGTGTTTCAAGCCTTTAAAACCTAAACCACCAGACAACTTTAGGCAAGGCTACTCTTTGCCAACTAGCCCAATGAAACTGTTTTCTATGACCGGACCATAGAAATCGTTAAATATTCTTTCAATCCGAATCCTGGAACTTTTCTTTAAGCAAGCCATCCGCGGGATATAAGCGAGGAAAGAGGTTAATATGCTATTTAGGAGTGTAATTCGCCACCGGATGAGAGGAAGGAGTTGGACCAATTAGAGAGTTGAGTATTCAACTTGGCAATGATCTCCTCAAAATGAGTTTGTTTAGATCCGCCTTTGATAAGAAGAACCCCCAAGTATTTTATGGGAAGGTTGGTTTTGACAAAGCCGGTGAATTCGGTGGTCCAATGGATAATGTTAGGGTGGATATGGTTGGGGAAAAGCAATTCACACTTGTTTTTGTTGAAATGAAGGCCGGATATCTCGTTGAAACTTGTTGAGACGAGTGCATCACCTTATTGACGGCAGCTTTAGAAGCTGCGGAGAATATCATTAAATCATCGACATATAAAAGGTGAGAGATGTTAATATCCGACTCGTGGTGGAATTGGGCATAAGGGTGAGAGGAGACTTGAGTATCCAGCAGCCTTGAGAGATAGTCCATAACAATGATAAAGATAGTGGGAGACAGTGGATCACCTTGTTTAAGCCCTCTAGTTGCTCTGAAATCGCCCCAGCATTTGCCATTAATGAGGATAGAATGGTTATTGTTCTGAAGCCATCTCTTAATGAGTAAACAGAAGGTATTGGAAAAGCCTCTAGCATGCAGCACCTGAAGAATAAAGTTCCAATCGATAGTATCATAAGCCTTTTTTATGTCTAGTTTGTAAATCAAGTTACCACCCCTACAAGGTCTATCCAAATCCAACAAAAGTTCTTGAGCAAGGAGGGCATTATCAGCAATAGATCCGCCTTTAACAAAAGCCGATTGGTTGGGGCGATAATATGAGCAAGATGAGGTTGCAATCTGCCAACTAAGATTTTGCCGATAACCTTACCGATAACGAGTGGTTAAGGCTAATTGGTCTATAGTGGTTCCAAGCACTTGGGGGCATTGGTCTTAGGCACAAGCACAATAGTAGATGCATGGAAGTATTGGGGAATGTCCCTACCTGAAAAGAAGCTTTGGATAGCGGTGGTGACCTCGGCTTTGCAAGTGTTCCGTGTTTTTTTATAGAAGTCGACGATCGTACCCATCGGGACCAGCAGATTTAGAGCCGTCAATAGAGTTAAGTGCCACCCAAATTTCCTCAAGAGAGGGAATATCAGCTAATTGTAGAGACTGGGTATAATTAAACTCTTTATTAAACGAGCTATCATCAATAGGAGATCTCGTCGCCGGGTTTAAAAGTCGAAGTTCCCGGTAATACTTGACGACGATCATTGGCGATAAGCAGCCTTCCTCATTGAGTAGAAGGCCTTGGTCATTTAAGATGGAATGTATAGCATTACATTTCCTTTTGAATTTTATCCATGCATGAAAGAATTTAGTGTTCCTATCTCCATCTTTGAATTTAGTAGTAGCAGCTTTCTGTCTAAGGAATTGGTCCTGCCAGTCAATAAGAGTAAGCAGATGTTCTTGAGCAGTGACCATCTGGCAGTATTTAGTATCATCAGTAAGGGCAGCAACTTCCAAAGAAGAGAGATCCTTCTCAGCCTGTACAATGTTATGAGTGATGTCACCAATAGTCTCCCAACTCCAGTGAGAAAGGACAGCAGCCAGTTTCAGTTGAAGATTCTGAAGTCTAATAAAAGGATTGGAGTGGGGACAACCAGTCCACTGCTTAGAGATAATAGATTGAAATTGAGGGTGGGAAGACCAGAAATTCAGGAATCTGAAATGGGGAGAACTGGTTTGGTTGGGGGGAGTAGAAATGGAAATAAGTAATGGTCTGTGATCAGACCCAGCAAAATTTAGATGTGAAATGGTAGTATGAAGAAAAGTATGGTGCCAAGAATCATTTGCCGAGAATCTATCAAGTCTCTCCCGCATTTTACCCCTCCTCCAAGTAAAAGGGTTCCCTTGAAACCCCAAATCAAAAAGGTTTGCTCTCCGGATGTTATCATTAAACTCGGTGAGTTGGTTGAGATTAGGAGGCTCGCCACCGCATTTTTCTATAGTAGAAGAAATGTTGTTGAAATCCCCACCCACAATCCAGCTAAGAGATTCCCTAGAGCCGATAAGATGGATTTCTTGCCGAGTTCTCTTCAGCAGCTTTAGTGCAGTACCGCATAAACAAAAGTTGTAGCAAAAGAAATACCATTAACCGTACAATGTAAATGAATCAATTGAGGATGGTCCACAATAACTTTGCAATGGAGTTCCCGCTCGCCGAGAACCCGCATTTTATTGGAAGAGTTAGTAAAAATGGAACGACCGACAAACTTGGAAAATAATTTGGATTTGTGTTTGTGAACCAATGGTTCAAGAAGCACAATGCCCCGCAGTTGGTGTTTCTTAAAGAGATACAATAGCCTTTTAAGAGATGAGGGGTGGGCCACACCCCTAATATTCCGAAGCATAAGAAGTTAAACATCCGGGGGTTTAGGTCGGGGAGGGAGTGAGCTGGGGCTGATCCGGATCTAGATCTGGTTCCGCCACTTCGATATCAGTGGGGTAGTGACACTTTCCCCACCTTGGGTCGGTTTTGAAGTTCGGATAACACCTTTTTCTTCTTTTTTGACTTCCGTTCTCGCCAAGCGACTTGAATATTATTCGGGATGTAGATATAATATCTATGGAGGGTATAATGACTCGCTCAATGATACCTTGACCGTGTGAGTCTTTTGGAGCTTTAATTGTGAGTTCAGGGGGTAATGTAGAGGTGTCTCCTCGAGCAGGATTTATCGGATCCTCCGGGATAATCTCCGGGTTCACATCTCTATGCAATCCGGAGACATCAACCGGAGAGTCTAGAGCAATAGGTTCCGCAAATAAATTCCCTTGAATAGTATCTTTGGTTTGTTGCACCGAAGGTTGGGGTCCGATCGGCTTTTTGGAAGGGGGTTTTAATCCGTAACAATTTTCCATTAAGTGGCCAAACATTCTACGGTGTTTACGTAACACCGGTTTAGTTTCCATTAGGATTTTTTGCCGAAACCCTCACCACTCGTCGGAGGTGGTAATCCACAACTGTCTCAACTCGGGGAGAGAAACATCTCTCTCAATCGGCACTCTAGCACCATGAATGTTCCCCAAATTAGAAGTGGAGGGGTCAACTTTAAGGGGAGTCCCTAATGCTCTACTAATCCGAAATAGAGCATTAGTGTGGAACGATTCGATAGGTAGATTAGGAAATTTAAACCACATAGGTTTAAGTGGGGGTTCTTTAAGTCGGATCAAAGCCGGGGTACCATTTGATGAGTTTCATGCTAGGTGTTAGCTATTTGCATAATCTGCATTCCAATTAATCTTGCATAGTCTTCTTCCCCGGATAATCCGATAAGGAGGTGTCTTCCATCCATCACTCCAAGTTTCCATTGACCCACAAAGGGAATCCGCTCAAAGCAATTCTCGACTAATTCCATCTTAGGGTGGCCATATTGGAATCGACCCACAATGGAGAACTTAATAGCTTCAGCAAGAGATTCCATTTCCTTAGAGGTGAAAATAATGGTCGGTCCGCCCTCCTTAGAGCCAAGAGGTCTAATGAAGGGGGAATCAGATTTCCTAGCTCGTCGCATCATGTAAATTTTGGGGGAAAAGCAATTTTTCTGCAAGGCATTAGTAACGAGCAAGCCATTACTTAGTGCAGCTGCATAAGAGGTGGATATGTTGATCCCGACCATGACAAGCAGATTTTCGGAGCCGAAATAACATCGGAGGACACAACAAAGGGAGAAGATACTGGGAGGAAAAGGCAGAAGCAAGGCAGAACCCAACCAATGGAACAAGTAAAAATCAAAAAACTATGCCCGGAAAGATCAAAACCTCTTGAAAGGACCTTACCAACCACCCACCAAGCACCCGTGAAGGCAAACTTGAAGACCAAACAAAGACCCCCGACCTTGGAGAAACGACCCAACTTGCCCAGCTCGCCACCCGTGGAAGCCATCACCGACCAAACCCTAGCAGAGCAAAGGAGCTGACCGTATATATATATATATATATATATATATATATATATATATATATATATATATATATATATATATATAAGGTAAACCTGTTGTTACATTCACAGCACAGGAAGTCCATTCTCTCAATGAACCGGTTAAGTACTCATTGATTGGTAAATTCCTCTTGAGACACCCTAAAATGGAATATGTTAGAAGCTATTTTGAATCTATGAATTTTGTTGGCACTTAGAAGATTGGCATGTTGGGTGGCAGGCACCTTTTGATACAACTTTTAGTGGAAGAAGTCTATGCAAACTTAGTGGCCAAACAGTCCATAACTATATCAGGTGCTGCTATAAAGGTGGTGAATTGAACACCAGACTTTGATCCTAGCAAGGAGCCTCCTGTAGTGCCCCTTTGGTTCAAACTACTTGGCTTCGCTCACCAATACTTTAACCACAATGCTTTATTTAATATTGGACTAGCTTTGGGGACACCTCTGATGGTGGATACCCCTACATTTAACAAAGCTAGACTAGGGGTGGCAAGAATCCCGATTTAAAAGGACATTAACTTACTTGAAATCAAAAGAGTGTGGATTACAAATTGTCATGAAGGTTTTTGGCAGGAAGTGGTGCTGCAGCAGAAGCCCTTCTACTGTCAACATTGCAAATTGTTTGGACACACCTTGGATAGGTGTTTTAGGCTTCACCCCCCCCCCTCCCCATAGGAAAAATCCAAACACAACTTCAAAGAAATATGTATCTGTGGCCCCAACAGAAGAGGCTCCCTCCAGAGTATTGGAGACTGATCCCCCTGAGATCAGAATTGAAAAGGTTGCTGATGCTGACTTTGATAGCACTACACCTTTGATTGATTGTGAGGAGGATGGAGCCATCCATTCTAAAGAATTGTTAGAAGAATTGCAGCAAACCAATGTCCAAGAAAGGCCAAGTCAAATGGCTTAGAAACTGAAGGAGGGGATAGGTCTTCAATCTACTCCTATTGTCACTGCTCCTACTAGTGGAACCTTGAAAGAATTACAGCATGTTATGGAAGAGGACTGGCAAAACCACACTACCAGAAAAAGGAAAGAGCAGTTATCTAAAGTTCAAAAGCTTTCTGCAGGTCTAGCAATGCAGGGGAGTGGCCTTGCTTCTAAGTCTGGGTCTCCCTCTAGACCTTCTACAGGTAGAACCAAGGCTAAATCTCAACCTCTAAACCCACAACAATGATTAACTTTCTAGTGTGGAATATTGGGGGTATTGCAATCCCTATCTATTAAAAGGTTACTACACCTTAATAAAAAAACACAATTTATGGTGCATAGCCATTCTTGAACCATTGGTTCACACACATTCTCAAAGATTGATTAATAAGCTATCTTGTTTCTCACATTTTATAAACAGTAACAATAAAATTTAGATTTTCTATAGAAATGAGATCTCTTGGACTGTTCTGGTGGATAATAACAAACTGGTGCATATGTTTTTTCAATTAAATGGTCATAGAGGTTTTGCCTCATTTGTTTATGTTGGCTGCCACAAAAAGGATAGAAGGGCTCAATTGACTTGTCTGCAGACCATCAGTGCACAAATGACCTCACCTTGGCTGGTTGGAGGGGATTTTAATTGCATAAGATCTGCTGCTGAAAAAATGGGGTGGGAGAGTTCCTAATCTCACTAAGATGACAAATTAAAATATATTGACGGCAGGGCTGTTTGATTTAGGTTTCAGGGATCCTAATTTCACATGGAAAAGAGGTCAGACTTGGAAAGAGTGGATAGAATTCTTGTGAATGACCACTGGTACTCCCACTTCTTGCTCACTTTTGTCACCCATCTCAGTCTTATGGGTCTGATCACAGACCCCTCCTCATTACAATCATTACCCTGCCCCTTACAACCAGCCATATACTCCACCTTTAAGATATCTCAACATGTGGTCCTCTCATTCTGAATTTTGCAACACTATCTCTAATGCCTGGTGTGGGATTTCTCACCCAGGCCCATTTATTAAACTTATCCTCTTTCATATCAAGGATGGGAAAGCTTTAAGAAAATGGGGATGGGTTTCTTTTGGGGATGTTTTTGTTGTTGTAGCAAAAGTTGAACAAGAAGTTATTCAGCAGGATAGTGTTGTGCAGGATGACAGTGCTCCAGAAACTGAATTGCTACACAAAATAAATCCTTACTATAATTGAGAGATAGGAGTTACCGCTACAATAGAAGGCAGCCATTAATATCATCAAAGAGGGGGATATAAATACAACATTGTATCATACTTACATCAAATATAGAAGAAAGTGCAATACCATTCATACAATACAGAATGCTGAGGGTGTCTGGCTGAATGATTCCTCAGCTATTGCTTTAAATGCAGTGGCTTATTTTCAATAACTTTTGGAGCAGCAGGGGGTGCACAGGCTCCCATTGATAATTCTCTCTTTGCGGAGGAATTTCATTATACAAGTAACTTAGTACTTACTGGTCCTCCATCTAAGCAGAAAATATGGTTGGCCCTTCAGTCCATTGACAGCTCTAAAACAGCAGGCCCTGATGGGTACACTGCTGATTTTCATAAAAAAGCATGGAAAATTATCTAAGTTGATGTTGTGGCTGCTATTAGAAGTTTCTTCCAAGGCCATGATATCCCAGTTATTTTAGTGCTTCTAATATTGTGTTGATTCCTAAATCTGACATACAAAAGAACTGAGATCATTTCAGGCCAATGAACTTTAATTTTGTGATCGGCAAAATCATCAGTAAAATAATAGTTACCAGGCTGCATCGCATTTAGAGACAATGATATGTATTAATCGTACTACTTTTGTGAAAGGGAGATCTATCACTGAAAATATTTTGTTAGAAAAGGAATTATTGCTAGATGTTAATAAGTATTGCAGGGGGAGTAATCTTATTTACAAACTGGATATTAAGAAAGCTTATGATATTATCAGTTGGAAGTTTATCATGGAGGTTTTGACTGTCAGGGTTTTCATAGCTGAATTTTCTACTAAGATTAAAAGATGGTTGTTTAACAATGTTCATTCCATTTTGATCAATGGACAAGCTTGGGGTTCTTTTTATGCTGCTCGGGGATTAAAACATGGTGATCCTCTTTCCCCCACCCCCTTCATTCTTGCTATCGACTACTCTAAACAAATAGATAAACATTCAGTCATCAGCCTAGCTATAATTATCATCATGGATCCAAAGTGGCAGTGCCCCATCTGGTGTATGCAGATGACATAATGATTTTCTCCAATGCAATAAAAAATATTGTTAAACAAGTGTATAAGTGTCTTCAGTTATTCTAGGACAGTACTGGGATGAAGTTCAATCTAGCAAAATGTTAGTTAATCTTCCCAAACATAATGGCTCCCCACAAAAAAAAAACAGTGGATAATTGAGTTTGTTGGTTTTAGTCACTCCCAGTTATCCATTAAATACCTTGGGGTACCACTTCTCACTGGAAGAGTAAAACAAATGCAATCTGATGAAATCCTGAGCAAAATCCAATCCCAAGTTGATTGCTGGACTATCTCCTTTCACTCTAATGGGGGAAGAGTCACTCTCCTCAAAAGCATTCTCACCACTTTCCCTTCCTACATCCTGCAGATGACCACTATGAAGAAAATTACATAGCTAAAGTTGGAAAGGTTTTTCAACAGATTTTTGTGGGCTAGTCACAGATAGCAACTACATTGGGAATCTTGGCAAAAAGTTGCTAAACCTACTATGGTAGGAGGCATGGGGTTCAAGGGTCTTCAGCAAGTGCTTCAAGTCAATCTGTGTAAGCTTTGGATCAAGTTCAAATCCCAATCTTCATTATGGGTCAAATTCTTGTGAGGCAAATATTGTAGAAACCAGCATCCCTCTCAAGTAAGCAGGAAGTTGGGGGATTCCAGAATTTGGGTAAGTATGCTTAAAGTCAAACAGATGGCTGAAAACTGTTTTGTGTGGAATTTGGGAAAGGGTGAGGTTCATTTTTGGCTTGACGAATGGTGTCCCAAGAAGTGGCTATCACCTATCAGTGATACCATTTCTCATTTAATGGTGGCTGATTGATGGGAGGGGTTTAGTTGGTCCCTCCCTACACATAATTCCATCCTCACTACTGACCCAACCGAAATTACGTAAGTAAAATTGCTTATAAAAATATGGCCAAAATTAACATTAAATCTGATTAAGCGGCTAATGTATGATAATTAAATATTAAAGTTTTGATAAATATAAATCGCACACAAGGGGTACTACGCAAGTATACGTATCATTTCAAGTAATATAGAGTTTTCTTTTTGAAAGCCCAGATATCGATCCCACGAGGATTAATAAAGTTAAAAGAAAGAAAACTATTAATTAAAATATTTTAATCTAAATCTAATTAAAATATGCAGAATACAAAAATTGGCAAGTGATAAAATAATAAACAAAAATTCTTTCCCCATACAAAATATTCCATGATTAATAAGCAGTTAAAATTAGTTGAGAACTATAAAATTATGGTATTGTGACAAATAGGAGCATATATATGCTTTACCCTTTGATCCAGGTCATAAAGAAGATTAGCTAGTTTTTAAAGATTGGATTAGGATGTATTATTAGTAGAAAGGGATGAGTTTCTAGACTCTCACTTCTAGGTTCCCCCTAAATGTTTGCATATGGTCTGGCCTACTAGTGACCCCTCTTTTATAAAACCAAATTGATTGAATTTAGCCTGTCACACTAAAAACAAAAATCAATTCTACGCCCATTAAAGATTATCTCCATATTTATTTGCACCTCCCCTTTAAGAGAAATGTGATACATACAAATTAAGAATTCTTAGCCCACGGTCAGATCTTAAGAATTCTACACAGTTTTTAACAATACAAGAGGCCAATTTGTAAAGTAAATTAAAATTAGGTACAATATCATCACAATCTTTTTAGAAAAGAAATCAAGTCCTTAAATATTATTTAATTCAATTTTTAAATCATTTCATATTCGTAGGGAGAAAGAAAAGAAGAATACTCATAAAGCATAGAAATTACACCACAAATCACATTCATATAACTCAAATCAAAAGCAATAAACCTAAGAAACAAGATATAAATACTTATCTGGAATGTAATCCAAGCAATCCTTTGAAGTTTCTCTGACTCCACAGACTTTAACAGGACTGACTCTTGAATCCACACTAAACTCTCACTAAAATAAAGAAGAAGACACTTTACTTAATAACTCTCACTTAATTATTTTTTAATCAATTCTCTTCTCACTCACACACGCCACACAAAACACACCCTTGCTGTAGAAATGGTCATCTATTTATAGATCTCTAGAAATGACTAAGAGTTTATTATGACACCTTTTCAAAATTTATCCACATTCATTGAATGTTCTAGAATTTAAAGGTGGTGCCTAGGCACCAGTTCTGGCGCCTGGGCACTAGAATCACTACCCGAATGGACGCATCCCTTCACATTTAGGTCACACCTCTTCATTTAATAATGGCTCTCCCGTGTCTATATTCAATGTATCTTGTTTATAACATGTGGAATTTTGTCCAGAGTCTTCTAGATTAATTTGAAAGCATCAATAACCATCCAATAACTGTCAAGAAATCTTTAGAATCCATCTATTGTGTTTAGCGCCTAGGCGGCAAAATCAGCCTCTTTGCATTTTTACTCTTTTTTACTCATTTTTGCTCCTTTTTAATTATTTTTCTTCATAAACTCATTTTGTTGTACCTGCAACCAAAATATAAGAAATACCTTTCATTAAATTGTAATAACCTTAAAATATTAATAGAAATTTGATATAAAATTCTAAGTAATTTAAGGAGGATCAATTCCCCCAAACTTAAACGTTACTTGTCCTCAAGTAACCTTTTACTGCTAAAAATATAATCAATTGAGAAAAAATTTCTTTAAGACTTCTATAACTTTTTGTTTTATAAATAATATAATGAAACTTAAAAATCTTTTTAAATAACTTAGGGTAAAACTAAAAATATGTAAAAAATTTAATAGGCAAGTGTTAAGAACTTTCTTCTCCTATCTATATTCAAAATAATTAGAATTTTTCATATTAAGAGCATGTAGATAATTTACAGGAAAAAGATTTTCAAGATAACTTTACTAGTAAGGATGCTTATACATAAGACTTTAAGTAAAAAATTTGCATTAGGTATCTTCCTATAAGATAATTCTAGTGAAGCCGATTTTAGATTTAGGCTTTTCCTCAAGCTTCTCCTCACTTTTCTTTTTGTTTTCATATTTGGATTGCTTTCTGATCCTATATATTTTTCTTTTCTTTTTCAGGGATTGTTTACAATCTTTTTTCTTTTTTTTTTCTTTTTTTCTTTAAATTTGGATTACTATATTTGGATATCCTGTTAATGATTCTGAACTTCACTATCCTTAACTTATATTTAAAGACTTCATACATTTTTCACTTAATGAATATGTAGTTAGCAAAAATATTTTTCATAGAGTCTCAATTCCATCTTTTCAAGTAAACATCTAGATTCCTTAATACTTTCAAAAATACAACATTTTTTTATTTAGATATTTGAATCAAAAGTCTATCACCTTTTTTCATTAAATAATTACAATTTTTTGAACTATCCCTTGTTATTTAAAAATACTTTTATAATTCTATTATAACATTCATGAAAACAATAGTATATCTATCTTAAATTAACTTTTCTTGCATAGGTTATGTTATCAGCTTTGAAAAAATTGTTTGCTATTTTGCTAAGGACAAGTAAAATTTAAACTTAAGTTCATTTCCCTCCCACAAACTTAGTTCTTTAAATTAGGTTTAAATATTTTGTAATATGAAATTTAAACCAATCAGGAAGAATGAAGTATAACATTTAAAGGTATTTAAATCAGTGCTAGTATAAGCAGGAATATATATTTAAAAGATTTGCTAAATAAGTAACACATGAAAAACATATGTGCTAAATTAAAAACAACGAAACCATGAAAAAGGACTAAGTCTAAGCAATCTGATAACAGAAATAAATTGAGTTACTACAAGTTCTCAATCAATACAATAATACATGAAAAGTAATAAACACACATGACAGGAACATCAACAAAGCAAAGCAAATATAAAGTCTAATCATCCTCAGTCGCCTCCTCATCGTCAGAACATTCATCAGGAATAGGACTTCTAGGGTTGATCCATGGGGTGAATTTAGGGCATGTAGGAAATTCAAAATTCCTATCACCCTTCAAAAATTTTACCAGTGCTTCATTATACTCCCCATCATAGTCACTCTTCCTCTGTAAATAGTCTGATACATGATCAAATTTGCTATCCATTTAATCTACTCTACATTGCATCAAGAATAGATCACTTTGATGCTCCAAATATCTTTAACAAACGTGTTTTACACATCAGGTGGAGGCTCAGATGTAGAAGTAGATGACATAGAAGCAGAAATAGAAGGCACAGAATAAGGATATGCTCTGTATTTTGACTCTTACTCTTCCCATAAATATCAACATGAGATTTCCCTATCGGCTTTAGTGGCTTAAGCTGCTCCTCAGAAATAGAATAAGAAACACCAGCATTCTTGCAAATTGAGAAAATGAGAGCCGGAAAGCCTAAACCAGAAAAAAACACTTCCTCTAGCAGAAGTGTTGATCGCATCATAAATAATGGCTCCCATGTTTATTGGCTTCATTTCTTGAATGCAATAGTTCAGAATAGCTCTCTCTTTCGTCACCTCACTCAAGTAGTTTGACGGAAGGAGACGAGCAGAAATAAAATAATGTCAGGCTTTAGAAGTAGCATTAAGCATCGAAGAGGAGAAATTTACTCGTTTATTGTTTCTTATTTTCAAGCTCCTCTTTCATCATTCAAATAAGCCAGAATCTCATCGAGTTCTCCCTCAGAATGATTAAAAGTATCATAGAAACATTTTGTCACTAGAGGCAGGCCATAAAACATGTTGATCACTTCTGGAGTGAACTCAACTGTCGTCCCCCTCACATAAACTTCAGAATCGGTCATTTCAGGGAAATTTGCATAGAACTCCCGAACTAAAGCAATAATCACTAAGGCAGAAAAATAGCAGAACTGCTCCCACTGTCTGACAGCAACAATATGCTCAATCAATCTACCAGGGTGATAAAAACTTCTTTCCATTATAAACTTGCGAACAGTAGCAAATTCATTGTAATGAACTTGTGCACTCGCACTAGAAAATCTTGTTTGATCAAATTCGTTATGTTCCTTACCCCGCTTTTATTTAGGTGCCATTCCTAAAATTTTCAAATAATTCCAAATAAATCTCAAGAAATATAAAATCACACTAAATAAAAGCTCACCTCACTAATTAAAACTTAAATCCATGGATTTTCCTCCAAAAAATCAAATATTTTTTTCCAAATTTTTGGCACTATGCAAAAGTAGGTAACTTCATGGTAAAAATTAAATTATAAGTTGAAATCCAAAGTTAAAACACGTCGAAAACCTTCAAATCTTGCTCGAAATGGAACCCTAGATCTGATTTTCACGAAAATGAAGGAAGAAGATGAAGCTTAGGCATGAAAATGGAGTTAGGTCAGTTTTAAAGGCCGAAATTCTGTACAGGTGAACCGGCGCTTAGGCGCCAGATCTGGCGCCTAGGCGCCAGAATCACCAAAAACTCTGAAAATTTTCTAGATTTTTATATTTTTTAATTTAGGTGATTTTAACATCTGTAAGCCTAAAATCAACTGTTAATCTTCATCATATATCTTCCAGAAAATAATATTCAAATAAAATCCAAAAGATTCCAAGTTTAAAGATAACATTCCAAATATTTAACAAATAACAATCCAAACTTTACTTCATTTCATTTCATTCCAGATCTTTAAGATAAGGCTCAAAAAAATATAGAAATACACAACAACAATAAACACTAACATCTCACAAACACATAAAACACTCATAAAAATCTCCACATAAAACAATTTCAAATCACAACACAATTAACAATCACATTCAATCTCTCTACCTATTTCTCCTTAATTTCATGGATTAACATCAGTACCTTTATTATTTCCACAAGGAAATTCACTACGAACAAAGGAATGGAAGAAAGGGACTCGAGGAAATTCTGAAGTCGTCTTTTCATCAATCCATTTTTTCTTAGCTTACATTGTTACCTGATAATCTTCAAAGCATGCCAAATAATCTGATTGAACTTTCATTTGACATTCCATGTGCTCAATTTGGTGGAACATCTCATGCAATCTCCCTCCAAATAGAATTAACTCTACTTCAATCTTCTCAAGTTGATTGCATACCTTCTCCAGAGTCATGGTTAGATAGCCATTAAAATAATTTTGTGAATCCATGTGCACAAACTTCTCCTTCCCAATGATTCAAATGTTTAATCTCTCCATGGAAGCAATCAAAACTCTTTCTATCTCTAAAGCAATGTTTCAGTCGAACATTTTGATGGCTTGAAGGTTTGGTACGAAGGTATGGAGGTTTAAATGGATTAGAATATGCAAAAACTGCTTTGGGGCAGTTTTTCCATGATCAAGAAACTGTGGCCCCTAGGCGCCAATTTGGGTGCTTAGGCGCCAAGATTGCAGGTATCTAGCACCTTGGTGCCAATTCTGGTGCCAAGGCGCCAAAATCCTGAAAATCACAGGTCCGCCATTTATCAAAATCTCATAAGTTCCAAACTCAATTAAGGTTTAAAAAGGTAGATCGAAGATGTGTAATTAAGTGTAGTCACATACAACACACAATCAAACACAAAATAATATCATACTATGGGTTGCCTCCCATAAAGCGCTTTTTTAACTTCGTTAGCCCGACATAAACAACATTTCACTCTGACTGGGTTAGAATTAGCACATCTTTAAAAGATGGCATGCTTTCTTCATAATAGGGCTTCAATCTATGTACGTTTACCTTAATTACTGAATCAGTTTTTAAATCTTTAATGTCCATAGCTCCATAAGGGTAAACTTTCTCAACCACATACGGCCCTATCCATTTGGAATTTAATTTACCTGGAAACAATTTTAATCTTGAATTGTATAATAAAACTTATTGTCCATGCTCAAAGTTCTTTCTTAATATTCTTTTATTGTGCATAATCTTCATTTTCTCTTTATAAATTTGAGCACTTTATAAAAATGGATTATCATGCAGTTCATTTAATTGTAATAATCTTTTATCTCCAGCATCTCTTAAATTATAATTAAACTCTTTAATTACCCAATAAGCTTTATGTTCCAGTTCAACAGGCAAATGACAAGGTTTTCCATAAATGAGCCTATAAGGTGACATTCCAATAGGAGTTTTATAAGCAGCCCTATAAACCCATAATGCATCATCAAGTCTATCAGCTCAATTAGTTCGCTTTGGATTAACCATTTTTTCTAAAATTCTTTTAATCTTCTGAATTGATGTTTCTGCTAATCCACTAGTTTGGGGATGATAAGCTGTTGAAATTTTATGCTTGATTCCAAATTTGCTCACTAATCTCTGAATCAGAAAATTCTTAAAGTGACTTCCCCCATCAGTGATGATTATCCGTGGCATTCCAAATCTAGTGAAAATATTTTCATTTAAAAATTTTTCCACAATTTTAGCGTCACATTGAGGTAAAGCAATTGCTTTAATCCATTTCAATACATAATCAACAGCTAATAAAATATACATTTTTCCTGAAGAAGGCACAAACGGTCCCATGAAATCTAAACCCCATACATCAAAAATTTCCACTTCCAGAGTGAAATTTAGTAAAATTTTGTTTCTTCTAGAAATATTGCCTATGCATTGATATCGATCACAGGATTTGACAAAATTGTTAACATCCCTGAATAATGTAAGCCAATAAAATCTAAATTGTAAAATTTTGAAAGCAGTTTTATCAATTCCAAAATGTCCACCAAATTCAGAGTTGTGGCATTTTTGAATAATCTCATAAGTTTCTTCATAAGGAACACATCTTCATATAATAAAATCATTACAATATTTAAAAAGATAGGGATTATCCCAAAAATAAAATTTAACATCATGTAAGAATTTCTTTTTCTGATACTGATCTAATCCATATGGCATAATGCGACTAGCTAAATAATTAACTATATCAGCATACTATGGGATTAATCCAGTAGAAACAGTATAAAGTTGTTCATCAGGAAAACATTCATTTATTTCTCCCTTATCATTCATTTCATTTTTTTCAATTCTAGATAAATGATCGGCAATTTGATTATCAGACCCTTTTCTATCGACTCTTTTAAAGTCAAATTTTGCAATAAATTAATCCATCTAATCAATCTTGGTTTAGCTTTATTTTTAGTCATTAGATATTTAATAGCAGAGTGATCTGTATGCACTATAAATTTTATTTCCAAGTAAATATAATCAAAATTTGTCAAAAGCATATACTATGGCCAAACTCTTTCTCAGTAGTAGTGTAATTAATTTGAGCTTCATTAAGAGTTTTACTGACATAATATTAACTTTAAACACCTTATCATATCATTGTCCTAAAGCGGCCCTAATAGCATAATCACTTGCATCACACATTAATTCAAATGATTTTTTCCAATTAAGTGCAATAATGATTGATGGAGTAATTAATTTATCTTTTAATAAATTAAAGGCTTTAAGACAAATTTCATCAAATTCGAATTTAGTATCTTTTTCTAAAAGATGACATAGAGGTTTTATAATCTTGGAAAAATCTTTAATATATCTCTTATAAAATCCATCATGTCCAAGAAAACTTCTTATACCAGTAACAGAAGTTGATGGTTGTAATCGAGCAATAAATTGAATTTATGCTTGATCAACTTCCATACCATTTTTAGAAACCTTATGACCTAGTAAAATTCCTTTTGTGACCATAAATTGGCTCTTCTCCCATTCAGAACTAAATTTGTTTCTTTACAGCGTTTCAACACTTTTGACAAATTGTATAAGCAAGAATCAAAAGAAGTTCAAAATACTGAGAAATCATTCATAAAAATTTCAATTCCTTTTTTAATTAAGTCACAAAAATTAGCAATCTTACACCTTTGAAAAGTAGCTGGTGCATTGCATAACCTAAAAGGCATTCTTTAGAAAGCAAAAGTTCCATACGGACTTATAAATGTAGTTTTTTCTTGATCTTCAGGAGCAATAGGTATTTGATGATACTCAGAATATCCATCCAGAAAACAAAAATAAGAATGTCCAGCTAATTTATCTAGCATTTAATCTAAGAATGGAAGTGGAAAATGATCTTTCTTGGTGGCATCATATAGTTTTTTATAATCAATACAAATTCGCCAACCAGTAACATGTCTAGGTATTAATTCAATATTCTCATTTTTAACAACAGTTACCTTTCTTTGGAACACAGTGAATAGGACTTACCCAAGGACTATCTGATATTGGTTATATAATACTAGCATCCAGCCATTTATGCATTTCCTTCTTAACAACTTCTTTCATAACTGGATTTAATCTTCTTTGAGGATCAATTTTGGGTTTACTGTCATCTTCTAGTAATATTCTGTGCATACAAATTGAAGGACTTATTGCATTAATATCTACTATAGTACACCCAAAAGCTCTTTTATATTCTCTTAATACTTCAAGAAGTTTTACTTCTTAACCAGCTGTCAATTCAGAAGATATAATAACAAGTAAAGTTAATGAACTCCCTAAAAAGGCATATTTCAAATGAGAGGGTAATTCTTTTAATTCCAATTCAAGGGCCTTTTCAATAGATTGTTAGAATTCATTACTTTAAGTAGTATCTAATATCTCCTAATTTTAATTAATGTAATGAACTTCTCTTACTTCTGTTTCTTCATAATCTCTTTCATCACTTAAATTTTCAAGGTCTATAAATTCTTCTTCTTTAAAATGAATTTGACATTTTTCTTGAAAATGTTTTTAAATAATGTAATCCAAAATGTCCATTCTATAACATTTTTCCTTGTTAGGATACCTCATTGATTTAAGAACATTAATTGTTACTTCTTGATCATTAACTCTCATGGTTAACTCCCCTTTTTGCACATCAATCATAGCACGTCCGGTAGCAAGAAAAGGTCTTCCTAGGATAATAGGAATCTCTTTATCTTCTTCCATATCCAGAATTATAAAGTCAACAGGGAAAATAAATTTATCCATCTTTACCAAAACATCTTCTATTACTCATCTAGGGTGAGTAATAGATCGATCTGCTAATTGTAAGGTTACAGTGGTAGGAGAAATTTCTCCTAGATCCAATCTCTTATAGATGGATAAAGGCATGAGATTAATACTTACTCCTAAATCACATAAGGCTTTTCCTTGAAATCTATCTCCTATAGCACAAGGTATTGTAAAACTTCCAGGATATTTTAGTTTCTATGGAAGTGCTTTCTAAATTATTGCATTGCATTCTTCACTTAGTGCTACAGTTTCAAAAGCTTCAAATTTTCTTTTCTTGTTAATAATGTCTTTCATAAACGTTGCATACTTAGGCATTTGTTCCAGAGCTTCGGCAAATGGAATATTAATAATAAGCTTTTTGAATACCTCGAAAAATTTAGAAAATTGTTGATCCAGTTTGTGCTGCTTAAGTCATTGTGGAAATGGAGGTGGAAATTTTTCATATTCATCTTGAGATGGCAATTTTTTCTCTGTTTCAGGTAGTTGTTCTTTAGGTTTCTCAATTTCTACCACATCAGTTTCTTTCTGAATCTTACTCTCTTTTCCATCCCTTAGTTATTTTCCACTTCTATGTTTCACAGCTTTAATTTGCTCAAGATCTTTTCCATTTTCTCTTGGATTTAATTCAACAGTGCTAGGTAGTGTTCCTTGTGGTGTGTTATTTATAGCATTTGCAATTTGCCCCATTTGGTTTTAAATATTTATTATCGCAGCATTTTGACTTTGCAATTGATTCCCTATTTGTAAAATTAATTCTTCTATCGACAATTTCTTTTCTTTAAATTGTTGATCATTAAAGTCAGGATGATAAGAAGGTCGATAATTATAATTATTTTGATTATTTCAATTTCCAGTTGTGATATGTTAGTTGTTACCCTATTGAGGATTTGCACTATTCCAATTAAAATTGGGGTGATTCTTCCAAGTTGGATTATAATAATTAGAATATAGGTTATTAGTTTTGCTAGCAATAGCTTGCAATGTTTCTAAAGTTTGATATTCATCAGCATTTCCTGAATTATCATTTATATGTGATAGATGAGACAAGTTATCGAATTTTTCTTTGATATAGCAGTCACTTGAGAAACTAAAATAGAAAATGCTTCATTTTTTTGAATACTAGACACTCTTTTAGGATTAATCCTATCAGAAGGTTGTTGAAAATTATTAGTTGTCGTTTCTTCAATTAAAGAAAAAGCTTCATCAAATGATTTAGACATTAAAGAACCACCAGCAGTAGCATTAATAATAGATTTAAGAGAACCTATTAATCCATTATAAATGTTTGTATAATTAACCAGTCTGCTAAAGAGAGATGTGGGCATTTTCTAAGAAGTTCTTTGAATCGTTCCCATGCTTCATAAATAGTTTCCCATCAAGTTGAGTAAATAAAGTTATATCATTTCTTAGTTTTGCAGTTTTCAATGGCAAAAAATATTTAGCTAAAAATTTTTGAGTCATTTGTCCCCAAGTTTTAATAGATCCTGTTGCTAATGAATTTAACAAAATTTTAGCCTTATCCCTTAAAGAAAAAGGAAGAAGTCTGAGTCTAATAACATCATCAGAAACAATATGACATTTAAAGGTGGCACAAAGTTCTAGAAAACTAGCTAGGTGTAAATTAGGATCTTCAGTAAGAGACCCTCCAAACTGATTATTTTGAACCATTTGTATAATTGCAGGTTTTAATTTAAAAGAATTTGCAGCTACAACTGGTAATTGAATGCTTAGATGAATTTCATCAGCTATAGGGTTAGCATATTCTCTTAAAAATCTTTGTTGGTTTTGATTTTTATTTTCAATATTTTGATCAAAATTATTTTGAGGTATATTCAATTTCTTGCAAATTACAAAATCTATTCTCCTTTCTAATTTTTTTTAAAATACGCTCTAATTCAGAATTATAAGGTATTAATCCTTCAGTTCCTGAACTTCGCATAAAAGTACAAAAAAGATATTTAATTTATTTAAATATATATATTTATTAATTTTTGTTTATTTTTTATATATATTTATTAATTTTTGTTTATTTTTTATATATATTTATATAATAATTTTCTTTCTTTTAATTAGTTATAATCCTCGGCAATGGCACCAAAAACTTGACCCGACCGCAATTACTTAAGTAAAAATGCTTATAAAAATATGGCCAAAATTGAACTTAAATCTAAGTAAGTGGCTAATGTGCGAAAATTAAAGATTAAACTTTTATAAATATAAATTGCATACTAGGGGTGTTGACCTCATTTTTGATGGTCTTCTCTTCTCTCTTTAGTACTTAGGATCTAGCCTTAGGCTTTTCCTTTGACTATCTTATAGGACTAGAGATGGAACCTATCCCTTTAGAAACTCAACCACTTCTTAACTCCCTGGAAACTCCACAAGCTTGATTGTAAACCCCTAATCACCTAGAGGGTTGAGATCAAATTTGGAGGTTTAAACGATGAGTTCCCTATAGGACTCTTTGGCCTTAGGATCACCCTGGGTGGCCTGGTCTGGTGAGGGTTGACCTGCACATACATTACACTTTCACACAGATTCCAAATTCTAAAACTATTCATGTCTGGCTTGACTTCCTGACTCATGTAGATAATTCATATGGATGGACCTTAACCCCTAGGCCCTTGGCTAAGAGGGATATGAACAACATAGTGAATGCCTCAAATGAGTCCTCTCATGGCTCTTATGGGCTTAATATGGCTTCATTGCTCAACCAAAATGATTCTATTTCACTCACACTAGCTCAATTTTCATTTTTCCAAAATTTCAATTTTTGACCCCCGGGGCCCCGGACCCACCAAACCTACTAAAAGTCCTTGAAACTACCCAAAATCACCAAAATTTCCAAATCACCCAAAACTTTTCCAAAATTAACCTTGAACATTTCCCAACCAATCAAATTGATCATTTACAGGCAAAAATACCAAAATTTCCAAAAATACCCCCAATACCCTCGAAATTACCAAAATGCCCCTCCTGACCCAAAAAATCCAAAAATTCCAATAAATTCCCAGAAAATTCCGAAAAATCACAAATATTCCCAATTTCATTTTGTTCAACTACACCATGGGCCAATTTTGCTAATTTACTCCACTTTTACCAAAACCCCCAATTTGACTCATTTTAAACCCAAATGAACCCAATGTCAAACCAAATCACCCCAATTGACCTCAATTTTGGTCCATTCAATTCTAAACTTCAATTCAATATCCCCAAAATCAATCTAGATCAAATCCAAGCTTAATTTGATTGACATTTGAATCCAATTTCATTTTTAAGCTTAAAGCCCAATTTTGACCCATAACCCAAACTTAGCCTAAACCAACCCAACTCAACTCCAATTAACTCCAAATCTTTTCTAAACCTTCCCTAACATCTCCATAAATAAAACACTAACATAATTTGCCCAAAAGTTGAACCCAAACCCCACTCAAATTCAACCCAAACCCAATATTCCCAATTTAACCTAAACCCAAGCTTAACCCTAACATAGCCCAAACCCCAAAATTGAACCCCAACCAAAGTTGAAAACTCTTTGTAACACACCTATAAACATTTCTCAACATTAATTTTACATCAAAAAACCAACTTTAGCCCATCCTTAGCCCAAGCTAACCCAATTTGACCCATTTTTGTCCCCTTTACCAAGGAGACCCAAGTTCAACCCAATCTAACTCCAAGCCTTACCAAATTGACTTCAAATAACTCATGAAACATTCCTAAGCCAAATTCAACACTCATTGGGCTCAACCATTACAAGGATCCTCATCCTAAAAATCCATTTTAAAATTTAAAAGCCCATTCCCTTAAGCCATTTTAAAAGCCCACCTTTGCCAAATTTTAAAAGCCCAAAAATTCATCCAAAGCCCATATGACACTCTCCCTCATCATACAATCAATTTAAAATCACCTCTAAAGTCCTAATTTATCATCAAATCATTTCAATTTTAGCCACATGACAATCTCCTTAAAACTCATCAAAAATGCCTAAAATCCATTTCTATGAAACCAAGTCAAGCCATCCTAAGCCATAGGCAAGCCATGAAGCCATGCATGACCCACATGGGAGTCATGAAAGCCCCTTTACATGTCATCATGCTATCTTGGGCAAAAGGAGGAGGTTCTTTCCATATTCCCTTACAGTAATTAACCACTCCCATGATTTCCCTTAACCATGCTTAGGCCTAATTATACTTGGATGGTGACTTGACCCTACTGATTAAGCTGAACCAAACAACTTTCTCTTCAGCCCAAGCAAGCCATAGGGAGGTGAACCTAGCCCAAAACCATGGGTTGACCCAAACCAAGCCAAAATCATCCCCTCCACATTCCACTTCAATCCAACTCCTTTACACATGGCCAACTCCAATTGACTTCACCATTGTCAAGCCCTGCCCTCACTGGTCAAGATGGTGACCTGACCCTGGTCGGCCAGCCACCACAGCCGCCAGAAAACACCATGGCCAAGACCTTGGGAGGAGCCAAAGTTTGGAATTCCCACCTGCCGAGCTGCCCCACTCCAAATGGCCATTGTAGTTGTTCTTCTCCTCCCGGCAGCAGTGATCCCGAGCACCTAACTCCCACGAGAGGCCATGGCCATGGCTATTTAAGCCGACCAACCCCTCTCGGCCAAAAGGTTGGATGAACCGGACCTTCGCGAATCCCTCCAAATTCCTCACAAAGCTTCCCCTAGCCAAGAGCAATCCATCCCCATCTGTTCTCCGCCCTTAACTCCCACGCGATTGAGCTCGATTTTGGAGCTCAATTCTCAGGCCAAAACAGGACACTCTCAAATCCTCCACCAAATCAAATTAAACTCACCCACACCTGCACAAGACTAAGAGAAGGAGTTCCCTAGTGAAAGCCCCCTCTCCAAGCCACTCATTTGTTCTAGCCTCCAAAGGTTGAAATCGGGTCTGGTGGAAATCAGGTCTAGGCAATTCCTCGGGGCCAAAGACTTCATCCGGAGCTTGCTTGGACTCGATCGAAGGTGACACAACTCTCGGATCGAAGCTTCACTTCTGCGAGCAAAGGTATGAGCTCTCTCTTCTTCCCAAGCTTCTGAACATTCTCTATTTTGACTGAGTTGATTTCATGCCACATAAACCGTATGGATATGTTCGTCTCTTCAAGACGAATCCATAGAGTATAAGAACATAAAAATTCATTGAGAATCGAGTGAGATCTTAGGGTTTTAGAGTGGACCGTCACGGCTGCACACCAGTCGTAGACGATGACCGGGAGCCGTTGGATCACGCGTGTATCGAGCGGACGGCTCAGATGGCGTCGGACAAGGAGATGGAATGTGAACCGCGGGCCCATGATAGCTGACTCAGATGGTGGCGTCGAATAGGAGCACGCCGCGTGGGCTTTCGGATATGCCGAGGATGACAGGGCGTCGCGCTAGATAAGTAGAAAATTAAGGAATTTTCTTATTTATTAAATACCCAAAACTTCAAAAATGCATAACTTTGTGTAGAAAAATTGGAAAAATAAAATAAAAATACCCTCTTGCTCAGTGAATAGAGGAGAATAATATGGAAAATAAATCAAGCAATTTCATTGAGTATTTTATTTTTAATGATTTATTTACTCTCCGCATTGTTTTAATTCTCCATTTGCATAGGTAATTCACCATGGCATGAGACAAGGGGCTTTTGAAGCCTCTAAACTTGGGAACATTCCCTAAATTTTCCAACGTCAGAGGCCATCCCTATGAGAAGTTATTGATTTTTCAATTGCATGTTATTGTTTTGAATACTTTAATTCCAATAATTAGCATGTTGAGAAATAAATTCTAGGAAAATTTGGTGATGTTTCTTATGACCAGAGAAACCTAGGAAAAATAGGTCTTGAGTTATTCACATGGAACAACCCTAATTGGCCTAAACACCCAAAATTGAACTTTAATTAATTAGGGTTAACTACACATTAAATTAACTTGAAAATAATTCTCCACTGATCTTTAGGATCAGAGGAACATAACATAAAAATTTGAAGTCAATTGGATTTGATTAACCTCATCAAATGGGTTGATTAAGCCTCTTAAGCAAAATGGATAAAATTAAATATTAAAAATTCATAACTCACAAAATACTTTTCAAAAATTCACAAAAATGGTTTTAGAGCTTCTCTGATATCAGAGGGACTTAGGAAAATTAAAATTATAATTTTCTAAAAAAGTTGATTTTTATCATTATTTTAATATTTTAATAATAAAAAAATAATAAAAATCATAAAAATATTAAAAATCACCAAAATGTCACATTTTGAATTCTAATCACATAGGAACTAACCAAATATTTTTCCTAAGTCTCTAGGGTAAGATATTGAATTTTAAAGGCTTAAAACAATTTTTGAATTAAAAAAATGATTTTCTTTAACATTTCCACTAAATTAATTCTAATAAATCAAAGAAAAATCAGAAAAACTAAAAAAAAAATTTTCTATGATTTCCCTGATATCAGAGAGATTTTTGAAAAATATGAAACCTATTTTTCAACTTCAATTTTATTTTTAAATTAATTAATACTCCAAAATTCAAAATAATTCTAATAAATAAAATATAATTCAAAAAATCACCAAAATTGGTCTAAATGGTTCTCTGGTCATTAGGAATATCCCATAATTTTTTTAAGGATAGAAACATTTCCTTTGTCTTGTTATTGAATTTTCCTTGAAAACCCCTATTTTCCATTAAAAATAATTACATAAATAAATTAAATACAGAAAAATCACATTTTCTCCTGTAATGTTTTAATTGACATGTGAGTGAGGTCAAATAAAAATATCAATTTCATTTGAGCTTAGTTTAGTGAGTTATAGAATTACTAAGCTTGAAGGGCAAAAGGGTAATTAAAAATTTCAACCCTTAATTAAAATTTTAGGATTAATCAAAAAGGGTAGGGTAAAACATTTCATTTTTAAACTGATTTTGGATGATTGAAACTTAAATGATTAAGGGTAGAAACCTACTAACCATTTCAATATAATTAAAATAAAACTTTAATTAATTAATTAATTGAAATTTTGGAAGAATAATAGAAATTGGAATTATTAAAATAGGGATATTATTAAGAGGACATTTATTCTTTAATTTAAAAATCCCTAAATAAGTCACTTTAACAATATTTAAATCTTAATTAATAAATTGAAATAATAATCCAAATTAACAATTAAAATTAACAATTCAAACTAAAATTAAAATTATAATTAAATTAAAATTAAATTAAAAATTAAAATTAAATTAAAAATTAAAGTTAAATTAAAACTAAAATTAAAATCAAAATTAAAACTAAAATTAAATTAAATTTAAATTAAATTAAAACTAAAATTAAATTAAATTAAATTAAAATTAAATAAAATTAAATAAAATTAAATTAAAATTAAACTAAAATTAAATTAAAATTAAATTAAATTAAATTAAAATCAAATTGAATTAAATTAAATTAAAATTACTTAACAACAAACCTAAATGAAATCATTAAGAATTAAATCTAAAATAATTTGAACACTATTCCAAACTGAAAATTATTAATTAAAATCTCATAATTAAATTAAAACACTTTAAACCATTAACTCGAACTTTAAAACTAAGAATGATTAAAATTCTCGATAAACCAACTTGCCCCTAAAGGCTTTAATTATTATAACTCTTGAATATAGTATTAAGCAAAATGTCACTTCATTCATCAGGTAATCAAATACCTAAGTTCACTGAGCAAGAAACAAAGTTTAACTAAACTCCTGGATGATTAAATCACCTGTGCAACTAAATTTACTTGGACTCAAAACAATCCCAAAAATATTGAAAAGATGTTTAGGACTCGTCCTAAGAACTTCCTCAATATGACGGGATGTTTTAGAAGAACAACTGAATTTAATTGTTCTTTGATGAAGAAAATCATCCTTAAACCAAACCAAGAACTTAGACGTCATAGGAGATGACTAGTTATAGGATTAGGAATTTGGTAGACAACCAAAACCCTTCCCTTAGCTTTACCTAGGTATCTGTTGAAATATTTAAATGCCTTAACATGTGTTTTAAGTGCAGCTTGGGATGACGGGAAGACCCTCCAGGTACGCTTTTATTTTATTGCAATTTACTTTATTGCAATGTACTTTATTTTTCTCGCATGTTAAATAAAACTGTTGCATGAATACCAAAACCTTTAGGATAGTCCCTAAACTGAAACCAAAACTAAATTAAAAGTCATTCCAAGATAAAATTCACCACCACAACATTTCAAAATATAAAACAACTCAAAATTTAATCACAAACAGAACAACAAAACTACAATTGCAACTAAATTAAAGCGTCTCGTTGAATGATCGGGAATACCTCGGATGATGTAACCCACGTGTTGCTAACGGGATTTCCCACGGTCTAAATGAAATTGTGGAACTCATTCAGTTGAGTTTAGCAAATTCATCTGGACTAAGTGAATTCGATGAAAATAACGGTGCTGGGATGACGGAACCGTGGGATCTTAATCGGTTATGTTTAAATAACTTTAAGATTTGTTTTAACTAAAACACTAGAAACACTTGGATTTTAAGATTTTCTCTAAACCAAAATACTTCTCTCATCTCCTGATTGTCACTTTCTAAAACCAAACCCCTGCAATAATAAGGAGCTCGGAGCATGGTGGGTAGCATGGCCATCGTCGTCAGCAAAACTTGTGTCTACTTCAGCAAAACATTTCTTAGAATTAAATAAGAAAACCATAGGATTTCGAGGTAATTTACCTAGTGCAACATAAATCCTCAACCCTTTTGTTAGGCATTTGCATAATCATATTATGTAAATCAAGCCCTAACCGGTCTTAGCAATCCGAGGTAGTCGTTTGGTACGACATAAACCCTCACATCTTCAAGGCTATTTGTATGATTATGTCATACTAATACAAGTCCTAATAAATTTAAATTGGCAGGATTGAAATATTAAATAAACTCCCAAATTGAAACCAAACAATAGGATAGTTTGAGAAGTTGTCAAGATTCTTCTTGGATCCTCAGCTTCTCCTACTTCTCTTTCTTTGGACTCTTAAATAAACTGTTCCAAATTTGATCCATTCCTTATTGAAATTCCAAAATTCAATTCTTTGAAAACCTTAAACTTTGAACTTCCTGAGAGCAAAATCACTAATCATTATCGAGAGTTTTCTTAAATGATTCTCTTCATTTAAGATGTAATTAACTATAGGGGCTTGCCCTTATAGGGAACTTTAAGAACCCTGGTAATATAAACCCTGCTTAATTCCTTTGTATTAAACAGGGGAACTTGTCGGCTTATAAAATTGGTTTGCATACCAAACGGATGTCACAGATCTTCTAGTTTATTTAATCGGTCCCCATTATCAAGCAGTGTGTCTATTTCTCAGGATAAATACGTGGTTTGTGGTACGGTGCTCGTTTATATAAACTATTTGGGATGTGAGATCGTTTTAATTTCATATCTTAAAACTTTTAAACTTAAAATTACTTTCAAAATCAAATGCTTATCTTTTAAAACTATATATATATATATATATATATATATATATATCTATATAAAATTTAAAATTAAAAATTCGCCAACAACTTCTGTAGGCGACCTCCTTTTTAAAATACAACACAAACCTAAAAATATGCCTACAGCTTCTGGCGACTCCGCTGGGGAGTAGTTCCTCTCTCCATTTTTTTGATTAGATGGTTTTGCTCTCATAAATCGGTAGTGAGTCCATGCCCCTAATGGACCAAAACTACCATTCTTCCTTTGGAATACACTGTTCATTTCTGTCTTGAACGAGTATAGCCAACTTCTATGGATTTAGGAGCCACTGTTTAGACACCCTTAAACAGAGAGGTTCCGAGATCCTTTTACCTCTTTTTTGAGGTGGGGTGGACCCCCGATAAGTGTTAGTTTAGGAAGCGGTCCTTCGAGTCGAGAAGTCTTGCATAAGACTTTCTCTTCCTTTCTGATTCTGAATCGAATCCCTTACCTTTTTATATACCTTTAAAATTCCATTCCTAATAAACAAATCCTCTAATAAACGACTCTTTTGATGAATAAATCCTTTTAAAATCACAAATACGCTAAGATAAACGAAAATGTGTTTAGACTCTTTCTTTTTCGTCCTAAGATTTACAACGAAAAGAAACATAATTCGGGACTGACATTCGAAATCTGCCCTGCAGAAAATGACTGCCCCAAAGCTAATCTTCTCATTCACCAATGGAATGGATTTTGCCGTTTACAAGGATGAACTGCCTGACAATGGGATCATCTGTTTCGGACAAGGATTTGGCAACACAGATGTCAAGTTCACTGATGTCACTCTCTTCACATTAATGGACAAAGTGTCAGAAACTGAAGAGCCCGTGATTGAGTTCAATCTGAAATCAACTCAAGAATTCCCTCCCCTACAAAGGGTTCCACTGATAAGAGTACCACTGCTCGTAGGAGGACTGTTGTCTCTACCCCCACCGGTCTAGTCATCTCAGCACCTACCCTGACTTCTGCCAAACTAAAGGGGAAGGAAATCCAAGTCTGTGATGAGCCTGTCACCGTGGAGGGTGCAGACTTTGCTACAATACCATCTACTTTTGAGATTTGGTCCAGTTCAAGAGTTGCACCCCTAACTCGGACTCAAAGGAGAAATAGAAGCAGAAAGATCGCCAAGAAAGCTAGAGCTCCTGAAGTTACTTTTCTAGAAGAAATTCCTGAAGAAAAAGAAGAACTTCATGAGTATATACCTCTGTTGGAAGGGAGCAGGTTTCATTCTCTCTCTGCCGCATCAGATGAAGAGGATGTTCGTAGGATCGCCACCGCATTACCCCGATCTGCATACTACAACAATTACAAGAGGAAAAGGGATAAGACTACGCCGTTGACTCGGCTGCAATCTATAATAGAAAGATTGGCAAAGAAAGAAAGATGCCCTGTGTCAGAAATCTTAAGAAGGATAGGAGGGTGCCAGCTAAATCCCGCCTCGGACCGTGAATAGAACCCGTTGCTGCCACAGAGAAACCAAAGAAGAAGATGAAAGATAATCCGCTCATTGTTGTATTGAGTCTACAGATTAGGGAGGATACCACCTTCCAGCACATAGCCGACAGACCATCCGGTCCTAGGCTTCCGGCTGCAAGAAGGATGGTATGGCGACCTACTACTGGCGAGTTAAGACCAAAGCAATGCCCTGAGAAGAAAAGTCTTATCAGGAGACTCGAATCAGAAGAAAGTGCTACTGCAATAAAGGGGACTCCCGGAAAGGAAGTTCAACAACCGTCATGAGACAACTGCGAGACCGCGCTAAAATGGCCACTGGAGGATGCCATGGATAAGTTAAGGACTGACATCCGACGGTTAGCAAAAGAAAGAGAAGAAGAACTAGGAGATGAAGTTGACTCATCAGAGTTCATGGATGAGGAGTATGCCGAGATCAACATGTTCGAGACACGAGCATCATCAGCTTCGCAAGGTGCTCCGGACGCTGCGGAAAGAGATGAACCAGAAGTGTTGAGAGCACAGCTTCGGGAAAGAGATGATACAATTTCCCATATGGCAAAGAGGATGGAAGAGATGGATGAAAAGAGATGGAATACAATCTCTCCAGAGTCAGGCCCAGCCTCAGAAAAAGACACCCCCAGAGATCATCCATATTGAGGATGGAGGAAAAGAGATCACATCCGTCAATGGGGACGAGCAACCAAAGAAGGATTCTACACAAAGCATGATTCCAGAAAGGATATTAAAAACATGGTAGAACAGCAGGTACGAGGAGCTTTAGCACAATCCAAGAATGAAGCATCTATTCAGAAGGGTAAACCTTACCCCGAGGAGTTCGATGCAGTCCGATACCCGAAAGGCTTCGTACCACCTCTGTTTAAGACTTTTTATGGAACAGGAAACCCCCGGCAACATGTTGCACATGTTCGTGCTAGTTGCTGCAATGTCGGTGGGAGCGACACTTTACTCTTTCACCAGTTCGTCAGCAGTTTGTCAGGGATCGCCTTCGACTGGTATGCAGAATTGTCGAACGGCTCAGTGAAGACTTTTTCGGAACTGAAGAATCTCTTCATTAAACGATTTGCCGGAGCTCGGCACCACATCACTATCGGTGATCTAGTGGTTGAGCAGCAAAAGCCGAATGAGACTTTAGTGGATTACATACTTCGATGGAGAAACGTAAGCATGAAGTGTGAACCACAGCTTCAAGAACAACATGCAGTCGGTATCCTACTTAAAAGTGTCCATGGCCTGATAGCACTTTTCCTTAAAGGGTTTACAATCAAGATTTTCAAGAAGTTGCTTAGCAAGGCCGGGAGCTTGCAAGAAGAGACAAAACAGTTAAGTTTCGCGGACAAGAACGATAAGCAGAAACTTGTGAAAAAATTTGAAAAGAAATCCCGAATCGTCGTGGCAGTAGATAAGGGCAAGCAGCCGGTTCAGATACAGTCAGAGCGGCCACAGCTTAGTTATCAACCACCACAACGGACTTATCAGTAACCTCAGAAAGGCTATCAGCAACCTCGTCCGAGCTATCAGTCGTCTCGACATTATGAACAACCGCCTCGTTCATCACGTACCTTAAGAGAACTTCTAAATAAAGAATATCCATTCAAAACGAAAGCAGTAGCGAAGATGTTCTGCAGCTTAATGAAGACACCGAATTTTCAGCTGCTAGAGCCCAACAAGCCGGAAGAAGTCAATAAGAAAGATTATCCAAACTATTGCCCTTACCACAAGATGCTTGGACATAAGATAAAAGATTGCATCACTTTCAAGAGTTGGCTTGATGACTATCTCCGAAAAGGGAACATAACGATCCCAAAGGAATACATGAAGGAACCCCAGAAGGGAGGTTCCGTCAATGTTATTTCAACGGATCCCATTGTTCTTATAGACCCTTACACGACTGATGATTGATGGAGTACTGTCTGGATAAAATCATCAAAGAAAATTTTGGATCACATCCAGGCAGCTTCGGTACGTGCTTCAACTCAGAGTTTGAGACCTGTCGAGCCGGCACTATCACTTGCGATTGAAGAACCGCCCCAGAAGGAGGAGAAGATCGTGGAAGAAAAGAAGACCGAGGCTCTGGAGGGTAGACTAGGGGCTGCTTATCCTAGGATGGTCGTTTCGGATTCGGGGGAAAAATCCCTCGAACTCCTGACTCTGTATGATTATTTTTCCGCCCCGGTGGGATCTTATAATGATAAGGGTTATGGCGTTGGCTACGTTTTGACTGTTTCTAACAATTACGTAACTAGCGACAACCGACTTAATCCAGATCTCGATTCGAATACAAATAACGATTCTCGAATCATACACGACCTCGATGACCACGACGAAGATGATGTTCGCGAGGAGGCTACGAAAGCTCGATAAGCAACGAGTCCATTTGTGAATTCTGAGGGGCTCCGATCATGATAGAATTAGAACCATCAGATACCGAAGCAACTTCAGAAAAGCCAGTTGTTCCAATTCAAGGGGATACACCGGCAGATTCAACACCAAATTCAGAAGAGATAAATGAAGTAAATTTAAGGAGTGGAAAATTTTAACCCCCAAGAATGGGTCCAAAGGTTAAAAGAAAGCAGGTGGTTGCTCAGGAAGAGCCAACCCTGGCAAAGGAATTGCCCATTCGGGAAGAAACCGAGGAACATGGTAATAAAGTGGACTATAATGTGCTAGCCCATCTTAGGAAGCTACCAGCCAAACTAAGCATATACGACGCTCGATCTCGTCGATGGAGATGAGGGAGGCTCGATCAAGGCTTTACTTGATCCAGAGATCTGTTTAGCTCAAATGGCCGGTAATTCCTTTAACGAGGTTTGCTCGTTAAAAGAACAGCAAGGTGTTACCTTCACGGATAATGATCTATTACTGGGAACAGTAGATCACAACTTACTGTTATACATTTCAGTCACTATTGGAAAGTTTACGCTCTCCAGAGTGTTGGTTGATCCGGGAGCATCAATCAACATAATGAATCTTCAGACGCTAGCATATTTGGAAATAGATGCTCGCGAACTTAAAGCAGACAAAATTCTATTAAGAGGCTTCAATCAAAAAGGAGAAAGAGCTCTTGGATCGATAACCTACTAATGAAGACCGGTGATTTAGCAAAGACAACCGCAAAATTCCACATAATTGATTCTGAGACATCGTTCAACGCTCTACTGGGTCGACCGTGGATCCATGAAAACCAGATGGTATCGTCGTCTCTGCACCAATGCATAAAGTATTACGAAGGAGGGGAACAGTGTATCAAAGGTGACTTGGAACCATTATCCTTACACGAGATTGGAATTCATGAAGATGCGGCCTACTACGCGCCCTTGAAGAAAACAATCTTTTCTAGAAATACCATACCGAATGAAGCAAAAGAGATTCGAGACGATGAAGAACCTGAAGTTCTAGTTCAACAGTTACTCACCACTCCCTTACGGGGAGATGGTGACGATTTCTCCAGAACTCGCACCCGAGGTCGAAGCCGGGGACGAGGACGTGGAAGAAATGTTAGAACAGTTGGACAGAAGAAATTGGTCATCGATGTTGATTGGGAGAACACTTCCGAAGAAGGAGAAGAAATCAAGAAAGAAGCGAGCGACAATAAGACAAAAGAAACCCCGAGTTCCGAGATCTCTCTCGAAGATGAAAAGAACGAAGAATACAAATCGATGTACGAGAAGATTAACCATCATGTACATACTATGACCCTGACCCCGATCCATTCTAATAAAATCGAGGGTATGGTGGTCAAGGAAGTGCATGGTGGTGGTACTAAGCCAATCAAGATGTACAATTTGATGATGTTACTTCTTCCGAATTAATGGAATTACCTTTTGAGTGGTACTCTCCCTGTGTTCAAAATTTAATTCAACGTGGTGTCTTACCTCGACAATGGATAAAGGGTGAATCACAACATTTTGAAAGATTATGGAATAATGTCGGTCGACCTCCCAATTCAAAACATGGTCTCGGATTCGACACAGTAGATTCAGTTGACGATACGGGATTTTGCTTGGTTGTCACTTGCGAACCTAATGAAGACTGCTTGGAAGCTTCAGGAGATCTCGAAGATCTACCAATCGGAGATGCTCCACCAGAATTTGAAGAAGAAATCAAATCTACAATAGACGAGTTAATGGAAGCTAACTTAGGTACTAGCGAAGAGCCTAGGCCAACCTTTGTTAGCTCCTTACTCAATAAAGAAGATTTCGAGGAAATAATCAAGCTACTAATGGAATTCAACGACTGTTTTGCTTGGAGTTACGACGAAATGCCAGGATTAGCTCCTGAAGTCGCAGTTCACAAGTTAGGAATAGATCCTACTTCTGTTCCAGTCAGACAAGCTCCCAGAAGAATGTGTCTAGAAATTGAGCAACAAGTAATAGCCAAAGTTAAGAAGCTAATAGACGCTAAATTTGTCCATGAAGAACAATACCCTACTTGGTTAGCCAATGTGGTACCAGTCAGAAAGAAGAATGGTCAGATCAGAATCTGCGTAGACTTCAGAGATTTAAATAAAGCATGTCTAAAAGACAAATTTCCACTACCAATCCCAGAACTAATGATCGACATTGCTTCAACACTTGAAATATTTTCATTCATGGATGGATCATCAGGATACAACCAGATAAAGATGGCACCAGAAGATGAAAAGCTCATGGCATTTAGAACGCCGATCGGAGTGTATTGCTACACAGTAATGCCATTTGGACTAAAGAACGCAAGAGCAACATACCAAAGAGCGATGATGAAGATTTTTGATGATCTCATTCACAACCAAGTTGAGTGCTACGTGGATGATGTGGTCATCAAAAGTAAACTGAAGGAAGATCACCTGTATGATTTGAGAATTGTTTTCGAACGACTAAGACAATATAACCTTAAGATGAATCCCTTAAAATGCGCCTTCGGCGTCACCTCCGGGAAATTCTTAGGATTTGTTGTTCGACTTCACGGGATTGAAATTGATCCGGAAAAGATTAAAGCTATCTCAGAAATGCCTCCTCCCAAAACTTTGAAACAACTACGATCCTTTTAAGGGAAGTTGGCATATCTTCGACGCTTTATATCGAATTTGTCAGGAAAGTGTCAGCCTTTTTCTGCTTTGGTTAAGAAGGATGCCAAGTTTACTTGGGACTCCAAATGTCAACATGCCTTCGATGACATCAAACGATACTTAATGACACCTCCTGTCTTAGCAACCCCAATCTCAGGTAGACCGTTGATACTTTATACCGCGGCTTTAAAAGACTCCCTTGGAGCCCTGCTAGCCCAGGTCAATGATGAGGGAAAAGAAAATGCTCTATACTACTTAAGTCGTCGTCTAATTCCGACGGAAGTAAAGTATCCTCCTTTTGAGAAGCACTACTTGGCCCTGATCTTCACCGCACAGAAGCTCAGGCATTACATGCTTTCTGATAAGGTCAACCTTATTTCGAGAGTTAATCCGTTGCAATATTTGATGACCCGACCGACACTTTCTGGCAGACTTGCTAGGTGGTCGATGATACTATTGCAATTTGACATAGCTTTCGTTCCTCTTCGCGCCGTAAAGGGACAAGTCCTAGCTGACTTCCTTGCAGCACACCCTTTACCGGCAGATTCGCCTCTCGACGACGATTTGCTTGACTAGCAGATAATGAGCCTAGAAGACCCTGATGATCGACCTCAGCACAGAAGAACAAAGAATTGCAAGCGATAGTGCCCGGTAAGGCAGGAATCGGACTAATCTTTATAACACCGGAGCGGGGGATGTTAAGATATTCCTACCACTTAACGGAGCCATGTACAAAAAACGAGGCAGAATACGAAGCCCTCATAACAGGACTAGAACTAACTATTCAAATGGGAATAACGAACATCAACATATACGGAGATTCTCAGTTGATCATTCAACAGGTCGCCGGACAATACAGAATTTTAAAGCCAAGACTCGAGTAGTACTTTCAGTATGCCATGAAACTTTGGAACATATTTCGAATGTAACGATCTACAAGATCCCCAGAAAAGAAAATGCACTTGCGGATGCGCTAGCTCGCCTTGCAAAAGAATTTGCCTGCTTACAAGATGAGTCAGTTTAAGTGTCAGTTCAGGGACGAGAGGTCCTATCACAGCTCGACATGGATATGATACAGAAATCAAAAAACACAGAGGAAACAGTTGCAGCAATAACAGAAAACACAGAAGATTGGCATCAACCGCTAATAGACTACCAGCAAATAGGGAAATTACCAGACGATAAGTCATTAGTCCATCAAATCAAGAAAAGAACTCTGTCTTACGCATTAATAAACAATACATTATACAGAAGGTCTTTTGATCAGATGTGGTTAAGATGCCTGAGCGGGTCTGAGGCTCATGAAATTGTCGAAGAGGTACACTCGGGACTCGTGGCGCTCATCGGTCGGGTCCGAAAATGAAAATGAAGATTAAAAGACTAGGGTACTACCGGCCCTCGATGATAACCGATCGTATGAAGATCGCCAAGAGCTGTCACCAATGCCAAGTGCATGGAGTAGTTCTACATCAACCTCCAAATGTGCTACATCCAACAATCGTGTCGTGGCCATTTGAGTGTTGGGGCACAGATATAATGGGTCTGATAGAACCACCTTCTTCAAGAGGACATCGCTTCATCCTTGCAGTTACAGACTACTTTTCTAAATGGGTAGAAGCTATACCACTCGGGGAAGTGAAGGCACACCACGTGCTACGGTTTTCAAGAACCGAGTTGTCTACCGTTTTGGGGTATCGCGCAGAATCATTTCAGATAATGGGTCAGCATTCAAAAGTACAAAGGTCAACAATTTTATCAGAAGACACGGGATCGATTGGCGATACTCAACGATCTACTACCCAAAAGCAAATGGCTTGGCCGAGGCTTTTAATAAAACTCTCGTTCAAATTCTAAAGAAAACTTTGGATGACAACAAGAGAAATTGGCACGAGAAGTTGTTAGAAGCCTTATGGGCCTACAGGACAACTTCTAGGACTCCTACTCAGTCTACGCCCTACGCTTTAGTGTACGGGTCTGAGGCAGTTCTACCCTTGGAAGTTCAGCTCCTATCACTCAGAATTGCGGTTGCGAACAAAATCACTACGAAGGAAAATGCCAGACTACGACTAGAAGAATTGGAAAGCTTTGAAGGGAAAAGACTTTCCACGCAGCAGAATTTAGAATTGTATCAAGCCAAAATGATCTAGGCTCATGATAAATTAGTCCGCCCCAGGACATTCAAAGTCGGTGACCTGGTTTTGGTTCTCAGAAGACATATTCTTCCACATCGCAAGATAGGTGGTAAATTTGAACCGACTAGGGAAGGGTCGTTTGTGATCGAGACAGTCTACTCAGGAGGCTCCTACCAACTTGTGAACTGCCAAGGAGAACGACAAATGCTTCCAATCAACGGACGATATTTGAAGAAGTATTATGCAACCTGATGTTTCGAAGGAATGAATTCTCATCCCTAGAAACACGGGTGAAGTAACCACTTGTGACTGGGTCCGAACCCAAAAACATAAAAATGGATGACAAAAGAAAAATCATTAACAAAAAATATGTGCTAAAAATAAAATATGTGAAATCATAATAATAAAGCTTTACCCTTCCGTTCAAATCAAATCTTGTTCTTGATCTTTCTTCATCATTTCCTACTTTCCTTAAAAATTAAAATAAGTGAATAAGAATCTTCAGTGATAAATATTTTTCTAATGTTCTTGTTCTTAGTATAGCCCCTGATCCTTTCCTTATCTTTTTCGCAGGGAAATGTCGAACGGGCGGTTGGTCCTAAACTTTAAAAATGGCGTGAGTCTCGCACTCGATGAAAAGAGGGTGAAGGATGGAGCAGTGATAGGAATTGATTCTGACTTCACACCAGCCAGCCTACAGTATGACGAAAATGATTGGGTCCAAGTTGACCGAGAAGAGCTTCACAGCTAAACAGTGATGAAGATGGGTGGCACAAGCCACCAATCCAACAATAAGAAAAGAAAGACAAACATCGAGGAAAGCAAGAAAATCAAGTCTGTAGTTACCACGGCAGAGGGCAGGCTCGTCGGCGCCGCGCCGCGCGAAATTCAGGGGTAAGGAGAGCTACTCTCACTGCTTACCCAAAGAAGGAATAAGAATCGCCGTATCCGCAAGATGTTGACTAAACTAGCGAGCGGATCAACACGAGAAAACAGTTGCTTTTGCCGGCACACACATTTCGAAGATACCGGTTTGTCGGGAACCGAGAAGAAGAAAGTTAACACTAAGAAAATCAGAACAAATCGAAGAAGTGCCAAGAAGAACAGAAATAGAGTCAGTGCCTCGACGCCGGACAGAGATACCAGATCTGAAGAACCTTGTTGCGGAAGCAACCCTGGAGGATGTCCCGACAGAGACGATCCCCGAAGAGCCAAGGTATGCAGGAGAACGTGATGGGATTGAGCCATACATCCCGCAGTACGTTACTAGGCCTCATCACTTGCAGATCATCCCAGAATATGAACTGGAAAGAATGTAAAATGTTGAGCAGAAGACTTTCAAATACTTTAAAAGGATTAAAGGCAAGAGAATCAACATTTTGGAAGGCCTCAAGTTACACACAGATGTATTCTCAGAGTACGAGCAGCAGCAGATTGTGGATTGCATATTATAACTTCAGAAGATGGGTCGAGCAGGCCGTCTGAGGGAAAAGACTTAGTCAGAACCCCGGAGATGGATGCCAGGGAAAGGAAGAGTCACAATACAATGTGGATGTTGTTATAACTTCGCAGAGGACTGAAAAGGAAATCCACCAGGGATACTCCATCGCAGTGAGGTGGATCCAATGCCGAGGATAATTAAAAGATTGGTGAAAAGAGTGACAACGTGGAGGGTACTGCGGCGGATCGCATACCCAACAGTTGCATCATCAACATTTATCAGAAGGGCGACTGCATACCTCCACACATAGACCACCACAACTTTGTCAGACTTTTTTGCACAGTTTCATTCGTCAACCAATGCAATATCATGTTTGGATCTAACCTCCGGATAGCAGGCCCGGGTAAGTTCTAAGGACCGGTGGAGATACCACTTCCGGTAGGTTCTGTCATGATATTAAAAGGAAATGGAGCAGACATCGGAAAACATTGTATACCGGGAGTGCCAGTGGAGCAGATCTCTGTCACTTTTAGAAGGATGGACGACAGAAAGGTGCCTTACCACTTCCAGCCAGATCCAGAATTGGAGAATCTATGGCCCTACGAGTTGTGAGTTACACGGGAAATAGCACACCTCCAATGCACATCCATGCGGCATTCCTGCCAAGGGTGACTTGGAAGGTGATGTTATTACCCATGTTTCTTACTATTCAGACATGAATTTTTTGACAGACGCTTTTGGATGGATCAACAAGAAACTTACACAGTTCGTTTTGGATTTACATGGATTGTATGAGACATTAAATTTCTGAGGAAAATGTCATCATGACTAGATCAAGTTGTATGATGTACTTTCACCAAGTTGGAATGAAAATGACTACGTCATATTTTGCCTTCATCTCTTTTTGATAAAATTGACTGGGAAACACGATTAGAGTTAAATGAACTTTGAACGAAGAACAGAAGAGAAAAGAAAATAAATAAGAACTTTTCCTAAAAATCTAAATAGTAAAATGAACTTCAAATTCACATGAACACTAAATAAACAACAAATAAAAAAATGGGATCGTTAAAGGACAAACAAAATGAATCTAAATCTCAAATTAAATTCCAGTCAAAATCCATCTTTTCAAATCCTCCAATTCTTCTTCAAATCAAGATCTACTTCAGACCTCCTTTGAAACCCTCTCTCGGGATGATTTCAGAACCACGAAAAATTTTTGATTTGGTTCTGATGGCATGAATTCATACCCTTCACCAATTAATCAAACTTTGATTGATTCTCATGGGATGTTGAACACTTTCATATCTCATTTCAATCTCCCGCTAAATCCAAATCTCCACAGTACATTTCAATTTAGAATTTCCGAGACTGGTACCTACATTCCAGTTCTCATTTTGAGATCGATGCCTACATTTCGATTCTCATCTGAATTGATACCTACATCTCAATTCAGAATTTCCGAGACTGGTACCTACATTCTAGTTCTCATTTCGAGATCGATACCTACATTTCGATTCTCATCTGAATTGATACCAACATTTCAATTCAAAATTTCTGAGACTGGTACCTACATTCCAGTTCTCATTTCGAGATCGATACCTACATTTCGATTCTCATCCGAATTGATACCTACATTTCGATTCAAAATTTTCTAGACCGGTACCTACATTCCGAGTTCTCATTTCGAGATCGATACCTACATTTTGATTCTCATTCGAATTGATACCTACATTTCAATTCAGAATTTCTGAGACTGGTACCTACATTCCAGTTCTCTTTCGAGATCAGTACCTAAATTCTAATTCTCATCCTTTTCAATCGACACTTGAGCTCGAATGCTTACTCCGATGTTGCTACCTAAAATCCAGTTTTCTTCGCAATCCCGAGGTTGAAACTCAGGTTTTAATTCTCATTTCAAATCCAAATTTCCTAAATTGGTTTTAAATAAAACTTCAATCTAAATTAAAACTCAAAATCTAAACTTACACATCAAAACTTGAATATGAAATGAAATGAAATATAAATCGAAATTCTCCAAATCTTGTGATTTGGAATCCACCTCCTTTTCCTTTCCCCAGCGAGATTTCAAGAACCTCCAGTCTTAGAAATATACTTGATACTCCCCAGCGGAAATTTTTCAACTCTGTCCTAAGTTTGTCACTTAGACATCTGTGTTGGTTTTGTTGATCTCTTCGGTCAACGCCAATATGCGCGGTGTGCTTGGTTAGCACACCACACCTATTGGCGGTCCATTTGTTGACCTCATTTTTGATGAGGTCTTCTCTTCTCTCTTTAGTACTTAGGATCTAGCCTTAGGCTTTTCCTTTGACTAACTTAGAGGACTAGAGATGGAACCAGCCCCTTTAGAAACTCAACCACTTCTTAACTCCCTGCAAACCCCACAAGCTTGATTGTAAACCCCTAATCACCTAGAGGGTTGAGATCAAATGTGGAGGTTTAAACGATGAGTTCCCTATAGGACTCTTTGGCCTTAGGATCACCCTGGGTGGCCTGGTCTGGTGAGGGTTAACCTGCACATACATTACACTTTCACACACATTCCAAATCCTAAAATTATTCATGCCTGTCGGCATATTTTTAGGTTGTGTGTTATTTTGAAGAGGGGTCGCCTAACAGAAATCTGTCGGCGAATTTTTAATTTAATTAAAATAAATAATTTGAAAAGTAGTATTTGATTTCGAAAATAATTTTAAATTTGAAGGTTTTAAGATATGAGACTAAACCAATCTCACATCCCAAATAGTTTATATAAACGAGCACCGCACCACAAACCGTGTATCTATCCCTAAGGATAGACACACTCGCTGACGGTGGGGCTCGATTAAATAAACTAGAAGATTTGTGACATCCGTTTGGTCCGCGAACCAATTTTATAAGCCGACAAAATTCCCCGCTTAATATGAAAACATTAAACGGGGTTTATATTACCTGGGTTCTTTAAAATTCCCTATAAGGGCAAGCCCCTATAGTTAATTACATCTTAAGTGATGGGAATCACCTAAGAAAACTCTCGATAATAATCAATAATTCGCTCTCAAGGATTTCAAAGTTTAAGTTTTCAAGGATTGAATTTTGGAATTTCAATAGGGAATGGATCAAACTTGGAACATTTTGTTTTGTGAATCCAAAGGAAGAAAAGTAGGAGAAATCACCGATTCGAAGTGAACTTCGGTAATTTCCCGACTATCCTATTGTTTGGCTTGAATTCGGGAAAGTCCTAATGTTTATTTAGTATTTCAATCTTGCCAATTTTAATTAATTAGGGCTTATATTTGTATGATAAAATCAAACAAATAGCCTAGAAGATGTGAGGGTTTATTGTCGTATCGGACGACTACCTCGGAATCCTAAGACCGGTTAGGGCTTAATTTGCAATGCAAATGCCTAACGAAGAGTTGAGGATTTATGTTGCACTAGGCAAGCTACCTCAAAATCCTATGGCTTTGTTGTTTTAATTCTAAGAAGATTTTGCTGAAGTAGGTTCAAGTTTTGTTGATGACGATGGTCGTGCTGCCCACCATGCTCCAAGCTCCTTGTTGTTGCAGAGGTTTAGTTTTAGAAATTATGAATCAGGAGATGAGAAAAGTGTTTTGGTTTAGAGGAGTCTTAATTTCCAAGTGTTTTGTATTTTGATTAAAACAAATATTAAAGTTGATTATAACGACACCGGTTAAGATCCCACGGTTCCATCCTTCCGGCATCATTATTTTTATCGGATTCACTTAGTCCAGATGAATTTGCTAAACTCAACTGAATGAGTTCCACACTTTCATTTAGACCGTGGGAAATCCCGTTAGCAACACGTAGGTTACATCATCCGAGGTATTCCGATCATCCAACGGGACGTTTTAATTTAGTTGCAATTGTAGTTTTGTGTTACGTTTGTGATTAAATTTTGAGTTGTTTTATATTTTGAAATGTTATGGCGGTGAATTTTATCTTGCAATGACTTTTAACTTAGTTTTGGTTTCGAGTTTTAGGGGCTATCCTAAAGGTGTGGGTTTTCATGCAACGGTTGTTTTATCATACAAGAAAAGTAAAGTGCATTTGCGATAAAGTAGATTGCAAGAAAGTAAATTGCAAGAAAGTAAATTGCAATAAAATAAAAGCGTACTCGGAGGGTCTTTCCGTCATCCCAAGCTACACTTAAAACACAATTAGAATATTTAAGCAAGTTCCTAGGTAAAGCTAAGGGAAAGGTTATGGTTTTCTACCAAATTCCTAATCCTATAGCTAGTCATCTCCTATGACGTCTAGGTTCTTTTGTGTTTTTGTTTGAGGACGATTTTCTTCATCAAAGAACAATTAAGTCCAATTGTTCTTATAAATATCCTATCATATTGAGGAAGTGCTTAAGAAGAATCTTAAACTACTTTTCAATATTTCTAGGATTGTTTTAAGTCCAAATGAATTTAATTATATAAATGAATCGATCGTCCGAGGTTTTCAAGTTTTGTTAACTTGCTCGGTGAACTAGGACATTTGAATATCCTATGAGTGAGGTAACACTTCATTTGATGTTCCATTTAGGAGTTATAATACTCAAAGCTTTCGAGGGTAAATTAGTATTCAAATGATTTGATTTAAGTTAAAGGGTTTAAATTTGGAATAGTGTTCAAGTTGCTTTATATTTAATTTCTTTTATGTCTTAGGTGATGTTATATTTAATTCAATTTAATTTGATTGAGTTTTAATTTAATTTAATTTAATTTAATTTGATTTGATGTTTAATTAATTTGATTTGATTTAATTTAATTTAATTATTTAATTTAATTTAATTTAATTTAATTTAATTTGATTTGATGTTTAATTAATTTGATTTGATTTAATTTAATTTAATTATTTAATTTAATTTAATTTAATTTAATTTAATTTAATTTAATTATTTAATTTAATTTAATTTAATTTAATTTAATTTAATTTAATTTAATTTAATTGTTTAATTTTATTTAATTTAATTATTTAATTTAATTTTAATTTAATTTAATTTAATTTAATTTTAATTTAATTGTTTAATTTAATTTAATTTAATTATTTAATTCAATTTTAATTTAATTTAATTTATAATTTTAATTGAGATTTTAAAAGAGTTTAATGATTTAATTAAGTCTTTTAATATTTTAAATTTGAGTTATCATTTTAATTAAGAGTTAAATGTTAATGATATAATTAGTTTAGGGATTTTTTAAATTAAAGAATAAATCTCTTCCTAATAAATATCCCTTAATTTAATAATTCCAATTTTATTATTCTTCCAAATTTAATTTATTATTTAATTAAAGTTTAATTATTTTAAAATTATTTAATGGGTTTCTATCCTTTAATTATTTAAATTTCAATCATCCAAACCAGATTAAGATCAAATATTTTACTTGTTGATTTTTTTTTTATTAAACCTAAAGTTTTAATTAAGGATTGAAAGTTTAATTACCATTTTACCCCTTTAGCTTAATAATTTCATAACTCACTAAATTGAACTTAAATGAACTTGAAATTTTTATGTGACTTCACTCATATGTCAATAAAGACATGAGAGGAGAAAATGTGATTTTTCTATATTTAATTTATTTATATAATTATTTTTGGTGGAAAATAGAGATTTTCAAGGAAAATTTGATAACATGACCAAAGGAAAGTTTCTGTCCTTAAGAAAATTAGGGGACATTCCTAATGACCAGAGAAGCACTTGGACCAATTTTGGTGATTTTTTGAATTATATTATTTTTATTATAATTATTTTGAGTTTTGGAGTGTTAATTAATTTAAAAATAAAATAAATGTTGAAAAATGGATTTTATATTTTTCAAAAATCTCTCTGATATCAAGGAAACCAGAGAAACAAATTTTGCAATTTTCTGATTTTTTATAATTTATTATAATTATTTTAGTGAAAATGCTAGAAAATACATTTTTTTAATTTTAAAATTACCTTAAAACTTTAAAATTCAATATCTCACTAAATAGACCTAGGAAAAATGTGGGATTTGTTCCTAAGTAATTAAAATTCAAAATGTGACATTTTGGTGAACTTTATTATTTTTGTGATTTTTATTATTTTTTAATTATTAAAAATATTAAAATATTATTAAAAATCAACTTTTTCAGAAAATTGAAATTTTAATTTTCTTAGATTCCCCTGATATCAGAGAGGCTTCAAAACCAATTTGGTGAATTTTTGAAAAGTATTTTAAAAGTTATGAATTTTTAAAGTTTAAAATGGCTAAGTGGCTTAATTAACCCAATTAGTGGGGCTAACCAAGTCCAATTGACCTCAAATTTTTATGGTGAATTACTCTGATCCTAAAGGTCAGTGGAGAATTGATTTCAAGTCAATTTGATGCTTGGTTAACTCTAATTAATTAAGGACCTATTTTGGGTGTTTAAGCCAATTAGAGTTGTTCTGAGTGAATTAACTCAAGTCCCATTTTTCCTAGAGTTCTCTGGTCATAAGGAACATCACCAAATTTTTTCTAGAATTTATTTCACAACATGCTAATTTTTGGAATTAAAATACTCAAAACAGCAACATGCATTTGAAAAATAAATAACTTTTCACGGAGATGGCCTCGACCTTGGAAAATTCGGGGAATGTTCCCAAGTTCGGAGGCTTCAAAAGCTCCTATGGTCTCATGCCATGGTAAATTGTATACATGCATGGAGAATTAAATGTATGCAGAGAGTAAATAAATTATAAAAAATAAAATACTTGATGAAATTAAATGATTTCTTTTCCACATTATTCTCCTCCGTTCACTGAGCGAGAGGGTATTTTTATTTTATTTTTGTGATTTTTCTATACAAAGATATGGATTTTTAAAGTTTCGATATTTAATAAATACATTAAATACCCTATTTATCTACTTATCCACGCGGCGCCGGCGAAACATCGGCGGCTCCGAAGGGGTACGTGTCGCGCTGTGATTGGGCGCCGCCATCCGAGTCATCCGTCCCGGGCCCCGCGAGTTCACGTAACATTCCCCGGTCCGGTGCAATCCGAATCGTTCGCTCGATACACGCGCGATCCAACGGCTCTCGGTCATCGTCTACGGCGGGTGTGCACCGTGACCGTCAACCTTCTAACCCTAATTTCTCGCTCGATTCTCGACGGATTTTCGTGTTCTTATGTTCTATGGATTCGTCTTGAAGAGACGAACACATCTATACGGTAAACATGCATTTAAATTGACTCAAATTAAAATGAGAATCTCTGGAAGCTCGGGAAGAAGAGGGAGTCCATACCTTTGCTCAGAGAAGTGAAGCTTCGATCTGAGAGTTGTTACACCTTCGATTGGATCCTAGTAAGCTCCAGATGAAGTCTCTCGGTGCAGTGAATTGTCTAGGTTGGACTTCGACCACGGCCGATCACAAAGCTTGGAGGGCTGGAACAAGCTGGGTGGCTCTAGAGATGGGGCTTTCGGTGGGGAACTTCTCCTCTTGGTCCGGTGAAGGTGTAGGACCAATCAATTTGGGAATTGGCTCATTGTGAAGAAGTGTCCTGGTTTTGGGCTAAAGTTTCGGCTCAAAATTGGGCTCAGCTAGAGGGAATCGGGGCTGGAATTCAGTGGGGATCAGGTGCTCTATGTATGGAGAGTGATCTGAAGTGATTTTGGCAGAGTTTTGGCAAGGTTTGTGCTTAGCCCCTTCCTTTGGCCGAGAGGGTGAGGGGTTTAAATAGGCATGGCTGGAGGCTCTCCGGGGAGTTTAATGGTTGGGATCAGTGCTTCTGGTGAGGAGAAGAACAGTTGCAATGGCCATTTGGAGTGAGGCGGCTCGACAAGGTGGAATTCCAAAATTTGGCTCCTCCCGAGGTTTCGGGCATGGTGTTTTCCGATGGCTGGGTGGCCGGCCGGCCGAGGTCGGGTCACCCTCAAGCTCAGGTGGGTCAGGGCTGGAGGCTTGTGCAGTCAATTGAGGTTTGACATGTGTAAAGGAGTTTGATTTAAATGGAATGGGAGAAGGCTCACTTTGGCTTGGTTTGGGTCAACCCACCATTTTGGGCTTGATGCACCCTTCCAAGCTCTGATTTTGAGCTGAGGGAATCATTTAGGTCAGCTTAGAAGGAGTGGTGAAGTCTCCATCCATGATGAGGTGGCTAAACATGGTTTAGTGTGTGACATGATTAAGGTAAAAAAGGGTTAAAGGAGGTTTAAGAAAGAACCCCCTCTTCTTGCCATAAATGGACTAATGACAAGTCAAAGCCCTCATGGCTTCATGTGGCTTGAGAATGGCTTGTTCATGGCTTCATTTGGCTTGGGAAAAGGTTGATTTGTTTCATGAAAAGGGTTTTAGAAATTTTTGACATTTAGGGGGTAATTTTACATGTGGCTTGATTTGGAATGGTTTAATTGATGATTTTGAAACTTAGGGGTGATTTTGATCAAATGGATGATGAGGGGAAGTGTCATGTGGGCTTTAGGATGATTTGGGCTTTTAAAATTTAATGAAGATGGGCTTTTAAGAAGGTTTAAGGGAAGTGGGCTTTTAAGTTTAAGGATGTATTCATGGATGGGAATTTTTGTAGAAGTTTGGGCCAAATAGTTGTTGGTTTTGGTTTAGGGATGTTTCATGGATAATTTGAAATAGATTTAAGGTGGTTTGGGTTTGAATTGGGTTGAATTTGGGTTTATTTGGTAAATGGGCCAATGTAGGTCAAATTGGGCTAACTTGGGCCAATGTTGGGCTAGGGTTGAAATTGATGTAAAATAAATGTTGAGAAATGTTTATGGGAGTGTTTCAAAGAGGTTTTGGTTTTGGTTGGGTTTTGATTTTGAGGTTTGGGCCTATTTGGGTTAGGTTTGGGTTTAGGTCAAAATTGGGCTTTTTGATTTTGGGTTGAATTTGAGTGGGGTTTGGGTCAAAATCTTGGGCAAATCATGTTAGTGTTTTGTTTATGGGGATGTTAAGGAAGGTTTAGAAAATATTTGGGGTTAATTGGAGTTGAATTGGGTTAGTTTGGGCTAAGTTTGGGTCATGGGTCCAAATTTGGGCTTTAAGGCCCAAAGTGAAATTGGATCCAAATGTCAATCAAATTGGACTTGGATTTGGTTTAAATTGGTATTGGGAATGTTGAATTAAAGTTTAAAATTGAATTGGACCAAAATTGGGGTCAATTGGGTAGGTTTGGTTTAACATTGGGTTCACTTTGGGTTAAAATGGGTCGATTTGGGGGTTTTGACAAAAGTAGGGTAAATTGACAAAATTGGCCCATGGTGTAGTTGGACAAAATGAAATTGGGAATATTTAGGATTTTCTGGAATTTTCTGGGAATTTTCTGAATTTTTGGATTTTTAGGCCAAGAAGGGTATTTTGGGTATTTGGAGGGTATTGGGAGGTTTTCTTGGAATTTTTGGTATTTTTGGGTATGGATGATCAATTTGAGTGATGTGGAGATGTTTGGGATTGATTTTGAAAAATTTTTGGTAATTTGGAAATTTTGCAAAAATTTGGGTAATTTCAAGTGTTTTGGGTAGGTTTAGTAGGTGTAGGGTCTCGGGGGTCAAAAATTGAAAATTTGAGAAATTAAAAAATTGGGTGAATCTAGGTGGAAAGAAATCATTTTGGTTGAGCCATGACGCCATATCAAGCCCATATAAGCCATGAAAGGACTCATTTGAGGCATTCACTATGTTGTTCCTAACCCTCTTAGCCAAGGGCTTAGGGGTTAAGGACCATCCATGTGAATCACCTACATGAGTCAGGAGGTTAGGTTGGGTATGGGTGTGGTTTTAGGAAGTGTGTGGAAATGTAGTGTGTAAGTGTAGTGTAAGTCAGCCCCTTCACCAGACCAGGCCACCCAGGGCAGTCCTAAGGCCAAAGAGTCCTATAGGAACTCATCCTTTAAACTTCCACATTTGATTTCAACCCTCTAGGTAATTAGGGGTCTATAGTCAAGTTTGTGGAGTTTGCAGGGAGTTTAGAAGTGGTTTAAATTTCTAAAATGTGGGTCCCAATTCTAGTCCTCTAAGATAGTCAAAGGAAAAGCCTAAGGCTAGATCCTAAGCACTAAAAAGAAGAAGGGAAGACCTCATCAAAAATGAGGTCAACAATGCCTAGCTTGACTTCCTGACTCATGTAGATAATTCATATGGATGGACCTTAACCCCTAGGCCCTTGGCTAAGAGGGTTAGGAACAACATAGTGAATGCCTCAAACGAGTCCTCTCATGGCTCCTATGGCCTTAATATGGCTTCATGGCTCAACCAAAATGATTCTATTTCACTTACACTAGCTCAATTTTATTTTTTCCAAAATTTCAATTTTTGACCCCCGGGGCCCCGGACCCACCAAACCTACTAAAAGCCCTTGAAACTACCCAAAACCACCAAAATTTTCAAATCACCCAAAACTTTTCCAAAATTAACCTTGAACATTTCCCCACCAATAAAATTGATCATTTACAGCCAAAAATACCAAAATTTCCAAAAATACCCCCAATACCTTCCAAATTACCAAAATGCCCCTCCTTGCCCAAAAAATCCAAAAATTCCCAGAAAATTACTGAAAATCCCAAATATTCCGAATTTCATTTTGTTCAACTACACCATAGGCCAATTTTTCCAATTTACCCCACTTTTACCAAAACCCCCAATTTGACCCATTTTAAACCCAAATGAACCCAATGTCAAACCAAATTACCCCAATTGACCTCAATTTTTGTCCAATTCAATTCTAAACTTCAATTCAATATCCCCAATATTAATCTAGATCAAATCTAAGCCCAATTTGTTAAAAGCCCAATTTTGACCCATAACCCAAACTTAGCCCAAAGCAACCCAACTCAACTCCAATTAACCCCAAATCTTTTCTAAACCTTCCCTAACATCTCCATAAACAAAATACTAACATAATTTGCCCAAAACTTGAACCCAAACCCCACTCAAATTCAACCCAAACCCAATATTCCCAATTTAGCCTAAACCCAAGCTTAACCCTAACTTAGCCCAAACCCAAAAATTGAGCCCTAACCAAAGTTGAAAACTCTTTGTAACACACCTATAAACATTTCTCAACATTAATTTTACATCAAAACCAACTTTAGCCCAACCATAGCCCAAGCTAACCCAATTTGACCCTTTTTTTCCCCTTTACCAAAGAGACCCAAGTTCAACCCAATCTAACTCCAAGCCTTACCAAATTGACTTCAAATAACTCATGAAACATTCCTAAGCCAAATTCAACACTCATTGGGCTCAACCATTACAAGGCTCCTCATCCTAAAATTCCATTTTAAAATTTAAAAGCCCATTCCCTTAAGTCATTTTAAAAGCCCACCTTTGCCAAATTTTAGAAGTCCAAAAATTCATCCAAAGCCCATATGACACTCTCCCTCATCATACATTCAATTTAAAATCACCTCTAAAGTCCTAATTTAGCATCAAATCATTTCAATTTTAGCCACATGACAATCTCCTTAAAATTCATCAAAAATGCCTAAAACCCATTTCTATGAAACCAAGTCAAGCCATCCTAAGCCATAGGCAAGCAATGAAGCCATGCATGAGCCACATGGGAGCCATGAAAGCCCCTTTACATGTCACCATGCTATCTTGGGAAAAAGGAGGAGGTTCTTTCCATATTCCCTTAGAGTAATTAACCACTCCCATGATTCCCCTTAACCATGCTTAGGCCTAATTATACTTGGATGGTGACTTGACCCTACTGATTAAGCTGAACCAAACAACTTTCTCTTCGACCCAAGCAAGCCATAGGGAGGTGAACCTAGCCCAAAACCATGGGTTGACCCAAACCAAGCCAAAATCATCCCCTCCACATTCCACTTCAATCCAACTCCTTTACACATGGCCAACTCCAATTGACTTCACCATTGCCAAGCCCTGCCCTCACTGGTCAAGATGGTGACCTAACCCTGGCCAACCAGCCACCACAGCCGCAGTAAAACACCATGGCCGAGACCTTAGGAGGAGCAAAAGTTTGGAATTCCCACCTGCTGAGCGGCCCCACTCCAAATGGCCATTGTAGCTGTTCTTCTCCTCACCAGAGCAACTGATCCCAGCCCCTAACTCCCCCTGAGAGGCCATGGCCATGGCTATTTAAGCCAGCCAACCCCTCTCGGCCAAAAGGTTGGCTGAACCAGACCTTCACAAAATCCCTCCAAATTCCTCACAAAGCTTCCCCTAGCTAAGAGCAATTCATCCCCATTGTTCTCCTGCCCTAACTCCCACTGATTGAGCTCAATTTTAGAGCTCAATTCTCAGGCCAGAACACGACACTCTCAAATCCTCCACCAAAATCAAATTAAACTCACCCACACCTGCACAAGACCAAGAGAAGGAGTTCCCCAGTGAAAGCCCCCTCTCCAGGCCACTCATTTGTTCTAGCCTCCAAAGGTTGAAATCGGGTCTGGTGGAAATCAAGTCTAGGGAATTCCTCAGGGCCAGAGACTTCATCTGGAGCTTGCTTGGACTCAATCGAAGGTGACACAACTCTCAGATCGAAGCTTCACTTCTCTGAGCAATGGTATGAGCTCTCTCTTCTTCCCAAGCTTCTGAACATTCTCTATTTTGATTGAGTTGATTTCATGCCACATAAACCATATGGATATGTCCATCTCTTCAAGATGAATCCATAGAGTATAAGAACATAAAAATCCATTGAGAATCGAGTGGGATCTTAGGGTTTTAGTGTGGACGGTCATGGGTGCACACCAGTTGTAGACGATGACCGGGAGCCATTGAATCATGCGTGTATCGAGCGGACGGCTCAGATGGCATCGGACCAGGAGATGGTACGTGAACTGCGGGCCCCGTGGCAGTGCGGCGAGATGGCTGTGTCGAATAAAAGCACGCCGCGTGGGCTTTTGGATATGCCGAGGATGACTGGGCACCGCGCTGGATAAGTAGAAAATTAGGGAATTTTCTTATTTATTAAATACCCAGAACTTAAAAAATGCATAAGTTTATGTAGAAAAATCAGAAAAATAAAATAAAAATACTCTCTTGCTCAATGAATAGAGGAGAATAATATGGAAAAGAAATCAAGTAATTTCATTGAGTATTTTATTTTTAATGATTTATTTACTCTCTGCATTATTTTAATTCTCCATTTGCATAGTCAATTCACCATGGCATGAGACCATAGGGCTTTTGAAGCCTCTGAACTTGGGAACATTCCTTAAATTTTCCAAGGTCAGAGGCCATCCCTATGAAAAGTTATTGATTTTGCAATTGCATGTTACTGTTTTGAGTATTTTAATTCCAATAATTAGTATGTTGAGAAATAAATTCTAGGAAAATTTAGTGATGTTTCTTATGACCAGAGGAACCTAGGAAAAAGAGGCCTTGAGTTAATTCACATGGAACAACCCTAATTGGCCTAAACACCCAAAATTGAACTTTAATTAATTAGGGTTGACTAGACATTAAATTAACTTGAAAATTATTCTCCACTGATCTTTAGGATTAGAGGAACATCACATAAAAATTTGAAGTCAATTGGATTTGATTAACCTCATCAAATGGGTTGATTAAGCCTCTTAAGCAAAATGGATAAAATTAAATTTTAAAAATTCATAACTCACAAAATACTTTTCAAAAATTCACAAAAATGGTTTTAGAGCTTCTCTGATATTAGAGGGACTTAGGAAAATTAAAATTGTAATTTTCTAAAAAAGTTTATTTTTATCATTATTTTAATATTTTAATAATAAAAAAATAATAAAAATCATAAAAATATTAAAAATCACCAAAATGTCACATTTTGAATTCTAATCACTTAGGAAGAAACCAAATATTTTCCTAAGTCTCTAGGCTACGATATTGAATTTTAAAGGCTTAAAACAATTTTTTAATTAAAAAAATGATTTTCTTTAACATTTCCACTAAATTAATTCTAATAAATCAAAGAAAAATCCAAAAATATAAAATTTTATTCTCTGATTTCCCTAATATCAGAGAGATTTTTAAAAAATATAAAACCTATTTTTCAACTCCAATTTTATTTTTGAATTAATTAATACTCCAAAACTGAAAATAATTCTAATAAATAAAATATAATTCAAAAAATCACCAAAAGTGGTCCCAATGGTCCTCTGGTCATTAGAAACATCCCCTAATTTTCTTAGGGATAGAAACATTTCCTTAGTCATGTTATTGAATTTTCCTTGAAAACCCCTATTTTCCATTAAAAATAATTACATAAATAAATTAAATACAGAAAAATCACATTTTCTCCTCTAATGTCTTAATTGACATGTGAGTGAGGTCACATAAAAATTTCAATTTCATTTGAGCTTAGTTTAGTGAGTTATAGAATTATTAAGCTTGAAGGGCAAAAGGGTAATTAAAAATTTCAACCCTTAATTAAAATTTTAGGATTAATCAAAAAGGGGAGGGTAAAACATTTGATTTTAAACTGATTTTGGATGATTGAAACTTAAATGATTGAGGGTAGAAACCTACTAACCATTTCTAATATAATTAAAATAAAACTTTAATTAATTAATTAATTGAAATTTTGGAAGAATAATAGAAATTGGAATTATTAAAATAGGGATATTATTAAGAGGATATTTATTCTTTAATTTAAAGATCTCTAAATAAGTCACTTTAACAAAATTTAAATCTTAATTAATAAATTAAAATAATAATCCAAATTAACAATTAAAATTAACAATTCAAACTAAAATTAAAATTAAAATTAAATTAAAAATTAAAATTAAATTAAAAATTAAAGTTAAATTAAAACTAAAATTAAAATCAAAATTAAAACTAAAATTAAATTAAATTTAAATTAAATAAAAAAAATTAAATTAAATTAAATTAAATTAATTTAAAATTAAATAAAATTAAATAAAATTAAATTAAAATTAAATTAAAATTAAACTAAAATTAAATTAAAATTAAATTAAATTAAATTAAAATCAAAATGAATTAAATTAAATTAAAATTATTTAACAACAAACCTAAATGAAATCATTAAGAATTAAATCTAAAATAATTTGAACACTATTCCAAACTTAAAATTATTAATTAAAATCTCATAAATAAATTAAAACACTTTAAACCATTAACTCGAACTTTAAAATTAAGAATGATTAAAATTCTCAATAAACCAACTTGCCCCTAAAGGCTTTAATTATTATAACTCTTGAATAGAGTATTAAGTGAAATGTCACTTCATTCATCAGGTAATCAAATACCTAAGTTCACTGAGCAAGAAATAAAGTTTAACTAAACTCCTGGATGATTAATTCACCTGTGCAACTAAATTTACTTGGACTCAAAACAATCCCAGAAATATTGAAAAGATGTTTAGGACTCGTCCTAAGCACTTCCTCAATATGACGGGATGTTTTAGAAGAAAAACTTAATTTAATTGTTCATTGATGAAGAAAATCATCCTTAAACCAAACCAAGAACCTAGACGTCATAGGAGATGACTAGTTATAGAATTAGGAATTTGGTAGACAACCAAAACCCTTCCCTTAGCTTTACATAGGTATCTGTTGAAATATTTAAATGCCTTAACATGTGTTTTAAGTGCAGCTTGGGATGACGGAAAGACCCTCCAGGTACACTTTTATTTTATTGCAATTTACTTTATTGCAATGTACTTTAATTTTCTTGCATGTTAAATAAAACTGTTGCATGAACACCAAAACCTTTAGGATAGTCCCTAAACTGAAACCAAAACTAAATTAAAAGTCATTGCAAGATAAAATTCAATGCCACAACATTTCAAAATATAAAACAACTAAAAATTTAATCACAAACAGAACAACAAAACTACAATTACAACTAAATTAAAATGTCTCGTTGAATTATCGGGAATACCTCGGATGATGTAACCCACGTGTTGCTAAAGGGATTTCCCACGGTCTAAATGAAAGTGTGGAACTCATTCAGTTGAGTTTAGCAAATTCATCTGGACTAAGTGAATTCAATGAAAATAACGGTGCCGGTATGACGGAACCGTGGGATCTTAATCGGTTATGTTTAAATAACTTTAAGATTTATTTTAACTAAAACACTAGAAACACTTGGATTTTAAGATTTTCTCTAAAACAAAACACTTCTCTCATCTCCTGATTGTCACTTTCTAAAACCAAACCCCTACAATAATAAGGAGCTCGGAGCATGGTGGACAGCATGGCCATCGCCGTCAGCAAAACTTGTGTCTACTTCAGCAAAACATTTCTTAGAATTAAATAACAAAACCGTAGGATTTCGAGGTAGTTTTCCTAGTGCAACATAAATCCTCAACCCTTTTGTTAGGCATCTGCATAATCATGTTATGTAAATCAAGCCCTAACCGGTCTTAGGACTCCGAGGTAGTCGTTTGGTACGACATAAACCCTCACATCTTCGAGGCTATTTGTATGATTATGTCATACTAATATAAGTCCTAATTAACTAAAATCGGCAGGATTGAAATATTAAATAAACTCCCAAATTGAAACCAAACAATAGGATAGTTTGAGAAGTTGTCAAGATTTTTCTTGGATCCTCAGCTTCTCCTACTTCTCTTTCTTTGGACTCTTAAAATAAATTGTTCCAAATTTGATCCATTCCCTATTGAAATTCCAAAATTCAATCCTTTGAAAACCTTAAACTTTGAACTTCTTGAGAGCAAAACCACTAATCATTGTCGAGAGTTTTCTTAAATGATTCTCTTCATTTAAAATGTAATTAACTATAGAGGCTTGCCCTTATAGGGAACTTTAAGAACCCAGGTAATATAAACCCTGCTTAATTCCTTTGTATTAAGCAGGGGAACTTGTCGGCTTATAAAATTAGTTCGCAGACCAAACGGATGTCACAGATCTTCTAGTTTATTTAATCAAGCCCCATTATCAAGCAGTGTGTCTATCCTCGGGATAAATACGTGGTTTGTGGTGCGGTGCTCGTTTATATAAACTATTTAGGATGTGAGATCAGTTTGATTTCATATCTTAAAACTTTTAAACTTAAAATTACTTTCAAAATCAAATGCTATCTTTTAAAACTATATATATATTTAAATTAAATTTAAAATTAAAAATTCGCTTACAACTTTTGTAGGCGACCTCCTTTTCAAAATACAACACAAACCTAAAAATATGCCGACAATGGGTACTACGCAAGTATACGTATCGTTTCAAGTAATATAGAGTTTTCTTTTTAAAACATCAGATATCGATCCTACGAGGATTAATAAAGTTATAAGAAAGAAAACTATTAATTAAAATCTTTTAATTTAAAACTAATTAAAATATGCAGAAGATCAAGATTGGTAAGTGGTAAAATAATAAATAAAGAATCTTTCCCCATATGAAATATTTGATGACTAATAAGCATTTAAAATTAGTTGGGAACTTTAAAAATGTGGTATTGTGACAAATAGAAGCATATATATCATTTACCCTTTGGTTCAAGTCATAAAGAACATTAGCTTGTTTTTAAAGATTGGATTAGGATGTATTATTAGTAGAAAGGGACGAATTTCTAGACTCTCACTTTTAGGTTCCCCCCAAATGGTTGCCTATGGTCTGGCCTACTAGTGACCCGTCACCTCTTTTGTAAAACCAAATTGATTGAATTTAGCCTATCACACTAAAAACAAAAATCAATTATACGCCCATTAAAGATTATCTCCATATTTATTTTCACCTCCCCTTTAAGAGAAATGTGATACATACAAGTTAAGAATTCTTAGCCTACTGTCAAATCTTAAGAATTCTCCACAGTTTTTAACAATACAATAGGCCAATTTGTAAAGTAAATTAAGACTAGGTACAGTATCATCACATTTTTTTTAGAAAATAAATTAAGTTCTCAAATCTTATTTAAATATGTTATTAAATCATTTCATATTCGTAGGGATAAAGAAAAGAAGACTACTCAGAAAGCATAGAAATTACACCATAAATCATATTCATATAACTCAAATTAAAAGCAATGAACATAAGAAAAAATATATAAATACTTACTGGAATGTAATCCAAGCAATCCTTTGTAAGTTTCTCTGACTCCACAGACTCTAACTAGACTTTGACTCTTGAATTCACACTAAACTTTCACTAAAATAAAGAAGAAGATACTTTACTTAATAACTGACACTTAATTATTTTCTAATTAATTCTCTTCTCAATCACACATGCCACGCACAACACACGCTTGCTGTAGAAATGGTCCTTTATTTATAGATCTCCAAAAATGGCCAAGAGTTGCTTATGACACCTCTTCAAAATTCTTCCACATTCATCAAATGTTTTAGACTTTAATGGTGGCGCCTAGGCGCCAATTCTGGTTCCAAGGCCCCAGAATCACCGCGTGAATGGACGCATCCCTTCACATTTAGGTCTCACCTCTTTATTTAATAACTACTCTCATGTGTCTATATTCATTGTATCTTATTTATAAAATTTGGTATTTTGTCCAGAGGCTTCTAGATTGATTTGAAAGCGTCAATAACCATCCAATAACCCTCAACAAATCTCTAGAATCCATTTGCTGTGTCTGGCGCCTAGTCACCAGATTTGGCGCCTAGGCACCAAAATCAGACTTTTTTGCATTTTTACTCCTTTTGGATCATTTTTGCTCCTTTTTAATTCTTTTTTTTCAAAAACTCATTTTTTGTACCTGCAATAAAAACATAAGAAATACCTTTCATTTAAGCGTAATATTCTTAAAATATAAATAGAAATTTGATATAATATTCTAAGTAATTTTAAGGCGGATCAACTACTCCTTCAACTCTTCAGGTCTCCAAATTGCATTTTGATCAAACTAGAGCAGATGAAATTATATGTCAGAAATATAAAAATTAGAGTATTACTAAGGCCATTTATTCTAAAATCTATACTTGGTCAACTGAACTTGGGGGAGTAGACATCTGGAACAAATTCTTAACTCCCTCTGTCTCTTTTCTTTTTTGGAGAACCCTTCACTTCCTGATCCCCACTGATGATATCCTAAAATTAAAAGGTCTGAGGGTCCCATCAAGATGATGTCTATGTCTAGTTGATGAGGAATCTGTTAATCATTTGTTCTTCAAATGTGGGTTCTCTCAAGCTGTTTGGACTGAGTTTACTCATCATTTGAAAATTGGTAAGGAGCAGCTACTTTGGGACCAGTTACATACCTGTTGGAACACATGGAAAAGCAGAAAGTTGGAGCCTATACCCTTCATAGTCATTTGGTTCATTTGGATGGTCACGAATCAAGCAAAGTTCCATAACAGCTCCTCAACAGTTGCCAAGGTTGTAAGAAATTGTGTTACACACATACAAAAATTAATACAGCATAAAAAGTTCCCCTCCATTTTGAAATCCCTCCTCCCTTCAGCAGTGAGACATCCCACGGTTTATAATGTCCATGGGAGACCTCCTAAACCACGTACAATCAAAATCAATACTGATGGGAGTTTCTCTGATTCAGAAATTGGGGTAGGTGGAGTGTTTAGAAGTGCTGCTGGCATTGACTGATATTTTTTCAAGCTCCAGTTATGGCTGTAGATGCTCTGGAAGCAGAATTAATTATTGTTTTTTTGGGCCTTGCAAATTGCTTTGAGGATCTCTTGGTATAATTTATGTCTTGAGGTGGACTCATATGTTCTACTCCAACTTCTTGAGAGTGTGAACCAAACTTCATGGAGACATTCTTACTGGCTACAAAAAATCAGGTTACTTAGAACACAGTTCCACATCAACTTCTCATTTATTTATAGGTAAGGAAACAAACCTGCAAATTAGCTTGCTAGGAATGGGCATGCCTTCCCTGAGGTTATTTTTTCCTCCTCACCTCCTCCTGCGCTACAATTCCTGTTGGCAGTAGATCAATTGGCTGTCCCGCATCTCATAATATTCCCTTTTTGATGTTGTTTGTTGGGTTCTTTCTAGTTTACTTGTCTCTAGATCTTTTCTATTTTATTTTCATGTTTTTTTCCTTTTCTTTTTGTGTGGAGTTGTATTATGGAAGAGAACCCCATAGGACTTCAATGTATTTCCCTTTTGTTTTAGATGGGGCTCCCCTTCCCACCTTTCTTTGTACAATGTATGTATATATATATATATATATATATATATATATATATATATATATATATGTATGTATATGTATATATATATATATATATATAACCATGGGAGTGGCGGCTGGAATTGCTCTGCTAGGGTTTCAATGGAGCTAGTGGACAGAGTTGGCGGCTGTCTTCGTTCGAGGTGGTGGAAGGTGGTCGGAAGATAGCGAGGAAGTCTCCTTTTTCTGTTTGTTTCTTGGTTTGGGGTGGGGGAGTGTTTTCTCCTTTCCCGGGCTCTTTCTTGTTCAAATTTTGTTGAGTTACTGTTACATTGAGGAATGGCCCAGGACCTCACTCGAGCTGATCCTCACTTCATTGGAAGGGGCACTTTTGCTGAAGTCATTTTGAGGAAAGAAGGTGGCACTACCCTTGGTGATAAATTAGTGTTCCCTCAGTTGTTTCATGATGCCATGGAGGGGAAAGCTGAGTGCGAATTCATCAGAAAATGCACAAGGAAGGCAGGAAAACTGGCACTAATATTCACTGAGGAGGAACTTCAAAAACTGTCTAAACCATACAGGTTCACATTGGTTGGGAAGTTCCAGTTTGGACATCCCAAGCTTGATGTTTTAAGGAAAGCAGTTGATGATTTTAAAGCGGTGGGCAAGTTTGGAAAATAGGGGTTTTTGACGACGGACATATAATGTTGCAGCTAGCTTTGGAGGAGGATTATGCCCAAATTTTCTCTAAAAAAGTGATCATGATAGATGGGAAACCAATGAAGTTACTAAAGTGGACATTAGATTTTGATCCTACTAAAGAACCACCTATTGTTCCTGTTTGGTTCAGCCTCCCCAATTTAAAACTCCCTTCAACAATCATAGAATCATTTATGATATTGCTGATTCCATGGGGAGACCACTCAAGCTAGACATCCCATCAGCTAATGCTACAAGGATCTCTAATGCCAGATTTCTAGTAGAAAGGAATATCACTCAACCCTATATTGATGGGGTTTGGTCGGGGACTGCCAATAATGGGTGCGCGGCCCATTGTTATGGAATATCAGCCACTGTATTGTAAACACTGCCACCTATTTGGTCATACCATGGAACAATGCTTTAAACTACACCCTGAATTAAGACCTTATAATGTGAACAATTCTGCTAAGAAGAAGGAGCTCAACACTTTACCTCCAGCTATTCCATCAGTTCCAGTCCCTGGTGGCCAGGAATTGAACTCTGAACACATTGAGGTCATGGCTCCCAATACTGATGGGCAACCTCCTCTACTTCATACTGATCTAGTTGTGCGAACGAGTACGTTTAGATATTGGACAGTACACTGATCCCCCAATAGAACTCAGAAACCCTGATAATAACCCCAACATGGTGGAAACAGACTCTACTGCAGATGTCCCTATAAGCTCTGAAGCAGGTGCCACATTTATCTCCCCTATCGAACACATTACTTGGGGCGAGCAGCTCTAACTCGTACTTGAAAATCTAGCCATAACGGCGAAGGTGTTTGGTCTCAACAAAAGAGTAGGAGAAGGAGAAAAGACATTATGGAGCTACGGGATCTATCTAAATCAAACATCATAGGTTTGGATACTTCAGCTGTCACCCCCTAGGATCACTAGAGGTTGGTAAGGCTATCCACCATGATTAATCTCCTTTGTTGGAATGTTAGGGGTATTGCTAGTCCTAACACCCTTAACAGAATTTTGCACTTGAATAGGACTCATAAACTTTGGATTATAGCATTACTTGAACCAATGGTGCATACCAATATATCTAAAGTCACTAAAAATTTCCTGGATTTCACTTCCACTCTAACTGTAATAACAAAATATGGGTATTTACTAGAAAGGAGTTGAACTGTACCATCAAGTTTGATAATTATCAATTTTTGCACTTACATTTTGGTTTGGATCAGTTTCAAGGTAGTGCTACTTTCATTTATGCTGGATGTACTCAATTGGATAGGGAATTGCTTGTGGACGGAATTGTGCCGGATCGGTCCTCAACAACCCTTCCAATTGGATTGTGAGTGGGGACTTTAACCGCATTAAAGAACCAAGTGAAAAGAAAGGGGCGGAACACCGATTTAAACTCCATGTTGCAATTTTCTCAAAATATTACTCAAGTTTGGGCTATTTGATATTGGATTCATTGGTTCCCCTTTCACATGGCAAAGAGGTAAGCTGTTAGAGAGCTGGATAGAGTATTAACCAATGATGCTTGGCTGCAAATGTTTCCAATCACACAGGTACAGCATTTACATAGAACTACCTCAGATCACTCACCACTATTGATTCAGATTTCTTACAGTTCATATAAGGGATGTTCACAGTTCAGGTTCCTAAATGTATGGTGTACTCATAACAATTTCCTAGTTGTGGTGAAAAAAGCCTGGGTTTTACCTGATTATCTTATTTGTAACCCCCTTGTGAAATTATGGAGACTGCATAAGAATGTAGCATATCAATTAAGAATGTGGAACAAACAGCAATTTGGTGATGTTTTCCAAAAGGTCAAAGATGTTGAAGCCAAAGTACTGCTGATGGAAGCTATAAATGATTCTGGAGGGAACCAGGCACAGGATTTATGGTCTGCCCAATCACAATACTTACAAGCTTTGGAAAGGGAGGAACTTTTCCTCTAACAAAAAGCTGCTTGTTGATAAATTTCTCTATGGGGATAGGAATTCTAGGTACTTCCATGCAATCATTAAACATAGAAGGAAACTTAATGCTATACTTAAAATCGGGGATGATGCTTGGTAATTGGATCAGCGATCAAACCAATATTTCCCAAAGTGCTTGTCCGGTATTTTCGAATATGTTTATTGCTTCTCCAATATCATCTCGCTTCCTTTGTTGCTTGATATTTTCTCCGATAACTCGACTATGTGAAGAAACTTAACTTAACCTTCCTACCGGATGAACAGGAAATATTGCGGGCTCTAAAAAGTATTGATGGTAACGGATCTGTGGCCCGGATGGTTTCACATCCACATTTTATATTAAAGCTTGGGAAGTTGTGGGAGCTGATCTTGTTCAAGCTGTACAATCCTTCTTCTTAGGGGCTGATCTTTCTAATTTTTTTGCTGCTGCAAGTATTGTACTTATCCCTAAAGAGAACCAAAAATCTCATTGGACTGATTTCAGACCTATAAGTCTCACTACTACCTTCTCTAAAATCATTAGCAAGATTCTTGTGGGGAGACTACGGCCACACCTTAATCATTTGATTAGCTCTAACCAATGCTGCTTTTGTGCGGGGTAGAACCATAAGCGATAGCTTGTTTGTTGGCTCAAGAATTATTCTTGGACCTTAACAAAAGATGTAGAGGGCATAATTTAATTCTCAAGTTGGATCTTAAGAAAGCTTATGATACTCTCAGCTGGCAGTTCATTGATCTTGTACTTAAGGCACAAGGGTTTCACCCATCCTTTTGTGCATTAATCCAGAGATGGCTTTCTAATGCTTACTATAGTGTTCTAGTTAATGGTAGCAGTTGTGGATTCTTCAAAGCTGGTAGGGGTCTGAAGCAAGGAGACCCACTCTCTCCTACCATATTCATATTAGCTTTTGATTATTTTTCCGAATTTTGAATGCTGCACATAATCACTATCCTTACCTCCATTATAAGCATGGCTCTTCTCGGCTCATCGGCCATTTGGCCTATGCTGATGATGTTATCATTTTCACTAATGGCAGCAAGCTTGCTTGTAAGAAAGACATTACAATTAACAGATCATTTGGCTATGGTTGCAGGCCTTGAACTAAATCAAAAGAAATGTCAATTTCTAGCTGGAAAAGGTTTTAATTATCAGCAGTGGATGAAAGAGTTCACTGGATTTACTACTGCAGACCTCCCTCTAAGATATTTAGGGGTACAGCTTACCAAAGGAAGAAGGAAACAGTCCCAATATGATGAAGTGGTTAGAAAGATAACAACAGCATTAAATTGTTGGACCACTGTTTTTCTATCAAATGGTGGTAGAGTAGCTCTACTGAAGAGTATCCTCTCAACTTTCCCCCTCTATCATTTGCAAATGGTTAGAATGAAGAAGAGCACTCAGAAATTGATTGAAACTATGTTTAACAAATTTTTGTGGGAAGGTCAAACAAAATAGTACCATTGGGCAGTATGGAACAAAGTGTGCAAACCACTCAAAGCTGGGGGGTTAGGTATGAAAAGCTTCCAACGAGATGAGCTATTTGTTTTATTGCGAGCGAGTGGATCAAATTTAGAAGACAAGATACAATGTGGGCCAAATTTCCGAATGATAAGTATTGCTTGGAAGTTACATCCTAACTCTGTCGAGCCAAAGCAAGGGGATTCCAAGCATTGGAAATATCTGTTGAAAGTTAGAGAATTGGCTAATCAATTCTTCGTTGGGAGGTTAGCGAGGGACTCGTTAATTTCTATCATGATAAGCGGCTTGGGGAAGGAACTTTAAAGTTCGAGTCTTGAGATTAATCACCAACTCACTGTTTCGATTTTTGGGTGGAGGATCAATGGAATGTCAACATGCTAAGGGAGATTCGGCTGAGGACGAGTGTTCAACAAATTCTACAAATCTCAATTAAATCCGATAAACTCGATAGACTTCTACTGAAAAAGTCGAATCAGAAATCATTAAATAGCATGATACATAACACAACATGTTCTTGGCCTGACACTACTTGGGGAGACAAAATCTGGAATAGGCTCTTATCTCCCTCAATGTCTTTCTTCTGCTGGAGACTGTTCCATAATTATCTGCCAGTGGATGATTTACTGAAACTTAAAGGTTTAAGATCTGCATCCAGATGCTGGTTATGTCACTGTCAAGAGGAATCCATTTCTCATCTTTTTTTCCAGTGTGTTGTCACTAAACAGGTTTGGAATATAGTATTACAGCATTTCAAGTTGAAGCATCTCAACTATAATTGGTCTCATTTGGGGGCTTGCTGGGATGACTGGAAAAAGGAAACATGGTTCCATATACCCTTAGTAATCTGCTGGTTTGTATGGATGGCAAGAAATCTTGCTAAATATGAAGACAAAACCTGTACCATTCATCAGATTGTGGCAAATTGCTGCAGTTTCCTATGTAAACACACACTGCTGGACTCATCTCCAAGGAAAAAGCCTATTTTGCTGAAATGGTCTCTTCCACCTCCACCATGGGTTAAAATTATTATTGATGGCGAGTTATACACCTTCGCTGCAGAATTGGAGCTATTTGCGAAATTCATTGGGACGGACTTTATGGTTCTTTCATGCACCTACTATCTCCACATCGGCCATTGAATCGAAGCTCGCAAGCTGCACATTGGGCTTTGCTTATCGCCAAGGCTTTGAATTATCAATTTGTATGGATTGAATCGACTCACAACGGCTAGTTAACATTCTGCAAGGTTTATCTCCCCCTCCCGGAATTTGGTATATCTTCACAGAACTCGATCTCCACTTTTGGCTCCCTCGATCTTAAATGGACACATATCTACGAGAGAGGGCAATCAACCAGACCAGCTGGTTGGCAAAACATTCTAATACTTCCCAAACTATAGCTTTTTCTACTACTCCTGTTGAGCAATTAAGGCATTTACTTTTTGGGGACTTGACTGATATTCCATATATCAGATGTATGTAATTTTGGATTGAATGAAATTTTTTGCTTTTTGCTATATATATATATATATATATATATATATATATATGAAATAACATGCACGTATAAATACATAGTAACATGTATATGAGTAAAAAATTGATTTTTTGTTATATTGTTGTTACATGCACTTTAGATGTAAGATACAACTATACAGTGGAAGCAACTAATGCTACTCATCTTACTAAATCAATATTATCTCTCGAATTACCTCCAAAATAGCTTTTGGATAGAAGAGCTCGACAATACTCATGTAATGTCAAATGGGTAACTTAAGTAATATCATTAACAAGATGCATTTGCGTGATTTGACCAAATATATGAAATTGAATCCAAGCACTAATGCTATTCTTCCTAAATTATAGATAATTTATTGTGTCAAGTGTATGGCTAGTTTAGATGATCTCCACACCTTAAATATGAGGTGATACTTTAAAGACTTGAAGTACATTTAGATGGGGAATTTATTGACCCAATCATATAAATAACTCGCACTTTGTGTTCAAATAAGATTTAAAAATGAGATTAATTCCCTCCATTACTCATCAAAATAGAGCAAATATGATGTTGTCTCCATCTTTCCAAGCAAATAAATAGTCAACATTGAATGCACATTAGTATTTGGCACATTTTAAATATAAGTATTCTATGTTATCTTCTACTTTAATCATGATACATTTTTCTTCCATTGGGATGGAATAATAGTCATTACTATTTAAAACATTGAATCAATTGGAAATTAATGTTTTAGAAAACAAAAAAATGAAGAGAAACACTTTCATAAGCATAAAAACAGTTTCTTTCTTGAAATTTATGGCAGTTATGAGGTAAATATATTTTAACTTAACACCCATTGATAGAGGCATGGGATGAATGTCATTTTGTTTGCTAAAAGATGAGATCTAGCTTTAATTGCATCATCATAGAGTTCTTCTTATGTGCATTAATTTTTTTTGTCTCAATAAAGTTGAGTCATGATCAATTAAAGTAGAGCCATAGCTAAGTTTTCAACAAAAAAATTTCTAGTATTGGAACTTACCATGTTCTTTTATCATACAAATGTTATAAAGCTCTTAACATTCTTCAGCTTACAAACTATACAAAAACTTTTAACCAATTTTATAAATTTGAAGAAGAACAATTCTTATTATTATTTAGCTTTGATCTCCCAACTAAGAATAGAAAGGGTAATTTTACTTATGAGGAAGTACACTTTAACCTATAAGCTAGATGAGAACTCAAAACTTGCCGGAAAGTAAGTTGGTCATACAACAAAAGTATACATGTCAAGTAATAATGCAGCTAAAGAGTACTATGTATTGATCACCCAAAGAAGGTGTTAAAGATTATTCTAGAGGGCGCAAATCTAATTTACTAATCTTAACCTAGTTTAGTGTGATCATAAATGGGAGATGGTTTCCTAAAATCCTACTTTAAAGCGAAAATAAAAGATAACATGTTCGAAAAAAATAGAAAACCACTGCAGATAAATCTTATTGCATTTCAAGGTATGTGAGGCTCGCACCCCTTTGATTTAGATAATTTGGCGATTCATAGTTTTCCAAAACATTTCGCAATGTGATTATTGTCAACAAGGATATGAAGTCCTCTTTATGCCTATGTCTAGGTCAAAAGAATTCTAGAATTTATGAAGCTAATGCTTCCTTAATCCCTATGGCATTCTACGAATTTGTTTTGATCCCACTCCAAGGTTGCAAAACCTAGATTAAATATCTCTATTGTTATCTGGATTCTGTCGTTAACCATTTCCTTTCTCTATGCAACATGTAGGAGTCACTGATTATAAATTATGTTAATATCCTAATTAATTAGATCAAGAGTAAACAAAGCTCTATGCTCAACGCAACAATGAAAATCCCTGATTTCTCTAGAAAATGATATAAGAAAAGAAACCATCCGAGAAAACCATAGAAACATCCCAAAAACCATAGAAGTATGTAAGGAAGTTTATCTATGTATGATAGAAAAGATACCAAAAAAACACCCAATCAAAACCATTGTTATAAGAAAAACTTAAAAGAAAGTACCTATGAAATGATTTGTTTTCTCTTCAAAAATAGCCAACTCCTCTCTCATACAATAACCTCCCAAAACATATAAGAACTGTGAATGATAAAGGTAGAAAAACTCACAAGACCTCAACCCCAACAGAGGAAGGGAAAACCTAAGGAAAACTCTAAAATACCATCAACTTTGGTGCCCAAGCCACCTCCAGATCTCTCCACCCCCAAAAGAGTCCTTTTATTCATGTCATATCTTCCCCTTTTAATGATTTAGAAAAAATCAGCATGAAAAGACCTTCCAAAATAAAATCTAACAGTCTGACGGTGTGATATGCCAGTTTGACCACGCCCGAAGCCGACATGGTCATGCCCGAAACTAGCGTGGTCATGCAGTCATGCCCAAAATAGGTGTGATCACACCCAAATTAGGTGTGACTACAACAAACAACATTACTTCATGCATTTTGACTTCATTTTGTAAGCATGACACCTATAACCTGCAAAACTTCACCAAAAAACTTCTACATGCATAAAAATAAGATATTTGAGGTGAAATAGAAAGTAAAAAAATGACAATATGTAGGTAAGATTGACTCGCGACAATACCATCAAACTTACCTTATTACCAGCCCTTTTGTAATCACATAGCTTAGTTAGGGCCCCATGAGAAAAATAGATAAACCTGTAGGTTCTGAAACTATACAGCTTATTTATCGAATGTCATGAAAAATTTGTTTAATGTCATTTCAGGATCAATTATTCTTAATGATTAATAACTTGTTCTTTTCCTTAGTTCCCTTCATTCCATCCTATGGAAATCCTAGATATTTTTATATTAGTAATATTTAAAAAATCTTCACTAACCTCAAATGCTTTTAAATCAATCTCTATAGAATCAGCAGTTTGAATCCAACTTAGCTATTTTCTTAAAGATAACAATAAATAGGGTTTACTAATGAATCATGCAAAAGTCTCATCACTTAAATTCTATTACCCTTCAATGTTTTCCTTTCAACTTTTTTTGTTAACCTCAAGCTTCTTCTTAGAGCTTTTTACTTTTTTACCTTTTTTTCTTTTTCTTCTTTTTTCTCTTTTTTTTTATTCTATCCTTTTTTTTCTTTTTCTACTATGAAGTACTATATCTAGCTAGGTAAATTTTTCTTTTTCTTTCTTTAAATAAGATGAATGTTAGATCCCCTTAAGTGATAAGTCTCATAAGCCGATTATTTAATGGCACCCTTCGTGTTATCTTTCAGTTAAAAGTTAAGACAACACTAAACTGGCTAACAAAAAACCGAATAAGACATAAAATATATTTGAATTGTTACTTAATATTTTAGTTACACCTTTTTAAGTATCTTGAGATTTCTTTAGGTGCAGTTAGATTATTTTAAGTTCTGAAATTTCATTATTAAAATATAAAGGTTAATATTTTCTAAATGACATTTATCTCTTTTAAAATAAAATTTGATAAGTAGGTTCAATTAATTAGAAGTCCAAACAGGAGTTACTGTATTAGCATTTAATCTTTTTCTGAGTTAGGTGAGCTACTCTCACACATGTAAAATGGTAAATATATTTCTTCACAAACTTGCTTATTTTCCATAATATATGTAACATGCAGATAAAAATAAACATTGGTACAACAAGTATGTGCAAGAAAGAGTAAATATATGAGCAATCCCAATAATCTCAAAATAAAAGTATGTGAAATGTGTAACAATGCATAAATCAGAAGAGGTACAAAAATACAACAGAAACAAAAATCAGGGTTCTCGACTCTAACTAATCATCCAGGACCAACTACACTATAAAGGGAAAAGACTCAAGACTAATCCAAATGAAAATTTAAAGCAAATTTCAAAACACATTTCGAAACAAATGTAGAAAGTAAAAAAGCAAGCTCAACATATCAGATAACACTTGTGTTGCCTCCAAAGATAGCATTTAGTTTAGCATCCTCAGCATGACGAAGGAGACTTCCACCAGGATCAAATTTCTAATTTAGTAACTCTCAATTACTCAATACTTCATTAATCATGGATTTTTTCTAAGTCATCAAAATTAAATTTATTGCAATATTTTCCTCTTAGTTCTCTATAGGGTATGTAGGGGCTTTATTTAGATAATCATTCCTAAAAGAATTTTCTAAATCCAAATTCCTCCCAATATACTCCTATATTTTCATATGAGTGTTTCCCTCTCAAGTTGCAAAAAATAGATCCCAATAAGATAATTCAAGTCTCCTAAAATTTGGGTTCGGTTTACTTTAGGTTTTTTAGGCTCCAGCTCCAGTTCTACTGGGTCACTCCCACCTAGGACTATCTTCCAACACTTTCCCTTTGGACACTCCTATGGATGATATTATAGGCTTAACTATCTCCCTCACAATGCAAGGGGGTTCCTTAAAAAGAAGAGAGCATTCTTCTTTGGCCATTGTCCAACCAAATTCATCTTCATATTCAAAATTATACCCCTCTACTACCCCTGATATCCCTTGGGTTCATTACATAATAGGTTAGCTAACTGTCAAACTTGATTTTCTATGTTTATGAGGGCATGAGCTAGGTTTTGTAACCCCTTCCTTAGATTTTTCACTAATTCCTCTAAAAACTCATTTTCTTAAGAGTAGTTACTATCTTGGTTATTCCAACTTCCTACAAGATCAACCAGGGTACTCTCCCATTGTTGGTTGCCTACACTAGGGTTCCTACTATTCCAATTGATGCTTGGGTAGGTCAATGAAAACTTGATCCTCGATAGATATAAGTGCAACTGATGCCAGAAACTTGGTTCCGCTGGATAAATGCAATGATGATTTAAGATATGAAAATAATGATTTTATAACATGGGATACTACGCAAGAATACATATCGTTTATCAAGTAATATAGGACTTTCTAATTAAGCCCCGAGATATCGAACCCACAGGGAAAATGTGAAATCTTTAAAGGAATCAGAAAAATTATCTTTTTATTTTCTTTAATTGTTTTCGAAAAAGTATGTCTTGATTTTGAAAAGTTTTGAAGGTTGATATATCTTTTTTTTTATATTTTCTTAATACAATTAAAAGCAAGAAATTAAAATTACAATAACTAATAACAGTGGATGTAAAATACTATTAACTAGAATATATTTTTCTTTCCTTTCATGAAGTAGTAATAATTCTTAAAGTATTGTTGTGAAAGTATTCAAATTTTTGTTGTGACAGATAGAAGCAAATGTGTTCTTTACCCTTACTTGGTTCTATAAAGAACATAGGTTAATTTGAAATTTATATTATTTTGAACATGGTTAGGCGGGGAAGATACCATTCTCTCACTCTAGAGTTCCATCGATTCCCACCACACAGGGGCTAACTTCTCATAACAAAACTCAAAACTTCAAATCAAATTAGGGGGTTTTAGTCTGTCACTCTAAAATCCTCTAATTTTACTCCCTTTTATAAAAATATCTTCTAATATTACATTCAATTATATGGACTAAAGTTCTCACCCATATAATTTCATGTGATTCTTACTAACTTTTATGAGACAATACCGCATTGGATATTACATAATCTCAGGAAATTTTACAACTTAACAGGCCAAGTTAAGAAGTAAACAAAGTTTTTAGAATCAATCTTCACAACTTCTTCCAACTTTTAAACACTTATACTTTCCACAACAATTCTCTTTAAATTAATTAATTCTCCATTTAAGAAAGAAAAAGATAAAGTAAACTACTCAGAATGCATTGAGAAAATATAAAAACACATTGATTTGAAATTAAAAACAACTATAAGAAAAATAATAAATGAAAACAAGTATTAATAAACAAAATAAAAGTAAACACTTATCTGAAAATCCTCTCCACACGACTAAGGAAGTTCCTCTGAAACTTTGACTCTTCGCTAAACTACTTCTCAGAGCAAGTCTCCCAACTCCGTTGACTCAGAATACAGACTTCGGACTTCAATAAAAACTAAACTAAAAGAAAAAAAAGAAGTGAGAAGAAGAATACTTCACTCCGACCCTTTTCTCCTTTCTACTCTCTACTCCTACTCTAAATAAAAACTTTTAAAATGCAGTAGAAGAACTGTTGACCTCATTTTTGTAATGAGTCAATACCTTTTGACCTAAAAAGTCAATATTGGTCAAAGTGGTCAAACCAGACCCAATGACCAACCGTGTTGACCCTATAGGTCACCCTTTTGACCTAAAAAGTCAACTTTGGTCAAAATGGTCAAACCAGACCCAATGACCAACCCTGTTGACCCCATAGGTCAGCCTTTTGACCTAAAAAGTCAACATTGGTCAAAATGGTCAAACCAGACCCATTGACCAACCCTGTTGACCCCATAGGTCAACCTTTTGACCTAAAAAGTCAACTTTGGTCAAAATGGTCAAACCAGACCCAATGACCAACCCTGTTGACCCATAGGTCAACCTTTTGACCTAAAAACTCAACTTTGGTCAAAATGGTTAAATCTGACCCAATGACCAACCCTGTTGACCCCATAGGTCAACCTTTTGACCAAAAAAGTCAACACTCGTCAAATTGGTCAAACCAGACCCAATGACCAACACTGTTGATCCTATAGGTCACCCTTTTGACCTAAAAAGTCAATCTTGGTCAAAATGGTCAAATCTGACCCAATGACTAACCCTGTCGACCCCATAGGTCAATCTTTTGACCTAAAAAGTTAACATTGGTCAAAATGGTCAAACCAGACACAATGACCAACCCTATTGACCCCATAGGTCAACCTTTTGACCTAAAATGTCAACATTGGTCAAAATGGTCAAACCAGACCCAATGACCAACCCTGTTGACCCCATAGGTCAACCTTTTGACCTAAAAAGTCAACTTTGGTCAAAATGGTCAAATCTGACCCAATGACCAACCCTGTTGACCCCATAGGTCAACCTTTTGACCTAAAAGTCAACATTGGTCAAAATGGTCAAACCAGACCCAATGACAAACCCTGTTGACCCCATAGGTCAACCTTTTGACATAAAAAGTCAACTTTGGTCAAAATGGTCAAACCAGACCTAATGACCAACCCTGTTGACCCCATAGGTCAACCTTTTGACCTAAAAATTCAACTTTGGTCAAAATGGTCAAATCTGACCCAATGACCAACCCTGTTGACCCCATAGGTCAACCTTCTGACCTAAAAAAGTTAACATTGGTCAAAATGGTCAAACCAGACCCAATGACCAACCCTGTTTACCCCATAGGTCAACCTTTTGACCTAAAAAATCAATTTTGGCCAAAATGGTCAAAGCAGACCCAATGACCAACTCTATTGACCCCATAGGTCAACCTTTTGACCTAAAAAGTTAACTTTGGTCAAAATGGTCAAACCAGACCCAATGACCAACCCTGTTCACCCCATAGGTCAACCTTTTGACCTAAAAAGTCAAATTTGGTCAAAATGGTCAAATCTGACCTAATGACCAACCCTGTTGACCCCATAGGTCAACCTTTTGACCTAAAAAGTCAACATTAGTCAAAATGGTCAAATCTAACCAAATGACCAACCCTTTTGACCCCATAGGTCAACCTTTTGACCTAAAAAGTTAACATTGGTCAAATTGGTCAAACCAGACCCAATGACCAACCCTGTTGACCCTATAGGTCACCCTTTTGACCTAAAAAGTCAACTTTGGTCAAAATTGTCAAACCAGACCCAATGACCAACCTTGTTGGCCCCATAGATCAACCTTTTGACCTAAAAAGTCAACTTTGATCGAAATGGTCAAACCAGACCCAATGATCAACCCTGTTGACCCATAAGTCAACCATTTTGACCCAATGACATGTTTAAAACCCCATAGTGACAAAATCACAAATATTATGATCAAATCAACCAGGAAAAGGTTAAAAAGATCACCTTGGACATTTTAAAATTAAATTGATCAACCTAAGCTGACTTGAGTCAACCTAGGTCAAAATTGGTCAACAATTATCTATTTTAATCAAAATAGATAAAAATAAAATAAAAACAACAAAATTAATCAAATAATTAATTTAAAATTTATTTTGATTAATTAAAATGATTAATGATTTAATTTTCAATATTTTAATTAAATGACATAATTAATTAAAATGAAAATTAAATTAAAATCATAAAATGACAAAAATAATAAAATTAATCAATTAATTAATTTAAATTTATTTTCAATTAATAAATTGATTAATAAAATAATTTCCAACAACTTTTAATTAATAACATGAAATTAAATTAAAAAAAAGAAAAGACATAAGATGACACATGGCCTTCCCATAATTAATTAGGCTGAGACTAAATTAAGCTCACCATGAGACATATTAACACATAATAAAGCTTAACTTAAATCAATTTAACCATGGGTTAACACCCATCATAATGGGTAAAGTGAGGTGTCTCTTCCCCCTTCACCCTAAGCCATGACTCACACTTACTTAGCCATGAGGTGGCCGGCAAACACGAAGCCGCATTTCCCACCACCCAAGCTAGCCAATGGAGAGAGAACCAAACTTAAACCCACCCCTCACCATGGTTAAATGGAATCATGAGAGGAGAGCATATGTGTCACCATTTGCTAAGGCTAGAGGGTGATGTGTAAGCTCATAAGGAGGAGAAATTACAGCTCACTTAAAACCTCTTGCATGATCCAATGGAGGAGAGCCAGAACATTAAGCTCATCATGGAAAGCTTGGGAGAAACAACAATGGCTATCCTCTCAGCCGAAATTCTCCTCCAATGGGTTAATAGGTGAGATAACAACTCCCCTAGAACAACCTAAGCTAAGCATGGCCTCCCATTGGCTATAAATAGAGCCCAAACCCGAGCCTAGTAAGAAGAGGAGAAAAAAACTTAGAAATACCTATAGGCTGCTCAAATCCTCTGACCCCCTACATAAGAAATCTTCTTAAGAGTCTTAACAGTCCATTAGAACCAAATCCAAGCCATAGGTTGAACCCAATCGAGCCAATTTGAGCAAAACTTAAAAATGGCTCAAACCAACCACTTCTTCAAAATTCTCCTTTAAGCCCGACTTCTGGATCAAATTACTGCAACAATAATCTTCCATTGGGGTCCTAGAAGACAACTACAAGGTCGGATCTAGCTTGATTTACTTGTGGCAAAGGTATGGAATTATTTTTCACAAAATAATTCGTATTTTTGAAATATCATGTGTTATACTAGCCCAGAAATGTTACATCACCATATGGATATATTCTACATGTTTAGATGATTCCATAGGTTCAAGAATCACTCAATTTCATTAAGAAATGAGTGAGATATTAAGGTCTGAAGTTTAACGGCTTAAAATAATTCGAATTTTTATTCGAATTATCTCAGCCATTCGATCCTGCGTTTCGAGATGAACGACGCTGATCGCCCTCCTCGGTGTCTTGTGTTCGGCCTCCCGCCCGTTCGACTCATACGAGGACACGTGTCGGCAGGAGATGAGTTTGGCGGCGCGAAATTGGTTAAAAATTAATTTTAACCTTAAAAACTTCAAAATTTAATATCTTTTTATCTAGAGGTCACAAAAATATGATAAAAATACCTCTGGAGAGCTCTTGAAGAGGAGCAAATTATGAAATAAAAATCATAATTTTATTCCCATTATTTAATTTTTAAATAATTAAATACTCTCTGGAGTATTTTAATTATTAAAAATTATTTATAAATCAAAAAATATGAAACTTTGAGGCATTTATCTTTATGCTCTTAGGAATGTTTAATAATTTTTCCAAGGATAGAAAAAATGTCTATGACACTTTTCTCTAATTTTTAAGACATCTTGTAACTATTTCAAATAATAATTATAAAAATTGAAAATTAAGAAAAATAAAAATGGAAATGATCAGAAATGTTAGGGCAACAGAAAATAAACCTAATAAAATCATTTCTAAGTCATAAAAATAACTTTAAGTGACATTTTAAAATTTAGGATTAAGATTCTTTATTAATTAAATAATTTTTAATCCTAAAAATAACCTTTTATAAACTTAGCTTATTTTCCTTAATAATCTAAGTTTGAAATGAATCTAGTCTATGATAGGCTAATGGAAAACTTTAATTAAGTTTAAAATGACAAAATAAGACTTAATTAGGTTTAAAACATCATTTAAACCTATCCTAAATTTAATTAATTAAGTCTAAAATGACAAAATTAGACTTAATTAGGTTTAAAATATCATTTAAACCTATTAAACCCAAAATTCAATTAATTAAGTCCAAAATGATAAAATTAGACCTAATTAAGTTTAGAATATAATTTAAACCTACTTAATTAATCAATTAAACCTTACCTAAATTAGGTTTAATAAACCTTAAATAATTAGACTTAACCCATAATAAGTCTAATTAATTAATTAAACTTACCTAAATTAGGTTTAATTAACCTTAAATAATTAGACTTAACCCATAGTAAGTCTAATTAATCAACTAAACTGTACGTAAGTTAGGTTTAATTAACCTTAAATAATTAGACTTAATCCACAGTAAGTCTAATTAATCAACTAAACCGTACCTAAATTAGGTTTAATTAACCTTAAATAATTAGACTTAATCCACAGTAAGTCTAATTAATCAACTAAACCGTACCTAAATTAGGTTTAATTAACCTTAAATAATTAGACTTAATCCACAGTAAGTCTAATTAATCAACTAAATCGTACCTAAATTAGGTTTAATTAACCTTAAATAATTAGACTTAATCCACAGTAAGTCTAATTAATCAACTAAACCGTACCTAAATTAGGTTTAATTAACCTTAAATAATTAGACTTAACCCACAGTAAGTCTAATTAATCAATTAAACCATACCTAAATTAGGTTTAATTAACCTTAAATAATTAGACTTAACCCACAGTAAGTCTAATTAATCAATTAAACCGTACCTAAATTAGGTTTAATTAACCTTAAATAATTAGACTTAACCCATAGAAAGTCTAATTAATCAATTAAACCGTACCTAAATTAGGTTTAATTAACCTTAAATAATTAGACTTAACCCACAGTAAGTCTAATTAATCAATTAAACCTTACTTAAATTAGGTTTAATTAACCTTAAATAATTAGACTTAACCCACAGTAAGTCTAATTAATCAATTAAACCGTACCTAAATTAGGTTTAATTAACCTTAAATAATTAGACTTAACCCACGATGAAGTCTAATTAATCAATTAAACCGTACTTAAATTAGGTTTAATTAACCTTAAATAATTAGACTTAACCCATAGTAAGTCTAATTAATCAACTAAACCGTACCTAAATTAGGTTTAATTAACCTTAAATAATTAGACTTAACCCATAGTAAGTCTAATTTAATCAACTAAACCGTACCTAAATTAGGTTCAATTAACCTTAAATAATTAGACTTAACCCATAGTAAGTCTAATTAATCAACTAAACCGTACCTAAATTAGGTTTAATTAACCTTAAATAATTAGACTTAACCCACAGTAAGTCTAATTAATCAATTAAACCATACCTAAATTTGGTTTAATTAACCTTAAATAATTAGACTTAATCCACAGTAAGTCCAATTAATCAATTAAACCATACCTAAATTAGGTTTAATTAACCTTAAATATTTAGACTTAATCCACAGTAAGTCCAATTAATCAATTAAACCATACCTAAATTAGGTTTAATTAACCTTAAATAATTAGACTTAACCCACAGTAAGTCCAATTAATCAATTAAACCATACCTAAATTAGGTTTAATTAACCTTAAATAATTAGACTTAACCCACAGTAAGTCCAATTAATCAATTAAAACATACCTAAATTAGGTTTAATTAACCTTAAATAATTAGACTTAACCCATAGTAAGTCCAATTAATCAATTAAAACATACCTAAATTAGGTTTAATTAACCTTAAATAATTAGACTTAACCCATAGTAAGTCCAATTAATCAACTAAACCTTACCTAAATTAGGTTTAATTAACCTTAAATAATTAGAATTAACCCATAGTAAGTCTAATTAAGCAATTAAACCTTACCTAAATTAGGTTTAATTAACCTTAAATAATTAGACTTAATCCACAGTAAGTCTAATTAAGCAATTAAACCTTACCTAAATTAGGTTTAATTAACCTTAAATAATTAGACTTAATCCACAGTAAGTCTAATTAAGCAATTAAACCTTACCTAAATTAGGTTTAATTAACCTTAAATAATTAGACTTAACCCACAGTAAGTCTTATTAATCAATTAAACCTTACCTAAATTAGGTTTAATTAACCTTAAATAATTAGACTTAACCCACATTAAGTCTTATTAATCAATTAAACCTTACCTAAATTAGGTTTAATTAACCTTAAATAATTAGACTTAACCCATAGTAAGTCTAATTAATGAATTAAACCTTACTTAAATTAGGTTTAATTAACCTTAAATAATTAGACTTAACCCATAGTAAGTCTAATTAATCAATTAAACCTTACCTAAATTAGGTTTAATTAACCTTAATTAATTAGACTTAACCCATAATAAGTCTAATTAATCAATTAAACCTTGCCTAAATTAGGTTTAATTAACCTTAAATAATTAGACTTAACCCATAATAAGTCTAATTAATCAATTAAACCTTGCCTAAATTAGGTTTAATTAACCTTAAATAATTAGACTTAACCCATAATAAGTCTAATTAATCAATTAAACCTTGCCTAAATTAGGTTTAATTAACCTTAAATAATCAGACTTAACTCATAATAAGTCTAATTAATCAATTAAAACTTACCTAAATTAGGTTTAATTAACCTTAAATAATTAGACTTAACCCATAGTAGTCTAATTAATCAATTAAACCTTACCTAAATTAGGTTTAATTAACCTTAAATAATTAGACTTAACCCTTAGTAAGTCTAATTAATCAATTAAACCTTACCTAAATTAGGTTTAATTAACCTTAAATAATTAGACTTAACCCATAATAAGTCTAATTAATCAATTAAACCTTACATAAATTAGGTTTAATTAACTTTAAATAATTATACTTAACCCATAATAAGTTTAATTAATTAATTAAACCTTATCTAAATTAGGTTTAATTAACCTTAAATATTCAAATCTAAGTCAAACTTAAGTCTAACCTACACTAAGCTTAAGTTAAACCAAACTTAGGTTCTACTTAACATAAACCTAAGTCAAACCTAAATCTAACTTAGGTCTAACCTACACTAGGCTTAAGTCAAACCAAACTTAGGTTCCACTCAACATAAACCTAAGTCAAACGTAAACCTAACTTAAGTCTAACCTACACTAAACTTAAGTCAAACCAAACTTAGGTTCAACTCGACATGAACCTAAGTCAAACTCAAATCTAACTTAAATCTAACCTACATTAGACTTAAGTCAAACCAAACTTGGATTCAACCTGACATGAATCTAACTCTAACCCAAACACAACTTAAGTCTAACCCATGTTAGTTAAGTCAAACTAAACTTAGGTTCAACCCGACATGAACTTAAGTTTGACCTAAACTCAATGTAAGTTCAACCCCATATTGAACTTAAGTCAACTTTAAATATTGGTTCAACTTAACTTGAACTTAAGTCAAATCTTAACTTAAGACCAAACTATATTAAACTTTTAATCCAACTTAATTTAAACCTAAATTCAACATAAAATTTTAATTAAGTCTAACATCCTAGACTTAATTAAATCATCAAGCAATTGAGATTTAAAACAACAAATCATGAACCTAAGTCTAATTTATTAGACTTAATGTCTAAATCAACTACAGCTAAATAGATTTAATTAAAACTTAAGCCTTATCTAAAAAGGACTTAGATGGTCTACAATTCTAATTAAGTCTAATTTATTAGACTTGATTAACATTTTAGGAACTATTTAAACAAGGCTTAAAACTTAATTAAGTCTATTCTAAGTTAAACCTTTTAACCCAAGTTCAGACAGACATGAACTTAAGTTAATTAGATTCAATCAACCTTGAATCTAACTTAGGTTCAACCAGACAAGAACCCAAGTTAATTCAATTAATATTGAATCTAAATTTAAACCTTTTAACTTAAGTTCAGACAGACATAAACTCAAGTTAATTAGATTCAATCAACATTGAATTTAACTTAGGTTTAACCAGACATGTGCCCAAGTTAATTCAATCAATATTGAATCTAACTTTCAATCTTTTAACTTATGTTGAGACAGATATGAACTCAAGTTTATCTAACCTAACTTTCAACTCAAATTCAAACAGACATAAATTCAAAATTCAAGTTTAAACTTAAATCAAGACATAAATTCATCATTTCAAACCAAAATCGACATAACCGACATAAATTCTACATTTCAAACCAAAATCGACATAACCAACATAAATTCGATATTTCAAACATAAATCAACATAACCGACATAAAATTGACATTTCAATTATAAATTTGACAAATTTTAATATTAAATGAAATTAATCCGATATTTCAACAAAATTAAACATTAATTAATATAATTTGACATAAACCGACATCCAGGACATGTTAAATTAAAACATCCTACAAAATTCTAAGGCAATGAAATGACATTATTTTCTGACAATCTTTTCTTTGCAGGGTGAAGACAAAAGTTTTGTTTATATTTTCTTTGCATGTTATAGGATGTGCTAACTCTGTTTTGCAGGATGACATTCTAGACAAACAAAAACAAAAACAAAAAAAATTTAGGATAGTCACAAAACTTAAACTTTCTACAAACAACAAAATAAAAATGATATGACAACAAAGACAACTGAACTTTTAGGTTGGTCACGAAATCTGAAATAAAATGACAAAATCATTAACATTGACATCGACATAACATCAACATTAACAAAAACATACGATGACATTTTTATACCACGAGAAAATGATGACATGACACTAAACCGAAACAAATACATGACAAAATGATATGACACCACAAAACCAAAATTTAAAACAAAAAGGAATCATAAACAAAATAACAAAAATAAAATAAATAATGATATCTTCTTGACATCATTCAAGGTATCTCATGACATAATAATGACATAGGAGATAAAATATCTCATGACAAATCGAGATATTAATCATAACATCTTATGACATTATGACAACACATTAAGACATGACATAAAATGACATGACACTATGATTCACATTAAGACATGACATAAAATGACATAATATTGCGACATCACATGATATTACATACAATAATATGACACACATATTAAGACATCCTGACACGACACCCGACATGCATACAAAATGATAAAATGACAAATATTCAACATAAACAAAATATTCTAGTAGTATCGATTCTTTAGAAATGTACTGTCACGACAACACTTACACTTTTTCAAGGACAAATGTTAACCTTAATCGGGAGATTTCCTAGGCAGTATTATTGCTCAGGATATAATTAACTATAGGAGCTTGCTTCTACAGAAAATTAAAGAACTCAGGATAGGTATTTCACCTACAAGACCTCTTTGATTACCCAAGATCTTCATATATTTTCTCATATAAAAAAGTTTAGTAATTACACAATCTGAAGACTTATTCTATGAGATTATCATTTGACCTTATTTTCTCTCAATCTCTGTCATAATTAATTCTTCTCAAAATTCTCCAAAGACTTCTGGCAATAAGTCTAGGTAGGATAATAATTAGGGCGATAGATAGAGAAAAAGAGTGGAGACTCCTTGACATTGACGTGTTACATGAATTGATAGCGATGTAAGTCGAACGAATAAAAAAAAATATTTTCATCTCCATCAAAGATTTGGCGACTCTGCTGGGAACATTCTCTCTCCCCATCTTTGGTTAATCAATTTGTTCTCATGACTATGACAATTTGTCTTTTGAATGACTAAATAATCCTTTCTTTAGTTCTATATCTTACTCAATCTCGAGTAAAATAGAACTAATACCTCTTCAATTCAAAGATTTGTTCACGACAAACAAATCCTAGAATCTTACATTTCCATAATCGACAGACCAAAATGACATAAAAGACATACAAAAACAACATGTGTTCCCTCCCTTCCCACCCAGGTACGGAGTGTTCATTGATTTTGTTGTCAGACAGACCGATATTGCCATTTTGAATAAGTTCAGGCAAATACTTTCTCAGCCAAACATGTTCAGTTTATCTGGCTTGGTGGTTATGCTTTTTACAGCATCTGAACCACTTCCCTTAGGTTATGCCCTTATGGCCTCTGAACCTATTCTTCGTGGTTATGCTTTTTACAACCTCTGAACCACTTCCCTAGGTTATGCCCTTATGGCCTCTGAACCTATTCTTCGTGGTTATGCTTTTTACAGCCTCTGAACCACTTCCCTAGGTTATGTATTTATGGCCTCTGAACCTATTCTTCGTGGTTATGCTTTTTACAGCCTCTAAACCACTTCCCTAGGTTATGCTTTTATGATCTCTGAACCTATTCTTCGTGGTTATGCTTTTTACAGCCTCTGAACCACTTCGCTAGGTTATGCTTTTATGACCTCTGAACCACTTCCCAAGGTTATGCATTTATGACCTCTGAACCTATTCTTCGTGGTTATGCTTTTTACAGCCTCTAAACCACTTCCCTAGGTTATGTCTTTATGGCCTCTAAACCTATTCTTTGTGGTTATGCTTTTTACAGCCTCTGAACCACTCCCCTAGGTTATGCTTTTTATGGCCTATGAACCTATTCTTCATGGTTATGCTTTTCACAGCCTCTGAACCACTCCTCTGGTTGATCTTTTTCTTACCCTCAAGGTTCTGATTTATCAATCTACCAAAGACTCTAAAAATCAAAATCATTAATCAAATTTAGGGATGACAATCACTTTTGAATGAATTCCATCAAGGGTTTCCCTTAGGACATCTTTGCAGAAAGAAAGAAATCGACTGAAGAGAAAATATGATCTATGTTTAGTCTAGTTCTAGGACTAGTTAACTAGCATGTCCTTTGTGGAGAAATGAAAATTGATCTGTGACGAGGGATGAAATTTGAAATCTTTGGATCTAATATCTTTGGAAATAAAACCCAAATTGATCTGTGAGGTAGAATGAAATTTGAAATCTTTAGATTTAATATCTTTGGAAATATTCTTCTCATTCACCTATTGACAAAAAGACAACTCAGAAAGGAAGAATCCAAGACAAAAATTTTGACATTTTTAAAATAAAATTATGATTTCAAGGGGAAAATGAATTTAATACCCTAATAACTGGGCCCTTTATCTTAAATCTTCAGACTGGGTCCTAAATGAAAAATAAAATATTGTGATCAAAATACAAGTAATTAACTAAAGATGTCATGAACCTCTTAATCTTCTGCCATGTGATTGGGTCCTGACTTCTGAATGAGTTATAATATCCCAGTATTCATCTTAAGAAATATTTAAAAATTATGAATTAGGGGAGTTTGGACATTCAAAATCATTAAAAATATGCTCCACCAGATATAGTAATTCTCTAAGAAGAAGCTTGAGGTGAGTAGCAAATCAAAAATTGTTGTTTGAGTTCAGGCATTCAAAATCATTAAAGATTGCCCTACTAAAAAAATGAAAAAAGAAAAAAAAAGAAGGTTTCTAAAAAGAAGCTTGAGGTGGGCACAAAATCAAAAAATGGTGTCTCAATTCAAACATTCAAAATCTTTAACATGCTCCACCATATATAGTAATTCTCTAAAAAGAAGCTTGAGGTGAGCATAAAATTAAAAATTGGTGTCCAAATTCTCCCCTAATTGATAAATCTTGAAAAACGTCTTAAGAAAATTCTTCTGATATTATATTCAGGAAAGAATTAAGTGATCTCGTCTTTTGGTTGACTATTAATTGGTTCAGACATATCTTTAGAAGATAAAAGATATTTTGATCACATTTTCAAAAAATTCTTAAGACCCAGAAAGAAAGAACTAAGGTAAATGGCTTTGTTGTTGGAGATTAATGGAAATTATACTCTGAAGTCATAATTTTCCAAAGATCCAACCCCAATCCCAATTTAGAAATGTTAAAGTGATTTTTGAAGGACAATCTGAATGATCTTTATAGAATTGGTGATTAATGGAAGCTTTATGAACCTACATGACTGACAAGCATTGTACGGGCCCATGATAAATTGGTTCACCCTAGGACACTCAGATCAGGGATTTGGATTTAATACTTCAAACACCTATCCTCATGGGATGGCTCATATGCTTGTTAAGAAGACACATTTAGGGAAATCCTGTCAGTTGACAGACTACCAAGAAGACATAATACACCCAATCAATGGGTAGTATTTAAAAAAGATGTGACATAGACAAAAATGAATGACTTGATTTGAAAACTGGGAAACAAACAACCAAAAACGACAAACCAACATTGACATTTCTAAGAAGTAGTATAAGACTTCCTTAAATGGAATATGGCATCAACTCTCTTTCTCGCTATTGGATGTAAGACCATCATGACATTGACTTTCCTTTAGCAATCTTTCTTTGGATAGGATATAAGTCTCATATACATTCCTATTCCAAAATCGACATTTTGACATTGACATTTATAAGAAGTAGTATAAGACCTCCTTAAATGGAATATAGCATCTACTCTCTTTCTCGCTATTGGATGTAAGACCATCATGACATTGGCTTTCCTTTAGCAATCTTTCTTTGGATAGGATGTAAGTCTCATACACATTCCTATTCCAAAATCAACATTTTGACTTTGACATTTCCAAGCAGTAGTATAAGACCTCCTTAAATGGAATATGACATCTACTCTCTTTCTCACTATTGGATGTAAGACCATCATGACATTGGCTTTCCTATAGCAATCTTTCTTTGGATAGGATATAATTCTCATACACATTCCTATTCCAAAACCGACAAATCAACATTGACATTTATAAGAAGTAGTATAAGACCTCCTTAAATGGAATATGGCATCTACTCTCTTTCTCGCTATTGGATGTAAGACCATCATGACATTGGCTTTCCTTTAGCAATCATTCTTTGGATATTATGTAAGTCTCATACACATTCCTATTCCAAAATCGACATTTTGACATTGACATTCCTAAGAAGTAGTATAAGACCTCCTTAAATGGAATATGGCATCTACTCTCTTTCTCGCTATTGGATATAAGACCATCATGACATTGGCTTTCCTTTAGCAATCTTTCTTTGGATATTATTTAAGTCTCATACACATTCCTATTCCAAAATCGACATTTTGACATTGACATTTCTAAGAAGTAGTATAAGACTTCCTTAAATGGAATAAGGCATCTACTCTCTTTCTCGCTATTGGATGTAAGACCATCATGACATTGGCTTTCCTTTAGCAATCTTTCTTTGGATAGGATATAAGTCTCATACACATTCCTATTCCAAAATCGACATTTTGAGTTTGACATTTCTAAGAAGTATTTTAAGACCTCCTTAAATGGAATATGGCATCTACTCTCTTTCTCGCTATTGGATGTAAGACCATCATGACATTGGCTTTCCTTTAGCAATCTTTTTTTGGATATGATGTAAGTCTCATACACATTCCTATTCCAAAATCGACATTTTGACTTTGACATTTCCAAGAAGTAGTATAAGACCTCCTTAAATGGAATATGGCATCTACTCTCTTTCTCGCAATTGGATATAAGACCATCATGGCATTGGCTTTCCTTTAGCAATCTTTCTTTAGATAGGATGTAAGTCTCATACGCATTCCTATTCCAAAATCGACATTTTGACATTGACATTTCTAAGAAGTAGTATAAGTCCTCCTTAAATGGAATATGGCATCTACTCTCTTTCTCACTATTGGATGTAAGACCATCATGACATTGGCTTTCCTTTAGCAATCTTTTTTTGGATAGGATATAAGTCTCATACGCATTCCTATTCCAAAATTGACATTTTGACATTGATAGTGTAAAACCTCCTTAAATGGGAGATGACATCTATTCTCCTTCTCGCTATTGGATATAAGAGCATCATGACATTGGCTTTCCTTTAGCAATCTCTGATTGGATAGGATATAAGTCTTGTACGCATTACTATTCCAAAATTGACATTTTGACATTGACACTTTTTTTTGAGGAAATTGAATACAACATTTGTTCTCTTTCCTCAATTGTCTAAAATACATCGACAGTTCTAAAAATGTCAAAATAAAGATTTTGAATTAAAAATGACAAACAACTTGTGATAATTAATATCTTTCGACCTGTAAAGGTCAAATCCCCAGCGGATACACTCTTCGTCTTGAGTTTGACACTCTTTTCTGGTTATTGGATATAAGTCCTTTCCTGACACGGAATATGGCATTCCTCTGACTTGACACCGACATTTGACATTTTCGAGAAATGGAATATGACATCCATTTTCTCTCTCCAGTTATCGGATGTAAATCCATTCCTGACACGAAAATTATGACATCCCTATAACTCGACATTGACATTTGACATTTTTGAGAAATGGAATACGACATCCATTTTCTCTTTATAACTTTCAGATGAAAGTCCTTTCCTACCATGAAAATTATGACATTCCCATAATTTAACATCTCCACATTTGACAGACATTTTTGACATCTGACATATCGACAATTGTTATCAGCATTTGAGATATCAACCTTTCGACATTTGACGTATCAACATTTCGACATTTGACATATCGATCTTTCGACATTTGACATATCAACATTTAAACATATCAACAATCGTTATCAATTTGACACATCTATATTTAGACCTTTGATATATCAATAATTATTATCGACTTCTGACATATCGACATTGCGACATTAGACATATCAATGCTTGACACTCATCCTTTCCTTTGCTATCGTGTGTAAGTCATTTCTTGACACAGAAATGGCATTCCTTTAACTCGACATCAACATCGACATCGACATTTTGAGAAATGGAAAATGACATCCATTTTCTCTCTCCTGTTATTGGATGTAAGTCCTTTCCTGACACGGAAATCATGGCTTTCCTCTAACTAACATTGACATTTCGAGAAATGGAACACAACATCCATTTTCTTTTCCTAGTTATTGGATGTAAGTCCTTTCCTGACACGGAAATCATGGCTTTCCTCTAACCAAAATATCGACGTTGATATTTTGAGGAAAATAGAAAATGACATCTATTTTCTCTCTCTGGTTATTGGATGTAAGTCCTTTCCTGACACGGAAATCATGGCTTTCCTCTAACCAAATCTTGACATTGACATTTTGAGGAATATAGAAAATGACATCTATTTTCTCTCTCTGGTTATTGGATGTAAGTCCTTTCCTGACACGGAAATCATGGCTTTCCTCTAACCAATTCTTGACATTGACATTTTGAGGAAAATAGAAAATGACATGTATTTTCTCTCTCCGGTTATTGGATGTAAGTCCTTTCCTGACACGGAAATCATGGCTTTCCTCTAACCAAATCTTGACAATGACATTTTGAGGAAAATAGAAAATGACATCTATTTTCTCTCTCCGGTTATTGGATGTAAGTCCTTTCCTGACACGAAAATCATGGTTTTCCTCTAACAAATCTTGACATTGACATTTTGTGGAAAATAGAAAATAACATTTATTTTCTCTCTCCGGTTATTGGATGTAAGTCCTTTCCTGACACGGAAATCATGGCCTTTCCTGACACGAAAATCATGGCTTTCCTCTAACAAAATCTTAACATTGGCATTTTGAGAAAAATAAAAAATGACGTCTATTTTCTCTCTTCAGCTATGGGATATAAGTCATTTCCTGACATGGAAATCATGGCATTCCTTTAACAAAATAACAACATTGACATTTTGAGAAATGGAATATGAGATCCATTTTCTCTCCCGGTAAATTCCTTTTTCATACACGAGAAGAATATTCCTTCTAAGAACCGACAAACAGGACATCTGACATCCTCTAGGAGTAGTATAATACCTACTCTTTTCTTGATTGTTATGGTACATCTCTTAGATCACTTCGGTCAACGCCAATATGTGCAGAATACTTACATAGTACTCTACACATATTGGGGACCCTTTTGTTGACCTCATTTTTTTAATGAGTCAATACCTTTTGACCTAAAAAGTCAACATTGGTCAAAGTGGTCAAACCAGACTCAATGACCAACCCTGTTGACCCTATAGGTCACCTTTTGACCTAAAAAGTCAACTTTGGTCAAAATGGTTAAACCATACCCAACGACCAACCCTGTTGACCCCATAGGTCAACTTTTTGACCTAAAAAGTCAACTTTGGTCAAAATGGTCAAAGCTGACCCAATGACCAACCTTGTTGACCCCATAGGTCAAACTTTGGACCTAAAAAATCAACATTGGTCAAATTGGTCAAACCAGACCCAATGACCAACCCTGTTGACCCCATAGGTCAACCTTTTGACCTAAAAAGTCAACTTTGGTCAAAATGGTCAAACCAGACCCAATGGTCAACCCCGTTGACCCCATAGGTCAACCTTTTGACCTAAAAAGTCAACTTTGGTCAAAATGGTCAAATCGACCCAATGACCTAACCTCAGTCGACCCCATAGGTCGACCTTTTGACCTAAAAGTCATCATTGGTCAAATTGACAAACTGAACTGACGATGACTGACCTGTTGACCCTATAGAGTCACCCTTTTGACCTAAAAGTCAACTTTGGTCAAAATGGTCAAATCGACCCGATGACCAACCCTGTTGACCCCATAGTCAACCTTTTGAAAGTCAACATTGGTCGAAATGGTCAAACGGACCCGATGACCAACCCTGTTGACCCGTAGGTCAACCTTTTGACTACAAAGGTCGACTTTGGTCAAAATGGTTAAATCAGGCCTAATGACCAACCCTGTTGACCCCATAGGTCAACATTTTGACCTAAAAAGTCAACTTTGGTCAAAATGGTCAAATCTGGCCCAATGACCAACCCTCTTGACCCTATAGGTCAACCTTTTGACCTAAAAAGTCAACTTTGGTCAAAATGGTCAAATCTGACCCAATGACCACCCCTATTGACCCCATAGGTCAACCTTTTGACCTAAAAAAGTCAACATTGGTCAAAATGGTCAAACCATACCCAATGACCAACCCTGTTTACCCCATAGGTCAATCTTTTGACCTAAAAAGTCAACTTTGGTCAAAATGGTCAAACCAGACCCAATGACCAACCCTGTTGACCCAATAGGTCAACCTTTCGACCTAAAAAGTCAAGTTTGGTCAAAATTGTCAAATCTGACCCAATGACCAACCATGTTGACCCCATAGGTCAACCTTTGGACCTAAAAAGTCAACTTTGGTCAAAATGGTCAAACCAGACCCAATGACCAACCCCGTTGACCCCATAGGTCAACCTTTTGACCTAAAAAGTTAACTTTGGTCGAAATGGTCAAACTGGATCTAATGACCAACCCTGTTGACCCCATAGGTCAACCTTTTGACCAAAAGTCAACTTTGGTCAAAATGGTCAAACCGACCCAATGACCTGACCACTGTCGACCCCATAGGTCAACCTTTTGACCTAAAAAGTTAACATTGATCAAAATGGTCAAATCTGACCCAATGACCAACCCTATTGACCCCATAGGTCAAACTTTTGACCTAAAAAGTCAATATTTGTCAAATTGGTCAAACCAGACTCAATGACCAACCCTGTTGACCCTATAGGTCACCCTTTTGACCTAAAAAGTCAACTTTGGTCAAAATGGTCAACCCAGACCCAATGACCAACCGTATTGACCCCATAAGTCAACCTTTTGACCTAAAAAGTCAACTTTGATCAAAATGGTCAAACCAAACCCAATAACCAACCCTGTCGACCCATAAGTCAATCATCTTGACCCAATGACATGTTTAAAACCCCATAGTGACAAAATCACAAATATTATGATCAAATCAACCAGGACAAGGTTTAAAAGATTACATTGGACATTTTAAAATTAAATTGATCAACCTAAGCTGACCTGAGTCAATGTAGGTCAAAATTGGTCAAAACTTATCTATTTTAATCAAAATAGATAAAAATGAATAAAAACTACAAAATTAACCAAATAATTAATTTCAAAATTATTTTGATTAATTAAAATGATTAAAGATTTAATTTTCAATACTTTAATTAAATGACATAATTAATTAAAATGAAAATTAAATTAAAATCATAAAATAACAAAATAATAAAATTAATCAATTAATTAATTTGAAATTATTTTCAATTAATAAATTGATTAATAAAATAATTTCCAACAATTTTTAATTAATAACATGAAATTAAATTTAAAAATAAAAGACATAAGATGACACATGGCCTTCCCATAATTAATTAGGCTAAGACTAAATAAAGCTCACCATGAGACATATTAACACATAATAAAGCTTAACTTAAATCAATTTAACCATGGGTTAACACCCATCATGATGGGTAAAGTGAGGTGTCTCTTCCCCCTTCACCCTAAGCCATGACTCACCCTTACTTAGCCATGAGGTGGCCGGCCAACACTAAGCCTCATTTCCCACCTCCCAAGCTAGCCAATGGAGAGAGAACCAAACTTAAACCCACCCCTCACCATGGTTAAATGGAATCATAAGAGGAGAGCATATGTGTCACCATTTGCTAAGGCTAGAGGGTGATGTGTAAGCTCATAAGGAGGAGAAATTACAGCTCACTTAAAACCTCTTGCATGATCCAATGGAGGAGAGCAAAAACATTAAGCTCATCATGGAAAGCTTGGGAGAAACAATAATGGCTATCCTCTCAGCCAAATTTCTCCTCCAATGGGTTAATAGGGGAGATAACAACTCCCCTAGAACAACCTAAGCTAAGCCATGGCCTCCCCTTGGCTATAAATAGAGCCCAAACCCGAGCCTAGTAAGAAGAGGAGAAAAAAATTAGAAATACCTATAGGCTGCTCAAATCCTCCGACCCCTACATAAGAACTCTTCCTAAGAGTCTTAGCAGTCCATTAGAACCAAATCCAAGCCATAGGTTGAACCCAATCGAGCCAATTTGAGCAAAACTCAAAAACGGCTCAAACCAACCACTTCTTCAAAATTCTCCTTTAAGCCCGACTTCTGGATCAAATTACTGCAGCAATAATCTTCCATTGGGGTCCTACAAGACAACTACAAGGTCTGATCTAGCTTGATTTGCTTGTGGCAAAGGTATGGAATTATTTTTCACAAAATAATTCGTATTTTTGATATATCATATGTTATTGTTGACCTCATTTTTGATGAGGTCTTCTCTTCTTCTTTTTAGTACTTAGGATCTAGCCTTAGGCTTTTCCTTTGACTATCTTAGAGGACTAGAATTGGGATCCACCACCTAGAATCTCAAAACACTTCTTAACTCCCTGCAAACTCTATAAACTTGATTATAGACCCCTAATCACCTAGAGGGTTGAAATCAAATGTGGAAGTTTAAAGGATGAGTTCCTATAGGAGTCTTTGGCCTTAGGACTGCCCTAGGTGGCCTGGTCGGTGAAGGGCTGACTTACACACACACTACATTTATACACTACACTTTCACACACCTATACCTAACTTGATCTCCTGACTCATGAAAGTGATCCACATGGATGGTCCTTAACCCCTATGCCCTTGGCTAAGAGGGTTAGGAACAACATATTGGATGCCTCAAATGAGTCCCTTCATGGCTCATGTGGGCTTGATATGGCTTCATGGCTCAACCAAAATGATTTCATTCCATTTATATTCACCCAATCTTCATTTTTCCAAATTTTCAATTTTTGACCCCCGAGACCCTACACCCGCTTAGCCTACCCAAAACCCTTGAAACTACCCAAAATTTGCAAAATCACCTAAATTGCCCAAAATTCCTTAAAACCAATCCCAAACATTTCCACATCACTCAAATTGATCATCCATACCCAAAAATACCAAGAATTCCAAAAATACCTCCCAATACCCTCCAAATACCCAAAATACCCCCCTTGACCCAAAAATCCAAAAATTCAGAAAATTCCTAGAAAATTCCAGAAAATCCCAAATATTCCCAATTTCATTTTGTCCAACTAAACCATGGGCCAATTTTGTCAATTTACCCTACTTTTGTCAAAACCCCCAATTTGACCCATTTTAACCCTAAGTGAACTCAATGTCAAACCAAGCCTACCCAATTGACCCATATTCTGGTCCAATTCAATTCTAAACTTCAATTCAACATTCCCAACACCAATCTAGACCAAACCCAAGTCCAATTTGATTGACATTTGGATCCAATTTCACTTTTGGCCTTAAAGCCCAATTTGGACCCATGACTCAAACCTAACCCAAACTCACCCAATTCAACTCCAATTAACCCCAAATCTTTTCTAAACCTTCCTTAGCATCCCCAAAAACAAAACACTAACATGATTTACCCAAAATTTAGACCCAAACCCCACTTAAATTCAACCCAAAATCAAAAAGGCCCAATTTTGACCTAAACCCAAACTTAACCCAAATGAGCCCAAACCCCAAAATCAAAGCTCAACCAAAGTCAAAACCTCTTTGAAACACTCCCATAAACATTTCCCAAAATTAATTTTACATCAATTTCAACCCTAGCCCAACATTGGCCCAAATTATCCCAATTTGACCTATATTGGTCTATTCACCAAAAGAGCCCAAATTCAACCCAATTCAAACCCAAATCACTCCCAATTTGCTTCAAGTCACTCATGACACATCCATGAGCTAAACCCAACAATTATTTGGCCCAAACTTCTACAAAATTCCCATCCATAGATCTATTTTTAAACCAAAAGCCCACTTACATGAAATCTTCCTAAAAGCCCAAATTTCATGCTAAAGCCCATATGACAATTCTTCTCATCATGCCCTTAATTAAAATCAATCCCTAAGTTTGAAAATTCATCATGAAGCCATTCCAAATTAAGCCCCATACAAATTCCCATCAAAATACAAAAATTTTCTTAAATCCATTTCCATGAAATTGACTTAACTTTTCCCAAGCCAAAGATGAGCCATGAAGCCATGCATGAGCCACATGGAAGCCATGAGAGCCTCTTTACATGTCACCATGCCATTTTGGGCAAAAGGAGGAGACTCTTTCCTTAATTCCTAAAGGTGATTAACCACTCTCATGATTCCACTAAACCTTGCTTAAGCTTAATTGTACTTGGATGGTGACCATTCCCCACTGATTAAGCTGACCTAAATCACTTTCTATTCAGTCTAAATCAAGCCTTGGGTGGTGCACCTAGCCCAAATGGATGGGTTGACCAATTTGAGCCAAAATGAGCCCTCTCCCATTCCATTCTAATCCAATCCTTTCACACATGGCATTTGTCAATTGCCTACACTAAACCCCAGCCCTGACCCACCTGAACAAGATGGTGACCAATGCCTGGCCGGCCAGCCACCAGGTCGCAGGAAAACACCACACCCGAGAGATCACATGTGAGCCAACTTTGGAATTCCACCTTGCTGAGCTGCCCCATGCCCAGTGGCCACCATGGCTATTCTTCCCATGCCCGAGAGCACCGATCCCAACCCTCGGCCATCCCCGCGAGGCCCTCCAGCCCACCTCTATTTAAACCCGAGCCCCTCACGGCCATGAGAGGAGAGTTGCAAAAACCTTGCCGAAACTCGCCAAAATTGTTCCAAACCCTTCTCCATCCTTAGAGCGCTTGATCCCCAGTGTCAATTTGCCCTAATCCCCACCAACAGAGCCCAATTTCTCGACCGAAATTCCACCCAAAACCGAGGACACTTCTCCACGATGGATCAATCCTCAAATCGATTGGTCCTACACCTTCACCTGGACCAAGAGGAGAAGTTTCCCACCGAAAGCCCCATCTCCGAGCCACCCAATTGCTCCAGCCTCCAAGCTTTGTGATCGGCTGTGGTCGAAATCCTACCTAGGCAATTCACCAGACCAGGAGACTTCATCTGGAGCTTGCAGGGATCCAATCGAATGTGACACAACCCTCAGATTGAAGCCACACTTCTTTGAGCAAAGGTATGAGCTAATTCTTCATCCCGAGCTTCTGGAGATTCTCCATTTCAAATGCTTTAATTTCAATGCATGATCACCGTATAGATGTGTTCGTCTCTTTAAGACGAATCCATGCAGAACATAAGAACACGAAAATCCATTGAGTTTTGAGTGAGATATTAGGGATTTAGTGTGGACGGCTCTCGGGCGAGGACGCTTGGGGACGATGAACGGATGCCGTCCATTTAATACACGCGCAGACGGACGGCCAGGATCGCGTCGGATCAGGAGATGGAAAGACACAGCGGGGCCCCGGAGCGCTGAGTCAGATGACGGCGTCGAATCAGAGGGCGACACACGGCGTTTCGGAGCTGCCGAGGTTGACGCGGCACCGCGTGGATAAATAGAAAATTAGGGTATTTTTCTATTTATTTAATTCCCTAAACTTCAAAAATCCATAACTTTGTTTAGGAAAATCAGAAAAATAAAATAAAAATACCCTCTTGCTCAGTGAACAGAGGAGAATAATGTGAAAAAGAAATTATTTAATTTCATTAAGTATTTTATTTTTAATGATTTATTTCCCTTCTGCATTGTTTTAATTCTCCATGCATATAGGAAATTCACCATGGCATGAGACCATTGGGCTTTTGAAGCCTCCGAATTTGGGAACATTCCCCGAATTTTCCAAAGTCGAGGCCATCCCTATGAAAAGTTATTGATTTTTCAAATTCATGTTGCTATTTTAAGTATTTTAATTCCAATAATTATCATGTTGTGAAATAAATTCTAGGAAAATTTGCTGATGTCTCTTATAACCAGAGGACCCTAGGAAAAATAGGCTTTGGATTAGTTTATTTGAAATAACCCTAATTGGCTTAAACACCCAAAATAGCTCCCTAATTAATTAGAGTTAACCATATATCAAATTGACTTGAAATCAATTCTCCACTAACCTTTAGGATCAGAGGAACCCACCATAAAAATTTGAAGTCAATTGGACTTGGTTAGCCTTACTAAATGGGTTGATTAAGCCGATTTAGCCATTTTAAACTTTAAAAATTCATAACTTTCAAAATACCTTTCAAAAATTCACCAAATTGGTTTTGGAGCCTCTCTAATATTAGGGGAATTTAAGAAAATTAAAATTTCAATTTTCTAAAAAAGTTGATTTTTTGATATTATTTTAATATTTTAATAATTAAAAAATAATAAAAATCACAAAAATAATAAAATTCACCAAAATGTCACATTTTGAATTTTAATCACTTAGGAACAAATCCCATATTTTTCTTAGGTCTATTTAATGAGATATTAAATTTTAAAGCCCTAGGGTAATTTTAAAATTTAAAAAAAATGTATTTTCTAGCATTTTCACTAAAATAATTATAATAAATCAAAGAAAAATCAGAAAATTACAAAATTTGATTCTTTGATTTCCTTGATATCAGAGAGATTTTTGAAAAATATAAAATTCATTTTTCAACTCTTATTTTATTTTTAAATTATTTAATACTCCAAAATTTAAAATAATTATAATAAAAATAATATAATTTAAAAAATCACCAAAATTGGTCCAAGTGGTCCTCTAGTCATTAGAAATATCCCATAATTTTCTTAAGGACAGAAACTTTCCCTTGGTCATATTGTTAAATTTTCTTTGGAAATCCCTATTTTCCACCAAAAATAATTACATAAATAAATTAAATACAGAAAAATCACATTTTCTCCTCTCATGTCTTTATTGACATATGAGTGAAGTCACATAAAAATTTCAAGTTCATTTAAGCTCAATTTAGTGAGTTATGAAATTATTAAGCTTGAAGGGCAAAATGGTAATTAAAATTTTAATCCTTAATTGAAACTTTAGGTTTAATAAAAAATTAACAAGCAAAATATTTGATCCTAATCTGATTTCGATGATTGAAACTTAAATAATTAAAGGATAGAAACCTACTAAACAATTTAAAATAATTGAAATAAACCTTAATTAAATAATTGATTAAATTTGGAAGAATAATAAAATTGGAATTATTAAAATAGGGATATTATTAGGAAGAAATTTATTCTTTAATTTAAAGATCCCTAAATTAATCATCTCAATAATATTTAATTCTTAATTAAAATAATTTAAGATGTTAAAGGACTTAATTATTAAATTAAATTAAAAGAAAAGTTAAAATTATTAAACTCTTTTTTTTTAAATTTTCAATTAAATTAAAATTAAATTAAGGATTAAATTTAATTAAATCAAACAAATTAAGTAAATTAAATTAAATTAAATAAATAAATTAAATTAAAATAAATAAATTAAATTCAATTAAATTAAATAATTAAATTAAATTAAATTAAATTAAACTAAATTAAATTAAAAAAATATTAAATTAAATTAAATTAAAACATATTAAATTAAATTAAATTAAATTAAATTAAATTAAATTAAATTAAATTACATTAAATTAAAATTAAATCAAATTAAATTAAAATTAAATCAAATTAAATTAAATTAAAGGAAATTAAATCAAATTAAACTAAATTAATTTAACATCAAGTCAAACTAAATTGAATTAAATCAAAATTAAATTAAAATTAAAACTAAACCAAATTAAATTAAATTAAAGTTTAATTAAATTGAATTAAATAACATCACCTAAGACATAAAGAAATTAAATATAAAACAACTTGAACACTATTCCAAATTTAAACCCTTTAACTAAAGTTAAACTAAATCACAAATCATTGGAACACCAATTTGCCCTCGAAAATTTGTATTATCATAACTCCTAAATAGAACATTAAATGAAATGTTACTCCACTTATAGGATATTCAAATGTCATAGTTCACTGAGAAAGATAACAAAAATTGAATTATCGAACGATTAATTCATTTGTATAATTGAATTCATTTGGACTTAAAACAGTTCTAGCAATATTGAAAAGATGTTTAAGATTCGTCTTAAGCACTTCCTCAATATGATAGGATATTTATAAGAACAATTGAACTTAATTATTCTTTGATGAAGAAAATCGTTCTCAAACCAAAACACAAGGACCTAGACGTCATAGGAAATGACTAGACTATAGGATTAGGAATTTGGTAGAAAACCATAACCCTTCCCTTAGCTTTACCTAGGAATTTGCTTAAATATTCTAATTGTGTTTTAAGTGCAGCTTGGGATGACGGGAAGACCCTCCGAGTACGCTTTTATTTTATTGCGATTTACCTTATTGCAATTTATTTAATCGCATCGCACTTACTTTTCTTGCATGATAAACAACTCGTTGCATGAAAACCCACACCTTTAGGATAGTCCCTAAAACTGAAACCAAAACTAAATTAAAAGTCATTGCAAGATAAAATTCACCGCCACAACATTTCAAAATATAAAACAACTCAAAGTTTAATCACAAACGTAACACAAAACTACAATTACAACTAAATTAAAACGTCCTGTTGGATGATCGGGAATACCTCGGATGATGTAACCTACGTGTTGCTAACGGGATTTCCACGGTCTAAATGAAAGTGTGGAACTCATTCAGTTGAGTTTAGCAAATTCATCTGGACTAAGTGAATCCGATAAAAATAACGATGCCGGAAGGATGGAACCGTGGGATCTTAACCGATGTTGTTATAATCAACTTTAAGATTTATTTTAATTAAAATACAAAAAACACTTGGAAATTAAGATTCTCTCTAAACCAAAACACTTTTCTCATCTCCTGATTTATGACTTCTATAACTAAACCTCTGCAACAACAAGGAGCTCGGAGCATGGTGGGCAGCACGGCCATCATCATCAGCAAAATATTCCTAGAATTAAACAACAAACCCATAGGACTTCGAGGTAGTTTGCCTAGTGCAACATAAATCCTCAACCTTTTGTTAGGCATTTGCATTGCAAATTAAGCCCTAACTGGTCTTAGGATTCCGAGGTAGTCGTTCGATACTACATAAACCCTCACATCTTCGAGGCTATTTGTATGATCATGTCATACGAATATAAGTCCTAATTAATTAAAATTGGCAAGATCAAAACATTAAATAAATATTAGGACTTTCCTAAATCCAAGCCAAACAATAGGATAGACGGGGAATTACCGAAGTTCGCTTCGAATCCGTAATTTCTCCTACTTTTCTTCCTTTGAATTCCCAAAACAAAATGTCCCAAATTTGACCCATTCCCTATTGAAATTCCAAAATTCAATCCTTTGAAAACCTTAAACTTTGAAATTCTTGAGAGCAGAATTATTGTTTATTATCGAGAGTTTTCTTAGGTGATTCCCGTCACTTAAGATGTAATTAACTATAGGGGCTTGCCCTTATAGGGAATTTTAAGGAACCTGTGTAATATAAACCCTGTTTAATGCTTTCATATTAAGCGGGGAATTTGTCGGCTTATAAAATTGGTTCGCAGACCAAACGGATGTCACAAATCTTCTAGTTTGTTTAATCGAGCCCCACCATCAAGCGGTGTGTCTATCCTTAGGGATAGATACACGGTTTGTGGTACAGTACTCGTTTATATAAACTATTTGGGATGTGAGATCGGTTTGATTTCATATCTTAAAATCTTCAAATTTAAAATTATTTTCAAAATCAAATACTACTTTTCAAATTATTTATTTAAATTAAATTAAAAATTCACCGCACAATTTCCGTTAGGCGACCCCCTTTTCAAAATACAATACAACCTAAAAATATGCCGACAAATTTCTGGCGACTCCGCTGGGGAAAATTCCTCTCTCCATTATAATCAGATAATTCTGCTTTCAAAAATCAGTAGTGCATCCATGTCCTTAATGGATCAAACTACCCTTCTTTCCGTTGGGATACTATGTTCATTTTTACCTTGAACAAGTATAGCCAATATTCTCTCGGATTTAGGAGCCATTGTTTAGACACCCCTAAACAGAGAGGTTCTGAGATCCTTTTACCTCACTTCCGAGGTGGGGTGGACCCCCAATAGGTGTTAGTTTAGGAGTGATCCTCCGAGTCGAGAAGTCTTGCATAAGACTTTCTTTTCCTTTCCAACTCTGAATCGGATTCCTTACCTTCTCTACACCTTTGAACATTTCGTTCTAAATAAACAAAACCTCTAATGAATGACTCTTTTAACAAATAACTCCTTCTTATAAATATATGAACAAGAATGAGTTCGGACTCTTTTCGATTCCTTTCTTTTCGTCCTGATGAGAAGAAGCATAACTTGGTACTGACAATCAGGATCTACCCTGCAGAAATGGAAGCCCCAAAGCTGATTTTCTCCTTCACCAATGGATTGGACTTCACTGTTTACAAGGATGAGCTGCCCGATAATGGGATCATCTAGTTTGGACAAGGATTCGAGAACACAAATGTCAAGATCACCGACTTTTCCCTTTTCGCATTGACAAACAAAGTATCTGAAGCTGAGAAGCTGTTGATCGAGTTCAACCTTAGGTCAACTCAAGAGTTTTCGCCCCTGCAAAAGATTCCAACTGAGAGGAGTACTGTTGTCTGCAGGAGGACTGTTCTTGCTACCCCCACTGGTCTAGTTGTCTCTGCACCTACCCGGCTTCTGCCAAATTAAAGGGGAAGGAAATCCAGAACTATGGTGAACCTGTTACCGTGGAGGGTACGGACTTTCTGTGAGACCTTCGTTTTGAAATCGGGTCCAACTCAAGAATTCCATCACTAACACGGACCCAAAGAAAGAACGTAAGTAGGAAAATTGCCGGGAAGGCCGTAGCTGCCGAAGTTGCTTTCCTGGAGGAAATCCCGAAATCCCCGAGTACACACCACTACCCGAATACATACCAATGCCCGAAGATACACCTTTTTGGAAGGAAGTAGATTCCACCCCTTTCCGCCGCAGTGACGAGGAAAATGTACGCAGGATTGTTTCTACATTACCTCGACTAGCATACTATGACGACAGCAGAAAGAAAAGGGCTAGGATCACGCCATTTGCCCGACTACAGACTGTGATCGAGAAGCTAGCAAAGAAAGAGAAATGCCCCGTATCGAAGATTCTAAGAAGGATAGGGCGGGTGCCAGTCAAATCCCGTCTTGGGCCACGAGTAGAACCTGCCATCGTTGCAGAAAAGCTAAATAAAAGGATGAAGGCTAGTCCGCCTATCGTTGTTTCAGGGTTGCAGATTAGGGAGGATACCACCTTCTAGCATTTGGTCGACGGACCATCCGGTCCTAGCACCTTCCGCTGCTAGAAGGATGGTATTGCGTCCCACTACTTGGACAACTAAGATTGAAACAACAGCTCGAGAAGGAAAGTCTCGTCGGGAGACTTGAATCGAAGAAAGTGCTACTTGCAAGAAAGGGGACTCGTGAGAAGGGAACCCGACAGCCTATCACACGACAAACTGCGAGGATGCACAGAAAAGACCGCTAGAGGATGCTATGGAAAAGTTGAGGACTGATATTCGACGACTAGCAAAAGAAAGAGAAGAGAAATTTGGAGACGAGATTGATTCCTCAGAATTCATGGACGATGAGTATGCAGAAATCAACATGGTCGAAACATGAGCTTCGTCAGCTTCACAAGGTGCTCCTGCAGCCTCAGAAAGGGAGAAGCCGGAAGTGATGAGAAGATAGCTTCAAGAGAAAGACGATACGATCGCCCAAATGGCGAAGAGGTTGGAAGATATGGCTATAGCCCTAGCCACTCTCCAGAGTCAAGTGCAACCCCAAAGAGAGACGCCCCCAGAGGTCAATCACATTATGGACGGAGGAAAGGAGATTACATCCATCAACGGGGACGATCAGCTAAAGAAAGATACAACACAAAGCATGATTCCAGAGAAGGATATCAAGAGCTTGGTAGAACAGCAGGTGCGAGAAGCCTTAGCACAGTCAAAGAGCGGGACATCCATTCGGACGGGTAGACCTTACCCCGAAGAATTCGACGCTGTCCAATACTCGAAAGGCTTCGTACCACCTCTGTTCAAGACCTTTGATGGAACCGGGAACCCCCGACAGCATGTTGCACACTTTCGTGCCAGTTGTTGCAATGCCGGCAGAAGCGATGCATTACTCTTCCGACAATTCGTCGGCAGCCTGTCAGGGATCGTCTTTGATTGGTATGCAGAATTACCAAATGGTTCGGTGAAGACATTCTCAGAACTAGAAAACCTCTTCATCAAGCGATTTGCCAGAGCTCGGCACCACATCACTATAGGTGATTTAGTGGTAGAGAAGCTGAAGCCGAACGAAACTTTGGTGGATTACATACTTCGATGGAGGAATCTAAGTATGAAGTGTGAACCACAATTACAAGAACAACGATGCGGTCGACATCTTACTAAAAAGCATTCACGGCCCGATAGCACTTCTCCTCAAAGGATTCACTATTAAGACTTTCGAGAAGTTGTTAAGCAAGGCCGGAGCTTGCAAGAAGAGGCGAAGCAATTAAGTTTCGCCGACAAGACAGACAAGCAAAAGCCTGTGAAGACTTTTGAAAATAAATCTGGGATCATTGCAGCAGTCGACAAAGGCAAGCAACCGATACAAATATCGTCAGAACGGCCACAGCAACCTCAACAAAATTACTAGCAACCCCGACCCAGCTATCAGTCATCTCCACAGTATGAACAACCGCCTCGTCCGCAACGTACATTAAGGGAGTTTCTGAGCAGGGAATATCCATTCAAAAATGAGGCAGTGCCAAAGATGTTCCGTAGTCCGATGAAGACTCCGGATTTCCAGCTGCCGAGCCTAAAAGACCAGAAGAAGTCAACAAGAAAGGTGATCCCAACTTTTGCCCTTACCACCGGATGCTTGGACACAAGATAGAAGATTGTATTACCTTCAAAAGTTGGCTCAACGACAACCTTCGGAAAGGGAATATAACAATCCCGAAGGAGTACATGAAGGAACCCCAGAAAGGAGGTTCCGTCAATGCTATCTCGACTGATCTCATCATTCTGATAGATCCCTATACAACTGACGATGGATGGACTACCGCTTGGACAAGGTCTTCGAAGAAGATTTTAGACAGCATCCAAACCGCTTCGGTGCGAGCTTCAATTCAGAGTTCGAAACCTGTCAAGTCGACACTATCACTTGTGATAGAAGAACCACCTCAACAGGAGACGATTGAAGAGAAGAAGAAAATCGACGAAGAAGAGAAGACCGAGGCTCCTAAGGCTAGACTAGGGGCTGCTTATCCTAGGATAGTTGTTTCCAATTCGGGGGAGAAATCCCTCGAACCTCTGACTCTGTATGATTATCTACTCACTTCGGTGGGATCTTATAATGATAAGGGTGATGGCATTTGCTACGTTTTGACTGTTTCTAACGATTATGTAACTAGCGACAATCCGGACATCGATTTCGATACCAACGACAATTCTCAAATCATACACAATCTCGACGATCACGATGACGAAGAAGACATCCATCAAGGAGGTTACGAGAGTTCAACAAGCAACGAATCTATCTGCGAGTTTCGAGGAGCTCCAGTCACAATAGAGTTAGAGCCTTCAGACTCTGAAGCTAATCCGGAAGAACCTGTCATTCCGATTCAAGAAGAAACACCAGCAAGCTCAACACTAGATTTAGAAGAAATTACAGAAGTTAACTTAAGAAGTGGAAGAGTTCTACCTCCGAGAATGGGTCCAAAGGACAAAGGAAAGCAGGTGGTTGTTCAAGAAGAACCAACCCCGACAGAAGAAATACCTATTCGAGAAGAAGCCGAGACACATGAAAATAAAGTGGACTATAACGTGCTAGCCCATCTTAGGAAACTACCGGCCAAACTGAGCATCTACGACGCTCTCATCTTATCAAAGGAGATGAGAGAAGCTCTGATCAAGGCCTTACTTGATCCGGAAATTTGCTTAGCTCAAATGGCCGGAGATTCCTTAGATGAGGTTTGTTCGTTAAAGGAACAACGAGGTGTTACCTTCACGGACAATGACCTACCACTTGGGACGACGGATCACAACCGACCGTTGTACATTTCAGTTACAATTGGGAAGTTTACACTCTCCAGAGTATTGGTGGATCCAGGAGCATCAATTAATATAATGAGTCTTCGAACACTAGCATATTTGGAAATTGATGCTCGCGAGCTCGAAGCAGACAAAATGTTATTAAGAGGATTCAACCAGAAAGGAGAAAGAGCCCTCGGATCAATAACACTACTAATGAAGACCGGTGACTTAGCAAAGACAACCGCAAAATTTCACATAATTGATTCAGAAACGTCGTTCAACGCTCTACTAGGCCGACCATGGATACATAAAAACAGGATGGTACCATCATCTCTACATCAGTGCATCAAATACTACGATGGAGGGGAACAATGCATCAAAGGTGACTTACAACCATTCTCCGTACATGAGATTGGAATCCATGAAGATGCAGCTTATTATGCACCTCCGAAGAAAACAATCTTCTCTAGAGATACCATAACGAATGAAGCAAAGAAAGTTCGGGACGACGAAGAACCTGAAGTTGTAGTCCAACAGTCACTCACCACTCCCTTACGGCGAGATGGTGAAGGTTTCTCCACAACTCGCATCCGAGGTCGAGGCCGGGGAAGAGGTTGTGGTAGAGATGTTAGGACAGTTGGACAGAGGAAACCAGCCATCAATGTTGATTGGGAAGACAGTTCTGAAGAAGAAAAAGAGATCAAGCAAGAAGCAGCGACAATAAGTCAGAATAAGCCTCAATTCAAGATCTCTCTCGAAGATGAAAAGAACGAGGAATATAAATCGATGTACGAGAAGATTAACCACTATGTACATACTATGACCCTGACCCCGATCCATTCTAATAAGATCGAGGGTATGGTGGTCAAAGAGGTACGTAGCGGCGGTGCAAAGCCAATCAATTTCTCTCGTGGTGCTACTTCCTCCAAAGCGAGAATAATGTACAATTTGAAGATGTCACTTCATCAGAATTAATGGAATTACCTTTTGAGTGGTACTCTCCCTGTGTTCAAAATTTAATTCAGTGTGGTTTCTTACCTCGACAATGGACAAAAGGCCAATCACAATATTTTGAGAAATTATGGAATAACTCCGGTCGTCCACCCAATTCAAAGCATGGTCTCGGATTCGGCACAGTAGGATCAGTTGACGATACTGAATTTTGCTTGGTTGTCACTTGCGAATCTAATGAAAACTGCATGGAAACCACAGAAGAATTTGAAGATTTAAAAATTGGAGACGCTCCACCAGAAAAGAAATTAAATCTACAATAGATGAGTTAACGGAAGTTAACTTAGGTACTAGCGAAGAGCCTAGACCTACCTTTGTTAGCTCCTTACTCAATAAAGAAGACTCCGAAGAAATAATCAAGTTATTAATGGAATTTAGAGACTGTTTTGCTTGGAGCTACGATGAGATGCCAGGATTAGCTCCAGAGGTCGCAGTCCATAAGCTATGAGTGGATCCTACTTCTGTCCCAGTCAGACAAGGTCCCAGAAGAATGCGCCTGGAAATCGAACAACAAGTCATAGCTGAAGTCAAAAAGCTAATAGACGCTAAATTTGTCCGTGAAGAGCAATACCCGACTTGGTTAGCCAATGTGGTGCCAGTCAGAAAGAAGAATGGTCATATCAGAATTTGTGTGGACTTCAGAGATTTAAACAAGGCATGTCCAAAAGATGAATTCCCTCTACCGATCCCAGAACTAATGATCGACATTGCTTCGACACATGAAATATTCTAATTCATGGATGGATCTTCGGGATACAACCGAGATAAAAATGGCTCCGGAAGATGAAAAGCTTACGGCATTCGAACGCCAATCGGAGTATATTGCTACACGGTGATGCCATACGGATCGAAGAACGCATGAGCAACCTACCAGAGAGCGATGACAAGAATTTTTGATGATCTCATCCACAATCAAGTCGAATGCTATGTGGACGATGTGGTCATCAAAAGCAAAGTAAAGGAAAACCACCTGTATGATTTGAGAATTGTTTTCGAACGATTAAGACAATTTAACCTTAAGATGAATCCCTTAAAATGCGCCTTCGGCGTCACCTCCGGGAAATTCTTAGAATTCGTTGTTCGACATCGTGGAATTGAAATCGACCCGGAAAAGATTAAAGCTATCTTAGAGATGCCGCCTCCCAAAACCTTAAAGCAACTACGATCTTTTCAAGGGAAGCCGGCATATCTTCGACGCTTTATCTCAAACTTGTCGGGTAGGTGTCAGCCTTTCTCGGCACTGAGTTAAAAAGGACGCCAAATTTATTTGGGAAGAGAAATGTCGAAGGCCTTCGAGGACATTAAACAATATTTAATGACACCTCCTGTCTTAGCAGCCCCGAGTCTCGGGTAGACCGTCGATACTTTATACCGCGGCTTTAGACGACTCTCTCGGAGCCCTGTTAGCTCTAGGTCGATGATGAGGGTAAAGAAAATGCTCTTTACTACCTAAGCCGTCGTTTACTTCCGACCGAAATAAGGTATCCCGCAATTGAAAAGCATTGTTTGGCCCCGATCTTCGCCGCTCAAAAGCTCGGGCACTACATGTTTTCTCATAAGGTCAACTCGATCTCGAAATTTAATTCATTGCAATACTTGATGACTCGTCCAACGCTTCCGACGGACTTGCCGGATGGTCGATGATATTATTGCAATTCGATATAACTTTCGTGCCTCTTCGTGCCGTAAAGGGACAAGTCTTAGCGGACTTCCTCGCGAGCACACCCTTTGTCGGCGAATCTCCTCTCAATGACGATTTTCCAGATGAACAAATAATGAGCCTAGAAGACCCTGATGATCGACGTTGGGAATTATATTTTGACGAAGCATCTTCAACACACAAAGACGAAGAATCACAAGTGATAGTGCCCAGTAAGGCAGGAATAGGACAAATCTTTATAACACCGGAGCGGGGGATGTTAAGATACTCCTACCACTTAACAGAACCATGTACAAACAACGAAGCAGAATACGAAGCCCTCATAACGGGATCGGAATTAACCATTCAAATGGGGATAACGGACATCAACATCTACGAGGATTCACGGTTAATCATTCAACGGATCGTCGGACGAGTACAGAATTTTAAAGCCAAGACTTGAGCAATACTTCCAGTATGCCATACAGCTGTTGGAACAGATTCCGAATGTGACAATCTACAAAATTCCCAGAAAAGAAAATGCTTTAGCAGATGCGTTAGCTCGCCTCGCAAAAGAGTTTTCCTGTTTGCAAGATGAGTCAGTGGAAGTGTCAGTTCACGGACGTCAGGTCCTATCACAGCTCGACATAGACACAATACACAAATCGAAAAAGAAGAAGAATGCATGTTACAACGGTGACGAGAAAACACAGAAGATTGGCGACAGCCATTAATAGACTACCTGCAAACAGGAAAGCTACCAGACGATAGGTCGCTAGCCCATCAGATCAAGTAAAGAACTCTATCCTACGCATTAATAAACAACATGTTATACAGAAGGTCTTTCGATCAAATGTGGCTAAGGTGCCTAAGCGGGTCCGAGGCCCGTGAAATTGTTAAAGAGGTGCATTCGGGACTCGTGGCGCTCACCAATCGGGTCCGAAGATGAAAATGAAAATTAAAAGACTAGGGTACTACTGGCCCTCGATGATGACCGACTGCATGAAAATCGCCAAGAGCTGTCACCAATGCCAAGTGCACGGAGTGGTTCTACACCAACCTCCAAATGTGCTACATCCGACAATTGCGTCGTGGCCATTTGAATGTTGGGGCACGGATGTAGTGGGTCCAATAGAACCACCATCTTCAAAAGGACATCGCTTCATTCTTGCGGCTACAGATTACTTTTCCAAGTGGGCAGAGGCAGTTCCACTCAGAGAAGTTAAAGCACACCACGTGCTACAGTTTTTAAAAACCAAGTTGTCTACCGTTTCGGAGTGCCGCGCAGGATCATCTCAGATAATGGGTCGGCATTAGAAGCACACAAATCAACAATTTTGTCAGGAGACACGGAATCGACTAGCGATATTCAACAATTTACTACCCAAGAACAAACGGCCTGGCTGAGGCTTTTAATAAAACTCTCGTTCAAATCTTAAAGAAAACTTTGGACGATAATAAGAGAAATTGGCACGAGAAGTTGTTAGAAGCCTTATGGGCCTACCGGACAACCTTCAGAACTCCTACTCAAGCTACACCTTACGCTCTGGTGTATGGGTCCGAGGCAGTGTTACCCTTAGAGGTTCAGCTTCCTTCACTCAGAATTGCAGTTGCAAATAAGATCACGACAGAAGAGAATGCCAAATTACGACTAGAAGAAATAGAAAGCCTGGAAGGGAAAAGACTTGCGGCGCAGCGAGAATTTAGAATTATACCAAGCTAAGATGGTTCAAGCCCATGACAGATCGGGTCCGCCCAAGAACCTTCAAAGTTGGTGACTTAGTTCTCGTTCTCAAGAGACCTATTCTTGCACACTGCAAGATAGGAGGAAAATTTGAACCCACTTGGGAAGGACCATTCGTGATTGAAGCAGTATACTCAGGAGGTTCCTACCAGTTAGTGAATTGCCAGGGAGAACGACATATGCTTCCGATCAATGGACGATACTTGAAAAAGTATTACGCTACCTGATGTTTCGAAGGAATGGATCTTTCATCCTTAGAAGCACGGGTGAAGTAATTACTTATGACTGGGTCTGAACCCAAAAATAATAATAATAAAATGTGCTAAGATAAATAAAATCATGATAATAAAGTTTTCCTCATTTTCTCTTCCATATCAAGATCTTTTTCCTGATCTTTTCCCACTTCATTCCTGTTAAATTTAAAAATACAAAAAGTAATAAAAAAATTGTCTTTAATAAACATTTTCTTAATGTTCTTGTTCTTAAGTACGACCTCGATCCTTTTCCTTGTCTTTTCGCAGGGAAATGTCGAACGGGCGGTTGGTCTTGAACTTTAGAAATGGTGTAAGCCTTGCACTCGATGAAAAGAGGGTGAAAGATGGAGGGATAATCGAGATTGACTCAGACTTCGCACCAGCAGGCTTGCAGTAAGAGGAAAGTGACTGGATCCCAGTTGACCGAGAGGAACTGCCCGGGCAGACAGTGATGAAAGTGGGTGGTCCAAGCCACCAATCCAACAGTAAGAAGAGAAAGGCAAACACTGAAGAAGATAAGAAAATCAAGTCTGTAGCCGCTACAGCAGAGGGCAGGCTTGTCAGCGCCGCGCCCACAGAGATTCAAGAAGTTCAAAGAGCTACTCTCACAGCAACGCAACGAAGAAATAAGAATCGCCGTATCCGTAAGATGTTAACCAAACTAGCAGCGGACCAGCGCGACGAGGCAGCCGCTACTGCCAGTACGTACACTTCAAAGACACCGGTTCACCAGGAACCTGAAGAAAGGAGGCCAGCTCCTAGGATAACAGAAAGGACCAGGGAAATCTCACGAAGATCAGAAGAAAGAAGGCTACCACGCTACCGGATAGAACCACCGGCAATGCATGACCTTGTTGCGAGAGCAACCCCGGGGATGTCCCGACGGACATCATCCCCGAGGAGCCGAGGTATGCAGGAGAACGTGAAGGGATTGAGCCGTATATCCCACAATACGTCACCAGGCCCCGCCATTTGCAGATTATTCCGGAATACGAGCTGGAAAGAATCCAGAATGTCGAAAAGAAAACCTTTGAATACTTTGAGAGAATCAGAGGCAGAAGAATCAATATACTAGAAGGCCTCGAGCTACATACAGACATATTCTCAGAATATGAACAACAACAAATCGTGGACTGCATCCGGGATTTGAAAAGAATGGGCCGAGCGAGCCGCCTAAGAGAAAACACCTACTCAGAACCCCGGAGATGGATGCCAGGGAAAGGAAGAATTACAATACAATGTGGATGTTGTTACAACTTTGCGGAAGACAGGAAGGAAACCCTCCGGGAATACTCCGTCATGGCCGAGTGGATCCGATGCCACTAGTCATCAAGAGAATGGTAAAGAGATTGATAACATGGAGGGTATCGCCGACAAATTGCATACCCAATAGCCGCATTATTAACATCTACAGCGGTGGTGACCGCATACCCCCACACATAGATCACCACGACTTTGTCGAACCTTTCGCACGATCTCTTTCTCCGAACGAGTGTAACATCATGTTCGGATCCGACCTCCGGATAAGCGAGCCCAGTGTGAGTTCCGAGGGCCGGTGAAGATACCATTACCAGTAGGTTCCGTCATGATATCGAAGGGCAACGGAGCGAGATATCGCTAAGCATTGCATACCGGGAGTACCAGTGAAGCGGATCTCGCTTACTTTCGAGTGATGTTATCGACCATGTACCCCACTATTCGGACATGGATTTTTGACGGATGCTTCTTTGGATGGATCGACGAAGATCATACATAGTCCGTTTTGAGTATACATGGATTGTATAAGATGTATTCCAGATCGAGTTGTATGATGTATCTTCGACATGATTGGAATGAAAGTGACCATGTCACATTTTTTTTGCCTTCACCTCTTTTGTGCAAATTGACTGGGAAACGCCATTAAAGTTAAATGAACTTCGAACAAAGAACAGAAAAGAAACAAAAAGAATAAAAGAAAACTTTCCTTAAAAATCTAAAAATGACGAACACCAAACTCACATGGACATTAAATAAACGATAAAATAAATTTGAATCGTTAAAGGACAAACAAAATGACCACAAATTTTCAATCAAATTCAAATTCAATCTTTTCAGCTTTCAAATCAAATCTCTATCAAATTCAAATTTAATCTTTCCAAATTTCAAATGCAATCTCAATCAAATTTAAAATTCAATCCTTCCAAATCTCAAATCAAATCTCAAATCAAATTTCAATCGAGTTCAAACTCAACCTTCCAAATCTGAAATCCAATTCGTTCCATTCTCTCCCTTGTCTGGGATGGAAATGGTTGATTCCATTGACACGGATCGAATCTGATGGCGACGGATTATATCCAATCCAAACCAGTAACTTCTGATCAACCCTTTTGAATGGGATATGTAGCATCTACATATTCCCTCCTAATCTATTTCCTTCCATGAAAGTCTTTTACAACTTTCATGAAATTCTCGAAACACTAAAATTCCACACTTTTCAAATCAACACTACAAATCTTTGCAAAGTCAATGACTATTCAAAAATCAAACTTTTGGGGTTGAGGATTTTACATCCGAGACTGCATTGCTTTAGGTTCTTTCCCTATCACAATGAAATACATCAAAATCAAACTTTTGGGGTTGAGGATTTTACATCCGAGACCGCATCGCTTTAGGTTCTTTCCCTATTGCAATGAAATACATCAAAATCAAACTTTTGGGGTCGAGGATTTTACATTCGAGACTCGCATTGCTTTAGGTTCTTTCCCTATCGCAATGAAATACATCAAAATCAAACTTTTGGGGTTGAGGATTTTACATCCAAGACTGCATTGCTTTAGGATTCTTTCCCTATCGCAATGAAATACATCAAAATCAAACTTTTGGGGTTGAGGATTTTACATCCGAGACTACATTGCTTTAGGTCTTTCCCTATCGCAATGAAATACATCAAAATCAAACTTTTGGGATTGAGGATTTTACATCCGAGACTGCATTGCTTTAGGTTCTTTCCCTATCGCAATGAAATACATCAAAATCAAACTTTTGGGGTTGAGGATTTTACATTCGAGACCGCATCGCTTTAGGTTCTTTCCTATCGCAATGAAATACATCAAAATCAAACTTTTGGGGTCGAGGATTTTACATCCGAGACAAAGATTGCTTTAGGGTTCTTTCCCTATCGCAATGAAATACATCAAAATCAAACTTTTGGGGTTGAGGATTTTACATCCGAGATCGCATTGCTTTAGGATTCTTTCCCTATCGCAATGAAATACATCAAAATCAAACTTTTGGGGTTGAGGATTTTACATCCGAGATCGCATCGCTTTAGGTTCTTTCCCTATCGCAATGAAATACATCAAAATCAAACTTTTGGGGTTGAGGATTTTACATCCGAGACCGCATCGCTTTAGGATTCTTTTCCTATCGCAATGAAATACATCAAAATCAAACTTTTGGGGTTGAGGATTTTACATCCGAGACTGCATTGCTTTAGGTGCTTTCCCTATCGCAATGAAATACATCAAAATCAAACTTTTGGGGTTGAGGATTTTACATCCGAGACTCGCATTGCTTTAGGTTCTTTCCCTATCGCAATGAAATACATCAAAATCAAATTCTTGGGGTCAAGGATTTTACATCCGAGACTGCATTGCTTTAGGATTCTTTCCCTATCGCAATGAAATACATCAAAATCAAATTCTTGGGGTCAAGGATTTTACATCCGAGACTGCATTGCTTTAGGATTCTTTCCCTATTGCAATGAAATACACCAAAATCAAACTCTTGAGGTTAAGGATTTTACATCCGATACCACATTGCTCTGAGATTTCTCCTCATTGCAATGATTCAATCCAATCAATTCAATTTTCTTTTGAGGTTGAAGATGTTACATCGTGTCGGCATATTTTTAGGTTGTGTTGTATTTTAAAAGGGGGTCGCCTAACAGAAGCTGTCGGCGAATTTTTAATTTAATTAAAATAAATAATTTGAAAAGTAGTATTTGATTTTGAAAATAATTTTAAATTTGAAGGTTTTAAGATATGAGATTAAACCGATCTCACATCCCAAATAGTTTATATAAACGAGCAATGCACCACAAACCGTGTATCTATCCCTAAGGATAGACACACCGCTCGACGGTGGGGCTCGATTAAATAAACTAGAAGATTTGTGACATCCGTTTGGTCCGCGAACCAATTTTATAAGCCGACAAAATTCCCCTGCTTAATATGAAAACATTAAATAGGGTTTATATTACCTGGGTTCTTTAAAATTCCCTATAAGGGCAAGCCCCTATAGTTAATTACATCTTAAGCGATGGGAATCACCTAAGAAAACTCTCGATAATAACCAATAATTATGCTCTCAAGAATTTCAAAGTTTAAGGTTTTCAAAGATTGAATTTTGGAATTTCAATAGGGAATGGATCAAATTTGGGACATTTTGTTTTCTGAATCCAAAGGAAGAAAGGTATGGGAAATCACTGATTCGAAGTGAACTTCGGTAATTTCCCGACTATCCTATTGTTTGGCTTGAATTTAGGAAAGTCCTAATGTTTATTTAATATTTCAATCTTGCCAATTTTAATTAATTAGGGCTTATATTTGTATGATAAAATCAAACAAATAGCATTAGAAGATGTGAGGGTTTATTGTTGTATCGGACGACTACCTCGGAATCCTAAGACCTGGTTAGGGCTTAATTTGCAATGCAAATGCCTAACAAAGAGGTTGAGGATTTATGTTGCACTAGTGCAAGCTACCTCGAAGTCCTATGGCTTTGTTGTTTAATTCTAAGAATGTTTTGCTCGAAGTAGGTTCAAGTTTTCGTCGACGACGATGGCCGTGTCGCCCACCATGCTCCAAGCTCCTTGTTGTTGCAGAGGTTTAGTTTTAGAAATCATAAATCAGGGGATGAGAAAAGTGTTTTGGTTTAGAGAAGTCTTAATTTTCAAGTGTTTTGTATTTTGATTAAAACAAATCTTAAAGTTGATTATAACGACACCGCTAAGATCCCACGGTTCCATCCTTCCGGCATCATTATTTTTATCGGATTCACTTAGTCCGTATGAATTTGCTAAACTCAACCGAATGAGTTCCACACTTTCATTTAGACCGTGGGAAATCCCATTAGCAACACGTAGGTTACATCATCCGAGGTATTCCCGATCATCCAACAGGACGTTTTAATTTAGTTGCAATTGTAGTTTTGTGTTCTGTTTGTGATTAAATTTTGAGTTGTTTTATATTTTGAAATGTTGTGGCAGTGAATTTTATCTTGCAATGACTTTCAACTTAGTTTTGGTTTCAGTTTTAGGGACTATCCTAAAGGTGTGGGTTTTCATGCAACAGTTGTTTTATCATGCAAGAAAAGTAAAGTGCATCTGCAATAAAGTAAATTGCAGGGAAGTAAATTGCAATAAAATAAAAGCGTACCTGGAGGGTCTTCCCGTCATCTCAAGCTACACTTAAAACACAATTAGAATATTTAAGCAAGTTCCTAGGTAAAGCTAAGGGAAAGGTTATGGTTTTCTACCAAATTCCTAATCCTATAGCTAGTCATTTCCTATGACGTCTAGGTTCTTTGTGTTTTTGTTTGAGGACGATCTTCTTCATCAAAGAACAATTAAATCCAATTGTTCTGATAAGTATCCTATCATATTGAGGAAGTGCTTAAGAAGAATTTTAAACATCTTTTCAATATTTCTAGGATTGTTTTAAGTCCAAATGAATTTAATTATATAAATGAATTAATCGTCCGAGAATTCAAGTTTTGTTGTTATCTTGCTCGATGAACTAAGACATTCGAATATCTTATGAGTGAAGTAAGCACTTCACTTAATGTTTCATTTAGGAGTTATAATAATCAAAGCTTTCAAGGGTAAATTAGTATTCAAATGATTTGATTTAAGTTAAAGGGTTTAAATTTGGAATAGTGTTCAAGTTGTTTTATATTTAATTTCTTTTATGTCTTAGGTGATGTTATATTTAATTCAATTTAATTTAATTGAGTTTTAATTTAATTTAATTTAATTTAATTTGATTTGATGTTTAATTAATTTGATTTGATTTAATTTAATTTAATTATTTAATTTAATTTAATTTAATTTAATTTAATTTAATTTAATTATTTAATTTAATTTAATTTAATTTAATTTAATTGTTTAATTTAATTTAATTTAATTATTTAATTTAATTTTAATTTAATTTAATTTAATTTAATTTTAATTTAGTTTAATTTGATTTAATTTTAATTTAATTTTAATTTACTTTATTTTTAATTTTAATTGAAATTTTAAAAGAGTTTAATGATTTAATTAAGTCTTTTAATATTTTAAATTTGAGTTATCATTTTAATTAAGAGTTAAATGTTAATGAGATGATTAATTTAGGGATTTTTAAATTAAAGAATAAATCTCTTCCTAATAAATATCCCTTATTTTAATAATTCCAATTTATTATTCCTCCAAATTTAATCTATTATTTAATTAAAGTTTAATCATTTTAAAATTATTTAATGGGTTTCTACCCTTTAATTATTTAAATTTCAATCATCCAAACCAGATTAAGATCAAATATTTTACTTGTTGATTTTTTATTAAACCTAAAGTTTTAATTAAGGGTTAAAAGTTTAATTACCATTTTACTCCTTAAGCTTAATAATTTCATAACTCACTAAATTGAACTTAAATGAATTTGAAATTTTTATGTGACTTCACTCATATGTCAATAAAGACATGAGAGGAGAAAATGTGATTTTTCTGTATTTAATTTATTTATATAATTATTTTTGATGGAAAATAGAGATTTTGAAGGAAAATTTGATAACATGACCAAAGGAAAGTTTCTGTCCTTAAGAAAATTAGGGGACATTCTTAATGACCAGAGAAGCACTTGGACCAATTTTGGTGATTTTTTGAATTATATTATTTTTATTATAATTATTTTGAGTTTTGGAGTGTTAATTAATTTAAAAATAAAATAAATGTTGAAAAATGGATTTTATATTTTTTCAAAAATCTCTCTGATATCAAGGAAACCAGAGAAGCAAATTTTGCAATTTTCTGATTTTTCTATGATTTATTATAATTATTTTAGTGAAAATGCTAGAAAATACATTTTTTTAATTTAAAAAAATTACCCTAGGGCTTTAAAATTCAATATCTCACTAAATAGACCTAGGAAAAATGTGGGATTTATTCCTAAGTGATTAAAATTCAAAATGTGACATTTTGGTGAATTTTATTATTTTTGTGATTTTTATTATTTTTTAATTATTAAAAATATTAAAATATTATTAAAAATCAACTTTTTTAGAAAATTGAAATTTTAATTTTCTTAGGTTCCCCTGATATCAGAGAGGCTCCAAAACCAATTTGGTGAATTTTTGAAAAGTATTTTAAAAGTTATGAATTTTTAAAGTTTAAAATGGCTAAGTGGCTTAATTAACCCAATTAGTGGGGCTAACCAAGTCCAATTGACCTCAAATTTTTATGGTGGATTCCTCTGATCCTAAAGGTCAGTGGAGAATTGATTTCAAGTCAATTTGATGCCTGGTTAACTCTAATTAATTAAAGACCTATTTTGGGTGTTTAAGCCAATTAGGGTTAACTCGAGTGAATTAACTCAAGTCCCATTTTTCCTAGAGTTCTCTGGTCATAAGGAACATCACCAAATTTTTCTAGAATTTATTTCACAACATGCTAATTTTTGGAATTAAAATACTCAAAACAACAACATGCATTTTAAAAATAAATAACTTTTCACAGAGTTGGCCTCTGACCTTGGAAAATTCAGGGAATGTTCCCAAGTTCAGAGGCTTCAAAAGCCCTTTGGTCTCATGCCATGGTGAATTGTATACATGCATGGAGAATTAAATGTATGCAGAGAGTAAATAAATTATAAAAAATAAAATACTTGATGAAATTAAATGATTTCTTTTCCACATTATTTTCCTCTCGTTCACTCGAGCAAGAGGATATTTTTATTTTATTTTTGTGATTTTTCTACACAAAGATATGGATTTTTAAAGTTTCGATATTTAATAAATACATTAAATACCCTATTTATCTACTTATCCACGCGGCGCCGGCCGAAACATCGGCGGCTCCGAAGGGGTACGTGTCGCGCTGTGATTGGGCGCCGCCATCTGAGTCATCCGTCCCGGGCCCCGCGGTTCACGTAACATTCCCTGGTCCGGCGCAATCTGAACCGTCCTCTCGATACACGCGCCATCCAACGGCTCCTGGTCATCGTCTACGACTGGTGTGCACCCGTGACCGTCAACCTTCTAACCCTAATTTCTCACTCGATTCTCAACGGATTTTCGTGTTCTTATGCTCTATGGATTCGTCTTGAAGAGACGAACACATCCATACTGTAAACATGCATTTAAATTGACTCAAATTAAAATGAGAATCTCCGGAAGCTCGGGAAGAAGAGGGAGTCCATACCTTTGCTCGCAGAAGTGAAGCTTCGATCCGAGAGTTGTTACACCTTCGATCGGATCCTAGTAAGCTCCGGATGAAGTCTCCCGGTCCGGTGAATTGTCTAGGTTGGACTTCGACCACGCCCGATCACAAAGCTTGGAGGCCGGAGCAACCGGGTGGCTCTAGAGATGGGGCTTTCGAGTGGGGAATTTCTCCTCTTGGTCCAGTGAAGGTGTAGGACCAATCAATTTGGGAATCGGCTCACCGTGAAGAAGTGTCCTGGTTTTGGGCTAAAGTTCGAGCTCAAAATCGGGCTCGACCTAGAGGGAATCGGGGCTGGAATTCAGTGGGGATCGGGTGCTCTATGTGTGGAGAGTGATCCGGAGTGATTTTGGCGGAGTTTCCTTAAGGTTTAGTTCAAGCACCTCCTTTGGCCGAGAGGGTGAGGGGTTTAAATAGGCATGGTCGGAGGCTCTCAGGGGAGTTTAATGGTTGGGATCAGCTGCTCTGGTGAGGAGAAGAACAACTGCAATGGCCATTTGGAGTGAGGCAGCTCAGCAAGGTGGAATTCCAAAATTTGGCTCCTCCCAAGGTTTCGGGCATGGTGTTTTCCGGCGACTGGGTGGCCGGCCGGCCAGGGTCAGGTCACCCTCAAGCTCAGGTGGGTCGTGGCTGGAGGCTTGTGCGATCAATCGAGGTTTGACATGTGTAAAGGAGTTTGATTTAAATGGAATGGGAGAAGGCTCACTTTGGCTTGGTTTGGGTCAACCCACCATTTTGGGCTTGGTGCACCCTTCCAAGCTCTGATTTTGAGCTGAGGGAATCATTTAAGTCGGCTTAGAAGGAGTGGTGAAGTCTCCATCCATGATGAGGTGGCTAAACATGGTTTAGTGTGTGACATGATTAAGGTAAAAAGGGTTAAAGTAGGTTTAAGAAAGAACCCCCTCTTCTTGCCATAAATGGACTAATGACAAGTCAAAGCCCTCATGGCTTCATGTGGCTTCGAGAATGGCTCGGTTCATGGCTTCATTTGGCTTGGGAAAAGGTTGATTTGTTTCATGAAAAGGGTTTTAGAAATATTTGACATTTAGGGGGTAATTTGACATGTAGCTTGATTTGGAATGGTTTAATTGATGATTTTGAAACTTAGGGGTGATTTTGATCAAATGGATGATGAGGGGAAGTGTCATGTGGGCTTTAGGATGATTTGGGCTTTTAAAATTTAATGAAGATGGGCTTTTAAGAAGGTTTAAGGGAAGTGGGCTTTTAAGTTTAAGGATGTGTTCATGGATGGGAATTTTTGTAGAAGTTTGGGCCAAATAGTTGTTGGTTTTGGTTTAGGGATGTTTCATGAATAATTTGAAATAGATTTAAGGTGGTTTGGGTTTGAATTGGGTTGAATTTGGGTTTATTTGGTAAATGGGCCAATGTAGGTCAAATTGGGCTAACTTGGGCCAATGTTGGGCTAGGGTTGAAATTGATGTAAAATAAATGTTGAGAAATGTTTATGGGAGTGTTTCAAAGAGGTTTTGGCTTTGGTTGGGTTTTGATTTTGGGGTTAAAATGGGTCAAATTGGGGGTTTTGACAAAAGTAGGGTAAATTGACAAAAGTAGGGTAAATTGACAAAATTGGCCCATGGTGTAGTTGGACAAAATGAAATTGGGAATATTTGGGATTTTTTGGAATTTTCTGGGAATTTTCTGAATTTTTGGATTTTTTTGGGTCAAGAAGGGTATTTTGGGTATTTGGAGGGTATTGGGAGGTTTTCTTGGAATTTTTGGTATTTTTGGATATAGATGGTCAATTTGAGTGGTGTAGAAATGTTTGGGAATAATTTTGAAGAATTTTAGGTAATTTGGAAATTTTGCAAAAATTTGGGTAATTTCAAGTGGTTTTGGGTAGGTTTAGTAGGTGTAGGGCCCCAGGGGTCAAAAATTGAAAATTTGGGAAATTGAAGATTGGGTGGATTTAGGTGGAAAGAAATCATTTTGGTTGAGCCATGAAGCCATATCAAGCCCATATGAGCCATGAGAGGACTCATTTGAGGCATTCACTATGTTGTTCCTAACCCTCTTAGCCAAGGGCTTAGGGTTAAGGACCATCCATGTGAATCACCTACATGAGTCGGGAGGTCAAGTTGGGTATGGGTGTAGTTTTAGGAGGTGTGTGGGAGTGTAGTGTGTAGGTGTAGTGTAAGTCAGCCCCTTCACCAGACCAAGCCACCCAGGGCAGTCCTAAAGCCAAAGAGTCCTATAGGAACTCATCCTTTAAACTTCCACATTTGATTTCAACCCTCTAGGTGATTAGGGGTCTATAGTCAAGTTTGTGGAGTTTGCAGGGAGTTTAGAAGTGGTTTGAATTTCTAAAAGGCGGGTCCCAATTCTAGTCCTCTAAGATAGTCAAAGGAAAAGCCTAAGGCTAGATCCTAAATACTAAAGAGAAGAAGGGAAGACCTCATCAAAAATGAGGTCAACACATCTAAAACCTCAAAATTCCATTTTCAAATCAAATCCCTTCAAATTAATTTTGACAAACTTCAATTTAAATTAAAACTCCAATTTGAAATCTAAGCTCACACATCAAAACTTAAATTGAAACAAAATAAAATCTAAATTGAAATTCCCCGCATCATGTGATTTGGGATTCACCTCCTTTTCCTTTCCCCGCCGAGAGTTCGGGGATCTCCAAGTCTCGGAGATATACTTAACACTCCCCACGGAAACTCTTCTACTTCGTCCTAAGTTTGTCACTTGGACATTTGTGTTGGTTTTGTTGATCTTTTGGTCAACGCCAATACGCGCGGTGTGCTTGTTTAGCTCACCACACCTATAGGGGTCCATTTGTCGACCTCATTTTCGATGAGGTCTTCTCTTCTTCTTTTTAGTACTTAGGATCTAGCCTTAGGCTTTTCCTTTGACTATCTTAGAGGACTAGAATTGGGATCCACCACCTAGAATTTCAAACCACTTCTTAACTCCCCGCAAACTCTACAAACTCGACTATAGACCCCTAATCACCTGCAGGGTTGAAATCAAATGTGAAAGTTTAAAGGATGAGTTCCTATAGGACTCTTTGGTCTTAGGACTGCCCTGGGTGGCCTGGTCTGGTGAAGGACTGACTTACACACACACTACATTTATACACTACACTTTCACACACCTATACCTAACTTGATCTCCTGACTCATGAAAGTGATCCACATGGATGGTCCTTAACCCCTAAGCCCTTGGCTAAGAGGGTTAGGAACAACATATTGGATGCCTCGAATGAGTCCCTTCATGGCTCATGTGGGCTTGATATGGCTTCATGGCTCAACCAAAATGATTTCATTCCATTTATATTCACCCAATCTTCATTTTTCCAAATTTTCAATTTTTGACCCCCGAGACCCTACACCCGCTTAGCCTACCCAAAATCCTTGAAACTACCCAAAATTTGCAAAATCACCTAAATTGCTCAAAATTCCTTAAAACCAATCCCAAACATTTCCACATCACTCAAATTGATCATCCATACCCAAAAATACCAAGAATTCCAAAAATACCTCCCAATACCCTCCAAATACCCAAAATACCCCCCTTGACCCAAAAATTCAGAAAATTCCCAGAAAATTCCAGAAAATCCCAAATATTCCCAATTTCATTTTGTCCAACTACACCATGGGCCAATTTTGTCAATTTACCCTACTTTTGTCAAAACCCCCAATTTGACCCATTTTAACCCTAAGTGAACTCAATGTCAAACCAAGCCTACCCAATTGACCCAAATTCTGGTCCAATTCAATTCTAAACTTCAATTCAACATTCCCAACACCAATCTAGACCAAACCCAAGTCCAATTTGATTGACATTTGGATCCAATTTCACTTTTCGCCTTAAAGCCCAATTTGGACCCATGACTCAAACCTAACCCAAACTCACCCAATTCAACTCCAATTAACCCCAAATCTTTTCTAAACCTTCCTTAGCATCCCCACAAACAAAACACTAACATGATTTACCCAAAATTTAGACCCAAACCCCACTTAAATTCAACCCAAAATCAAAAAGGCCCAATTTTGACCTAAACCCAAACTTAACCCAAATGAGCCCAAACCCCAAAATCAAAGCCCAACCAAAGTCAAAACCTCTTTGAAACACTCCCATAAATATTTCCCAATATTAATTTTACATCAATTTCAACCCTAGCCCAACATTGGCCCAAATTATCCCAATTTGACCTATATTGGTCTATTCACCAAAAGAGCCCAAATTCAACCCAATTCAAACCCAAATCACTCCCAATTTGCTTCAAGTCACTCATGACACATCCATGAGCTAAACCCAACAATTATTTGGCCCAAACTTCTACAAAATTCCCATCCATAGATCTATTTTTAAACCAAAAGCCCACTTACATGAAATCTTCCTAAAAGCCCAAATTTCATGCTAAAGCCCATATGACAATTCTTCTCATCATGCCCTTAATTAAAATTAATCCCTAAGTTTGAAAATTCATCATGAAGCCATTCCAAATTAAGCCCCATACAAATTCCCATCAAAATACAAAAATTTTCTTAAATCCATTTCCATGAAATTGACTTAACTTTTCCCAAGCCAAAGATGAGCCATGAAGCCATGCATGAGCCACAAGGAAGCCATGAGAGCCTCTTTACATGTCACCATGCCATTTTGGGCAAAAGGAGGAGACTCTTTCCTTAATTTCTAAAGGTGATTAACCACTCTCATGATTGCACTAAACCTTACTTAAGCTTAATTGTACTTGGATGGTGACCATTCCCCACTGATTAAGCTGACCTAAATCACTTTTTATTCAGCCTAAATCAAGCCTTGGGTGGTGCACCTAGCCCAAATGGATGGGTTGACCAATTTGAGCCAAAATGAGCCCTCTCCCATTCCATTCTAATCCAAGCCTTTTACACATGGCATTTGCCAATCGCCTACACTAAACCCCAGCCACGACCCACCCGAACAAGATGGTAACCAATGCCCGGCCGGCCACCTACTGTGTCGCCGGAAAACACCACACCCGAGAGCTCACATGTGAGCCAACTTTGGAATTCCACCTCGCCGAGCCGCCCCATGCCCGATGGCCACCATGGCTGTTCTTCCCATGCCCGGAGCAGCCGATCCCAACCCTCGCCATCCCCGCGAGGCCCTCCAGCCCACCTCTATTTAAACCCGACCCCCTCACGGCCATGAGAGGAGAGTTGCAAAACCTTGCCGAAACTTCGCCAAAATTGTTCCAAACCCTTCTCCATCCTTAGAGCAGCTTGATCCCCGGTGTCAATTTGCCCTAATCCCCACCAACGCAGCCCAATTTCTCAGCCCAAAATTCCACCCAAAACCAGGACACTTCTCCACGATGGATCAATCCTCAAACCGATTGGTCCTACACCTTCACCGGACCAAGAGGAGAAGTTTCCCATCGAAAGCCCCATCTCCGAGCCACCCGGCTTGCTCCAGCCTCCAAGCTGTGGATCGGTTGTGGTCAAAATCCTACCTGAGCAATTCACCGCACCAGGAGACTTCATCTGGAGCTTGCTGGGATCCATTCGAAGGTGACACAACCCTCGATTGAAGCCACACTTCTCCGAGCAAAGGTATGAGCTAATTCTTCATTCCGAGCTTCTGGAGATTCTCCATTTCAAATGCTTTAATTTCAATGCATGATCACCGTATAGATGTGTTCGTCTCTTCAAGACGAATCCATAGAGCATAAGAACACGAAAATCCATTGAGTTTTGAGTGAGATATTAGGGATTTAGTGTGGACGGCTCTCGGGTGAGGACGCTTGGGGACGATGAACGGATGCCGTCCATTTAATACACGCGCGGACGGACGGCCAGGATCACTTCGGATCAGGAGATGGAACGACACAGCGGGGCCCCGGAGCGCTGAGTCAGATGGCGGCGTCGAATCAGAGGGCGACACGCGGCGTTTCGGAGCTGCCGAGGTTGACGCGGCGCCGCGTGGATAAATAGAAAATTAGGGTATTTTTCTATTTATTTAATTCCCTAAACTTCAAAAATCCATAACTTTGTGTAGGAAAATCGAAAAATAAAATAAAAATACCCTCTTGCTCAGTGAACAGAGGAGAATAATGTGGAAAAGAAATTATTTAATTTCATTAAGCATTTTATTTTTAATGATTTATTTCCCTTCTGCATTGTTTTAATTCTCCAAGCATATAGGAAATTCACCATAGCATGAGACCATAGGGCTTTTGAAGCCTCTGAATTTGGGAACATTCCCTGAATTTTCTAAAGTCAGAGGCCATCCCTATGAAAAGTTATTGATTTTTCAAATTCATGTTGCTGTTTTAAGTATTTTAATTCCAATAATTAGCATGTTGTGAAATAAATTCTAGGAAAATTTGGTGATCTCTCTTATAACCAGAGGACCCTAGGAAAAATAGGTTTTGGATTAGTTTATTTAAAATAACCCTAATTGGCTTAAACACCCAAAATAGCTCCCTAATTAATTAGAGTTAACCATATATCAAATTGACTTGAAATTAATTCTCCACTGACCTTTAGGATCAGAGGAACCCACCATAAAAATTTGAAGTCAATCGGACTTGGTTAGCCCTACTAAATGGGTTGATTAAGCCATTTAGCCATTTTAAACTTTAAAAATTCATAACTTTCAAAATACCTTTCAAAAATTCACCAAATTGGTTTTGGAGCCTCTCTAATATTAGGGGAATTTAAGAAAATTAAAATTTCAATTTTCTAAAAAAGTTGATTTTTTGATATTATTTTAATATTTTAATAATTAAAAAATAATAAAAATCACAAAAATAATAAATTCACCAAAATGTCACATTTTGAATTTTAATCACTTAGGAACAAATCCCATATTTTTCATAGGTCTATTTAATGGGATATTAAATTTTAAAGCCCTAGGGTAATTTTAAAATTAAAAAAAATGTATTTTCTAGCATTTTCACTAAAATAATTATAATAAATCATAGAAAAATCAGAAAATTACAAAAATTGATTCTCTGGTTTCCTTGATATCAGAGAGATTTTTGAAAAATATAAAATTCATTTTTCAACCTTTATTTTATTTTTAAATTAATTAATACTCCAAAATTTAAAATAATTATAATAAAAATAATACAATTTAAAAAATCACCAAAATTGGTCCAAGTGGTCCTCTGGTCATTAGGAATATCCCATAATTTTCTTAAGGACAGAAACTTTCCCTTGGTCATATTATTAAATTTTCCTTGGAAATCCCTATTTTCCACCAAAAATAATTACATAAATAAATTAAATACAGAAAAATCTCATTTTCTCCTCTCATGTCTTTATTGACATATGAGTGAAGTCACATAAAAATTTCAAGTTCATTTAAGCTCAATTTAGTGAGTTATGAAATTATTAAGCTTGAAGGGCAAAATGGTAATTAAAATTTTAATCCTTAATTGAAACTTTAGGTTTAATAAAAAATTAACAAGTAAAATATTTGATCCTAATCTGATTTGGATGATTGAAACTTAAATAATTAAAGGATAGAAACCTACTAAACAATTTAAAATAATCGAAATAAACCTTAATTAAATAATCGATTAAATTTGGAAGAATAATAAAATTGGAATTATTAAAATAGGGATATTATTAGGAAGAAATTTATTCTTTAATTTAAAGATCCCTAAATTAATCATCTCAATAATATTTAATTCTTAATTAAAATGATTTAAGATGTTAAAGGACTTAATTATTAAATTAAATTAAAAGAAAAGTTAAAATTATTACTCTTTTTTTTAAAATTTTCAATTAAATTAAAATTAAAATTAAAATTAAATTAAGGATTAAATTAAATTAAATCAAACAAATTAAGTAAATTAAATTAAATTAAATACAAAAATTAAATTAAAATAAATAAATTAAATTCAATTAAATTAAATAATTAAATTAAATTAAATTAAATTAAACTAAATTAAATTAAAAAATATTAAATTAAATTAAATTAAAACATATTAAATTAAATTAAATTAAATTAAATTAAAATTAAATCAAATTAAATTAAATTAAAGGAAATTAAATCAAATTAAACTAAATTAATTTAACATCAAGTCAAACTAAATTGAATTAAATCAAAATTAAATTAAAATTAAAACTAAACCAAATTAAATTAAATTAAAGTTTAATTAAATTGAATTAAATAACATCACCTAAGACATAAAGAAATTAAATATAAAACAACTTGAACATTATTCCAAATTTAAACCCTTTAACTAAAGTTAAACTAAACCACAAATCATTGGAACACCAATTTGCCCTCGAAAATTTGTTTTATCATAACTCCTAAATAGAACATTAAATGAAATGTTACTCCACTTATAGGATATTCAAATGTCATAGTTCACTGAGCAAGATAACAAAAATTGAATTCTCGGACGATTAATTCATTTGTATAATTGAATTCATTTGGACTTAAAACAGCTTCTAAGCAATATCGAAAAGATGTTTAAGATTCGTCTTAAGAACTTCCTCAATATGATAGGATATTTATAAGAACAATTGAACTTAATTATTCTTTGATGAAGAAAATCGTTCTCAAACCAAAACACAAGGACCTAGACGTCATAGGAAATGGCTAGCTATAGGATTAGGAATTTGGTAGAAAACCATAACCCTTCCCTTAGCTTTACCTAGGAACTTGCTTAAATATTCTAATTGTGTTTTAAGTGTAGCTTGGGATGACGGGAAGACCCTCCAGTACGCTTTTATTTTATCGCGATTTACCTTATTGCAATTTATTTAATCGCATCGCACTTACTTTTCTTGCATGATAAACAACCGTTGCATGAAAACCCACACCTTTAGGATAGTCCCTAAAACCGAAACCAAAACTAAATTAAAAGTCATTGCAAGATAAAATTCACCGCCACAACATTTCAAAATATAAAACAACTCAAAGTTTAATCACAAACAGTAACACAAAACTACAATTACAACTAAATTAAAACGTCCCGTTGGATGATCGGGAATACCTCGGATGATGTAACCTACGTGTTGCTAACGGGATTTTCCACGGTCTAAATGAAAGTGTGGAACTCATTCAGTTGAGTTTAGCAAATTCATCCGGACCGAGTGAATCCGATAAAAATAACGATGCCGGAAGGATGGAACCGTGGGATCTTAACCTAGGTGTCGTTATAATCAACTTTAAGATTTGTTTTAATTAAAATACAAAAAACACTTGGAAATTAAGATTCTCTCTAAACCAAAACACTTTTCTCATCTCCTGATTTATGACTTCTATAACTAAACCTCTGCAACAACAAGGAGCTCGGAACATGGTGGGCAGCACGGCCAACGTCATCAGCAAAATATTCCTAGAATTAAACAACAAACCCATAGGACTTCTAGGTAGTTTGCCTAGTGCAACATAAATCCTCAACCTTTTGTTAGGCATTTGCATTGCAAATTAAGCCCTAACCGGTCTTAGGATTCCGAGGTAGTCGTTCGATACGACATAAACCCTCACATCTTCGAGGCTATTTGTATGATCATGTCATACGAATATAAATCCTAATTAATAAAAATTGGCAAGATCAAAACATTAAATAAATATTAGGACTTTCCTAAATCCAAGCCAAACAATAGGATAGACGGGGAATTACCGAAGTTCGCTTCGAATCTGTAATTTCTCCTACTTTTCTTCCTTTGAATTCCCAAAACAAAATGTCCCAAATTTGACCCATTCCCTATTGAAATTCCAAAATTCAATCCTTTGAAAACCTTAAACTTTGAAATTCTTGAGAGCAGAATTATTGATTATTATCGAGAGTTTTCTTAGGTGATTCCCGTCACTTAAGATGTAATTAACTATAGGGGCTTGCCCTTATAGAGAATTTTAAAGAACCTAGGTAATATAAACCCTGTTTAATGCTTTCATATTAAGCAGGGGAATTTGTCAGCTTATAAAATTGGTTCGCAGACCAAACGGATGTCACAAATCTTCTAGTTTGTTTAATCGAGCCCCACCATCAAGCGGTGTGTCTATCCTTAGGGATAGATACACGGCTTGTGGTACGATGGCTTCGTTTATATAAACTATTTGGGATGTGAGATCGGTTTGATTTCATATCTTAAAATCTTCAAATTTAAAATTATTTTCAAAATCAAATACTACTTTTCAAATTATTTATTTAAATTAAATTAAAAATTCGCCGCACAATTTCCGTTAGGCGACCCCCTTTTCAAAATACTATACAACCTAAAAATATGCCGACAGTTATACTAGCCCAGAAATGTTACATCACCGTATGGATATATTCTACATGTTTAGATGATTCCATAGGTTCAAGAATCACTCAATTTCATTAAGAAATGAGTAAGATATTAAGGTTTGAAGTTTAACGGCTTGAAATAATTCGAATTTTTATTCGAATTATCTCAGTCGTTCGATCTCGCTTTTCGAGATGAACGGCGTTGATCGCCCTCAGCGGTGTCCCGTGTTTGGCTTCCCGCAGCGAATCCTCCCACCCGTTTGACGTGTACGAGGACACGTGTCGGCGGGAGATGAGTTTGGCAGCGCGAAATTGGTTAAAAATTAATTTTAACCTTAAAAACTTCAAAATTTAATAACTTTTTATCTAGAGATCACAAAAATATGATAAAAACACCTCGGAAAAGCTCTTGAAGTGGAGCAAATTATGAAATAAAAATCATTATTTTATTCCCATTGTTTAATTTTTAAATAATTAAATACTCTCTGGGGTATTTTAATTATTAAAAATTATTTTTAAACCAAAAAAATATGAAACTTTGAGGCATTAATCTTTATGCTCTTAGGAATGTTTCATGATATTTCCAAGGACAGAAAACATGTCTATGACACTTTTCTCTAATTTTCAAGATATTTTGTAATTATTTCAAATAATAATTATAAAAATTGAAAATAAAGAAAAATAAAAATGGAAATGATTACAAATGTTAGGGCAACAGAAAATAACCCTAATAAAATCATTTCTAAGTCATAAAAATAACTTTAAGTGACATTTTAAAATTTAGGATTAAGATTCTTTATTAATCAAATAATTTTTAATCCCAAAAATAACCTTTTTATAAACTTAGCTTATTTTCCTAAATAATCTAAGTTTGAAATGAATCTAGTCTATGATAGGCTAATGGAAAACTTTAATTAAGTTTAAAATGACAAAATTAGACTTAATTAGGTTTAAAACATCATTTAAACCTATCCTAAATTTAATTAATTAAGTCTAAAATGACAAAATTAGACTTAATTAGGTTTAAAATATCATGTAAACCTACTAAACCCAAAATTCAATTAATTAAGTCCAAAATGATAAAATTAGACTTAATTAAGTTTAGAATAGCATTTAAACTTACTTAATTATTCAATTAAACCTTACCTAAATTAGGTTTACTTAACCTTAATTAATGAGACTTAACCCATAATTAGGTTTAATTAACCTTAAATAATTAGACTTAACCCATAATGAGTATAATTAATCAATTAAACCTTACCTAAATTAGGTTTAATTAACCTTAAATAATTAAACTTAACACATGGTAAGTCTAATTAATCAAACACACCTTACCTAAATTAGGTTTAATTAACCTTAAATAATTAGACTTAACCCATAGTAAGTCTAATTAATCAAATAGACCTTACTTAAATTAGGTTTAATTAACCATAAATAATTAGACTTAACCCATAGTAAGTCTAATTAATCAATTAGACCTTACCTAAATTAGGTTTAATTAACCTTAAATAATTAGACTTAACCCATAGTAAGTCTAATTAATCAATTAGACCTTACCTAAATTAGGTTTAATTAACCTTAAATAATTAGACTTAACCCATAGTAAGTCTAATTAATCAATTAGACCTTACCTAAATTAGGTTTAATTAACCTTAAATAATTAGACTTAACTCATAGTAAGTCTAATTAATCAATTAGACCTTACCTAAATTAGGTTTAATTAACCTTAAATAATTAGACTTAACCCACAGTAAGTCTAATAAATAAATTAAACCTTACCTAAATTAGGTTTAATTAACCTTAAATAATTAGACTTAACCCACAGTAAGTCTATTTAATCAATTAAACCTTACCTAAATTAGGTTTAATTAACCTTAAATAATTAGACTTAACCCACAGTAAGTCTTAATTAGACTTAACCATAGTAAGTCTATTTAATCAATTAAACCTTACCTAAATTAGGTTTAATTAACCTTAAATAATTAGACTTAACCCATAATAAGTCTATTTAATCAATTAAACCTTACCTAAATTAGGTTTAATTAACCTTAAATAATTAAACTTAACCCATAATAAGTCTAATTAATCAATTAAACCTTACCTAAATTAGGTTTAATTAACCTTAGATAATTCGACTTAACCCATAATAAGTCTAATTAATCAATTAAACCTTACCTAAAGTAGGTTTAATTAACCTTAGATAAATCGACTTAACCCATAATAAGTCTAATTAATCAATTAAACCTTACCAAAATGAGGTTTAATTAACCTTAGATAAATCGACTTAACCCATAATAAGTCTAATTAATCAATTAAACCTTACCAAAATGAGGTTTAATTAACCTTAAATAATTCGACTTAACCCATAGTGAGTCTAATTAATCAATTAAACCTTACCTAAATTAGGTTTAATTAACCTTAAATAATTCGACTTAACCCATAGTGAGTCTAATTAATCAATTAAACCTTACCTAAATTAGGTTTAATTAACCTTAAATAATTAGACTTAACCCATAGTAAGTATAATTAATCAATTAAACCTTACCTAAATTAGGTTTAATTAACCTTAAATAATTAGACTTAACCCATAGTAAGTATAATTAATCAATTAAACCTTACCTAAATTAGGTTTAATTAACCTTAAATAATTATACTTAACCCATAATAAGTGTAATTAATCAATTAAACCTTATCTAAATTAGGTTTAATTAACCTTAAATAATCAAATATAAATCAAACTTAAGTCTAACCTACACTAGGCTTAAGTCAAACCAAACTTAGGTTCAACTCAACATAAACCTAAGTCAAACCTAAATCTAACTTATGTCTAACCTACACTAGGCTTAAGTCAAACCAAACTTAGGTTCAACTCAACATAAACCTAAGTCAAACCTAAACCTAACTTAAGTCTAACCTACACTAGACTTAAGTCAAACCAAACTTAGGTTCAACTCGACATGAACCTATGTCAAATTGAAATCTAACTTAAGTTTAACCTACATTAGACTTAAGTCAAACCAAACTTGGATTCAACCTGACATGAATCTAAGTCTAACCCAAACACAACTTAAGTCTAACCCATGTTAGACTTAAGTCAAACTAAACTTAGGTTCAACCCGACATGAACTTAAGTCAGACCTAAACTCAATGTAAGTTCAACCCATATTGAACTTAAGTCAACTTTAAATATAGGTTCAACTTAACTTGAACTTAAGTCAAATCTTAACTTAAGACCAAACTATATTAAACTTTTAATCCAACTTAATTCAAACCTAAATTCAACATAAAATTTTAATTAAGTCTAACATCCTAGACTTAATTAAATCATCAAGCAATTGAGATTTAAAACAACAAATCATGAATCTAAGTCTAATTTATTAGACTTAATGTCTCAATAAACTACAGCTAAATAGACTTAATTAAAACTTAAGCCTTATCTAAAAAGGACTTAGATGGTGTGCAATTCTAATTAAGTCTAATTTATTAGACTTGATTAACCTTTAGGTCCTATTTAAACAAGGCTTAAAACTTAATTAAGTCTATTCTAAGTTAAACCTTTTAACTTAAGTTCAGACAGACATGAACTTAAGTTAATTAAATTCAATCAACATTGAATCTGAGTTAGGTTCAACCAGACATGAACCCAAGTTAATTCAATTAATATTGAATCTAAATTTAAATCTTTTAACTTAAGTTCAGACAGACATGAACTCAAGTTAATTAGATTCAATCAACATTGAATTTAACTTAGGTTCAACCAGACATGAGCCCAAGTTAATTCAATCAATATTGAATCTAACTTTCAACCTTTTAACTTAAGTTCAGACAGATATGAACTCAAGTTAATCTAACCCAACTTTCAACTCAAATTCAAACAGACATAAATTCAAAATTCAAGTCTAAACTTAAATCAAGACATAAATTCAACATTTCAAACCAAAATCGACATAACCAACATAAATTAGACATTTCAAACCAAAATCGACAAAACTAACATAAATTCGATGTTTCAAACATAAATCAACATAACCGACATAAAATTGACATTTCAAATATAAATTTGACAAATATCAATATTAAATGAAATTAATCCGATATTTCGACAAAATAAAACATTAATCAATATAATTTGACATAAATCGACATCCAAGACATGTTAAATTAAAACATCCTTCAAAATTCTAAGGCAATGAAATGACATTATTTTCAGACAATCTTTTCTTTGTAGGGTGAAGACAAAAAGTTTTGTTTAGATTTTTTTTTGCATGTTATAGGATGTGCTAACTCTGTTTTGCGGGACGACAATCTGGACAAACAAAAACAAAAACAAAAGAAAAATTTTAGGATAGCCACAAAACTTAAACTTTCTACAAACAACAAAATAAAAATGACAGGACAACAAAGACAACTGAACTTTTAGGTTAGTCACGAAATCTGAAATAAAACGACAAAATCATTAACATTGAAATCGACATAACATCAACATTAACAAAAACATACGATGACATTTCTATACCACAAGAAAATGATGACATTACACTAAACCGAAACAAATACATGACAAAATGATATGACACCACAAAATCAAAATTTAAAATAAAAAGGAATCATAAAAAATAACAAAAATAAAATAAATAATGATATCTTCTTGACAACATTGAAGGTATCTCATGACATAATAATGACATAAGAGATAAAATATCTCATGACAAATCGTGATATTAATCATGACATCTTATGACATTACGACATCACATTAAGACATGACATAAAATGACATGACACTATGATTCACATTAAGACATGACATAAAATGACATGACATTGCGACATCACATGACATTACATACAATAATATGACACACATATTAAGACATCCTGACACGACACCCGACATGACATACAAGATGACAAAATGATAAATATTCAACATAAACAAAATATTCTGGTAGTATGGATTCTTTAGAAACGTACTGTCACGACAACACTTACACCTTTTCAAGGACAAATGTTAACCTTAATCGGGAGTTTTCCTAGGTAGTATTATTGCTCGGGATATAATTAACTATAGGAGCTTGCTTCTATAGGAGATTAAAGAACTCAGGATTGGTATTTCACCTACAAGACCTCTCTGGTTACCCAATATCTTCATATGATTTTCTCATGTAAAAAACTTCAGTAATTACACAATCTGAAGACTTGTTCTATGAGATTATCATTTGACCTTATTTTCTCTCAATCTCTGTCATAATTAATCCTCAAAATTCTCCAAAGACTTCTGACAATAAGTCTAGGTAGGATAAGAATTAGGACGATAGATGGAGAAAAAGAGTGGTGACTCCTTGACATTGACATGATACATGAATTGATAGCGAAGTAAGTCGAACGAATAAAAAAAATATTTTCATCGCCATCAAGAACAATGGAAGTACTTGTTGACCTCATTTTTGATGAGGTCTTCTCTTCTTCTCTTTAGTACTTAGGATCTAGCCTTAGGCTTTTCCTTTGACTATCTTAGAGGACTAGAATTGGGGCCCACCATTTAGAAATTCAAACCACTTCTTAACTCCCTGCAAACTCCACAAACTCGACCGTAGAACCCTAATCACCTAGAGGGTTGAAATCAAGTGTGGAAGTTTAAAGAATGAGTTCCTATGGGACTCTTTGGCCTTAGGATCGCCCAGGTGGTCCGGTCGCAGTGACGGCCGACTTACGCACACACTACACTTATACACTACACCTACACACTACACTTCCACATACTTCCTAAAACCACACCCATATCTAACTTGACCTCCTGACTCATGTAGGTAATTCACATGGATGGTCCTTAACCCCTAAGCCCTTGGCTAAGAGGGTTAGGAACAACATAGTGAATGCCTCAAATGGGTCCCTTCATGGCTCATATGGGCTTGATATGGCTTCATGGCTCAACCAAAACGACTTCTTTCCACTTACATCCACCCAATCTTCAATTTCCCAAATTTTCAATTTTTGACCCCCGGGACCCTACACCCGCTAACTTTACCCAAAACCCTCGAAATTACCCAAATTTCTCAAAATTTTCCAAATTATCCAAAATTCTCCAAAATCAATCCCAAACATTTCCACATCACTTAAATTGATCATCCATACCCAAAAATACCAAAAATTCCAAGAATACCTCCCAATACCCTCCAAATACCCAAAATACCCCTCTTGACCCAAAAATCCAAAAATTCAGAAAATTCCCAGAAAATTCCAGAAAACCCCAAATATTCCCAATTTCATTTTGTCCAACTACACCATGGGCTAATTTTGTCAATTTACCCTACTTTGTCAAAACCCCCAATTTGACCCATTTTAACCCAAAGTGAACCCAATGTCAAACCAAACCTACCCAATTGACCCCAATTTTGGTCCAATTCAATTCTAAACTTCAATTCAACATCCCCAATACCAATCTAGACCAAATCCAAGTCCAATTTGATTGACATTTGGATCCAATCTCACTTTTGGCCTTAAAGCCCAATTTGGACCCATGACCCAAACCTAACCCAAACTCACCCAATTCAACTCCAATTAACCCCAAATCTTTTCTAAATCTTCCTTAGCATCCCCACAAGCATAACAATAACATGATTTGCCCAAAATTTTGACCCAAACCCCACTCAAATTCAACCCAAAGCTAAGAGGCCCATTTTTGACCTAACCCAAATGAGCCCAAACCCCAAAATCAAAGCCCAACCAAAGTCAAAACCTCTTTGAAACACTTCCATAAACATTTCTCAACATTGATTTTACATCAATTTCAACCCTAGCCCAACATTAGCCCAACTTGGCCCACTTGGACCCATATAGGCCCACTTGCCAAATAAACTCAAATTCAAACCAATTCAACTCCAAATCACACCAAATTGACTCCAAGCCCTTCATAGAACATCCCTAAACCAATTATGACATTTATTTGACAAAGTCCTTCACAAAATCTTCACCCAAATGTCCATCCTAAAATCAAAGAGCCCATTTCCCTTAAACTTTCCTAAGAGCCCACTTCCTTCAAATTCAAAAGCCCAAAATCTACCCTAAAGCCCACATGACATCTCCATTTGTCATCCACTTAATTAAAGCCATTACCTAAGTCCTAAATTCACCATCAAATTATTCCAAATCAAGTTTCATACAAATTTCCATCAAATTACCAAAAATTCCTAAAATCCATTTTCATGAAATCGACTAAACTTTTGCCAAGCCAAAGGTGAGCCATGCAAGCTATGGACAAGCCACATGAAGCCATGGAAGGCTTGACATGTGATCAAGCCATTAATGGCAAAAGGAGGGGCCCCTTTCCTAATCCTCCTTAAACCTTTTTTTACCTTAAGCATGTCACACACTAAACCATGCTTAGCCACCTCATCATGGATGGAGACGACACCATCCTCTCTAGGCTGACCCAAGTGATCCTTTTCAGCCCAAGACCAGGCCTTGGGTGGTGAACCTAGCCCAAAACCATGGGTTGACTCATTTGAACCCAAAATGGCCTTCCCCCCATTCCATTTCAATCCAAGCTCTTTACACATGGCATTTGCCAATTGCTTGCACCAAGTCCCACCCTCGACCCACCCGACCTCGAGGGTGACCCATGCCCGGCCGGCCAGCCACCGGCCGCCGGAAAACACCATGGCCGAGAGCTCACATGTGAGCCCAACTCGAAATTCTCACCCGCCGAGCCGCCCCATCCCCGCTGGCCATCGGAGCTGTTCTTCTCTTGCCAAGAGCAGCTGATCCCAAGCCCTAACTCTCCCCGAGAGGCCCTCCACCCTCTCCTATTTAAACACCACCCCTCTCGGCCATGAGAGGTGCCGAAAACAAACCTTAAGGAAACTCGCCAAAATTGTTCCGTACTCCTCCCCAAACACGAGCACTTGATCCCCAAGTGAGATCCCCCGCCATTTCTTCTCTGCGAGCTCAATTTCGGAGTCGAAATTCCACCCAAAACCAGGACACTTCTCCACAGTGAGCCAATCCCCAAATTGATTGGTTCTACACCTTCACTGCACTCAGGGAAGGTGTCCACCAACAGAAATCCCCATCTCCGAGCCACCCGGCTTGCTCCAGCCCTCCAAGCTTTGTGATCGGGCTTGGTCGAAATCACATCTGGACAATTCACTGCACCGAGAGACTTCATCCGGAGCTTGCCGGGATCCAATCGAAGGTGCAACAACTCTCAGATCGAAGCCACACTTCTCTGAGCAAAGGTATGAGCTAATTCTTCATCCCGAGCTTCTAGAGATTCTCCATTTCGAATGCTTTAATTTCAATGCATGATAACCGTATAGATGTGTTCGTCTCTTCAAGACGAATCCATAGAGCATAAGAACAAGAAAATCCATCGAGTATCGAGTGAGATCTTAGTGGATTTAGTGTGGACGGCTCTCGGGTGAGGACGCTTGGGGACGATGAACGGATGCCGTCCATTCAATACACGCGCGGACGGACGGCTTAGATGGCATCGGACCAGGAGACGGTACGAGAACCGCGGGGCCCAGAGCGCTGAGTCAGATGGCGGCGTCGAATGGGAGCGCGACACGCGGCGTTTCGGAGATTCCGAGGATGAGTTGGCACCGCGTGGATAAATAGAAAATTAGGGTATTTTCTTATTTATTTAATTCCCTAAACTTCAAAAATTCATAACTCTATGTAGAAAAATCAGAAAAATAAAATAAAAATACCCTCTTGCTCAGTGAATAGAGGAGAATAATGTGGAAAAGAAATCATTTAATTTCATCAAGTATTTTATTTTTTATAATTTATTTACTCTCTACATACTTTTAATTCTTCATGCATGTATACAATTCACCATGGCATGAGACCATGTGAGCTTTGAAGCCTCCGAATTTGGGAACATTCCCCGAATTTTCCAAAGTCGAGGCCATCCCTATGAAGAGTAATTGATTTTTCAAGTTCATGTTACCGTTTTGAGTATTTTAATTCCAATAAATAGCATGTTGTGAAATAAATTCTAGGAAAATTTGGTGATGTTCCTTATGACCAGAGAACCCTAGGAAAAATAGGTTTTGAGTTAGTTCATTTAAAACAACCCTAATTGGCTTAAACACCCAAAATAGTTCTCTAATTAATTAGAGTTAACCATGCATCAAATTGACTTGAAATCAATTCTCCACTGACCTTTAGGATTAGAGGAATCCACCATAAAAGTTTGAGGTCAATTGGACTTGGTTAGCCCCACTAATTGGGTTGATTAAGCCACTTAGTCATTTTAAACTTTAAAAATTCATAACTTTTAAAATACCTTTCAAAAATTCACCAAATTGGTTTTGGAGCCTCTCTGATATCAGGGGAATCTAAAAAAATTAAAATTTCAATTTTCTAAAAAAGTTGATTTTTAATAATATTTTAATATTTTTAATAATTAAAAAATAATAAAAATCACAAAAATAATAAAATTCACCAAAATGTTACATTTTGAATTTTAATCACTTAGGAACAAACCCCATATTTTTCTTAGGTCTATTTAGTAAGATATTAAATTTTAAAGCTCTAGGGTAATTTTAAAATTAAAAAATGTATTTTCTAGCATTTTCACTAAAATAATTATAATAAATCATAGAAAAATCAAAAAATTTTAAAATTTGATTCTCTGATTTCCTTGATATCAGAGAGATTTTTAAAAAATATAAAATTCATTTTTCAACATTTATTTTATTTTTAAAATAATTAACACTCCAAAACTTAAAATAATTATAATAAAAATAATATAATTCAAAAAATCACCAAAATTGGTCCAAGTGGTCCTCTGGTCATTAGGAATGTCCCCTAATTTTCTTAAGGGCAGAAACTTTCCCTTGGTCATGTTATTAAATTTTCCTTGGAAATCTCTATTTTCTACCAAAAATAATTATATAAATAAATTAAATACAGAAAAATCACATTTTCTCCTCTCATGTCTTTATTGACATATGAGTAAAGTTACATAAAAATTTCAAGTTCATTTGAGTTCAATTTAGTGAGTTATGAAATTATTAAGCTTAAAGGGTAAAGTGGTAATTAAATTTTTTAATCCTTAATTAAAACTTTAGGTATAATAAAAAATGAACAAGTAAAATATTTGATCCTAATCTGATTTGGATGATTGAAATTTAAATAATTAAAGGGTAGAAACCCATTAAGCAATTTAAAATGATTAAACTTTAATTAAATGATTGATTAAATTTGGAAGAATAATAAAATTGGAATTATTAAAATAGGGATATTATTAGGAAGAGATTTATTCTTTAATTTAAAAATCCCAAAATTAATTATCTCATTAATATTCAATTCTTAATTAAAATGATAACTCAAATTTAAAATATATTAAAAGGCTTAATCATTAAACTAAAATTAAATTATTAAACTCTTTTAAAAAAAATTAAATTAAAATAAAAAAATAAAATTAAATAAAAAAATTAAATTAAATTAAGTAAATTAAATTAAATTAAATTAAATTAAATTAAATTAGAATTAAAAGTTGAATTAAATTAAATTAAACTAAATTAAATTAAATAAACAAATTAAATTAAATTAAATGAATTAAATTAAATTAAATTAAATAAATAAAACCAAATTAAATCAAATTAAGTTAAATCAAATTAAATTAAATTAAATTAAATTAAATTAAATTAAATTAAATTAAATTAAATTTAAATTAAATTAAATTAAATCAAATTAAATTAAAATTAAATCAAATCAAATTAATTTAATGTAACATCAAATCAAACTAAATTGGATTAAATTGAATTAAATAACATCACCTAAAACAGAAAGAAATAAATCTAAAATAACTTCAACACTATTCCAAATTTAAATCCATAAATGGAAATTAAACTAAATCACAAATCATTTGAATACTAATTTACCCTCGAAAGCTTTAGTTATCATAACTCCTAAACGAACATTAAATGAAATGTTACTTCACTCATAGGATATTCAAATGTCCTAGTTCATCGAAGCAAGTTAACAAAACTTGAATCCCGGACGATTAATTCATTTATATAATCAAATTCATTTGGACTTAAAACAATCCTAGAAGTATTGAAAAGATGTTTAAGATTCTTCTTAAACACTTTCTCAATATGATAGGATGTTTATAAGAACAATTGAATTTAATTGTTCTTTGATGAAGAAAATCGTCCTCAAACTAAAACACAAAGAACCTAGACGTCATAGGAAATGACTAGCTATAGGATTAGGAATTTGGTAGAAAACCATAACCCTTACCTTAGCTTTACCTAGGAACTTGCTTAAATATTCTAATTGTGTTTTAAGTGCAGCTTGGGATGACGGGAAGACCCTCCAGTGTACGCTTTTATTTTATTGCAATTTACTTTCTTGCAATTTACATTATTGCAATTTACTTAATCGCATTGCACTTATTTTTCTTGCATGATAAACAATTGTTGCAAGAAAACTCACACCTTTAGGATAGACCCTAAAACCGAAACCAAAACTAAGTTAAAAGTCATTGCAAGATAAAATTCACCGCCACAACATTTCAAAATATAAAACAACTCAAAATTTAATCACAAACGAACACAAAACTACAATTACAACTAAATTAAAACGTCCCGTTGGATGATCGGGAATACCTCGGATGATGTAACCTACGCGTTGCTAACAGGATTTCCCACGGTCTAAATGAAAGTGTGGAACTCATTCGGTTGAGTTTAGCAAATTCATCCGGACTAAGTGAATCCGATAAAAATAATGATGCGGAAGGATGGAACCGTGGGATCTTAACCGTGTCGTTATAATCAACTTTAAGATTTGTTTTAATTAAAACATAAAAAACACTTGGAAATTAAGATTTTCTCTAAACCAAAACACTTTTCTCATCCCCGATTTATGATTTCTAAAACTAAACCTCTCGCAACAACAAGGAACTCGGAGCATGGTGGGCAGAGCACGGCCATCGTCATCGACGAAAACTCGAATCTACATCGACCGAACTTTCCTAGAATTAAATAACCAAGCCATAGGACTTCGAGGTAGTTTGCACTAAGTGCAACATAAACCCTCAATCTTTGTTAGGCATTTGCATGATCGGGTCATGTAAATTAAGCCCTAACCGGTTTTAGGATTCCGAGGTAGTCGTCCGATACGACATAAACCCTCACATCTTCGAGGTTATTTGTTTGATTTTATCATGCAAATATAAGCCCTAACTAATTAAAATTGTCAAGATCAAAACATTTAAATAAATATTAGGACTTCCCTAAATCCAAGCCAAACAATAGGATAGTCGGGAAATTACCGAAGTTCGCTTCGAATCTGTGATTTCTCCTACCTTTCTTCCTTTGGATTCCCAAAACAAAATGTTCCAAATTTGATCCATTCCCTATTGAAATTCCAAATTTCAATCCTCGAAAACCTTAAACTTTGAAATTCTCGAGAGCGGAATTATTGATTATTATCGAGAGTTTTCTTAGGTGATTCCCGTCACTTAAGATGTAATTAACTATAGGGGCTTGCCCTTATAGGGAATTTTAAAGAACCTGAGTAATATAAACCCCGTTTAATGTTTTCATATTAAGCGGGGAATTTTGTCGGCTTATAAAATTGGTTCGCGGACCAAACGGATGTCACAAATCTTCTAGTTTATTTAATCGAGCCCCACCGTCGAGCGATGTGTCTATCCTTAGGGATAGATACACGGTTCATGGTGCGGTGCTCGTTTATATAAACTATTTGGGATGTGAGATCGGTTTAATCTCATATCTTAAAACCTTCAAATTTAAAATTATTTTCAAAATCAAATACTACTTTTCAAAATTATTTATTTAAACTAAATTAAGAATTCGCCGACAATTTCTGTAGGCGACCCCTCTTCAAAATAAAACACACAAACCTAAAAAATATGCCGACAGTACTCTTCAAAATGCAGTGGAAGAGTCTCCTCAAATTGCCTCCCTAAATCTTTCCTAAGACTCTCTTTAAATAGTAAACCAAAAGGTGCCTTGGTGTCTCTTCAAAATGTGTCCAGATTCGATGTATCTACCAAGGAACGCACCCCTTCATTCAAACTTGCCGCACAAAGGAAGTTATGGACGTTACCACCAAGAGTTAAATCCCATCCCCTTTGAAATAGGTGTCAAATCCATTTGAATCTCAATTTTTAACTGTGATGGCTAAGCATCGGCCCAGCGGTGCTTAGCCGCCAGTGCCAAATTTTTTATTTTTGATTTTTTTGCTCCAAATTTGATCCAACTTTGCTCCTTTCATCATGACCATCCATTTTCATCATACCTACAAGAAAACACAAAATACCTTCCATTAAAGTGCAATATCATTAAAAATAGGTATTAAAATGTGCATAAAAATACTATATATTTTAGGTGTATCAAAATCCCCCAAACTTAAAATGTTACTTGTCCTCAAGTGACGGTTAATCTCATAGAACATTTTAGCATGCAAATTATGTAATGAGTTTCTTAGGAAGATAACAAAATTTTGTTCTAGAAATGAAATAGTCCAATTTAAAAAAAAAATTCAGTAATTAAAACCAACTTAAAGTTTAGAAAGTTTTTAAGTAAAAGAAAATGATAAATATAAGTCTCTATCTATTTCGAAGTATTTGTAGATTTTTCAAAATATAGGATTCAAACATTTATTTTTCTCACTTAAAAATCTTTATTTGAAAAATAATTTTACTTACTATATTACAACTTCAAGCTTTAGATTTTCTCTGAACTTATATCTTAAACTTTAGGTATGAAACCAATTTTTGATTAGGCCCTTAAATCTTCAAGCTTCTCCTCCCTTTTCATATACTATATTTTTCACCTTTTTTTAATTTTTTTTTATTTATTTAAGGTAAGGATTACTATATCTGGATAGACCTTTAATGATTTTGAATTCCATCCTTCCATTTAAAATAAAGATCAGATATACATCTTTCACTTAAAAATCATAATAGTAGTATCTAAAAATTACTCTTCAATAAAAGAAATTTAAGTTTTGAAGAATAAAAGTCAAATCTTCTATTTATCCAAAAATACAAAACTTCTTACTAAAGATAGTTTAACTTTATTTAACACCTCTTCATTAAGAAAATTTTAACTTTAACTTTTTCATGATTACTATAAATTTTAACTAAATTCTTTTATTCATTTCTATATTCAAAATTTTGTTCCCCTAATATAACTTCATGTACATAATTGTTCTCAATCAAAAATAAGATTTATTTTTAAGTATTCTTGAGAATCAAATAAAATTTTAGGTTTTGAAAATCTTTGTTTTTAAAATCCCCCTAAACTTTAAATTTTTAATTAAGATAAAACATTTAAGCATAATAAATGATACATGGGTGAGAAATAAAAACTGACATTATCATGCTTGAAGGAATTTTTAATATCCTAATATGCAAGTATAACAATTTAAATATAGGAGTAAAATGAAATCAAATTTAGTTTTTCAAAACATTTTTTTATATATATAATAATAAGAAAAGTAAAAAATTTCAGAAGACTTCTACAGTAGTGGAGGTTTTCAAAGCAAATACACACCAACTAAAATAACACACTGATATAGATAACAGATGATAGTGGAATTTGAAGAAGTTTCTAAGGTAGAAGTTTCTAATAGTGGTTTATAATTTCCTAACAGTTTTTGAAATTAAAAATACATACTACTAAAAACTCTGACATAACATACACATAAAAACATTTACTATTACACACTACCACACAGCAACATATAAATTAACAATAAAACAACAACAATACCTGAATATGCATAACAGATAAACAGTACAACTACAATATGCATACTATCAAGGTTCACATCACAACACGATCATCAAACAAAATACTAAATAAAGTACACAGTTACACAACACATCAATACAACAACTAAAACAAACAACATACATCTACTCTTCATCCTCATCATCATCATCAACTTGCTCGTTCGAATGGATGAGGTGGCATCTCAGCACTCTGATCTCCTCTAATCATTCTATCCAAATATTGCTGATAATTCTCCTCATATTCATCATGATTTACAATATATCTCTCAACATTATCCAGCTTACCATCCATTTCTCTCACATGCTCTCAAGTAAGACTCACTTTTTTCAAAATCTTTCTTAATAAACCAGTCTGTGAATCAGTAGATTATGAAGCACGTAAAGTAGTAGCACGAGAAGCAGAAGCAACAGAAGCAGAAGCAGTAGAAGCCCTACCGAATCCTCCTCTCCAACCAAACTCTGAATCTACAGTGTAAGGACCAACGTTTACACTGGTAATTGGTCTCAATGGCTGAAGTACCTCTTCCCAGGTTTCAAATTTCACTCCAGATCTTTCACATAGTGAATGAATCAAGGAACGAAATCCCATACCTGCAGTCGTGGTTGATCTAGCACAGTTCAAAACATAATAAAAAATTATGCTTCCAATATCGAAAATTATGCTCCTAATTTTCTATAAGGTTGGCTTGAGTTCTTCTGCAATGTTGGTTTTCTACGCAAATTTTGTTAATGTTCAATTAGAGTTTGGGTAAGTAGTCTAGTTAAGGTTGTAGGTATTAAAAGGGGGGTGATCAAACCTAGCTCTTATGTCAGAGGGATCAAGATTTTGAAGGCTAGCAATCAATGTGTTGTTATACTCCTAAAAATATCTAAAATAATATTCTTGAGGGTTTGTAATTTCAAAATGTTGGAACACTTTTTATTGGCTATTTGTCCTTTTTTAGCTTTTTTTTATTTATTTTTCAACATCTACAAAGAAACATAGCAATAATATTAGTGCAAACAAATATGAAATAAATGGAAGAAAGAAAATAGAAATTGTCAAACTTGGATTCTCAGCAGTCAACTAAAGTTATCCTAAAATTAGAATTCTTCTTAACACCTTTCCTAAGCAACGACTCCAAAAAATTGACGCGTCAAACCTACCGGGATGTAAGTTGGCTCTACAATGCAATCATATGCATCAAATAATAATGCAAATAAAGAGTATCATGTATTGATCGAATAAGGAAAGTGTTAAAAATTTTTCGGGAGGGCGAAATTCTAATTTACTAAACTTTTAAATCTAATTTAGTGCGATCACAAACAGAAGATGGTTTCCTAAAATACTACTTCAAAGCGAAAATAAATGATAACATATTTGGAAAAAGCAAAAAACAACAACAGATAAATCTTATTATTTTTAAAGTAATGTGAGGCACATGCTGCTGTGATTTAGTTAATGTAGTGATTTGTGGTTTTCCTAGACTTTTCCCAATGTGATTGTTGTCAACGAGGATAGAAAGTTGTCCTTATGCCTATGTCAGCTCCAAAAGAAGGCCAAAATTCATAAGGTTGAGTCATCCTCAATCCCTATAGCATCCCGCAGATTTGTTATGATCCCCTTTCTAGATTGCAAAACCCAGATAAAATGTGTGTATTGTTATCTGGATTTTGTGGTTAACAATTTTGTTCATGTGCACAACGGGCTGGAGTCACAGATCACGAAATATATTAACATCATAATTGATCGTAAGTAATTAACTTGATGGTTAACACAACAATGAAAGTCATGATTTCTCACGAAAATGATACAGGAAAGAAATCATCCAAGAAAACCGCAAAACATATCTTATAAATCAAAGAAGCGCGAAAGGAAGTTTAGCTACATATGATAGAAAGAATCCTAAAAAAATATCCCATTGAAACCACTGTTAGAAGAGAAACTAAAAGGAAAACAATTACAAAATGAATTTTTCCCTCTTCAACGGCAGCCAACTCTTCTCTCACACAATTCCCCATCAAATCATATAACAATACAAAGAAAATGTAGAAAAAACCCTTAAGACCTCAACCCCAAGTGAAAAAGAGGAAATCTAGGGAAAACTCTCACCTTAGCTTTGGTGCCCAAGCCACCTCCAGATTTCTCATTCCCTAAAAGAGTCCTTCCATTTGTGCCCTAGCTACCACTTTTAAAGATCCAATAATAATCAACATGAAAATAACTTCCAAAATGGGATGTAGCTATTCGACGGCGTAACCATGCCTAAAACCAACGTGATCACGCCTAAATCCAGCTTAACTACGCCAAAAAGTACTATTACACATGTTTTGACTTTGTTTTACATGTTTGACACCCATAACCTACAAAATGACACAATGAACCTTCTACAAGCATAAAATCATGATAAATGAGATAAAATAGAAATTAAAAAAGAATGATAACATGCAAGTAAAATCAAGTAAAATTGACTCACGTCACTAGAGCATATGGAGTTGATTAATTTTGTTCATAATTGTATAACATTTTATTAGGCCACTTTTTTAACGGTAGACAAATTTTCTTAAGAGAATAACTTGAGCTTTATTGAATAATTTGGCTATGCTAATAATTCTGAATAATAAATTGTTAAATATTGTTATACAATATTATAGCATCGAGCAAATCTTTTTATTTTAACAATTGTAAGGCATATACCATTATCACATCTAACAAGATCAGGAATGCCGAAATTATAGATGACATGATCAAAAAGTTATTATATTTATACTTCACGTAACTGTTATAATTTACATCTATTTTGAAAAATAATCAATTATGATCAATGTAAATCTATGTCCTTTCCATGGAAAATGACTGATTGTACCTACGACATTTGTATCCCCGTATTTAAATAGCTAAGAGCGAATTCCTAGGCGTTAGAAGTTTCTTGTTATATAAGAGACTGCATTTGTAAATTTCACATTAGTCACATCTTTTTTGTAAATGCAACGGTTTTGAGTTATTGACCATGGTTGGCCAATTATAGCCTAGCTTTTTAAATTTTTAATTTTATATATAGACCAAATTGATAATCCTCTTCATAAGCCTTCATGGACTACTTTTATTATACTGAAGGTTCATTTTTACGACAGCAAAGCCACATGAGATCAAATATGTGATGATATAGAATATAATTAACTAATGTACAAGATTATCCAACTCTATGATGATAAAGAACATCATTAACCAAATTACAAAAAAATTCTCTTTCCTTTTTTAAATTTGAGATGCAACATATTAGTCATGAAAACATTTTTTTTATCAAGGTAATCTACCAAAAATATGGCAAATAGTCATCTTGATCAATAAATGCACTTGGCAATAAATGTTGGTCATTATATGGACATTCAGAGGTATCAAGATGGACTAGAGATATGTCTATTATGAACAAGTAGCTATATAAGATATTCAAACTTGGTGAGTTCTATACCAGTTTGGCAAAGGCTTTACTTTTATATTATAGCATCCGGGCATTCTGATGACAGCAACACAGGGTACACTTTCAAATAATGTCACAACATATTGATGATATGCATAAAGGTTAAATTTTCATAATATGTAAATCCCAAGCACTTAGCTAATGATTAATTGATAATCACTACAAGTTTTGAACTTTTTTAATTCTAATTGATTATTCAAATATATATAAATGATCTCCTAAGTTGCAGTACATGAGTGTAATAAAGAAATCATTATTTCCATTCCGGTGCATTGGATGTGTGGCAGAATAATAGAAAAGAATCTTCTGAAGCCAAACAAACAAATCAACATGAAAATTCCATGGTGACTACATGTTCTTCATGCCCGTAAAGTAGAGTAATGCATAATTTAACTTTACGCGCAGTCAAGGCATCCAAACTTTGCAGCAGAGCATCGACCAAATCAGAAACTCAGCTCAACAATGGCAATTTCAGGGATTCAGTTCTCATTATCATTAGCGTGGATCCTTTCTTACTTCAAATCCCATGGAGCCAAAACCTTCAACAGCTCAGGTTCTGATTTGATTTTCAAAGAGATTGCAGAAATAGTGAAGGGTATCTCAGTTTCGAACAGAGGGCGGAGTATCAAAAGGCAGTTCAATTAGTGTCGCATTGCCATAGAATTCTTCTAAGTTATAGAAAGCCCGCTGCTGAGGAAGAAAAATGTGAACCACCACATCACCTGCATATATGGGCAGCAGTTATAGTTTTCTTCTATCGTCGATATCAACCTATTGCATTTCAAACCTATTTGAAAGGTATTATTTCCACGTAGCTGGATTTGTTAATCTATTGGAAAAGAAGAGTTGTGATAACGTGGAGTGAGAACTTCTCAAAACCGGAGTAGCTAGAATAAGTCTATAGAAATTAATGATTAACAAAATTACCGAAGTCCATTAATGTCCATGAGTTAGGCTTGGTATCACCAGAAGCAAACTTCTTAAATTGCTTCTCAGCAATGCCTCTAATCCGGGACCTACAATGGAAGTTATAAAAAATCAGAAGAATGAATCCTGGCATTTGAGTCTCACAAATGAAATATCATTCATCTTTTTTTCCCAGAACGCAAGGTTTGAATCAGATGAGAAAATTCACATACCCTATGGCATCAATTTGTGGGCGTGAAAAGGCTGTGGCGATGATGAAAAAGCGTGTCCAATAAACTAATGGTTTCACAAAAAGGATACGGATATCCGCAGCCTTCACATCATTAGCAACTTTGGCCAAAGTAACAGCAACTGCAGGAAGCAACAGTCAAAGTTCATAAACGATGACAAAATACCAAATCAGTGATGGCAGATCAATTTTAAATGCTAAAAGTACTCGAGAAAAATTACAACTTTTCTGCAAAACCACAATTTGTACCTTTAGGCAGTAAAGAAGACTGAAAAAAAAAAGAAATGCTATCATTTACAAAAGTCGCCAGTGCAGACCTTTATTGATAGAATGAAGGCTTGGGGATTAGTCGCTCTCTTTTTTTTCCCCCTTTTTCTTAAAGGGCGAATCCATGAAATAACTGATGCTTATGATTTTGATAGTTTAGATAATTGAATTTAGAAAGGTAGGACAAAAGATGAGATCAAGGAAAAGAGCAGTTGCAGCTATGCTGGCAATAGTGGTGCCAGAAGTGTAGGTCCTAAGGGCATGAAGAGGGATATATTCTCTCCAGAAGTGGACTTGTTCCAAATTACAATCGAGGGTCACGAATCATGGAAACAGGGACAGTTTGAATTATAAAGTTTAAGGAAAGATCCAATATGTGGAGATAGAGGGAGCCTGTTGACCACAGAATAAAATGCACCAAGACATCTTAAAAGACATTCACATCGGGCTTTATTAAATGATATACAATCAGAAAAAAGTAAGAAATCAAGAAAATAAAAAACATAATCTCATTTGAGAAAATATATCTACAATAACAACAAAGCCTTTAATACCACTACGTGGGGTCGGCAACATGAATCCTTTTTCTCCATTGCGTCCTATTTAGTGTCATATTTTCATTTAGTTGTAATAGATTAAGATCATTTTTTATACAATAAGCCCAAGTCTTCCTAGGTCTACCTCTGCCTTTCTTAATATAAGTCAAATCTAAAACATCTACTCTCCTCTAATCGGATCATCAGATGGTCGACCTTTAATGAGAATAAAAACTAAAATAAAAGACCTTCGGTAAGAAAATAAGAAGCATAATTTCATTTATAGAAGACATGAATTTAGTCATGTGACCACCAATTTAAGATTAGGTACCTTTGTGTTCTTTAAGGTTGATCTTTGATATAGTTACAAGCAATTGAATATTAAAAGTGAGGAAGTGCCTAAGACAGCTTATGTTCATTATGATTTTGGCCAAATCATCAAGGTTACCAGTGCACCCACACAGAATATATGAATCAAACGAATATAATTTTTAAATCTTATTTTATTATCATGTTCAATGATGGTAATTTTATCTTGTCTACAAATGAGAAAATACATGATCAACATCAAAGGATGGTGGTGAATATTCTCCAAGGGAATATATGAAATTCACTAATTAACTCTATCTTTAAAAAAGTAGCTTTACATGGGTATATCCATCAGTAAAGCTTAATTTTTATGGATCTTGGCTAGGATCAAGGTGGTAGCCTATGCATCTATAATACTTAAGATGTGCAAGAAGAACTATTATATGCTCATGGCTTAGAATTGACTGTATTTTTTTCCCTGAAGATTTGGAACATCTTTATAGAATTCAATCTGAGGTTTGCATTGCAAGAACTGAATCCACCTTTGTGACCCCACGTGCAAGCCCAGCTGAAGAATCCCGTAATTGTAAGCTACATCTTCCTAAATTGCAAGCTTTGTGGGATCTTCATGCTCGAGTTCTTGTGCTTATCTTGTCTCCTTAGATCACCGCCCTAAGCACATGATTTCTCCCGTGTTTGCTTCCGAATAAGCTTCCCGAATTCGCATGAATTTCTTTCACTGATCACTGCCTTCCCATTTTTAACAAAAGAAAAGTAAAGATTTAACTCAAGTAAAGTGTATTAAAGATAAAAATCAGAAAGTGATTTTCTTAGAAAAAGATATTCAACATAGGTGGGCGAGTTATTTTGATAAACTTTTTAATGAAGTTTCTGAAAATACATTCGACCTTAGTTATCTTAATATCGTTAATAATAATAAAACTTTTCAATTTTACCGTCGCATTTGTAAAAAAGAAGTTGATGAGGCTTTAAAGATGACCAAGGGTAGAAAGTCTGTTGGACTGATGATATCCCAACTGATGTATGAAAATTTTTAGGCTATTAAACTCTTTAAAAAGTTTCTTGGCTTACTAAACTCTTTAATTTTATTTTAAAAACTAAAAAGAAGTCTGAGTGAAGGAAGAGTATTTTGGTCTCCTTTTTTAAGAATAAAGGGGATGCACAAGAGTGTGTAAATTATAGAGAAATTAAATTGATGTGTCATACTTTAAAATTATGGGAGAGGGTAATTGAACATAGGTTAAGACGTATTACCAAGATTTTTCACAATCAATTCGGATTTATGTCGGGCAGGTCCACTATGGACTATAAATTTATTGAGAGGTTTCATGGAGAATACAGAGATAATAAGAAGGATCTACATTTGATTTTTATTGATTTAGAAGAAGCTTACGATAAGGTTCCTAGAGATATCCTTTGGAGAGTTTTTGAGAAGAAAGGTGTTGATATGACTTATATTCAAGTCATTACAAATATATCTACTAAAAATGCTACTTGTGTTCAACCTGAAGGAGGATTGACCAAATATTTTCCTATTTTTGTTGGATTACATCAGGGATCGGCTTTAAGCCCATATCTTTTTGCTTTAGTTATGGATAGTCATACTAGACATTTACAAGAGGATGTACCTTGGTGTATGCTTTTTGCTTATGATATCCTTCTTGTGTATAAGACAATAGAAAAGCCTAAAAAAACTTGAATATTGGAGGTCTACATCGGAGTCTAAAGGCCTTCGTTTAAGTAGAACTAAAACTAAATACATAGAATGTAATTTTAGTAATAGTAGCTCTAGTGACAGAAGTGTAGTTTTGGGTGATCAAATTATTAAAAGATGTGTCGGGTCTATTATTCAAAGCGAGGATGTTATCGATAGGGATGTTAATAGTAAAATTCAAGTTGGTTGGTTGAAATGGAGGAATGCTTCGAGACTATTGTGTGATAGAAAAGTACCACTTAGACTGAAAGGAAAATTTTATAAGAGGGTGGCGAGACCTGCAATGCTCTATGGTGTTGAATGTTGGCCTTTAAAAGAGATGCATAATGTTAAGTTAATGGTTGTCGAGATGAGAATGATTAGGTGGATGAGTGGCTTTACAATTGCAGACAAAATGCACAATGAATATATTCATGATAGGGTTGGTGTAGCTCCAGTGATGGATAAAATTAGAGAGTCGCCTTAGATAATTTGGTCACATTAAATGTCGACAATCTGATGATCCGATTAGAAGAGTAGATGTTTTAGATTCAAATTATGTTAAGAAAGGTAGAGGTAGACTTAGGAAGACTTTAGCCTATTGTATAAAAAATTATCTTAATCTATTAGAATTAAATGAAAGTATGACACTAAATCGGACACAATGGAGAGAAAGGATTCATCTAGCCGACCCCACTTAGTGGGCTTAAGGCTTTGTTGTAGTTGTTATTTTTTGTCACTGGCTTCCCCTTGAACCTCCTGCTCTTGCTTCCCAGCGAAGTTGTCAAATTTGTTTTGGTTCTTTTTAAATAGTCATCAGCTTGTCTAATTTTTTTAGAATTATTATATTTTTCAAATAATTTTCTTTCTTGGGCAATCAAAATGAATCAAAGAAGAGAAATTGAAAAGGGAGACAATACAAAAAAGCTAGACAAACATATAAAAAGAATTTAAAGAATTTCTATAAAGTGATCCTTCGTGTGATATATCAAGAGTATATGCCTTAAATAAAATCAGGTCTAAACTCCTTGAAAAACGTTTCACAACGAAAGCCCTATAAAAACAACTCACATTATAACCAAAGAACTAAAATTTAATTTTTGTTCTTAAGATCAAGAGCAACTCTCAAAGGAACATGTTACTTTGGTTAATTGCAACTTGAGGGTGGGCAAAGGCTTATCAGCAAAGAGGGCTATGAAATAACCTCAATGATATGTCAGAGGAATGGAATGGGCACAAAAGGGGTATCTCAACAAATATATAAGGAATTTCTAAACAGATAGAAATAGTCGAGTTAGAATTTCATGGATCCATCATCCCAAGCATTAAGACTCTAATTCTACCTGGTCGTGGAGGTACTCGACACAACTCGACCAGAGATACCTTGTCAGCAACTCGTGTTGCGTCATTCAAAAAATCCCAATAGCCCTAAAGTCATGAAAAAAAATATTTAATTCCTCATGACACTATTTGGATAGAATTGATAGTTGGGCCTACACCTGCCAAGAAAATGGCAAGGATGAATCTGGAATGGAAGAGAAAGAAAATGGTATGGTTACAAAAACGAACCATCCTAAAAAGGCTTACACCCTATCCGGATCGGGGGAGCCTCTAACACTTTAGTCGTTCTAGATAACAACTTAAGCGTATAAATATATGTTTGGTCAGTCGGTTTAAAAGAGTAAGTCTTTCCCGGGACATGCAAATATGATGCAATTATCTGTAGATTTTCATAATATGGAGGTCCTATTAACATGAATTAGATGTGTTGATGCATGCGAAGCAATTTTAATCTAGCCTAAAGGCCATGTAAGAAATGTAAAGCATAAAGCAAATTGTTTATTTAAAAATAATTTAGTTTTAAGATAATTTTTAAGATATTGTAGAAATGATTTTTTTATCCTAAAAAGCCTAAACGCAAATGTGAAGAGCTCAGACAATCCACAATCAAAACAAAGAAAAATTCTAAGTTATATGCAAGAAAATAAACAAATCTCATGAATAGATAAACAACAGGTCAAGCACTGCTGGGCCAGCAATATATTCCATAAAGGCAAAATTGTGATCGAGCTTTGCATATACATTCCAAATCCTAATTTATGTACAACAATATAAACTCGAAACTAAGGTACGAGTCACAGGTATATTGTTCCTGGTCCTCGCCACATAATTTCTCACATCAAAAGCCTTGAAAACCCATGCTCATACTTTACTTTCGATACAAACTACAATCTAGGAACTCTAAGCAAAGTACATATGAAATTCTAAAATAATGACTTGACCTACATTGAGAGTTAGCGCGGGTTATTTCATGCAATTGTATGATGAATCCATATCAGGAGAGGAGAGCAATGTAGCACGTAAAAAAGGCATCAATATAAATTATAATGTTACTCCCTATTAGGCACGACTCCATGAAAGAAAACCACCCTTAATATGTTAGTACGAGGATCCCACACTCGACAAACACGCTAAAAGCAGCACAAAAAATGTTTAGCTATGTGCAAACCATTGAACAATGGCCATATACATGTAAACCCTAACTCTAGCCTATCATATTCTAAAAAAACATTTAAAGCAAGTGCCCTAATTACAGATATATACATGTGTGTAAAGAGTGTAGCCAAGGATAGGGTATGATTTTGATGGGGTCACCGTTCTTGGCCCCATCTCCTAAAGATCCAAGAAAGCTAAAACGACTCACTAGTATATGATTGTTTTAAGTAAAATATATTTCAAAAGAGATGACTTTACTTATGGTCTAAATAACATATGTTTTAGTTTGGAAACAAGTTTAAAATATGATGGATAATTTTAATACAACAACAACAAAGCCTTAATCCCACTAAGTGGGGTCGGCTATATGAATCCTTTTTCTCCATTGCGTCCTATTTAGTGTCAAATTTTCGTTTAATTCTAATAAATTAAGATCATGTAGCACAATCATGCATATGCTGATCACAATATAATAATTCGCATTGCTCACCAAGATAAACCTGCAAGCAATGTTGCAACAAACATCAGGTCAAACATCTAAAAGGTGATTTGCCATCAACGTGTTACGTAAGGATAATGCAAAATGCAAGATAATTTCATATGACATGATTGATGGAACTAGGTGTGAGTGATCAAAACTGATATGCTAAGTGATTTTACATGATATGAAAACTTGAGCTAGCTATGAGCAACCATAATATGGATGAAATGACATGCTACATGTGAGTATTACGTTAGGTATAACTATCCACATCAAATGACAGGTAGAAATATATCTAACTTGCGTTCTAAGCATGATAGCGCAGGGTGAAGTGATAATTCGTGAAAGCAAGCATAAGGGAATGAAGTACACAATCAATTTAGGTGAAATGATTGTGTTAACATAGCACAATAAGTCTATGGCAATGCTAGGTGATCTCATAGGTATTAGGTAGCATGACTCATACTAGTTAGACTCATAGAATGGCATGAAGTGACATGACATGCTAGAAAAAGTCATGTGCTAGGCGGCATGACCCATGCTAGGTGAAGTCATGGTAAGATGGGTTTTGTATGAAAGTCGCCCCCATAGATGAAATACAAATATCTAACATGAGTATATGGGGATATATGCTCATGTAGGGACATTCAATAGGTATGTGCAAATGTACTAAGTGTTGTGTGCATGACACAAAATAATATAGTATATGCAAGTGTATTATGTGTTGTGCATAAATGATATGTAAATATCCAACTTTAACACATGAGGACATATGCCCATATAGGGATATTTAATGATAAAGTGTAAGTGCACTAAGTGTTGTGCACATGACACAATGACATGTAAATGCAAATGCACGAAAGGTTGTGCACATATAATATGCATGTATCCAAAGTGAGCATATGGAGGCATGCTCGTGTATGGACTCATGATGTGTAAAATGGGGTAATTTGCAAAATGACACTGTGATGCTAACATGAAGCTAAATCATAAATGTACCACGAAATATAATTTTCACATGTGCTTAAGCCAAATTACAGCAAAAGATATTTTTCATACATGTTCAAATTTAAATCTTGAGCATAATACAAAATAAAAATTTCACATATGCTTAATGTTAAATTGTAAGCACAATAGACAATAAATTTTTTTAAATATGCTTTATGTTAAGTCATAAACATAATAAAAAACATACTTTTCATGCATGCTTAATTTTGAGTCATGGACATAATACAAAATATTACGTCGAACATCTGATGATCCGATTATAAGAGTAGATGTTTTGGATGCAACTTGTGTTAAGAATGGCGGAGATAGACCTAGAAAGACTTGGGCATATTTTATAAAAAATTATCTTAAGTTATTAGGACTAAATGAAATTATGACACTCAATAGGATGCAATGGAGAATAAGTATTCATGTAGCCGACCCCACCTAGTGGGATAAAGCCTTGTTGTTGTTGTTTCAAATATCATAAGCAATATTTCAAATACCATGAGTGCACCTGAAGATGTATGAATGCTCACTTAAAGATAAACATAGATCTACTTGATGACAAATTGACCTACTTAAGCGACCTCTCATGGGTTTGGGTTTTGATGATTTGGTGAGGTATACCAACATATTATTATGCAAGATAATAATGCAGCCACTTGACTTAACATGAGAAATTTTCATGAAGACAATTCTCATGACCTAAAGAATGGAAAATCAAATGGTCTTTCTATTCCTTGGGCTCAAAGGCACAATTCATACCATCAAAATGGAGTCATCACAATAAATGCAAGATTACTAGAACATTGGATAAAATAGGATAAGGGAAAGGGTTTGGAAAAAAACACTTGTGGATCGTAAGGAAAGAAGAGGAAAGGCTTCTTAAGTAATGGTTTCCTCTAACATCAACTTAACCTATAACTATGACATGCTCTTAGAGGGGGCTTTCTAAGAAAAAGAAATAACAAAGTGAAAGGAGTCTCTCTACTGTGACGTTTGTCGTAGCATGCTCTTTGCTTTGTCCAAGCTCCTTCTTGTACAAGAATGTAGACTCTCCTGTAAGAAAACTCCAATAATTCGCTCTCTTGCTATCAAACTCAAGAAGAGATGAAGTGCAGGAAGAAGAAAAAAATTGATGAAGGAGAAGAAAAAAATGAAGGAGAAGATGAAAATTGAGAAAGAAAGGTGGCTCTCCTCTAGGGTTTTCCTATCTTCTTTTCTTTCCAAGAGCTATCCAAGGCTTTTGTCTCCACAATCTCTATAATGAGCCCCCTCGCTAGCCCCCACAAATATAAAATGTGTTGCAAATTAAAGAGGAATGAATCAAAATGCTTCCAACAAGCAACCCTCCTTTGACCATGACAATCCTCTAATCCATATAAAAATGAGCTTTAATCCCCATGACATGCACGCAATTGGTCATTATTTTAGATGGGGACTAAGGAACTTTCTATGATACCATCCCCACCTTTCCACAATCAGATTTGGCCTCATATGTCCATAAAATACGAAAATTGATAGCTTCTGGATGCAGGGGTGCCCAAAACTGGCGCTTGGGTGCAGGTTGTTTAACTCTCATTCAACTGGACATGGTTCATTATACGAATGCATGAAATAACACATGCTAACTGTCAAAGCAAGTCGAGTTTTTTTTTAGAATTTTATATGTACTTTTCTTAGAGTCCTAAGTTAGAGTTTATATCAAAAGTAAGCTAGAAGCAAGAGTATTCAAGGAATTTGATGTGTGGAACAATGTGACGAAGACCATGAGCAGCATACCTATGACTCGTACCTTAGTTCTGAGTTTGTATTGTTGTATAGACATTACGATTAGGTATGTATATTCGAAGCCTGACCGCAGATTTGTTTTTCTGAGATATATTGTTGAACCAACGATGTCCAGCCCGTTGTTTATCTATTCATGTGATTTGTTTATTTGCTTGCGGAGAATGTTGAACTCTCTCTTTATTTTGATTGTGAGTTGTCTGAGCTCTTCGCATTTGCGTTTAGACTCTTTAGAATAAAAAACCATTTCGAAAAAATCTTATTAATAAAAAAATACTCTTAATCAAAATTTAGAATTAAAATTATATCACTTTTAAATCAACAATTACTTTATGTTTTATCTTTCTTGCATGATCTTTAAGCCGGATTTAAAATGCTTCACATGCATGAATATATCCCAAGTCATATTAATAGAATTTTCATATTAAGAACATTTATAGATAATTACATCATATTTGCATGTCCTGGGGATTACTACTGCTCTTCCAAACTGACTGGGCAAGCATACAATTATACGCTTAAAAGGTTGTCTAAAACGACTAAGACATTAAAGGCTCCCCCGACCAAGACGGGTTGTCAATTCTTTGTAAGATGGTTTGGCTTTATTCTTTCTCTTCAATTCCACAGGCATCAAGTCACTTTCTTAACAGGGGTATGTCTCACTTTTATCAATTCAATCCAAATAGAGTCATAAGAAATTGGATGTTTCTTTCTCGACATTAGGGCTGACGTAATATAAGGGTTGCTGACAAGGGATCTCTAATCAAGTTTAGTCGACTATCTCCACGACCAGGTGGACATAGAGCTTTAATAGTTTAGGATGACAGATCCAAGGAATCCTAATCCAAGTATTTATACCTGGTTAGGAATTCTTTACATATCATTGATCTACCCCTTTTAGACCCTTTCCATTACTTTAACAAAGGTCATTTTATAGGCTACATTTGTTGATGGTCGTCACCCAATTGGGATACGGTGATTCACCTCTACTCGATGACCCGGTATGACTTTGAAGCATTGGAACGATCCTATTTGAGATTACCATATTGATCCTTGATATTCTCATTACTAGTTATCACAAAGTGTAAGCAAGATTCTTTTAATTGAGAGTATTCTTAAATATCATTCAAGCTGTAATTAACTAATAGGACGCGTTCTTTTGGGAGTTGCTCTTAACTCCAAAACAAAAACATAAATTTTGGTTCTTTGGTTATAATGTGGGTTCTTTATATAGGGCTTTCTTCATGAATATGTTTTCAAGGTGTTTTGATCTAATTTCATTTTGGACATACTACACACTTGTAACACGAAGATCAACTTATGAAAATTCTCCAGGTTTTTTTTTATATTTCATTGTCTAATTTTGTTGTATTTTCTCTCTTTTTGGTTTCTCTTCTTCTTTGAGCATTTCTATGGCCCAAAAAAGAAATTTATTTGGAAAAGAGAATTATAAAATGAATATTACGCAAGTTGACGACTCCGAGTTAAAAGGAAACAAGACAAATCTGACAACTTTGTTGGGACACTGACCTATAAAACTGCCTCTCCTTATGATTAAAGAGAACTAAGGTTTGGAGCACGGTAGTCCTCCCCTTCACAATTATCAAAGCCTCTCTCACCTTCTCCCGAAAATCTTCTCGACTTCTTCTCTAATCGGTAACAGCAACCATCCTCCTTCCTTTCTTCCCTCGATGATAGATGTAAAGCCTCCTATGTCAACAAGTCTTCTTCTTTGACCGATCAAGAACATTGTAAGCCCCCACCTCTTCCCTTTCTAACAATGATGCAATTTTAATCTTTTAATTAGAACAATTTACGTACGTTTGTGTGTTAATATATATATGTGTGTGTGTGCGTGTGTGTAATTATTTATTTATTTAAATGATTCTTTTATGATAGACTAGATTAAAGGTTATTTTGTTAGGTTCCTGACTTCTTTCAAATTTGTTATGATAGTGATTTAACAATAAATAATAAAAAACAATTAGTTTTAATATTTTTATTTTCATATTTGTTTACATTCAGAAGTCTAAACTGTGTAGGACCTTCAAGCCGACTCCGATCAAACCACTAATATATTTAGAGTTTTGCATCGCTCTTTTGAGGTAAATAATTATTATTTATCGAGAGATAAATATAACCTTCATTGTTAGAAGCATTATCCTTGCAGAATATATTAGATTCTTAATTGTCATAAAGGATTTTCAAATCTGCTCTTTTGTGTTTTATTCATATTAATATGCACCTATAATAGAATTTTGTTATTGTTCATCATGTAAATTTGTTGCCTTGATTATAGCTTTTCCAGTTGTAGTGTTTAAATTTCTTATTTGTTTTTTTAGTTAATTGCAACAAAATTCTTTCCTGTTATAAGCATGCTTAAAATAATAATATTATTTGTCATGTTGTTCTATAATATCTAATGAAAATTTTATAACCGTATACTTGTATGCAATGGCGTGTAGGTAGACTCTTTTTGATATTGGCTAAACGGAACGATAGGCTCACTAAGTGACAACTCTATATAAAAATTTAATAGATTTCCTTGGGTGGTTGTTTACCTTCTTGGTTTCAGCGTTTAATACATAGATGTATATACAGGTTGAAATGTAATTAAATAATAACAGAACTGTTGAGTCATATCCAATGAGACTTGATTGAATTGTAAATGATTGCATTAGAATACATAATTCCTTATTGCAGTTAAAATACAATTTATTTATCATTAATGCAGACCATATGCCAATATTAGATTTGATATCATAATAACATTAAGATCGCATTAAAATTTTAACAATATTCTTTTCCTGATAGTATATATCCATATATAATTTTTTTATAATGCATGACCCAAATTTGTCATTTATGCTTTTATTAAATAGATGTTATTTACTAAATTTAATTTATCAAACTCATTTGTTGAGATTTGTTTACAACGGATTCAACACAGTTACTCGAAGAATCATCTCCATAAGAGTAGACATTTGAGCATCAAACTTTTGATAATTTTGTTAGTTACTTAGCCATTGATATTATACTTATTTTTACTGTTGGTTTCTTATTTTTTCCTTCAGTTATATCAATTGTTGAATTCTTATTTATGAAATATCATAAAACTTATCCATTCTTATTCGTTTTACTTATTATCAGTAAGTAAAATTTTCTTTCCAGAATACACAACAAGTTTATATATTTATTCATCGCATCCTGCATTATCGGGATGCATCGTCTTCTGAATCTTGGGCTATGATTTGCATAAACCATAAGAGTGTCTCAGGTATATGTTTACTCAAAATATGCTAATTTAAGGCATATACAATGTTTTAAGATGATGGATTATAATTTATAAATCCAATACTACTATACAAGGCTAACATGATTGCAATGTAGCTTGGATTGACGACCACCCATGGATAAAAATTGATCTTGAAATGAAGTGTTTCTATTTTTAGATGATGCCTTCATATGATCTTTAGTATCTCATGTGACTACTCGGCCAAAAATTCAAATCTAACTTAGGTAGCTTTAAAGAAAAATGTCAAATCAATGCAACTTAGAGATCATGTTGAAAATCAAGTGAAACCTAAGTTTTTTATTAAGGAATTTGATGAGAGAGTTACATGGAGGAGTGCATAACACTTCATATTTTAGTCACCTAGGAAGTACCAAAATGTGCAAAGAGTTAAAAGGGGCTTTTTGGGAAACATGGTATGAAAAAAATTATCATATACTAACAATTGAACATCACCAACCTGGTGGGAGGTTGTGCTCTCTTCCTAGAACATCAACAACCAAGAGCTACTTCGACAAACATGTACAAGGGCATCACCATGAATTTTGTAGTTAACCTATCAAGGTTTAAACAAAGTCATAATACAGTTTGAGAAGTGTTTTGATAGACAAGTGAAAGCTGTCATTTTCTAGCCTGTGTGCATTTTCTACCCCTATTAAGCATAATTATGCAACGGTCATGCTAGCAAGGATATATATGGCCAACATCATTCAACTGTATCAAATACCAAAAACCAAAGTATTTGATCAAGATAAAAATTACTTCCAATTTGTAGAATAAAGTGAAATAGGTTCTAAACACAATGCTAAACTTTAGCATAACATTTCATCCTAAGACAAATGTTCAAATGGAGTTCATGATTTTAGAGGTAGTTGGGAAGATTACTACATAAACCGAGAATGCTTAGAATTTCTCGTGCCAATTTACCCTGATAGGGAAGACCCACACAAACTTTGTATTTGAATATAAAGGGTTTGGTCGCATGGTGCTTTGTCCGAACTGAACTAACCAACTGTAAATTCAAATAAACACCAATTATTTGAATAAAACAATTCAACATTTATTATGCATAATGGTGGAACTTGGATTGAACTCTTTGTTAATCCCATGAGCCATATGTTGTGGCATTTTGTACAAGGGCTACTTCGACAAACATGTACAAGGGCATCACCATGAATTTTGTAGTTAACCTATCAAGGTTTAAACAAAGTCATAATACAGTTTGAGAAGTGTTTTGATAGACAAGTGAAAGCTGTCATTTTCTAGCCTGTGTGCATTTTCTACCCCTATTAAGCATAATTATGCAACGGTCATGCTAACAAGGATATATATGGCCAACATCATTCAACTGTATCAAATACCAAAAACCAAAGTATTTGATCAAGATAAAAATTACTTCCAATTTGTAGAATAAAGTGAAATAGGTTCTAAACACAATGCTAAACTTTAGCATAACATTTCATCCTAAGACAAATGTTCAAATGGAGTTCATGATTTTAGAGGTAGTTGGGAAGATTACTACATAAACCGAGAATGCTTAGAATTTCTCGTGCCAATTTACCCTGATAGGGAAGACCCACACAAACTTTGTATTTGAATATAAAGGGTTTGATCGCATGGTGCTTTGTCCGAACTGAACTAACCAACTGTAAATTCAAATAAACACCAATTATTTGAATAAAACAATTCAACATTTATTATGCATAATGGTGGAACTTGGATTGAACTCTTTGTTAATCCCATGAGCCATATGTTGTGGCATTTTGGGTTTTGATGGTAATAAACATATGTATGAATAATAATAATATTTACTCTACAGATATTTTAGAAAAATCAGCAAGATCAGCTTAGTCATCTAATTTTGAATCAGATCAATACATGGTTCGAGTTTTGTGTGAATTGTTAAAATCATACATGAATTAACAAAACAAATAATGCTCACAACAAATCAAAAATACTTTTAAATTCATTTCATATTTTTGAAATTTTACTTGAATACTAGAAATAATTTTCATTTCATTAAACTATTCTATAGAAATTACATTGGATAATTATTTATTCCCTTGCATTATTTCATGTATTATCCATATAAATATTAAGTTAAATTACTTACTTGCATTTGTAATGAGTTATCGATATCACTTTCATTTATTCATTGCTTGACTGCCAAATTATAAATGCATGAAAATTACTCTTCCAAAATAATTAAAATTAGCACATTCTCTCTTGTAAATAACTCGAGAATAAATTTATCATGAAAATCTTTATATGGCCGTATTTTTCATGGATGTTTTTGGCATGATTTTGTTTAAATAATTTAATTATATTCATACCATAAGATGTTCCAAATTATACATCAAACTCTAAATTCAAATTTTGAATTATTCTTCACAAAAACCACCTTCATTGCTTAAACTTACTTATAAAAAGTTTCAAATTATTTTTAAAAGCATATCATTTTTAAATTTCAAATTTTAAAGTTATTTATACCTTTCAAAACAATCTCCTTCCTTGAATTACCTTCCTATATGATTTAATTTAATTGCTTTAACAATTCAATTAAATCAAATAAGGCATCAAGCTTGGTCATCCCTCCCCCTCTCATCGTTAATTAATTTAATTATTTTAATAAATTTAATTCAACAAAACCCATTTCGAAAGGATTTGGATCATCCCTCCCATTTTTCCTTTAATCAATGAACTACTTTATTTAAATTAAACTAATTAAGTTAATTAATTAAGTGAATGGCTATTGTAATCAAATTAATTCATTCTTTATTTCCAACCTAAATTCAAAATACAAATGCTTTCCTAATAGAAAAATTCCTCCAAACTCTTTAATTAGAATTAAATCAAATACTCATTATTTTTCAAATAAAATTTTGGATTATTTTAATTCATGGCCGACCACCACATTAGAATTTTAGGTTTAACCATTTTTAAAATTTAGGCTACAAACATAAATAATTTGCAAAAGAAAATTCCCTCCAAAAGTCAATCTTAATTTAATTTCCTAAGCTTTTCATCATGACATAATACTTGGCCAAAATTTTCATCGCACCATCTTTTCTTGAATTCTCATCCCCTCTCAACTCACAATTGCAATTTTCTCCTCTTGAGGAGAGTCACAAAAAGGTTTCATAGCCTTCCATTTTCCTTAACCTAAGCAAATAAAGATAATCAAATTCTCTTCAAGACAAACCATTCATTTTTTTTTGAAAATCTCTCTTTGCCTTAGTGGAAGACGAAACGTATCATGACTACTCCATTCCTTCAAATAATATCTTTCCAACAACTCTCTCCACTTAATAGTAAGAATTTTAATCTTATTATTAAATTTAATCAGCAATTGATTTACATATTCATGCACTGTGTTTGAAATTGGTTTCGTATAAAAATTTAATCAGTCATCTTATCTTTTATTCTAAGTAATTAAAAGCAAAAAAAAAATCTGAGCAAGTTTTGTCTGTTACTTTATTACTTAATCGAAGATTATGAGGGCAAAAATGGTGTGATTCTTTTATGAGAGAATATCTTATTTTTTTTCCCTTTTTGTTGAAATTTATTAAGAAATAATATCTTATTTTTATCCCTTTTCGTTGAAATTTATTTGTGGAAAAGGTTGGAGAAACAATATTATCTTATATCTCTACAAATCAAATTACAACTCTTCTCCTTCTATAATAAGGAAGGACTAAGACAAACTAATTACAATCATTACAACTTACCAAAGATAAACTAACTTGAGAAGGAAAGAAAATTACAAAACAAAAGAGAATAACACTATAATATGAAACTCATAATTCCACACTCTCCCTCAAGTCAACTCATAGATGTTGTAAAGGCCCAGCTTGGCTTTCAAATCCTTGAAGATGTCTGAAAATATCAGTGACTTAAGGATGGGTCAGGATGTTGACTAAGTGACTAATGCCTCCATTGACCTTTTCAGAGATAAGATGTCTGTCAATCTCAATGTGCTCGGTCCTGACATGATTCACGAGATTATTTGCAATACTAGCGTCAATTTGACTATCACAAAACATCTTTATGAGATTGAACATACAGTATCCTAGCTAACTTAAGGGCCGTTTGGTTGAGTGAATTAGTAGTGTACTGTAATTCTTTTACAGGGATTTGAGAAAATTATGTGTTTAGTATAAAAATTTATAAATATAATGTAAAGTTTTAATGAATTTGAAGTTTACTCTTTTTGGCTGAATTTAGAATTCGGTCAATTTGACTGAATTTGAATTACATCATTCATGTAAAATGTTATAGGCAAGTTGTTGCCACCCGCCGCCATATCCCACAGCAAACGCCTATCACCGACCACCAGTCACCGCGGCCGCCCGCCCACAGCCAGCCACCGGTCGCTTAAGGCTTGCGGCCTGCAGCCGCCGAGGCTCCCCCACACTGCTGCTAGTCGCTCGCCTACGCCCCTAATCATCGCCCTCTGTCACCCGTCGCCTACATCTCGTGATCGTCTCCACTGCTACCTCTATTGTCGCTCGTCGGTACAGCTTTCTGTTGTTTGCCTCCGCCTCCTCTGTTGCCCGTCGCCGCTACCGGTCCACTGTCTGCCAACCACTGCCCTTCGTCGTCGCCTGCCACCCTCCGCTGCAGCCGTCGTTTGCCTAAGTAAATACATTATTTTCAATCAGCTTCAAATCGAATAGAAAAATAGTCCTACGTTTATTTTACAACGAACTAAACAACTCAAAAGTATTTCAAATACATATTAATCATGGTACTTTGCAAACCTTTTACATTGCATTTCATTTTAAAAAAATCAAACAACACCATAGTAACATTTGTATTCCTTTACAAACTCCAAAAGCAAGTGTCAGTACTCAGATTCTGCACTACTTGTAGAGACCACGGTTTATTTCTTACTTCTCCAAGTGACAGATTTCCCCAAACATTGGAATAATACCCAAAAGTGGACCTTTTGTCTATAACTTTTCATATCAAACGAACTTCTCTGTAAACCTCTACCTCCTTTTTGTCTAATTTTTTAAACAATAACACTATGTCAAGGGTCTTCTTAAGAAATTTCAATATTATGTAAACCTTCTTCAAATGTTTTTCATTTAGACTATTCATATGTTGGATTATAATGCCGACAGAGAAAATGATATCAAGTATAGTGTGTGATAAATAGATAAGCTTATCCACAAATATCTAGTATCAAACGTTTTCAATGGTGTTTTTCTCTCCGTGAATGTATCTCTTTTAAGAATCCATTTGAGTCTCAGCAGCTTTGCATCCCAGCATTCTTATCTCTTTTAGTAGATATGGGATGTACATTCATTAGGATATCACAATACCGATAATGGGCCTGGTCATTTTCAAGTGCAAAAAATATATCATCGCTCCTAGATCCTTAATTTCAAATTTAGTGGCAAGGACCACCTTGATCTTTCTAATCTCCTTTTCATCATCACCTCTCAGGCTCATATCATTTATATAGACAATGGTAGTGCCTTCTTACCCTTTTATGTATGATTTATGAATAGGGTATGATCCACTTGACATTGGATGAACCCATTAGATTTCATAGTCTTGGCAAACTTATCAAACGAAGCTCGTGGAGATTGTTTGAAGCCATAAAGTGATTTTCTCAGTTTACAAATCAAATATTTATTTTAGTCATTTTACAGTCCTAGTGGGAATTCAATATACAAATCTTTCTCAAGGTCTATTCAAAAAACTCTTATAGAAATGTCTCCTTATAGACTGATTTTTGGAAAAACTTATCATTTATCGGTTGAATTGGAGCATAAAGCATATTGGGCGATTAAAGTGTTCAATTTCAATCTAAAGGATGCTGGTGAGAAAAGATTATTGCAACTTAATAAATTTAAAAAAATAAGAAATGAATCTTAAGACTATGAAAGAATTTATAAGGAGAAATTGAAGATATGACATGATTGGAAGATTATAAGGAAGAGATTTGAACCTAGACAAAAAGTTTTGTTATATAATACAAGACTAAGATTATGTCCTAGAAAACTTGAGTCTAGGTGGATAGAACATATCACTATTATAAAAGTTTACCTATTTGGAGCTGTTGATATTGAAGACTCTAAAACTGGAAGAATATTTAAAGTTAATGGGCATCGACTAAAACAATATGTTGAAGGTTCATGACCGAATTATAAAGAGGTTTTAATGTTAAGTTATCCTGATTAAAACTAATGTTTGTCGGGCTGATGACGTTAAACAAAGCACTTTATGGGAGACAACCCATAATTATTTTTATTGTTTAGTGTGTTTTGATTTGATTTTAGTTGATATTACTGTTAGATAGTCTTATATTTGAGTCCTACTCACTCATAAATATCCTAAATGGTGTTAATTATTGCATTGAATCGAATATTTGGAGTTTATTTGGATGAAAATGATATTGGAGCAAAACTGTGCTCTGGTGTCGACGGCGCCCAAACCAACGCCGACGGCGCCCAAACCAACACCGACGGCGCCCAAACCAACGCCGATGGCGAGCTTTTCCAGAGAGCACTTGCAATTTTCGGAGCTTAGGCGCCGACGGTACCCTATTCAGCGCCAACGGCGCTGACGGCCAAGAAGCAGTTTTTGGAGTTTCAAATGGCGGAATTTGGCGGTTTTGAGCAGGAATTTCACTCTTATAGCTCCCCAACCTCATTTCAAAACCCATTAACTCCAGAAAAACGAAAGAGTAGTTCCAAAATTTGCATTCCATGGCTTCCAACTTCCTAATTTCTCCAAGATTTAGAGTTTTCAACATAAGAGTTCGTTAGTTTCGAGGCGCAGTGACTTTGTGATAAAGTCCTTATAAAAAAGAGACTTATCAAGGAACGGGGCTTTGTCAATCGAGGTATGAATGTTCATAGTACTCATGTTGAAGAAATTATTATGCAGAGTCATTGCGAAGTGTTTTGTTATACTACTGCCACAGTAGTCATTCTTGTGGTGAAGAAATTTTATGCAAATCTTCATGGAATCAACCAAGGGGTCGTCTATGTGCAAGGTAGGTGGATATCATTCACTCCTTCCAAGATTAATGAACTTTAAATGATAGATAATGTGTCAATCTGTCATTATACCAATTTTGCTCATACAAGAGACAATATGAATGAAAGGCGAATATTGGGAGATAAGAGAAGACGGGTATGTTAATTTCTCTAATACTTTATTGAATCCTGTGTCGAAGAAATGACATTCCTTTATATCTTTGAAATTACTTCCGACCATGAAAATTAGTAAAGTGACAAAGGAAAGTGCAATATTGAACTATTGTATTCAAACTAGAGTGTCTGTTGATATTGGCACTATAATTGTGAAATCTGTTTTGGGTTTGATTGTGCATGGACCAAATTATGGATTGGAACATCCTTCCACTATATTTCTTCTTAGCAGCCAGTCACAAGTGCCTTATGAGAGTTAAAAAAAAGTGCTTCTCTCTTGGAAGCCCATGGACCCAACTAATGTTTATGAATGTCTAGCAACTGAGGATGAAAATGATCCGAGCATAATTGTAGACCAACCATCTCTGAGTTTACTACCTATTCAACCTCGTTTTCCTGAAAATGCGCAGTTGATTTTGAAAAGAATATCAAGAAACTAGAGAAAGAGGTACGAAATCTTATGGATGCAATTAATAATATATCTGAATTATTTGATCACTAAGATTGGAGGATGAAGGAAAAGTTTCATCATACTGGGCGTATGGAAGAAGGATTGATACGATTGATGAATAAAAAGGCTTGGATTGAAGAGGATTCAACTGATGAATTCCCGTATCGACCCTTCTACAATTTGTTTGTGCGCCACCAATACATGGGAGATATCAGAGAAGATAGTACTGACATTGATGAGTAGTGAATTTCAATTTTTATCTACTTTATTTAGTATTTGAACTTTATTTGCTTGAGTTTGGTTTGTATTTGGCTTGCTTATGGTGTGATTTCAGACTTATTATGCTTGAGATTTGAATTTATGTTATGTTTTCAGCGTTAGAGTGTTGTGGTTTGATTACGACGCTAAGTTAATGACGTAGTAGTATAATTAATGTGTGTAAGTTTGTAAGTTTGGATTTTATATATAAAAATGATGTTTTGAGTTGTTTGTGTGATATTCATATTAGTTAATCACTTAATATTGAATTTAGATGCTTAAAAAGACTAATTAGATGTCATCGTAACTTGGAAATAATCGAAATCGCGGAATAATTTTGGAACCAGAAATTTGGTCTGGCGCTGACAGCGCCCGATTTAGCACCGACAGCGCCCAATTCAGCGCAAACGGTGCCCAAAACCCGAAAGTTCCAGGTTCCCTTAAAATCGCGATTTTGGATAGTAACTACCCCATTTATCACCTTCAACCTCCAGCCATGGCCGAAAAACATCCCTAGGGCTTGCTAGCATTTGGATTTGAGGTGATTTCGGAGCTTTTTGAGGTTGGATCTTATTTTCTCTTTGTAAGAGCTAGACTTTAAACTAAAATTTTTTGATATTCACCATAGAAATCTCCTACATTAGAGAGATCCGAAAATTTGGGGTTTTTGAAGAAAATTTTGAGAAAATCCATGGTGAAATGCTATTACTTGTTAGATATGACTTTGGAGTTTATAGCATTGTGATTTTGGAATTTACTGGGACTTATTTGCAAATTTTATAGAGATTTTGATATGGCTCCAAAGATGTTTAAAGGGAAGAGAAACGTTGATTTTGATGAGAAAAATTTGTAAATGTTAAAGCACGGTACCATTTCAAATCTACACTAAGTAGCAAAAAGTGTATAAAAGATCGAGGATTTGAAAATCCCGGCGGAGTTGTGGAGCAGGTAATTGCTGATCGAAATTGTGAAACTTTTTATTATTTTTCTGCCAATGCAATTGCTGATATAGTCCGTGAGTTTTATGCTAACTTGTGGTATACTGAAGAAGAATATGTGTTGGTTCGAAGACAAATGGTAGAATTCACTTCTGAACGGATCAATGTTTTCTACCAGTTGAGAAATAATTCATTCTGTGAATACAAATCTTTTGGTACTGTGGATGCTGCCTTAAATGAGGTAATTACTTTTCTTACTGATGCAAAATGGGAGTGGAAAACTAAGCAAAGTCAAAAGATAAATTTTCCTGCTTCCACTCTTAATGTAGCATTTAAAGCATGACATTACTTTATTTCTGCAAGACTACTACATATTTATCATCATAGTGAAGTTTCAATGAACAGAGCAATTCTGAATTTTTGTATTCAAAACATGACAATTATTGACATTGGAAGGGAGGATTGGGACTTCCTGCCCTGATATATACATTATGTATACAATCAGGAATTGAGGTTGATAGTAGCAAAGAGTTGGTCCACCCTTTCAAGCCTATTAGTAAGGCCAACGTTCTCACTTATGAATCTCATGTAGGATGAAGATCTGGAGATGAGAGTAGTGAGATTCTCTCTGCCGGTCATGACATACATTCTACCTCTAGAACTCCTACTATTTCTGATGTTATGGAGTGGTTGATTATACAAAAAGGTGATATTATAAGGCTTCATAGAAGAATTGATGGTTTGGAAGCAAGAACTAGCATCAATGATGATTATCAAAGGAGAAGAGTGTAATATGATATTGTTTATCATGATGCTCAGATGAGATTTGAGAGGAGAAGCTAGTGTGATATTTCCAACTTACCCCAGTTATATTCCATACCAACCTGAGGAAGGAGCAGAAGAAGGAAGAGAGGATGATTGATAGTGTAGTACTCTTTATGTTTGTTATTGTTTTGTTGATTTTTATGTTTGTTATTTGCTTTTGTGTAATAGTTGTGTAGTGATTGTGCTTTTATTTTAGTTGTTGTATTGAAGGTTATGTTAGTTAGTCACAGTTGTAGAAAAATTGTAATTGATGATATATTAAGTGTTTTAAAGTAGTGGTTTAAATTTTCTTTACCCTACAAATCTCTGATATATAAATCAACAATGCTTCTAACTATTTTATGTCTGTAGTAAAATTTTTAATTAATACCTGCATGCTTCAAAAGAATCAAAAGCACGGCACAAAAAAGTTAATTTTTCTTTTTGTTTTCCTCTCATTTATTAATTTGATATGCACTGAAAAACTTAAGTTTGGGGAGGAAAATTAACTGTTATTTGTTCTCAAATACAATATATTTTCAAAATTATTTTAACATGACTTAAAGTAGTTAAGCTTAATTTTAGATCACTAAATTTTTTATCTTATTTAAATATCATAGTAGATTTGAATGAAAGTTTTAAGTAATAAAGGTTAACTTTATTGGTTAAGATATTTAGTATAAGAGGATTAGACTATAGCTGACTATATAAAGTAAAGAAAGCTGCATTTTGAAACGTTAAGAGACTTAAAGGTTTATATGAAGAGAAAAGATTGGGACTACGATAAATCATTTAAAAGCTAATATATATATATATATATATATATATATATATATATATATATTGGAAAAAAGAGCTATAGCTCCTTACATGTTGCAAAACAGATTACAAAACAAGGAGTAGGAGGTGGTTCCACAGTACAAAAAAACCAATCCCCAGATAAAACAAAAACCAAACAACAGGACTCTGGCTAGAGGTACAGACAAAACGACGAGTTGAATAAAACTCCACCTAAAACGAGAATACAAAAGGTAACGACGAGATGACCAAAACGACGACCAATGGGAGCAGGGGAGTCAGTTCGGGCAAGGGACTCCGACTCGAGGTGGGAAGCCTCAAAATATCCCCAACAATTAGGAACTTTAGATCTGGTGGGGGGGGGCATTGAGACCAAAACCTGCCGGGTTGCAGCACCAGTACAAGCCAGCCAATGTGCAGATTTATTCCCCTCTCTTAAAATGAAAGAAAATATTGTCTGGGGGGTCTGAAATGATTAATTTGCTTAATCCAGTAATTGTGAAGCCAGTTTGTATGTGCGTCATTATCTAGACTGTTTAATAGCACAGTAGAATCTACTTCAATCCATATATTACTCCAATTGGCAATCCTGGCTAATTGCAGTGCCCACAGCACTGCAATTAATTCAGCTTCAAGAGCATCTTGTGCATTCACGCACTTGCCATGGTCATTTCTGAAAATTTCCCCAACTCCAGAACTGTCATTAGAGAAGCTTCCATCTGTATTGATTTTAATGATATGGCTATTGGGGGGTCCCATATAACAGTTTTAACAATGGTGTCTGTAGCAGGTGGTAGATCAAGGTGAAGTATATTTTGGAATTTTTTATGTGTGATGATCTTGTTCAGGTAGGCTTTACAGTTTCTGATAACTTTGGCAATAGTAGCAGTGATTCCATCAAATTTAGATTGGTTCCTAGCCATCCAGATGAACCAGATAACAATGAGATGGACAGTATGAATTCTTTGGTTCTTCCAGTCTACCCAGTAGTTGTGGAACACTTCCCAATGGAAATCGATTCTCTTTATACTTGAATTTAACTCCAACCAAACAGCCTGGGAGAAAGAACAGCTAAAGAATAGATGAGGTCCTGATTATGACACGGCACACATTTTGAAGGCCCCCTTAGTCCTCAATTTAAGAATATCATCAGTGGGGATTATGCTATGGAAGGCTCTCCAGCACAGGAAGGACATAGATGGGGACAGAAAATTACCCATATAGTAATCCCCCAAGGTATAGGAGGCCAATTATATAATTTCCTGTAGATGGCTTTAGTGATGCTCTGAAGTTGATGGATATGCCAGTTGATTTTGTCAGGTTTACCTCTGTTGAATTTAATGGTGGAGATTTGATAGGCAGATTGATCCTGTAGTATAGCTTTAAGATGTGGTAGTGACCAATTTTGACCATCCCAGCAATCAGCAACCTTAGTTGTGTGATCAACAGGGTCCCCCTAGAAATTAACCAGTCCTTGGGGCACCAGTTATCCAGCCAGAAGTTAATTTCTCCTTTTCCCAATTCCCAAATAAAGAGATCCTCAGCAGTTTGTCTGACTTTGAGCAGTTTTACCCAAATTTTGGAATCTCCCAGTTTTCTGACTGCAAGAGAAGGATGAAAGGACCTACAGTACTTATCTTTCATAAATTTGGCCGACAGGGAAGTTTGTGCTCTGAAATGGATCCAAAGTTTACATAGGTTAACCTGCTGAATGTGAGGAATGCCTTTGAAGCCAAGACCACCTACCAAGGCTGGTTTAGTTTTGTTGTCACTGACCTGACCAAAGAAATCTATTGAAAGCCCTTTCCATCTGTAATTGTGTACTTTTTTTCATTGTTATCATTTGTAGAAGGTAGGAGGGGAGGTGGTGAGTATACTCTTTAGAAGTGTGATTCTTCCTCCATTTGAGAGGAAGGAATTTGTTCAGCAATTAAGTTGGGAATTGATCTTGGTGAGAATATCATCAAATTGAATTTGTTTAGCCCTTCCCAGTATGAGGTAGGCCCAAAGATATTTAATGGGAGGAGTGTTGCAGGTGAAGCCAGTATGTTCCAGGATCCAATGCTTAATGTGTGTTGGTGTCTGCTTGGAGAATATCAGTTGACATGGAGTTCAGGCAATGTTTAGCTTTTTCACAACAGTTTTGTGAGCACTTGAGAATAGCATAATGTCATCTGCATACATAAGATGAGTGATAGCTATGTTAGATCAATGGTGGTACCTGGCATAGCTTTTACTCTGGATGGCTTTATCAATCATTCTGGAGAAGTAATCCACTGCCAAGATGAAGATAGTTGGTGACAGTGGATCTCCTTGCTTTAGACCTCTAGTTGCTTTAAAGTTTCCCCTAGCTTGACCATTAATCAAAATGGAATGCTCGTTGGAGTTCAGCCACCTACTGATGAGGTTACAGAACTGGAGATTGAACCCTCTAGCAGTTAGAACTTCCTTAATGAAATCCCAATTCAAAGTGTCATAAGGCTTTCGGATGTCCAATTTGTAGGTCAAATAACCCCCCCGTGAACCTTTTTCAAATCCAGCATTAGCTCTTGAGCAAGGACATTATCAATTATAGATCTACCTTTGACAAATGCTGACTGGTTAAGGTTTATCAGTCTATCAAGATGGGGTTGGAGTCTCCCCACAAGAATTTTACTGATAGTCTTGCTTACCACAGAAGTGAGGCAAATAGGTCTATAATGATCCCATCTTTGCAGGTTGGTGTTTTTTGGCACCAGCACAAAGTTAGAGGCACAGAAATAGCTAGGAAGAGGTTGATCTTGGAAATAACTTTTAATAGCAGCTACAACATCCCTACCAATTAGATTCCATGTTTTTTTATAAAAATTTGCAGTGTAGCCATCAGGCCCAGCAGTTTTGGAGCTATCCACTGAATATAAAGCATTCCAGATTTCCTGATCAGAAGGAATATCAGTAAGCACCAACTCACTGGTATACTGGAAATCATCAAGAAAAAGAGACCCATCTATAGGCATTCTGTGCATTGAAGAGTGATTAAGTAAATTTTCAAAGTGCTTAACTGCATCTTGGGCAATATCCGTGTTATCCCGAAGTTTTCTCGCCCTCATCGAATAAATGGAATGGATATTGTTACATTTTCTTCTATACTTAATACGGGCATGATAAAATTGAGTGTTCCTGTCACCATTGATGAAATGATTTAAGGCGACTTTACTGTTTTAAGTACTCGTTCCAGTTTTTCGGTAGCAAGTGGCAGATTAGTTTGTGCAGAAGAGAATTGTTCCTCAGTGGCAGTGCCAGCTTGGACTTTAGCTTCCAGCATAGTAACCTCATTTTCAGCCTCTTGTACAACAAGAGAGAAATCACCAATAGAATTCCAACTCCATTTTCTGAGTGCTTTGTTGAGTTTAATCTGCAGAAGACTTAACTTAGTAAGGGGATCAGGATGGTCTATGTTACACCAATTTTCCTGAATAATGCTTTGGAACTCATCATAGGTAGACCAAACATTAAGATATCTGAAAGGAGGGGGAGTATTTGAAAGGTTGGGGGAGGTAATGGAAATGAGAAGGGGCTCGTGGTCGAGCACTGCTAAGTCGAGATAAGTCACATAACCGAGAAGCCGGTTGAGATCCGGCGATTGTTGACCAAAATTACGTTCGGCCTTTCCCAAATTTTTCCTCTTTTCCAAGTAAAAGCAGGACCCCTAAAACCAATATCAAACAAATTTGCTGCTTGGATGTTATTATTGAATGTAGTCATATTAGAGATATTAGGAGCCCTGCCCCTTAATTTTTCATCAGTAGAGCCAATGCTGTTAAAATCTCCACCCACCAACCGGGGGGAATTCAGTTGATCACTAATACTTCGTAGATTTGCCCAAAGGAGCTGTTAATCATCCTTACTACGACAGGCATATACAAAAGTTACCACACCACTCCTTCCATTAATTTGGAAAGAGGAATGTATAAATTGTTCATTGTCAATAAGGATAGACCAACAGATCTCTCTTCTACAGAAAATCCAAATCTTGTTGTTGCAGTTAGTATAATGAGTAAAGCCATGCAGCTTGCTGATGACTTTCTGTGGGTATTTATAGACCAGAGGTTCCAAAATAGTAATACACCAAAACTTGTGTTTCTTGTTAAGATTTAAAAGTCTTTTTAAGGATAAGGGGTTAGCAATACCCCTAATGTTCAAACATAAGAAATTGATCATTTATTTGGGGGGGTGAGGAAAAGAAGGCTGAGATCTATATCTAGACCTGCCCCTTGTCTTTGAAGTAACAGCCAACTCCCCCTCAGATAAAGGGGTCCCTAACTTCTGATAGTAAAGAAATGTTTTAAGTTTCAACTTTAGAAAGAGGAGAGTGAAGTTCAAAATTATTAAAGACTATCTAGATATAGTAATCCTCACAAGAAAATAAAAAGAGAAATATTTTATATACGTAAATAGATTAAGTATTGTGAAATATTTTTGTAAAGCTCCCTACAAAATTCTAACTATGCAAAATCTAATTCTAGATCTCACCTGGAAATGATGTATTGGATAAATTCAAAGCCAACCTTTTCTAGCATGTGCTTCCGTCAAATACTTGAATGAAAATTAGTATTAGTTGTTTGCATAATAAGAATGAATTCGCAGGAACGGGCTCCTCTGGTAGGGATCTGTGAGTTGCTGCCTTTATTTGATAGGCTGCACCGTTTTGTATGTCCAGCTTCCAACAGAACGAAGACGTAGGAATGGTATATGATGAGTTCTACATATGCATATTTGGCTTGAAGGTATTATGTCTCCACTTTATCTTGGATTCAGGAATATGAATACGAGAATACTTTTACTAAAAGTCCACCTTTTACTTAAAAACTTACCAATCCGGCAGCAATTAGAGGTACGGATGATACCAACTCTTACGAGTAGAATAAATCATTGCCATTGTTTTAGACAAATAGATTGGGTCGCTTCAATGTAGAGCGACGTATCGCGTCCCAAAAGAGTTCTTCGGGAGGTGGGCGGCCGGGATCTTTATGCATCGCTTTTCGGCCTCTACACTAGCCGATGTGGGACTAATTGTCACCGACATTCTCCTCCACCCAGTCACGTGACGCCTCGTCACGGATCGAGCTCCACTGGAGGCCCTGCCCGTGGAGAGTCCCCACGCAGAGCGAGCGATGCCGCTCCGATACCAGCTGTCACGCTCCCAAAAGAGCTTCGGGAGGTGGGCGGCCGGAGATCTTTATGTCATTGTTTTTCGGCCTCTGCTACGTCGATGTGGGACTAATTGTCCCTGACAAGCAGCTATATACAATTTTGCAAAATAAAGAAACAAATATATACAATCATAATAGTGGTAAAAGTGTTAGTTTAGGTAACAGAAGCAACTTACAGGACAAGCTTTCAGCATCGTCGTCAGCCTCCCCACTGGGAGGCATCTGATCGCTGCTCTTGTAGACTACCTTGCCATACTTGTTCAGCAAATCGTCGAACACATCGTCAACATCTTCGTCAACGAGGCCCTGAACAATAAGAAGCAACTATATTCATCTAAGTATCATGGATTAACAATAAAGATAATAGAATTAGAAAGAGAGCACACATTGTTCCGCAGTCTCTGACATAGCAAAACCTGAAGAATAGAACGCGGTCTGCGCTGCGACTCCAAGCAAGCTGAACCGCTAAACCTAGATTTCATGGTTAAATATGTCCCCTTGGCCGGCCAGTCGAGGCAACCGTAGGGAGGAATTGCCGCCGCAACCAAAGCCCGCATGGTAGGAGTCTGTACCTAATGACAGGGTAGAGCGAAGGGTAGATATTTTTTTGTTACCAGCGAAGGGTCACCAAGGATAAGGACGCCGGAAATGCAGAAGAGATATCCTCGCACGGGACATACCATTTTGTGCGGTTTTAAAATTTTTTTTTTTTTTTGTTGGAGAAATTTAAATTTATTTTAATATCAATATTTCTTTTTCCATATTTTCTTTGTCAATAAATTTTTTTTATTATTATCATCTTATGATTTTGATTTGAATTTATTTCCATTTCTTTCTCTACCGTTTTCTGCCTAAAATAGTTTGGGCCTAATTTAAAGACATTTAAATTCTTCCATAACTAATACTCTAATTAATGTTAACAAATATGTCCTTAATTGTTTTAAGAAAATGGGGTTACTTTTAATAAAATTAAGTTGTTATTATTAGTATTATTCTTATCATTATTAATATTAATATTAATATTATTATTATTATGTGTATGAACTTTTATAATATAAATAATTAAATTAATCAATTTTATACTGCACAATCTATCTTAATTCTAATTTTTAACATTAAGCTTATAAAATAACTAAAATTATTTCAAGTGTGAGATTCGACACAATTTTTATGAACCATGTATTATTTTGATGAATACAAATATTTTAACGGAATTTGGTTAACAATTTTTTTTATGTTCATAATATATAAAATTAAACAAGCTAGATGATGTCCGAAAATGAATATTCAAGAGGGAAAAGAAGTACTTTGCCTCAGAAAATGCTTTATTCATTGAAATAATTTAGAGTTTTTGAAAAATTTTGTAAATACATAAAATTATGTTAATAAAAGCAAACGTATTAGTAACTATTATTTCTTAATTCTATTATTAAAGAACTAAATGTCACATTTCATATTACTATTTTCTGCAGAATATATTATAACATCGTTATTAAATGCATCAATAAGTATTATTACATGACGCAATGGAGAGCAACTAGCTAATCTAGCCTTCAAACATTTCTTGGATATAACAGTGGATGATTAGTTGCTCATGATCTCTATAAGTGTAAAAGAGTGTCTAAGAAATGAGAGCACTTAAGATTAATGTATAATATTGAAATAGCGGTAGTGGTTAAAGGAGGAAAGAAACTAGTTTTACTATTCATGTGAAAAACTTGATGGATCTATTTTTAGTGTTAGGGTTTTATGTCGATTAAATGATAGAAAAATGTGTTATAATAATTCAAATATATTTGATTAACCTCATTCAATTTTTCTCTACAAAAAATCGAGTTTATTTTCTTGGCTTAGAATGCCACCTACAATAATTATAGTTGCTTAAAAGATTAGCTCAAATGCTTTTGAACTATCAAAAAGCCTAATAAATGAAAAGATGACATGAGAACCCAAATATGTTATAAGGTTGTTTGAGTACTAATGTACAAGTTTTTCAAAGGTTATTAATGTGTAAAACTTGTGTTGAATCATTTTTTAATCTTTAAAAGTGTAATTATGGAGATAAGAAGATTATAAGGTGATGATATACTTATTAAAACAATTTAAGGTTGATTAAAGGAGCGAGAATGTGTATTTAACGAAAAAATTGAAACAGCGAGTTGGCGGCTATGCGCCAAGACCCCGCACTTACGCGCCAGAGCTCCGCGGTTAAGCGCCATGCTTTCGGGCTTAGGATCCGGTTTGCGAAAATCAGTTTTCAGGTTTTAGAAATCCAAAAATTGCAAATTTTTACTCACCTTTATCTTCAACCTTCGACATTTGCGACTTAGAGAGCTAGGGCATCACCTACATTTGCGATTATTGAGCTGTTCAAATGAAAATTGTTAGATTTGATCTTATTGAGGTAAGAGAACTACTCCTAAGTAAAAAATTATAATTTTTACCATATATTTTAAGTACACTTTGGATAAACCCGAAAATCACTATTCATGGTGAAAATTGAGGAGAAGCTTTAGAAATTACATAGATTTAGTGGTTTAAGCATTTAGAAGTTGAGTTTAGTGATTTTGAGTTGAATATGGAATTTATGGTAATTTTTATACAAATTATAGAAATGGCACCAAAGAGGAGCACAGCGAGACACACTTTCGATCCTGAAAAGTTCGTTAGTTCTAAAGCTCAAGATCTTTACGCTGAAGCCTTACAGTCACATAAACTAATCCAGGAGTGAGGATTTGATAAACCAGGAGGAGTGATAGAAGACATGATCACCTTTGGGATAGATTATGTTGTTTCACTATCGTAGTTGTTACTTCTGTTGTTCAGGAGTTTAGGGTTTATGTCTTAAAGTGAAAGATACTAAGTATTAATTGAGAATGACTCTAAAACAAATCTCCTCTACTGTAAAATTAATTCCTATTTATAGAGTCTGAATAATGAAAGGGTTGCTTCAGACATCTCTCCAAAATTCATCCAAATTCGTTGAATCTTCTAGAATATAACTGTCACACCTAGGCGCCAGTTCAAATGATCCGATTAAGAGCTTTTTGCTTCAAGGGACACATCTCTTCATTAAAATGTGTCTAGATTCATTGTATACTTTATTTGAAACGTGCATGATCATCTGGGGCCTTCTAGAACATCTTGGAACAGCCAAAATTCAAAAAATAACTACTCCAGCCATCTCTGGTACCTAGGTGCAATTTTTAGCGCCTAGGTGCTTAGTTCGTTAATTTTTCTTCATTAAGCCCCAATTTTGCTCTTTTTTTGTTCTTTTCATGCTTAAACTCATCTTCTTATACCTGCAACTGAAAACATAAAAATATCTTTCATTAAAACATAATATCCTTAAAAATATAGAAATAATTTATCTGCAAAATGGTTAATTTTAAAATAGATCACACCCCACAAATCTTGTGTTTGCAATTGCACACGTCACTTCCCACAAATACGAAAATCTCTTGATCTTCCATAAGTTACCACGATGTCGTGACATTTTGTCACAAGTTTCAAATTCTCCATAAATCCTACATTCAAATTCTCTACAAATCTTCATAATATTAATATGTTTCCACGAATGCTCCTTCAACTTTTCCTAAATTTCCACCTTTCATTTCCATATGTATTTGGATCTCTATAAATTCTGGGTTAAGTACCTAAATTCTGATTCCCCTCAATCAGCACTTAAGTTGGATGTGAGACCCTGCGCTTTTCTTCTTAATCTGATCTTTCTGTCACTTCTTAAGTTGGACGTGAGTCCCTAAGCCTTCCTTCTCAATGTGTTGAAAATTCCCTAAATTTTTTAACCCTTTTTGAGATATTTTCCACCTTCCATGATATTTTAGGGTCGGAGCTTTGTCGTCAGATTCCTTTAATTTTGTAAATTTTCGCATCCTTTCTGAGATATTTTCTGCTTTCCACGATATTTCAGGGTCGGAGCCTGGTCGTCATATTCTTTAAAATTTCCCTAAAATTTTGCATCCTTTCCAAGATATTTTCCGCCTTCCATGATATTTCAGGGTCAGAGCCTGGTCGTCCGATTCCTTTAAATTTCCCTAAATTTCTGCATCCTTTCTGGGATATTTTTCTGCCTTACACGATATTTCAGAGTCGGAGCTTCGTCGTCCGATTCCTTCAAATTTCACTAAAATTTTGCATCGTTTCCAAGATATTTTCTACCTTCCAAGATATTTCAGAATCAAAGTTTTGTCGTCTGATTCCTTCATTTCACTAAATTTTTGCATCCTTTCTGAGATATTTCCACCTTTCATGATATTTCGAGATCGGTACCTAAATTATGATTCTTATTTCTGAGACTGGTACCTAAATTCCAGTTCACATCCTTCGGGATCAGTACTTAAATTTTGATTCCCTCTTTTTGAGGTCGGTACCTAAATTTCAATCCTCATTTTTGAGACTTGTACTTAAATTCTAGTTCTCATCCTTCGGGATCAGTACTTAAAATTTGATTCCTTTCTTTTGAGATCGGTACCTAAATTATGATTCTCATTTTCGAGACTGGTACCTAAATTCCAGTTCTCATCCTTCGAGATCAGTACTTAAATTTTGACTCCCTCTTTTCGAGGTCGATACTTAAATTTTGATTCTCATTTTTTAGACTGATACCTAAACTTCATTTCTCATCCTTTAGGATCAGTACTTAAATTATGATTCCCTTCTTTCGAGATTGGTACCTCAATTTTGATTCTCATTTTCAATGTCAGAACCTAAATTCCGACTCTCCCTCTGAATTCACTTAAACTTGAAGACTCCCACGAAAATAAAATTCTAAAAATCAAATCAAAGTGAAAATTTCACAAATCTGAAATTCCATAAATTTCAAATTAAATCCAAATCTGAAATCAAATCAAATCCTAATTCTAAACCCAAATTCCAATTTCAATTTGAATCGGATCAGACTTCTTCAGAATTTGGAAGCTTGAAATTAATAGCTCCATAATGAAGGTGTTCCACCTGCTTTCCCTAGCGAGAGTTCCTGGAATTGAAGGTTTTCTACTAGTTAATCCCCATCGAACATTTTCTTGTTGAATTCTTCATACTGTTTTGAGTGTGCTGACTCAGAGAGCTTTGTTGGTTTCGTTGATCTCGTCTGTCAACACCAATACGTGCGGTGTGCTTGTCCAGCACACCACACCTATTGGGGGTCCATTTGTTGACATCACTTTTTTTTAGGTCTAGTATTTCTTTAGAATAGCCTATGGTCTAGCCATAGGACTTTTCTAGTGACTATCTTAGAGGACTAGCAATGGAACCCTTACCAAATAGAAATTCAAAAAAACACTTCTTTGCTTCACTTGGAGTTTTTTAAATGCTTAAAGTCTAACCTTTAAGTACTTAGGAGGATGAAACTAAGCATAAGGAAGCTCAAGAGGAGTTCACTATAAGATGGTCAAGCTTTAGGACTAACCTTGGTTTAGGTGTGGCTCGCACACACACTTACACATGATACTTACACTCACTACCTCACAAACCTAAACCAAACATACCAAATTCTCCAACACTTGATCCCCTACTCTTTTGGAAGCTCATGTGAGTAGTTCCCTAAGCCCTTGGCCCTAGGCTAAAGTTTGGGATAGAGCTAACACATGGAGGATCCAAAGTGCGAGTTCTCTTGGTCCTTGGCTCAAATGGGTTACCATTCTCATTTAACCCCAATTTCCCCAAAAATTTCCAAAATTGCCCAAAATGATCCAAAATTTCTCAAAACCATCCCAAAATGTTCTCCACCACTCAAATTGACCAAAATTACCCAAACTTGCCCAAAATTACCAAAATAGCCCCAAAACCTCATAAATTACCAAAATGCCCCTCCTGGCCCAAAATTTCAAAAATTCCCAAAAATTCCCAAAACTGTCCAAATATTCCTAATTTCAGCATTGAATCACCACATTAATCCAATTTAACCCAATTAACCCAATTTGACCAAAAGCCCCAAATTGCCCCCCTTTAAGCCAAAAATGCCCAAATCACCCCCAATGTCCACCCAATTTACCTCAGTCTTGCCCAATTTCCATTCTAAACATAAATTCAACATCCCTAATCCTAATTTAAACTAAATCCAAGTCCAAGTTGACCCAATTGCAATCCCAATTTCAACCAAATCCAAAAGCCACAATTTTGACCATATGACCCAACCTCTCCAAATTGAACCCAATGAGCCAACCAATTCCCCAAATTAACATCCAAAACTATTCATGAGATTTCCCTAAACTTTATTAACTAGCCAATTAATCTCAATTTGATCCCAAACCTCACCCAAATCAAACCCAAGTCAAAATCCCCAAATTTACTCCAAATGTTCCACATACCCAAATTCCATCAACATAAATGCCCTAACTCTAAAATCTCCACCAAATTTCAATCCAAAACTCTTCCTAACATCCCCATAGACCATTTAGAACATCCAATTAACCCTTGACCCTACTCTAGCCTAACCCAAACCTAAGTCTAATCCATTATGCCTAAAATTAACCAAATACCCAAATTTTCCTAAATCCACCTCCTAAATTAATTCAAAGTCACTCCAATCCTTTTCTAAACTCTTTATAACAATCATACATACCATTTTGAAAATTCTATTGGACCTAACCCAAACTTGAACTTAACCTAGCCCAACTTGAACCTAAGCGACTCCAAATTGAAACCATGACCCAATGTGACTAAATCAGACCAATTGTGACCAAACCAAGCTCACTATGGCCACCATTTGGACCCTAGGGACTGGTCTAGATCCATATAGCCCAACCTAGTGGAGCCATGGACCAAGGGTTCCCCAAATTAGGGGATATCTTACCTTAAATAGCTAAACAAAATGAGATCTTTACCAGAGCCCATCACCAAGCCATTTTAATACCTTAATGGACTCCTCACTTAACCACCTGATTTCTGGCCACCCTCCTCTGGCCTGGCCGACTAGCCTAGTTGCTAGAGGAGCCAAACCTGAGATCCACCCCACACCAAATTAAAACCAAACTCACCCACCCCATGTGTCCAAACCTGATTGGTCACTGGAGCCTTACTGCCTTCTACCTAAGCAGCTAAGTGCCCCTGAATTGAAGCCCTGAGCTCCACCCCAACCATGGCTATTTAAGTGCACCTTCTTCACGGCTAAACAAAGATATGCACATTTACCTTGGAAAAACTCTGCCCAATTGCTTCCTGAGCTTCCTCCAGCCCTCCCTAGCTCAGGACAACTATCTTCCAGCCCTAATCCCCACTGCCCGAGTTCAATTTTTGAGCTCATATTTCAGCTGAAATAGGACACCATTCACTTTTTGACATCACTTTTGTGAGGATAATTTCAAAGTCAGTTTGAGATAAAAATTATACCAATATTGACTTCCTAAATCTAATTGATAGCCACTAAACTCTATTGATTAGGGTAAAACTCTACAAATCCTTCTTTAACCTAAAATGATTAAATCAGTAATGATAAACCCTCATTTAATTAATTATTAACCCAATAGGTTAACGTTTGACAAAAAAAATCAACTTTAGTCAAAATGGTCAATTTCTGACCCAATGACCAACTCATTGACCCAATAGGTTAACATTTGACCAAAAAGTAAACTTTAGTCAAAATGGTTAATTTCTGACCTAATGACCAACCCATTGACCCAATAGGTCAACTTTTAACCAAAAAGTCAACTTTGGTCAAAATGGTCAATTTCATACCCAATGACCACCCCATTGACCCAATAGGTCAACTTTTGACCAAAAAGTCAATTTTGGTTAAAATAGTCAAATTTTGACCTAATGATCAATCTATTGAACCAATAGGTTAACTTTTGACCAAAAAGTCAACTTTGGTAAAAAATGTCAATCATTGACCTAATGACCAATCCATTGCTGCAAATAGTCAGCTTTTGACCTAAAAAGTCAAAATTGACCAAAATCATCAACCCAATACCTACAGACCACCACATTCACCTCATTGGTCACCTTTAACCAAAAAGTCAATTTTGGTCAAATTGATCAAACCATGACTTGAAGACTATTGCATTGCCCTTATTGATCATTCTTTGACATAAATAATTAAAATTTGACCAAAACAATCTATACATGACAAAAGACAACCACCTTAGCCCCATTGGTCAACTCTTGACCTAAAAGGGTAAAAATTAGTCAAAATGTTTAACACATACCCCTTTAACCACAAAATTAACTTTAAAGACAAACATTGACATGATCAACTTGACATTAATCAAAGGGACCAAAATCTAATCCAAAAATCACCACTTTGACCTTTAAATTGAATTAAACCTTAAAATTGGTCAATATGACCAAATCAAGCTCTTAATGACAAAACTCAGCACTTTATGACCAAATCAACCATGAAAAGGTTGGGTGGGTCACATTGGACACCTTTGGACTAGAATTGATCAACCTAGGTCAACCTAGGTCAACATTGGTCAATCCTCGTCAACATGTATCAAATTTGGTCAAAATACCTAATTTTGAACAAAAAATGATAAAATTAATCAAATAATTAATCCTAAAATTATTTTGATTAATTTATTGGCTAATAATAAAATTTGGACACATGACATCACACATGGCACAATAAATGATTTCCAAAATTCCAAACAAATTAATGACATCATGGGTGACCTCATATGGGTTAAACACAACCCATATGACCCATTACAAATAAATCCAACCGATACCACATCATATTAACCATGATTAAATTTCATCATGGTGAGAAAAATGAAGTGGCATTCTCCCCTCCCCCATTTTAAAGCATGACTCACCCTCCTCCTTAGGGTGAGGTGGTTGGTCATCCTAACAGATTATTGTACACCACCTAGGCTAACCAATAGGACAAGAACAAGGCTTGAAGCCATCCCATATCATGGTTAAGTGCAATATTAGCCAAGCCATGCATGAAGTGAGTAAGAAGGCTAAGGTTTCATCTTCCCTTAAATCAACATTTCTAACTTAAGTTCAAATAGACATGAACTCAAGTTAACTCAATATCATGGTTAATTAAATCAACATTTCTAACTTAAGTTCAAATAGACATGAACTTAAGTTAACTCAATTTCAGATTCAATCTACATTGAATCTAAATCAACATTTCTAACTTAAATTCAAACTGACTTGAACTCAAGTTAACTCAATTTCAGATTCATTGTACATTGAATCTAAGTCAACACTTCTAACTTAAATTCAAAAAGCCATGAACTTAAGTTAACTCAACTTTAGATTCAATATACATTGAATCTAAATCAACATTTCTAACTTAAGTTCAAAACGACATGAACTCAACTTTAGATTCAATCTACATTTAATTTAACTCAACATTTTTAAATTAAATTCAAACAGACATGAAATCAATATTAACTTAACATTTCTAACTCGGGTTTGACCAAAATTGAACCCAGGTTAAATTAAACAATAAATTCAACCCACATTGAACTGAAATTAAATTTTTGACTTAAAATCAATTCGAGTCAAAATTTCTTAATTAAAGTTCAAACTACTTTAAAGATCAAATCAAAGATATTATATTCAAATGACATTGAATTTAATTATCAAAAGATTTTATATAAGTCTAATACATATTAGACTTAACATATTTTTAGATTTAAATGACCTTGAATCTAAAAATAGAAAATTTAACTTATGTTAAATTCATCTAAGTCTAGATCATATTAAACTTAACACTTCTTCTATATTCAAATGATATTGAATCTAGAATTTTAAAATCTAACTTATGTTAGATTTTATCTGAGTCTAACACAATTAGACTTAACATTTCCTTTAGATTCAAAAGACATCGAATCTAAAGTTCCAAAGTCTAACTTATGTTAGATTCTGTCTAAGTCTAAATTAGACTTAATCAAAATCATTAGATTTAAACGACATTGAATCTAGTTTCCAAATGCCTTAAGGATGTTAGATCTAAAATTCAAATAACATTATAAATGATTTTTTTTAGATTCCATCGACAATGAGTCTAAAATTCCTAAACTTTAGATTCAAATGACATCGAATCTAAACTTTCAAAACTTGAATCAAAAATCTTTTCAGAAGACATCGAATCTAAAGATTAATCATTAGATTCAAATGACAATAAATCTAAGATCAATTGACAAAAATGACATAAAAATCTTAAAAAATCGTATACAACCTAAAATTTTCCAACCTACAATCAGAAAAAAAACCTTAAGACTTAAATAAAATCTTAATGAACAAACATCACCAAATGCAACTTAAACCTCAGCATTTTTAATCTACAAAGATTTCTCAGACGACGTAATCCTGGTTGCTGACATAGATTTTTCTGTCTTGGTTTAAACACCTTTCGGACTAAGTAGATTAAGGCCCAAATGACCTTAGGATGACGGAGCCAGTGACATCTTGACCTGGTTATACAAAAATGTAACCAAATAAAATAAAAGATTTAAAAAGTAAAATTGACATTATTTCTTCTAAATCTGACATTACTTTTCTTTGCAAGATGAAAATAAGTTTCGTTTTAGATTTTCTTCGCATGTTATAAGGTGTACTAACTATATTTTAAAGGACGATTAAAATGAAATCACGACCTTAATTTCATTTTAGATTTCCTTTACATATTATAGGGTATGCTAACTCTGTATTGCAAAATGGCATTCTGAAGACAATACAAACGATATCGACAAAACAATACAAAAACAAACAACATTAAAATGACAAAACCAAGGCAAAACAAAACCAAAACTTTTAGGATAGTCACAAAACCTAAAACTAGGATAGTCATGAAACAAATTATAAAAACGACAATAAAATGATAAACTTAAAGAATGAAACAAAACAAAAATGACATAATAAAGGACATTGACAAAACAATTAAAAATGACAAACATAAAAAATGAAACAAAATAAAAATGACATAACAAATGACATAACAAATAACATTTACAAAACAATTAAAAACTACAAACAACAAAACAAAAAAGCAAAAATTAACCAAATCAAACTTTTAGGGTAGTATGACACATTACCCTTAGGATTAAAAATTGATATTTCTTTCCTTAAAACTTTTTTAGGAAACAAGCAGTTAACATTAAGCATAAGTTTTCTTAGACAATCATAATTGTCTAAGATATAATTAACTATAGGAGCTTTAAAGGATTCAGAATAGATATTCCATCTAAATCTCTGGTTACCAAAATCTCATCCTTATAAAGAACTTCTAGGATAAGGTATTCAAGAATCTTTTCTTATAAGGATTATCATCGACATCACTCTTTCTACTGTTTTCTATCTTATTAGCCCTTATTTTCTTCAAACTTCTTATTATTTAAGGATGATTTTACAAAATCCAAAGAAATAAGAATTATTAAAGAGTAGGGCAATACTATAGACAAACAGAGTGGCGACTCCAAAATAACATCGACATCGAGACCGAGAAAATCTCTGACACGACCCCAACACCGATAAGAGATTTTTTTTGGAGACTCCGCTGGTGAGTTTCTTCTTCTCATCTCTTGTTAAATTTGCTTATTATTTTGACCTTTAGGGCCACATCTAACTCTTTGAAGAGTTACACAATGATAAATTCCCAGTTTATAAATGAGTCCATAATATTTTATTCTCCTTTAAATTTTCAGAAAATTTGTAATGGAATTTCTGGATTCAGTCTTTTCCTATTATCAAGATTTCAATACCCCAATTGAGGAGGACGCATGCCTTTATCAGAATGATTTTGGATCATTTGATAAAGCTGAATTTTCATTAGAAAATCCATATCAGATAGATATACAATCCTTTAAGGAATTCAATCTGGAACCTTATGAAGATTTTCTTAACTTTACAGAAGCCTTACCTCAATACACGCCTGAAGAACAATATACTTTTGATGAAATGGAAAGACAGTTGACGAAAAATGAAAGAAAATTTGTGTTGAACAAGAAAATGACATCCCACCTCCATCCATATATGAAATCAGACCGTGCTTAAAAACTCAATGAAGAAATAAAATGCATCCTCTCAAAAGAAAGAAATGTGGAACGAAAATGGTAATTTTGAAACAACTGAATTCGAACAAAGTGTTTTTGGGAATCCTTCCTTTTCAAAAGAAAACTATTAGATTCCAATATCTATTGAATAGGAGGAAAGTAATTTCAAACCAAGAAATTCTCCGTCAATACATGTCGTATACTCTGTGTTTAAAAGGTTAGCACGGAAAAATAGGTGTTCAATTTACCAACTGTTAGACAAAATGGGATGTACGGTCTTTACAATAATGAAAAGAAAAAATCTTTCAATTGAAGATCCTACTTACATAAAACGGGATCAACAATTCCCATTGGACAGTCATTGTACTCGGGTACCAGTGAAATTTTGTCTGGGCCTAAGGATAAAAGATGTGGTCGTCACAAGAGATAGAACTAAGCATAATAAATCAATATTAGAAGCAGAATACACATCTGCTAAAATGACTGCTTTGGTTCAAATGCTAGAACGAGGAGACCCTTCTTATTAACAAAACAACGATACACTTCCTATGATACCTCGTCCTATACTTAAAAAAAATGTGTGGAGACGATAATCGTCAGGAGGAATCTTGGATACCATGAGTACCCCTGTAGACAGTTTTTAGGAACAAAGTTATGAAAGGCATCCTATGAAATCATTTGAAGAAATATTGAAGAAATTGAAAAATAACACAAAGTAATTCTTAATACGAAGATGTTGACCTCATTTTTGATGAGGTCTTCTCTTCTTCTCTTTAGTACTTAGGATCTAGCCTTAGGCTTTTCCTTTGACCATCTTAGAGGACTAGAATTGGGACCCACCTTTTAGAAATTCAAACAACTTCTTAACTCCCCGCAAACTCCACAAACTCGATCGTGAACCCCTAATCACCTAGAGGGTTGAAATCAAATGTGGAAGTTTAAAGGATGAGTTCCTATAGGACTCTTTGGCCTTAGGACCGCCTCAGGTGGCTCAGTCCAGTGAAGGGGCCGACTTACACACACCACACTTATACACTACACCTACACGCTACACTACACCTACACGCTACACTTCCACATACCTCATAAAACCACACCCATACCTAACTTGACCTCCTGACTCATGTAGGTAATTCACATGGATGATCCTTAACCCCTAAGCCCTTGGCCAAGAGGGTTAGGAACAACATAGTGAATGCCTCAAGTGAGTCCCTTCATGGCTCATGTGGTCTTGATATGGCTTCATGGCTCATGTGGTCTTGATATGGCTTCATGGCTCAACCAAAATGATTTCTTTCCACTTAAATTCACCCAATCTTCAATTTCCCAAATTTTCAATTTTTGACCCCCGGGACCCTACACCTACTAAACCTACCCAAAACCCTTAAAATTACCCAAAATTCTCAAAAATTTCCAAATCACCCAAAATTCTCCAAAATCAATCCCAAACATTTCCACATCACTTAAACTGATCATCCATACCCAAAAATACCAAAAATTCCAAGAAAACCTCCCAATACCCTCCAAATACCCAAAATACCCCTCTTGGCCTAAAAATCCAAAAATTCAGAAAATTCCCAGAAAATTCCAGAAAATCCCAAATATTCCCAATTTCATTTTGTCCAACTACACCATGGGCCAATTTTGTCAATTTACTCTACTTTTGTCAAAACCCCCAATTTGACCCATTTTAACCCTAAGTGAACCCAATGTCAAACCAAACCTACCCAATTGACCCCAATTTTGGTCCAATTCAATTCTAAACTTCAATTCAACATTCCCAACGCCAATCTAGACCAAATCCAAGCCTAATTTGATTGACATTTGGATCCAATCTCACTTTTGGCCTTAAAGCCCAATTTGGACCCATGACCTAAACCTAACCCAAACTCACCCAACTCAATTACAATTAACCCCAAATCTTTTCTAAATCTTCCTTAACATTCCCACAAACAAAATACTAACATGATTTGCCCAAAATTTAGACCCAAACCCCACTCAAACTCAACCCAAAGTTAAAAGGCCCAATTTTGACCTAAACCCAAACCTAACCCAAATGAGCCCAAACTCCAAAATCAAAGCCCAACCAAAGCCAAAACCTCTTTGAAACACCCCCATAAACATTTCTCAACATTGATTTTACATCAATTTCAACCCTAGACCAACATTAGCCCAAGTTAGCCCAATTTGACCTACATAGGCCCACTTACCAAATAAATCCAAATTCAAACCAATTCAACTCCAAATCACATCAAATTGATTCCAAGCCCTTCATAGAACATCCCTAAACCAATTATGACATTTATTTGACAAAGTTCTTCACAAAATTTTTATCCAAATGCCCATCCTAAAATCAAAAGCCCATTTCCCTTAAACTTTCCTAAAAGCCCACTCCCTTCAAATTCAAAAGCCCAAACTCATCCAAAGCCCACATGACACTTCCTTTCATCATCCATTTAATCAAAATTGTCCCTAATTTCCAAAATCATCAATCAAATAATTCCAAATCAAGCCACATGCCAAATCACCCCAAAATATCCAAAATTCTTAAAACCCATTTTTATGAAATTTACCCAAGCTTTTCCCATGCCAAATGGAGCCAAGGATGAGCCATTCACAAGCCATATGAAGCCATGAAAGTTTGGCATGTGACCATGCCATTAATGGCAAAAGGAGGAGGTCCTTTAACCATCTCCTAAAAGTCATTAGCCTTAAGCATGTCTCCCCTTAACCAAGATTTAATCCAAATATTCTTGGATAAGGACATCACCACCTCTTGACCAGCTAGCCTAACAGATCTTCTCAGCCCAAGACCAGCCATGGGGAGGTGAACCCAACCCAAACCAATGGGTTGACCAATTTCAAGCCAAAATGACCCCTTCCCCATTCCATTTTAATTCAAACACTTTACACATGTCCAAGCCCGATTGACTTCACCATTGCCAAGCCCCGACCTCCCCGGTCAAGATGGTGACCCATGCCCGCCGGCCAGCCGCCCGGATCGCCGGAAAACACCACACCCGAGAGCATCATGTGAGCCCAAGCTTGGAATTCTCACTCGCTGAGTTGCCCCATGCCCAATGGCCACCATGGTCTGTTCTTCTCCTCACCGCAGCAAGCTCGATCCCATGCCTCAACTCCCCCTGGGAGGCCCTCCACCCTCTCCTATTTAAACTCCACCCCTCTCGGCCATGAGAGGAGCGAAGCACAAACCTTGCCAAAACTGCGCCAAAATTGTTCCGGACTCCTCCCCATACACGAGCACTTGATCCCAGGTGAGATCCCCCTGCCATTTCTCCTCTCGCGAGCTTAATTTCGCAGTTGAAATTCCACCCAAAACCAGGACACTTCTCCACGGTGAGCCAATTCCCAAATTGATTGGTTCTACACCTTTACCGGACCGAGGGAAGGTGTCCACCAAGTAAAAGCCCTATCTCCGAGCCACCAAGTTGCTCCAGACCTCCAAGCTTTGTGATCGGGCTTGGTCGAAATCACATCCGGACAATTCACTGCAGACCGGGAGACTTCATCCGGAGCTTCGCTAGGATCCAATCGAAGGTGCAACAATTCTCGGATTGAAGCCACACTTCTCCGAGCAAAGGTATGAGCTAATTCTTCATCCCGAGCTTCCGGAGATTCTCCATTTCAAATGCCTTAGTTTCAATGCATGTTAACCGTATAGATGTGTTCGTCTCTTCAAGACGAATCCATAGAGACATAAGAACATAAAAATCCATTGAGTATCGAGTGAGATCTTAGGGATTTAGTGTGGACGGCTCTCGGGTGAGGACGCTCGGGGACGATGAACGGATGCCGTCCATTCAATACACGCGCGGACGAACGACTTAGATGGCGTCGGACTAGGAGACAGTACGAGAACCGTGGGACCCGGGCTGCTGACTCAGGTGGCGGCGTCGAATGGGAGCGCGACGCTTGTGCGTTTGGAGCTGCCGAGGTTGACGCGGCGCCGCGTGGATAAATAGAAAATTAGGATATTTTTCTATTTATTTAATTCCCTAAACTTCAAAAATTCATATCTCTGTGTAGAAAAATCGGAAAAATAAAATAAAAATACCCTCTCGCTCAAGTGAACGGAGGAGAATAATGTGGAAAAGAAATCATTTAATTTCATCAAGTATTTATTTTTTATAATTTATTTACTCTCTCGCATTATTTTAATTCTCCATGCATGCATACAATTCACCATGGCATGAGACCATAGGGCTTTTAAGCCTCCGAATTTGGGAACATTCCCTGAATTTTCCAAAGTCAGAGGCCATCCCTATGAAAAGTTATTGATTTTTCAAATTTAGGTTACTGTTTTGAGTATTTTAATTCCAATAAATAGCATGTTGTGAAATAAATTCTAGGAAAATTTGGTGATGTTCCTTATGACTAGAGAACCTTAGGAAAAATAGGTTTTGAATTAGTTCATTTAAAACAACCCTAATTGGCTTAAAAACCCAAAATAGGTCTTTAATTAATTAAAGTTAACCATGCATCAAATTGACTTGAAATCAATTCTCCACTGACCTTTAGGATCAGAGGAACCCACCATAAAAATTTGAGGTCAATTGGACTTGGTTAGCCCCACTAATTGGGTTGATTAAGCCACTTAGTCATTTTAAACTTTAAAAATTCATAACTTTTAAAATACCTTTCAAAAATTCACCAAATTGGTTTTGGAGCCTCTCTGATATCAGGGGAACCTAAGAAAATTAAAATTTCAATTTTCTAAAAAAAGTTGATTTTTAATCATATTTTAATATTTTTAATAATTAAAAAATAATAAAAATCACAAAAATAATAAAATTCACCAAAATGTCACATTTTGAATTTTAATCACATAGGAACAAATCCCACATTTTTCTTAGGTCTATTGAGTGAGATATTAAATTTTAAAGCTTTAAGGTAATTTTAAAATTAAAAAAATATGTATTTTCTAGCATTTTCACTAAAATAATTATAATAAATCATAGAAAAATCAGAAAATTGCAAGATTTGCTTCTCTGATTTCCTTGATATCAGAGAGATTTTTGAAAAATATAAAATCTATTTTTCAACATTTATTTTATTTTTAAATTAATTAACACTCCAAAACTTAAAATAATTATAGTAAAAATAATATAATTCAAAAAATCACCAAAATTGGTCCAAGTGGTCCTCTGGTCATTAGAAATGTCCCCTAATTTTCTTAAAGACAGAAACTTTCCCTTGGTCATGTTATTAAATTTTCCTTGGAAATCTCTATTTTCTACCAAAAATAATTATATAAATAAATTAAATACAGAAAAATCACATTTTCTCCTCTCATGTCTTTATTGGCATATGAGTGAAGTCACATAAAAATTTCAAGTTCATTTGAGTTCAATTTAGTGAGTTATGAAATTATTAAGCTTAAAGGGTAAAATGGTAATTAAAATTTTAACCCTTAATTAAAACTTTAGGTTTAATAAAAAATTAACAAGTAAAATATTTGATCCTAATCTGATTTGGATGATTGAAATTTAAATAATTAAAGGGTAGAAACCCATTAAACAATTTTAAAATAATTAAACCTTAATTAAATAATTGGTTAAATTTGGAAGAATAATAAAATTGGAATTATTAAAATAGGGATATTATTAGGAAGAGATTTATTCTTTAATTTAAAAAATCCCTAAATTAATTATCTCATTAATATTCAATTCTTAATTAGAATGATAACTCAAATTTAAAATATTAAAAGACTTAATTATTAAATCCTTTTAAAAATTTCAATTAAATTAAATAAATTAAATTAAATAAATTAAATTAAATTAAATTAAATTAAAATTAAATTAAATAAAATAAATTAAATTAAATTAAATAATTGAATTAAATTAAATTAAATTAAATTAATTAAATTAATTAAATAAATTAAATTAAATTAAATTAAATTAAAATTAAATTAAATTAAATAAATTAAATTAAATTAAATTAAATTAAATTAAATTAAATTAAATTAAATTAAATTAAAATTAAATTAAATTAAATTAAATTAAATTAAATTAAATTTAATTTAATTGAATCAAATTGAATAAAAATCAAATCAAATCAAATTAAATTAATTCAACATCAAATCAAACTCAATTGAATTAAATTAAATTAAAACTCAATTAAATTAAATTAAGTTGAATTAAATATAACATCACCAAAGACATAAAGAATTCAAAATAAATCTAAAATAACTTGAACACTATTCCAAATTTAAACTCATTAATGGAAATTAAACTAAATCACAAACCATTTGAACACCAATTTACCCTCGAAAGTTTTAGTTATCATAACTCCTAAACAGAACATTAAATGAAATGTTACTTCACTTATAGGATATTCGAATATCCTAGTTCACCGAGCAAGTTAACAAAACTTGAATTCTCGGACGATTAATTCATTTATATAATTAAATCCATTTGGACTTAAAACAATCCTAGAAATATTGAAAAGATGTTTAAGATTCTTCTTAAGCACTTCCTCAATATGATAGGACATTTATAAGAACAATTGAATTTAATTGTTCTTTGATGAAGAAAATCGTCCTTAAACCAAAACACAAAGACCTAGACGTCATAGGAAATGACTAGCTATAGGATTAGGAATTTGGTAGAAAACCATAACCCTTCCCTTAGCTTTACCTAGGAACTTGTTTAAATATTCTAATTGTGTTTTAAGTAGAGCTTGGGATGACGGGAAGACCCTCCAGGTACGCTTTTATTTTATTGCATTTTACTTTCTTGCAATTTACTTTCCTGCAATTTACTTTCTTGCGAATGTACTTTATTTTTCTTGCATGATAAAACAACAGTTGCATGAAAACCCACACCTTTAGGATAGACCCTAAAACTAAAACCAAAACTAAGTTAAAAGTCATTGCAAGATAAAATTCACCACCACAACATTTCAAAATATAAAACAACTCAAAATTTAATCACAAACAGAACACAAAACTACAATTGCAACTAAATTAAAACGTCCTGTTGGATGATCGGGAATACCTCGGATGATGTAACCTACGTGTTGCTAACGGGATTTCCACGGTTTAAATGAAAGTGTGGAACTCATTCAGTTGAGTTTAGCAAATTCATCTGGACTAAGTGAATCCGATAAAAATAATGATGCCGGAAGGATGGAACCGTGGGATCTTAATCGGTGTCGTTATAATCAACTTTAAGATCTGTTTTAATTAAAACATAAAAAAAAACCACCTGGAAATTAATATTTTCTCTAAACCAAAACACTTTTCTCATCTCCTGATTTATGATTTCTAAAACTAAACCTCTGCAACAATAAGGAGCTCGGAGCATGGTGGGCAGCACGGCCATCGTCGTCAGCAAAACTTGAACCTACTTCAGCAAAACTTTCCTAGAATTAAATAACCAAGCCATAGGATTTCGAGGTATTTTGCCTAGTGCAACATAAATCCTCAACCTTTTGTTAGGCATCTGCCTTGCAAATTAAGCCCTAATCGGACTTAGGATTCCGAGGTAGTCGTCTGATACGACATAAACCCTCACATCTTCGAGGCTATTTGTATGATTCTATCATATAAATATAAGTCCTAATTAATTAAAATTGACAAAATCAAAATATTTAAATAAACATTAGGATTTTCCTAAATTTAAGCCACACAATAGGATAGTCAGGAAATTACCGAAGTTCACTTCGAATCTGTGGTTTCTCCTACTTTTCTTCCTTTGGATTCACAAAACAAAATGTTCCAAACTTGATCCATTCTCTATTGAAATTCCAAAATTCAATCCCTTGAAAACTTAAACTTTGAAATCCTTGAGTTTTCTTAGGTGATTCCCGTCACTTAAGATGTAATTAACTATAGGGGCTTGCCCTTATAGGGAATTTTGAAGAACCCAGGTAATATAAACCCTGTTTAATGTTTTCATATTAAGCAGGGGAATTTTGTCGGCTTATAAAATTGGTTCGCAGACCAAACGGAAGTCACAAATCTTCTAGTTTATTTAATCGAGCCCCACCGTCAAGCAGTGTGTCTATCCTTAGGGATAGATACACGGTTTGTGGTGCGGTGCTCGTTTATATAAACTATTTGGGATGTGAGATCGGTTTAGTCTCATATCTTAAAACCTTCAAATTTAAAATTATTTTCAAAATCAAATACTACTTTTCAAATTATTTATTTTAATTAAATTAAAAATTCGCCGACAAATTTCTGTTAGGCGACCCCTCTTCAAAATAAAACACAACCTAAAAATATGCCGACAGAAGAAGGGATAATTCTTCGAATAGTTCAAATGAGGAAGTTACTGAGATAAATATGGTAGAAACACGATCTACCTCCTTATCACTAGAATTAAGTGAAGAAGACACGAAAGAAGAATTATGAGTGGTTATTCGACAAAGGGATGAATAAATTCATCATCTTGAACAAAAAATGGAAGATATAATGGCAGTTATACAAAATTCACTAACAAATCCATCCTGCTGTTGAAATCGATAGACAAGAGGCAATACACATTTTGGAGGAGAAAAGCGAGCCAATATAAATTGGAGAAAGCAATCAAAAGAGAAGGGAATCTTCCCAAGGCGGAGTTAAAGAGAAATAAATTACACAATTGGTAGAACAAAAGATAAAAGAGATAGTGACTTAGGCAAAACTTGGATCATTAGTTCCAAAGGGACCTATCCAGATGAATTTGATTTTTTCAATACCCTAAAGGTTTTGTTCCTCCCCTCTTCAAAATGTTAGACAGTGCTGGTAATCCTTGTCAACATCTTGCACACTTCAGAGTAAGTTGTTGTAATGCGGGAGGAAGTGACGCTCTTCTATTTCATTAATCTGTGGACAGTCTCACAGGAGTTGCCTTTAATTAATATGTAGAACTTCCTAATGGGTCTGTTAAAACTTTTATAGAACTTGAATGTCTTTTCACTCAGCGGTTTGCTGGAGCACAACACCATACAACACTTGGTAATTTGTAGTAGAAAAGCAAAAGCCAGGAGAAAGTTTACTGGATTACATTTTGCGCTATAGAAATCTCAGCATAAAATGTGAATCGCAACTCCAAGAGCAACACGTTGTTGAAATCTTGCTTAAAAATATCCATGGTCCTATAGCATTTATGCTTAAACCATTCACAATAAAAACAATCAAAAAATTACTCAGTAAAGCTACCAATCTTCAAGAAGAAGCTAAGCAGATGAGTGTAATGGAAAAGACCAAAAAGAAAGACTGTCAAAACATTTGAAAATAAGCCGGGAAACATTGTAGAGAAGGGTAAATAAGTAATGCAAGTTCAACCTGAACAAAAGAAACAACGACAGAGTCAATCATCACCACAAATTTCTTCTCAAATAAAACATCAACAACCGATCTCATTACAGACAGACAAAAGGACGATAGCTGAAATAATGATTAAGGAATATTCATTTAAGATAAAGGCCTTCAGCAAAATATTTTGTAGCCTGCTGAAAATACAAGAATTCAAGCTTCCTATGGCTAAAAGGCCAGCAGAAGTTGACATGAAGGACAATCCCAATTATTATCCTTATCACAGAATGCTTGGACACAAGATTGAAGAATGTTTTGTCTTCAAAGACTGGTTAGAGCGTAATTTTAAAGAAAGAAATATAGTAATCCTGAAAGAATATTTGAAAGAACCTGGAAAAGGTTCGATCAATATGATTTCAGTTGATATGCTTGATCCTGACAATAAGAACAAAGACAATACTATTCAAGATAAATCTTCTGAAGAAATCGTTACAAACATTCAAGTCACAAAATCTTCTAAGAAAGAAAAGAAAAAGAAGAATAAGGAACCAAAAAGGATTAGAGGTCTTCTAGATATAGGGACTACAGTTCCTTTTGTATCTCCTAGCTCTTATGTTTCTCCATCTCCTACTAGGGTAGTTATCTCGGATGAAGGGAGAAAATCCCTCAGGCCTTTGACCTTGTATGACTTTCTTTTTACCACTGCTGTGAATAATAATACATCTAGTTCTGCTTACATTTTGTCTATTTTGGGTGATACCTCTGAAAATGATCATTCAAATTTTGAAGACAATGCTCAAATCGTACATGATCAATATAATGACAATTAAAACGACAATAACATTAATGATAATTCTGACAAAGATAAAGATGAAAGTGATATTATCACACTCCAACTACAAGGAACCCTAATTTCCATATAAGTGGAATCTTCAGACTTAGAGATTAAAGAGTCAGACAATAAACTTGAAGAAATAATTGAAATTAATTTGTGAAGTAGAAAGGTTCTACCCTCCAGAATGGCTCCCAAGAAAAGGAAGAACAAATAGTTACACCGGAAAAGATCATTCCTCCAATACATCCAAAACTCCCTAAAAGAAATGAAGAGAATCTTCATAACAAGGTGGACTATAATGTATTAGCTCACTTAGAAAATTACTAGCAAAATTGAGTATTTATGACGCTCTTATCCTCTCCAAAGAAATGAGAGAGTCGTTGATAAAAGCTCTTTTTTAGATCCAGACATTTGCTTAGCTCAACATGCTAGCATCACTCAAAGTCAAGCTTGTCGATTAGAAGAATTTACAAAGATTACCTTCTCTGACATTGACTTGTTACTTGGAACAACCGAGCATAATCGTCCACTATACATTACAGTGAACATAAATGACATGACAATTTCAAGGGTGCTTATTGACCCAAGTGCCTCAATTAACATAATGAATTTGAGAACTCTTGCATATTTGGACATTGATGCATCCCAACTTTCAAGAAATACAATGATGTTACGAGGATTTAATCAACAAGAAGAACAAGCTCTAGGATCCATAACGTTGCTCCTAAAGATAGATGACTTGGTGACAACGAAAAAATTCCATATCATCAACTCTGACACAGCTTTTAATGCCTTACTTGGCAGACCAAGGCTTCATGAGCATAAAATGGTTCCTTCTTCGTTGCATCAATCCATAAAATATTTACAAAAAGGACAAGAATATTGCATTATAGGATATCTGCAACCATTTTCAATCCATGAAATTGGTATACATGAAGATGCGTCATACTATGCTCCTACAAAGAAAATGATATAATGGTGAAAAAAAGAGAAAAAGACAAAGAGAAGAAAATAAATGAAAAAGGTTATTCTTCCACAAAGGCGGAGGGTGGGGATTCTCATCAAATTTATACCCCAGGCCGAGCCCGAGGATGAGGGCAAGGGAAAGAAAACCAAACTGTCATAATGGAGAAACCATTGAAGTTCAAAATTCACCTGGACTCTGAAGAAGATACGAAAGAAAAAACGACATCACTAGTTCTGAAAGAACCTTAATTCGAAATACCTCTTGAGGAAGAAGATAAAGAAAAACAATTTGAGTCTATGTATGAGAAAATTAATCATTATATACACTCTATGACTCTAACTTCAATCTCTACTGCTAAGATTACAAATTTATTAGTCAAAGAAGTATATAGTGATGACAAAAAGCCAATTAAGTTTAGACTTGGATCTACTTCTTCTAGTACTGAAACTGATGTAAATTAGAAGGTAAAAATCTTCTAAAATCAATGAAGATTCATTTTAAGTTGTATTCTCCTTGGGCATAAAATTTTATTCAAAATAGCTTAATGCTCAAATAATGGTCTTTAAAAAAACATGTTATTGAACAAATGTGGGATAATAATAAATGAGACCCTAACTCTATGGAAGGTATTAGATTCAGTACTCTAGAACCCTTAGATGATTGACCTCAATCCGCGAACAACGTAGTAATTTATGCTCTCAAAAATATGTTATAGTCAATACTTTGACCCAAATAATAATAGCAGCTAGTGTATATAAATATAATTTTATGAAAAATATTTTACACACTAGAGGTATTACGCAAGTAGACGTATCGTTTCAAGTAATATAGAGCTTTAAATAAAGACCCCAGTATCGATCCCACGAGGAGGTTTATAGATTTTTTAATATTTAAATTTTTATTTTTATGTATTTCTTTTATAGTTTTAAATTTAATATTTAATTTACTTAAAACAGAATTAAAGCAGTACTAAAATAATGAGTGATATAAATAATAATAAGCAAACAACTTTGTCCCTTTCAATTAATCCAAGACTTTTTAGATAATATAATATTCATGGAGAATATAAATTTATGGTATTGTGTCAAATAGAAGCAGTCCTATTCTTTACCTTCGCTCGATAGTATAAAGAAAATTGGCTAATCTAAGATCAGGTCTGGATGTATTGTTAGTAGAATGGATTAATCTAGGCTCACACTACTAGATGTCCAAGGGTGGCTATGGTCGGCCCTACTAGTGACCCGTTCCCTCTCTATAAACCAAATTACAAGAATTTAGTCTGTCACTCTAAACACTTATCAATTCTATGCCCATTGAATAATATTTTCCTATTAATTTGCACTTCAACTTGAATACCCCGCACAAGGCCTTCGACTATCCAAGGATTCATGTGATATCTACTAGTTAAGAGTTCATCTCCTTCTAGGTCTCAAAACTCTTCAACAGATTTTAACAATTTAAATGGCTAATTTAAATAGTAAATTAAGATCCGGTATTAATATCATCACAATATTTAAAACATATTTTAGTTTCTAATTCTCCAACGAATTTTTAATTATTTTATTTATCTTTTCATAATTGAAAGGAGAAAGTAAAGTAACTACTTAGAACACATTGAATCTAAATAACAAAACATATAAATAAAACTTTGAATAAAATTACAAATACTTATCTCAAGTGTTTCTCCAACTGAAACTCTGATTCCTTCTGACCCCAAAGCGAAATAGACTTCAAAAGCACCAACTCTTCCAATATCTCAATACAAACTCTAAATAAAATAAACTCACAAATTTATGAAGGAAAGTAAACTAAAAGTATGGCCCTTAAAATTATCTCTCTAATTTTTGGATTTCTTATTGGGCTACTTGAGGTGGGCGTTTTTCTTTGTAAAACTAGCCTCCTATTTATAGGCTTCAAGGGTTGCCTAAGGCACCTCTTCAAAATGTGTCCAAGTTCAATGAATGTTCTAAAAAGTGTGTCTGGCGCCTAGGCGCCGAACTCCGCATCCAGTTCTTCGCACCTCTTCACTTTAGATCGCACCTCTTCGCGATCCAAACCGTTTCCAAGCGTCTAAATACAATGTATCACATGTCCTATAATCCAATATTAACCGTCAATCTTCTAGATGGTCCAATAACCGCTCTAACTATCAAAATAACCATCCAAAGTAGTTACAAAAACCGTAACAGATTTGGTATCGAGCTGGCGCTTAGGTGCCGGATTCTGGAGTCAGGCTCATTATTTTGGCAATTTTGCATTTTGACTCCATTTTTGCTCCTTTTTCTTTATTTTTCATCTTTTTTTTCCTTTTTGAACATTTTTGCATCACCTACATCCAAAAACATAAAATACCTTTCATTAAAGCATAATATCCTTAAAAATTTGATAAAAATCAAGGCATAAAAATAGTTATTTTTTTCATGGATCAAAATCCCCCAAACTTAAATGTTACTTGTCCTCAAGTAACCATTTTTACTATATAAAATGTATAACATTTGGAATAAAGGTAAATATTTAAGATTCCTTGTAATTTTTGATTTTATAAAGGCTTTAGTAAATCATTAACCGAATTTCACTAACTAAGTTTAATTTTAAGAATTTAAAGAATATTTAACTACCAAATTGTAAGACTTCAAAAATTTTTCATTCATTTTGAAAATAATTGTAGTTTATTATATTAAGATCACATAAATTATTTACATGAAAAAGATCTTCATGAAAGTCTTTTCTAATAAAGATGCATGCATAAAAATTAAGTAAAGTATGTAATTAGTTTTCTTTTTATAAGATAATTCAAGTGAAGCCAATTTTTGATTAGGCATCTCCTCAAGCTTCTCCTTACTTCTTCTCTTCTTTTTTTTTTCACAGTGAGGATTACTGTATCTGGATAGCCTGTTAATGGTTTTGAACTTCACTATCCTTAACTTATATTTTTAAACATATACATTTTCACTTAATTACTATAACATGAATAGTTTTCAAAAAGACTTTCAATCTTTTTCTTTTTTAAGTTATAATTCTTGATTTCTTAATACTTCAAAAATTTAATTATCTCTTTCATGGAATAGAAAAAATTCTTAATCTTACTCTTCTTTAAGTTGAATAATTCTATTCTTAAAATCAATCAAAGTTATTAAAATTTTGGTTAAGTTTACTAAATTATTTATAATTTCAAAGTTTTAAGTGATCTTAAATAGATTTTTCATTCCTTATGTTATGTTAATAATTTTTTTTAGAAAATATTAGTACTTTAAGGACAAATAAAATTTAAATTTGCTTGTATTTCCCCTTCTCCCAAACTTAAGTTTTGTTATATCATGAAAAATTTTAAAGTAAGAGAGAAAGAAAGACATAATTTTAAGAAGGATTTTTTTATAAGTATGTAAAAATAGTCTACAAAGAAAAATTTACTTCTACACATGCTTTTTATGAATATTACTGAAATAATGAAGCATATATAAAAGTAAACAGGCTCAATTTTTATATCATTAGCAAAATTAAACAACTATACTAACCACAATAACAGAAACAAAACAACATCAATAACTATATAAGAATACTAAACGGTAAGTTTGAAAACAGAAATAAACATTTATCATAGAAAATGAAAAAAAATCATCCATATTTCAGTCTTAAACACATATCAAACTAGATACTCTAAAAACAGTCTCAACAAAAAAAATAATCCACACAAAGTTACTTAAACAAATCGACATTAACTAACAACAAACTAATCAGTACTAATAAACAAGAAATAAACTAAAAACAGAATAAACTCATCTCCAGAGGTAATTCAAGCTACTAATCACTATCTGTAGCCTCGTCATCATCATCACCAAAAGAAAATTCTACATCCTTTGGATCAACATACGGTGAAAACCTAGAACTGGTAGGGAACTGAACATCATGCTCACCCTTCAAGAACCTAACTAAAGGCTCTGAATACTCAACAACATAATCACTTTTCCTTTGAGTATATTCAGATAGATGATCGATCTTCTTGTCTATAGTATCTACTCAGCAGTGAGTTAGAAATAACTCATTCTGCTGCTCCAGAAATTGATCATGCATTGATTCCCATAAACTAGATCGTGGCTCAGCTGTGGAAGTAGAAGGTTTAGAAGTAGAAGCTCTACCTGAAGTAGGTACAGAAGTAGAAGGAGCAATAGATCTCTTCCTGCGAAGACGATCATAAGTACTAACACTCTCCTGCCCAATAGGCTTTATAGTCTTCAGCTTCTCCTCTGAAATATCAACAATAACTCCATTACTCACACATGAAAAATATATCAAGGATGGGAATCATAATCCCACAGAAGTGCTGGATCTTGCAATAGTGTCAGGTCATAGATAATGCTGCCAACATCTATCGGCTTCCTCTCCTGAATGCAGTAGTTAAAAATAGCTCTATCTCTGGTAACTTCACTCAAGTGGTTGGAAGGAAATAGTCTAGCAGAAATAAAATAGTGTCAGGTCTTTAAAATACCATTCAGCTTAGAAGTTTAAAGTTTACCCGTTTATCATTTCAGATCTTACAAGCTCCAGTGGCATCTGTCAGATATGCAATAATCATCTCCAGATCTCCTTCAGATGGAGATAGACCAGAATAGTAGCACTCAACGGTAGGTGGTAGGCTGTAGAAAATATTGATCCGTTTCGGAGTAAATCCCACTCCGACACCTCTAACAAAGACTTCGTAGTCTTCCACATCCATAAAGTTTGCATAAAACTCTCATACAACAGGAATAGAAGCAACGACAGTTAAATAACAGAATCGATGTCAGTTGTGTGCAACGATCGTGTTCACGATCATCTCTTCAGGATTGTAAAAACTGCGCTCCGAGATAAATTTCCTTATTGACGAAAATTCGTGATAACAACAGTACGCTGCCACAGTAGTGAACTTGCTGTTGTCGAAATTTTCTCGTGCTTTTCCACGCTTAGATTTAGGTGCCATCTAAAAGTGAAAGAAAACACAAATAAATAAAGGAATCAAAGATCTAAACTCTTTTAAGATTGAGAAACTTAAAATGAGTTAAGAAAATCCATGAAGAATTTCTAAAAATAAAAATTTTTCTCCAAAATTTCGGTTTTTAGCAAAAATAGGAAAATTCATGGTAGAAATAAAAAATAAATGGATTAGAAGGTAAATCTGACCTTAAGATGAAGAAATCGAGTGATTTCAGGCTCACATACGTGACATTTTGACCTCAAGATGGATCTAAGGGGTGTATTTTTGCAAAAATGAGGAAGGGGATGAAGCTTAGGCGTCGTCCATGACTTTTGGGGGTTTAAATCTCGATTTTCGGGTAGCAGACCGAACCGGCGCTTAGGCGCCGAATTCTGGCGCCTAGGCGCCAGACTCGCCTTTCACAAAAATCATTTTTAAAAATTAATTTTCCACCAAAACTCACAAATTCAACTTCTAATTACTCATATAAAAGTATTGCTTCAGTTTCTAACTTCCAAAATATTTTCCAAAAATTTTAAAAATTAAAAATTAAATCCATCAATTAAATACAAGTTTAAGTCAAACTCTTCTAATTCCATTCATAATCTTCAATTTCGAGCTTAATACATTTCAGATAAGTACAATAATAAGATTCAAGTCTTACTAATAATCAAACAAAACAATTTCAAAGCAAACACAACACACCTTGAACAATAAAACAAACACACAAACAACAATATTGATTTACCAAATCAATACAATGACACACTAGATAAAGTCTAGATCAAACCACATTTACTATCTAATCTTCAAATTAGAAATTTCCATTTTCGTCGCAATGAAGATTACTTGTCCTACTTGGGAAGAACACTAACGCCCTTGGATAATCCGTAGTCATTTTCTCGTCGATCCATTTGTTCTTCGCATACATCTCCACTTGAGCATCTTGATAGGTCGCTAGATGATTGAATTGAAGCTTTGCCTGCCATTCTAGATGCTCGATTTGATGAAACATCTCGTGGAGGCGATCTCCAATGCTTTTGAATTCCGCTTCAAACTTATCCATACGACTCGAAAACTTCTCCAAACTAACAACAATGAAACCATTGAAGTAAGGTTGAGGATCCTTAGAATACTTATATCTAGCCTCTTCTCCATGATTTCTTCTCTCTATTTCTTCAAAATCTTCTCTTATCTCCTCAAGTATGAAGTGTAAAGGTCGTAACTATGGTTGCTTAGGGATTGCGGATGAAGATGGGGTAGTTTATAAGAGAAAATTGTGTGATAAACTGAAAATTTTCGGTTTTTACACGACCCAGTAACTGTGGTGCTTAGGCGCCAAATCTAGCGCCTAGGCACCGAACCCATCGACACATGGTTTAATCTGGTGCCTAGGCGCCGGAACCATGTTTGACTTCGTTTCGCCTAACATCAAATTTCAAAGTTTCGATCTCAAAAATAGTTAAATTAGAATGGCAAGATCAATATAAATTCAATAATTAAAACAATGAAGGTTAACTTGATCTCCTTTTTACTCACATACAAAATGGAGTGATCCAAAGTCCAAACTTTATATACTTCAAGATAATCTTTAGCTTAAGTCAATAAAGACTTGTTAGCATCCAATTTTCTAAAGTTATATAAAATTAGTCAAGACCGAGGCATAACCTTACATTAAAAATGTAAAAAAATACACAAAAATAACTATGGGTTGCCTCCCACAAAGCGCTTGGTTTAATGTCGTCAGCCCGACCTAATTAAGTCTTTAATCAGGTGGATTCAACTCGTAAGCCTCTTTATAAATCATTTTTATTTCTCCCAAATATGGCTTCAGTCTTAATCCGTTAACTTTAAATATTTTTCTCGTTTTGGGGTCTTTAGTATCCACAGCTCCATAATGGTTTACTTTCTCAATTATATATGGTCCCATCCATTCAGATCTTAATTATCCAGGAATAGTCTTAAACGAGTATTAAATAATAATACTTCTTGTCGAGGCTCGAATATTTTTCCTGAAATCTTTTTATCATGTAATATCTTCATTTTCTCATTATAAATCTTTACATTTTCATTTGACTCATTTTTATTTCATCCATCTCATTTAATTGTAATAATCGTTTTTCTCCTGCAGTATTCAAATCAAAACTAACTCCTTTATCGCCCAATAAGCATTATGTTCAAGTTCAACAGGTAAGTGACAATGTTTACCATAAACTAATCGGTAAGGTGACATTCTGATTGGTGTCTTATAAGTTGTTTTATAAGCCCATAATACAGAATCAAGTCTATCAACCCAATCAGTTCTTTTAGGATTAACAGTCTTCTCTAAAATTTTTTAATTTCTCTGTTTGATACTTCAGCCATTCCACTTGTTTGTGGGTGATAAGCAGTTGTAATTCTATGTTTGATTCCAAATTTTTACAGTAATGATTGAATTATTATATTTCTGAAATGACTTCCACCATTTGTGATAATTACTTTAGGCATTCCAAATCAATAAAAAATCATTTTTTTTAAAAATTTTGAAACAGTTTTAGAATCACAGTTAGGTAAAGCTACAGCTTCAATCCACTTTGAAACATAATCAACTGCTAATAAAATATAAATCTTTCCAGATGATGGTACAAATGGTCCCATAAAGTCTAAACCCCATATATCAAAAATTTCAACTTCTAATATATAGTTTAAAGACATTTCATCTTTCCTAAATATATTTCCCGTCCTTTGACATCGATCACATGTTTTAACATAATTTCTCACATCTTTGAACAAGGTAGGCCAATAAAATCCTGAATTTAAAATTTTAAATGCTGTTTTATCTACTCAAAGTGTCCTCCAAATTTGGAATCATAACATTTTTGAGTAATAACAAAAGTTTCTTCATAAGGTACACATCTTCGAATTACAGAATCTCTTCCCTATTTAAATAAATGAGGATCTTCCCAAATATAAGATTTAACATCATTTTTAAATTTCTTAATATATTTGTTATTCAATCCATAAGGTATAATATTTGCTAACTAAATAAAGTTAACTATATCACGCATACCAAGGTGTTTGGCATCCTTCAATAACATATAACTGTTCATCAGGAAATTTCTCATTTATATTTTCTTCAATAAAAATATCATTCTTAATTCAAAAGGTTTATTCCAATTAGGTGCAATAATTATAGGTGCAGTTATTAATTTTTCTTTTAAAATATTGAAAGCATTAACACAATCTTCATTAAATTCAAATTTAGCTTCTTTTTCCAATAAATGATCCTTTCTAGTGGTGTTATTTAATTTCCGATAATCAATGCAAATTCGCCATCTAGTAACTTGTCTTGTAGGAATTAGTTCATTTTTATCATTGACAATGACAGTTACTCCTCCTTTCTTCGGAACACAATGAATAGGACTCACCCATTGACTATCCGAAATAGGATAAATAATTCCAGCATCTAACCATTTTAAAATTTCTTTTTTAACAACCTCTTTCATAATAGGATTTAATCTTCTTTGAGGTTCAATAGTAGGTTTGAAATCTTCTTCCATTAAAATCATATGCATACAGATGGAAGGGCTTATCCCTCTTATATCAGCGATAGTCCAACCAAAAGCTTTCTTATAATTCTTTAACACTCCTATTAATTTTTCTTCTTGATCTAAGCTTAGTTTAGAAGAAATAATAACAGGAAAAGTTAATGAATTTCCAAGAAAAACATACTTTAAATGTGCAGGTAACATTTTTAATTCCAGTTCATGGGTTTTTTTAATTGAGGGTAAAAGTATATCATTTTGAGTTATGTCTAAAATTTCCCAGTTATCTTTAATATAATGAGTTTCTTTAAATAATTCTTCTTCTTTTAGTTCTTCATTTTCGTCAGTTAATAATTCAATTTTTTTCTTCAGAAATGACTTTACATTTTTCTTGATAATGTTTTTCAATTATATAATCAATAATATCCATTCGATAACATTTTTCTTTATCAGGGTACTTCATTGATTTAAGGACATTGAATTTAATCTCTTGATCATTAACTCTCATAGTTAATTCTCCTTTTTGCACATCAATCATAGCCTGTCTGGTAGCTAGAAAAGGTCTCCCTAAAATAATAGGTATTTCTTTATCTTCTTCCATATCAAGCACAATGAAATCCACAGGGAAAATAAATTTATCCACTTTAACAAGAACATCCTCTATAACTCATTTAGGGTAAGTGATAAATCTAATCAGCTAACTGAATGGTTATAGTGGTGGGAGTAATCTCTCCTAAATTCAACATTTGAAAATAGAAAGCGGCATGAGATTAATACTTGATCCTAAATCACATAAAGCTTTTCCACAAAATTTTTCTTCAATAGCACAAGGTATAGTGAAACTTCTAGGATCTTTAAGTTTCTGAGGTTGCACTACATTCTACACTTAATGCAACAATTTCAAAAGCTTCAAAATTTCGTTTCTTACTTAAAATATCCTTCATAAATTTTGCATAAGTTGACATCTATTCCAAAGCTTCAGCAAAATGTATGTTAATGATAAGTTTCTTAAAATTTCAAAGAACTTAGAAAATTGATGATCAAGCTTCTGTTGTTTTAATCTTTTAGGAAAAGGTGGTGGTGGTTTTTCAACTTCCACATTAATAGGAATAACAGTCTGATCTTTACTAGGAGAAAGAGTTTCTTTAGGTTTTTCAGTCTCTTCAACCTCAATATCATTTTTCAATTTCATTCTGAATTCTTTCTTTTAATTTCATCCACTTCTAAGTTGTACAGCTTTAACATGTTCATGTTCTTTTCCAGTTTCTTTTGGATTGATTTCAACATTACTAGGAAGTGTTCCTGGAGGTCTGTAATTAATTAAATTAGTGATTTGTTCCATTTGATTATCAATATTATGAATAGCAGTGTTTTGATTTTGTAATTGATTACTCAGTTGTAAATTAATTCTTCTATAGATAACTTCTTTTGTTGATTATTAAATTTAGGAGGTTTATAGTTTGAATTTACTTGATTGTTCCAATTTCCAGTTGGATGAGATTGATTACTACCTCATTATTGTTGTGAATTATTCCACTTAAAATTAGGGTGATTTTTCCATCCAGGATTATAATAATTTGAATAAGGATTATTTTTACTAGAAATAGCTTGTAAAGCTTCAATAGTTTGAGAATCTTCCATATTAGCAGAATTGTTATGTGATACATTAATAGCAAAATTATCTAATTTCCTAGATATTGCAGCTACTTGTGAAGCTAAGATAGAAAAGGCTTCGTTATCATGAATACTTGCCATTCTTTTAGGATTAATCCTTTTAGAAGGCCATTAAAAATTATTGTTAGCCATTTCTTCAATTAAAGTATAAGCTTCTTCAAATGATTTAGCCATTAAAGAACCTCCAACAGCAGCATCATTAATTGATTTCAGTGATCCAATAAGTCCGTTATAAAATGTTTGAATAATTAACCAATCAGGTAAAGCATGATGAGGACATTTTCTTAATAGTTCTTTAAATCTTTCCCAAGTTTCATAAATTGTCTCCCCGTCAAATTGACTAAATGAAGTAATGTCATTTCTTAATTTAGCAGTTTTAGAAGGAGAAAAATATTTAGCAAGGAATTTTTGTGCCATTTCAGCCCATGTTTTAATAAAACCTGTTGCTACTGAGTTCAACCACATCTTTGCTTTATCTCTTAAAGAGAAAGGAAAGAGTCTAAGTCTAATAGCATCATCAGAAACATTGTTATATTAAAAGGTAGCACAAAGTTCTAAAAACTAGCAAGGTGTAAATTTGGATCCTCATTTGGTGTTCCCCAAATTGATTATTTTTAAACCATTTGAATAATAGATGGTTTATGCTCAAAAGAATTAGCATTTACAGTAGGTATTTGAATACTATTATGAAGTTCATCAACTGTAGGGTTAGCATAATCCCTTAATGGTTTGTAAACATTTTGTTCATTAATTTCAATTGGATTTTGTAAATTGTTATGTAAATTAGCCATCTCTTAATATTTTTAAATTTTTTTTCCTTTTTTAATTCTTCTAACAGTTATTTCTAATTCAGAATCTAAAGGCAATAATTCTTCAGAACTAGAACTACACATAAAAAGTAAAAAATTAAAAGTAAAATAACAAGAAATAAAATCTCTACTTACTTTTTTTATTTTTGTTATTTTTGTTTTTATAAATGTTTTTGTATTTTATATTTTTGTATTTTGACAATAAAATAAATAAATAAAATAAAAATAAAATAAATATTTAAAATCTAAAAATTTGCCTCCCCGACAACGGCGCCAAAAACTTGACCTCAATCCATGAACAACGTAGTAATTTATGCTCTCAATAATATGTTATAGTCAATACTTTGACTCAAATAATAATAGCGGCTAGTGTATATAAATATAATTTTATGAAAAATATTTTACACACTAGAGGTACTACGCAAGTATATGCATCGTTTAAAGTAATATAGGGCTTTAAATAAAGACCCCAGTATCGATCCCACGAGGAGGTTTATAGATTTTTAAATATTAAAATTTTTATTTTTATGTATTTCTTTTAAAGTTTTAAATTTAATATTTAATTTACTAAAATCAGAATTAAAGCAGTACTAAAATAATGAGTGATGTAAATAATAATAAGCAAACAACTTTCTTCCTTTCAATTAATCCAAGACTTTTTAGATAATATAATATTTGTGGAGAATATAAATTTATGGTATTGTGCCAAATAGAAGCAGTCCTACTCTTTACCTTCACTCGATAGTATAAAGAACATTGGATTATCTATCGATCAGGTCTAGATGTATTGTTAGTAGAATGGGTTAATCTAGGCTCACACAACTAGATGTCCAAGGGTTGCTATGGTCGGCCCTACTAGTGATCCGTTCCCTCTCTATAAACCAAATTACAAGAATTTAGTCTGTCACTCTAAAAACTTATCAATTCTACACCCATTGAATAATAATTTCCTAGATATTGCAGCTACTTGTGAAGCTAAGATAGAAAAGGCTTCGTTATCATGAATACTTGCCATTCTTTTAGGATTAATCCTTTTAGAAGGCCATTAAAAATTATTGTTAGCCATTTCTTCAATTAAAGTATAAGCTTCTTCAAATGATTTAGCCATTAAAGAACCTCCAACAACAGCATCATTAATTGATTTCAGTGATCCAATAAGTCCGTTATAAAATGTTTGAATAATTAACCAATCAGGTAAAACATGATGAGGACATTTTATTAATAGTTCTTTAAATCTTTCCCTAGTTTCATAAATTGTCTCCCCGTCAAATTGACTAAATGAAGTAATGTTATTTCTTAATTTAGCAGTTTTAGAAGGAGAAAAATATTTAGCAAGGAATTTTTGTGCCATTTCAGCCCATGTTTTAATAGAACTCGTTGCTATCGAGTTCAACCACATCTTTGCCTTATCTCTTAAAGAGAAAGGAAAGAGTCTAAGTCTAATAGCATCATCAGAAACATTGTTATATTTAAAGGTAGCACAAAGTTCTAAAAAACTAGCAATGTGTAAATTTGGATCCTCATTTGGTGTTCCCCCAAATTGATTATTTTTAAACCATTTGAATAATAGATGATTTAAGCTCAAAAGAATTAGCATTTACAGTAGGTATTTGAATACTATTATGAAGTTCATCAACTATAGGGTTAGCATAATCCCTTAATGGTTTGCAAACATTTTGTTCATTAATTTCAATTGGATTTTGTAAATTGTTATGTAAATTAGCCATCTCTTAATATTTTTGAATTTGTTTTCCTTTTTTAATTCTTCTAACAGTTCTTTCTAATTCAGAATCTAAAGGCAATAATTCTTCAGAACTAGAACTACACATAAAAAGTAAAAAATTAAAAGTAAAATAACAAGAAATAAAATCTCTACTTACTTTTTTTTATTTTTGTTATTTTTGTTTTTATAAATGTTTTTGTATTTTATATTTTTGTATTTTGACAATAAAAGAAATAAATAAAATAAAAATAAAATAAATATTTAAAATCTAAAAATTTGCCTCCCCGACAACGGCGCCAAGAACTTGACCTCAATCCGTGAACAACGTAGTAATTTATGCTCTCAATAATATGTTATAGTCAATACTTTGACTCAAATAATAATAGCGGCTAGTGTATATAAATATAATTTTATGAAAAATATTTTACACACTAGAGGTACTACGCAAGTATATGCATCGTTTAAAGTAATATAGGGCTTTAAATAAAGACCCCAGTATCGATCCCACGAGGAGGTTTATAGATTTTTAAATATTAAAATTTTTATTTTTATGTATTTCTTTTAAAGTTTTAAATTTAATATTTAATTTACTAAAATCAGAATTAAAGCAGTACTAAAATAATGAGTGATGTAAATAATAATAAGCAAACAACTTTCTTCCTTTCAATTAATCCAATACTTTTTAGATAATATAATATTTGTGGAGAATATAAATTTATGGTATTGTGCCAAATAGAAGCAGTTCTACTCTTTACCTTTGCTCGATAGTATAAAGAACATTGGATTATCTATCGATCAGGTCTAGATGTATTGTTAGTAGAATGGGTTAATCTAGGCTCACACTACTAGATGTCTAAGGGTTGCTATGGTCGGCCCTTCTAGTGATCTGTTCCCTCTCTATAAACCAAATTACAAGAATTTAGTCTGTCACTCTAAAAACTTATCAATTCTACACCCATTCAATAATAATTTCCTATTTATTTGCACTTCACCTTGAATACCTCACATAAGGCCTTCGACTACCCAAGGATTCTTGTGATATCTACTAGTTAAGAGTTCATCTTCTTCTAGGTCTCAAAACTCTTCAACAGATTTTAACAATTTAAATGGCCAATTTAAATAGTAAATTAAGATCCGGTATTAATATCATCACAATATTTTAAACATATTTTAGTTTCTAATTCTCCAACGAATTTTAGATTATCTTATTTATCTTTTCATAATTGAAAGGAGAAAGTAAAGTAACTACTTAGATCACATTGAATCTAAATAACAAAACATATAAATAAAACTTTGAATAAAATTACAAATACTTATCTCAAGTGTTTCTCCAACAGAACCTCTAATTCCTTCTGACTCCAACGCGAAATAGACTTTAAAAGCACTAACTCTTCCAAACTCTCAATACAAACTCTAAATAAAATAAACTCACTAATTAATGAAGGAAAGTAAACTAAAAGTATGACCCTTAAAATTATCTCTCTAATTTTTGGATTTTTTATTGGGCTACTTGGGGTGGGCTTTTTTCTTTGTAAGAATAGGTTCCTATTTATAGGCTTCAAGGGTTGCTTAAGGCACCTCTTCAAAATGTGTCCAAGTTCAATGAATCTTTTAGAAAGTGTGTGTGGCGCCTAGGCACCGGAATCTGGCACCTAGGCTCCGGAATCTGGCGCCTAGGTGCCGGACTCCGCGTCCAATTCTTCGCACCTCTTCACTTTGGATCGCACCTTTTCGCGATCCAAACCGTTTCCAAGCGTCTAAATACAATGTATCACATGTCCTATAATCCAGGAATAACTGTCAATCTTCTAGATGGTCCAATAACCGCTCTAACCGTCAAAATAACCATCCAAAGTAGTTACAAAAACCGTCACAGATTTGGTATCGAGCTGGCGCTTAGGCGCCGGATTCTGGCGCCTAGGCGCCAGGCTCATTATTTTGGTAATTTTGCATTTTGGCTCCATTTTTGCTCCTTTTTCATTCTTTTTCATCTTTTTTTTTCCTTTTTGAACATTTTTACATCACCTACATCTAAAAACATAAAATACCTTTCATTAAAGCATAATATCCTTAAAAATTTAATAAAAATCAAGGCATAAAAACAGGTATTTTTTTCATGGATCAATGATACGAAATTTTGCCTAGTCATCATCGAAGAGTTTGATTCTGAACAGACATCTGATCTACAAGTTGAAGATGCTCCTTGACCCACAAATTTATATTATGATATTTTAATTTGATTGCAACGAAGCCAAAAACTTGACCCCGCTATATTATATGTATAGAATTGTAATTGTTTATGTTGTGGATGCTATGCAAGTATACGTATCGTATCAAGTAATACGGGGCTCTAGTGGAGTCCTGGTTATCGATCCCACAGGGAAAGAGAAAATTAAATAACAGCTTATTTTTAAAATAATAATAATAATAATATTATACAGAAATTTGGAATTCTGAATTTAAGCAAAATAAAGTAAACTAAGTATTTTAATTAGATAAATTAACTAAGTAGAAAATTAATACGTATTGAAAGTGCAGGAAATAAAACTAATTGCTAAATAAGTCTTAACTATTCGAAAAAGTATCTTTCCCTTGTTTAGGAATTTAAATGATTGATGAATTTAAATAGATAATGTTAAGGTATTGTGACAAATAGGAGCATTCCTATTCTTTACCCTTTGGTCCAGTGTAAAGAATATTGACTAATCCTATGTTTGATTACCGAATCCGCGGCTAGGCCGGGAGGATACCGACCGCCATTTCGAGCTCCACGTTCCCCTCGCCCGAGGGCTAACATCTACACTTCGGCTCTCAAACAATAGGATCGGAATTGAATATTTTAGTCCGTCACACTAAAATGTTCAATTCTACGCCCGATGATATTATTTCCCTATTTATTTGCACCCTCCTTCCAAGGCTTTTGAATTCCCCGAATATCAGATGTAATTTTTACTATAGTTGATAATCAAAATATTTTAACAAATCAAATGGCCAGTTTGAAAAGTAAATTAAGTTTTAAGTAAAAATTATCACAATTTATTAATATATAAAAGTAACTTAATTTTAATTTCATCAAGTCACTTAATTTCAGAAACAGGGAGAAAGACTAAATAAACTACTCAGAACGCATGGAAACTAAACTAAGCATGGATTTCATTTAAAGTTAAAAATAATAAATACAAATACTTATCTTAATTTATCCCCAAGCAGACTCCTTGCAGTTCCTTTGACTCTTCCTTCCATTACAGCAAAACTCACTAAAAACTCACTAACTTACTCAAGAACTCTCTAAGACACACACTAAAACACACTTAGAACACAAAAGATTGGACTTAGAACACAAAGACTGCACACAAAAGACTTAATTTTGGCTTCTATATATAGAGGTGAGCAAAGGACCAAGAGGTGTGTAAGCATCCCTTCAAAAAGTGTCTAGGTTCAATGTATCTGCACCATTTGAACTAGCTCGCCGTTGGCAACGAACTACCTCGCTGTCGGCGAGGCTTCTAGAAGATCTTCAACCGCTCTAGCTCACTGTCAGCGGGCTCGAGCTCGCTGTCAGCGAGACAGTTATAATTTCTTCAGAATTTTCTTCTCGTAACCTCGCCGTCGGCGGGCTCGATCTCGCCTTCGGTGACTCAGCACAAATTGCATGATTTTGCTCCAAATTCGCTCCTTTTTATGATTTTTTCTTTTATCACCTAAATTCTTCATTCCTGCAATAAAATAAAGAAAATACCCTTCTTTAAAGTGCAATTTCATCAAAAATAGGTATGAATTTCTTAATAAATTTTTCAGCGATCACTCCTCTAGAATTAGAAGAAAAAATCAAATCAACAGTTGATGAATTAAGAGAAATAAATTTAGGGACTGATGAAAACCCGAAACCAACTTTCATTAGTTCAGTTTTTAATGACATAGAAGCAAAAGAAATAATTTAACTGTTGACAGAATATAAGGACTATTTTCCTGGACTTATGAAGAAATGCATGTGTTAGCTCCAGAAGTTGCAGTCCACAAACTTGGGATAAATCAAATTGCAATCCCTATTAAGCAAGCTCTAAGAAGGGTGTGTGTTGAAATAGAGCAACAAGTTATTGCCGATGTTAAAAAATTAATTGAGGCTGGTTCCTTACGAGAAGAAAATAAGCCGACATGGTTGGCCAATGTAGTACCATTTAAAAAGAAACATGGTTAAATAAGGGTTTGTATAGACTTCGAGGACTTGAACAAAGCATGTCCGAAAGATAAATTCTCTTTACCAATACCAGAACTAATGTTTGACATAGCATCCGAACAAGCTATATTTTCCTTTATGGATGGATCATCAGGATATAATCAAATAAAAATATTTTCAGAAGATGAAGTAAATACAACCTTCAGGACACCCATAAGGATATATTGTTATAAAGTTATGTTGTTTGGATTGAAATATGCTAGTGCAACCTATCAAAGAGCTATGACACAAATTTTTGACGAACTAATATATAATGAAGTTGAATGTTATGTGGACGATTTAGTTGTCAATAGTAACAAAAAGATGTCATGTCTACGATTTGAGAATTATCTTCAAACGATTACGACATTATAATCATAAAATGAATCCCTTAAAATGCGCTTTCGGTGTTACTTCAAGGAAATTCTTAGGATTTGTTGTTCGAAATTGTGGAATTGAAATTGATCCACTCAAAATTGAGGCTATCCTAAATATGCCTCCTCCTAAAAATCTAACTCAATTGAGATAATTTTTAGGAAAATTAGTGTATATACAACGTTTTATTTCCAATCTGTCAAGTAGGTGTCAACCTCTTATTGCCCTAACCATAAAAGGTACCAAATTTGTGTGGGATGAAAAATGCCAACACGCTTTTGAAAACATCAAACAATACTTGACAACACCTCTTGTTTTAGCAGCCCCTGTGTTAGAAAGACCTCTAATCCTTTACACTGCGATATTAGATAATTCCCTTGGAGCATTACTAGCAGAAGTAAACGATGAGGGAAAAGAAAATGCATTATATTATTTAAGCCGCTGTCTGGTTCTGACAGAAATAAAATACCCAGTAATTGAGAAACATTACTTAGCCTTAATTTTTACAGTTCAAAAACTGATGCACTATATGCTTTCTCATAAAGTAACTCTTATTTCGAGAGTTAACCCACTACAATATCTAATGACATGACTGAGACTTTCCAAAAGATTAGCAAGATGACCAATGATACTACTCCAGTTTGACATAGCATTTGTACCATTACATGTTGTCAAAGGACAAATCTTAGCAGATTTCTTAGTAGCACACCCAATTCCAACTGGATCACCTCTCAATGATAATTTACCTAATGAACAAATATTAGAAATAAAAAGCTCAAGCACTAATGAAGGGAATTATATTTTGATGGAGCATCATCTACTCGAAAAGACAAAGACAGACAAACAATTATACTAGGCAAAGCTGGAGTAGGATTAAATTTCATTACTCCGGACAAAGCAATGATGTCATTTTCGTACCATTTGACTGAGCCATGCACAAATAATTAAGCTGAATATGAAGCGCTCATAATCTGTCTTGAATTGAAAATATTAATGGAAATCAAGAATATCAACATCTACGTAGATTCCCAATTTATCATTAATCAAATTGCTGGCAAATACAAGACATTGAAACCTCGACCTGAAAAGTATTCCTGTTACACTCTTAAAGTGCTTCAATAAATTCCTGACGTGACGTTTTTCTTAATCCCGAGATGATATAATTCTTTAGTAGACGCTTTAGCAAAATGGATAAAAGATTGCTTGTCCAGAAGAAGACGACATACAATTTATGTAAAAGGATGACAAATTCTTTCTCAAATCTACATGGATAATTTACACAAAATCACTGAAAACATGACAATAACAATAATTGACGAAGAAAAGGATGATTGGCGACAATCAATTATTCAATATCTACAATCCAGAAGATTACCAGAAAACCACTCTATTGTGACTCAAATTAAACAAAGAGCATTATCCTATACTCTAGTGAATAATATCTTTACAAACAATCTTTTGACCAAATGTGGTTAAGATGCTTGAACCAAATTGAAGCTCAAGAGATTGTTAAAGAAGTTCATTTAGGACTATGTGGTGTACATTAATCTGGGCCTAAAATGAAAATGAAAATAAAGAGAATGGGATATTATTGGCCAACAATGATGATTGATTGTCTCGAAGTCGCAAAAAAGGTGTCATCAATGTCAAATACATTGAGTGGTTTTACATCAACCACCAAATGTACTACATCCAACTATTTCATCTTAGTCATTTCAGTGTTGTGGCACCGACATAGTGGGCCCTATAGACCCTCCATTGTCTAAAAGCCATCGATTTGTTCTGGCAGCCACTGATTACTTCTCCAAATAGGCGGAAGCAATATCACTCAGGGAAGTCAAAGCAGAACAAGTTCTCCATTTTTTCAAGACACATATTGTCTATAGATTTAGAATACCTCGAAGGGTCATATCAGACAATGTACTATCCTTTAAAAATACAAAACGAATAATTTTATTGAAAGACATGGGACAGACTATAGGTATTCCAAAATCTATTGTCCTAAAGCCAATGGTTTAGCTGAAGCTTTTAATAAATATTGGTACAAATTTTGAAAAGGACATTAATCAACAGTCCAAGACAGTGGCATGAAATATTAATAGAAGCATTATGGGCCTATAAAACTAAATACCGAACACCAACATGGTCAACACTGTTTGCTCTGGTAAACGGTTCTGAGACTATTTTACCACTTAAAGTGCAGATTCCTTCTCTCAGAATTGCTGTTGCAAAAAAATTAACTGGGGAAAAAATGTCAAATTACAACTTGAAGAACTTGAATGTTTAGAAGGCAAACGTCTCCAAGCGAAAAAAAATCTGGAACACTATCAAGAAAAGATGATATGAGCCCACGACAAATTGGTTCGTCCAAGAACCTTTTGAATCGGTGAACTAGCTTTAGTTCTTCGAAGACCTATACTTGCTCATTGAAAAATAGGTGGAAAGTTTGAATCAATATAGGAGGGACCATATGTAATTAAAAAGACATATTTTGGAGGATCTTACAAATTGGTAGATTGTAAAGGAGAAAGAATCTTACCCCCAATCCATGGGCGTTTCTTGAAAAGATATTATGCATGACTTGTTTATGAACTGGAAAATTAATAAAAATAGTTTGCCTTGTCTTTGAAAATTTTATTTTGTCTCTTGAAATTTCTTCTGTGCTTACTAAGTAGATACTTATAAGCATAATCCTTAAAACAAAAAAAAATCTTAATTAACAAAGACATTTTGAAAATGAAATTTAGTCTGACATGTTATTTACCTTGTCATTTACAAGGAAATTTCTGACAATAAACTTCTTTTAAATTTTCAAAATGGTGTGACTTTGGCATTGGACCGCTGACATATTGAAGAGGGAGCAAGAATTCATTTTGACCTTGATCTGCTACAACTTGAAATGACATATCAAGGATCATTGTAGTATCTTGTCAATCAAGACGAAGTTGAAGACGAGACACCTCTAATAGAGTTCAAAGCTCAAGAAAAGTATGACATCATGGACGAACAAAGTCCAGTCATTTATAAACAGAAATTCAATACCAGAAATCTAAAATTAATAGTAGGGGCTACAACCCAGAGAATCACGAAAGCTTCTGTTGCTGGTATCAACAAACTGACGTCAGGACTCACTAACTCTCAATGGAGAAATTGCAATAAGCCATTAAAACGATAAGAAGAGAAACAATTACAGAAAATAAGACAAATGAAGAATGATACAGACCAATTTGAATTTCCCATTCCCAAAAGCCCACCCAATGAAACTTTTTTTTTTGGAGTACAAAGTTTGGATCCTGAGGAAGAAGATCCAATTGAAAGGAATTCTTTTATCCTGACCCCAGACATAGCAAGTCTAGACTTGACAGTGTTAGAAAGGCAGACTGAAAAAAGAGATATTTTTGAAGAAAGATTACAGTGAATTTGAAACATCAGACAACACTCTTTTGAGCAGTTTAAATATATCAATTAACAGACTATCAACATTCTAGAGCGCATTAAGTTGTTCACAAAGTATTCAATGAAGATGAACAAGCAGCTATTATTAAGCATGTGATGGAAGCTTGAGATTTGGGCTGAGCTGGCCGCCTTAAGAAAAGATCCTATTCTGAGCCTAGTAAATGGATAAGTGGCAAAGGAAGATTGATCATCCAATATGGGTGTTGCTATAAGTATGCAAATGACAAGGACAGAAACCCTCCAGGGATTCTACAACACAAGCAAGAGGACCTGTTGCCCACTATAATCATCCAAATCATTAGGCGACTTGTCACCTGGGGATAATGCCAGCAAACTGTATTTTGGACAGTTGTATTATCAATATTTATGATGAGGGAGATTATATTCCTCCTCATATTGACAATCATGATTTCGAAAGACCGTTTTGCACATTGTCCTTAATAAACACTTGTTATATCCTCTTTAGGAGAGAGATACAAATTCTCGAACCGGGAGAATTTCATGGTACATACTAGATCCCTTTGACTCGAGGATCAGTCATTTTATTGCAAGGCAACGACGCTGATGTGGTAAAACATTGCATACCGAGCGTCACTATAGATCACATCTCGATCACTTTACGACGAATGCGTCCAGACAAACGACCCGTCGGATATCAGGCCATTCCAGAACTTGAGGGAGTGAAACCATTGGAATTACCATGCCCCCAAAGATGTTCACACACCTGAGACATAGTTGACTAACAATATCTTGGAGTGTTAGATGTTTGTGGTTGGTCTGATGGAATCCGAGGTTATATTGACAACAAAAGAAAGACATGGAAACTTTTGATGTATGATAAATATCGATAGTTTGTAGCATGCATACTATCTTATATATGTAAATATATGTACAATTGACTTTTGTTTGCAATGTACAATATCTTTGGAAATGAATAAAGGTTGAAAGACATCCTCTGTTCTCTACAATAAATCGGCAGGTCCAAAAATGCCAAAACGAATATTTTAAATAAAAATGACATAATAAACAACTTGTGATAATTAACATGAGATTTATCTTTTGACTCATAAAGGTTAACTCCCTAGCGGATACATTCATCTCTATGTATTTTTCACACATAACCTCCAGTTATTGGATATAAGTCCATTCCTGACACGGAAACATGACATTCCTTTAACTTTTCTTTTAAGAAACGATGTAAGTCGCATAACTTTCCTTCTCAAAATAGACATATTAAAATTTGACATTTCTGAGAGATTATATGGCATCTTCTCTCTCTCCAGTTATTAGATATAAGTTCCATCCTAACACAAAAACATGACATTCCTTTAACTTTTTCCTTTGAGAAAGGATATAAGTTGCATAGCTTTCCTTCTCAAAATCTACATATTGACATTTGACATTGCTGAGAGATGATATGGCATCTTCTCTCTTTCCAGATATTGGATATAAGTCCCTTCCTGACACAGAAACGTGGCATTCCTTTAACTTTTCCTTTGAGAAATGATATAAGTCGCATAGCTTTCCTTCTCAAAATCGACATATCAACATTTGACATTGCTGAGAGATGATATGGAATCCTCTCTCTTTAGTTATTGGATATAAGACCCTTCCTGAAACTGAAACATGACATTCCTTTAACTTTTTCTTTAAGAAAAGATATAAGTCACATATCATTCCTTCTCAAACCCAACACATCAACATTTGATATCTTCGAGAAACAGTATAAGACCTCCTTCAATGGAATATGACATCCACCTTCTCTTCAAAATAAAACTTCTTTGACATTAAAATAACTTATAAACCGACAATGGATATTATAAAATCTAGATAATTTCAGTCAATGCCAATATGTGCGGCATACTTGTGCAGTATTCCACACATATTGGGGGCTCATTGTTGACCTCACTTTTGTGAGGATCATTTCAAAGTTAGTTTGAGATAGGAATTATACCAATATTGACTTCCTAAATCTCACTGATAGTCACTAAACTCTAATGAGTAGGGTAAAACCCTATAAATCATTTTTTAACCCAAAATAATTAAATCAGTAATGACAAGCCCTGATTTAATCAATTATTGACCTAATATGTCAACTTTTGACAAAAAAATCAACTTTGGTCAAAATGGATAATTTTTGACCCAATGACCCAATAGGTCAACTTTTGACCAAAAAATCAACTTTAGTTAAAATGGTCAATTTCTGACCCACTGACCAACCCATTGACCCAATAGGTCAACTTTTGACCAAAAAGTCAACTTTTGACCAAAAAGTCAACTTTGGTCAAAATGACCAGTTTCTGACCCAATGACCACCCCATTGACCCAATAGGTCAACTTTTGACTAAAAAGTCAATTTTGGTCAAAATAATCAATTTTTGATCTAATAACCAATCTATTGACCCAATAGGTCAACTTTTGACCAAAAAGTCAACTTTGGTCATAATGGTCAATACTTGACCTAATGACCACTAAATTGACCCAAATAATCAACTTTTGACCCAAAAAGTCAAAATTGACCAAATCATCCACCCAATACCTAAAGACCACCACATTCACCTCATTGGTCACCTTTAACCAAAAAGTCAATTTTGATCAAAATGATCAAACCATGACCCAAAGACTATTGCATTGACCTTATTGGTCATTCCTTGACATAAATAATTAAAATTTAACCAAAACAATCCATACATGACACAAAGAAAACCACCCTAGCCCCATTAGTCAACTCTTGACCTAAAAGGGTAAAAATTAGTCAAAATGGTTAACCCACGCCCCTTTGACCACAAAATTAACTTCAAAGACAGACATTGACATGATCAACTTGACATTAATCAATGTGACCAAAATCTAATCCAAAAATCACCACTTTGACCTTTAAATTGGCTTAAACCCTAAAATTGGTCAATTTGACCAAATCAAGCTCTTAATGACAAAACTCATGCACTTCATGATCAAATGAACCATGACAAGGTTGCGTGGGTCACATTGGACACCCTTGGACTAGAATTTATCAACCTAGGTCAACCTTGGTCAACATTGGTTAATCCTAGTCCACATGTATCAAATTTGGTCAAAATACCTAATTTTGGACCAAAAATGATAAAATTAATCAAATAATTAATCCCAAAATTATTTTGATAAATTTATTGGCTAATAATATAATTTCCAACATTTTTCATTAATTGCATAATTAATTAAAAAGCCATAAAATAAAATTTGGACACATGACATCACACATGGCACAATAAATGATTTCCAAAATTCCAAACCCATTAATGACATCATGGGTGACCTCATATGGGTTAAACACAACCCATATGACCCATTACAAATAAATCCAACCCATGCCACATCATATTAACCATGATTAAACCTCATCATGGTGAGAAAAATGAAGTGACATTCTCCACCTTATTTTAAAGCATGACTCACCCTCCTCCTTAAGGTGAGCTGGCTGGCCATCCTAATAGCTTATTACACACCTCCTAGGCCAACCAATAGGAGAAGAATAAGGCTTGAAGCCATCCCATATCATGGTTAAGTACAATAATGGCCAAGCCATGCATGAAGTTAGTAAGAAGGCTAAGGTGTCATCTTCCCTTAAAATTCATCAAGTGAACTTATGATTTACCGAGGGGAGGTGAATTCAGCAAGGTTAAGCTTGTCTTACCCACATCCTTGAAGATCAAATGAGAAGAGGGCAAACCACCAACTCAAGGTTAACCATAGGTAAACCTCATATGGTTTACCCTTGGAAACTTCAACCCATCTTATCTATAGCTCAAGATCTTATCCTAAGATCATTATGAGACTGATGCTAGCTCCACAGTCAAGCCTAAGCTTACCCTAACCATTTCCATGGCTATAAAAAGGGCCTAACCTAAGAGCACCCGATAGAGAGAACAAAAAATAGGAGACCCTTCCCCACTACCCCATCTTGGAGCTATGAACAGCAAAGTTTCTCCCCATACCTTGAGCAGCTGATCCCCTATGGAATCAGCTCATGAAACCTACTGATTCTCCTTAATTTGGCTAACCCGAAAGAGCCTAAAATCAGGATAAAACCCAAGTGTGAAACCAAACTTTTCCAAATCCTAAAATGATTCCCCTACACCATCACAGAGACCTATGATGATGAGCTCAATCAAAATTGGTCTTCCCCATAAGCTCTAGCCTAGTTGTTGACTTTCTTCCCTTAAGCCGAGCCACCTTGAGGAGAATCTCAAACCTAGACCTGATTCAAATCTAAATTGAGTTAAGGGAAAACTATTTGAGGTCGAGACAAAGCTTCAGAACCATCCAATTTGAGCTTGCATTGATTGAGGCCAAGTTATGGATTTTTCACTCTAATGGCGTTCGGGTTTGAGACATTGTGAAACAAACCCGCTCAAAATCTTTACAAAACCGTGTGGATGTCTTTGTCATTTCAAGATGAAGCTATAGGAACAAAAATCACTCAAACCCATTAAGGATTGAGTGAGAATTTTCTCCTAGACCATGAACGGTCTGCGGGATCAGAACAGATGAAGACGATGAACGTCAGCCGTCCGTTCCCCTATTTTGGAAATGGACGGTTAAGATTAAATCCTGCTATCTAAGCTATCAGGGTACTCGCAGTGGATCAACTGCGTTTTGACTGATCTGAGGACACGCGGTGCCCCTAGGAATTTTCTGATTGGATAAAGGTTTAATTTAAATCAGATTAATCTTAATCTAATCAAAAAAGAAATCTTTGTGCATAAAATCACAAAAATATAACAAAAATACCTCTGAACTCAAAGCAGTGAGGAGAACAATGTGGAATTAAAATTTTGAATTTTTTATTTATATTTGATTTTAAATTAATTAAATACTCTCTGGAGTATTTTAATTATTAAAAATTAATTATAAGTAAAAAAATATGAAAATTTGAGGGATTAATCTTTAGATCCTTAGAAACAATCTCTGATTTTTCTAAGGCTATGAAAATTCTGTAGAACAACATTTCCTAATTTTCATGAGATTGTACAATGATTTTTAACAGTAATTCTAAAAATAATAAAATAGGAAAATTAAAATGGAAATTGGTTAGAAATTTAGGGGGACAAATCTAAACCCTAAAATGACAGACTCTAATCTTTTAAAAATTTAAAATGACATTTCTTTGTTAGGGTTAAAATTTAAAAATATAAAAACCCTAAAAATACCTTTAAAATTTAAATTACTTATATCTAACTCATACCAGCATGATAGGTTAAAATTGAGTTCAAACATTAAATGGACTCAAATCAAAACTCAATTAAGATTAATCCAACATTAACCCTAATTAACTCAATTAGTCCTTAATAAAATTATGTTCAAAACAAAACTAAAATTTATTTAGGTTTAACCATACATTAACCTAGTGAATTCTCCTTTAGCCTTCATTACATTAGGCTTAGGATAAACACAAGCCCTAAAATAAAAAAAAATTAGCCTTTTAAAATTTTAAAGTGACATATTAAACCTTAACTAAATTAGGTTTAATACAAAATCAAACTTTAATTAAGCTTGAGACATCATTAGGCTTAATTAAACATATTAAACCTTAACTAAATTAAGTTTAATACAAAATCAAACTTTAATTAAGCTTAAGACATCACAAGGCTTAATAAAACCTATTAAACCTTAACTAAATTAGGTTTAACACAAAATCAAAGTTTAATTAAGCTTAAGACATCACTAGGCTTAATTAAACCTATTAATCCTTAACTAAATTAGGTTTAATACAAAATTAAACTTTAATTAAGCTTAAGACATCCTAGGCTTAATTAAATCTATTAAAGCTTAATTACATTAGGTTTAATACAAAATTAAACTTTAATAAAGCTTAAGATATCACTAGGCTTAATTAAACCTATTAAACCTTAACTAAATTATGTTTAATACAAAATCAAACTTTAGTTAAGCTTAAGACATCACTAGGGTTAATTAAACCTCTTGAACCTTAATTAAATCAGGTTTAATACAAAATCAAATCCTAATTAGGTCTAACGCATTAGTCCTAATTAAACTATTAAGTCTTAACTATACTAGACTTAATCAAAACTTAAACCAATTAGACTTAACTCTAATTAAGTCTAATTAATCAATTAAAACCTTAAACCAATTAGACTTAACCCTAATTAAGTCAAATTAATCAATCAAACCTTACCCAAATTAGATTTAATTAACCTTAAACCAATTAGTCTTAACCCTAATTAAGTCTAATTAATCAAATAAACCTTACCCAAATTAGGTTTATTTAACCTTAAACCAATTAAAATTAACCCTAATTAAGTCTAATTAATCAATTAGACTTTACCCAAATTATGTTTAATTAACCTTAAACCAATTAGATTTAACCCTAATTAAGTCTAATACATTAGACTTAATTAAATCATTAAACCTTAACCAACTTAAGTTTAATCAAACTTAAACTCTAATTAATTATATCACATTAGACTTGATTAAACTATTAAACTTTAACTAACTATGGTTTGATCATACCTAAACCCTAATTAGGTCTAACCCATTAGACCTAATTAAATCATGAAACCTTAACCAACTAAGGTTTAATCAATCTTAAATCTTAATTAAGTCTAACACATTAGACTTAATTAAATGAAAACCTTTTCTAACTAAGGTTTAATCAAACTTAAACTTCAATTAAGTCTAACCCATTAGACCTAGTTCAATTATTAAGCCTTAATTAACTAAGGTTTAATCAAATTTATACTCTAATTAAGCCTATCACATAGACGTAATTAAACTATTAAACCTTAACTAACTAAGGTTTAATCACACCTAAACTCTAATTAGGTCTAACCCATTAGACCTAATTAAATCATTAAACCTTAACAATCTAAGGTTTAATCAATCCTAAACCTTAATTAATTCTAATGTAATTAAATGACTAAACTTTAACTAACTAAGGTTTAATCAAACTTAAACTTCAATTAAGTTTAAACCATTGACCTAATTCAATTATTAAACCTTAAGTAACTAAGGTTTAATCAAATGTATACTCTAATTAAGTCTGACTTATTAGACTTAATTAATATTTAAGGCTTACTTAAATTAGGCTTAAATAACATCAAATTCTGGTTAAGTCTAACTTTGATTAGACTTAGTTAAACCTAAGCTTTACTTAAACAAGAAATGAATGTCTTTTTAATTCTAATAAAGTCTAATCTAATTAGACTCAATTAAACTTTGAGTATTATTTAAATAAGACATAAAACTTAATTAAGTCTATTTTAACTGGACTTTACTCAGACCTTAGGCTCAACCCACATTGAACCTAATTGAACATATCTAACTTAGGTTCAACCGAAGTTGAACCCAAGTTAACTCAGACCTTAGATTCAACCAACATTGAACCTAACTCAACAAATCTAACTTTGGTTCAACCTAAATTGAACCCAAGTTAACTTGGACCCTAGGTTCAACCCACATTGAACCTAACTCAACATATTGATACACCTAAAATATATAGTATTTTTATGCACATTTCTATACCTATTTTTAATGAAATTGCACTTTAATGGAAGGTATTTTGTGTTTTTCTTGCAGGTATGATGAAAATGGATGGTCATGATGAAAGAAGCAAAATTGGATCAAATTTGGAGCAAAGAAAATGAAAAATGTAAATTTTGGCACTGGCGGCTAAGCGTCGTTGGGCCCGACGCTTAGCCGCCACAGTTAAAAATCGAAATTTAAAGGAATTTGGCGCCAATTTCAAAGGGGATGGGATGCAACTCTTGGTTGTAACTTCCATAACTTACTTTGGGCGATAAGTTTGAATGAAGGGATGCATTCTTTGGTGGATACATTAAATCTGGACACACTTTGAAGAGGCACCAATGCACCTTTTGGTTTAATATTTAAAGAGAGTCTTGGGAAAGAGTAGGTGACTTTTCCTTTGCATTTTGAAGGGTTCTTTCTTTCTTTCTTTTGCTCTTCCACTTGCATTTTGAAGAGAGTTTTTATTAGGAGTAGGAGTAGATAATAGAAAAGGGGCTCTTCCACTTGCATTTTGAAGAGAATTTTTACAGTATTTTTCTTTTATTTTGTGAGAGTTTTAATTAAGAGTAGGAGTAGAGAGTAGAAAAGAGAAAAAGGTCGGAGTGAAGTCTTCTTCTTCCCACTTCTTTTCTTTCTTTTAGTTTAGTTTTTATTGAAGTATGAAGTTTATTCTGAGTCATCGGAGTTTGGAGATCCGCTCTGAGGAGTTAAAGTTTCAGAGGAACTTCCTGAGTCTTGTGGAGTGAATTTTCAGATAAGTGTTTACTTTTGTTCTTACATTTAGTTTTTTTTTAATTAATACTTATTTTTTTGTTGTTTTTTTCTTATGGTTTTTAATTTCAAATCAATGTGTTTTTCTATTTTCTCAATGCATTCAGAGTAGTTTTCTTTATCTTTTTCTTTCTTAAAAGGAGAAGTAGTTAGTTTATGGAGAATTGTTGTGGAAAGTATAAGTGTTTAAAGTTGGAAGAAGTTGTGAAGATTGATTCTGAAAACTTTGCTTACTTCTTAATTTGGCCTGTTAAGTTGTAGAATTTCTTGAGATTATGTAAGATCCAATGTGGTATTATCTCATAAAAGTTAGTAAGAATCACATGCAATTATATGGGTGAGAATTGTAGTCCATATAATTGAATGTAATATTAGAAGATATTTTTATAGAAAGGGAGCAAAATTAGAGGATTTTAGAGTGACAGGCTAAAACCCCCTAGTTTGGTTTGAAGTTTTGAGTTTTGTTATGAGAAGTTAGCCCCCAGTTGGTGGGAATAGATGGAACTCTAGAGTGAGAGGCTGGTATCTTCCCTGCCTAACCATGTTCAAAATGATAAAAATTTTAAATTAACCTATGTTATTTATAGAACCAAGTAAGGGTAAAGAACACATTTTCTTCTATCTGTGACAACAAATTTAAATACTTCCAAAACAATACTTTAATAATTATTACTACTTCATAAAAGGAAAGAAAAATATATTCTAGTTAATAGTGTTTTATATACAGTGTTATTAGTTATTATAATTTTAATTTCTTACTTAACATTTTATTAAGGAAATTTCAAAATACAAATCAACTTTCAAAACATTTCAAAATCAAGACATACTTTCAAAAGCCATTAAAAAAAAGTAAAAAGATAATTTTCTGATTCCTTTAAAGATTTTCATCTTTTCCCTGTGGGTTCGATATCTCAGGTCTTAATCAGAAAGTCCTATATTACTTGATAAATGATACGTATACTTACGTAGTATCCACATTATAAATCAAAATCATCAACATATATATATCCGGCGGGATCAAGTTTTTGGTGCCGTTGCCAATTTTCATATCATATTTGTAAGTATAAATATCAGGTGGATCAAATTTTTGGCACCGTTGCCGGGGAAAAATAATTAAATTACATTTTAAAGAGAATTAAGAAATTTTAAATTTTTACTTTTCTTTGTTTTTGTTAGTGTGTTGTGTTTTGTTTTGTTTTATTGTTGTATGTGTAGTTCAGGTTCTGAGGGACTTGTGCCTTACGATTCTGAATTAGAAAGATCTATCAAAAAATCAAAAAAATTAAAAATACAGAAAAAGATAAAAATAATCAAGAAATGGCAAATCATCAAAATCAAAATGTAGGCATCCATCAAGAATTAAGACCTTTAAGAGATTATGTTAACCCTACAGTAGATGAACTTCGTGGAAGTATTCAAAACCCTGCTGTAGCTGCTAATTCTTTTGAGCTTAAACATATTATTATCTAAATAGTGTCTAATAATCAGTTTGGGGGTGCAACAACTGAAGATCCTAATTTGCATCTTGCTAATTTTCTGGAGTTGTGTGCTACTTTTAAATATGATGGTGTTTCGAATGATGCTATTAGACTTAGACTTTTTCCTCTCTCACTAAGGGATAAAGCTAAAATATGCTTACAGTCATTAGCACCTGGATCAATAAGAACTTGGGGTGAACTGTCACAAAAATTCCTTGCTAAATATTTTCCACCATCTAAGAATGCTATGTTGAGAAATGATATAACATCTTTTTGTCAGTTTGAAGGGGAATCAATATATGAAGCATGGAAAAGATTTAAAGATCTCCTTAGGAAATGTCCACATAATGCGATACCAAATTAGTTAATAATTCAAACTTTATATAATGGATTAGTTGGATCTCTTAGATCAATCATTGATGCTGCTGCTGGTGGATCATTAATGTCTAAACCATTTTCTGATGCTTATGCTTTAATTGAAGAAATGACTACTAATAATTTTCAATGGCCTTCTGAAAGGTTAAATCCTAAAATGTAGCCAGTGTTTACGAAAATGATGCTTTTACAATGTTAGCAAATCAAGTTGCTGCTGTATTAAGGAAGATAGACCAATTTAGGATGAATTTTTCTCAGCCAAATCTCATGATTGAAGAAAATTCATTAGGCCAAATGGTTGATTCTTATTCTTCACTGTAAACTCGTGAATGCTATAGTCAAACCTAACAACCCATATTCCAATTATTATAACCTGTGTCGGAATAATCATCCAAATTTTAACTCGGAATAACAATAATCAGGGTGGTGTTAATCAACAATGGGGGAACCACCAAGTAAACCCATTGGGGAATTGGAAAAACCAAGGTAATAATAATAATATATTAACTTATCCTTCTAATTATAACAATGCTTTACAATTTAAGGAGAAGAAGTTGTCTATGAAAGAAGTAGTATCACATATGAGAAATTAATTATAAATTTAAGGAGCAACCATCAGAAATATAGAAAATCAATTAGGACAAATTGCAAATGCCTTAAGTAATAGATCTCAAGCAAAGGAATGCTTCCAAGTAATACTGAAGTGAATCCACGAGAAAAGAATAAAGAACAAGTAAAAGCAATTCAACTAAGAAGTGGAAAAGAATTGGAAGGTAGAGTTAAAAAAGAAACTGAAGTAGAGAAAGAAGAGATTGAAAGACATAAGAGGATGCTCCAAAAGGATTTGAAAGACCTATTTATTCATCTAATGGTGATTTAGAAAAACCACCACCTCCATTTCCTCAGAGACTTCGTCAACAAAAGCTGGATAAGCAATTTTCAAAATTCTTGGAGATATTAAAGAAGCTTACCATTAATATTCCATTTGCTGAAGCCCTAGAACAAATGCAAAGCTATGCGAAATTTATGAAGGATATTCTTAATAAAAAAAGGAAGTTTGAAGAAAATGAGACTGTTGCACTTAGTGAGGAGTGCAGTGCAATAATTCAAAAAAAGCTTTCTGAAAAACTTAAAGATCCTGGTAGTTTCACAATTCCATGTGCAATCGGAGAAAGATTCTGTGGAAAAGCTTTATGTGATTTGGGTGCAAGCAATAACCTTATGCCTCTATCAATATTCAAAAGACCGGGACTAGGAGAAATAACCCTAACTATCGTAACTCGCAATTAGCAGATCGTTCGATAACATATCCTAAAGGAGTTATAGAAGATGTTTTGGTAAAAGTGGATCAATTTATTTTTCTTGTGGATTTCATTGTGTTAGATATGGAGGAAGATAAAGAGATACCTATAATTTTGGGGAGACCTTTTCTAGCTACTGAGCGAGCCATGATAGATGTGCAAAAAGGGGAATTAACGATGAGGGTTAATGATCAGACTGTTACATCTAATATTTCAAAATCGATGAAATATCCTACTAGAGGTAAAGAAGACGAGTGTTATAGGATGGATGTTATTGAATATTTAAATGAATGTCATTTCAAATCAACTTATGAAGAGAAAGCTGAAAGAGAAGAATGAGAATATAAGCAAGAAGATGAGTTATTTGATTCTGAAGATTTTCAAGAGGAGGATTTAAAATTTGTTCATGAAAGTTTTGAATTGTTGGATATGACTGAGAAAGATGAATCTTATGGTCCATCAATTAAAAAATCTCCTGAACTTGAGCTAAAAATGCTTCCTGATAATTTGAAGTATGTTTTTCTAGGTGAATCCTCAATCTTGCCTGTTATAATTTCCTCTCAATTAACTGAAAAAGAAGAAGAGATTTTGTTTGAAATTATGAAGAAGTACAAGAAAGCCTTTGGATGAACAATTGCTGATATTAAATGAATCAGTTCTTCAATTTGTATGCTCAGAATTCTTATGGAAGATAATTGCAAATTGCAGGCTGATCCCCAAAGGAGATTAAATCCTATCATGAAAGACGTTGTTAAGAAAGAAATTTTAAAATGGTTGGATGCTGGAATTATCTACCCTATATCACATAGTGCATGGGTTAGTCCTATTCACTGTGTTCCTAAGAAAGGAGGAGTAATTGTGACTGTTAATGAAAAGAATGAAATGATACCAACAAGACAAGTTACAAGGTGGCGAATATGCATTGATTATAGAAAATTAAACCTTGCCACAAGGAAAGATCATTTTCCACTCCCTTTTCTAGATTAAATGTTGGATAGACTGGCTGGGCATAAATACTTCATTTTCTGAATGGATATACTAGTTACCACAAAATTCAAATTGCTCCTGAGGATCAAGAGAAACTACGTTTACCAGTCCTTAGGGTATGTTTGCTTTTAGAAGAATTCACTTTGGTTTATGTAATGCCCCTACTACATTTCAGAGATGTATGATGGCTATTTCTTGTGATTTGATTGAAAAAGGGATTGAAGTTTTTATGGATGACTTTTTAGTGTTTGGAATTTCATTTGAATCATGTTTAGAACATCTATCTAAAGTTCTAAAATGCTGTGAAGAAACTAATTTGGTCATTAATTGGGAAAAATACCAATTTATGGTAGTATGAGGAATTGTTTGGGGACATCGGATTTCAAAAAAAGGTTTGGAGGTAGATCCTGCAAAAATCCAAGTTATATCTAATTTACCTTGCCCAACCAATGTAAGTGGAATTAGAAGTTTTTTAGGACATGCTGGATTCTATAGGCATTACATCAAATACTTTTCAAAGATTACAAAACCTTTATGCCATTTACTGGAAAAGGATGCAATTTTTAATTTTGATGATGACTGCCGTAAGGCCTTTGAAACATTAAAGAAAAATTAATCACTGCACCTGTAATAATTTCACCAAATTGGGAAAAGCCTTTTGAATTAATGTGTGATGTTAGTGATTATGTTATTAGTACTGTTTTAGGTCAGAAATATGATAAAATTTTTCAAAGTAATTTATTATGCCAGTAAAACTCTTAATGAAGCTCAAATTAATTATACCACTACTGAGAAAGAGTTATTAGCTATAATATTTGCCTTTGATAAATTTCGATAATATTTAATTGAAACTAAATATGTGGTGCATACTGATCATTCTGCTATTAAATACTTAATGAAGAAAAAAGATGCAAAACCGAGACTGATAAGATGGATTCTTCTTTTGCAAGAATTTGATTTTGAGATAGTAGATAGGAAGGGTTCTGATAATCAAATTGCTGATCATTTGTCCATGCTTGAAATTGAAAATCCTCTCCATGATATTGAAGAAATTAATGAACTTTTTCCCGATGAAAAGTTGTTCACTGTTAAAGAATGGTGTGTTCCGTGATATGCAGTCATAGTAAACTTTATTGTTAGTAATATTATACCCTATGGTTTGACATACCAAGAAAAGAAGAAATTTTTGTCTGATGCTAAGACTTATTTTTGGGATGACCCATTTTTATATAAACAAGGAAATGATCTTATAATTCGAAGATGTGTACCTTTGGAAGAGACTTATGAAATTATTCAAAAATATCATGATTCTGATTATGGGGGACATTTTGGAAGTGATAAACTGCATATAGAATATTACAATCAAGATTTTATTGGCCTACAATTTTTAAGGATGTGAATGTTTATATTAAAAATTGTGATAGATGTCAGCGTGTAGGCAATATTTCTAGAAGAAATGAGATGCCCCTCAATTATATGTTGGAAGTTGAAATATTTGATGTTTGGGGACTAGATTTTATGGGACCATTTACACCATCTTTCGGAAATATTTATATTTTGATAGCAGTAGACTATGTTTCCAAATGGATTGAAGCTATTGCTTTACCTCGATGTGATGCTCAAAGTGTTGCAAAGTTTTTAGAAAAGTATATATTTTGCAGATTTGAAATACCAGGAGTAATCATAGCTGATGGAGGAAGTCATTTTAGAAATGTGATTATTGGGAGTTAGCAAAGAAATATCATATTAATCATATCATTGCTACTGCTTATCATCCGCAGACAAGTGGTTTGGTTGAATTATCTAATCGTGAAATTAAAAGAATATTGGAAAAAACTGTTAATCCAAATAGAAAGGATTGGTTAATCAAACTGGATTATGCTTTGTGGGCCTATAAGACTACTTACAAAACACTTATAGGAATGTCCCATATAGGCTGATTTTTGGAAAAGCTTGTCATTTACCTTTTAAACTTGAGCATAAAGCATATTGGGCTATTAAAAGTTCAATTATAATTTGAAAGATGCTGCTAAAAGAGATTATTGCAATTGAATAAGCTTGAAGAAATAAGGAATGAATCTTATGAAAATGCTAAGATTTATAAGTAAAAGATGAAGTTATGACATGATCAGAAGATTCTTACTAAAAATCTTATACCAGGACAAAAAGTTTTACTGTATAATGCTAGATTGAGAATATTTTATGGAAAACTTAAGTCCAGGTGGATGGGTCCATTATTGTGATAAATGTTTCTTCTTATGGAGTTGTAGATATTCAAGATCCTAAGACTGGAAAAATATTTAAATTTAACGGACATAGACTTAAACCATATTTTTCAGTCAATAAATCTAAATCTGATAATAATTTGATGTTGGGTCACTCAGAATGAGTTCTTGGTATGCCAGGCTGAAGACGTTTAAACAAGCGCTTTGTGGAAGGCAACCCATAATTATCGGTGTGCTTTGCTTTATGTTTGTTTTGTGTGCTTTGTTTGCTTTGTTTAGTTTGTTTTTATGTTTTTAGTGGTAGTAATTTGGAGTTTTTAAACTATAATAGAGTTTATTTGACCTTAATTGATGATTTAGAGAAGTCAAAATGAAAATTTGGACACTTAGCAGACCTGTGCTAAATTGAGCACTGGCGGCTAAGCGCCGCCTAGTTGGCGCTTAGGTGTCGCAGTTATAAAAACGTGTAAAATGAGGTTCTAGAAGCCTAGATCGTGGGGGAGTGATTTTGGAAGTTATTTTGGAGTTTTAAAACTTCTTGGGGCAGTTTTAGCACTTCCCAAGTCTATTAAAAGGACCTGATTTAAGAGAAACACTTGCTCCAAGTCTTGTTTTCATTTCTAAGTCTTAAGAAGAGTATTTTGAGTGCGTCATGTCTTCCTGCGAGAATGAGATTAAGAAGAAACAAGATTCTGACAAGAGTAAGTTCGTTAGTGACAGTACTGAAGAGTTATTCAATGGATATCTCACTGTTAGTATTCAAAGGATTGCTGAAATGATTGCAAAAATTGAAGCCCGAGTGACTTCAATGGAAGCAAAAATTCATGAAAGTAACCTACATTTCGAGCACATGGGATGGCAACTCAAGATGCAATTCAGTCAATCAAGGTACGTGGAAGAAGTGGATAAGGCGATGTTTCTGAAGAACAAATGGATTGAAGAAGATGACTTAAGGATGAAAAATTATCACCCGTTTTATTAGATTTATATTCTAGAAGGGTCAAATGAGAATCATAATGGTTTGGGATATAATCCGCCTAATGGAGAATGGAATTAAGAGTGCTTTGTTCTTATTTGTTTAATGTTCTTATGTGTTATGTTTAATGTTCATGTGTGTTATGTTTGGTGTGTTTAGTGTTTATATTTAAGTATTAACTAAGCCTGATGATGTGATGGTTACACCCTAGAGATGTATACTTATCGGTTTGAGATTAAAGTCTCTTGTATTTAGAGAATTTCATCCTTTATGTGTGGATAGAAATTCTAGAATTGTATTAAGTGTTATCTTTGTTTTAATATAAGTTTGTGTTTGTGTGAAATTTGTGTGGAATCAATGGATATTAAATTTTGATTTGGATTATTGGAAGATTTGTGGGGAGAAATAATTATTCTGGAGTTATTAAGGGAGATTAACAAAGTGATTTAGTGCATATACCTTAATTGTAAAAATCTAGGTATTGGTGGCTAAGCGCCAGATTTCACGGCTAAGTGCCGAGGGGTTCGTGCTTAGGTGCCAGTTCGTGAAAATTAGTTCCCAGCAGTCAAAAACCCGAAAATTGCCATTTTTAAACCACCCCATCATCTTCAACCTTCAGTTTATCGTGAAAGAGGAGCCTAGGGCATCATATTGTGGATCATTTAAGAGCCGATCTCAACAAAAATTGTTAGATTTGGATTCCTTGAGGTAAGAGCACTACTCCTAAGTAAATTTTTTTTTTATTTTCACCATGTATTTTGAGTACATTTTGGAAAATCTTAAAATCACTATTCATGGTGAAAATTTGAGGAAAAACTTGAGAAATTGCTTGGATTTAGTGAAAATATCTTTTGGAAGATAATTTAGCAAGTTTAGTTTGATTTTGGAATTTATGGTGAATTTTTTGTGAATTTTTAGAGATGGCTCCAAAGTCAAAGCTTGCGAGAGAAAAGACCAGATTTGATTCTGACAAATTTGTTAGCACGAGGGCTGAGGACCAATACGTCGATGCATTGTAGTCACGTAAGTTGATTCCTGAGCGTGTGTTTAGTAAATCAGGAGAAGTGATTGAAGATATGATTGTTAGGAGGAATTGGGAGAATTACTGTTGCTTCTCCGCTGTTGTTGTTGTTTCTGTGGTCAGAGAATATTATACAAATTTGCATGCTGCAGAAGAGAATCAAGTGATGGTTAGGAGGCATGAGGTCAACTTTTCTTCTGGGGCACTCAACACTTTTTATGGACTACCTCCTGACATGTTCTATTTTTATACTAATTACCATCCTACGGAAGGGGAATTAGATGAGATCATGGAATTTCAGACTGATGGAAGAGGATTATGGAAAATAACAAATGATAGAAGAGTGAACTTTCCTGCTTCCAAATTAGATGCCACTTCTAAGGTGTGGCATTATTTTATCTCATCTAAATTGTTTCCTTCGAATCATACTAGTGAAGTAACGAGAGAAAGAGATGTGTTGAACCATTGCATTCAACAAGGGAAGCCTATTGACATTGGAGGTAAAATTTATGATTATATTTTGAACTGTGCTAGATCAACCACTACTACAGGTATGTGATTTCCTTCCTTGATTCATTCATTACGTTAACGATTTGGAGTGAAGTTTGAAACCTGGAAAGATGTACTTCAACCATTGAGACCAATTACCAGTGTCAATGTTGGTTCTTACACTGTACATTCAGAGTTTGGCTGGAAAGGAGGATTTGGTAGGGCTTCTACTGCTTCTGCTTCTGCTGCATCTACTTCTCGTGCAACTAGTTCATGTGCTTCATCATCTACAGATTCATAGACTAGTTTGTTAAGAAAGATTTTGAAGAAAGTGAGTTTTACTCGTGAGCATGTTAGAGATATTGATGGTAAAGTGGATAATGTGGAAAGATGTATTATGAAACATGATGAGTAGGAGGAGAGTTATCAGCAATATTTGGATAGATTGATTAGAAGTGATCATAGTGCTGAGATGCCCCTCATTCATTCTACATACCTTATGTTCCATCTAGGGATTGGAACGAGCAGGATGATGATGATGATGAGGATGATGAGTAGATTTGTGTTATTCATTTTCATTGTGGTGTTGTTGTTGATATACTGATGTGTGTTTTGTTTAGTATTTAGTTTGATCATTGTGTTGTGATGTGAACCTTGATAATACAGACTGTAGTTTGTATTATTTTTCTGTTATGCATATTCAGATGTATTGTTGTTGTTGTATTGAAGTGTTATATGTTGCTTTGTGGTAGTGTGTGTAATAGTAAATGTTTTTATGTGTATGTTATGTTAGAGTTTTTAGTAGTGTGTACTTTAATTCAAAAACTGTTAAGAGATTATAAACCACTATTGAGAACTTCTACTTAGGAAACTACATGTTTAAAATTGTTCAAATTCCACTACCATTTGCTATCTGTATCGGTGTGTTATTTTAGTTGGTGTGTATTTGCTTTGAAAAGCTCCACTATTGTAGAAGAATTTTTGAAATTTTTACTTTTCTTGTTAAAAAAAGAAATTTGTTTTGAAAAAAACTGAATTTGATTTCTTTTTACTCCTATTATTTAAATTGTTATAATTGCATATTAGGATATTAAAAATTCCTGCAAGCATGATATGTCAGTTTTTATTTCTCACCCATGTATCATTTCTTATGCTTAAATGTTTTAACTTAACTAAAAATTAAAGTTTTGGGGGGGGATTTTAAAAACAAAGATTTTTAAAAACCTAAAATTTTATTTGATTCTCAAGAATACTTAAAAAAAATCTTATTTTTTATTGAGAACAATTATGTACATGAAGTTATATTAAGGGAATAAAAATTTTGAATATAGAAATGAATAAAAGAATTTAGTTGAAATTTATATTAATCATGAAAAACTTAAAGTTAAAATTTTCTTAATGAAGAGGTGCTAAATAAAGTTAAACTATATTTAGTAAGAAGTTTTGTATTTTTGGATAAATAGAAGATTTGACTTTTATTCTTCAAAGCTTAAATTACTTTTATAGAAGAGTAATTTTCAAATATTATTATTATGATTTTTAAGTGAAAGATGTATATCTGACCTTTATTTTAAATGGAAGGGCGGAATTCAAAATCATTAAAGGCCTATCCAGATATAGTAATCCTTGCCTTATAAAAAAAAGAGAAAAAGAAAAAGAAAAGAAAAAGTGAAAAATAATATATGAAAAGGGAGGAGAAGCTTGAGGATTTAAGAGCCTAATCAAAAATTGGTTTCATACCTAAAGTTTAAGATATAAGTTTAGAGAAAATCTAAAGCTTAAGGTTATAATATAGTAAGTAAAATTATTTTCAAATAAAAATTTTTAAGTGAGAAAAATAAGTGTTTGAGTCCTATATTTTGAAGAATCTACAAATATTTCTGAATTAGATAGAAACTTATATTTGTCATTTTCCTTTACTTAAGAACTTTCTAAACTTTAAGTTGGTTTTAATTACCGAAATTTTTTCTAAATTGGACTATTCCATTTCTAGAATAAAATTTTATTATCTTCCTAAGAAACTCATTACATAATTTGCATGCTGAAATGTTCTATAAGATTAACTGTCACTTGAGGAGAAGTAACATTTTAAGCTTGGGGGATTTTGATACAACTAAAATATATAATATTTTTATGCACATTTTTATACCTATTTTTAATGAAATTGCACTTTAATGGAAGGTATTTTGTGTTTTTCTTGCAGGTATGATGAAAATGGATGGTCATGAATAAAGGAGCAAAATTGGATCAAATTTGGAGCAAAAAAATGAAAAATGAAAATTTTGGCGTTGGCGGCTAAGCGCCGCTGGGCCGATGCTTAGCCGCTGTTGACCTCAATTTTGGTGAGGTCTTTTGCTTCTCTCTTTAGTACTTAGGATCTAGCCTTAGGATTTTCCTTTGACTAATCTTAGAGGAATAGAAATGGAACCCACCATTTAGAAATTTAAACTACTTCTTAACTCCCTGCAAACCCCACAAGCTTGATTGTAGACCCCTAATCACCTAGAGGGTTGAAATCAAATGTGGAGGTTTAAAGGATGAGCTCCCTATGTAACTTTTCGCCATAGGAATACCCCAGGCGGCCCGGCCCAGTGAGGGTCGACCCGCACATACACTACACTCTCACACACATTCCAAGTCCTAAAAGCACACTCTCACCCAACTTGACTTCCTGACTCATGTAGGTAATTCATATGGATGGTCCTTAACCCCTAAGCCCCTGGCTAGGAGGGTTAGGAACAACATAGTGAATGCCTCAAATGAGTCCTCTCGTGGCTCATATGGGCTTAATATGGCTTCATGGCTCAACCAAAGTGATTCCATTTCACTCACACTTGATCAATCTTCTTTTTTTAAAAAATTTCAATTTTGGACCCCCGGGGCCCCGGACCCACCAAACCTACCAAATACCCTTGAAATGACCCAAAATTTGCAAAATTGCCTAAATTACCCAAGATCCCTCAAAATCAATCCTAAACACTTCCCACCTTTCAAATTGACCATCTTTGGCCAAAAATACCAAAATTTCCAAAAATACCCCTAAACCCCCCAAAATTACCAAAATACCCTTTTACCCCAAAAATCCAAAAATTCAGAAAATTCCCAAAAAATTCCAAAAAATCCCAACTATTCTCAATTTCATTTTGTTCAACTACTCCATGGGCCAATTTTGCCAATTTACCCCACTTTTACCAAAACCCCCAATTTGACCCATTTTTAACCCAAGTAAACCCAAGTCAAACCAAACCACCCCAATTGACCTCAATTATAGTCCAATTCAATTCTAAACTTCAATTCAACATCCCCAACATCAATTTAGACCAAATAAAAGTCCAATTTGATTGAAATTTGAGCCCAATTTCAATTTGAAGCATAAGGCCCAATTTTGGACCATGACCTAAACCTAGCTTAAACCAATCCAATTCAACACCAATTGGCCCCAAATCTTTTCTAAAGCCTTCCTAACACCCCCATAAACAAAACACTAACTTAATTTTCCCAAAATTTGAACCTAAACTCCACCCAAACCTAACCCAAAACCAAAATTCCTTAAATTGACCTAAGCCCAAACCTAACCCAAATGGGCCCAAATCCCAAAATCAAAGCCCAACAAAAGTTAAAAACTCTTTGTGACATTCCCATAAACATTTCTCAACATTAATTTTACACCAAATCCAACTTTAGCCCAACCTTAAACCAAGTTAGCCTAATTTGACCCACTTTCGCCCCTTTACTAAAAGATCCACCCAATTCAATTCAAAATCACTTCAAATTTGTTCCAAACCACTCATGACACATCCCTAAACTAAACCCAACATTTATTTGGCATGGTCCTTCACAAAAATTTCATCCAAAAGCCCATTTTAAAATCCAAAAGCCCACTTCCTTAAACCACTTTAAAAGCCCATTCAAAACCATTTCAAAAGCCCAAAATCTATCCAAAAGCCCACATGATATTTTCATTTGTCATCCTTTTAACCAAAATCAACCCCTAAATTTTAAATCCATGATCAAATGTTTCCAAATCAAGTCTCATGCCAAATCACCCCTAAATGCCAAAAATCCCTAAAACCCATCTTCATGAAACTTAGCTAAGTCATTCCCAAGCCACATGAAGCCATGAAGCCATCCTTAAGCCCCATGTAAAGCCATGAGAAGTTTGAAATGTGACCATCCCATAAATGGCAAGAGGAGGAGCCTCTTTAAGGATTCTCTTAAAGAGGATTAAAACTTTTCATGCTTCCCCTAAACTATGTTTAAACTTAAACATGCTTGGATAGTGACTTCTCCCCACTAATCTAGCTGACTCAGCTAACCTCCCTCAGCCCAAACCAGAGCTTGGAGAGGTGAACCCAACCCATTTGCATGACTTAACCCATTTGGATCCAAAATCACCCCTCTCCCCATACCACTTTAAGCTAAGCTCTTTACACATGTCCATGGCTAATTGACTGCACCATTGCCAACCCCTGATCCTTCTGATCAAGATGGTGACCTAACGCTTGTACGGCTTATTTTTAGGTTGTGTGTTTTATTATGAAAAGGGGGTCTCCTAACAGAAATTGTCGGCGAATTTTTAATTTAATTTAAATAGATAATTTGAAAAGTAGTATTTGATTTTGAAAATAATTTTAAGATATGAAATCAAACCGATCTCACATCCCAGATAGTTTATATAAACGAGCGCCGCACCACAAACCGTGTATCTACCCCGAAGAATAGACACAATGCTTGGTAATGGGGCTCGATTAAATAAACTAGAAAGGTTTGTGACATCCGTTTGCTCTGCGAACCAATTTTATAAGCCGACAAATTCCTCTACTTAATATAAATGAATTAAGTAGGGTTTATATTACCTGGGTTCTTAAAATTTCCTATAAGGGCAAGCCCCTATAGTTAATTACATCTTAAGTGACGGGAATCACCTAAGAAAACTCTCGATAATAATCAGTAGTTCTGCTCTCAAGAATTTCGAAGTTTAAGTTTTTAAAGGATTGAATTTTGGAATTTCAATAGGGATTAGCTCAAATTTGGAACATTTTGTTTTGGGAATTCAAAGGAAAGAAAAGTAGGAGAAATTACAGATTCGAAGCAAATTTTGATAATCTCCCGACTATCCTATTGTTTGGCTTAGATTTAGGAAAGTCCTAATGTTTATTTAATGTTTCGATCTTGCCAATTTTAATTAATTAGGACTTATGTTCGTATGACATGATCATACGAATAGTCTTAAAGATGTGAGGGTTTATGTCGTACCAAACGACTACCTCGGAGTCCTAAGACCGGTTAGGGCTTAATTTGTAATGCAGATGCCTAACAAAAGATTGAGGATTTGCACTAGGCAAAATACCTCGAAGTCCTATGGCTTAGTTGTTTAATTCTAAGAAAGTTTTGCTGAAGTAGACTCAGGTTTTGCTGATGACGATGGCCGTCTTGCCCACCATGCTCCGAGCTCCTTGTTGTTGCAGAGGTTTAGTTTTAGAAGTCATAAATCAGGAGATGAGAAAAGTGTTTTGGTCTAGAGAAAATCTTAATTTCCAAGTGTTTTTTATGTTTTAATTAAAACAAATCTTAAAGTTGATTGTAACAACACCGGTTAAGATCCCACGGTTCCATCCTTCCGCATCGTTATTTTTATCGGATTCACTTAGTCCGGATGAATTTGCTAAACTCAACTAAATGAGTTCCACACTTTCATTTAGACCGTGGGAAATCCCGTTAGCAACACGTAGGTTACATCATCCGAGGTATTCCCGATCATCCAACAAGACGTTTTAATTTAGTTGTAATTGCAGTTTTGTGTTCTGTTTGTGATTAAATTTTGAGTTGTTTTATATTTTGAGATGTAGTGGCGGTGAATTTCATCTTGTAATGACTTTTTAATTTAGTTTTGGTTTCAGTTTTAGGGACTATCCTAAAGGTGTGGGTTTTCATGCAACAGTTGTTTATCATGCAAGAAAAGTAAGTGCGATGCGATTAAGTAAATTGCAATAAAATAAAAGCGTACCTGGAGGGTCTTCCCGTCATCCCAAGCTGCACTTAAAACACAATTTAGAATATTTAAGCATTTAGAACAAGTTCCTAGGTAAAACTAAGGGAAGGGTTATGGTTTTCTACCAAGTTCCTAATCCTGTAGCTAGTCATCTCCTATGACGTCTAAGTTCTTGTGTTTTGGTTTGAGGACGATTTTCTTCATCAAAGAACAATTAAGTTCAGTTGTTCTTATAAACATCCTATCATATTGAGGAAGTGCTTAAGAAGAATCTTAAACATCTTTTCAATATTGCTAGAATTGTTTTAAGTCCAAATGAATTTAATTATACAAATGAATTAATCGTCCGAGAATTCAAGTTTTATTGTTATCTTGCTTAGTGAACTAGGACATTTGAATATCCTATAAGTGAAGTAACATTTCATTTAACATTCTGTTTAGGAGTTATGACAATGAAAGTTTTCGAGGGCAAATTGGTGTTCAAATGAATTGTGATTTAATTTAATTTCAATTAACGGGTTTAAATTTGGAATAGCGTTCAAGTTGCTTTATATTTATTTTTGAATTTCTTTGTGTCTTAGGTGATGTTATTTTTAATTCAATTTAATTTTAATTTAATTTAATTTAATTTAATTTGGTTTAGTTTTAATTTTAATTTAATTTAATTTGATTTAATTTTAACTTGATTCCATTATTTAATTTAATTTAATTTAGTTCAATTTAGTTTGATTTGATGTGAATTAACTTAATTTAATTTAACTTGATTTAATTTAATTTGATTTTAATTTCCTTTAATTTGATTTAATTTGATTTAATTTAATTTGATTTGATTTAATTTAATTTAATATGTTTTAATTTAATTTTATTTAATTAATTTAATTTAATTTTAATTTAATTTAATTCAATTTAATTCAATTTAATTTAATTTAAATTAATTTAATTTGTTTGATTTAATTTAATTTAATCTTTAATTTAATTTTATTTTTAATTTTAATTTAATTGAAAATTTAAAAAGTGTTTAATAATTTAACTTTAATTTAATTTAATGATTAAGTCTTTTAACACTTTAAATCTTAAATTTGAATTATCATTTTAATTAGGAATTAAATATTATTGAGATGATTAATTTAGGGATTCTTAAATTAAAGAACAAATCTCTTCCTAAAAATATCCCTATTTTAATAATTCCAACTTTATCATTCTTCCAAATTTAATCAATTATTTAATTAAGGTTTATTTTAATTATTTTCAAATTACTTGGTAGGTTTCTACTCTTTAATTATTTAAATTTCAATCATCCAAATCATATTAGGATCAGATATTTTACTCTTTATATTTATTAAGCCTAAAGTTTTAATTTTAATTACCACTTTGCCCTTCAAGCTTAATAATTCCATAACTCACTAAATTGAGCTTAAATGAACTTGAAATTTTTATGTGACTTCACTCATATGTCAATAAAGACATGAGAGGAGAAAATGTGATTTTTCTATATTTAATTTATTTATGTAATTATTTTTGGTGGAAAATAGAGATTTCCAAGGAAATTTAATAATATGAGCAAGGGAAAGTTTCTGTCCTTAAGAAAATTATGGGACATTTCTAATGACCAGAGAACCACTTGGACCAATTTTGGTAATTTTTTGAATTATATTATTTTTATTATAATTATTTTAAGTTTTGGCGTATTAATTAATTTAAAAATAAAATAAAGGTTGAAAAATGAATTTTATATTTTTCAAAAATCCCTCTGATATCAAGGAAATCAGAGAATCAATTTTTACAATTTTCTGATTTTTCTTTGATTTATTAGAATTATTTTAGTGGAAATGCTAAAAAATACATTTTTTTTTAATTTTAAAATTACCTTAGGGCTTTAAAATTTAATATCTCATCATATAGACTTAAGAAAAATATGGGCTTTGTTCCTAAGTGATTAGAATCTAAAATTTGACATTTTAGTGAATTTTATTATTTTTATGATTTTTATTATATTTTATTTATTAAAATATTAAAATAATACAAAAAATCAACTTTTTTAGAAAATTGAAATTTTAATTTTCTTAAATTCTCCTGATATCAGAGAGGCTCCAAAACCAATTTGGTGAATTTTTGAAAAGTATTTTGAAAGTTATGAATTTTTAAAGTTCAAATTGACTAAATGACTTAATCAACCCATTTAGTAGGGCTAACCAATTCCAATTGACTTCAAATTTTTATGGTGGGTTCCTCTGATCCTAAAGGTAAGTGGAGAATTGATTTCAAGTCAATTTGATGTATGATTAGCTCTAATTAATTAGGGACCTATTTTGGGTGTTTAAGCCAATTAGGGTTATTTTAAATGAATTAATTCAAAACATATTTTTCCTAGGTTCCTCTGGTCATAAGAGACATCACCAAATTTTCCTAGAATTTATTTTACAACATGCTAATTATTGGATTTAAAATACTCAAAACAAGTAACATGAATTTGAAAAATCAATAACTTCTCGTAGGGATGGCCTCCGACTTTGGAAAATTCAGGGAATGTTCCCAAATTCAGAGGCTTCAAAAGCCCTATGGTCTCATGCCATGGCGAATTTCCTATATTCATGGAGAATTAAAACAATGCAGAGGGGAAATAAATCATTAAAAATAAAATAGTTGATAAAATTAAATAATTTCTTTTCCACATTATTCTCCTCTGTTCACTGAGCAAGAGGGTATTTTTATTTTATTTTTCTGATTTTTCTACACAAAGTTAAGCATTTTTGAAGTTTAGGGAATTAAATAAATCAGAAAAATCCTATTTTTCTATTTATCCGAGTCGGCGCCGCGTCAACCTTAACATCTCCGAAGTGCCGCGTGGCGCTTTCTGATTCGACGCCGCCATCCGACTCAGCGCTCTAGGGGCCCGCTGTATCTTTCCGTCTCCTCATCCGGCGCGATCCTGGCCGTCCGTCCGCGCGTGTATGGAATGAACGGCATCCGTTCATCGTCCCCAATTGTTCTCACCTGAGAGCCGTCCACACTAAAACCCTAAGAACTCACTCATTTCTCAACGGATTTTCGTGTTCTTATGCTCTATGGATTCGTCTTGAAGAGACGAATACATCTATACGGCGATCATGTATTGAAATTAAAGCATTTGAAATGGAGAATCTCCAGAAGCTCGGGATAAAGAATTAGCTCATACCTTTACTCAGAGAAGTGTGGCTTCAATCTGAGGGTTGTGTCACCTTCGATTGCGTCCCGGCAAGCTCCGGATAAAGTCTCCCGGTGCGGTGAATTGCCTAGCTATGAAAGTGACCACGGTCGATCACAAAGCTTGGAGGCTGGAACAACTGGGTGGCTTGGAGATGGGGCTTTCAGTGGGAAACTTCTCCAATTGGTCTAGTGAAGGTGTAGGGCCAGTCAATTTGAAGATCGGCTCACTGTGGCAAAGTATCCTGGTTTTTGGGTGAAATTTCAGTTGAGAAATTGGGTTCTGTTGGTAGGGATTAGGGCAAATTGACACTGGGGATCAACTGCTCTAAGTATGGAGTAGGGCTAGGAACAATTTTGGCAGAGTTTCGGCAAGGTTTGTGCAACTCTCTTCCATGGCCGTGAGGGGGTCGAGTTTAAATAGAGGTGGCTGGAGAGCCTCATAGGGATGGCCAAGGGTTGGGATCAGCTGCTCTGGGCATGGGAAGAACAGCCATGGTGGCCATTGGGCATGGGGCAGCTCAACAAGGGAGAATTCCAATGTTGGGCTCACATGTGAGCTCTCGAACATGGCGTTTTCCGGCGGCCTGGTGCCTGGCCGGCCAGTCTCAGGTCACCATCTTGGCCAGTGGGGTCAGGGCTTGGGATTAGTGCAGTCAATTGAGCATGGACATGTGTAAAGCACTTGGATCAAAATGGCATGGGGATATGGCTAATCTTGGCTAGGTTTGGTCAACCCATTTGTTTGGGCTGGGTTCACCTCCCCATGGCTAGCCTTGGCTGAGAAAATCGGTTAGGCTAGGCTGGTCAAAAGGTGGTGATGTCCTTATCCAAGAATATTTGGATTAAATCTTAGTTAAGGGGTATCATGGGTGAGGTTAAAGACTTTTAGGAATTAAGGAAAGCTCTCTCCCTCTTACCCAATGTGGCATGGTGACATGTAAAGAGGCTCTCATGGCTTCCATGTGGCTCATGCATGGCTTCATGGCTCATCTTTGGCTTAGGAAAAGTTAAGTCAATTTCATGGAAATGGGTTTAAGAAAATTTTGGTATTTTGATGGGAATTTGTATGGGGCTTAATTTGGAATGGCTTCATGATGAGTTTTGAAACTTAGGGATTGATTTAATTGAAAATATGGTGTAGAGCAATTGTCATATGGGATTTGGATTGATTTTGGCCCTTTGGATTTTGGTGGAGATGGGCTTTAGGAAGGTTTCATGTAAGTGGGCTTTTAAGTTTAAGAATGAATTCATGGATGGGAATTTTGTAGAAGTTTGGGCCAAATAATTGTTGTGTTTGGTTTAGGGATATGTCATGAGTGATTTTAAATGAGTTTGGAATGATTTGGGTTTGAATTGGGTTGGATTTGGGCCTCTTTGGTAAATGGGCCAATGTAGGTCAAATTGGGCCTAACTTAGGCCAATGTTGGGCTAGGGTTGAAATTTATGTAAAATAAATGTTGGGAAATGTTTATGGGAGTGTTTCAAAGAGGTTTTGGCTTTGGTTGGGTTTTGATTTTGGGGTTTGGGCTTATTTGGGTTAGGTTTGAGTTTAGGTCAAAATTGGGCCTTTTAGCTTTGGGTTGAATTTGAGTGGGGTTTGGGTCTAAATTTTGGGCAAATCATGTTAATGTTTTGTTTTTATGGATGTTAAGGAAGGTTTAGAAAATATTTGGGGTTAATTGGAGTTGAATTGGGTGAGTTTGGGTTAGGTTTGGGTCATGGGTCCAAATTGGGCTTTAAGGCCCAAAGTGAAATTGGATTCAAATGTCAATTAAATTGGACTTGGATCTTGTCTAGATTGGTGTTGGGAGTGTTTAATTGAAGTTTAGAATTGAATTGGACCAGAATTTGGGTCAATTGGGTAGGTTTGGTTTGACATTGGGTTCACTTTGGGTTAAAATAGGTCAAATTGGGGATTTTGACAAAAGTAGGGTACATTGACAAAATTGGCCCATGGTGTAGTTGAATAAAATGAAATTTAGAATATTTGGGATTTTCTGGAATTTTCTGGGAATTTTCTGAATTTTTGGATTTTGGGTCAAGAGGGGTATTTTGGGTATTTGGAGGGTATTGGGAGGTATTTTTGGAATTTTTGGTATTTTTTGGTATGTGTGATCAATTTGAGTAATGTGGGAATGTTTGGGATTGATTTTGAGGAATTTTGGGTAATTTAGGTGATTTTGCAAATTTTCGGTAGTTTCAAGGGCTTTGGGTAGGCTAGGCGGGTGTAGGGTCCCGGGGGTCAAAAATTGAAAATTTGGAAAATTGAAAATTTGGAAAATTGAAAATTTATAAAATTGAAGATTGGGTGAATGTAAGTGGAATGAAATCATTTTGGTTGAGCCATGAAGCCATATCAAGCCCACATGAGCCATGAAGGTACTCATTTGAGGCATTCACTATGTTGTTCCTAACCCTCTTAGCCAAGGGCTTAGGGGTTAAGGACCATCCATGTGAATCACCTTCATGAGTCAGGAGGTCAAGTTGGGTATAGGTGTGTTTTGGGAGGTGTGTGAAAGTGTAGTGTATAAATGTAGTGTGTGTGTAAGTCAGCCCTTCACCAGACCAGGCCACCCAGGGCAGTCATAAGGCCAAAGAGTCCTATAGGAACTCATCCTTTAAACTTCCACATTTGGTTTCAACCCTCTAGGTGATTAGGGGTCTACAGTCAAGTTTTTAGAGTTTGCAGAGAGTTAAGAAGTGGTTTGAATTTCTAAGTGGTGGGTCCCAATTCTAATCTTCTAGGATAGTCAAAGGAAAAGCCTAAGGCTAGATCATAAGTACTAAAGAGAAGAAGAGATGACCTCATCAAAAATGAGGTCAACAACGCTGCCAGCCAGCCGCCTGGGTCGCCGAAAAACACCATCGCCGAGAGCTCCATATGAGCCAAAATTTTCAATTCTCCCTTGCTGAGTTGTCCCAGTCCAATTGAACACCATGGTTGTTCTTCTCTTGCACTGAGCAGCTGATCCCAAGCATCAAACCCCCTCTGGGAAGCCCTCCAGCCATGTCTATTTAAACCCACCACCCTCTCAGCCAAAGGAGGAGTTGAACCAAACCTTACCAAAACTCTGCCAAAATCACTCCAGACATCTCTCCAGACATAGATAACTTGATCCCCACTGAAATCCAGCCCTAAAACTCTCTCTGTGAGCTCAATTTTTGAGTTGAAAATCCACTCAAAAAACAGGACACTTCACCACAGTGAGCCAATCTCCAAATTGATTGACCTTACACCTTCACCAGACTAAGAGGAGAAGTTCCCCAGCAAAAGCCCGCTCACCAGGCCAGCCATTGCTTCTAACCTCCAAGCTTTGTGATCAGCCTTGGTCACTTTCATACTTAGACAATTCCCCAGAGCCAGAGACTTCATCTGGAGCTTGCCTGGACTCAATCGAAGGTGACACAACTCTCAGATCGAAGCTTCACTTCTCTGAGCAAAGGTATGAACTCATTCTTCCTCCCGAGCTTCCAGCGATTCTCCATTTTGTTTGGGTTAATTTCATAGCCTATAAACCATATGGATGTGTTCATCTCTTCAATACGAATTGATAGAGTATAAGAACTCAAAAATCCATTGAGAATCGAGAGACATATTAGGGTTTGAGTGTGGACGGTCACGGGTGCACACCAGTCGTAGACGATGATCAGGAGCCGTTGGATCGCGCGTGTATCGAGCGGATGGTCGAGATCAAGCCAGAAAGCGCAATGGTACGTGAACTACGGGCCCCTGGAGAGCTGAGTCAGATGGCAGCGCCGAATCACAGCGCTACGTGTGGGCTTTCGGAGCTGCCGAGGTTGACGAGGCGCCGCGTGGATAAGTAGAAAATAAGGGTATTTTTGAATTATTTAAATGCCTTGAACATCAAAAATTCATATCTTTGCATAGAAAATCACAAAAATAAAATAAAAATACCCTGTTGCTCAGTGAACAGAGGAGAATAATGTGGAAAAGAAATCAAGTTAATTGGAAGAGTATTTTATTTTTAATATTATTTTTACTATTTTCAATGTTTTGATTCTCCATTTGCATAGATAATTCACCATGGCATGAGATCATAGGGCTTTTGAAGTCTCTGATCTTGGGAACATTCCCTGAATTTTTCAAGGTCAGAGGCCATCTCTGTGAAAAGTTATTGTTTTTTCAAGTTCAGGTCACTGTTTTATGTATTTTAATTCCAATAATTAGCATGTTGTAAAATAAATTATAGGAAAATTTGGTGGTGTTTCTTAGGACCAGGGGACCTTATGAAAAATATATTTTGAGTTAATTAATTCATAATAACCTTAATTGGCCTAAACCCCCTAAAATTAAATTTGAATTAATTAGGGTTAACCACACATCAAATTGACTTGAAAATAATTCTCCATTACTCTTTGGGGTTAGAGAAACATTACATAAAATTTTGAAATCAATTGGACTTGATTAACCCCACCAAATGGATTGATTAACCTTCATAAGCCAAATGGAACTTTAAAAATTTATAACTCCAAAAATATTTTTCAAAAATTCATAAAAATGGTTTTGGAGCTTCTCTAATATCAGGGGAGTTCAGAAAAATTAAAATTGGGATTTTCTAAAAAAGTTGATTTTTCACAGTATTTTAATATTTTAATATTTAAAAAAATAATAAAAATCATGAAAATATTAAAAATCATAAAAATGTCACATTTTGACTCCTAACACTGTCGACCAGCCGCCTGGGTCGCAGGAAAACACCATGGCCGAGAACTCCATATGAGCCAAAATTTTCAATTCTCCCTTGCTGAGTTGTCCCAGTCCAATTGAACGCCATGGCTGTTCTTCTCTTGCATAGAGCAGTTGATCCCAAGCATCAAACCCCCTGGAAAGCCCTCCAGCCATGTCTATTTAAACCCACCACCCACTAGGCCAAAGGAGGCGTTGAACCAAACCTTACCAAAACTCTGCCAAAATCACTCCAGACATCTCTCCAGACATAGAGAACTTGATCCCCACTAAAATCCAGCCTAAAACCCTCTCTGTGAGCTCAATTTCTAAATTGAAAATCCACCCAAAAAACAGGACACTTCACCACAGTGAGCCAATCTCCAAATTGATTGACCCTACACCTTCACCAGACAAAGAGGAGAAGTTCCCCAGAAAAAGCCCCCTCACCAGGCCAGCCATTGCTTCCAGCCTCCAAGCTTTGTGATCGGCCTTGTTCACTTTCATACTTAGACAATTCCCCAGAGCTAGAGACTTCATCTGGAGCTTGCCTGAACTCAATCGAATGTGACACAACTCTCAGATCGAAGCTTCACTTCTCTGAGCAAAGGTATGAACTCATTCTTCCTCCCGAGCTTCCAGCGATTCTCCATTTTGTTTGGGTTAATTTCATAGCCTATAAACCGTATGAATGTGTTCGTCTCTTCAAGACGAATCGATAGAGTATAAGAACTCAAAAATCCATTGAGAATCGAGAGAGATATTAGGGTTTGAGTGTGGACGGTCATGGGTGCACACCAGTCGTAGACGATGACCAGGAGCCGTTGGATCGCGCGTGTATCGAGCGGATAGTCGAGATCAAGCCGGACAGCGCAATGGTACGTGAACCACGGGCGCCTGGAGAGCTGAGTCAGATGACAGCGCCGAATCACAGCGCGACGCGTGGATAAGTAGAAAATTGAGGTATTTTTGAATTATTTAAATGCCCTGAACATAAAAAATTCATATCTTTGCATAGAAAAATCACAAAAATAAAATAAAAATACCCTCTTGCTCAGTGAACAGAGGATAATAATGTGGAAAAGGAGTCAAGTTAATTGGATGAGTATTTTATTTTTAATAATATTTTTACTATTTTCAATGTTTTGATTCTCCATTTACATAGATAATTCACCATGGCATGAGACCATAGGGCTTTTGAAGCCTCTGATCTTGGGAACATTCCCTGAATTTTTCAAGGTCAGAGGCCATCTCTGTGAAAAGTTATTGATTTTTCATGTTCAGGTCACAGTTTTATGTATTTTAATTCCAATAATTAGCATGTTGTAAAATAAATTCTAGGAAAATTTGATGGTGTTTCTTAGGACCAGGGGACCCGATGAAAAATATATTTTGAGTTAATTCATTCATAATAACCTTAATTGGCCTAAACCCCTAAAATTGAATTTGAATTAATTAGGGTTAACCACACATCAAATTGACTTGAAAATAATTCTCCATTACTCTTTAGGGTCAGAGGAACCTTACATAAAATTTTGAAATCAATTGGACTTGGTTAACCCCACCACATGGATTGATTAAGCTTCATAAGCAAAATGGAACTTTAAAAATTTATAACTCCAAAAATACTTTTCAAAAATTCACAAAAATAGTTTTGGAGCTTCTCTAATATCATGGGAGTTCAGGAAAATTAAAAATGGAATTTTCCAAAAAAGTTGATTTTTAACAGTATTTTAATATTTTAATATTTAAAAAAATAATAAAAATCATGAAAACATTAAAAATCATAAAAATGTCACATTTTGACTCCTAATCATTTAGGAACAAACCAAATATTTTTCCTAAGTCCCTAAGATAAGATATTGAATTTTTTAGGCTTAATGTAATTTTTAATATTAAAAAAATGAATTTTCAACCTTCTTCAATAAAAGAATTCTAATAAATCAAAGAAAAATTAAAAAATTATAAAAATTGTTTCTATGGACTCCTTGAGGTCAGAGAAATTTATGAAAAATATAAAATCTATTTTTCAACTTTTATTTTATTTTAAAATTAATTAATACTCTAAAATTCAAAATAATTAAAATAAATAAAATATAATTCAAAAAATCACAAAATTTGGTCAAAGTGGTCCTCTAGTCATTAGGAACATCCCATAATTTTCTTAAGGACAAAAACCTTTCCTTGGTCATGTTATTGAATTTTCTTTGAAAACCCCTATTTTATACTAAAAATAATTATATAAATAAATTAAATTCAGAAAAATTACATTTTCTCCTCTAATGTCTTAATTGACATGTGAGTGAGGTGACATAAAAATTTCTAATTCATTTGAGCTCAATTTAGCGAGTTATGAAATAAATACGCCTAAAAGGGCATAAAGGTAATTAAAAATTTCAACCCTTAATTAAAACTTTAGGTTTAATCAAATGGAGGGTAAAATATCTCATTTTAATTTTCTCTTGAATGATTGAAACTTAGAGAAATTGAAGGGTAGAAACCCATTCAACACTTTGAAAATATCAAAATGAAACCCTAATTAATTAAATAATTTAAATTTTGGAAAGAATATATTTAAATTTGGATTATTAAAATAGGGATATTATTAAGTCACTTTAACAATATTTATTTCTTAATTAAAAATTAAAATAATAATCCAAATTAATAATTAAAACTAAAATTAAACTAAAATTAAATTAAATTAAATTAAAATTAAACAAAATTTAAATTAAACTAAATTTAAATTAAACTAAAATTAAATTAAACTAAAATTAAATTAAATTAAAACTAAAATTAAATTAAATTAAAATTAAATTAATATTAAATTGAATTAAATTAAATTAAAATCATTTAACAACAAACCAAAGTGAAATCATTAAGAGTTAAATCAAAACTTATCAATAATTTCAATACTTCTTTCTATCTAAGTAAATTTAAAACATGAACATCAATTTGAAATACTAAGATAATTGAAAATGTAAAGATTTAAATCAAATCTAAAAAAAATTTGAACACTATTCCAAACTTAAAATTATTAATTAAAACCTCATAATTAAATTAAAACATTTTGAATCATTAACTCAAACTTTTAATTAAGTATGATTAAAATTCTCGATAAACCAACTTGCCCTTAAAGGCTTTAATTATTATAACTCTTAAATAGAGTATTAAGTGAGATGTCACTTCATTCATCACGTAATCAAATACCCAAGTTCACTGAGCAAGAGACAAAGTTTAACTAAACTCTTGAATGATTAATTCACCTGTGCAACTAAATTTACTTGGACTCAAAATGATCTTGGAAATATTGAAAAGATGTTTAGAACTCGTCCTAAGCACTTTCTCAATATGATGAGATGTTTTAGAAGAATAATTGAATTTAATTATTCTTTGATGAAGAAAATCATCCTTAAACCAAACCAACAACCTAGACGTCATATGAAATGATTAGCAATAGGATTAGGATTCTGGTAGACAACTAAAACCCTTTCCCTTAGCTTTACCTAGGTATTTCTTGCAAAAATATGTTTAAATGCTCTAACATGTGTTTTAAGTGCAGCTTGGGATGACGGGAAGACCCTCCAGGTAAGCTTTTATTTTATTGCAATTTACTTTATTGCAATTTACTTACATGCATTGCGTTTACTTTTTCTTTCATGATAAACTAGATTGTTGCATGAAAATCAAAACTTTTAGGATAGCCCCTGAACTAAAACCAAAACTAAATTAAAAGTCATTGCAAGATAAAATTCACCTCCATAACATTCCAAATTATAAAACAACTCAAAATTTAATCACAAACAGAACAACAAAACTACAATTGCAACTAAATTAAAACGATTCGTTGAATGATCGGGAATACCTCGGATGATGTAACCCACGTGTTACTAACGGGATTTCCCACGGTCTAAATGAAAGTGTGGAACTCATTCAGTTGAGTTTAGCAAATTCATCTGAACTAAGTGAATTCGATGAAAATAATGGTGTTGGAATGACGGAACCGTGGGATCTTAATCGGTTCTGTTTAATCAACTTTAAGATTTGTTTTAATTAAAATATTAAAAACACTTGGAATTTAAGATTTCCTCTAAACCAAAACACTTCTCTCATCTCCTGATTTATGACTTCTAAAACTAAACCTCTGCAACAACAAAGAGCTTGGAGCATAGTGGGCAGCACGGCCATCGTCGTCAGCAAAACTTGTGGTTACTTCAGCGAAATCTTTCTTAGAATTAAATAACCAAGCCATAGGACTTCGAGGTAGTTTGCCTAGTGCAACATAAATCCTCAATTCTTCATTAAGCATTTTCATGATCATGTCATGTAAATTAAGTCCTAACTGGTCTTAGGATTCCGAGGTAGTTGTTTGGTACGACATAAACCCTCACCTCTTCAAGGCTATTTTTATGATCATGTCATACAAATATAAGTCCTAATCAATTAAAATTGGCAGGATTGCAATATTAAATAACTCCCAAAATGAAGCCAAACAATAGGATAGTTTGAGAAGTTGCCAAGATTCTTCTTGGATCCTCAACTTCTCCTACTTTTCTTCCTTTGAACTCCTGAAATAAATTGTTCCAAATTTGATCCATTCCCTTTTGAATTTACAAAATTCAATCCTTTGAAAACCTTAAACTTTGAAAGTCTTGAAATTAAAACCACTGATCATTATCGAGAGTTTTCTTAAATGATTCCCGTCATTTAAGATGTAATTAACTATAGGGGCTTTCCCTTATAGGGAACTTTAAGAACCCTTGTAATATAAACCCTGCTTAATTTCTTTATATTAAGCAGGGGAACTTGTCGGCTTATAAAATTTGTTCGCAGACCAAACGGATGTCACAAATCTTCTAGTTTACTTAATCGAGCACCATCGTCAAGCAGTGTGTCTATTCTTCGGGATATATATACGGTTTGTGATGCGGTGCTCGTTTATATAAACTATTTGTGATGTGAGATCTATTTGATATTTCATATCTTAAAATTTTCAAACTCAAAATCAGTTTAAAAAATTAAACACTACTTTCCAAATTATATATATATATATAAATTAAATTTAAAATATGAAAATTCGCCGACAATTTCTGTAGGCGACCTCCTTTTCAAAACACATAATCTAAAAATATGCTGACAATTTCTGGCGACTCCGCTGAGGATAATTCCTCTCTCCATTTTGATTAGATGGTTTTGCTTTCATAAATCGGTAGTGAGTCCATATCCCTAGTGGACCAAAACTACCATTCTTCAGTTGGAATACCCCGTTCATTTCTGTCTTGAACGAGTATAGCCAACTCCTCTCGGATTTAGGAGCCACTATTTAGACACCCCTAAACGGAGAGGTTCCGAGATCCTTTTACCTCTTTACGAGGTGGGGTGGACCCCCAATAGGTGTTAGTTTAGGAGCGGTCCTTCGAGTCGAGAAGTCTTGCATAAGACTTTCTCTTCCTTTCCAATTCTAAATCGGGCCCTTTACCTTTTCTATAATATTTTTCCTTCAATTGTTTTGTTTCTAACAAACGAACCCGCTAATAAACAACCTTCTAAAAAACAATCTCTTTAAAAAAATCACAAATACACTAAGATAAACGAAAATGTGTTCAGAATCTTTCTTTTTTTTGTCCTAAGCTTTACGACGAAAAGAAGCATAATTCGAGACTGACATTCGGAATCTGCCCTGCAGAAAATGACTGCCCCAAAGTTAATCTTCTCCTCTACCAATGGAATGGACTTCGCCGTTTACAAGGATGAGCTGCCCGACAAAGGAATCATCTGTTTTGGACAAGGATTCGACAACACAGATATCAAGTTCGCTGACGTCACTCTCTTCACACTAATGGACAAAGTGTCAGAAACTGAGAAACCCGTGATTGAATTCAACCTGAAATCGACTCAAGAATTCCCTCACTTGCAATGGATTCCAGCTGAAAGAAGTACTACTTTTTGTAGGAGGACTGTTGTCTCTACCCCCACCGGTCTAGTCATCTCTGCACCTACCCCGACTCCTACCAAACTAAAGGGGAAGGAAATCCAAGTCTATGATGAGCCTGTCACCGTGGAGGATACATATTTTGCTACAATACCATCTGTTTTTTAGATTGGGTCCAGTTCAAGAGTTGCACACCTAACTCGAACTCAAAGAAGAAATAGAAGTAGAAAGATCGCCAGGATTGAGAAAGCCAAAGCTGCTGAAGTTGCTTTTCTAGAAGAAATTCCTCAGGAAAGAGAAGAACTGCCTGAGTATATACCTCGGTTGGAAGGAAGCAGGTTTCACCCTCTCTCTACCGCATTAGATGAAGAGAATGTCCGTAGGATCGCCGCTGCATTACCCCGACCGGCGCACTACAGTAATTACAAGAGGAAAAGGGATAAGACTACTCTGAAAGATTGGCAAAGAAAGAAAGATGCCCTGTGTCAGAATTCTTAAGAAGAATAGGACGGTTGCCAGTTAAATCCCGCCTCAGACCGTGAATAGAGCCTATTGCTGTCACAGAGAAACCAAAGAAGAAAATTAAAGCCAGTTCACCCATTGTTGTATCAGGTCTACAAATTAGGGAGGATACCACCTTCCAGCATATAGCCAATAGATCATCCAGTCCTAGGCTTCGGGCTGCAAGAAGGATGGTATGGAGACCTACTACTGGCGAGTTAAGACCATAACAATGTCCTGAAAAGAAATGTCTCGTCAGGAGACTTAAATAAGAAGAAAGTGCTACTGCAATAAAGGGGACTCCCAGGAAGGAAGTTCAACAACCGTCACGAGACAACTGCGAGATCGTGCGGAAAAGGCCATTAGAGGATTCCATGGATAAATTAAGGACCGACATCTGATGGTTAGCAAAAGAAAGAGAAGAAGAACTAGGAGATGAAGTTGACTCATCAGAATTCATGGATGAAGAGTATGCCAAGATCAACATGGTTGAAAGACGAGCATCATCAGCTTCACAAGGTGCTCCAGCAGCTGCAGAAAGAGATGAACCGGAAGTGATGAGGGTACAGCTTCAGGAAAGATATGACACAATTTCCCAGATGGCAAAGAGGATAGAAGAGATGGCTGCTGCCTTAGCCACTCTCTAGAGTCAGGTACAACCTCAGAAAGAGACACCCCGAGAAATTATCCATATTGCAGATGGAGGAAAAGATATCACATCCATCAACGGAGATGAACAACCAAAGAAAGATCCTGAAAAAAGCATGATTCCAGAAAATGACATTAAGAGCATGGTAGAACAGCAGGTGCAAGAAGCCCTAGCACAATCCAAGAGTGGAGCATCTATTCAGACGGGTAGACCTTACCCCAAAGAATTCGATGCAGTTCAATACCTGAAAGGCTTCGTACCACCTCTGTTTAAGACTTTTGATGGAAAGGGAAACCCCCGGCACATGTCGCACATTTTCGTGCTAGTTGCTGCAATGTCGGTGGGAGTGACGCTTTACTCTTCCGACAGTTCGTCGGCAGTTTGTCAGGAATTGCTTTCGACTGGTACACAGAATTATCAAACGGTTCAGTAAAGACCTTTTTAGAACTGGAGAATCTCTTCGTTAAACGATTTACCAGGGCTCAACACCACATCACTATCGGTGATCTAGTGGTGGAGTAACAGAAACCGAATGAGACTTTAGTGGATTACATACTTCGATGGAGAAACTTAAGCATGAAGTGTGAATCACAGCTTCAAGAACAACATGCAGTCAACATCCTACTTAAAAGTATCCATGGCCCGATAACACTTCTCCTTAAGAGATTTACAATCAAGACTTTTGAGAAGTTGCTTAGCAAGGCCAGGAGCTTGCAAGAAGAGGCAAAGCAGTTAAGTTTCATGGAGAAGAATGATAAGCAGAAGCCCGTGAAAACATTCGAAAAGAAATTCGGAATCGTCGCAGCAGTAGATAAGGGCAAGCAGCCGGTTCAGATACAGTCAGAGCGGCCGCAGTCTAGTTATCAACCACCGCAACGGACTTATCAGCAACCTCAACAGGGCTATCAACAACCTCAGCAAGGCTATCAGCAACCTCGTCCGAGCTATCAGTCACCTCAGCATTATGAACAATAGCCTTGTTCATCCTTTACCTTAAGAGAACTTCTAAATAAAGAATATCCATTCAAAACTGAAGCAGTAGCGAAGATGTTCCACAACTTAATGAAGACACCGGATTTTCAGCTGCCAGAGCCCAAGAAGCCGAAGGAAGTCAATAAGAAAGATCATCTGAACTATTACCCTTACCACCAGATGCTCGGACACAAGATAGAGGATTGAATCACTTTTAAGAGTTGACTTGATGACAATCTCCGGAGAGGGAACATAACGATCCCAAAGGAATACATGAAGGAACCCCAGAAAGGAGGTTCCGTCAACATTATTTCAATGGATCCCATTGTTCCGATAAACCCATACACAATCGATGATGGATGGAGTACCGTCTGGACAAAGTCTTCGAAGAAAATTTTGGTTCACATCCAGACCGCTTCGGTACACGCTTCAACTCAGAGTTTGAAACCTGTCGAGCCGGCACTATCACTTGCAATTGAAGAACCACCCCAGAAGGAGGAGAAGATCGTGGAAGAAAAGAAGACCGAGGCTCTGAAGGGTAGACTAGGGGCTGCTTATCCTAGGATAGTTGTTCGATTCAGGGGAGAAATCCCTCGAACTCCTGACTCTATATGATTATCTGCTCGCTCCGGCGGGATCTTATAATGATAAGGGTTATGGCGTTGGCTACGTTTTGATTGCTTCTAACGATTCTGTAACTAGCGACAACCGGCTTAATCCGGATCTCGATTCCAATACAAATAACGATTCTCAAATCATACACAACCTCGATGACCACGACGAAGAAGATGTTCACAAAGGAGGCTACGAAAGCTCGACAAGCAACAAGTCCATTTATGAATTCCGAGGGGCTCTGATCACGATAGAATTAGAACCATCAGACACCGAAGCAACTTCAGAAGAGCCAGCTGTTCCGATTCAAGAGGAAACATCGGTAAATTCAGAAGAGATAACAAAGGTCAATCTAAGAAGCGAAAAAGTTCTACCCTCGAGAATGGGTCCAAAGGATAAAGGAAAGCAGGGGGTTGCTTAGAAAGAGCCAACCCCAATAGAGGAACTGCCCATTCAGGAAGAAACCGAGGAACATGGTAATAATGTAAACCACAACGTGCTAGCCCATATAAGGAAGCTACCAGCCAAACTAAGCATATACGACGCTATGATCCTGTCAAAGGAGATGAGGGAGGCTCTGATCAAGGCTTTACATGATCCAGAGATTTTTTTAGCCCAAATGGCTGGTAGTTCCTTCGACGAGGTTTGCTCGTTAAGAGAACAACGAGGTGTTACCTTCACGGACAATGATATGTTAATGGGAACAACTGATCACAACCGACCATTATACATTTCAGTCACTATTGGAAAGTTTACGCTCTCCAGAGTGTTGGTTGATCCGGGAGCATCAATCAACATAATGAATCTTTGGATGCTAGCATATTTGGAAATTGATGCTCGCAAGCTTGAAGCAGACAAGATGCTATTAAGAGGCTTCAATCAAAAAGGAGAAAGAGCTCTTGGATCGATAACACTACTAATGAAGACCGGTGATTTAGCAACGACAACCACAAAATTCCACATAATTGATTCTGAGACATCGTTCAACGCTCTACTGGGTCGACCGTGGATCCATGAAAACCGGATGGTATCGTCGTCTCTGCACCAATGCATCAAGTATTACGAAAGGAGGGGAATAGTGTATTAAAGGTGATTTGCAACCGTTCTCCGTGCATGAAATTGGAATTCATGAAGATGCGGCCTACTACGCACCCCCGAAGAAAACAATCTTTTCTAGAAATATCATACCAAATGACGAAAAAGAAATTCGAGACGATGAAGAACCTGAGGTTCTAGTCCAACAGTTACTCACCACTCCCTTACGGTGAGATGGTGAAGATTTCTCCAGAACTCACACCCGAGGTCGAGGCCGGGGACGAGGACGTGGAAGAAATGTTGGAATAGTTGGACAAAAGAAACCGGTCATCAATATTGATTGGGAGAACAGTTCCAAAGAAGAAGAAGAAATTGAGAAAGAAGCAGCGACAATAAGTCAAAAGAAACCCCATTTCAAGATTTCTCTCGAAGATGAAAAGAATGAAGAATACAAATCAATGTACGAGAAGATTAACCATTATGTACATACTATGACTCTGACCCCGATCCGTTCTAATAAGATCGAGGGTATGGTGGTCAAGGAAGTGCATGGTGGTGGTGCTAAGCCAATCAAGTTCTACCATGGTGCTTCTTCTTTCAATAATGAAAAAGATGTACAATTTGAAGATGTTACTTCTTCCGAATTAATGGAACTACCTTTTGAGTGGTACTCTCCCTGTGTTCAAAATTTAATTCAACGTGGTGTCTTACCTCGATAATGGACAAAAGGCCAATCACAACACTTTGAAAAATTATGGAATAATGCCGGTCGGCCTCCTAATTTAAAACATGGTCTCGGATCGGCACGGTAGGATCAGTTGATGATACAGGATTTTTCTTGGTTATCACTTGCGAACCTAATGAAGACTGCTTGGAAGCTTCAGAAGATCTTGAGGATCTACCAATCGGTGACACTCCACCAGAATTCGAGGAAGAAATCAAATCCACAATAGACGAGTTAACGGAAGTTAACTTAGGTACTAGCAAAGAGCCTAGACCTACCTTTGTTAGCTCCTTACTCAATAAAGAAGACTCCGAGGAAATAATCAAGCTACTAATGGAATTCAAGAACTGTTTTGCTTGGAGTTACGATGAAATGCCAGGATTAGCTCCAGAAGTCACAGTTCACAAGTTAGAAGTAGATCCTACTTTCGTTCCAGTCAGACAAGCTCCCAGAAGAATGCGTCTAGAAATTGAGCAACAAGTGATAGCCGAAGTTAAGAAGCTAATGGACGCTAAATTTGTCCATAAAGAACAATATCCAACTTGGTTAGCCAACGTGGTACCAGTCAGAAAGAAGAATGGTCAGATCAGAATCTGCGTAGACTTCAGAGATTTAAATAAAGCATGTCTAAAGGATGAATTTCCACTACCAATCCCAGAACTTATGATTGACATTGCTTCAACACATTAAATCTTCTCTTTCATGGATGGATCATCAGGATACAACCAGATAAATGGCACCAGAAGATAAAAAGCTCACGACATTCAGAACGCCGATCGGAGTGTATTGCTACACAGTAATGCCATTTGGAACGCAGGAGTAACATACCAAAGAGCGATGATGAAGATTTTTGATGATCTCATTCACAACCAAGTAGAGTGCTACGTGGATGATGTGGTCATCAAAAGCAACCTGAAGGAAGATCACCTGTATGATTTGAGAATTGTTTTCGAGCGACTAAGACAACTTAACCTTAAGATGAATCTCTTAAAATGCGCCTTTGGCGTCACCTCCGGAAAATTCTTAGGATTTGTTGTCCGACATCGCGGGATTTAAATTGATCCGGAAAAGATTAAAGCTATTTTAGAAATGCCTCCTCCCAAAAATTTGAAATAACTACGATCTTTTCAAGGGAAGTTGGCATATCTTCGAAACTTTATCTCGAACTTGTCAGGTAGGTGTCAGCCCTTTTCGGCATTTGTTAAAAAGGACGCCAAATTCGTTTGGGATGAGAAATGCCAGCGGGCTTTCAAGGACGTTAAATAATATTTAATGACACCTCCTGTCTTAACAGCCCCAGTCTCAGGTAGACCGTTAATACTTTATACCGCGGCTTTAGACGAATCCCTTGGAGACCTGCTAGCCCAGGTCAATGATGAGGGAAAAGAAATTGCTATCTACTACTTAAGCCGTCATATAATTCTGACGAAAGTAAAGTATCCTCTGATTGAGAAGAACTGCTTGGCCGTGATCTTCGCCGCACAGAAGATCAGGCATTACATGCTTTCTCATAAGGTCAACCTTTTTTCGAGAGTTAATCCGTTGCAATACTTGATGAACCGACTGACGCTTTCTGGCAGACTTGCCAGGTGGTCGATGATACTATTGCACTTCGACATAACTTTCAATCCTCTTCGCGCCGTGAAGGGACAAGTCCTAGCAAACTTCCTTGCAGCACACCCTTTACCGGCAGATTCGCCTCTCTACGATGATTTGCCTGAAGAGCAGATAATGAGCCTGGAAGACCCTGATGATCAACGTTGGGAACTGTATGACGGTGCGTCCTCAGCACAGAAGAACAAAGAATTGCAAACGATAGTGCCCGGTAAGGCAGGAATTGGACTAATCTTTATAACACCGGAGCGGGGAATGTTAAGATACTCCTACCACTTAACAGAACCGTGTACAAACAACGAAGCAGAATACGAAGCCCTCATAACCGGATTGGAATTAACCATTCAGATGGGAATAACGGACATCAACATCTACGGAGATTCTCAGTTGATCATTCAACAGGTCGTCGGACAGTACAAAATTTTAAAGCCAAGACTCGAGCAGTACTTTCAATATGCCATGAAATTGTTGGAACAAATTCCAAACGTGACAATCTACAAGATTCCCAGAAAAGAAAATGCTCTCGTCGATGCGTTAGCCCGCCTTGCAAAGGAATTTGCCTACTTGCAGGATGAGTCAGTTGAAGTGTCAGTTCAAGGACGACATGTCCTATCACAGCTTGACATGGACACAATACACAAATCAGAAAGAGTAGAAGAAACAATTGCAGCAGTGACAGAAAATACAGAAGATTGGCGGCAACCATTAATAGACTACTTGCAGACAGGAAACCTGCCTGACGATAAGTCGTTAGCCCATCAAATCAAGAAAAGAACTCTATCTTACACATTAATAAATAATACATTATACAAAAGGTCTTTTGATCAGATGTGGCTAAGATGCCTGAGCGGTCCGAGACTCGTGAAATCATTAAAGAAGTGCATTCAGGACTGTGGCGCTCATTAGTCGGGTCCGAAAATGAAAATGAAGATTAAAAGACTAGGGTACTACTGGCCCTCAATGATGACCGACTGTATGAAAGTTGACAAAAGTTGTCACCAGTGCCAAGTGCACGGAGTGGTTCTACACCAACCTCCAAATGTGCTACATCCGACAATTGTGTCGTGGCCATTTGAGTGTTGGGGCACATATATAGTGGGTCTGATAGAACTGCCTTCTTCAAGAGGACATCGCTTCATTTTTGCAGCTACAGACTACTTTTCTAAATGGGCAGAAGCTATACCACTCAGAGAAGTGAAGGCACACCATGTGCTACAGTTTTTCAAGAACCAAGTCGTCTATCGTTTTGGGGTACCGCGCGAGATCATTTCAGATAATGGGTCTGCATTCAAAAGTACAAAGATCAACAATTTTGTTAGAAGACATGGGATCGATTGGCGATACTCAACGATCTACTACCTAAGAGCAAACGGCTTGGCCGAGGCTTTTAATAAATCTCTCGTTCTAATTTTAAAGAAAACTTTGGACGAAAATAAGAGAAATTAGCATGAGAAGTTGTTAGAAGTCTTATGGGCCTACATGACGACTTTTAGGACTCCTACTCAGTCTACGCCTTACGCTTTAGTGTACGGGCCTGAGACCGTCTTGCCACTGGAAGTTCAGCTTCCGTCACTCCGAATTTTAGTTGTAGAAAAGATCACTACAGAAGAAAATGCCAGACTACGACTGGAAAAATTGGAAAGCTTGGAAGGGAAAAGACTTTCCACACAGCAGAATTTGGAACTGTATCAAGCCAAGATGATCCAAGCCCATGATAAACTGGTCCGCCCAAGAACTTTCAAAGTCGGTGACTTGGTTTTGGTTCTCAGAAGACCTATTCTTGCACATCGCAAGATAGGTGGTAAATTTGAACCAACATGGGAAGGGTCGTTCGTGGTCGAGACAGTCTACTTAGAAGGTTCCTACCAACTGGTGAATTGCCGTGGAGAACGACCTATGCTTCCAATCAATGGACGGTATTTAAAGAAGTATTACGCAACCTGATGTTTCGAAGGGTGGCCTCTAAAATAGAATCTTATCCCTAGAAACACGAGTGAAGTAATCACTTTGTGACTGGGTCCGAACCCAAAACAAAATAAAATGGATGATAAAAAAAATCTCATCAACGGAAATGTTAAAAAGAAAACTTGGGAAATCATAATAATAAAATGTCAATCTTTCCTTTTAAATCCATTCATTCCTGATATTTTCTCATCTCTTCCTTCTTCCTTTAAATTTAAAAGAAGTGAATAAGAATTTTTAAGTGTTTTTCTTATTGATATTGTTCTTAGTACATCCCCTGATCCTTTCCTAGTTTTTTCGCAGGGAAATGTCGAACGGGCAGTTGGTTCTAAACTTTAGAAATGGCATGAGTCTAGCACTTGATGAAAAGAGGGTGAGAGATGAAGCTGCGATAGAGATTGACTCAGACTTCACACCAGCCGGCTTACAATACGAAGAAGATGATTGGATCCTAGTTGATCGAGAAGAACTTCACAGCCAGACAGTGATGAAAATGGGTGGCCCGAGCCACCAATCCAGCAACAAGAAAAGAAATGTGAACGCCGCGCATGAAACCAGAGAAGATAGGAAAATTAAGTCTGTGGTTGCCACAACAGAGGGTAGGATTGTCAGCGCCACACCCGCAGAAATTCAAGGGGTAAGGAGAGCTACTCTCACTACTGCCCATCGAAGAAATAAGAATTGTCGTATTCACAAAATGCTGACCAAGTTAGCAGAAGATCAATATGAATAGACAGTGGATATTGTTAGTGCAAATGCTCCAAGGAGACCAGTTCGTCAGGAACCAGAAAGAAGAAAGTCAATTCCAAGAAGTTTGAAACAAATAAAAGAAATATCAAGAAAAGCAGAAATAGAGTCGGTACCTCGACGCCGAGCATATGTACTTGATCTGAAGAGTCTTGTTGCAAAAGCAACCCCGGAGGATGTCCCCACGGAGACTATCCCCGAGGAGCCGAGACATGCAGAAGAACGTGCTGGGGTTGGGCCATACATCCCACAATATATTACTAGACACCGAGGACGTCAGATAATCCCGGAATACGAGCTGGAGAAAATGCAACTAGTTGAGAAGAAAACCTTTGAATACTTTGAAAGAATCAGAAACAAGAGGGTCAACATCTTGGAATGCATCGAGCTGCATACAAATGTATTCTCAGATTATGAGCAACAACAAATTGTAGACTGCATCCTTGAATTACAGAAAATGGGTCGAGCTGGCCTCTTGAGAGAAAAGACATATTCAGAACCTCGAAGATGGATGCCAGGAAAAGGAAGAGTTACAATCCAATGCTGATGTTGCTACAATTTTTTCCATAGAAAGAAAAGAAAATCCACCAGGGATACTCTGTCGCAGTGAGGTGGATCCGATGCCAAGAATCATTAAGATAATGGTGAAAAGGATGATAACATGGAGGGTATTGCCTGCAGATTGCATACCCATTAGCTGCATTATTAACATCTACAAGGAAGGCGACTGCATACCTCCACATATAGACCATCATGATTTTGTTAGACCCTTCTGCACAGTGTCATTCGTCAACCAATGCAACATCATGTTCAGATCTGACCTCTGCATTGCAGGTCCTGGTGAGTTCAGAGGGCCGGTGGAGATACCACTACTGGTAGGTTCCGTCCTGGTGTTAAAAGGAAACGGAGCAGACGTTGCGAAGCATTGCATTCCAGGTGTGCCTGTGGAGCGGATCTCAGTTACTTTTAGAAGAATGGATGACAGAAAAATGCCTTACCACTTTAAGCCAGATCCAAAATTAGAGAGTCTCCGGCCCTACTAGCTGTGAGTTACATGGGAAATAGCACACCTCCAATGCACATCCATGCGGCATTCCTGCCAAGGGTGGCTTGGAAGGTGATGTTATTGCCCATGTTTCTTACTATTCAGACATGGATTTTTGACAGACGCTTTTGGATTGATCAACAAGAATCTTACACAATCCGTTTTGGATTTACATGGATTGTATAATACATTAAATTTCTGAGGAAAATGTCATCATGATTAGATCAAGTTGTATGATGTATTTTCAGCACGTTGGAATGAAAACGACTACGTCATATTTTGCCTTCACCTCTTTTTGTGCAAATTGACTGGGAAACATCATTAGAGTTAAACGAACTTTGAACGAAGAACAGAAAAGAAAAGAAAATAAATGAGAACTTTTCCTAAAAATCTGAATATTAAAATGAACTTCAAATTCACATGAACACTAAATAAACAACATGAAAAATAAAAAATGGGATCGTTAAAGGACAAACAAAATGAATCTAAATCTTGATTTGAATTCTGTTCTGAATCCTCTGATTCGAACCTTTCAGTTCTTTCCTCAATTGAAATCTGTTTGAAACTCTTTTGAAATTTGAATATTCTCTTTGACTTGTCGTTAAGTCAAGTCTTTTCAGCTTGGTACCCTTACCAGCTCCTTTTAATTCTCTTCTTGTTGTGTCTTAGAGGATCGACTAGTTCTATTGACACGGAGCCACGAACTTTGTTCGATTTGGTTCTGATGGCATGGGATTGGGTCCCTCTTCATACAGATGAATCTTCGAGATTGGAGCCCGTTTCCATTTCTCATTCTAAATTCCAAGTCTGGTACCTAAATTCCAGTTCTCTTCCTTCGAGGCCGGTACCTAAATTTCTTCTCTCTTTCCGAGATTGATACCTAAATTTCGATTCTCTTTCGAATTGATACTTAAATTTCAATTTTCAACTCTCGAGGCTGGTACCTAAATTCCAGTTCTCATTCTGGGATCAGTACCTAAATTATGATCCCCATCTTTCGAGATCGATACCTAAATTTTGATTCTCTTTCGAATTGATACCTAAATTTTAATTCTCAAATTCCAAGGCTGGTACCTAAATTTTAGTTCTCTTCCTTCGAGGTCGGTACCTAAATTCTGACTCTCATTCAAGATCGATACTTAAATTTTGATTCTCTTTCGAATTGATACCTAAATTTTAATTCTAAATTCCGAGACAGATACCTAAATTCCAGTTCTCTTCCTTTGAGGTCGGTACCTAAATGCCGACTCTCATTCGAGATCGATACCTAAATTTCGATTCTCTTTCGAATTGATACCTAAATTTTAATTCTAAATTCTGAGACTGGTACCTAAATTCTAGTTCTCTTCCTTCGAGGTCGGTACCTGAGTTCCAACTCTCATTCGAGATTGATACTTAAATTTTGATTCTCTTTCGAATTGATACCTAAATTTCAATTCTAAATTCCGAGACTGGTACCTAAATTCCAGTTCTCTTCCTTCGAGGTCGGTACCTAAATTCTGACTCTCATTCGAGAATGATACTTAAATTTTGATTTTCTTTCAAATTGATACCTAAAATTCAATTCTAAATTCCGAGACTGGTACCTAAATTCCAGTTCTCTTCCTTCGAGGTCGGTACCTAAATTCTGACTCTCACTCGAGATCGATACCTAAATTTCGATTCTCTTTCGAATTGATACCTAAATTTCAATTCTAAATTCCGAGACTGGTACCTAAATTCAGTTCTCTTCCTTCGAGGTCGGTACCTAAATTCCAAGTCTCATTCGAGATCGATACCTAAATTTCAATTCTCTTTCGAATTGATACCTAAATTTCAATTCTAAATTCCGAGACTGGTACCTAAATTCCAGTTCTCTTCCTTCGAGGTCGGTACCTAAATGCCTACTCTCATTCGAGATCCATACCTAAATTTCGATTCTCTTTCGAATTGATACCTAAATTTAAATTCTAAATTCCGAGACTGGTACCTAAATTCCAGTTCTCTTCCTTTGAGGTCGGTACCTAAATTCCGACTCTCATTCGAGATCGATACTTAAATTTTGATTCTCTTTTCGAATTGATACCTAAATTTTAATTCTAAATTCCGAGACTGGTACCTAAATTCCAGTTCTCTTCCATCGAGGTCGGTACATAAATTCCGACTCTCATTCGAGATCGATACCTAAATTTTTATTCTCTTTTGAATTGATTCCTAAATTTTAATTCTAAATTCCGAGACTGGTACCTAAATTTCAGTTCTCTTCCTTCGAGGTCGGTACCTAAATTTCGACTCTCATTCGAGATAGATACCCAAATTTCGATTCTCTTTCGAATTGATACCTAAATTTCAATTCTAAATTTCCGAGACTGGTACCTAAATTCCAGTTCTCTTCCTTTGAGGTTGGTACCTAAATTTCGACTCTCATCCGAGATCGATACCTAAATTTCGATTCTCTTTCAGGTTTGATACTTAAATTTCAAATCTCACTCATCCGAGATCAGTACCTAAATTCTGATTCTCACCCTTTTTCCGTCGATACTTAAACTCTGATTCTCACTCCGAGGCTGGTACCTAAATTCCAGTTCTCTTCGCAATCCCGAGGTTGAAACCCAGGTTTTAATTCTCATTTCAAATCCCAATTTCAAATTCAAAATATCCTTAAATCTATTTTAAATTAAACTTCAATCGAAATTGAGACTCAGAAAAAATCAAAATCCAAACTCACACATTGAAACTTGAAATTTAAAAGTAAACTGAAATCTAAATTGAATTCCCCAGATCTTGTGATTTGGAGCTCACCTCCTTTTCCATTCCCCAACGAGAGTTCAGGAATCTCCGGTCTTGGAAATATACCTGATACTCCCCAGCGGAAATTCTTCTACTTCGTAATAAGTTTGTCACTTGGACATCTGTGTTGGTTTTTTGGATCTCTTCGGTCAACGCCAATACGCGCGGTGTGCTTGGTTAGCACACCACACCTATTGGGGGTCCATTTGTTGACCTCGATTTTGGTGAGGTCTTTTGCTTCTCTCTTTAGTACTTAGGATCTAGCCTTAGGCTTTTCCTTTGACTAAACTTAGAGGACTAGAAATGGAACCCACCATTTAGAAATTTAAACTACTTCTTAACTCCTATGAACCCCACAAGCTTGATTGTAGACCCTTAATCACCTAGAGGGTTGAAATCGAATGTGGAGGTTTAAAGGATGAGTTCCCTATAAGACTTTTTGGCCTTAGGAATACCACGGGTGGCTCCGGCTCAGTGAGGGTTGACCTGCACATACACTACACTCTCACACACATTCCAAGTCCTAAAACCACACTCTCATCCAACTTGACTTCACGACTCATGTAGGTAATTCATATGGATGGTCCTCTACCCTAAGCCCCTGGCTAAGAGGGTTAGGAACAACATAGTGAATGCCTCAAATGAGTTCTCTCATGGATCATATGGGCTTAATATGGCTCCATGGCTCAACCAAAGCGATTCCATTTCACTCACACTTGATCAATCTTCTTTTTTTAAAAATTTCAATTTTTGACCCCCGGGGTCCCGGACCCACCAAACATACCAAATAACCTTGAAATGACCCAAAAATTGCAAAATTGCCTAAATTACCCAAGATCCCTCAAAATCAATCCTAAACACTTCCCATCATTCAAATTAACCATCTTTGGCCAAAAATACCAAAATTTTCAAAAATACCCCTAAACCCCCCAAAATTACCAAAATACCCTTTTACCCCAAAAATCCAAAAATTCCCAAAAAATTCCAGAAAATCCCAAATATTATTAATTTCATTTTATTCAATTACACTATAGGCCAATTTTGCCAATTTACCCCACTTTTACGAAAACCCCAAATTTGACCCATTTTTAACCCAAGTGAACCCAATGTCAAACCAAGCCACCCCAATTGACCTCAATTCTGGTCCAATTCAATTCTAAAGTTCAATTCAAAATCCCCAACATCAATTTAGACCAAAGCCAAGTCTAATTTGATTGCAATTTGAGCCCAATTTCAATTTGAAGCATAAGGCCCAATTTTGGCCCATGACCTAAACCTAGCTTAAACCAATCCAATTCAACTCCAACTGGCCCCAAATATTTTCTAAAGCCTTCCTAACACCCCCATAAACAAAACACTAACTTGATTTGCCCAAAATTTGAACCTAAACTCCACCCAAACCTAACTCAAAACTAAAATCCCTTAAATTGACCTAAGCCCAAACCTAACCCAAATGGGCCCAAATCCCAAAATCAAAGCCCAACCAAAGTTAAAAACTCTTTGTGACATTCCCATAAACATTTCTCAACATTAATTTTACACCAAATCCAACTTTAGCCAAACCTTAAACCAAGTTAGCCCAATTTGACCCACTTTGGCCCCTTTACTAAAAGATCCACATTAAACCCAATTCAATTCACAATCATTTCAAATTTGTTCCAAACCACTCATGACACATCCCTAAACTAAACCCAACATTTATTTGGCATGGCCCTTCACAAAAATTTCATCCAAAAGCCCATTTTAAAATCCAAAAGCCCACTTCCTTAAACCACTTTAAAAGCCCATCCAAAACCATTTCAAAAGCCCAAAATCTATCCTAAAGCCCACATGATATTTTCATTTGTCATCCTTTTAACCATAATCATCCCCTAAGTTTTAAATCCATGATCAAATATTTCCAAATCAAGTCTCATGCCAAATCACCCCTAAATGCCAAAAATCCCTAAAACCCATCTTCATGAAACTTGGCTAAGCCATTCCCAAGCCACATTAAGTCATGAAGCCATCCTTAAGCCCCATGTAAAGCCATGAGAAGTTTGAAATGTGACCATCACATAAATGGCAATAGGAGGAGCCTCTTTAAGGATTCTCTTAAAGGGGATTAAACCTTTTCATGCTTCCCCTAAACTATGTTTAAACTTAAACATGCTTGGATAGTGACTTCTCCCCACTAATCTAGCTGACTCACCTGACCTCCCTCATCCCAAACCAGAGCTTGGAGAGGTGAACCCAACCCATTTGCATGACTTAACCCATTTGGATCCAAAATCACCCCTCTCCCCATACCACTTAAAGCTAAGCTCTTTACACATGTCCATGACTAATTGCTGCACCATTGCCGACCCACGATCCTTCGATCGAGATGGTGACCTAACAGCTGCCAGGCCGGTCGCACAGGTCGCCGAAAAACACCATGGCCGAGAGCTCCATATGAGCCAAAATTTTCAATTCTCCCTTGCTGAGTTGTCTCAATCCAATTGAACACCATGGTTGTTCTTCTCTTGCACTGAGCAGCTGATCCCAAGCATCGAACCCCCTGCGGGAAGCCCTCCGGCCATGTCTATTTAAACCCACCACCCTCTCGGCCAAAGGAGGAGTTGAACCAAACCTTACCAAAACTGCGCCAAAATCACTCCGGACATCTCTCCGGACATAGATAAATTGATCCCCACTTGAAATCCAGCCACTAAAACCCTCTCTGTGAGCTCGATTTCGAGTTGAAAATCCACCCAAAAAATAGGACACTTTACCACAGTGAGCCAATCTCCAAATTGATTGACCCTACACCTTCACTAGACTAAGAGGAGAAGTTCCCCAGCAAAAGCCCCCTCACCAGGCCAGCCATTGCTTCTAACCTCCAAGCTTTGTGATCAGCCTTGGTCACTTTCATACTTAGACAATTCCCCAGAGCCAGAGACTTCATGCGGAGCTTGCACGAACTCGATCGAAGGTGACACAACTCTCGGATCGAAGCTTCACTTCTGCGAGCAAAGGTATGAACTCATTCTTCCTCCCGAGCTTCCAGCGATTCTCCATTTTGTTTGGGTTAATTTCATAGCCTATAAACCATATGGATGTGTTCGTCTCTTCAAGACGAATTGATAGAGTATAAGAACTCAAAAATCCATTGAGAATTGAGAGAGATATTAGGGTTTGAGTGTGGACGGTCACGGGTGCACACCAGTCGTAGACGATGACCAGGAGCCGTTGGATCGCGCGTGTATCGAGCGGATGGTCGAGATCAAGCCGGAAAGCGCAATGGTACGTGAACCGCGGGCCTCTGGAGAGCTGAGTCAGATGGCAGCGCCGAATCACAGCGCGACGAGTGGGCTTTCGGAGCTGCCGAGGTTGACGAGGCGCCGCGTGGATAAGTAGAAAATTAGGGTATTTTTGAATTATTTAAATGCCCTGAACGTCAAAAATTCTTATCTTTGCATAGAAAATCATAAAAATAAAATAAAAAATACCCTGTTGCTCAGTGAACAGAGGAGAATAATGCAGAAAAGAAATCAAGTTAATTGGATGAGTATTTTATTTTTAATATTATTTTTACTATTTTCAATGTTTTGATTCTCCATTTGCATAGATAATTCACCATGGCATGAGATCATAGGGCTTTTGAAGCCTCTGATCTTGGGAACATTCCCTGAATTTTTCAAGGTCAGAGGCCATCTCTGTGAAAAGTTATAATTTTTTCAAGTTCAGGTCACTATTTTATGTATTTTAATTCCAATAATTAGCATGTTGTAAAATAAATTATAGAAAAATTTGGTGGTGTTTCTTAGGACCAGGGGACCTTATGAAAAATATATTTTGAGTTAATTCATTCATAATAACCTTAATTGGCCTAAACCCCTAAAATTAAATTTGAATTAATTAGGGTTAATCACACATCAAATTGACTTGAAAATAATTCTCCATTACTCTTTGGGGTTAGAGAAACATTACATAAAATTTTGAAATCAATTGGACTTGATTAACCCCACCAAATAGATTGATTAAGCTTCATAAGCCAAATGAAACTTTAAAAATTTATAACTCCAAAAATATTTTTCAAAAATTCATAAAAATGGTTTTGGAGCTTCTCTAATATCAGGGGAGTTCAGGAAAATTAAAATTGGGATTTTCTAAAAAAGTTGATTTTTCACAGTATTTTAATATTTTAATATTTAAAAAAATAATAAAAATCATGAAAATATTAAAAATCATAAAAATGTCACATTTTGACTCCTAATCATTTAGGAATAAACCAAATATTTTTCCTAAGTCCCTAGGATAAGATATTGAATTTTAAAGGCTTAATGTAATTTTTAATATTAAAAAAATGAATTTTCAACCTTCTTCACTAAAAGAATTCTAATAAATCAAAGAAAAATTATAAAATTATAAAACTTATTTCTATGGAGTCCTTGAGGTTAGGTAAATTTATGAAAAATATAAAATCTATTTTTCAATTTTTATTTTATTTTAAAATTAATTAATACTCTAAAACTCAAAATAATTATAATAAATAAAATATAATTCAAAAAATCACAAAATTTGGTCCAAGTGGTCCTCTGGTCTTTAGGAACATCCCATAATTTTCTTAAGGATAGAAACCTTTTCTTGGTCATGTTGTTGAATTTTCTTTGAAAACCCCTATTTTCTACTAAAAATAATTATATAAATAAATTAAATTCAAAAAAAATACATTTTCTCCTCTAATGTCTTAATTAACATGTGACTAAGGTGACATAAAAATTTCAAATTCATTTGAGCTCAAGTTAGTGAGTTATGAAATAAATAAGTCTAAAAGGGCATAAAGGTAATTAAAAAATGAAGGGTAAAATATCTGATTTTAATTTTCTCTTGGATGATTGAAACTTAGGGAAATTAAAGGGTAGACACCCATTTAACACTTTTGAAAATATCAAAATGAAACCCTAATTAATTAAATTATTTAAATTTTGGAAAGAATATATTTAAATTTGGATTATTAAAATAGGGATATTATTAAGAGGATATTTATTCTTTAATTTAAAATCCCTAAATAAGTCACTTTAACAATATTTAGTTCTTAATTAAAAATTAAAATAATAATCCAAATTAATAATTAAAACTAAAATTAAACTAAAATTAAATTAAATTAAATTAAAATTAAATTTAAATTAAATAAAATTTAAATTAAACTAATTTTAAATTAAACTAATTTTAAATTAAACTAAAATTAAATTAAACTAAAATTAAATTAAATTAAAACTAAAATTAAATTAAATTAAAATTAAATTAAAATTAAATTAAAATTAAATTAAAATTAAATTAAAATTAAATAAAATTAAATTAGATTAAAATTAAATTGAATTAAATTAAATTAAAATCATTTAACAACAAACCTAAGTGAAATCATTAAGAGTTAAATCAAAACATATCAATAATTTCAATACTTCTTTCTTTCTAAGTAAATTTATAACATGAACATCAATTTGAAATACTAAGATAATTGAAAATGTAAAGATTTAAATCAAATCTAAAAAAAATTTGAACACTATTCCAAACTTAAAATTATTAATTAAAACCTCATAATTAAATTAAAACATTTTGAATCATTAACTCGAACTTTTAATTAAGTATGATTAAAATTCTCGATAAACCAACTTGCCCTTAAAGGCTTTAATTATTATAACTCTTAAATAGAGTATTAAGTGAGATGTCACTTCATTCATCACGTAATCGAAATACCCAAGTTCATCTGAGCGAGAGACAAAGTTTAACTAAACTCTTGGATGATTAATTCACTGTGCAACTAAATTTACTTGGACTCAAAATGATCTCGAAAATATTGAAAAGATGTTTAGGACTCGTCCTAAGCACTTTCTCAATATGATGAGATGTTTTAGAAGAACAATTGAATTTAATTGTTCTTTGATGAATAAAACCATCCTTAAACCAAACCAACAACCTAGACATCATAGGAAATGACTAGCAATAGGATTAGGATTCTGGTAGACAACCAAAACCCTTTCCCTTAGCTTTACCTAGGTATTTCTTGCAAAAATATGTTTAAATGCTCTAACATGAGTTTTAAGTGCAGCTTGGGATGATGGAAAGACCCTCCAGGTACGCTTTTATTTTATTGCAATTTACTTACATGCATTGCGCTTTACTTTTTCTTGCATGATAAACAAGATTGTTGCATGAAAACCAAAACCTTTAGGATAGCCCCTGAGCTGAAACCAAAACTAAATTAAAAGTCATTGCAAGATAAAATACACTGCCACAACATTCCAAAATATAAAAAACTCAAAATTTAATCACAAACAGAACAACAAAACTACAATTGCAACTAAATTAAAACGTCTCGTTGAATGATCGGGAATACCTCGGGTGATGTAACCCACTTGTTGCTAACGGGATTTCCCATGGTCTAAATGAAAGTGTGGAACTCATTCAGTTGAGTTTAGCAAATTCATCTGGACTAAGTGAATTCTATGAAAATAACGGTGCCGGGATGACGGAACCGTGGGATCTTAATCGGTTTTGTTTAATCAACTTTAAGATTTGTTTTAATTAAAATATTTAAAACACTTGGATTTTAAGATTTCCTCTAAACAAAAACACTTCTCTCATCTCCTGATTTATGACTTCTAAAACTAAACCTCTGCAACAACAAAGAGCTTGGAGCATAGTGGGCAGCACGGCCATCGTCGTCAGCAAAACTTGTGTCTACTTCAGCAAAATCTTGCTTAGAATTAAATAACCAAGCCATAAGACTTTGAGGTAGTTTTCCCAGTGCAACATAAATCCTCAATTCTTCATTAGGCATTTGCATTATCATGTCATGTAAATTAAGTCCTAACCGATCTTAGGATTTCGAGGTAGTTGTTTGGTACGACATAAACCCTCACATCTTCAAGGCTATTTGTATGATCATGTCATTCAAATATAAGTCCTAATCAATTAAAATTGGCAAGATTGCAATATTAAATAAATTCCCAAATTGAAGCCAAACAATAGGATAGTTTGAGAAGTTGCCAAGATTCTTCTTGGATCCTCAACTTCTCCTACTTTTCTTCCTTTGAACTCCTGAAATAAATTGATCTAAATTTGATCCATTCCCTTTTGAATTTCCAAAATTCAATCCTTTGAAAACCTTAAACTTTGAAATTCTTGAAAGCAAAACCACTGATCATTATCGAGAGTTTCCTTAAATGATTCCCGTCATTTAAGATGTAATTAACTATAGGGGCTTGCCCTTATAAGGAACTTTAAGAACCCAGGTAATATAAACCCTGCTTAATTTCTTTATATTAAGCAGGGGAACTTGTCGGCTTATAAAATTGGTTCACAGACCAAACGGATGTCACAAATCTTCTAGTTTACTTAATCGAGCCTCATTGTCAAGCAGTGTGTCTATTCTTTGGGATAGATATACGGTTTGTGATGCAGTGCTCGTTTATATTAACTATTTGGGATGTGAGATCTGTTTGATATTTCATATCTTAAAATTTTCAAACTCAAAATCATTTTCAAAAATCAAATGCTACTTTCCAAATTATATATATATATATATATAAATTAAATTTAAAATATGAAAATTCACCGACAATTTCTGTAGGCGACCCCTTTTTCAAAACACATAACCTAAAAATATGCCGACAGCCGCCACAGTTAAAAATCAAATTTTAAAGTAATTTGACGCCAATTTCAAAGGGGATGGGATGCAATACTTGGTGGTAACTTCCATAACTTCCTTTGGGCAGCAAGTTTGAATGAAGGGATGCATTCTTTGGTGGATACATTAAATTTGGATACATTTTGAAGAGGCATCAAGACACCTTTTGGTTTAATATTTAAAGAGAGTCTTAGGAAAGATTAGGTGACTCTTCCTTTGCATTTTGAAGTGTTCTTTCTTTCTTTCTTTTGCTCTTCCACTTTCATTTTGAAGAGAGTTTTTATTAGGAGTAGGAGTAGAGAGTAGAAAAGGGGCTCTTCCACTTGCATTTTGAAGAGAGTTTTTATTGTATTTTACTTTTATTTTGTTAGAGTTTTTATTAAGATTAGGAGTAGAGAGTAGAAAAGAGAAAAGGGTCGGAGTGAAGTCTTCTTCTTCCCACTTCTTTTCTTTCTTTTGGTTTATTTTTTATTGAAGTCTAAAGTTTATTCTGAGTCATCAGAGTTGGGAGATCTGCTTTGAGGAGTAGTTTAGTGAAGAGTTAAAGTTTCAGAGGAACTTCCTGAGTCTTGTGGAGAAAATTTTCAGATAAGTGTTTACTTTTGCTCTTACATTTAGTTTTTTAAATTAATACTTGTTTTTATTTGTTGTTTTCTTTTTCTTATGGTTTTTAATTTTAAATCAATGTGTTTTTGTATTTTCTCAATGCATTCTGAGTAGTTTTCTTTATTTTTTTCTTTCTTAAATGGAGAAGTAATTAGTTTATGGAGAATTGTTGTGGAAAGTATATGTGTTTAAAGTTGGAAGAAGTTGTGAAGATTGGTTCTGAAAACTTTGTTTACTTCTTAATTTGGCCTGTTAAGTTGTAGAATTTCTTGAGATTATGTAAGATTCAATGCGGTATTGTCTCATAAAAGTTAGTAAGAATCACATGCAATTATATGGGTGAGAATTGTAGTCCATATAATTGAATGTAATATTAGAAGATATTTTTATGGAAGGGAGTAAAATTAGAGGATTTTAGAGTGACAGACTAAAACCCCCTAATTTGGTTTGAAGTTTTGAGTTTTGTTATGAGAAGCTAGCCCCCAGTTGGTGGGAATCGAGGGAACTCTAGAGTGAGAGACTGGTATCTTCCCTGCCTAATCATGTTCAAAATGATAAAAATTTCAAATTAACCTATGTTCTTTATAGAACCAAGTAAGGGTAAAGAACACATTTGCTTCTATCTATCACAACAAATTTAAATACTTCCACAACAACGCTTTAATAATTATTAATACTTCATAAAAGGAAAGAAAAATATATTCTAGTTAATAGTGCTTTACGTACAATGTTATTAGTTATCATAATTTTAATTTCTTGCTTAACATTTTATTAAGGAAATTTCAAAAGACAAATCAACTTTCAAAACTTTTCAAAATCAAGACATACTTTCAAAAGCCATTAAAAAAAGTAAAAAGATAATTTTATGATTCCTTTAAAAATTTTCATCTTTTCTCTGTGGGTTCGATATCTCGGGGCTTAATCAGAAAGTCTTATATTACTTGATAAACGATACATATACTTGCGTAGTATCCACATTATAAATCTAAATTATCAACATATATATATCCAGCGGGATCAAGTTTTTGGTGTCGCTGCCAATTTTCATATCATATTTGTAAGTATAAATATCAGGTGGGTCACATATCTAACTTAGGTTCAACCTAAATTGAACCCAAGTTAACTCAGACCTTAGGTTCAACCCACATTAAACCTAACTCTACATATCTAACTTAGGTTCAACCTAAACTTAACCCAAGTTAACTTAGACCTTAAGTTCAATCCACATTGAACCTAACTCAACATTTTAAACTTAAGTTCAAACATACATGAACTCAAGTTAACTTAAGTATAGATTCAATCTACATTGAATCTAAATCAACATTTCTAACTTAAGTTCAAAGAGACATGAACTTAAGTTAACTCAACTTTAGATTCAGTCTACATTGTATCTAAATCAACATTTCTAACTTAAGTTCAAACAGACAAGAATTTAAGTTAACTCAACTTTAGATTCAATCTAAATTGAATATAAAACAACATTTCTAACTTGAGTTCAAGCAGACATGTAGTCAAGTTAGCTCACTTTTAGATTCAATTTATATTGAATCTAAATCAACATTTCTAACTTAAGTTCAAACAAACATGAACTCAAGTTAACTCAATTTTAGATTCAATCTACATTGAATATAAATCAACACTTCTAACTTAAATTCAAACAGTCATGAACTTAAGTTAACTCAACATTAGATTCAATCTATATTGAATCTAAATCGATATTTATAACTTAAATTCAAACAGACATGAACTTAAGTTAACTCAACTTTAGATTCAATCTACATTGAATTTAACTCAACATTTTTAACTTAAATTCAAACGGATGTGAACTTACATTAACTCAATTTTAGATTCAAGCTACATTGAATCTAAATCAACATTTCTAACTTAAGTTCAAACGGACATGAATTCAAGTTAGCTCAATTTTAGATTCAATCTACATTGAATCTAAATCAACATTTCAAACTTAAATTCAAACAGATATGAACTTAAGTTAACTCTACTTTAGATTCAATCTACATTGAATCTAAATCAACATTTCTAACTTAAGTTCAAACAGACATGAACTTAAGTTAACTCAACTTTAGATTCAATCTACATTGAATTTAACTCAAAATTTTTAACTTAAATTGAAACAGACATGAACTCCAGATTAACTCAACATTTCTAACTCGGGTTTGACCTAAATTGAACCCAGATTAAATTAAACAATAAATTCAACCCACATTTAACATAAATCAAAATTTTGACTTAAAATCAATTTTGAGTCAAAATTTCTTAATTAAAGTTCAAACTACTTTAAAGATCAAATCAAAGATATTATATTCAAAAGACATTGAATTTAATTATCAAAAGATTTTATCTAAGTCTAATACATATTATACTTAACATCTTTTAGATTTAAATGACATTGAATTTAAAAATATAAAGTTAAATTTATGTAAGTCTAATTCATATTAGACTTAACACTTCTTCTAGATTCAAATTACATTGAATCTAGAATTTTAAAATCTAAATTATGTTAGATTTTATCTGAGTCTAACACCATTAGACTTAACATTTCCTTTAGATTCAAAAGACATCGAATCTAAAATTCCAAAGTCTAACTTATGTTAGAATCTGTCTAAGTCTTATTTAGACTTAATCAAAATCATTAGATTCAAACGACATTGAATCTAGTTTCCAAATGTCTTAATGATGTTAGATCTAAAATTCAAATAACATTATAAATGATTTTTTTAGATTCCATCAACCAAAGTCTAAAATTCCTAAACTTTAGATTCAACTGACATCGAATCTAACTTTCAAAACTTGAATAAAAAATCTTTTCAGAAGAAATCGAATCTAAAGACTAATCATTAGAATCAAATGACAATGAATCTAAGATCAATCGACAAAAATGACATAAAAATCTTAAAAAATCATAAACAACCTAAAATTTTCTAACCTAAAATCAGAAAAAGACATTAAGACTTAAATAAAATCACTATGAACAAACATCACCAAATGCAACTTGAACCCCAACGTTCTTAATGTACGAAGATTGCTTGGACGACGTAATCCTGGTTGCTGATAGAAATCTTCCAGTCCAGGTTTAAACACCTTTCAGACTAAGTAGATTAAGACCCCTGATGACCCTGGGACGACGGAGCCAGTGACATCTTGACCAGGTTATCCAAAAATGTAACCGGATAAAATAAAAGATTTAAAAAGTAATATTGACGTTATTTCTTTTAAATCTGACATGACTTTCCTTTACAGGATGAAAAAAAGTTTTGTTTTAGATTTTCTTTGTATGTTATAGGGTGTAATAACTCTATTTTATTGGAAGATTAAAATGAAACGACAACATTAATTTCATTTTTAATTTCCTTTGCATGTTATAGGGTGTGTTAACTCTGTTTTGCAGGACGACATTCCGAAGATGGGACAAACGACATCGATAAAACAAAACAAAAACAAACAACATTAAAATGACAAAACCAAGACAAAACAAAACCAAAACTTTTAGGATAGTCACAAAACCTAAAACTTTTAGGATAGCCATCAAACAAATGACAAAAATGACAATAAAACTACAAACATAAAAAATGAAACAAAATAAAAATGACATAATAAATGACATTGACAAAACAATTAAAAATTACAAACATCAAAAATGAAAAAAAAGGAATAATAAATGACATTGGCAAAACAATAAAGAACGACAAACAATAAAACAAAAAAATAAAAATTGACTAAATCAAACTTTTAGGGTAGTATGACACATTACCCTTAGTATTGAAAATTGATATTTCTTTCCTTAAAACTTTTTTAGGAAACAAGTAATTAACATTAATCAAAAGTTTTCTTAGACAATCATAATTATCTAAGATGTAATTAACTATAGGAGCTTGCTCCTATAGGAGATTTAAAGGACTTAGAATAGATATTCTATCTAAATCTCTGGTTACCAAAATCTCATCCTTATGAAGAACTTCTAGGATAAGGTATTCTAGAATCTTTTCTTATATGGATTATCATCGAGATCCCTCTTTCTATTGTTTTCTATCTTATTAGCCCTTCTATTCTTCAAATTTCTTATTATCTAAGGATCTACTTACAGGATCCAAAGAAATAAGAATTATTGAAGATTAGGGTAATAGTATAGACAAACAAAGTGGCGACTCTAAAATGACATCGACATCGACACTGAGAAAATCTACGACACGACCTCGAATGCCAACATCACCACAACTCCACACTACACCAAAATCTAATTACTTATACTCACACCATCACCAGACTAAGAGAAGAATATCGCCACAAAAGCCCCATTACAGAGAGCCTCTAACATAGAGTTTGATCAACCCCCTAAATCAGGTCTGATCAAGTTCACAGCTGGACCTAAGGAGAGCTCAAAATGCTGCTTGGAGAGCTTCACATGGTCACTACAAAGGTGTAGAACTATTTTTATTGAGGCCTCCCCTCTCAGACCAAGGTATAGAGCTCTCACTTCCTCCCGAGCTTTTTCCCGTTCTCCATGTATGAATACTGTATTTTATACTGTATAAACCGTATGGATATGTTCGTCTAGACTAGATGACTCTATAAGATCAAATCCGAAGTGATTTTGCTGAGTCTAGGCTGAGATTTTAGGGTTAGAAGGTGGATGGTTTATAGGTTAAGCAGCTGGGGATGATGACCAAGAGCCGTTGGATCGCGCGTGTATTGAATGAACGACGCTGATGCAGTCGGATGAGGAGATGGTGAATAGAGCGTAGGCTGAGTGGCAGATAATTCAGATGGCGGCGTCGAATGGGAGCACACCGTGTGGGAGTTTGGAGCTGCCGAGGTTATAATTAGTGTCGCGTATTTAAATATAAAAATATGGATTTAATTGAATTAATTAAATCAGTCCACATTAGAAAAATCATAACTTGGTTTAGAAAAATTATAAAAATAAAATAAAAATACTCTCTTGCTCAGTAAACACAGGAGAACAATGTGAAAATAGTTTCATATCTATTTGATGTGTATTTATTTTAAATTAATTAAATACTCTATTTAGTCTTTTGATTCTCCATTTTCTTAGACAATTCACCATTGCATGAAAATTAGGGCTTTTATTCTCTTTGTTAAGGAAGATTTTCCTTGAAATTTTCAAAATCAAAAGAGGTCTCTATGACGAGATCCCTTCAGATTTTTTTGTGTCTGTTTTAATAAAGAAATTTCAAAAATTAGTATATTCATCAGAAAAATATAAAAATTTTTTTAGTAGGTTTCTTGTGACTAGAGGACTAGAGAAAAAAAATACAAACTTGATTTACCTCATTAAAACTCACCCTAATGTTAATCAACTCACTAAACCTAAAGAAAATTAAATTGGACTAAACATAAATTGAAATGGCTTAAATTTTGTTCCCCAAGTTGCTTAGGGTCAAAGGAACTCCCATAAAAAGTTTTAAGTCATTTGGAGTTATTTTGATCACCTAATTTGATTTTCTAAGTTAAATAATATTTTGGCATTAAAATAATTACAATAATTAAAATATAAGTCAAAAAAATTATCAAATTGGTTTTGGGATTTCCTTGTGATGAGGGGAATTTTATAAAAATAAAATGATAATTAAAATAAACACTTAATTTTTTAAGCATATTTTGAATTTTTTTAAAATAATTAAAGAAATTATTAAAATTAATTAAGAATCATAGAAATCACAAAAATATAAAAATGCACCAATTTCCACATTTGGTCTCCTAATCATTTGGAAACCATTAAAATAATTTTTCTAAATTTCTAAGTAAGGATATTAATTTTAAAGGGTTAATAATAATGTTTAAGCGTAAAATGGATTTTTCTTAATTTCTCAATAAAATAATTCTAATAATTAAAATATAATTTATAAAATATAAAATTTGTTCCTCCGGGTTCCCTGACCTGAGAGGAATTTTTAAAAAATATAAAACTTAATTTTCCACATAAGTAATATTTTATATTTAATTAATACTCTAGAATTTAAAATAATTGTAACGATTAAAATAAAATTCAAAAAATCATAAAAATTGGTCCAAGTGGTCTACTAGTCTATGTGAACCACCAAAAATTTTATCAAGAATAAATAATTTACTTTTATTAAGTTTTTGAATTATCTTTGAAAATAAACCTCATTTTTTTGCTTGTAAATAACTATATAAAGTAAATTAAAACTAGAAAAATCATATTTTATCCTCTGATTTTCTAATTAATCCATAAGTGGGGTAACATAAAAATTTCAAAATCATTTGAGTTATATTTTATAAATTATGAGGTGTAGGCCTTAAAGGGGAAAATTGTAATTAAGAAATTTAAGCTTTAATAAATGTTTAGGTCTAATAAAAGGGTAAAATGGGTAATGAATAATCATAATTGGAATATTTAGATGATTAAAATGCAAGGGATTTTAATGGTAGGAACTAACTACACCTTTGTCACAGAAAAGAATAAATTTGTAATTTCTTTAATTATTTTAAGTTGGGAGATAATCAAAACTAAATGATCCTAGGGTTAGGGGTTTGAATTTGGAAGATGATAATCCATCAATCTAATGACCCTAGTTGGTGTTTAATGATATTTGATAATGATCATAATCACATAAGTTAACCTTTCTCAAAATTGCAAACATACACATTAAGTCTTAAGGGCTTGGTAGTGAGTTAGGCTTAATCAAATTTGGCTAACATGGATTAGAAAAGATAGCTAAAATTAATTGTGAACATGTTTGAAACACTGCAATCCCAATTTTAAACTTAAATTAACAAAAATTCTTAAAAAATCAATTTGCCCCTAAGGGCTTTTACCCACATAATTTAAAAATAAAATTTCAAATAATAATTACCTCATTCTTAGGATTAATTAGAACAACAGTTCATTGAGCATAAGGGTATGATAGGGATGGGTCACCAAACAATGTAATAAGTTTGAATGAACTCGAGACTTTGCAAAAATTATGAGATGTCCGGAGTTTGTTTCCTGGACCTTTCTCATAACCTTTTGGATATTTTGGAGGTCGGTTAAACTTATTATGCCTTGCTTGAAGAATCATTTATACAATTAAATAAATATGACCCACAAAGTTATGACATAGTATTTGATGGGTACTTCAAACCTGTTCTCTTACTTTCTAGCGTGCTTTAATTCCCGCAAATTATATATATGCATTCCAAGGCTAAAATTTCAGGTGAAGGAATAAGAAGAAATGTCAGATATTCTTTATTTTATTGCACTGCGATTTACTTTCATTTACTTTCTCGACCTTTTTCTACTTGTGAAATTGCATGCTAAACAAACAAGGTCACCATGCATGTCAAAACCAAAACTTTTAGGATAGCCACAAAAACAAAAATAAAATTAAAAATTAAAGAAAAACAAAGATAAAATTTACCGCCACAACAGTCAAAATATAAGACAACTCAAAATTTAATCACAAACAAAATAAAATCACAATTGAAACTAAATTATAACGTCTTTTTGGATGATCAGGAATCCTTCGGAGAAGGCAACCAACGGTTGTTAACGAGATTTTCCACGATATGAATGAAAGTACTAAATTCATTTAGTTCAATTTGGTAAATTCATCTGAACTAAGTGAATCCGAAGAAAATAATGGTGCCTGAATGAGGGAATAGTGGGATCCTAACCGGTGTCGCTATAATCAACTTAAATATTCCCCTAATAAAAATATTAAGACACCTCAATTTAAACAATTCTGAAACACAACACTTCTCCCAATCTCCTATATTTGACACTTCTAAAACTAAACCTACTACGACGAGGAGCTTGGAGCATGCATAGTGGGCAGCACGACCATCTTCAAAAAAAAAATTCCTTAGAAATAAATAACAAGCCATAAGACTTCGAGGTAGTTTGCCCAGTGCAACGTAAACCCTCACTTTATCTCTTTAGGCCTTTGCACCTTGTGCAATGTAAGCCCTAAATCATCTTAGGTTCTGAGTTTTCATCGGATATGATCGGTATCAAGTGAACTTAAGCCCTAAATAAAAAAATTGGCAAGATGAAACATTAAATAATTTTCTCAAATCGATGCCAAACAATAGGATAGTCTGGGAAATCACTAAGATTCTTCTTAGAACTGTGTTTTCCCCTAGCTCTCTCTTCCTTTGGACTCCTATAATAATTGTTCCGAACTTGAGCCATTCACCTATTGGATTTTCTATTACCACATTTAATTTGAATATCATACCTTTTGGAAGTCATGAAATTAATATTTCAATATCTTTATCAAGAGTTTTCTTAGATGACTTTGGTTATCTAAAATGTAAGTAAATACAGGGGTTTGCTTATATAAGAAACTTAAATACTCTAGATTAATATAAACCCTATCTAATTCTTTTGTATTAAATAGGAGAAGTTGTCAGTCAACATAAATGGTTCGCATATAAAACAAATGTCATAATTCTTTAGTTTATTTAATTGAGCCTCCTTAGTAAGCAATGTATCTATTCGTCAGGGTAGATGCACGGCTTGCAATGCAATGCTTGATTATTTAAACTATAATATATATGAGATCAGTTTGATTTTATATTTTAAAATTATAAATGATATTTTCCAAAAAATATATATACATTTACATATAATTAAATTAAATCTGAACATTTTAACAGCCAACAACATAAAAGTCACAAATAAAATTATTTTTATGAGTAAAATTCAAGATCTCAAAATTTAGGATGTTTAAGAAAAAAGTAATGATATGTGGGAAAAAGTAACAAATACTATTAAACAAGTGACAAATAATGCACTTTAAAAATAATAAAAAAATCTCTATAAATAAAAATAGTTGGTGGTGGAACAGTAATGTGCAAGAAAAGAAAAAATATAAGATGTTATGTTATAAAAATTGGATTAAATGTAAAAACTTAGAGAATTGGGTAAAAAATCAAATGGTCTACAAGGAGTCTTAAAGAACAATCCGTGACACTAAAAATTATGCTTTTAGTGTTCTTTACAATAGATTAGATACAAAGAAGGTTGAAAAATATATGTATAAACTAGCCGAACAAAGAGAAACAAAAAGTAAAGATTTAACTCAAGTAAAGTGTATAAAAGATGAAAATTAAAAGTGATTTTCTTAGAAATAGATAAACTTTTTTAATGAAGTTCCTTAATAAATAGCGAGTTATTATTTTGATAGAGAGAGAAAGGTCTAGTAGAGTTACACTATAGACAACTAAAAATAGATACTAAGTTATTTTGATAAAAAATTTAATGAACTTTCTAAAACATATGGTCAACCTTAGTCATCTTAATACCGTTAATAATAATAATAATTTTCATTTTTACCACCACATTCGTAAAAAAGAAATTAAGGTGGCTTTAAATAATACCAATTGTGGAATGTCTATAGGACTCAATGATATCCCAATTGAAGTGTGGAAATAATGAGGAGATTTAAGAGTTTCTTGGCTTACTAAACTCTTTAATATTATTTTAAAAACTAAAAAGATGACTGAGGAGTGAAGGATGAGTATTTTTGTCCCCATTTTTAAGAATAAAGAGGATGCACTATACTGTGCAAATTATAGAGGAATTAAATTGACGTGTCATACTTTTAAAGTATGGGAGAGGGTTATTGAACATAGGTTAAGATGTATTACTAAGATTTCTCATAATCAATTTGTACTTATGTCGGGCATGTCTACTATGGAAGCTAAGGAGGATATGCATTTCATTTTTATTGATTTAGAAAAAACTTACGATAAGGTTATAAGAGATATCCTTTGGAGAGTTCTTGAGAAGAAAGGTGTTGATTTTAATTGTATTCAAGTCATTAAAGATATGTATACTAGAGCAGTTACTTGTGTTCGAAGTGAAGGAGGATTTACCAAATATTTTCCTAATTGTGTTGGATTACATCATGGATTGGCTTTAAGCTCATATCATTTTGCTTTGGTTATGAATGGTCTTACTGCAAATACAGAAGGATGTACCTTGTTGTATGCTTTTTGCTGTTGATATCCTTATTGTGGATAAGACGAGAGAAAAAGCCCAGAAAAAACTTGAATTATGGAGGTCGACATTGAATTCTAAATGCTTTCATTTGAGTATAACTAAAACTGAGTGCATGGAATGTGATTTTAGTAATAGTAGCTCTAGTGACATAAGTGTAACTTTGAGAGATTAAATTATTAAAAGGTGTGAACGGCTTAGATATCTAGGGTCTACTGTTAAAAGCAATAATGTAGATGGAGATGCTAATAGTAGAATTCAAGATGGTTGGTTGAAGTGGAGGAATACTTCAAACATATTGTGTGATATAAAATTACCGCTTAGATTAAAAGAAAAAATTTATAAGATGGTGGTGTGACTTTGCAATGCTCTATGGTGTTGAATGTTGGCCTTTAAAAGAGAAACATAATACTAAGTTAAGTGTTGCCAAGACGAGAATGATTAGGTGGATAAGTGGCTTTACACTTACAAACGAAATGTGAAATGAATAAATCCGTGATAGGGTTCGTGTAGCTCCAGTGAAGTACAAAATTAGAAATAGTCGTCTTAGATGGTTTAGTCACATTAAACATCACTCATCTGATGATCGGATTAGGAGAGTAGATGTTATAGATTCGACTTATGTTAATAAAGGCAGAGGAAGACCTCGGAAGACTAAGGCTTATTGTATAAAGAAAGAGCTTAATTTATTACGATAAAATAAAAATATGACACTAATTAGGATGCAATGTAGAAAAAAAATTCATGTAGTTGACCCCAATAGTGGGATTAAGGCTTTGCTGTTATTGTTGTTGTTATTGTATTGATTACAAGAGTTTTGAGATTGCAAGAGAAAATACTTGGGGAAGATGGATCTTCAAAATAAATCCTGTTAAAAATTACATGTCCGCGGGACATGTGGGTTGAGTTAATAGCTCTAACTCATATTTTATTATTGAAGACATCCTTAGCCAGAATAAATTTGTAGGTCTATATTTTTAAACGACAAAATAATTAAAAAAGTTTATTTAATTATGTTTGTTAAGAGACATATAATATTAGATTTATCGTAGTATTGCCTAACATGCTCGAGTTCCTAACTTCGAAGGCGGTAGCTACTCGGAAGGTGCCCCACCTTTTGTTAAAACTTGAAACACTCTACAGCAGGAGCCACAGCAGACTTCAACGTAGTTTATTACTTTTCTGACGGTGTCCATCCATTAGGTAGTAAGAAAGGGCGCTGCAACCAGCGAGGGCGGGCTTAGTCGACGGCCATCGGCCCAAGTTTTGCTCTTTTCCGATTCTGCGTTTTCTTCCCCCTTTTCATTTCTGATTCTTACTCCAAATCGAAAATTTTGGCAGATCTATTTTGAATCAGCCTTTTTGCTTTTTTACTGCGGTCAACGTTTTGTTAGGAGGGTTTTGAGGGAGTTCATGGGGGCTGCGGCGGACTGCAGTGCACCGACGGGGGGTCGGATTTTCAGCGCGTACGATTGCGATGACGACTATCAAGAGGTGGGTCGGCAGTTAGGAGAATCAAAGCGTTGGCCGACTGGTGTTCGATTCCATCCCACCGATGAGGAGCTCGTGCTCTTCTACCTCAAACGGAAGATCTGCCGCCAAAGGATAAAGCCATCCATGGTTGGCGAGGTTGACGTATATAAGTGGGAGCCATGGGAACTTCCTGGTATTCTATGCATCTCTGACTTCCTCCCTATTATGTCTTCTTATTCTCTTGCTTGCAACAACTATCATAATGTATTATATTTTTTTCCCCTTCTTGGCCCAGTCCTATGAAAATAGTCCAATTCAAATAAATTAGAGATGTTCCTTGAACTTGATTTTGTGCACTTTTCCTCTTCTCAAATAGGCGTTGACTGTAGTCATAGCTATTCGTGTTAGGAAAAAAATGATGGATCTCGACAGTAGTTCTTAAATCTGGATAAGTAAAGGCCAACTCCCCACAGAATGCTTTATATGCCCTCCCACCTTGGTTCTTTTGTTGAGATTAAAAATTTCTAAATTAATAGGCATTTTCCTATTCACTTGCTCCTATATTTTTTACCTTGAAATACACCAATTATACAGAATTCTATCTTGGAGAAAAGGAATAAAGAATCCATGTCGATTCCCTTCAACTCTAATTTTGCCCGTTCAGCAAATGAATGCATTGACTTTGTTGGGCACAACATTTATCCTTGGTCTCTAACAGGTAGCTTGCAAACCGATGGTTTAGATTAGTGGTTCATGCTACTTGTGGCTCTCTAGGTTTTGGTTGCTTTTGTCATGATTAAACAAGGTGATATAGAACATCATGCTAATTTTGAAAGCCTCGCTATATTATCAAAAGATTAAGGGGCTGTCTACTAAACAATATAGAGCAGGATTTAACCTGGATTTAATCTAAATTTTGCTAGATGGTCAATTTGGACAAAATAAAGCCGCCTATTATATAAATTCAGATTTCATGGATTTCGACCTTAAATCTTAAATTTACTAAATTTTTTGTTAAAAAGGGGATTTAGTAAATACGTGAAAGGCACTTCATGAGAAATGTAAGATGTGAAGGTGCCTTCCTCTATGGTTTTGAGTAGGAGCAAAGCGGAATGAGCAGAAAGATGGGAGTTTCGGATTTCTATACATTGCAATATTTTTGTTGCCTTCCAGTTAACTCTAATCAGCACTGTATTGCGAGTGTACGGTCTTGAAGGCGATGGTTTTGGGCAAAACCGGGAGTGGAAGAGATAAGCGAGGGTTTTGGTGAGAGAGAAGTTTGGGAAAACAGAGAGATGGGGGAGGATGTAGGCGAGATTTTCATGCAATAGGGGAAGGGGAGATAGGTTTGTGGTTTAAATTTATTTTTATTTAATTTAGTTTTATTAATTTAATAATTATTAATTCATTTAGCCAGATTAATTACAATTAGATAAATTTATATGTAATTATTTAATATTTAATTAATGAATATAAATATTTTTAAAAATTTTAAATTACTTAATAAAATATTATGTAGTGCTTAATTAATATAACTAATAATTAATTACTATTAAATTGTTGTGTAATAACCACTTTTTTAAACAATATTTTTATTACTAATTAGTTAGTTTAATTAAATATTAATTGTTAATTAGCATAATTAATAAATTAAATTTAAATTGAATTTATTTAAACATAATAATTAATATTTATCTTAGTTTTAAAATAATCATAGTTTAATTATGTTTTTTTTCTTACAAATATAACTAGCTTTTAAATCCTGGAAGAATTTGCTAAATAGTTTGATAGGATTTAACTTGATATACTAAATCTGTTACCAAACATGAGATTTAACCCTTCTAGGTTTTACTTAATCTGGATTTGCTGGGTTTACTAAATCCTACTAACTTAAATCTAGTCCATTGCCATACATGCTCTAAGCACTAAATAGCAGTTCAAGAGCTATTATATCATCTCCAAGCAAACATTTATAATGAGCATTGATATGGAACACTAAAAATTTGTAATACAATTCATGCTTGGGGCTCAAAATTTAGATCAAATAAGTTTAAAATTTTTATATTGGAACATTGCAGAATTATTTTTATTTATTTTAAATAGGTTTATACCCTATTATGATGTGTTTAAATTGGTCATCTAATCTGAGGAGCATCGCTTGTGGAATTCGAGTGTTTTACATTTTTTGTTGGCTTTCATAGATATAATTTTATCCTCATTATCTTTTTTAACTTTTGAATTTTGGAACTTTATGTAATAGCTTAAATGTTACTTGAGCGAATGAGGAAATAAGTTTCAATATTTTGAAAAAAAAAATTGGAGAGTGAAATCTATGCTTGGCAGCTTAGTGTACACCCTCATATTTGGGTTCCTTTTGCTGAAAGACAGAAATCCTTCTTCAACTTGCTGATATCTCTCTCAATCTCTTATGATACATTCTTCCATCTTTCTATCATCATCCTACATCATTTCCTCAAACTTATGGCTATAAATAAATTCTAAGCCTTCTTTTAAGCCACTTGCCAAATTAATGATCCTCTTGATCTAATTTATTTCTCTTTCCATCATCATCTTCAAAAAACCTTGGATGTTCACCATATGATTCATAGCTAATCTTCATACATTTTCCTAATTTCTTATAGCCATTGCACTTCTTCTTACACTCTTAAACTCTCTGACTAACAAAACATATCATGATCAAATTTGTCCAAAATAATTCACCTTGACCTTGCCTTCAACTGTTTCATCTTTTGGCAATTAATCTGCTTGTAAATTCGCGACTCCCTAGAAATATTTTTCTAGAATTCCTATGTGGTTCTTGCTCTCATTTCTCCACTAGAGGAAACTTTACTTTCTAGTCTCTAAGGGAGCCATAAGGTTGGCCCTGGCCTAACTAATTGATTGACCCCTTCCTTTCAATCATCACCATAAGAAAAACTTTTATAACCATTCAAGCAAGTCTCCTAGATCTTTAACATTCCCTTCACAGAAAGTGAATGGCTTGTATCTCTCCTTTTAAGGTTAGGCTGACTTTGCTATCAGGGAGTGTGTTTGTATTTTAGTAATTTCAGCATAAGTTCTTTTGTATTTTTTGAACCATTGGTGCTTGTATTCGGTAGATGAACCATCTAATTACATCAATCAAAGGTTAATCTCTATCCTTAACTTCCATTTATTTTAATTTAGTAAGATGAGCAAAGAAAAAAAAAAAACTAAAAATTATTACATGTTTGAGCAAACTTATGAATTTATGTACTTAGCTTTTATTAGTTTCCTCTAGCATAAAGCCTAGCCTACTAAACTTATGTGAAATTTTGATGCATGTTATTAATATTTCATGATGTTGAAGAAAATTTGTGTAATCAGTTGACTCTCATATACATGCTTCAGCTTTTACTTTGAAAATAGATTTAATTAGTGCTAATGGGAAAATCAGGCCCAACTTCATTTACCTTTGGGTCCATACTAACGGTGGCTGCCAATTTTCTTTATTAAGAATGGTTTTTTGTATGATGTATTTATTTGTGTTGTCATTAATTCCAGTAAGGTACACACACACACACACACACACACACACACACACACACACACACACACACACACACATGTATATATATATATATATATATATATGTATGTATATATATATGTATGTATGTATATATATATGTATGTATGTATATATATATGTATGTATATATATATATATATATATATATATATGTATGTATGTATATATTTATGTATGTATGTATGTATTTATGTATGTATGTATATATTTATGTATGTTTTATGCATAACGTGCTTCCCACGTGGAGTAGTTGGGATGATGTTGTGCATAAAACAGCTTAGTTCATCTCATTTCCACATATCTAATGTTTTTTTTTTCTTTTCTTTTGAAACCCTGATTAGAGAAATCTTTGTTGAGGAAAGGTGACAAACAGTGGTTCTTCTATAGTCCTAGGGATAGGAAGTACCCCAATGGGTCAAGATCCAACCGCGCAACCAAACACGGTTATTGGAAGGCCACAGGAAAGGACAGGACCATCCCCCACCTTTCCAAAACTGCAGGTAACAAGAAAACACTTGTTTACTATCGTGGTCGTGCACCTAAGGGAGCACGAACAGACTGGGTGATGCATGAGTATACCCTCGATGAGAAGTTACTTGTGAGTTTCAACAATGTGCAGGCAAGCCTCAAATTCCATTATCAAACTTGAAATTCTTTTGATCCAGGTTATAAGCACTCATCAAGAGCCTTCTTATTTTTCGATTAATCATCCTGGCAGGATTCTTATGCTCTTTATAAGCTATTTATGAAGAGTGGTCCCGGTCCTAAGAATGGGGAGCAGTATGGTGCACCATTCATAGAAGAGGAATTGGAAGATGGTGCTGCTGATGAGAGCTTCATGGACCAGAATGATGAAGAAGTCTTGTCTACTGCAAATCCAGCTGGCAATCCAATCCCCGCTTCTTTAGAAGAAGATGGTCTTGACACTTCTCTAGTCAGCGAACTGGAGGGTCTTTTTTTTCAGTTATCACAAGAGCAAAACATTATTCAAGGAGGTGCCGATTTCTCTACATTTACTTCTGAGGTATCGAAGTCCTCCTTTTTGCTTTCCAGATGTCAATTAAACTGGATATGTGTACATATGGATTTTAAAAGATATGGTTTTTGAAGATATTATTCTCTCAAGTTGGAGAGAGGCTTAGCTCGGCATAGCTTACAAGTTTTTCTTTGCTGTAGATTATTATTTCTCTGTTTTGTTCTGTATTAGTATTGTATTAGTACATCTCAATATATACTAATATTGCACAAGATGGTGACCAAACGTCGAGGAAAAATTTTCTTCTATGCTCACCTAAAAATCTCACCCTAAAAAGGGGTGCAATTTTCATAAACTTTCCTTTATATTAAGACTAGTACTTCGTCGAGTGCTGCTACTTTACATTTTATGAATTGATAATTATAATAGGAAATGGCATATCAACTGATGTGTAATTCTGTTGACAGCTCCAGTTAGATCTTGAACCAGAAATTGGAAGCCATGTCATGAACCCATCCTTTATTGATGCTGATGATTCTATCCTCGGTAGTGATACTTTGGGTGTGCAGAGCAGCATGGAGACAAGATTCCCGAATATGCAGTCAATATTAGCCCAGTCTCTACCAATTGGATTGCCTGACATGGTCTCAAAGCAAGATATTGTCACAGTTGATGATGGCTTTCTTGAAATCAAAGATTTAAATGATCCAATGACATCATACCATTTGGATGATGTCATTAACAGAAACCTTCCTTTTGATACTGATGAATTCTTTGATCCTTACGATCACTTTGATTCTGATATGTATTTAATGGAGGCCATGGGAGTGCCAATTGATCCCAAAAACCCACATCTCCAGCTGGATGCTTATTCTGATGAAGACAGTCAAAACCATGTAATGCATCTAAACAGTCAGTTATGGTCACATGAGGAGACTTATAATTTTACTAATGTTGCAAATACAAATGACGTAGTCTCAACATCTCCAGTGGCAGGTGCTTATTATCTGTCTCTGCTTTTTCTTAAAAAAAGTTTTAATGAGCTATACTTATCATTTCTGTACTATTTGTTTTGAGGGAAAAGACAAAGAGAGAGATATCTCATTTTGTAGTTGTACTGCAGGCCTTGCTAACGACAGTAATATGACCGGTACTTCAAAGATGCATGTAATGGAACAGATCAGCCCTGCTGAAAGTCCTACTCAATCATGGATTAACTCCGCTCTTTCAGGCTTACTTGATTCAGTTCCAAGCAGTCCTGCATTTGCTTCAGAGAATGCCTTGATTTCAAGGGCATTTGAGCGTGTTTCAAGTTTCAGAGCAGCTCAAATTAATCCACAACGAAGGGTTGCTGTCTCTGGGGGTCACAGAAACAATGATAGAGGGTATCTCTTCATTTCAATTCTTGTAGGAGTCGGTGCTGTGCTTTGGGTGTTAACAATTGGTGCTGCTTTTAAAGTTTTGAAGGGTTTATGGGGAAGATTCCTGTCGTCGTAGTTTCTCAGTTTCCTTGTAAATTATTCAATAAGCAATGAGCTTTACTCTTTTTGGGTGAGGTTCTGAACAAGATGTAAAAGATGGATAATAAGCCTTTTGAACTAGTAGTAATGCAAATTTCCGAGTATTTCACCTGTTCCAGCCTAGAACAAATTACAATAGATTATTATTAGTACTATTGGAGTTTTTATCTCTTCTTAGTCAAGGTTGACGTTTTCACTGTCAAAAGGGGAAGTTTCTCTTTTAATACCCTTCTTAAATCGGATCTGTCCAACCTCAGTCATTCTAGTGTTAGTATAAGTTTGTATGAAGTACAGCATTTGAGCTGTGAAAGGATTTGTAGCTTAATGGTTGGAATAAAAAATAATATTTATTAAGGTTGTAAGTTTGAATCAAATATTTTGTAAGTTATCACACATTGATTTAAAAATAATCATCCAATGTTCTACGGCCATTGGCTTTATGTGTCAGCGAGGACTTGCAGGATTATTTTGTTGTGATGATTTTCTAGACATTCCAATGATGGATGACATGATATTACGCAGGTTTTTCAGGTGACATTTGTTGCTATACAAGTGTAGTGTTTTGAAGATTATTTAATTTGTTGTTTCTAGAAAAGAAATAAATGGAAGATTTGAGGTGTAATAACCATTTTAATAATATGAATATTTTGCTTAAAGAATTGACGCAAGGCAGCGTTTGGTTGCAACTTGAATTTATGTTAAATAGTTTTTATTAAATTCAATAAAACTGGTAAATTTGTGCTATAGAGATGGAGCTCACGAGCAATGGTGGAATAACTTCTTAATCCACCATGCTTGCTGTTGGATTTTTTAAATCTAAATTTATGTCATAAACGAGATTGACTGCGGAAAAGAGAAACGAAACACATATAAATGCTTAAATCACTATTAAATTCAAATTCTTAAATCACTATTAAACTCTAATTTAAGGAGTGTCGGAATAATCGTGAGATTTTTATTTTGTCCTTAACCTAGAATTCAGACCCGTAACTGATTAGGAAATCAACATGAATTTCGTCATGAAGATGGCAATAAATCAAATTTAGCCGATTGCTTCGTGGAAGAGGTTTCTATGAAGATCGCAACCTACAAATTGTAAGACAATTCATGCATGCAGCTCTTAAAGCCAAAATAAATGCACGATGGAGGCCTTAATCATAACAAAAATAATTGAGTCCCATAGACCTACTTGACTAAATGTTTATGAGAAGCTCATTATTTTTTTCTTTTGACATAGTATTATGACATATTCGGTATGTTGTGTATGACTCCTTACTCCAAATTAATATAGTTCTCAAAGTCAGCGCTGGCTAACATTATTAAGCACATATCGAGCATAAACATGGCACCATCAATAAACATTTGAGGTATATTCACTGCACATTATCATTTACCTAAATTTTTTTTCAGGAATAATTACACTTTACCTTGAATTGATTTATCATAATGAGCACAAAGCTCCTATGTGATTTAAAAGCAAGCACGTATCCCACATATACTTTTATCTAACATCTCATTGTTAACATTTTTCATCCAAAATAATTGCAATAGGTCAAATGAAATTCTTGCTCATAAAGAGTTGATGCAAATGATGAAGAGTAGAACGAAGGAATAACAAGCTAGATGAACGAATGGTGTGATGCAAATTCCATCGAGTGCTTCACAATTTTCAGCTGCTAGCAAATTACAAGGGATTATTAATAAAAATATTGGAGTTATATCTTCTTAGTGAAGGGTGACATTTTAACTGTCAAGCTAGTGGTAGTTTGCTATATTATTATGCGTTTTTTTTTTTTACTTATTTTGTATGGAATCTGTCCAACCTCAACCATTCTAGCATTTGAAGAAGACTGTATAAAATAAACAATTTGAGCTTATGAAAGGATTTGTAGCTTAGTTTTTGGAGGAAAATATAATTTTTTTAAGGTCATAAGTTTGAATCAAATACTTTATAATTTATCACTCGTTCACCTTAAAAATAATCATCCGAGATTTTGATCGCATGCTTTAAAGGCCATTAACTTTATATTTGCCAGGGCATGGCAAGGCTTATTCATTGTGGTGATTTTCCATGCATTCATGATATTATGCATGGTTTTATACTCACATATGTTTATATGCAGAATTATAATGGTTTATGGAACCATTCACATATTTGTGCATAATTTGTCAAGCATATTTGTTATGTTCTTTATGACCCCTCTCTTCAAATCAATTTATTTCTCAAACTCAAAACTAAACAACATCAGTAAGCACATATGGAGTATAAGCGTGATACTTTCAAGAGACTTTTGAGGTGCATTCACTGCACTTGAAATGTATATTTTTAATAAACACATCATTGTTTGTTTGTTTTTTTTTTTCATTTAAAATGATTGCAATAAATCTAACGAAATTCTCGCTCATATGGAGGTGATAGGAATGATGAAGAGGAGATTGAGGGTATTGCACACCATGAAATGGAGCTTGAGGATGAGGTTGAAAAATTTTAAATGATCATTATGGTGATTCAACAGGATCAATGATGTTAAGGATATAGTAGATGAAGCGAAAGTTTAAGTTTGTACATTTGTTCATGGAACTAAGAATATGACCTAGCACATTGAATGTGCTCACTAGCATCTTCTCACCATACTTTTGTTTCTTAATTATGTAGTTGAAAAAAGAATTGAGATGGAAGTTAAGGTTTGCGGGTGTGCATGTGTTTGTGTGTGTGCATGCTTTTGTCCTCGCATCTCATCATCATCACCTGTTGCTTATCACTTATTATCACCATCATGAAGGTAGAAGAATATAAAGGGAAAAGTAGGTGTTAAGGCTTTTTTCACAAATAAAAATTATAATTGGAGAAAATTACCAAAAAAAATGGGTGACAATACTGTTAATATGAAATTAATTTAGATTGGAATAATATTTTTTTGCATAATTTTGGCAAATAAAGGTAAAAATGAAAATTTTCATTAGAAATAAGGGGTATAAAAATATTTGGGCTCAAGTAAAGCTTGAGTGTAGTTGATTCGACACATTATAAAAAATAAGCCTAAATATTCTAGTTTTTCAATTATTTTCTTTATGAAGTCAAGTTAGACAAAGTATAAACATAGATAAAATCTAAACTAAACTCTTAAATAGATTAAACTGCACACACACACACACACGTTGTTATTTTATTCTTTTATTATTATTTTGTTTAGTTGTTTTATTTTGTTTTGAGGTTAGTTCTGCCTTCAAATGTCATCTGACAAAACGAGATTTAACATCCTAACGACATGCGAAGTAAATCTAAAATGGAACTTGTCTTATGTATTTACTAGTCCTACAAGAAAGACAATGCCGGGTTTATTTCTTAATTTTCACTGCAGAAAAATAAGTTCAAATTTATTTCCTAAATTTTTAATTTAATTGGTTAAATTTTAAGTTTTAGAAAATTGAGTCGAGATGTCCATGGAAAGAATAGTAGTTTGGTCCATTAGGGGCATGGACTCACTACCGATTTATGAAAGCAAAACCATCTGATCAAAATGGAGAGAGAAACTTTCCCCAGCGGAGTCGCCAGAAGTTGTCGGCATATTTTTAGGTTGTGTGTTTTATTTTGAAAAGGGGGTCACCTAACAGAAGTTGTCGGCGAATTTTTAATTTAATTTAAATAAATAATTTTGAAAAGTAGTATTTGATTTTGAAAATAATTTTAAATTTGAAGGTTTTAAGATATGAGATTATACCGATCTCACATCCCAAATAGTTTATATAAACGAGCACCGCACCACAAACCGTGTATCTATCCCTAAGGATAGACACATCGCTTGACGGTGGGGCTCGATTAAATAAACTAGAAGATTTGTGACATCCGTTTGGTCCGCGAACCGATTTTATAAGCCGACAAATTCCACTGCTTAATATGAAAGCATTAAACGGGGTTTATATTACTCAGGTTCTTTAAAATTCCCTATAAGGGCAAGCCCCTATAGTTAATTACATCTTAAGTGATGGGAATCACCTAAGAAAACTCTCGATAATAATCAATAATTCTGCTCTCAAGGATTTCAAAGTTTAAGTTTTCAAGGGATTGAATTTTGGAATTTCAATAGGGAATGGATCAAATTTGAAACATTTTTGTTTTGGGAATCCAAAGGAAGAAAAGTATGAGAAATCACAGATTTGAAGCGAACTTCGGTAATTTCCCGACTATCCTATTGTTTGGCTTGAGTTTAGGAAAGTCCTAATATTTATTTAAATGTTTTGATCTTGCCAATTTTAATTAATTAGGGCTTATATTTGTATGATAAAATCAAACAAATAGCCTCGAAGATGTGAGGGTTTATTGTCGTACCGGACGACTACCTCGGAATCCTAAGACCGGTTAGGGCTTAATTTGCAATGCAAGTGCCTAACGAAGAGTTGAGGATTTATGTTGCACTAGGCGAACTACCTCGAAGTCCTATGGCTTTGTTATTTAATTCTAGGAAAGTTTTGTTGAAGTAGACTCGGGTTTTCGCTGATGACGATGGTCGTCTTGCCCACCATGCTCCGAGCTCCTTGTTGTTGCAGAGGTTCAATTTTAGAAGTCATAAATCGGGGATGAGAAAAGTGTTTTGGTTTAGAGAAAATCTTAATTTTCAAGTGTTTTCAATATTTTAATTAAAACAAATCTTAAAGTTGATTATAACGACACTAGGTTAAGATCCCACGGTTCCATCCTTCCGCATCATTATTTTTATCGGATTCACTTAGTCCAAATGAATTTGCTAAACTCAACTGAATGAGTTCCACACTTTCATTTAGACCGTGGAAATCCCGTTAGCAACACGTAGGTTACATCATCCGAGGTATTCCCGATCATCCAACGGGACGTTTTAATTTAGTTGTAATTGTAGTTTTGTGTTCTGTTTGTGATTAAATTTTGAGTTGTTTTATATTTTGAAATGTTGTGGCGGTGAATTTTATCTTGCAATGACTTTTAATTTAGTTTTGGTTTCAGTTTTAGGGGCTATCCTAAAGGTGTGGGTTTTCATGCAACAGTTGTTTATCATGCAAGAAACATAAGTGCGATGCGATTAAATAAATTGCAATGATGTAAATTGCAAGAAAGTAAATTAGCAATAAAATAAAAGCGTACCTGGAGGGTCTTCCCGTCATCCCAAGCTGCACTTAAAACACAATTAGAATATTTAAGCAAGTTCCTAGGTAAAGCTAAGGTAAGGGTCATGGTTTTCTACCAAATTCCTAATCCTATAACTAATCATTTCCTATGACGTCTAGGTTCCTTGTGTTTTGGTTTGAGGACGATTTTCTTCATCAAAGAACAATTAAATTCAATTGTTCTTATAAACATTCTATCATATTGAGTAAGTGTTTAAGAAGAATCTTAAACATCTTTTCAATATTGCTAGAATTGTTTTAAGTCCAAATGGATTCAATTACATAAATGAATTAATCGTCCAAGAATCTCAAGTTTTGTTACCTTGCTCAGTGAACTAGGACATTTGAATATCCTATAAGTGAAGTAACATTTCATTTAATATTCTGTTTAGGAGTTATGATAACTAAAGCTTTTGAGGATAAATTGGTGTTCAAATGGTTTGTGATTTAGTTTAATTTCAATTAATGGGTTTAAATTTGGAATAGTGTTCAAGTTATTTTAGATTTATTTTGAATTCTTTATGTCTTTGGTGATGTTATATTTAATTCAACTTAATTTAATTTAACTTAATTTAATTGAGTTTTAATTTAATTTAATTCAATTTAGTTTGATTTGATGTTACATTAAATTAATTTGATTTGATTTTATTTTAATTTAATTTGATTTAATTTAATTTAATTTAATTTTATTTTTTTTTATTTTATTTAATTTTATTTTATTTTATTTTATTTAATTTAATTTAACTTAATTTAATTTGATTTTATTTATTTAATTTAATTTAATTTAATTTATTCATTTAATTTAATTTAGTTTGTTTATTTAATTTAATTTAATTTAATTTAATTTAATTTAATTCAACTTTTAATTTTAATTTAATTTAATTTAATTTAATTTAATTCAATTCAATTTAATTTACTTAATTTAATTTAATTTTTAATTTAATTTTATTTTTAACTTTAATTGAATTTTTTTTTAAAAGAGTTTAATAATTTAATTTTAGTTTAATGATTAAGCCTTTTAATATTTTGAATTTTGAGTTATCATTTTAATTAAGAATTGAATATTAATGAGATAATTAATTTAGGGATTTTTAAATTAAAGAATAAATATCTTCCTAATAATATCCCTATTTTAATAATTCCAATTTTATTATTCCTCCAAATTTAATCAATTATTTAATTAAGGTATAATTATTTTAAATTACTTAATGGGTTTCTACCCTTTGATTATTTAAATTTCAATCATCCAAATCAGATTAGGATCAAATGTTTTACTTATTAATTTTTTTATTAAACCTAAAGTTTTAATTAAGGGTTAAAATTTTAATTACCATTTTGCCCTTTAAGCTTAATAATTTCATAACTCACTAAATTGAACTCAAATGAACTTGAAATTTTTATATGACTTCACTCACATGTCAATAAAGACATGAGAGGAGAAAATGTGATTTTTCTGTATTTAATTTATTTATATAATTATTTTTGGTAGAAAATAGAGATTTCCAAGGAAAATTTAATAACATAACCAAGGGAAAGTTTCTGTCCTTAAGAAAATTAGGGGACATTCCTAATGACCAGAGAACCACTTGGACCAATTTTGGTGATATTTTGAATTATATTATTTTTATTATAATTATTTTAAGTTTTGGAATGTTAATTAATTTAAAAATAAAATAAATGTTGAAAAATGAATTTTATATTTTTCAAAACTCTCTCTGATATCAAGGAAATCAGATAATCAAATTTTGCAATTTTCTGATTTTTCTATGATTTATTATAATTATTTTAGTGAAAATGCTAGAAAATACATTTTTTTAATTTTAAAATTACCCTAGAGCTTTTAAAATTTAATATCTCACTAAATAAACCTAAGAAAAATATGGGGTTTGTTCCTAAGTGATTAAAATTCAAAATGTGACATTTTGGTGAATTTTATTATTTTTGTGATTTTTATTATTTTTTAATTATTAAAAATATTAAAATAATATTAAAAATCAACTTTTTTAGAAAATTGAAATTTTAATTTTCCTAAATTCCCCTAATATCAGAGAGGCTCCAAAACCAATTTGGTGAATTTTTAAAAAATATTTTGAAAGTTATGAATTTTTAAAGTTCAAAATGGCTAAATGGCTTAATCAACCCAATTAGTAGGGCTAACCAAGTCCAATTGACCTCAAATTTTTATGGTGGGTTCCTCTGATCCCAAAGGTCAGTGGAGAATTAATTTCAAGTCAATTTGATGTATGGTTAGCTCTAATTAATTAGAGATTTATTTTGGGTGTTTAAGCCAATTAGGGTTGTTTTAAATGAACTAACTCAAAACCTATTTTTCCTAGGGTCCTCTGGTCATAAGGAACATCACCAAATTTTCCTAGAATTTATTTCACAACATGCTATTTATTGGAATTAAAATACTCAAAACAGTAACATGAATTTGAAAAATCAATAACTCTTCATAGGGATGGCCTCTGACTTTGGAAAATTCAGGGAATGTTCCCAAATTCAGAGGCTTCAAAAGCCCTATGGTCTCATGCCATGGTGAATTGTATACATGCATGGAGAATTGAATGATTGAAAACACTATTTAATTAATTAAAAATATAATATGCATCAAATAAATATAAAATTACTTCCACATTATTCTCCTCATTTCAGTGAGCAAGAAGGTATTTTTATTTTATTTTTTTGAGTTTTCTATGAAAAGTTATGATTTTTTGAAGTTTAGGTTCAAAAATAAATAAAAAAAATGCATTTCCCGCTCAAATGACACGTGTCGCGCTGCTACTGGCTGGCGTGGTTGCCTGTTCACGGATAAAGCTGCCGTCCAACTCCATCAGCGCCGTCCGTGGGATACATGCCAGATCGGACGGCTGCTGCTCCTCTTTCTTTGTTCTATTCACTCAAAACCGTCCAACTTCAAACCTTGATATCTCCCTCGATTCTCAACGAAATTTAATGAATTTTTTTTTAAAATGATCGTCTAATTGAGTAGCACACATCTATACGGTGATGATATACTTAAAACATGTGAATAAGTACAAAAAATTAAAACATGCTCGGTTGGAGGAGAAAAAAATTGATACCTTTGTCCAAGAGGTGAGGCCTCAATTGGAAATGATTTGATTGAACTTAGAAATGCTTGGAGAAGCTTTGGGAACAATTTGGCATAGTCTCCCCAAGGTAAATCTTGCATCTCCTCCCCTTGGTCATGGAGGTGGGGTTTAAATAAGGAAGGTTATGGTGGAGCTTGGGTGGCCATGAGGGTTGGCTTGGTTCATTCACCAAGATTTTTTGCTGAGAAAAACTCACATGATTGAGCTTGATCTTGGTGCAATCAATTGGGTTATGCCATGTGTAAAGTCAAGGATTTAAATGGCATGGGTGTAAGGAGCATTTTTGGTCCAATTTGGGTCAATTCATGGGTTTGGCTTGGTTCACTCACCAAGGCTTGATTTGGGCTAATGTGAGATCATTTGGGTCAGCCTCATATGTGTGGTGAAGTCCCCATCCAAGGTGAGGTGGCCAATTTTGGTTAAAGTGTATCATAAATGGGGTTAAAAAGGTTTAGTGAAGGCTTAGGAAAGGCTCCCCTCTTCTTGCCATAAGTTGCATGGTGAGGTGGAAAGGGCTCCCCATAGCTTGCATATGGCTTATTCATGGCTCCATGACTTCATTTGGCTTGCTCATGGCTTGGGAAAAGGTTGGCTCACTTGCATGGAAAAGGGTTATTTGGAATTTTGAAAACTTTGGATTCCATTGATGGGATTTGTCATGATGCTACAAATGGGTTGATTTCATGATGGTTTAAGACTTTCGTCAAATAGGATTATCAAAGGAATGATGAAGAAAAGGTTTCATGTGGGCTTGGTAATGGACTTTGGGCTTTTAAAATTTGGTAAATGTGGGCTTTTAAAATGGTTTAAGGGAATGGGCTTTTATGTTTCAAAATGGGCTTTTAGATAAAAAATTTTGCAAAGGGACATGCCAAATAAATGTTGGGTTTAGTTTAGGGATATGTCATGAGTGACTTGAAGCAAATTGGGGGTGATTTGGGTTTGAATTGGGTTGAATTTGGGCTCTTTTGGTGAATGGGCCAATATAGGTCCAAGTGGGCCAAGTTGGGCCAATGTTGGGCTAGGGTTGAAATTGATGTAAAATCAATGTTTAGAAATGTTTATGGGAGTGTTTCAAAGAGGTTTTGACTTTGGTTGGGCTTTGATTTTGGGGTTTGGGCTCATTTGGGTTAGGTTTGGGTTTAGGTCAAAATTGGGCCTTTTAGCTTTGGGTTGAATTTGAGTGGGATTTGGGTCCAAATTTTGGGCAAATCATGTTAGTGTTTTGCTTGTGGGGATGCTAAGGAGGATTTAGAAAAGATTTGGGGTTAATTGGAGTTGAATTGGGTGAGTTTGGGTTAGGTTTGGGTCATGGGTCAAAATTGGTCTTTAAGGTCAAAAGTGAAATTGGATTCAAATGTCAATAAAATTGGGCTTGAATTTGGTCCAGATTGACATTTGGGATGTTGAATTGAAGTTTAGAATTGAATTGGACCAAAATTGGGGTCAATTGGGTAGGTTTGGTTTGACATTGGGTTCACTTCGGGTTAAAATGGGTCAAATTGGGGGTTTTGACAAAAGTGGGGTAAATTGAAAAATCAGCCCATGGTGTAGTTGAACAAAATTAAATTGGGAATATTTGGGATTTTCTAAAATTTTCTGGGAATTTTTGGATTTTTTTTGAATTTTTGGGTCAAGAGGGGCATTTTGGTAATTTGGAGGGTATTGGGGGTATTTTTGGAATTTTTTGTATTTTTTGCTGTAAATGATCAATTTGAGTGGTATGGAAATGTTTAAGATCAATTTTGAGGAATTTTGGGTGATTTAGGAATTTTGGAGATTTTGAGCTATTCAGGGCTTTTGGTAGGTTAGGAGGGTCCGGGTCCCGGGGGCCAAAACCGAAATTTTGAAAAATGAAGATTAATCAAATTTAAGTGACATGGAATCGTTTAGGTTGAGCCATGAAGCCATATTAAGCCCATATGAGCCATGAGAGGACTCATTTTGTGTATTCATTATGTTGTTCCTAACCCTCTTGCGCAAGGGCTTAGGGGTTAGGGACCATCCATGTGAATCACCTTCATGAGTCGGGAGGTCAAGTTGGGTATGGGTGTGGTTTTAGGAGATGTGTGAAAGTGTAGTGTATAAGTGTAGTGTGTGTGTAAGTCAGCCCTCACCGGACCAGTGCCACCTGAGGCGATCCTAAGGCCAAAGAGTCCTATAGGAACTCATCCTTTAAACTTCCACATTCGATTTCAACCCTACAGGTGATTAGGGGCCTACAATCAAGTTTGTGGAGTTTGCAGGGAGTTAAGAAGTGGTTGAGTTTCTAAAGGGGTAGGTTCCATCTCTAGTCCTCTAAGATAGTTAAAGGAAAAGCCTAAGGCTAGATCCTAAGTACTAAAGAGAGAAGAGAAGACCTCATCAATAATGAGGTCAACAGGCCTTAGGACTGCCCTGGGTGGCCTGGTCTGGTGAAGGGGCTGACTTACACACACACTACACTCATACACTACACTTGCACACACCTCCTAAAACCACACCCATACCTAACTCGACCTCCCGACTCATGTAGGTGATTCACATGGATGGTCCTTAACCCCTAAGCCCCTGGCCGAGAGGGTCGGGAACAACATAGTGAATGCCTCAAATGAGTCCCTTCATGGCTCATGTGGGCTTGATATGGCTTCATGGCTCAACCAAAATAATTTTATTCCACTTATTTTCACCCAATCTTCAATTTTCCAAATTTTCAAATTTTGACCCCCGGGACCCTACACCCGCTTATCCTACCCAAAACCCTTGAAACTACCCAAATTTCTCAAAAATTTCCAAATCACCCAAAATTCCTCAAAATCAATCCCAAACATTTCCAAATTACTCAAATTGACCATCCATACCGAAAAATATAAAAGATTCCAAAAAAACCTCCCAATACCCTCCAAATACCCAAAATACCCCCCTTGACCCAAAAATCCAGAAATTCAGAAAATTCCCAAAAAATTCCAGAAAATCCCAAATATTCACAATTTCATTTTGTTCAACTACACCATGGGCCAATTTTGTCAATTTACCCCACTTTTATCAAAACCCCCAATTTGACCCATTTTAACCCAAAGTGAACCCAATGTCAAACCAAGCCTACCAAATTGACCCAAATTCTGGTCCAATTCAATTCTAAACTTTAGTTCAACATTCTCAACACCAATCTAGACCAAATCCAAGTTCAATTTGATTGACATTTGGATCCAATTTTACTTTTGGCCTTAAAGCCTAATTTGGACCCATGACCCAAACCTAACCCAAACTCACCCAATTCAACTCCAATTAACCCCAAATCTTTTCTAAAACTTCCTTAACATCCATACAAACAAAAAACTAACATGATTTTCCCAACATTTAAGCCCAAACCCCACTTAAATTCAACCCAAAACCAAAAAGCCCAATTTTGACCTAAACCCAAACCTAACCCAAATAAGCCCAAACCCCAAAATCAAAGCCCAACCAAAGTCAAAGCCTCTTTGAAACACTCCCATAAATATTTCCCAACATTAATTTTACATCAATTTCAACCCTAGCCCAACATTGGCCCAAGTTAGCCCAATTTGACCTATATTGGCTCATTCACCAAAGAAGCCCAAATTCAACCCAAATCACTCCCAATTTGCTCCAAGTCACTCATGACACATCCATGAGCTAAACCCAACAATTATTTGGCCCAAGCCTTTACTAAAATTCCATCCTAAAATCCATTTTAAAATCCAAAAGCCCACTTCCCTAAACCTTCCTAAAAGCCCATTTCCACCAAATACAAAAGCCCAAAATTGGCCCTAAAGCCCACATGACATTTCCATTTGTCATCCATTTAATCAAAGCCATTCCCTAAGTTATAATCCCATCATCAAATAATTCCAAATCAAGCCTCATGCCAAATCACCCCTAAATACCAAAATTTTTCTTAAATCCATTTCCATGAAATTGACTTGACTTTTCCCAAGCCAAAGGTGAGCCATGAAGCCATGCATGAGCCACATGGAAGCCATGAGAGCCTCTTTACATGTCACCATGCCATTTTGGGCAAAAGGAGGAGACTCTTTCCTTAATTCCTAAAGGTGATTAACCACTCCCATGATTCCACTAAATCTTGCTTAAGCTTAATTGTACTTGGATGGTGACCATTCCCCACTGATTACGCTGACCTAAATCACTTTCTATTCAGCCTAAACCAAGCCTTGGGTGGTGCACCTAGCCCAAATGGAGGGGTTGACCAATTTGAGCCAAAATGAGCCCTCTCCCATTCCATTCTAATCCAAGCTTTTTACACATGGCATTTGCCAATTGCCTACACTAAACCCCAGCCCTGACCCACCTGAACAAGATGGTGACCAATGCCTGGCCGGCCAGCCACTAGTTCGTCGGAAAACACCATGGCCGAGAGCTCACATGTGAGCCAACTTTGGAATTCTCCCTCGTCGAGCCGCCCCATGCCCAATGGCCACCATGGCCGTTCTTCCCATGCCCAGCAGTACCGATCCCAAGCCCTAACTCTCCCCGGGAGGCCCTCCACCCTCTCCTATTTAAACACCACCCCCTCACGGCCATGAGGAGAGAGTTGCACAAACCTTGCCGAAACTCGCCAAAATTGTTCCAAACCCTTCTCCACCCTTAGAGCAGCTTGGTCCCAAGTGTCAATTTGCCCTAATCCCCACTGACAAAATCCAATTTCTCAACTGAAATTCCACCCAAAACTAGGACACTTCTCCACAGTGGACCAATCCTCAAATTGATTGGTCCTACACCTTCACCAGACCAAGAGAAGGTGTCCACCAGCAAAAGCCCCATCTCCAGGCCACCCAGTTGCTCCAGCCTCCAAGCTTTGTGATCGGCTGTGGTCGAAATCCTACCTAGGCAATTCACCGGACCGGGAGACTTCATCCGGAGCTTCGTCGGGACGCAATCGAAGGTGACACAGCCCTCAGATTGAAGCCACACTTCTCTGAGCAAAGGTATGAGCTAATTCTTCATCCCGAGCTTCTGGAGATTCTCCATTTCAAATGCTTTAATTTCAATGCATGATCACCGTATAGATATTTTCATCTCTTCAAGATGAATCCATAGAGCATAAGAACACGAAAATCCATTGAGTATCGAGTGAGATATTAGGGATTTAGTGTGGACGGCTCTCGGGTGAGGACGCTTGGGGACGATGAATGGATGTCGTCCATTTAATACACGCGCGGACGGACGGCTCAGATTAGGTCGGATCGGCAGATGATACGCGGAAGGCGGGACCCGGGCCGCTGACTCAAGCGGCGGCGTCGAATGGGAGCACGCCACGCGGCACTTCGGAGATGCTAAGGTCGACGCGACGCCGACTCGGATAAATAGAAAATTAGGGATTTTCCTATTTATTTAATTCCCTAAACTTCAAAAATCCATAACTTTGTGTAGGAAAATCAGAAAAATAAAATAAAAATACCCTCTTGCTCAGTGAACAGAGGAGAATAATGTGGAAAAGAAATCATTTAATTTCATTAAGTATTTTATTTTTAATAATTTATTTACTGTCTGCATTATTTTAATTCTCCATGCATATAGAAAATTCACCATGGCATGTGACCATAGGGCTTTTGAAGCCTCTGAATTTGGGAACATTTCCTGAATTTTCCAAAGTCAGAGGCCATCCCTATGAGAAGTTATTGATTTTTCAAATTCATGTTACTGTTTTGAGTATTTTAATTCCAATAATTAGCATGTTGTGAAATAAATTCTAGGAAAATTTAGTGATGTCTCTTATGACCAGGGGACCCTAAGAAAAATAGATTTTGAGTTAACTCATTTAAAATAACCCTAATTGGCTTAAACACCCAAAATAGATCCCTAATTAATTAGAGCTAACCATACATCAAATTGAATTCAAATCAATTCTCCACTGACCTTTAGGATCAGAGGAACCCACCATAAAAATTTGAAGTCAATTGGACTTGGTTAGCCCTACTAAATGGGTTGATTAAGCCATTTAGGCAATTTGAACTTTAAAAATTCATAACTTTCAAAATACTTTTTAAAAATTCACCAAATTGGTTTTGGAGCCTCTCTGATATCAGGGGAATTTAAGAAAAATAAATTTTCAATTTTCTAAAAAATTTAATTTTTTGCATTATTTTAATATTTTAATAATTAAAAAAATAATAAAAATCATAAAAATAATAAAATTCACCAAAATGTCACATTTTGAATTTTAATCACTTAGGAACAAACCCCATATTTTTCTTAGGTTTATTTAATGAGATATTAAATTTTAAAGCCCTAAGGTAATTTAAAAATTAAAAAATACATTTTTTTTGGCATTTTCACTAAAATAATTATAATAAATCATAGAAAAATCAGAAAATTGCAAAAATTGATTCTCTGATTTCCTTGATATCAGAGAGATTTTTGAAAAATATAAATTTCTTTTTTAAACCTTTATTTTATTTTTTAAATTAATTAATACTCCAAAACTTAAAATAATTATAATAAAAATAATATAATTCAAAAAAATCACCAAAATTGGTCCAAGTGGTCCTCTGGTCATTAGGAATGTCCCATAATTTTCTTAAAGATAGAAACTTTCCCTTGGTCATATTATTAAATTTCCCTTGGAAATTCCTATTTTCTACTAAAAATAATTATATAAATAAATTAAATACAGAAAAATCACATTTTCTCCTCTCATATCTTTATTGACATATGAGTGAAGTCACATAAAAATTTCAAGTTCATTTGAGCTCAATTTAGTGAGTTATGAAATTATTAAGCTTGAAGGGTAAAATGGTAATTAAAAACTTTAACCCCTAATTAAAACTTTAGGTTTAATAAAAATTAACAAGTAAAATATTTGATCCTAATATGATTTGGATGATTGAAATTTAAATAATTAAAGGGTAGAAACCCATTAAACAATTTAAAATAATTGAAATAAACCTTAATTAAATAATTGATTAAATTTGGAAGAATAATAAAATTGGAATTATTAAATAGGGATATTATTATTAGGAAGAGATTTATTCTTTAATTTAAAAAATCCCTAAATTAATCATTTCAATAATATTTAATTCCTAATTAAAAATGATAACTCAAATTTAAATTTTAAAATGTTAAAGGACTTAATCATTAAATTAAATTAAAAAGTTAAATTATTAAACTCTTTTTAAATTTTAAATTAAATTAAAATTAAAAATAAAATTAAATTAAAGATTAAATTAAATTAAATCAAATAAATTAAATTAAATTAAATTAAATTAAATTAAATAAATTAAATTAAATTAAATTAAATTAATAAATTAAATTAAATTAAATTAATAAATTAAATTAAATTAAATTAAACTAAATTAAATTAAAAAATATTAAATTAAAGATTAAATTAAATTAAATCAAACAAATTAAATCAAATTAAATTAAATTAAATTAAATTAAAATTAAATCAAATTAAATTAAATTAAAGGAAATTAAATTAAATTAAACTAAATTAATTTAACATCAAATCAAATAAAATTAAATTAAATTAAATTAAAATTAAAATTAGATTAAATTAAATTAAAGTTAAATGAAATTGAATTAAATAACATTACCTAAGACATAAAGAAATTAAATATAAAGCAGCTTGAACACTATTCCAAATTTAAACCCATTAACTTAAATTAAATCATTTTAACACCAATTTGCCCTCGAAAGCTTTGGTTATTATAACTCCTAAAAAGAACATTAAATGAAATGTTACTTCACCTATAGGATATTCAAATGTCCTAGTTCACTGAACAGGATAACAACAAAACTTGAATTCCCGGACGATTAAATCATTTGTATAATTAAATTCATTTGGACTTAAAACAATCCTAGAAATATTGAAAAGATGTTTAAGATTTGTCTTAAGCACTTCTTCGATATGATAGGATGTTCATAAGAACAATTGAACTTAATTATTCTTTAATGAATAAAATCGTCCTTAAACCAAAACAAAAAGACCTAGACGTCATAGGAAATGACTAGCTATAGGATTAGGAATTTGGTAGAAAACCATAACCCTTCCCTTAGCTTTACCTAGGAACTTGTTTAAATATTCTAATTGTGTTTTAAGTGCGACTTGGGATGACGGGAAGACCCTCCGAGTACGCTTTTATTTTATTGCAATTTACATTATTGCAATTTCTTTAATTGCATCACACTTACTTTTTCTTGCATGATAAACAACTATTGCATGAAAACCCACACCTTTAGGATAGTCCCTAAAACTGAAACCAAAACTAAGTTAAAAGTCATTACAAGATAAAATTCACCGCCACAACATTTCAAAATATAAAACAACTCAAAATTTAATCACAAACAGAACACAAAACTACAATTACAACTAAATTAAAACGTCCTGTTGGATGATCGGGAATACCTCGGATGATGTAACCTACGTGTTGCTAACGGGATTTCCCACGGTCTAAATGAAAGTGTGGAACTCATTCGGTTGAGTTTAGCAAATTCATCTGGACTAAGTGAATCCGATAAAAATAACGATGTCGGAAGGATGGAACCGTGGGATCTTAACCGGTGTCGTTATAATCAACTTTAAGATTTGTTTTAATTAAAACACAAAAACACTTGGTAATTAAGAAGTTCTCTAAACCAAAACACTTCTCTCATCTCCTGATTTATGACTTCTATAACTAAACCTCTCGCAACAACAAGGAGCTTGGAGCATGGTGGGCAGCACGGCCATCGTCGTCAGCAAAACTTGAATCTACATCAGCAAAACTTTCCTAGAATTAAACAACAAAGCCATAGGACTTCGAGGTAGTTTTCCTAGTGCAACATAAATCCTCAACCTTTTGTTAGGCATTTGCATTGCAAATTAAGCCCTAACCGGTCTTAGGATTCCGAGGTAGTCGTCTGCTATGACATAAACCCTCACATCTTTCAGGCCATTTGTATGATCATGTCATATGGATATAAGTCCTAATTAACTAAAACTGGCAAGATCAAAACATTAAATAAACATTAGGACTTTCTTAAATCCAAGCCAAACAATAGGATAGTTGGGAAATTACTGAAGTTCGCTTCGAATCTGTAATTTCTCCTACTTTGAATTCCCAAAACAAAATGTTCCAAACTTGATCCATTCCCTCGTTGAAATTCCAAAATTCAATCCTTTGAAAACTTAAACTTTGAAATTCTTGAGAGCAGAACTACCGATTATTATCAAGAGTTTTCTTAGGTGATTCCCGTCACTTAAGATGTAATTAACTCTGGGGCTTGCCCTTATAGGGAATTTTAAAGAACCTAGGTAATATAAACCCTGTTTAATGTTTTTCATATTAAGCAGGGGAATTTGTCGGCACATAAAATTGGTTCGCAAACCAAACAAATGTCATAAATCTTTTAGTTTATTTAATCGAGCCCCACCATCGAGCGGTGTGTCTATCCTTAGGGATAGACACACGGTTTGTAGTGTGGTGCTCGTTTATATAAACTATTTGGGATGTGAGATCGGTTTGATTTCATATCTAAAAATTATCAAATTTAAAATCATTTTCAAAATCAAATGCTACTTTTCAAATTATATATATTTAAACTAAATTTAAAATCTTAAAATTCGCCGACAATTTCTGTTAGGCGACCCTTTTCTAAATACAACACACCCTAAAAATAATGCCGACAGGCTCGGGCTCGCTGTCGGCGAGGTAGTTGGAAATCCTTCAAAAATTCTCCTCATGATCTCGTCGTCGGCGAGCTCGATCTCGCCGTCGGTGACTTGGTTCATTTTGCATGAATTTCTTCCTTTTTTGATCAAATTCGCTCCATTTCATGCTTTTTGCTTTCATCACTTATAAATCTTCATTCCTGCAATAAAATAAAGAAAATACCTTTCTTCAAAGTGCAATTTTATAAAAAATGAGTATGAATTTCTTAATATATTTTCCTATGATCAAAATCCCCCAAACTTAATTATTGCTTGTCCTCAAGTAATTTTAGTACTAAATAAAAAAGAATGATTTTTGTAATAGAATTTTTCAATTCAGATATACTATGAATTAAATTTAAATAATAATATAGTAAAGTTAAATAGAAATATTTTTAAGTAATTAAATTAACTTTATAGATATAAGATTATTTAGTTATCAGATCTAAGATTTCTAGCTTGTTATTTATTTCAGGAAAGACTATATTAAAAAGAGTAATTTACTTAAGATATTTAGATGATAGGAAGTTCAAGAAAACACTATTTAGTAAAATACTAATCCATATATTTAAGTTTAGAAATATATTGAGTTTTACCCTTTAGGTTGATTCCATTGAAGCCAATTTTTGATAAGGCATCTCCTCAAGCTTCTCCTCACTTATATATATATATTTCTTTTCTTTTCTTTTTTTTTTTTGATTGATTTTCAATCCTTCTCTTTTTCTTTTTCAAGTGAGGATTACTATATCTGGATAGCCTGTTAATAATTTTGAACTTCAACTTTCTCTTCCTAAATTTGAAACTTAAAATATTTCTTTGCTTATATTTATTTTATAGCCTTTACTTCATTGAGTTTCAATCTCTTCTTTTTCATCTAAATACTTAAGAATTTCAATTTTAGAATATAGTTTCCCTTATTTTAAATAGTTTACTATATTCTTATTTCTTTTAACCAAATATCTTATTCTATTAAATTAATTGAATTACTAGAAACATCTTATTTAACTTTCTATAATGATTATATAAAGTAATTCATGTTTATTGAATTGAAAAATTACTATAGAAAAATCATTTGATAATAATTTTTGAAAATAGAAATTGAGAACAATTTAATAATTAAATTTGTATTTTTCCTCCCCAAAACTTAAATTTTTCGATCTATTTCTAAATGGTGAAAAGGAAAATATATAGTAAAGTATATCATACCTTTGAGCTTTAGGTATTTCTTTTTTTTTCTTGAAATTTTTGCAGACTTTTTCATTATTTAAAGAACCTGTACTGTTAGCATTTTTCCATATATATAGTATTTAAAAGAAAGTGCTGGGATAAGAAATTTTAAATAAGTATAAAACACAACAAATGAAAACTTAATCTATTACTACACATACAATCAACTACTCTACTTTAAACATATTAAAACAATCTAAACATATTAAAAGTTCATAACTTATAAAAACTTAAACAACACATTAAAGAAAAACTAACATCCTTTCTAAAAAAAATTGCAAACTAACTTAACACACATAAAAAGTCTAACGTTACATCATAAGCAAACAAACAAACAACCCAAGTCCACAGTCCACAGAGAGTACAGAATAATTACACACAGAACAATAAAGTTTTCAAAAGAACAATTAATCTAAACAAACTAAACAAAGTCTCTAATCGTACACATAAAAATCCCATGCTATATCATCTCCCTGATCTCCAGGCTGAGAAGGCTGAGCAGGCTGGTACTGTGTGTAGCGGGGGCACTCAGGAAAGACAACATCTAACTCACCACTCCTATATCGACGATCAACCTCATAATATGCAATTTCATACTCTGAATGCCGCTGGAGATATTCACTATCACAATCATGTCTTCTTTCCGAGCCATCAATCCTGTGGTCCATATGCTCAAATTTTCTTTCCATATTCTCTCCAAATTGTTCAAAACTCTTTCTACTTAGGGTCAGCTCATTCATTAGATCTTGAAGGGTAGGAGTGGTGTATTGAAGAAGGTACATAGTCCCTTGTCCTAGATCTCCATCCTTCGTGGGATTCATATTTCTTAATATTAGCCAGAGTAATGGGTTTCATAGGCTCAACCTATTCCTCATCATCTCTTGCCTCTACCCCAGATAATTGGCTGAGTGTATAGATAAGACCAGGATGTCCTAGTCCTCCTCCACTTTCACTTCTTGAGGTGGCTAATATATTCTTATAAATTACACTTCCCACATTAATACTTTTTTGGTTCTGAATACAGAAATTTAGAACTGCTCTATCTCTTGTTACCTCACTATGGTGGTAAGTAGGCAACAAAGTAGAACAAATAAAATAGTGCCATGCTTTAGATGTTGCATTTAACATAGAAAGAGGGAAGTTTACCCGTTCTCGCTGCTTTATCTTCCAAACTCCTTTCCCGTCAGTGAGAAAGTCGATCACCTCTCCCAGTGGTCCTTCCATAAATCCAAATGTATCATACTCACTGGTGTAGGTGTCATGTACCTCGTAATAAGCATTTATCCTTGCAGCGTTAAATTCTACCAAAAATCCTCTAACCTTAACTGGTGCATCTTCAGCCTGTGTCAGGTTCGCATAAAATTCCTTTACCACTTCTACAGCGGCTCTGTTGGTTATGAAACAGAAATTTTCCCATCCTCGTTCCTTTATTACTCGCTCCACCTCTCCTCCTGGATTCTTAAAAACTCGATCTTGAATGCATTTTCTTGATTGAATATTGTGGAAATATCTTGATTGTGCCCTTGCATTCACAAATCGGGTTTCATCATAATCCAACCGTTGCTTTTGTCGTGGAGCCATTTTTTATCTGTGAAATTTGCAAAAAATCTAACTAAACTTCTAAATATTACTAAGAAGGCTTCCTATAACATCTAAAATCGATTTAATCAATTTATATGAATTTCTTCCAAGTATTTTTTTCACATTTCGAATTTTTTTCAAAATTTCCCAATGTAGAAGAAATCCATGGTGAAAATCAAAAATTTTTGCATAGGAGTGAAGCTCTTACCAAGGGAAGATGAAATCCGGTGTCAAAAATTGTTGAAATCGCCTCAAATCCAAGATCTCACAGGCCCTAGGTCGGTTTTTTCGAAGTTTTGAGGAAGGGGATGATGAATAGTGTCGGTTGACTGATCAAATATAGGTCTTTTCGTCATCTCGCTGTCTGCGAGATTTTTCTCGCCGTCAGTGAGCTAATTAATTTGACAAAGGCAAAAGTTTCGGGAAAAATCCACCGGGATTTTCCTCGCTGTCGGCGGGATAATTCTCGCTGTCGGCGGGATAATTCTCGCTGTCGGCGAGATCCCAAAATTTTAAATTTTTGAAATTCGTCAATCATTTTCAACCTCGATTTGCCCTTAATCAACTTCCGATCACTTAATTTAATAATTTAGTAAGAAGATTAGATACTTATACTCACAAAAAATTCACACAACACAAAAAATATAACTTTATATATGAAATTTAATGAGACTTACAAACTTCACACTAACAACTAACAACATACTTAACTTAAATGTCCAAATCCATAATACTCAGCATCGCAATCCAAACCACTATATACTAAATGCTGAGACATAACAAATACATATAATTTCATCAAATCTAAAATTCAAATCATAATAAAACCTAAATCCAAATCAACACAAATATACAGACAAATATATCATAAGATAGAAATCTTTACTACTCCTCAGCGTCTGAACTAAAATCCTCTCTGATATTTTCGATGTGACGCAGGTGCACAAATAGATTGTAGAAAGGTTTGAAAGGGAATTCTGCAGTAGATTCTTCATCAATCCATCCTTTCTTTCTCAGTAAATGAATAAAACTGGCCTCCAGATGTCCAGTATGATCAAAGTGCTCCTTCATCCTCCAGTCAATGTGATCAAATATATTAGAGATGTTATCGATGGAATTCATCACGTTCTGCAACTCTTTCTCCAATCCTTTAATCTTTTTCAGAATGAAATTTGTTTTATCAGTAAGGGGCCTTGCTAAAGGATTTTTCTGTGATGCTCTGTCAGAAATAATGGTAATCTCATCATTGTTATCCAAACTTGGAAACATATCCGTAGGATTGAGTGGTTTCTATGGCAAAAGTACCTTTTCCCAAGCCTCATAAGAAACTTGGTACTGACTGCTTAAAGCAAATATAGTTGATGGGTGTCCAAGTCCATGAATTGACCCATGCACAATCAATCCTAATGTAGACTTTACTATAATTGATCCAACATCGATAGGTAGTCCAATTTGAATACAGTAATTTAATATAGCGCATTCCTTTGAAACCTTATTTACCCTCATAGTGGGTAATAACTTTGATGAGATAAAGAAATGCCAATGCTTCGAGATAGGGTTAAGAAGTGATGCAGAAAAACTGACATACCCGTCTTTGCGTAACTCTCAATCATCAGGTTTCGTCGGTCAGGTATCTATAAATCTCGTTCTTATTGTATCTTTAAGGAACAAAGTTTAAATAATGACAGACAGGGGTATTTTCTATAGAAAATAATTCATTTACCCTTGAAGGAGTAAATGTTACCCATCTTTCTCTGATGTAGACACTTTCATTGTTGATCACATGTAGATTAGAGTAAAACTCTTTAACTACAGGAATAACTACAGCGGATGTTGTATAGTAAAATACCTCTCAATGCCCTGCGCGATCATTTCTTCAATTTTTGTGGTGGAATTCTCTACTCCTTTGTTGACAAATCCCCTTTCTTTAATAAGTCGCTTCTTCATCAAAACCTTGTTGAAAATGTGCTGCGCCTCCGAACTGATAAATCTTCTTCGGTTGAAAACTCCAGTTTTTGTGGTTTCTAAGAGTTTGGTGGCCATTTCGGATTGAAAGGAATGGTCTCTAGTCGTTTCTTAGGAAGAAAACAGTGTAAAAATGACTTTGGAATGGTTTTCTACAAAGAAATGACTTTAGAACCGTCTAAAACTGCACAAAAAAAAACTTAAGAAACCCAATTTTCAACTGCTTCGCCGTCGGCGAGCTAGTTATAAAATTGATTTAAAATTTGGCGATCTTGCTGTCGGCGAGAATCGACCTCGCCGTCGGTGAGATTTCATAAAATTGCCCAATTTCGCTCTGGTCCGGATATTTTCTGATCTCATCATATAGGTTCGAATTTGTGATGATTCAAATTAAAAAATTGAGTAGTAAGATTTGTTTTAATAATACAGACTCACTAATTTGTATATAATTAAAATAAAAGACTACTATGGGTTGCCTCCCATAAAGCGCTTGGTTTAACGTCGTCAGCCCTACCTAATTTCAGTTAGTAATCAGGTCGACTAAGCATTAAAACCTCTTTAAAATTTGGTCTTTTACCTTCGAAATATGGTTTTAATCTATGTCCGTTTACCTAAAATCTATGTTCTGTTTTTGGATCTTCAATTTCTATAGTTCCATATGAAAATATTTGAGTTATAGTGAAAGGTCCTAACCATCGAGATTTCAATTTCCCAGGAAATAATTTCAATCTAGTATTATATAGTAAAACTTCTTGTCCTGGTTCAAAATTTCTCTGATTAATCTTTCGATCATGCCATAATTTCATCATTTCTTTATAAATCCTATCATTATCATATGATTCATTCTTTAATTCTTCTAATTCATTTAATTGCAACAATCTCTTCTCACCAGCTTCTTTCATATTATAATTAAATTCTTTAATCGCCCAATATGCTTTATGTTCTAATTCAACTGGTAAGTGGCAAGTTTTTCCATATATAAGCCTGTAAGGATTCATTCCATTCGGAGTTTTATAAGTAGTCCTGTATGCCCATAATGCAGTGTCTAGTCTTATAGACCAGTCCAATCTATTAGGGTTTACAGACTTTTCTAAAATACGCTTAATCTCTCGATTAGAAACTTCAGCTAATCCACTAGTTTGTGGATGATAAGCAGTTGATATCTTATGAGTAATATTATATTTTTCTACTAGTTTGTGAATATATTTGTTTCTAAAATGAGTTCCTCCGTCAGTGATAATCACTCTCGGCATTCCAAATCTAGTAAAAATATTTTTCATTAAAAATTTTGAAACACTTTTAGCATCACACCTAGGTAAAGCTTGCGCTTCAATCCATTTGGAAACATAATCAACAACTACTAATATATATGAGTTTCCAAATGAAGGAATAAAAGGTCCCATGAAATCTAATCCCCAAACATAAAAAATTTCAACTTCTAATATAAAATTCAGAGGCATTTCATTTTTCCTTGATATATTTCCTACTCTTTGGCATTTATCGCAGGTTTTTATATATCTGTATACATCTCTAAATAGAGTAGGCCAGTAGAAACCAGATTATAGAATTTTATATGCAGTTTTATCAGTCCCAAAATGTCCTCCAAAATTAGAATCATGACATTTTTGAATAATTAGTTCAGTTTCTTCATAAGGCACGCATCTTCTAATAATTAAATCCTTACATTGCTTATATAAGTATGGTTCATCCCAAAAGTATGTTTTAGTATCATGAATGAATTTTTTCTGTTGTTGGAAAGTTAACATAGGTGGGAAAATGTCACTCACAATATAATTTACTATATCAGCATACCAAGATAATTTCCATTCATTTATATTATAAAGTTGTTCAGCAAGAAAACTGTCTATAATTTTATTATTAGTATCAGATAACTCATGATATTCTAATCTTGATAAATGATCAGCAATTTAATTATCAGTTCTCTTTTTGTTAACGATCTCAAAATCAAATCCTTGCATTAATAATATCCATCTAATTAATCTTGGTTTAGAATCTTTCTTTTGCATTAAATACTTTATAGCAGAGTGATCAGTATGCACAATACATTTAGTTCTTATTAGATAATGCCGAAATTTATTAAAAGCATATACAACTGCTAATAATTCTCTTTCAGTAACTGTATAATTTATTTCAACATTATTTAGAGTTTTACTGGCATAATATATAACTTTGAAAATCTTATCATATCGTTGCCCAAGAATTGCTCCTATAGCATAATCACTAGCATCACACATAAGCTCAAATGGTTTCTCCCAATTAGGTAAAACTATTATAGGTGTTGTAATTAATTTATCTTTTAATAATTCGAAAGCATTCAGGCATTCAGTTGTAAATTCAAATTTCTTGTCTTTTTCAAGAAGTTAGCATAGAGGTTTAGTAATTTTTGAAAAATCTTTTATATAACGTCTGTAGAATCCAGCATGTCCAAGAAAACTTCTTACCCCTTTTACCGTAGTTGGAGGTGATAATTTAGCTATAACTTGAATTTTTGCAGGGTCTACTTCCATGCCCTTTTCTGAAATTTTATGTCCTATCACAATGCCGCCTGCAACCATAAATTGACATTTCTCCCAATTAAGAACTAAATTAGTTTTCTCACATACTTCAAATACTTTTTCAAGATAAATTAAGCGTGTCAAATGATGTTCCAAGTACAGAGAAATCATCCATAAATATTTCTATTTCATTATCAATTAATTTACTAAATATAGACATCATACATCTCTGAAATGTTGCAGGTGCATTACATAATCCAAAAGGCATCCTTCAAAAAGCGAAAGTTCCATAAGGACTAATAAATGTAGTTTTCTCTTGATCCTCAGGAGCAATTTGTATTTGATAATAACAGGTGTATCCATCTAAGAAACAAAAATACTTATGTCCGGCTAATCTATCTAATATCTGGTCTAGAAATGGTAAAGGGAAGTGATCTTTCCTGGTGGCTGCGTTTAATTTTCTATAATCAATACATATTCGCCATCCAGTAACTTGTCTTATAGGGATAAGATCATTATTTTCATTAGCTTTTACGATCACTCCTCCTTTCTTAGGCACACAGTGAATTGGGCTTACCCAAGCACTGTCAGAAATAGGATATATAATACCATTATCTAACCATTTTAAAATTTCTTTCTTGACTACTTCTTTCATTATCGGGTTTAATCTCTTTTGGGGATCTACTTTAGGCTTATGTTCATTATCTAAAATAATTTCGTGCATACGGATTGAAGGACTAATTCCTTTAATATCTGCTAAAGTCCAACCAAAAATTTTCTTATATTTTTTTAAGGTATCTAAAAGTTTTGTTCTTAAGATTCATTTAATTCAGATGAAATAATAACCGGTAGAGTTGAAGAATTACCTAAGTAAGCATATTTCAAATTATTAGGTAACATTTTTAACTCAAGTTTAGGAGGTTTAATAATCGATGGAACTATATTCTTTTCAGTGTTTTCTGTATTATCCAAAAATTCAAATTTCTCTTGAATATAATCTAGTTCTTCATTTATATCGGCTTTTTCAATTAATTCAGTATTTTCTTTTTCTAGTTTTTCTTCATAATATTCCTTAAAATGTTCTTTTTGTAAATGATCGAGTACTTCCATTCGAAAACACTCATCATCTTTTTATAGTGCAGGATATTTCATTGATTTAGCAATATTAAAAGTAACTTTTTGGTCATTTAATCTCATTGTTAATTCTCCTTTCTGAACATCAATCATAGCTTTCCCAGTGGCTAAAAATGGTCTTCCTAAGATGATAGGAATTTCTTTATCTTCTTCCATATCTAAAACTATAAAATCTACCGGGAAGATAAATTTATCCACTTTTACTAAAACATCTTCAATAACTCCCTTAGGATATGTAACAGAATGATCAGCTAACTGAAGGGTTACTGAAGTAGGTGAAATTTCTCCTAATCCTAATCTCTTAAAAATTGATAGAGGCATTAGATTGATGCTTGCTCCTAAGTCACACAAAGCTTTTCCATAGAATTTTTCTCCAATAGCGCAGGGTATAGTGAAACTACCAGGATCTTTTAATTTTTCAGGAAGCTTTTTCTAAATAATAGCACTACACTCTTCACTAAGTGCGACCGTTTCATTATCGGTAAATTTTCTTTTTTTATTTAGAATATCTTTCATGAATTTTACATAGTTTGCCATTTGTTCTAAGGCTTCTACGAAAGGAATATTTATTGTTAATTTCTTCAGAATTTTAAGGAATTTAGCAAATTGTTTATCTTTTTTATGTTGATTTAGTCGTTGAGCAAATGGTGGTGGAGGTTTTTCAACAGAAATTTTCATTGGTATTAAAGGATTTTCTAAGTTAGGATCTTGTTGATTCTTTTCCTTTTCAATTTCCACTTCCTCTTTTCGACTTTCCAGTTCTTTCTGAATTCAAGGTTCTAATTCTTTTCCACTTCGTAATTGTATCGCTTTAATTTGTTCATTTCCTTTGTCTTTGGGATTTATTTCCACATTACTAGGAAATGTTCTAGGTATTCTATTATTAAGCGCGGTAGCGATATGTCCAAGTTGAGTTTCAAAATTTTTAATAGCTGTTCCTTGATTTTGTAATTGGTTTCCTTGTATTTGTAATTGATTTCCTTGATTTTGTAATTGATTTACTTGATTTTGTAAATGATGACCCATATTTAATATTAATTCTTCTATAGATAATTTCTTATCTTTAAATTGAGGGTTATTATTATTAAATCCAGGTGGATAACTAGGTTTATAATTAGAATTTCCTTGGTTAGAGGGATTTCCTAATGGTTGTGTTATGTTGTTCATCCATGGTTGATTAGTTGTATTGTCATTCCAATTAAAATTAGGATGATTTTTCCATCCAGGATTATAATAATTCGCATGAGGATTATTGGGTCTGTTATTAATAGCATTTATAGTTTCATAATGAGATTGGGATTCTATAAGTTGTCCAAATGAGTTTTCTTCTAATATAGTTGGAGAGTAATTCATTCCAAAATGATCTAATTTTTTAAATATAGCAGCGATTTGCGAAGCTAACATAGATATTGCATCATTTTCATGAATACTAGCTATCTTTTCGGATTCATTCTATCGACGAGCCAATGAAAATTATTGGTAGTCATTTCTTTGATTAGTGCATAGGCTTCATCAAATGGTTTTGACATTAATGATCCTTCGACGAAGCAACATCGATGATCGATCTAAGAGATCCTACTAATCCATTATAGAAAGTTTGAATAATTAACCAATCTGGTAACGCATGATGTAGGAATTTCCTAAGAAGTTCTTTAAATCTCTCCCAAGCTTCATATATTGATTCTCCATCAAACTGACTAAAAGAAGTTATATCATTTCTAAGCTTAGCAGTTTTAGATGGTGGAAAAAATTTGGATAGAAATTTTTGTGATAATTCTCCCCAAGTTTTAATAGATCCAGGTGCTAACGAATTTAACCATATTTTAGTCTTATCCCTTAAAGAAAAAGGGAAAAGTCTAAGTCTAATAGCATCGTTAGATACTCCTTCATATTTGAAAGTAGCACATAGTTCTAAAAACTAGCAAGATGTAAATTAGGATCTTCAGTAGGTGAACCACTAAATTGATTGTTTTCTACCATTTGGATAATTGCAGGTTTAAGTTCAAATGAGTTAGCAGCTACATCAGGGTTTTGAATAGTTAAATGAATTTCATCTAATGTAGGGTTGGCATAATCTCTTAATGATGTCTGTTGATTGATATTTTCATTTTCAGGAATATTCGCCATTTGTGTTAAATTTATAATTTCTTTTTTTTTGTTTTCTAATTCTTTTAATTGTACGCTCTAATTCGAATCGTAAGGTATTAAATTTTCATTTCCAAATTTACGCATACAATTTTGCAAAATAAATTTTAAAATAGTCCGTTACTCTAGTAAATAATTTCTTTACTTCCCCGGCAATGGCGCCAAAAACTTGACCCACTTTTTTTTTATGTTTACAAATTATGTTAATAGCAACGGCACCAAAAACTTGATCCCACTTAGGAGCATTCCTATTCTTTACCATTTGGTCCAGGTGCAAAGAACATTGACTAGTCCTATGTTTGATTACTGAATCTGCAGCTAGGTTGGGAGGATACTGGCTGTCACTTCAGAGCTCCCACGTTCCCCTCACTTGAGGGCTAACATCTACACTTCAGCTCTCAAAAAATAGGACCAAATTGAATATTTTAGTTTGTCACACTAAAATGTCCAATTCTGATTGTTGACCTCATTTTTGATGAGGTCCTCTCTTCTTCTTTTTAATACTTAGGATCTAGCCTTAGGCTTTTCCTTTGACTGTCTTAGAGGACTAGAATTGGGACCCACCACTTAGAAATTCAAACCACTTCTTAACTCCCTGCAAACTCTACAAACTTGACTATAGACCCCTAATCACCTAGAGGGTTGAAATCAAATGTGGAAGTTTGAAGGATGGATTCCTATAGGACTCTTTGGCCTTAGGACTACCCTGGGTGGCCTGGTCTGGTGAAGGGGCTGACTTACACACACACTACATTTATACACTACACTTTCACACTCCTATACTCAACTTGACCTCCTGACTCATGTAGGTGATTCACATGGATGTTCCTTAACCCCTAAGCCCTTGGCTAAGAGGGTTAGGAACAACATATTGGATGCCTCAAATGAGTCCCTTCATGGCTCATGTGGACTTGATATGGCTTCATGGCTCAACCAAAATGATTTTATTCCACTTACATTCACCCAATCTTCCATTTCCCAAATTTTCAATTTTTGACCCCCAGGACCCTACCCCCGCTTAGCCTACCCAAAACCCTTGAAACTACCCAAAATTTGCAAAATCACCTAAATTATCCAAAATCCTTAAAAATCAATCCCAAACATTCCCACATTACTCAAATTGATCATTCATAGCCAAAAATACCAAAAATTCCAAAAATACCTCCCAATACCCTCCAAATACCCAAAATACCCCTCTTGACCCAAAAATCCAAAAATTCAGAAAATTCCCAGAAAATTCCAAAAAATCCCAAATATTCCCAATTTCACTTTGTTCAACTACACCATGGGCCAATGTTGTCAATTTACCCCAATTTTGTCAAAACCCCCAATTTGACCCATTTTAACCCAAAGTGAATCCAATGTTAAACCAAACCTACCCAATTGACCCAAATTCTGGTCCAATTCAATTTTAAACTTCAATTCAACAATCCCAACACCAATCTAGTCCAAATCCAAGTCCAATTTGATTGACATTTGGATCCAATTTCACTTTTGGCCTTAAAGCCCAATTTGGACCCATGACCCAAACGTAACCCAAACTCACCCAATTCAACTCCAATTAACCCCAAATCTTTTCCAAATCTTCCTTAACATTCCCACAAACAAAACACTAACATGATTTGCCCAACATTTAGACCCAAACCCCACTCAAATTCAACCCAAAGCTAAAAGGCCCTATTTTGACCTAAACCCAAACCTAACCCAAATGAGCCCAAACCCCAAAATCAAAGCCCAACCAAAGTCAAAACCTCTTTGAAACACTCCCATAAACATTTCCCAACATTAAATTTACATCAATTTCAACCCTAGCCCAACATTGGACCAAGTTAGCCCACTTTTACCTATATTGGCCCATTCACCAAAGGAGCCCAAATTCAACCCAATTCAAACCCAAATCACTCCCAATTTGCTCCAAGGCACTCATGACACATCTATGAGCTAAATCCAACAATTATTTGGCCCAAGCCTTTACCAAAATTTCATCCTAAAGTCCATTTTAAAATTCAAAAAGCCCACTTCCCTTAAACCTTCCTAAAAGCCCACTTCCTTCAAATTCAAAAGCCCAAATTCATCCAAAGCCCACATGACACTTCCCCTCATCATCCATTTAATCAAAATCACCCCTAAGTTTCAAAATCATCAATTAAACAATTTCAAATCAAGCCCCATAACAATTTCCATTAAAATGCCAAAATCCACAAAATCCTTTTTTATGAAATTGACCCAATCTTTTCCCAAGCCACATGGAACCATGAAGCCACATGCAAGCCATTGGCAAGCCATGAGGATCTCTAAGTTGTCAACTCTCCTTAAATGGAAAAAGGAGGAGGTCCTTTAAGCACCTCCTAAAAGTCATTAACCTTAAGCATGTTTCACCTTAACCCAAATTTAATCCAAATATATTTGGATAAGGACTTCTCCATGTCAAACCAGCTCGATCCTTTTGACTCCCCACAACACCCAAAGCCACCTTGAAGGGTGAACCAAGCCCAAAATGATGGGTTGACCCAAACCAAGCCAAAATGGCCTCTTCCCCATTCCATTCCAAGCCATCCCCTTTACACATGGCAAGGCCCGATCGATCGCACTAAACCCTAGCCACGACCCACCTGGACTCGAGGGTGACCCATGCACTGCCGGCCGCCCGCCTGGGTCGCCGGAAATTCCATGGCCGAGACATGGGGAGGAGCCAAACTTTGGAATTCCACCTTGCTGAGCTGCCCCATGCCCAATGGCCACCATGGTTGTTCTGCCCTTGACCTAAGCAACTGATCCCAACCCTTGGCCATCCCTGTGAGGCTCTCTAGCCACTCCTATTTAAACACCACCCCCTCTCGGCCATGAGAGGTGCTGAACCAGACCTTACTGAAACTCTGCCAAATTTGTTCTAGATCACTCTCCATACTTAGAGCAATTGATCCCTGGTGTCAATTTGCCCTAATCCGCACCAACAGAACCCAATTTCTCAGCCAAAATTCCACCCAAAACCAGGACACTTCTCCACAGTGGATCAATCATCAAATTGATTGGTTCTACACCTTCACCAGACCGAGGGAAGAAGTCCACAGCAAAAGCCCCTCTCTAGGCCACCCAGTTGCTCCGGCCTCCAAGCTTTGTGATCGAGTCGTGGTCGAAATCATACCTAGGCAATTCACCGGACCGGGAGACTTCATCCGGAGCTTGCGGGATCCAATCGAAGGTGACACAACCCTCGGATTGAAGCCACACTTCTCCGAGCAAAGGTATGAGCTAATTCTTCATCCTGAGCTTCTGGATATTCTCCATTTCAAATGCTTTAATTTCAATGCATGATCACCATATAGATGTGTTCGTCTCTTCAAGACAAATCCATAGAGCATAAGAACACGAAAATCCGTTAAGTATTGAGTGAGTTCTTAGGGTTTTAGTGTGGACGGCTCTCGGGTGAGGATGCTTGGGGACGATGAACGGATGCTGTTCATTTAATACACGCGCGGACGGACGGCTCAGATTAGGTTGGATCAACGGATTATACGCGGAAGGCAGGACCTGGGCTGCTGACTCAACTGGAGGCGTCGAATAGAAGCACGCCACGCAGCACTTCGGGGATGTTAAGGTTGACGCGGCGCCGACTCGGATAAATAGAAAATTAGGGATTTTTTGATTTATTTAATTCCCTAAACTTCAAAAATCCATAACTTTGTGTAGAAAAATCAGAAAAATAAAATAAAAATACCCTCTTGCTCAGTGAACAGAGGAGAATAATGTGGAAAAGAAATTACTTAATTTCATTAAGTATTTTATTTTTAATGATTTATTTCTCTTCTGCATTATTTTAATTCTCCATGCATATAGGAAATTCACCATGGCATGAGACCATAGGGCTTTTGAAGCCTCTGAATTTGGGAACATTCCCTGAATTTTCCAAAGTCAGAGGCCATCCCTATGAGAAGTTATTGATTTTTCAAATTCATGTTACTGTTTTGAGTATTTTAATTCCAATAATTAGCATGTTTTGAAATAAATTCTAGGAAAATTTGGTGATGCCTCTTATCACCAGAGGACCCTAGGAAAAATAGGTTTTGAGTTAACTCATTTAAAATAACCCTAATTGGCTTAAACACCCAAAATAGATCCCTAATTAATTAGAGCTAATCATACATCAAATTGACTTGAAATCAATTCTCCACTGACCTTTAAGATCAGAGGAACTCACCATAAAAATTTGAAGTCAATTGGACTTGGTTAGCCCTACTAAATGGGTTGATTAAGCCATTTAATCAATTTAAATTTCAAAAATTCATAACTTTCAAAATACCTTTCAAAAATTCACCAAATTGGTTTTGGAGACTCTCTGATATTAGGGGAATTTAAGAAAATTAAAATTTCAATTTTCTAAAAAAGTTGATTTTTTGTATTATTTTAATATTTTAATAATTAAAAAATAATAAAAATCATAAAAATAATAAAATTCACCAAAATGTCACATTTTGAATTTTAATCACTTAGGAACAAACCCCATATTTTTCTTAGGTCTATTTAATGAGATATTAAATTTTAAAGCCCTAAGGTAATTTAAAAATTAAAAAATACATTTTTTGGCATTTTCACTAAAATAATTATAATAAATCATAGAAAAATCAAAAAATTGCAAAAATTGATTCTCTGATTTTCTTGATATGAGAGAGATTTTTGAAAAATATAAATTTCATTTTTCAACCTTTATTTTATTTTTAAATTAATTAACACTCCAAAATTTAAAATAATTATAATAAAAATAATATAATTCAAAAAATCACCAAAATTGGTCCAAGTGGTCCTCTGGTCATTAGAAATGTCCCATAATTTTCTTAAGGACAGAAACTTTCCCTTGGTCATATTATTAAATTTTCCTTGGAAATCCCTATTTTTCACTAAAAATAATTATATAAATAAATTAAATACAGAAAAATCATATTTTCTACTCTCATGTCTTTATTGACATATGAGTGAAGTCACATAAAAATTTCAAGTTCATTTAAGCTCAATTTAGTGAGTTATGAAATTATTAAGCTTGAAGGGCAAAATGGTAATTAAAAAATTTTAACCCTTAATTAAAACTTTAGGTTTAATAAAATTAACAAGTAAAATATTTGATCTTAATCTGATTTGGATGATTGAAATTTAAATAATTAAAGGGTAGAAACCCATTAAACAATATAAAATAATTGAAATAAACCTTAATTAAATAATTGATTAAATTTGGAAGAATAATAAAATTGGAATTATTAAAATAGGGATATTTTTAGGAAGAGATTTATTCTTTAATTTAAAAATCCCTAAATTAATCATTTCAATAATATTTAATTCCTAATTAAAAATGATAATTCAAATTTAAGTTTTAAAATGTTAAAGGACTTAATCATTAAATTAAACTAAAAAGTTAAATTATTAAACTCTTTTTAAATTTTCAATTAAATTAAAATTAAAATTAAATTAAAAATTAAATTAAATTAAATTAAATTAAAACAAATTAAATTAAATTAAATTAAATTAAATTAAATTAAATTAAATTAAAATTAAATCAATTTAAATTAAAAGAAATTAAATCAAATTAAACTAAATTAATTTAACATCAAATCAAACTAAATTGAATTAAATTAAATTAAATTAAAATTAAATTAAAATTAAATTAAATCAAAGTTAAATTAAATTAAAAATAACATCACCTAAGACATGAAAGAAATTAAATATAAAGCAACTTGAACACTATTCCAAATTTAAACCCTTTAACTGAAGTTAAACTAAATCACAAATCATTTGAACACCAATTTGCCCTCGAGAACTTTTATTATCATAACTCCTAAATAGAACATTAAATGGAATGTTACTCCACTTATAGGATATTCAAATGTCCTAGTTCACTGAGCAAGATAACAACAAAAATTGAATTCCCGGACGATTAATTCATTTGTATAATTAAATTCATTTGGACTTAAAACAATCCTAGAAATATTGAAAAGATGTTTAAGAATTATCTTAAGCACTTCCTCGATATGATAGGATGTTCATAAGAACAATTGAACTTAATTATTCTTTGATGAAGAAAATCATCCTCAAACCAAAACACAAGAACCTAGACGTCATAAGAAATGACTAGCTATAGGATTAGGAACTTGGTAGAAAACCATAACCCTTCCCTTAGCTTTACCTAGGAACTTGCTTAAATATTCTAATTGTGTTTTAAGTGCAGCTTGGGATGACGGGAAGACCCTCCAGTGTACGCTTTTATTTTATTGCAATTTACATTATTGCAATTTCTTTAATTGCATCGCACTTACTTTTTCTTGCATGATAAACAACTGTTGCATGAAAACCCACACCTTTAGGATAGTCCCTAAAACTGAAACCAAAACTAAGTTAAAAGTCATTGCAAGATAAAATTCACCGCTACAACATTTCAAAATATAAAACAACTCAAAATTTAATCACAAACAGAACACAAAACTACAATTACAACTAAATTAAAATGTCCTGTTGGATGATCGGGAATACCTCGGATGATGTAACCTACGTGTTGCTAAAGGGATTTCCCACGGTCTAAATGAAAGTGTGGAACTCATTCAGTTGAGTTTAGCAAATTCATACTGGACTAAGTGAATCCGATAAAAATAACGATGCGGAAGGATGGAACCGTGGGATCTTAACCGGTGTCGTTATAATCAACTTTAAGATTTGTTTTAATTAAAACACAAAAACACTTGGAAATTAAGATTTTCTCTAAACCAAAACACTTTTCTCATCTCCTGATTTATGACTTCTATAACTAAACCTCTGCAACAACAAGGAGCTTGGAGCATGGTGGGCAGCACGGTCATCATCGTCAGCAAAACTTGAATCTACATCAACAAAACTTTCCTAGAATTAAACAACAAAGCCATAGGATTTCCAGGTAGTTTGCCTAGTGCAACATAAATCCTCAACCTCTTCGTTAGGCATTTGCATTGCAAATTAAGCCCTAACCGGACTTAGGATTCTGAGGTAGTCGTCTGATACGACAATAAACCCTCACATCTTTGAGGCTATTTGTATGATTCTATCATATAAATATAAGTCCTAATTAATTAAAATTAGCAAGATCAAAACATTAAATAAATATTAAGACTTTCCTAAATTCAAGCCAAACAATAGGATAGTCGGGAAATTATCGAAGTTCGCTTCGAATATGTGATTTCTCCTACCTTTTCTTCCTTTGAATTCCCAAAATAAAATGTTCCAAATTTGATCCACTCTCTATTGAAATTCCAAAATTCATTCCTTTGAAAACTTAAACTTTGAAGTTCTTGAGAGCAGAATTACTAATTATTATCAAGAGTTTTCTTAGGTGATTCCCGTCACTTAAGATGTAATTAACTATAGGGGCTTGCCCTTATAGGGAATTTTAAAGAACCCAGGTAATATAAACCCTGTTTAATGTTTTCATACTAGGTAGGGGAATTTGTCGGCTTATAAAATTGGTTCGCAGACCAAATGGATGTCACAAATCTTCTAGTTTATTTAATATAGCCCCACCGTCAAGCAGTGTGTCTATCTTTAGGATAGATACACGGTTTGTGGTACGGTGCTCGTTTATATAAACTATTTGGGATGTGAGATCGGTTTGATTTCATATCTTAAAATCTTCAAATTTAAAATTATTTTTCAAAAATCAAATACTACTTTTCAAATTATTTATTTAAATTAAATTAAAAATTCGCCGCACAATTTCGGTTAGGCGACCCCCTTTTCAAAATAAAACACACAACCTAAAAAATATGCCGACAATTTCTGGCGACTCCGCTGGGGAAAATTTCTCTCTCCATTTTTAAACAGACAATTCTGCTTTCAAAAATTGGTAGTGTATCCATGTCCCTTGCGGATCAAGCTATCCTTCTTTCCGTTGGAATACTATGTTCATTTCTACCTTGAACAAGTATAGCCAACATTCTCTCGGATTTAGGAGCCACTGTTTAGACACCCCTAAACAGAGAGGTTCCGGGATCCTTTTACCTCATTTCTGAGGTGGGCTGGACCCCAATAGGTGTTAGTTTAGGAGTAATCCTTCGAGTCGAGAAGTCTTGCATAAGACTTTCTTTTCCTTTCCAACTCGAATCGGATTCCCTACCTTCTCTACACCTTTGAACATTCCATTCTAAATAAACAAACCCTTTAATGAATGACTCTTTTAACAAATAACTCCTTCTTATAAATACATGAACAAGCATGTGTTCGGACTCTTTTCAATTCCTTTCTTTTCGTCCTGATGAGAAGAAGCATAACTTGGGATCGACAATTAGGATCCGCCTCCGCGAAATGGAGGCCCCAAAGCTGATTTTCTCCTTCACCAATGGACTCGACTTCGCTGTTTACAAGGATGAGCTGCCCGATAATGGGATCATCCGGTTTGGACAAGGATTCGAGAACACAAATGTCAAGATCACCGACGTTTCCCTTTCGCGCTGACAAACAAGGTATCTGAAGCTCAGAAGCCGCTGATCGAGTTCAACCTTAGTTCAACCCAAGAGTTTCCTCCCCTACAAAAGATCCCGATCGAGAGAGTACTGCTCGTCCGCGAGAGGACCGTTCTTGCTACCCTCACCTGGTCTAGTTGTCTCGCACCTACCCCGGCTTCGTCGGATTAAAGGGGAAGGAAATCCGAACTATGGTGAACCTCGCTACCGTGGAGGGTATAGACTTCCTGTGAGACCTTCTGTTTTTGAAATCGGGTCCAGCTCAAGAATTCCATCACTAACACGGACCCAAAGAAGGAACAGAAGTAGGAAGATTGCCAGGAAGGCCAGAGCTGCCGAAGTCGCTTTCCTGGAGGAAATCCCAGAAATCCCTGAGTACACACCACTACCTGAATACATACCATTGCCTGAAGATACACCCTTTTTGGAAGGAAGTAGATTCCATCCCCTTTCCGCCGCAGCTGACGAGGAAAATGTCCGCAGGATTGTTTCTACATTACCTCGACCAGCATACTACGACGACAGCAGAAAGAAAAGGGCTAGGATCACGCCATTTGCCCAACTACAGACTGTGATCGAGAAGCTAGCAAAGAAAGAGAAATGCCCCTTATTAGAGATTCTAAGAAGGATAGGGCGGGTGCCAGTCAAATCCCGTCTTGGGCCATGAGTAGAACCTGCCATCGTTACAGAAAAGCCAAATAAAAGGATGAAGGCTAGTCCGCCTATCGTTGTTTCAGGGTTGCAGATTAGGGAGGATACCACCTTCCAGCATTTGGCTGACAGACCATTTGGTCCTAGACCTTCTGCTGCTAGAAGGATGGTATGACGTCCCACTACTGGACAGTTAAGGTTGAAACAGCAGCCCGAGAAGGAAAGTCTCATCAGAAGACTTGAATCTGAAGAAAGCGCCATTGCAGTAAAGGGGACTCGTGAGAAGGGAACCCGGCAGCTATCGCACGACAACTGCGAGGATGCACAGAAAAGACCGCTAGAGGACGCTATGGAAAAGTTGAGGACTGATATTCGACGACTAGCAAAAGAAAGAGAAGAGAAATTCGGAGACGAGATTGATTCATCGGAATTCATGGACGATGAGTATGCAGAAACAACATGGTCGAAACACGAGCTTCGTCAGCTTCACAAGGTGCTCCTGCAACCGCAGAAAGAGAGGAGCCGGAAGTGATGAGAAGGTAGCTTCAAGAAAAAGACGATACAATCACACAAATGGCGAAGAGGATGGAAGAGATGGCTGTAGCCCTAGCCACTCTCCAGAGTCAAGTGCAACCCCAAAGAGAGACACCCCCAGAGGTCGTTCACATTATGGATGGAGGAAAGGAGATTACATCCGTCAACGGGGATGATCAGCTAAAGAAAGATACAACACAAAGTATGATTCCAGAAAAGGATATCAACAGCTTGGTGGAACAGCAGGTGCGAGAAGCCTTAGCACAATCAAAGAGCGGGACATCCATTCTAACGGGTAGACCTTACTCGGAAGAATTTGACGTTGTCCAATACCCAAAAGGCTTCGTACCACCTCTGTTCAAGACCTTTGATGGAACCGGGAACCCCCGACAACATGTTGCACACTTTCGTGCCAGTTCGTCAGCAGCCTGTCAGGGATCGCCTTTGATTGGTATACAGAATTACCGAATGGTTCAGTGAAGACGTTCTCAGAACTAGAAAATCTTTTCATCAAGAGATTCGCCGGAGCTCAGCACCACATCACTATAAGTGATTTGGTGGTAGAGAAGCAGAAGCCGAATGAAACTTTGGTGGATTACATACTTCGATGGAGGAACTTAAGCATGTAGTGTGAACCACAACTCAAGAACAACATGCAATCGACATCTTACTTAAAAGCATTCACGGCCCGATAGCACTTCTCCTCAAAGGATTCACTATTAAGACTTTCGAGAAGTTGTTAAGCAAGGCCGGGAGCTTGCAAGAGGAGGCGAAGCAATTAAGTTTCGCCGACAAGACGGATAAGCAAAAGCCTGTGAAGACTTTTGAAAAGAAATCCGGGATCGTTGCAGCAGTCGACAAAGGCAAGCAACCAATACAAATATCGTCCGAACGGCTACAGACAACCTCGACGAATTACCAGCAACCCCGACCCGGCTATCGGTCATCTCCACAGTATGAACAACCGCCTCGTCCGCAACGTACATTAAGGGAGCTTCTGAGTAGGGAATATCCATTCAAGAATGAAGAGGTGCCGAAAATGTTCCGTAGTCTGATGAAAACTCCAGATTTCCAACTGTCAGAGCCTAAGAGACCAGAAGAAGTCAACAAGAAAGGTGATCCCAACTTTTGCCCTTACCACCGGATGCTTGGACACAAGATAGAAGATTGCATTACCTACAAAAGTTGGCTCAATGACAACCTTCGGAAAGGGAATATAACAATCCCGAAGGAGTATATGAAGGAACCCCAGAAAGGAGGTTCCGTCGATGTTGTCTCGGCCGATCCCATCGTTCCGACGGATCCCTATACAGCCGACGATGGATGGACTACCGCTTGGACGAGGTCTTCAAAAAGATTTTAGACGAGCATCCAAACCGCTTCGGTGCGAGCTTCAATTCAAAGTTCGAAACACGTCAAGTCGGCACTATCACTTGCGATAGAAGAACCACCTCAACAGGAGACGATTGAAGAGAAGAAGAAAATCGACGAAGAAGAGAGGACCGAGGTTCCTAAGGCTAGACTAGGGGCTGCTTATCCTAGGATAGTTGTTTCTGATTCGGGGGAGAAATCCCTCGAACCTCTGACTCTGTATGATTATCTGCTCACTTCGGTAGGATCTTATAATGATAAGGGTGATGGCGTTGGCTACTTTTTGACTGTTTCTAATGATTACGTAACTAGCGACAATCCGGACATCGATTTCGATACCAATGACAATTCTCAAATCATACACAATCTCGACGATCACGATGACAAAGAAGACATCCATCAAGGAGGTTACGAGAGTTCAACAAGCAACGAATCTATCTGCGAGTTTCGAGGAGCTCCAGTCACAATAGAATTAGAGCATTCGGACTGCGAAGCTAATCCGGAAGAACTCGTTATTCCAATTCGGGAAGAAACACCGACGAAGCTCAACACTAGATTCGAAGAAATTACAGAAGTTAACTTAAGAAGTGGAAGAGTTCTACCTCCGAGAATGGGTCCAAAGGACAAAGGAAAGCAGGTGGTTGTTCAAGAAGAACCAACCCCGGCAGAAGAAATACCCATTCAGGAAGAATCCGAGACACATGGAAATAAAGTGGACTACAACGTACTAGCCCATCTTAGGAAACTACCAGCCAAACTGAGCATCTACAACGCTCTCATCTTATCAAAGGAGATGAGAGAAGCTCTGATCAAAGCCTTTCTTGATCCAGAAATTTGCTTAGCTCAAATGGCTGGAGATTCCTTAGATGAGGTTTGCTCGTTAAAGGAACAGCGAGGTGTTACCTTCACGGACAATGACCTATTACTTGGGACGACGAGACCACAACCGATCGTTGTACATTTCGATTACAATTGGGAAGTTTACACTCTCCGAGTATTGGTGGATCCAGGAGCATCAATCAATATAATGAGTCTTCGAACACTAGCATACTTGGAAATTGATGCCCGCGAGCTCGAAGCTGACAAAATGTTATTAAGAGGATTCAACCAGAAAGGAGAAAGAGCCCTCGGATCAATAACACTACTAATGAAGACCGGTGACTTAGCAATGACAACCGCAAAATTCCACATAATTGATTCAGAAATGTCGTTCAACGCTCTACTGGGCCGACCCTGGATACATGAAAACAGGATGGTACCATCATCTCTACATCAGTGCATCAAATACTACGATGGAGGGGAACAGTGCATCAAAGGTGACTTACAACCATTCTCCGTACACGAAATTGGAATTCACGAAGATGCAGCTTATTATGCACCTCCGAAGAAAACAATCTTCTCCAGAGATACCATGACAACTGAAGCAAAGAAAGTTCGGGACAACTAAAAACCTGAAGTTCTAGTCCAACAGTCACTCACCACTCCCTCACGGCGAGATGGTGAAGGTTTCTCCACAACTCGCATCCGAGGTCGAGGCCGGGGACGAGGTCGTGGCAGAGACGTTAGGACAGTTGGACGAGGAAACCAGCCATCAATGTTGATTGGGAAGATAGTTCTGAAGAAGAAAAAGAAATCAAGCAATAAGCAGCGACAATAAGTCGGAAGAAGCCGCAATTCAGGATCTCTCTCGAAGATGAGAAGAATGAAGAATATAAGTCAATGTACGAGAAGATTAACCACTATGTACATACTATGACCCTGACCCCGATCCATTCTAAAAAGATCGAGGGTATGGTGGTCAAAGAGGTACGTAGCGGTGGTGCAAAGCCAATCAAATTCTACCGTGGTGCTTCTTCCTCCAAAAGCGAAAATAATGTACAATTTGAAGATGTCACTTCATCGAATTAATGGAATTACCTTTTGAGTGGTACTCTCCCTGTGTTCAAAATTTAATTCGGCGTGGTTTCTTACCTCGACAATGGACAAAAGGCCAATCACAACATTTTGAAAAATTATGGAATAACTCCGGTCGTCCGCCCAATTCAAAGCATGGTCTCGGATTCGGCACGGTAGGATCGATTGACGATGCTGAATTTTGCTTGGTTGTCACTTGCGAGTCTAATGAAAGCGCATGGAAACTACGAGAAGAATTTGAAGATTTACAAATTGGAGACGCTCCACCGAATTCGAAGAAGAAATTAAATCTATAATAGATGAGTTAACGGAAGTTAACTTAGGTACTAGCGAAGAACCTAGACCTACCTTTGTTAGCTCCTTACTCGATAAAGAAGACTCGAAGAAATAATCAAGTTATTAATAGAATTTAAAGATCTGTTTTGCTTGGAACTACGATGAGATGCCGGGATTAGCTCCGGAGGTCGCGGTCCATAAGCTAGGAGTGGATCCTACTTCGTCCCGGTCGGACAAGGTCCCGGAAGAATGCGTCTAGAAATCGAACAACAAGTCATAGCTGAAGTTAAAAAGCTAATAGACGCTAAATTTGTCCGTGAAGAACAATACCCGACTTGGCTAGCCAATGTGGTGCCATTCAGAAAGAAGAATGGTCGGATCAGAATTTGTGTGGACTTCGAGAGATTTAAATAAGGCATGTCCAAAAGACGAATTCCTCTACCGATCCCGAACTAATGATCAACATTGCTTCAACACATGAAATATTCTCATTCATGGATGGATCTTCGGGATACAACCGGATAAAAATGGCTCCGAGAAGATGAAAAGCTTACGAGCATTCGGAACGCCGATCGGAGTATATTGCTACACGGTGATGCCATTCGGATCGAAGAACGCGGGAGCAACATATCGAGAGCGATGACAAGAATGTTTGATGATCTCATCCACAATCAAGTCGAATGCTACGTGGACGATGTGGTCATCAAAAGCAAAGTAAAGGACAACCACTTGTATGATTTGAGAATTGTTTTCGAACGATTAAGAAATTTTAACCTTAAGATGAATCCCTTAAAATGCGCCTTCGGCGTCACCTCCGGGAAATTCTTAGGATTCGTTGTCTGACATCGTGGAATTGAAACCGACCCGGAAAAGATTAAAGCTATCTTAGAAATGCCGCCTCCCAAAACCTTAAAGCAACTACGATCCTTTCGAGGAAGCCGGCATATCTTCGACGCTTTATATCAAACTTGTCAGGTAGGTGTCAGCCTTTCTTGGCACTAGTTAAAAAGGGCGCCATATTTATTTGGGAAGAGAAATGCCGGAAGGCCTTCGAGGACATTAAACAATATTTAATGACACCTCCTGTCTTAGCAGCCCCGGTCTCGGGTAGACCGTTGATACTTTATACCGCGGCTTTAGACGACTCTCTCGGAGCCCTGTTAGCCCAGGTCAATGATGAGGGTAAAGAAAATGCTCTCTACTATTTAAGTCGTCGTTTACTTTCAACGGAAATATGGTATCCCGCAATTGAAAAGCATTGTTTGGCCCTGATCTTTGCCGCTCAAAAGCTCAGGCACTACATGCTTTCTCATAAGGTCAACCTGATCTCGAAGTTTAATCCATTGCAATACTTAATGACTCGTCCAACACTTTCCGGCAGACTTGCCGGATGGTCGATGATATTATTGCAATTCGATATAACTTTCGTGCCTCTTCGTGCCGTAAAGGGACAAGTCTTAGCGGACTTCCTCGCGGCACACCCTTTGCGGCGGAATCTCCTCTCGATGACAATCGCGGATGAACAAATAATGAGCTTAGAAGACCACGATGATCGACGTTGGGAATTATATTTCGACGGAGCATCTTCAGCCCACAAAGATGAAGAATCGCAAGTGATAGTGCCGGTAAGGCGGGAATCGGGCTAATCTTTATAACACCGGAGCGGGGGATGTTAAGATACTCCTACCACTCGACGGAGCCGTGTACGAACAACGAAGCGGAATATGAAGCCCTCATAACGAGACTGGAATTAACTATTCAAATGGGGATAACGAGACATCAACATCTACGGGGATTCGCAATTATTCATTCAACGGATCGCGGACGATACGGAATTTTAAAGCCAAGACTTGAGCAATACTTCCAGGTATGCCATACGGACTGTTGGAACAGATTACGAATGTGACGATCTACAAAATTCCCGAAAAAAATGCCTTAGCGGATGCGTTAGCTCGCCTCGCAAAAGAGTTTTCTGTTTGCAAGATGAGTCGGTGGAAGTGTCGGTTCACGGACGTCGAGTCCTGTCACGACTTGACATAGACACAATACACAAATCGGAAAAGGAAGAAGAATCGAGTTGCGGCGGTGACGGAAAACACGGAAGATTGGCGACGGCCATTAATAGACTACCTGCAAACAGGAAAACTACCAGACGATAGGTCGTTGGCCCATCAGATTAAGAAAAGAACTCTGTCTTACGCATTAATAAACAACACGTTATACAGAAGGTCTTTCGATCAAATGTGGCTAAGGTGCCTAAGCGGGTCCGAGGCCCGTGAAATTGTTAAAGAGGTGCATTCGGGACTCGTGGCGCTCACCGGTCGGGTCCGAAGATGAAAATAAAGATTAAAAGACTAGGGTACTACGGCCCTCGATGATGACCGACCGCATGAAAATCGCCGAGAGCCGTCATCAATGCCGAGTGCACGGAGTGGTTCTACACCAACCTCCGAATGTGTTACATCCGCCGATTGCATCGTGGCCATTTGAATGTTGGGGCACGGATATAGTGGGTCCAATAGAACCACCATCTTCGAAAGGACATCGCTTCATTCTTGCGGCTACGGATTACTTTTCCGAGTGGGCGAGGCGGTTCACGCGAGAAGTGAAAGCACACCACGTGCTACGGTTTTCAAGAACCAAGTTGTCTACCATTTCGAAGTGCCGCGCAGGATCATCTCAAATAATGGGTCAGCATTCAGAAGCACGCAAATCAACAATTTTGTCAGGAGACACGGAATCGACTGGCGATACTCAACAATTTACTATCCAAGAGCAAACGGCCTCACTGAGGCTTTTAATAAAACTCTTGTTCAAATTTTAAAGAAAACCTTGGATGATAATAAGAGAAATTGGCTTGAGAAGTTATTAGAAGCCTTATGGGCCTACCGGACAACCTTCAGAACTCCTACTCAAGCTACACCTTACGCTCTGGTATATGGGTCCGAGGCAGTGTTACCTTTAGAGGTTCAACTTCCTTCACTCAGAATTGCAGTTGCAAATAAGATCACGACAGAAGAGAATGCCAAATTACGACTAGAAGAATTAGAAAGCCTGGAAGGGAAAAGACTTGCAGCGCAACAGAATTCAGAACTATACCAAGCTAAGATGGTTTAAGCCCATGACAAACTAGTCCGCCCAAGAACCTTCAAAGTTGGTGACTTAGTTCTCGTTCTCAAGAGACCTATTCTTGCACACCGCAAGATTGGAGGAAAATTTGAACCCACTTGGGAAGGGCCGTTTGTGGTTGAAGCAGTATACTCAGGAGGTTCCTACCAACTAGTGAATTGCCAGGGAGAACGACATATGCTTCCGATCAATGGACGATACTTGAAAAAGTATTACGCTACCTGATGTTTCGAAAGAATGGATTTTTCATCCCTAGAAACACAGGTGAAGTAGTTACTTATGAATGGGTCCGAACCCAAAAATAATAAAATGTGCTAAAATAAATAAAATCACGATAATAAAGTTTTCCTTGTTTTCTTTTCCAAATCAAAATCTCTTTCCTGATATTATCCCATTTCATTCCTGTTAAATACAAAAAAAAGGAAATAAAAAAATGTGTTTTTTAATAAACATTTTCTTAATGTTCTTGTTCTTAGTACAGCCCCTGATCCTTTTCCTTGTCTCTTTTCGCAGGGAAATGTCGAACGGGCGGTTGGTCCTGAACTTTAGAAATGGCGTAAGCCTTGCACTGGATGAAAAGAGGGTGAAAGATGGAGCGATAATCGAGATTGACTCGGACTTCGCACCAGCAGGCCTACAGTAAGAGGAAAGTGACTAGGTCCCAGTTGACCGAGAAGAACTGCCCGAGCAGACAGTGATGAAAGTGGGTGGCCCAAGCCACCAATCCGACGACGAAGAAAAGAAAGGTAAACACCGAAGAAGATAAGAAAATGAAGTACGTAGTCGCTACGGCGGAGGGCGAGCTTGTCGGCGCCGCGCCCACGGAGATTCAAGAAGTTCGAAGAGCTACTCTCACGAGCAACGCAACGAAGAAATAAGAATCGCCGTATCAGTAAGATGTTAACCAAACTAGCGGCGGACCGGCGCGACGAGACGATTGCTACTGCCAGCACATACACTTCGAGGACACCGGTTCACCGGGAACCCGAAGAAAGGAGGCCGGCTCCTAGGATAACGAAAGGACCAGGGAAATCTCACGAAGATCGAAGAAAGAAGACTACCACGCTACCGAGATAGAACCACCGGTGATGCATGACCTTGTTGCGGAAGCAACCCGGGGGATGTCCGACGGACATCATCCCCGAGGAGCCGAGGTATGCAGGAGAACGTGAAGGGATTGAGCCGTATATCCCACAATATGTCACCAGGTCTCGCCATTTGCATATTATTCCGGAATACGAGCTGGAAAGAATGCAGAATGTCCAAAAGAAAACCTTTGAATACTTCGAGAGAATCAAAGGCAGAAGGATCAATATACTAGAGAGCCTCGAGCTACATACAGACGTATTCTCAGAGTATGAACAACGACAAATCGTGGATTGCATGCGGGAATTGAAAAGAATGGGCCGAGCGAGGCCGCTGAAGAAAACACCTACTCGGAACCCCGGAGATGGATGCTAGGGAAAGGTAGAATTACAATACAATGTGGATGCTGTTACAACTTTGCGGAGGACAGGAAGGGAAACCCACCGGGAATACTTCGTGATGGCCAAGTGGATCCAATGCCATTAGTCATCAAGAGAATGGTAAAAAGATTGATAACATGGAGGGTACTGCCAGCAGATTGCATACCCAAGAGCTGCATTATTAACATCTACAAGCAGGGTGACTGCATACCCCCGCACATAGATCACCACGACTTTGTCAGACCTTTTTGCACGGTTTCTTTTCTGAACGAGTGTAACATCATGTTCGGATCGACCTCCGGATAGCGAGGCCCGGGTGAGTTCCGAGGGCCGGTGAAGATACCATTACCGGTAGGTTCCGTCATGATGCCGAAGGGCAACGGAGCGAGATGTCGCTAAACATTGCATACCGGGAGTACCGGTGAAGCGGATCTCGGTTACTTTCGAAGGATGGACGACGGGAAGACACCTTACCACTTCCGACCGGACCCGGAGCTAGAGAGCCTCCGGCCTTACGATCTGTGAGCTACATGGAAAATATCACACCTTCAAGGTACATCCATACGGCATCCTTGCCAAGGATGGCTTGGAAGGTGATGTTATCGACCATGTACCCCACTATTCAAACATGGATTTTTTGACAGATGCTTCTTTGGATGGATCGACGAAGATCATACATAGTCCGTTTTGAGTCTACATGGATTGTATGAGATGTATTCCAGATTAAGTTGTATGATGTATCTTCGACATGATTGGAATGAAAGTGACCATGTCACATTTTTGGCCTTCACCTCTTTTGTGCAAATTGACTGGGAAACGCCATTAAAGTTAAATGAACTTCGAACGAAGAACAGAAAAAAAAAAGAATAAAAAGAAAACTTTCCTTAAAAATCTAAAAATGATGAACACCAAATTAACATGAACACTAAATAAACGATAAAATAAATTTGAATCTTTAAAGGACAAATAAAATGAGCACAAATTTTAAATCAAATTTCAATCAAATTCCAAATCAAATCTCAATCAAATTCAAATTCAATCTTTCCAGATTCCAAATCTCAATCAAATTCAAATTCGATCTTTCCAGATTTCAAATCAAATCTAAATCAAATTCAAATTCAATCTTTCCAGATTCCAAATCTCAATCAAATCTCAAATTCAATCTCCCAAATCTGAAATCCAATCCGTTCTACTCTCTCCCTTGTCTGGGATGGAAGCGGTCGATTCCAGTGACACAGATCGAATCTGATGGCGAGGAATTGTATCCAATCCAAACTAGCAACTTTCGATCAACTCCTTTGAATGGGATACGTAGCATCTACATATTCCCTCCTAATCTATTTCCTTCCATGAAAGTCTTTTACAACTTTCATGAAATTCTCGAAACACCAAAATTCCACACTTTTTCAAATCAACACTACAAATCTTTGCAAAGTCAATGAATATTCAAAATCAAACTTTTGGAGTTGAAGATTTTACATCCGAAACTGTATTGCTTTAGGATTCTTTCTCCCTATCGCAATGAAATACATCAAATTTAAATTTTTGGAGTTGAGGATTTTACATCCGAAACTGCATTGCTTTAGGATTCTTTCCCCTATTACAATGAAATACATCAAAATCAAACTTTTGGGGTTGAGGATTTTACATCCGAGACTGCATTGCTTTAGGATTCTTTCCCTATTGCAATCAAATACATCAAAAATCAAATTTTTGGAGTTGAGGATTTTACATCCGAGACTGCATTGCTTTAGGATCCTTTCCCTATCGCAATGAAATACATCAAATTCAAACTTTTTGGAGTTGAGGATTTTACATCCGAGACTGCATTGCTTTAGGATTCTTTCCCTATTGCAATGAAATACATCAAAATCAAACTTTTGGAGTTGAGGATTTTACATCCGAAACTGCATTGCTTTAGGATTCTTTCCCCTATTGCAATGAAATACATCAAAATCAAACTTTTGGAGTTGAGGATTTTACATCCGAAACTGCATTGCTTTAGGATTCTTTCTCCCTATCGCAATGAAATACATCAAAATTCAAATTTTTGGAGTTGAGGATTTTACATCCGAGACTACATTGCTTTAGGATCCTTTCCCTATCGCAATGAAATACATCAAAATCAAATTCTTGGGGTTGAGGATTTTACATCCGAGACTGCATTGCTTTAGGATTCTTTCCCTATTGCAATGAAATACATCAAATTCAAACTTTTTGGAGTTGAGGATTTTACATCCGAAACTGCATTGCTTTAGGATTATTTCCCTATTGCAATGAAATACATCAAATTCAAACTTTTGGAGTTGAGGATTTTACATCCGAGACTGCATTGCTTTAGGATTCTTTCCCTATTGCAATGAAATACATCAAATTCAAACTTTTGAGGTTGAGGATTTTACATCCGAGACTGCATTGCTTTAGGATAATTTCCCTATCGCAATGAAATACATTAAAATCAAATTCTTGGGGTTGAGGACTTTACATCCGAGACTGCATTACTTTAGGATTCTTTCCCTATTGCAATGAAATACATCAAAATCAAATTCTTGGGGTTGAGGATTTTACATCCGAGACTGCATTGCTTTAGGATTCTTTCCCTATCGCAATGAAATACATCAAAATCAAACTCTTGAGGTTAAGGATTTTACATCCAATACCGCATTACTCTGAGATCTCTCCTCATTGTAATGATTCAATCCAATCAATTCAATTTTCTTTTGAGGTTGAAGATGTTACATCTAAAACCACAAAATTCCAATTTTCATTTAAGTTCAAATCCCTTCAAATTAATTTTAACAAAACTTCAACTTAAATTAAAACTCCAAACTAAAATCTAAGCTCACACATTAAAACTTAAACTGAAACAAAATAAAATCTAAATTGAAATTCCCCTAGGTCATGTGATTTGGGATTTACCTCCTTTTCCTTCCCCCAGCGAGAGTTCAGGAATCTCCAATCTCAGAGATATATTTGACACTCCCCAGCGGAAACTCTTCTACTTTGTCCTAAGTTTGTCACTTGGACATCTGTGCTGGTTTTGTTGATCTCTTCGGTCAACGCCAATACGCGCGGTGTGCTTGGTTAGCTCACCACACCTATTGGGGTCCATTTGTTGACCTCATTTTTGATGAGGTCTTCTCTTCTTCTTTTTAGTACTTAGGATCTAGCCTTAGGCTTTTCCTTTGACTGTCTTAGAGGACTAGAATTGGGACCCACCACTTAGAAATTCAAATGACTTCTTAACTCCTTGCAAACTCTAAAAACTTGACTATAGACCCCTAATCACCTAGAGGGTTGAAATCAAATGTGGAAGTTTAAAGGATGGATTCCTATAGGACTCTTTGGCCTTAGGACTACCCTGGGTGGCCTGGTCTGGTGAAGGGGCTAACTTACACACACACTACATTTATACACTACACTTTCACACACCTATACTCAACTTGACCTCCTGACTCATGTAGGTGATTCACATGGATGTTCCTTAACCCCTAAGCCCTTGGCTAAGAGGGTTAGGAACAACATATTGGATGCCTCAAATCAGACCCTTCATGGCTCATGTGGACTTGATATGGCTTCATGGCTCAACCAAAATGATTTATTCCACTTACATTCACCCAATCTTCAATTTCCCAAATTTTCAATTTTTGACCCCCGGGACCCTACACCACTTAGCCTACCCAAAACCACTTGAAACTACCCAAAATTTGCAAAATCACCTAAATTATCCAAAATCCCTCAAAATCAATCCCAAACATTCCCACATTACTCAAATTGATCATTCATAGCCAAAAATACCAAAAATTCCAAAAATACCTCCCAATACCCTCCAAATACCCAAAATACCCCTCTTGACCCAAAAATCCAAAAATTTAGAAAATTCCCAGAAAATTCCAGAAAATCCAAAATATTCTAAATTTCACTTTGTTCAACTACACCATGGGTCAATTTTGTCAATTTACCCCACTTTTGTCAAAACCCCCAATTTGACCCATTTTAACCCAAAGTGAATCCAATGTTAAACCAAACCTACCCAATTGACCCAAATTCTGGTCCAATTCAATTTTAAACTTCAATTCAACAATCCCAACACCAATCTAGACCAAATCCAAGTCCAATTTGATTGACATTTGGATCCAATTTCACTTTTGGCCTTAAAGCCCAATTTGGACCCATGACCCAAACTCACCCAATTCAACTCCAATTAACCCCAAATCTTTTCCAAATCTTCCTTAACATTCCCACAAATAAAACACTAACATGATTTTCTCAACATTTAGACCCAAACCCCACTCAAATTCAACCCAAAGCTAAAAGGCCCTATTTTGACCTAAACCCAAACCTAACCCAAATGAGCCCAAACCCCAAAATCAAAGCCCAACCAAAGTCAAAACCTCTTTGAAACACTCCCATAAAAATTTTCCAACATTAATTTTACATCAATTTCAACCCTAGCCCAACATTGGTCCAAGTTAGCCCACTTTGACCTATATTGGCCCATTCACCAAAGGAGCCCAAATTCAACCCAATTCAAACCCAAATCACTCCCAATTTGCTCCAAGGCACTCATGACACATCTATGAGCTAAACCCAACAATTATTTGGCCCAAGCCTTTACCAAAATTTCATCCTAAAGTCCATTTTAAAATTCAAAAAGCCCACTTCCCTTAAACCTTCCTAAAAGCCCACTTACTTCAAATTCAAAAGCCCAAATTCATCCAAAGCCCACATGACACTTCCCCTCATCATCCATTTAATCAAAATCACCCCTAAGTTTCAAAATCATCAATTAAACAATTTCAAATCAAGCCCCATAACAATTTCCATTAAAAATGCCAAAATCCACAAAATCCCTTTTTTATGAAATTGACCCAATCTTTTCCCAAGCCACATGGAACCATGAAGCCACATGCAAGCCATTGGCAAGCCATGAGGATCTCTAAGTTGTCAACTCTCCTTAAATGACAAAAGGAGGAGGTCCTTTAAGCACCTCCTAAAAGTCATTAACCTTAAGCATGTTTCACCTTAACCCAAATTTAATCCAAATATATTTGGATAAGGACTTCTCCATGTCAAACCAGCTGATCCTTTTGACTCCCCACAACACCCAAAGCCACCTTGAAGGGTGAACCAAGCCCAAAATGATGGGTTGACCCAAACCAATCCAAAATGGCCTCTTCCCCATTCCATTCCAAGCCATCCCCTTTACACATGGCAATGCCCAATTGACTGCACTAAACCCCAGCCCTGACCCACCTGGACCTGAGGGTGACCCATTCCTGCCGGCCAGCTGCCTGGGTTGCCGGAAAACTCCATGGCCGAGACATGGGGAGGAGCCAAACTTTGGAATTTTCCAAAGTCAGAGGCCATCCCTATGAGAAGTTATTGCTTTTTCAAATTCATGTTACTATTTTGAGTATTTTAATTCCAATAATTAGCATGTTGTGAAATAAATTCTAGGAAAATTTGGTGATGCCTCTTATGACAAGAGGACCCTAGGAAAAATAGGTTTTGAGTTAACTCATTTAAAATAACCCTAATTGGCTTAAACACCCAAAATAGATCCCTAATTAATTAGAGCTAATCATACATCAAATTTACTTGAAATCAATTCTCCACTGACCTTTAGGATTAGAGGAACTCACCATAAAAATTTGAAGTCAATTGGACTTGGTTAGCCCTACTAAATGGGTTGATTAAGCCATTTAATCAATTTAAATTTCAAAAATTCATAACTTTTAAAATACCATTCAAAAATTCACCAAATTGGTTTTGGAGACTCTCTGATATTAGGGAAATTTAAGAAAATTAAAATTTCAATTTTCTAAAAAAGTTGATTTTTTGTATTATTTTAATATTTTAATAATTAAAAAATAATAAAAATCATAAAAATAATAAAATTCACCAAAATGTCACATTTTAAATTTTAATCACTTAGGAACAAACCCCATATTTTTATTAGGTCTATTTAATGAGATATTAAATTTTAAAGCCCTAAGGTAATTTAAAAATTAAAAAATACATTTTTTGGCATTTTCACTAAAATAATTATAATAAATCATAGAAAAATCAGAAAATTGCAAAAGTTGATTCTTTGATTTCCTTGATATTAGAGAGATTTTTAAAAATTATAAATTTCATTTTTCAACCTTTATTTTATTTTTAAATTAATTAACACTCCAAAAATAAAAATAATTATAATAAAAATAATATAATTCAAAAAATCACGAAAATTGGTCCAAGTGGTCCTCTGGTCATTAGGAATGTCCCATAATTTTCTTAAGGACAGAAACTTTCCCTTGGTCATATTATTAAATTTTCCTTGGAAATCCCTATTTTCCACTAAAAATAAATATATAAATAAATTAAATAAAGAAAAATCACATTTTCTCCTCTCATGTCTTTATTGACATATGAGTGAAGTCACATAAAAATTTCAAGTTCATTTAAGCTCAATTTAGTGAGTTATGAAATTATTAAGCTTGAAGGGCAAAATGGTAATTAAAAAATTTTAACCCTTAATTAAAACTTTAGGTTTAATAAAATTAACAAGTAAAATATTTGATCTTAATCTGATTTGGATGATTGAAATTTAAATAATTAAAGGGTAGAAACCCATTAAACAATTTAAAATAATTGAAATAAACCTTAATTAAATAATTGATTAAATTTGGAAGAATAATAAAATTAGAATTATTAAAATAGGGATATTATTAGGAAGAGATTTATTCTTTAATTTAAAAATCCCTAAATTAATCATTTCAATAATATTTAATTCCTAATTAAAAATGATAATTCAAATTTAAGTTTTAAAATGTTAAAGGACTTAAATCATTAAATTAAACTAAAAAGTTAAATTATTAAACTCTTTTTAAATTTTCAATTAAATTAAAATTAAAAATAAAATTAAATTAAAAATTAAATTAAATTAAATTAAAACAAATTAAATTAAATTAAATTGAATTAAATTAAATTAAATTAAAATTAAATCAAATTAAATTAAATTAAAAGAAATTAAATCAAATTAAACTAAATTAATTTAACATCAAATCAAACTAAATTGAATTAAATTAAATTAAATTAAAATTAAATTAAAATTAAATTAAATTAAAGTTAAATTAAATTAAAAATAACATCACCTAAGACATGAAAGAAATTAAATATAAAGCAACTTGAACAACTATTCCAAATTTAAACCCTTTAACTTGAAGTTAAACTAAATCACAAATCATTTGAACACCAATTTGCCCTCGAGAACTTTTATTATCATAACTCCTAAATAGAACATTAAATGGAATGTTACTCCACTTATAGGTTATTCAAATGTCCTAGTTCACTGAGCAAGATAACAACAAAAATTGAATTCCGGACGATTAATTCATTTGTATAATTAAATTCATTTGGACTTAAAACAATCCTAGAAATATTGAAAAGATGTTTAAGATTTGTCTTAAGCACTTCCTCGATATGATAGGATGTTCATAAGAACAATTGAACTTAATTATTCTTTGATGAAGAAAATCGTCCTCAAACCAAAACACAAGAACCTAGACGTCATAAGAAATAACTAGCTATAGGATTAGGAACTTGGTAGAAAACCATAACCCTTCCCTTAGCTTTACCTAGGAACTTGCTTAAATATTCTAATTGTGTTTTAAGTGCAGATTGGGATGACGGGAAGACCCTCCAGGTACGCTTTTATTTTATTGCAATTTCTTTAATTGCATCGCACTTACTTTTTCTTGCATGATAAACAACTGTTGCATGAAAACCCACATCTTTAGGATAGTCCCTAAAGCTGAAATCAAAACTAAGTTAAAAGTCATTGCAAGATAAAATTCACCGCCACAACATTTCAAAATATAAAACAACTCAAAATGTAATCACAAACAGAACACAAAACTACAATTACAACTAAATTAAAACGTCATGTTGGATGATCGGGAATACCTCGGATGATGTAACCTACGTGTTGCTTAACGGGATTTCCCACGATCTAAATGAAAGTGTGGAACTCATTCGGTTGAGTTTAGCAAATTCATCGGGACTAAGTGAATCCGATAAAAATAACGATGCCGGAAGGATGGAACCGTGGGATCTTAACCGGTGTCGTTATAATCAACTTTAAGATTTGTTTTAATTAAAACACAAAAACACTTGGAAATTAAGATTTTCTCTAAACCAAAACACTTTTCTCATCTCCCGATTTATGACTTCTATAACTAAACCTCTCGCAACAACAAGGAGCTTGGAGCATGGTGGGCGAGCACGGCCATCGTCGTCAGCGAAAACTTGAATCTACATCAACAAAACTTTCCTAGAATTAAACAACAAAGCCATAGGATTTCGAGGTAGTTTGCCTAGTGCAACATAAATCCTCAACCTCTTCGTTAGGCATTTGCATTGCAAATTAAGCCCTAACCGGACTTAGGATTCCGAGGTAGTCGTCCGATATGACAATAAACCCTCACATCTTCGAGGCTATTTGTATGGTTCTATCATATAAATATAAGTCCTAATTAATTAAAATTGGCAAGATCAAAACATTAAATAAATATTAAGACTTTCCTAAATTCAAGCCAAACAATAGGATAGTCGGGAAATTATCGAAGTTCGCTTCGAATCTGTGATTTCTCCTACCTTTTCTTCCTTTGAATTCCCAAAATAAAATGTTCCAAATTTGATCCACTCTCTATTGAAATTCCAAAATTCATTCCTTTGAAAACTTAAACTTTGAAGTTCTTGAGAGCGAAATTACGATTATTATCGAGAGTTTTCTTAGGTGATTCCGTCACTTAAGATGTAATTAACTATAGGGGCTTGCCCTTATAGAGAATTTTAAAGAACCCGGGTAATATAAACCCTGTTTAATGTTTTCATATTAGGCGGGGAATTTGTCGGCTTATAAAATTGGTTCGCGAGACCAAACGGATGTCACAAATCTTCTAGTTTATTTAATCGAGCCCCACCGTCGAGCGGTGTGTCTATCCTTAGGATAGATACACGGTTTGTGGTACGGTGCTCGTTTATATAAACTATTCTGGGATGTGAGATCGGTTTGATTTCATATCTTAAAATCTTCAAATTTAAAATTATTTTTCAAAAATTAAATACTACTTTTCAAATTATTTATTTAAATTAAATTAAAAATTCGCCGCACAATTTCTGTTAGGCGACCCCCTTTTCAAAATAAAACACACAACCTAAAAAATATGCCGACACCGATAAATAATATTTCCCTATTTATTTGCACCATCCTTCCAAGGCTTTTGACTTCCCTGAATATTGGATGTAATCTTTACTATAGTTGATAATTTACAATTTAAAAGTAAATTAAGTTTTAAGTAAAAATTATCACAATTTATTTTAATATATTAGGCACTTCTATTTAATTTCATTAATTCACATAACTTCATAAACAAGGAGAAAGACTAAGAAAACTACTTAGAATGCATGGAAATTAAACAAAGCATGGATTTTATTTAAAGTTAACAACAATAAACAAAGATACTTATCTCGATTTCCTCCCAGCGTACTCCTGAAGTTCCTTTGACTTTTCCTTCTAGTACAGCACACTTCTAAACTCACTAATTACACTCTTAAACTCTTAAAATAGACACTAAGACTCTCTAAAATAGACACAAATTGACACTCAAGAGACACACAAATGACACACAACATACTAAAATTCATCCTCTATTTATAGAGGTAGGCAAAGGTCCAAAGGGTGCTTATACACCTCTTCAAAAAGTGTCCAGGTTCAACGTATCCAGCATTTTGAACAGTCTCGCCGTCGGCGGGCTTCTAGAAGGTCTCCAAACCGCACGATCTCGCCGTCGGCGGGCTCGGGCTCGCTGTCGGCGAGGTAGTTGCAAATCCTTCAAAAATTCTCCTCATGATCTCGCTGTCGGAGGGCTCGATCTCGCCGTCAGCGACTTAGTTCATTTTGCATGAATTTCTTCCTTTTTTGATCAAATTTGCTCCATTTCATGCTTTTTTCTTTCATCACTTATAAATCTTCATTCCTGCAATAAAATAAAGAAAATACCTTTCTTTAAAGTGCAATTTCATAAAAAATGAGTATGAATTTCTTAATATATTTTCCTGTGATCAGTGAGCCACTGTTTGAAACAGTGTCAAGCTAATTCAGGCATGATGTTCAACCCTGAGAAGTGTCAGTTAATCTTCCCTAAGAGACTCCTTCCTCATAGTAAACAATGGATCATGGAATCAACTGGTTTCTCTAGTACCCAACTTCCTATAAAGTACCTTGGGGTACTTATGCGACTTTTTTTATATGCAAGGATTTATGAACAATAGATATATAATAATTTTTATAAAGTCACAATGATCCAATGCAAGTATACAGATCATATCAAGTAGTACAGGGCTCTAATGGAGTCCCGTTTATCGATCCTACAGGGAAGCGAGGTAAGAGGTTCTTAGTTAAATTCTATTCTACTACTAACAGCCATAGTTTGGAAGGGTGATATAAGTGGTTTTTCTAACAACTACTCATAAATGCATATGATTATATGTAAGAATAATAACTACTCCCTAATGTAAATATTAATATTAAAGATAACCCTTTTTGGGGAAATTGGTTTGGTGAATTTTGAGATAATAGAAACTACTATTCTCATGTAACGAATTGGATAATGTATAGGAATGAGATGCATTAAATATTGTATGTGTCAAATAGGAGGAATCTTATTCTTTCCCCTCTTATGAGTACCCCCTCGTCAGAGTGTTATAAAGAACATTGACAAATCCTAGGTTTAGTCCCTAAATCCAAGGTTAGGCTGGGAGGATACTGGCTGCCACTTCAGAGCTCCCACTTCCCTTCACCTAAAGGCTAACCCTAACTTTAGTTACCAAATTTTAGGATCAAATTGGGGATATCAGCATGTCACCGTGAAACCTCCAATTCGACATCCTTGAAACTATATTTCCATATTTATTTGCACTCAATCCCCATGAACTACGCAATTTATTCACAAATATTGAATGTGGTTCCACTTTGTTGAGAATTACACTGCCCTTTCGGGTCAATACAATTACAGCAAATTTTAACACTACAACGAGCTCTTTTTGTAATGTAAATGAAGCGCAAGTAAAAACCATCACATTTATAATTAAACTTATTTTAGAAAGCATCCCAATATCCTAAACATGAATCCTACTCATTGCAAAAGAAAAGTAGAATGAAAATAATGACATAATTTTCTTATGCCACTATTTCCAAACAAGAAGAAAGAGTAAGAGAAAGACATCACAAAACACGAAGAAAACACAATGAAAAACTTCATTTCAAAGCAAATCCATAAAATAAGTGTTTACAAAATCATAAGATAAAGAAGAACACAATACTTAGCTTTTTTTCCCTTGAAAGAAAGATGAAAATCTCTCCCATAAAGTCTCCCACGGATCCATGCAATGCTAGAACATTTCCTTACAGATTCTGTCAAAATCCCCTCACCAATATCTCCAAAAAGATAGAAATCTACATTTCTACTCCTATTCTAAGATATCTAATCATTCTCCACGTTTTCCCTAACATCTCCCTAATTTTTTGGCTTCAAATTCGCTTTAAAATAGTGTAGGGACAAATTTTCTAAGACGTGCTTGAAGAAACCGTCCAAAAAGCGTCCAGGTTCAATGTATATGGTCAATAACCGCTCCAGGCGCCGCCGGAACCGTATTTGGACGCTGCCGGCACCCAAATTTCGTGCCCTAGGGCAGCCGGTGCCCTATCGGGCGCCGCCGACGCCCATTTTGTGCAGCTCCATCATTTTGCTTCGTTTGGCTCCATTTTAGCTCTGATTCGCCCCGTTTCAGTTACGTTGTCTTCCTAACAGATAGCCCTACAAAATAAGCATAAAAATAACCTTTCTTTAAAGTGTAATCTCATTCAAAAGTATGGAAGAAGTGTAAAAAAGATTAAACATAGAAAGACTTATCGAAATGTGTCAGTCCAAAATTTATTTTTTTGCTCATTTTTGCTCCAAATTGCACCATTTTTGCTTCCTTTTGCTCCAATCACCATTTCTGATACCTAAAACTAAAAACCATACAAAATACCTTCCTTTTAAAGTATAATAGCACCAAAAATGAGTAAAATCATATAGCAAAAATCATATATATTTTTGGTGCATCAGGTACCCCTCATTACTGGTCGTGCCAAGCAAATTCAGTTTGATGATATTCTAAACAAGATCACCTCCCAACTCAATTACTGGACCAACTTTTTCCTTTCCAATGGAGGTCAAATCACATTGCTTAAGAGTATACTTACAACTTTCTCTTTCTATATTATGCAAATGACAACTTTGAAGAAAAGTAAACAGATGCAGCTGGAGAGGGCTTTCAATAGATTTTTATGGTCAGGCCAAAGACAGTAACTGCATTGGGCTTCCTGGCAAAAGGTTGCCAAGCCTTCAATGGCTAGTGGTTTGGGTTTCAAAGGGCTCCAACAACTTATGCAGGTTAACTTATGTAAGCTATGGATAAATTTAAGATCTCAGACCTCCCTATGGGCCAAGTTCCTGAAAGGGAATTACAGCAGAAACCAACACCCTTCCCTCACTGTTAGGAAACTGGGGGACTCAAAACTTTGGGTTAGGATGCTTAAAGTCAGACATCTTGCTGAGTACCTTTACTTATGGGACCTGGGAAAAACTGGTGAGCTTCATTTTTGGCTTGATAACTGGTCCCCGAAGAAGTGGCTTGTCCCTTGTACTGAGAATACTGATTCTAATATTAGAGTGGCTCACTGATGGGATGGCCACAATTGGTCACTCCACACTCTCAAGGCAACTTTATAGGAATCATCCGCCATTTTGATATCCAAAATCCAACTTGATAGAAGTAGATCTAACAAAAGAATTTGGTCAGCTTACAAACACCAGAGTGTTACCAAAGCCATTTATTATAAATCTTTCTCTTGGTCTTCTATACCCTAGGGGGAAATCATCTGGAACAAGTTCTTGTCTCCTTCCATTACTTTCCTCTGCTGGAGAACTTTCAATAAAGTCCTCCCCACTGATGATATACTGAAACTTAAAGGTCTCATGGGCCCTTCTAGATGTCTGTTGTGTCTAGAACAAGAGGAATCCATACCCCTTCTGTTTTTCAAGTGCACTTTCTCTCAGGAAGTCTGGAAGGAACGGCTCAAGAATTTGAAATTAGGGAGAAACAGTTTTTAATGGGATCAATTTAATTTCTGTTGGCAAAACTGGAGGGAGCAAAGTATGAGGTTGTTCCTTTCATTGTGGCTTGGTTCATCTCGATGGCCAGAAATAAAACCAAATTTGAGGGGGAATCTGCTAGTGTTGCATGAGTGGTGAGAAATTGCAAATCTATCTCCATAAAATGATCAATTACAAGAAATTCTCTAATATCCTTAAGTCAGCACATCATATGAATGTGTCTCTCCCTCTAGTCAGCACTATAATTTGGAAGCCCCCAAATCATCTTACTATTAAGATAAACACTGATGGCAGCTTCTATGATAACAGTGCAGGTGTGGAGGGAGTGTTCAGAAACCATACAGGTCACTGTATCTTGTTTTTCCAAGCCTCAGTCACTGCTACGGATGCTTTTGAAGCTGAGCTGATTGTTGTGTTTTAAGCACTGAAGTTTGCATTGAGAGCCTCTTGGGACAATCTCTGGGTGGAGGTGGATTCTACTATTCTGATTAACTTACTGGATCATGACACTCAAATTAATTGGCACCATAACTACTTGATACGGAAAATCAGAAGTCTCAGGCCACTGCTCTAAGCCCAATTTTCTTTCATCCTCAGGGAGGGGAACAAACCTAGTCATTGGCTTGCTAGGGTGAGTTTTGCCACTAAGGGTGTTGTGGTATCTTCCTCTCCCCTTCCCACCTGCCATTCAGTTCTTATTGGCTGGGGACAAGCTGGAGGTCCCCACCTTAAACTGGTTACCACCCTTTAGTCTTTGTTGGTTCTTTGCTTTTTTGGGTATATTGTTTCTTGTTGGATATAATTCTCCAATATATATATATATATATATATATATATATATATATATACATACATACATACATACACACACACAATATTGCCATGTTGTTTTTTTTACCTTTCTTGTGTGGAGTTGTAATATGGTTGAGGAACCCCGTAAGACTTCGGTGTATTTCCTTTTGTTTTAGATGGGTATCCTCTTCCCCCCTCTTTTGTACTCCAAATTTACTTAACATGTAGGGAGCCATGAGTTGCTCCTTCCCTTTAATATATATATATATATATATATATATATATATATATATATATATATATATATATATATATAGTTTGTCGAAAATCCAAAAATGAGAAGTGCTATATATGTAACAACCTCAAAAAAAATTTTTGAAATATTTCGGCAAGGATGACGTCAGAGGAGTGTTCTCCATGCTTCCATAAAGTTGCGGACTTCAGAGGTGAGAAATGGTATGCAAGTAAAAGTCCCAAACACAAATGGCTGAAAGATTTCAGCTGAGCAGCGAACGAGTATCTTGCATCAGCCTACATCTTCTTCCATGCTCCCTTAAAGCTGAGATAAGAGGAGTAATTCATGCAATGGAGATGGGAAAGTCACTCACTTAAAAAAAATCAGTTAGGAGAGAAGGATTTGGAGCAATAGAGATGAAGAGTGTGCATGTGATAGCGAAGCAGAGTTCGCACGTTCAGGTAATGGAGATGGGGACTTCATATGGGGAGCAGAAGTGGAGTTTGTGCTTAATGAAGCAATATCTGGCATGCATAGTGATGGTGTAAAAGATTGAGAGTAACGGGGAGCTAATTTTGTGACTTAGAAATGACTTGAGTGCTTAATAGGTAAATTAAAAGTTTGGAGTGTGAGATATCTAAATATGAATGTTTGGAGTACTATGTATGTAAATACCTCTAAAATATTTTCTCCTGTAATGTGAAAAATTTTAGAATTTATTGTGGGCTTCCAAAAGTTGACCACAACGTCCTTCCTCAAAAAGAAAAGAAGATAAGAATTAAAGTAATGAAGTTCATCACGAGATTCCGGGCAAAATTTTCATTAGACAGAAGAAATAATAGATAAGACACTTACCAGATAATTCACCCTCTTGTTGCAAGAACCTTAAGATCTGATATTTGAGATTTCTTATAGCCACAAGCCTCTATAGTAAATTATCCCCTCCAAATAATGAGAGAGCACTTTCGATTAGGAATAGTAATTAGGTGCTTATAATTCACATTTAGCATATAGTAGCAAAAAATTAAAAATTTAAATTATGAAATTATCACTATTAGCTCAAAGTAGGTGTTGAGGAAATGATAATGAACCCAATTAAGATCTCATGGTTCTGTCATCCCAGGTTGACCAGGTCGCTAGTCTACTTAGTCCAATAAGGTAGTCAACCAAATCTCACAAAAATATTCTCGTCGGTAGTGATGGGTTGCTTCTTCCAATAGAACCTTGTAGAAAAAGGGTGAATGTCTGTATAAAAGGACAAATTTAAATCAGATTAGCTAATAAAGGGTTTGTGCCCTTTTACGCACATACTATTGTTCACAACATAAATAATGAAAGACAGTGGGAAACTTATTGGCAATAACAATAACAAAAATATATTGAATTATCATCTACAAAATCACTTCATATAGCATTGGCCAAACTATCTGATGAAGCATAGCGAACAAACTGTCTAATGGGGCCTTTTGGCCAAATCACCAAAAGAAGAATATTAACCAAACCACCAGGTCAAAGATCTCTAGTTGTAATTGCTTACTGTGCAGCCATTTGGCTAAACCACACAGAAAGATGACAAAGGCCACGCCTTTATTGGTGCCAGATTATTTTGAGTGTACTTTAGTGGTATAAATGATATGAAAGTTGCTCTTTGTGACCTTAGGTTAATCTTAGAATTTTCACTTCCGACAAACTGATGTGATGGACGGATAAATTTTGCTTAGTATTTGAAGCGATAGATTTCATTTAAAAATTTCAAATTGTAAAATTTTGTAATTTCATTTTTTAAATAGACCTCTCCATATGAGATTACTATCAACATGATCATTATCATGATGATCGATATTAAAATGCTTATTTTATAAAAAAATTTTGTGGTTTGACTATTAAAATTTTGTCAATCCTATTAAATCCAATCCTTATTGGAAGAAGGATTGGGCTTAGGGCTTAATTTTGTGAACTTCTGTCCCAATCAGAAATGAGGATCATACTAGCCAAAGATAGAGCTTAAGACTCTATCCAATATAGAGAGAGCCCGTTGTCAACACAACATTAAGAGTACATGAGTGTATTTTGTGATGTATATGCTTCACAATGCATTTGCACGGATCTCAAGGCATTAGAGATTTTACCTTGTAACACACATTTTAAATCAATTTAAAATTTATTGAGTTTATGTTCTTTTTAAGATGGATACTTGGATTTCAGAACTTCGTGAAGTTTGAGGTGGTGGATTTGAGTTGAAAATAATCTTGAGAAGTGTGTTGTTGTAAAATTTGTTTAATGTCTGTTAGGGTGCATTTGGGGCAGCTTGTGTATCCTGAAACGCAGTCCGCGGGTTGACTGCGACTGTGTTTTCAGGTAAGCTATAGAAACGTGTTTTCCAAACGGTGAGACCGCCACCTGCACTTAGAAGCTGCCCCAAACAGACCCTTAGTCTGAGTGACGTGCAGGAGAAGAATGAGAATTTTATGTGAAATGACGATTTTTGTTTTGTTATGTTTGTCTTTTAGCGTAGTGCTCCCGAGAGGAGATTATCTTTTCATCCATATAAGAGGGATGTGTCATGGCTCATTTCATATCTCATCATTTTTTCTTGGGCGTGCACCTTGAGCAAGAAAATCTTACTAGTGCTCCTCGTGGACCTGCCCTTCAAAAGTCCCCTCTAAGTTTCATTTCAAAATCATTTAGATATTCACTTCATTGCTCTAAAATTTTTTTGCTTGTTGTATTTTATTATTCTCGCCTTTGATTAAGTTCTTTGAGGCCCAGTTTAAGTTTTATTCTAGTTTATTTGAGTTATATTTAGCCTCTTTTTAAGTTCCACTGTCAATCATAAGTTTGACAATAGCTGAGCAATATTTCAACTTTCTCTCCATGCTAGCAAGAGGTACTTGCCCGAAACAAATCTACCACCACTCAAACAAATGCGTGTACGAGCACATAATTGGTCGTAGTGACGACAACAAACCTGCACAAAAAAATTTTTTGGGGAAAGGAGCTGCCCAAGGCTCCCTACATGTTACTCAAAAGCAAAGTAAAAAGACATAAAAGGAAAAGGATTCCCATCTACATAACAAAAAAGACATTACATGAAAATCCTATGGGTTCCATTTTCCACATTACAACTTCACACCAACAAGGAACAAAGAAAGAATAAAGGGGACCAAAAAAATAAACAAACTAGTATACCTAAAACCAAAAGAAAGTGTACCCAATCCTTAAAGAAAAGTTGTACTGTTCCAGTGCAAAAAAGATCATCAGCTGAGGGAAGCAGCTGAGGAAGATGGAGCCAACATTCTGAAAAAGGATCTCATCCAGGCAGCAGAAAACACCACAACAGTTTAAGACCCAAATGGCTGCCCCTCTAGGCATGGACAATTCTAAACTATGGGGCCTTGAAGATATCAGCCTCTATTAGAAATGATATCTCAGGGGGGTGGAGATGCAGAACAGTAATGTCCATATTGTTAAGCCCTCTTTTAGCAAGCCAGTTAGCTGGTCGATTTCCTTCTCTATGGATAAAAGAGAATTGGATTGCTAGTTGGGATGATAGGGTTTGGATTCTGTAAATCCACTGAGAATGATGTCAAGGTGGGGGCAGGTCCTTCTCCAAGTAGTTGAGTAAAAGTTCTGAGTCCCCCTCTACCGCAAGATGTTGCCAGTTGAAGGAAAGAGCCAAAGAGATAGCCCAATAGACAGCCATAAGTTCAGTTTCAAGTGGATCAGAGATTGCAGTAGGAGCATTGAAAAAGCAAAGACACTGGCCTTTGGGATCCTTAATAATACCACCAATTCCAGCCCCAAACACAGAGAATGCCCCATTAGTATTAACTTTAACAAAAGGATGATTAGGAGTGTTCCACATTATCTGTATAAACTTGGCCTTAGGGGGTAGTCCCAGGGGGTGATTTTCAGAATGTTGGGGAAGTTTTTGTATTTGATTAAATTTGAGATATAAGATTGGCAGTTTCCCACCACAATTGGCACACAGGGAGGTTTGGCTTCAAACTTAGCACTGTTTTTGTGCATCTATATGAACCAGGAAATAATGAAAGGGATGGCCCCCAATTTAGCCAAATACCAAGATTTCCAACAAGTAGAAAGGTCTAGCCAATCCAGTAGCATGGTGTTGATGTTAGAAAGAGCAGTTACATCTTTCCAGACCTGTTGTGAGAAATGACAACTGAAAAATATGTGTGTAATTGACTCAGCATGAGTGCCACAAAAAAGACATTTTGAGGGACCCCTCAATCCCTTTATCTTAAGGATATCATCAGTTGGAATGCAATTGTGCAAAATTCTCCAATTAATGAAAGACATGGATGGTGTAAGGAATTTGTTCCAGATCTGAGTTCCCTAATCCACTTTGGTCCAATGATGAATGGTTTGGTAGATTTGTTTAGTCGACATATATCTTGTTGGCTATTGTGGCAGTTTATAGTGTCAGGTTTAGATCTGTTAAAATGAATTTTAGATACCTGGGCCACAGAAGTTTTCTGTAGAAGTTGTCTCAAAGCTGGGATAGACCAAACATCCTCATCCCAGCACTCAGCAACAGAAAATTGAGTAATTGAAATGTTAGGGATGGGAATGAGCATATCAGCAGAACACCACTGGTCTTGCTAAAAGAGAATGTCCCCTCTTCCCAGCTCCCATTTATACAGATTAACAGTAAGGTGCCTGCATCTAAGCATTTACTTCCAAACTCTAGAGGAGCCCAGGGTTTCTTGTACAGCAGTGGGGTGGTGTTCCTTGCAATACTTCCCCAGCATGAACTTTAGCCCAAAGAGAGTGTTGATGTATGAACTTGATCCACAGCTTGCAGAAATTAACTTGTTGCAGCTGAGTAAGGCCTTTAAAGCCCACTCCACCAGCCTCAAATGGTTTAGCCAGTTTTTGCCAACTAGCCTAATGAATCTGCTTTCTTCGCCCAGACCAGAGAAATCTGTTGAAAATCCTTTCCATTTGTATTCTTGTACTTTTCTCCAGGAAAGTCATCTGTAGGACATAAGAAGGGAAAGAAGTGAGGATGCTCTTGAGGAGAGTAATTTTCGTCCAGTGGAGAGAAAGGAGTGAGCCCAGTTAGCCAATTGAGTCTGAATCTTATGAATAATCTTATCAAACTGCAGCTGTTTGGTCCTGCCTTCGGTAAGAGGAACACCTAAGAACTTCATAGGAAAATTGGCTCTGGAAAACCCAGTATATTGCAGAATCCAGTGAATGGAGGAAGAAGGGCTTTTCTCAAGGAAGAGAATAGTGCACTTTTCTGGACTGAAATAAAGTCCAAAAACCAGTTGGAAAGCCTGAATACAATGATAACTTTTTTCACAGCAGATTTGCTAGCTCTGGAAAAAAGAATAATATAATCAGCATAAATTAAATGAGAGATAGAGATATTAGACCTGTGGTGGTAGTTGGCATAGTGGTAGGGAGAGACTTGGGATTCCAGCAGTCTGGACAGATAATCCATAGCAATTATGAAAATGGTGGGGGACAAAGGATCCCCTCGTTTGAGACCCCTAGTAGCGGTAAAGCCACCCCAACATTGGCCATTGATAAGGAGATAATGCTGGTTATATTGAAGTCATCTCTTAATGAGAATACAGAACTCTAGCTGGAAGCCTCTAGCCTGAAGAATTTCCAAAATAAAGTTCCAATCAATTGTATCATAAGCTTTTTTAATGTCCAGTTTATAAATTAGATTCCCACCCCTACATGGTCTGTCCAAGTCTAAAATCATCTCCTGAGCAAGAAGAACATTATCAGTAATAGACCTCCCTTGGACAATGGCTACTTGGTTTGGGCATATAATGTGTTCCAAAAGTGGTTGGAGTCTCCCGACCAGAATCTTACTGATGGTTTTGCTTATCACAGAGGTGAGGCTGATAGGTTTGAACTGGTTCCAGCCTTTGGGATTAGTTGATTTGGGGATGAGCACAGTGGTAGAGGCATGAAATTATTGGGGCAGCTCACAGCCCCTGAAGTAACCCTGAATAACTTGGACAACAACCCCTTTGCAAATGACCCATGACTTCCTGTAGAAATCACCAGTAAAACCATCTGGGACAGCAGTTTTATAGCCATCCATGGAATTGATAACTGCCCAGATTTCCTCTTCAGAAGGTGGTTCAGTTAGGTGAAGAGAGCTAATATAATTATACTCATCAGTAAACAAGCTAGCATCAATGGGAGGTCTAGTACAGTTATCATGCTTCTTTAAAAATTGCACAGCATCAGTGGCAATATCATTTCCATTTTGGATAGTCTTCCCTTGGTCATTCCTGATAGAGTAAATTGCATTGCATTTTCTTTTGTATTTAATATAAGCATGGTAAAATTTAGTGTTCCTTTCCCCATCTTTGAATTTGTTAATGGCAGCTTTCTGTCTAAGAAATTGCTCTTGAAGTTCCACAGCAAGGAGAAGTCTTTCCTGACTGGCAACAAGATCCCCATACCTGTCCTGATTGGTAAAACTAACAACTTCCAGTGCAGCCATTTCCTTCTCAGCCAACTCCACATTTTTGATGATGTCCCCAATTTTGTTCCAGCTCCAGGCTCTTAGAGCCTTCCCCAGTTTAACTTGCAGCTGCTGAAGCTTAACAAGAGGGTTAGCATGGTGGCAACCAGTCCAGTTGGAAGAGATAATATCCAGGAAATCTGGGTGGCCAGACCAACAGTTCAAAACTCTAAAAGGAGAGGAGCTTGTAGGGTGTTTAGCAGCAGTGATAGTAATGAGGAGGGGTCTATGGTCAGACCCAGCAAAATTCAAATGAGTAACATAAGTATGGAGAAAGTTTTGATACCACAGATTGTTGGCAAGGAACCTGTCCAGTCTTTCCCAAGTCCTCCCACTCTTCCAAGTGAAGGGATGGCCCAAAAATCCCAAATCAAAGAGATCAGCAGAGAGTATGTTATCATTGAATTCAGTTATGCTTGAAATAGCAGGAGGCATGCCCCCTGACTTCTTAGCAGTGGGCCCCACGCAGTTGAAATCACCACCAATGATCCAGCTGGTAGTAGTATTAGAACTTATATGCAGCAGCTCAGTCCAGAGTTCATTCCTAGCATCCATGGTACATCTTGCATACACAAAGGTGGCAGCAAAATCATGACCATTCAAATGCAAAGCCAGATGGACAAATTGAGGTGGTCCCTAACCACAGTCCATTGGATTTCCTTTCTGCAAAAAACCCAAATTTTATTAGATATGTTGGTAAAAAGAGAACAACCTGGGAACTTAGAGATGTATTTGTGGGGGTTTTTTTTGGACCATAGGTTCAAGAATGGCTATACACCAAAGATGATATTTCTTAAAAAGGTAAAGTAATATTTTTAGAGAGGAGGGGTGAGCAACACCCCTGATGTTCCAACAACGGAAATTAAACATCAGGGGGTCTAGATGGGGTGGGGGTGGAAGAGAAAGATGTGATTTGGATCTAGTTCTAGTCCTACTAGTACTGGGGGGAACCAGGGTGAGTAGGAGTGGGGTTACAGTCAAGATGAGGTGAGAGGGATTCAACTAATATTTGAATATCAGTAGTCAATTTTTTCTTCTTTTTTGGTTTTTGAATCTGCCAACCAGTCTCCATTTTATCTTGCCCAATCATCAATTGGTCCTGTGTGGGTGCTGCCACCTTTGTTATTAAAGCTATACTGTCAGGATGTTCCAACATCTTAGTATCAATTGAAGGAGTGAAATTAGGCATAGAATTCAGGACAGAGTCTCCCACATCATCTTGCAACACAGGTTCCACAGCATCCAACTTGCATTGCTCAGAGACAACAACCACCTCATCAGCCACTGTTTTAGGAGTTTCAGTTAAATCCAGTGAGGCAATAGTTGGTGTAGCCACCTCCACCCCTAGAACCTAAGTAGCAGTGGACTTAACCCCAGGTGGTTTTCTTATATGGGGCCTGAATCTATAACATTTCTCTTTTGAATGTCCAAACATTCTGCAATGGGAGCAGAACAGTGGCTTTTGCTCCAACACCACTTCTTGCCAAAAACCCTCTCCTTCATCATTTGTAATAATCCACACCTTATCCAATTCTGGGAGAGTGACATCCCTCTCCACCAACACTCTAGCTACAGCAGTACTTCCCATGTCATGAGTGGGAGGATCCACCTTTAGGGAGGTGTCCAAGGCTCTACTGATTTGGAAGATTGCATTGGTGTTGTACAAATGAATGGGTAGATTAGGGAACTTAAACCAAAGAGGTTTAATGGGGGGGCTCCTTATTTGGATCAAAGTTTAGAGTCCACTTGATTATCTTCATAAGTGTTTCAGCAATTAGGAGAGTTTGCTGGCCCAGGAGCCTAGCATTGTCTTCCTCACTTGACAGCCTGATTAGAAGGTGTCTCCCATCCATTAGACCCAACTTCCATTGTCCAACAGTATGCAAATCTTCAAAATATTTTCTAACCAACTCCATCTTTGGGTGGCCATATTGAAATTGTCCAACAAGAGTAAACTTGACAGCCTCAGTTAGAATAGCCATTTCTAAGGAGGTGAATCTGATGGCACGCTTCCCCTCCTTAGTACCCAATGGTCGGATGAAAGGAACTTCTTTCTTAGCTGCAGCAGCATCATGCAAGGACTGTGGAAAACTAAATGTTCAAAGTTTCTGGGAGCATGAGTCTCATTACTAACAACACTAACATAGGTGACTTTAGTATTTTGTGAAAAAACCTCGGTATTAAAAGGGGAGTTGGCAGCATTAAATGCACACCCACCAGAAGAGAATAAAAACAAAAAGCCCAGAGAAACCAACCAAACTGAAGCCAAAAAAAGGAGTAGAAACCAATGGAACAGTGCCAAAATTCAAAAAAGAGAAACCCAGGAAGGACAAAGAAGCTCCAAAAGCACCCAAACAAGAAACCAGCCGGCCAAGCCACCAGGACAACAAACAGTACCGCCAAGGGGTCATGCCTGACCCTCAAACCCTAGCACAGCCTCTCTCACCTCTGCCGCCACCATTTTTTTATATATATGTATGTGTGTGTATATATATATATATATATATATATATATATATATATATATATATTTAAGGAAAGGGCAGAAGAGGCCCCTACATGTTGAGAAATAAAAGTTTTACAAAAAGTGGTAGAACGGCCCCCATACTAATAAAACCTAGTGGCAGCCCCTACTAAGGGAGAGTAAAAACAATACATGTAAAGCCCCTCCCACTCACCAAAACAAACAAAATCTATAAACTAAGGTTGCAGTAATAAGGCCACCATAGAGCCAGGTGATCAGCATGATGAAACCAAGATCAAAATGCCAGGGGACATCCAAAGTTCAGATGGGGGAAAAATGATCAATTCTGAAATGGGGGGAACTCAGCTTATCTCCAGCGATTAAGAACTTTAACTCACTGGATGGAAGATTGGAAACCTCAGCTTTGGGGGAAATAGCACCCTCCCGGGCAAGCCAATGGGCAGGTTTGTTACCCTCCCTGAAGTTTGAAGAAAATTGGGTGTGAGGGGTCCTGAAGGCAAGAATGAGTTGCATCCAGTATTTGTGGTGCCACTGAAGCTGATGGGTAAGGTCAATGTTATTAATCAGGTCTTGAGAGTCCACCTCAATCCAGATATTTTCCCAACCAGCAATCTGAGCAAGCTGAAGAGCCCAAAGGACTGCAATCAGTTCAGATTCAAAGGCATCTTTGGCAGTAACTGGGGCAAGGAAATAAAGAAGACATTTGCCCAGATGGTTCCTGAAGATGCCCCCCACCCCAGCTCCATCAATGGAGAAACTGCCATCAGTGTTTATCTTGATGTAATTGGAAGGGGGAGCCTGCCATCTAATAGCTTTTACCTGAAAAGAGACAGCAGGGGCAAGAGGGGATAATGAGGGTGGCTGCTGAAGGATTTGAGGGAACCCCTTATGAATAATGAGTTTGCTGATGTAAGACTTGCAATTCCTGGCTACAGTAGGGGCAACAGCAGTAAGATCTTCAAATTTGGCCTAGTTCCTGGCCATCCATATGAACCAGAGGGCAATGAAATGAATGATATTGACCTTTGGGATTTCCCCCTCACACCAATGATGATGGAAAACCTCCCAATGAAGGTAACTGCTATTAAGAGATAGCTGGGATTTTAATTCATGCCAGACTGCCTGGGAGAAGTTGCACTGGAAGAACAAGTGGGGGATAGATTCTTCTTGCTGATGACAAAGAACACAGATGGAAGGACCTCTCAAGCCTTTTAATTTAAGGATATCATCAGTGGGGATAATGCTGTGAAGGGCACGCCAGCAAAGGAAAGACATGGAAGGGGACAGGTGTTTACTCCATACTGCCTTCCCCCACTTGACAGTAGGCCACTGATAAGAGGAGCTGTAAAGGTATTTAGTCAAGCTTTGATATTTGGAGACCCCCAGAGAGATACTGTCAGGTTTCCCCCAATGTATAGGAATCGTTGCAACTTGCTGTGTTGAATGGTCCTGCAGGATAGCTCTGAGATGTGGGATGGACCAAGTAGGTCCATCCCAACAATCAGCAACAGATAGAGAGAGGTCAGTGTTTTCATATCTAGGGAGTAACCATTCTTTTGGACACCAGTTGTCCGGCCGAAATTGATCTCCCCTTCCCAGCATCCCAAAAAATTTGGTTTCGGCTTTCCTGTCTAGCTTTCAGCAATTTGACCCAGATCTTGGAATCCCCCAGTCTTCTAACAGCAAGGGAGGGGTGGACATGCTTGCAATACTTGCCTTTCAGAAATTTATCCCATAAGGAGGTCTGAGCTCTAAAATGGATCCAAAGCTTGAGGAAGTGGACATGCTGCAGGTGGAGAAGACCCCTAAAGCCAAGCCCACCAGCAGGAAAGGGTTTAGCAGTTTTAATCCAGGAAGTCCAATGTAGTCGGTGTCTTTGTCCGTACCAAAGAAATCTATCGAATGTTCTTTCCGGATGCAATCGAGTACTCTTCTTCAAAGGTGTCGACTGAAGTAGGTAAGAAGGGAAAGAGGTTAGAATGCTTTTAAGTAAGGTGATTCTGCCACCATTGAGACGAGAAGGAATTGGACCAGCAATTAAGTTGGGATTTTATCTTACCCAAACATTCATCAAATTGTATTTGTTTTGCCCTACCCACAGTAAGATAAGCACCCAGATATTTAATTGGGGGAGTTAAGCTAGAGAATCCAGTGAGCTCAGTAATCCAATGTCTGATGTGGGCGGGGGTATGCTTAGAGAATATCGATTGACATTTCTCTTTGTTGAAGACCATACCAGACTTGTCGTTGAAAAGTCTCCAAGCACCACTTAATCTTTTTTACAAGCATTTTTGTGGGCGATTGATAGAAGCATAATATCATCTGCATACATTAAGTGTGAGACAGCAAAGTTAGATCTGTGGAGGTACCTGGAAAAGTTTTGAGGAAGGAGCTCTCTATCCACCAATCTTGAAAAGTAGTCTAAAGACAGGATAAAAATGGTGGGGGATAGAGGGTCTCCTTCGTTGAAGGCCCCTAGTAGCTTTGAAGCTCCCCAAGCTTCGACCATTAATTAAGATGGAGTGCTCATTTGTTTCCAACTATCTCCTTATAAGATTGCAGAAGTGGCTTTTGAAACCCCTGGCAGCAAGGACTTCCCATGATAAAATCCCAACTAATGGTATCATAAGCCTTTTGGATGTCAAGTTTGCAGATGAGGTTACCCCCCCTTTGGCTCTTGTCAAGATCAAGGAGAAGTTCCTGTGCCAAAAGGACATTGTCACTAATAGATCTCCCCTTGACAAAGGCAGACTGGTTTGGCCTGATTAACTTGTCCAGATGGGGTTGTAACCTGCCCACAATTATCTTACTAATGGTCTTACTAATCACTGTTGTCAGAAAAATAGGCCTGTAGTAGTTCCAGTTCTGAGTAGTGGAGGCTTTGGGTACTAGCACATAATTAGAAGCACTAAAATAGTTGGGGAGGGGATGGCCCATGAAGAAACTTTGAATGGATGCCACCACATCATTCTGAATCCAATCCCAGGACTTCTTGTAGAAGTCAGCAGTGTAGCCATCAGGCCCAGCTGTCTTAGAGCTATCCACAAAGTTAAGAGCATTCCAGATTTCCTTAGCTGATGGAGTATTAGCCAGATCAAGGTTGGAAGTGATATCAATCTCAGCTAGAAAGAGGGATTTATCAATGGCAGACCTGAGACCAGGCTGATGGGTAAGGAGCTGCTTAAAGTAATGAACTGCATCAGCTGCAATGTCAGGGAGATTAGATAACAGAAGACCATCTTCAGATTTAATACTGTGAATGTTATTGCATTTCCTTCTGTAATTAATTTGTGCATGATAAAATTTAGAATTTCTGTCTCCATCAACAAAATGGGCAAGAGCAGCTTTTTGTTTTAGCACAGCTTCCTGATTAGCAATGGCAACCATAAGTTTAGCTTGGGCATCAAACGGTTGGTTTTCGATAGCAAGACCGACTCGAAATTGGGTTTCCAAATGAGTAAGAGCAATTTCTGCATTATAAACAGCCTGGTGAATGTCACCAAAGGAGTTCCAATTCCAGAATCTAAGGGCCTTGTTGAGCTTAATCTGGAGATGGCTGAGCTTGATGAGAGGATTAGAGTGATTAATATTACACCAATGCTTCTGGACAATGCTATTGAAATCAGCTTGGGAAGACCAAACATTCAGAAATCTGAAAGGAGGAGGGGAACTGGTCTGGTTTGGAGAAGTAATGGTGATCAAAAGGGGTCTATGATCAGATTCAGCAAAGCTTAGGTGGGTGACATAGGTAAGTAGCCAGGTGGAGAGCCATAGGTGATTCACAAGGATTCTGTCCAATCTCTCCCATATAGTTCCTCTTCTCCAAGTGTACTTAGGTCCACTATAGCCAATGTCAAAAAGATTTGCATTTTGTATATTTTCAAGGAAGTTAGACATCTTAGTCACATTTGGGGCCCTTCCTCCTAATTTTTCCCCAGGAGAGCCAATGCTGTTAAAATCCCCCCCCCCCCCACAAGCCAGGGGTGGTTAAGATTAGAGCCAATGTTAGTGAGCTGATCCCACAAAGCAGTTCTGTCACTATTTCTACAACCTGCATAGACAAAAGTGATATAGCCTTGATGGCCATTAATTTGGAAGGAGGAGTGGAGGAATTGTTGATGATCAAGAAGATTAGACCAAGTAATTTCCTTTCTACAGAAGACCCAAATTTTGTTGATGCAGTTGGTAAAATGGTTAAAACCATGGAATTTAGTGAGGAGTTTGCAAGGGTGCTTATGCACCATAGGCTCAAAAATGGCAAAGCACCATAACTTATGTTTCTTAATAAGGTGTAAAATTCTTTTTAGGGACAAAGGATTACCCATGCCCCTAATGTTCCGAGCAAAGCATGTTAATCATTGAGGTGGGGGAGGGAGTTGGATGTCCGAGATCTAGATCCGGATCTAGATCTTCTTTTTGTAGAGCCTGCCATTTCCCCCTCTGATAGAGAGGATCCCAATTTCTGTAATTTAGTGCTTACCTTCTTTTTCTTCTTTGAAATTTGGGTTTCCCATTTGCCTTCCATAGCAACTGCATATTATTAATAACATTGGGAGGGAGGGCCACCTGGAGAGGGATTAGTAGGTCGAGTAGGTGTCACAATCCCGATTTCCTCTACTTCTCTTCGCACCCGCTCACTGGGGAGCTGCTAGGTGACTGATCCAACAACTGTGGGTGGGCTGACTAAAAAGGTGGGCAGACAACTGGAGGAACAGTGTTCTCCCCCATAGCCAAAGGATGGGGGGAGACAGCCAGAGAGACTTCCAAATCCTGCCCTGCTGGAGGTGCCACAGATTTAGTGTTAATATTAACAGTATCTACTGGAGGAGAAGGAGTTCTACTAAGCAAGTTAACAGTTCTCCTATGAGGGGGGTGAAGCCTATAACATTTTTCATTTGTGTGACCAAACATTTTGCAGTGAGAGCAGAAATGAGGCTTTTGCTGCATGATAATCTCCTGCCAGTGCCCTTCACTAGCTGATCCAATCCAAATTCTTTTTATCTCAGGTAGAGAGATATCCCTTTCTACTTGAATTCTAGCAGATTCTGGCTTTGCCTTATTGATGGTTTCAACATCCAATATTAGAGGTGTACCTAGGGATCTCCCAATTTGAAATAAAGCTGTTTGGTTAAAGTATCTATATGGAAGGTTGGGGAGTTTGAACCAAATAGGCACTATAGGAGGATCTTTACTTGGATCAAAATTTGGGGTCCACTTAATTATCTTAATTTCAACTCCAACAATACTAACTTGTTTTGCAAATAATAAGGCATAGTCTTCCTCATTGGAGAAGTTAATGAGCAAATGTCTACCATCTAAAAGACCTATCTTCCAGCTGCCTTTAAAATTAAGAGATTCAAAGTATTTCCTCACTAACTCCATTTTAGGGTGACCCAACACAAATTTCCCAATGAGGGTGAGTTTGACTTCCTCATCCAGAGCTTCCAGTTCCTTGTCAGTAAAATGACAGTGGGCATCCATCCTTGACTTCAAGAGGTCCGATGAAGGGGCAGGAAGCTTTACCGACAGCGACATCATGGAGCTTTCGAGGGAAGAAAAGCTTAGAGGGGTCAGAAATAGAGGAGGCATTCCCAACCACACCAGCATAAGTAACTTTAGCCCAAGAGAGATTAGTATCTAAATCAATGGGATAGGCCATGAAGTAGGGAAGAGAGGCTGACCACCAAAGGGCAGCACTCCAGAAAATCACTCAAAGGTAGAGACAGAGAGACCAGAACAAAGCCAAAGCCAGGAGCAACAGATGAAGCAGCGTGAAAGGGGCAATGGAACAGTAGCAAATTTAAAAAAGAGGCAGCCCGGGAAAGGCCGTAGTCGCAGCAGGGGCCACCAAAAACAAAACCAAAGCTAAAGTAGAGACCTCCCCACCTTACCACCCACCAGGGAAGAAACCAGGAAGACCGCCGCCGACAGGGTCATGGTCGGAACCCTAGCAGAGCTCTTCCCCCTACAGCCGCCATTATATATATATATATATATGTATGTGTGTGTATATATATATATATATATATATATATATATATATATATATATATATATATATATATATGCATGTGTATATATATATATATATATATATATCTATATTAAAAACTTTTGTTATAATTTATATTATTTATCTTATTTAAAATGTATACATTTTTTTGTTTATGCTTTTCTGATTTTTATTACTGTTTATGTGTGTGCATGTATTTCTATTATAAATTAGCAAAAATAGGAAACCCTTAAACCTGCCAAGTTCTAAATCTCATTTCTCCCTAAACAATGCACAAGCCAAAATGGGAACATTAACTTTTGCAGAACCTTACATCTGATAATATTATACATATAAATTGAAACCATTAAATTCTGTAGCTTTAAGACTACACACACACACACACACACACACACACACACACACACATATATATATATATATACAACCATTTAACTTTCAAAATATAATGTTTAGCTTTCATATACATCAGGTAAATCTTTCCAAAATAGTAAGGATGGCAAACTAGTTCCTCGTCTTGAATTTGATTCCACGTAAACGGGCTATCTGTAGCAGTTTTTGATAGGATTTGAGCAAAAAGTTAAATCAAACAACAAGTTGACAACAGCAAACCCGGAGAACCCCAAAAACCCATTGCTTTCTTGTTTTACCTTTGGTTGCTGTCGAACTGGAGTTGACCGATCTTCGGCGGCCTGAGCTTGCGGGAAGGAAAAGACGGAAGAGACGGGTGTACGGCGAGGGATTGCTGCTATGTGCTGTGTCGAAGAATGAGAGCGTGTGAATCGGAATGGGAGAAAGCTGGAGAGAACAAGGGATAAGGCACGTCACTGCAGGGGTTGGAGGCTGGATTGCGACATGTTTGATAGGGGAGAGGGGATGCTTCGCGTGAGTTTCGCCGGAGCGGAGAAAACTGTGCGTTTGGGAAGAGAAGGAAGGGTGAGCTCACCAGAGAGGAGCTCGACGGGTGAGAGGAAGCAGTGGAGTGTTGGCTGGAACAAATGAGAAGGAAGAGGGACAGGCTCAGGCGTAGACCGAATTTGTGGCGTAAGTCAGGTCTCGTGCAGGTCATGAGAGGGCTGCCGGAGGGAGGCTGCTTACGGGTTGTGAGAGAGCTGGCTTCGGTTTTCTGCTGGAGTGCGAGGGGAGAACTGGTTGTTGCAGCGAGGGCAGTGGAGATGAGAGCTCGGTTTGGGTGAGGGAATCAGCTGGAATGGTATTTGGCTTGGCTGGGATAGCCGGATTGAAGGCTTGCACTACTAAAGGAAGAAATATTATGTACAGCTGATTTAATCTAATTAAATGATAACAGTGATTTTTTCTTCTCTTCTTTCAGTTTCTTATCCAAATAAACAATATTTAATTAAATAGTATTAATCCTAATATGTGTGTGCCTGCATGCTTGCGTATAAAGTTTCATTCTCATAGGCAAAATTCATTCTTCAAATGTGGTGGTACCCAGGCAATATGAGCATCGTTCTAGAGCGTTATTGTCATTTGAGACTAACCAGAATCGTCCTTTTTGTAATTGAATAACGTCAGGTCTATAGCGAGGTCGTCAAGGTGTTTTAGGCTTGAATCGCAGAAATCGCATTAGTAGCAGATGGTTTCCTTCACATTTACTCTAAAAAAAATCTCTTATATAATTTCGAGTACTGATGCAGTTCGGGTGATATTTGAGCAGCATTGGTAGTTATTGAGTCTATTTAGGCATGGATCGTCTGTTATCATGTTCATTGTCAAGTGTTTTCGCCATATTTACTCCAGTTGATTGATAGAAAAGGTATAGAGGGCAACACTTCCAACTTTTACATTCGAAAAATTTTATGAGTATTATAACTTACCTCTCAATTTCAGTTTGTGTTAATTTATAAATTTAAAAAGGACAAACTTTAGTTCTTCAAGCAAGCAACATATGAAGAACCTATAGAAACAAAGAGACGCCATGATTTTCTTAGTTAAAGATAGCAAGCCAAATAACTCGAGTCATTCACAAGAAGTTACATATTATTTCTTGAGCAGACATTTCATATCCGCTGATGTGGTGACAAAATCATAGCCCTAGCAGTTAATCTGATGGTCGATATTTTGCCAAACATACAATATATATGTCCAAAATGCAATAACACAACAGACAAACAATAACAGTGAATGATAATCCAAATCTAAGTTCCAACTATTTTATATATCAAGATGATAATTAAAGCATAGGAATGTTGCTGAAAAATTTTTAAATTAAAGTTTAAAATTAGAGACTTTAGCAGATGCCAAGGTGGAATTGTAAATTTGAATTTTTGGATAATTTTGACAGCTTTTTATTAAATATTCCACACCACGAAATTACAACATGTTAATAACAATGATGGATTTGTAAACGCTAGAGAAATAAAATAATAAAAGGTTTTAGGAGAGCCAATTATCTAAAAACTGTCTGAATACCTATGAGTATAATATAATTAGAGGAAGCTATAGTTTTAAGTACTGCATTGAGGAACTCCCAAGATTACCAATACAATATCATGCTAATATGAAAATGAACAGAAATCATAGTATGTTCAAGTACTTTCTTAAGTGCATTCAAAATGCACTTTTATCTCCTAAGTTATAAAGTAGGTTAAGTTGCTTCGCCATTCGTACTCTTTTTTAATGGTTGCTATTTGAGTTGCTTTTCCTTTTCATCTCTTTCGTCGTCATAATATTTTGTAGTTTATAGTCTATATAGTAGAAGAAAGGAGAGGATGCTTGATGATTTTCATGGCCATGTTGCTTAAATCACCATAAAGGCGCGCACTTTATCAGTTGTAAATCATTTGATTAAGAGTGCACATGCATTGCCTATACGTAAAGCACAAATGATACATAAGTTTGCCCAACTCTATGTTCAGACCATCATCCAATTGCATGGTTAACTATGCACCATCATGCTGGATAGTAATGGCTAAATTACTATATTATGGAAGTGATTCAAAGAGGTTTAAGAGCTCAATTGAACTCTAGTACAACAGTTCAACCATAAACTAACAGTATTAAAAGACATTCCAAAAGTTAGAAGGTTTATTCAGAGAATTTATTTTAAACCATGTGACAACTTGAAATGACTTTTCCCATTACTGGAGTTTACCTATTATCATAATTATCGAGCTAGCATTACAATGACATCCTATTTTGTAGATTTTATTATATGCCAACTTGGAGCTTATGTGGCATGAATGTTTACTAGTCCTTCTGTCAACCATAATCATAACCCCACAGAGCCTTCGCTAAGGTCCTAACCATGTATGGAAACGTTAATAATATATTTATGTTTGTAATTTAAGAAGATCTCAACTACGTCATGAGACTCGCAAAACCTCAACATTATGCTCTTTTTTTTTTTTTCTTAGATTTCATGCTGGATTGAGGACCTTCATTGATTCGTAACAACAAAAAAGAAAATTTTGATATTAATCGCATCTTGCTGTATTTTTCAGAATCTTTTAAAAGCAATAATAGAGAGCAAAGCGTAAATATGCAATTTTCTTACTGCAACAGTACAATGCAAGCGTTCAACATATATAGATCAATGGTCTAAACTGAATATTTAAAGCATCAAGACATCGAACAATTATGGGGTGAAGGTGGAGATACCACTGACCACTCCAATCTAGAAGCAGGACAATCAAGCATGTTTGATCACACCTGGGGCTCCTCCCAGCCAAATTAATTGCTCACTAAAGGGATACAAATAAACACCATAAGATCGACATCAACCAGCTCATGTCACAATTCCAAGCTCCACGACACACCTTGCACTCTGCCAATGTATCCATCACTCTCCCTGAACTCCAGCACCAAAATTTCTCTCTTTTCATTATCTCCCTTTGATGCTTTATCCCATTGATCTTAGGTGCTTCAAAGGGCTCATTGACTGCCTCCTCCAAGAGATTGAGAGTGTCATCATTTTCAAAAATGAATCATAAGGCATGAACTTCTCTCAAACTATCCAACTAATTGTAGCTTTCAAATTGGCATATCTGGTGGTAAGACAATCCAACATGGTCAGCTCTATCTCCCAAAACTAATTAAAGCCCACCACCTCAACATCTAGACCAAAGAAATTCTTTTTGCAAGAAATTAAAAAGAGATTGGGCCTGACCAAGGCTAGGTTGTCCTAAAAGCATGCTACAAGCTTTCCATAGTGTTAATGAATTTGAAATTGTATGTTAAACTCTTCACTGCCATCACGTTCACTGAGATAGCTTCTCATTGTACATGAATCAAACTAACTTGCTAAAAAGTGGATGCTTAATTAACATTATTTGTCAACAAGATTGTCTACAATGAAAATGACTAAATCTATTTGTTAATTCAAGTAAAACAACCCCCTTCTAACCTGCATAAAGCTAACAATGGTTTAGTCGCTCTTATCTGAGTTGCAAGCTTTAATCACATCAAAATTATGCCGCCGATCTGTCAATAGCATAAAATATAGCTTTAACTTCCTAGTTTTGAGAATATCACGACCCTCTGAATTAAGAAACGCTGTTCAATCTCCTGTAAGTTCGCTATTCAGCAGTCCATCAAAAAGATCTCGTTGAAGCCTCGACAATCGCTAGCTTCAGAGTAAGAAAACCTCAGCTTATTGAATACGGTAAAAAAGAACCCGAGAATACGGCGCTATTTGAGTTATGTTCATGTCTGTAAAACATAAGAGAAAAAAGAGAAATAGCAGTGAAATTGAAATTCTAAAAACTGTTTCTTCGATCAAAGGAGGGGTAAAATCAAAAGCTACCTTATTTGAAAGGGAGTTAAAGCATTGAATACTGGAAGCAGGAGTTGACATAAAAGGGGTCGATAAAAGCTACTAAATCCGTCTCCTTCCATATTTCGATGACCTTAGCCAGTTGATTTGAAATGGTTGTTTATTTGTTGGAAAAGAAGGCTCCTGAGGCGATTGAATGCGGCCATACAGAGGCAGACGTGTTCATCGAGATCCGTCAGTTGATGTCGGAAGCTGGAATGGTTCTTCCGAATCTGGCGCACTATCTCTTGGATGGGGTGAATCTGACCCCGGCCTCGCTCAAGGCCGAGCCGCACCAACGCCCTATCGCTCTCCACCGTCGCGTGCAACCTCGCCACCAGCCGCTCAACCGTGCTCATATGTTTGTCCAGCACGTAAGTCTCCCGCGCGGCCTCGTCCGTCCCATCTATCCGCTCCTTCAGATTGCGCCTTCTTCCAGCCAGCACATCACTGCCACCGCAGCACAACGCGACAGGCCCCAATGCCGCGACCGCTAGTAGCGCATGGCTGGCGAGGACAAGCGCAGTTGCAACGGCCCCCGTGACCGACAACACTAGGCATGTCGCAGAGGCGATGGTGGCCCGGCGAAGGAAGCGATGCCTGCATCGGGCTGTCTGCAGACGCAGTCCAAGCTGCTGCTTCAGAACGGCGAAACAGTCACGGATGTCAACGAAGCCGTCCGAGTCGCATTGGAAGGGATTCTCCCGGCGGTCAAAGTCGATTAAAGCGTCGAAAACGCTGTCGCACTGCGGTATAGATAGAAGTGGACGAACGGATTGGGCCGGTGAGGGGATCGGGGAAGCGGCGGGGAGAACTTCAAGAAGCAAGGCAATCGGAGCATAGATTTCGCGGGCGAGGTCTACGGAGCGTCGGAGCGAGAGGAATAGGCCAGAGGCCTGCTCGCTGCTTTCGAGGTAAAGGGACACGAGGCGTGTGAGACGAGTTGGTCGAGCCAAGCGTATGACCTCCTCCACAGAAGCCCGATCAGGCCTGAGGATCTCCTCACCACCGCCCTCTACCTCTCCTTGTCCATTTCGACGGTGGATTATCGACCACATCTCGTTGTAGGAGTTGGTCTGAACGGCACGGGTGTACTCTCGTCTGAGGTTGATGGTAGCTGCAGAGGGGGAGTTTTCCGTCGAGGCCGATGAGTTCCGTGCTCCGCAGCTTGAGGAAGGACTTAATGCCGTTCTCTTCAAATTCATTCCATCATCTTGGCCTTCTACTCCAGAGCCGCTGCAGGCCGCCGGTGAAGAAGACATGTCTTGCTGCGGGCTCTCTAAATCCTCAAAGGTACGCTGTACCGCCATCCAAGCATGAACTTGGAGAGAAAACTTCCCGGCAACAAGTCTTTTCACATAAAAATCATACTTGCACCTTCTCTCTCCTCTAGCTGAGACTCGTACAGGCCAAAGACCTCTCGACGCCGCCGCGGTTGATGAAATTGTGCAATTTTCTTATACCGACCCTTTTGACTCATTAAAAAAGAAATGAATATAAATATACTATTTGAATCCAAATATTTCCTAAATTAAGTTGTAAAATAATAATAGAAATAAGAATTTAAATATTTCAATATGAATGTCCAACACTATCATTATTGGGTTCCAAGCTGAATATGAAACATGGAAGATTGCGTTAGGTAGTCGACATCTAGCATCACATTTATCGAAAATCATGACATGAATCATTTTGATCGTTGTGTAAATACTAGGGCGTCCCCTAGAAGCAATGCACTGTATGACTTAAATACATTGATAAGTGTTCAAGAGACGCTATATCAGTATATGCCTGTAGTGTCAAATAAATAAATGTTCTCACGTTATAAACGAATGTATGTAAAAAAGTTAGTCCATAAAACTAACACTAAGATGAGATCTTGAAATATAGGTACTCCCATAGGTAAATTAATAGAATTAGTTGATATTATGATTCATAGAATAACAAATATCCTATGTATTCAAGAAACTAAATGAGTTGGAGAAAATGCTAAGAAGATTGATAACTTAGGTTTTAAACTTTGGTATTCAAGTAAGAATGTCACTAGAAATGGTGAAAACGTAATTATAGATAAGCTTTTAAAAGATAATGTTTTCAAAATGAATACAATTAGAGAGAATTATGCCCTTAAGATTATTGTTTATACTAAGATTTTTAATATTATAAGTGCTTATACTCCTCAGGTAGATTTAGATATAAGTTCTAAAGATAAATTCTGGAATGACCTAGAAGACTTAATACAAATGATGCATCTTGAAGAAATAATTTTTATTGGAGGATTTCTTAATAGACATGTCGATAGAGTGATAGAAGATTTTAGAAATATTCATGGTGGCATTAATGAAGAAGGTAGAGTCATATTAAATTTTATTTTACTTATGATTTTGTTATTGCTCATACTTTATTCAAAAAAAAAGAGATAATCATATTATTACTTATAGGAATAAATCTAATAAAACACAAATTGATTATTTTCTAATGAGAAGAAGTGTTGGTCGAGAATGTAAAGATTGTAAGGTCATTCCAAGTGCGGTTTTAAGTACTCAACGTTGATTATTAGTTCAAGATTTTAAGATGAAAAGTTGTAAAATAAAGAATACTAAGAATCATTGTTGTAGAACTAAATGGGGAAACCTAAAAAGTAGATAAAATTAGTTTTATAAGTAAACTTCAAGATTTCAAGATTTTTGATGTTCATGAGGAAGTAAATTCTATATGGGATAAAGTAACAAAACTATTAAATAAGTGACAAAAGATGTACTTGGAGAATAAAAAATAGTTTCTATAAATAAAAATAATTTGTGGTGGAATAATAAAGTGCCAAAAATGATAAGATATTAAAAGTTATGTTATAAAAATTGATTTAAATGTAAAAGCTTAAAGAACTGAGGAAAATATAAAATGACTCGTAGGGAATCTAAGAAAACAATCTATGATGCTAAAAATATTGCTTTTAGTGATCTTTATAATATGTTAGAAACTAAAGGAGGAGACAAATATATGTATAAACTAGCCAAACAAAGAAAAAAGAAAAGTAAAGATTAAACTCAATTAATGTGTATTAAAGATGAAAATCAAAAGTTCTTTTCTTAGAAAAAAAATATTTAACATAGGTGGGTGAGTTACAGTGATAAACTTTTTAATGAAGTTTCTGAAACTACGATCAACCTTAGTGATCTTAATATCATTAATAATAATAAAATAGTTCATATTTACCGTCACATTTGTAAAAAAGAAGTTTTTGAGGCTTTAAAGAAAACCAAGGTGCAAAGTCTGTAAGACCTGATGATAATTCATTTGAAGTGTGGAAATATATAGGAGATTTGAGAATGTCTTGGCTTACTAAATTCTTTGATAATATTTTAAAAACTTAAAAAGATGTCTGAGGACTGGAGGAAGAGTATTTTGGTCTCCATTTTAAAGAAAATATTGGATGTAGAACAATGCGCAAATTATAGAGGAATTAAGTTGATGTGTCATACTTTAAAATTATGGGAGAGGATAACTGCAGATAGTTTAAGCCGTATTATAAGGATTTCTCATAATCAATTTGAATTTATGTCGAGCAGGTTGATCATTGATATTTATGCTTACGTTTTATATATGTATTTATACTTCCTTTCTATTTATATCTCTTCCTTTACAGTGAGGCCAAAAATTTGATGCTATGCAAATAAAAGATTTAATTATTATTTTCAAATGGGATTTTACGGAAGTATACGTATCGTTATCAAGTAATATAAGACTTTCGGATTAAGCTCTGAGATATCGAACCCATGGGGAAGATGTTAAAAAAATAAATTTTCTTAAAAGAAAGAAAACAGAAAAATAACTTTTTAAAAGAAAGAAAGCAAAAAAATAACTTTTTTACTTTTAAAGAAAGATCTTATCCAAACTACAGATAATATTCTATGAAAGAAAGTTTGATTCTTTTTTTTCTCATAATTTTTTTTATATAATTTGAAATTAAAGAAAACAACTACTTTTACTATTTTTGTAAGATTAAAGCAAATGCAAAAAAAATATCTTTTTTTTATTATGAATCAGAAACAAGTTATAGAATTTTATTGTGAAAGTATCTAAAATCTGTTGTGCCAAATAGGAGCAATTATATTATTTACCCTTACTAAAGTTGCTATAAAGAACATAGGTTAATCTAATGCTTTCGTAATCTTGAAGACGGAGCTTTCACTCTAGAGTTTTCTCTTCTCCCTCCACTTAGGGGCTAAGATCACGTATCAATACTTAAAACAATAATTCGAATTGTAGGCTTTAGCCTGTCATTCTAAAGTCCTCTTATTCTGCACCCATCAAAGTAAATCTCCCTATTTATTTTCACTCAACCATAAGGACTACATTCTGACACATATAATCTCATGTGATTCTTACCAATTGTTGACTGAGACAATACCATACTGGTTCTTACATGTTCTCACAACATATATTAACATCTTAATTGGTTGAATCAAGAAGTAAATGAAGTGCAAGGTTTTGAATCTTCACAACTTCTTCCAACATTGATTTCCTATACTTCACATAACATCAATCTATATCTTAATTGCTTCATCATTTTAAGAAAAAAGAAAAAGAAAACTACTCAGAATTCATGGAAAAAATACAGTACAACTTGGTTTAAAAGTAGAAATTATAGTGAAAACACAAGAAGTCTTAATTAAAAAACCAAATGTAATAAAAATGATAAAAACCTATCTGTAAATCCTCTCCACCAAACTCTTAGAGTTCATTTGAAAAATTTGCTTTTCCTTACAATATTCCTTAGAAGGTGACGCCTAACTCTAAGGACTCCAATTCTCTCTTCTAATCCTAATACAAACTATAGTTAAGTAAATAGAATGGTAAAGTGGAGTGGTTTATTACTAAAAAAACTCTCTACACAATAAATATAAACTACATACCCTCCAACAACAACCATTTTCTGAATTCCAAGTTTTTTTTTAAATTTTCCAACAATTGCCTTCGTGTCTCTTCAAATTATATCTAGATTCAATGAATCTTCCAAGAGATGCATCCATTTAAGAGTAATTTAAATTAATTTTGGCGCCAATAGGCAGTTACCCGCATTTGTACCAAAAGATGCCTCAAACACCCTTTCAAAATGGTAACAAAAATTATTTAAATACACTTAAGTAACTGCCGCGTGTAAGCGTGGGGTCTCGGCACTTAGCCGTAAGGCTCCTGTCATGTAAGCTCCAGGTTTGGACACTTAGTCGCGAGGCTCTGGTGTGTAAGCACGGGTCCAAACACTTAGCCGCCACATATCAATTTTGCACCTTTCTTTAATTTGCTCCAAATTTGATCATTTTTCACTCCTTTCGTCACATTAATCTATTTAATCATACCTATAAAAAAAACATAAAATACCTTATATTAAAGTGCAATATCATAAAAAAATAGATATAAAAATGTGTATAAAAATACTATATATTTTAGGTGTATCGAAATCCCCCAAACTTAAAATTGTACTTGTTCTCAAGTGACACTATAATCACATAAAATAAAATAAGCAAGTTATGTGGATGAGTTTTGACCAGAGAAAAATGTATTGAGAAATTCATATCAATACTATATTAATTTTTGATGAAATTAGACTTTAAAGAAAGGTATTTTCTATATTTTATTGCAGGTATGAAGATTTTCAGGAAATGGAGCAAAAAGATGGAAAAAGGAGCGAATCTTGAACGAAAAAGACTAAAAGAGATGAAAATTGAAATAGCCCGCTGATGGCGAGGAATAGGCCGCCGACGGCATGTTTTTCCCGAGAGCATTTGAATATATTATAAAGGAGCCCGCCGATAGTGATCCTGAGCAGTTAGCCTACGTTCTAGAAGCCCGCCGACGGCGAGATTGAGCCCACAAACGGCGAGAAGGTCTGTTCAAGCAAAATACATTGAATCTGGACGCTTTTTGAAGAGGTGCTTAAGCAACCATTGGAAATCTTTCTTCCTCTTTAAATAGTGATGATTTTAGGCCAAATGTGTGTCTTTTTTGTTGTCTTTTTGGTGTCTCCTACGTGTCTTCTTTGTGTCCTTGGTGTGTCATTAATTAGTGTATTTAGTGTGTGAGTGTGTTCTAGAGAGTATATTAGTAAGTTTAATTGAGTGTGTTGTACAAGAAGGAAAAGTCAGAGGAACTTCAAGGAGTCTGCTTGGGGAGAAAATTTGAGATAAGTTTTGTTTATTGTTTTATAACTTTAATTTTATATGAAATCCAAGATTTGTGTTATTCTTCCTATGCATTTTGAGTAGTCTTCTCTGTCTTTCTCCTTGTTTTTGAGATTTTGTGAAATGGAAAATTGAATTAGTAGTGCCTAAAATATTAAATAAAAATTGTGATAATCTTTTACTTGAATCTTAATTTATTTTCAATTTGGCCAATTGAACTGTTAAAATATGTTGATTTTACAACTAAAGTAAAGATTACATCCAAAATTCAAGGAAAGAAAAGGCTTTGAAAGAGGGTGCAAATAAATAGGGAAATATTATTATCGGACGTAGAATTGGATATTTTAGAGTGACAGACTAAAATCTTCAATTTGGCTCTATCGTTTGGGTGCTGAAGTGTTGATGTTAGCCCTCCAGGCGAGGGGAACGTGGGAGCTCCGAAGTAAGAGCCGGAATCCTCCCAGCCTAGCCTCAGATTTAGTAACCAAGCATAGAATTAGTCAATATTCTTTATGCCAAAGGGTAAAGAATAGGAATGCTCCTATTTGACACAATACAATTCTAACTAATTTGACTATCCTTTCACTTAATTCTCTTAAACAAGGGGAAATATACTTTTCTAAATTACAATCTTCCATTCAAAAATAGAGCTTAGTATAAGTGTTATTTATTTTCGTATACTAGATAGTAATTGCATCTGCTAAAAATTAGTTCATAATCTCTAACTTCTCTATGGGATCAATATCTAGGACTCCATTAGAGCCCTGTATTACTTGAACGATACGTATACTTGCGTTGATAAAAGGGGTAACTTTGTTATTATTTAATATTATTTTTATACTGGTTAAACATTTATATAGTTGTACACTTTAGCCACCACCCCTCGGTCAAGTTTCTTTACGAGTTTCCAAAATTTTGTCCTAGAAATATAGTAGTCCAATTTAGAAAAAAATTTTAGTAAATGAGACCAATTTAAAGTTTATAAATCTCTTAGGTAAAAGTATATGAAAAATATGAGTTCCTATATTATTTAGAAATACTTGTAGATTTTTCAAAATATAGGGTTTAGGCATTTTATTTTATTTACTTAAAAATTATTACTAAAAATAATTATACTAACTATATTATATTCATAAGCTTCAAGATTTTCTCAAATCTTATACTCTAGAAAGATCAGGTGTGGAATCAATTTTTGATTAGGCCCTTAAATCCTCAAGCTTCTCCTTACTTTTTCATTTTTTTTCTTTTCTTCTTTTTCTTATATATATATATATATATATATATATATATATATATATGCAATGACTCCTATATCTGAATGGGCCTTTGATAATTTTGAATTCTACCCTTACTTTCCTAAAGCATAAGGTAGATATATATCTCTTACTTAGAAAATTAATAAAAGTTTTAAAAATTATTTTCAATAAAAGAAATTTAAGTATTAAAAATAATTGTTTAATCCTTTTATTTTTCTAAAAATACAACATTTCCAACTAAATATAGTTACAAAATATCTATTATTTCTTCACTAATAAATTTTTAACTTTAAAATTTTCATTATTACTATGGATTTTAACTAAATTTTCTTACTCATTTCTATATTCAAAATTTTACTTCCCTATTATAACTTCATACACAGAATTATTTTATAATCAAAATCAATTTTTTTTAACATATTTGAGAACAAATAAAATTTAAGTTTTTGAAAGTTTTTCATTCCCCCCAAACTTTAAAGTTTTTGTTTTGATAAAACATTATAGCATATTAAAAAGATACATGGGTAGGAATTAAAAACTATAAGTATCATGCTTGCTGGAATTTTTATATCCTAGATATGCAAGTATAACAATTAAGATCAGGAATAAAAATAACTAGATCAAATTTTAACTTCACATTTTATATAAAAGAAATTCAAAAGACTACTAAAGTTGTGGAGGTAATAAAAGCAAATTCACACATACTTAAACAAAAATCCACAACTAAAATATATGTTAGTAAATTGAAAAGTAAAGCATAAAATTAAATAAAGGATTTTATTAGTGTTCTAAACCTTCCTAATAGTTTATGGAATAAGATCTACACTAACAAACAAAATACACTACAAATTTATTAACACAATTACTACCACAAAAACTCTAAACATTCACATCACATAACACAAACAATTAACATCCACAAATAACATAAAAAAAACTAAAGTAGTTCACCAACTAGTACATCAGTTTTTTCATCACATATACAATAGAAAAAAATCTAAATACAACCATAAATAAAAAGTTAAAAATATCATACAGAATAACATAAAAGTCTACACATACAATATAACATAACAATTCATAACAAATACAAAATATAAATCCTATTCCTCATCTTCTTCCTCATCATCATCTCCTTCATTCCAAGCACGTGTAAGCTCATATGGGGTATAATGTGGATGTGGAGATAGCACAACACTATAATCTCCTCTAATCAGTCTATCTATATAACTATGATAATTCTCCTCATATTCACTATATTTCTGCAGATACTCCCCTATATGATCTACCTTTCCTTCAATATCATGTACTTGATCCACAGTATAATTGATATTGTCTTAATTTTATTTTAAAGTTTGGTTTGCAAATCAAAAAACTGAACTGACGATGTATAAGAAGTTGAAGCACGAGATGTAGAAGCACTCGAAGCTCTAGAGAATCGTCCTCTCATCCAAAAATAGAAAGCTCAGCATATGTTTTCACATTCATGCTAGTAATAGACTTAAGAGACTGAAGGAACTCTTCCCAATTATCAGATTTTATATCATCCTGCTCACATAATGAATTAATAAGGGAAGTAAATCCCAAACCTGCAGTAGTAGCAGCTTTGGCAGAACTCCAAATACAATAATAAATAATCTTTCTAATATCAATTATCTTCATCTATTGAACACAATAATTTAATGTGACTTTTTCCCTCGTTACCTCACTCATATGATTGCTAGGAATCAACTTGGATGATATAAAGTAATTTCAAGCCTTAAAGGTGGCATTCAGCTTTGAGGCAGGGAAGTTAACTCTTCTTTCATTTGTTATTTTCTATAATCCTCTTCCATCAGTTAAAGCAGAAAAAATTTCATCCAATTCTTCCTCCGTAAGATTATAATTAGAATAAAAACATAAAATAGTCGGCGACAACAGATAAAACTTGTTAATGACCTAGGGCGTGAAATGAACTAACTTGCCCTCGAACCATTACAAAGTTTTCTTCTGCCTCAGGGAGATTTGCATAAAACTCCCGCACAACAAAAATAATAGCTACGACTGAGAAACAACAAAATCTATCCCAAAGTCTTCTAATGATCATATCATCTATCACTCCACCAGGCTTGTCAAGGCCTCGCTCCTGAATCAAGTTACGTTGCTGTAGTGCTTGGACGTAATGATCCCGAGTCATCGAACTTACAAACTTGTGTGAATCAAAAGTGGATCTCCCTTTGCTTTTCTTTGGTTTCATTTCTAAAATTTGCATAAAAATTACCATAAATTCCAAAATTAACTTAACTTCACTAAACTCAACTTCTAATGGCTTAAACTACTAAATCCAAGTCCAAAACGTTTTCATAAATTTTCATCATGAATAGTAAATCTCAGATTTCTCCACAATGTTCCTCAAATACATGGTGAAAATAAAATTTTTTTACATAGGAATAGTGCTCTTACCTTAAGAAGATCAAATCTAGAAAATTTGGCTTGAAACGGCTCAAAAATTGCAAATTTGGAGATGTCCTAACTCTCTCAGTCCAGAACACCAAATGAAGAAGATGACGGGGAGAAGAAAAATGGTGATTTTCTGGTTTTTAACACCTACGAACCGATTTTCGCGAACCGGCGCTTAAGCGTGAAAGTTCGATGCTTAGCCGCAGAGCTCTGCGTGTAAGCGCGGGGTCTCGGCGCTTACCTGCGAATACGCTAATTTCAATTTTTCACAAGACGCACTTTTAAACTTATTTAATCAACTCTAAATGTTTTTAATAAGTATATATTCTCCTTATATTCTTCTTATCTTCATAATCACATTTAATACTAAAATAGATTACAAGTTTCACACAAACGTAAAACTATCTTTACTAAAGAATAAATAAGTACAAACTACAAATATTTAATCCAAGATTCTTAGATAAGATCTCATCTTTACTCACTCTTTAACACATTAAATAAAACACAAAAAAATCACTTAAAACACAACAAACTTATAACAAAAATAATGCATAAAACACTAAACACTAACAACTAAACATGATTAACAAATAACTTAATACGACTCAATAACATAATTTCATTCTCTATTAGGTGAAACATATTTAAAACCACTATTAGTTCCTTCTAAACTATTTGGTATATATATTTGATAAAACAGACGATGGTTGAATACTCTTACCGAATCTTCTTCTATCCACTTGTTCTTCAAAAACATTACTTTATCCGCCTTCTCAATATGACTAGTATGATTAAATTACATCTTTAATTGTCATCAAAAATGTGCTCAATGTGAGTTTGTTTCATTTACATTTGCTTCGATTGACGCTACATCAGCCTCGATCTTTGCAATATTCTCCGCTATTTCTTGAATACTAACGACTAGAATTCTGTTGTATAAATTTTGCGCACTTTCACTAATGAATTTTTTCTTATTTTTATGCTCTTTATTCTTAATTTCGCTCTCCCAAGAAGAAATTTTTGTAACTTAAATTCTTCTTTTAGGCTTTTAGGATGAAAATTTGGAATGGGGTGAGTATTTCTTACTCCGATTCCTATTTATAGACTTTAAATGCTTTAGAGCCGTCCTCTCACTTCAAAAAACCATTAAATCATATCACATAAAACTTCCCCACGATTTGGACTGCTGGAAACCTATTTTTCATATTTTTCATAACTCCGGCACCTAAGCAACAACTGCTGGCCCTTAGCCGCCAGTGCTCATTTTAGCACAGATCTACTAAATGTCCAAATAATCATTTTAACTCATCTAATTTATCAATTGAGGTTTCATTATTCTCCACTAACATAGTATAATCAAAATACTACCACATAATTCTTTCTCTAAACCAAACAACAAACACACAAAACAAACTCAAAATATAACACGTTGATAACTATGGGTTTTCTCCCACAAAGCGCATAGTTTTACGTCGTCAGCCTGACATACCCAGTGCTTATTCTGGGCAACCCAACATCATATTTTCATTAAGTTTTAGTTGATCTACTGAGAAATATGGTTTCAGTCTATGACCATTTACTTTGAATATTTTCTCAGTTTAGGATCTTTAATACCCACAGCTCCATAGGGATACAATTTTATTAGAATAAATGGGCCCATCCACCTTGACTTAAGATTTTTCAACAAATAATATTAATATGGAATTATATAACAAAACTTGTTGTCCTAGCTCAATAGTTTTAGTCAGAATCTTAAGATCATGACACATCTTCATCTTTTCTTTATATATCTTAACACTTTCATATGATTCATTCCTTATCTCTTCAAGCTCATTTAATTGCAATAATATTTTTTCACCAGTATCCTTAAAATTTTAATTGAACTCTTTAATAGTCCAATATGCTTTATGCTCAAGTTTCAACTGATAAATGATAAGCTTTCCCAAAAATTAGCCTATTTGGGGACATTCCTATAAGAGTTTTATACGTAGTCCTATAAGCCCATAAAGCAAAGTCTAGTTTAATTGACCAATCCTTTTTATTTAAATTAACAAATGTTTCCAAAATTCTTTTAATTTCACAATTTGATAATTCAACCAAACCACTTGTATGAGAATGATAAGTTGTAACAATTTTATGGTTGATATGATATTTCTTTACTAATTTCTCCATAATTGCATTTCTAAAATGACTTCTCCCATAAGTTATGATTACTCTTGGCATTCCAAACCTGCAAAATATGTTCTTTCTTAAAAACTTTGCAACACTTCGAGCATCACATCGAGGTAAACACCAACTTCTATCCATTTAGATACATAACTACTGTTAACAATATGTATACATTTCTGAAAGATGGTATCGATGGACCCATGAAATCTAATCCCCAAACGTCGAATATTTCAACTTCCATCATATAATTGAGGGGCATCTCATTTCTTCTAGCAATATTTCCTACACGCTAACATTGATCATAATTTTTAATATAACCATTAACATCCTTAAAAATTGTAGGTTAATAAAATTTAGATTGCAAAATTTTATATGTTGTTTTATCAACACCAAAATGTCCCCCAAAATCAAAATGATGATATTTTTGAATAATTTCATAAGTTTCTTCTAATGGTACACATCTTCGAATAATTGGATTATTTTCTTGTTTATATAAAAATGGGTCATCCCAGAAATAAGTCTCATCTTTAGATAAAAATTTCTTCTTTTGTCGGTATGTTAAACTATAAGGTATTATGTTACTAACAATAATGTTTTCAATGTCGGCATACCATGGAACATGCCACCCATTAATAGTGAACAATTTTTCATCAGAAAAATGTTCGTTAACTTCTTCATTAGAACAGAGAGATTTTTCATTTAAGCCTGGACAAATGATAAACAATTTGATTATCAACACCCTTCCTATCTACTATCTCAAATTCAAATTATTGTAAAGAAGAATCAATCTTATCTGTCTTGGTTTTGCATCCTTCTTTTTTATTAAATATTTAATAGTAGAATGGTTAGTATGCACCACATATTTACTTCCAATTAAGTAGGATCTGAATTTATGATAAGCAAATACTATAGCTAATAACTTTTTTTAAGTTGTGGTATTATTTATTTGAGCTTCATTAAGAGTTCTACTAGCATAGGAGATTACTTTGAAAATATTTCCATGTTTTTGTCCTAAAACAGCTCCAATAGCATAATCACTTGCATCATACATTAATTCAACAGATTTTTCCTAATCTGGTGAAACAATAACTGGTGTAGTGATTAATTTCTCTTTTAACAACTTAAAAGCTTTTAAGAATTCCTCATTAAAATCAATAACTCGCATAGAGGCCTAACAATTTTTGAAAGTCCTCAATATAACACCTGTAGAATCCAACATGTCCTAAAAAACTTCTAATCTCCCTTACATTTGTTGGACAAGGTAAATTTGCAATCACTTGAATTTTCGTAGGGTCTACTTCAATACCTTTTTCAGAAATATGATGTCCCAAAATAATTCTTTCTACTACCATAAATTGGCATTTATCCCAATTAAGAACTAAATTTGTTTCTTCACAACATATAAGAACTTTAGATAAGTGTTTTAAATATGATTTAAATGAAATTTCAAACACAAAAATCATCCATAAACACTTCAATTCCTGGTATGGGCATTTTGTTTAGTTGTATAATTCTATCTTTTAGTTATTGCATTAAGATTAACTTATCTTAATCAAATTCTTGGTATGTTATGTTTTTTGGTTATGTTATATGTTTGATATGGGTCTCATTTCAGTTTGGGCTTTAGTTATGGGCCTTAAAATTTATGCATGTTCTTAAGCTTTGGGTTTCCATTTTGGGCATTAAGGATTAATTAACTTAATTAATTATATTAATTTATTTAGCTTAAGATTTCATTTTTTTTAATGTAATAAGAGATAACAAGTGAAATATTAGTAAGAACACGAAATAACCAGTATTTTTGTCCTTGGACTAAACTTGGGTTAAATTCAGGCTGAGGTAAGTTGTTTATTTAGCTTACGTTAGCTCAAACTAAGCAAAGGTATAGTTTGGGATGTTAACTCAGGCCCAGATTGGACCTAGAATGGCTTGGGTTAAGTTTGTTTGATTTAGGTTAACCTTGGTTAAATTGGGTTGATCTAGGTTGAGGCACGTTGATTTGGGTTTAACCTAGATTTAGTTGACCCGAGTAGACTTAGATTTGGTTTGGGTTTGACCCAAGTTAATCTTGATTGACTCAGCTCCGCTTACTTTTGTTTTGGGTTTGACTCAGGTTAAGCTAGGTTGGTCTAGATTGTTTTTGGTTTGGTTAAATTTTACCAGGGTTAAGTTAAGTTGACCCAAGTTGTCTTAGGTCTGGTTTAGGTTTGACCCAGGTTAAGCTGGGTTAACCCAAAGCTTAGGTCTAATTGGTTTGACCTGGGTTAAATTGGTTTTACCTAGGTTAGCTTAGGTTTGGTTTGGGTTAGGTCTAAAGTTAAGTTTGATAGTTGGTTTAGGATAAAGCTTAGGTTAGATTTTATTTTTTTTTGGTTTTTCTTATGTTAGGTTTCCCTGGGTTATTTTGATTCTGGGTCAAGTTATGGTTCATGCCAGGTCCAATTTGGGTTAGACATGGGTTCGGGTTAGCTCTATGGTTTAGGTTGGGGTTTGCGTTAGACCTGGCTTCGGCCAGGACTAAGGTTTAGGTCAGGGTTTGGATTAGACCTATATGGGTTAGGTCAATGGTTTAGATTATGGTTTGAGTTAGACCTGGGTTCAGCTGGATCTAGCATTTAGGTTATGGTTTAGGTTAGACCTGGGTTAGGTCTGGTCCAAGGTTCAGGTTAGGATTCGGGTTAGAGCTGGGTTAGGGCAGGACTACAATTTATGTTAGGGTTTGGATTAAGAGAGCTAGGGATAGATTGGGTTCAGGTTGACTTGAGACGAGCCCAAACCCAAGCCTAATCCAAGGCCTTTGAGTTAATTAACCTAGCTTTAAAACTTTTAAATAAATGCTTAAATTAAGAAAATATGGAGTTATATCAGGTAGGAGAGGAGGATAAGCGTAGGATGAGGCTTGCCAGAGAAATGATTCCCTTCTTCTTCTTCTTTGTATTTCTTCTTATTCTACTCACAATGTCAAGTTAAGTTTCAGAGACCCCCTTTTTGGGATGGGAAAGGTGGCGCAGAGCCTCTCTGAGCCATTTAATAAGGTGGCAAGTTGAGCATGATGATTAGCCCTACGGTTGAAGAGCCACTGATCACCACCGGTGAAAGGACGTGACAAGTCATGGCCTGATCAATGGATGAATGTGAAGTTGGCTTGCCCAAACGTGGTCACATATACGCCTGACATGACCACATAGAGGTACTTTGATGCCTAGACCAGGCATGACCATACTGAGGTATATTGGAGCATGGTAATGCCCATGCCTGGCATGATCACCTAACCCCTAGCAAATGCTTGAACGCTCAGGTATCTTACGCAATTGTATGATCTAAATAATACTGGATTTTTTTGAGTTAATAATATTGATCCCATAGAGAACAAGATTATCAAATTTAGAGAAAGGTTCTAGCCTACTTAATTCATCGTAACTTTGGAATTTAAAGTGTTTATGATGTGTTAATAATTTCTACTGCAATGTGAATAAGTTTTCAGTTTACTCATAAAGAAATTATAATTATCCTAATTGAATTGATGATGACCAGATGATAAAGCTAATTTCCCTTATGGTGATAGTAGTGGAGTACAAAAAATGAAAAAAATATAAATTAAAATGTGGTTATTGACAAATAGGGGAAATTCTCTTCTTTAACCTCTCCCAAGTGCATAAATAAGTTCAGTTAAAGTGACAATAATTCCTTATTCCCCACTATGAACCCATCAAAAATTATTTTCCTAAGATTTGCATCTCCTTATAGTGTACATAACCTATAACTCAACGTGATCTTCCTAATTGTTCATGTCATTTCTCTTTAGAGTCATTATGGGTTCAAAATGGATTTTAACAAATCATTTAGCCATAATGATAAGTAAATGAAATCTAGAAAAAAAATCATGACATTAAAAGATTAAAGACAATTTAAAATCATTTTCACACTCCTACAGATCACACTCATCACCACAAGGAAAAGTTAGAGAAGATTACTCATAAAATATAGAAAAAACACCACAAAACTTCATTAAAATCAAGATAATCCACAAATCAAAGTATCTAGATAAAAATAATACTTTAACACAAGAATACTTATCTCGCTCCCTCAATATAGCCTTGAGAATGCTCCAGTAAAGCTCTTACTGCTCTCTTATAAACCCGTCTCACGTTAACTATCAGATCCTCTCCAAATCCCTACTTTAGACTTGCTCTCTCCAACCTAGAGCAAGCCTTCTACTTTGATGATAAACTCTCCTAAGATCGGTAGCACTTCAAATTCATCCTCCTGATTCCCGATAAATGCAACGGCGGCAAAAACTTGGTTTCGCTGGATAAATGTGCTGATGATTTAGATATGAAACTTATGATATTATAATATGGGATACTACGCAAGTATACGTATCGTTTATCAAGTAATATAGGACTTTTTGATTAAGCCCCGAGATATCGAACCCACAGGGAAAAAAATGAAAATCTTTAAAGGAATCAGAAAATTATCTTTTTTACTTTCTTTAATTATTTTTGAAAAAGTATGTCTTGATTTTGAAAAGTTTTGAAAGTTGATTTGTCTTTTGAAATTTCCTTAATAAAATGTTAAGCAAGAAATTAAAATTAAAATAACTAATAACACTGGATTTAAAATACTATTAACTAGAATATCTTTTTCTTTCCTTTTATGAAGTAGTAATAATTCTTAAAGTATTGTTGTGGAAGTATTCAAATTTGTTGTGACAGATAGAAGCAAATGTTTTCTTTACCCTTACTTGGTTCTATAAAGAACATATGTTAATTTGAAATTTTTATTATTTTGAACATGGTTAGGCAGGGAAGATACCAGTCTCTCACTCTAGATTCCCTCGATTCCCACCACCTGGGGGCTAACTTCTCATCACAAAACTCAAAACTTTAAACCAAATTGGGGGTTTTAGTCGTCATTCTAAAATACTCTAATTTTACTCCCTTTTATAAAAATATCTTCTAATATTACATTCAATTATATGGACTACAATTCTCACCCATATAAATGCATGTGATTCTTACTAACTTTTATGAGACAATACCGCATTGGATTTTACATAATTTCAAGAAATTCTACAACTTAACAGGCCAAATTAAGAAGTAAACAAAGTTTTTAGAATCAATCTTCACAACTTCTTCCAACTTTTAAACATTTATACTTTCCACAACAATTCTTTGTAAATTAATTACTTCTCTATTTGAGAAAGAAAAAGAAAAAGTAAACTACTCAGAATGCATTGAGAAAATACAAAAATACATTGATTTGAAATTAAAAAGAATAAGAAAAATAATAAACGAAAGCAAATATTAATATAAAGATTAAAAGTAAACACTTATCTGAAAATCCTCTCCACAAGACTAAGGAAGTTCCTCTGAAACTTTGACTCTTCGCTAAACTACTCCTCAAAGCAAGTCTCCCAACTCCGATGACACAGAATACAAACTTCAGATTTCAATAAAAACTAAACTAAAAGAAAGAAAAGAAGTGGGAAGAAGAAGACTTCACTCCGACCCTTTGCTCTTTTCTACTCTCTACTCCTACTCTAAAATAAAAACTCTTAAAATACAGTGGAAGAACAAAAGAAAGAATGAAAGAACACTTCAAAATGCAAAGGAAGAGTCTCCTAATCTTTCCTAAGACTCTCTTTAAATAGTAAACCAAAAGGTGCCTTGGTATCTCTTCAAAATGTGTGTAGATTCAATGTATCTACCAAGAAACACACCCCTTCATTCAAACTTGCTGCCCAAAGGAAGTTATGGTAGTTACCACCAAGAGTTGCATCCCATTCCCTTTGAAATTTGTGCCAAATTCATTTGAATTTTGATTTTTAAGTGTGGCGGCTAAGCGCTGGCCCAGCGGTGCTTAACTGCCAGTGCCAAAATTTTGATTTTTCATTTTTTTGCTCCAAATTTGATCCAATTTTGCTCCTTTCATTATGACCATCCATTTTCATCATACCTGCAAGAAAAACACAAAATACCTTTCATTAAAGTGCAATATCATTAAAAATAGAAATAAAAATGTGCATAAAAATACTAAATATTTTAGGTGTATCACCTCCCTTTCAAAAGTCTTTAGGTCTTCTTTAAATAGCCTCCATACACTCAGTTCAAATTGCCTTCGGTCTGCCTAAGTGACACTATGAACATGTGCATCGAACCCACTTTGAACCCATCACATCTTCCTAACATTTGCATCTCCCTAAAGTGTACTTTTGCTTCATATCTTATACTTTAATGTGATTTTCCTAGTTGTTCATGCCATAGCTCTCTCTAGTCATTATGGGTTCACAATAGATTTTAATAAATCATTTGGTCAAAATGATAAATAAATGGAAAGTAAAAAGAAAATAATCAATTTTAAAAATTAGAAAAAATTAAAGCCATTTTAACACACCTACACTTCAAACTACATCACCATAAGAAAAAGGTAGAGGAGATTACCCAAAAAACATAGAGAAAACACCACAAAACTTCATTAAAATCAAAAGAATCCACATATCAATGTGATTATAGAAAATATAATACTTTAAAAACAAGAATACTTATCTATTTCCCTCAATACAACCTTGAGAATGCTCTACCAAAGCCTTTGCTGCTCTCCTGTAGACGCTCCTCAGTTTAACACTTAGATCCTCACAAATTTTCTACTCTAGACTTGCTCTCTCTATCGTAGAGCAAGCCTTTTACTCTAAGGTTGAACTCTCTTAAGAACAGTAGAACTTTAAATTCATCTCCTCATTCAAAAGTATTCAAGTTCTCTTTAAATATCCTCCAAATACTATCTCTGGTCCACCCAAACGACCCTTCAAATAGGTGGGTCAAAGTGCTGTAATTTCCCTTGACAGTTTCTCGTGCCTAGGCCCTAGGGAGCTGATGCCTAAGCTCCAATCTCATGGGAACTAGAATTTAGCCTGGGCGCCTAGGTTCTCAACTAATATGTCATCAATGCCATGGCATTCTGATGTGCGTCGTATGACTTTTACTTATGTAAGAATTTATGAATTTATATTTAAATATTTATATTAATTATTGTAAAAGTCACAATTTCAAACGCAATTATACGTATTGTTTCAAGTAATACAGGGCTCTATTGGAGTCCTGGTTATAGATCTCACAGGGAAGATTTTGAGAAAATTAAGAAATATTTTATATTTTTCAAATTAAAAGTAATTATTATTTTAATTTCTTTCAAAATTCAGATTTTAAATTTAATAAAATTTTTACTAAATGTAAGCAAGCAATAATTGAATAAAGATTAATGCAGGTATAAATAAAACAAATTTCTCCTTTTCAACTAATCCAAGATTTTTAGAATAATTATTATTTGTGGAGAATTTAGATTATGATATTGTGCCAAATAGAAGCATTCCTATTCTTTACCCTTTGATCCAAGCATAAATAACATTGACTATCTATAGATCGGTTCAGGATGTTTTATTAGTAGAATGGGTTAATCTAGGCTCACACTACTAGATGTCCAAGGGTGGCTATGGTCGGCTTTACCAGTGACCCGTTCACTTTCTATAGATCAAATTATTTGAATTTGGTCTGTCACTCTAAAAACTAATTAATTCTACACCCAATAATCATATCTTCTTATTTATTTGCACTTCATGTTGAATAACCCCCAGAAAGCCTTCGACTACCCAAGGATTCATGTGATATCTACTAGTTAAGAACTCATCTCCGGATAGGTCTCAAAATTCTTCAAAAGGTTTTAACAATTTAAATGGCCAGTTTAAAAAGTAAATTAAGATCAAGTATTAATATCATCACAATTTTTATAAATATTTTAAGTTAAATTCTCCAACAAAATTCAATTATCTTATTATTTTTTAATAGTTTAAAGGAGAAAAAAAACTAACTACTCAGAACACATTGAATTCACACAACAAAACATATTTATAAAACTTTGAACCAAGTTATAAATACTTATCTTGAATGTTCCTTCAAATGATCCACTGACTCCTACTGACTCCAATGCAATGATGAAAGAATTAAACAGCAACAACACTAATAAACTCACACTTAACACTCAAAATAAACTCTCTAAATACTAAAGAAGGTGGCTCCCTAAAACTATTTTCAAGTGTGGAGAGCTTTGGGTTGATTAGGTGAACTTTTCTCTATAGAATGAGCTCCTATTTATAGAGCTCTAAATTTGACCAGGGGTTAGTTAAGATACCTCTTCAAAATTCGTCCAAATAGAATGTATCTTCTAGAAGGTAACTGTCGCGCTTAGGTGCTGGGATCTGTCGCCTAGGCGCCGGGGTCCGTAACCAAGTCGTCACACCTCTTCACTTTGGATCGCACCTCTTAGGGATCAAAATCGTTTACCTGTGTCCAGATGCATCGTATCAAATGTCCTATATATTAGGAGTAACTTCCAGTCTTCTAGAAGGTCTGATAACCTCTTAACACTGTCAAAATAACTACCCAAAGTCGTCAAAAATATTATCTATTTCTGTATCGAACTGGCGCTTAGGCGCCATATTCTGGCGCCAGGCTTATAATTCTGACAACTTTGCTCTTTTAGCTCCATTTTTGCTCCTTTTTGCTCATTTTTTTTCTTAAACTCTTTTTTAATCACCAACATCCAAAAACATAAAAATACCTTTCATTAAAGCTTAATATCCTTAAGAATTGAATCATAAATAAGGAATAAAAATGGGTATTTTTTAAGTGGATCACATTCACATTTGGGGCCTCGGTAGTGGAGTGTCAGCCTCTCGGTTTGCATGTGTTGGGGTTGGAGCCTAGGCATCCCAAAAGTCTGGTACCATGGCCCCAGTTCACTATATTGCCATTTTGCTCCAAATCCTCTCCTTTTTTATCCAGATCACTTCCAATTCACTCCACTCCTAATACTTGCTATACCTACAAGAAAGGCATAAATATAAATTTATTTAAAGTGTAATTTCATCCATAAAGATGTGCAAAACATGAAGGAATTCATGCAAACTTTCCACACATCCCCACACTAAACCGTAAAATGGGCAGACTCCTATTTCGACCGATTTCATTGTGTTGGATCAAATGGTGATGTCTGTGATGTCCTATGTGACCAAAAATGAGGTCAATAAGTGGACCCCAAATATGTGTGGTGGACTATCCATAGTTTGCCACACATGTTGGCGTTGACTGAATTGATCGACAAAATTTGAATAATGTTAGAGGTTTAGAGTTTGGAATTTTGTAAATTAAGATGTTTTGGATCCGCTATGGATTTTAGATTTTCTTGGGCTCATTAGGGTGGAAAATTGATGTAGATTTACATCTAACCAAAGAGGGGTACTAGTAGATAAGATTAAAAAGGATAGTGTTGAAGCTTATCATTTTTTCTGATAACCAGTCATGGAACTGTGAAAACCTTCTATACAAGGAAGGAAAGCATTGGGGCTAACATCCAATCTAGAATCTAGACATAATGGTTAAATTATAAAGGGCATCACTGGAGCATATCATTCATCCTGATGACTAGTCAGAATCTGAAGAAAGTGTCTATATAAGGAAGGAATGCACAAAGAATAAAATTAAACCTGGAAGATAGATGGAATCGCTAGATCAGAATAGATGTTGCTGGAGCATATCATTCATTCTGATGACAAGTAAGTGAAGAAGATTTGAACTATTTGACTTAATTGTGTTGAGGAGTTTGATTTAAGGAGTTGTGATGTGAATTTGTGCTAGACCTGAGTGACCCAAGAAAAAAAGGTTAAGATTTTCATACCTATTTTATACTGATTTTGATGATATTGCATTTTAAAGAAGGGTATTTTTGGTTTTTTTCTGTAGGTATGACATTTTAAGGACAAAGGAGCAAAAATATGCAAAAAGGAGTGAATTTGGAGCAAAAAGGACTAAATTATGCAAATTTAACCTAGGGCGCCAACGACGATGTCGATGGCGTCGATGACATGATTTTCTTGAGAGTTTAGAATAAATTGCAAGGGAAGCCGCCGACGGTGAGGTCGAGGCCGCCAACGGCGGGGCTTGTTTAATGTATTGTTTCTAGAAGGCCACCGACGGCGCAACTCAAGGCCGCCGACGGCGAAGCTAGAGGCCGCCGACGTCGGGATTGACAGATCTTTCTAGAAATACATCGAATGTGGACGATTTTCGAAGGAGTGCCTGCAAAACCCTTAGAGACTCTTCTACAACTTTAAAAAGAACAATTTTAGGCCAAAAAAAGTGTCTCTTACATCTCCTACGTGTTTACTAGAGAGTCCAAAGTATCCAAAAGAGTCCACTAGTGAGTCTATAGTGAGTAGATAGTTTTTTTAGTATTGTTAATTAGAGAGTAGTGTGTTCAAATAGAGATTTTGCGAGGAGTTCTTCGAAGAATTGTAAGAGTGGAAGGGAAGTGAGAGATCTATTCTGCATTGCCATTTCAAAGGAGAATTCCTCGTACTGTAAAGAAAGGAAGAGATTCAGAGGAACTTCAAGAAGTTTGCTTGGGGAGAAATTTAAGATAAGTTGTGTTTATTTACTATAGTTTGTAGAACTTTACTTTATTATATGAAATCCAAGTTTTATTGCATCATCTTCATGAATTCTGAGTAGTTGTTCTATCTTTCTCCTTGTTTTGATGTTTTTGTGAAATGATTATATGAATTAGTGTATTAAACCTAATATAAAGAAGTTGTGATGATACTATACCTAAACTTACTTTACTATACGAATTGCCCATTTGTATTGTTAAAATCTATGAAGAATTCTTAAGTTTTGACCGTGGGCTAAGTATTCTTAACTAGTATGCATCACATTTCTCTTTGAAAGGTAGACGGGTAAATCCTTGAAAGGAGAAGTGCAAATAAATAGGGAAATAATATTAATCGGGCGTAGAATTGGAGATTTTAGAGTGACAGGTTAAAATCTTCAATTCGGTCCTATCGTTTGAGTGCTGAGGTGTAGATTGTTAGCCCTCAGGTGAGGGGAACATGAGAGCTCCGAAGTGAGAGCCGGTATCCTCCCAACCTAGCTACAGATTCAGCAACCAAGCATAGGATTAGTCAATGTTCTTTATGCCCGGACCAAAGAATAAATAATAGGTATGCTCCAATTTGGCACAACACATATAAAACTAATTCTAATTATTGCTTCACTTAAATATCTTAACGAAGGAGAAAGATTCTTGCTATTATATATTTGAACATAACTTTAGTAGTAGTAGTAAAGTGTTCTACTAAAGTGTTAGTAAAATTAGTTTAGATATAAATTTCATATTATTATCGATTGCATATTAGTGACAGATAGACAATTTCGATCTAGTTGTGATTCTGAAGTGGTTTATATAATCCTAGTCCATAGGCTTTAATATATTTCCCTGTGGGATTGATAACCAGGACTCCACTAGAGCCCTGTATTACTTGAGCGATACATATACTTGCGTTTAAAGGTAACTTTGCGATCAAAAGATTATAATATTTAATTGTTACTAAAATTAAAATTACGCTCCAATTCAAGTTTTTGGCGTTGTTGCTGAGGATTTGTATCTTTTAGTAGTGGCGTCGAATTCTTATATTTTTAAGTATATTTAAAATCTACGATACACTGGGCACATTAATAAATATGGTACAAAGAATAATTCTCAACCTAGGAGGCGCGTAGGGTCAACTTGATCAGGATAGAAGATACAGGTATCTAAACTAATAATAATTCGGGTGGTTAGTATAACACTTACAGTTCATGGATTGACACCGACCTTAAGCTCTAAACCAATTTTCTTAGGAGTTGACCATTGTTGACCTCATTTTTGATGAGGTCTTCTCTTCTTCTTTTTAGTACTTAGGATCCAGCCTTAGGCTTTTCCTTTGACTATCTTAGAGGGCTAGAATTGGGACCCACCTTTTAGAAATTCAAACTACTTCTTAACTCCCTGCAAACTCCACAAACTTGATCGTAGACCCCTAATCACCTAGAGGGTTGAAATCAAATGTGAAAGTTTAAAGGATGAGTTCCTATAGGACTCTTTGGCCTTAGGACTACCCTGGGTGGCCTGGTCGCAGTGAAGGGGCTGACTTACACACACACTACACCTATACACTACACTTACACACACACTACACCTATACACTACACTTTCACACACCTATACCTAACTTGACCTCCTGACTCATGTAGGTGATTCACATGGACGGTCCTTAACCCCTAAGCCCTTAGCTAAGAGGGTTAGGAACAACAATGTGGATACCTCAAATGAGTCCCTTCATGGCTCATGTGGACTTGATATGGCTTCATGACTCAACCAAAATGATTTTATTCCACTTACATTCACCCAATCTTCAATTTTCCAAATTTTCAATTTTTGACCCCCGGGACCCTACACCCGCTTAGCCTACCCAAAACCCTTGAAACTACCCAAATTTCTCAAAAATTTCCAAATCACCAAAAATTCCCCAAAATCATTCCTAAACAATTCTCTCCACTCAAATTAATCATCCATAGCCAAAAATATCAAAAATTCCAAGAATACCTCCCAATACCCTCCAAATACCCAAAATACCCCTCTTGACCCAAAAATCCAAAAATTCAGAAAATTCCTAGAAAATTCCAGAAAATCCCAAATATTCCCAATTTCATTTTGTTCAACTACACCATGGGCCAATTTTATCAATTTACCCTACTTTTGTCAAAACCCCCAATTTGACCCAATTCAACCCAAAGTTAAAAGGCCCAATTTTGACCTAACCCAAATCTAACCCAAATGAGCCCAAACCCCAAAATCAAAGCCCAACCAAAGTCAAAACTTCTTTGAAACACTCCCATAAACATTTCCCAACATTAATTTTACATCAATTTCAACCCTAGCCCAACATTGGCCCAAATTAGCCCACTTTGACCTATATTGGCCCATTCACCAAAGGAGCCCAAATTCAACCCAATTCAAACCCAAATCACTCCCGATTTGCTCCAAGTCACTCATGACACATCTATGAGCTAAACCCAACAATTATTTGGCCCAAGCCTTTACCAAAATTTCATCCTAAAATCCATTTTAAAATTCAAAAAGCCCACTTCCCTTAAACCTTCCTAAAGGCCCACTTCCTTCAAATTCAAAAGCCCAAATTCATCCAAAGCCCACATGGCACTTCCCCTCATCATCCATTTAATCAGAATCACCCCTAAGTTTCAAAATCATCAATTAGACCATTCCAAATCAAGCTTCATACAAATTTCCATCAAATTACCAAAAATTTCTAAAATCCATTCTCATGAAATTGACCAAGCTTTTCCCCAAGCCAAAGACAAGCCATGCAAGCCATGGACAAGCCACATGAAGCCATGGAAGGTTTGACATGTGATCAAGCCATTAATGGCAAAAGGGGGAACCCCTTTCCTAATCCTTCTTAAGCCCTTTTTACCTTAAGCATGTCACACACTAAACCATGCTTAGCCACCTCATCATGGATGGAGACCACACCATTTTCTCTTGGGCGACCCAAGTGATCCTTTTCAGCCCAAAACCGGGCCTTGGAGGGTGCACCATGCCCAAAACCATGGGTTGACCCAAATTGAGCTAAAATGATCCCTTCCCCTTCTACTTTGATTCAACACCTTTACACATGGCCAACTGCAATTGACTGCACTAAACCCCAACCCTGACCCACCTGGACCTGAGGGTGACCCATGCCTGCCGGCCAGCCGCCTGGGTCGCCGGAAAACTCCATGGCCGAGACATGGGGAGGAGCCAAACTTTGGAATTCCACCTTGCTGAGTCGCCCCATGCCCAATGGCCACCATAGCTGTTCCGCCCTCGACCTAGCGGTCGATCCCAACCCTTGGCCATCCCTGTGAGGCCCTCCACCCTCTCCTATTTAAACACCGTCCCCTCTCGGCCATGAGAGGTGCTGAACTAGACCTTACTAAAACTCTGCCAAAATTGTTCCAGATCACTCTCCATACTTAGAGCAATTGATCCTGGTGACAATTTGCCCTAATCCCCACCAACAGAGCCCAATTTCTCAGCCAAAATTCCACCCAAAACCAGGACACTTCACAGTGGACCAATCCTCAAATTGATTGGTCCTACACCTTCACTGCGACCAAGAGAAGGTGTCCACCGGCAAAAGCCCCATCTCCGGGCCACCCAGGTTGCTCCAGCCTCCAAGCTTTGTGATCGGCCGTGGTCGAAATCATACTCAGGCGATTCACCGGACCGGGAGACTTCATCCGGAGCTTCGCGGGATCCAATCGAAGGTGAAACAACCCTCAGATCGAAGCCACACTTCTCTGAGCAAAGGTTTGGCCTCACTCTTCTTCCCGAGCTTCTGAACATTCTCCATTTTCATCAAGTCAATTTCATGCCACATAAACCGTATGGATGTGTTCGTCTTCTCGAGACGAATCCATAGAGCATAAGAACGTTAGATTTGGTCAAGTATCGAGTGAGATCTTAGGCCTAGAAGATGGACGGTTCTCGGGCTAGGAGGCTTGGGGATGATGAATGGATGCCGTTCATTTAATACACGCGCGGACGGACAGCCAAGATCTCGCCGGATGAGGAGACAGAACGATACAGGCAGGACCTGGGCTGCTGACTCAAGCGGCGGCGTCGAATGGGAGCGCGCCGCGTGGCCGTTCGGAGATGCCGAGGATGACGCGGCGCCGACTCGGATAAATAGAAAATTAGGGATTTTTTATTTATTTAATTCCCTAAACTTGGAAAATCCATAACTTTGTGTAGGAAAATTAGAAAAATAAAATAAAAATACCCTCTTGCTCAGTGAACAGAGGAGAATAATGTAGAAAAGAAATCATTTAATTTCATCAAGTATTTTATTTTTAATGATTTATTTACCCTCTGCATTGTTTTAATTCTCCATGCATATTGGAAATTCACCATGGCATGAGACCATAGGGCTTTTGAAGCCTCTGAATTTGGGAACATTCCCTGAATTTTCCAAAGTAAGAGGCCATCCCTATGAGAAGTTATTGATTTTGCAAATTCATGTTGCTCTTTTAAGTATTTTAATTCCAATAATTAGTATGTTGTGAAATAAATTCTAGGAAAATTTGGTGATGTCCCTTATGACCAGAGGACCCTAGGAAAAATAGGTTTTGGATTAATTTATTTAGAATAACCCTAATTGGCTTAAACACCCAAAATAGCTCCTTAATTAATTAGAGCTAACCATACATCAAATTGACTTTAAATTAATTCTTCACTGACCTTTAGGATCAGAGGAACCCACCATAAAAATTTAAAGTCAATTGGACTTGGTTAGCCCTACTAAATGGGTTGATTAAGCCATTTAGGCAATTTGAACTTTAAAAATTCATAACTTTCAAAATACCTTTCAAAAATTCACCAAATTGGTTTTGGAGACTCTCTGATATTAGGGAAATTTAAGAAAATTAAAATTTCAATTTTCTAAAAAAGTTGATTTTTTGTATTATTTTAATACTTTAATAATTAAAAAATAATAAAAATCGTAAAAATAATAAAATTCACCAAAATGTCACATTTTGAATTTTAATCACTTAGGAACAAACCCCATATTTTTCTTAGGTCTATTTAATGAGATATTAAATTTCAAAACCCTAGGGTAATTTTAAAATTAAAAAAAATGTATTTTCTAGCATTTTCACTAAAATAATTATAATAAATCATAGAAAAATCAGAAAATTGCAAAAATTAATTCTCTGATTTCCTTGATATTAGAGAGATTTTTGAAAAATATAAATTTCATTTTTCAACCTTTATTTTATTTTTAAATTAATTAACACTCCAAAACTTAAAATAATTATAATAAAAATAATATAATTAAAAAAATCACCAAAATTGGTCCAAGTGGTCCTCTGGTCATTAGGAATGTCCCATAATTTTCTTAAGGACAGAAACTTTCCCTTGGTCATATTGTTAAATTTTCCTTGGAAATACCTATTTTCCACTAAAAATAATTATATAAATAAATTAAATACAGAAAAATCACATTTTCTCCTCTCATGTCTTTATTGGCATATGAGTGAAGTCACATAAAAATTTTAAGTTCATTTAAGCTCAATTTAGTGAGTTATAAAATTATTAAGCTTGAAGGGCAAAATGGTAATTAAAATTTTAACCCTTAATTAAAACTTTAAGTTTAATAAAATTAACAAGTAAAATATTTGATCTTAATCTAACTTGGATGATTGAAATTTAAATAATTAAAGGGTAGGAACCCATTAAACAATTTAAAATAATTAAAATAAACCTTAATTTAATAATTGATTAAATTTGGAAGAATAATAAAAATTGGAATTATTAAATAGGGATATTATTATTAGGAAGAGATTTATTCTTTAATTTAAAAAAATCCCTAAATTAATCATTTCAATAATATTTAATTCCTAATTAAAAATGATAACTCAAATTTAAATTTTAAAATGTTAAAAGACTAATCATTAAATAAAATTAAAAAGTTAAATTATTAAACTCTTTTTAAATTTTCAATTAAATTAAAAATAAAAATAAAATTAAATTAAAGATTAAATTAAATTAAATCAAATAAATTAAATAAATTAAATTAAATTAAAATAAATAAATAAATAAAATTAAATTAAATTAAATTAAATTAAATTAAATTAAATTAAATTAAATTAAATCAAATTAAATAATTAAATTAAAACAAATTAAATTAAATTAAAATAAGTTAAATTAAATTAAATTAAAATTAAATTAAATTAAATCAAATTAAAGGAAATTAAATCAAATTAAACTAAATTAATTTAACATCATATCAAACTAAATTGAATTAAATTAAATTAAATTAAAATTAAAATTAGATTAGATTAAATTAAAGTTAAATGAAATTGAATTAAATAACATTACCTAAGACATAAAGAAATTAAATATAAAACAACTTGAACACTATTCCAAATTTAAACCCATTAACTTAAATTAAATCATTTGAACACCAATTTGCCCTCGAAAGCTTTGGTTATTATAACTCCTAAACATAACATTAAATGAAATGTTACTTCACCTATGTGATATTCAAATCTCCTAGTTCACCGAGCAAGATAACAACAAAATTTGAATTCCTGACGATTAATTCATTTGTATAATTAAATTCATTTGGACTTAAAACAATCCTAACAATATCGAAAAGATGTTTAAGATTTGTCTTAAGCACTTCCTCGATATGATAGGATGTTCATAAGAACAATTGAACTTAATTATTCTTTGATGAAGAAAATCGTCCTCAAACTAAAACACAAAGACCTAGACGTCATAAGAAATGACTAGCTATAGGATTAGGAATTTGGTAGAAAACCATAACCCTTCCCTTAGCTTTACCTAGGAACTTGTTTAAATATTCTAATTGTGTTTTAAGTGCAGCTTGGGATGACGGGAAGACCCTCCGAGTACGCTTTTATTTTATCGCAATTTACATTATCGCAATTTCTTTAATCGCATCGCAATTACTTTTCTCGCATGATAAACAACTCGTTGCATGAAAACCCACACCTTTAGGATAGTCCCTAAAACCGAAACCAAAACTAAGTTAAAAGTCATTGCAAGATAAAATTCACCGCCAAAACATTTCAAAATATAAAACAACTCAAAATTTAATCACAAACGTAACACAAAACTACAATTACAACTAAATTAAAACGTCCCGTTGGATGATCGGGAATACCTCGGATGATGTAACCTACGTGTTGCTAACGGGATTTCCCACGGTCTAAATGAAAGTGTGGAACTCATTCAGCTGAGTTTAGCAAATTCATCCGGACTATGTGAATCCGATAAAAATAACGATGCCGGAAGGATGGAACCGTGGATCTTAACCTAGGTGTCGTTATAATCAACTTTAAGATTTGTTTTAATTAAAACACAAAAACACTTGGAAATTAAGACTTCTCTAAACCAAAACACTTCTCTCATCTCCCGATTTATGACTTCTATAACTAAACCTCTGCAACAACAAGGAGCTTGGAGCATGGTGGGCGACACGGCCATCGTCGTCGAGCAAAACTTGAATCTACATCGACAAAACTTTCCTAGAGTTAAACAACAAAGCCATAGGACTTCGAGGTAGTTTTCCTAGTGCAACATAAATCCTCAACCTTTTCGTTAGGCATTTGCATTGAAAATTAAGCCCTAACCGGTCTTAGGATTCCGAGGTAGTCGTCCGATATGACATAAACCCTCACATCTTCCAGTGCCATTTGTATGATCATGTCATACGGATATAAGTCCTAATTAACTAAAACTCGGCAAGATCAAAACATTAAATAAACATTAGGACTTTCCTAAATCCAAGCCAAACAATAGGATAGTCGGGAAATTACCGAAGTTCGCTTCGAATCTGTAATTTCTCCTACCTTTCTTCCTTTGAATTCCCAAAACAAAATGTTCCAAGCTTGATCCATTCTCTATTGAAATTCCAAAATTCAATTCTTTGAAAACTTAAACTTTGAAATTCTTGAGAGCAGAATTATTGATTATTATCGTGAGTTTTCTTAGGTGCTTCCTGTCACTTAAGATGTAATTAACTATAGGGGCTTGCCCTTATAGGGAATTTTAAAAAACTCAGGTAATATAAACCCTGTTTAATGTTTTTTCATATTAAGCAGGGGAATTTGTCTGCACATAAAATTGGTTCGCAGACCAAAAGGATGTCACAAATCTTTTAGTTTATCTAATCGAGCCCCACCATCAAGCAGTGTGTCTATCCTTAGGGATAGATACACGGCTTGTAGTGCGGTGCTCGTTTATATAAACTATTTGGGATGTGAGATCGGCTTGATTTCATATCTTAAAATTTTCAAATTTAAAATTATTTTCAAAATCAAATACTACTTTTCAAATTATATATATATTTAAACTAAATTTAAAATCTTAAAATTCACCGACAATTTCTGTTAGGCGACCCCTTTTCTAAATACAACACAACCTAAAAAATAATGCCGACATATTTCGGCGACTCACGTGGGAAAATTCCTCTCTCCATTTTTAATCGACAATTCCGCTTTCAAAAATCGGTAGTGTATCCATGTCCCTTGTGGATCAAGCTATCCTTCTTTCCGTTGGAATACTATGTTCATTTCTACCTTGAACAAGTGTAGCCAACATTCTCTCGGATTTAGGAGCCACTGTTTAGACACCCCTAAACGGAGAGGTTCCGAGATCCTTTTACCTCATTTCGAGGTGGGGTGGACCCCGATCAGGTGTTAGCTCAGGAGTAATCCTTCGAGTCGAGAAGTCTTGCATAAGACTTTCTTTTCCTTTCCAACTCCGAATCGGATTCCCTACCTTCTCTACACCTTTCGAACATTTCGTTCTAAATAAACAAACCCTTTAATGAATGACTCTTTTAACAAATAACTCCTTCTTATAAATACATGAACAAGAATGTGTTCGGACTCTTTCAATTCCTTTCTTTTCGTCCCGATGAGAAGAAGCATAACTTCGGACTCGACAACCGAATCTACCCCGCGAAATGGAAGCCCCAAAGCCGATTTTCTCCTTCACCAATGGACTCGACTTCGCCGTTTACAAGGATGAGTCGCCCGACAATGGGATCATCCGGTTTGGACAAGGATTCGAGAACACAAATGTCAAGATCACCGACATTTCCCTTTTGCACTCGACAAACAAAGTATCCGAAGCCGAGAAGCCGCCGATCGAGTTCAACCTTAGGTCAACTCGAGAGTTTCCTCCCCGCAAAAGATTCCAACCGAGAGGAGTGCTACCGTCCGTCGAAGGACCGTTCTCGCTACCCCCACCGGTCTAGTTATCTCCGCACCTACCCCGGCTCTCGCCAGATTAAAGGGGAAGGAAATCCGGAACTATGGTGAACTCGCTACCGTGGAGGGTACGGACTTTCCCGTGAGACCTTCCGTGTTTGAAATCGGGTCCGATCTCAAGAATTCCATCACTAACACGGACCTAAAGAAGGAACGAAGTAGAAAGATTTCCAGGAAGCGCCGTAGCTATCGAAGTCGCTTTCCCGAGGAAATCCCAGAAATCCCTGAGTACACACCACTACCTGAATACATACCATTGCCTGAAGATACACACTTTTTGGAAGGAAGTAGATTCCATCCCCTTTCCGCCGCGGCTGATGAGGAAAATTTCCGCAGGATTGTTTCTACATTACCTCGACCAGCATACTACGACGACAGCAGAAAGAAAAGGGCTAGGATCACGCCATTTACCCGACTACGTGATCGTGATCGAGAAGCTAGCAAAGAAAGAGAAATGCCCCGTATCGGAGATTCTAAGGAGAATAGGGCGGGTGCCGCTCAAATCCCGTCTTGGGCCACGAGTAGAACTCTGCCATCGTTACGCGAAAAGCCAAATAAAAGGATGAAGGCTAGTCCGCTTGTCGTCGTTTCAGGATTACAGATTAGGGAGGATACCACCTTCCAAAGCATTTGGTCGACGCACCATCCGGTCCTGGACCTTCCGTCGCTAGAAGGATGGTATGGTGTCCCACTACTCGGACGACTAAGATCGAAACAACGACTCGAGAAGGAAAGTCTCATCAGGAGACTTGAATCCGAAGAAAGTGCTACTGCATTAAAGGGAACTCGTGAGAAGGGAACCCGGCAGCTATCGCACGACAACTGCGAGGACACACAGAAAAGACCGCTAGAGGACGCTATGGAAAAGTTGAGAACTGATATTCGACGACTAGCAAAAGAAAGAGAAGAGAAATTCGAAGATGAGATTGATTCATCGGAATTCATGGACGATGAGTATGCATAAATCAACATGGTCGAAACACGAGCTTCGTCAGCTTCACAAGGTGCTCCTGCAGCTGCAGAAAGAGAGGAGCCGGAAGTGATGAGAAGACAGCTTCAAGAGAAAGACGATACGATCGCCCAAATGGCGAAAAGAATGGAAGAGATGGTTGTAGTTCTAGCCACTCTCCAGAGTCAAGTGCAACCTCAAAGAGAGACACCCCTAGAGGTCATTCACATTGTAGACGGAGGAAAGGAGATTACGTCCGTCAACGGGGATGATCAGCTAAAGAAAGATACAACACAAAGTATGATTCCGTAAAAGGATATCAAAAGCTTGGTGGAACAAGCAAGTGCGAGAAGCCTTAGCACAATCAAAGAGCGGGACATCCATTCGGATGGGTAGACCTTACCCGGAAGAATTCGACGCCGTCCAATACCCAAAATGCTTCGTACCACCTCCGTTCAAGACCTTCGATGGAACCGGGAACCCCCGACAAGATGTTGCACACTTTCGTGCCGCTTGTTGCAATGCCGGCGGGAGCGATGCATTACTCTTCCGACAGCTTCGTCGGCACTCGTCGTGGATCGCCTTTGATTGGTACACAGAATTACCGAATGGTTCAGTGAAGACGTTATCAGAACTAGAAAACCTTTTCATCAAGCGATTCACCGGAGCTCAGCACCACATCACTATAGGTGATTTAGTGGTAGAGAAGTAGAAGCCGAACGAAACTTTGGTGGATTACATACTTCGCTGGAGGAACTTAAGCATGAAGTGTGAACCACAATTACAAGAACAACATGCAATCGACATCTTACTTAAAAGCATTCACGGCCCGATAGCACTTCTCCTCAAAGGATTCACTATTAAGTCTTTCGAGAAGTTGTTAAGCAAGGCCGGGAGCTTGCAAGAGGAGGCGAAACAATTAAATTTCGCTGACAAGACAGACAAGCAAAAGCCTGTGAAGACTTTTGAAAAGAAATCCGGGATCGTTGCAGCAGTCGACAAAGGCAAGCAACCGATACAAATATCGTCCGAACGACCACCGCAACACCAACAGAATTACCAGCAACCCCGACCTAGCTATCAGTCATCTCCACAGTATGAACAACCGCCTCGTCCGCAACGTACATTAGGGGAGCTTCTGAGCAGGGAATATCCATTCAAGAATGAAGCAGTGCCGAAAATGTTCCGTAGTCCGATGAAGACTCCGCATTTCCAACTGCCGGAGCCTAAGAGACCGAAGAAGTCAACAAGAAAGGTGATCCCAACTTTTGCCCTTATCACCGGATGCTCGGACACAAGATAGAAGATTGCATTACCTTCAAAAGTTGGCTCAACGACAACCTTCGGAAAGGGAATATAACAATCCCGAAGGAGTACATGAAGGAACCCCGTAAAGGAGGTTCCGTCAATATTGTCTCGACCGATCCCATCATTCTGATAGATCCCTATACAACTGATGATGGATGGACTACCGCTTGGACGAGGTCTTCAAAAAAGATTTTAGAAAACATCCAAACCGTTTCGGTGTGAGCTTCAATTCAAAGTTCGAAACCTGCTAAGTCGACACTGTCACTTGCGATAGAAGAACCACCTCAACAGGAGACGATTGAAGAGAAGAAGAAAATCAATGAAGAAGAAAGGACCGAGGCTCCTAAGGCTAGACTAGGGGCCGCTTATCCTAGAGATAGTTGTTTCGGATTCGGGGAGAAATCCCTCGAACCCCCAACTCTGTATGATTATCTGCTCACTTCGGTGGGATCTTATAATGATAAGGGTGATGGCGTTGGCTACGTTTTGACTATTTCTAACGATTACGTAACTAGCGAAGATCCGGACATCGATTTCGATACAAATGACAATTCTCAAATCATACACAATCTCGACGATCACGATGACGAAGAAGACATCCACCAAGGAGGCTACGAGAGTTCAATAAGCAATGAATCCATTTGCGAGTTTCGAGGAGCTCCAGTCACAATAGAGTTAGAGCCTTCGCACTCCGAAGCTAATCCGAAAGAACCTGTCATTCCGATTCGAGAAGAAACACCAAGAAGCTCAACACTAGATTCGCAGGAAATTACAGAAGTTAACTTAAGAAGTGGAAGAATCCTACCTCCGAGAATGGGTCCAAAGGACAAAGGAAAGCAGGTGGTTGTTCAAGAAGAACCAACCCCGGCAGAGGAAATACCCATTCAAGAAGAAGCCGAGATACATGGAAATAAAGTGGACTACAACGTGCTAGCCCATCTTAGGAAACTACAAGCCAAACTGAGCATCTACGACGCTCTCATCTTATCAAAGGAGATGAGAGAAGCTCCGATCAAGGCCTTACTTCGATCCGGAAATTTGCTTGGCTCAAATGGCCGGAGATTCCTTAGATGAGGTTCGCTTGTTAAAGGAACGACGAGGTTTTACCTTCACTGGACAATGACCTACTGCTGGGACAGCAGACCACAACCGACCATTGTACATTTCAGCTTATAATCGGGAAGTTTACACTCTCCGTAGTATTGGTGGATCCAGGAGCATCAATCAATATAATGAGTCTTCGAACACTAAGCATACTTGGAAATTGATGCCCGCGAGCTCGAAGCCGACAAAATGTTATTAAGAGGATTCAACCGTAAAGGAGAAAGAGCCCTCGGATCGATAACACTACTAATGAAGACCGGTGACTTAGCAAAGACAACCGCAAAATTTCACATAATCGATTCGAAACATCGTTCAATGCTCTACTCAGGCCGACCATGGATACATGAAAATACGATGGTACCATCATCTCTACACCAGTGCATCAAATACTACGATGGAGGGGAACAATGCATCAAAGGTGACTTACAACCATTCTCCGTACATGAAATTGGAATCCATGAAGATGCAGCTTATTATGCACCACCGAAGAAAACAATTTTCTCCAGAGATACCATGACAAATGAAGCAAAGAAAGTTCGAGACAACGAAGAACCTGAAGTTCTAGTCCAACAGTCACTCACCACTCCCTTACGGCGAGATGGTGAAGGTTTCTCCACAACTCGCATCCGAGGTCGAGGCCGGGGATGAGGTCGTGGTAGAGACGTTAGGACAAGCTGGATGCAGGAAACCGACCATCAATGTTGATTGGGAAGACAATTCTGAAGAAGAAAAAGAAATCAAGCAAGAAGCAGCGACAATAAGTTGGAAGAAGCCGCAATTCAAGATCTCTCTCAAAGATGAGAACAATGAAGAATATAAATCGATGTACGAGAAGATTAACCACTATGTACATACTATGACCCTAACCCCGATCCATTCTAATAAGGTCGAGGGTATGGTGGTCAAAGAGGTACATAGCGGCGGTGCAAAGCCCATCAAATTCTACCGTGGTGCTTCTTCCTCCAAAACCGAGAATAATGTACACTTGAAGATGTCACTTCATCGAATTAATGGAATTACCTTTTGAGTGGTATTCTCCCTGTGTTCAAAATTTAATTCAGCGTGGTTTCTTACCTCGACAATGGACAAAAGGTCAATCACAACATTTTGAAAATTTATGGAATAACTCCGGTCGTCGACCCAATTCAAAGCATGGTCTCGAATTCGGCACAGTAGGATCAGTTGACGATACTGAATTTTGCTTGGTTGTCACTTGCGAGTCTAATGAAAACTGCATGGAAACTACAGAAGAACTCGAAGATTTACAAATTGGAGTTGCTCCACCGAATTCGAAGAAGAGATTAAATCTACAATAGTATGAGTTAACGGAAGTTAACTTAGGTACTAGCGAAGAGCCTAGACCTACCTTTGTTAGATCCTTACTCAATAAAGAAGACTCCGAAAAAATAATCAAATTATTAATTAAATTTAAAGACTGTTTTGCTTGGAACTACGATGAGATGCCAGGATTAGCTCCAGAGGTCGCAATCCATAAGCTAGGAGTGGATCCTACTTCGTCCCGGCCGGATAAGGTCCTGAAGAATGCATCTAGAAATGGAACAACAAGTCATAGCTGAAGTTAAAAAGCTAATAGACGCTAAATTTGTCCGTGAAGAACAATACCCGACTTGGTTAGCCAATGTAGTACCGACCGTAAAGAAGAATGGTCGATCGTAATTTGTGTGGACTTCGTGAGATTTAAACAAGGCATGTCCAAAAGATGAATTCCCTCTACCGATCCTGAATTAATGATCGACATTGCTTCAACGCATGAAATATTCTCATTCATGGATGGATCTTCGTGATACAACCAGATAAAAATGGCTCCAGAAGATGAAAAGCTTACAGCATTCAGAACGCCGATCGGAGTATATTGCTACACAGTAATGCCATTCGGACTGAAGAATGCAGGAGCAACCTACCAGAGAGCGATGAAAAGAATTTTTGATGATCTCTTCCACAATCAAGTCGAATGCTACATGGACGATGTGATCATCAAAAGCAAAGTAAAGGACAACCACCTGTATGATTTGAGAATTGTTTTCGAACGATTAAGTCAATTTAACCTTAAGATGAATCCCTTAAAATGCGCCTTCGGCGTCACCTCCGGGAAATTCATAGGATTCGTTGTCCGACATCGTGGAATTGAAATCGACTCGGAAAAGATTAAAGCTATCTTAGAAATGCCGCCTCCCAAAACCTTAAAACAACTACGATCTTTTCAAGGGAAGTTGGCATATCTTCGACGCTTTATCTCGAACTTGTCAGGTAGGTGTCAGCCTTTCTCGGCACTAGTTAAAAAGGATGCCAAATTTATTTGGGAAGAGAAATGCCAGAGGGCCTTCGAAGACATTAAACAATATTTAATGACACCTCCTGTCTTAGCAGCCCTGGGCCTCGTGTAGACCGCCGATACTTTATACCGCGGCTTTAGACGACTTCTCTCGGAGCCCCGTTAGCACTAGTGTCAATGATGAGGGTAAAGAAAATGCTCTTTACTACCTAAGTCGTCGTTTACTTCCGACGGAAATAAGGTATCCCGCAATTGAAAAGCATTGTTTGGCCCCGATCTTCGCCGCTCAAAAGCTCGTGCACTACATGCTTTCTCATAAGGTCAACTCCGATTTCGAAGTTTAATCCATTGCAATACTCGATGACTCGTCCAACACTTTCCGACGTACTTGCCGGATGGTCAATGATATTATCGCAATTCGATATAACTTTCGTGCCTCTTCGTGCCAGTAAAGAGACAAGTCTTAGCAGACTTCCTCGCAAAGACACCCTTTGCCTGCAGAATCTCCTCTCAATGACGATTTGCCGGATGAACAAATAATGAGCCTAGAAGACCCTGATGATCGACGTTGGGAATTATATTTTGACGAAGCATCTTCAGCACACAAAGATGAAGAATCGCAAGTGATAGTGCCCGGTAAGGCAGGGATCGGGCTAATCTTTATAACATCGGAGCTGGGGATGTTAAGATACTCCTACCACTTAACGGAACCGTGTACAAACAACGAAGCAGAATACGAAGACCTCATAACGGGGCTGGAATTAGCTATTCAAATGGGGATAACAGACATCAACATCTACGGGGTTTCACAATTAATCATTCAACAGATCGTCGGACAGTATAGAATTTTAAAGCCAAGACTCAAGCAATACTTCCAGTATGCCATACAGTTGTTGGAACAAATTCCGAATGTGACGATCTACAAAATTCCCGAAAAGAAAATGCCTTAAGCAGATGCGTTAGCTCGCTCGCAAAAGAATTTGCCTCGTTCGCAAGATGAATCGATGGAAGTGTCGACTCACCGACGTCGAGTCCTATCACAACTCGACATAGACATAATACACAAATCGAAAAAGAAAAAGGATCAGCTGAAACGAAGGATGTAAAACACAGAAGATTGGCGACATCCATCGATAGACTTCCTACAAACAAGAAAGCTACCAGATGATAGGTCGCTAGCTCCATCGTATCAAGAAAAGAACTCGTCCTACGCATTAATAAACAACACATTATACGTAAGGTCTTTCGATCAAATGTGGCTAAGGTGCCTAAGCGGGTCCGAGGCCCGTGAAATTGTTAAAGAGGTGCATTCGAGACTCCGTGGCGCTCACCGACGGGTCCGAAGATGAAAATAAAGATTAAAAGACTAGGTACTACCGGCCCTCGATGATGACCGACTGCATGAAAATCGCCAAGAGCTGTCACCAATGCCAAGTGCACGGAGTGGTTCTACACCAACCTCCAAATGTGCTACATCCGACAATTGCGTCGTGGTCATTTGAATGTTGGGGCACAGATATAGTGGGTCCAATAGAACCACCATCTTCAAAAGGACATCACTTCATTCTTGCGGCTACAAATTACTTTTCCAAGTGGGCGGAGGCAGTTCCACTCAGAGAAGTGAAAGCACACCACGTGCTACAGTTTTTCAAGAACCAAGTTGTCTACCGTTTTGGAGTGCCGCGCAGGATCATCTCAGATAATGGGTCAGCATTTAGAAGCACACAAATCAACAATTTTGTCAGGAGACACGGAATCGATCGGCGATATTCAACAATTTACTACCCAAGAGCAAACGGCCTCGCTGAGGCTTTTAATAAAACTCTCGTTCAAATCTTAAAGAAAACCTTGGGCGATAATAAGAGAAATTGGCACGAGAAGTTATTAGAAGCCTTATGGGCCTACCGGACGACCTTCGAACTCCTACTCAAGCTACACCTTACGCTCCGGTGTATGGGTCCGAGGCAAGATGTTACCTTTAGAGGTTCGCCTTCCTTCACTCGAATTGCAGCTTGCAAATAAAATCACGACGGAAGAGAATGCCAAATTATGACTAGAAGAATTAGAAAGCCCGGAAGGAAAAGACTTGCAGTGCGACAGAGAATTTAGAACTATACCAAGCTAAGATGGTTCAAGCCCATGGCAAACCGGTCCGCCCAAGAACCTTCAAAGTTGGTGACTTAGTTCTCGTTCTCAAAAGACCTATCCTCGCACACCGCAAGATAGGAGGAAAATTTGAACCCACTTGGGAAGGGCCGTTCGTGGTTGAAGCAAGTATACTCGGGAGGTTCCTATCGCCTAGTGAATTGCCGAGGAGAATGACATATGCTTCCGATCAACGGACGATACTTGAAAAAGTATTACGCTACCTGATGTTTCGAAGGAATGAATTCTTTATCCTTAGAAACACGGGCGAAGTAATTACTTATGACTGGGTCCGAACCCAAAAAATAAAAAATGTGCTAAAATAAATAAAATCATGATAATAAAGTTTTCCTTGTTTTCTCCTCCATATCAAGATCTCTTTCCCGATCTTATCCCATTTCATTCCTATTAAAAAAAAATAAATAATAATATAATAAAAAACTCGTCTTTAATAAACATTTTCTTAATGTTCTTGTTCTTAGTACGACCTCCCGATCCTTTTCCTTGTCTTTTCACAGGGAAATGTCGAACGGGCGGTTGGTCCCGAACTTTAGAAATGGCGTAAGCCTTGCACTCGATGAAAAGAGAATGAAAGATGGAGCGATAATGGAGATTGACTCGGATTTCGCACCAGCAGGCCTACAGTACAAGGAAAGTGACTGGGTTCCAGTTGACCGAGAAGAACTGCCCGAGCAGACATTGATGAAAGTGGGTGGCCCAAGCCACCAATCCAAAGAAGAAGAAAAGAAAGGCAAACACCGAAGAAGATAAGAAAATGAAGTCCGTAGTCGCTACAGAGACAGGGAAGGCTTGTCGCCGCCGCGCCCACAGAGATTCAAGAAGTTCGAAGAGCTACTCTCACAGCAACGCAACGAAGAAATAAGAATCGCCGTATCCGTAAGATGTTAACTAAATTAGCAGCGGACCAGCGCGACGAGGTAGTTGCTACTGCTAGTACATACACTTCAAGGACGCCAGTTCACCAGGTACCGGAAGAAAGGAGGCCAGCTCCTAGGATAACAGAAAGGACCAGGGAAATCTCACGAAGATCAGAAGAAAGAAGGCTACCACGCTACCAGATAGAACCACTAGTGATGCATGACCTTGTTGCAGAAGCAACCCCGGGGGATGTCCCGACGGACATCATCCTCGAGGAGCCGAGGTATGAAGGAGAACGTGAAGGGATTGAGCCGTATATCCCACAATACGTCACTGTGCCTCGCCATTTGCGGATTATTCCGTAGTACGAGCTGGAAAGAATGCGTAATGTTGAAAAGAAAACCTTTGAATACTTCGAGAGAATCGGAGGTAGAAGGATCAATATACTAGAAGGCCTCGAGCTACATACAGACGTATTCTCAGAATATGAACAACAACAAATCGTGGATTGCTTCCGGGATTTGAAAAGAATGGGCCGAGTGGGCCGCCTAAGGGAAACACCTACTCGGAACCCCGGAGATGGATGCCAGGGAAAGGAAGAATTACAATACAATGTGGATGCTGTTACAACTTTGCAGAAGACAGGAAGGGAAACCCACCGGGAATACTCCGTCATGGGCAAGTGGATCCGATGCCATTAGTCATTAAGAGAATGGTAAAGAGATTGATAACATGGAGGGTACCGCCGCAGATTGCATACCCAATAGCCGCATTATTAACATCTACAAGCTGGTGGTGATCGTATACCCCCACACATAGATCACCACGACTTTGTTAGACCTTTCGCACGCCTCTTTCCCGAACGAGTGTAACATCATGTTCGGATCCGACCTCCGGATAGCAGGCCCGGTGAGTTTCGAGGGCCGGTGAAGATACCATTACCGGTAGGTTCCGTCATGATACCGAAGGGCAACGGAGCGGATATCGCTAAACATTGCATACCAGGAGTACCAATGAAGCGGATCTCGCTACTTTCGGGATGATGGACGACAGGAAGACACCTTACCATTTCCACCGTGACCGGAGCTAGAGAGCCTCCGGCCTTACGAGTCGCGAGCTACATGGAAAATATCACACCTCCAATGTACATCCATACGACATCCTTGCCAAGGATGGCTTGGAAGGTGATGTTATTGACCATGTACCCCACTATTCAGACATGGATTTTGACAAATGCTTCTTTGGATGGATCGACGGAGATCATACATAGTCCGTTTTGAGTCTACATGGATTGTATGAGATGTATTCCAGATCGAGTTGTATGATGTATCTTCGACATGATTGGAATAAAAGTGACCATGTCACTTTTTTGGCCTTCACCTCTTTTGTGCAAATTGACTGGGAAACGCCATTAAAGTTAAATGAACTTCGAACAAAGAACAGAAAAGAAACAAAAAAAAGAAAACTTTCCTTAAAAATCTAAAAAATGATGAACTCCAAATTAACGATAAAATAAATTTGAATCGTTAAAGGACAAACAAAATGAGAACAAATTTTAAATCAAATTTCAAATTTGATTTTCTAGATTTCAAATCCAGATCTTAATCAAAATCAAATTCAATCTTTCCAGATCCCAAATCAAATTTCAATCAAATTTCAAATCCAGATCTCAATCAAATTCAAATTCAATCTTTCCAGATCCCAAATCAAATTTCAATCAAATTCCAAATCCAGATCTCAATCAAATTCAAATTCAATCTTTCTAGATTCCAAATCAAATCTCAATCAAATTCAAACTCAACCTTCCAAATCTGAAATCCAATTCGTTTTATTCTCTCCCTTGTCTGGGATGGAAGCGGTTGATTCCATTGACACGGATCGAATCTGATGGCGAGGAATTATATCCAATCCAAATCAGTGACTTCCGATCAACTCTTTTGAACGGGGTATGTAACATCTACATATTCCCTCCTAATCCATTTCCTTCCATGAAAGTCTTTTACAACTTTCATGAAATTCTCGAAACACCAAAATTCCACACTTTTCAAATCAACACTACAAATCTTTGCAAAGTCAATGACTATCAAATTCAAACTTTTGGGTCGAGGATTTTACATCCAAGACAGCATTTCTTTAGGATTCTTGCCCTATCGCAATGAAATACATCAAATTCAAACTTTTGGGTCGAGGATTTTACATCCAAGACTGCATTGCTTTAGGATTCTTTCCCTATCACAATGAAATACATCAAATTCAAACTTTTGGAGTCGAGGATTTTACATCCGAAACTGCATTGCTTTAGGATCCTTTCCCTATTGCAATGAAATACATCAAAATTCAAACTTTTGGAGTCGAGGATTTTACATCCGAGACTGCATTGCTTTAGGATCATTTCCCTATCGCAATGAAATACATCAAATTCAAACTTTTGAAGTTAAGGATTTTACATCTGAAACTGCATTGCTTTAGGATTCTTTCCCTATCACAATGAAATACATCAAATTCAAATTCTTGGGGTTGAGGATTTTACATCCAAGACTGCATTGCTTTAGGATTCTTGCCCTATCACAATGAAATACATCAAAATCAAACTTTTGGAGTCAAGGATTTTACATCCGAGACTGCATTGCTTTAGGATTCTTTCCCTATCGCACTCGAAATACATCAAATTCAAATTTTTGGGTTGAGGATTTTACATCCGAGATCGCATTGCTTTAGGATTCGTCCCTATCGCAATGAAATACATCAAATTCAAACTTTTGGAGTTGAGGATTTTACATCCGAAACTGCATTGCTTTAGGATTCTTTCCCTATCGCAATGAAATACATCAAAAAAAAATTTAAACTTTTTGGGTTGAGGATTTTACATCCGAGATTGCATTGCTTTAGGATTCTTTCCCTATCGCAATGAAATACATCAAATCAAATTCCTGGGGTTAAGGATTTTACATCCGAGACTGCACTGATTTAAGATTCTTTCCCTACAGCAATGAAATACATCAAAATTCAAACTTTTGGGTTAAGGATTTTACATCCAATACCACATTGCTCTGAGATCTCTCCTCATTGTAATGATTCAATCCAATCGATTCAATTTTCTTTTGAGGTTGAAGATGTTACATCTAAAACCACAAAATTCCAATTTTCATTTCAAATCAAATCCCTTCAAATTAATCTTAACAAAAATTCAATCTAAATTAAAACTCCAAACTAAAATCTAAGCTCACACATCAAAACTTAAACTAAAGTAAAATGAAATCTAAATCAAAATCCCCCAGATCATGTGATTTGGAATTCACATTCTTTTCCTTTCCCAGCGAGAGTTCAGGAATCTCCAGTTTCAGAGATATACTTGACACTCCCCAGCGGAAACTCTTCTACTTTGTCCTAAGTTTGTCACTTGGACATCTGTGTTGGTTTTGTTGATCGCTTCGGTCAACACCAATACGCGCGGTGTGCTCCGTCGACTCACCACACCTATTGGGGGTCCATTTGTTGACCTCATTTTTGATGAGGTCTTCTCTTCTTCTTTTTAGTACTTAGGATCCAGCCTTAGGCTTTTCCTTTGACTATCTTATAGGGATAGAATTGGGACCCACCTTTTAGAAATTCAAACCACTTCTTAACTCTCTGCAAACTCCACAAACTTGATTGTAGACCCCTAATCACCTAGAGGGTTGAAATCAAATGTGGAAGTTTAAAGGATGAGTTCCTATAGGACTCTTTGGCCTTAGGACTACCCTGGGTGGCCTGGTCTGGTGAAGGGGCTGACTTACACACACACTACACCTATACACTACACTTACACACACACTACACCTATACACTACACCTATACACTACACTTACACACACACTACACCTATACACTACACTTTCACACACCTATACCTAACTTGACCTCCTGACTCATGTAGGTGATTCACATGGATGGTCCTTAACCCCTAAGCCCTTGGCTAAGAGGGTTAGGAACAACAATGTGGATACCTCAAATGAGTCCCTTCATGGCTCATGTGGACTTCATATAGCTTCATGACTCAACCAAAATGATTTTATTCCACTTACATTCACCCAAACTTCAATTTTCCAAATTTTCAAATTTTGACCCCCGGGACCCTACACCCGCTTAGCCTACCCAAAACCCTTGAAACTACCCAAATTTCTCAAAAATTTTCAAATCACCCAAAATTCCCCAAAATCATTCCTAAACATTTCTCTCCACTAAAATTGATCATCCATAGCCAAAAATATCAAAAATTCCAAGAATACGTCCCAATACCCTCCAAATAGCCAAAATACCCCTCTTGACCCAAAAATCCAAAAATTCAGAAAATTCCCAGAAAATTCCAAAAAATCCCAAATATTCCCAATTTCATTTTGTTCAACTACACCATGGGCCAATTTTATCAATTTACCCTACTTTTGTCAAAACCCCAATTTGACCCAATTCAAACCAAAGTTAAAAGGCCCAATTTTGACCTAAACCCAAATCTAACCCAAATGAGCCCAAACCCCAAAATCAAAGCCCAACCAAAGTCAAAACCTCTTTGAAACACTCCCATAAACATTTCCCAACATTAATTTTACATCAATTTCAACCCTAGCCTAACATTGGCCCAAATTAGCCCACTTTGACCTATATTGGCCCATTCACCAAAGGAGCCCAAATTCAACCCAATTCAAATCCAAATCACTCCCAATTTGCTCCAAGTCACTCATGACACATCAATGAGCTAAACCCAACAATTATTTGGCCCAAGCCTTTACCAAAATTTCATCCTAAAATCCATTTTAAAATTCAAAAGGCCCACTTCCCTTAAACCTTCCTAAAAGCCCACTTCCTTCAAATTCAAAAGCCCAAATTCATCTAAAGCCCACATGGCACTTCCCCTCATCATCCATTTAATCAAAATCACCCCTAAGTTTCAAAATCATCAATTAAACCATTCCAAATCAAGCTTCATACAAATTTCCATCAAATTACCAAAAATTTCTAAAATCCATTTTCATGAAATTGACCAAGCTTTTCCCCAAGCCAAAGACAAGCCATGCAAGCCATGGATAAGCCATGCAAGACATGGATAAGCCACATGAAGCCATGGAAGGTTTGACATGTGATCAAGCCATTAATGGCAAAAGGGGGAACCCCTTTCCTAATCCTTCTTAAGCCCTTTTTTACCTTAAGCATGTCACACACTAAACCATGCTTAGCCACCTCATCATGGATGGAGACGACACCATTTTCTCTTGGCTGACCCAAGTGATCCTTTTCAGCCCAAAACCAAGCCTTGGAGGGTGCACCATGCCCAAAACCTTTGGTTGACCCAAATTAAGCTAAAATGATCCCTTCCCCCTTCTACTTTGATTCAACACCTTTACACATGGCCAACTGCAATTGACTGCACTAAACCCTAACCCCGACCCACTCCGGACCCGAGGGTGACCCATGCCTACGGAGCCGCCGCCCGGGTCGCCGGAAAACTCCATGGTCGAGACATGGGGAGGAGCCAAACTTTGAATTCCACCTCGCCGAGCCGCCCCATGCCCAATGGCCACCATGGTCGTTCGCCCTCGACCTAAGCAACTGATCCCAACCCTCGTCATCCCCGTGAGGCCCTCCACCCTCTCCTATTTAAACACCACCCCCTCTCGGCCATGAGAGGTGCCGAACCGTACCTTACCGAAACTCGCCAAAATTGTTCCGCATCACTCTCCATACTTAGAGCAATTGATCCCCGGTGACAATTTGCCCTAATCCCCACCAACAGAGCCCAATTTCTCAGCCAAAATTCCACCCAAAACCGGGACACTTCTTCACAAGTGGACCAATCCTCAAATCGATTGATCCTACACCTTCACTCGTACCAAGAGAAGGTGTCCACCAAAGAAAAGCCCCATCTCCAGAGCCACCCAGCTTGCTCCAGCCTCCAAGCTTTGTGATCGGCTGTGGTTGAAATCATACCTAAGCGATTCACTGCACTGGGAGACTTCATCCGGAGCTTGTCGGGATCCAATCGAAGGTGAAACAACCCTCGCATCAAAGCCACACTTCTCTGAGCAAAGGTATGGCCTCACTCTTCTTCCCGAGCTTTTGAACATTCTCCATTTTCATCAAGTCAATTTCATGCCACATAAACCGTATGGATGTGTACGTCTTCTCGAGACGAATCCATAGAGCATAAGAACGTTAGATTTGGTCAAGTATCGAGTGAGATCTTAGCCTGAAGATGGACGGTTCTCGGCCAGGAGGCTTGGGGACGATGAATGGATGCCGTTCATTTAATACACGCGCGGACGGACGGCCGAGATCGCGCCGGATGAGGAGACGGAACGATACGAGCGGGACCCGGCCGGCCGACTCAAGCGGCGGCGTCAAACGGGAGCGCGCCGCGTGGCGGTTCGGAGATGCCGAGGATGACGCGGCGCCGACTCTGATAAATAGAAAATTAGGGATTTTTCTATTTATTTAATTCCTCGAACTTGGAAAATCCATAAGTTTGTGTAGGAAAATCGAAAAATAAAATAAAAATACCCTCTTGCTCAGTGAACAGAGGAGAATAATGTGGAAAAGAAATCATTTAATTTCATCAAGTATTTTATTTTTAATGATTTATTTACCCTCTGCATTGTTTTAATTCTCCATTGTCGGCATATTTTTAGGTTGTGTTTTATTTTGAAGAGGGGTCGCCTAACAGAAATCTGTCGGCGAATTTTTAATTTAATTAAAATAAATAAGTTGAAAAGTAGTATTTAATTTTGAAAATAATTTCAAATTTGAAGGTTTTAAGATATGAGACTAAACCGATCTCACATCCCAAATAGTTTATATAAACGAGCATCGCACCACAAACCGTGTATCTATCCCTAAGGATAGTACTACACCGCTCGACGGTGGGGCTCGATTAAATAAACTAGAAGATTTCGTGACATCCTTTTCGTCCGCGAACCAATTTTATAAGCCGACAAAATTCCCTCGCTTAATATGAAAACATTAAACAGGGTTTATATTACCCGGGTTCTTCAAAATTCCCTATAAGGGCAAGCCCCTATAGTTAATTACATCTTAAGTGACGGGAATCACCTAAGAAAACTCTCGATAATAATCAATAATTCTCGCTCTCAAGGATTTCAAAGTTTAAGTTTTCAAGGGATTGAATTTTGGAATTTCAATAGGGAATGGATCAAGTTTGGAACATTTTGTTTTGTGAATCCAAAGGAAGAAAAGTAGGAGAAACCACGTATTCGAAGTGAACTTCGGTAATTTCCCGACTATCCTATTATTTGGCTTGGATTTAGGGAAGTCCTAATATTTATTTAAATGTTCTGATTTTGCCAATTTTAGTTAATTAGGACTTATATTTATATGATAGAATCATACAAATAGCCTTCGAAGATGTGAGGGTTTATGTCGTATCGACGACTACCTCTGAATCCTAAGTCCGGTTAGGGCTTAATTTGCAAGGCAAATGCCTAACAAAAGGTTGAGGATTTATGTCGCACTAGGCAAACTACCTCGAAATCCTATGGCTTGGTTATTTAATTCTAGGAAAGTTTTGCTGGAGTAGGTTCAAGTTTTGCTGACGACGATGGCCGTGCTGCCCACCATGCTCCGAGCTCCTTATTGTTGCAGAGGTTTAGTTTTAGAAATCATAAATCAGAGGATGAGAAAAGTGTTTTGGTTTAGAGAAGTCTTAATTTTCCAAGTGTTTTTTGTGTTTTGATTATAACGACACCGGTTAAGATCCCACGGTTCCATCCTTCCGGCATCATTATTTTTATCGGATTCACTTAGTCCAGATGAATTTGCTAAACTCAACTGAATGAGTTCCACACTTTCATTTAGACCGTGGGAAATCCCGTTAGCAACACGTAGGTTACATCATCCGAGGTATTCCCGATCATCCAACAGGACGTTTTAATTTAGTTGCAATTGTAGTTTTGTGTTCTGTTTGTGATTAAATTTTGAGTTGTTTTATATTTTGAAATGTCGTGGCGGTGAATTTTATCTTGCAATGACTTTTAATTTAGTTTTGGTTTCAGCTTTAGGGGCTATCCTAAAGGTGTGGGTTTTCATGCAACAGCTTGTCTTATCATGCAAGAAAAGTAAAGTGCATTTCGCAATAAAGTAAATTGCAATAATGTAAATTGCAGGAAAGTAAATTGCAATAAAATAAAAGCGTACCCTGAGGGTCTTCCCGTCATCCCAAGCCGCACTTAAAACACAATTAGAATATTTAAGCAAGTTCCTAGGTAAAGCTAAGGGAAGGGTTATGGTTTTCTACCAAATTCCTAATCCTATGATCTAGTCATTTCCTATGACGTCTAGGTTCTTGTGTTTTGGTTTCGAAGACGATTTCCTTCATCAAAGAATAATTAAATTCAGTTGTTCTTATGAACATCCTATCATATCGAGGAAGTGCTTAAGACAAATCTTAAACATCTTTTCAATATTTCTATGATTGTTTTAAGTCCAAATGGGTTTAATTATACAAATGAATTAATCGTCCGAGAATTCAAGTTTTGTTGTTATCTTGTTTCAGTGAACTAGGACATTTGAATATCCTATAAGTGAAGTAACATTTCATTTAATGTTCTTGTTTAGGAGTTATAATAACCAAAGCTTTCGAGGGTAAGTTGGTGTTCAAATGATTTGTGATTTAGTTTAATTTCCATTAATGGGTTTAAATTTGGAATAGTGTTCAAGTTATTTTAGATTTATTTTGAATCTTTATGTCTTAGGTGATGTTATATTTAATTTAATTTAATTTAATTTAATTTAATTTAATTGAGTTTTAATTTAATTTAATTTAATTTAATTTAATTTAATTTGATTTGATGCTTAATTAATTTGATTTGATTTAATTTGATTTAATTTAATTTAATTTAATTTAATTATTTAATTTAATTTAATTTGATTTAATTTAATTTAATTTAATTGAGTTTTAATTTAATTTAATTTAGTTTAATTTAATTTAATTTAATTTAATTTAATTTAATTTAATTTAATTGAATTTAATTTAATTTTAATTTAATTTTATTTAATTTTTAAAATTTTTTTTTAATAATTTAAATTTAGTTTAATGATTAAGTCTTTTAATATTTTAAGTTTGAGTTATCATTTTAATTAAGAATTGAATATTAATGAGATAATTAATTTAGGATTTTTAAATTAAAGAATAAATCTCTTCCTAATAATATCCCTATTTTAATAATTCCAATTTTATTATTCTTCCAAATTTAATCCATTATTTAATTAAAGTTTAATCATTTTAAAATTGTTTAATGGGTTTCTACCCTTTAATTATTTAAATTTCAATCATCCAAATCAGACTAGGATCAAATATTTTACTTGTTAAATTTTTATTAAACCTAAAGTTTTAATTAAGGGTTAAAATTTTAATTACCATTTTACCCTTTAAGCTTAATGATTTCATAACTCACTAAATTGAACTCAAATGGACTTGAAATTTTTATGTGACTTCACTCATATGCCAATAAAGACATGAGAGGAGAAAATGTGATTTTTCTGCATTTAATTTATTTATATAATTATTTTTGGTAGAAAATAGAGATTTTCAAGGAAAATTTAATAACATGACCAAGAGAAAGTTTCTGTCCTTAAGAAAATTAGGGGACATTCCTAATGACCAGAGGACCACTTAGACCAATTTTGGTGATTTTTTGAATTATATTATTTTTATTATAATTATTTTAAGTTTTGGAGTGTTAATTAATTTAAAAATAAAATAAATGTTGAAAAATGAATTTTATAATTTTCAAAAATCTCTCTGATATCAAGGAAATCAGAGAAGCAAATTTTGCAATTTTCTGATTTTTCTATGGTTTATTATAATTATTTTAGTGAAAATGCTAGAAAATACATTTTTTTAATTTTAAAATTACCTTAAAGCTTTAAAATTTAATTTCTCACTAAATAGACCTAAGAAAAATGTGGGATTTGTTCCTATGTGATTAAAATTCAAAATGTGACATTTTGGTGAATTTTATTATTTTTGTGATTTTTATTATTTTTTAATTATTAAAAATATTAAAATATTATTAAAAATCAACTTTTTTAGAAAATTGAAATTTTAATTTTCTTAGGTTCCCCTGATATTAGAGAGGTCCCAAAACCAATTTAGTGAATTTTTGAAAGGTATTTTAAAAGTTATGAATTTTTAAAGTTTAAAATGGCTAAGTGGCTTAATTAACCCAATTAGTGGGGCTAACCAAGTTCAATTGACCTCAAACTTTTATGGTGGATTCCTCTGATCCTAAAGGTCAGTGGAGAATTGATTTCAAGTCAATTTGATGCATGGTTAACTCTAATTAATTAAAGACCTATTTTGGGTTTTTAAGCCATTTAGGGTTGTTTTAAATGAACTAAGTCAAACCTATTTTTCCTAGGGTTCTCTGGTCATAAGGAACATCACCAAATTTTCCTAGAATTTATTTCACAACATGCTATTTATTGGAATTAAAATACTCAAAACAATAACATGAATTTGAAAAATCAATAACTTTTCATAGGGATGGCCTCTGACTTTGGAAAATTCGTGGAATGTTCCCAAATTCGGCAGGCTTCAAAAGCCCTATAGTCTCATGCCATGGTGAATTGTATACATGCATGGAGAATTAAAATAATGCAGAGAGTAAATAAATTATAAAAAATAAAATACTTGATGTAATTAAATGATTTCTTTTCCACATTATTCTCCTCTGTTCACTGAGCAAGTGAGTATTTTTATTTTATTTTTCTGATTTTTCTACACAGAGATATGAATTTTGAAGTTTAGGGAATTAAATAAATAAAAAATACCCTAATTTTCTATTTATCCACGCGGCGCCGCGTCAACCTCGGCAGCTCCGAACGCACACGCGTCGCGCTCCCATTCGACGCCGCCACCCGAGTCGGCCAGCCCGGCCCCGCGGTTCTCGTACCGTCTCCCGGTCCGACGCCATCCGGGCCGTTCGTCCGCGCGTGTATCGAATGGACGACATCCGTTCATCGTCCCCGAGCGTCCTCACCCGAGAGCCGTCCACACTAAATCCCTAAGATCTCACTCGATACTTAATGGATTTTCATGTTCTTATGCTCTCATGGATTCGTCTTCGAAGAGACGAACACATCTATACGGCTAACATGTATCGAAATTAAGGCATTTGAAATCGAGAATCTCCGTAAGCTCGGGATGAAGAATTAGCTCACACCTTTGCTCGCAGAAGTGTGGCTTCAATCTGAGAGTTGTTGCACCTTCGATGGGATCCCAGCAAGCTCCCGATGAAGTCTCCCGGTCCGGTGAATTGTCCGGATGTGATTTCGACCAAGCCCGATCACAAAGCTTCGAGGCCTGAGCAACCTGGGTGGCCTCGGAGATGGGGCTTTTGTCGGTGGACACCTTCCCTCGTCCGGTGAAGGTGTAGAACCAATCAATTTGGGAATTGGCTCACCGTGGAGAAGTGTCCCGGTTTTGAGTGGAATTTCAGCTGGGAAATCGGATTTTATCTGTGGGGATTGAGGCAAATCGACACCTGGGATCAACCGCTCTAAGGGTGGAGAAGGGTTTGGAACAATTTTGCGCGAGTTTCAGCAAGGTTCGTGCAACTCTCCTCTCATGGCCGAGAGGGGTGGAGTTTAAATAGAGAGGGCGGAGGGCCTCCCGTGGGGAGTCGAGGCATGAGATCAGCCGCTCCGGTGAGGAGAAGAACGACCATGGTGGCCATTGGGCATGGGGCAACTCAACAGGTGAGAATTCCAAGCTTGGGCTCACATGATGCTATTGGGTGTGGTGTTTTCCGGCGATCCAGCAACTGGCCGGCAGCATGGGTCACCATCTTGACCGTGGAGGTCGTGGCTTGGCAATGGTGAAGTCAATCGGGCTTCGGACATGTGTAAAGTGTTCGAATTAAAATGGAATGGGGAGGGGGTCATTTTGGCCTTAATTTGGTCAACCCATTGGTTTGGGTTGGGTTCACCTCCCCATGGCCGGTCTTGGCCGAGAAGATCGGGTTAGGCTAGCCGGTCAAGAGGTGGTGATGTCTTTATCCAAGAATATTTGGATTAAATCTTGGTTAAGGGGAGACATGCTTAAGGCTAATGACTTTTAGGAGATGGTTAAAGGACCTCCTCCTTTTGCCATTAATGGAATGGTCACATGCCAAACTTTCATGGCTTCATATGGCTTGTGAATGGCTCATCCTTGGCTCCATTTGGCTTCGGAAAAGCTTCGGGTCAATTTCATGGAAATGGGTTTTAAGAATTTTGGATATTTTAATGGAAATTTGTATGAAACTTGATTTGAATAATTTGATGGTGAATTTAGGACTTAGGTAATGGATTTAATTAAGTGGATGACAAATGGAGATGTCATGTGGGCTTTAGGGTAGATTTTGGGCCTTTGGATGTGGTGAAGCTGGGCTTTTAGGAAAGTTTAAGGGAAATGGGCTTTTGATTTTAGGATGGGCATTTGGATAAAATTTTTGTGAAGAACTTTGTCAAATAAATGTCATAATTGGTTTAGGGATGTTTTATGAAGGGCTTGGAATCAATTTGGTGTGATTTGGAGTTGAATTGGTTTGAATTTGGGTTTATTTGGTAAGTGGGCCTATGTAGGTCAAATTGGGCTAACTTGGGCCAATGTTGGGCTAGGGTTGAAATTGATGTAAAATCAATATTGAGAAATTTTTATGGGAGTGTCTCAAAGAGGTTTTGGCTTTGGTTGGGTTTTGATTTTGGGGTTTGGGCCCATTTGGGTTAGGTTTGGGTTTAGGTCAAAATTGGGCCTCTTAGCCTTGGGTTGAATTTGAGTGGTGTTTGGGTCAAAATTTTGGGCAAATCATGTTAGTGCTATGCTTGTGGGGATGCTAAGGAAGATTTAGAAAAGATTTGGGGTTAATTGGAGTTGAATTGGGTGAGTTTGGGTTAGGTTTGGGTCATGGGCCCAAATTGGACTTTAAGGCCAAAAGTGAAATTGATCCAAATGTCAATCAAATTGGACTTGGATTTGGTCTAGATTGGTGTTGGGAATGTTGAATTGAAGTTTAGAATTGAATTGGACCAGAATTTGGGTCAATCGGATAGGTTTGGTTTGACATCGGGTTCACTTTGGTTAAAATGGGTCAAATCGGGGTTTTGACAAAAGTAGGGTAAATTGACAAAATTGGTCCATGGTGTAATTGGACAAAATGAAATTGGGAATATTTGGGATTTTGCTGGAATTTTCTGGGAATTTTCTGAATTTTTGGATTTTTAGGTCAAGAGGGGTATTTTGGGTATTTGGAGGGTATTGGGAGGTTTTCTTGGAATTTTTGGTTATTTTGGGTATGGATGATCAATTTAAGTGATGTGGAAATGTTTGGGAATGATTTTGGAGAATTTTGGAAAATTTGGAAATTTTTGAGAAATTTGGGTAATTTCAAGGGTTTTTGGTAGCAGTAAGCGGGTGTAGGGTCCCGGGGTCAAAAATTGAAAATTTGGGAAATTGAAGATTGGGTGAATTTGAGTGGAGTGAAATCATTTTGGTTGAGCCATGAAGCCATATCAAGCCCATATGAGCCATGAAGTCATATCAAGCCCATATGAGCCATGAAGGGACTCATTTGAGGCATTCACTATGTTGTTCCTAACCCTCTTGCCAAGGGCTTGGGGGTTAAGGACCATCCATGTGGATCACTTACTTGAGTCAGGAGGTCAAGTTAGGTATGGGTGTGGTTTTAGGAGGTATGTGGAAGTGTAGTGTGTAGGTGTAGTGTATAAGTGTAGTGTGTGTAAGTCAGCCCCTTCACTGCACTGTGCCACCTGTAGCGATTCTAAGGCCAAAGAGTCCTATAGAAATTCATCCTTTAAACTTCCACATTTGATTTCAACCCTCTAGGTGATTAGGGGTCTACGAGTCAAGTTTGTGGAGTTTGCGAGGAGTTAAGAAGTGGTTTGAATTTCTAAAAGGTGGGTCCCAATTCTAGTCCTCTAAGATAGTCAAAGGAAAAGCCTAAGGCTAGATCCTAAGTACTAAAGAGAAGAAGAGAAGACCTCATCAAAAATGAGGTCAACATCCATGCATATAGGAAATTCACCATGGCATGAGACCATAGGGCTTTTGAAGCCTCTGAATTTGGGAACATTCCCTGAATTTTCCAAAGTCAGAGGCCATCCCTATGAGAAGTTATTGATTTTTCAAATTCATGTTGCTCGTTTTAAGTATTTTAATTCCAATAATTAGCATGTTGTGAAATAAATTCTAGGAAAATTTGGTGATGTCCCTTATGACCAGAGGACCCAAGGAAAAATAGGTTTTGGATTAATTTATTTAAAATAACCCTAATTGGCTTAAACACCCAAAATAGCTCCTTAATTAATTAGAGCTAACCATACATCAAATTGACTTGAAATCAATTCTCCACTGACCTTTGGGATCAGAGGAACCCACCATAAAAATTTGAAGTCAATCGACTTGGTTAGCCCTACTAAATGGGTTGATTAAGCCATTTAGGCAATTTAAACTTTAAAAATTCATAACTTTCAAAATACCTTTCAAAAATTCACCAAATTGGTTTTGGAGACTCTCTGATATTAGGGGAATTTAAGAAAATTAAAATTTCAATTTTCTAAAAAGTTGATTTTTTGTATTATTTTAATACTTTAATAATTAAAAAATAATAAAAATCATAAAAATAATAAAATTCACCAAAATGTCACATTTTGATTTTAATCACTTAGGAACAAACCTCATATTTTTCTTAGGTTTATTTAATGAGATATTAAATTTTAAAGCCCTAGGGTAATTTTAAAATTAAAAAAAAATATATTTTCTAGCATTTTCACTAAAATAATTATAATAAATCATAGAAAAATCCGAAAATTACAAAAATTGTTTCTCTAATTTCCTTGATATTAGAGAGATTTTTGATAAATATAAATTTCATTTTTCAACCATTATTTTATTTTTAAATTAATTAACACTCCAAAACTTAAAATAATTATAATAAAAATAATATAATTCAAAAAATCATCAAAATTGGTCCAAGTGGTCCTCTGGTCATTAGGAATGTCCCATAATTTTCTTAAGGACAGAAACTTTCCCTTGGTTATATTGTTAAATTTTCCTTGGAAATACCTATTTTTCACTAAAAATAATTATATAAATAAATTAAATACAGAAAAATCACATTTTCTCCTCTCATGTCTTTATTGGCATATGAGTGAAGTTACATAAAAATTTTAAGTTCATTTAAGCTCAATTTAGTGAGTTATGAAATTATTAAGCTTGAAGGGCAAAATGGTAATTAAATTTTTAACCCTTAATTAAAACTTTAGGTTTAATAAAATTAACAAGTAAAATATTTGATCTTAATCTAATTTGGATGATTGAAATTTAAATAATTAAAGGGTAGGAACCCATTAAACAATTTAAAATAATTAAAATAAACCTTAATTTAATAATTGATTAAATTTAGAAGAATAATAAAAATTGGAATTATTAAATAGGGATATTATTATTAGGAAGAGATTTATTCTTTAATTTAAAAAAATCCCTAAATTAATCATTTCAATAATATTTAATTCCTAATTAAAAATGATAACTCAAATTTAAATTTTAAAATTTTAAAAGACTAATCATTAAATTAAATTAAAAAGTTAAATTATTAAACTCTTTCTAAATTTTCAATTAAATTAAAATTAAAAATAAAATTAAATTAAAGATTAAATTAAATTAAATCAAATAAATTAAATTAAATTAAATTAAATTAAATTAATTAAATTAAATTAAATTAAATAAATAAATTAAATTAAATTAAATTAAATTAAATTAAATTAAAACAAATTAAATAATTAAATTAAAACAAATTAAATCAAATTAAATTAAATTAAAACAAATTAAATTAAATTAAATTAAATTAAATTAAAATTAAATCAAATTAAATTAAATTAAAGGAAATTAAATCAAATTAAACTAAATTAATTTAACATCAAATCAAACTAAATTGAATTAAATTAAATTAAATTAAAATTAAAATTAGATTAGATTAAATTAAAGTTAAATGAAATTGAATTAAATAACATTACCTAAGACATAAAGAAATTAAATATAAAACAACTTGAACACTATTCCAAATTTAAACCCATTAACTTAAATTAAATCATTTGAACACCAATTCGCTTCTCGAAAGCTTTGGTTATTATAACTCCTAAACGAACATTAAATGAAATGTTACTTCACCTATAGGATATTCAAATGTCCTAGTTCATCGAAGCAAGATAACAACAAAATTTGAATTCCGGACGATTAATTCATTTGTATAATTAAATTCATTTGGACTTAAAACAATCCTAGCAATATTGAAAAGATGTTTAAGATTTGTCTTAAGCACTTCCTCGATATGATAGGATGTTCATAAGAACAATTGAACTTAATTATTCTTTGATGAAGGAAATCGTCTTCAAACCAAAACACAAGTACCTAGACGTCATAGGAAATGACTAGCTATAGGATTAGGAATTTGGTAGAAAACCATAACCCTTCCCTTAGCTTTACCTAGGAACTTGCTTAAATATTCTAATTGTGTTTTAAGTGCAGCTTGGGATGACGGGAAGACCCTCCAGGTACGCTTTTATTTTATTGCAATTTACATTATTACAATTTCTTTAAACGCATCGCAATTACTTTTCTTGCATGATAAATAACTGTTGCATGAAAACCCACACCTTTAGGATAGTCCCTAAAACTGAAACCAAAACTAGGTTAAAAGTCATTGCAAGATAAAATTTACCGCCACAACATTTCAAAATATAAAACAACTCAAAATTTAATCACAAACAGAACACAAAACCAACTAAATTAAAACGTCATGTTGGATGATCGGGAATACCTCGGATGATGTAACCTACGTGTTGCTAACGGGATTTCCCACGGTCTAAATGAAAGTGTGGAACTCATTCAGTTGAGTTTAGCAAATTCATCTGGACTAAGTGAATCCGATAAAAATAACGATGCCGGAAGGATGGAACCGTGGATCTTAACCGGTGTCGTTATAATCAACTTTAAGATTTGTTTTAATTAAAACACAAAACACTTGGAAATTAAGACTTCTCTAAACCAAAACACTTCTCTGATCTCCTGATTTATGACTTCTATAACTAAACCTCTGCAACAACAAGGAGCTTGGAGCATGGTGGGCAGCACGGCCATCGTCGTCAGCAAAACTTGAATCTACATCAGCAAAACTTTCCTAGAATTAAACAACAAAGCCATAGGACTTCGAGGTAGTTTGCCTAGTGCAACATAAATCCTCAACCTTTTGTTAGGCATTTGCATTGCAAATTAAGCCCTAACCGGTCTTAGGATTCCGAGGTAGTCGTCCGATACGACATAAACCCTCACATCTTCCAGGCCATTTGTATGATCATGTCATACGGATATAAGTCCTAATTAACTAAAACTGGCAAGATCAAAACATTAAATAAACATTAGGACTTTCCTAAATCCAAGCCAAACAATAGGATAGTCGGGAAATTACTGAAGTTCGCTTCAAATCTGTAATTTCTCCTACCTTTCGTCCTTTGAATTCCCAAAACAAAATGTTCCAAGCTTGATCCATTCTCTATTGAAATTCCAAAATTCAATTCTTTGAAAACTTAAACTTTGAAATTCTTGAGAGCAGAATTATTGATTATTATCGAGAGTTTTCTTAGGTGCTTCCCGTCACTTAAGATGTAATTAACTATAGGGGCTTGTCCTTATAGGGAATTTTGAAGAACCTGTGTAATATAAACCTCGTTTAATGTTTTTTCATATTAAGCGGGGAATTTGTTGGCACATAAAATTGGTTCGCGGATCAAACGGATGTCAAAATCTTTTAGTTTATCTAATCGAGCCCCACCATCAAGCGGTGTGTCTATCCTTAGGGATAGATACACGGTTTGTAGTGCGGTGCTCGTTTATATAAACTATTTGGGATGTGAGATCAGTTTGATTTCATATCCTAAAATTTTCAAATTTAAAATTATTTTCAAAATCAAATACTACTTTTCAAATTATATATATATTTAAACTAAATTTAAAATCTTAAAATTCGCCGATAATTTCTGTTAGGCGACCCCTTTTCTAAATACAACACAACCTAAAAAAATAATGCCGACAACCATTAGGCTTTAGGCTCTTAATGATCCTTTTGTGGTGTTTAATGACTACCAGAGCGCTGCTCATATTCTATTGGATTTATAGTCAAAATATTGACTTATCGAGTCCGTTGCAGGGATTTAGATCAACAAATTAGGAAGCAAGAAAATTTTTTTGTTTTCTTAGTTTGATGTTGATTTGATTTGATTTATTGTTCAATTTTGATTTGATTTTGCTTTGATTTGATTTCTTTAGGCTTATTTATGGTTTAAGTGTCCGATGACCAAAGACTAATAAAGTTTGTTTGTTTAAAACATGATTTAAATTAGTTAAAGCATTGCTTTTTTGTACCTAAATATATAATAAAAGCAATGAGCTATGATGCTCAGTGCAGAGTCTGCATCAAGCCTTATTTCTGATGATGGAGATCATATAATATCCTGTTCCTCAAGTTTACACTAGATAGGCTAAACGGTCCTAACTCGGTAGTGTGCAATGGCTATATTAGGACCCATCACAGATTTACAGAGCCAAGGCAACAATCCCTATTGAGCCCAGTGTCAACAAAACTAAAGAAGCTAAGAAAGGAAAGATATTCCTTTAGTCCAATGAGCTAGACTAATTTAAGGGATTTATCTCAACTCAAAATTATTAACTCAAAGTGCCAATCTATATCAGTAGTCGTTATTGAGACTATTGTTGACCTCATTTTTGGTGAGGTCTGATCTCTCTCCTTCGTAATTAGGATCTAGCCATAGGTTTTCCCCTTCGACTGTCCTAGAGGACTAGAAATGGGACCCACCACTTACAAATTCAAAATAATTCTTGAGTCCCTTCAAACCCCACATGTTTGATTGTAAACCCCTGGGCCACTTGGAGGGTTAAGACCAATATGTGGAGGTTTAAAGGATGAGTTTCCTATAGGACTCTTTGGCCTTAGGAGTAACCTGGATGGTCTGGTCTAGTGAGGTCTAGCTTTCACACACCACACTCGCACACTCATTTCAAATCCTAAAACCACTCTTACCTGACTTGACTCCCTGACTCATGTAGGCAACTCATATGGATGGACCTCAACCCCTAAACCCCTGGCTAAGAGGGTTAGGAACAACATATTGAGTGCCTAAGAGGAGTCCTCTCATGGCTCTTGTGAGCTTAAAATGACTTCATGGCTCAACCAAAATGGTTTCATTTCACTCATATTTACTCAATCTTCATTTTTCCAAAATTTCAATTTTTGACCCCCGAGGCTCTAAACCCACCAAACCTACCAAATACCATTAAAATTGCCTAAATTACCCAAAATTCCTCAAAATTAATCCTAAACATTCCCCACCACTCAAATTGATCATTCATGACCGAATATACCAAAATTTCCAAAATAACCTCCAAATACCCAAAATACCCTTTTAGCCCAAAAATCCAAAAATTCCTTGAAAATTCTAGAAAATCCCAAATATTCCCAATTTCATTTTGTTCAACTACACCATAGGCCAAATTTGTCATTTTATCCCACTTTTACCAAAACCCCCAATTTGACCCCTTTTTAACTTAAGTGGACCCAATGTCTAACCAAATCAATCCAATTGACCTGAATTTTGATCCAATTCAATTCTAAAATTCAATTAAATATCCCCAATATCAATTTGAACCAAATCCAAACCCAATTTTATCAACATGAGGATCTAATTTCAATTTAAAGCTTAAAGCCCAATTTTGCCCCATGACATAAACTTGCTCCAAACCAATCCAACTCAACCCCAATTAGTCCCAAATCTTTTTTTAAATCTTCCTAACAACCCCACAAACAAAACACTAACTTGATTTGCCTCAAAATTTGAAACCAAACTTCACTCAAGCCTAACCCAAACCAAAAATCCCCAATTGGGCCTAAACCAACCATAACCCAAATATGCCCAAATCTAAAAATTAAGACCCAAAAAAAAATTGAAAACTCTTTGTTTCACCTCAATAAAAATTTTACAACATTAATTTTACATCAAAACCAACATTAGCCCAACCTTTGCCCAAGTTAGCCTAATTTGACCCACTTTGGTCCTATTACTAAAGGCCCGTATTAAATCCAATTCAACTCCAAATGACACCAAATCTTTTCTAAAATTTTCATGACACATCCCTAAACTAAATAAAACATTTATTTGACACAATCTTTTACAAAATTTTTATCCTAAAAATTATTTTTCAAATCTAAAAGCCCACTTCCATAAGACATTTTAAAAGCCCATTATTCATTAAACTTAAAAAAAAAGCCCAAAATTGGCTCCAAAGCCCACATAATAAATTCTCATCATCATCCCTTTAATTGATATCATCCCCTAAGTCCTAAATCAATCATCAAATAATCCTAAATTAAGCCTCATGAAAAAATAACCCATAAAAGCCAAAAATTCCTAATACCCTTTTCCATGAAAATGAGCCAACCTTTTCCCAAGCCATGAGTAAGCCATGGAGCTTTGTGTCAAGCCACATGAAGTCATAAGAGATCTTTCCACCTCACCAAGCCATTAATGGCAATAGAAGGAGTTTCTTTCTTAAACCTTCACTAAACCTTTTTAACCCCATTCATGTTACACTTTAACCAAGTTTAGCCACATCACCTTGGATGGGAACTTCACCATCCTTCCCATGGTTGACCCAACTGATTCCCCATCAGCCTAAAGCCACCTTGGAGGGTGAACCCAACACATTTCCATGGTTTAGCCAAATCAAGCCCAAAATGCACTCTTTCCCCTTCCATTTTGAATCAACTCCTTTACACATGTAAAGCCTCAATTGAACTCACCAACTTCAACCCCTGACCCCACTGAGTCAGATGGTGACTCATGCTTTCCGGCCAACCTCCCGGGTCGCCGGAAAACACCATCGCCGAGAGCTCCATGTGAGCAAAAAATTCAAATTCTCCCTTGCTGAGCTGTCTCAACTCCAGTGGACACAATGGTTGTTCTTCAAACCTCCCTGAAATCAGCCATGGCCATGCCTATTTAAACTCACCTCCCTCTCGGCCAAAGAAGGTGATGAAATAAACCTTACCATAACTCTGCCAAAATTGCTCCAAACTCTTCTACTAACCTAAAGCAGTTGATCCCCAGTGAAATCCAGCCCTAAAACCCCCTCTGTGAGTTCAATTTCTGAGCTCAATTCTCAGCCTAAAAATAGGACACTTCACCACAGTGAGCCAATCCTCAAATTGATTGACTCTACACCTTCACCAGACCAAGAGAAGAAGTTCCCCAGTGATAGGCCCCTCATCAGGTCAGCCATTCTTCCTGTTGGCCAAGCTTTGAAATCGGCCTTGGTCACTTTCATACCTAGGCATTTCACCACAGCTCCAGGCTTCATCCCTAGCTTCCTTGGACTCCAACGAACATGCCAAGCCCCTATGATTGAAGCTTCACTTCTCAGAGCCAAGGTATTGAACTCCTTCCTGAGAGCTTCTTCCGATTCTCTATTTTGTTTGAGTCGATTTCAATACATGTTAGCCATATAGATGTGTTCCTCTTGTCGAGACAAGTTCATAGAGCTCAAGGTCATGTAATTTGGTGGAGTATTGAGTGAGATCTTAGGGTCAGAAGTTGGACGGCTCTAGGGGTGCACCAGTCGTAGACGATGGTCAGCCACCGTTGGATCGAACATGTATGGGGTGAACGATCGGGATCACGCCAGATGAAGCAGAAAAACATGAATTGTGGGCCGCGTGGCATCCCAGTTAGATGGCGGCATCGAATGGAGGCGCGCCGCGTGGAGTTTCGGATCTGCCGAGGATGATACGGTGCCGACGCGATTAAGTAGGAAATTAGGGTACCTTTGATTTATTTAATTACCCTAAACTTCAAAAATTCATATCTCTGAATAGAAAAATCACAAAAATAAAATAAAAATACTCTCTTGTTCAGTGAACAGTAAAGAATAATGTGAAAAATGAATTAAGTTAATTTGTTGAGTCTATGATTTTTAATGATTTAAATGCTCTCTCTGATGTTTTAATTCTCCATTTGCATACATAATTCATCATGACATGAAACCATAGGGCTTTAGTAGCCTTTGTTCCTGGGAACATTCTCTGAATTTTTCAAGACTAGGGGCCATCTCTATGGCAAGTTATTGATTGTCCAAGTCTATGTGTCTATTTTGGCATTTTAATTCTAGTAATTAGCATGTTGTTTAATAAATTCTAAGAAAATTAGGGGAGGTATCTTAGGACCAGAGCTCCCTAGGAAAATTATGGTTTGATTTAATTCCTTAAGAATAATCCTAATTAGCCCAAACACCTAAAATTGAACTCTAATTAATTAGGAGTAACCACACATCAAAATTATTTAAAATCAATTCTTCACTGTCACTTAGGGTACAGAGAACCTCACATAAAAATTTGAAGTCAATTGGAAATGATTTAACCCACTAAATGGATCATTTAAGTTATATGGTCATTTTTAAACTTTAAAAATTTATAAAACACAAAATACACTTCAAAAATTCACCAAATTAGTTTTGTGGGCTCTTTGATATCAGAGGAGTCTAAGAAAATTAAAATTAAAATTTTATAAAAATTTTCATTTTTAACCTATTTTTGAATAATTTAATAATTAAAAAATAATAAAAATCACAAAAATATTAAAAGTCATAAAGATGTCATATTTTGTTCCCTAATCACTTAAGAACCAACCAAATATTTTTCTTAAGTCCTTAGGTTAAGATATTAAATTTTGAGGCCTTAAGACAATTTTTAATATTAAAAAATGGATTTTCCAATCTTTGCACCAAATTAATTTTAATAAATCAAAGAAAAAATAGAAAAATTTAAAATTTGTTTCTCTGAGTTCCTTGAGGTCAGAGAGATTTAAAAAAATAAAACTTAATTTTCAACTACAATTTTATTTTATAATTAATTAATACTCCAAAATTTAAAATAATTATAATAAATAAAATATAAATAAATAAATCACCAAAATTAGTCCAAGTGGTCCTCTAGTCATTTGGGACACTCCATAATTTTCTTAAGGACAGAAACTTTGCTTTGGTTATGTTGTTGAATTTTAATTGAAAATCTTATTTTCATTAAAATAATTATATAAATTAAATTAAAAAATGGAAAAATCACATTTTCTTCTCTAATGTCTTAATTGACATGTGAGTGAGGTGATACAAAAATTTCAAGTTCATTTGAGCTCAATTTGGTGAGTTATGAATTGAACATGCTTAAAAGGCATAAAAGTAATTAAGGATTTTAACCCTAATTAATGCTTTAGGCTTAATCAAAGGGAGGGATAAATATTTGATCTTAACTTTCTCTTGGATTATTGAAACTTAGGGAAATAAAGGGGTAGAAACCCACTAGTCACTTTGAAAATATCAAAATGGAACTTTAATTAATTAAATCATGTAAATTTTGGGAGAATAATAATTCAAAATTGGATTATTAATATTAGTGATATGATTTAAGAAGATATGAACTCTCCAATCTACAATCCCTAAATAGATCAATTCAACAATATTCAACTTTTAATTAATTCTAAAATAACGATTGAAATTAATAATTAAAAAGGGAAATAACTTTAATTAAATTAAAGATTAAAACATTAAATGACTTAATAATCAAATTAAAATATTTTTTTTTTAAACATTTAAAAATCAATTTGAAATCACTTAAGAACAAACTTAAAAAAATTTGAAACGTTAAGCAATTTTAAAATAATTCATAATAAAAAATATATAAAGATCAAAATAATTAAAATCAACCTAAAGTATTATAATTAATCCAAATCAAGTCATCAAAATTTAATAAAATAAAATAATTTAAACACCTCTTTCAACCCAAGCAAATTTAAAATATTAAGATCATTTAAAATATAAAGATTTAATTAAAACAATTTGAATGCCATTCCAAACTTAAAATTATTAATCAAAATTTTATAACTAAATCAAATCACTTTAAATGATCAATTCCAACTTTAAATTGTTAAAAAAGCTTTAACAAACTAATTTGCCCCTGAAGGCTTTCATTATTTTTATAACTCTTAAATGGAGCATCAAGTGAAATGTCACTTCACTCATAGGATAATCAAACATCCTAGTTCACTGAGTAAGAAACAAAACTTAACTAAATTTTTAAAGGATCAATTCACCTGTACAACGAAAATCATTTGGACTTGAAATAATCCCAGAAGCATTGAAAAGATGTTTAAGACCCGTCTTAAGCACTTTCTCAATATAATGAGATGTTTTAGAAGAACAATTGAACTTTATTGTTCTTTGGTGAAAATCATCCTTAATAAAACACAGGAACCTAGACGTCATAGGAAGTGACTAGTGATAGGATTAGAATTTTGGTAGATAACTAAAACCTTCCCTTAGCTCTACTCAGGTATTATCTTGCAAATATATAGAATGATCTGACGTGTGTCTTAAGTGCAGCTCGGAATGACGAGAAGACCCTCCAGGTACGCTTTTACTTTATTACAATTTACTTACCTGTACTGCACTTTACTTTTCTTGCATGATAAATAAGAATGTCACCCTGCATGAAAACTGAAACCTTTAGGATAGCCACAAAACCAAAATTCAAAACTAAATTAAAAAAAAATCACAACAAGATAAAATTCACCGCTACAACATTCAAAAGATAAAACAAATCAAAATTTAATTACAAACAGAACAACAAAACTGCCACTACAACTAAATTAAAACGTCTTGTTGGATGATCGGGAATACCTCGGATGATGTAATCTATGTGTTGCTAACGGGATTTCCCACGGTCTAAATGAAAGTGGGGAACTCATTTAGTTGAGTTTAGCAAATTCATTTGGACTAAGTGAATCTGATAAAAATAACGGTGCCGGAATGATGAAACCATGGGATCTTAACCGGTGTTGTTATAACCAACTTTAAGATTCCCCTAACAAAATGTTACAACACCTGAACCTTAAGAATTTTTCTAAACCAAAAAAACTCTCTCATCTCCTGATTTTCACCTTCTAAAACTAAACCTCTGCAACAATAAGGAGCTTGGAGCATAGTGGGCAGCACGGCCATCATCAGCAAAACTTGAGTTCACTTCAGCAAAAACTTTCTTAGAATTAAATAACAAAGCCATATGATTTCGATGAAGTCTGCCTAGTGGAACATAAATCCTCAACTTTTCGTTAGGCTTTGCATAATCATATCGTAAAAATTAAGCCTTAACCGGTCATAGGACTCTGAGGTAGTCGTTTGGTACGATATAAACCCTCACATCTTTGAGGCCATTTGTGTGATTATATCATACAAGCATAATTCCTAAAATAACTAAAATTGGTAGGATTGAAACATTAAATAATATTCTCAAACTGAAGCCAAACAATAGGGTAGTTTGGGAAGTTACCAAGATTCCTCTTGGATCCTCAACTTCCTCTACCTTTCCTCTTTTGGATTCCTAAAATAAACTGTTCTAAATTTGATCCATTCCCTATTGAAATTTCCAAAGTCCAATTGTTTGAAAACCTTAAACTTTGAAATTCTTGAGAGCAAAACCACTGATCATTATCGAGAGTTTTCTTAAGTGTCTTCGGACATTTAAGATGTAATTAACTATAGGGGCTTGCCTTATAGGGAACTTTAAGAACCTGGTAATAAACCACGCTTAATTCCTTTATATTAAACGGGGAACTTGTCGACTTATAAAATTTGTTCGCGGACCAAACAGATGTCACAAATCTTCTAGTTTATTTAATCGAGCCCCATCATCAAGCAAAGGTGTCTATTCTTCGGGATAGATACATGGTTTGTGATGTGATGCTCGTTTACATAAACTATTTGGGATGTGAGATCGGTTTGATTCAACATCTTGAAATTTTCAAACTTAAAATTATTTTCAAAATCAAAAACTACTTTCTAAATTATATATATATTTAAATTAAATTTAAAAATCTAAAAATTTTGCCGATAACTTCTGTAGGTGACCCCCTTTTCAAAACACAAACTTAAAAAAATAAGCCGTACAACTATAATAACGAACCCAATCCTATCATGATGATGCCAAATGTGGCCTGCTCCAACATCCAATGGATTGTCAGCTTGATCCATGTAAAGGAATGGTCAAGGCCAAACTAGATCTAACTATCATGCTCGAAGTGTTCAATGACTGTACTAAAGGGTAGTGATTGTACTCTCTGTTGAACCACCCAAGATGCAGGATGTGTGAACAGCCTTTGTTGATTAACATTCTACAAACCTGGAGAATGGAAAAAGTATTTATGTAGGCATTCAATAGACTATACAATTTGGAAAGGTTCCTATTAATCAATCTTATATTTATAAGTCTAATGTTTTGAACTGATTGAACCCAAAAATTGGTCAACATCAGCTAGCCCTATCGACTTTAGTGAGTTGGTCTACTCTAACTTCAAGTACAACATTCCAACAAAAATTTAAACATTTAATAACTCTAGGGAGTGGTTAGATAGACATAACCCTATCCTAGTTTTACTCAGTTAAGGTGTCAGTTCAGTTGGGTCCGATGTAGACCAACTGACATACATGCTCTAATGAAGGACAAAATATTATTGGTGTGTGATAAGTTGGATTGAGAGAGAGTTTGTTATAACTCAAAATTATCAACTTTAAGTATTAATTCCTTAGACCAACCTTGACTACTCTTGAATTAATCAACTTGATCACGTTGTGTTGATGTTGTGTAGGGTGTGTTCCAACTTCTAAAGGACCAAAGCCAAAGTTATGGAGGGTTTGAATAGGATCAATCTATGTTTGGTGAACCTCTTCCAATTTGCATCGAGTATAATGGATGAGAGTATGAAAAACTTCAAACCATATTTACTAACTTAATGGATTGACGATTGTAGGAAGGTTTATCAACCTAATCACTTTGTGTTGGTGCCATGTGGACTGTGCTCCAACTCCCATCATACCTGAAGATGGTTCAAATGAATTTTATGATTGGATAAACTGAAAAAGACATATGTCATTCATCATGTCTGAGATTTTCTAGACTAAAGGATTGACAACCGAAATCAGCCTTGATTGTATTAAGTCAACCAATTTGATCACATCATGATGGTGTCACGTGGGGTATGCTCTAACTTCCGATGGATTAAAGAAAAAACTCTTTCGGTGTGCGATGGAATAAGTTGAGAAGATACTTAGTCTAAAAGATTAATTCCCAAACCAACCTGATTGGTATGAGATTAATCAACCTAGTCCTATCATGTTGCAGCCTTGTGAGGCTTACTCCAACTTCTGACAGGCTCGAGGAAGTTCAAATTGGATTCTTTGTGAATTTTGTTTGAAGTTGAAATATTTTTTTGTTGATTTTTTTGTATTAAATTTTTTTTTAATGAAATTTTGTTCCATTTTTTAACAATCATGAATTTCTAGATATATATGGATATAAGAGACCTCATGGGGCATTACACTTTATCCAAATAGTTACTATGATAGTCTGAGGATCTTACCCTTAGAGCTTTGAAAATCTAATTGTTTGAAAAAGTTTAAAGTTTCTTGATTTTGTCATTGTTTTGATTGATTTTGTATGCTTGTGATTATTTTGATTGTTTTGATTTTAATTATTGTGTTTTTTATTTTTATAATTTTAATTGTTTTGACTTTGACTGTTGTGGTTTTTAGTGTTATAATTATGATTATTGTGATTTTGATTATTTTGAAGAATTCATTAATTGATTTTGTGGTTGTTTGTTAAAAAAATGTTGATTGGTTTTTTCAAAGTGTTTGTTGTTTTTTTGGTTTGTTTATGTTTTTTGGTTTGATTTTATTCATTTGAAGAATTTTTGGCCTGAACACTATAGACTGGGAAGCACAGAGACTCACATCTTACCTAAGGGGTGAAAAAATTAATTAGATCATATTACAAAGCATAAGAACTCACTTGTAACTTGAGAGCAAATCAAGGAGAAGGAAATTTGAGAGGATATTACTCCATACCCAAAAGATATTTATTTGAGTAATGTTCAACCTTAAAATATTTTTGTTTTCAAGATTTTATTTGAGAATGTGTTTTTTTTTGAATATTTTTTTTTCATTTGAAATTTTTATTACTTCTAATTGAAATTTGATTTGTCAATAATTTTGTAAATTATTTTAGTTGTAGTAGGTATAAGACACCGTATGGGACTTACACCTTGCCCAATAACAACCAAACTGAAAGTTCATTTTAATTTCCACGGTTTATTTTTATTTCTAGTTTTGGAGCATGTTCATTTCAAAAGTTCTAGTAAAACTCAGTTAAATTTGGAGAGATTCGAAGCTGAAGATTAAATTGTGTTCAATTTCATTTAAGTTTAACCTTAAGATTTAATATAATGACAAGTCAAGTATTCTTCAAAGATTTAGAGATTCGATGATGGCTAGACACATTTTAAGCCCTAAAAGGAATTTTGTCAAATGACATGTCATCTCGTCGAGAGTTCAAAATCAAATCTTCAAGATTTTCTTTCAAGAATGGACTTAGTGTTATATGTAGAAACAAATGAGTAGTTCTTTTGTTTTTACCTTGATAAGACTAAAGCAAAGCATTATTGTTTTTCAAATTTTGTGTTTTAGTTCATTTATACTTTATCTTTTTATCATTATAAATGTTGGAAGATTGTTTAAAACTTTTCAAAGATAAGAAAGTTGAATATTGGTAACATCCCTTATATTAATGTCAACCAACACAAGCAGAGTTATTGAAACCTTTTAGGGACTTGCATCCTTAGGATTCTGGTCATAGTCCGTTGATATTTAAAAATGAACATTTTAAGATCAATAAGTATAAACCTATAGTTATAAATTCATTCAGAGTTCAACACATAATATACTTCTCATTCTACAGCATCAATGATCTATTTTTGAATGAGAATGATGTGTTTAATTTCTAAGATTAAAAATTAAGGAGCTTTCTTCGTATTATGATACATAGTTATATTTTGAGATAATAGACTGTCCCTTTTGGGGCAGCCCTGATTAATAGTCAGAATTTTTATGATAGGTTTTCCCATCACTCAAAGATGACCGTGAACACTTTGTTGGCTTCATTTTCACTTGTAAGGGAATCAAAAGGGAAGGTCGAAAATTTTACCCTCTCCTTAAATTGATTGATTTTAGCTCACTTCAAAATTGGGACACATTTTTATTTAAGAAATTTCATAGATTCGGAATAGTTAAATTTTGAATTTCAAGATCAAATTTTAAAACTCCAATAGAATTGAGTACGAGAATTAATTTCCATTTCAGAAATTCATTCAAAATAAGGTGTGGTGGAGGTGAATTTAATTTCCAACTTTGCAAAAAGGGTTTAAAGATAGAGAAGTGGAGCAAATATATGTTGATGACGATGAAATATATGGATCGCATGTCATCACCGTCAATTCCTGTATCATGTCAATGTCAAGGAGTCGCCACTCTCTTTCTCTATCCATCACCCTAATTCTTATTCTACTTAGACTTTTGGTCAGAAGTATTTGGAGAAATTGAAGAAGGATTAATCATGATAGAGATTGAGAGAAAAAGAGATCAAATGATAATCTTATAGAATAAATCCTCAGATTGTGTGAATACTGAAGTTTTTCGTATAAGAAAATCACATGAAGATTTTGGGTAACCGGAGAGATCTTATAGGTGAAATACCTATCCTGAGTTCTTTAATCTCCTATAGGAGCAAGCTTCTATAGTTAATTACATCCCGAGCAATTAATACTGCTTAGGAAAACTCCCGATTAAGTTTAACATTTATCCTAAAAAAAGTGTAAGTGTTGTTGTGGCAGTGCGTTTCTGAAGAATCGATACTACCAGAAAGTTTTGTTTATGTTGGGTGTATGTCGTTGCTTTATTTTTGTAAGGTCATTTTGTCATTTTGTATGTCATGTCATATGTCATGTCGGGATATCGTAGTTTGTATGTCGTGTCATGTCATAATGTGATGTCGTAATGTCATGTCTTAATGTGAATCATAATGTCATGTCATTTTATGTCATGTGTTAATGTGATATCGTAGTGTTATAAGATGTCGTGATTAATATCTCGATTTGTCATGAGATATTTTATCTCCTATAAGAAGATGTCGTTATTATGTCATGAGATACCTTCTATGATGTCAAGAAAATATCATTATTTATTTATTTTTGTTATTTTGTTTATGATTGCCTTTTGTTTTAAATTTTGGTTTTGTGGTGTCATGTCATTTTGTCATGTCATCATTTTATTGTGGTATAGAAATGTTGTTGTATTTTTTTGTTAATGTTCATGTTATGTCGATGTCAATATTAATGATTTTGTCATTTTATTTCAGATTTCGTGGCTAATGTAAAAGTCCAGTTGTCTTTGTTGTCATGTCATTTTTTTATTTTATTGTTTGTAGAAAGTTTAGGTTTTGTGGCTATCCTAAAAGTTCTAGTTTTGTCGTCAATGTTCCGTCGTCGACGTCCTGCAAAATAGAGTTAGCACACCCTATAAAATGCAAAAAAAATCTAAATGAAACTTCATGACTTCATCCTGCAAGGAAAACAAAGTTAGAAATAAAGTTAAATCAAGATATTTTGCTCATCTGGTCAAAGTTTCTGTTGATCCAGAATTGTCGAATATCCGAATGTGGTTGAGATGTCGTTTTAGATTTATGTTGATTTAAGTTGGATTTTGGATTTTTTGTCAATTTGGATTTGATTTTGGGTTTTATGTCAGTTTATGTCGATTTAAGTTTGATTTTGTGTCGAATTAGGTTTAATGTGAGTTGAACTTAAGAATTGTGATGTCGTATGTTATGTTAAATTTGATACAGGTGGAACTTAAGAAATATGTCGGTTCATGTCGTGTTAAGTTCGATCATGTCAATTTATGTCGAATTATATCAATTTATATTGAGTTATATTGAGTTTGATTTGAAATGTTAATTAATGTCATTTATTGTTGGTGTTTGTTGAATTTTGTTTTAAAATGTCGGTTAATGTCAAATTATGTTGAGTTATGTTTGAAATGTCAATTATGTCAATTTTTGTTTTGAAATGTCAAATTCATGCTGTTTATGTTGATTTTTGTTTTGAAATGTTAAATTTATGATGTTTAAGTCGATTTTATTTTGAAATGTCAAATTTATGTCGTTTATGTTGATTTTTATTTTGAAATGTCAAATTTATATTGTTTATGTCGATATTTATTTTGAAATGTCAAATTTATGCTATTTATGTTGATTTTTGTTTTGAAATGTCAAATTTATGTCAATTGTATCGATTTTTATTGATTTGAGTTTTATTTTGAGCATTTATGTCGATTTTTAATTTTATGTCGAGTTAAGTTTAAGAATTATGTCGTTTTATGTTGAGTGAAGTTCGATATGGGTCAAACTTATGGATTATATTGGTTTATGTCGTGTTAGGTTCGATTTAGATTGAACTTATCTCGGTTTATGTCAAAACATGTCGATTTATGTCGAATTGAGTTAAATTTAAAATGTTAATTAATGTCGAATTATGTTAAGTTTCGTTTGAAATGTCAACTAATGTTATTTAATGTCGGTGTTTGTTGAATTTGATTTGAATTATAAATTAATGTTGAATTATGTTTAAAATATTGATTAATGTTGAATTAATGCAAATTATGTTGAGTTTCATTTTGAAATGTCGAATTTATTTCGGCTATGTCGAATTTATGTCGATTATGTCGTTTTTTGTTTGAAATGTCGGACTTATTATGATTTATGTTTGAAATGTCAAATTTATGTCGTTTATGTTTGAAATGTCAAATTTATGTGGATTTGAGTTAACTTGGATTCATGTCCGGTTGAATTTAAGGTTTATGTCGAATTAGGTTCAGTTTGAGTTGAACCTAAGGTTTATGTCGATTTAGGTTCAGTTTGAGTTGAACCTACAGTTTATGTTGATTTAGGTTCAAGTTGGGTTGAACCTAAGGTTTATGTCAATTTAGGTTCAATTTGGGTTGAACCAAAGGTTTATGTTGATTTAGGTGCAATTTGGGGTGAACCTAAGTTTTATGTCGATTTAGGTTCAATTTGGGTTGAACCTATAGTTTATATTCGGTTGAGTAGAGTTAGGTTCATTGTTAGTTGAACCTAAGGTTTATGTTTGGATTTAAGTTCAATGTAGGTTGAACTTAAGTTAGGTTTTGGTTTAGGTTCAAGTTGAGTTGAACCTAAGGTTTATGTTTGGACTTAAGTTCAATGTAGGTTGAACTTAAGTTAGGTTAAGGTTAGGTTCATGTTTGTTGAACCTTAGGTTTATGTCGAGTTGAGTTGAGTTAGGTTCATTGTCAGTTGAACCTAAGATTTAGATTTTGACTTAAGTTCAATTAAGTTAGGTGTAGGTTAAACTTTGGTTCATGTCATGTTAAACCTAAGTATGATTTGACTTAAGTCTAATATGAGTTAGACTTAAGTTAGGTTTGTGTTAAACTTAGGTTCATGTCAGGTTGAACCTAAGTATGGTTTGATTTAAGTCTAATATGGGTTAGACATAAGTTGGGTTTAGGTTAGACTTAGGTTCATGTCAGGTTGAACCTATTTATGGTTTGACTTAAGTCTAATATGGGTTAGACTTAAGTTAGGTTTAGGTTAAAGTTAGGTTCATGTCAGGTTGAACCTAAGTATGGTTTGACTTAAGTCTAATATGGGTTAGACTTAAGTTGGGTTTGGGTTAGACTTAGGTTTATTTCAGGTTGGACCTAAGTATGGTTTGACTTAAGTTTAATATGGGTTAGACTTAAGTTGGGTTGACGTTAGACTTAAGTTCATGTCAAGTTGCACCTAAGTATGATTTTATTTATGTCTAATATGGATTAGACTTAAGTTAGGTTTAGGTTAGACTTAGGTTTATGTTATGTTAAACCTAAGAATGGTTTGAATTAAGTCTAATATGTGTTAGACATAGGTTGGGTTTAGTTTAGACTTAGGTTTATTTCAGGTTAAACCTAAGTATGGTTTGACTTAAGTCTAATATGGGTTAGACTTAAGTTAGGTTTGGGTCAGACTTAGGTTCATGTCCGGTTGAACCTAAGTATGGTTTGACTTAAATCTAATATGGGTTAGACTTAAGTTAGGTTTGGGTTTGATTAAACCTTAATTGGTTAAGGTTTAAATAGATTAATTAAGTCTAATGTGCTAGACTTAATTAGAGTTTAAGTTTGATTAAGTCTAATTTAGTCAAGACTTAATGATTTAATTAGGTCTAATAGGTAAGACCTAATTAGGGTTTAGGTTTGATTAAGTCTAATTTAGTTAAGACTTAATGGTTTAATTAGGTCTAGTGGATTAGACCTAATTTAAGGTTTAAAGGCTCTTTAAGCCTAATATAAGTAAGGCTTAAGGGTTAATTAATTCTAATTGGGTTAGACTTAACTATGGTTTATGGTTAATTTAAGCCTAGTGTAAGTAAGGCTTAAAGATTAATTAAGTCTAGTTGGATTAGACTTAATTATGGTTTAAGGATTACTTAAGCCTAATGTAAGTAAGGTTTAAGTTTATTAATTAGGTTTAATAGAGGTTAAACCTAATTAGGGTTTAAAGGTTACTTAAACCTAATGTAAGTAAGGTTTAAGTTTATTAACTAGGTTTAATGTGGATTAAACCTAATTAGGGTTTAAAGGTTACTTAAACCTAATGTAAGTAAGGTTTAAGTAAATTAACTAGGTTTAATGTGGATTAAACCTAATTAGAGTTTGTTTATAATTAAACTTAATGTCTTTAAAGTTTAATTATGAATAGTTAAGTTTTAAGGTATTTTAAACTTAATTAAGATTTGTTTCTTATTAAACCTAATGTCTTTAAGGTTTAATTATGATTAATTAAGTTTAAGGATATTTTAAACCTAATTAATATTTGTTTATTTTTAAACCTAATGTCTTTAAAGTTTAATTATGATTAGTTAAGTTTAAAGGTATTTTAAACTTAATTAAAATTTGTTTATTATTAAACCTAATGTCTTTAAGGTTTAATTATGATTAATTAAGTTTAAGGGTGTTTTAAACCTAATTAATATTTGTTTTATTTTAAACCCAATATGATTCGGGTTTAAATGTTTAACTAAGTCTAAAGTGATTAGACCTAATTTAAGATTTAAAAGGTTTTTTAGGGTAAATTAAATATAAGTTTATATTTATTTACCCTTAAGGATTTAAAATGTCATTTTAAATTTTCAAGTGGTTATAATTTTTTTATTTAGTGTTTCACATTATCCCCTGAATTTAGAACCAATTTCCAATTTAAACATTTTTTTGTTTTCTTAATTTCTAATTTTTATAGAATTATTATTAAAAATAATTACTAAATAACATGAAAATTAAGAAATGTCACTTTAAAGAATTCTTCCGTCTCCGGAAAAATTAGAGATTGTTCTCAAAGACTTAGAAATTAATCCCTCAAAATTTCATAATTTTCCGACTTATAAATAAATTTTAATAATTAAAATAATCCAGGGAGAATTTAATTAGTTAAAAATTAATTAATGAGAATAAAATTATGATTTTAGTCTCATAATTTTCTTATCTTCAGGAGCTTTCCAGAGGTATTTTTATTTTATTTTTAGGAGCTATGGTTAAAAAGATATGCATTTTTGAAGTTTTTAAGGATTTTCTAGATTAATCTAGCCCAGAAAATTCCGGCTTCGACGCGTGTCCTTGTACGCATAGAAGAGCGGGAAGATCCCGTACGCGGATCCTAACAGCGGACACGACAGGCGCAGATCAGCGCCATCTGTTCCAAAACACGGGAACGAACGACGTAGATAAATCCCCCATTAAATCAAAAATTTTCAAATCGTTAAACTTCAAAGCTCAATATCTCACTCAATTCTCAACAAAATTGAGTTATTTTTGAACCTATGGAATCTTCTGGACGTCTAGATTATATCTATATGGTGATGATACATTTCTGGGCTAGTTTAACCCATGATATTTAAAAAATATGCAATATTTTGGAGAAAATAAATCCATACATTGGCCACAAGTATATCAAGCTTGATCAGGCTTGATGGTCAGCTTCTAGGAGTCCCAAAGAAGATCTTTGTCTCTTCAATTTGGTTTTGTAGCTAGCCTTAGAGAGCAATTTTGGCAAAATGGCTAATTTGGGCTGATTTTGGATTTTGACCAAATTGGCTTGATTGGGCTAATCCTATGGCTTGATTTTGATTGGAATAGATTGCTGAGGTCCTTAGGAAGACTTTTTATGTTGGGAGCCAAGGGATTTGGGTAGCCTATAGGTCTCTAAGATTTTTTTTTCTTCTTCTCTATGGTTTCGGGTAGGCCTTTTTTTTAGCCACTGGGAGGCTTGGATTCATGTGATTCCACTTGGGGAAGGTGTTATCCTTCTTCATGATGTCTGAGGATAAGTTTCAACTGAAATTTTAGCATCTATGGTTGTATTCATGATGAACTCCCATTATGGTAATGATTGAGTTAAGTCCATGGCTCCATCCTATTGGGCAATCCATGTGGTGGTTTGGCTTCTTAAAATGAGCTGGTCTTGCTTTCTCTCATGAGCTTACAAGTCACTTGTCCAGTTTGGCATAAGGTGACACATAGGCTTCCTACTCATGAATGGGTTATAATTACATTTAGCCATGGTAAAGGCATGGTTTAAGTGGTGTTTCTCTTCCATTGGGTAGCTTAAGTGGTGTGTAATAAGCCTTTTTGTATGGCCGGCCACCTCATCCCATGCAAATGGATGAATCATTCTTTGAAATGGGGAGACCATGCCACTTCAAAATAATGTCATAATGAGCTTTAACCCATGGCTAACCATGGTCTACCTTAAGTTTGTCATGTGTTGAAGATGTGTTATGATGGGTCTAATACGTCATGGGTAACCTATTAATAACCATCCATAATTTAATTTTAATTTAAAATTAATTATGGGAATTTTTGTGTCACATGTGATGTCATATGTTAAAATGTCATTTTATTTTTATTTAATTTCCATTTTAATTAATTATGTAATTAATTAAAATTGTTGGAAATTATTTCATTAATCAACTTATTAATTGAAAATAATTTCAAATTAATTATTTGATTAATTTTCATGTCAATTTTATTTAAAGTTGGATTTTGTCTCATTTCGAGTTCTTTTTAATTTAATTTTCATTTTAATTAATTATTTCATTAATTAAAATATGGAAATTAACTTATTGGTCCATTAAAAATAATTTTGGAATTAATTATTTGATTAATTTCAATATTTTTAATTAATTTGTGCATTTTATCATTATTATGACTTTAATTTAATTTTTCATTTTAATTTATTATGTCATTAATTAAAAATAAAAAAATTAAATCATTAGTCATTTAATTAATCAAAATAATTTTGAAATTAATTATTTGATTAATTTTGTCACTTTGGAATCTTAAACATGTCATTGGGTCAATAATTAGTTATTTGGTCAAAAATTGATCATTTTAACCAAAATTGACTTTTTAGGTCATGGGTTAACCTATGGGGTCAACAGGGTTGGCCATTGGGTTTGGATTGACCATTTTGACCAAAATTATCTTTTAGGTCAAAAGGTTGACTTATGGGTTAACATGGTAGGTCATTGGGTCTGGATTTACCATTTTGACCAAAGTTGACTTTGTAGGTCAAAATGCTGACCTATGTGGTCAATAGGGTTGGACATTGGGTCTGGATTGACCATTTTAACCAAAGTTAACTTTTTAGGTCAAAATGTTGACCTATTGTATAAATGAGGTCAACATATGTCAAATTTGATAATATCTTAAAAAAGAATAATTTAGATTAAAACATTTATTTTCCTCATAACCTTGTCTTTTTCTATATCTATCTTAAGAGATAGATGTACTATTTTATATTCAATGAATTGATCAAGTCTACTTCTTTTCTCATCCCACTATTTCTATTATGGCAAATTCTTCAAAGGGATATTTTCTTTTTTAGAGTAATAGACCAAATTTCAATGCAAGACTCTTCCTCAGACCCGGATTCCAAGTCAAAACGTGTTATAGATGCTCAAGTTTGGTGAAGCAGCTATTATAGTGGGTGTTTTGTATTTATCTTAGGATACTTTGTAACCTCTCATGGTTCTCTCATCTACCCGTATATTTAGGAAGGTGTAATATTGTCAAAATTTTATTTGAAGATCATCGTCACCATGAGATAACATCTTTTATTCTCTATCAATTTTTCCTTGGTGAAACATCTTTCGTAGTTGGAGTTTTAACTTTATTCAGGGATACTTTATAACTTTTCATGATTTCATCATCTATTCATTGATCACCGAAAAATATATGTACTTACGATTTAGATATAAAAATTATGATTTTATAATATAGGATACTACGCAAGTATACATATCATTTATCAAGTAATATAGGACTTTCTGATTAAGCCCCGAGATATCGAACCCACAAGGAAATTTAAAAACTTTTTTAAAAATAAGAAAATTATATTTTTACTTTTTAAATAACTTTTGAAAGTATGTTTTGATTTGTAAAGTATGAAAGTTGTTTTTGGTATTGTAAATAAAAAGCTAGGCAGGAAATGAAAATTATCAGAACTTTAAAACACGATATAAAACACTAGGAAATAAAATATCATTTTCTTTCTCTTATAAAGCAGTAATAATTATGAAAGTATTGTTGTGGAAGTATTTAAATGTGTTGTGACAAATAAGAGCAAATTTATTCTTTACCCTTACTTGGTTCTATAAAGAACATTGGTTAATTTGAAAATTTAATATTTTGAAAATGGTTAGGTAGGGAAGATACCAGCACTCGCTCCAGAGTTCCCTTGATTCCCTCCACCTGGGGGCTAATTTCTCATAAAAAATTTAAAAAAAAAACCAAATTAGGGAGCTTTATTCTGTCACTCTAAAGTCTTCTAATTTTACTCCCCATTAAAAACATATCTCCTAATATATTTGCATTCAATTATATGGACTACAATTCTCACCCAAATAATTGTATGTGATTTTTAACAATTGTCGTTTGAGACAATACCGCATTGGATCTTAGATAATCTCAGAACAAATTTTAACATCTTAACTGGCCAAATTAAGAAGTAAATTAAAATCATGGAATTAAATCTTCACAACTTATTCCAACTTTAAACACTTATACATTCCACAACAATCCTACATAATTTAATTACTTCTTCATTTAAGAAAGAAAAGATAAAGAAAACTACTCAGAACTCATGGAGAAAACACAAGCACACATTGATTTGAAAATTAAAATCATAATGAAAACACAACATATTTTAATTAAAAACTAAATATAAAAACAGAAGTAAACACTTATCTGAAAATCCTTTCCACAAGACTCCGGAAGTTCCTTTGGAACTTGACTTTCCACTAAAAGACTCCTTAGAGTGGGTCACCCAACTCTGATGACTCAGAAACAGAATACAAACTTCAATAAAAACTAAATAAAAGGAAGGAAGAGTATTGGTGAGAAGAAGGCTTCACTCCAACCCCTTTCTCCTTTCTTACTCTCTACTCCTACTCCTACTGATTTCTCTCCCTCACACACTCTCTCAACTCTGTAATAACTCTAAAAAGACTCTCCTTCTTAAAATACTCTCCTTCTTAAGAGACTCCCATGCAAATTACATGACATAATTTTAATAACAATCCAAAAGGTGCCTTGGTGTCTCTTCCAATTGTGTCGCGATTCAATGTATACACCTAACCTTGCAACTCTTAGATCACTTCTACCACCAAAAGGAAGTTAAGGAGGTTACCATAAAAAGTTTCCTCAAACACCCATTAGAAATGGCACCAAATTTGATTAAATTTGATTTTTATGACTGTGGCGCTTATGCGCCGACCAGGCGGCGCTTATCCGCTAGTGTCCAATTTTTCATTTTTTGATTTTTTTACTCCAAATTGATCCAATTTTGCTCCTTTCATCATAATCATTCTTTTTAATCATACCTGCAAGAAAAACACAAAATACCTTCCATTAAAGTGCAATATCATCAAAAATAGGTATAAAAATGTGCATAAAAACACTATATATTTTAGGTGTATCAAAATCCCCCAAACTTAAAATGTTATTTGTCCTCAAGTGACTCTTAATCACATAGAAAATTTTAGCATGCAAATTATGTAATGAGTTTCTTAGGAAGGTAACAAAATTTTGTTCTAGAAATGGAATAGTCCAATTTAGAAAAAATTTCAGTAATTAAGACCAACTTAAAGTTTAGAAAGTTCTTAGGTAAAGGATAATGTAAAATATAGGTTTGTATCTAATTCGGAAATACATGTAGATTCTTTAAAATATAGGATTCACACACTTATTTTTCCCACTTAAAAATCTTTATTTAAAAATAATTTTACTTACTATATTATAACATTAAGCTTTAGATTTTCTCAGAACTTATATCTTATACTTTAAGTATGGAACCAATTTTTGATTAGACCCTTAAATCCTCAAGCTTCTCCTCCCTTTTCACATACTTTTTTTTTGTAAGGCAAGAATTGCTGTGTCTGGATAGGCCTTTAATGATTTTGAATTTCACCCTTTCATTTAAAATAAAGGTCTGATATACATATTTCACTTAAAATCATAATAATAATATTTGAAAATTACTCCTCAATAAAAGAAATTTACGCTTTGAAGAATAAAAGTCCAATATTCTATTTACCCAAAAATACAACATTTCTTACTAAAGATAGTTTAACTATATTTAACACTTATTTACAAAGAAAATTTTAATTTTAAAATTTTCATTATTACTATAAATTTTAACTAAATTCTCTTATTCATTTCTATATTCAAAATTTTGTTCCCATAATATAACTTCATATACATAATTGTTTTTGAAAAATTTAATGTTTTTGAAAAATTTTATATATTTAAAATTCCCCCCAAAACTTTAATTTTTAGTTAGGATAAACATTTAAGCTTAAGAAATGATACATGGGTGAGAATTAAAAACTAACATAACATGCTTGCAGAAATCTTAATATCCTAAATATGTAAGTATAACAATTTAAAGACGGGAGTAAAAAAGAAATCAAATTCAAAAATTTTTTTAAATTGTTATAAAAAAAAGGTAAAAATTTCAAAAGACTTCTATAGTAGTGGAGGTTTTCAAAGCAAATACACACCAACTGAAAATAATTGAAATCACACCAATACTAGATAACAAATGGTAGTAGTAGATTTTGAAAAGTTTTAAACATGTAGTTTTTAAATAGTAGTTTTTAATAGTGTTCCATATTCTCCTAACAGTTTTGGAATTAAAGTACACACTATAAAAACTCTGACACAACATGCACATAAAAACATTTACTACTACACATATACCAGACAAAGCAACATATAGAATATCAAGCCAACAAAGATACATCTGAATATACAGAAAAATAGTCCAACTACAATCAACATACTACCAGAGTTCACACCACAAACACAACATTAAAATAAAACACAAGACACAACATACATCAATACATCAACAGAAACTCATTAACACATAAAAAAATCTACTAAACATCCTCATCAGCATCATCATCTTGCTCGTTCCAATCTTTGGATGTAACATTAGGTATATAGAATGGATGAGGGGGCATCTCAGCATTCAGATCACCTCTAACCAATCTATCCAGATAATGCTGATAATTCTCCTCATATTCATCATGTTTTACAATATACCTTTCCATATTATCCATCTTACCATCCATGTCTCTAACATGCTCACGAGTAAGACTCACCTTCTTCAAAATCTTTCTTAACAAACTAGTCTGTGAATCACTAGATGATGAAGCTCGCGAAGTAGTAACACAGGAAGTAGATGCAGCAGAAGCAGAAGCAGAAGCAGTAGAAGCCCTACCGAATCTTACTCTCCATCCAACCTCTAAATGTACAGTGTAAGCTCCAACGTTTACACTGGTAATTGGTTTCAAAGGCTGAAGAACCTCTTCCCAAGTTTCAAATTTTACACTAGACCGCTCACATAATGAATGAATCAAAGAAGGAAATCCCATACCAGCAGTAGTGGTAGATCTGGCACAATTCAAAATATAATCATAAATGATTGCTGCAATATCAATAGGCTTCTCTTGTTGAATGCAATAGTTCAATACAGCTCTCTCCCTTATAACTTCACTAGTATGACTTGAAGGCAACAGCTTGTCGGCATTTTTTTTAGGTTGTGTGTTTTATTTTGAAAAGGGGTCGCCTAACAGAAGTTGTCGTCGAATTTTTAATTTAATTTAAATAGATAATTTGAAAAGTAGTATTTGATTTCTGAAAATAATTTTTTAAATTTGAAGATTTTAAGATATGAAATCAAACCGATCTCACATCCCAAATAGTTTATATAAACGAGCACCGTACCACAAACCGTGTATCTATCCCGAAGAATAGGCACACTGCTTGACGATGGGGCTCGATTAAATAAACTAGAAGATCTCGTGACATCCGTTTGGTCCGCGAACCAATTTTATAAGCCGACAAATTCCACCGCTTAATATGAAAGCATTAAACAGGGTTTATATTACTCGGGTTCTTTAAAATTCCCTATAAGGGCAAGCCCCTATAGTTAATTACATCTTAAGTGACGGGAATCACTTAAGAAAACTCTCGATAATAATCGTAATTCGCTCTCAAGAAGTTCAAAGTTTAAGTTTTCAAAGGATTGAATTTTGGAATTTCAATAGGGAATGGATCAAATTTAGAAGATTTTGTTTTGGGAATTCAAAGGAAGAAAGGTAGGAGAAATCACAGATTCGAAGCGAACTTCAGTAATTTCCCGACTATCCTATTGTTTGGCTTGAATTTAGGAAAGTCCTAATATTTATTTAATGTTTTGATCTTGCCAATTTTAATTAATTTGGACTTATATTCGTATGACATGATCATACAAATAGCCTTGAAGATGTGAGGGTTTATGTCGTATCGGACGACTACCTCGGAATCCTAAGACCGGTTAGGGCTTAATTTGCAATGCAAATGCCTAACAAAAGGTTGAGGATTTAGGTTGCACTAGGAAAACTACCTCGAATTCCTATGGCTTAGTTATTTAATTCTAAGAATGTTTAGCTGATGTAGATTCAAGTTTTGCTGACGACGATGGCCGTGCTGCCCACCATGCTCCAAGCTCCTTGTTGTTGCAGAGGTTTAGTTATAGAAGTCATAAATCAGGAGATGAGAAAAGTGTTTTGGTTTAGAGAAAATCTTAATTTCCAAGTGTTTTTGTGTTTTAATTAAAACAAATCTTAAAGTTGATTATAACGACACCGGTTAAGATCCCACGGTTCCATCCTTCCGCATCGTTATTTTTATTGGATTCACTTAGTCCGGATGAATTTGCTAAACTCAACCGAATGAGTTCCACACTTTCATTTAGACCGTGGAAATCCCGTTAGCAACACGTAGGTTACATCATCCGAGGTATTCCCGATCATCCAACAGGACGTGTTAATTTAGTTGTAATTGCAGGTTTGTGTTCTGTTTGTGATTAAATTTTGAGTTGTTTTATATTTTGAAATGTTGTGGCGGTGAATTTTATCTTGCAATGACTTTTAATTTAGTTTTGGTTTCAGTTTTAGGGACTATCCTAAAGGTGTGGGTTTTCATGCAACAGTTGTTTATCATGCAAGAAAAGTAAGTGCAATGTGATTAAATAAATTGCAATAAGGAAAATTGCAATAAAATAAAAGCGTACCTGGAGGGTCTTCCCGTCATCCTAAGCTGCACTTAAAACACAATTAGAATATTTAAGCAAGTTCCTAGGTAAAGCTAAGGGAAGGGTTATGGTTTTCTACCAAGTTCCTAATCCTATAGCTAGTCATTTCCTATGACGTCTAGGTTCTTGTGTTTTGGTTTGAGGACGATTTTCTTCATCAAAGAATAATTAAGTTCAATTGTTCTTATAAGTATCCTATCATATTGAGGAAGTGCTTAAGAAGAATCTTAAACATCTTTTCAATACTGATAGGATTGTTTTAAGTCCAAATGAATTTAATCATACAAATGAATTAATCATCCGGGAATTCAAGTTTTGTTGTTATCTAGCTCAGTGAACTAGGACATTTGAATATCCTATAAGTGAAGTAACATTTCATTTAATGTTCTGTTTAGGAGTTATGACAATAAAGGTTTTCGAGGGCAAATTGGTGTTTCAATGATTTGTGATTTAGTTTAACTTCGATTAAAGGGTTTAAATTTGGAATAGTGTTCAAGTTGCTTTATATTTAATTTCTTTATGTCTTAGGTAATGTTATTTAATTCAATTTCATTTAACTTTAATTTAATTTAATTTAATTTTAATTTTAATTTAATTTAATTTAATTCAATTTAGTTTGATTTGATGTTAAATTAATTTAGTTTAATTTGATTTAATTTCCTTTAATTTAATTTAATTTGATTTAATTTTAATTTAATTTAATTTAATTTAATTTAATTTGATTTAATATGTTTTAATTTAATTTAATTTAATTTATTTAATTTAATATTTTTTAATTTAATTTAGTTTAATTTAATTTAATTTAATTTAATTTAATTTAATTTATTTAATTTAATTTAATTTAATTTAATTTGTTTGATTTAATTTAATTTAATCTTTAATTTAATTTTATTTTTAATTTTAATTTAATTGAAAATTTAAAAAGAGTTTAATAATTTAACTTTTTAATTTAATTTAATGATTAAGTCCTTTAACATTTTAAAACTTAAATTTGAGTTATCACTTTAATTAAGAATTAAATATTATTGTGATGATTAATTTAGAGATTTTTAAATTAAAGAATAAATCTCTTCCTAATAATACCCCTATTTTAATAATTCCAACTTTATTATTCTTCCAAATTTAATCAATTATTTAATTAATGTTTATTTCAATTATTTTAAATTGTTTAGTAGATTTCTACTCTTTAATTATTTAAATTTCAATCATCCAAATCAGATTAAGATCAAATATTTTACTTGTTAATTTTATTAAACTTAAAGTTTTAATGAAGGGTTAAAATTTTTAATTACCATTTTGCCCTTCAAGCTTAATAATTTCATAACTCACTAAATTGAGCTCAAATGAATTTGAAATTTTTATGTGACTTCACTCATATGCCAATAAAGACATGAGAGGAGAAAATGTGATTTTTACTGTATTTAATTTATTTATGTAATTATTTTTGGTGGAAAATAGGGATTTCCAAGGAAAATTTAATAATATGACCAAGGGAAAGTTTCTGTCCTTAAGAAAATTATGGGACATTCCTAATGACGAGAGGACCACTTGTACCAATTTTGGGGATTTTTTGAATTATATTATTTTTATTATAATTATTTTAAGTTTTGGAGTATTAATTAATTTAAAAATAAAATAAAGGTTGAAAAATGAAATTTATATTTTTCAAAAATCTCTCTGATATCAAGGAAATCAGAGAATCAATTGTTTTTCTGATTTTTCTTTGATTTATTATAGTTATTTTAGTGAAAATACTAGAAAATACATTTTTTTAATTTTAAAATTACCCTAGGGCTTTAAAATTTAATATCTCATTAAATAGACCTAAGAAAAATATGGGGTTTGTTCCTAAGTGATTAAAATTCAAAATGTGACATTTTGGTGAATTTTATTATTTTTATGATTTTTATTATTTTTTAATTATTAAAATATTAAAATAATACCAAAAAATCAACTTTTTTAGAAAATTGAAATTTTAATTTTCATAAATTCCCCTGATATCAGAGAGGCTCCAAAACCAATTTGGTGAATTTTTAAAAAGTATTTTGAAAGTTATGAATTTTTAAAGTTCAAATTGCCTAAATGGCTTAATCAACACATTTAGTAGGGCTAACAAAGTCCAATTGACTTCAAATTTTTATGGTGGGTTCCTCTGATCCTAAAGGTCAGTGGAGAATTGATTTCAAGTCAATTTGATGTATGGTTAGCTCTAATTAATTAGGGATCTATTTTGGGTGTTTAAGCCAATTATGGTTATTTTAAATGAGTTAACTCAAAACCTATTTTTCCTAGGGTCCTCTGGTCATAAGAGACATCACCAAATTTTCCTAGAATTTATTTCACAACATGCTAATTATTGGAATTAAAATACTCAAAACGAGTAACATGAATTTGAAAAATCAATAACTTCTCATAGGAATGGCCTCGACTTTGGAAAATTCAGGGAATGTTCCCAAATTCAGAGGCTTCAAAAGCCCTATGGTCTCATGCCATCATGAATTTCCTATATGCATGGAGAATTAAAATAATGCAGAAGGGATTTAAATCATTAAAAATAAAATACTTGATGAAATTAAATGATTTCTTTTCCATATTATTCTCCTCTGTTCACTGAGCAAGAGGGTATTTTTATTTTATATTTCTGATTTTTCTACACAAAGTTATGCATTTTTGAAGTTTAGGGAATTAAATAAATCAGAAAATCCCTAATTTTCTATTTATCCGAGTCGGCGCCGCGTCAACCTTAACATCTCCGAAGTGCCGCGCGGCGCGCTCCCATTCGACGCCGCCACTTGAGTCAGCAGCCCGGGTCCCGCCTTCCGCGTATCATCCGTTGATCCGACCTAATCTGAGACGTCCGTCCGCGCGTGTATTAAATGAACGGCATCCATTCATCGTCCCCAAGCATCCTCACCCGAGAGCCGTCCACACTAAAACCCTAAGAACTCACTCAATACTTAACGGATTTTCGTGTTCTTGTGCTCTATGGATTCGTCTTGAAGAGATGAACACATCTATACGGTGATCATGCATTGAAATTAAAGCATTTGAAATGGAGAATCTCCGAAGCTCGGGATGAAGAATTAGCTCATACCTTTGCTCGGAGAAGTGTGGCTTCAATCTGAGGGTTGTGTCACCTTCGATTGGATCCCAGCAAGCTCCAGATGAAGTCTCCTGGTCTGGTAAATTGCCTAGGTAAGATTTTGACCACAGCCTATCACAAAGCTTGGAGGTTGGAGCAACTGAGTGGCCTGGAGAGGGGGCTTTTGCCGGTGGACTTCTTCCCTTGGTCTGGTGAAGGTGTAGGACCAATCAATTTGAGGATTGATCCACTGTGGAGAAGTGTCCCGGTTTTGGGTGGAATTTTGGTCGAGAAATTGAGTTCGTTGGTGGGGATTAGGGCAAATCGGCACTCAGGGATCAACTGCTCTAAGTATGGAGAGTGATCCGGAGCAATTTTGCGCGAGTTTCGCAAGGTCCGGTTCAACACCTCTCATGGCCGAGAGGGGGTGGTGTTTAAATAGGAGAGGGTGGAGGGCCTCCTGGGGAGAGTTAGGGCTTGGGATCGAGCTGCTCTTGGCAAGAGAAGAACAACTACAATGGCCACTGGGGATGGGGCAGCTCGGCGAGTGAGAATTCCAAGTTTGGGCTCACATGTGAGCTCTCGGCCTGGTGGTTTCCGGCGGCTGTGGTGGCTGACCGGCCAGGGTCAGGTCACTGTTGTCATCAGGGAGGTCAGGGCTGGGGCTTAGTGCAGTCAATTGGCCAATGCCATGTGTAAAGAGCTTGAATTAAAAGGGTATGGGGAGAGGCTCATTTTGGGTCCAAATGGGTCAACCCACTATTTTGGATTTGGTGCACCCTTCCATGGTTGATTTGGGCTGAGGGAGGATCAGGTGAATCAGCTTGAAAAGGGTAGAGAAGTCACCATCCATGAATATTTTGATTAATCATGGATTTGGGTGAAGCATTAAAAGGGTTAAAACCTTTTTAAGGGGGCTTAAAAGAGGCTCCTCCTTTTGCCATTAATGGCTTGATCACATGTCAAACCTTCCATGGCTTCATGTGGCTTGTCCATGGTTTGCATGGCTTGTATTTGGCTTGGGGAAAAGCTTGGTCAATTTCATGAAAATGGCTTTTAGAAAATTTTGGTAATTTGATGGGAATTTGTATGAAGCTTGATTTGGAATGGTTTAATGATGATTTTGAAACTTAGGGGTGATATCAATTAAAGGTATGATGAAAAGAAATTGCCATGTGGGCTTTAGGGCCAATTTTGGGCTTTTGTATTTGGTGGAAAAGGGCTTTTAAAATGGTTTAGGAAAGTGGGCTTTTGGATTTTAAAATGAATTTTAGGATGAAATTTTGGCAAAGGCTTGGGCCAAATAATTGTTGGGTTTAGCTCATAGATGTATCATGAGTGACTTGGAGCAAATTGGGAGTGATTTGGGTTTGAATTGGGTTGAATTTGGGCTCATTTGGTGAATGGGCCAATATAGGTCAAATTGGGCTAACTTGGGCCAATGTTGGGCTAGGGTTGAAATTGATGTAAAATTAATGTTGGGAAATGTTTATGGAGTGTTTCAAAGTGGTTTTGACTTTGGTTGGGCTTTGATTTTGGGATTTGGGCTCATTTGGGTTAGGTTTGGGTTTAGGTCAAAATTGGGCCTTTTAGCTTTGGGTTGAATTTGAGTGGGGTTTGGGTCTAAATGTTGGGCAAATCATGTTAGTGTTTTGTTTGTGGGAATATTAAGGAAGATTTAGAAAAGATTTGGGGTTAATTGGAGTTGAATTGGGAGAGTTTGGGTTAGGTTTGGGTCATGGGTCCAAATTGGGCTTGGATTTGGTCTAGATTGGTGTTGGAAATGTTAAATTGAAGATTAGAATTGAATTGGACCAGAATTTGGGTCAATTGGGTAGGTTTGGTTTGACATTGAGTTCACTTTGGGTTAAAATGGGTCAAATTAGGGGTTTTGATAAAAGTGGGGTAAATGGACAAAATTCGCCCATGGTGTAGTCGAACAAAATAAAATTGGGAATATTTGGGATTTTCTGGGAATTTTCTGAATTTTTGGATTTGTGGGTCAAGAGGGGTATTTTGGGTATTTGGAGGGTTTTGGGAGGTATTCTTGAAATTTTTGATATTTTTGGGTATGGATGGTCAATTTGAGTAATGTGGAAATGTTTGGGATTGGTTTTTGAGGAATTTTGGGTGATTTGGGAATTTTGGGGAATTTCAAGGGTTTTGGGTAGGCTAGGCGGGTGTAGGGTCCCGGGGGTCAAAAATTGAAAATTTAGAAAATTGAAGATTGGATAAATGTAAGTGGAATGAAATCATTTTGGTTGAGCCATGAAGCCATATCAAGCCCACATGAGCCATGAAGGGACTCATTTGAGGCATTCACTATGTTGTTCCTAACCCTCTTAGCCAAGGGCTTAGGGGTTAAGGACCATCCATCCGAATCACCTACATGAGTCGGGAGGTCGAGTTAGGTATGGGTGTGGTTTTAGGAGGTGTGTGAAAGTGTAGTGTATAAATGTAGTGTGTGTGTAAGTCGGCCCCTTCACCGGACCGAGCCACCTGTGAGCGATCTAAGGCCAAAGAGTCCTATAGGAACTCATCCTTTAAACTTCCACATTTGATTGCAACCCTCTAGGTGATTAGGAGTCTACAGTCAAGTTTGTGGAGTTTGCTGGGAGTTAAGAAGTGGTTTGAAATTCTAGATGGTGGATCCCAATTCTAGTCCTCTAAGATAGTCAAAGGAAAAGCCTAAGGCTAGATCCTAAGTACTAAAAAGAAGAAGAGAAGACCTCATCAAAATGAGGTCAACAAATGGACCCCGATAGGTGTGGTGAGCTGACGGAGCACACCGCGCTTATCGGTGTTGACCGAAGCGATCAGCAAAACCAACACGGATGTCCAAGTGACAAACTTAGGACGAAGTAGAAGAGTTTCCGCCGGGGAGTGTCAAGTATATCTCCGAGACCGGAGATTCCCGAACTCTCGCCGGGGAAATGAAAAGGAAGTGAATTCCAGATCACATGATCTGGGAGAATTTCAACTTAGATTTTATTTTGTTTTAGTTTAAGTTTTGATGTGTGAGCTTAGATTTTAGTTTGGAGTTTTAATTTAGATTGAATTTTTGTTAAGATTAATTTGAAGGGATTTGATTTGAAATGAAAATTGGAATTTTGTGGTTTTAGATGTAACATCTTCAACCTCAAAAGAAAATTGAATTGATTGGATTGAATCATTACAATGAGGAGAGATCTTAGAGCAATGCGGTATTGGATGTAAAATCCTTAACCTCAAGAGTTTGATTTTAATGTATTTCATTGCTGTAGGGAAAGAATCCTAAAGCGAATGCGAGTCTCGGATGTAAAATCCTTAACCCCGGGAATTTGATTTTATGTATTTCATTGCGATAGGGAAAGAATCCTAAAGCAATGCGGTCTCGGATGTAAAATCCTCAACTCCAAAAGTTTGAATTTGATGTATTTCATTGCGATAGGAAAAGAATCCTAAAGCAATGCAGTTTCGGATGTAGAATCCTCAACTCCAAAAGTTTGATTTTGATGTATTTCATTGCGATAGGGAAAGGATCCTAAAGCAATGCAGTTTCGGATGTAAAATCCTCAACCCCAAGAATTCAAGTTTGATGTATTTCATTGCGATAGGGAAATGATCCTAAAGCAATGCAGTCTCGGATGTAAAATCCTCGACCAAAAGTTTGAATTTGATGTATTTCATTGCGATAGGGAGAGAACCTAAATCAATGCGGTATCAGATGTAAAATCCTCAACCCCAAGAATTTGATTTTGATGTATTTCATTGCGATAGGGAAATGATCCTAAACCAATGCAGTCTCGGATGTAAAATCCTCGACCCAAAAGTTTGAATTTGATGTATTTCATTGCGATAGGGAGAGAACCTAAAGCAATGCAGTCTTGGATGTAAAATCCTCAACTCCAAAAGTTTGAATTTGATGTTGATGTATTTCATTGCGATAGGGAAATGATCCTAAAGCAATGCAGTCTCGGATGTAAAATCCTCGACCCAAAAGTTTGAATTTGATGTATTTCATTGCGATAGGGAGAGAACCTAAAGCAATGCGGTATCGGATGTAAAATCCTCAACCCCAGGAATTTGATTTTGATGTATTTCATTGCGATAGGGAAAGAATCCTAAAGCAATGCAGTCTCGGATGTAAAATCCTCAACTCCAAAAGTTTGAATTTGATGTATTTCATTGCGATAGGGAAAGGATCCTAAAGCAATGCAGTCTCGGATGTAAAATCCTCGACCCAAAAGTTTGAATTTGATGTATTTCATTGCGATAGGGAGAGAACCTAAAGCAATGCGGTATCGGATGTAAAATCCTCAACCCCGGGAATTTGATTTTAATGTATTTCATTGCGATAGGGAAAGAATCCTAAAGCAATGCAGTCTCAGATGTAAAATCCTTGAATTTGATGTATTTCATTGCGATAGGGAAAGGATCCTAAAGCAATGCAGTCTCGGATGTAAAATCCTCGACCCAAAAGTTTGATTTTGATGTGATTTGGAATCTGGAAAGATTGAATTTGAATTTGATTGAGATTTGATTTAAAATTTGTGTTCATTTTTTTTCTTTAACGATTCAAATTTTCTTTATCATTCATTTAATGTTCGTGTGAATTTGGTGTTCGTCATTTTTAGATTTTTACGAAAAGTTTTTTTATTCTCTCTTTTTTTTTATTTCTTTTCTGTCCTTTGTTCGAAGTTCATTTAACTTTAATGGCGTTTCCCAGTCAATTTGCACAAAAGAGGTGAAGGCCAAAAATGTGACATGGTCACTTTCATTCCAATCATGTCGAAGATACATCATACAACTCGATCTGGAATACATCTCATACAATCCATGTAGACTCAAAACGGGCTATGTATGATCTTCGTCGATCCATTCAAAGAAGCATCTGTCAAAAATCCATGTCTGAATAGTGGGGTACATGGTCAATAACATCACCTTCCAAGCCATCCTTGGCAAGGATGTCGTATGGATGTACATTGGAGGTATGATATTTTCCATGTAGCTCACAGCTCGTAAGGTCGGAGGCTCTCTAGCTCCGGGTCTAGCTGGAAATGGTAAGGTGTCTTCCTGTCATCCATCCTCCTGAAAGTAACTGAGATCCGCTTCACCTGGTACTCCTGGTATGCAATGCTTAGCGATATCTGCTCCGTTGCCCTTCGGTATCATGACGGAACCTACCGGTAAAGGTATCTTCAACGGCCCTCGGAACTCACCCGGGCCCGCTATCCGGAGGTCGGATCCTAACATGATGTTACACTCGTTCGGGAAAGAGACCGTGCGAAAGGTCCGACAAAATCGTGGTGATCTATGTGCGGGGGTATGCAGTCACCCTGCTTGTAGATGTTAATAATGCAGCTATTGGGTATGTAATCTGCTGGCAATACCCTCTATGTTATCAATCTCTTTACCATTCTCTTGATGACTAATGGCATTGGATCCACTTGCCCATGACGGAGTATTCCCGGTGGGTTTCCCTTCCTGTCCTCCGCAAAGTTGTAACAACATCCACATTGTATTGTAATTCTTCCTTTCCCTGGCATCCATCTCCGGGGTTCTGAGTAGGTGTTTTCCCTTAGGCGGCCCGCTCGGTCCATTCTTTTCAAATCCCGGATGCAATCCACGATTTGCTATTGTTCATACTCTGAGAATACGTCTGTATGTAGCTCGAGGCCCTCTAGTACATTGATCCTTCTGCCTCTGATTCTCTCGAAGTATTCAAAGGTTTTCTTTTCAACATTCTGCATTCTTTCCAGCTCATACTCTGGAATAATTTGCAAATGGTGAGGCACAGTGACGTATTGTGGGATATACGGCTCAATCCCTTCACGTTCTCCCCGCATACCTCGGCTCCTCGGGGATGATGTCCGTTGGGACATCCCCGGGGTTGCTTCGCAACAAGGTCATGCATTACGGTGGTTCTATCTCGGTAGCGTGGTAGCCTTCTTTCTTCCGATCTTTGTGAGGTTTCCACGGTCCTTTCGTTATCCTAGGAGCCGGCCTCCTTTCTTCGGGTTCTCGGTGAACCGGTGCCCTTGAAGTGTATGTGCTGGCAATGGCTACTGCCTCGTCGCGCTGGTCCGCTGCTAGTTTGGTTAACATCTTACGGATACGGTGATTCTTATTTCTTTGTTGCATTGCTGTGAGAGTAGCTCTTCGAACTTCTTGAATCTCTGTGGGCGCGGCGCTGACAAGATCGCCCTCTCGTCGTAGCGACTACGGACTTCATTTTCTTATCTTCTTCGGTGTTTGTTTTTCTTTTCTTGCTCGTTGGATTGGTGGCTTTGGCCACCCACTTTCATCACCTGTCCGCCCGGGTAGTTCCTCTCGGTCAACTCGGGATCCGGTCACTTTCCTCGTATCGTAGGCTCGCCGGTGCGAAGTCCGAGTCAATCTCGATTATCGCTCCATCTTTCACCCTCTTTTCATCGAGTGCAAGGCTTACGCTATTTCTAAAGTTCAGGACCAACCGCCCGTTCGACATTTCCAAGCGAAAAGACAAGGAAAAGGATCAGGGGCTGTACTAAGAACAAGAACATTAAGAAAATGTTTATTAAAGACACATTTTTTTTATATTATTTTTTTTGTATTTTTAAATTTAACAGGAATGAAGTGGGATAAGATCAGGAAAGAAATTTCGATGTGGAAGGGAAAACAAGGAAAGCTTTTTTATCATGATTTTATTATTTTAGCACATTTTTTATTATTTTTGGGTTCGGACCCAGTCATAAGTAACTACTTCACCCGTGCTTCTAGGGATGAAAAATCCATTCCTTCGAAACATCAGGTAGCGTAATACTTTTTCAAGTATCGTCCATTGATCGGAAGCATATGTCGTTCTCCCCGACAATTCACTAGCCGGTAGGAACCTCCCGAGTATACTCGCTTCAACCACAAACGGCCCTTCCCAAGTGGGTTCAAATTTTCCTCCTATCTCGCGGTGTGCGAGGATAGGTCTCTTGAGAACGAGAACTAAGTCACCAACTTTGAAGGTTCTTGGGCGGACCAGTTTGTCATGGGCTTGAACCATCTTAGCTTGGTATAGTTCTAAATTCTGCTGCGCTGCAAGTCTTTCCCTTCCAGGCTTTCTAATTCTTCTAGTCGTAATTTGGCATTCTCTTCGTCGTGATCTTATTTGGAACCGCAATTCGAGTGAAGGAAGCCGAACCTCTAAAGGTAACATCGCCTCGGACCCATACACCAGAGCGTAAGGTGTAGCTTGAGTAGGAGTTCTGAAGGTTGTCCGGTAGGCCCATAAGGCTTCTAATAACTTCTCGTGCCAATTTCTCTTATTATCGTTCAAGGTTTTCTTTAAGATTTGAACGAGAGTTTTATTAAAAGCCTCAGCGAGGCGGTTTGCTCTTGGGTAGTAAATTGTTGAGTATCGCCGGTCGATTCCGTGTCTCCCGACAAAATTGTTGATTTGTGTGCTTCGAATGCCGACCCATTATTTGAGATGATCTCGCGCGGCACTCCGAAACGGTAGACAACTTGGTTTTTGAAAAACTGTAGCACGTGGTGTGCTTTCACTTCTCTAAGTGGAACTGCCTTTGCCCACTTAGAAAAGTAATCTATAGCCGCAAGAATGAAGCGATGTCCTTTTGAAGATGGTGTTCTATTGGACCCACTATATCTGTGCCCCAACATTCAAATGGCCATGACGCAATTGTCGGATGTAGCACATTTGGAGGTTGGTGTAGAACCACTCCGTGCACTCGGCATTGGTGACGGCTCTTGGCGATTTTCATGTAGTCGGTCATCATCGAGGGCCGGTAGTACCCTAGTCTTTTAATTTTCATTTTCATCTTCGGACCCGACCGGTGAGCGCCACGGAGTCCCGAATGCACCTCTTTAACGATTTCACGGGCCTCGGACCCGCTTAGGCATCTTAGCCGCATTTGATCGATAGACCTTACGTATAACGTGTTGTTTATTAATGCATAAGACGAGTTCTCTTCTTGATCCGATGGGCTAGCGACCTATCGTCCGGGAATTTTCCTATTTGCGGTAGTAGTCATTAATGGTCGTCGCCAATCTTCTCGTGTTTTCTGTCACTATTGCAACTGATTTTTCTTCTTTTCCTGATTTGTGTATTGTGTCTATGTCGAGCTGTGATAGGACCCGACGTCCGTGAACTGACACTTCTACTGACTCATCTTGTGAACAGGCAAATTCTTTTGCAAGGTAAGCTAACGCATCTGCTAGGGCATTTTCTTTTCTGGGAATTTTGTAGATCGTCACATTCGGAATCTGTTCCAATAGCTGTATGACATACTGGAAATATTGCTCGAGTCTTGGCTTTAAAATTCTGTACTATCCGGCGATCTGTTGAATGATTAACTGTGAATCCCCGTAGATGTTGATGTCTGTTATCCCCATTTGAATAGTTAATTCCGATCCCGTTATGAGGGCTTCGTATTCTGCTTCGTTGTTTGTACACGGTTCGTCAAGTGGTAGGAGTATCTTAACATCCCCCGCTTCGGTGTTATAAAGATTAGTCCGATTCCCGCCTTACCGGCACTATCACTTGCGATTCTTCGTCTTTGTGTGCTTGAAGATGCTCCGGTCGAAATATAATTCCCAACGTCGATCATCGTGGTCTTCTAAGCTCATTATTTGTTCATCCGCGGATCGTCATTGAGAGGAGATTCGCCGCGAAGGGTGTGCTTTGCGAGGAAGTCCGCTAAGACTTGTCCCTTTACGGCACGAAGAGGCACGAAAGTTATATCGAATTGCAATAATATCATCGACCATCCGGCAAGTCCGCGGAAAGTGTTGGACGAGTCATCAAGTATTGCAATGGATTAAACTTCGAAATCAGGTTGACCTAATGAGAAAGCATGTAGTTCTTGAGCTTTTGAGAGGCGAAGATCAGGGCCAAACAATGCTTTTCAATTGAGGGATACCTTATTTCCGTCAGAAGTAAACGACGGCTTAAATAGTAAAGAGCATTTTCTTTACCCTCATCATCGACCCATGCTAACAGGGCTCCAAGAGAGTCGTCTAAAGCCGCGGAATAAAGTATCGCGGTCTACCCGAGGCCGGGGCTGCTAAGACAGGAGGTGTCATTAAATATTGTTTAATGTCCTCGAAGGCCTTCGGCATTTCTCTTCCCAAATAAATTTGGCGTCCTTTTTAACTAGTGCCGAGAAAGGTCGACACCTACTCGACAAGTTTGAGATAAAGCGTCAAAGATATGCTAGCTTCCCTTGAAAAGATCGTAGTTGTTTTAAGGTTTTGGGAGGCGGCATTTCTAAGATAGCTTTAATCTTTTCCGGATCGATTTAAATTCCATGATGTCGGACAACGAATCCTAAGAATTTCCCGGAGGTGACGCCAAAGGCGCATTTTAAGGGATTCATCTTAAGGTTAAATTGTCTTAATCGTTCGAAAACAATTCTCAAATCATACATGTGATTTTACTTTACTTTGCTTTTGATGACCACATCGTCCACGTAGCATTCGACTTGATTGTGGATGAGATCATCAAAAATTCTTGTCATCGCTCTTCGGTATGTTGCTCCTGCGTTCTTCGATCCGAATGGCATCATCGTGTAAGCAATATACTCCGATCGGCGTTACGAATGCTGTAAGCTTTTCATCTTCCGGAGCCATTTTTATCTGGTTGTATCCTGAAGATCCATCCATGAATGAAAATATTTCATGTGTCGAAGCAATGTCGATCATCAGTTCCGGGATCGGTAGAGGGAATTCATCCTTTGGACATGCCTTATTTAAATCTCTGAAATCCACACAAATTCTGATCTGACCATTCTTCTTTCTGACTGGCACCACGTTGGCTAACCAAGTCGGGTATTGTTCTTCATGGTCAAATTTAGCTTATATTAGCTTTTTAACTTCAGCTATGACTTGTTGTTCGATTTCTAGACGCATTCTTCTGGGACCTTGTCTGACTGGTACAGAAGTAGGATCCACTCCTAGCTTATGGACTGCGACCTCTGGAGCTAATCCTAGCATCTCATCGTAGCTCCAAGCAAAATGAGTCTTTAAATTCCATTAATAACTTGATTATTTCTTCGGAGTCTTCTTTATTGAGTAAGGAGCTAACAAAGGTAGGTCTAGGCTCTTCGCTAGTACCTAAGTTAACTTCCGTTAACTCATCTATTGTAGATTTAATTTCTTCTTCGAATTCTGGTGGAGCGTCTCTAATTTGTAAATCTTCAAATTCTTCTGTAGTTTCCATACAGTTTTCATTAGACTCGCAAGTGACAACCAAGCAAAATTCAGTATCGTCAACTGATCCTACTGTGCCGAATCCGAGGCCATGCTTTGAATTGGGTGGACGACCGGAGTTATTCCATAATTTTTCAAAATGTTGTGATTGACCTTTTGTCTATTGTCGAGGTAAGAAACCACGCTGAATTAAATTTTGAACACAGGGAGAGTACCACTCAAAAGGTAATTCCATTAATTCTGATGAAGTGACATCTTCAAATTGTACATTATTTTCAGTTTTGGAGGAAGAAGCACCACGGTAGAATTTGATTGGCTTTGCACCGCCGCTACGTACCTCTTTGAGCACCATACCCTCGATCTTATTAGAATGGATCGGGGTCAGGGTCATAGTATGTACATAGTGGTTAATCTTCTCGTACATCGATTTGTATACTTCGTTCTTCTCATCTTCGAGAGAGATCTTGAATTGCGGCTTCTTCTGACTTATTGTCGCTGCTTCTTGTTTGATCTCTTTTTCTTCTTCGAGCTCGTCTTCCCAATCAACATTGATGGCTGGTTTCCTCCGTCCAACCGTCCTAATGTCTCTACCACGACCTCGTCCCCGGCCTCGACCTCGGATGCGAGTTGTGGAGAAACCTTCACCATCTCGCCGTAAGGGAGTGGTGTGTGACTGTTGGACTAGAACTTCAGGTTCTTCATTGTCCCTAACTTTCTTTGCTTCATTTGTTATGGTATCTCTAGAGAAGATTGTTTTCTTCGGAGGTGCATAATAAGTCGCATCTTCATGGATTCCAATTTCATGTACGGAGAATGGTTGTAAGTCACCTTTGATGCACTCGTTCCCCTCCATCGTAGTATTTGATGCACCGGTGTAGAGATGATGGTACCATCCTCGTTTTCATGTATCCATGGTCGGCCCGAGAGAGCGTTGAACGACATTTCGAATCAATTATGTGAAATTTTGCGGTTGTCTTTGCTAAGTCACCGGTCTTCATTAGTAGTGTTATCGATCCGAGGGCTCTTTCTCCTTTCCGGTCGAATCCTCTTAATAACATTTTGTCGGCTTCGAGCTCACGAGCATCAATTTCCAAGTATGCTAGTGTTCGAAGACTCATTATATTGATTGATGCTCCCGGATCCACCAATACTCCGGAGAGTGTAAACTTCCCAATTGTAACTCGAAATGTACAACGGTCGGCTGTGATCTCGTCGTCCCAAGTAGTAGGTCATTGTCCGTGAAGGTAACACCTCGTCGTTCCTTTAACGAACAAACCTCATCTAAGGAATCTCCGGCCATTTGAGCTAAGCAAATTTCCGGATCAAGTAAGGCCTTGATCGGAGCTTCTCTCATCTCCTTTGATAAGATGAGAGCGTCGTAGATGCTCGCCTTGGTCGGTAGTTTCCTAAGATGGGCTAGCACGTTGTAGTCCACTTTATTTTCATGTGTTTCGGCTTCTTCTTGAATGGGTATTTCTTCCGCCGGGTTGGTTCTTCTTGAACAACCACCTGCTTCCCTTTGTCCTTTGGACCCATTCTCGGAGGTAGAACTCTTCCACTTCTTAAGTTAACTTCTGTAATTTCTTCTGACTCTAATGTTGAGTTTGCTGGTGTTTCTTCCTGAATCGGAATAACAAGTTCTTCTGGATTAGCTTCAGAATTTGAAGGCTCTAACTCTATTGTGACTGGAGCTCCTCAAAACTCACAAATAGATTCGTTGCTTGTTGAGCTCTCGTAGCCTCCTTGATGGATGTCTTCTTTGTCATTGTGATCGTTGAGATTGTGTATGATTTGAGAATTGTCATTGGTATCGAAATCGATGTCGGGATTGTCGTTAGTTACGTAATCATTAGAAATAGTCAAAACGTAGCCAACGCCATAACCCTTACCATTATAAGATCCCACCGGAGTGAGCAAATAATCATACAGAGTCAGAGGTTCGAGGGATTTCTCCCCCGAATCGGAAACACTTATCCTAGGATAAGCAGCCCCTAGTCTAGCCTTAGGAGCCTCGGTCCTCTCTTCTTTGTCGATTTTCTTCTTCTCTTCAATCGTCTCCTGTTGAGGTGGTTCTTCTATCGCAAGTGATAGTGCCGACTTGACAGGTTTCAAACTCTGAATTGAAGCTCGCACCGAAGCGGTTTGGATGCCTGTCCAAAATCTTTTTGAAGACCTCGTCCAAGCGGTAGTCCATCCATCGTCGGTCGTATAGGGATCTATCGAATGATGAGATCGGCCGAGACAACATTAACGGAACCTCCTTTCCGGGGTTCCTTCATGTACTCCTTCGGGATTGTTATATTCCCTTTCCGAAGGTTGTCGTCGAGCCAACTTTTGAAGGTAATGCAATCTTCTATCTTGTGCCCAAGCATCCGGTGATAAGGGCAAAAGTCGGGATCACCTTTCTTGTTGACTTCTTCCGGTCTCTTAGGCTCCGGTAGTCGGAAATCTGGAGTTTTCATCGACTACGGAACATTTTCGGCACTGCTTCATTCTTGAATGAATATTCCCTGCTCAGAAGCTCTCTTAATGTACGTTGCGGAGGAGGCGGTTGTTCATACTGTTAAGATGACTGATAGCTGGGTCGGGGTTGCTGGTAATTCTATTGAGGTTGCTGCGGCCGTTCGGACGATATTTGTATCGGTTGCTTGCCTTTGTCGATTGCTGCAACAATCCCGGATTTCTTTTCAAAAGTCTTCACAGGCTTTGGCTTGTCTGTCTTGTCGGCGAAACTTAATTGCTTCGCCTCCTCTTGTAAGCTCCCGGCCTTACTTAACAACTTCTCGAAAGTCTTAATAGTGAATCCTTTGAGGAGAAGTGCTATCGGGCCGTGAATGCTTTTAAGTAAGATGCCGATTGCATGTTGTTCTTGTAGTTGTGGTTCACACTTCATGCTTAAGTTCCTCCATCGAAGTATGTAATCCACCAAAGTTTCATTCGGCTTCGCTTCTCTACCACTAAATCACCTATCGTGATGTGGTGCCGAGCTCCGACGAATCGCTCGATGAAAAGGTTTTCTAGTTCCGAGAACGTCTTTACCGAACCATTCGGTACTCCGCATACCAATCAAAGGCGATCCCCGACGAGCCGCCGACGAACCGTCGGAAGAGTAATGCATCGCTCCCACCCGCATTGCAACAACCGGCACGAAAGTGTGCAACATGCCGTCGGGGTTCCGGTTCCATCAAAGGTCTTGAACGGAGGTGGTACGAAGCCTTTGGGTATTGGACAGCTGTCGAATTCTTCCGGTAAGGTCTACCCGTCCGAATGAATGTCCCGCTCTTCGATTGTGCTAAGGTTTCTCGCACCTACTGTTCCACCAAGCTCTTGATATCTTTTTCTGGAATCATACTTTGTGTTGTATCTTTCTTTAGCTGATCATCCCCGATGACGGATGTAATCTCCTTTCCTCCGTCTACAATGTGAATGACCTCTAGAGGTGTTTCTCTTTGGGGTTGCACTTAACTCTGGAGAGTGGCTAGGGCTACAGCCATCTCTTCCATTCTTTTCGCCATTTGGGCGATCGTATCGTCTTTCTCTTGAAGCTGTCTTCTCATCACTTCCGGCTCCTCTCTTTCTGCGGCTGCAGGAGCACCTTGTGAAGCTGACGAAGCTCGTGTTTCGACCATGTTGATTTCTGCATACTCATCGTCCATGAATTCCGATGAATCAATCTCATCTCCGAATTTCTCTTCTCTTTCTTTTGCTAGTCGTCAAATATCAGTCCTCAACTTTTCCATAGCGTCCTCTAGCGGTCTTTTCTGTTCATCCTCGCAGTTGTCGTGCGATAGCTGCCGGGTTCCCTTCTCACGAGTCCCCTTTACCGCAAGTGGCACTTTCTTCGATTCAAGTCTTCCGACGAGACTTTCCTTCTCGGCCGTTGTTTCAACCTTAATCGTCCAAGTAGTGGGACGCCATACCATCCTTCTAGCGACGGAAGGTCTAGGACCAAATGGTCCGTCGACCCAAATGCTCGGAAGGTGGTATCCTCCCTAATCTGCAACCCCGAAACAACGATAAGCGGACTAGCCTTCATCCTTTTTTCGGCTTTTCCGTAATGATGGCGGTGTTCTACTCGTGGCCCAAGATGGGATTTGACTGGCACCCGCCCTATCCTCCTTAGAATCTCTGATACGGGGCATTTCTCTTTCTTTGCTAGCTTCTCGATCACAGTCTGTAGTCGGGCAAATGGCATGATCCTATCCCTTTTCTTTCTGCTGTCGTCGTAGTATGCTGGTCGAGGTAATGTAGAAATAATCCTGCGGACATTTTCCTCGTCGACTGCGGCGGAAAGGGGATGGAATCTACTTCCTTCCAAAAAGGGTGTATCTTCGAGCAATGGTATGTATTCGGGTAGTGGTGTGTACTCGGGATTTCGGGATTTCCTCCAGAAAGCAACTTCGGCAGTCTCCGGCCTTCCCGGCAATCTTCCTACTTCGTTTCTTCTTTGGGTCCGTGTTAGTGATAGAATTCTCGAGCTGGACCCGATTTCAAAAACGAAGGTCTCACAGAAAGTCCGTACCCTCCACGGTAACGGGTTCACCATAGTTCCGGATTTCCTTCCTTTTAATCTGGCGAGACGGGTAGGTGCAAAGACAACTAGACCAGGTGGGGTAGCAACAACGATCCTTCATGGACAGCGAAGTACTTCTCTCGATCGGGATCTTTTGCAGGGGAGGAAACTCTTGGGTTGACCTAAGGTTGAACTCGATCAACGGCTTCTCAGCTTCAGATACTTTGTTTCTCAATGCGAAAAGGGAAAGGTCGGTGATCTTGACATTTGTGTTCTCGAATCCTTGTCCAAACCGGATGATCCCATTATCGGGCAGCTCATCCTTGTAAATAGCGAAGTCCAGATCCATTGGTGAAGGAGAAAATCGGCTTTGGGGCTTCCATTTCGCGTAGGCGATTCGATTGTTAGTCCCGAGTTATGCTTCTTCTTATCGGGATGAAAAGAAAGGAATCGAAAAGAGTCCGAACACATTCTTGTTCATGTATTTATAAGAAGGAGTTATTTGTTAAAAGAGTCATTCATTAGAGGGTTTGTTTATTTAGAACGGAATGTTCAAAGGTGTAGAGAAGGTAATGAATCCGATTCAGAGTTGGAAAGGAAAAGAAAGTCTTATCCAAGACTTCTCGACTCGAAGGATCACTCCTAAACTAACACCTATTGGGGGTCCACCCCACCTCAGACATGAGGTAAAAGGATCTCGAAACCTCTCTGTTTAGGGGTGTCTAAACAGTGGCTCCTAAATCCAGGAGGATGTTAGCCATACTCGTTCAAGGAAGAAATGAACATAGTATTCCAACGGAAAGAAGGGTAGCTTGATCCATTAGGGACATGGATACACTACCGATCTTTGAAAGCAGAATTGTCTTATTAAAATGGAGAGAGGAATTTTTCCCCAGCGGAGTCGCCAGAAATATGTCGGCATTTTTTTTAGGTTATGTGTTTTATTTTGAAAAGGGGTCGCCTAACAGAATTTGTCGGCGAATTTTTAATTTAATTTAAATAGATAATTTGAAAAGTAGTATTTGATTTCTGAAAATAATTTTTTAAATTTGAAGATTTTAAGATATGAAATCAAACCGATCTCACATCCCAAATAGTTTATATAAACGAGCACCGTACCACAAACCGAGTATCTATCCCGAAGAATAGGCACATCGCTCGACGATGGGGCTCGATTAAATAAACTAGAAGATCTCGTGACATCCGTTTGATCCGCGAACCAATTTTATAAGCCGACAAATTCCCTCGCTTAATATGAAAGCATTAAACGAGGTTTATATTACTCAGGTTCTTTAAAATTCCCTATAAGGGCAAGCCCCTATAGTTAATTACATCTTAAGTGACGGGAATCACTTAAGAAAACTCTCGATAATAATCGAGTAATTCTGCTCTCAAGAAGTTCAAAGTTTAAGTTTTCAAAGGATTGAATTTTGGAATTTCAATAGGGAATTGATCAAATTTAGAAGATTTTGTTTTGGGAATTCAAAGGAAGAAAGGTAGGAGAAATCACAGATTCGAAGCGAACTTCAGTAATTTCCCGACTATCCTATTGTTTGGCTTGAATTTAGGAAAGTCCTAATATTTATTTAATGTTTTGATCTTGCCAATTTTAATTAATCTGGACTTATATTCGTATGACATGATCGTACAAATAGCCTTGAAGATGTGAGGGTTTATGTCGTATCGGACGACTACCTCGGAATCCTAAGACCGGTTAGGGCTTAATTTGCAATGCAAATGCCTAACAAAAGGTTGAGGATTTAGGTTGCACTAGGAAAACTACCTCGAATTCCTATGGCTTAGTTATTTAATTCTAAGAATGTTTAGCTGATGTAGATTCAAGTTTTGCCGACGACGATGGCCGTGTCTGCCCACCATGCTCCAAGCTCCTTGTTGTTGCGAGAGGTTTAGTTATAGAAGTCATAAATCAGGAGACGAGAAAAGTGTTTTGGTTTAGAGAAAATCTTAATTTCCAAGTTATGACAATAAAGGTTTTCGAGGGCAAATTGGTGTTTCAATGATTTGTGATTTAGTTTAACTTCAGTTAAAGGGTTTAAATTTGGAATAGTGTTCAAGTTGATTTATATTTAATTTCTTTATGTCTTAGGTAATGTTATTTAATTCAATTTCATTTATCTTTAATTTAATTTAATTTAATTTAATTTTAATTTTAATTTAATTTAATTTAATTCAATTTAGTTTGATTTGATGTTAAATTAATTTAGTTTAATTTGATTTAATTTCCTTTAATTTAATTTAATTTGATTTAACTTTAATTTAATTTAATTTAATTTAATTTAATTTAATTTAATATGTTTTAATTTAATTTAATTTTTTTTATTTAATTTAATATTTTTTAATTTAATTTAGTTTAATTTAATTTAATTTAATTTAATTTATTTATTTAATTTAATTTAATTTAATTTATTTAATTTAATTTAATTTAATTTAATTTGTTTGATTTAATTTAATTTAATCTTTAATTTAATTTTATTTTTAATTTTAATTTAATTGAAAATTTAAAAAGAGTTTAATAATTTAACTTTTTAATTTAATTTAATGATTAAGTCCTTTAACATTTTAAAACTTAAATTTGAGTTATCATTTTAATTAAGAATTAAATATTATTGAGATGATTAATTTAGGGATTTTTAAATTAAAGAATAAATCTCTTCCTAATAATACCCCTATTTTAATAATTCCAACTTTATTATTCTTCCAAATTTAATCAATTATTTAATTAAGGTTTATTTCAATTATTTTAAATTATTTAGTAGGTTTCTACTCTTTAATTATTTAAATTTCAATCATCCAAATCAGATTAAGATCAAATATTTTACTTGTTAATTTTATTAAACCTAAAGTTTTAATTAAGGGTTAAAATTTTTAATTACCATTTTGCCCTTCAAGCTTAATAATTCCATAACTCACTAAATTGAGCTCAAATGAATTTGAAATTTTTATGTGACTTCACTCATATGCCAATAAAGACATGAGAGAAGAAAATGTGATTTTTCTGTATTTAATTTATTTATGTAATTATTTTTGGTGGAAAATAGGGATTTCAAGGAAAATTTAATAATATGACCAAGGGAAAGTTTCTGTCCTTAAGAAAATTATGGGACATTCCTAATAACCAGAGGACCACTTAGACCAATTTTGGTGATTTTTTGAATTATATTATTTTTATTATAATTATTTTAAATTTTGGAGTATTAATTAATTTAAAAATAAAATAAAGGTTGAAAAATGAAATTTATATTTTTCAAAAATCTCTCTGATATCAAGGAAATCAGAGAATCAATTTTTGCAATTTTCTGATTTTTCTTTGATTTATTATAATTATTTTAGTGAAAATACTAGAAAATACATTTTTTTAATTTTAAAATTACCCTAGGGCTTTAAAATTTAATATCTCATTAAATAGACCTAAGAAAAATATGGGGTTTGTTCCTAAGTGATTAAAATTCAAAATGTGACATTTTGGTGAATTTTATTATTTTTATGATTTTTATTATTTTTTAATTATTAAAATATTAAAATAATACCAAAAAATCAACTTTTTTAGAAAATTAAAATTTTAATTTTCTTAAATTCCCCTGATATCAGAGAGGCTCCAAAACTAATTTGGTGAATTTTTAAAAAGTATTTTGAAAGTTATGAATTTTTAAAGTTCAAATTGCCTAAATGGTTTAATCAACCCATTTAGTTGGGCTAACCAAGTCCAATTGACTTCAAATTTTTATGGTGGGTTCCTCTGATCCTAAAGGTCAGTGGAGAATTGATTTCAAGTCAATTTGATGTATGGTTAGCTCTAATTAATTAGGGATCTATTTTGGGTGTTTAAGCCAATTAGGGTTATTTTAAATGAGTTAACTCAAAACCTATTTTTCCTAGGGTCCTCCGGTCATAAGAGACATCACCAAATTTTCCTAGAATTTATTTCACAACATGCTAATTATTGGAATTAAAATACTCAAAACGAGTAACATGAATTTGAAAAATCAATAACTTCTCATAGGGATGGCCTTTGACTTTGGAATATTCGAGGAATGTTCCCAAATTCGGAGGCTTCAAAAGCCCTATGGTCTCATGCCATGGTGAATTTCCTATATGCATGGAGAATTAAAATAATGCAGAAGGGAAATAAATCATTAAAAATAAAATACTTGATGAAATTAAATGATTTCTTTTCCACATTATTCTCCTCTGTTCACTGAGTAAGAGGGTATTTTATTTTATTTTTCTGATTTTTCTACACAAAGTTATGCATTTTTGAAGTTTAGGGAATTAAATAAATAAAAAAATCCCTAATTTTCTATTTATCCGAGCTCGGCGCCGCGTCAACCTTAACATCTCCGAAGTGCCGCGTGGCGCGCTCCCATTCGACGCCGCCACTCGAGTCAGCAGCCCGGGTCCCGCCTTCCGCGTATCATCCGTTGATCTGACCTAATCTGACCCGTCCGTCCGCGCGTGTATTAAATGAAGGGCATCCGTTCATCGTCCCCAAGCATCCTCACCCGAGAGCCGTCCACACTAAAACCCTAAGAACTCACTAAATACTTAACGAATTTTCGTGTTCTTGTGCTCTATGGATTCGTCTTGAAGAGACGAACACATCTATACGGTGATCATGCATTGAAATTAAAGCATTTGAAATGGAGAATCTCCAGAAGCTCGGGATGAAGAATTAGCTCATACCTTTGCTCGGAGAAGTGTGGCTTCAATCCGAGGGTTGTGTCACCTTCGATTGGATCCCAACAAGCTCCGGATGAAGTCTCCCGGTCCAGTGAATCTCCTAGGTATGATTTCGACCACGCACCGATCACAAAGCTTGGAGGCTGGAGCAGCCGAGTGGCCTAGAGAGGGGCTTTCTGCTGGTGGACTTCTTCCCTTGGTCCAGTGAAGGTGTAGGACCAATCAATTTGAGGATTGATCCACCGTGGAGAAGTGTCCTGGTTTTGGGTGGAATTTTGGGTCGAGAAATTGAGTTCGTTGGTGGGGATTAGGGCAAATTGACACTAGGGATCAACTGCTCTAAGTATGAAGAGTGATCTGGAGCAATTTTGGCAGAGTTTCAGTAAGGTCTGGTTCAGCACCTCTCATGGCCGAGAGGGGGTGGTGTTTAAATAGGAGAGGGTGGAGGGCTTCCCAGGGGGAGTTAGGGCTTGGGATCAGCTGCTCTTGGCAAGAGAAGAACAGCTACAATGGCCACTGGGGATGGGGCAGCTCAGCGGTGAGAATTCCAAGTTTGGGCTCACATGTGAGCTCTCGGCCCGGTGGTTTCCGGCGGCCGTGGTGGCCGGCCGGCTAGTGGTCGAGTCACTCGTTGTCATCGGGGAGGTCGGGGCTGGGGCTTAGTGCAGCCAATTGGCCAATGCCATGTGTAAAGAGCTTGAATCAAAAGGGTATGGGGAGAGGCTCATTTTGGGTCCAAATGGGTCAACCCACCATTTTGGGTTTGGTGCACCCTTCCATGGTTGATTTGGGCTGAGGGAGGATCGAGTGAATCGACTTGAAAAGGGTAGAGAAGTCACCATCCATGAATATTTTGATTAATCATGGATTAGGGTGAAGCATTAAAAGGGTTAAAACCTTTTTAAGGGGGCTTAAAAGAGGCTCCTCCTTTTGCCATTAATGGCTTGATCACATGTCAAACCTTCCATGGCTTCATGTGGCTTGTCCATGGCTTGCATGGCTTGTATTTGGCTTGGGGAAAAGCTTGGTCAATTTCATGAAAATGGATTTTAGAAATTTTTGGTAATTTGATGGGAATTTGTATGAAGCTTGATTTTGAATGGTTTAATGATGATTTTGAAACTTAGGGGTGATATCAATTAAAGGTATGATGAAAAGAAATTGCCATGTGAGCTTTAGGGCCAATTTTGGGCTTTTGTATTTGGTGGAAATGGGCTTTTAAAATGGTTTAGGGAAGTGGGCTTTTGGATTTTAAAATGGATTTTAGGATGAAATTTTGGCAAAGGCTTGGGCCAAATAATTGTTGGGTTTAGCTCATAGATGTGTCATGAGTGACTTGGAGCAAATTGGGAGTGATTTGGGTTTGAATTGGGTTGAATTTGGGCTCCTTTGGTGAATGGGCCAATATAGGTCAAATTGGGCTAACTTGGGCCAATGTTGGGCTAGGGTTGAAATTGATGAAAAATTAATGTTGGGAAATGTTTATGGGAGTGTTTCAAAGAGGTTTTGACTTTGGTTGGGCTTTGATTTTGGGATTTGGGCTCATTTGGGTTAGGTTTGGGTTTAGGTCAAAATTGGGCCTTTTAGCTTTGGGTTGAATTTGAGTGGGGTTTGGGTCTAAATATTGGGCAAATCATGTTAGTGTTTTGTTTGTGAGAATATTAAGGAAGATTTAGAAAAGATTTGGGGTTAATTGGAGTTGAATTGGGTGAGTTTGGGTTAGGTTTGGGTCATGGGTCCAAATTGGGCTTTAAGGTGAAAAGTGAAATTGGATCCAAATGTCAATCAAATTGGACTTGGATTTGCTCTAGATTGGTGTTGGGAATGTTGAAATGAAGTTTAGAATTGAATTGGACCAGAATTTGGGTCAATTGGGTAGGTTTGGTTTGACATTGAGTTCACTTTGGGTTAAAATGGGTCAAATTGGGGGTTTTGATAAAAGTGGGGTAAATTGACAAACTTAGCCCATGGTGTAGTTGAACAAAATGAAATTGGGAATATTTGGGATTTTCTGGAATTTTCTGGGAATTTTCTGAAATTTTAGATTTTTGGGTCAAGAGGGGTATTTTGGGTATTTCGAGGGTATTGGGAGGTATTCTTGGAATTTTTGATATTTTTGGGTATGGATGGTCAATTTGAGTAATGTGGAAATGTTTGGGATTGGTTTTTGAGGAATTTTGGGTGATTTGGGAATTTTGGGGAATTTCAAGGGTTTTGGGTAGAGTTAGAGGGTGTAGGGTCCCGGGGTCGAAAATCGAAAATTTAGAAAATTAAAGATCGGATAAATGTAAGTGGAATGAAATCATTTTGGTTGAGCCATGAAGCCATATAAATCCCACATGAGCCATGAAGGGACTCATTTGAGGCATTCACTATGTTGTTCCTAACCCTCTTGCCGAGGGCTTAGGGGTTAAGGACCATCCATGCGAATCACCTACATGAGTCGGGGAGGTCAAGTTAGGTATGGGTGTGGTTTTAGGAGGTGTGTGAAAGTGTAGTGTATAAATGTAGTGTGTGTGTAAGTCAGCCCCTTCACTGCGACCGGGCCACCCGGGGCAGTCCTAAGGCCAAAGAGTCCTATAGGAACTCATCCTCTAAACTTCCACATTTGATTTCAACCCTCTAGGTGATTAGGGGTCTACGGTCAAGTTTGTGGAGTTTGCAGGGAGTTAAGAAGTGGTTTGAAATTCTAGATGGTGGATCCCAATTCTAGTCCTCTAAGATAGTCAAAGGAAAATCCTAAGGCTAGATCCTAAGTACTAAAAAGAAGAAGAGAAGACCTCATCAAAAATGAGGTCAACACAGCTTAGATGAGATAAAATAATGCCATACTTTAGAAGTGGCATTTAACTTAGAGGCCTGAAAATTGACTCTTCTGTCATTAGTTATCTTCCATAATCTTCTTCCATCAATCAGAAATGCCATTATCTAATCTAACTCTCCCTCAGTAGGATGATGCGGGCTTTTTATATGCAAGAACTTATGAACCCAAATTTATATATTTATAATGATTTTGTAAAGTCTAAACTTTAACGCAAGTATATGTATCGTATCAACTAATAAAGGGCACTAATGGAGTCTTGGTTATCGATCCTACAGGGAAGGCACATTCCTTACAATAGATAGCGTAATATTGAAATCCAATACTCAAATTGCAATTAAAGTTTAAGTTTACTTCTATTAACAAGATGCAAAAAACAGTAATAGTTAAGCAAACCACAATTACTTATAATATCTTTAAACAGAATTAACTAACACACACACTAAGCTTTGTATTTTAAAGGTTTTGATATATATGAAAAGTTTCTTTCCTCTTGCAATGGGTATATGATGTGTGAATAATATAAAATGATTATTTATTGTATTGTGCCAAATAGGAGCATAAATGTTTCTTTACCCTCAAATAAGTACCCCCTCTTCAAAGCATATAAAGAACATTGACATATCCTAAGTTCAGTCACTAAATCTAAGGCTAGGCTGGGAGGATACCACCTGTCACTACGGAGCTCCCACTCTCCCTTCACCTGAAGGCTAACCTTCGACTTTAGTTATCAATCATAGGACCAAATTGAGGATCTCAGCCTGTCACCATGAAAACTTCAATTTGAAGTCCATTAAAGCATATTTCCCTATTTATTTGCACTCAATTCCCATGAACTACACAATTTATTCATGGACATTGAATGGATTCTTCATTATTGTTATAGGACACTCAATCCTTTCGGAGTTAATGTACAACAAAAGATTTTAACAATTTAATTGGCCAGATCAAAAAGTAAATTAAGTTCGAAATGAAAAACCATCACAATTTCTTCAATACTTTAAAAGCACTTCAAATCCACATCATCACATCATCACATCTCTATGCAAGAAGAAAGACAAAGGAGACTACTCAGAATTCATAGAGAAGACACAATAAAACAAGGATTTTATATATAAAAGAAAAGTCATACAAACCACAATAGTAAATACAACTTATATATTTCTCTTCCCCATGCAAATCCCTTGAAGTTCCTTTGAATCCTTTACTCTCTTCTTTGAAACACTCAATTCCGTCTTTAGAATGGAAAGGAAGAAGCAATCTGTCACTTTACTCCTTCTCCTTCACTTCTTAAAGAAGAATCCCTCTCAAATCTTCACTTCTACACTCACTCTTCCAAACCCAAACTCTAAACTCACACTCTCTCTACTTCTACACTCTTCTCTCCCTCTCTCTCTCAAATTTCATCCAAAAACAGTTACATATATGTTAGAAACGAATTCCCAAGAGTTTTCTTAAGCATCCCTTCAAAAAGTCCCCAAAACTCTTCCTTTTTGAATTACACTGACATAGGGTATCGACGGTGCTCAATAAAGAGCCGGCGGCGTTTTATCATCCATTTAATTCTGGAGTCTCTGGAAGTTGGCGCCGGTGGCGGCCATTTTGGCGGTAGCGGTGCCAGAAGCTGTTTTCTCTCATTTTACTCCTTTTCGCTTCTTTTTACTCCAATCATCTAAAATCATCATACCTACAATAAATCATGAAAATTACCTTTCTTTAAAGTGCAATATCACAAAAAATGGGTAAAATTATATAGCAAAAATAGTATATATTTTTTGTGCATCAAAATCCCCTAAACTTAACTATTACTTATCCTCAAGTAATCCTTTTACTACATAAATATATAACTCAAGTAAATGTACTTATCACATGTAGGACACTATAATTTTTCATTCAAAGGAATATACTGGTAAGAATTTTAGAAAGAAATTACGTAACTTAGGTCAACACTACATATATAAGAATATTCAGCAATCAAGTCTAAGTGTTCTAGTCTTATATATATTTCTTGATAATCCATAATTTGTCACATTAAGACTATATGAAAAAGGAGTTCATGCAAAATTCATCAGAATTTAGGACAATACTTTGAATATAAATTCAGAAATGAAATCAAGCTCTCCCTCTAGGGTGACTCAAGTGAAGCCAATTTTTGATTAGGCATCTCCTCAAGTTTCTCCTCAGAAATATTTTTCTTTCCTTTTCTTTTCTTTTACTTCTTTCTTTATTTATTTTGGGATTGTTTTTCAATCCTTCTTTTGTTTTCTTTCATTTTTATTTTTTTTAATGAGGATTACTATATCTGGATAGCCTTTAATGATTTTGAACTTCACTCTCCTCTTTCTAAAGTTCAAACTTGAAACACCTACTTACTTTATAATTAGGTATGAGCTTTATTATTCATCATAAAGTCACAATCTCTTCTTAACACATAATACTTTAAGTCTCTTAACATATCAAAAGTACAGTTTTCTTTACTTTAAATGGTTAACTATAGTCAAATCCATTCATACCAAATATCTTACCCCTATAAATTTAAACTTAATTACTAAAAACTTTCATCCAATCCTTCCATAATATTTAACTGAAAAAAAGTTTTAGTTATGTAAGGTGAGGTTCAACTGCTAGAAGTTTTGCTAATAACTTTATAAAATATAATAATTGAGATCAAATAATAGTTAATATTTTTCTACCCTCCCTGTCCATTTAATTCTGGAGTCTCTGGAAGTTGGTACTGGTGGCGCCCATTCTGGCTCCGGCGGTGCTAGAAGCTGTTTTCTCCCATTTTGCTCCTTTTCGCTCCGAATTTGTTCCTTTTTTGCTTCTTTTTGCTCACATTAACTAAAATCATCATACCTACAACAAATCTTAAAAATACCTTTTTTTAAAGTGCAATATCACCAAAAATGGGTAAAACTATATAGCAAAAATAGTACATATTTTTGGTGCATCAAAATCCCCCAAATTTAACTATTACTTGTCCTCAAGTAATCCTTTTACTACATAAATATATAACTCAAAGCAATGTACTTATCACCTGTAGGACACTAAAATTTTTCATTCAACGGAATATATTGGTAAGACTTTTAGAAAGAAATTCAGTACCTTAGGTCAACACTACAGGTATAAGAATATTCAACAATCAAGTCTAAGGGTTCTAGTCTTCTATTTATTTCAAGATAAACCATATTTTGTCACATTAAGTGTGCCTTGAAAGACTATATGGAAAAGGAGTTCATGTAAATTTCATCAGAATGTAGGAGAATACTTTAAATATTAATTCAGAAATGAAATCAAGCTCTCTCTTTAGGGTGACTCAAGTGAAGATAATTTTTGATTAGGCATCTCCTCAAGCTTCTTCCAATAAATTTTTTTTCTTTTTCTTTTCTTTTTCTTCTTTCTTTCTTTCTTTTGGGATTATTTTTCAATCCTTCTTTTCTTTTCTTTACTTTTTATTTTATTTATGAGGATTACTATATTTGGATAGCCTTTAATAATTTTGAACTTCACTCTCCTCATTCTAAAGTTTAAACTTGAATCACCTCCTTACTTTATAATTAGGTATGTGTTTTATTATTCATCATAAAGTCACAATCTCTTCTTAACACATAATACTTTAAGTCTCTTAACATTTCAAAAAAACAGTTTTATTTATTTTAAATAGTTAACTATAGTCAAATCCTTTCATACCAAATATCTTACCCCTATAAAATTAACCTTTCTTAAAAAAAACTTTCATCCAATCCTTCCATAATATTCAATAGTTATCTAAAGTGAGGTTCAACGGCTAGAAGTTTTGCTAATAATTTTTGAAAATATAATAATTGAGAACAAATAAGAGTTAATATTTTTCTACCCTCTCCAAAACTTAAATTTTTCAATAAATTTGAAATAGTAGAGAGTAAAAGAAACTAACCTTTTTGTGCCGGGATCTTGAAATCTTCAAAAGCTATATGGTATTAGTAAAAAATTACAGCTAGCAAGTATGAAACAGTTAGTAACAGTGACATAAAATTTTTAAACATTTGCAGGGTAAAGAGATATCAACTTTAAAAATTTAAACATCTAACAAAACACCACAACTACTAAACAAACTATCACACCACGACACATTTCATTTAATAAATTTCAACTTTTCATTACAACACTACAGTACATCAACAGGCTCACATATCACATAGAAAGTAAATAACTACTACATCAGAAAAACACAACACATAAAAAGAAAAACAAAAATAGAAACATAAAAACTACCACTCTTCATAACCAGCTTCATCAGTAGAGTCAGCAGGACCAGGTCTATACGATGTATAGCTGGGGCAAGTAGGGAATATCACACCAGTCTCTCTCCTCATGAATCTGACCTAGGCATCATGATAAGAAATATCATACTGAAATCTTCTTCTAATATAATCCTCATTCACATCACTTCTAGCCTCAAACAAATCCATCCTACCATTGATTCTATCTATACTATCACTCTGTAATCTCAACTGCTCTAAAATATCAGACAATGTAGGGGGCTCAGACATAGATGGAATGTTGTAGCTCGTAGTAGGAATATCAGTATTCATACTCTCATCTCGTGCTCCCACATGAGACTCATAAGTACTAATGATAGTCTTGGTAATCGGTCTCAGTGGTATAGCTACCTCTTTAGAACTGTTAAATTCTACTTCAGACTGTAGACACAAGGCATGAACTAGAGAAGGACATCATAATCCTCCAGTGGTCTCTCCTCTAGCAATAAACTGAATGTTCTTGAAATAGAGAGAGGAATTTTCCCCAGCGGAGTCGCCAGAAGTTGTCGGCACATTTTTAGGTTGTGTTTTATTTTGAAAAGGGGTCGCCTACAGAAATTGTGCGGCGAATTTTTTTTTAATTTAATTTAAATAAATAATTTGAAAAGTAGTATTTGATTTTGAAAATAATCTTAAATTTGAAGATTTTAAGATATGAAATCAAACCGATCTCACATCCCAAATAGTTTATATAAACGAGCACCGCACCACAAACCGTGTATCTATCCCTAAGGATAGACACACCTGCTTGATGGTGGGGCTCGATTAAATAAACTAGAAGATTTGTGACATCCGTTTGGTCTGCGAACCAATTTTATAAGCCGACAAATTCCCCTAATTAATATGAAAGCATTAAACAGGGTTTATATTACCTGGGTTCTTTAAAATTCCCTATAAGGGAAAGCCCCTATAGTTAATTACATCTTAAGTGACGGGAATCACCTAAGAAAACTCTCGATAATAATCAATAATTTTGCTCTCAAGAATTTCAAAGTTTAAGTTTTCAAAGGATTGAATTTTGGAATTTCAATAGGGAATGGATCAAGTTTGGAACATTTTGTTTTGGGAATTCAAAGGAAGAAAAGTAGGAGAAATTACAGATCCAAAGCGAACTTCGGTAATTTCTCGACTATCCTATTGTTTGGCTTGGATTTAGGAAAGTCCTAATGTTTATTTAATGTTTTGATCTTGCCAGTTTTAGTTAATTAGGACTTATATCCGTATGACATGATCATACAAATGACCTGGAAGATGTGAGGGTTTATGTCGTATCGGACGACTACCTCGGAATCCTAAGACCGGTTAGGGCTTAATTTGCAATGCAAATGCCTAACAAAGGTTGAGGGTTTATGTTGCACTAGGCAAATTACCTCGAAGTCCTATGGGTTTGTTGTTTAATTCTAGGAAAGTTTTGCTGAAGTAGACTCAGGTTTTGCTGATGACGATGGCCGTGCTGCCCACCATGCTCCGAGCTCCTTGTTGTTGCAGAGGTTTAGTTTTAGAAGTCATAAATCAGGGGATGAGAAAAGTGTTTTGGTTTAGAGAAAATCTTAATTTCAAGTGTTTTTTATATTTTATTTAAAACAAATCTTAAAGTTGATTATAACGACACCGGTTAAGATCCCACGGTTCCATCCTTCCGGCTTCGTTATTTTTATCGGATTCACTTAGTCCAGATGAATTTGCTAAACTCAACTGAATGAGTTCCACACTTTCATTTAGACCGTGGGAAATCCCGTTAGCAACACGTAGGTTACATCATCCGAGGTATTCCCGATCATCCAACAGGATGTTTTAATTTAGTTGTAATTGTAGTTTTGTGTTCTGTTTGTAATTAAATTTTGAGTTGTTTTATATTTTGAAATGTTGTGGCGGTGAATTTTATCTGGCAATGACTTTTAATTTAGTTTTGGTTTCAGTTTTAGGGACTATCCTAAAGGTGTGGGTTTTCATGCAATAGTTGTTTATCATGCAAGAAAAGTAAGTGCAATGCAGTTAAATAAATTGCAATAAAGTAAATTGCAGGAAAGTAAATTACAATAAAATAAAAGTGTACCTGGAGGGTCTTCCCGTCATTCCAAGCTGCACCTAAAACACAATTAGAATATTTAAACAAGTTCCTAGGTAAAGCTAAGGGAAGGGTTATGGTTTTCTACCAAGTTCCTAATCATATAGCTAGTCATTTCCTATGACGTATAGGTTCTTGCATTTTGGTTTGAGGACGATTTTCTTCATCAAAGAATAATTAAGTTCAATTGTTCTTATAAGTATCCTATCATATTGAGGAGGTGTTTAAGAAGAATCTTAAACATCTTTTCAATACTGATAGGATTGTTTTCGGTCCAAATGAATTTAATTACACAAATGAATTAATCGTCCGGGAAATCAAGTTTTGTTGTCTTGCTTCGAATGAACTAGGACATTTGAATATCCTATAGGTGAAGTAACATTTCATTTAATGTTCTGTTTAGGAGTTATAATAACCAAAGCTTTCGAGGGCAAATTGGTGTTCAAACGGTTTGTGATTTCATTTAACTTCAGTTAAAGGGTTTAAATTTGGAATAATGTTCAAGTTGTTTTTAGATTTATTTTGAATTCTTTATGTCTTTGGTGATGTTATTTAATTCAATTTAATTTAACTTAATTTAATTTAATCTTTAATTTAATTTAATTCAATTTAATTCAATTTAGTTTCGATTTGATGTTAAATTAAATTAATTTGATTTGATTTAATTTAATTTTAATTTAATTTGATTTAATTCTAATTTAATTTAATTTGATTTAATTTGATTTAATTTGTTTTAATTTAATTTAATTTAATTTAATTTAATTTAACTTAATTTAATTTAATTTTATTTATTTAATTTAATTTAATTTAATTTATTCATTTAATTTAATTTAATTTGTTTATTTAATTTAATTTAATTTAATCTTTAATTTAATTCAACTTTTAATTTTAATTTAATTTAATTTAATTTAATTCAATTTAATTTACTTAATTTAATTTAATTTTTAATTTAATTTTATTTTTAATTTTAATTGAAATTTTAAAAGAGTTTTAATAATTTAATTTTAGTTTAATGATTAAATCTTTTAATATTTTAAATTTGAGTTATCATTTTAATTAAGAATTGAATATTAATGAGATGATTAATTTAGGGATTTTTAAATTAAAGAATAAATCTTTTCCTAATATTATCCCTATTTTAATAATTCCAATTTTATTATTCTTCCAAATTTAATCAATTATTTAATTAAGGTTTAATTATTTTAAATTGTTTAATGGATTTCTACCCTTTAATTATTTAAATTTCAATCATCCAAATCAGATTAGGATCAAATGTTTTACTTGTTAATTTTAATTAAACCTAAAGTTTTAATTAAGGGTTAAAATTTTAATTACCATTTTTCCCTTTAAGCTTAATAATTTCATAACTCACTAAATTGAGCTCAAATGAACTTGAAATTTTTATGTGACTTCACTCATATGTCAATAAAGACATGAGAGGAGAAAATGTGATTTTTCTGTATTTAATTTATTTATATAATTATTTTTGGTGGAAAATAGAGATTTCCAAGGAAAATTTAATAACATGACCAAGGGAAAGTTTACGTCCTTAAGAAAGTTAGGTGACATTCCTAATGACCGGAGGACCACTTGGACCAATTTTAGTGATTTTTTGAATTATATTATTTTTATTATAATTATTTTAAGTTTTGGAGTGTTAATTAATTTAAAAAATAAAATAAATGTTGAAAAATGAATTTTATATTTTTCAAAAATCTCTCCGATATCAAGGAAATCGGAGAATCAAATTTTGCAATTTTCTGATTTTTCTATGATTTATTATAATTATTTTAGTGAAAATGCTAGAAAATACATTTTTTTAATTTTAAAATTACCCTAGAGCTTAAATTTTAATATCTCACTAAATAGACCTAAGAAAAATATGGGGTTTGTTCCTAAGTGATTAAAATTCAAAATGTGACATTTTGGTGAATTTTATTTTTTTTATGATTTTATTATTTTTTTATTATTAAAATATTAAAATAATATTAAAAATCAACTTTTTTAGAAAATTGAAATTTTAATTTTCATAAATTCCCCTGATATCAGAGAGGCTCCAAAACCAATTTGGTGAATTTTTGAAAGGTATTTTGAAAGTTATGAATTTTTAAAGTTTAAAATGGCTAAATGGCTTAATCAACTTAATTAGTAGGGCTAACCAAGTCCAATTGACTTCAAATGTTTATGGTGGGTTCCTCTGATCCTAAAGGTCAGTGGAGAATTGATTTCAAGTCAATTTGATGTATGGTTAGCTCTAATTAATTAGAGATGCATTTTGGTTGTTTAAGCCAGTTAGGGTTGTTTTAAATGAACTAACTCAAAACCTATTTTTCCTAGGGTCCTCTGGTCATAAGGAATATCACCAAATTTTCCTAGAATTTATTTCACAACATGCTATTTATTGGAATTAAAATACTCAAAATAGTAACATGAATTTGAAAAATCAATAACTTTTCATAAGGATGGCCTCCGACTTTGGAAAATTCGGGGAATGTTCCCAAATTCGGAGGCTTCAAAAGCCCTATGGTCTCATGCCATGGTGAATTGTATACATGCATGGAGAATTAAAAATATGCAGAGAGTAAATAAATTATTAAAAATAAAATACTTGATGAAATTAAATAATTTCTTTTCCACATTATTCTCCTCTGTTCACTGAGCAAGTGGGTATTATTATTTTATTTTTATGATTTTCCTATACAAATTTATGAATTTTTGAAGTTTAGGGAATTAAATAAATAGAAAATACCCCTAATTTTCTACTTATCCACGCGGCGCCGCGTCAACCTCGGCAGCTCCGAAATGCCGCGTGGCGCGCTCCCATTAGACGCTGCCATCTGACTCAGCGCTCCAGGCCCCGTGGTTCTCGTACCGTCTCCTGGTCCGACGCCATCTGAGCCGTCCATTCCCGCGTGTATTAAATGGACGGCATCCGTTCATCGTCCCCGAGCGTCCTCACCCGAGAGCTGTCCACACTAAATCCCTAAGATCTCACTCGATACTCAATGGATTTTCATGTTCTTATGCTCTAAGGATTCGTCTTGAGAAGACGAACACATCCATACGGTTTATGTGGGATGAAATTAAAGCATTTGAAATGGAGAATGTTCAGAAGCTCGGGAAGAAGAGTGAGGCCATACCTTTGCTCAGAGAAGTGTGGCTTCGATCTGAGGGTTGTTGCACCTTCGATTGGATCCCGGCAAGCTCCGGATGAAGTCTCTCGGTGCGGTGAATTGCCTAGGTGTGATTTCGACCAAGCCCGATCACAAAGCTTGGAGGTCGGAGCAAGCCGGGTGGCTCGGAGATGGGGCTTTTGCTGGTGGACACCTTCCCTTGGTCTGGTGAAGGTGTAGAACCAATCAATTTGGGGATTGGCTCACTGTGGAGAAGTGTCCTTGTTTTGGGCTTGGATTTCAACTCTGAAATTGAGCTCACGAGAGAAGAAATGGCGGGGGATTTCGGTTGGTATCAAGTGCTCGTATATGGGGAGTAGTACGGAACAATTTTGGCGAGTTTCCTTAAGGTTTGTTTCAGACACCTTCCATGGCCGAGAGGGGTGGTGTTTAAATAGGAGAGGGTGGAGGGCCTCCCAGGGAGAGTTAGGGCTTGGGATCAACTGCTCTTGGCAAGAGAAGAACAGCTCCGATGGCCACTGGGGATGGGGCAACTCAGCAGGTGAGAATTCCAAGTTGGGCTCACATGTGAGCTCTCGGCCCGGTGGTTTCCGGCTGGCCGTGGTGGCCGGCCGGCCGTGGTCGAGTCACCCTCAAGGTCGGGGAGGTCGAGGCTGGAGGTTTGTGCAATCGATTGGCCATGGACATGTGTAAAGGAGTTGAAATGAAATGGAATGGGGGATGAGCTCATTTTGGGTCCAAATGGGTCCAAGTCATGGATTTAGGTTTGGTTCACCCTCCAAGGCCTCGATTTTTGGGCGAGGGAATCGGGTAAGTCAGCTAGCTTAGTGGGGAGAAGTCACCATCTAAGTACATTTATGTTTAATCAAGGTTTAGAAGAGTCATGAAAAGGCTTAATATCTCTTAAGGGAATCATTAAAGGACTCCCTCCCTTTGCCAAAAATGACATGGTGATGTGTAAAGTGCCTGCCATGGCTTGCATATGGCTTGTGCATGGCTTCATGGCTCCATTTGGCTTGGGAAAAGTGGAGTGAATTTCATGGAAATGGATTTAAGAAAAATTTTGGTATTTAGGGGTGATTTGGCATGAGGCTTGATTTGGAATTATTTGATGATGAATTTAGGACTTAGGTAATGGCTTTAATTAAGTGGATGGCAAATGGAGATGTCATGTGGGCTTTAGGGTGGATTTTGGGCTTTTTTGAAATGGTTTTAGATGGGCTTTTAAGATGGTTTAGGAAAGTAGGCTTTTGAATTTTAAAATGGATTTTGGGATGAAATTTTGGTAAAGGCTTGGGCCAAATAATTGTTGGGTTTAGCTCATAGATGTGTCATGAGTGACTTGAAGCAAATTGGGGGTGATTTGGGTTTGAATTGGGTTGAATTTGGGCTTCTTTGGTGAATGGGCCAAATTGGTCAAATTGGACCAAGTTGGGCCAATGTTGGGCTAGGGTTGAAATTGATGTAAAATTAATGTTGAGAAATGTTTATGGGAGTGTTTCAAAGAGGTTTTGACTTTGGTTGGGCTTTGATTTTGGGGTTTGGGCTCATTTGGGTTAGATTTGGGTTTAGGTCAAAATTGGGCCTTTTAGCTTTGGGTTGAATTTGAGTGGGGTTTTGGTCCAAATTTTGGGCAAATAATGTTAGTGTTTTGCTTGTGGGGATGCTAAGGAAGATTTAGAAAAGATTTGGGGTTAATTGGAGTTGAATTGGGTGAGTTTGGGTTAGGTTTGGGTCATGGGTCCAACTTGGGCTTTAAGGCCAAAAGTGAAATCGGATCCAAATGTCAATCAAATTGGACTTGGATTTGATCTAGATTGGTGTTGGGAATGTTGAATTGAAGTTTAGAATTGAATTGGACCAGAGTTTGGGTCAATTGGGTAGGTTTGGCTTGACATTGGGTTCACTTTGGGTTAAAATGGTTCAAATTGGGGGTTTTGACAAAAGTAGGGTAAATTGACAAAATTTGCCCATGATGTAGTTGAACAAAATGAAATTGGGAATATTTTGGATTTTTTTGAAATTTTCTGGGTATTTTCTGAATTTTTTGGATTTTTGGGTCAGGGGGGTATTTTGGGTATTTGGAGGGTATTGGGAGGTATTTTTGGAATTTTTGGTATTTTTGGGTATGGATGATCAATTTGAGTGATGTGGAAATGTTTAGGATTGATTTTGGGGAATCTTGGGTAATTTAGGTGATTTTGCAAAAAATTGGGTAATTTCAAGGGCTTCGGGTAGGCTAGGCATAGGGTCCCGGGGGTCAAAAATTGAAAATTTGGAAAATTGAAAATTTGGAAAATTGAAGATTTGGAAAATTGAAGATTTGGTGAATATAAGTGAAATGAAATCATTTTGGTTGAGCCATGAAGCCATATCAAGCCCACATGAGCCATAAAGGGACTCATTTGAAGCATCCACCATGTTGTTCCTAACCCTCTTAGCCAAGGGCTTAGGGGTTAAGGACCATCCATGTGGGTCACTTTCATGAGTCAGGAGATCAAGTTAGGTATGGGTGTGGTTTTAGGAGGTGTGTGAAAGTGTAGTGTATGAGTGTAGTGTGTGTGTAAGTCAGCCCCTTCACTGGACCGAGGCCACCTGTGGCAGTCCTAAGGCCAAAGAGTCCTATAGGAACCCATCCTTTAAACTTCCACATTTGATTTCAACCCTCTAGGTGATTAGGGGTCTATAGTCAAGTTTGTGGAGTTTGCAGGGAGTTAAGAAGTGGTTTGAAATTCTAGAAGGTGGATCCCAATTCTAGTCCTCTAAGATAGTCAAAGGAAAAGCCTAAGGCTAGATCCTAAGTACTAAAAAGAAGAAGAGAAGACCTCATCAAAAATGAGGTCAACAAATGGACCCCCAATAGGTGTGGTGAGCTGACGGAGCACACCGCGCGTATTGGCGTTGACCGAACAGATCAACAAAACCAACACAGATGTCCAAGTGACAAACTTAGGACGAAGTAGAAGAATTTCCGCTGGGGAGTGTCAAGTATATCTTTGAAACTGGAGATTCCTGAACTCTCGCTGGGGAAAGGAAAAGAAGGTGAATTCCAAATCACATGATCTGGGGAATTTCAATTTAGATTTTATTTTGTTTCAATTTAAGTTTCGATGTGTGAGTTTTGATTTCAATTTGGAGTTTCAATTTAGATTGAAGTTTGTCAAAATTAATTTGAAGGGATTTGATTTGAAATGAAAATTGGAATTTCGTGGTTTTAGATGTAACATCTTCAACCCCAAAAGAAAATCAAATCGATTGGATTGGATCATTACAATGAGGAGAGATCTCAGAGTAATGCGGTATTGGATGTAAAATCCTTAACCTCAAGAGTTTGATTTTGATGTATTTCATTGCAATAGGGAAATAATCCTAAAGCAATGCAGTCTCGGATGTAAAATCCTCAATTCCAAAAAAAAAAAAATTGAATTTTGATGTATTTCATTGCAATAGGGAAAGAATCCTAAAGCAATGCTGTCTCGGATGTAAAATCCTTAATTCCAAAAAAAATTTGAATTTTGATGTATTTCATTGCAATAGGGAAAGAATCCTAAAGCAATGCAGTCTCGGATGTAAAATCCTCAACCCCAAAAGATTTGAATTTGATGTACTTCATTGCGATAGGGAAAGGATCCTAAAGCAATGCAGTCTTGGATGTAAAATCCTCGACCCAAAAGTTTGAATTTCATGTACTTCATTGCGTTAGGGAAAGGATCCTAAAGCAATGCAGTCTTGGATGTAAAATCCTCGACCGAAAAGTTTGATTTGATGTATTTCATTGCGATAGAGTAAGGATCCTAAAGCAATGCAGTCTCGGATGTAAAATCCTCGACCCAAAAGTTTGATTTGATGTATTTCATTGCGATAGGGAAAGGATCCTAAAACAATGCAGTCTCGGATGTAAAATCCTCGACCCAAAAGTTTGAATTTGATGTACTTCATTGCGATAGGGAAAGGATCCTAAAGCAATGCAGTCTTGGATGTAAAATCCTCGACCCAAAAGTTTGATTTGATGTATTTCATTGCGATAGGGAAAGGATCCTAAAGCAATGCAGTCTCAGATGTAAAATCCTTGACCCAAAAGTTTAAATTTGATGTACTTCATTGTGATAGGGAAAGGATCCTAAAGCAATGCAGTCTTAGATGTAAAATCCTCGACCCAAAAGTTTGATTTGATGTATTTCATTGCGATAGGGAAAGGATCCTAAAACAATGCAGTCTCGGATGTAAAATCCTCGACCCAAAAGTTTGATTTGATGTATTTCATTGCGATAGGGAAAGGATCCTAAAGCAATGTAGTCTCGGATGTAAAATCCTCGACCCAAAAGTTTAAATTTGATGTATTTCATTGCGATAGGGAAAGGATCCTAAAGCAATGCAGTCTCGGATGTAAAATCCTCGACCTAAAAGTTTGAATTTGATGTATTTCATTGCGATAGGGAAAAGATCCTAAAGCAATGCAGTCTCAGATGTAAAATCCTCAACTCCAAAAAAAGTTTGAATTTGATGTACTTCATTGCGATAGGGAAAGGATCCTAAAGCAATGCAGCCTCGGGAGTAAAATCCTCAACTCCAAAAAAAGTTTGAATTTGATTGAGATTTGATCTGAAATTTGGAAAGATTGAATTTGAAATTTGATTGAGATTTGATTTGGAATATGGAAAGATTGAATTTGAAATTTTATTTGAAATTTGATTTGAAATTTGGAAGATCAAATTTGAAATTTGATCGAGATTGGATTTGAAATTTGGAAGGATGAGTTTGAACTCGATTGAAATTTGATTTAAGATTTGATTTGAAATTTATGTTCATTTTGTTTGTCTTTTAATGATTCAAATTTTATTTTTATCGTTTATTTAATGTTCATGTGAATTTGGTGTTCGTCATTTTTAGATTTTTAAGGAAAGTTTTCTTTTATTCTTTTTTTTATTTCTTTTCTATTCTTTGTTCGAAGTTCATTTAACTTTAATGGTGTTTCCCAGTCAATTTGCACAAAAGAGGTGAAGGCCAAAAATGTGACATGGTCACTTTCATTCCAATCATGTCGAAGATACATCATACAACTTGATTTGGCATATATTTCATACAATCCATGTAGACTCAAAACGGACTATGTATGATCTTCGTCGATCCATCAAAAGAAGTATCTGTCAAAAATCCATGTCTGAATAGTGGGGTACATGGTTAATAACATCACCTTCCAAGCCATCCTTGGCAAGGATGCCGACTGGATGTACGTTGGAGGTGTGATATTTCCCATGTAACTCACAAGCTCGTAAGGCCGGAGGCTCTCTAGCTCTCGGTCCAGTCGGAAATGGTAAGGTGTCTTCCCGTTGTCCATCCTCCCGAAAGTAACCGAGATCCGCTTCACCGGTACTCCCGGTATGCAATGCTTAGCGATATCTCGCTCCGTTGCCCTTCGGCATCATGACGGAACCTACCGGTAAAGGTATCTTCACCGGCCCTCGAAACTCACTCGGGCTCTGCTATCCGGAAGTCGGATCCGAACATGATGTTACACTCATTCGGGAAAGAGACTCGTGCGTAAAGGTCCGACAAAGTCGTGGTGATCTATGTGTGGGGGTATGCGATCACCTCCGCTTATAGATGTTGATAATGCAGCCTATTGGGTATGCAATCCGTCGGCGATACCCTCCATGTTATCAATCTCTTTACCATTCTCTTGATGACTAATGGCATCGGATCCACTTGCCCATGACGGAGTATTCCCGGTGGGTTTCCCTTCCCGTCCTCCGCAAAGTTGTAGCGAGCATCCGCATTGTATTGTGATTCTTCCCTTCCCCGGCATCCATCTCCGGGGTTCGAGTATGTGTTTTCCCTCGGGCGGCTCGCTCGGCCCATTCTTTTCAAATCTCGGATGCAATCCACGATTTGCTGTTGTTCATACTCTGAGAATACGTCTGTATGTAGCTCGAGGCCCTCTAGTATATTGATTCTTCTGCCTCTAATTCTCTTGAAGTATTCAAAGGTTTTCTTTTCGACATTCTGCATTCTTTCCAGCTCGTACTCCGGAATAATCTGCAAATGGCGAGGCCTGGTGACGTATTGTGGGATATATGGCTCAATCCCTTCACGTTCTCCTGCATACCTCAGCTCCTCGGGGATGGTGTCCGTCGGGACATCCTCCGGGGTTGCTTCTGCAACAGATTCATGCATTACTGGTGGATTTATCTGGTGGCGTGGTAGCCTTCTTTCTTCTAATTTCCTCGAGATTTCCCCGGTCTCTTCGTTATCCTTGGAGCCGGCCTCCTTCCTTCGAGTACCCAGTGAACCGGCGTCCTTGAAGTATATGTACTCGGTAGTAGCAATCGCCTCATCGCGCCGGTCCGCTGCTAGTTTAGTTAACATCTTGCGGATACGGCGATTTTTATTTCTTCGCCGAGTTCGTCGTGAGAGTAGCTCTTCGTACTTCCCGAACTTCCGTGGGTGCGGCGCCGACAAGCTCGCCCTCCGCCGTAGTGACTACGGACTTCATTTTCTTATCTTCTTCGGTGCTTGCCTTTCTTTTCTTCTTCGTCTGGATTGGTGGCTTGGGCCACCCACTTTCATCACTGTCTGCCCGGGCAGTTCTTCTCGGTCAACTGGGACCCAGTCACTTTCCTCGTATTGTAGGCCTGCTGGTGCGAAATCCGAGTCAATCTCGATTATCGCTCCATCTTTCACCCTCTTTTCATCGAGTGCAAGGCTTACGCCATTCTTAAAGTTCAGGACCAACCGCCCGTTCGACATTTCCCTGCGAAAAGATAAGGAAAAGGATCAGGGGTCGTACTAAGAACAAGAACATTAAGAAAATGTTTATTAAAGACATATTTTTTATTTCTTTTTTATTTTTATATTTTTAAATTTAACAGGAATGAAGTAGGATAAGATCAGGGAAGAGATTTTGATTTGGAAAAGAAAACAAGGAAAACTTTATTATCATGATTTTATTTATTTTAGCACATTTTATTATTTTTGGGTTCGGACCCAATCATAAGTAATTACTTCACCCGTGTTTCTTAGGGATGAAGAATTCATTCCTTCGAAACATCGGGTAGCGTAATACTTTTTCAAGTATCGTCCGTTGATCGGAAGCATATGTCGTTCTCCCCGGCAATTCACTAGGCTGGTAGGAACCTCCCGAGTATACTGCTTCAACCACAAACGGCCCTTCCCAAGTGGGTTCAAATTTTCCCCCTATCTTGCAGTGTGCAAGAATAGGTCTCTTGAGAACAAGAACTAAGTCACCAACTTTGAAGGTTCTTGGGCAGACCAGCTTGTCATGGGCTTGAACCATCTTAGCTTGGTATAGTTCTAAATTCTGTTGCGCTGCAAGTCTTTTCCCTTCCAAGCTTTCTAATTCTTCTAGTCGTAATTTGGCGTTCTCTTCCGTCGTGATCTTGTTTGCAATCGCAATTCTGAGTGAAGGAAGCTGAACCTCTAAAGGTAATATCGCCTCGGACCCATACACCGGAGCGTAAGGTGTAGCTTCGAGTAGGAGTTCGAAGGTTGTCCGGTAGGCCCATAAGGCTTCTAACAACTTCTCGTGCCAATTTCTCTTATTATCGTCCAAAGTTTTCTTTAAAATTTGAACGAGAGTTTTATTAAAAGCCTCGGCGAGGCCGTTTGCTCTTGGGTAGTAAATTGTTGAATATCGCCGATCGATTCCGTGTCTCCCGACAAAATTGTTGATTTGCGTGCTTCGAATGCCGACCCATTATCCGAGATAATCTCGCGCGGCACTCCGAAACGGTAGACAACTTGGTTCTTGAAAACGCGTAGCACGTGGTATGCTTTAACTTCTCCGAGTGGAACCGCTTCGCCCACTTGGAAAAGTAATCCGTAGCCGCAAGAATGAAGCGATGTCCTTTCGAAGATGGTGGTTCTATCGGACCCACTATATCCGTGCCCCAACATTCAAATGGCCACGACGCAATTGTCGGATGTAACACATTTGGAGGTTGGTGTAGAACCACTCCGTGCACTTGGCATTGGTGACGGCTCTTGGCGATTTTCATGCGGTCGAACATCATCGAGGGCCGGTAGTACCCTAGTCTTTTAATTTTCATTTTCATCTTCGGACCCGATCGGTGAGCGCCACGAGTCCCGAATGCACCTCTTTAACAATTTCACGGGCCTCGGACCCGCTTAGGCACCTTAGCCACATTTGATCAAAAGACCTTCTGTACAATGTGTTGTTTATTAATGCGTAGGACAGAGTTCTTTTCTTGATCTGATGGGCTAGTGACCTATCATATGGTAGCTTTCCTGTTTGCAGGTAGTCTACTAATGGCTGTCGCCAATCTTCTGTGTTTTCTGTCACTGTTGCAACTGATCCTTTTTCCGTTTCTTATTTGTGTATTGTGTCTATGTCGAGTCGCGACGGGACTCGACGTCCCCGAACCGACACTTCCAGTCGATTCATCTTGCAAACGAGGCAAATTCTTTTGCGAGACGGGCTAAAGCATCTCGCTAAAGCATTTTCTTTTACGGGAATTTTGTAGATCGTCACATTCGAATCTTTTCCAACAGTCTGTATGGCATACTGGAAGTATTGCTCGAGTCTTGGCTTTAAAATTCGTATCGTCCGGCGATCCGTTGAATGATTAACTGTGAATCCCCGTAGATGTTGATGTCTGTTATCCCCATTAGAATAGTTAATTCCAGTCCCGTTATGAGGGCTTCGTATTCTGCTTCATTGTTTGTACACGGTTCTGTCAAGTGGTAGGAGTACTTAACATCCCCCGCTCCGGTGTTGTAAAGATTAGCCCGATTCCTGCCTTACCGGGCACTATCACTTGCGATTCTTCGTCTTTGTGTGCTGAAGATGCTCCGTCAAAATATAATTCCCAACGTCGATCATCGGGGTCTTCTAAGTTCATTATTTGTTCGTCTGGCAAATCGTCATTGAGAGGAGATTCTGCCGGCAAGGGGTGTGCTGCGAGGAAGTCTGCTAAGACTTGTCCCTTTACGGCACGAAAGTTATATCGAATTGCAATAATATCATTAACCATCTGGCAAGTCTGCCGGAAAGTGTTGGACGAGTCATCAAGTATTGCAATGGATTAAACTTCGAAATCAGGTTGACCTTATGAGAAAGCATGTAGTGCCTGAGCTTTTGAGCGGCGAAGATCAGGGCCAAACAATGCTTTTCAATTGCGGGATACCTTATTTCGGTCGGAAGTAAACGACGGCTTAAATAGTAAAGAGCATTCTCTTTACCCTCATCATTGACTCAGGCTAACGGGGCTCCGAGAGAGTAGTCTAAAGCCGCGGTATAAAGTATCGGCGGTCTACACTGAGATCAGAGTTGCTAAGACAGGAGGTGTCATTAAATATTGTTTAATGTCCTCGAAGGCCTTCCGGCATTTCTCTTCCCGAATAAATTTGGCATCCTTTTTAACTAGTGCCGAGAAAGGCTGACACCTACCTGACAAGTTTGAGATAAAGCGTCGAAGATATGCCAATTTCCCTTGAAAAGATAGTAGTTGTTTTAAGGTTTTGGGAGGCGTTATTTCTAAGATAGCTTTAATCTTTTTCGGGTCGATTTCAATTCCACAATGCCGGACAACGAATCCTAAGAATTTCCCGGAGGTGACGCCGAAGGCGCATTTTAAGGGATTCATCTTAAGGTTAAATTGTCTTAATCGTTCGAAAACAATTCTCAAATCATACGAGTGGTTTTCCTTTACTTTGCTTTTGATGACCACATCGTCCACGTAGCATTCGACTTGATTATGGATGAGATCATCAAAAATTCTTGTCATTGCTCTCTGGTAGGTTGCTCCTGCGTTCTTCAGTCCGAATGGCATCACTGTGTAGCAATATACTCCGATCGGCGTTCTGAATGCTGTAAGCTTTTCATCTTCTCGGAGCCATTTTTATCCGGTTGTATCCCGAAGATCCATCCATGAATGAGAATATTTCATGTGTCGAAGCAATGTCGATCATTAATTACGGGATCGGTAGAGGGAATTCATCTTTTGGACATGCCTTGTTTAAATCTCCGAAGTCCACACAAATTCCGATCCGACCATTCTTCTTTACGATTGGCACCACATTGGCTAACCAAGTCGGGTATTGTTCTTCACGGACAAATTTAGCGTCTATTAGCTTTTTAACTTCGGCTATGACTTGTTGTTCGATTTCTAGACGCATTCTTCTGGGACCTTGTCTGACTGGGACAGAAGTAGGATCCACTCCTAGTTTATGGACTGCAACCTCTGGAGCTAATCCTGGCATCTCGTCAAAGTTCCAAGCAAAAAAGTCTTTAAATTCCATTAATAACTTGATTATTTCTTCTGAGTCTTCTTTATTTAGTAAGGAGCTAACAAAGGTAGGTCTAGGCTCTTCGCTAGTACCTAAGTTAACTTCCGTTAACTCATCTATTGTAGATTTAATCTCTTCTTCGAATTCTGGTGGAGCGTCTCCAATTTGTAAATCTTCAAATTCTTCTGTAGTTTCCATGCAGTTTTCATTTGATTCGCAAGTGACAACCAAGCAAAATTCGGTATCGTCAACTGATCCTACTGTGCCGAATCCGAGTCCATGCTTTGAATTGGGTGGACGACCGGAGTTATTCCATAATTTTTCAAAATGTTGTGATTGGCCTTTTGTCCATTGTCGAGGTAAGGAACCACGTTGAATTAAATTTTGAACACGAGGAGAGTACCACTCAAAAGGTAATTCCATTAATTCGATGAAGTGACATCTTCAAATTGTACATTATTTTCGGTTTTGGAGGAAGAAGTACCACGGTAGAATTTGATTGGCTTTGCACCGCCACTACGTACCTCTTTGACCACCATACCCTCGATCTTGTTAGAATGGATCGGGGTTAGGGTCATAGTATGTACGTAGTGGTTAATCTTCTCGTACATCGATTTGTATTCTTCATTCTTTTCATCTGCGAGGGAGATCTTGAATTGCGGCTTCTTCAGACTTATTGTCGCTATTTCTTGCTTGATCTCTTTTTCTTCTTCAGAACTGTCTTCCCAATCAACATTAATGGCTGGTTTCCTCTGTCCAACTGTCCTAGCGTCTCTACCACGGCCTCGTCCCCGGCCTCGACCTCGGATGCGAGTTGTGGAGAAACCTTCACCATCTCGCCGGAAGGGAGTGGTGAGTGACTCTTGGACTAGAAATTCAGGTTCTTCGTTGTCTCGAACTTTCTTTGCTTCATTTGTCATGGTATCTCTGGAGAAAATTGTTTTCTTCGGTGGTGCATAATAAGATGCGTCTTCATGGATTCCAATCTCATGTACGGAGAATGGTTGCAAGTCACCTTTGATGCACTGTTCCCCTCCATCGTAGTATTTGATGCACTGGTGTAGAGATGATGGTACCATCCTGTTTTCATGTATCCATGGTCGGCCCGAGTAGAGCGTTGAACGACGTTTCGAATCAATTATGTGAAATTTTTCGGTTGTCTTTGCTAAGTCACCGGTCTTCATCGATAGCGTTATTGAGTCGAGGGCACTTTCTCCTTTACGGTTGAATCCTCTTAATAACATTTTGTCGGCCTCGAGCTCACGAGCATCAATTTCCAAGTATGCTAGTGTTCGAAGACTCATTATATTTATTGATGCTCCTGGATCCACCAATACTCTGGAGAGCGTAAACTTCCTAATTGTAACTGAAATGTACAACGATCGGTTGTGATCTGCTGTCCCGAGTAGTAGGTCATTGTCCGTGAAGGTAACACCTCGATGTTCCTTTAATGAGCAAACCTCATCTAAGGAATCTCCGACCATTTGAGCTAAGCAAATTTCTGGATCAAGTAAGGCCTTGATCGAGCTTCTCTCATCTCCTTTGATAAGATGAGAGCGTCGTAGATGCTCAGTTTGGTCGGTAGTTTCCTAAGATGGGCTAGCACGTTGTAGTCTACTTTATTTCCATGTGTCTCGGCTTCTTCTCGAATGGGTATTTCTTCTGCTGGGGTTGGTTCTTCTTGAACAACCACCTGCTTTCCCTTGTCCTTTGGACCCATTCTCGGAGGTAGAACTGTTCCACTTCTTAAGTTGACTTCTGTAATTTCTTCTGAATCTAGTGTTGAGCTTGCTGGTGTTTCTTCTTGAATTGGAATGATAGGTTCTTCTGGATTAGCTTCAGAGTCTGAAGGTTCTAACTCTATTGTGACTGGAGCTCATAGAAACTCGCAGATAGATTCGTTGCTTGTTGAACTCTCGTAGCCTCCTTGATGGATGTCTTCTTCGTTATTTTGATCGTCGAGATTGTGTATGATTTGAGAATTGTCATTGGTATCGAAGTCGATGTCCGGATTGTCGCTAGTTACGTAATCGTTAGAAACAGTCAAAACGTAGCCAACGCCATCACCCTTATCATTATATGATCCCACCAAAGTGAGCAGATAATCATACGAGTCGGAGGTTCGAGGGATTTCTCCCCAGAATCGAAACAACTATCCTAGGATAAGCGGCCCCTAGTCCAGCCTTAGGAGTCTCGGTCCTCTCTTCTTCGTCGATCTTCTTCTTTTCTTCAATCGTCTCCTGTTGAGGTGGTTCTTCTATCGCAAGTGATGAGTACCGGCTTAACGGGTTTCGAACTCGAATTGAAGCTCGTACCGAAGCGGTTTGGATCGTTGTCTAAAATCTTTTTGAAGACCTCGTCCAAGCGGTAGTCCATCCATCGTCGGTCGTATAGGGATCTATCGGAATGATGGGATCAGTTGAGATAACATTGACGGAACCTCCTTTCTGGGGTTCCTTCATGTACTCCTTCAGGATTGTTATATTCCCTTTCCGAAGGTTGTCGTTGAGCCAACTTTTGAAGGAAATGCAATCTTCTATCTTGTGCCCAAGCATCCGGTGGTAGGGGCAAAAGTTGGGATCACCTTTCTTGTTGACTTCCTCTGGTCTCTTAGGCTCGCGCGTTGGAAATCCGGAGTCTTCATCGGACTACGGAACATTTTCGGCATCGCTTAATTCTTGAATGGATATTCCCTGCTCGAAGCTCCCTTAATGTACGTTGCGGGCGAGGCGGTTGTTCATACTGTAGAGATGACTGATAGCTGGGTCGGGGTTGCTGGTAATTCTGTTGATGTTGTTGTGGCCGTTCGGATGATATTTGTATCGGTTGCTTGCCTTTGTCGACTGCTGCAACGATCCCGGATTTCTTTTCGAAAGTCTTCACAGGCTTTTGCTTGTCCGTCTTGTCGGCGAAACTTAATTGCTTCGCCTCTTCTTGCAAGCTCCCGGCCTTGCTTAACAACTTCTCGAAAGTCTTAATAGTGAATCCTTTGAGGAGAAGTGCTATCGGGCCATGAATGCTTTTAAGTAAGATGCCGACTGCATGTTGTTCTTGTAATTGTGGTTCACACTTCATGCTTAAGTTCCTCCATCGAAGTATGTAATCCACCAGAGTTTCGTTCGGCTTTTGTTTCTCTACCACTAAATCACCTATAGTGATGTGGTGCCGAGCTCCGACGAATCGCTTGATGAAGAGGTTTTCTAGTTCCGAGAACGTCTTCACCGAACCATTTGGTAATTCTGCATACCAGTCGAAGGAGATCCCTGACAGGCTGCTGACGAACTGTCAGAAGAGTAATGCATCGCTCCCGCCGGCATTGCAACAACTGGCACGAAAGTGTGCGACATGCTGTCAAGGGTTCCCGGTTCCATCAAAGGTCTTGAACAGAGGTGGTACGAAGCCTTTTGGGTACTGGACATCGTCGAATTCTTCCGGGTAAGGTCTACCCGTCCGAATGGATGTCCCGCTCTTTGATTGTGCTAAGGCTTCTCGCACCTGCTGTTCCACCAAGTTCTTGATATCTTTTTCTGGAATCATGCTTTGTGTCGTATCTTTCTTCAGCTGATCGTCCCCGTTGACCGATGTAATCTCCTTTCCTCCGTCTACAATGTGAATGACTTCTGGGGGCGTCTTTCTTTGCGGTTGCACTTGACTTTGGAGAGTGGCTAGAGCTAAAGCCATCTCTTCCATCCTTTTCGCCATTTGGGCGATCGTGTCGTCTTTCTCTTGAAGCTGCCTTCTCATCAGTTCTGGCTCCTCTCTTTCTGCGGCTGCAGGAGCACCTTGTGAAGCTGATGAAGCTCGTGTTTCGACCATGTTTATTTCTGTATATTCGTCGTCCATGAATTCCGATGAATCAATCTAGTCTCCGAATTTCTCTTCTCTTTCTTTTGCTAATCGTCGGATATCGGTTCTCAACTTTTCCATGGCATCTTCTAGCGGGCCTTTCTGTGCGTCCTCGCGGTTGTCGTGCGATAGCTGCCGGGTCCCCTTCTCACGAGTCCCCTTTATCGCAGTAGCACTTTCTTCAGATTCAAGTCTCCTGGCGAGACTTTCCTTCTCGGGTCGTTGTTTCAATCTTAGTCGCCCGGTAGTGGGACGCCATACCATCCTTCTAGCGACAGAAGGTCTAGGACCGGATGGTGCGTTAGCCAAATGCCGGAAGGTGGTATCCTCCCTAATCTGTAATCCTGAGACAACGACAGGCGGACTAGCCTTCATTCTTTTACTTGGCTTTTCTGTCATGATGGCGGGTTCTACTCGGGGTCCAAGACGGGATTTGACTGGCACCCACCCTATCCTTCGTAGAATCTCCGATACGGGGCACTTTTCCTTCTTTGCTAACTTCTCTATCAAAGTTTGCAGTCGAGCAAACGGCGTAGTTCTAGTCCTTTTCTTGCAGCTATCGTTGTAATATGCGGGCTGAGGCAATGCGGCAGCAATCTTGCGAACATTTTCCTCGTCCTCTGCGGCGGAGAGGGGATGGAACCTGCTTCCTCCCAAAAGTGGTATGTATTCAGGCAGCGGTGTATATTCAGGCAGCGGTGTATATTCAGGCAGTTCTGGGATTTCCTCCAGGAAAGCAATTTCAGCAGCTCTGGCTTCTCAAGCGATCCTCCTACTTCTGTTTCTTCTTTGGGTCCTTGTTAGTGATGGAATTCTTGAGCTAGACCCGATTTCAAAAACGAAAGGTTTCACAGAAAGTCTGTACCCTCCACGGTAACAAGTTTACCATAATTCTGGATTTCTTTCCCCTTTAATTTGGCAGAAGTCGGGGTAGGTGCAGAAACAACTAGACCAGTGGGGGTAGTAAGAACAGTCCTCCTGCGGACAACAGTACTCCTCTCAGTCGGGACCTTTTGCAGGGGAGGAAACTCTCGAGTCGACCTAAGGTTGAACTCAAGCAGCGGCTTCTCAGCTTCAGATACTTTGTTCGTCAGTGCAAAGAGGGAAACGTCGGTGATCTTGACATTCGTGTTTTTAAATCTTTGTCCAAATCGGATGATCCCATTGTCGGGCAGCTCATCCTTATAGACAGCGAAGTCCAGTCCGTTGGTGAAGGAGAAAATCAGCTTTGGGGCCTCCATTTCTGCAGGGCAGATCCTGGTTGTCAGTCCCAAGTTATGCTTCTTTTCTTTAGGATGAAAAGAAAGGAATTGAAAAGAGTCCGAACTCATTCTTGTTCATGTATTTATAAGAAGGAATCACTTATTTAAAAGAATCATTTATAAAAGGGTTTGTTTATTTAGAACGAAATGTTCAAAGGTGTAGAGAAGGTAAGGAATCCGATTCAGAGTTGGAAAGGAGAAGAAAGTCTTATGCAAGACTTCTCGACTCGAAGGATCACTCCTAACTAACACCTATTGGGGTCCACCCCACCTCAGAAATGAGGTAAAAGGATCTCGGAACCTCTCTGTTTAGGGGTGTCTAAACAGTGGCTCCTAAATCCGAGAGAATGTTGGCTATACTTGTTCAAGGTATAAATGAACATAGTATTCCAAAGGAAAGAAGGGTAGTTTGATCCATTAGGGATATGGATACACTACCGATTTTTTCAAAGCAGAATTGTCTGATTAAAAATAGAGAGAGGAATTTTCCCCAGCAGAGTCGCCAGAAGTTGTCGGCACATTTTTAGGTTGTGTTTTATTTTGAAAAGGGGTCGCCTACAGAAATTGTGAGCGATTTTTTTTAATTTAATTTAAATAAATAATTTGAAAAGTAGTATTTGATTTTGAAAATAATCTTAAATTTGAAGATTTTAAGATATGAAATCAAACCGATCTCACATCCCAAATAGTTTATATAAACGAGCACCGCACCACAAGCCGTGTATCTATCCCTAAGGATAGACACAATCGCTTGATGGTGGGGCTCGATTAAATAAACTAGAAGATTTGTGACATCCGTTTGGTCCGCGAACCAATTTTATAAGCCGACAAATTCCTCGCTTAATATAAAAGCAATAAACGGGGTTTATATTACACGGGTTCTTTAAAATTCCCTATAAGGGCAAGCCCCTATAGTTAATTACATCTTAAGTGACGGGAATCACCTAAGAAAACTCTCGATAATAATCAATAATTCCGCTCTCAAGAATTTCAAAGTTTAAGTTTTCAAAGGATTGAATTTTGGAATTTCAATAGGGAATGGATCAAGTTTGGAACATTTTGTTTTGGGAATTCAAAGGAAGAAAAGTAGGAGAAATTACAGATCCGAAGCGAACTTCGGTAATTTCTCGACTATCCTATTGTTTGGCTTGGATTTAGGAAAGTCCTAATGTTTATTTAATATTTTGATCTTGCCAGTTTTAGTTAATTAGGACTTATATTCGTATGACATGATCATACAAATGGCCTGGAAGATGTGAGGGTTTATGTCGTATCGGACGACTACCTCGGAATCCTAAGACCGGTTAGGGCTTAATTTGCAATGCAAATGCCTAACAAAGGTTGAGGATTTATGTTGCACTAGGCAAATTACCTCGAAGTCCTATGGGTTTGTTGTTTAATTCTAGGAAAGTTTTCTTGAAGTAGACTCGAGTTTTCTTGATGACGATGGCCGTGCTGCCCACCATGCTCCGAGCTCCTTGTTGTTGCAGAGGTTTAGTTTTAGAAGTCATAAATCAGGGGATGAGAAAAGTGTTTTGGTTTAGAGAAAATCTTAATTTCAAGTGTTTTTTATATTTTATTTAAAACAAATCTTAAAGTTGATTATAACGACACCGGTTAAGATCCCACGGTTCCATCCTTCAGGCATCGTTATTTTTATCGGATTCACTTAGTCCAGATGAATTTGCTAAACTCAACTGAATGAGTTCCACACTTTCATTTAGACCGTGGAAAATCCCGTTAGCAACACGTAGGTTACATCATCCGAGGTATTCCCGATCATCCAACGGGACGTTTTAATTTAGTTGTAATTGTAGTTTTGTGTTACGTTTGTAATTAAATTTTGAGTTGTTTTATATTTTGAAATGTTGTGGCGGTGAATTTTATCCGGCAATGACTTTTAATTTAGTTTTGGTTTCAGTTTTAGGGACTATCCTAAAGGTGTGGGTTTTCATGCAACAGTTGTTTATCATGCAAGAAAAAGTAAGTGCAATGCAGTTAAATAAATTGCAATAAAGTAAACTGCAGGAAAGTAAATTGCAATAAAATAAAAGCGTACCTGGAGGGTCTTCCCGTCATTCCAAGCTGCACCTAAAACACAATTAGAATATTTAAACAAGTTCCTAGGTAAAGCTAAGGGAAGGGTTATGGTTTTCTACTAAGTTCCTAATCCTATAGCTAGTCATTTCCTATGACGTCTAGGTTCTTGCGTTTTGGTTTGAGGACGATTTTCTTCATCAAAGAATAATTAAGTTCAATTGTTCTTATAAGTATCCTATCATATTGAGGAGGTGTTTAAGAAGAATCTTAAACATCTTTTCAATACGATAGGATTGTTTTCGATCCAAATGAATTTAATTACACAAATGAATTAATCGTCCGGAATTCAAGTTTTGTTGTCTTGCTCGGTGAACTAGGACATTTGAATATCACTATAGGTGAAGTAACATTTCATTTAATGTTCGGTTTAGGAGTTATAATAACCAAAGCTTTCGAGGGCAAATTTGTGTTCAAACGGTTTGTGATTTCATTTAACTTCAGTTAAAGGGTTTAAATTTGGAATAGTGTTCAAGTTGTTTTTAGATTTATTTTGAATTCTTTATGTCTTTGGTGATGTTATTTAATTCAATTTAATTTAACTTAATTTAATTTAATCTTTAATTTAATTTAATTCAATTTAATTCGATTTAGTTTGATTTGATGTTAAATTAAATTAATTTGATTTGATTTAATTTTATTTTAATTTAATTTGATTTAATTCTAATTTAATTTAATTTGATTTAATTTGATTTAATTTGTTTTAATTTAATTTAATTTAATTAAATTTAATTTAACTTAATTTAATTTAATTTTATTTATTTAATTTAATTTATTTAATTTATTCATTTAATTTAATTTAATTTGTTTATTTAATTTAATTTAATTTAATCTTTAATTTAATTCAACTTTTAATTTTAATTTAATTTAATTTAATTTAATTCAATTTAATTTACTTAATTTAATTTAATTTTTAATTTAATTTTATTTTTAATTTTAATTGAAATTTTAAAAGAGTTTTAGTAATTTAATTTTAGTTTAATGATTAAATCTTTTAATATTTTAAATTTGAGTTATCATTTTAATTAAGAATTGAATATTAATGAGATGATTAATTTAGGGATTTTTAAATTAAAGAATAAATCTCTTCCTAATAATATCCCTATTTTAATAACTCCAATTTTATTATTCTTCCAAATTTAATCAATTATTTAATTAAGGTTTAATTATTTTAAATTGTTTAATGGATTTCTACCCTTTAATTATTTAAATTTCAATCATCAAAATCAGATTAGGATCAAATGTTTTACTTGTTAATTTTTATTAAACCTAAAGTTTTAATTAAGGGTTAAAATTTTAATTACCATTTTGCCCTTTAAGCTTAATAATTTCATAATTCACTAAATTGAGCTCAAATGAACTTGAAATTTTTATGTGACTTCACTCATATGTCAATAAAGACATGAGAGGAGAAAATGTGATTTTTCTGTATTTAATTTATTTATATAATTATTTTTGGTGGAAAATAGAGATTTCCAAGGAAAATTTAATAACATGACCAAGGAAAAGTTTCTATCCTTAAGAAAATTAGGGGACATTCCTAATGACCAGAGGACCACTTGGACCAATTTTAGTGATTTTTTGATTTATATTATTTTTATTATAATTATTTTAAGTTTTGGAGTGTTAATTAATTTAAAATATAAAATAAATGTTGAAAAATGAATTTTATATTTTTCAAAAATCTCTCTGATATCAAGGAAATCAGAGAATCAAATTTTGCAATTTCCTGATTTTTCTATGATTTATTATAATTATTTTAGTGAAAATGCTAGAAAATACATTTTTTTAATTTTAAAATTACCCTAGAGCTTTAAAATTTAATATCTCACTAAATAGACCTAAGAAAAATATGGGGTTTGTTCCTAAGTGATTAAAATTCAAAATGTGACATTTTGGTGAATTTTATTATTTTTATGATTTTATTATTTTTTTATTATTAAAATATTAAAATAATATTAAAAATCAACTTTTTTAGAAAATTGAAATTTTAATTTTCTTAAATTCCCCGATATCGAGAGGCTCCAAAACCAATTTGGTGAATTTTTGAAAGGTATTTTGAAAGTTATGAATTTTTAAAGTTTAAAATGGCTAAATGGCTTAATCAACCCAATTAGTAGGGCTAACCAAGTCCAATTGACTTCAAATGTTTATGGTGGGTTCCTCTGATCCTAAAGGTTAGTGGAGAATTGATTAGAGATCCATTTTGGGTGTTTAAGCCAATTAGGGTTGTTTTAAATGAACTAACTCAAAACCTATTTTTCCTAGGGTCCTCTGGTCATAAGGAACATCACCAAATTTTCCTAGAATTTATTTCACAACATGCTATTTAAAGGAATTAAAATACTCAAAACAGTAACATGAATTTAAAAAATCAATAACTTTTCATAGGGATGGCCTCTGACTTTGGAAAATTCAGGGAATGTTCCCAAATTCAGAGGCTTCAAAAGCCCTATGGTCTCATGCCATGATGAATTGTATACATGCATGGAGAATTAAAAATATGCAGAGAGTAAATAAATTATTAAAAATAAAATACTTGATGAAATTAAATAATTTCTTTTCCACATTATTCTCCTCTCGTTCACTCGAGCAAGAGGGTATTTTTATTTTATTTTTATGATTTTCCTACACAAAGTTATGAATTTTTGAAGTTTAGGGAATTAAATAAATAGAAAATACCCCTAATTTTCTATTTATCCACACGGCGCCGCGTCAACCTCGGCAGCTCCGAAACGCCGCGTGGCGCGCTCCTATTAGACGCCGCCATCTGACTCAGCGCTCCGGGCCCCGCGGTTCTCGTACCGTCTCCTGGTCCGACACCATCTGAGCCGTCCGTCCGCGCGTGTATTAAATGGACGGCATCCGTTCATCGTCCCCGAGCGTCCTCACCCGAGAGCCGTCCACACTAAATCCCTAAGATCTCACTCGATACTCAATGGATTTTCATGTTCTTATGCTCTATGGATTCGTCTTCAGAAGACGAACACATCCATACGGTTTATGTGGGATGAAATTAAAGCATTTGAAATGGAGAATGTTCAGAAGCTCGGGAAGAAGAGTGAGGCCATACCTTTGCTCAGAGAAGTGTGGCTTCGATCTGAGGCTTGTTGCACCTTCAATTGGATCCCAGCAAGCTCCTGATGAAGTCTCCTGGTCTGGTGAATTGCCTAGGTGTGATTTCGACCAAGCCCGATCACAATGCTTGGAGGCTGGAGCAACTGGGTGGCTTGGAGATGGGGCTTTTGCTGGTGGACACCTTCCCTTGGTCTGGTGAAGGTGTAGAACCAATCAATTTGGGGATTGGCTCACTGTGGAGAAGTGTCCTGGTTTTGGGCTTGGATTTCAACTCTGAAATTGAGCTCACAAAGAAGAAATGGCAGGGGAAGTTCAGTGGGGATCAAGTGCTCTGTGTATGGGGAGTAGTTTGGAACAATTTTGGCAGAGTTTCCTTAAGGTTTGTTTCAGCACCTTTCATGGCCGAGAGGGGTGGTGTTTAAATAGGAGAGGGTGGAGGGCCTCCCAGGGAGAGTTAGGGCTTGGGATCAGCTGCTCTTGGCAAGAGAAGAACAGCTCCAATGGCCACTGGGGATGGGGCAGCTCAGCAGATGAGAATTCCAAGTTGGGTTCACATGTGAGCTCTCGGCACGGTGGTTTCCGGCGGGCCGTGGTGGCCGGCCGCCCGGGGTCAGGTCACCCTCAAGGTCAGGGAGGTCAGGGCTGGAGGTTTGTGCAGTCAATTGGCCATGGACATGTGTAAAGGAGTTGAATTGAAATGGAATGGGGGATGAGCTCATTTTGGGTCCAAATGGGTCCAAGTCATGGATTTAGGTTTGGTTCACCCTCCAAGGCCTGATTTTTGGGCTGAGGGAATCAAGTAAGTCAGCTAGCTTAGTGGGGAGAAGTCACCATCTAAGTACATTTATGTTTAATCAAGGTTTAGAAGAGTCATGAAAAGGCTTAATCTCTCTTAAGGGAATCATTAAAGGACTCCCTCCCTTTGCCAAAAATGACATGGTGATGTGTAAAGTGGCTGCCATGGCTTGCATATGGCTTGTGCATGGCTTCATGGCTCCATTTGGCTTGGGAAAAGTGGAGTCAATTTCATGGAAATGGATTTAAGAAAAATTTTTGTATTTAGGGGTGATTTGGCATGAGGCTTGATTTGGAATTATTTGATGTTGAATTTAGGACTTAGGTAATGGCTTTAATTAAGTGGATGGCAAATGGAGATGTCATGTGGGCTTTAGGGTGGATTTTGGGCTTTTTTGAAATGGTTTTAGATGGGCTTTTAAGATGGTTTAGGAAAGTGGGCTTTTGAATTTTAAAATGGAATTTGGGATGAAATTTTGGTAAAGGCTTGGGCCAAATAATTGTTGGGTTTAGCTCATAGATGTGTCATGAGTGACTTGAAGCAAATTGGGGGTGATTTGGGTTTGAATTGGGTTGAATTTGGGCTTCTTTGGTGAATGGGCCAAATTGGTCAAATTGGACCAAGTTGGGCCAATGTTGGACTAGGGTTGAAATTGATGTAAAATTAATGTTGAGAAATGTTTATGGGAGTGTTTCAAAGAGGTTTTGACTTTGGTTGGGCTTTGATTTTGGGGTTTGGGCTCATTTGGGTTAGATTTGGGTTTAGGTCAAAATTGGGCCTTTTAGCTTTGGGTTGAATTTGAGTGGGGTTTGGGTCCAAATTTTGGACAAATCATGTTAGTGTTTTGCTTGTGGGGATGCTAAGGAAGATTTAGAAAAGATTTTGGGTTAATTGGAGTTGAATTGGGTGAGTTTGGGTTAGGTTTGGGTCATGGGTCCAACTTGGGCTTTAAGGCCAAAAGTGAAATTGGATCCAAATGTCAATCAAATTGGACTTGGATTTGATCTAGATTGGTGTTGGGAATGTTGAATTGAAGTTTAGAATTGAATTGGACCAGAGTTTGGGTCAATTGGGTAGGTTTGGCTTGACATTGGGTTCACTTTGGGTTAAAATGGTCAAATTGGGGGTTTTGACAAAAGTAGGGTAAATTGACAAAATTGGCCCGTGGTGTAGTTGAACAAAATGAAATTGGGAATATTTGGAATTTTCTGGAATTTTCTGGGAATTTTCTGAATTTTTTGGATTTTTGGGTCAGGGGGGTATTTTGGGTATTTGGAGGGTATTGGGAGGTATTTTTGGAATTTTTGGTATTTTTGGGTATGGATGATCAATTTGAGTGATGTGGAAATGTTTGGGATTGATTTTGGGGAATCTTGGGTAATTTAGGTGATTTTGTAAAAAATTGGGTAATTTCAAGGGCTTCGGATAGGCTAGGCATAGGGTCCCGGGGGTCAAAAATTGAAAATTTGGAAAATTGAAAATTTGGAAAATTGAAGATTTGGAAAATTGAAGATTTGGAAAATTGAAGATTGGGTGAATATAAGTGAAATGAAATCATTTTGGTTGAGCCATGAAGTCATATCAAGCCCACATGAGCCATGAAGGGACTCATTTGAAGCATCCACCATGTTGTTCCTAACCCTCTTAGCCAAGGTCTTAGGGGTTAAGGACCATCCATGTGGGTCACTTTCATGAGTCAGGAGATCAAGTTAGGTATGGGTGTGGTTTTAGGAAGTGTGTGAAAGTGTAGTGTATGAGTGTAGTGTGTGTGTAAGTCAGCCCCTTCACCAGACCAGGCCACCCAGGGCAGTCCTAAGGCCAAAGAGTCCTATAGGAACCCATCCTTTAAACTTCCACATTTGATTTCAACCCTCTAGGTGATTAGGGGTCTATAGTCAAGTTTGTGGAGTTTGCAGGGAGTTAAGAAGTGGTTTGAAATTCTAGAAGGTGGATCCCAATTCTAGTCCTCTAAGAAAGTCAAAGGAAAAGCCTAAGGCTAGATCCTAAGTACTAAAAAGAAGAAGAGAATACCTCATCAAAAATGAGGTCAACACTCCAATATCAATCTTCTTCATAGTATGAATACAATAATTCAAAATTGCTCTATCCCTTGGTGATAAGAAGGTAACAGTCTTGCAGAGATGAAATAGTGTCAGACTTTGGATGCAACATTTAACTTGGAAGCAGGGAAGTTAATCATCTATTTTTGACTCACTTTTCATTTCCCTTTTTCATTTGTCAGAAAAATAATCACTTCCTTCAAATGCAAGAAAATTCTAATAAATTCCAAATCCACAATGTAGCATACTCCAAATACTATTCTAAAAAAGTAAGAGTAAATTTCATCATATAAAATCCCAAAATTTCAATCTAAGCAATGTGAGAGATTCATATGGTGAAAATAAAATTTTTTTAACTCAAAGTGAAGGTCTTACCAAGAGAAGTGTAGATTCGGTCTCGAAAAGCCTTGAAATTTCTTCAAATCCAAGATCAAGCAAGCCATAGTCCTTCAAAGTCGCGAAAAATGGAGGTAGAAGACGAAAGCAAGGGAGAAATTCACAGGTACCAGGGTAAAAAATAGTGAAATATAAGGTTTTGGCCTTTTTCTGTATTCGGGCGCTGGCGGCACTCGATTTATTCCAATCAGCCAATGTCTCTGTATTTAGGCGCTCGCGGTGCCCATTCTGGTGCCGGTGGCGCCAGTGCAAAAAATTTTTTTGGTCCGAAATTGTTTTTGTAATTTTAATCGTTTCGTACTCCATAATGACATTCAACACTTCATTAAGCATCTATTTCATCACACAAGCAATAACTAACACAATTCATACACAAACAACACAAAACATCACTTATATATATAAAATCCACATTACAACATAAACACTAACATGTTCATCAAATCAAATCAACGACCCTTAGATTTTTAGTATTGCAAGTACACTACGATAAGCAAACACTAAAATCAAAGCACACATAATGAAATTAAGCATAGTAAATCCAAATGCAAACTACGAAGCAAAGCAAAGCAAATACTAAACACACCAAACAAAACTAAGCAAAGCAAAGCAAACACACATCAAGCACAAGAAGAATCCAATAGTCCCTCCTCATCAGTCTCTGAACAATCTTCCTCTCTGATATCTCCAAAAGATTGATGATGCACGAACAAATTGTAGAAGGGACGAAATGGTAATTCATCAGATGAATCCTCAACAATCACAACTTTCTTCTTCAACAGATTAATCAGGCCCATTTCAGTCCGACCAGTGTGATCAAATTGTTCCTTCATCCTCTAGTCTATGTGTTCAAATAAATCAGAAATATTATTAATGGCATTCAAAACATTCTATACCTTTTTTTTCCAACTGCTTGATTTTCTTCAGTACCACTCTGGAACTTTTAGGAAAGTAAGGCTGAATGGGTTGTGAATTCTGAGATGGTTGATCAGCAAGCAGATCCATATCACCTTCATCTCCTACTGTTTGATAGTCATAAAGATTAGTTGGATCAACAGGCCTCCAGGGAAGAAGAACCTTTTCCCAACTCTCATACGGAACTTGTGATTGACTACTCTCATACAGAACAAAAATATGGTGGGCGGGTGTCCAAGCCCATATTTAGATCCATGAACTATCAATCACAAAACAGATTTCAAAATTATATTTTCAATATCAATCGGCCTTCCAGTTTGAATACAAAAATTAAAATAACACTTTCCTTGGTTACTTTACTAATCTTCAAAGTTGGAAATAACTTTGCCAAAATAAAATAATGCCACTGCATTGATATCAGATTTAAAGATGGAGAAAGGAAACTAATATATCCATTGTCTCTTACTTCCCAATCTTCATTTTCATCTATCAAATAACGATAAACTTCATTCATATCATGGCTTGTCACATTAAAATTGAAATAGTGGCAGATGAGTACATTCTCAATCATAAAGAGATCATTAATTCTCACAGAAGTGAATTGCACAAACCTACCTCACACATAGACGAATCCTTGGTTGATCCCGTGAAGATTTGCATAGAATTCCTTCACAACCGAAATGACTGCGGCGGCGGTAGTGTAACATAGCACTTCCCAACACCTTTTCTTTTTTATCTCTTCAACTCTTGCAGTAGGATTATCCAAACCTCGATTAATAAAGCCTCTCTCCTTGACAATCCTCCTCTTCATCATCACCTTGGTGAATAATCGCTGCGCCTCGAAACCGATAAACTTCCATCGGTTGAAAATGCAAGATCGAGGGGGTTCTATGGAGTAGGAATCCATGGGTTGCGAATTGGGAATGAAAGTTTTCATTTTTCTAGTGGTTAGAGGTTTAAAATGGAATTTTGGAGGTTATAAGGAAGAAGATCCCGCTCAAAATCACCAAAAATTGAATTAAACTCCAATAACCATCACCAGGATTTGGGCACCGGCGGCGTTCAAATCCTGAAGTTCAGCATACAGTATGTACTTGGGCACTGGCGGTTCCAGTGGTAAATAATTTCATCGACCTTCGATTGGCCCTAAATATTCAAATACCTCAATTTGATCCAATATTCAAGAATTTTTAAAAGTATTTAGGAGCGATTAGGATTCCAAAATAACTATTTAAAAGCACAACTACAACAAACAAGCAAACACACTACAAAGATACATATAGGTTGCCTCCCATAAAGCGCTTGGTTTAACGTCATCAGCCCGACAAACCATTCAGTTAACTGAGATGACTCAACATTAAAACCTCTTTGAAGTCAGGCTGAAACCCTTCAAATTAAGGCTTTAATCAATGCTCGTTAACCTTGAAAATCTTTCCAGTATCAGGATCCTCAATATCAAAAGCTCTAAAAGAATGAACTTTTACAACTTTAAAAGGTCCCAACCATCTAGACTTGAGCTTTCCAGGAAATAATTTCAGCCTTGTGTTGTATAACAAAACTTTTTATCCATGTTAAAATTTCTTTATCAATATCTTCCATCAAGCCACAATTTCATTCTCTCATTATAGATCTTATCATTGTGATAAGATGCATTTGTAATTTCTTCCAATTCATTCAATTGCATAAATCTCTTCTCTCCAGCTTTTTTCAAATTCAAATTCAACTCTTTTATCGCCCAATATGCTTTATGCTCCAATTCAACCGGTAAATGACAAGTCTTACCAAACACTAGTCTATAAGGAGACATTCTAATAGGGGTCTTAAAAGCAGTCCTATAAGCCCATAATGTAGTATCTAATCGAGCAGACCAATCTAATTTGTGATTATCCACAGTTTTCTCCAAAATTCTTTTAGTTTCACGATTAGACACTTCTGCTAAACCACTAGTCTAAGGATGATAAGAAGTAGAGATTCTATGAATAATATTATATTTCTTAATCAATCTCTTAATTTGATTATTCCTGAAATGGGATCTACCATCAGTTATAATCACTCTCGGTATTCCATATCTCACAAATATATTTTTCTTTAAAAATTTTGAAACACTTCGAGCATCACATCTAGGTAAAGCAATAGCTTCAATCCATTTCGAGACATAATCAACTGCAACTAGTATATATAAATTCCCAAATGAAGGAGTAAGTGGTCCCATAAAATCTAATCCCCATACATCAAAAATTTCAACTTCCAAATTATAGTTTAGACGCATTTCATTTCTTCTAGAGATATTACCTATTCTCTGACATCAATCACATAATTTAATATATTTATATACATCCTTAAAAAGAGCAGGCCAATAAAATTTAGATTGTAAAGCCTTAAAAGTAGTTTTATTAACACCAAAATGACCTCCAAATTCAGAATCATGACATCGTTGAATAATTAAATTAGTTTCTTCCTGTGGCACACATCTCCTAATAATCAGATCCTTACACTATTTATATAGATAGGGCTCATCCCAAAAATAAAATCTTGCATCATATTTAAACTTCTTTTGTTGTTGCCTTGTTAAATTAGGTGGTACAATATCACTCACAATATAATTCACAATATCAGCATACCAAGGCAAATTTCTTCCCATAATAGTATAAAGTTGTTCATCAGGGAAAGTTTCTGTAACTTCCTTCTCAAATTCAGATAATTTATCTTACTCTAATCTCAACAAATGATATGCTATTTGGTTATCAGATCCCTTCCGATCAACTATCATAAAATCAAATTCTTGCAGAAGAAGTATCCATCTAATCAATCTAGGTTTGACATCCTTCTTTTGCATTAAATATTTGATAGCTGAATGGTCTGTATGCACAATACTTTTAGCTCCAATTAAATAAGGTCTAAACTTTTCAAAAGCAAATACTATAGCTAATAACTCTCTTTCAGTAGTGGTATAATTAATCTAAGCTTCATTAAAAGTTTTACTAGCATAGTAAATAACTTTTAAAACTTTATCATGCCTCTGCCCCAACTCTACTCCGACTGCATAATCAATAGCATCACACATAAGTTCAAATGGTTTCTCCCAATAAGGTGAAACCATTACAGGTTCAGTAATTAATTTCTCTTTCAATAATTCAAAAGCACACAAACATTCATTTTTAAAATTAAAATTTCTATCATTTTCTAGAAGTCGGCACAAAGGTTTGGTAATTTTATAAAAATATTTAATATATCGCCTGTAAAATCAAGTGTGTCCTAAGAAACTCCTCACCTCTCTTACGGTAGTGGGTGGTGGCAATCTCACAATCACTCAAATTTTAGCAGGGTCGACCTCCATACCAAATTCAGAAATTTTATGCCCAAGCACAATTCCTCCTACAACTATAAATTCACATTTCTCCCAATTCAGAACTAAATTTTTTTTCTCGCAAAGCTCCAAAACTTTTGCTAAGTTTTCCAAACAGATTTCAAATGAAGTCCCAAATACAGACAAATCATCTATGAAAACTTCTATTCCATTATCTATCATACTGCTAACGATAGACATCATACATCTCTAAAACGTTGTAGGTGCATTACACATTCCAAAAGGCATTCTTTGAAAAGCAAAGGTTTCGTAAGTGCTAGTAAATGTTTTCTTTTCTTGATCCTCAGGAGCAATAGGTATTTGATGATAACTAATATATCCATCCAAAAAGCAGTAGTACTTGTGTCCAGCAAGTCTATCCAGCATTTAATCGAGAAAAGGAAGAGGAAAGTGATATTTTCACTTTGGCGTGTAAGCGCAGGGTCTCGGTGGTTACCCGCAAATACACTAATTTTGATTTTTCACAAGATGCACTTTTAAAATTATTTAATCAACCCTAAATGTTTTTAATAAGTATATATTCTCCTTATATTCTTCTTATCTTCAGAATCACAATTAATACTAAAATAGATTCAATACAAGTTTCACACAAACGTAAAACTATCTTTACTAAAGAACAAATAAGTACAAACTACAAATCTTAATCCAAGATTCTTAGACAAGATCTCATCTTTACTCACTCTTTAAAACATTAAACAAAACACAAAAAAATCACTTAAAACACAACAAACTTATAACAAAAACAATGCATAAAACACTAAACACTAACAACTAAACATGATTAACAAAGAAATTAATACGACTCCATAAAATAATTTCATTCTCCATTATGTGGAACATATTTAAAACCACTATTAGTTCCTTCTAAACTATTTGGTATATATATTTGATAAAACAGACGATGGTTGAAGACTCTTACTGAATCTTCTTCTATCCACTTGTTCTTCAAAAACATTGCTTTATCTGCCTTCTTAATATGACTAGTATGACTAAATTGCATCTTTAATTGTCATCCAAAATGTGCTAAATGTGAGTTTATTTTATTTACATTTTCTTCGATTGACGCTACATCAGCCTCGATCTTTGCAATCTTCTCCACTATTTCTTGAATACTAACGACTAGAATTCTGTTGTATAACTTTTGTGCACTTTCACTAATGAATTTCTTCTTATTTGCATCCTCTTTCTTTTTAATTTTACTCTCCCAAGAAGATATTTTTGTAACTTAAATTCTTCTTTTAGGCTTTTAGGATGAAAATTTGGAATGGGGTGGGTATTTCTTACTCTGGTTCCTATTTATAGATTTTAAATGCTTTAGAGCCATCCTCTCACGTTCAAAAACTATTAAATCATATCACATAAAACTTCCCCATGATTAGGACTTCTAGAAACCTATTTTTCACATTTTTCATAACTCCGACACCTACGCAACAACTGCTGGCGCTTAGTCGCCAGTGTTCATTTTAGCACAGATCTACTAAATGTCCAAATAATCATTTTAACTCATCCAATTTATCAATTGATGTTTCATAATTCTCCACTAACAAAGTATAATCAAAATACTACCACATAATTCTTACTCTAAACCAAACAACAAACACACAAAGCAAACTTAAAATAAAACACACTCATAACTATGGGTTGCCTCCCACAAAGTGCTTAGTTTTACGTCGTCAGCCCGACATACCTAGTGCTTATTCTGGGCAACCCAACATCATATTTTCATTAATTTTAAGTTAATCTACTGAGAAATATGGTTTCAGTCTATGACCATTTACTTTGAATATTTTCTCATTTTAGGATCTTTAATATCCACAGCTCCATAGGGATAAAATTTTATTAAAATAAATGGGCCCGTCCTCCTTGACTTAAGTTTTTTCAACAAATAATCTTAATTTGGCATTATATAACAAAAATTGTTGTCCTAGCTCAATAGTTTTAGTCAGAACCTTAAGATCAGCCACATCTTCATCTTTTCTTTATATATTTTAGCACTTTTATATGATTCATTCCTTATCTCTTCAAGCTCATTTATATGCAATAATCATTTCTCATCAGTATGCTTAAAATTTTAATTGAACTCTTAAATAGTCCAATTTGCTTTATGCTCAAGTTCAACTGGTAAATGACAAGCTTTTCCAAAAATTAGCCTATATAGGGACATTCCTATAAGAGTTTTATATGTAGTCCTATAAGCCCATAAAGCAAAGTCTAGTTTGATAGACCAATCCTTTTTATTTAGATTAATAGATTTTTCCAAAATTCTTTTAATTTCATAATTAGATAATTCAACCAAACCACTTGTATGAGGATGATAAGTTGTAACAATTTTATGGTTGATATAATATTTCTTTACTAATTTTTCCATAATTGCATTTCAAAAATGACTTCTCCCATCAGTTATGATTACTCTCGGCAATCCAAACTTACAAAATATGTTCTTTCTTAAAAACTTTGCAACACTTCGAGCATCACATTGAGGTAAACAACAACTTCTATCCATTTAGATACATAGCTACTGTTAACAATAGTATAAATTTCTAAAAGATGGTATAGATGGACCCACAAAATCTAATCCCCAAAAGTCAAATATTTCAACTTCCATCATATAATTGAGGGGCATCTCATTTCTTCTAGCAATATTGCCTACACGCTCACATTGATCATAATTTTTAATATAAGCATGAACATCCTTAAAAATTGTAGGCTAATAAAATTCAGAATGCAAAATTTTATATGTTGTTTTATCAACACCAAAATGTCCCCCAAAATCAGAATGATGATATTTTTGAATAATTTTATAAGTTTCTTCTAATGGTACACATCTTCGAATAATTAGATTATTTTCTTGTTTATATAAAAATGGGTTATCCTAGAAATAAGCCTTAGCTTTAGATAAAAATTTCTTCTTCTGTTGGTATGTAAAACCATAGGGTATTATGTTACTAACAATAATATTTACAATGTCGACATACCATGGAACGTGCCACCCATTAATAGTGAACAATTTTTCATCAGAAAAATGTTCATTAACTTCTTCATCAGAATAGAGAGATTTTTCATTTAAGCCTGGACAGATGATCAACAATTTGATTATCAGCACCCTTCCTATCTACTATCTCAAAGTCAAATTCTTATAAAGAAGAATCCATCTTATCTTTCTTGGTTTTGCATCCTTCTTTTTTATTAAATTTTTAATAGTAGAATGATTAGTATGCACCACATATTTACTTCCAATTAAGTAGGATATGAATTTATCATAAGCAAATACTATAGCTAATAAATTTTTTTAAGTTTTGGTATAATTAATTTGAGCTTCATTAAGAGTTCTACTAGCATAGGAGATTTCTTTAAAAATATTACCATATTTGTGTCCTAAAACAGCTCCAATAGCATAATCACTTGCATCACACATTAATTCAACAGATTTTCATAATCTGGTGAAACAATAACTGGTGTAGTGATTAATTTCTCTTTTAAAAACTTAAAATCTTTTAAGAATTCCTCGTTAAAACCAATAACTGGCATAGAGGCCTAGCAATTTTTGAAAAGTCCTCAATATAACACCTGTAGAATCCAACATGTCCTAAAAAACTTCTAATCTCCCTTACATTTGTTGGACAAGGTAAATTTGTGATCACTTAAATTTTTGTAGGGTCTACTTCCAAAATTTTTTCAGAAATATGATGTCCCAAAATAATTCTTCATGCTACCATAAATTGGCATTTATCCCAATTAAGAACTAAATTTGTTTCTTCAAAATGTTTAAGAACTTTATATAAGTGTTCTAAACATAATTTAAATGAAATTTCAAACACAAAAAAAAATCATCCATAAACACTTCAATTCATGGTATGGGCATTTTGTTTAGTTGTACAATTCTATCTTTTAGTTATTGCATTAAGATTAACTTATCTTAATCAAATTCTTGGTATGTTATGTATTTTTGTTATGTTATATGTTTGATATGGGTCTCTTTTTAGTTTGGGCTTTAGTTATGGTCCTTAAAATTTATGCGTGTTCTTAAGTTTTGGGTTTCCATTTTGGGCATTTAGGATTAATTAACTTAATTAATTATATTAATTTATTTAGCTTAAGATTTCATTTATTTTAATTTAATAAGAGATAACAAGTGAAATATTAGTAAGAACACAAAATAACAAGTATTTTTGTCCTTGGACTAGACATGGGTTAAATTCAGGCTGAGGTAAGTTGTTTATTCAGCTTACGTTAGCTCAAACTAAGCAAAGGTATAATTTGGGATGTTAACTCAGGCCTAGATTGGACCTAGAATAGCTTGGGTTAAGTTGGTTTGATTTAGGTTGACCTAGGTTAAATTTGGTTGATCTAGGTTGAGGAACGTTGATTTGGGTTTAACCTAGATTTGGTTGACCCGAGTAGTCTTAGATTTGGTTTGGGTTTGACTCAAGTTAATCTTGATTGACCCAGCTCGGCTTAGGTTTGTTTTGGGTTTGACTCTGGTTAAGCTAGGTTAGTCTAGATTGTTTTTGGTTTGGTTAAATTTTACCAGGGTTAATTTGAGTTGACCCGAGTTGGCTTAGGTCTGGTTTTGGTTTCACCCATGTTAAGCTGGGTTAACCTAGAGCTTAGGTCTAATTGGTTTGACCTGGGTTAAACTGGTTTTACCTAGGTTAGCTTAGGTTTAGTTTGGGTTAGGTCTAAAGTTATATTTGACAGTTGGTTTAGGATAAGGCTTGGGTTAGATTTTATTTATTTATGGTTTTGCTTATGTTAGGTTTCCCTGGGTTAGTTTGATCCTGGGTCAAGTTATGGTTCATGTCAGGTCCAATTTGCATTAGTGCTGGGTCAAGTTAGGTTTAGGTCAGGTATTATTTGAGGCTAGTTTTATTCATGTCAATTTTGGTTTGGGTCAAACTTGGGGTTTATATCAAAGTTTAGGTTAGACATGGTTTAAGTCTGGTCTAGGGTTTAGTTTAGGGTTTGGGTTAGACCTGGGTTGGGCCAGGTCTAAGGCTTAGGTTAGGGTTTGGATTAGATATGTTAGGGTCAGGTTAAATTTTTTTATTTTTAAATTACCTCACTCCCTGTTGGATCAACATTCTAGAATCTAAATCTGATATTACCAGTATGAAATGTGCACTTGCGTGAGCCCCCATTGGGTGGTTTCACCTAAAAGAGTATCAGTAGGGAGTTTAAGTGGTTGGTTAGGGACTTGGGTCTAATGGAGGGCACTCAGATTGGATTCACTTGTTATTATGGGAGGCTATAGAGTGAGCATTGGAGTGCTTAAAAATGTGAGGAGGCTACTTAGAGCTTGGGGGAAAAGGAAGCATAGAGCTTGAATAGAGGGAATGAAGTTTTTCCTATATTTGATATTTTAACTAAGGTAATATCCAATACCCATGGAGAAGGCATGAAAAGGGCTTGGGAGAATGTGTGAGGCCCTAATATGGTGGCTAAGATCAGTCTTGGTCTGGGTTTGGTCCCTCCATGAGTTGATTTAGGAGAGCTTGACTTGGCTGCCAAGTGTTGGCCATTTTGTTTAGTCATATCAATTTTGTCTTTTAGTTTTTGTATTCAGTTTGACAAAACTTAATCAAATTCTTGGCTATGTTATGAATCATGGGTTGGTCATAAGTGTGCTGTGGGTCTATTTTTGGGTTAAAAGGTTCGGGCTTAGGTCATGGCCCTTAAGATTTGTGCTTGGGCCTTAAGTTTTGGATTTGCCATTTTGGACCTTTAAGATTAATTAATTTAAATAATTAGAATAGTTTACTTAGCCTATGCTTTCTTTTATTTTAATTTTACATGAGATAACATATAAAATATCATTTGGATCACAAAATAACATGTACTTTTGTCCTTGGTCTAGACTTGGGTTAAGGTCAGACCATGGAATGTTGCGTTTTCAGCTTAAGTTAGCTCAAATTTGAGGAGAGATATGATGTGGGTTAGTTAGCTTAGGCCAAAATTTGGTCTTGGATGGCTCGGGCTATATTGTGTTTGGTTTAGGTTGACCTCTGTTAAATTCGTATTACTTAGGTTGAGCTACATTGATTTTTGTTTGAACTTGGCTGGGTTGATTTGAGTAGTCTTAGGTTTAGTTTGGGTTTTATCTGAGTTAAGCTCGGTTGAACCAAGTTGTCTTAGGTTTAGTTTGAGTTTGATTCAGCTTAAGCTGGGTTGACCCAAGTTGGCTTAGTTTTGGTTTAGATTTGATCCAGGTTAAGCTGTGTTGACCTAGGTTGGCTTAGGTCTGGCTTGGGTTTGACCCAGGTTAAGCTGGGTTGACCTGAGTTGGCTTAGTTTTGATAAGGTTTAATGAGGGTTAAGATGGGTTGACCTATGTTACTTTACGTTTGGTTTATGTTTGGTCTATAGTAAAGTTTGACACTTGGTTTAGGATAAGGCTTTGGCTAGATTCGAGTTTTGGTTTCGATTTTTACTTAGGGTTAGATCAGCACTGGGTTAGTTTTATCCTGGGTCAAGCTAAGGTTTGGGTGAGGTTCAATTTGGGTTAGACCTAGGACAAGTTAGAATTGGGTCAGCACTAGCTTGGGTCTAGTCTGTTATGGATTTGGATTTGGGTCAGTTCTGGTTTTGGTGAGACCTGTATTTTTTATTAGGGTTTGGGTTAGACATGGTTTGGGTTAGGTCTATGGTTTAGGTTGGGGTTTGCGTTAGACCTGGCTTCGGCCAAGACTAAGGTTTAGGTCAGGGTATGGATTAGACCTGTATGGGTCAGGTCAATGATTTAGATTATGGTTTGAGTTAGACCTGGGTTGGGTTGGATCTAGCATTTAGTTTATGGTTTAGGTTAGACCCGGGTTGGGTCTAGTCCAAGGTTTAGGTTAGGATTCGGGTTAGAGCTAGGTTAGGGCAGGACTATAGTTTATGTTAGGGCTTAGATTAGGAGTGTTAGGGATAGATTGGGTTCAGGTTGACCTGAGACGAGCCCAAACTCAAGCCTAATCCAAGGCCTTTGAGTTGATTAACCTAGCTTTAAAACTTTTAAATAAATGCTTAAATTTAAAAAATATGGAGTTATATCGGGTAGGAGAGGAGGATAAGCGTAGGAGGAGGCTTGCCAGAGAAATGATTACATTCTTCTTCTTATTTAAATTTCTTCTTATTCTACTAACAATGTCAAGCTGAGTTTCAGAGATCCCCTTTTATGGATGGGAAAAGGGGTGCAGAGCCTCTCTGAGCCATTTAATAAGGTGGCAAGCTGAGAGTGATGATAAGCCTTGCGGTTGAAGAGCCACTGATCACCACCAGCGAAAGGACGCTACAATTCATGGCCTGATTCATGGATGAATGTGAAGTAGGCTTGCCAGGGCGTGGTCACATATACGCCTGACATAACCACATAGAGGTACTTTGGAGCATGGTCATGCCTAGACCAGGCGTGACCATACTGAGGTATATTAGAGCATGGTAATGCCCATGCTTGGCATGATCACCTAACCCATAGAAAATGCTTCAACGCTCAGGTAGCTTACGCAATTGTATGATCTAAATAATATAGGATTTTTTTGAGTCAAGAATATTGATCCCATAGAGAACAAGGTTATCAAATTCAGAGAAAGGTTCTAGCCCACTTAATTCATCGTAAGTTTGGAATTTAAACTATTTATGCAATGTTAATAATTTCTGTTGCAATGTGAATAATTTTTCAGTTTACTCCTAAAAAATTTCTAGTTATCCTAATTGAATTGATGATCACTAGATGATAAAGCTACTTTCCCTTACAGTGATAGTAGCAGAGTATAGAAAATGAGAAAATATAAATTAAAATGTGGCTAGCAACAAATAGCAGAAATTCTCTTCTTTACCCTCTCCCAAGTGCATAAAGAAGTTCAGTTAAAGTGACAATAATTCTTTAATCCCCACTATGAACCCATCAAAAATTATTGCCCTAAGATTTGCATCTCCTTATAGTGTACTTAACCTATAACTCAACGTGATCTTCCTAACTGTTCATGTCGTTGCTCTTTAGTCATAATGGGTTCAGAATGGATTTTAACAAATCATTTAGCCATAATAATAAGTAAATGAAATCTAGAAAAAAAATCATGACATTAACAGATTAAAGACAATTTAAAACCATTTTCACACTCCTACAGATCACACTCATCACCACAAGGGAACGTTAGAGAAGATTACTCATAAAATATAGAAAAACCCCAGCAAAACTTCATTAAAATCAAGAGAATCCATAAATCAAAGTATCTAAATAAAAAATAATACTTTAACACAAGAATACTTATCTCTCTCCCTCAATCTAGCCTTGAGAATGCTCGAGTAAAGCTCTTGCTACTCTCTTGTAAACCCGTCTCACTTTAACACTCAGATCCTCTCCAAATCCTTACTTTAGTCTTGCTCTCTCCAACCTAGGGCAAGCCTTCTACTCTAATAATAAACTCTCCTAAGATTGGTAGCACTTCAAATTCATCCTCCCTTTCAAAAGTCTTTATGTCTTCTTTAAATAGCCTCCATACACTCTGTTCAAATTGCCTTCGGTCCGCCCAAATGACACTATGAACAGGTGCATCGAACCCACTTTGAACCCATCACATTTTCCTAACATTTGCATCTCCCTAAAGTGTACATTTGCATCATATCTTATACTTTAATGTGATGTTCCTAGTTGTTCATGCCATAGCTCTCTCTAGTCATTATGGGTTCACAACAGATTTTAGTAAATCATTTGGCCAGAATGATAAATAAATGAAAAGTAGAAAGAAAATAATCAATTTTAAAAATTAGAAAAAAAATAAAGCCATTTTAACACACCTACACTTCACACTACATCACCATAAGAAAAAGGTAGAGGAGATTACCCAAAAAACATAGAGAAAACACAACAAAACTTCATTGAAATCAAAAGAATCCACATATCAATGTGATTATAGAATATACAATACTTTAAACACAAGAATACTTATCTATTTCCCTCAATACAACCTTGGGAATGCTTTACCAAAGCCTTTGCTGCTCTCCTGTAGACACTCCTCACTTTAACACTCAGATCCTCACAAATTCTCTACTCTAGACTTGCTCTCTCTATCGTAGAGAAAGCCTCTTACTCTAAGGTTGAACTCTCTTAAGAATTGTAGAACATCAAATTCATCTCCTCATTCAAAAGTATTCAAGTTCTCTTTAAATAGCCTACAAATACTATCTCTGGTCCATCCAAACGACCCTTCAAATAGGTGGGTCGAAGTGTTGTAATTGACCTTGGCAGTTTCTTGTGCCTAGGCCCCAAGGAGTTGGTGCCTAGGCTCCAATCTCATGGGAACTAGAATTTAGCCTTGACACCTAGGTTCTCAACTAAGATGTCACCAAAGCCATGGTATTCTGATGTGCGGCGTACGACTTTTACTTTTGTAAGAATTTATGAATTTATATTTAAATATTTATATTAATTATTGTAAAACTCACAATTTCAAGCGCAAGTATACGTATCGTTTCAAGTAATACAGGGCTCTGTTGGAGTCCTAGTTATAGATCCCACAGGGAAGATTTTGAGAAAAGTAAGAATTATTTTATATTTTTCAAATTAAAAGTAATTATTATTTTTATTTCTTTTTAAAATTCAGATTTTAAATTTAATAAAATTTTTACTAAATGTAAGCAAGAAATAATTGAATAAAGATTAATGCAGGTATAAATAAAACAACTTTCTCCTTTTCAACTAATCCAAGATTTTTAGAATAATTATTATTTATGGAGAATTTAGATTATGGTATTGTGCCAAATAGAAACATTCCTATTCTTTAGCATTTGGTCTAGGCATAAAGAACATTGACTAATCTATAGATCGGTTCAGGATGTCTTATAAGTAGAATGGGTTGATCTAGGCTCACACTACTAGATGTCCAAGGGTGGCTATGGTCGACCCAACCAGTGACCCGTTCCCTTTCTATAGATCAAATTATTAGAATTTAGTCTGTCACTCTAAGAACTAATTAATTATATGCCTAATAAATCATATCTTCCTATTTATTTGCACTTCACCTTGAATAACCCGCATAAAGCCTTCGACTACCCAAGGATTCATGTGATATCTACTAGTTAAGAACTCATCTCCGGATAGGTCTCAAAATTCTTCAACGGGTTTTAACAATTTAAATGGCTAGTTTAAAAAGTAAATTAAGATCAGGTATTAATATCATCACAATTTTTATAAATATTTTAAGTTAAATTCTCCAACAAAATTCAATTATCTTATTATATTTTCATAGTTGAAAGGAGAAAAAAAACTAACTACTCAAATCACATTGAATTCACACAACACAACATATTTATAAAACTTTGAACCAAGTTACAAATACTTATCTGGAATGTTCCTTCAAGTGATCCGCTGACTCCTACTGACTCCAATGCAATGATGAAAGACTTCAACAACAACAACACTAATAAACTCACACTTAACACTCAAAATAAACTCTCTAAATACTAAAGAAGGTGGCTCCCTAAAACTATTTTTCAAGCGTGGAGAGTTTTGGGCTAATTAGTGCACTTTTCTCTGTAGAATGGCTCCTATTCATAGAGCTCTGAATTTGACCAGGGGTTACTTAAGGCACCTCTTCAAAATTCGTCCAAATATAATGTATCTTCTAGAAGGTAACTGTCACACCTAGGCGCTGGGATCTGGCACCTAGGCGCTGGGATCTGGCACCTAGGCGCCGAAGTCCGTGACCAGGTCTTCGCACCTCTTCACTTTGGATCACACCTCTTCATGATTAAAACTATTTTCCTGTGTCCAGATGCATTATATCACATGTCCTATATATTAGGAGTAACTTCTAGTCTTCTATAAGGTCTGATAACTGCTTAACACCGTCAAAATAACTGCCCAAAGTCATCAAAAATATTATCTGTTTCTGTATCGAACTGAAGCTTAGGCTCCGGATTCTGGCGCCTAGGCGCCAGGCCTATAATTTTGAGAACTTTGCTCTTTTTGCTCCATCTTTGCTCCTTTTTTCTCCTTTTTCCTTCTTAAACTCTTTTTTATCACATACATCTAAAAACATAAAAATACCTTTCATTAAAGCATAATATTCTTAAGAATTGAATCATAAATAAGGCATAAAAATGAGTATTTTTTAAGTGGATCACATTCACATCTGGGGCCTCGGTAGTGGAGCATCAGTCTCTCAGTTTGCATGAGTTGGGGTTGGAGCCTAGGCATCCCGAAAGTCTGGTACCAAGGCCCCAGTCCACTTTATTTCCATTTTGCTCCAAATCCTCTCCTTTTTGATCCATATCACTTCCAATTCATTCCACTCCTAATACCTACAATACCGACAAGAAAGGCATAAATATACATTTATTTAAAGTGTAATTTCATCCACAAAGATGTGCAAAACATGAAGGAATTCATGCAATCTTTCCACACATCCCCACACTAAACCGTAAAATGGACAGACTCCTATTTCGACCGATTTCATTGTGTTGGATCAAATGGTGATGTCTGTGATGTCCCACGTGACAAAAAATGAGGTCAATAAATGGACCCCAAATATGTGTGGTGGACTATCCATAGTTTGCCACACATGTTGGCGTTGATTGAATTGATCGAAAAAATTTGAATGATGCTAGAGATTTAGAGTTTGGAATTTTGTAAGTTAAGATGTTTTGGATCTGCTATGGATTTTAGGTTTGCCTAGACACATTAGGGTGGAAAATTGATGTTGATTTACATCTAACCAAAGAGGTGTATAAGTAGACAAGATTAAATATGACAGTGTCGAAGCTTATCATTTTTTTGATAACCAGTCATGGAACTGTGAAAACCTCCTATACGAGGAAGGAAAGCATTGGGGCTAACATCCAATCTAGAATCTAGACATAATGGTTAAATTATAAAGGGCATCACTGGAGCATATCATTCATCCTGATAACTAGTCAGAATCTGAAGAAGTGTTTATATAAGGAAGGAATGCATGAAGACTAACATTCAACCTGGAAGATAGATGGAATCGTTAGATCAGAATAGATGTTGCGGAAGCATATCATTCATTCTGATGACAAGTAAGTGGAGAAGATTTAAACTATTTGACTTAATTGTGTTGAGGAGTTTGATTTAAGGAGTTGTGATGTGAATTTGTGCTAGATCTGGGTGACCCAAGGAAAGAAGGTTAAGATTTTCATGTCTATTTTATACTAATTTTGATGATATGCACTTTAAAGAAGGGCATTTTGGTGTTTTTCTGCAGGTATGAAGATTTAAGGACAAAGGAGCGAAAGTATGCAAAAGGAGCGAACTAGGAGAGAAAAAGACCAAATTATGCAATTTTGACCTAGGGCGCCGACGGCGATGTCGATGGCGCGATGGCGTGATTTTCCCGAGAGTTCAGAATAAATTGCAAGGGAAGCCACCGACGGCGGGGTCTGTTTAAAGTATTATTTCTAGAAGGCCGCCGACGGCGCAACTTGAGGCTGCCGATGGCGGGATCGATGGATCTTTCCAGAAATACATCGAATGTGGATGATTTTCAAAGGGGTGCCTGTAAAACCCTTAGAGACTCTTCTACAACATTAAAAAGAACCATTTTAGGCCGAAAAAAGTGTCTCCTATGTCTCCTACCTGTTTACTAGAGAGTCCAAAGTATCCAAAAGAGTCCACTTGTGTGTCTATAGTGAGTAGATAGTTATTTTTGAATTGTTAATTAGAGAGTAGTGAGTTTAAATAGAGATTTTGCGAGCAGTTCTTCAAAGAATTTTAAGAGTTGAAGAGAAGTGAGAGATCTCTTATGCATTGTCATTTTGAAGGAGAATTTCGCGTACTGTAAAGAAAGGAAGAGATTCAAAGAAACTTCAAGTAGTTTGCTTGGTGAGGAAGTTAAGATAAGTTGTGTTTATTTACTATAGTTTGTAGAACTTTACTTTATTATATGAAATCCATGTTTTATTGCATCTTCTTCATGAATTTTGAGTAGTTGTTCTGTCTTTCTCCTTCTTTAGATGTTTTTGTGAAATGATTATATGAATTAGTGTATTAAACCTAATATAAAGAAGTTGTGATGATACTATACCTAAACTTACTTTACTATATGAATTGGCCATTTGTATTGTTAAAATATGTGAAGAATTCTTATGATCCGATCGTGGGCTAAGTATTCTTAACTAGTATGCATCACATTTCTCTTTGAAAGGTAGACGGGTAAATCCTTGAAAGGAGAAGTGTAAATAAATAAGGAAATAATATTAATCGGGAGTAGAATTGGAGATTTTAGAGTGACAGGTTAAAATCCTCAATTTGATCCTATCATTTGGGTGCTGAGGTGTAGATTGTTAGCCCTCAGGCGAGGGGAACGTGGGAGCTCTAAAGTGAGAGCCGGTATCCTCCCAGCCTAGCCGCAGATTCAGTAACCAAGCATATGATTAGTCAATGTTCTTTATGTCTGGATCAAAGGGTAAAGAATTGGTATGCTCCTATTTGGCACAACACATATAAAACTAATTTTAATTATTGCTTCACTTAAATATCTTAACAAAGGAGAAAGATTCTTGCTATTATGTACTTGAACTTAACTTTAGTAGTAGTAGTAAATTGTTAGTAAAACTAGTTTAGAAATAAATTTCATATTATTATAAATTGCGTACTAGTGACAGATAGGCAATTTCAATCTAGTTATGATTCTGAATTATTTTATATAATCCTAGTCCGTAGGCTTTAATATATTTCCCTATGGGATCGATAACCAGGACTCCAATAGAGCCTTGTATTACTTGAGCGATACGTATACTTGCATTTAAAGGTAACTCTGCAATCAAAAGATTATAATATTTAATTGTTACTAAAATTAAAATTAAGCTCCAAATCAAGTTTTTGGCGCTGTCGCTGAGGATTTATATCTTTTAGTAGTGGTGTCGAATTCTTATATTTTTAAGTATATTTAAAATCGCCGATACAAGTTTTTGGCGCCGTTGTCGGGAAAAAATTTATTTGTTATAAGAATATTTTATAACATAATTAGAGTAATGGACAATTTAGGACTGTTGGAAAACCTTTTTAATAGAATTGCAACTTATTTTGTTAACTATTTAGCTGTGTACTGATTTCGATTGTATGCATAAATTTGGTTTTGAAAATCTTATACCCTACGATTCAGAATTAGAACTCACTGTTAGGAGAACTAGAAAATTAAGAAAAGAACCTATAAATTCTAAAACAATGGAAATCAACATAAATAACCAAAGAATAGAAAATGAACATCAATCTAGACTATTAAGAGATTATGCTAACCCAACATTAGATGAAATTCACTTAACTATCCAAAATCCTGATGTAGCCGCTAATTCATTTGAGCTTAAACCTGCAATTATCCAAATGATACAAAACACTCAATTTGGTGGAACTTCAAATGAAGATCCTAATTTACATCTTACAAGTTTCTTACAACTTTGTGCTACTTTTAAGTAGGAGAGAGTGTCTGATGATGCTGCCAGACTTAGACTCTTTCCTTTTTCTCTAAGGGATAAGGCTAAGGCTTGGTTAAATTCATTAGCACATGGATCTATTAGAACTTGGGGAGAATTTTCACAAAAAAATTTATTAAATTATTTTCCACCATCTAAGACTGCTATGCTTCGGAACGATATCACATCTTTCAGTCAGTATGAGGGAGAACCGATATATGAATCCTGGGAAAGATTTCAAGAACTTCTTAAGAAATGTCAACATCATGCTTTACCAGATTGGTTAATTATTCAAACATTTTATAATGGATTAGTAGGATCTCTTAGATCTATAATTGACGCTGCTGCTGGTGGATCACTAATGTCTAAACCTTTTGCAGAAGCCTATGCGTTAATAGAAGAAATGACCACCAATAATTTTCAATGGTCTGCTGAAAGAGTAAATCCTAATAGAGTAGCTAATATCCATGATTCTAATGCTTTAAATATGATAGTTTCTCAAATTTATGCTCTTTCAAAGAAAATATATCAATATTGAATAAATCATTCTCAAACACCTCCAGTGTTAGAAGAAAATTTATTAGGACAAATTGTAGATGCTCATTCTTCATATGAAACTATAAATGTAATAAATAATAGACAAAAGAATCCTTATTCAAACTATTATAATCCATGTTGGAAGAATCATCCAAATTTTAATTGGAATAACCAAAATAATAATGTTAATCCTCAGTAGGGGAACAATCCTGTAAACCCATTAGGAAATATAAATAATAGAGGTAATTCCAATTATAGACCTTCTAATCCACCAGATTTTTATAATAGTTCACAATTCAAGGAGAAGACATTGTCTATGGAAGATTTATTTTTGAATATTGGTAATCAATTACAAAGTCAAGGAAATGCTATAAAAAACATAGAAAACCAATAAGGTAAAATTACTTATGCACTAAGCAATAGACCTGTTGGAACTTTACCTAGCAATGTTGAAGTAAATCCTAAAGATCAAGGAAAAGAATAAATTAATGCTCTTCAATTAAGAAGTGGAAAAGAGTTAGAAACAAGAGTTCAAAAAGAAATTGTAGTTGAAAAGGAAAAAGAAGAAACTGAAGGAGAAAACGAAAGTTTATATCCTGATTTTTCTCTGAAACCTATGAAAATTACTGTTGAAAAACCACCTCCACCATTTCCTCAAAGATTAAAGCAACAAGATAAAGGAAAAAGATTTGCTAAATTCTTAGATATTTTGAAAAAAATATCAATAAATATTCCTTTTGTTGAAGCTTTAGAACAAATACCTGATTATGTTAAATTTATGAAGGATATACTCAACAAAAAGAGGAAGTTACTAGATCATGAGACTGTTGCACTCAGTGAAGAGTGTAGTGCTATAATTCAGAGAAAAATTCCTGAAAAACTTAATGATCCCGGTAGTTTCACTATCCCGTGTGCTATTGGTGAAAAATTTTATGGATGAGCATTATGTGATTTGGGAGCTAGCATAAATTTGATGCCTCTATCAACTTTAAAAGGTTAGGAATTGGAGAAATATCACCAACTTCTGTAGCTCTACAATTAGCTGATCGATCTATTACACATCTTAAGGGAGTTGTAGAAGATGTTTTGGTCAAGGTTGATAAGTTTATTTTTCCTGTGGACTTTATCATTCTAGATATGGAAGAAAATAAAGAAATTCCAATCATTTTAGGAAGATCATTCCTAGCTACAGGAAGAGCCATGATAGACGTTCAAAAAGAACAATTGACTATGAGAGTAAATGATCAAGAAGTAATCTTGAACATCTCAAAGTCAATGAAATATCCATAAATAGAAAAAGATGATGAATGTTTTAGAATGGATATATGTGATTATCTAAGAAAAGAATATTTCAAAGAAAATTATGAAGAAAAAGAAGATATCGAAAAAGGTAATTATGATGAAATTGATAGCGAAGAACCTGATTATATTCAGGAAAAATTTGAAACGCTCAATTCAACACACCAGAAAACGAAACATTAACTCCATTTGTTGTAAAACCCCCTGAACTTGAAATAGAAGAATTAAGAAATGAATCTTACAATAAAAATAGAATTTATAAGGAAAAACTGAAGTTAAGGCATGATCATAAGATTAATCAAAAGAACTTTGAGTCAGGATAAGAAGCTTTTCTTTACAATTCAAGGCTAAAACTTTTCCTGGGAAATTGAAGTCTCTTTGGTTAGGACCCTTTACTGTGACTCAAGTTTATATTTATGGAGCTGTTGAAATTGAAGGTAAAAAGTCTGGGAATAGATTTAAAGTAAATGGACATAGATTAAAATCATATTTTGAGGGTAAAAAACCAAATTTTAAAGAGGGTTTAATGCTCAGTCAACCTGAATAACACCTGAATAGGTCAGGCTGACGACATTAAACCAAGCGTTTTATGGGAGGCAACCCATATTTATCTTTAATAGTTGTGTGTTTGTTTGAAATTATGATTAATTTGTAGAAATATTAAGTCATACTACTCATATTTACCCTTTGATTATCATAGAATTTGAATCCATAGAGAAAATTTGGAACATATTGGACCACGACATTTTTGCGCAAAAAATTTGCCTAGAGTGCCGACGGTGCACTTGACACCACCGATGGTGGGTTTTTCTTGAGAGCTCTGATATTTAATTGTACAAGGCTCGTCGACGGAGACTTCGAGGCCGCCGACAGCGGGATCGGCGAGTGGGCAGTTTTTCATGTTCAAAACGACAGTTTTTGGCAGTTTTAAGCGAATTCGTCTTCTATAAACTCCTATGGATGGTTACTAAACACTCTAAACTCCCAAAAATGAATGGATACTCTCTTAAATTCTTCTCAAATGGCTTCCAATTCAATTGATAACCCAATATTTTGAGTGTACAACCAGAGAAAGTTCGTCAGTGCAGAGGCGCAGCGACTATTCAACAAGGTAATCTTGAAGAAAAGATTAATTAAAGAAAGAGGATTTGTCAATGAAGGACAAAGTAATTCTTCTTCACCAATTGAAGAAATGATTGTGCGGAGAAGATGGGAAGTGTTTTTCTACACTACTACCGCAGTAGTCGTTCCAGTGGTTAAGGAATTCTACTCCAATTTAGATGGAATCAACCAAGGAAGCGTTTATGTGCGAGGTAGGTGGATTACATTCAATTCTGGAAGAATTAATGAGTTATATATGTTTTAGGATGTTTCAGTCTGTTATTATTTGAATTTCATGCCGATGAGAGAAAAGATGAACGAAATATAGTAATTTTTTACGGACAAAACCGATGATTGGGAAGTTAGAGAGAACAGATATATTAGTTTCCCTGCAACACTTTTAAATCCCGTTTCAAAGCATTGGCACTTTTTCATCTCTGTGAAGTTATTTTCGACGATGAAAATTGGCAAAGTTACAAAAGAAAGTGCAATTTTGAACTACTGCATTCAAATGGGATGGCCCATTGATATTGGATTGATTATTGTGAAGTCTGTGTTTGGGCTGATCGTTCAAGGATCATCCCAAGGGCTTGGACATCCTTCCATAATTTTCTCAATTTGCACTTTGTTTCAAGTATCATACGAGGTTTGGGAGAAGATACTGCTACCCTGGAAACCCTTAGACGCAACTCAGATGTTCCCAGCCAATGATGGAGAAAATGATGTAAGCTTGATTATGGATCAAGCATCGCAGAATTCTGTTCCTGTTTAACCTTTAGTAGCAGACAAGACACCGATGCTCTTGCATAGAATCAAGAATTTTGAGAATTAGGTACAGAACTTAATTAGTAAAATTAACAACATATCTGATTTCTTTGATCACATCAATTGGAGAATAAAAGAACATTTTGATCATACTGGACAATTCAAAGCGAGTTTGGTGCGATTAACGAGAAGGATGGGATTGATCGATGAAGATTCAACTGAAGAATTCCCATATCGACCTTTTTATAACCTGTTTTTCCATGTTCAAGCAATGGGAGATATCAGAGGAGAGACCAGCACTAGTTTTGAAGAGTAGTAGACTTGATTATGTTGTGTTTGATTTGAACAATGTTTGTATGTTCATGTATTTAATTTCTTCAGTTTGCTTTTTAATCTCAGCATAGATGAGATTAAGTTTGAAATGTTTGTTTTCAGCATTTTGAGTGTTGTGGTTTGGATTGCGACGCTGATTAAATAGAATTAGGTTAAAATAATATCTACTTAGGTGTGTTATGTATTGTGTGTTACAAACAATTGGATTCAATATATAAATGTGAAGTTTGTTGTGTGTATATTTATTTGCTTTTATTTGTGTTAATACATCACTTAATCACTTAAATATAAGACAAAAAGGATCGAACAGATGACAATGAGGCTTAAAATTGATCGAAATCGAAAAAATTTAAAAAATGATCAATTTTTAAGAATCTCATCGACGGCGCGCTCGAGGCTGCCGTCGACGCAATTTTCCCGAGAAGAATAGGAATTTAATTTAATAGAGCCCACCAACAGCGCGAACGAGCCCGCCGATGGAGCGATTGCAAAAATTACCTATTTACTGCTATTTTGACCGGTCAAACACCACTATTCATCATCTTCTTCCCCTTTTTACCTGAAAAGTCAACCTAGGGCTTGATACATCTCGGATTTGGAGCGATTTCAATAAATTCTAACACCGGATTTCATCTTCCCTTGGTAAGTGCTTCACTCCTATGTAAAAATTTTTTATTTTCACCATGAATTTCTTCCACATTAAGAAATTTTGGAAAATTAAAAATGTGAAGAAAAGACTTGGAAGGAATACATGGAAATTGATTTAGATTGCTTTAAAACCCCTTTAGAAGCCATTGTATTATTATTTTGGAAATTAGTTTGAAATTTTTGTGATTTGATTGATCAAAAAATGGCTCCACAACAAAAGAGAAGACTCGAATTCGACGAACCTCGATTCATTAATGCGAAAGCACAATCGAGGTACACTTCACTTTTTCGAGGTAAGAAGTGTATACAAGATAAAGTTTTTGAGAATCCTGGATAAGAAGTGGAACAAGTTATCGCTACACAACAAACAAGGCTTCTATTGAAGTTGTGAGGGAGTTCTACTCAAATCTGAATCAAATTGAGGACGAACCAGTCCAAGTAAGAGGATTTTCTGTTGAATTTAATGCTAACCGCATTAACTCTTTTTACGAGCTTCACGATTATTTTTCTAAAGAGTATGAAACATTTGGAACAATGGAAGGTCTGTTAAATGATGTTATCGACTTTCTCACTGATGGGAAAGGAGTTTGGAAAATTAAAAATTGTGAACAGATTAACTTTCCATTGTCCATGATGAATGCCACTGCTAAAGCATGACATTATTACATTTGTTCGACTCTGCTACCTACCTACCACCATAATGAAGTCTCTAGAGGGAGAGTTGTTCTGAATTTCTATAATCAAAACAATAGATGCTTTAATGGGGGGACAATAATCTATAAGAATATTATGGCCACTATGAAGAGTGAGATAAGTGGATATTTAGGGCATCCTGGCCTCATTTATGCACTTTGTCAACTATCTGGAGTTGAAGCAAGAGATGATTAAGAATGGGTATATCCTATGAAACCCATTAGTAAAGGAAAAATAAAGAGTTACGAATCCCATGAGGAATGGAGAACAAGAAGTAGGAGTAAGGGACCTTCTACTAGTAGAGATATCCCTTCTACTAGTTATGACCCTCCTGCATCTAGTTCCCCTACCTTATATGATCTGATGAATGCCATGACCCTGTAGAGGAAAAGTTTTGAATAGTTGGATGAAAAACTGGAAAGAATTTATCACAGGATTGAAGGATTAGAGAGAAGACATGATCATGATAGTGAGTATCTTCAGAGGCACTCAGATTTTGAGAAAACTTATTATGATGCTCAGACCAAATACTACAGAGGAGAGCCTGATGTCATTTTTTCCAGAATGCCCCTGGTATACTCAGTATCAGTCTAATCCTCCTGCTGACCACGGTGATGAGGACATTGTATGGGATTTTGATGATTGATCTCTGTGATAGTGATGGGATACATTTGTTTGTTTTAGTTTTGTTATTGTACTTTGATTTTTATTGTATTATATGGACTATGCTTGTTTCTGTGATATGTGTTTAGTTGGCAGTTAGCATTTTCATTTCTGGATATATATGATATTTTTGATTGCAATTGTAATTGTGAACCTTTTAGTTTAAAATATTAAAATGTTTGTTCTGTGTTGTGAAATGCATGTCCTATGTAATGTAGTTAGTTGTTTTTTGTTTAATGTTTAGTTTTATATACTTGTTTTAAAAGTTCATTACCCCAGCAAATTTTCTAAACTGCTATGAGTGTAGAAAGGTTTTTAAATATTATAGATCAGTTGAAGTTAGAAATTTTGATAAGAACCTAGAAATTTGAAAAAGACAAAAATGCCTAAAGTACAAAGGTATAAATTTTATATTTAGAAATTTTCTTTCTACCCTGTATTATTTCTATTAAAGAAAAACTCTAAGTTTGGGGGAGGGAAGAAAAATCTTAAATATTATATGTTCTCAAATAACATATTTTCAAAAATTAATAATATGATTTTTGTGATAAAATTTAATTACGATAACTATGCTTAGATTTTATATAAATATTATAGAAAATTCAAGGAAATATTTTTAGTAATAAGAATTTATTTTGTAGATTAAGATATTTAGTATAAAATGATAAGACTATAGTTAACTATTTAAAGTAAAAAAAATATATTTTGAAATATTAAGAATCTTAGAAATTTAGTTGAGAAAGAAAAGATTGGGATTCAATGATGTAAAAACTATGGCGTACATATAAGGTAAGAATGTTTAAAAGTTTCAAATTGAGGAAAAGAAGTGAAGTTCAAAATCATTAAAAGGCTATCCAGATATAGTAATCCTAACTTCAAAAAAAAATTAAAGAAAAAGAAAAGGATTGAAAAACAATTCAAAAAAAAAAAAAAAGTGAGGAGAAGCTTGAGGAGATGCCTTATCAAAAATTGGCTTCACTTGGATTAACCTAAAGGGAAAACTTAAAGCATTTTTGAACTTATATATATGATTATTTTCCTTACTTAATAGAATTCTCATTATGTTCCTATCTTCTGAATATTCTAAGTGAACTGATATTGCAACATATAGTCATTCTTGAAAGGCATAGAAAACTATAACTCTTAGACTTGATGACTAAATAGCCTTATACCTACAGAATTAATATAATTACTTGAAAATATTTCTAAGGATTCTTACTATAATCTTTATTTCAATCAAAATTATAGTATTTTGAATTAAAACTTTACCACAATGAATGATAACTTTTATTTAGCACTAAAGATTTCTTGAGGACAAGTAATAGTTAAGTTTGGGGGATTTTGACCCAAGGAAAAAAGTTTAAGATTTTCATGCCTATTTTATACTGATTTTGATGATATTGAACTTTAAAGAAGAGTATTTTTGGTGTTTTTCTGCAGGTATGAAGTTTTAAGGACAAATGAGTCAAAATATGTAAAAAGGAGCAAATTTGGAGAAAAAAAGACCAAATTATGCAAATTTGACCTAGGGAGCCAACGGTGATGTCGATGGCTTCGACGGCATGATTTTCTCAAGAGTTCAGAATAATTTACAAGGGAAACCACCGACGACGAGGTTGAGGCCGCCGACTGTGGGGTCTGTTTAAAGTATTGTTTCTAGAAGGCCGCTGACGGAGCAGCTCGAGGCCACCGAGGACGGGATAGACAGATCTTTCCAGAAATACGTCGAACGTGGAAGATTTTCAAAGGGGTGCCTGCAAAACCCTTAGAGACTCTTCTACAACTTTAAAAAGAACCATTTTAGGCCGAAAAAGTGTCTCCTATGTGTTAATTAGAGAGTTAAAGTATCCAAAAGAGTCCACTAGTGTGTCTATAGTGAGTAGATAGTTATTTTAGTATTATTAATTAGAGAGTAGTGAGTTTAAATAAAGATTTTACGAGGAGTTCTTCGAAGAATTGTAAGAGTGGATGGGAAGTGAGAGATCTCTTCTGCATTGCCGTTTTGAAGGAGAATTCCTTGTACTGTAAAGAAAGTAAGAGATTCAGAGGAACTTCAATAAGTTTGCATGGGGAGGAATTTAAGATAAGTTGTGTTTATTTACAATGGTTTGTAAAACTTTACTTTATTATATGAAATCCAAATTTTATTGCATCCTTATCATGAATTCTGAGTAGTTGTTCTGTCTTTCTCCTTATTTTGATGTTTTTGTGAAATGATTATATGAATTAGTGTATTAAACCTAATATAAAAAAGTTGTGATGATACTATACCCAAACTTACTTTAGTATACGAATTGACTATTTGTATTGTTAAAATATGTGAAGAATTCTTAAGATCTGACCGTTGGCTAAGTATTCTTAACTAGTATGTATCACATTTCTCTTTGAAAGGTAGACGGGTAAATCCTTGAAAGGAGAAGTGCAAATAAATAGGGAAATAATATTAATCAGGCGTAGATTTAGAGATTTTAGAGTGACAGGCTAAAATCCTCAATTCAATCCTATCATTTGGGTGCTGTGGTGTAGATTGTTAGCCCTCAGGCGAGGGGAACGTGGGAGCTCCGGTGTGAGACCCTGTATCCTCCCAGCCTAGCCGCAGATTCAGTAACCAAGGATAGGATTAGTCAATGTTCTTTATGCCTGGACCAAAGGGTAAAGAATAGGCATGCTCCTATTTGGCACAACACATATAAAACTAATTCTAATTATTGCTTCACTTAAATATCTTAACAAAGGAGAAAAATTCTTGCTATTATATACTTGAACATAACTTTACTAGTAGTAGTAAATTGTTAGTAAAATTAGTTTAGATATAAATTTCATATTATTATCGATTGCGTATTAGTGATAGATAGGCAATTTCGATCTAGTTGTGATTCTGAATTGGTTTATATAATCCTAGTCCATAGGCTTTAATATATTTCCCTGTGGGATCGATAACCAGGACTCCACTAGAGCCCTGTATTACTTGACCGATACGTATAATTGCGTTTAAAGGTAACTCTGCGATCAAAAGATTATAATATTTAATTGTTACTAAGATTAAAATTATGCTCCAAATCAAGATTTTGGCTCTGTTGTTGAGGATTTATATCTTTTAGTAGTGGTGTCAAATTCTTATATTTTTAAGTATATTTAAAATCGCCGATACACTGGGCACATTAATAAATATGGTACAAAGAATAATTCTTAATCTAAGAGGTGCGTAAGGTCAACTTGTTCAGGATAGAAGATACAAGTATCTAAACTGATGATAATTCGGGTGGTTATTATAACACTTACAGTTAATGTATTAACACCTACCTTAAGCTCTAAACCAATTTTCTTAGGAGTTGACCATTAGGCTTTAGGCTCTTAATGATCCTTATGTGGTGTTCAATGACTATAACAGAGCACTGCTCATACTCTATTGGATTTATAGTCAATATATTGACTTATCGAGCCCGTTGCAGGGATTTAGATCAACAAATCAGGAAGCAAGAAAATTTTTGTGTTTTCTTAATTTGATGTTGATTTGATTTGATTTATTGTTCAATTTTGATTTGATTTTTCTTTGATTTGATTTCTTTAGGCTTATTTATGGTTTAAGTGTCCAATGACCAAAGACTAAGAAAGTTTGTTTGTTTAAAACATGGTTTAAATTAGTTAAAGCATTGCTTTTCTGTACCAAAATATATAATAAAAGAAATGAGCTATGTTGCTCAATTCAGAGTCTGCATTAATCCTTATTTGTGATGATGGAGATCATATAATATCCTATTCCTCAAGTTCACACTAGATAGGCTAAACGAACCTAACTCGGTAGTGTGCAATGGCTATATTAGGACCCATCACAGATTTACAGAGCCAAGGCATCAATCCCTATTGAGGCCAGTTTCAACAGAACTAAAGAAGTTAAGAAAGGAAAGATATTCCTTTAGTCCAATGAGCTAGACTAATTTAAGGGATTTATCTCAACTAAAAATTATTAACTCAAAGTGTCAATCTATATCAGTAGTCGTTATTGAGACTATACTAACAAACCCGATCCTATCTTGATATTGCCAAGTGTGGCCTGCTCCAACTTCCAATGGATTGTCAGCTTGATCCATGCAAATGAATCGTCAAGGCCAAACTAGATCTAACTATCATGTCTCGAAGTGTTCAATGTATGTACTAAAGGGTAATGATTGTACTCTCAGTTGAACCACCCAAGATGCAGGATGTGTGATCAGCCTTTATTGATTAATATTTTACAAACATAGAGAATGGAAAAAGTATTTATGTAGGCATTCAATAGACTATACAATTTGGAAAGGTTCCTATCAATCAATCCTATATTTATAAGTCCAAAGTGTTGAACTGATCGAACCCAAAAATTGGTCAACGTCAGCTAGCCCTATCGACTTTAGTGAGTTGGTCCACTCTAACTTTAAGTACAACAGTCCAACAAAGAGTCAAACAATTAATAACTCTATGGAGTGGATAGATAGACATAACCCTATCCTAATTTTACTCAATCAAGGTGTCAGTTTAGTTGGTTCCGATGTAGACCAACTGACATACAGGCTCTAATGAAGGATAAAATATTATTGGTGTGTAATAAGTTAGATTGAGAGAAATTTTTTTATAACTCAGAATTATCAAATTTATGTATTAATTCCTTAGACCAACCTTAACTACCCTTGAATTAATCAACCTGATCACGTTGTGTTGATGTTGTGTAGGGTGTGCTCCAACTCCTAAAGGACCAAAGCCAAAGTTGTGGAGGGTTTGAATAGGATCAATCTATGTTTGGTGAAACTCTTCCAGTGTGCATCGAGTATAATGGATGAGAGTATGACAAACTTGAAACCATATTTACTAACTTAATGGTTTGACGACTGTAGGAAGGTCAATCAACATAATCACTTTGTGTTAGGGCCATGTGGACTGTGCTCCAACTCCCATCGTACCTGAAGATGGTTCGAATGAATGTTATGATTGGCTAAACTGAAAAAGACATATTTCATTCATCATGTCTGAGATTTTCTAGACTAAAGGATTGACAATCGAAATCAGCCCTGATTGATACGAAGTCAACCAATTTGATCACATCATGATGGTGTCACGTGGGGTATGCTCCAACCTCCGATGGATCAAAGAAAAAAATCTTTCGGTGTGTGATAGAATAAGTTGAGAAGATACTTAGTCTAAAAGATTAATTTCCCAAACCAACCCCGATTGGTCTGAGCTCAATCAACCTAGTCCTATCATGTTGCAGCCTTGTGAGGCCTACTCCAACTTCTGACAGGCTTGAGGAAGTTCAAATTGGATTCGTTGTGAATTTTATTTGAAGTTGAAATATTGTTTTGTTGATTTGTTTGTATTAAAATTTGTTATATGAAAAGTTTTTTCATTTTTTAACAATCATGAATTTCTAGATATATATAGATATAGGAGACCGCATGGGGCATTACACCTTATCCAAATAGTTACTATGATAGTCTGAGGATATGTTTTAGTTTTCAAGATTTTATTTGAGAATATGTTTTTTTTAATATTTTTTTTATTCTAAATTTTTATTACTTCTAATTGAAATTTGATTTTTCAATAATTTTGTAAATTATTTTAGTTGTAGTAGGTATAAAACACCGTATGTGACTTACACCTTGCCCAATAACAACCAAACTGATAGTTCATTGTAATTTCCATGGTTTATTTTTATTTCAAGTTTTGGAGCATGTTCATTTCAAGAGTTCTAATAAAACTCATTTAAATTTAGAGAGAGTCAAAGCTGAAGATTCAATTTTGTTCAATTTCATTTAAGTTTAACCTTAAGATTTAATATAACGATAAGTCAAGTATTCTTCAAAGATTTAGAGACTCGATGACGGCTAGACACATTTTAAGTCCTGAAAGGAATTTCGTTAAATGACATGTCATCTCGTCGAGAGTTCAATATCAAATCTTCAATGTTCCTAATCAAATCAAACTTGGCATTTGTTCCAAAACTTCAGTAAAAGGAATATTTATTGTTAACTTCTTAAATACTTTCAGGAATTTAAAAATTTTTTATCCAACTTGTGTTGTCTAAGTATTTGAGGAAATTGAGGTGGTGGTCTTTCTAAATTGATTTTAGTTGGAGATATTAATTTTTCTAGATCCATAGAAACATGTTCTTCAGGTCTTTTTGTTTCCTTTGTGTCTCTCACAACTTCTTTCTCTTTTCTAACCACATCCTCTATCTCTCTTCCACTTTCTAATTGGACATCTTCTACTTGTTCATTAGTGTACTCTTTAGGATTGATCTCAGTGTTGCTAGGAAGTGTTCCTTGGGGTCTATTGCTTTGTGAATTAGTACTTTGTCCCAATTGATTCTCTATGTTTATAATCACAGCATTTTGACTTTGCAACTGGTTTCCCATTTGCAATACCACTTCTTCTGTAGACATCTTCTTATTCTCAAATTGTTGAACATTGTTAGAGTTTGGTGGATATGAAGGTCTATAGTTTGTGTTCCCCTGATTATTCCAACATCCATTAGGATTTTCATGATTATTTTCCCATTTTTAGTTTCTACCATCAGTAGTATGATTCCAGTTAAATTTACGATGGTTCTCCTAACCTGGGTTGTAAAAGTTAGAATATGGGTTTTTTGTGGTATTTAAAGTCTCATATGATAAGTTAGAATCAATCATATACCCTAATAAACTTTCATCACTTACTGGAGTAAATTGAGGCTGGTTCATTCCAAATTGATCCAACTTCCTTGATATTTCAGCAACCTGAGATGTAAGAATTGTAATCGCATCTGTATCATGAACACTGGCTACCTTTTTAGGATTTACCCTTGCAGAGGGCCATTCAAATTCATTTGTAGCCATTCTTTCAATTAATGCATACGCTTCATCAAATGGTTTTGACATTATCGATCCATCAGCGACAACATCAATTATAAACTTAAGGGATCCTACTAACCCATTAAAAAAGTTTCAATGATTAACCAATTAGGGAGAGCATGGTGTGGATACTTTCTTAGGAGTTCCTTAAATCTTTCCTAGGCTTCGTATACTGATTCCCCTTCATACTGACAAAATGAGATAATATTGTTTCTAAGTTTAGCTGTCCTTGAAGGTGGAATATACTTAGCTAGGAATTTCTGAGTTAACTCTTCCCAATTTTTAATAGAACCAGGTGCTAATGAGTATAACCACATTTTAGCCTTATCCATTAGTGAGAAAGGAAAAAGCCTTAGTCTAACAACATCGTCTGACATGTTGTTATAACGAAATGTAGCACAAAGTTCTAGAAAACATGATAAGTGTAAATAGGGATCTTCTGAAGGAGTTCCCCAAAACTGGTTGTTCTGCACAAATTTGATCATCTCTGGATTAAGTTCAAACGAGTCAGCTTCTACGACAGGGGTTTGTATACTTGAGTGAATTTCACCTATCATAGGATTTACATAATCCCTCAATGATTTATGATGATTTTCTAAGTTATTATCTTGAATGTTTTTTATTTCCATTTTAAGTTTTTTAAGTCCTTTTTGTTTTTTGATTTTTTTTCTTTTTTTCTAACGCTGGATCATAAGGCACATGTCCTGCAGATCCTTTAGTTCGCATAAATAACACAACATACAATACATTAATAATTAAACAGAAAATATTTTCAACACAAGAAAATATTTTCACAAACACCTTGCTTTTCACACAAACGTTTTTTACGACACTACAATTTTCCAATTATAAGACTAAATACTTCAACTAAAATCCTCGTAAAAGTCAAGATCAACCGTTGCGATTCCCAGCAACGGAGCCAAAAACTTGATCCCTAAATATTTATGCTTACGTTTTATTTCCTTTTAAATATGTCTCTTTCTTTACAATGACACCAAAAACTTGATGCTGATGCAAATGAGAGTTTAATTGATATTATTATAAAATGGGATTTTATGCAAGTATACGTATCGTTATCAAGTAATATAAAACTTTCTGATTAAGCCCCAAATATCGATCCCACGGAGATCGTGGTTAATCACAGCTGCTTTCAAGAGAAGTTCTAGTCTACAATAACACGCCCTAGCTTGGAAAGTCGATAAAGGTTTGGTTTTAATAAAATCCTACAATTATCACTACTATAATACTTCTACTCCAAAACTAAAACACTTAGTAAATCAGAAAAGTGAAGTTTAATATAATAAAAGTACTCTTCCTCATATATTTAATTTAGTGACATAAGCAAAATTAAAACAAATAGAGAGTGATTGTTACAAATAGGAGAAATTATATTCTTTACCCTTATAAAGAACATTGGTTAATTTAATGTTTTAAAATTATGAAGATGGGTTAGGCAGGGAAGATACTAGCTCTCACTCTAGAGTTCCCTCGATTCCCTCCACCTGGGGGCTAACATCTCATATCAAAACTTAAAACATCAAACCGAATTGGGGCTTTAGCCTTTCACTCTAAAGTCCTCTAATTATACACCCAATAAAAAAGCATATCTCCTTATTTATTTGCACTCAATTATATGGACTAAATTCTCACCCATATAATCTCATGTGATTCTTATTAATTGTTGATTGTGACAATACCGCATTGGTTTTTCATGTTCTTACAACTGATTTTAACATGCAAGTTGATCAAGTTTACATGTAAATGAAGAACAAAATAAAATCATCATAATTTATTCTCACTCTACTCAATTCTAGATCCTACACATGCATACTAATTCATTGTATGAGGGAAGAGTAAAGAAAACTACTCACTACACATGAAGAAACAACAAGAACTTTTCATTGCTTAAGTCTTAAAACTATACAAACAAACTACTAAATAAAAAATCAAAATACTATGAAACTACTTATCTCTGATGAAAATTAAACTATCCTTGTATAGGAAAAGCAATCTCCTTCAATCCTCTCCAAGAACAAAGTAAAAGAAAGGAAAAAAATCTCTCACTCTCTCTTTCTCTCTCTCTCTCTCCTTGTTGCCCCACTTGGGGCTCACGCCCAAGTCTTCTTTTTCTTGGCCTTCTTCTCCTCTTCTAATAGTTCCTCTACCTTCCCTAAATCTTCTTCTTCAAGAGTTTCCAATCCTTAATTATAATTTCCCAAGAGATGCTCAAGTGTCTCTCCAAAAGAGTCCACATTCAATGAATCTTACAAAGGGATGCCTTAAGTGTCTTTTCACTCTAAGAGACACATCTATTCAATAATAACTCCTAATAACCGCCCCCAACTTTTCTAGAAAGTTCATTTTATAATTTCCAATGAATTCCCCTTGAAATAAGCTTTGCAACACATCGAGAATCGTCAAAATCCGAGTTATATTAACGAAATTATGCCCAAAACCGTCACCAACTGTCATTGGCGGCTAAGCGCCGACTTGGTGGAGCTTAGGCGCGATTGACTTGGTGGCTAAGCGCCAATTTTGGCACTTAGGCGCCAGACACATGTATAAATGTGTCCAGTTTGACCCAGTTTGCTCCGGTATGCTCTGTTTTGGTCTATTTTTGTTTCTTTTGCTTAAATTACTCCAAATTCTTCAATTTTATGCACCTGCAACCAAAACACAAGATAACATACCTTTAAATTGCAATATCATTAGACATAGGTATAAAAATGTGCATAAAAATACTATATATTTTAGGTGTATCAAAATCCCCCGAACTTAAACATTACTTGTCCTCAAGTAATACTACACTTTTAAAATAATTATTATAGGTTAGAGTTAATGGGTCATCCTTTAGAATTGCTAAAGTTTTGTTCTAAAAATGTGATAGTTCAACTTAGAAGAAATTCTAGTGAATTAGACTAGCCGAGGGTCTAAAACCTTATCATCAAACTTGAGAAATTTGTTTTCCTATCTAATTTATAAAAATATGCAGATTTTTCAAATTTCAGATCCTATGAACATTACTTTCTCGACTTAAGAACTCTATTAAAAATAATTTAACTAATATATTTATAAAAAGCAAGCTTAGGATTGTTCTAAGTTCTTTAATTTAGAAAGACTCAAGTGAAACCAATTTTTGATTAGGACCTCTCCTCAAGCTTCTCCTCACATTTTTTTTCTCTTTTTTTTTAATATGTGAGGATTACTATATCTGGAGAAGTCCTTAAATGATTTTGAATTCCACTATCCTCCTCTAAAGTTAAAACTTATTACTTTCCTTTACTTTAAAAGATATACATATATTTTTTTAAATACTTTCTAAAAGAGCCTTAAATGTTTGAAAATAAAAATTGTAAGAATCCTTCATTTTCCAAAAATACATTTCTTCTTAATAAAGATAGTTATTCATTTTCCTATTTTCTCCAATAAATATCCTAAACTCTAGGTTCATCCTTTTCACTAAAAATATCAAGTAAATTATCCTACACCATTTTTATACGTAAAATTCAAACATTCTTAAGATGACTCCACATAACAAAAATCATTAGAAATAAAATACAAATTTATTTGTAGTACTTTTGAAAACAAGTAAGGTTTCAATTTGAAAAATTTTTCTTTCCCCCCCAAACTTAAGCTCAAAAACATGTGTAACAATGAAGTACAAAAATATGAGGTGGGTAAAGATCACATTTACCATTTACTACACATGCTACAAAAATATCAACAAAAAGCACATCGTAGAATATTGCAATGTAAAGTAAATCTATCCTAAACATGCTTGACATAACACTATAAAGGTATTTTAAATAGCAGAAGAGGTGCAAACTGAAAATTAAACAAAAACACATTTTAAACGTTATAAAAGAATTGCTAAGTGCTAACAAGTTTAAAATATTAAGATAAATTTTATTGTCTCCAAAGACTCATTTTACTTGACTCACAAACATAGACACACAAACATCAATACATACATTCACAGATTTCATAAGCAAACAACAACTGAGGTTAATTTGATCTCCCTTTTACTCACATTTCCCCTCCTTACTTTCAATTTTCTGACAAAAGAAACTACACTAATAATATTTGTATATTATAAAATTTTTTATATGGTTATCACCCTTGGACATGAATTCCCCTATTTTTTACTCACATTTTCTTTTTTTTTTTGAGGATTACTATATCTGGATAGCCCTTAATGATTTTGAACTTCACTCTCCTCTTTCTAAAGTTCAAACTTGAAACACCTACTTACTTTATAATTAGGTATGAGCTTTATTATTCATTATGAAGTCACAATCTCTTCTTAACACATAATACTTTAAGTCTCTTAACATATCAAAAATAAAGTTTTCTTTACTTTAAATAGTTAACTATAGTCAAATCCTTTAATACCAAATATCTTACCCCTATAAATTTAACCTTTATTACTAAAAACTTTCATCCAATCCTTCCATAATATTCAGCTGAAATAAAAAGTTTTAGTTATCTAATGTAAGGTTTAACTGCCAGAAGTTTTGCTAATAATTTTTGAAAATATAATAATTGAGAACAAATAAGAGTTAATATTTTTCTATCCTTCATGTCCATTTAATTCTGATGTCTTTGGAAGTTGGCACTAGTGGCGGCTATTCTGGCGCCGGCGGCGCCAGAAGCAGTTTTCTCCCATTTTACTGCTCTTCACTCCAAATTCGTTCATTTTTGCTCCAATTACCTAAAATCATCATACTTGCTACAAATATTAAAAATACATTTCTTTAAAGTGTAATATCACCAACAATGGGTAAAATTATATAGCAAAAATAGTATATATTTTTGGTGCATCAAAATCCCCCAAACTTAACTATTACTTGTCCTCAAGTAATCCTTTTACTACACAAATATATAACTCAAGGCAATGTACTTATCACCTGTAGGACACTAAAATTTTTTAGTCAAAGGAATATATTGGTAAGACTTTTAGAAAGAAATTCAGTAACTTAGGTCAACACTACATGCATAAGAATATTCAACAATCAAGTCTAAGGGTTCTAGTCTTCTATTTATTTCAAGATAAACCATAATTTATCACATTAAGAGTGCCTTGAAAGAATATATGGAAAAGGAGTTCATGGAAACTTAATTAGAATGCAGGCCAATAATTTAATTATTAATTCAAAAATGAAATCAAGTAGGGTGACTAAAGTGAAGCCAATTTTTAATTAGGCATCTCCTCAAGCTTCTTCTGATAAATTTTTTTTTTTCTTTTTCTTTTCTTTTTCTTCTTTCTTTCTTTCTTTTGGGATTATTTTTCAATCCTTCTTTTTTTTCCTTTTTCTTTCTTTTTTATGAGGATTACTATATCTCGATAGCCTTTAATGATTTTGAACTTCACTCTCCTCTTTCTAAAGTTTAAACTTGATTCACCTCCTTACTTTATAATTAGGTATGAGCTTTATTATTCATCATAAAGTCACAATCTCTTCTTAACACATAATACTTTAAGTCTCTTAACATTTCAAAAATACAGTTTTCTTTGCTTTAAATAGTTAACTATAATTAAATCCTTTCATACTAAATATCTTACCCCTATAAAACTAACCTTTATTACTAAAAATTTCATCCAATCCTTCCATAATATTTAACTGAAATAAAAATTTTTTGTTATCTAAAGTGAGGTTTAATTGCTAGAAGTTTTGCTAATAATTTTTGAAAATATATTAATTGAGAACAAATAAGAGTTAATATTTTTCTACCCTCACCCAAACTTAAATTTTTCAATAAATTTGAAACAGTAGAGAGTAAAAGAAACTAACCTTTTTGTGTCGGGATCTTGAAATCATCAAAAGCTATCTGGTATTAGTTAAAATTTTTAGCTAGCAGGTATGAAACAGTTAGTAACAGTGATATAAAATTTTTAAACTTTTGCTAGGTAAAGAGATATCAACTTTAAACATATAAACATCCAACAAAACATCACAACTACTAAACAAACTATCACAGCACTACACATTTCATTTAACAATTTCAACTTTTCATTACAACACTACATTACATCAACAGGCTCACACATCACATACAAAGTAAATAACTACTACATCACAAAAACACAACACATAAAAAGAAAAACAGAAACAGAAAGAGGCAAACTACCACTCTTCATCACCAACTTCATCAGTAGAGTTACCAGGACCAGGTCTATACGGTGTATAGCTGGGGCAAGTAGGGAATATCAAAATAGTCTCACCCCTCATGAATCTGACCTAGGCATCATGATAGACAATATCATACTGAAATCTTCTTCTCATATAATCCTCATTCACATCACTTCTAGCCTCAAACAAATCCATCCTACCATAGAGTCTATCCATACTATCACTCTGTAATCTCAACTGCTCCAAAATATTGAACAATGTAGGGAGCTCAGACGTAGATGGAATGTTGTAGCTCGTAGTAGGAATATCAATACTCATACTCTCATCTCATGCTCCCACATGAGACTCATAAGTACGAATGATAATCTTGGTAATCGGTCTCAGTGGTATAACTACCTCTTCAGAACTGTTGAATTCTACTCCAGACTGTACAAACAGGGTGTTAATCAGGGTAGGATGTCCTAATCCTCCAGTGGTCTCTCCTCTAGCAATAGACTGAATGTTCTTGAAGATAATAGCTCCAATATCAATCTTCTTCATAGTCTGAATACAATAATTTAAAATTGCTCTATCCCTTGTAACTTCACTATGGTGATAAGAAGGTAATAATCTAGAAGAGATGAAATAGTGCTAGATTTTAGATGCAACATTTAACTTGGAAGCAGGGAAGTTAATCATCTATTTTTGACTCACTTTCTATTCTCCTTTTTCGTTGTCAGAAAAGCAATCACTTCCTTCAAATGCAAGAAAATTCTAATAAATTCAAAATCCACAATGTAGCATACTCCAAATACTATTCTAAACAAGTAAGAGCAAATTTCATCATAGGAAATCCCAACATTTCATTCTAAGCAATGTGAGAGATTCCTATGGTGAAAATAAAAATCTTTTAACTCAAAGTGAAGCTCTTACTAAGAGAAGTGTAGATCTGATACACCTAAAATATGTTGTATTTTTATGCACATTTTTATACCTATTTTTAATTATATTGCACTTTAATGGAAGCTATTTTGTTTTTTTCTTGCAGGTATGATGAAAATGGATGATCACGATGAAAGGAGCAAAATTGGATCAAATTTGGAGAAAAAAAATGAAAAATGAAAACTTAGGCACTAGAGCTAAGCGCCGCTGGGCCGGCACTTAGCCACCACAATTAAAAATTGAAATCTAAAGGAATTTGGCACCAAGTTCAAAGGGGATGGGAAGCAACTTTTGGTGGTAACTTCCATAACTTCCTTTGGGCGGCAAGTTTAAATGAAGGGGTGCATTCTTTGGTTGATACATTGAATCTAGACACACTTTGAAGAGACACCAAGGCACCTTTTGGTTTACTATTTAAAGAGAGTCTTAGTAATGACTAAGGGCTCTTCCACTTGCATTTTGAAGAGAGTTTTTAAAATATTTTACTTTTATTTTGTGAGAGTTTTAATTAGGAGTAGGAGTAGAGAGTAGAAAGAAGAAAAGGGTCGGAGTGAAGTCTTCTTCTTCCCACTTATTTTCTTTCTTTTAGTTTAGCTTCTATTGAAGTCTAAAATTTATTCTGAGTCTTCGAAGTTGGGAGATCCGCTCTGAGGAGTAGTTTAGTGAAGAGTTAATGTTTCAGAGGAACTTCCTGAGTCTTGTGGAGAGAATTTTCAGATAAGTGTTTACTTTTGTTCTTACATTTAGTTTTTTAATTAATTCTTATTTTTGTTTGTTGTTTTTCTTATGGTTTTTAATTTCAAATCACTGTGTTTTTGTATTTTCTCAATGTATTCTGATTAGTATAATTTATCTTTTTCTTTCTTAAATGGAGAAGTAATTAGTTTATAGAGAACTGTTGTGGAAAGTATAAGTGTTTAAAGTTGGAAGAAGTTGTGAAGATTGATTCTGAAAAATTTTGTTTACTTCTTAATTTGGCCTGTTAAGTTGTAGAATTTCTTGAGATTATGTAAGATCCAATGCGGTATTGTCTCACAAAAGTTAGTAAGAATCACATACAATTATATGGGTGAGAATTGTAGTCCATATAATTGAATGTAATATTAGAAGATATTTTTTTGGAAGGGAGTAAAATTAGATGATTTTAGAGTGACAGGCTAAAAACCTCTAATTTGGTTTAAAGTTTTGAGTTTTGTTATGAGAAATTAGCCCCCAGTTGGTGGGAATCGAGGGAACTCTTGAGTGAGAGATCGGTATCTTCCACCGCCTAACCATGTTCAAAATGATAAAAATTTCAAATTAACCTATGTTCTTTATAGAACCAAGTAAGGGTAAAGAACACATTTGCTTCTATCCGTCACAACAAATTTAAATACTTCCACAACAATACTTTAATAATTATTACTACTTCATAAAAGGAAAGAAAGAGATATTCTAGTTAATAGTGTTTTACATACAGTGTTATTAGTTATTATAATTTTAATTTCTTGCTTAACATTTTATTAAAGAAATTTTAAAAGACAAATCAACTTTCAAAACTTTTGAAAATCAATACATACTTTCAAAAGCCATTTAAAAAAAAAGTAAAAGGATAATTTTCTGATTCCTTTAACTATTTTCATATTTTCCCTGTGGGTTCGATATCTTGGGGATTAATCAGAAAGTCATATATTACTTGATAAACAATACGTATACTTGCGTAGTATCCACATTATAATTCAAAATCATCAGCATATGTATATCCGGCGGGATCAAGTTTTTGGTGTCGTTGTCAATTTTCATATCATATTTGTAATTATAAATATCAGGTGGATCAAGTTTTTGGCACCGTTGCCAGGGAAAATAATTAAATTGTATTTTAAAGAGAATTAAGAAATTTTAAATTTTTACTTTTCTTTGTTTTTATTAGTGTGTTGTGGTTTGTTTTGTTTTACTGTTGTATGCGTAGTTCAGCAACTGAGGGAGTTGTGCCTTACGATTCTGAATTAGAAAGAACTATCAGAAAAATAAAAAAAAATAAAAATACAGAGAAAGATAGAAACATTCAAGAAATGGAAAATCATCAAAGTCAAAATGTAGGCATCCATCAAGAATTAAGACCTTCAAGAGATTATGTTAACCCTACAGTAGATGAACTTCGTGGTAGTATTCAAAACCCTGCTGTAGCTGCTAATTCTTTTGAGCTTAAACCTGATATTATCCAAATGGCGTCTAATAATCAGTTTGGGGGAACAACAACTGAAGATCCTAATTTGCATGTTGCTAAATTTCTAGAGTTGTGTGCTACTTTTAAATATGATGGTGTTTCGGATGATGCTATTAGACTTAGACTTTTTCCTTTCTCACTAAGGGATAAAGCTAAAATATGGTTACATTCGTTAGCACCTGGATCAATAAGAACTTAGGGTGATCTGTCACAAAAATTCCTTGCTAAATATTTTCCACCATCTAAGACTGATAAGTTGAGAAATGATATAACAACTTTTTGTCAGTTTGAAGGGGATTCAATATATGAAGCATGGGAAAGATTTAAAGATCTCCTCAGGAAATGTCCACATCATGCGATACCAGATTCGTTAATAATTCAAACTTTTTATAATGGATTAATTGGATCTCTTAGATCAATCATTGATGCTGCTGCTGGTGGATCATTAATGTCTAAACCATTTTATGATGCTTATGCTTTAGTTGAAGAAATGGCTACTAATAATTTTTAATGGCCTTCTGAAAGGTTAAATCCTAAAAAGGTAGCCAGTGTTTATGAAAATGATGCTTTTACAATGTTAGCAAATCAAGTTGCTGCTGTATCAAGGAGATAGACCAATTTGGGATGAATTTTTCTCAGCCAAATCTCATGATTGAAGAAAATTCATTACACCAAATGGTTGATTTTTATTTTTCAGCAGAAACTGTGAATATTATAATCAAATCTAACAACCCATATTCCAATTATTATAACCCAGGTTGGAAGAATCATCCGAATTTAACTGGAATAATAATAATCAGGGTAGTTTTAATCAACAATGGGGGAACCACCAAGTAAACCCATTGGGGAATTGGAACAACCAAGGTATTAATAATAATACATTAACTTATCGTTCTAATAATAACAATGCTTTACAATATAAAGAGAAGAAGTTGTCTATTGAAGAAGTAGTATCACATATTGGAAATCAATTACAAATTCAAGGAGCAACCATCAGAAATATAGAAAATCAATTGGGACAAATTATGAATGCCTTAAGTAATAGATCCCAAGGAATTCTTCTAAGTAATATTGAAGTGAATCCAAGAGAAAAGAATAAAGAACAAGTAAAAGCAATTCAACTGAGAAGTAGAAAAGAATTGGAAGGTAGAGTTCAAAAAGAAATTGAAGTAGAGAAAGAAGAGATTGAAATACCTAAAGCGGACGCTCCAAAAGGTTTTAAAAGACCTATTTCTCCACCTAAGGTTGATTTAGAAAAACCACCACCTCCATTTCCTCAGAGACTTCATTAACAAAATTTGGATAAGCAATTTTCAAAATCCTTGGAGATATTAAAGAAGCTTACCATTAATAATCCATTTACTGAAGCCCTAGAAAAAATTCCAAGCTATGCGAAATTTATGAAAGACATTCTTAATAAAAAGAGAAAGTTTAAAGAAAATGAGACTGTTGCACTTAGTGAGGAGTATAGTGCGATAATTCAGAAAAAGCTTCCTAAAAAACTTAAAGATCCTAGTAGTTTCACAATTCCATGTGGAATCAGAGAAAGATTATGTGGAAAAGCTTTATGTGATTTAGGAACAAGCATTAACCTTATGCCTCTATCAATATTCAAAAGACTGGGACTAGGAGAAATAACCCTAACTAATGTAACTCTGCAATTAGCAGATCGTTCGATCACATATCCTAAAGGAGTTATATAAGATGTTTTGGTAAAAGTGGATCAATTTATTTTTCCTGTGGATTTCATTGTGTTAGATATGGAGGAAGATAAAGAGATACCCATAATTTTGAGGAGACCTTTTCTAGCTACATGCAGAGAAATGATAGATGTACAAAAAGTAGAATTAATGATGAGGGTTAATTATCAGACTGTTACATTTAATATTTCAAAATCGATGAAATATCCTGCAAGAGGTAAAGAAGATGAGTGTTATAGGATGGATGTTATTGAATATTTAAGTGAATGTCATTTCAAATCAACTTATGAAGAGAAAGCTGAAAGAGAAGAATTGGAATATAAGCAAGAAGAGGAGTTATTTGATTCTGAAGATTTTCAAGAGGAAGATTTAAAGTTTGTTCATGAAAGTTTTGAATTGTTGGATATGAATGAGAAAGATGAATCTTATGGTCCATCAATTGAAAAACCTCCTAAAATTGAGCTAAAAATGCTTCCTGATCATTCGAAGTAGGTTTTCTAGGTGAATCCTCAACCTTGCCTGTTATAAGTTCCTCTCAATTAATTGAAAAAGAAGAAGAGAGTTTGCTTAAAATTTTGAAGAAGCACTAGAAAGCCTTTGGATGGACAATTGCTAATATTAAAGGAATCAGTTCTTCAATTTGTATGCACAAAATTCTTATGGAAGATAATTGCAAATCGTGGGTTGATCCCCAAAGGAGATTAAGACCTATCATGAAAGATGTTAAGAAAGAAATTTTAAAGTGGTTGGATGCCGGAATTATCTATTCTATTTTAGATAGTGCATGGGTTAGTCCTATTCAATTTGTTCCTAATAAAGGAGTAACAGTGATGCGTTAATGAAAAGAATGAAATGATACTAACAAGACAAGTTACAGGGTGGCGAATATGCATTGATTATAGAAAATTAAACCTTGCCACAAGGAACGATCATTTTCCACTCCCTTTTCTAGATCAAATGTTAGATAGACTGACTGGGCATAAATACTTTTATTTTCTGGATGGATATACTGGTTACCACCAAATTCAAATTACTCTTAGGATCAAGAGAAAACTACGTTTACCAGTCCTTATGGTACGTTTGCTTTTAGATGAATGCCTTTGGTTTATGTAATGCCCCTGCTACATTTCAGAGATGTATGATGGCTATTTTTTGTGATTTGATTGAAAAAAGGATTAAGGTTTTTATGGATGACCTTTTAGTGTTTGGAATTTCATTTGAATCATGTTTAGAACATTTGTATAAAGTTCTAAAACGCTGTGAAGAAACTAATTTTGTCCTTAATTGGAAAAAGGCCAATTTATGGTAGCAAGAGGAATTGTTTCGGGACATCGGATTTCAAAAAAAGGTTTGGAGGTAGATCCTGTAAAAATTCAAGTTATATCTAATTTACCTTGCCAACCAATGTAAGGGGAATTAGAAATTTTTTAGGACATGCTGGATTCTACAGGTGTTACATCAAAGACTTTTCAAAGATTACAAAACCTTTATGTCGTTTACCGGAAAAGGATGCAATTTTTAATTTTAATGATGACTGCCGTAAAACCTTTGAAATATTAAAAGAAAAATTAATCACTGCACCTATAATAATTTCACTAAATTCGAAAAAACCTTTTGAATTAATGTGTGATGTTAGTGATTATGCTATTGGTGCTGTTTTAGGTCAGAAATATGATAAAATTTTCAAAGTAATTATTATGCCAGTAAAACTCTTAATGAAACTAAAATTAATTATACCACTACTGAGAAAGAGTTATTAGCTATAGTATTTGCCTTTGATAAATTTTGATCATATTTAATTGGAACTAAATGTGTGGTGCATACTGATCATTCTGCTATTAAATACTTAATGAAAAAAAATGATGGAAAACCGAGACTGATAAGATGGATTCTTCTTTTGCAAGAATTTGATTTTGAGATAGAAGATAGGAAGAGTTCTGATAATTAAATTGCTGATCATTTGTCCAGGCTTAAAATTGAAAAATCTCTTTGCGATATTGAAGAAATTAATGAAAATTTTCCATATGAAAAACTGTTCACTGTTAAAGAATGGCGTGTTCCGTGGTTTGCGGACATAGTAACATTTATTGTTAGTAATATTGTACCCTATGGTTTGACATACCAAGAAAAGAGGAAATTTCTGTCTGATGCTAAGACTTATATTTGGGATGACCCATTTTTTTATAAACAAGGAAAGGATCTTATAATTCGAAGATGTGTACCTTTGGAAGAGACTTATGAATTATTCAAAAATGTCATGATTCTGATTATGGGGGACATTTTGGAAGTGATAAAACTGCATATAGAATATTACAATTTGGATTTTATTGGCCTACAATTTTTAAGGATGTGAATGTTTATAATAAAAATTGTGATAGATGTCAGCGTGGAGGCAATATTTCTAGAAGAAATGAGATGCCCCTCAATTATATGTTGGAAGTTGAAATATTTGATGTTTGTGGACTATATTTTATAGGACCATTTACACCATCTTTCAGAAATGTTTATACTTTGATAGTAGTAGACTATGTTTCCAAATGGATTGAAGCTATTGCTTTACCTCGATGTGATGCTCAAAGTGTTGCAAAGTTTTTAGAAAAGAATATATTTTGGCAGATTTGGAATACCAAGAGTAATCTTATTTGATGGGGGAAGTCATTTTAGAAATGTGATTATTGGGAACTTAGCAAAGAAATATCATATTAATCATCACATTGCTACTGCTTATCATCCGCAGACAAGTGGTTTGGTTGAATTATCCAATCGTCAAATTAAAAGAATATTGGAAAAATTGTTAATCCAAATAGAAAGGATTGGTCAATCAAACTGTATTATGCTTTGTGGGCTTATAGGACTGCTTACAGAACACCTATAGGAATGTCCCTATATAGACTGATTTTTGGAAAAACTAGTCATTTGCCTTTTGAACTTGAGCATAAAGCATACTGGGCTATTAAAGAGTTCAATTATAATTTGAAAGATGCTACTGAAAAGAGATTATTGCAATTGAATGAGCTTTAAGAAATAAGGAATGAATCTTATGAAAATGCTAAGATTTATAAAGAAAAGATAAAGTTATCGCATAATATTGTACAAGGACAAAAAGTTTTACTGTATAATGCTAGATTGAGAATATTTTCTAGAAAACTTAAGTCCTGGTGGATGGGTCCATTTATTATGATAAAAGTTTATTCTTATGGAGCTGTAGATATTCAAGATCCTAAGACTGGAAAAATATTTAAAGTTAACAGATATAGACAAACCATATTTTTCAGTCAATAAATCTAAATCTGATAAGAATTTGATGTTGGGTCACTCAGAATGAGTTCTGGGTATGTCAGGGTTAAGACGTTAAAACAAGCGCTTTGTGGGAGGCAACCCATAATTATCGGTGTGCTTTGCTTTATGTTTGTTTTGTGTGCTTTGTTTGCTTTTTTTGGTTTGTTTTTATGTTTTTAGTGGTAGTAATTTGGTGTTTTTAAACTATAGTAGAGTTTATTTGACCTTAATTGATGATTTAGAGAAGTCAGAATGAAAATTTAGACACTTAGCAGAACTGTGCTAAATTGAGCACTGGCGGCTAAGTGACGACTGGTTGGCGCTTATGCGCTGTAGTTATAAAAAATGTGAAAAATGAGGTTCTAGAAGCCTAGATCGTGGGGGAGTGGTTTTGGAAGTTACTTTGGAGTTTTGAAACATCATGGGGCAGTTTTAGCACTTCCCAAGTCTATAAAAAGGACCTGATTTAAGAGAAACACTTGCCCCAAGTCCTATTTTCATTTCTGAGTCTTAAGAAGAGAGTTTTGAGTGCATCATGTCTTCCTAGGAGAATGAGATGAAGAAGAAGCAAGATTCTGAGAAGAGTAAGTTCGTTAGTGACAGTGCTAAAGAGTTATTCAATGGATATCTCGCTGTTAGTATTCAAGGGATTGCTGAAATAATTGCAAAAATTGAAGCCCGAATGACTTCAATGGAAGCAAAAATCCATGAAAGTAACCTACATTTGGAGCACATGGGATGGCAACTCAAGATGCAATTCAGTCATTCAAGGTACGTGGAAGAAGCGGATAAGGCGATGTTTCTGAAGAACAAATGGATTGAAGAAGATGATTTAAGGATGAACAATTATCGTCGGTTTTATCAGATTTATATTCTAGAAGGGTCAAATAAGAATCATAATGGTTCGAGATATAATCCGCCTAATGGAGAATGGAATTAAGAGTGCTTTGTTCTTATTTGTTTAATGGTCTTATATGTTATGTTTAGTGTTCATGTGTGTTATGTTTGGTGTGTTTAGTGTTTATATTTAAGTATTAACTAAGTCTGATGATGTGATGGTTACATCTTAGAGATGTATACTTATCAGTTTGAGATTAAAGTCTCTTATATTTAGATAATTTCATCCTTTATGTGTCGATAGAAATTCTAGAATTGTATTAAGTGTTATGTTTACTTTAATATAAGTTTGTGTTTATGTGAAATTTGTGTGGAATGAATGGATATTAAATTTTGATTTGAAATATTGGAAGATTTATGTGGGGAGAAATAATTATTCTGGAGTAATTAGGGATGATTAACAAAGTGATTTAGTGCATATACCTTAATTGCGAAAATCTGGGTACTGGCGACTAAGCGCCAGAGTGCTGGCGCTTAAGCGCTAGATTTCATGGCTAAGAGCCGAGGGGTTGGCGCTTAGGCGCCAGTTCGTGAAAATTGGTTCCCAGCAGTTAAAAACCAAAAAATTGCCATTTTTAAACCACCCCATGGTCTTCAACATCCGATTTATCGCGAAAAAGGAGCCTAGGGCATCATATTGTGGATCATTTAAGAGCCGATATCAACAAAAATTGTTAGATTTGGATTCCTTGAGGTTAGAGCACTACTCCTAAGTAATTTTTTTTTTAATTTTCACCATGTATTTTGAGTACATTTTGGAAAATCCTAAAATCACTATTCATGGTGAAAATTTGAGGAAATATTTGAGAAATTACTTGGATTTAATAAATATATCTTTTGGAAGATAATTTAGCAAGGTTAGTTTGATTTTGGAATTTATGGTGAATTTTTCGTGAATTCTTAGAGATGGCTCCAAAGTCAAAGCATGCGAGAGAAAAGACAAGATTTGATTCTGACAAATTTGTTATTACGAGGGCTGAGGAACGATACATTGATACATTGCAGTCACGTAAGTTGATTCCTGAGCGTGTGTTTAGTAAACCAGGAGAGGTGATTGAAGATATGATTGCTCTAAGGAAATTGGAGAATTACTTTTGCTTCTCCGCAGTTGCTGTTGTTTTTGTGGTCAGAGAATTTTATGCAAATTTGCCTACTGCAGAAGAGAATCAAATTATGGTTAAGAGGCATGAGGTCAACTTTTCTTCTGGGGCAATCAACACTTTTTATGGACTACCTCTTGACATGTTCTAATTTTATTCTAACTATCATCCTACGAAAGGAGAATTAGATGAGATCATGGAATTTCTAACTTATGGAAGAGGATTATGGAAAATAACAAATGATAGAAGAGTGAGATTTCCTGCTTCCAAATTGAATGCCACTTCTAAGGCGTGACATTATTTTATCTCATCTAAATTGTTACCTTCGACTCATACTAGTGAAGTAATGAGAGAAAGAGTTGTGTTGAACCATTGCATTCAGCAAGGGAAGCCAATTGGCATTAGAGGTATAATTTATGATTATGTTTTGAACTGTGCTAGATCAACCACTACTGCAGGTATTCCTTCCTTGATTTATTCATTATGTGAACGATCTGGGGTGAAGTTTGAAACCTGGGAAGAGGTACTTCAGCCATTGAGACCAATTACCAGTGTCAATGTTAGTGCTTACACTGTACATTCAGAGTTTGGTTGGAGAGGAGGATTTGGTAGGGCTTCTACTGCTTCTGCTTCTTCTGCATCTACTTCTCATGCTACTACTTCACGTGCTTCATCATCTACAGATTCATAGACTGGTTTATTAAGAAAGATTTTGAAGAAAGTGTTTTTTACTCGTGAGCATGTTAGAGATATTGATGGTAAAGTGGATAATGTGGAAAGATATATTGTGAAACATGATGAGTATGAGGAGAGTTATCAGCAATATTTGGATAAAGAGATTAGAGGTGATCAGAGTGCTGAGATGCCCCCTCATCCATTCTACATACCTTATGTGCCATCAAGGGATTGGAACAAGCAAGATGATGATGATGATGAGGATGATGAGTAGATTGGTGTTGTTTGTTTTAGTTCTTGTGTTGTTGTGCTGTGTTATTGTGTACTTTGCCTAGTATTTTGTTTGATGATTGTGTTGTGATGTGAACCTTGATAGTATGCAGACTGTAGTTTGTATTATTTTTCTATTATGCATATTCAGATGTATTGTTGTTGTTGTATTGATGTTTTATATGTTGCTTTGTGGTAGTGATGTGTAATAGTAAATGTTTTTATGTGTATGATATGTCAGAGTTTTTACTGGTGTGTACTTTAATTCAAAAACAGTTAGGAGTTTATAAACCACTATTGGGAACTTCTACATAAAAAATTACAAGTTTAAAATTTTTCAAATTCCACTGTCATCTGTTATCTATATCAGTGTGTTATTTAAGTTGGTGTGTATTTGCTTTGAAAACCTCCACTACTGTAGAAGTCTTTTTTAAATTTTTACTTTTCTTTGTATAAAAATTGTTTTAAAAAATTAAATTTGATTTTATTTTACTCCTATTATTTAAATTGTTATACTTGCATATTAGGATATTAAAAATTCCTGCAAGCATGATATGTCCGTTTTTATTTCTCACCCATGTATCATTTCTTATGCTTAAATGTTTTATCTTAACTAAAATTTAAAGTTGGGGGGGTGATTTTAAAAACAAAAATTTTCAAAAACCTAAAATTTTATTTGATTCTCAAGAATACTTAAAATATTAGGGATCATGAGAAACCTAAAGTTAAAATTTTCTTAATGAAGAGGTGTTAAATAAAGTTAAACTATCTTTAGTAAGAAATTCTGTATTTTTGGATAAATAGAAGATTTGACTTTTATTCTTCAAATCTTAAATTTCTTTTATTGAAGAGTAATTTTCAAATATTATTATTATGATTTTTAAGTGAAAGATGTATATATGACCTTTATTTTAATTGGAAGGGTGAAATTCAAAATCATTAAAGGCCTATCCAGATATAATAATCCTTGCCTTATTAAAAAAAATAAAGAGAGAAAAAAAAAGAAAAAGAAAATAAAAAGTGAAAAATAGTATATGGAAAGGGAGCAGAAGCTTGAGGAATTAAGGGCCTAATCAAAAATTGGTTTCATACCTAAAGTTTAAGATATAAGTTCAGAGAAAATCTAAAGCTTAAGGTTATAATATAGTAAGTAAAATTATTTTCAAATAAAGATTTTTAAGTGAGAAAAATAAGAGTTTGAGTCCTATATTTTGAAGAATCTACAAATATTTCTGAATTAAATAGAAACTTATATTTGTCATTTTCCTTTACTTAAAAACTTTCTAAAATTTAAGTTGGTTTTAATTACTGAAATTATTTCTAAATTGGACTATTCCATTTCTAGAACAAAATTTTGTTTTCTTCCTAAGAAACTCATTACATAATTTGCATGCTAAAATATTCTATGAGATTAACTGTCACTTGAGGACAAGTAGCATTTTAAATTTGGGGGATTTTGATACACCTAAAATATATAGTATTTTTATGCACATTTTCATACCTATTTTTAATGATATTTCACTTTAATGGAAGCTATTTTGTGTTTTTCTTGTAGGTATGAAGAAAATGGATGGTCATGATGAAAGGAGCAAAATTGGATCAAATTTGGAGTAAAAAAAATGAAAAATGAAAATTTGGGCACTGGCAGCTAAGCGCCGCAGGGGCGGCACTTAGCCGCCACAATTAAAAGTTGAAATCTTAAGGAATTTTGCGCCAATTTCAAAGGAGATGGGATGCAACTCTTGGTGGTAACTTCCATAACTTCTATTGGGTGGCAAGTTTGAATGAAGGGGTGAATTTTTGTGTGGATACATTGAATCTGGACACATTTTGAAGAGACACCATAGCACCTTTTGGTTCACTATTTAAAGAGAGTCTTAGGAATGACTAAGGGCTCTTCCACTTGCATTTTGAAGAGAGTTTTTACAGTATTTTACTTTTATTCTGTGAGTTTTTTAATTAGGAGTAGGAGTAGAGAGAAGAATGGAGAAAAGGGTCGGAGTGAAGTCTTCTTCTTCCCACTTCTTTTCTTGCTTTTAGTTTAGTTTCTATTGAAGTCTGAAGTTTATTCTGAGTCATCGGAGTTGGGAGATCCACTATGAGGGGTAGTTTAGTGAAGAGTTAAAGTTTCAGAGGAACTTCCTGAGTCTTGTGGAGAGAATTTTCAGATAAGTGTTTACTTTTGTTCTTACTTTTAGTTTTTTAATTAATACTTATTTTTGTTTGTTGTTTTTCTTATGGTTTTTAATTTCAAATCAATGTGTTTTTGTATTTTCTTAATGCATTCTGAGTAGTTTACTTTATCTTTTTCTTTCTTAAATGGAGAATTAATTAGTTTATAGAGAATTGTTGTGGAAAGTATGTGTTTAAAGTTGGAAGAAGTTGTGAAGATTGATTCTGAAAACTTTGTTTACTTCTTAATTTGACCTGCTAAGTTGTAGAATTTCTTGAGATTATGTAAGATCCAATGCGGTATTGTGTCATAAAAGTTAGTAATAATCACATGCAATTATATGGGTGAGAATTGTAGTCCATATAATTAAATGTAATATTAGAAGATATTTTTATGGAAGATAGTAAAATTAGAGGATTTTAGAGTGACAGGCTAAAACTCCCTAATTTGGTTTGAAGTTTTGAGTTTTGTTATGAGAAGTCAGCCCCCAGTTGGTGGGAATCGAGGGAACTCTAGATTGAGATACTGATATCTTCCCTGCCTAACCATGTTCAAAATGATAAAAATTTCAAATTAACCTATGTTTTTTATAGAACCAAGTAAGGGTAAAGAACACATTTGCTTCTATCTGTCACAACATATTTAAATACTTCTACAACAATACTTTAATAATTATTACTATTTCATAAAAGGAAAGAAAAAGATATTCTAGTTAATAGTGTTTTACATACAGTGTTATTAGTTAATATATTTAAATTTCTTGCTTAAAATTTTATTAAGGAAATTTCAAAAGACAAATCAACTTTCAAAACTTTTAAAAATCAATACATACTTTCAAAAGCCATTAAAAAAAAGAAAAAGATAATTTTCTGATTCCTTTAAAGATTTTCATATTTTCCCTGTGGGTTCGATATCTCGGGGCTTAATCAGAATGTCCTATATTACTTGATAAACGATACGAATACTTGCGTAGTATCCACATTATAAAACAAAATCATCAGCATATATATATGCGGTGGGATCAAGTTTTTGGTGTCGTTGCCAATTTTCATATCTTATTTGTATGTATAAATATCAGGTGGATCAAGATCCAGTCTCGAAAAGCATTGAAATCGCTTCAAATCCAAGATCTAGCAAGCCCTAGTCCTTTAAAGTCATGAAAATGGAGGAGGAATACTAAAGCAAGGGAGAAATCCGCGGGTCCCACAGTCAAAAATCGTGAAATATAAGGGTTTTGGCCTTTTTCTGTATTCGGCCATCGGTGGCGCTCGATAGGGCGCAGGCGGCACCAGTCCAAAAATTTTTCTGGGTTTGAAAATTTTTTGTAATTTCAATTGTTTCGTCCTCCACAATCACATTTAACACTTCATTAAGCATTTATTTCATCACACAAGAATAACTAACACAATTCTTACACGAACAACACAAAACATCACTTCTATATATAAAATCCACATTACAACATAAACACTAACATGTCATCAAATCAAATCAAATCAACGTCCCTTAGATTTTTAGTGTTGCAAGTATACTACGATAAGCAAACACTAAAATCTAAGCACAGACAATGAAATTAAGCATAGTAAATCCAAATGCAAACTACAAAGCAAAGCAAGGCAAATACTAAAAATACCAAACTAAACTAAGCAAAGCAAAGCAAACACACATCAATCACAAGTAGAATCTAGTAGTCACTCTTTGTCAGTCTTCGAACTATCTTCCTCTCTGATATCTCCAATAGATTAACGATGCACGAACAAATTGTAGAAGGGACGAAATAGGAATTCATCAGATGAATCCTCAGCAATCACAGCTTTCTTCTTCAACAAATTAATCAGGCCCATTTCAATCCGACAAGTGTGATCAAATTGTTCCTTCATCCTCTAGTCTATGTGATCAAATAAATCAGAAATATTATTAATGGAATTCAAAGCGTTCTGTACCTCTTTTTCCAACTACTTTATTTTCTTTAGTTACACTCTAGTACTTTCAGGAAAGTAAGACTAAATGGGTTGTGAAGTCTGAGTTGGTTGATCAGCAAGCAGATCCATATCATCTTCATCTCCTACTGTTTGATAGTTAGAAAGATTAGTTGGATCAATAGGCCTCCGGGGAAGAAGAACATTTTCCCAACTCTCATAGGGAACTTGTGATTGAATATTCTCATACGGAACAGAAACATGGTGGATGGGTGTCCAAGCCCATATTTAGATCTATGAACTATCAATCCCAAAATAGATTTCACAATTATATTTGCAATATCAATCGGCCTTCCAGTTTGAATACAAAAATTTAAAATAGCACTTTCCTTGGTTACTTTACTAATCTTCTAAGTTGGAAATAACTTTGCCAAAATAAAATAATGCCACTGCATTGACACCGGATATAAAGATGCAGAAGGGAAGCTAATATATCCATTGTCTCTTACTTTGCAATCTTCATTTTCATCCATCAAATAATGATAAACTTCATTCATATCATCGCTTGTTGCATTAAAATTAGAATAGTGGCAGATGGATACATTCTCAATCATAAAGAGATCATTAATTCTCGCAGGAGTGAATTGCACAAACCTACCTCGCACATAGACAAATCCTTGGTTGATCCCGTGAAGATTTGCATAGAATTCCTTCACAACCGGAATGACTATGGTAGTGGTAGTGTAACATAGCACTTCCCAACGCCTTTTCTTTATTATCTCTTCAACTCTTGCAGTAAGATTATCCAAACCTCAATTAATAAAGCCTCTCTCCTTGACAGTCCTCCTCTTCATCATCACCTTAGTGAATAATCTCTGTGCCTCAAAACTGATAAACTTCCGTCAGTTGAAAATGCAAGATCGATGGGGTTCTATAGAATAGGAATCCATGGGTTGCGAATTGGGAATGGAAGTTTGTTGACCTCATTTTTGATGAGGTCTTCTCTTCTTCTCTTTAGATTCTTAGGATCTAGCCTTAGGCTTTTCCTTCGACTATCTTAGAGGACTAGAATTGGGACCCACCTTTTAGAAATTCAAACCACTTCTTAACTCCCCGCAAACTCCACAAACTTGACTATAGACCCCTAATCACCTAGAGGGTCGAAATCAAATGTGGAAGTTTAAAGGATGAGTTCCTATAGGACTCTTCGGCCTTGTGGACCGCTCCCGGTGGCTCGGTCCGGTGAAGAGGCCGACTTACACACACCACACTTATACACTACACCTACACACTACACTTCCACATACCTCCTAAAACCACACCCATACCTAACTTGACCTCCCGACTCATGTAGGTGATCCACATGGATGGTCCTTAACCCCTAAGCCCTCGGCTAAGAGGGTTAGGAACAACATAGTTGAATGCCTCAAGTGAGTCCCTTCATGGCTCATGTGGGCTTGATGTGACTTCATGGCTCAACCAAAATGACTTCTTTCCACCCAAATTCACCCAATCTTCAATTTCCCAAATTTTCAATTTTTGACCCCGGGACCCTACACCTAGTAAACCTACCCAAAACCCTTAAAATTACCCAAATTTCTCAAAAATTTCCAAATTACCCAAAATTCTCCAAAATCAATCCCAAACATTTCCACATCACTTAAACTGATCATCCATACCCAAAAATACCAAAAATTCCAAGAAAACCTCCCAATACCCTCCAAATACCCAAAATACCCCTCTTGGCCAAAAAATCCAAAAATTCAGAAAATTCCCAGAAAATTCCAGAAAATCCCAAATATTCCAAATTTCATTTTGTCCAACTACACCATAGGCTAATTTTGTCAATTTACCCTACTTTTGTCAAAACCCCCAATTTGACCCATTTTAACCCTAAGTGAACCCAATGTCAAACCAAACCTACCCAATTGACCCCAATTTTGGTCCAATTCAATTCTAAACTTCAATTCAACATCCCCAATACCAATCTAGACCAAATCCAAGCCCAATTTGATTGACATTTGGATCCAATCTCACTTTTGGCCTTAAAGCCCAATTTGGACCCATGACCTAAACCTAACCCAAACTCACCCAACTCAATTCCAATTAACCCCAAATCTTTTCTAAATCTTCCTTGACATTCCCACAAACAAAATACTAACATGATTTGCCCAAAATTTAGACCCAAACCCCACTCAAACTCAACCCAAGGTTAAAAGGCCCATTTTTGACCTAAACCCAAACCTAACCCAAATGAGCCCAAACCCCAAAATCAAAGCCCAACCAAAGTCAAAAACTCTTTGAAACACTCCCATAAACATTTCTCAACATTGATTTTATATCAATTTCAACCCTAGCCCAACATTAGCCCAACTTAGCCCACTTGGACCTACATAGGCCCACTTACCAAATAAATCCAAATTCAAACCAATTCAACTCCAAATCACACCAAATTGATTCCAAGCCCTTCATAGAACATCCCTAAACCAATTATGACATTTATTTGACAAAGTTCTTCACAAAATTTTTATCCAAATGCCCATCCTAAAATCAAAAGCCCATTTCCCTTAAACTTTCCTAAAAGCCCACTTCACCACATCCAAAGGCCCAAAATCTACCCTAAAGCCCACATGACATCTCCATTTGTCATCCACTTAATTAAATCCATTACCTAAGTCCTAAATTCACCATCAAATTATTCCAAATCAAGCTTCATCCAAATTTCCACCAAATTATCCAAAATCCTTAAAATCCTTTTTATGAAATTGACCAAACTTTTTGCTAAGCCAAAGGTGAGCCATGAAGCCATGCATGAGCCACATGTGAGCCATGAGAGCTTTGGACACTCCACCATGCCATATTGAGTAAGAAGAGGGGGCTTTCCTTAATCCCTAAAGCTCATTAGCCTTAATCATGTTTCACCTAAACTTAAATTTAATCCAAATATATTTGGATGGAGACTTCTCCATGCCAAACCAGCTGATCCCTTTGATCCCCCACTGCATCCAAAGCCACCTTGAAGAGTGCACCAAGCCCAAATGGGTGGATTGACCCATTTAGACTCAAAACTAGCCATGCCCCATTCTACTTTGAATCAAAGCCTTTACACATGGCAATGGCCAATTGCTTGCACCAAGCCCCAGCCCTGACCCACCTGACCTTGAGGGTGACCCATGCCTGGCCGGCCGACCACCAGGCCGCCGGAAAATACATGGCCGAGAGCTCACATGTGAGCCAACTTTGAAATTCTCACCTGCTGAGCTGCCCCATCCCCAGTGGCCATTGTAGCTGTTCTTCTCTTGCCAAGAGCAGCTGATCCCAAGCCCTAACTCTCCCTGGGAGGCCCTCCACCCTCTCCTATTTAAACTCCACCCCTCTCGGCCATGAGAAGAGCTAAGCAAAAACCTTGCCAAAACTCTGCCAAAATTGTTCCAGACTCCTCCCCATACACAGAGCACTTGATCCCCAGTGAGATCCCCCTGCCATTTCTCCTCTGTGAGCTCAATTTCAGAGTTGAAATTCCACCCAAAACCGGGACACTTCTCCACGGTGAGCCAATTCCCAAATTGATTGGTTCTACACCTTCACCGGACCAAGGGAAGGTGTCCACCGGCAAAAGCCCCATCTCCAGAGCCACCCGGTTGCTCCGGCCTCCAAGCTTTGTGATCGGGCTTGGTCGAAATCACATCCGGACAATTCACCGGACCGGGAGACTTCATCTGGAGCTTGCTGGGATCCAATCAAAGGTGCAACAACTCTCAGATTGAAGCCACACTTCTCTGAGCAAAGGTATGAGCTAATTCTTCATCCCGAGCTTCTGGAGATTCTCCATTTCAAATGCCTTAGTTTCAATGCATGTTAACCGTATATATGTGTTCGTCTCTTCAAGACGAATCCATAGAGCATAAGAACATAAAAATCCATTGAGTATCGAGTGAGATCTTAGAGATTTAGTGTGGACGGCTCTCGGGTGAGGACGCTCGGGGACGATGAACGGATGCCGTCCATTCAATACACGCGCGGACGAACGGCTCAGATGGCGTCGGACCAGGAGATGGTACGAGAACCGCGGGGCCCGGGCTGCTGACTCAGGTGGCGGCGTCGAATGGGAGCGCGACGCGTGTGCGTTCGGAGCTGCCGAGGTTGACGCGGCGCCGCGTGGATAAATAGAAAATTAGGATATTTTTCTATTTATTTAATTCCCTAAACTTCAAAAATTCATATCTCTGTGTAGAAAAATCGGAAAAATAAAATAAAAATACCCTCTTGCTCGGTGAACGAGAGGAGAATAAAGTGGAAAAGAAATCATTTAATTTCATCAAGTATTTTATTTTTTATAATTTATTTACTCTCTGCATTATTTTAATTCTCCATGCATGCATACAATTCACCATGGCATGAGACCATAGGGCTTTTGAAGCCTACGAATTTGGGAACATTCTCTGAATTTTCCAAAGTGAGAGGCCATCCCTATGAAAAGTTATTGATTTTTCAAATTCAGAGTTACTTGTTTTGAGTATTTTAATTCCAATAAATAGCATGTTGTGAAATAAATTCTAGGAAAATTTGGTGATGTTTCTTATGGCCAGAGAACCTTAGGAAAAATAGGTTTTGACTTAGTTCATTTAAAACAACCCTAATTGGCTTAAAAACACAAAATAGGTCTTTAATTAATTAAAGTTAACCATGCATCAAATTGACTTGAAATCAATTCTCCACTGACCTTTAGGATCAGAGGAACCCACCATAAAAATTTGAGGTCAATTGGACTTGGTTAGCCCCACTAATTGGGTTGATTAAGCCACTTAGTCATTTTAAACTTAAAAAATTCATAACTTTCAAAATACCTTTCAAAAATTCACCAAAATGTTTTGGAGCCTCTCTGATATCAGGGGAACCTAAGAAAATTAAAATTTCAATTTTCTAAAAAAGTTGATTTTTAATCATATTTTAATATTTTTAATAATTAAAAAATAATAAAAATCACAAAAATAATAAAATTCACCAAAATGTCACATTTTGAATTTTAATCACATAGGAACAAATCCCACATTTTTTTTAGGTCTATTTGGTGAGATATTATATTTTAAAGCTTTAAGGTAATTTTAAAATTAAAAAAAAATGTATTTTCTAGCATTTTCACTAAAATAATTATAATAAATTATAGAAAAATCGAGAAAATTGCAAAATTTGCTTCTCGGTTTCCTTGATATCAGAGAGATTTTTGAAAATATAAAATTCATTTTTCAACATTTATTTTATTTTTAAATTAATTAACACTCCAAAACTTAAAATAATTATAATAAAAATAATATAATTCAAAAAATCACCAAAATTGGTCCAAGTGCTTCTCTAGTCATTAGGAATGTCCCCTAATTTTCTTAAGGACAGAAACTTTCCCTTGGTCATGTTATTAAATTTTCCTTGGAAATCTCTATTTTCCACCAAAAATAATTATATAAATAAATTAAATACGAGAAAAATCACATTTTCTCCTCTCATGTCTTTATTGACATATGAGTAAAGTCACATAAAAATTTCAAGTTCATTTGAGTTCAATTTAGTGAGTTATGAAATTATTAAGCTTAAAGGGTAAAATGGTAATTAAAATTTTTATCCTTAATTAAAACCTTAGGTTTAATAAAAAATTAACAAGTAAAATATTTGATCCTAATCTGATTTGGATGATTGAAATTTAAATAATTAAAGGGTAGAAACCCATTAAACAATTTTAAAATGATTAAACTTTAATTAAACAATGGATTAAATTTGGAAGAATAATAAAATTGGAATTATTAAAATAGGGATATTATTAGGAAGAGATTTATTCTTTAATTTAAAAAAATCCCTAAATTAATTATCTCATTAATATTCAATTCTTAATTAAAATGATAACTCAAATTTAAAATATTAAAAGACTTAATTATTAAACTCTTTTAAAAATTTCAATTAAAATTAAAAATTAAATTAAATTAAATTAAATTAAAATTAAATTAAAATTAAATTAAATTAAATAAATTAAATAAATTAAATTAAATTAAATAATTAAATTAAATTAAATTAAATTAAAATTAAAATAAATTAAATAAATTAAATTAAATTAAATAATTGAATTAAATTAAATCAAATTAAATTAAATTAAACAATCAAATTAAATTAAATTAAATTAAATAAATTAAATTAAATAAAATAAATTAAATTAAATTGAATAATTAAATTAAATTAAATTAAATTAAATAATTAAATTAAATTAAATTAAATTAAATTAAATCAAATTAAATTAAATTAAATCATATTAAATTAAAATTAAATCAAATCAAATTAAATTAATTTAACATCAAATCAAACTTCAATTGAATTAAATTAAATTAAAACTCAATTAAATTAAATTAAATTAAATTAAATATAACATCACCAAAGACATAAAGAATTCAAAATAAATCTAAAATAACTTGAACAACTATTCCAAATTTAAACTCTTTAACTTAAACCAAATCATTTGAATACTAATTTACCCTCAAAAGCTTTAGAAGAAAACGCTAGATTACGACTTTTCTTGCATGATAAAACAATTGTTGCATGAAAACCCACACCTTTAGGATAGTCCCTAAAACTGAAACCAGAACTAAGTTAAAAGTCATTGCAAGATAAAATTCACCGCCACAACATTTCAAAATATAAAACAACTCAAAATTTAATTACAAACAGAACACAAAACTACAATTACAACTAAATTAAAACGTCCTGTTGGATGATCGGGAATACCTCGGATGATGTAACCTACGTGTTGCTAACGGGATTTCCCACGGTCTAAATGAAAGTGTGGAACTCATTCAGTTGAGTTTAGCAAATTCATCCGGACTAAGTGAATCCGATAAAAATAATGATGCCGGAAGGATGGAACGTGGGATCTTAACCAGGTGTCGTTATAATCAACTTTAAGATTTGTTTTAATTAAAACATAAAAAAAACCACACAGAAATTAAGATTTTCTATAAACCAAAAAACTTTTCTCATCTCCTGATTTATGATTTCTAAAACTAAACCTCTGCAACAATAAGGAGCTCGGAGCATGGTGGGCAACGACGGCCATCGTCGTCGGCAAAACTTGAACCTACTTCAACAAAACTTTTCTAGAATTAAATAACCGAGCCATAGGATTTCGAGGTAGTTTGCTCAGTGCAACATAAATCCTCAACCTTTTGTTAGGCATTTGCCTTGCAAATTAAGCCCTAACCGGACTTAGGATTCCGAGGTAGTTGTCTGATACGACATAAACCCTCACATCTTCGAGGCTATTTGTATGATTCTATCATATAAATATAAGTCCTAATTAATTAAAATTGATAAAATCAAAACATTTAAATAAACATTAGGATTTTCCTAAATTTAAGCCACACAATAGGGTAGTCGGGAAATTACCGAAGTTCACTTCCAATCTGTGATTTCTCCTACCTTTCTTCCTTTGGATTCACAAAACAAAATGTTCCAAACTTGATCCATTCCCTATTGAAATTCCAAAATTCAATCCCTTGAAAACTTAAACTTTGAAATTCACGAGAGCGAATTATTGATTATTATCGAGAGTTTTCTTAGGTGATTCCCGTCACTTAAGATGTAATTAACTATAGGGGCTTGCCCTTATAGGGAATTTTGAAGAACCAGGTAATATAAACCCTGTTTAATGTTTTCATATTAAGCAGGGGAATTTTGTCGGCTTATAAAATTGGTTCGCAGACCAAACGGATGTCATAAATCTTCTAGTTTATTTAATCGAGCCCCACCGTCAGCGAGTGTGTCTATCCTTAGGGATAGATACACGGTTTGTGGTGCGGTGCTCGTTTATATAAACTATTTGGGATGTGAGATCGGTTTAGTCTCATATCTTAAAACCTTCAAATTTGAAATTATTTTCAAAATCAAATACTACTTTTCAAATTATTTATTTTAATTAAATTAAAAATTCGCCGACAGATTTCTGTTAGGCGACCCTCTTCAAAATAAAACACAACCTAAAAATATGCCGACAAAGTTTTCATTTTTCTTGTGGTTAGAGGTTTAAAATGGAGTTTTGGGGGTTATATAGAAGAAGATCCCGCTCAAAACTGCCAAAAATTGAGTTTTTAAACTCCAATAACCGTTAGCAGGATTTGGACGCCGGCGGCGCTCAAATCCTGAAGTTCAGCATACAGTATGTACTTGGGCACCGGCAGCGCCAGTGGTAAAAAATTTCACCAAACTTCGTTTAGCCCGAAATATTCCAATATCTCAATTCGATCCAGTATTTATGAATTTTTAAAAGTATTTATGAGCGATTAGGATTCCAAAAGTAACTATCTAAAAGCACAAATACAACAAACAAGCAAACACACCACAAAGATACATATGGGTTGCCTCCCATAAAGCGCTTGGTTTAACGTCGTCAGCCGACAAACCATTCAGTTAATCGAGATGACTTAGCATTAAAACCTCTTTAAAGTCAGTTTGAAACCCATCAAAGTAAGACTTTAATCGATTCCCATTAACCTTGAAAATCCTTCCAGTATCAGGATCCTCAATATCAACAGCTCTACAAGAATGAACTTTTACAACTGTAAAAGGTTCCAACCATGTAGACTTGAGCTTTCCAGGAAATAATTTCAGCCTTCTATTGTATAACAAAACTTTTTGTATTACTGAAATCCAATATTCAAATCACAATTAAAGTTTAATTTTACTTCTACTAACAAGATGCAGAAAACAGTAACAGTTAAGCAAACCACAATTACTTCTAATATCTTTAAACAGAATTAACTAACACACACACACACATTAAGCTTTGTATTTGAAAGGTTTTATTATATATGGAATGTTTCTTTCCTCTTATAATGAGTATATGATGTGTGAGTGATATAGAATGATTTTTTATTGTATTGTGTCAAATAGGAGCATAAATGTTTCTTTACCCTCAAAAGAGTACCCCCTCTTCCAAGCATGTAAAGGATATTGATATATCTTAAGTTTAGTCACTAAATCTAAGGCTAGGCTGGGAGGATAGGTGCTGTCACTACGGAGCTCCCACTCACCCTTTACCTAAAGGCTAACCTTCGACTTTAGTTACCAATCTTAGGACCAAATTGGGGATCTCAGCCTGTCACCCTGAGACCTCCAATTTGAAGCCCATCAAAACACATTTTCCTATATATTTGCACTCAATTCCCATGAACTATGCAGTTCATTCATCGACATTGAATTGATTCTTCATTATTGTTGTAGGATACTCAATCCTTTCGGAGTTAATGTACAACAACAGATTTTAACAATTCAATTGTCCAGATCGAAAAGTAAATTATGTTTGAAATGAAAAAGCATCACAATTTATTCAATACTTTAAAAGCACTTCAAATCCACATCATCACATCATCATATCTCTATGCAAGAAGAAAGACAAAGGAGACTAATCGAAATTCGTAGAGAAGACACAATAAAGTAATGATTTTATATATAAAAGAAAAGTTATACAAACCAGAATAGCAAATACAGCTTATCTCTTTCTCTTCCCCAAGCAAATCCCTTGAAGTTCATTTGAATCCTTTTCTCTCATCTTTGCAACAATCAATTCCCTCTTTAGAATGGAAAGGAAGAAGCAATCTCTCACTTAACTCCTTCTCCTTCACTCCTTAAAGAAGAATCTCTCTCAAATCTTCACTTCTACAATCACTCTACCAAACCCTAACTCTAAACTCACACTCTCTCTACTTCTACACTCTTCTCTCCCTCTCTCTCTCAAATTTCATCCAAAAATAGTTACATATATGTTAGAAATGAATTCCCAAAAGTTTCCTTAAGAATCCCTTCAAAAAGTCTCCAAAACTCTTCATTTTTTAATTGCACCGACATAGGGCACCGACGACGCTCTATCATCCATTTAATTCTAGAGTCTCTGGAAGTTGGTGCCGGTGGCGCCAGAAGCAGTTTTTTCCTATTTTGCTCCTTTTCGATCTGAATTTGTTCCTTTTTTGCTTCTTTTTTCTCCAATCACCTAAAATTATCATACCTGCAACAAATCATAAAAAGTACCTTTCTTTAAAGCGCAATATCACAAAAAATGGGTAACATTATATGGCAAAAATAGTATATATTTTTGGTGCATCATAGGATGGTAGTTAGAATAAAAACAAAACATATCAGGAGGCAGTCGATAAAAAGTATTGATTGCTGCATGTGAAAAATCAACTTCTTGCTTCCTCACCATCACCAAGTTCTCTTCTGCTGCAGGTAAGTTAGCATAAAACTCTCTGACCACAGAAACAACAGCAACAGTGGAGAAGCAATAGTAATTCACCAATTCCTTATAGAAATCATCTCTTTAATAACTTCTCCTGGCTTACTGAACACATGCTCAAGAACCAATTTACGTAACTGTAATGCGTTGACGTATCGTTCCTCATCCATTGCACTAACAAACTTGTCAGAATCAAATCTTGTCTTTTCTCTCGCACGCTTTGACTTTGGAGCCATTTCTAAAAATTCTTGAAAAAAAAATCTCCATAAATTCTAAAATTAAACTAAAGTTGCTAAATTAACTTCCAAAAGTAATTTCAACTAAATCCAAGAAATTTTTCATCCTTTTCCTTAAATTTTCACCATGAATAGTGATTTTAGGATTTTCCAAAATATACTAAAATTACATGGTGAAAATTAAAAATTTTTACTTAGGAGTAGTGCTCTTATCTCAGGGAATCCAAATCTATCAATTTTTAGTTTAGATCGGCTTTCAAATGATCCAATCTATTGATGCCCTAGGCTCCTTTTTAGGAAAAATCAGAGGTTAAAGACGATAAGGGTAGTTAAAAATTGTGATCTTCGGTTTTTAACTACTGAAAGTCAATTTTTGAGAACCGGAACCTATGCGCGAGGCCTTCGGCGCTTAGCTGCAAAATCTGACGCTTAGCCGCCATTGCCCAGATTTTCACAATTAAGAAAATGCACTAAATCACTTAGTTAATGACCCTTAATCTTCTCAAAATAATTTTCTCTTCCTCATAAATCTCCCAATACTCCAATTTCAAATTTTAATATCCATCGATTCCAATCAAGTTTCACACAAACACAAACTTATATTCATTAACAACAAACCACACTTAATACAAACTAGAAATTTCTATCCAAACACTTTGGATGAAATTCCCTAGATATAAACGGATTCAATAATCATAAAGATAGGTTTACATCACTAAGATGTAACAATCACACGTTAAAGTGCAACAGAACTCAAACATAAAACATTAAACAATTAAAACATCAAACACATAAAACATAAGATACACAAAACAAACCACAACATCAAACAAACATTTAATCCCACTCTCTAGTAGGCGGAATATATCTAGAACCACTATTATTTTCATTTGACCCTTCTGGATTATAAATCTGATAGAACGGGTGATGATTGAACACTCTTGCATCTTCTTCTTCTAACCACTTGTTCTTCAGGAACATCGCCTTATCCGCTTCTTCCACGTGACTTGTATGACTGAATTGCATCTTGAGTTGCCATCCCATATGCTCCAAATGTTCATTAGTTTCATTAATCTTTGCTTCGATTGAAGTCACTCGGGCTTCAATCTTTGCAATCTTTTCTGCAATTCCTTGAATACTAACGACGAGAAATCCATTGAGTAACTCTTTAGCACTGTCACTAATAAACTTACTCTTGTTAGAATCCTCTTTCTTCTTGATCTCATTCTCCCAGGAAGACATGATGCACTCAAAACACTCTTCTTAAGACTCAGGAATGAAAATAGGACTTGGGGCAAGTGTTTCTCTTAATCCAGGGTCTTTTTATAGACTTTAGAACTGCGTAAACCATCCTTAAACGTTTTAAAACTCCAAAAGAACTTCCAAAACCACTTCCCCATGATCTAGGCTTCTAGAACCTCATTTATCACATGCTTCGTAACTCCGTCGCCTAAGCGCCAATTAGGCGGCGCTTAGCAGCCAGTGCTCAATTTAGCACAGGTCTGCCAAATGTCCAAAATTTCGTTCCGACTCCTCTAAGTCATAAAATAAGGTCAAATAAACACTACTATATTATAAAAACTCCAAAATACTACCACCATAACATAAAAACAAACTAAACAAAGCACATAAAGCAAACATAAAGCAAAGCACACCGATAACTATGGGTTGCCTCCCACAAAGAACTTGGTTGAACGCCTTCAACCTGACATACCCATAACTCATTATGTGTGACCCAACATCAGATTTTCATCAGATTTAAGTTGATTTACTGAAAAATAAGGTTTCAGTCTTTGACCGTTAACTTTAAATATTTTTCCAGTCTTAGGATCTTGAATATCCACAGCTCCATAGGAATAAATTTTTATCACAATAAATGGACCCATCCACTTGGGCTTAAGTTTTCCAAAAAAAATTCTCAATCTGGCATTATACAACAAAACTTTCTGTCCTGGCATAAGATTTTTAGTAAGAATCTTTCGATCATGCCATAACTTCATCTTTTCCTTATAAATCTTAGCATTTTCATAAGATTCATTCCTTATCTCTTCAAGCTCATTTAATTGCAATAATCTCTTCTCAGCAGCATCTTTTAAATTATAATTGAACTCTTTAATAACCCAATATGCTTTATGCTCAAGTTTAATAGGTAAATAATAAGCTTTCCAAAAATCAGCTTATATGGGGACATTCCTATAGGGGTTCTGTAGGCAGTCCTATAGGCCCACAAAGCATAATCCAGCTTGATTGACCAATCCTTTCTGTTTGGATTAACATTCTTTTCCAATATTCTTTTAATTTCAGGATTGGATAATTCAACCAAACCACTTGTCTGAGGATGATAAGCAGTAGTAATGCGATGATTTATATGATATTTCTTTGCTAACTTCTCAATAATCACATTTTTGAAATGACTTCCCCATCAGTTATGATTACTCTTAATATTCTAAATCTGCAAAATATATTATTTCTTAAAAACTTTACAACACTTTGAGCATCACGTCGAGGTAAAGCAATAGCTTCAATCCATTTGGAAACATAGACTACTGCTATCAAAATATAAATATTTCTGAAAGATGGAGTAAATGGACCCATGAAATCTAATCCCCAAACATTAAATATTTCAAATTCCAACATATAATTGAGGGGTATCTCATTTCTTCTAAAAATATTGCCTACACGCTGACATATATCACAATTTTTAATATAAGCATTCACATCCTAAAAAATTGTAGGCCAATAAAATCTAGATTGTAAGATTTTATACGCAATTCTTTCAACTCCAAAATGTCCCCCATAATCAGAATCATGAAATTTTTGAATAATTTCAAAAGTCTCTTCCAAAGGTATACATCTTTGAATTATAAGATCCTCTCCTTGTTTATATAAAAATGGGTCATCCCAAAAATAAGTCTTAGAATCAGACATAAATTTTTTCTTTTCCTGGTATGTCAAACCATAAGGTATAATATTACTAACAATAAAGTTTACTATGTCGGCATACCACGGAATACACCACTCATTAATAGTGAATAATTTTTTATCAGGAAAATGTTCATTAATTTCTTCAGCATCATAGAGAGATTTTTCATTTTCAAGCCTGGACTAATGATCAACAATTTGATTATCAGAACCCTTCCTATCTACTATATCAAAATCAAAATCTTGTAAAAGAAGAGTCCATCTAATCAATCTTGGCTTCACATCCTTCTTCTTCATTAAATATTTGATAGCAAAATGATCAGTATGCACCATACATTTACTTCCAATTAAATATGATCGAAATTTATTAAAGGCAAATACTGTAGCTAATAACTCTTTCTCAGTAGTGGTATAATTAATTTCAGCATCATTAAGAGTTTCACTAGCATAATAAATAACTTTAAAATTTTTTTCATATTTCAGACCCAAAACAACACCAATTACATACTCACTAGCATCACACATTAATTCGAAATGTTTTTCCCAATTTGGTAAAATTATAACAGGTGCAGTGATTAATTTTTCTTTTAATGTTTTAAAAGCTTTTAGGCAATCATCATCAAAATAAAAAATTGCATCCTTTTCCAGTAAACGGCATAAATGTTTTGTAATCTTTGAAAAGTCTTTGATGTAACGCCTGTACAATCCAACATGTCCTAGAAAACTTCTAATTCCCCTTAAATTGGTTGGGCAAGGTAAATTAGAGATAACTTGAATTTTTGTAGGATCTACCTCCAAACCTATTTATGAAATTCGATATCCCAATACATTTCCTCCTGCTACCATAAATTGACATTTTTCCTAATTAAGGACTAAAATGGTTTATTCACAGCGTTTTAGAAATTTACACAAATGTTCTAACCATGATTCAAATGAAATTCCAAACACTAAAAAGTCATCTATAAGAACTTCAATCTCTTTTTCAATTAAATCACAAAAAATAGCCATCATACATCTTTGGAATGTAGTAGGGGCATTACATAAACCAAATGGCATTCGTCTACAAGAAAAATTACCATAAAGACTGGTAAACATAATTTTCTCTTGATCCTCAAGAGCAATCTAAATTTAGTGGTAACCAGTATATCCATCCGAAAAACAAAAGTATTTATGCCCAGCCAATCTATCCAGTATTTGATCCAGAAATGGGAGTGAAAAATGTTCTTTCCTTGTGGCAAGATTTAATTTTCTATAATCAATGCATATTTGCCACCGTGTACCTTGTCTTGCTGGAATCATTTCATTCTTTCCATTAACAGTCACAGTTACTCCTCCTTTCTTAAGAACACAGTGAATAGGACTAACCCATGCACTATCTGAAATAGGGTAGATAATTCCAACATCCAACCACTTCAAAATTTCTTTCTTAAGAACATCTTTCATGATAGGATTTAATATCCTTTGGGGATCAGCCTGAGGTTTGCAATTATCTTCTATAAAAATTTTGTGCATACAAATTGAAGGACTGATTCCTTTAATATCAGCAATTGTCCATGCAAAGGCTTTCTTGTACTTCTTCAAAATTTCAAGCAAACTCTCTTCTTCTTTTTCAGTCAATTGAGATGAAATTATAACAGGCAAGGTTGAGGACTCACCCAGAAAAGCATACTTCCAATGATCAGGAAGCATTTTTAACTCAAGTTCAGGAGGTTTTTGGATTGATTGACCATAAGATTCATCTTTTTCAGTTATATCCAATAAATAAAAATTTTCATGAACATAATTTATATCTTCCTCATGAAAATTTTCAGAATGATGTAACTCCTCTTCTTGATTATGTTTCAATTCTTCTCTTTCAGGTTTTTCCTTCATAAGTTGACTTGAAATGTCATTCACTCATATATCTGATAACATCCATCCTATAACATTCATCATCTTTACCTATTGCAGGATATTTCATTGATTTTGAAATATTGAATGTTATAGTTTACTCATTAACCCTCATCATTAATTCCCCTTTTTTGCACATCTATCATTGCTCTGCCTGTGGCTAGGAATGGTCTTCCTAAAATGATGGGTATCTCTTTATCTTCCTCCATATCAAGCACAATAAAATCAACAGGAAAAATAAATTGATCCAATTTAACCAAAACATCTTCTATAACTCCTTTTGGATATGTAATCGAACGATCTGCTAATTGCAGAGTTACAGTAATTGGGTTATTTCTCATAATCCCAGTCTTTTGAATAATGATAGAGGCATAATGTTATTGCTTGCACTCAAATCACATAAAGCTTTTCTATAAAATCTGTCTCCAATTGCACATGGAATTGTGAAACTACTAGGATTTTAAGCTTTTCAGGAAGCTTCTTCTAAATTATTGCATTGCACTCCTCACTAAGTGCAATTGTCTCATTATCTTTAAACTTCCTTTTTCTATTGAGAATATCCTTAATAAATTTAACATAGTTCGACATTTGTTCTAAGGCTTCAGCAAATGGAATATTAATGGTAAGCTTCTTAAATATCTCCAAAAATTTTGAAAATTTCTTATCCAACTTTTGTTGACAAAGTCTCTAAGGAAATGGAGGTGGTGGCTTTTCTAAATCAACTTTAGTTGGAGAAATTGGTCTTTTTAAACCCTTCAGAGCATCCTCTTTTGGTTCTTCAATCACTTCTTTCTCTACTTCAGTTTCTTTCTGAACTCTACCTTCCAACTCTCTTCAACTTCTAAGTTGAATTACTTTTACATGCTCTTTATTCTTTTCTCTTGGATTCACTTCAGTATTACTTGGAAGCATTCCTTGGGATCTATTGCTTAATGAATTTGCAATTTGCCCCAATTTATTTTCAATATTTCTGGTGGTTGCTCTTTGAATTTGCAATTAATTTCCCATATGTGACACCACTTCTTCAATGGACAACTTCTTCTCCTTTAATTGTAAAGCATTGTAAAAACCTAGAGGATATGTTAGTCTATAATTATTATTTCCTTGGTTGTTCCAGTTCCCTAATGGGTTGACTTGGTGGTTCCCCTATTGTTGATTAATACCACCCTGATTATTGGTATTCCAGTTAAAGTTTGGGTGGTTCTTCCAACCTGGGTTAGAAGGTTTGGATTATTAACCAGTCTGGTAAAGCATGGTGTGGACACTTCCTCAGAAGATCTTTAAATCTTTCCCAAGTTTCATATATGGATTCTCTATCAAACTGACAAAAAGATATGATATCATTTCTCAACTTAGTAGTTTTAGAAGGAGAAAAATATTTTGATAGAAACTTTTGTGAATGATCTCCCTAAGTTATAATAGATCTAGGTGCTAATGAATTTAACCATGCCTTAGCCTTATCCCTAAGTGAAAAGGGAAAAAAGTTGAAGTTTAACAGCATCGTTCAACACACCATTATATTTAAAAGTAGCACACAGTTCTAGAAAACTAGTGAGATGTAAGTTAGGATCTTCATTAGGTGTTCCTCCAAATTGATTATTCTGTACAATTTGGATAATTGCAGGTTTAAGCTCAAATGAGTTAGCAACAACATCAGGATTTTGAATAGTTAAGTGATTTTCATGTGTTGTTGGATTAGCATAATCTCTTAAAGGTCCTGGTATATTTTCTTTTTGATTGTTTAAACTGTTTGTCATTTTGTGAGGATTTGCATATTTTTTTGTTGTTTTAGAATTTTTCTAATAGTACGCTCTAATTCAGAATCGTAAGGCACTAAACCTAGAGATCTGATACTACTCATACAAACAAAATAAACACACACTAACAATAAATAGACACACACAACTATGACTTGCAATTCAAATATATGATTTCCAATACTATTAAAATAAATTTTAACAGTTACTTTTCTTACCTTGCCTCCTCGGCGACGGTGCCAAAATCTTGGTGTGACTTTATTAATTTGTACAAATTAATGAATTCAGATTTAGATATATATACATACATATATATATACATATACATATATACATATATATATACATATATATATATATATATAGATATATACATATATATATATATATGTATATATATATATATATATGTATGTATATATATATATATATGTATGTATGTATATATATATATATTGATTTAAATGATAATGTGTTGCACAATTAATACAAGTACACGTATCACTCGAGTAATATAGGGCTCTAGTGGAGTCCTGGAATATCGATCTCACAGGGAGGCTTTACTTTTATAACGTAGCACAAAAATTTATTATCGAATCACAACACAATTGTAAGTTGTTTAATTTTAAAAGTAAAGACAAATATGTTCAGTTACTATATCTACGAAAGCACGTTCTAAACTCTAGCAAGTTAAACTAATGCAAGACTAAATTTATAACAAAGTTCAGTTGTAAGAAAGTGTCTTCCTCCTTTCCATTTATAATGTGATGATTATTGTGAAACAGATCAGTTATGCAAATGTATTGTGTCAAGTAGGAGCATTCATATTTTTTAGTCATATTTCAGCGTATAAAGAACATTGGCTAATCCTATGTTTAGTCCCCAAATCCGTGGTTAGGCTGGGAGGATACTGGCTCTCACTCCAGAGCTCCCACTTACCTTCACCTGAAGGTTAACTCTTGCTTCAGTTTCTAAACATTAGGACTAAATAGAGGATTTTTGCCTGTCATGCTAAAATCTCCAATTCTATGCCCATCAAAGTATATTTCCCTATTTATTTGCATTCAACCCCCATGAACTTCACCATTCATGGAGTTTGAATGTGACCTTCACTTTTGTTGTTGAACTTATAATCCTTTCGAAACATATGTTTTCCAACAGGTTTTAACAATTCAATTGGCCAGATCAAAAAGTAAATGAAGTTCTAAGTGAAAAGGTCATCTCAAATTCTTCATAATAAATCAACACATCATTTCCATTTCACAACATCAACACATCACATGAAAAGGAGAAAGACAAAGAAATCTACTCAAGACTCATGAGGAAAAGATGAAAAAACATGGATTTCATATATAAAAACAACGTCATACAAACAGAGTAAAGTAAAGACTACTTATCTCAAACTCTTCCCCAAACGAATCTCAAGGAATTCCTTTGACTCCTCTTCTTTCTTCACAACAACACACAATTCTCTCTTTAGAATAGTAAGGAAGAAGAAATCTCTTACTTTACCTCTCCTCTCACACTCATTGTGAGAGAAAAACAAAAACCTAACTTCCTACAAAAAATGGAAAGAACTCGCTCTCTAAATTCTGAAAACTTCTCTTCTTTCCTTCCCCCCTTTTAAAATGTGGCTCCAAAAGTGTTTAAATTCGGACAAAATCGAATTCCCAAGATTTTCCTCAAGCAACCTTTCAAAATCCAGAAAAATACATTGAATCGAGTTCAAAATCGGGATAGGGCGCTGTCTAGCGCTGGTAGGAGCACCGTTCGACGCATTATTCAGCCAAAAGGTCGTAGCTCTCCGAAGCGACAGCGCCGGCCGCTGGTCACAGCGTCGTTCGGCACTAGTTCAATAAAATGTACTTTTGTCCTTCTTCGCTCCAAATTTGCTCCTTTTCGCTTCCTTTTGCTCCAAAGGCCTAAAATCATTGTATGTGCATAAAATCATCAAAAATACATTCCTTTAAAGTGAAATATCATCAAAAATAGGTATGAAATGAATAGTTAAATGCTCTCAAATTTTCAGTAGATCAACGGGTCATCCCAAAAATAAGTCTTAGCTTCAGATATAAATTTCTTTCTCTTCTGGTATGTCAAAACATAGGGTAAAATATCATTGACAATAAAGTTTACATTGCCGGCATTCCACGGAACACACCACTCATTAACAATGAACAATTTTTCATAAGGAAAATGTTCATTAATTTCTTCAACATCATAGAGAGATTTTTTAGTTTTAAGCTTGGACAGATGATCAGCAATTTGATCATTAGCACCCTTCCTATCTACTATCTCGAAATCAAATTCTTGCAAAAGTTGAATCCATCTAATCAATCTTTGTTTTGCGTCCTTCTTCTTCATTAAATACTTAATAGCTGAATGATAAGTATTCACCACACATTTAGTTCCAACTAAATATGATCTAAATTTATCAAAAGAAAATATTATAGCTAATAACTCTTTCTCAGTAATGATATAATTAATTTGAGCTTCATTAAGAGTTTTACAAGCATAGTAAATCATGATCCATGAAGAAAAATACATATTTTTATGCCTTGATTTTTATCAATTTCTAAGGATATTATGCTTTAATGAAAGGTATTTATGTGTTTTTGGATGTAGGTGATGTAAAAAGGTATAGAAAAGGAAAAGGAGCAAAAGGGAGCAAAAATGGAGCAAAATACAAAAAAAAGAAAAAAATATGGCCTGGCGCTAGAAACTTGCGCCTAAGCGCCAGACTCTATACAGAAACTGTCAAGTTTTTGACGACTTTTGGACGGTTATTTTAACGGAGTGAGCAGTTATTGGACATTCTAGAAGACTGACAGTTGTTCCTTGATAATAGGACATGTGATACATTGCATTTGGATGCTCCAAAACGGTTTTAAACACGAAGAGGTGCGAAGAACTGGACGCGGTGTCCGGCGCCTAGGCGCTAGATTCCAGCGCCTAGGCTCCTGACCGACCTTCTAGAAGATTCATTGAATTTGGACATGTTTTGAAGAGGTGCCTTAAGGCAACCCTTGGAGCCTATAAATAGGAGTCCACTCCTTCAGAGAAAATCGCCCCCATTCGCCCCACCCCCTCTAGCCTCCTGAGAGAGAGTCTAGAGAATTAGAGAGAGAAATTTAGGGCCACTTTTGTTTAGTTTAGTGAGTTTACTTTCAAGTTGTAGCATATGGAGTTCATTACACTGTGGAGTCAGGAGTTAGAAGATCTGTAGAAGGAATATTTGAGATAAGTGCTTTTATTTGATTCAAAGTTTATTTATTATGTTTTGCAGTTTATTTTCATTGTGTTCTGAGTAGTTAGTTTACTTTCTTCCTTCAATCATGAAGAGATAGATAAGATAATATAAAGATTCGATGGAGAATTAAAATTCAAAATATTTTCAAAAATATTGTGATAAAATTAATACCTAATCTTACTTTACTTTTTTAAAATGGCCATTTAAATTGTTAAAACCTGTTGAAGAGTTTGAAACCTTGAAGGAGAAGAACTATTAACTTGTAAATGTTACATGAATCCCTGGGTAGTCAAAGGCCATGTGCGGGCTATTCAAAATGAAGTGCAAATAAATAGGAAGATAAGATTTAATGGGCGTAGAATTGATAAGTTTTTAGAGTGACAGGCTAAATTCTTATAATTTGATTTATAGATCAGGAATGGGTCACTAGTAGGGCCGACCATAGCCACCCTTGGACATCTAGAAGTGAGAGTCTAGATTAACCCATTACTACTAACAATACATCCGGACTCGATCTATAAGTTGCCTGATGTTCTTTGCGTCTGGATCAAAGGGTAAAGAATAGGAATGCTTCTATTTGGCACAATACCATAAATCAAATTCTCCAACGAATATTAAATTATCTTAAAAATCTTAGATTAATTGAAGGAAAGAAAATTATTATTTTTTTTAGTTTTCATAAATCATTCTCTTAGTATTGTTTTCTTTAATTGCATCTAGTAAATTAATAGTAATTTATAGTTAATTTAAAGGATAAAAAGATATTTTTAAAATATAATATTTAGAAAATTTATTTCTATAATTTTTCCCCGTTGGATTGATACTTGGGTTATAATAGAAAACCTTATATTACTTGAAATGAGACGTATACTTGCGTAGTACCCCTAGTGTGTAAAGTAATTTCTAAAATTTACAATATTTTGATTTATACACTAGCTGCTTATTATAAATTGGGTCAAGTTTTGGCCATCTTTTGGAAGCATATATAACTGTTTTACTTGTGGTCGGGTCAAGTTTTTGGCGCCGTTGCCAGGGAATCGAAATAAAATAGTTATAAATTTCTGTAAAAAAATTATATTTATAAAAATATAAAAAAAATTAAAAATATAAAATATTAAAAAAATTTGTATTTTATTCCTTGTTTTATGCGAAGATTTGGTTCGAAGGATTAATACCTTTAGAATCGAATTAGAAAAACAATTAGAAAAATTAAAAAGGGAAAATAAATTCAAAAATTTCAAGAAATGACTACTTTACAAAATCCAATTGAACTTAATGATCAAAATGTTTATAAACCAGTAAGGGATTATGCTAACCTTACAGTTGATGAACTTCATAGTAGTATTCAAATACCAACTGTAGATGCTAATTCTTTTAAACTTAAACCGTCTATTATTCAAATGGTGCAAAATAATCAATTTGATGGAACACCAAATGAGGATCCAAATTTACATCTTGTTAGTTTTTTAGAACTTAGTGCTACCTTTAAATATAAAAATGTTTCTGTTGATGCTATTAGACTTAGACTCTTTCCTGTTTATTTAAGAGATAAAGCAAAGATGTGGTTAAACTCATTAGCGACTGGTTCTATTAAAACATGGGCTGAAATGACACAAAAATTCCTTGCTAAATATTTTCCTCCTTCTAAAACTACTAAATTAAGAAACGATATTACTTCATTTAGTCAATTTGATAGGGAGACAGTATATGAAACTTGGGAAAGATTTAAAGAACTATTAAGAAAATGTCCTCATCATGCTTTACCTGATTGGTTAATTATTCAAACATTTTATAATGGATTAATTGGATCTTTAAAATCAATTATTGATGCTATTGTTGGAGGTTCTTTAATGTCTAAATAGTTTGAAGAAGCTTACACTTTAATTGAAGAAATGGCTAATAACAATTTCAATGGCCTTCCGAAAGGATTAATCCTAAAAAGATGGCAAGTATTCACGATAATGAAGCCTTTTCTATTTTAGCTTCACAAGTAGCAGCAATGTCTAAGAAATTAGATTGTTTTGCAATTAATATTTCACAAAATAATTTTGCTAATATTGATGATTCTCAAACTATTGAAATTTTTACAAGCTATTGCAAGTAAAAATAATCCTTATTCCAATTATTATAATCCTGGGTGGAAAAATCATCTTAATTTTAACTGAAATAATTCACAACAACAATGGGGTAATAATCAATCTCATCCCACTGGAAATTGGAATAATCAAGTTAATCCAAATTTTAAACCTCCTCGATTTAATAATCAACCGAAAAAGTAATCAATAGAGGAATTAATATTACAAATGAATAATCAATTACAAAATCAAAATACTGCTATTCGTAATATTAAAACTCAAATGAGACAAATTGCTACTTAAATTAATAACAGACATGTAGGAACACTTCCTAGTAATGTTGAAATTAATCCAAAGGAAACTGGAAAAGAACATGAACAAGCTAAAGCTGTGCAACTTAGAAGTGGAAAGGAATTAAAAGAAAGAATGCATAATGAAATTGAAAAAGAGATTCAGGTTGAAGAGATTGAAAAACCTAAAGAAACTCTCTCTCCTTGTCAAGATCGGATCATTATACTTGTTAATGTGGAAGTTGAAAAACCACCACCACCTTTTCCTCAAAGACTTAAACAACAGAAACTTGATCATCAATTTTCTAAGTTCTTTGAAATTTTTAAGAAACTTAATATTAATATACCTTTTGCTGAATCATTGGAACAAATGCTAACTTATGCAAAATTTATGAAGGATATTTTAAGCAAAAAAATGAAAATTTGAAGCTTTTGAAACTGTTGCACTAAGTGAAGAATGCAGTGCAATAATTCAAAAGAAATTACCTGAAAAGCTTAAGGATCCTAGAAGTTACACTATACCCTGTGCTATTGGAGAAAACTTTTGCGAAAAAGCTTTATGTGATTTAGGAGCAAGTATTAATCTCATGCCATTTTCTATCTTTCGAAGATTAAATTTAGGAGATAATACTCCCACCACTGTAACCCTTCAGTTAGTTGATAGATCTATCACTTATCCTAAAGGAGTTATAGAGGATGTACTTGTTAAAGTGGATAAATTTATCTTCCCTGTAGATTTCATTGTACTTGATATGAAAGAAGATAAAGAGATACCTATTATTTTAGGGAGACCTTTTCTAGCTACTGTTGACCTCATTTTTGATGAGGTATTCTCTTCTCTCTTTAGTACTTAGGATCTTGCCTTAGACTTTTCCTTTGACTATCTTAGAGGACTAGAAGTGGAACCCACCCTTTAGAAGTCCAAACACCTCTTGACTCCCTGCAAACCCCACAAGCTTGATTGTAGACCCCTAATCACCTCGAGGGTTGAAATCAAATGTGAAGGTTTAAAGGATGAGTTCCTTATAGGACTCTTTGGCCTTAGGACTACCCTGGGTGGTCTGGTCTGGTGAGGGTTGACCTGCACACATCACACTCACACACACATTCTGAACCCTAAACGCACAAAAATACCCTAATACCCTCCAAATAACCTCCAAATACCCAAAATACCCTTTTTAACCCAAAGATCTAAAAATTCCAAAAATTCCTAGAAAATTCCAGAAAATCCCAAATATTCTGAATTTCATTTTGTTCAACTACACCATAGGCCAATTTTGTCAATTTGACCCAATTTTATCAAAATCCCAATTCTACCTGTCTTTGACGTGACCATCAACAAGGTTGTCCGAACGACCTCGGATGATGAAACGGACTGCGCCGTTGGGTCCAGAACGTCAATTTTAACTGGGTAGGATATCCATTTTGCTATTGTTCCATGCACGAGCAAATTGCACGAAAATCGATGCATGCTATTTAAAATTAAAAAAAAAGGAAAAAGACTCCTATTTAAACATCTCATACACGCATAAACCCTAGAACTCCCCATTCACAACTCTCTCCATTCGGCTGAAACCCTCCTCTCGACCTAGCACCGAAAGCATTGCAAGGCCCCTGCTCTTCGGCGCGATTTCGTCGCACCCTCTCGGCCGGTGACGCCACCGGCGAGCTCACCGGCGTTACTTCCTCCACACACCGACCTGAGAACCTTCGCCCCTCACAGGCCTTCCTCTTCATCTCACAAAAAGGTAAATTAGGGAAGCAAGGAAGAGTTTCAGCTTTTGGCTTCACCACTCGGTTTGCTTTGTCCTCTCTCTTGATCGATTTTCTTGCTTCATTATTCGGTCTTCTTTGCTTGGCTGCTCGATCTTTTTTCTTGTTTGCTCAGTTTCTTGCTTGAACTTCAGTTTTCTTGCTAGTTTGTTCGATATTCTTGTTCATTGCCCGATTTCTTTCTTGCATCTGCTATCTCCTTGCTCGTTTTTTTATACGCTTGCTGGTTTGCTCATTTGCTTGTCGGTTGTTCGATTTCTTGCTTGGTTCTGCAATTTTCTCGATTGATCTTTTGATATTCTTGCTAGTTTGCCGAAAATTCTCTCGTAGTTTGCTTGATGTTTTGTTGGATGTTTTCTTTACTAGAGTCGTTTGTTTGCCTATCAAGATATGTTGTGAGGATTTTGTTGTGGACTTTACTTTAGCCATAATGCATTTGTTCCACTATTTTCCTCGCCGATTTGTGTGCTAGTTTCCATTTCAAGCCCTTTTGGGGAGTTAAATCAATTTTCTTAGCAAGTTGAATGAGGCTATATTTACATGTATAATCCCTTCATGTTCTTTATCTCATAGCTATGCCACTTAATAGATCCCGGAAATTATATCGCCTTAGAGTAGCATGAATACATCTTAAGGAATTCTATGAAGCTTAACATTTGGTTCAAAGGGGGAAAGGATCTTTATGAAATGTCCAAAATGTTAGTGACTGAATGGTAGTTTTTTTTTGGCATAGAGCTCTTTGTGTTAAATTAACATATGTTTGGATTTATTTTTGATGAGTTATTCTATTCTTTATATATATTTTTTTGTTAGGTTCACACAGACTAATGCCTTCGTAGCATATAAAATTTATGCACATTTTAATTATGAAAACTCTTTACAGTGTTTGCTTTACATATGAAACTTGGTTTTTTGTGTGTTTTTTTATTTTTATTTTTATTTTTATTTTATGTTATTATTATCGTGCAAATTTACATACTTTGTGCAATCTTGTATTGAACTAAATTCTCATACCACCTATTTGGTGTGCCTTTGCGAGGTAAACACGATTGTGGTGGAAATATTGGACGATGGCAAGGATCACTTTGGAGCCAATGAAATAAACAACATCAACCTCTGTGACATAAATCCGGGCTCGCCTCGATGTTAGCTACGCCTCACAAAGCTATGTAAAGAGAATGCTAGCAAACATGATAGCCGAGTCAGACAATTCTTCATAAAGGTATAATTCATCTCATACCGAACTTTATTTATGCATTCATATTTATGGGTTTTGTGTCGGGAAAGTCTTCATTATAAATTTATTTGTGGCTTAGATTTCACCTTCATGAATAAATTTAAAATAAAGATTGCGGGCCTCAAATGATGGTGAAAATTCATGATATAAGACAAGTACAAGATCTTTGTGCAAATAGTTCTAAGTGAATTCTCTTGGAAGCGTGGAATGCTCTAACACTTTTCTTGAATTCCCTAATCGATTTAAGCTATATGAGCTTATCATTTGGAGATGAAAGTTTTGTTTAGAATTAATGTGCACATTTAGATTAATATTTCATTGTGATTAATTTGAATCTCTTTTACTTAAGTTAGCTAGATGTTTAAAACTTTCAAATATTTCTTTTTAAGATTTACTTGAAGAATGTGATTTTCGAGCTTCGACGAGATGATATGAAGCTTCTTTATTTCTTTATTTATCGGAAGTTGTATGTCGTGATGTGGCTCAAACTTTCTTCTTATTTCATTATGAAACATATTTATGAAGAGGTAATTTGTTGGCTTGAGATCAATAATTCAATGTTTGGAAGACTTGAATATGTGTTAATAAATACCTCTTTTGATTTGGATGTTTTGAATATGAAGTGTGGATACTATGTGTAAGTGCATAAGAATTGATTGTTAGGTGTGTAAGTGAAGCCCAGGTATTAAATGTGCAAAGACATTGAAACTGATTAACTTAGATATTCGATACACATGTCTTTCTTTTTGCATGCTTTTCATTATACGTATTTGTACACTTATTTATGTAACATTTCATTGAACTGATTCAAATACCAATTTGTTGGTGCGCCTGCGAGGTTCGTTGGAGTGCCGACGGGATACCGACAGCTCGAAGCAAGCGGCGAGGTGACTTCGAATCAAGTGTCTGTTGGATAGCTTTCTCTCCTTGCAAAGGTGGCTATGAAAGAAGGTGAAGTCATCACAACGTATAAATGCAGTTTCTAATTACTTATTCTTACTCTTGAGCTTGCCTTGCAACTTCAAAAATATTTATCCTCTTTACAATATTTGATTTCACTTGGATGAAGCATTTGAGAAATTGTAGGTTTCATTTTTTTTTTTTGAATCTCTCTAGATTTCTCCATTTTCGCTACTCGTTTATATGTGAAGCTTATGTTTAGATCAATTTTGCAACTCAAAACTGCTCTATGTCTAGTCCTACATGCTTTTAAATGATCTGGAGTCAATGCTTTATGGGTTTATGAAGTTTACGAATGATTGGTACTAATTATAGAGGAATTAATTGTGTTTTTTGTCTCTTAAGTTCAATATACTATCAAATCTGATAAAAGACCATTTGGGTATTAAATTTTGGATGCTTGGCATGTAAATTCAAACCTAAACTTATTAATATATTTGCATACACGTTTCTTATACTTAAGCCTATGAAATTGTAAAGTTTGATTACTCATATATTTTGACACTTAAATATATAAATGTGTAATACTGGTTATTTAAACTTAAAATACATTATGTATTAAACATAAATCTAGATATAAATTTATATATTTATTTAATTTCAATGCATTTACATACTTAATACATAATAAAACTATATAAATATATAATTTTTGATTTTTTTAAAAATAATATTTACATGTATAATTTTCGGATTTTTATAATATTTAAATATATAACACTCAATTTAAACGTATTAATTTAAAATTTTGGTATTTCATATGTATAACACTTAAAAATTATATGTACATTTATTATCTGTCAAAATTACTATATTTATGTAAATATACACCTAAATTATTGTATTGAATATGAAAATATTAAATTTCTTAACTTTTTACATAAAAAAAAGAAAGTTTTTAGATCTTTAAATCATTATGAGCTTACGTCTTAAATTGAAGGATACGAATTTATATCTTAAACCTTAAGCATATGATATCCAAAAATAAGTCTAAACATTCCTATAAACTCAATAACAATAATAATAAAACATACATAACGATAGTACATACTAAGATAAATGTAAATACATGCATATATATCTATATAAAATCATAACAATAAGTAACAAATAAATGATAATAACAATGCTGAAAATGAGAAGAGAGATTATTATTATTATTATTATTTTGTACTAAGTTAAAGTTATATGTTTGAGGAGCTTGAAATGAAAGTTAAATATGTAAACACATATGCATTGATTGACATGTATGTAAACCTTCCCGTATTCTTATGTACGCATCTTAACACTATTTGAGAGAATGTTCATATTTGATTGTAAATATGTAAATGAGACGACGATAGAGATCACAACAACAAAACAAAAGACGATCTTCAATCAAATTCTTCATAATTTAATTAACAAACCCATAGGATTTCGAGGTAGTTCGCCTAGCGCGACATAAATCCTAACTTCGTCTTTAAGCTTTTGCACAGCTCTGTTGTGCAATATAAGCCCTAACACTTTAGGATTCAGAGGTCGTCGTCTGATACGACATAAACCCTCAAATCTCAAGGCTATTTGCATGACTGCGTCATGCAAATATAAGTCCTAATTAATTAAAATTGGCAGGATGTAAACATTAAGTAAATTTCCAAATTGAAGCCAAACCATAGGATAGTGTGGGAAGTTACCAAGATTCTTCTTGGATCCTCAGCTTCTCCTACTTCTCTTCCTTTTGGACTCCTGAAAATAAATGTTCCAAATTTGAGCTAATCCCTTTTGAAATTTAAAAAATTCAATCCTTTGAAAACATTAAACATTGAAATTCTTGAGAGCAAAACCACTGATCATTATCGAGAGTTTTCTTAAATGATTCACATCATTTAAGATGTAATTAACTATAGGGGCTTGCCCTTATAGGGAACTTTAAGAACTCAAGTAATATAAACCCTGCTTAATTCCTTTATATTAAGTAGGGGAACTGTCGGCTTATAAAATTGGTTCGTAGACCAAACGGATGTCGCAAATCTTCTAGTTTATTTAACCGAGCCCCATGATCAAGCAGTGTATCTATTCTCTGGGATAGATATACAGTTTATGGTGCGGTGCTCGTTTATATAAACTATTCGGGATGTGAGATCAATTTGATTTCATATCTTAAAATTTTCAAATTTAAAATTATTTTCAAAATCAAATACTACTTTTTAAATTATTTATTTAAATTAAATTAAAAATTTGCCGATAATTTCTGTAGGCGACCTCTTTTCAATAATACAACACTCAACCTAAAAATATGCCGACAAATTGCTGGACGAGCTATGATTGATGTACAAAAAGGAGAACTAACCATGAGAGTTAATGATCAAGAAATCAAATTCAATATTCTTAAATCAATGAAGTACCCTAATAAAGAGAAATGTTATCGAATGGATATAATTGATTATTTAATTGAAAAATATTATCAAGAAAAATGTAAAGTCATTTCGAAGAAAAATTTAAATTTTTAACTGATGAAGATGAAGTTATGGAAGAAGAAGAGACTTATTTTATAAAAGATAATTGGGAAACATTAGACAAAACTCAAAATGATATACTTTTACCATCAATAGAAAAAGCCCCTGAACTGGAATTAAAAATATTACGTTCCAATTTAAAATATGTGTTTCTTGGAAATTCATTAACTTTACTCGTTATTATTTCTTCTAAACTTAGTACAAATCAAGAAGAAAAACTAATAGGTGTGTTAAAGAATTATAAGAAAGCTTTTGGTTGGACTATTGCTGATATAAGAGGAATAAGCCCTTCCATTTGCATGCATAGAATTTTAATGGAAGAAAATTTTAAACCAACTATAAAATCTCAAAGACGATTAAATCCTATCATAAAAGAGGTTATTAAAAAATAAATTATTAAATGGTTAGATGCTGGTATTATTTATCCTATTTTAGATAGTCAATGGGTATGTCCTATTCATTGTGTTCCGAAGAAAGGAGGAGTAACTGTCATTGTTAATGATAAAAATGAACTTATCTCTACAAGACAAGTTACTCGGATGGCGAATTTGTATTAACTATAGGAAATTAAATAAAGCCACTAGAAAGGATCATTTTCCTTTACCTTTCTTGGATCAAATGCTTGATAAACTAGCAGGACACTCATATTTCTGTTTCCTGGATGAATATTCTGGTTATCATCAATTACTTATTGCTCCTGAGGACCAAGAAAAGACAACATTTCCAAGTCCTTATGGAGCATTTGCTTTTAGAAGAATGCCTTTTGGTTTATGTAATGCACCTGCAACTTTTCAAAGATGTATGATGTCAATATTTTGTGATTTGATTGACAAATGAATTGAAATATTCATGGATGATTTTTCAATCTTTGGAACTTCTTTTGAATCTTGTTTGGAAAACATTTCCAAAGTTCTGAAAAGATGTGAAGAAACAAATTTAGTTCTTAACTGGGAAAAATGTCAATTCATGGTCACAAAAGACATTGTACTTGGTCACAAAGTATCACAAAAAGGGATGGAAGTTGATCAAGCAAAAGTAAAAATTATTGTTGAATTACAACCACCTACTAATGTTACTGATGTGAGAAGTTTTCTAGGTCACGCTGGATTTTATAGAAGATACATAAAGGATTTTTCTAAAATTGCTAAGCCTCTTTGTCATTTATTAGAAAAAGATGCAAAATTTTAATTTAATAAAGAATGTATTAATGCTTTTAATATTCTTAAAGAAAAATTAATATCTGCACCTATCATTGTTGCACCTAATTGGGAGAAATCTTTTGAATTAATGTGTGACGCAAGTGATTTTGCAATTAGAGCTCTATTAGGACAAAAATATGAGAAAATTTTCAAAGTTGTTTATTATGCTTAGTAAAGCATCACTCTGAAACACAAAGAAATTACACTACCACTAAGAAAGAGCTTCTAGCTATAGTATATGCCTTTGATAAATTTAGACCTTATCTTCTTGTACTAAATGCATGGTTCATACCGATCATTCTCGCTATTAAATATCTATTATCTAAGAAGGATTCTAAACCTAGGCTGATAAGATGGGTTTTACTTCTACAAGAATTTGATTTTCAAATAATAGATAGAAAAGGAATCGAAAACCAAATTGTCGATCATTTTTCTAGAATTAAAAATGATATTATTTCGGAAGAAAATATAAATGAGAAATTTCTTGATGAATCTTTATATGCTATTCAAGAATATAAAATACCTTGGTATGCTTGATATTATTAATTATTTAGTTAGCAATATTTTGCCTTATGACTTGGATAACAAATTTATTAAGAAATTTAAATATGATGCTAAATCTTATATCCGGGAAGAACTTCATTTATTTAAAATTGGAAAAGATTCTATGATTCGAAGATGTGTACCTTATGAAGAAACTTTTGCTATTATTCAAAAATGTCATGATTTCGATTTTGGAGGACACTTTGGCATAGATAAAAACTGCATTTAAAATTTTAAATTCTGGATTTTATTGGCCTACCTTATTTAATGATGTGAGATATTATGTGAAAACAAGTGATCGATGTCAAAGGATGGGAAATATATCTAGGAAGAATGAAATGCCTTTAAACTATATATTGGAAGTTGAAATTTTTGATATATGGGGTTTAGACTTTATGGGACCATTTGTTCCATCATTTGGAAAAATTTATATTTTATTAGCAGTTGATTATGTTTCAAAGTGGATCGAAGCTGTTACTTTACCAAACTATGATTCCAAAAGTGTTTCTAAATTTTTTAAAAAAATGATATTTTCAAGATTTGGAATGCCTAAGGTAATTATCACGGATGGTGGAAGTCATTTTAGGAATATAAGAATTCAATCATTACTACAAAAATTTGGAATCAAGCATAGAATAGCAACTGCTTATCACCCACAAACAAGTGGAATGGCTGAAGTATCAAACAGAGAAATTAAAAGAATTCTAGAGAAGACTGTTAATCCTAAAAGAACTGATTGGGTTGATAGACTTGATTATGCATTATGGGCTTATAGAACAACTTATAAGACACCGATCGGGATGTCACCTTACCGGTTAATTTATGTTAAACATTGTCACTTACCTATAGTAACTTGAGCATAAAGCTTATTGGGCGATAAAGGAGTTTAATTTTAATTTGAATAAAGCAGGAGAAAAGAGATTATTGCAATTAAATGAGATGGAAGAAATAAGAAATGAAGCATATGAAAATGCGAGGATTTATAAAGAGAAAATGAAGTTGTTACATGACAAGAAAATTTCAGGAAAAGTTTTTGAACCTGGACAAGAAGTATTACTGTTTAATTCTCGTTTAAAACTTTTTCCTGGAAAACTAAGATCTAAATGGATTGGACCTTATATAGTTGAGAAAGTATACCATTATGGAGCTGTGGATATTAAAGATCCAAAAACAGGAAAATTTTTTAAAGTAAATGTATTAAGATTGGGAGACATTAAAAAGATTTATAAAGAGGCTTATGAATTGAGTCAACCTGATTAAAGATTTACTTATGTCGGGCTAACGATGTTAAACTAAGCGCTTTGTGGGAGGCAACCCATATTTTTTTTTGTTTTAAGTGTTTTTGTGTTTTAATGTAAGGTTATGCCTCGATCTTGATTAATTTTATATTACTTTAGAAAAATTTGATGCTTATAAGTCTTTATTGACTTAGAGTTGAAAATTATTTTAAAGTATGTAAATTTAAAACTTGGATCACTCTATTTTGAATATGAGTAAAAGGAGATCAAGTTAACCTTCATTATGATTGCTTATGATGTGAGTTGTTGAGTATAAATTACTCTTACCAGTATAGTATACCTATCTTGGAGAACGAAATTTTGAAATTTGACGATTAAGGGAAACGGAGTTGAACATAGTTCTGGTGCCTAGGCGCCAGAATTCGGCACCTAAGTGCCAGAATCAGCTATGTATCAATAGGTCCGGCGCCTAGGCGCCAGATTCGGCGCCTAAGCGCCACGGTTACTGGGACGTGCAAAAACCAAAATTTTCAGTTTTTCACACGATTTTCCCTTATAAATCAACCTATTCTCTTCCCTAACCATCAAAGTAATCAGAATTACGTCCCTTGCACTTCATTCTTGAGAGATTTGAGAGAATTTTGAAGAAATGGAAGGAAGAAATCATGGAGAAGAAGTTAGAGACAAGGTTTCTAAGGATCCTCAACCCTACTTCAATGGTTTCATCGCTGTAAGTTTAGAAAAAATCTCTAGTCGTTTGGATAAGTTAGAAGTGGATTTTACAAGAATTGGAGATCCCCTTCATGAGATGTTTCATCAGATTGAACATCTAGAATGGCAGATGAAACTTCAATTTGATCATTTTGCGGCTTATTAAGATGCTCAAGTTGAAATGTATGCGAAGAACAAGTGGATTGACGAAAAGACGGCTACGGATTTCTCGAGAGCGTTAGTGTTCTTTCCAAGTAGAATTCACAATTTTCTTTGTGAAGATTGAATATTCTGGTAATGGGTTAGTTATTATATGGTTTGTTGAGTCGTTGTATCGATTTAGAGAATCAATTGTGTTTTTTTGTGTATTTGCTTTCATGTTCAATGTGTGTTATTTTTTCTTAGAAATTGTTATGTTTGAGTGTGTATTAGGAACTTGAATCAAGTATAATACTTATCTGGAATGTATTGAATCAACATTGAAGATTATGAATGGAATTTAGTGAGTTTGATGTAAACTTAGTGTTTGATTGGTGGATTTAATATTTAATTTTTAAAATTTTTGGAAAATGTTTTGGAAGTTAGAAACCGAAGCCCTACTCTAATATGAGTAATTGGAAGTTGAATTTATGAATTTTGGTGGAAAATTAAATTTAAAAATAATTTTTTGTGAAAGGCGAGTCTGGCGCCTAGGCGCCAGAATTCGGCGCCTAAGCGCTAGTTCGGCCTGCTACCCGAAAATTACCATTTAAACCCCCGAAAGCCATTTTTGACGCCTAAGCTTCATCTTCTTCCCCATTTTCGCGAAAATACACCCTTTTGATCCATTTTGAAGTCAATACATTAAGGATTTAAGCGCGAAACCACTCGATTTCATCGTCTCAAGGTCAGATCTACATTTTAAACCATTTATTTTCGATTTTCACCATAGATTTTCCTAGTTTTTGCTAAGAACCGAAATTTTAAAAAAATTTTTGATTTTTAATGATTTCTTTGGATTTTTAAACTTATTTTAAGTTTTATAAACTTAAAAAGAGTTTAAATCTTTGATTCCTAAATTTGTTCTTGTTTTCTTTCACATTTAGATGGCACCAAAAACTAAGCGCGGGAAGGGACGAGAAAATTTTGATAGCAGCAAATTTCCAACTGCGGTACACGCATTTTCGCTTCCATGAACTTGCGTCGTCGAGAAAGTTCATCTCGAACGATGTTTCTATCATCCTGTGGAGATTATCAAAAACACTATCGTTGCGCATCAACCGACAACAATTTTGTTACTTCACTTGCTTATTCGTCGTTATCCCGGTTGTTCGAGAATTTTATGCAAATTTTTTGGATGCTCGAGGATTTTGAAGTCTTTGTTAGAGGAATCGGAGTAGGATTTACTCCGAAAAGAATCAACATATTCTATGACTCGCCACCGACAATTTAGTGTTATTAGTCTAGATTATCACCATCTGAGGGTGATTTGGATATGATTATTGCTATTCGATCGATGGTATTGGATCTTGGAAGATCAGGAACGTCAAAAGGGTAAATTTCAAATCTTCCAAGCTGAATGGTATTTCAAAAGCATGGCACTATTTTATTTCCGCGAGATTGTTACCTTCCGATCATCCGAGTGAAGTAACTAAAGATCGAGTGATCTTGAACTATCGCATTCAAGAGAGGAAGCCTATAAACATTGACGTATTATTTATGAATTTGTGGATTCAATTGTGAGATCTAGCACTTCTATTGGATTGGGATTTCCTTCTTTGATTTATTTGTTATGTGTGTTGACCTCATTTTTGATGAGGTCTTCTCTTCTTCTTTTTAGTACTTAGGATCTAGCCTTAGGCTTTTCCTTTGACCATCTTAGAGGACTAGAATTGGGACCCACCTTTTAGAAATTCAAACCAATTCTTAACTCCCTGCAAACTCCACAAACTTGACTGTAGACCCCTAATCACCTAGAGGGTTGAAATCAAATGTGGAAGTTTAAAGGATGAGTTCCTATAGGACTCTTTGGCCTTAGGACTGCCCTGGGTGGCCTGGTCTGGTGAAGGGGCTGACTTACACACACACACTACATTTATACACTACACCTACACACTACACCTCCACATACCTCCTAAAACCACACCCATACCCAACTTGACCTCCTGACTCATGTAGGTGATTCACATGGATGGTCCTAACCCCTAAGCCCTTGGCTAAGAGGGTTAGGAACAACATAGTGAATGCCTCAAATGAGTCCCTTCATGGCTCATGTGGGCTTGATATGGCTTCATGGCTCAACCAAAATGATTTCACTCCACTCAAATTCACCCAATCTTCAATTTTCCAAATTTTCAATTTTTGACCCTCAGGACCCTACACCCGTTAGCCTACCCAAACCCTCGAAATTACCCAAATTTCTCAAAAATTTCTAAATTACCCAAAATTCTCAAAAATCAATCCCAAACATTTCCACATCACTTAAACTGATCATCCATACCCAAAAATACCAAAAATTCCAAGAAAACCTCCCAATACCCTCCAAATACCCAAAATACCCCTCTCGACCCAAAAATCCAAAAATTCAGAAAATTCCCAGAAAATTCCAAAAAATCCCAAATATTCCCAATTTCATTTTGTCCAACTACACCATGGGCCAATTTTGTCAATTTACCCTACTTTTGTCAAAACCCCCAATTTGACCCATTTTAACCCTAAGTGAACCCAATGTCAAACCAAACCTACCCAATTGACCCAAATTTTGGTCCAATTCAATTCTAAACTTCAATTCAATATCCCAAATACCAATCTAGACCAAATCCAAGCCCAATTTGATTGACATTTGGATCCAATCTCACTTTTGGCCTTAAAGCCCAATTTGGTCCCATGACCCAAACCTAACCCAAACTCACCCAATTCAACTCCAATTAACCCCAAATATTTTCTAAATCTTCCTTAGCATCCCCACAAGCATAGAATTAACATGATTTGCCCAAAATTTTGACCTAAACACCACTCAAATTCAACCCAAGGCTAAGAGGCCCAATTTTGACCTAAACCCAAACCTAGCCCAAATGGGCCCAAACCCAAAAATCAAAACCAAACCAAAGCCAAAACCTCTTTGAAACACTCCCATAAACATTTCTCAATATTGATTTTACATCAATTTCAACCCTAGCCCAACATTGGCCCAAGTTAGCCCACTTGACCTATATTGGCCCATTTACCAAATCAACCCAAATTCAACTCAATTCAAACCCAAACCACCTCAAATTCATTTCAAATCACTCATGATACATCCATGAGCCAAACCCAACAATTATTTGGCCCAAGCCTTTACCAAAATTTCATCCCAAAATCCATTTTAAAAATTCAAAAGCCCACCTTCCTAAACCATTTTAAAAGCCCATCCTTCACCACATCCAAAAGCCCAAAATCCACCCTAAAGCCCACATGACATCTCCATTTGTCATCCACTTAATTAAATCCATTACCTAAGTCCTAAATTCATCATCAAATAATTCCAAATCAAGTTTCATACAAATTTCCATCAAATTACCAAAAAATTCTTAAAACCCATTTTCATGAAATCGACCAAACCTTTTCCCAAGCCAAAGGTGAGCCATGCAAGCCATGGACAAGCCACATGAAGCCATGGAAGGCTTGACATGTGATCAAGCCATTAATGGCAAAAGGAGGGGCCCCTTTCCTAATCCTCCTTAACCCCTTTTTACCTTAAGCATGTCACACACTAAACCATGCTTAGCCACCTCATCATGGATGGAGACCACACCACTCTCCTTGGCCGACCCAACTGATCCTCTCAGCTCAAAATCGAGCCATGGGGAGGTGCACCCAACCCAAACCAATGGGTTGACCAAATTAAGGCCAAAATAACCCCTCCCCATTCCATTTTAATTCAAACACTTTACACATGTCCAAGCCCGATCGACTTCACCATTGCCAAGCCCCGACCTCCCTGGTCAAGATGGTGACCCATGCCTCGGCCAGCCCGCCCGGATCGCCGGAAACACCACACCCGAGAGCATCATGTGAGCCCAAGCTTGGAATTCTCACCTGCTGAGTTGCCCCATGCCCAATGGCTACCATGGCTGTTCCTCTCCTCACCAGAGCAGCTGATCCCATGCCTCAACTCCCCCTGGGAGGCCCTCCACCCTCTCCTATTTAAACTCCACCCCTCTCGGCCATGGGAGGAGAGTTGCACAAACCTTGCCGAAACTCTGCCAAAATTGTTCCAAACCCTTCTCCACCCTTAGAGCAGTTGATCCCCAGTGTCAATTTGCCCTAATCCCCACTGATAAAATCCAATTTCCCAACTCGAAATTCCACCCAAAACCGGGACACTTCTCCACAGTGAGCCAATTCCCAAATTGATTGGTTCTACACCTTCACTGGACCAAGGGAAGGTGTCCACCAAGAAAAGCCCCATCTCCAGAGCCACCCGGCTTGCTCCAGCCTCCAATCTTTGTGATCGGGCTTGGTCGAAATCATATCCAGACAATTCACTGCGACCAGGAGACTTCATCTAGAGCTTGATGGGATCCAATCGAAGGTGCAACAACTCTCAGATTGAAGCCACACTTCTCTAAGCAAAGGTATGAGCTACTTCTTTATCCCGAGCTTCTGGAGATTCTCCATTTCAAATGCCTTAATTTCAATGCATGTTAACCATATAGATGTGTTCGTCTCTTCAAGACGAATCCATAGAGCATAAGAACATGAAAATCCATCGAGTATCGAGTGAGATCTTAGGGATTTAGTGTGGACGGCTCTCGGGTGAGGACGCTCGGGGACGATGAACGGATGCCGTCCATTCAATACACGCGCGGACGAACGACTCGGATGGCGTCGGACCGGGGAGACGATACGAGAACCGCGGGGCCCGGGCTGCTGACTCAGGTGGCGGCGTCGAATGGGAGCGCGACGCGTGTGCGTTCGGACCTGCCGAGGTTGACGTGGCTCCGCGTGGATAAATAGAAAATTAGGGTATTTTTCTATTTATTTAATTCCCTAAACTTAAAAAATTCATATCTCTGTGTAGAAAATCAGAAAAATAAAATAAAAATACCCTCTTGCTCAATGAACAGAGAAGAATAATGTGGAAAAGAAATCATTTAATTTCATCAAGTATTTTATTTTTTATAATTTATTTACTCTCTGCATACTTTTAATTCTCCATGCATGTATACAATTCACCATGGCATGAGACCATAGGGCTTTTGAAGCCTCTGAATTTGGGAACATTCCCTGAATTTTCCAAAGTCAGAGGCCATCCCAATGAAGAGTTATTGATTTTTCAAATTCATGTTGCTGTTTTGAGTATTTTAATTCCAATAAATAGCATGTTGTGAAATAAATTCTAGGAAAATTTGAGGATGTTTCTTATGACCAGAGAACCCTAGGAAAAATAGGTTTTGAATTAGTTCATTTAAAACAACCCTAATTGGCTTAAACACCCAAAATAGGTCTTTAATTAATTAGAGTTAACCATGCATAAAATTGACTTGAAATCAATTCTCCACTGACCTTTAGGATCAGAGGAATCCACCATAAAAGTTTGAGGTCAATTGGACTTGGTTAGCCCCACTAATTGGGTTGATTAAGCCACTTAGCCATTTTAAACTTTAAAAATTCATAACTTTTAAAATACCTTTCAAAAATTCACTAAATTGGTTTTGGAGCCTCTCTGATATTAGGGGAACCTAAAAAAATTAAAATTTCAATTTTCTTAAAAAGTTGATTTTTAATAATATTTTAATATTCTTAATAATTAAAAAATAATAAAAATCACAAAAATAATAAAATTCACCAAAATGTCACATTTTGAATTTTAATCACATAGGAACAAATCCCACATTTTTCTTAGGTCTATTTAGTGAGATATTAAATTTTAAAGCTTTAAGGTAATTTTAAAATTAAAAAAATGTATTTTCTAGCATTTTCACTAAAATAATTATAATAAATCATAGAAAAATCAGAAAATTACAAAATTTGCTTCTCTGGTTTCCTTAATATCAGAGAGATTTTTGAAAAAATATATAATTCATTTTTCAACATTTATTTTATTTTTAATTTAATTAACACTTCAAAACTTAAAATAATTATAATAAAAATAATATAATTCAAAAAATCACCAAAATTGGTCCAAGTGGTCCTCTGGTCATTAGGAATGTCCCCTAATTTTCTTAAGGACAGAAACTTTCCCTTGGTCATGTTATTAAATTTTCCTTGGAAATCTCTATTTTTCACCAAAAATAATTATATAAATAAATTAAATACAGAAAAAATCACATTTTCTCCTCTCATGTCTTTATTGACACATGAGTGAAGTCACATAAAAATTTCAAGTTCATTTGAGGTCAATTTAGTGAGTTATGAAATCATTAAGCTTAAAGGGTAAAGTGGTAATTAAATTTTTAACCCTTAATTAAAACTTTAGGTTTAATAAAAAATTAACAAGTAAAATATTTGATCCTAATCTGATTTGGATGATTGAAATTTAAATAATTAAAGGGTAGAAACCCATTAAGCAATTTTAAAATGATTAAACTTTAATTAAATAATTGATTAAATTTGGAAGAATAATAAAATTGGAATTATTAAAATAAGGGATATTATTAGGAAGAGATTTATTCTTTAATTTAAAAATGCCTAAATTAATTATCTCATTAATATTCAATTCTTAATTAAAATGATAACTCAAATTTAAAATATTAAAAGACTTAATTATTAAACTCTTTTAAAAATTTCAATTAAAATTAAAAATAAAATTAAATTAAAATTAAATTAAATTAAATAAATTAAATTAAATTAAATTAAATTAAATTAAATAAAATAAAATAAATTAAATTAAATAATTGAATTAAATTAAATCAAATTAAATTAAATTAAACAATCAAATCAAATTAAATTAAATTAAACAATCAAATTAAATTAAATTAAATTAAACAAATTAAATTAAATTAAATTACATTAAATTAAATCAAATTAAATTAAATTAAATTAAATAAATTAAATTGAATAATTAAATTAAATTAAATTAAATTAAATAAAATTAAATTAAATTAAATAATTAAATTAAATTAAATTAAATTAAAATTAAATTAAATCAAATTAATTAAACATCAAATCAAATTAAATTGAACTATATTGAATTAAATTAAATTAAAACTCAATTAAATTAAATTAAATTAAATATAACATCACCAAAGACATAAAGAATTCAAAATAAATCTAAAATAACTTGAACACTATTCCAAATTTAAACTCATTAATGGAAATTAAACTAAATCACAAACCATTTGAACACCAATTTACCCTCGAAAGCTTTAGTTATCATAACTCCTAAATAAGACATTAAGTGAAATGTTACTTCACTTATAGGATATTCAAATGTCCTAGTTCACTGAGCAAGATAACAACAAAACTTGAATTCTCGGACGATTAATTCATTTATATAATTAAATTCATTTGGACTTAAAACAATCCTAGAAATATTCAAAAGATGTTTAAGATTCTTCTTAAGCACTTTCTCAATATGATAGGACATTTATAAGAACAATTGAATTTAATTATACTTTGATGAAGAAAATCATCCTTAAAAAAAATACAAAGAACCTAGACGTCATAGGAAATGACTAGCTATAGGATTAGGAACTTGGTAGAAAACCATAACCCTTACCTTAGCTTTACCTAGGAACTTGCTTAAATATTCTAATTGTGTTTTAAGTGTAGCTTGGGATGACGGGAAGACCCTCCGAGTACGCTTTTATTTTATTGCGAATTTACTTTCTTGCAATTTACATTATTGCAATTTACTTTATTGCAAATGCACTTTACTTTTCTTGCATGATAAAACAACTGTTGCATGAAAACCCACACCTTTAGGATAGACCCTAAAACTGAAACCAAAACTAATTTAAAAGTCATTGCAAGATAAAATTCACCGCCACAACATTTCAAAATATAAAACAACTCAAAATTTAATCACAAACAGAACACAAAACTACAATTGCAACTAAATTAAAACGTCATGTTGGATGATCGGGAATACCTAGGATGATGTAACCTACGTGTTGCTAACGGGATTTCCCACGGTCTAAATGAAAGTGTGGAACTCATTCGATTGAGTTTAGCAAATTCATCCGGACTAAGTGAATCCGATAAAAATAATGATGCCGGAAGGATGGAACCGTGGGATCTTAACCGGTGTCGTTATAATCAACTTTAAGATTTGTTTTAATTAAAACATAAAAAAAACCACCCGGAAATTAAGATTTTCTCTAAACCAAAACACTTTTCTCATCTCCGATTTATGATTTCTAAAACTAAACATCCGCAACAATAAGGAGCTCGGAGCATGGTGGGCAAGCACGGCCATCGTCGTCAACAAAACTTGAACCTACTTCAGTAAAACTTTCCTAGAATTAAATAACCAAGCCATAGGATTTCAAGGTAGTTTGCACTAGTGCAACATAAATCCTCAACCTTTTGTTAGGCATTTGCCTTGCAAATTAAGCCCTAACCGGACTTAGGATTCCGAGGTAGTCGTCTGATACGACATAAACCCTCACATCTTTGAGGCTATTTGTATGATTTTATCATATAAATATAAGTCCTAATTAATTAAAATTGACAAAATAAAAACATTTAAATAAACATTAGGATTTTCCTAAATGTAAGCCACACAATAGGATAGTCGGGAAATTACCGAAGTTCACTTCGAATCTGTGGTTTCTCCTACTTTTCTTCCTTTGGATTCACAAAACAAAATGTTCCAAACTTGATCCATTCCCTATCGAAATTCCAAAATTCAATCCTTGAAAACTTAAACTTTGAAATCCTTGAGAGCGGAATTATTGATTATTATCGAGAGTTTTCTTAGGTGATTCCCGTCACTTAAGATGTAATTAACTATAGGGGCTTGCCCTTATAGGGAATTTTGAAGAACCCGAGTAATATAAACCCTGTTTAATGTTTTCATATTAAGCGAGGGAATTTTGTCGGCTTATAAAATTGGTTCGCGGACCAAACGGATGTCACAAATCTTCTAGTTTATTTAATCGAGCCCCACCGTCGAGCGGTGTGTCTATCCTTAGGGATAGATACACGGTTTGTGGTGCGGTGCTCGTTTATATAAACTATTTGGGATGTGAGATCGGTTTAGTCTCATATCTTAAAACCTTCACATTTGAAATTATTTTCAAAATCAAATACTACTTTTCAAATTTTTTATTTTAATTAAATTAAAAAATTCGCCGACAGATTTCTGTTAGGCGACCCCTCTTCAAAATAAAAAACAACCTAAAAATATGCCGACAGATTTCTGGCGACTCCACTGGGGAAAATTCCTCTCTCCATTATAATCAGATAATTCTGCTTTCAAAATCGGTAGTATATCCATGTCCTTAATGGGTCAAACTACCCTTCTTTCCGTTGGAATACTATGTTCATTTCTACCTTGGACAAGTATAGCCAACATTCTCTCGGATTTAGGAGCCACTGTTTAGACACCCCTAAACGAGAGAGGTTCCGAGATCCTTTTACCTCATTTTCGAGGTGGGGTGGACCCCGATAGGTGTTAGTTTAGGAATGGTCCTTCGAGTCGAGAAGTCTTGCTTAAGACTTTCTTTTCCTTTCCAACTCTGAATCGAATTCCTTACCTTCTCTACACCTTTTGAACATTCCGTTCTAAATAAACAAACCCTCTAATAAGTGACTCTTTTAACAAATGATTCCTTCTTGTAAATACATGAACAAGAATGAGTTCGGACTCTTTTTCAATTCCTTTCTTTTCGTCCTAAAGAAAAGAAGCATAACTTGGGACTGACAACCAGAATCTACCCTGCAGAAATGGAAGCCCCAAAACTGATTTTCTCCTTCACCAACGGACTGGACTTCGCTGTCTATAAGGATGAGTTGCCCGACAATGGGATCATCCGATTTGGACAGGGATTTGAAAACACAAACGTCAAGGTCTCCGATGTCTCCCTCTTTGCACTGACGAACAAGGTATCTGAAGCTGAGGAGCCACTGCTTGAGTTCAACCTTAGGTCGACCCAAGAGTTTCCGCCCTTGCAAATGATCCCGACTAGGAGGAGTACTGCCATCCGCAGGAGGACTGTTCTTACTACCCCCACTGGTCTAGTTGTTTCTGCACCTACCCCGAGTTCTGCCAAATCAAAGGGGAAAGAAATCCAGAACTATGGTAAACCTGTTACCGTGGAGGGTACGGATCTTCTCGTAAGACCTTCGTTTTCGAAATCGGGTCCGGTTCAAAGATTCCGTCACACGACAAAGACCCAAAGAAGAAACGAAGTAGAAGGATCGCCGGAGAAGCCGGAGCTGCCGAGATTGCTTTCTGGAGGAAATTCCGTAGCCGCCGAATATACACCGCTACCGGAATATACACCGCTACCCGACTACATACCACTTTTGGGAGGAAGCGAGGTTCCATCCCCTCTCCGCCGCGGAGGATGAGGAGAATGTTCGCAAGATTGCTCGCCACATTACCTCGGCCCGCATACTACAACGATAGCCGCAAGAAAAGAACTAGAACTACGCCGTTTGCTCGACTGCAAACTTTGGTAGAAAAGTTAGCAAGGATGGAAAACTGCCCCGTATCGGAAATTCTACGAAGGATAGGGTGGGTGCCGGTCAAATCCCGTCTTGGGCCCCGAGTAGAGCCCGCCGTCATGACAGAAAAGCCATGCAAGAGAATGAAGGCTAGCCCGCCTGTCGTAGTCTCGGGATTACAGATTAGGGAGGATACCACCTTCCAGCATTTGGCCGACAGACCATCTGGTCCTAGACCTTCTGCTGCTAGAAGGATGGTATGGCGTCCCACTACTGGGCAGTTAAGATTAAAACGAGCAGCCCGAGAAAGTGAGTCTCGCCAGGAGGCTTGAATGCGAAGAAAGTGCTACTTGCGATAAAGGGGACTCGTAAAAAGGGACCCGACAGCTATCGCATGACAACCGCAAAGACACACAGAAAGCTCCGCTAGAAGATGCCATGGAAAAGTTGAGAACCGATATCCGACGGTTGGCAAAAGAAAGAGAAGAAAAGTTCGAAGATGAGATCGATTCATCGGAGTTCATGGACGACGAATACGCAGAAATCAATATGGTTGAGACACGAGCTTCATCAGCTTCGCAAGGTGCTCCTGCAGCTGCAGAAAGAGAGGAGCCGGAACTGATGAGAAGACAGCTTCAGGAAAAGGACGACACGATCGCTCAAATGGCGAAAAGGATGGAAGAGATGGCCGTAGCTTTGGCCACTCTCCAGAGTCGAAGTACAACCACATGAGAAACACCCCCAGAGGTCATTCACATTGTAGACGGAGGAAAGGAGATTACATCCGTCAATGGGGATGACCAGCTAAAAAGGATACGACACAAAGTATGATCCCTGAAAAGGGTATCAAGAATTTTGTAGAACAGCAGGTGCGAGAAGCCTTAGCACAATCGAAGAACGGGACATCCATTCGGACGGGTAGACCTTACCCAGAAGAATTCGACGCCGTCCAACACCCGAAAGGCTTCGTACCACCTCCGTTCAAGACCTTCGACGGACCGGGAACCCCCGACAGGCATGTTGCACACTTTCGTGCCGGTTGTTGCAATGCCGGCGGGAGCGATGCGCTACTCTTCCGACGAGTTCGTCAGCGAGTCCGTCGAGAATCGCCTTCGACCGGTATGCGAATTACCCAATGGTTCGGTGAAGACATTCTCAGAGCTAGAGAACCTCTTCATCAAGCAATTCGCCGGAGCTCAGCACCACATCACTATAGGTGATTTAGTGGTAGAGAAACAAAGGCCGAATGAAACTTTGGTGGATTACATACTTCGATGGAGAAATTTAAGCATGAAGTGTGAACCACAACCGCAAGAACAACATGCGAGTCGGCAACTTGCTTAAAAGCATTCACGGCCCGATAGCACTTCTCCTCAAAGGATTCACTATTAAGACTTTTGAGAAGTTGTTAAGCAAGGCCGGAAGCTTGCAAGAAGAGGCGAAGCAATTAAGTTTTGCCAACAAGACGGACAAGCAGAAGCCGGTGAAGACCTTCGAAAAGAAATCCGGGATCATTGCAGCAGTTGATAAAGGCAAGAAACCGATGCAAATACCACCGGAACGGCCGCAGCAACCACAACAGAATTACCAACAACCCCGGTCCAGCTATCAGTCGTCTCCGTAGTATGAACAACCGCCTCGTCCGCAACGTACATTAAGGGAGCTTCTTAGCAGAGAATATCCGTTCAAAAATGAAGCAGTACTGAAAATGTTCCGTAGCCTAATGAAGACTCCAGATTTCCAGCTGCCAGAACCTAAAAGACCAGAGGAAGTCAACAAGAAAGGTGATCCTAACTTTTGCCCCTACCATCAGATGCTTGGGCACAAGATAGAAGATTGCATTACCTTTAAAAGTTGGCTCAACGACAACCTTCGGAAAGGGAATATAACAATCCCGAAGGAGTACATGAAGGAACCCCGAAAAGGAGGTTCCGTCAATGTTATCTCAACCGATCCCGTCATTCCGATAGATCCCTATGCAACCGACGATGGATGGACTACCGCCTGGACGAGGTCTTCAAAGAAGATTTTAGACAACATCCGAACCGCCTCGGTGCGAGCTTCAATTCAGAGTTCGAGACCTGTTAAGCCGGTACTATCACTTGCGATAGAAGAACCACCTCGACAGGAGACGATCGAAGAAAAGAAGAAAATTGACGAAGAAGAGGGGACCGAGACTCCTGAGGCTAGACTAGGGGCTGCTTATCCTAGGATAGTTGTTTCCGATTCGGGGGAGAAATCCCTCAAACCTCTGATTTTGTATGATTATCTGCTCACTTCGATGGGATCATATAACGATAAGGGTGATGGCGTTGGCTACGTTTTGACTGTTTCTAATGATTACGTAACTAGCGACAATCCGGACATCGACTTCGATGCCAACAACAATTCTCAAATCATACAGGATCTCGACGAGCAAAATAACGAAGAAGACATCCATCAAGGAGGCTACGAGTGTTCAACAAGCAACGGATCTATCTGTGAGTTTCGAGGAGCTCCAGTTACGATAGAGTTAGAGCCTTCAGATTTTGAAGATAATCCGGAAGAGCCTGTCATTCCAATTCAGGAGGAGACACTCGACAAGTTCAACACTAGATTCGAAGAAATTACGTAAGTCAACTTAAGAAGTGGAAAAGTTCTACCTCCAAGAATGGGTCCAAAAGACAAAGGAAAGCAGGTGGTTGTTCAAGAAGAACCAACCCCGGTAGAAGAAATACCCGTTCGAGAAGAAGCCGAGACGCATGAGAACAAAGTGGACTACAACGTGCTAGCCCATCTTAGGAAACTACCGGCCAAACTGAGCATTTACGATGCTCTCATCTTATCAAAGGAGATGAGAGAAGCTTCGATCAAGGCCTTACTTGATCCGGAAATTCGCTTAGCTCAAATGGCCGGAGATTCCTTAGATGAGGTTTGCTCGTTAAAGGAACGACGAGGCGTTACCTTCACGGACAATGACCTACTACTTGGGACGACGAGATCACAACCGACCGTTGTACATTTCGATTACTAATCGGGAAGTTTACGCTCTCCGCAGTATTGGTGGATCCGGGAGCATCAATCAACATAATGAGTCTTCGAACACTAAGCATACTTGGAAATTGATGCTCGTGAGCTCGAGGCCGACAAAATGTTATTAAGAGGATTCAACCGTAAAGGAGAAAGAGCCCTCGGGTCAATAACGCTATCGATGAAGACCGGCGACTTAGCAAAGACAACCATGAAATTTCACATAATTGATTCAGAAACATCGTTCAACGCTTTACTGGGCCGACCGTGGATACATGAAAATAGGATGGTACCATCATCTCTGCATCAATGCATCAAATACTATGATGGAGGGGAACAGTGCATCAAAGGTGACTTACAACCATTCTCCGTACATGAGATTGGAATCCACGAAGACGCAGCCTATTATGCACCACCAAAGAAAACGATCTTCTCCAGAGATACCGTAACAAATGAAGCAAAGAAAGTTCAGGACGACGAAGAACCTGAAGTTCTAGTCCAACAGTCACTCACCACTCCCTTACGGCGAGATGGTGAAGGTTTCTCCACAACTCGCATCCGAGGTCGAGGCCGGGGACGAGGCCGTGGTAGAGACGTTAGGACAGTTGGACGGAGGAAACCAGCCATCAATGTTGATTGGGAAGATAGTTCTGAAGAAGAAAAAGAAATCAAACAAGAAGCAGCGGCAATAAGTCGGAAGAAGCCGCAATTCAAGATCTCCCTCGAAGATGAAAGAATGAAGAATATAAATTAATGTACGAGAAGATTAACCACTACGTACATACTATGACCCTAACCCCGATCCATTCTAATAAGATCGAGGGTATGGTGGTCAAAGAGGTACGTAACGACGGTGCAAGACCAATCAAATTCTACCGTGGTGCTTCTTCCTCCAAAACTGAAAATCATGTACAATTCGAAGATGTCACTTCATCAGAATTAATGGAATTACCTTTTGAGTGGTACTCTCCCTGTGTTCAAAATTTAATTCAACGTGGTTTCTTACCTCGACAATGGACAAAAGGCCAATCACAACATTTTGAAAAATTATGGAATAACTCCGTCGTCCTCCCAATTCAAAGTATGGACTCGAATTCGGCACGAGTAGGGTCAGCTGACGATACTGAATTTTGCTTAGTTGTCACTTGCGAGCCCAATGAAAACCTGCATGGAAACTACAGACGAACTCGAAGATGTACAAATTGGAGACGCTTCACCAGAATTCGAAGAAGAAATTAAATCTACAATAGATGAGTTGACGGAAGTTAACTTAGGTACTAGCGAAGAGCTTAGACCTACCTTTGTTAGCTCCTTACTCAACAAAGAAGACTCCGAAGAAATAATCAAATTATTAATGGAATTTAAAGACTGTTTTGCTTGGAACTATGATGAGATGCCAGGATTAGCTTCAGAGGTTGCAGTCCATAAGCTAGGAGTGGATCCTACTTCTGTCCCAGTCAGACAAGGTCCCAAAGAATGCGTCTAGAAATCGAACAACAAGTCATACCGAAGTTAAAAAGCTAATAGACGCTAAATTTGTCCGTGAAGAACAATACCCGACTTGGTTAGCCTAATGTGGTGCCGATCGTAAAGAAGAATGGTCGGATCGAATTTGTGTGGACTTCAGAGATTTAAACAAGGCATGTCCAAAGGATGAATTCCTCTACCGATCCCAAAATTAATGATCGACATTGCTTCAACACATGAAATATTCTCGTTCATGGATGGATCTTCGAGATACAACCGGATAAAAATGGCTCCGAGAAGATGAAAAGCTTACAGCATTCGGAACGTCGATCGGAGTATTTTGCTACACGATGATGCCATTCGGACTGAAGAACGCAGGAGCAACCTACCAGAGAGCAATGACAAGAATTTTTAATGATCTCATCCACAATCAAGTCGAATGCTACGTGGACGATGTGGTCATCAAAAGCAAAGTAAAGGAAAACCACCTGTATGATTTGAGAATTGTTTTCGAACTATTAAGACAATTTAACCTTAAGATGAATCCCTTAAAATGCGCCTTCGGCGTTACCTCTGGGAAATTCTTAGGGTTCGTTATCCGACATCGTGGAATTGAAATCGGCCCGGAAAAGATTAAAGCTATCTTAGAAATGCCGCCTCCCAAAACCTTAAAACAACTACGATCCTTTCAAGGGAAGTCGGCATATCTTCGACGCTTTATCTCAAACTTGTCGGTAGGTGTCGGCCTTTCTCGGCACTAGTTAAAAAGGACGCCAAATTTATTTGGGAAGAAAAATGCCGAAGGCCTTCGAGGACATTAAACAATATTTAATGACACCTCCCGTCTTAGCGACCCCGGCCTCGTGTAGACCGACGATACTTTACACCGCGGCTTTAGACGACTCTCTCGGAGCCCCGTTAGCCTGTGTCAATGATGAGGGTAAAGAAAATGCTCTTTACTACTTAAGCCGTCGTTTACTTCCGACGGAAGTAAGGTATCCCGCAATTGAAAAGCATTGTTTAGCCCCGATCTTCGCCGCTCAAAAGCTCGGGCACTACATGCTTTCTCATAAGGTCAACTCGATCTCGAAGTTTAATCCATTGCAAGTACTTGATGACTCGTCCAACACTTTCCGTGCGGACTTGCCGGATGGTCAATGATATTATTGCAATTAGATATAACTTTCGTGCCTCTGCGTGCCGTGAAGGAACAAGTCTTAGCAGACTTTCTCGCAGCACACCCTTTGCCGGCAGAATCTCCTCTCAATGATGATTTGCCAGATGAACAAATAATGAATCTAGAAGACCTTGATGATCGACGTTGGGAATTATATTTCGACGGAGCATCTTCAGCACACAAAGACGAAGAATCGCAAGTGATAGTGCCCGGTAAGGCAGGAATCGGGCTAATCTTTATAACACCGGAGCGGGGGATGTTAAGATACTCCTACCACTTGACAGAACCGTGTAAGAACAATGAAACAGAATACGAAGCCCTCATAACGGGATCGGAATTAACCATTCAAATGGGGATAACGGACATCAACATCTACCGGGATTCACGGTTAATCATTCAACAGATCGCCGGACAAGACAGAATTTTAAAGCCAAGACTCGAACAATACTTCCAAGATGCCATACAAGTTGTTGGAACAGATTCCAAATGTGACGATCTACAAAATTCCCTGAAAGAAAATGCTTTAGCAGATGCTTTAGCCCGTCTCGCAAAAGAATTTGCCTGTTTGCAAGATGAATCAATGGAAGTGTCAGTTCACGGACGTCAGGTCCTATCACGACTTGACATGGACACAATACACAAATCGAAAAAGAAGAAGAAGCAGTTGCAGCAAGGATGTAAAAACACGAAGATTGGCGACGACCATTAATAGAATACATGCAAACAGAAAGCTACCGGACGATAGGTCGCTAGCCCATCGGATCAAGAAAAGAACTCGTCCTACGCATTAATAAACAACACATCGTACAGAAGGTCTTTTGATCAAATCTGGCTAAGATGCCTAAGCGGGTCCGAGGCCCGTGAAATTGTTAAAGAGGTGCATTCAGGACTCCGTGGCGCTCACCAGTCGGGTCCGAAGATGAAAATGAAAATTAAAAGACTAGGGTACTACCGGCCCTCGATGATGACCGACCGCATGAAAATCGCCAAGAGCCGTCACCAATGCCAAGTGCACGGAGTGGTTCTACACCAACCTCCAAATGTGCTGCACCCGACAATTGCGTCGTGGCCATTTGAATGTTGGGGCACGGATATAGTGGGTCCGATAGAACCACCATCTTCAAAAGGACATCGCTTCATTCTTGCGGCTACGGATTACTTTTCCAAGTGGGCGATAGCCCACTTCAGAGAAGTGAAAGCACACCACGTGCTACGGTTTTTCAAGAACCAAGTTGTCTACCGTTTCGGAGTGCCACGCAGGATCATCTCGTATAATGGGTCAGCATTCGAAGCAAACAAATCAACAATTTTGTCGGGAGACACGGATCGATCGGCGATACTCAACAATTTACTACCCAAGAGCAAACGGTCTCGCCGAGGCTTTTAATAAAACTCTCGTTCAAATCTTAAAGAAAACCTTGGACGATAATAAGAGAAATTGGCACGAGAAATTGTTAGAAGCCTTATGGGCCTACCGGACAACCTTCAGAACTCCTACTCAAGCTACACCTTACGCTCTAGTGTATGGGTCGGAGGCAGTGTTACCTTTAGAGGTTCAACTTCCTTCACTCGGAATTGCAGCTTGCAAACAAGATCACGACGAAGAAAACGCCGGATTACGACTCGAAGAATTAGAAAGCTTGGAAGGGAAAAGACTTGCAGCGCAACGAATTTAGAACTATACCAAGCTAAGATGGTTCAAGCCTATGACAAACTGGTCCGCCCAAGAACCTTCAAAGTTGGTGACTTAGTTCTCGTTCTCAAGAGACCTATTCTTGCACACCGCAAGATAGGAGGAAAATTTGAACCCACTTGGGAAGGACCGTTTGTGGTTGAAGCAAGTATACTCGGGAGGTTCCTACTAGCTAGTGAATTGCCAGGGAGAACGACATATGCTTCCGATCAACGGACGATACTTGAAAAAGTATTACGCTACCTGATGTTTCGAAGGAATGAATTCTTCATCCCTAGAAACACGGGCGAAGTAATTACTTATGATTGGGTCCGAACCCAAAAAAAAATAATAATAAAATGTGTTAAAATAAATAAAATCATGATAATAAAGTTTTCCTTGTTTTCCTTTCTAAATCAAAATCTCTTCCCTGATCTTATCCTACTTCATTCCTGTTAAATTTTAAATATAGGAGAAATAAAAAAATGTCTTTAATAAACATTTTCTTAATGTTCTTGTTCTTAAGTACGACCCTCGATCCTTTTCCTTGTCTTTTCGCAGGGAAATGTCGAACGAGCGGTTGGTCTTGAACTTTAAGAATGGCGTAAGCCTCGCACTCGATGAAAAGAGGGTGAAAGATGGAGCGATAATCGAGATTGACTCGGATTTCACACCAGCAGGCCTACAAGTACGAGGAAAGTGACTCGGGTCCCGCTTAACCGAGAAGAACTACCCGGCGGACAAGTGATGAAAGTGGGTGGCCCAAGCCACCAATCCAACAACAAGAAAAGAAAAGCAAACACCGAAGAAGATAAGAAAATGAAGTCCGTAGTCACTACAGCGGAGGGCGTGCTTGTCGCTGCCGCGCCCACGGAGATTCAAGAAGTGCGAGAGCTACTCTCACGCCCACGCAAAGAAGAAATAAGAATCGCCGTATCCGTAAGATGTTAACAAAACTAGGCTGCGGACCAGTGTGACGAGACAATCGCTAATGCCAAGCACACACATTTCAAGGACACCGGTTCACCAGGAACCCGAAGAAAGGAGGCCGGCTCCTAGGATAACGTAAAGAACTGGGGAAATCTCCGGAAGATCGGAAGAAAGAAGGCTACCACGCCAACGGATAGAACCACCAATAATGCATGACCTTGTTGTAGAAGCAACCCCGGGGATGTCCCGACAGGCATCATCCCCGAGGAGCCGAGGTATGCGGGGGAACGTGAAGGGATTGAACCATATATCCCACAATATGTCACAAGGCCTCGCCATCTCGCGATCATTCCGGAATATGAGCCGGAGAGAATGCGGAATGTTGAAAAGAAAACTTTTGAATACTTCGAGAGAATTAAAGGAAGAAGGATCAACATACTAGAGGGCCTCGAGCTACATACCGACGTATTCTCGCAGTATGAACAACGACAAATCGTGGATTGTATCCGGGATCCGAAAAGAATGGGCCGAGCGAGGCCGCCCGAGGGAAAACAAATACTCGGAACCCCGGAGATGGATGCCGGGGAAAGGAAGAATCACAATACAATGCGGATGCTCGCTACAACTTCGTCGAAGACAGAAGGGAAACCCACCGGGATACTCCGTCATGGGCAAGTAGATCCGATGCCATTAGTCATCGGGAGAATGGTAAAAGATTGATAACATGGAGGGTACGCCAGCGGATTGCATACCCAATAGCCGCATTATCAACATCTACAAACGGGGTGATCGCATACCCCCCACATATAGATCACCACGACTTCGTCAGACCTTTCGCACAGTCTCTTTCTTGAACGAGTGTGACATCATGTTCGGATTTGACCTCCGGATAGCAGGCCCGGGTGAGTTCCGAGGGCCAGTAAAGATACCTTTACCGGTGGGTTCCGTCATGATACTGAAGGGCAACGGAGCAGATATCGCTAAGCATTGCATACCGGGAGTGCCAATGGAGCGGATCTCGGCTACTTTCGGGAGAATGGACGACAACGAAGATACCTTACCATTTCCAACCGGACCCGTAGCTAGAGAACCTCCGGCCTTACGAGTCGTGAGTTACATGGGAAATATCACACCTCCAACGTACATCCAGTCGACATCCTTGCCAAGGATGGCTTGGAAGGTGATGTTATTAACCATGTACCCCACAATTCAGACATGGATTTTTTTGACAAATGCTTCTTTTGATGGACCAACAAAGATCATACACAGTCCGTTTTGAGTCTACATGGATTGTATGAAATGTATTCCAGATCGAGTTGTATGATTTATTTTCAACATGATTGGAATGAAAGTGACCATGTCACGTTTTTGGCCTTCACCTCTTTTGTGCAAATTGATTGGGAAAAGCCATTAAAGTTAAATGAACTTCGAACAAAGAACAGAAAAGAAATAAAGAAAGACGAATAAAAGAAAACTTTCCTAAAAAAAAAAATCTTAAAAAATGATAAACACCAAATTCACATGAACATTAAATAAACGATAAAATAAAATTTGAACCATTAAAAGATAAACGAAATCAACACAAATCTCAAATTCCATCCTTCCAAATTTTAAATCAAATTTTAAATTCAATCTTTCCAAATTCCGAATCAAATTTGATCTTTTCAAATCTCAAATCAAATTCTCAATCAAATTCCAAATCCACTCTCGATCAAATTTCAAATTTGATCTTTTCAAATCTCAAATCAAATTCTCAATCAAATTTTAATTCCAATCTCGATCAAATTTCAAATTTGATCTTCCAAATTTCAAATCAAATCTTAAATCAAATTTCAATCGAGTTCAAACTCATCCTTCCAAATCTCAAATTCAATCTTTCCAGATTTCAAATACATCAAAATCAAACTTTTAGGTCGAGGATTTTACATCCAAGACTGCACTGCTTTAGGATCCTTTTCCTATTGCACTGAAATACATCAACTTCAAACTTTTGGGTCGAGGACTTTACATCCAAGACTGCACTGCTTTAGGATTCTTTCCTATTGCACTGAAGTACATCAAATTCAACCTTTTGGGTCGAGGATTTTACATCCAAGACTGCACTGCTTTAGGATTCTTTTCCTATTGCACTGAAGTACATCAAATTCAACCTTTTGGGTCGAGGATTTTACATCCAAGACCGCATCGCTTTAGGATTCTTTCCTATTGCACCGAAATACATCAAATTCAAACTTTTGGGTCGAGGATTTTACATCCAAGACCGCATCGCTTTAGGATTCTTTCCTATTGCACTGAAGTACATCAAATTCAACCTTTTGGGTCGAGGATTTTACATCCAAGACTGCACTGCTTTAGGATTCTTTTCCTATTGCACTGAAATACATCGAATTCAAACTTTTGGGTCGAGGATTTTACATCCAAGACTGCACTGCTATAGGATTCTTCCCTATTGCACTGTTATACATCAAATTCAAAACTTTTGGCTCGAGGATTTTACATCCAAGACTGCACTGCTTTAGGATTCTTCCCTATTGCACTGAAATACATCAAATTCAAAACTTTTGGGTCGAGGATTTTACATCCAAGATCGCATCGCTTTAGGATTCTTCCCTATTGCACTGAAATACATCAAATTCAAACCTTTTGGGTCGAGGATTTTACATCCAAGACTGCACTGCTTTAGGATTCTTTTCCTATTGCACTGAAATACATCAAAATCAAACTCTTGAGGTTAAGGATTTTACATCCAACACCACATTACTCTGAGATCTTTTCTCATTGCAACGATTCAATCTAATCAATTCAATTTTCTTTTGAGGTTGAAGATGTTACATCTAAAACCTCAGAATTCCAATTTTCATTTCAAATCAAATCCTTCAAATTAATTTTGACAAACTCCGATCTAAATTGAAACTCCAAATTGAAATCTAAACTCACACATCAAAACTTAAATTGAAACAAAATAAAATCTAAATCGAAATTCCCTGTGTCATGTGATTTGGAGTTCACCTCCTTTTTCTTTCCCCAGCGAGAGTTTAGGAATCTCCGGTTTCAGAGATATACTTGCTCCCCCCAGCGAAAACTCCTCTATTTCATCCTAAGTTTGTCACTTGGATGTTTGTGTTGGTTTTGTTGATCGCTTCGGTCAACACCAATACGCGTGGTGTGCTCCGTCAGCTCACCACACCTATCGGGGTCCATTTGTTGACCTCATTTTTGATGAGGTCTTCTCTTCTTCTTTTAGTACTTAGGATCTAGCCTTAGGCTTTTCCTTCGACCATCTTAGAGGACTAGAATCGGGACCCACCTTTTAGAAATTCAAACCACTTCTTAACTCCCCGCAAACTCCACAAACTTGATCGTAGACCCCTAATCACCTAGAGGGTTGAAATCAAATGTGGAAGTTTAAAGGATGAGTTCCTATAGGACTCTTTGGCCTTAGGACCGCCACAGGTGGCCTGGTCTGGTGAAGGGGCTGACTTACACACACACTACATTTATACACTACACCTACACACTACACCTCCACATACCTCCTAAAACCACACCCATACCCAACTTGACCTCCTGACTCATGTAGGTGATTCACATGGATGGTCCTTAACCCCTAAGCCCTTGGCTAAGAGGGTTAGGAACAACATAGTGAATGCCTCAAATGAGTCCCTTCATGGCTCATGTGGGCTTGATATGGCTTCATGGCTCAACCAAAATGATTTCACTCCACTAAAATTCACCCAATCTTCAATTTTCCAAATTTTCAATTTTCCAAATTTTCAATTTTTGACCCCCGGGACCCTACACCCGCTTAGCCTACCCAAAACCCTCGAAATTACCCAAATTTCTCAAAAATTTCCAAATTACCCAAAATTCTCCAAAATTAATCCCAAACATTTCCACATCACTTAAACTGATCATCCATACCCAAAAATACCAAAAATTCCAAGAAAACCTCCCAATACCCTCCAAATACCCAAAATACCCCTCTTGACCCAAAAATCCAAAAATTCAGAAAATTTCCAGAAAATTCCAGAAAATCCCAAATATTCCTAATTTCATTTTGTTCAACTACACCATGGGCCAATTTTGTCAATTTACCCTACTTTTGTCAAAACCCCTAATTTGACCCATTTTAACCCTAAGTGAACCCAATGTCAAACCAAACCTACCCAATTGACCCCAATTTTGGTCCAATTCAATTCTAAACTTCAATTCAATATACCAAATACCAATCTAGACCAAATCCAAGCCCAATTTGATTGACATTTGGATCCAATCTCACTTTTGGCCTTAAAGCCCAATTTGGTCCCATGACCCAAACCTAACCAAAACTCACCCAATTCAACTCCAATTAACCCCAAATCTTTTCTAAATCTTCCTTAGCATCCCCACAAGCATAGAACTAACATGATTTGCCCAAAATTTTGACCCAAACACCACTCAAATTCAACCCAAGGCTAAGAGGCCCAATTTTGACCTAAACCCAAACCTAGCCCAAATGGGCCCAAACCCCAAAATCAAAACCCAACCAAAGCCAAAACCTCTTTGAAACACTCCCATAAACATTTCTCAATATTGATTTTACATCAATTTCAACCCTAGCCCAACATTGGCCCAAGTTAGCCAAATTTGACCTATATTGGCCCATTTACCAAATCAACCCAAATTCAACTCAATTCAAACCCAAACCACGTCAAATTCATTTCAAATCACTCATGATACATCCATTAGCTAAACCCAACAATTATTTGGCCCAAGCCTTTACCAAAATTTCATCCCAAAATCCATTTTAAAAATTCAAAAGCCCACCTTCCTAAACCACTTTAAAAGCCCATCCTTCACCACATCCAAAAGCCCAAAATCCACCCTAAAGCCCACATGACACCTCCATTTGTCATCCACTTAATTAAATCCATTACCTAAGTCCTAAATTCATCATCAAATAATTCCAAATCAAGTTTCATACAAATTTCCATCAAATTACCAAAAAATTCTTAAAACCCATTTTCATGAAATTAACCAAACCTTTTCCCAAGCCAAAGGTGAGCCATGCAAGCCATGGACAAGCCACATGAAGCCATGGAAGGCTTGACATGTGATCAAGCCATTAATGGCAAAAGGAGGGGCCCCTTTCCTAATCCTCCTTAACCCCTTTTTTACCTTAAGCATGTCACACACTAAACCATGCTTAGCCACCTCATCATGGATGGAGACCACACCACTCTCCCTTGGCTGACCCAACTGATCCTCTCAGCCCAAAATCAGGCCATGGGGAGGTGCACCCAACCCAAACCAATGGGTTGACCAAATTAAGGCCAAAATAACCCCCTCCCCATTTCATTTTAATTCAAACACTTTACACATGTCCAAGCCTAATTGACTTCACCATTGCCAAGCCCTGACCTCCCTGGTCAAGATGGTGACCCATGCCTGCCGGCCAGCCGCCTGGATCGCCGGAAAACACCACACCCGAGAGCATCATGTGAGCCAAAGCTTGAAATTCTCACCTGCCGAGTTGCCCCATGCCCAATGGCCACCATGGTCGTTCCTCTCCTCACCGCAGCAAGCTCGATCCCATGCCTCAACTCCCCCGGGAGGCCCTCCACCCTCTCCTATTTAAACTCCACCCCTCTCGGCCATGGGAGGAGAGTTGCACAAACCTTGCCGAAACTCGCCAAAATTGTTCCAAACCCTTCTCCACCCTTAGAGCGGCTTGATCCCCAGGTGTCAATTTGCCCTAATCCCCATCGATAAAATCCAATTTCCCAACCGAAATTCCACCCAAAACTAGGACACTTCTCCACAAGTGAGCCAATTCCCAAATTGATTGGTTCTACACCTTCACTCGTACCAAGGGAAGGTGTCCACCAACAAAAGCCCCATCTCCAGGGCCACCCGGGTTGCTCCGGCTCTCCAAGCTTTGTGATCGGGCTTGGTCGAAATCACATCCAGACAATTCACCAGACCAGGAGACTTCATCTGGAGCTTGCTGGGATCCAATCGAAGGTGCAATAACTCTCAGATTGAAGCCACACTTCTCTGAGCAAAGGTATGAGCTAATTCTTTATCCCGAGCTTCTGGAGATTCTCCATTTCAAATGCCTTAATTTCAATGCATGTTAACCGTATAGATGTGTTCGTCTCTTCTAGACGAATCCATAGAAGCATAAGAACATGAAAATCCATCGAGTATCGAGTGAGATCTTAGGGATTTAGTGTGGACGGCTCTCGGGTGAGGACGCTCGGGGACGATGAACGGATGCCGTCCATTCAATACACGCGCGGACGAACGGCTCAGATGGCGTCGGACCAGGAGACGGCACGAGAACCGCGGGGCCCGGCTGCCGACTCGGGTGGCGGCGTCGAATGGGAGCGCGACGCGTGTGCGTTCGGAGTCGCCGAGGTTGACGCGGCGCCGCGTGGATAAATAGAAAATTAGGGTATTTTTTATTTATTTAATTCCCTAAACTTCAAAAATTCATAACTCGTGTAGAAAAATCGGAAAAATAAAATAAAAATACCCTCTCGCTCAGTGAACGAGAGGAGAATAATGTGGAAAAAAATCATTTAATTTCATCAAGTATTTTATTTTTTATAATTTATTTACTCTCTCGCATACTTTTAATTCTCCATGCATGTATACAATTCACCATGGCATGAGACCATAGGGCTTTTGAAGCCTCTGAATTTGGGAACATTCCCTGAATTTTCCAAAGTCAGAGGCCATCCCTATGAAGAGTTATTGATTTTTCAAATTCATGTTGTTGTTTTGAGTATTTTAATTCCAATAAATAGCATGTTGTGAAATAAATTCTAGGAAAATTTGAGGATGTTTCTTATGACCAGAGAACCCTAGGAAAAATAGGTTTTGAATTAGTTCATTTAAAACAACCCTAATTGGCTTAAACACCCAAAATAGGTCTTTAATTAATTAGAGTTAACCATGCATCAAATTGACTTGAAATAAATTCTCCACTGACCTTTAGGATCGGAGGAATCCACCATAAAAGTTTGAGGTCAATCGGACTTGGTTAGCCCCACTAATTGGGTTGATTAAGCCACTTAACCATTTTAAACTTTAAAAATTCATAACTTTTAAAATACCTTTCAAAAATTCACTAAATTGGTTTTGGAGCCTCTCTGATATTAGGGGAACCTAAGAAAATTAAAATTTCAATTTTCTAAAAAAGTTGATTTTTAATAATATTTTAATATTGTTAATAATTAAAAAATAATAAAAATCACAAAAATAATAAAATTCACCAAAATGTCACATTTTGAATTTTAATCACATAGGAACAAATCCCACATTTTTCTTAGGTCTATTTAGTGAGATATTAAATTTTAAAGCTTTAAGGTAATTTTAAAATTAAAAAATGTATTTTCTAGCATTTTCACTAAAATAATTATAATAAATCATAGAAAAATCAGAAAATTACAAAATTTTTCTTCTCTGGTTTCCTTGATATCAGAGAGATTTTTGAAAAAATATAAAATTCATTTTTCAACATTTATTTTATTTTTAAATTAATTAACACTTCAAAACTTAAAATAATTATAATAAAAATAATATAATTCAAAAAATCACCAAAATTGGTCCAAGTGGTCCTCTGGTCATTAGGAATGTCCCCTAATTTTCTTAAGGACTGAAACTTTCCCTTGGTCATGTTATTAAATTTTCCTTGGAAATCTCTATTTTTCACCAATAATAATTATATAAATAAATTAAATACAGAAAAATCACATTTTCTCCTCTCATGTCTTTATTGACACATGAGGGAAGTCACATAAAAATTTCAAGTTCATTTGAGTTCAATTTAGTGAGTTATGAATCATTAAGCTTAAAGGGTAAAGTGGTAATTAAATTTTTAACCCTTAATTAAAACTTTAGGTTTAATAAAAAATTAACAAGTAAAATATTTGATCCTAATCTGATTTGGATGATTGAAATTTAAATAATTAAAGAGTAGAAACCCATTAAGCAATTTTAAAATGATTAAACTTTAATTAAATAATTGATTAAATTTGGAAGAATAATAAAATTGGAATTATTAAAATAGGGATATTATTAGGAAGAGATTTATTCTTTAATTTAAAAATCCCTAAATTAATTATCTCATTAATATTCAATTCTTAATTAAAATGATAACTCAAATTTAAAATATTAAAAGACTTAATTATTAAACTCTTTTAAAAATTCCAATTAAAATTAAAAATAAAATTAAATTAAAATTAAATTAAATTAAATAAATTAAATTAAATTAAATTAAATTAAATTAAAATTAAATTAAATAAAATAAATTAAATTAAATTAAATAATTGAATTAAATTAAATCAAATTAAATTAAATTAAACAATCAAATTAAATTAAATTAAATTAAATTACATTAAATTAAATCAAATTAAATTAAATTAAATAAATTAAATTAAATTGAATAATTAAATTAAAACTAATTAAATTAAATCAAATTAAATTAAATTAAATAATTAAATTAAATTAAATTAAATTAAATCAAATTAAATTAAAATTAAATCAAATCAAATTAATTAAACATCAAATCAAATTAAATTGAACTATATCGAATTAAATTAAATTAAAACTCAATTAAATTAAATTAAATCAAATTAAATTAAATTAAATTAAATTAAATTAAATTAAATATAACATCACCAAAGACATAAAGAATTCAAAATAAATCTAAAATAACTTGAACACTATTCCAAATTTAATCTCATTAATGGAAATTAAACTAAATCACAAACCATTTGAACACCAATTTACCCTCAAAAGCTTTAGTTATCATAACTCCTAAATAAGACATTAAGTGAAATGTTACTTCACTTATAGGATATTCAAATGTCCTAGTTCACTGAGCAAGATAACAACAAAACTTGAATTCTCGGACGATTAATTCATTTATATAATTAAATTCATTTGGACTTAAAACAATCCTAGAAATATTGAAAAGATGTTTAAGATTCTTCTTAAGCACTTTCTCAATATGATAGGACATTTATAAGAACATTTGAATTTAATTATACTTTGATGAAGAAAATCGTTCTTAAAAAAAAAAACACAAAGAACCTAGACGTCATAGGAAATGACTAGTTATAGGATTAGGAACTTGGTAGAAAACCATAACCCTTACCTTAGCTTTACCTAGGAACTTGCTTAAATATTCTAATTGTGTTTTAAGTGTAGCTTGGGATGACGGGAAGACCCTCCAGGTAAGCTTTTATTTTATTGCAATTTACTTTCTTGCAATTTACATTATTGCAATTTACTTTATTGCAAATGCACTTTACTTTTCTTGCATGATAAAACAACTGTTGCATGAAAACCCACACCTTTAGGATAGACCCTAAAACTGAAACCAAAACTAAGTTAAAAGTCATTGCAAGATAAAATTCACCGCCACAACATTTCAAAATATAAAACAACTCAAAATTTAATCACAAACGTAACACAAAACTACAATTGCAACTAAATTAAAACGTCCTGTTGGATGATCGGGAATACCACGGATGATGTAACCTACGTGTTGCTAACGGGATTTCCCACGGTCTAAATGAAAGTGTGGAACTCATTCAACTGAGTTTAGCAAATTCATCCGGACTAAGTGAATCCGATAAAAATAATGATGCCGGAAGGATGGAACCGTGGGATCTTAACCGGTGTCGTTATAATCAACTTTAAGATTTGTTTTAATTAAAACATAAAAAAAAACCACACTGGAAATTAAGATTTTCTCTAAACCAAAACACTTTTCTCATCTCCCCGATTTATGATTTCTAAAACTAAACCTCTGCAACAATAAGGAGCTCGGAGCATGGTGGGCAAGCACGGCCATCGTCGTCAAGAAAACTTGAACCTACTTCAACAAAACTTTCCTAGAATTAAATAACCAAGCCATAGGATTTCGAGGTAGTTTGCACTAGTGCAACATAAATCCTCAACCTTTTGTTAGGCATTTGCCTTGCAAATTAAGCCCTAACCGGACTTAGGATTCCGAGGTAGTCGTCTGATACGACATAAACCCTCACATCTTCGAGGCTATTTGTATGATTTTATCATATAAATATAAGTCCTAATTAATTAAAATTGACAAAATCAAAACATTTAAATAAACATTAGGATTTTCCTAAATGTAAGCCACACAATAGGATAGTCGGGAAATTACCGAAGTTCACTTCGAATCTGTGGTTTCTCCTACTTTTCTTCCTTTGGATTCACAAAACAAAATGTTCCAAACTTGATCCATTCCCTATTGAAATTCCAAAATTCAATCCCTTGAAAACTTAAACTTTGAAATCCTTCGAGAGCGTAATTATCGATTATTATCGAGAGTTTTCTTAGGTGATTCCCGTCACTTAAGATGTAATTAACTATAGTGGGCTTGCCCTTATAGGGAATTTTGAAGAACCTAGGTAATATAAACCCCGTTTAATGTTTTCATATTAAGCAGTGGAATTTTGTCGGCTTATAAAATTGGTTCGCGGACCAAACGGATGTCACAAATCTTCTAGTTTCTTTAATCGAGCCCCACCGTCATAGCGGTGTGTCTATCCTTAGGGATAGATACACGGTTTGTGGTGCGGTGCTCGTTTATATAAACTATTCGGGATGTGAGATCGGTTTAGTCTCATATCTTAAAACCTTCAAATTTGAAATTATTTTCAAAATCAAATACTACTTTTCAAATTATTTATTTTAATTAAATTAAAAAATTCGCCGACAGATTTCTGTTAGGCGACCCCTCTTCAAAATAAAACACAACCTAAAAATATGCCGACAATGTGTTAATGATGGAGTCAGTGCTTGTATTTCTGAAGAGAAGTTAAAGACTACCAAGCCAATTGGGTAGGAGAGTGTTAGTATCTATGATCATCTTCGAGGGAAGAGATCGATCGCTCCTTCAACTTCTGCATATACTCCAGGTAGACCTTCTACTTCTCGCCCCTCTACTTCGACTCGAGCCACCATCTAGTTTCGGGAGTCCATGCATGATCAGTTTTTAGAGCAGCAGCAGGAGTTGTTTCAGACTCACTGCAGGATAGATACTATTGACAAGAAACTAGATCATCTTTCTGACTATACCCAGAGGAAGAGTAGTTACAATGCAGAGTACGATGAAGCCCTAGTCAGATTTTTGAAGGGTGAACATGATGTGAGTTTCCCTACTTTTCCTATCTTTATACCATTTATTGATCCTAAAGACGTTGAGTTTTCCTTTGGTAATGATGATGACGATGAGGCGACAGCTAGTGATTAGTAGTAGAGAGATCTTTATGTAGTGCTACTCTGTTGTTAGTTTGTTTTGTTTGTATTGTTTGTTAGTTTTATGTTTGATGTGTGTTGTTTAGTTTATGTACTTGTGTGGATGGATTATGTGGTTAAAACATTTTTAGTATATTGTGTTGAGACTGATATTAGAGTTAATTTATATGTTTTTTTTAGTGCTCTGTTTAGTACTTAGTAATTTTGCTCTGCTTTAATTTTGTTTCAAGTTTAGTATAATAAAAAATTAGCCTGCTTACTTTTTTATACATGCTTCAACTTTATCTTAATTATTCATAAAAGCATGTTTAGAAAGTTAATTTTTCTTTTTAAGATTGTTTTTACATACTTATAAAAATTCTTATGATTTTCTTTCTCTCATAATTTCAAAATTTTCATAGTGTACCAAAACTTAAGTTTGGGTGAAGGGAAATACATTCAAATTTAAATTTTATTTGTCCTTAAAGAGCTAATATTTTCTTAAAAATAAAAACTTTTTAACATAACTTAAGGAATTAAGAATTTATTTGAGACCACTTTTATTTTTGAAATTATAAACAAAGTGAAATTAACTAAAGTTTTACTAACTTTGATTGATTTTAAGAATAGAATTATTTAACTTAAGGAAGAATAAGATTAAAGAATTTTTCTATTCATGATAGAAATGATAGAATTTAGAAATATTAAGTAATAAAAAATTATCACTTGAAAAAGAAAAGATTGGAAATCTTTTTGAATTCTTATTTATGTTATAATAATTAAGTGAAAATGTATAAGTTTTAAAAATAGAAGTTAAGGATAGTGAAGTTCAAAACCATTAACAGGCTATCTAGATATAGTAATCCTCTATATATATATATATATATATATATATATATATATATATATATATATATAAAGAGAGAGGAGAAGCTTGAGGAAATGCCTAATAAAAAATTGGCTTCACTAGAATTATCTTATAGGAAGAAAACTAGTTACATATCTTACTTAATTTTTATACATGAATATTCATTTAAAAATGATTTTTCAAGAAAATCTTTTTCTTGTACATAATCTATGAGATCTTAACATAATAAGCTTCTATTATTTTCAAAATGAATGAAAAGTTTGAAATCTTATGATTTAGTAATTAAATATTCTTTAAATTCTTAAAATTAAACCTAGTTAGTGAAATTAGGTTAATAATTTACTAAAGACTTTATAAAATCAAAAATTATAAGGAATCTTAAATATTTATCTTTTATTCCAAAGGTTATTTTTTATATAGTAAAAAGAGTTACTTGAGGACAAGTAACATTTAAGTTTGGGGGATTTTGATCCATGAAGAAAAAGACATATTTTTATGCCTTGATTTTTATAAAATTTCTAAGGATATTATGCTTTAAGGAAAGGTATTTTTGTGTTTTTGGATGTAGGTGATGTAAAAAGGTCTATAAAAGGAAAAGGAGCAAAAGGGAGCAAAAATGGAGCAAAATACAAAAAGAAGAAAAAAATATGGCATGGCGCCTGCGCCTAGGCGCCAGACTCGATACAAAAACTGTCAAGTTTTTGACGAGTTTTGGACAGTTATTTTGACGGAGTGAGCAGTTATTGGACATTCTAGAAGACTGGCAGTTGTTCCTTGATAATAGGACATGTAATACATTGCATTTGGATGCTCCAAAATGGTTTTAAACTCAGAGAGTTGCGACCCAAATCTAAGAGGTGCGAAGAACTGGACACGGTGTCCGGCGTCTAGGGGCCAGATTCCAGCGTTTAGGCGCCAGACGGACCTTCTAGAAGATTCATTGAATTTGGACATGTTTTGAAGTGGTGCCTTAAGGCAACCCTTAGAGCCTATAAATAGGAGTCCACTCCTTCAGAGAAAATCGCCCCCATTCACCCCACCCCCTCTAGCCTCCTGAGAGAGAGTCTAGAGAATTAGAGAGAGAATTTTAGGGCAACTTTTGTTTAGTTTAGTGAGTTTACTTTCAAGTTGTAGCATCTGGAGTTCATTACACTGTGGTGTCAGGAGTCAGAAGATCTGTAGAAGTAATATTTGAGATAAGTATTTTTATTTGATTCAAAGTTTATTTATTATGTTTTGCAGTTTATTTTCAATGTGTTCTCGAGTAGTTAGTTTACTTTCTTCCTTCAATCATGAAGAGATAGATAAGATAATATAAAGATTCGATGGAGAATTAAAATTCAAAATATTTTTAAAAACATTGTGATGACATTAATACCTGATCTTACTTTACTTTTTAAAATGGCCATTTAAATTGTTAAAACCTGTTGAAGAGTTTTGAAACCTTGAAAGAGAAGAACTCTTAACTTGTAAATGTCACATGAATCCTTGGGTAGTCGAAGGCCATGTGCGGGCTATTCAAGGTGAAGTGCAAATAAATAGGAAGATAAGATTTAAAGGGCGTAGAATTGATAAGATTTTAGAGTGACAGGCTAAATTCTTATAATTTGATTTATAGATCAGGAATGGGTTACTAGTAGGGCCGACCATAGCCACCCTTGGACATCTAAAAGTGAGAGTCTAGATTAACCCATTACTACTAAGAATACATCCGGACCTGATCTATAAGTTAGCCAATGTTCTTTGCGCCTGGATCAAAGGGTAAAGAATAGGAATGCCTCTATTTGGCACAATACCATAAATCAAATTCTCCAACGAATATTAAATTATCTTAAAAATCTTGGATTAATTGAAGGAAAGAAAGTTGTCATTTTATATAGTTTTCATAAATCATTCTCTTAGTATTGTTTTCTTTAATTGCATCTAGTAAATTAATAGTAATTTATAGTTAATTTAAAGGATAAAAAGATATTTTTAAATTGTAATATTTAGAAAATTTATTTCTATAATTTTTCCCCGTGGGATCGATACTTGGGTTATTATATAAAACCCTATATTACTTGAAACGATATGTATACTTGCGTAGTACCCCTAGTGTGTAAAGTAATTTATAAAATTTACAATATTTTGATTTATACACTAGCCGCTTATTATAAATTGGGTCAAGCTTTGGCCATCTTTTGGAATCATATATTACTGCCTTACTTGCGGTCGGGTCAAATCACTTTGAAAATTTTATCATATTTCTGACCTAAGACAGCTCCAATAGCAAAATCACTAGCATCACACATTATTCAAAAGGTTTTTCCCAGTTAGGTGAAACTATAACAAGTGCAGTGATTAATTTTTCTTTTAATGTTTCAAAAGCTTTTAGGCAATCATCATCAAAATTAAAAATTACATCTTTTTACAGTAAATGGCATAAAAGCTTCAAAACTTTTAAGAAGTCTTTAATATAATGCTAGTAAAATCCAACATGTCTCAGAAAACTTATAATTTCCCTTACAATAGTTAGGCAAGGTAAATTAGAGATTACTTCAATTTTTGTAGGATCTACTTCCATACCATTTTCTAATATACGATGTCCTAAAACTATTCCTCTTGCTACCATAAATTGGCATTTCTCCCAGTTAAGAACCAAATTAGTTTCTTCATAGTGTTTTAGAACTATAGATAGATGTTCTAAACATGATTCAAGTAAAATTATAAACACTTAAAAGGCATCCATAAAAACTTTAATTCCTTTTTCTATTAAATCACAAAAATTTGACATCATACATCTCTGAAATGTAGCAGGGGCATTACATAAATCAAAGGGCATTCTTAAAACCAATTGTACTATAAGGACTGGTAAAAATTGTTTTCTCTTGATCCTCAGGAGTAATTTCAATTTGGTGGTAACCAGTATATCCATCCAAAAAACAAAAGTATTTATGCCCAGCTAGTCTATCCAACATCTGATCTTGAAAAGGAAGTGGAAAATGATCTTTCCTTGTGGCAAGGTTTAATTTTATATAGTCAATGCATATTCACCATCCTGTAACTTGTCTTACTGATATTATTTCATTCTTTTCATTAACAGTCACAGTAACTCCTCCTTTCTTAGGAACACAGTGAATGGGACTAACTCATGCACTATCTGAAATAGGGCAGATAAATCCAGCATCCAACTACTTTAAAAATTTCTTTCTTAACAACTACTTCTATGATAAGATTTAATCTCTTTTTAGGATCAACCTCAGTTTTGCAGTTATCCTACATAAGGATTCTATGCATACAAATTGAGGGACTGATTCCTTTAATGTCAGCTATTGTCCATCCAAAGGCTTTCTTATATTTCTTTTAAATTTGAAGCAAACTCCCTTCTTCTCTTTCAGTTAATATAGAGGAAATTATAACTAGAAAAGTTGAGGAATGACCTAAAAAGGCATACTTTAAATGATTAGGAGCATCTTTAAATCAAGTTTAGGAGGTTTTTCAATTGACGGACCAAAAGATTCATCTTTTTCAGTCATGTCCAAAATTTCAAAATTTTCATGAACATAAATTAAATCTTCCTCATGAAAATCTTCAGAATCATGTAATTCCTCTTCTTGCTTGTGCTCTAATTCTTTACCTTCAGATTTCTCTTCATAGGTTGACTTGAAATGTAATTCACTCAAATATTTAATAACATCCAGTCTATAACATTCATCATCTTTACCTCTTGAAGAATATTTCATTGACTTTAAAATATTGAATGTAACATTTTGATCATTAACTCACATCATTAATTCCTCTTTTTGCACATCAATCATCGATCTGCTCGTGGCTAGGAAAGGTCTCCCTAAAAATATAGGTATCTCTTTATCTTCCTCCATATCTAGCACAATGAAATCAACAAGAAAATAAATTGATCCACTTTCACCAAAACATCCTCTATAACTCTTTTAGAATATGTGATCGAACGGTCAGCTAATTGCAAAGTTACAGTGTTAGGGGTTATTTCTCCTAATCCTAGTCTTATAAATATTGAGAATGGCATAAGGTTAATTCTTGCACCCAAATCACATAAAGCATTTCCGAAAAATATATCTCTGATTGCAGATGGAATTGTGAAACTCCCTGGATCTTTAAGCTTTTCAGGAAGCTTTTTCTAAACTATTGCACTGCACTCTTCATTAAGGGCAATAGTCTCATTATCTTCAAACTTCCTATTTCCTTCATAAATTTTGTATAGCTTGACATTTTTTCTAAGGCTTCAGCAAATGGAATGTTGATTGTAAGCTTCTTAAATATCTCCAAGAATTTTGAAAATTATTTATCCAATTTTTCTTGTCAAAGACTCTAAGGAAATGGAGGTGGAAGCTTTTCTAAATCAACTTTAGGTGGAGAAATAGGTTTTTCCAAACCTTTCGGAGCATCCTCTTTTGGTTTTTCAATTTCTTCTTTCTCTACTTCAGTCTCTTTTTGAACTCTACCTTCCAACTCTCTTCCACTTCTGAACTGAATAGCTTGTACTTGCTCTTTAGTTTTATCTCTTTGATTTACTTTTGTATTACTAGGAAGTGTTCTTTGGGATATATTACTTAATAAATTGGCAATCTGTCCCAATAGATTCTTAATATTTCTGATTGTAGCTCTTTGACTTTGTAATTGATTTCCCATTTGTAACACCACTTCTTCTATAGAAAACTTCTCCTCCTTAAATTATTAAGTATTGTTAAAACTATGATGATAGGTTGGTATATAATTATTATTCCCTTGGTTGTTCCAGTTTTCCAATGAGTTTACTTGGTTGTTCTCCCATTGTTGATTACTACCACCCTGATTATTGGTATGCCAGTTAAAGTTTGGATAGTTTTTTCAACAAGGGTTATTATAATTGGAATATGGGTTATTAGGCTTATTTATAGCATTCAAAGTTTCTGGCGAAGTTTGAGAATAAACCATTTGGCCTAATGAATTTTCTCCAATCATGGAAGTTGGCTGAGAAAAATTCATTCCAAATTGGTCTATCTTCCTTGAAACTGCAACAACTTGATTTTCACGAATGTTGGCTACCTTTTTAGGATTTAACATTTCAGAAGTCTATTGAAAATTATTAGTAGCCATTTTTTCAATTAAAGAATAAACATCAGCAAACTGTTTAGACATCAATGAACCACCAGTAGCAGCATAGATAATAGATCTAAGAGATCCAATTAAACAATTATAAAAGGTCTAAATTATTTACTAATCTGGTATTGAATGATGTGAAGACTTTCTTAAGAGATCTTTAAAACATTCCCATGCTTCATAGATGGATTCCCCTTCAAAATGACCAAAAGATGTGCTATCATTTCTAAGCTTCGCAGTCTTCGATGGTGGAAAATAATTAGCAAGGAATTTTTTTGCTAAATCACCCCAAGTTCTGATAGATCCATGTGCTAAAGAATTTAACCAAATCTTAGCTTTATCCCTTAGTGAAAAAGGAAAAATTCTAAGTCTTATAGCATCATTTGAAACACTATCATATTTAAAACTAGCGCACAATTCTAGAAATTAGCAAGATGTAAATTAGGATCTTCAGTTGGTGCTCCCCAAAACTGATTATTAGATACCATCTGGATAATAGCAGTCCTAAGTTCAAATGAATTTGTAGCTACAAAGACGGTGTTAAATACTACCATGAAGTTCATCCACTGTAGGGCTAGTATAATCACTTAAAGGTCTAAAGTCTTGATGGATTTCAACATTTTGATTCTCTTAATTTGCCATTTCTTAAATATTTTTATCTTTTTTGAAATATTTAATTTTTTTTATTTTTATTATAGTTTTCTCTCATTCAGAATCGTAAGGTACAAGTCCTTCAGAAGCAGAACTATGCATACAAAATTAACAAAATAAAATAAAACATATTAACAAAAATAATGAAAAGTAAAAACTTAATTTTTCTTGAATTTTCTTTAAATAAAACTTTGATTAACTTACCCGGCAACGGCGCCAAAAACTTGATCCCTGATTTATGCTTATGATTTTCACTTTATAGTATCTTTTTCTTTGTAACGGATGCCAAAAACATGACTCCGCCGAATATTTTATGCTTATGATTTAGATAGGAAATTACACTTTAATTATTTATAAAATGGGATACTACGCAAGTATACGTATCATTTATCAAGTAATACAGGACTTTTTAATTAAACCCCGAGATATCGAACCGACAGGGAAATGTCTAAAAATTTAAAGAAATAAGAAAAGTAACATTTTTACTTTTTAAAATGATTTTGTAAAGTATGTTTTAAGATATAAAGTTTTTTCAAATTTGTTTTTGGTATTTTCTGAGTATAAAGTAAAGAAAACAACTAAAATTAACACAACTTTAAAATAGTATGAAAGAAATGAAAATAAAATATCTTTTTCCTCTTTCAATGAGTCAATAATAATTATGGAATTTCGTTATGGAAGTATCTAAAATGTTTTGTGCGAAATAGAAGCAATTATATTCTTTACCCTTAATTGGTTCTTTAAAGAACATTAGTTAATTTGATGATTTGAAATCTTGTAGATGGGTTAGGCTGGAAAGATACTAGTTCTCACTCTAGAGTTCCCTAAATTCCCTCCACTTAGGGACTAACATCTCATAACAAAATTTTTCACATCAAAGCAAATTAGGGGGCTTTAGCCTGTCACTCTAAAGTCCTCTAATTTTACTCCCCATTATAAGCATATCTTCCTATTTATTTGCACCAAATTATATGAACTACAATTCTCATCCATACAATTACATGAGATTCTTTCCAATTGTTGATTGAGACAATATAACAATGGAACTTACATAATCTCACAATAAATTTTAACATCTTAATTGAGTAAATCAAGAAGTAAATGATGTGCAAGGTAGTGAATTATCACAACTTCTTCCAACATTGAAATCCTATACTTCACACAACTTCCTTCCATAATTTAATTACTTCATAGTTTAAAAGGAAAATGATAAAAAAACTACTCAGAATCCATGGAGAAAACACAATGAAAACTTTATTTGAAAGTAGAAATCATAGCGAAAATACTACAAGTTTTACTTAAAAATCAAATGTAATAAAAAGTTAAATACTTATCTGAAAATCCTTACCACAAGACTCTTGAAGTTCATTTTAAACTTTGCTTTCCCTTTATAAGGCTCGATAGAGGTTGGCGCCCAACTCTGTTGACTCTAAATCTCTATTCTACTCTTAATAAAAACTAGATACAATTGATGATAAAAGTGGTGAAGTGGAAATGTGTACTCTCTGTAGCATAAACATGACTCTTAACACTAATCACACCCTCCAACAACAACCATTTTTCTGATCTTCAAGTTTTATTTTTAAAATTTTCCAAAAGGTGCAGTGGTGTCTCTTCAAAATATGTCCAGATTCTATGTATCCACCAAGAATACATCCATCCATTCAAATTTTAAATGAGTTTTAGCACTGACGGGAAGTTAGTGAAGTTTAAACCAAAGGATGCTTAAAAAAAACTCTTCAAATTTTGCGCCAAAATCAAATAATTTCATCACTTTAACTACGGTGTCTATGCACCAGCTATCTGACGCATAGACGCCAGAGACCAATTTTGCACATATTTCAATTTTTGCTCCAAATTTGATCCTCATTTGCTCCTTTCATCGAAATCACTCATTTTCATCATACCTGCAAGAAAAACACAAAAATACCTTCCATTAAAGTGCAATATCATAAAAAATAGGTATAAAAATGTGCTTAAAAACATTATATATTTTAGGTATATCAGGGACGATGAAGGAGGATCATTCGATCGTGCGTGTTTTAGATGGACAACACTAATGCATTCAGATGGGGAGATGATACATAAAGTGCTAGCTGATGAGGCAACTACATGGATGGTGGCATCAAATGGCAGAGCGACACGTACCAATTCGGAGCTGCCGAGCATAGAGTCAGTTCCGCGTGGATAAGTAAAAAAATTAGGGATTTTCTATATTATTTAAATCAGTCAAACTTTAAAATTCCATAACTTGGTGTAGAAAAATCATAAAAATAAAATAAAAATACACTCTTCTTAGTGAATATAGAAGAACAAAGTGGAAATGGTTTGAAGATTATCTCATGTGTACTTTATTTTTAAATAATTAATTACAAAGTTTGGTATTTTAGTTCTCCATTTGCATGAACATTTCACCATGGATTGAAATTTGGGGTTTTTGTTCCCTTTATCATGGGGGATCTTCCCTGATATTTTGAAAGTTAAGGGAGATACCTATGGGGAGATCGCTATTCTTCAAGGTTATTATGTCTGTTTTGATTTAACTATTATAAAAATTAAAATATTCAATAGAAAAATATAATAATATTTTGGCAAGTTCACTGTGATCAGAGGACTATAGGAAAATCACAACTTGTTTAAATCATCAAATATAACCCTAATTGCCACTAAACCTTAAAACTAAAAGGAAATTAATTTGGACTAAATAGAAGTGTAAATAGCTTGATTTTAGTTCCCCACTATGTCTTAGATCAGATGAACTCCCATAAAAATTTTGAAGATATTAGGAACTAATTTGGCCATATAATGAATTTTTTCAAGTTAAATTTCACCTTTGGCATTAAAATAATTCTAATAAGTAAAATACAACTAAAGAATTACCAAATTGGTTTTGGGAGATCTCTTTGGTCAGAGGAACATAAGAAAAATAAAATTAGCATTAAAGTAAAATTTTCATTTTTACGGTTATATTCAATATTTAAATAATTAAAAATTCATCAAAATCCTGAAATTAATGAAATTGATCTAAATATTCAAAATTTCCTCCTAAGTACTTAGGAATAATTATAATAATTTTCCAAAACCTCTACGTAGAGATATTAAATTTTAAAGGGTTAAGACAATTTTTTTTAAGCCTAAAAATAAAATATTCCTATTTCTCACTATAATAATTTTAATAATTGAAATAAAAATCACGAAAATATGAAAATTGATTCTTTATTTTCCTGACCTCAGAGAGAACTAAAAAAAATATAAAACTTAATTTTCAAATTAATGAATATTTTATATTTAATTATTACTCCAGAACTTAAAATAATTGTATTAATCAAAATACGATTTAAATAGTCATGACATTTGGTCCAAGTGGTCCCCTGGTCTAAGTGAACCTCCAATAATTTTTTTAAAAATAAATATTCTGTTTTGATTGAGCTATAAAATTATCCTTGAAAATCCTTATTTTTGCATTAAAATAATTACATAAATTAAATAAAATTGTAATAAATTATATTTTCTCCTCTGATGTTTTAACTGACTTATGTGTAGGGTACCATAAAATTTCAAAGTCATTTGAGTTAAATTTGATTAATTATGGAGCATTAAGGCCATAGGGACAAGGTTGTAATTTTAGAAAGATTAGCCTTAATCAATATTTAGGTTTAATTAAAGGGTAAATGGTTAAAGAATGATATTAATAAACATGTTTTAATAATTGTAACATAAATGGATAAATGGTAGAAACCAATCTCATTTTTTTCATATTAAAGGATAAACTTGTAATTTCTTTAAATTTATTAATTTGGAAGATAATCAAAATTAAATGATACTTAAGGTTAGGGGTTTGACTTTGGAAGTTGATAATTCATCAATTCAATACCCCTGTTTGATGTTTAAATGATTATTTAATATTTTGATAATAATCATAAAAGTCAACTTAAAATCTTTTTCTGAAAATATAAATATACCCACCAAAGTCTTAAGGGCTTAGTAGTGAACTAAGCTTAATTAAATTTGATTAATGAGGTTTAGAAAGAAAACTTAACTAATATTTTTTTTTTTTGAAACACTACAAGCCCAAAAAAAAGAAAACAATTTAGAATTATTAATGAATCAAGTTTTTCCCTAAAGGCCTTTACTCACATAATTTATAAATAAAATTTCAAGTGATAATTACCCCGTTTTTGGGATAGTCATAACATCAAATTCACTGAGCATAAGGGTATGAAATGGATGAACCATTTAGTGAGTAGAATAAGTTCAAATGAACTCAAGAAAGCTCAAAAGGGTTGTGGAATATCTAGGGACTTTCTGGATCTTTTCACAAGTCTTCTGGACATTTTGTTGGACAACTAAACCTATTATACTTATTAAAGGAAAGCATCACTCAATGAATAAAATTGGACACACCAAGTTATGAAATAGGATTTTGTAGGCCTATGACGAATTTATATATAGGATTTTACTTTCCTGCAAATTATAAATGATTATTGGAAAATAATAAACTTTCAGATGGTGGAACGAGAAGACTCCACAGATATGCTTTTATAGTTTATAGTACCTTCTTTTCGGTATCCTTTACTGTACTTTTCTTGTTCACAAGCTTTCATGCTAAACAACAATGTCACCCTGCATGAAAACCAAAACTTTTAGGATAGTCACAAAACCAAAACCAAAATCAAATTTAAAACAAAACAAACATAAAATTCACCACCGCAACAATAAAAATATAAGACAACTCAAAATTTAATCACAAATAAAACTAAAAAATCTCAATTGCAACAAAATTATAATATCTCTATCGGATGATCAGGAATACCTCGCAGGAAGCAACCTACGGTTGCTGACGAGATATCCCACGGTCTAAATGAAAGTATGGAACTCACTTAGTTGAGTTTAGTAAATTAATTTGGACTAAGTGAATCTGATGAAAATAGTGGTGTCAGAATGAGAGAACCGTGGGATCCTAACATGTGTCTCTATAATCAACTTAAATATTCCCCTAAATATGATATTACTACACCTCAATTTAAACATTTCTAAAAACATGATACTTCTCTCAACCTCTTATATTTGACACTTCTACAACTAAACCTGCTACGATGAGGAGCTTGGAGCATGTATATTGGTCAGCACGGCCATCTTGAACAGCAAAACTCCTTAGAAATAAATAACAAGCCATAGGATTTCGAGGTAGTTTGCCTAGTGCAGCATAAACCCTCACCTTATCCCTTTAAGCCTTTGCACCTCATGCAATATAAGCCCTAACTCGCCTTAAGTTCTGAGGTTGTGATCCGATATGACATAAATCTTCTTATCTTCCAGGATATTCACATAATCAGTATCAAGTGAATTCAAGCTTTAAATAATAAAATTTGTAGGATGAAACACAAAGTAATTATCTCAAATCGAAGCAAAAAAATTGGGCAGTTTGAGAAATCACCATGATTTTTCTTGGATCTCTGACTTTCCCCTAACTTTCTCTTCCTTTTGATTCCTATAATAACGTTTCCAAAATTTGAGCCACTCACATGTTGGATTTCCTATTACCATATTTTCTTGAAGAATCCTATCTTATGGAAGTCATGAAAATAATATTTTTTGATCTTTATAAGAGTTTTCCTAGACAACTTCAGTTATCTAAGAAGTAATTAACAATAGGGGTTTGACCTTATAGGAAACTTAAAAAAACCAGATTAATATAAACTCTATCTAATTTCTTCATATTAGATAGGAGAAATTATCAGTCAACATAAATGGTTCGCAGACCAAACGGATGTCATGAATCCTTTAGTTTATTTGATTAAGCCTCACCATTAAGTAATATATCTATCCTTTAGGATAGATATATGACTTGTGGTGCAGCGCTTGATTATTTATACTATTATTTATATGAGATCGGTTTGATTTCATATTTTCAAATTAAAAATGATATTTTCTAAAACTCTATTGTTGACCTCATTTTTATAATGAGTCAATACCCATTTTGACCTCAAAAGTCAACTTTAGTCAAAATGGTCAAACCATAACCAATGACCAACCCTGTTGACTCCATAGGTCACCCTTTTGACCTAAAAAGTCAACTTTGGTCAAAATGGTCAAACCAGACCAAATGACCAACCCTATTGACCCCATAGGTCAACCTTTTAACCCAAAAAGTCAAATTTGGTCAAAATGGTCAAACCATACCCAGTGACCAACCCTGTCGACCCCATAGGTCACCCTTTTGACCTAAAAAGTCAACTTTGGTCAAAATGGTCAAACCAGACCCAATGATCAACCCTGTTGACCCAATAGGTCACCCTTTTGACCTAAAAAGTCAACTTTGGTTAAAATGATCAAACCAGATCAAATGACCAACCCTATTGACCCAATAGGTCATCCTTTTGACCTAAAAAGCCAACTTTGGTCACCCTTTTGACCTAAAAAGTCAACTTTGGTTAAAATGGTCAAACCAAACCCAATTACCAACCCTGTTGACCCAATAGGTCACCCTTTTGACATAAAAAGTCAACTTTGGTCAAAATGGTCAATAGGTCAAAATGGTCAATCTAGACCCAATGACCAACCCTGTTGACCCCATAGGTCAACCTTTTGACCTAAAAAGTCAACTTTGGTCAAAATGGTCAATCTAGACCAAATGACCAACCCTGTTGACCCCATAGTCAACCTTTTTACCCAACATGACAACTTTGGTCAAAATGGTCAATCCAGACCCTATGACCAATCTTGTTGACCCCACAGGTCAAACTTTTGACCTAAAATGACAATTTTGGTCAAAATAACTAATCCAGATCTAATCACCAACCTTATTGACCCAATGGGTCAACACATGACCTAAAAAGTCAATTTTGGTCAAAATGATCAATTTTTGATCAAACAACCAATGACATGTTTAAAACCCCACAATGAAAAAAATTAATCTAATTAATTTCAAAAAAATTATTTTGATTAATTAAATTAACTAATAATTTCATTTTCAATATTAATCAAATGACATGATGAAAATTAAATTAAAAGTCATAAAATGACAAAATTAATCAAATAATTAATTTCAAAATTATTTTAATTAATTAATTGGCTAATGAATTAATTTTAAAAATTTTAATTAATGACCTAATTAATTAAAATGAAAAATTAAATTCAAAAGCCATAAAATCACAAAATCCACAAATTGATTAAAAATAATGAAATTAATCAAATAATTAATCCCAAAATTATTTTTAATTAATTAATTGACCAATAATTTAATTTTCATATTTTAATTAATGACTTAATTAATTAAAGTGAAAATTAAATTGAAAAGTCATGAAAAGAGACAAAAATCAATTTTGATGACATGGATATTAATCAAATAATTAATTTGGAATTATTTCCAATTATTTATTGATTGATAAAATAATTTCCAATATTTAAATAATGACATAATTAATTAAATATGGAAATTAAAATGAAAAGGGCATAAAATGGAATTTTAACCCATGAAACCAGGATTTTAAAAATTTCAAATCTCTTTATTACATCATAAAGACTCATGGGACTTATTAAGTGTAGGTTAAAATAACCTATAAACCATGGTTAAAGAAAATAATCATTAAAGAAAATGAGATGTCATCCTCTCATGAAATTAAAATTTGAGGTGGCTCATCCTCGTGAACTTACCAATAAAAATTATACACCAATTAAACTCACATGAGCAACTTACTTAACCATGGTTGTAACCAAATTTTAAGAATTTTGCATGAGAAAAATATGTGTCTGTCGGCATATTTTTAGGTTATAAATTTGGTTTAAATATATATATATATATATATATATAATATATATAATTTAGAAAGTAGCATTTGATTTTGAAAATAATTTTGAATTTGAAAATTTTAAGATATGAAATCAAACTGATCTCACATCCCAAATAGTTTATATAAATGAGCGCCGCATCACAAGTCGTGTATCTATCCCGAAGAATAGACACACTACTTGATGATGGGGCTCGATTAGATAAACTATAAGATTTGTGACATTCGTTTGGTACGCGAATCAATTTTATAAGCCGACAAGTTCCCCTGCTTAATACAAAGAAATTAAGCAGGGTTTATATTATCTGGGTTCTTAAAATTCCCTATAAGGGCAAGCCCCTATAGTTAATTATATCTTAAATGACGAGAATCACTTAAGAAAACTCTCGATAATCAATAATTCTGCTCTCAAGAATCTCAAAGTTTAAGTTTTCAAGGGATTGAATTTTAGAATTTCAATAGGGAATGGATCAAATTTGGAACATTTTGTTTTGGGAATTCAAAGGAAGAAAGGTAAGAGAAATTAAAGATTCGAAGCGAACTTCGGTAATTTCCCGACTATCCTATTGTTTGGCTTGAATTTAGGAAAGTCCTAATGTTTATTTAATATTTTGATCTTGCCAATTTTAATTAATTAGGACTTATATTCGTATGACATGATCATACAAATAGCCTCGAAGATGTGAGGTTTTATGTCGTATCGAATGACTACCTCGGAGTCCTAAGACCGGTTAGGGCTTAATTTACAATGCAAATGCCTAACAAAAGGTTGAGGATTTATGTGGCACTAGGCAGACTACCTCGAGGTTCTATGGTTTGGTTATTTAATTCTAAGAAAGTTTTGCTGAAGTAGACTCAGGTTTTGCTGACGACGATGGCCGTGCTGCCCACCATGCTCCGAGCTCTTTGTTGTTGCAGAGGTTTAGTTTTAGAAGATTGCAATCAAAAGAGAAGAGAAGAGTTTGGTTTTAGAAATCTTAAAGTCCAAGTGTTTTTTATAGTGTTTTAATTAAAACAAATCTTAAAGTTGATTATAACAACACCGGTTAAGAAATGAACATAGTATTCCAACGGGAAGAAGGGTAGTTTGATCCACTAGGGACATGGATATACTACCGATTTCTTTGAAAGTAGAATTATTTGATTAAAAATGGAGAGAGGAATTGTCCCCAGCGGAGTCGCCTGATTAAATTTTGAGTTGTTTTATATTTTGAAATGTTGTGGTGGTGAATTTTATCTTGTAATGATTTTTAATTTAGTTTTGGTTTTAGTTTTAGGGACTATCCTAAAGGTATGGGTTTTCATGCAACAGTTGTTTATCATGCAAGAAAATTAAAGTGCATTTGCAATAAAGTAAATTGCAAGGAGGTAAATTGCAATAAAACAAAAGCGTACCTGGAGGGTCTTCCGTCATCCCAAGCTGCACTTAAACACGATTTAGGATATTTAATCATTTAATGCAAGTTCCTAGGTAAAGCTAAGGGAAGGGTTATGGTTTTCTACCAAGGTCCTACTCCTATAGCTAGTCATCTCCTATGACGTCTAGGTTCTTATGTTTTGGTTTAAGGACGATTTTCTTCATCAAAGAACAATTAAGTTCAATTATTCTTATAAATATCCTATCATATTGTGGAAGTGCTTAAGACGAATCTTAAACATCTTTTTGATACTTCTAGGATTGTTTTAAGCCCAAGAGAATTTAATTATACAAATGAATTAATCATCCAGGAGTTCAAGTTTTGTTATCTTGCTCAGTGAACTAGGACATTTGAATATCCTATGAGTGAAGTAATACTTCACTTAAAACTCCGTTTAGGAGTTATGACAACAAGAGCTTTTGAGGGCAAATTAATGTTCAAGTGATTTGTGATTTAATATAATTTCAATTAATGGGTTTAAGTTTGCAATAGTGTTCAAGTTGTTTTAGATTTATTTTGAATTCTTTATGTCTTTGGTGATGTTATATGTAATTCAATTTAATTTAATTTAATTTTAGTTTAATTTAATTTGGTTTAGTTTTACTTTCAATTTAATTTTATTTAATTTAATTTAGTTTTAATTTTATTTTAACTTGATTTTATTATTATTTTTTATTTAATCTAATATGTTTTAATTTAATTTAATTTTATTTAATTTAATATGTTTTAATTTAATTTAATTTAATTTAGTTTAATATATTTTAATTTAATTTAATTTAATTTAGTTTAATTTAGATTTAATTTAAATTTAATTTAAATTTTTAATTTTAATTTAATATTTTTTATTTTTTTATATTTTAAAGATGATTTAATTTAATTGTTAAAGTATTAATTTAATTGAAATTTTGGAAGGATTTAATTTAAATATTTTAATCTTTAATTTAATTTAATGATTAAGTCTTTTAACATTTTAAATCGTGAATTTGGATTATCATTTTAATTAGGAATTAAATGTTATTGAGGTGATTAATTTAGGGATTTTTAAATTAAGGAATAAATCTCTTCCTAATAATATCCCTATTTTAATAATTCCGATTTTTTTATTATTCTTCCAAGTTTAATCAATTATTTAATTAAGGTTTATTTTAATTGTTTTCGAATTGTTAGGTAGGTTTCCACCCTTTAACTACCTAAGTTTCAAACATCCAAAATCAACTTAGTATCAAATATTTTACCCACCCTTTTAATTAAACCTAAAATTTTTAATTATAGGTTAAAATTTTAATTAACATTTTGGCCTTTAAACTTACTAATTTTATAACTCAATAAATTGAGCTTAAATGAATTTGAAATTTTTATGTAACTTCACTCATATATCAATCAAGACATTAGAGGACAAAATGTAATTTTTCTATATTTAATTTAATTATGTAATTATTTTTGGTGGAAAATAGGGATTTTCAAGTAAAATTTAATAATATGATCAAGGGAAAGTTTATGTCCTTAAGAAAATTATGGGACATTCCTAATGACCAGAGGACCACTTGGACCAATTTTGGTGATTTTTTAAATTAAATTATTTTTATTATAATTATTTTGAATTTTGGAGTATTAATTAATTTAAAAATAAAATAAAGGTTGAAAAATGAATTTTATATTTTTCAAAAATCTCTCTAATATCAAGGAAACCAGAAAACTAATTTTTATAATTTTCTGATTTTTCTTTGATTTATTAGAATTATTTTAGTGGAAATGCTAGAAAATACATTTTTTTTATTTTAAAATTACCTTAGGACTTTAAAATTTGATATCTCATCATAGAGACTTAAGAAAAATATGGGGTTTGTTCCTAAATGATTAAAATTCAAAATGTGACATTTTGGTGAATTTTATTATTTTTGTGATTTTTATTATTTTTTAATTATTAAAATATTAAAATAATGCAAAAAATCAACTTTTTTGGAAAATTACAATTTTAATTTTCTTAAATTCCCCTAATATCAGAAAGGCTCCAAAACCAATTTGGTGAATTTTTGAAAAGTATTTTGAAAGTTATGAATTTTTTAAGTTTAAGTTTGGCTAAATGGCTTAATCAACCCATTTGATAAGGCTAACAAAGTCCAATTGACTTCAAACTTTTATGGTGGGTTCCTCTAATCCTAAAGGTTAGTGGATAATTGATTTCAAGTCAATTTGATGTATGATTATCTCTAATTAATTAAAGTTCCATTTTGGGTGTTTAAGCCAATTAGGCTTATTCCAAGATAGTTAACTCAAAACCTATTTTCCCTAGGGTCCTCTGGTCATAAGAAACCTCTCCAAATTTTCCTAGAATTTATTTCACAACATGCTAATTATTTAAATTAAAATACTCAGAATAATGACCTAGAATTGAAAAATCAATAACTCTTCATAGGGATGGCCTCTGACTTTGGAAAATTCAGGGAATGTCCCCAAATTCAGAGGCTTCAAAAGCCCTTTGGTCTCATGCCATGGTGAATTGTATACAAGCATGGAGAATTGAAAATGTGCAGAGAGTATATAAATCATTAAAAATCAAATATTCAATGAAATTAAATGATTTTTTTCCACATTATTCTCCTCTGTTCACTGAGCAAGAGGGTATTTTTATTTTATTTTTATGATTTTTCTACACAAATTTATGGATTTTTGAAGTTCTGGGTATTTAATAATTAAGAAAAACCCTATTTTCCTACTTAAGTGACGTGGCGCCAGCTCAACCTCGACAGCTCCGAACGCACACGCGTCGTCTCCTGATTCGGCGCCGCCATCCGACTCAGCGCTCCAGGGACCAGCGGTTCACATACCATCGCACTGTCCGGCTTGGTCCAGACCGTCCGCTCGATACACACTCTATCCGACGGCTCCCAGTCATCGTCTACGACTGGTGTGCACCCGTGACTGTCAACCTTCTAACCCTAATTTCTCACTCGATTCTCAACGGATTTTTGTGTTCTTATGCTCTATGGATTCGTCTTGAAGTGACGAACACACCCATACGGTAAACATGCATTGAAATTGATTTAAATTAAATGGAGAATCTCTGTAAGCTCGGGAAAAAGAGTGAGTCCATACCTTTGCTCAGAGAAGTGAAACTTCGATCTGAGAGTTGTGTCACCTTCGATTGGGTCCAAGCAAGCTCCAGATGAAGTCCCTTGGCCTGGTGAATTGTCCAGGTATGATTTCGACCACAGCCTATTACAAAGCTTGGAGTCTGGAACAGATGGGTGGCCTGGAGAAGGGGATTTTGTTGGTAAACTTCTTCTCTTGGTCTGGTGAAGGTGTAGGACCAATCAATTTGAGGATTGGCTCACTGTGGAGAAGTGTCCTGGTTTTGGGCTTGGATTACAACTCTGAAATTTAGCTCACAGAGAGGAAATGGCAGGGGGATTTCAGTGGGGATCAAGTTCTCTATGTGTGGGGAGTAGTCCGGAATGATTTTGGCGAGTTTCCTTAAGGTTGGTTCAACACCTCTTCCATGGCCGAGAGAGGTGGTGTTTAAATAGGAGAGGTTGGAGGGCCTCCGGGGGAGTTAGGGATCGGGATCGCCTGCTCTTGGCAAGGGAAGAACAGCTCGCAATGGCCACTGGGCATGAGGCAACTGAGCGAGGAGAATTTCAATGCTTGGCTCCTTCCGATGTCTCGGCCATAGTGTTTTCCGGTGGCTCAGTGGCTGGCGAGCCGGGCATGGGTCACCCTCAGGTTCAGGTGGGTTAGGGCTTGATGTTTGTGAAGTCAATTGGTGGCTGTCATGTGTAAAGGGTTTGAATCAAAGTGGAATGGGGTAAGGGTGCATTTTGGCTAAAATTGATCAAATGCATGGATTGGGCTAGGTGCACCTTCCCATGGCTAGTTTGGGCTGAAGATAAAGTGGTTTAGGTTAGCATAGTTAGTGGGGAAGGGTCACCATCCAAGTACAATTAAGTTTAAGCAAGGTTTAGTGGATTCATGGAAGTGTCTAATCCCCTTAAGGGAATGTGGAAAGGGCCACCTCCTCTTGCCATCTTGGGTATGGTGAGGTGGAAAGTAGATCCCATGGCTCTTATGTGGCTCATGCATGGCTTCATGGCTCATCTTTGGCTTGGGAAAAGTTTAGTCAAATTTCATGAGGAAGGGTGTTGGAATTTTTGATGGATTTAAGGAGAATTGTCATAAGGCTTGATTTGGATTTATTTGGTGATAGATTTTAGAACTTAGGAAGTGTTTTAAATCAAAGGGATGATGAGAGAAATTTCATGTGGGCTTTGTCATAGACTTTGGGCTTTTGAATTGGTCTTGGATGAGCTTTTTTAGAAAGGTTTAAGGAAGTGGGCCTTGGACTTTATGGATGGGAATTTTTGTAGAAGTTTGGGCCAAATAATTATTGGGTTTGCTTTAGGGATGTTTCATGAGTAATTTGAAACAAATTTGAGGTGGTTTGGGTTTGAATTGAGTTGAATTTGGGCTTTTTGGTAAAGTGGCCAATGGTAGGCAAAATTGGGTTAACTTGGGCTAATGTTGAGCTAATATTGAAATTGGTGTAAAATTAATGTTGAGAAATATTTGTAGGGCTGTTTCAAAGAGGTTTCAACTTTTGTTGGGGTTGGATTTTGGGGTTTGGGTCTATTTGGGTTAAGTTTGGGTTTAGGTCAAAATTGGGCTTTTTGGTTTTGGGTTGAATTTGAGTGGGGTTTGGGTCCAAATTTTTGGGCAAATTATGTTATTTTTTTGTTTTTGGGGATGTTAGGGAAGGTTTAGAAAAGATTTGGGGTTAATTGGAGTTGAATTGAGTAAGTTTGGGCTAAGTTTGGGTCATGGGTCCAAATTAGGCTTTAAGGTCAAAAGTGAAATAGGATTCAAATGTCAATCAAATTGGACTTGGATTTGGTCTAGATTGATATTTTGAATGTTAAATTGAAGTTTAGAATTGAATTGGACCAGAATTTGGGTCAATTGGGTAGGTTTGTTTTGACATTGGGTTCACTTTGGGTTAAAATGGGTCAAATTAGGGATTTTGACAAAAGTGGGGTAAATTGACAAAATTAGCCCATGATGTAGTTGGACAAAATGAAATTGAGAATATTTGAGATTTTCTGGAATTTTCTGGGAATTTTCTGAAATTTTGGATTTTTTGGCTAAGAGGGGCATTTTGGGTATTTGGAGGGTATTTGGGGGTATTTTTTGGAATTTTTGGTATTTTTGGCGATGGATGATCAATTTGAGTGGAGGGAAATGTTTAGGAATGATTTTGGGGAATTTTGGGTAATTTAGGTGATTTTGTAAATTTTGGGTAGTTTCAAGGGCATTTGATAGGTCTGGTGGGTCTGGGGTCCCGGGGGTCAAAAATTGAAAATTTAGAAAATTGAAGATTGGGTAAATGTAAGTGGATTGAAATCATTTTGGTTGAACCATGAAGCCATATCAAGCCCACATGAGCCATGAAGGGACTCATTTGAGGCATTCACTATGTTGTTCCTAACCCTCTTAGACAAGGGCTTAGGGGTTAAGGACCATCCATGTGAATCACCTTCATGAGTCAGGAGGTCAAGTTGGGTATGGGTGTGGTTTTAGGAGGTGTGTGAAAGTGTAGTGTTTAAGTGTAGTGTGTGTGTAAGTCGGCCCTCACTGGCACCGGGCCACCTGCGGGCGGTCCTAAGGCCAAAGAGTCCTATAGGAACTCATCCTTTAAACTTCCACATTTGATTTCAACCCTCTAGGTGATTAGGGGTCTACAATCAAGTTTGTGGAGTTTGCAGAGAGTTTAAGAAGTGGTTTGAAATTCTAAAGGGTGGGTTCCACTTCTAGTTCTCTAAGATAGTCAAAGGAAAAGCCTAAGGCTAGATCCTAAGTACTAAAGAGAGAAGAGAAGACCTCATCAAAAATGAGGTCAACAAATGGACCCCCAATAGGTGTGGTGTGCTATCCAAGCACACCGCGCGTATTGGCATTGACCGAAGCGATCAACAAAATCAACACAAAAGTCCAGGTGACAAACTTGGGACAGAGTAGAAGAATTTCCGCTGGGGAGTGTCAAGTATATCTCTGAGACTGGAGATTCCTGAACTCTCGCTGGGGAAAGGAAAAGGAGGTGAATCCCAAATTGCATGATCTGGGGGAATTTCGATTTAGATTTCATTTTGTTTCAGTTTAAGTTTTGATGTGTGAGCTCAGATTTTAGTTTGAGTTTCAATTTAGATTGAAGTTTGTCAAAATTAATTTGAAGGGATTTGAACTTGAAATGAAAATTGGAATTTTGTGGTTTTAGATGTAACATCTTCAACCTCGAAAGAAAATTGAATTGATTGGATTGAACCATTACAATGAGGAAAGATCTCAGAGCAATGCGGTATTGGATGTAAAATCCTTAACCTCAAGAGTTTGATTTTGATGTATTTCATCGCAATAGGGAAAGAACCTAAAGCAATGCAGTATCGGATGTAAAATCCTCAACCCCAAGAATTTGATTTTGATGTATTTCAATGCGATAGAGAAAGAATCCTAAAGCAATGCAGTATCAGATGTAAAATCCTCAACCCCAAGAATTTAATTTTGATGTATTTCATTGCGATAGGGAAAGAACCTAAAGCAATGCAGTATCAAATGTAAAATCCTCAACCCCAAAAAATTGATTTTGATTTATTTCATTGTGATAGGGAAAGAACCTAAAGCAATGCAGTATCAGATGTAAAATCCTCAACCCCAAGAATTTGATTTTGACGTATTTCATTGCGATAGGGAAAGAACCTAAAGCAATGCAGTATCGGATATAAAATCCTCAACCCCAAGAATTTGATTTTGATGTATTTCATTGCAATAGGGAAAGAACCTAAAGCAATGCAGTATCGGATGTAAAATCCTCAACCCCAAAAATTTGATTTTGATGTATTTCATTGCAAAAGGGAAAGAACCTAAAGCAATGCAGTATCGGATGTAAAATCCTCAACCCCAAGAATTTGATTTTGATGTATTTCATTGCGATAGGGAAAGAACCTAAAGCAATGCGATATCGGATATAAAATCCTCAACCCCAAGAATTTGATTTTGATGTATTTCATTGCGATAGGGAAAGAACCTAAAGCAATGCAGTATCGGATATAAAATCCTCAACCCCAAGAATTTGATTTTGATGTATTTCATTGCGATAGGGAAAGAACCTAAAACAATGCAGTATTGGATATAAAATCCTCAACCCCAAAAATTTTATTTTGATGTATTTCATTGCGATAGGGAAAGAACCTAAAGCAATGCAGTATCGGTTGTAAAATCCTCAACCCCAAAAATTTGATTTTGATGTATTTCATTACGATAGGGAAAGAACCTAAAGCAATGCAGTATCAGATGTACAATCCTCAACCCCAAAAATTTGATTTTGATGTATTTCATTGCGATAGGGAAAGAACCTAAAGCAATGCAGTATTGGATGTAAAATCCTCAACCCGAAGAATTTGATTTTGATGTATTTCATTTTTAATAGGGAAAGAACCTAAAGAAACGCAGTATCGGATGTAAAACCCTCAACCCCAAGAATTTGATTTTGATGTATTTCATTGCGATAGGGAAAGAACCTAAAGAGATGTAGTATCGGATGTAAAATCCTCAACCCCAAGAATTTTATTTTGATGTATTCCATTGCGATAGGGAAAGAACCTATAGCAATGCAGCATCGGATATAAAATCCTCAACCCCAAGAATTTGATTTTGATGTATTTCATTGCAATAGGGAAAGAACCTAAAGCAATGCAGTACCAGATATAAAATCCTCAACCCCAAAAATTTGATTTTGATGTATTTCATTGAGATAAGGAAAGAACCTAAAGCAATGCAGTATCGGTTGTAAAATCCTCAACCCCAAAAATTTGATTTTGATGTATTTCATTGCGATTGGGAAAGAACCTAAAGCAATGCAGTACCGGATGTACAATCCTCAACCCCAAAAATTTAATTTTGATGTGTTTCATTGCGATAGGGAAAGAACCTAAAGCAATGCTGTATCAGATGTACAATCCTCAACCCTAAAAATTTGATTTTGATGTATTTCATTGCGATAGGGAAAGAACCTAAAGCCATGCATTATCGGATATAAAATCCTCAACCCCAAAAATTTGATTTTGATGTATTTCATTGTGATAGGGAAAGAACATAAAGCAATGCAGTATCCGATGTAAAATCCTCAACCCCAAAAAATTGATTTTGATGTATTTCATTGCGATAGGGAAAAAACCTAAAGCAATGCAGTATCGGATATAAAATCCTCAACCCCAAGAATTTGATTTTGATGTATTTCATTGTGATAGGGAAAGAACCTAAAGCAATGCAGTATAGGATGTAAAATCCTCAACCCCAAAAATTTTATTTTGATGTATTTCAATGCAGTATCGGATGTAAAATCCTCAACCCCAAGAATTTGATTTTGATGTATTTCATTGTGATACGGAAAGAACCTAAAGCAATGCAGTATCAGATATAAAATCCTCAACCCCAAAAATTTGATTTTGATGTATTTCATTGCGATACGGAAAGAACCTAAAGCAATGCAGTATCGGATATAAAATCCTCAACCCCAAGAATTTGATTTTGATGTATTTCATTGTCATAGGGATAGAACCTAAAGCAATGCAGTATCGGATGTAAAATCCTCAACCCCAAAAATTTGATTTTGATGTATTTCATAGCAATACGGAAAGAACCTAAAGCAATGCAGTATCGGATGAAAAATCCTCAACCCCAAAAATTTGATTTTGATGTATTTCATTGCAATAAGGAAAGAACCTAAAGCAATGCAGTATCGGATGTAAAATCCTAAACCCCAAGACTTTGATTTTGATGTATTTCATTGCGATAGGGAAAGAACCTAAAGCAATGCAGTATCGGATATAAAATCCTTAACCCAAGAATTTGATTTTGATGTATTTCATTGCGAGAGGGAAAGAATCTAAAGCAATGCAGTATCGGATATAAAATCCTCAACCCCAAGAATTTGATTTTGATTTATTTCATTGCGATAGGGAAAGAACCTAAAGCAATGCAGTATCGGATATAAAATCCTCAACCCCAAAAATTTGATTTTGATGTATTTCGTTGTGATAGGAAAAGAACCTAAAGCAATGCAGTATCAGATGTAAAATCCTCAACCCCAAAAATTTGATTTTGATGTATTTCATTGCGATAGGGAAAGAACCTAAAGAAATGCAGTATCGGATGTAAAATCCTCAACCCCAAGAATTTGATTTTGATGTATTTCATTGCAATAGGGAAGGAACCTAAAGCAATGCAGTATCGGATGTAAAATCCTCAACCCCAAGAATTTGATTTTGATGTATTTCATTGCGATAGGGAAAGAACCTAAAGCAATGCAGTATCAGATATAAAATCCTCAATCCCAAGAATTTGATTTTGATGTATTTCATTGCGATAGGGAAAGAATCCTAAAGCAATGCAGTATCGGATGTACAATCCTCAACCCCAAAAATTTGATTTCGATGTATTTCATTGCGAAAGGGAAAGAACCTAAAGCAATGCAGTATCGAATATAAAATCCTCAACCCCAAGAATTTGATTTTGATGTATTTCATTGTGATAGGGAAAGAACCTAAAGCAATGCGATATCGGATGTAAAATTCTCAACCCCAAACATTTGATTTTGATGTATTTCATCGCAATAGGGAAAGAACCTAAAGCAATGCGATATCGGATGTAAAATCCTCAACCCTAAGAATTTGATTTAGATGTATTTCATTGCGATAGGGAAAGAATCCTAAAGCAATGCAGTATCGGATGTCAAATCCTCAATCCCATGAATTTGATTTTGATGTATTTCATTGCGATAGGGAAAGAACCTAAAGCAATGCAGTATCGGATGTAAAATCCTCAACCCCAAAAATTTGATTTTGATGTATTTCATTGTGATAGGGAAAGAATCTAAAGCAATGAAGTATCGGATGAAAAATCCTCAACCCCAAGAATTTGATTTTGATATATTTCATTGTGATAGGGAAAGAACCTAAAGCAATGCAGTATCGGATATAAAATCCTCAACCCCAAGAATTTGGTTTTGATGTATTTCATTGCGATAGGGAAAGAACCTAAAGCAATGCAGTATCGGATGTAAAATCCTCAACTCCAAAAATTTGATTTTGTTGTATTTCATTGTGATAGGGAAAGAACCTAAAGCAATGCAGTATCAGATGTAAAATCCTCAACCCCTAGAATTTTATTTTGACGTATTTCATTGCGATAGGGAAAGAACCTAAAGCAATGCAGTATCGGATATAAAATCCTCAACCCCAAGAATTTGATTTTGATGTATCGAAAATTTGATTTTGATGTATTTCATTGCAAAATGGAAAGAACCTAAAGCAATGCAGTATCGGATGTAAAATCCTCAACCCCAAGAATTTGATTTTGATGTATTTCATTGCGATAGGGAAAGAACCTAAAGCAATGCAGTATCAGATATAAAATCCTCAACCCCAAGAATTTGACTTTGATGTATTTCATTGCGATAGGGAAAGAACCTAAAGCAATGCAGTATCGGATATAAAATCCTCAACACCAAGAATTTGATTTTGATGTATTTCATTGTGATAGGGAAAGAACCTAAAGCAATGCAGTATTGGATATAAATTCCTCAACCCCAAATATTTTATTTTGATGTATTTCATTGCGATAGGGAAAGAACCTAAAGCAATGCAGTATCGGTTGTAAAATCCTCAACCCCAATAATTTGATTTTGATGTATTTCATTACGATAGGGAAAGAACCTAAAGAAATGCAGTATCAGATGTACAATCCTCAACCCCAAAAATTTGATTTTGATGTATTTCATTGCGATAGGGAAAGAACCTAAAGCAATGCAGTATTGGATGTAAAATCCTCAACCCGAAGAATTTGATTTTGATGTATTTCATTTTTAATAGGGAAAGAACCTAAAGAAACACAGTATCGGATGTACAACCCTCAACCCCAAGAATTTGATTTTGATGTATTTCATTGCGATAGGGAAAGAACCTAAAGAGATGTAGTATCGGATGTAAAATCCTCAACCCCAAGAATTTTATTTTGATGTATTCCATTGCGATAGGGAAAGAACCTAAAGCGATGCGGCATCGGATATAAAATCCTCGACCGAAGAATTTGATTTTGATGTATTTCGTTGCAATAGGGAAAGAACCTAAAGCAATGCGGTACCGAATATAAAATCCTCGACCCAAAAATTTGATTTTGATGTATTTCATTGAGATAGGGAAAGAACCTAAAGCAATGCGGTATCGGTTGTAAAATCCTCAACCCCAAAAATTTGATTTTGATGTATTTCATTGCGATAGGGAAAGAACCTAAAGCAATGCGATGCCGAGATGTACAATCCTCAACCCCAAAAATTTAATTTTGATGTATTTCATTACGATAGGGAAAGAACCTAAAGCAATGCTGTATCGGATGTACAATCCTCAACCCCAAAAATTTGATTTTGATGTATTTCATTGCAATAGGGAAATAACCTAAAGCAATGCAGTATCAGATATAAAATCCTCAACCCCAAGAATTTGATTTTGATGTATTTCATTGTGATAGGGAAAGAACCTAAAGCAATGCGAGTATCGGATGTAAAATCCTCGACCCCGAAAAAATTGATTTTGATGTATTTCATTGCGATAGGGAAAGAACCTAAAGCGATGCGAGTATCGGATATAAAATCCTCGACCCCGAGAATTTGACTTTGATGTATTTCATTGCGATAGGGAAAGAACCTAAAGCAATGCGAGTATCGGATATAAAATCCTCGGCCCCAAGAATTTGATTTTGATGTATTTCATTGCAATAGGGAAAGAACCTAAAGCAATGCGGTATCGGATGTAAAATCCTCGACCCCAAAAATTTTATTTTGATGTATTTCATTGCGATAGGGAAAGAACCTAAAACGATGCAGGTATCGGTTGTAAAATCCTCAACCCCAATAATTTGATTTTGATGTATTTCATTATGATAGGGAAAGAACCTAAAGCAATGCAATATCAGATGTAAAATTCTCAACCCCAAACATTTGATTTTGATGTATTTCATCGCAATAGGGAAAGAACCTAAAGCGATACGGTATCGGATGTAAAATCCTCGACCCTAAGAATTTGATTTAGATGTATTTCATTGCGATAGGGAAAGAATCCTAAAGCAATGCGAGTATCGGATGTCAAATCCTCAATCCCATGAATTTGATTTAGATGTATTTCATTGCGATAGGAAAGAACCTAAAGCAATGCAGTATAGGATGTAAAATCCTCAACCCCAAAAATTTGATTTTGATGTATTTCATTGTGATAGGGAAAGAATCTAAAGCAATGAAGTATCGGATGAAAAATCCTCAACCCCAAGAATTTGATTTTGATGTATTTCATTGCGATAGGGAAAGAACCTAAAGCGATGCGAGTATCGAATATAAAATCCTCGACCCCAAGAATTTGATTTTGATGTATTTCATTGCGATAGGGAAAGAACCTAAAGCAATGCGAGTATCGGATATAAAATCCTCAACCCCAAAAATTTGATTTTGATGTTTTTCATTGCGATAGGGAAAGAACCTAAAGCAATGCAGTATCGGATATAAAATCCTCAACCCCAAGAATTTGATTTTGATGTATTTTGTTGCGATAGGGAAAGAACCTAAAGCAATGCTGTATCGGATATAAAATCCTCATCCTCAAGAATTTGATTTTGATGTATTTCACTGCGATAGGGAAAGAATTCTAAAGCAATGCAGTATCGGATGTAAAATCCTCAACCCCAAGAATTTGATTTTGATGTATTTCATTGCTATAGGGAAAGAACCTAAAGCGATTCGAGTATCGGATGTAAAATTCTCGACCCCAAAAATTTGATTTTGATGTGTTTCATTGCGATAGGGAAAGAACCTAAAGCAATGTCGTATCGGATGTACAATCCTCGACCCCAAAAATTTGATTTTGATGTATTTCATTGCGATAGGGAAAGAACCTAAAGCCATGCAGTATCGGATATAAAATCCTCAACCCCAAAAATTTGATTTTGATGTATTTCATTGTGATAGGGAAAGAACCTAAAGCAATGCAGTATCCGATGTAAAATCCTCAACCCCAAAAATTTGATTTTGATGTATTTCATTGCGATAGGGAAAGAACCTAAAGCAATGCAGTATCGGATGTAAAATCCTCAACCCCAAAAATTTGATTTTGATGTATTTCAATAAGATAGGGAAAGAACCTAAAGCAATGCAGTATCGGATATAAAATCCTCAACCCCAAGAATTTGATTTTGATGTATTTCATTGCGATATGGAAAGAACCTACAAACGATGCGGTATCGGATGTAAAATCCTCAACCTCAAAAATTTGATTTTTATGTATATCATTGCAATAGGAAAGAACCTAAAGCAATGCGATATCGGATGTAAAATTCACAACCCCGAGAATTTGATTTTGATGTATTTCATTGCGATAGGGAAAGAACCTAAAGCAATGCAGTATCGGATATAAAATCCTCAACCCCAAGAATTTGATTTTGATGTATTTCATTGCGATAGGGAAAGAACCTAAAGCAATGCAGTTTCGGATATAAAATCCTCAACCCCAAAAATTTTATTTTGATGTTTTTCATTGCGATAGGGAAAGAACCTAAAGCAATGCAGTATCAGATATAAAATCCTCAACCCCAAGAATTCGATTTTGATGTATTTTGTTGCGATAGGGAAAGAACCTAAAGCAATGCAGTATCGGATATAAAATCCTCATCCCCAAGAATTTGATTTTGATGTATTTCACTGCGATAGGGAAAGAATCCTAAAGCAATGCAGTATCGGATGTAAAATCCTCAACACCAAGAATTTTATTTTGATGTATTTCATTGCGATAGGGAAAGAACCTAAAGCAATGCAGTATCAGATGTAAAAATCCTCGACCCCGAAAATTTGATTTTGATGTATTTCATTGCGATAGGGAAAGAACCTAAAGCAATGCAGTATCGGATGTAAAATCCTCAACCCCAAGAATTTGATTTTGATGTATTTCAATGCGATAGGGAAAGAACCTAAAGCAATGCAGTATCGGATATAAAATCCTCAACCCCAAGAATTTGATTTTGATGTATTTCATTGCGATAGGGAAAGAACCTAAAACAATGCAGTATCAGATGTAAAATTCTCAACCCCAATAATTTCATTTTGATGTATTTCATTGCGATAGGGAAAGAACCTAAAGAAATGAAGTATCAGATGTAAAATCCTCAACCCCAAGTATTTGATTTTGATGTATTTCATTGCGATAGGGAAAGAACCTAAAGCAATGCAGTATCGAATATAAAATCCTCAACCCCTTGAATTTGATTTTGATGTATTTCATTGCGATAGGGAAAGAACCTAAAGCAATGCAGTATCGGTTGTAAAATCCTCAACCCCAAAAATTTGATTTTGATGTATTTCATTGCAGATAGGAAAGAACCTAAAGCAATGCAAGTATCGGATGTAAAATCCTCAACCCCAAGAATTTGATTTTGATGTATTTCATTGCGATAGGGAAAGAACCTAAAGCAATGCAGTATCGGATGTAAAATTCTCAACCCCAAAAATTTGATTTTGATGTGTTTCATTGCGATAGGGAAAGAACCTAAAGCAATGCTGTATCGGATGTACAATCCTCAACCCCAAAAATTTGATTTTTATGTATTTCATTGCGATAGGGAAAGAACCTAAAGCCATGCAGTATCGGATATAAAATCCTCAACCCCAAAAATTTGATTTTGATGTATTTCATTGTGATAGGGAAAGAACCTAAAGCAATGCAGTATCCGATGTAAAATCCTCAACCCAAAAATTTGATTTTGATGTATTTCATTGCGATAGGGAAAGAACCTAAAGCAATGCAGTGTCGGATGTACAATCCTCAACCCCAAAAATTTGATTTTGATGTATTTCATTGCGATAAGGAAAGAACCTAAAGCAATGCAGTATCGAATATAAAATCCTCAACCCCAAGAATTTGATTTTGATGTATTTCATTGTGATAGGGAAATTACCTAAAGCAATGCAGTATCGGAAGTAAAATTCTCAACCCCAAACATTTGATTTTGATGTATTTCATCGCAATAGGGAAAGAACCTAAAGCAATGCGAGTATCGGATGTAAAATCCTCGACCCCGAGAATTTGATTTTGATGTATTTCATTGCGATAGGGAAAGCACCTAAAGCAATGCGAGTATCGGATATAAAATCCTCAACCCCAAGAATTTGATTTTGATGTATTTCATTGCGATAGGGAAAGAACCTAAAGCAATGCGAGTATCGGATATAAAATCCTCGACCCCAAGAATTTGATTTTGATGTATTTCATTGCGATAGGGAAAGCACCTAAAGCAATGCAGTATCGGATATGAAATCCTCAACCCCAAGAATTTGATTTTGATGTATTTCATTGCGATAGGGAAAGAACCTAAAGCAATGCAGTATCGGATGTAAAATTCTCAACCCCAAACATTTGATTTTGATGTATTTCATCGCAATAAGGAAAGAACCTAAAGCAATGCAGTATCGGATGTAAAATCCTCAACCCCAAGAATTTGATTTTGATGTATTTCATTGCGATAGGGAAAGCACCTAAAGCAATGCAGTATCGGATATAAAATCCTCAACCCCAAGAATTTGATTTTGATGTATTTCATTGCGATAGGGAAAGAACCTAAAGCAATGCAGTATCGGATATAAAATCCTCAACCCCAATAATTTGATTTTGATGTATTTCATTGCGATAGGGAAAGAAACTAAAGCAATGTAGTATCGGATGTAAAATCCTCAACCCCAAGAATTTGATTTTGATGTATTTCATTGCGATACGAAAAGAACCTAAAGCAATGCAGTATCAGATGTAAAATCCTCAACCCCAAGAATTTGATTTTGATGTATTTCATTGCAATAGGGAAGGAACCTAAAGCAATGCAGTATCGGATGTAAAATCCTCAACCCTAAGAATTTGATTTTGATGTATTTCATCGCAATAGGGAAAGAACCTAAAGCAATGCGAGTATCGGATGTAAAATCCTCAACCCCAAGAATTTTATTTTGATGTATTTCATTGCGATAGGGAAAGAATCCTAAAGCAATGCAGTATCGGATGTACAATCCTCAACCCCAAAAATTTGATTTTGATGTATTTCATTGCGAAAGGGAAAGAACCTAAAGCAATGCAGTATCGCATATAAAATCCTCAACCCCAAGAATTTGATTTTGATGTATTTCATTGCGATAGGGAAAGAACCTAAAGCAATGCAGTATCGGATGTAAAATCCTCAACCCAAAGAATTTGATTTTGATGTATTTCATTGCAATAGGGAAGGAACCTAAAGCAATGCAGTATCGGATGTAAAATCCTCAACCCTAAGAATTTGATTTTGATGTATTTCATGGCAATAGGAAAGAACCTAAAGCAATGCAGTATCAGATGTAAAATCCTCAACCCCAAGAATTTTATTTTGATGTATTTCATTGCGATAGGGAAAGAATCCTAAAGCAATGCAGTATCGGATGTACAATCCTCAACCCCAAAAATTTGATTTTTATGTATTTCATTGCGAAAGGGAAAGAACCTAAAGCAATGCAGTATCGAATATAAAATCCTCAACCCCAAGAATTTGATTTTGATGTATTTCATTGTGATAGGGAAAGAACCTAAAGCAATGAAATATCAGATGTAAAATTCTCAACCCCAAACATTTGATTTTGATGTATTTCATCGCAATAGGGAAAGAACCTAAAGCAATGCAGTATCGGATGTAAAATCCTCAACCCTAAGAATTTGATTTAGATGTATTTCATTGCGATAGGGAAAGAATCCTAAAGCAATGCAGTATCGGATGTCAAATCCTCAATCCCATGAATTTGATTTTGATGTATTTCATTGCGAAAGGGAAAGAACCTAAAGCAATGCAGTATCGAATATAAAATCCTCAACCCCAAGAATTTGATTTTGATGTATTTCATTGTGATAGGGAGAGAACCTAAAGCAATGCAATATCGGATGTAAAATTCTCAACCCCAAACATTTGATTTTGATGTATTTCATCGCAATAGGGAAAGAACCTAAAGCAATGCGAGTATCGGATGTAAAATCCTCAACCCTAAGAATTTGATTTAGATGTATTTCATTGCGATAGTGGAAAGAATCCTAAAGCAATGCAGTATCGGATGTCAAATCCTCAATCCCATGAATTTGATTTTGATGTATTTCATTGCGATAGGGAAAGAACCTAAAGCAATGCAGTATCGGATGTAAAATCCTCAACCCCAAAAATTTGATTTTGATGTATTTCATTGTGATAGGAAAGAATCTAAAGCAATGAAGTATCGGATGAAAAATCCTCGACCCCGAGAATTTGATTTTGATGTATTTCATTGTGATATGGAAAGAACCTAAAGCAATGCAATATCGGATATAAAATCCTCAACCCCAAGAATTTGGTTTTGATGTATTTCATTGCGATAGGGAAAGAACCTAAAGCAATGCGATATCGGATGTAAAATCCTCGACTCCAAAAATTTGATTTTGTTGTATTTCATTGCAATAGGGAAAGAACCTAAGGCAATGCAGTATCGGATGTAAAATCCTCAACCCCAAGAATTTGATTTTGATGTATTTCATTGCGATAGGGAAAGAACCTAAAGCAATGCAGTATCAGATATAAAATCCTCAACCCCAAAAAATTTGATTTTGATGTATTTCATTGCGATAGGGAAAGAACCTAAAGCAATGCGATATCAGATGTAAAATCCTCAACCCCAAGAATTTTATTTTGATGTATTTCATTGCGATAGGGATAAAACCTAAAGCAATGCAGTATCGGATGTAAAATCCTCAACCCCAAGAATTTGATTTTGATGTATTTCATTGCGATAGGGAAAGAACCTAAAGCAATGCAGTATCGGATATAAAATCCTCAACCCCAAAAATTTGATTTTGATGTATTTCATTGCGATAGGGAAAGAACCTAAAGCCATGCAGTATCGGATATAAAATCCTCAACCCCAAGAATTTGATTTTGATGTATTTCATTGCGATACGAAAAGAACCTAAAGCAATGCAGTATCAGATGTAAAATCCTCAACCCCAAGAATTTGATTTTGTTGTATTTCATTGCAATAGGGAAGGAACCTAAAGCGATGCGATATCGGATGTAAAATCCTCGACTCACTAAGAATTCGATTTTGATGTATTTCATTGCAATAGGGAAAGAACCTAAAGCAATGCGAATACGGATGTAAAATCCTCAACCCCAAGAATTTTATTTTGATGTATTTCATTGCGAAAGGGAAAGAACCTAAAACGATGCGAGTATCGCATATAAAATCCTCAACCCCAAGAATTTGATTTTGATGTATTTCATTGCGATAGGGAAAGAACCTAAAGCAATGCAGTATCAGATGTAAAATCCTCAACCCCAAGAATTTGATTTTGATGTATTTCATTGCAATAGGGAAGGAACCTAAAGCAATGCAGTATCGGATGTAAAATCCTCAACCCTAAGAATTTGATTTTGATGTATTTCATTGCAATAGGGAAAGAACCTAAAGCAATGCAGTATCAGATGTAAAATCCTCAACCCCAAGAATTTTATTTTGATGTATTTCATTGCGATAGGGAAAGAATCCTAAAGCAATGCAGTATCAGATGTACAATCCTCAACCCCAAAAATTTGATTTTGATGTATTTCATTGCGAAAGGGAAAGAACCTAAAGCAATGCGGTATCGCATATAAAATCCTCGACCCCAAGAATTTGATTTTGATGTATTTCATTGCGATAGGGAAAGAACCTAAAGCAATGCGATATCGGATGTAAAATCCTCAACCCCAAGAATTTGATTTTGATGTATTTCATTGCAATAGGGAAGGAACCTAAAGCAATGCAGTATCGGATGTAAAATCCTCAACCCTAAGAATTTGATTTTGATGTATTTCATGGCAATAGGGAAAGAACCTAAAGCAATGCAGTATCAGATGTAAAATCCTCAACCCCAAGAATTTTATTTTGATGTATTTCATTGCGATAGGGAAAGAATCCTAAAGCAATGCGATATCGGATGTACAATCCTCAACCCCAAAAATTTGATTTTTATGTATTTCATTGCGAAAGGGAAAGAACCTAAAGCAATGCAGTATCGAATATAAAATCCTCAACCCCAAGAATTTGATTTTGATGTATTTCATTGTGATAGGGAAAGAACCTAAAGCAATGAAATATCGGATGTAAAATTCTCGACCCCAAACATTTGATTTTGATGTATTTCATCGCAATAGGGAAAGAACCTAAAGCGATGCGAGTATCGGATGTAAAATCCTCAACCCTAAGAATTTGATTTAGATGTATTTCATTGCGATAGGGAAAGAATCCTAAAGCAATGCGAGTATCGGATGTCAAATCCTCAATCCCATGAATTTGATTTTGATGTATTTCATTGCGAAAGGGAAAGAACCTAAAGCAATGCAGTATCGAATATAAAATGCTCAACCCCAAGAATTTGATTTTGATGTATTTCATTGTGATAGGGAGAGAACCTAAAGCAATGCAATATCAGATGTAAAATTCTCAACCCCAAACATTTGATTTTGATGTATTTCATCGCAATAGGGAAAGAACCTAAAGCAATGCAGTATCGGATGTAAAATCCTCAACCCTAAGAATTTGATTTAGATGTATTTCATTGCGATAGGGAAAGAATCCTAAAGCAATGCAGTATCGGATGTCAAATCCTCAATCCCATGAATTTGATTTTGATGTATTTCATTGCGATAGGGAAAGAACCTAAAGCAATGCAGTATCGGATGTAAAATCCTCAACCCCAAAAATTTGATTTTGATGTATTTCATTGTGATAGGGAAAGAATCTAAAGCAATGAAGTATCGGATGAAAAATCCTCAACCCCAAGAATTTGATTTTGATGTATTTCATTGTGATATGGAAAGAACCTAAAGCAATGCAATATCGGATATAAAATCCTCGACCCCAAGAATTTGGTTTTGATGTATTTCATTGCGATAGGGAAAGAACCTAAAGCAATGCGATATCGGATGTAAAATCCTCGGCTCCAAAAATTTGATTTTGTTGTATTTCATTGCAATAGGGAAAGAACCTAAGGCAATGCAGTATCGGATGTAAAATCCTCAACCCCAAGAATTTGATTTTGATGTATTTCATTGCGATAGGGAAAGAACCTAAAGCAATGCAGTATCAGATATAAAATCCTCAACCCCAAAAATTTGATTTTGATGTATTTCACTGCAATAGGGAAAGAACCTAAAGCAATGCAGTATCAGATGTAAAATCCTCAACCCCAAGAATTTGATTTTGATGTATTTCATTGCGATAGGGATAAACCTAAAGTAATGCAAGTATCGGATGTAAAATCCTCAACCCCAAGAATTTGATTTTGATGTATTTCATTGCGATAGGGAAAGAACCTAAAGCAATGCAGTATCGGATATAAAATCCTCAACCCCAAAAATTTGATTTTGATGTATTTCATTGCGATAGGGAAAGAACCTAAAGCCATGCGAGTATCGGATATAAAATCCTCAACCCGAAGATTTGATTTTGATGTATTTCATTGCGATACGAAAAGAACCTAAAGCAATGCGATATCGGATGTAAAATCCTCAACCCCAAGAATTTGATTTTGATGTATTTCATTGCGATAGGGAAGGAACCTAAAGCAATGCGAGTATCGGATGTAAAATCCTCGACCCCAAGAATTTGATTTTGATGTATTTCATTGCAATAGGGAAAGAACCTAAAGCAATGCAGTATCAGATGTAAAATCCTCAACCCCAAGAATTTTATTTTGATGTATTTCATTGCGATAGGGAAAGAATCCTAAAGCAATGTAGTATCAGATGTACAATCCTCAACCCCAAAAATTTGATTTTGATGTATTTCATTGCGAAAGGGAAAGAACCTAAAGCAATGCAGTATCGCATATAAAATCCTCAACCCCAAGAATTTGATTTTGATGTATTTCATTGCGATAGGGAAAGAACCTAAAGCAATGCAGTATCGGATGTAAAATCCTCAACCCCAAGAATTTGATTTTGATGTATTTCATTGCAAAAGGGAAGGAACCTAAAGCAATGCAGTATCGGATGTAAAATCCTCAACCCTAAGAATTTGATTTTGATGTATTTCATTGCGAATAGGGAAAGAACCTAAAGCAATGCGAGTATCGGATGTAAAATCCTCAACCCCAAGAATTTTATTTTGATGTATTTCATTGCGATAGGGAAAGAATCCTAAAGCAATGCGAGTATCGGATGTACAATCCTCAACCCCAAAAATTTGATTTTGATGTATTTCATTGCGAAAGGGAAAGAACCTAAAGCAATGCGAGTATCGAATATAAAATCCTCGACCCCAAGAATTTGATTTTGATGTATTTCATTGTGATAGGGAAAGAACCTAAAGCAATGAAATATCGGATGTAAAATTCTCGACCCCAAACATTTGATTTTGATGTATTTCATCGCAATAGGGAAAGAACCTAAAGCAATGCGAGTATCGGATGTAAAATCCTCAACCCTAAGAATTTGATTTAGATGTATTTCATTGCGATAGGGAAAGAATCCTAAAGCAATGCAGTATCGGATGTCAAATCCTCAATCCCATGAATTTGATTTTGATGTATTTCATTGCGATAGGGAAAGAACCTAAAGCAATGCAGTATCGGATGTAAAATCCTCAACCCCAAAAATTTGATTTTGATGTATTTCATTGTGATAGGGAAAGAATCTAAAGCAATGAAGTATCGGATGAAAAATCCTCAACCCCAAGAATTTGATTTTGATGTATTTCATTGTGATATGGAAAGAACCTAAAGCAATGCAATATCGGATATAAAATCCTCAACCCCAAGAATTTGGTTTTGATGTATTTCATTGCGATAGGGAAAGAACCTAAAGCAATGCAGTATCGGATGTACAATCCTCAACCCCAAAAATTTGATTTTGATGTATTTCATTGCGAAAGGGAAAGAACCTAAAGCAATGCGAGTATCGAATATAAAATCCTCAACCCCAAGAATTTGATTTTGATGTATTTCATTGTGATAGGGAAAGAACCTAAAGCAATGAAATATCGAATGTAAAATTCTCGACCCCAAACATTTGATTTTGATGTATTTCATCGCAATAGGAAAGAACCTAAAGCGATGCGAGTATCGGATGTAAAATCCTCAACCACTAAGAATTTGATTTAGATGTATTTCATTGCGATAGGAAAGAATCCTAAAGCGATGCGAGTATCGGATGTCAAATCCTCGATCCCATGAATTTGATTTTGATGTATTTCATTGCGAAAGGGAAAGAACCTAAAGCAATGCAGTATCGAATATAAAATCCTCAACCCCAAGAATTTGATTTTGATGTATTTCATTGTGATAGGGAGAGAACCTAAAGCAATGCAATATCAGATGTAAAATTCTCAACCCCAAACATTTGATTTTGATGTATTTCATCGCAATAGGGAAAGAACCTAAAGCAATGCGGTATCGGATGTAAAATCCTCGACCCTAAGAATTTGATTTAGATGTATTTCATTGCGATAGGGAAAGAATCCTAAAGCAATGCGATATCGGATGTCAAATCCTCGATCCCATGAATTTGATTTTGATGTATTTCATTGCGATAGGGAAAGAACCTAAAGCAATGCGATATCGGATGTAAAATCCTCGACCCCAAAAAATTTGATTTTGATGTATTTCATTGTGATAGGAAAGAATCTAAAGCAATGAAGTATCGGATGAAAAATCCTCAACCCCAAGAATTTGATTTTGATGTATTTCATTGTGATATGGAAAGAACCTAAAGCAATGCAATATCGGATATAAAATCCTCAACCCCAAGAATTTGGTTTTGATGTATTTCATTGCGATAGGGAAAGAACCTAAAGCAATGCAGTATCGGATGTAAAATCCTCAACTCCAAAAATTTGATTTTGTTGTATTTCATTGCAATAGGGAAAGAACCTAAGGCGATGCGGTATCGGATGTAAAATCCTCGACCCCAAGAATTTGATTTTGATGTATTTCATTGCGATAGGGAAAGAACCTAAAGCAATGCGGTATCGGATATAAAATCCTCGACCCCAGAAAATTTGATTTTGATGTATTTCACTGCGATAGGGAAAGAACCTAAAGCAATGCGATATCGGATGTAAAATCCTCGACCCCAAGAATTTGATTTTGATGTATTTCATTGCGATAGGGATAAAACCTAAAAGCAATGCGGTATCGGATGTAAAATCCTCGACCCCAAGAATTTGATTTTGATGTATTTCATTGCGATAGGGAAAGAACCTTAAAGCAATGCAGTATCGGATATAAAATCCTCAACCCCAAAAATTTGATTTTGATGTATTTCATTGCGATAGGGAAAGAACCTAAAGCCATGCAGTATCGGATATAAAATCCTCAACCCCAAGAATTTGATTTTGATGTATTTCATTGCGATACGAAAAGAACCTAAAGCAATGCAGTATCTGATGTAAAATCCTCAACCCCAAGAATTTGATTTTGATGTATTTCATTGCAATAGGGAAGGAACCTAAAGCAATGCGGTATCGGATGTAAAATCCTCAACCACTAAGAATTTGATTTTGATGTATTTCATTGCAATAGGGAAAGAACCTAAAGCAATGCGATATCGAATGTAAAATCCTCGACCCCAAGAATTTTATTTTGATGTATTTCATTGCGATAAGGAAAGAATCCTAAAGCAATGTAGTATCGAATGTACAATCCTCGACCCCAAAAATTTGATTTTGATGTATTTCATTGCGAAAGGGAAAGAACCTAAAGCAATGCGAGTATCGCATATAAAATCCTCAACCCCAAGAATTTGATTTTGATGTATTTCATTGCGATAGGGAAAGAACCTAAAGCAATGCGAGTATCGGATGTAAAATCCTCGACCCAAGAATTTGATTTTGATGTATTTCATTGCAATAGGGAAGGAACCTAAAGCAATGCGGTATCGGATGTAAAATCCTCAACCCTAAGAATTTGATTTTGATGTATTTCATTGCAATAGGGAAAGAACCTAAAGCAATGCAGTATCAGATGTAAAATCCTCAACCCCAAGAATTTTATTTTGATGTATTTCATTGCGATAGGGAAAGAATCCTAAAGCAATGCAGTATCGGATGTACAATCCTCAACCCCAAAAATTTGATTTTGATGTATTTCATTGCGAAAGGGAAAGAACCTAAAGCAATGCGATGATCGAATATAAAATCCTCAACCCCAAGAATTTGATTTTGATGTATTTCATTGTGATAGGGAAAGAACCTAAAGCAATGAAATATCGGATGTAAAATTCTCGACCCCAAACATTTGATTTTGATGTATTTCATCGCAATAGGGAAAGAACCTAAAAACGATGCGGTATCGGATGTAAAATCCTCAACCCTAAATATTTGATTTAGATGTATTTCATTGCGATAGGGAAAGAATCCTAAAGCAATGCAGGTATCGGATGTCAAATCCTCAATCCCATGAATTTGATTTTGATGTATTTCATTGCGAAAGGGAAAGAACCTAAAGCAATGCAGTATCGAATATAAAATCCTCAACCCCAAGAATTTGATTTTGATGTATTTCATTGTGATAGGGAGAGAACCTAAAGCAATGCAATATCAGATGTAAAATTCTCAACCCCAAACATTTGATTTTGATGTATTTCATCGCAATAGGGAAAGAACCTAAAGCAATGCGAGTATCGGATGTAAAATCCTCGACCACTAAGAATTTGATTTAGATGTATTTCATTGCGATAGGGAAAGAATCCTAAAGCAATGCAAGTATCGGATGTCAAATCCTCAATCCCATGAATTTGATTTTGATGTATTTCATTGCGATAGGGAAAGAACCTAAAGCAATGCAGTATCGGATGTAAAATCCTCAACCCCAAAAATTTGATTTTGATGTATTTCATTGTGATAGGGAAAGAATCTAAAGCAATGAAGTATCGGATGAAAAATCCTCAACCCCAAGAATTTGATTTTGATGTATTTCATTGTGATAGGGAAAGAACCTAAAGCGATGCAATATCGGATATAAAATCCTCAACCCCAAGAATTTGGTTTTGATGTATTTCATTGCGATAGGGAAAGAACCTAAAGCAATGCAGTATCGGATGTAAAATCCTCAACTCCAAAAATTTGATTTTGTTGTATTTCATTGCAATAGGGAAAGAACCTAAGGCAATGCAGTATCGGATGTAAAATCCTCAACCCCAAGAATTTGATTTTGATGTATTTCATTGCGATAGGGAAAGAACCTAAAGCAATGCAAGTATCGGATATAAAATCCTCAACCCCAAAAATTTGATTTTGATGTATTTCACTGCAATAGGGAAAGAACCTAAAGCAATGCAGTATCAGATGTAAAATCCTCAACCCCAAGAATTTGATTTTGATGTATTTCATTGCGATAGGGATAAAACCTAAAGCAATGCAGTATCGGATGTAAAATTCTCAACCCCAAAAATTTGATTTTGATGTGTTTCATTGCGATAGGGAAAGAACCTAAAGCAATGCTGTATCGGATGTACAATCCTCAACCCAAAAAATTTGATTTTGATGTATTTCATTGCGATAGGGAAAGAACCTAAAGCCATGCAGTATCGGATATAAAATCCTCAACCCCAAAAATTTTATTTTGATGTATTTCATTGTGATAGGGAAAGAACCTAAAGCAATGCAGTATCCGATGTAAAATCCTCAACCCCAAAAATTTGATTTTGATGTATTTCATTGCGATAGCAAAAGAACCTAAAGCAATGCAGTGTCGGATGTACAATCCTCAACCCCAAAAATTTGATTTTGATGTATTTCAATGCGATAGGGAAAGAACCTAAAGGAATGGAGTATCGGATATAAAATCCTCAACCCCAAGAATTTGATTTTGATGTATTTCATTGCGATATGGAAAGAACCTAAAACAATGCAGTATCGGATGTAAAATCCTCAACCTTAAAAATTTGATTTTGATGTATATCAGTGCAATAGGGAAAGAACCTAAAGCAATGCAGTATCAGATGTAAAATCCCTAACCCCAAGAATTTGATTTTGATGTATTTCATTGCGATAGGGAAAGAACCTAAAGGAATGCAGTATCGGATATAAAATCCTCAACCCCAAGAATTTGATTTTGATGTGTTTCATTGCGATAGGGAAAGAACCTAAAGCAATGCAGTATCGGATATAAAATCCTCAACCCCAAAAATTTGATTTTGATGTTTTTCATTGCGATAGGGAAAGAACCTAAAGCAATGCAGTATCAGATATAAAATCCTCTACCCCAAGAATTTGATTTTGATGTATTTTGTTGCGATAGGGAAAGAACCTAAAGCAATGCAGTATTGGATATAAAATCCTCATCCCCAAGAATTTGATTTTGATGTATTTCACTGCGATAGGGAAAGAATCCTAAAGCAATGCAGTATCGGATGTAAAATCCTCAACCCCAAGAATTTGATTTTGATGTATTTCATTGCGATAAGGATAGAACCTAAAGCAATGCAGTATCAGATGTAAAATTCTCAACCCCAAAAATTTGATTTTGATGTGTTTCATTGCGATAGGGAAAGAACCTAAAGCAATGCTGTATCGGATGTACAATCCTCAACCCCAAAAATTTGATTTTGATGTATTTCATTGCGATAGGAAAAGAACCTAAAGCCATGCAGTATCAGATATAAAATCCTCAACCCCAAAAATTTTATTTTGATGTATTTTATTGTGATAGGGAAAGAACCTAAAGCAATGCAGTATCAGATGTAAAATCCTCAACCCCAAAAATTTGATTTTGATGTATTTCATTGCGATAGGGAAAGAACCTAAAGCAATGCAGTATCGGATGTAAAATCCTCAACCCCAAAAATTTGATTTTGATGTATTTCAATGCGATAGGGAAAGAACCTAAAGCAATGCAGTATCGGATATAAAATCCTCAACCCCAAGAATTTGATTTTGATGTATTTCATTGCGATATGGAAAGAACCTAAAGCAATGCATTATCGGATGTAAAATCCTCAACCTCAAAAATTTTATTTTAATGTATATCATTGCAATAGGGAAAGAACCTAAAGCAATGCAGTATCAGATGTAAAATCCACAACCCCAAGAATTTGATTTTGATGTATTTCATTGCGATAGGGAAAGAACCTAAAGCAATGCAGTATCGGATATAAAATCCTCAACCCCAAGAATTTGATTTTGATGTATTTCATTGCGATAGGGAAAGAACCTAAAGCAATGCAGTATCGGATATAAAATCCTCAACCCCAAAAATTTGATTTTGATGTTTTTCAGTGCGATAGGGAAAGAACCTAAAGCAATGCAGTATCAGATATAAAATCCTCAACCCCAAGAATTTGATTTTGATGTATTTTGTTGTGATAGGGAAAGAACCTAAAGCAATGCAGTATCGGATATAAAATCCTCATCCGCAAGAATTTGATTTTGATGTATTTCACTGCGATAGGGAAAGAATCCTAAAGCAATGCCGTATCGGATGTAAAATCCACAACACCAAGAATTTTATTTTGATGTATTTCATTGCGATAGGGAAAGAACCTAAAGCAATACAGTATCAGATGTAAAATCCTCAACCCCAAAAATTTGATTTTGATGTATTTCATTGCGATAGGGAAAGAACCTAAAGCAATGCAGTATCGGATGTAAAATCCTCAACCCCAAGAATTTGATTTTGATGTATTTTATTGCGATAGGGAAAGAACCTAAAGCAATGCAGTATCGGATATAAAATCCTCAACCCCAAGAATTTGATTTTGATGTATTTCATTGCTATAGGGAAAGAACCTAAAACAATGCAGTATCAGATGTAAAATCCTCAACCCCAATAATTTCATTTTGATGTATTTCATTGCGATAGGGAAAGAACCTAAAGCAATGAAGTATCAGATGTAAAATCCTCAACCCCAAGAATTTGATTTTGATGTATTTCATTGCGATAGGGAAAGAACCTAAAGCAATGCAGTATCGGATATAAAATCCTCAACCCCTAGAATTTGATTTTGATGTATTTCATTGCGATAGGGAAAGAACCTAAAGCGATGCGATATCGGTTGAAAAATCCTCAACCCCAAAAATTTGATTTTGATGTATTTCATTGCAATAGGGAAAGAACCTAAAGCAATGCAGTATCGGATGTAAAATCCTCAACCCCAAGAATTTGATTTTGATGTATTTCATCACGATAGGGAAAGAACCTAAAGCAATGCAGTATCGGATGTAAAATTCTCAACCCCAAAAATTTGATTTTGATGTGTTTCATTGCGATAGGGAAAGAACCTAAAGCAATGCTGTATCGGATGTACAATCCTCAACCCCAAAAATTTGATTTTGATGTATTTCATTGCGATAGGGAAAGAACCTAAAGCCATGCAGTATCGGATATACAATCCTCAACCCCAAAAATTTGATTTTGATGTATTTCATTGTGATAGGGAAAGAACCTAAAGCAATGGAGTATCGGATATAAAATCCTCAACCCCAAAAATTTGATTTTGATGTATTTCATTGTGATAGGGAAAGAACCTAAAGCAATGCAGTATCCGATGTAAAATCCTCAACCCAAAAATTTGATTTTGATGTATTTCATTGCGATAGGGAAAGAACCTAAAGCAATGCAGTGTCGGATGTACAATCCTCAACCCCAAAAATTTGATTTTGATGTATTTCATTGCGATAAGGAAAGAACCTAAAGCAATGCAGTATCAGATGTACAATCCTCAACCCCAAAAATTTGATTTTGATGTATTTCATTGCGATAAGGAAAGAACCTAAAGCAATGCAGTATCGAATATAAAATCCTCAACCCCAAGAATTTGATTTGGATGTATTTCATTGTGATAGGGAAATTATCTAAAGCAATGCAGTATCGGAAGTAAAATTCTCAACCCCAAACATTTGATTTTGATGTATTTCATCGCAATAGGGAAAGAACCTAAAGCAATGCAGTATCGGATGTAAAATCCTCAACCCCAAGAATTTGATTTAGATGTATTCATTGCGATAGGGAAAGAATCCTAAAGCAATGCAGTATCGGATGTAAAATCCACAATCCCAAGAATTTGATTTTGATGTATTTCATTTTGATAGGGAAAGAACCTAAAGCAATGCAGTATCAAATGTAAAATCCTCAACCCCAAAAATTTGATTTTGATGTATTTCATTGCGATAGAGAAAGAACCTTAAGCAATGAAGTATCAGATGTAAAATCCTCAACCCCAAGAATTTGATTTTGATGTATTTCATTGCGATAGGGAAAGAACCTAAAGCAATGCAGTATCGGATATAAAATCTTCAACCCCAAGAATTTGGTTTTGATGTATTTCATTGTGATAGGGAAAGAACCTAAAGCAATGCAGTATCAGATGTAAAATCCTCAAACCCAAATATTTGATTTTGTTGTATTTCATTGCAATAGGGAAAGAACCTAAAGCAATGCAGTATCGGATGTAAAATCCTCAACCCCAAGAATTTGATTTTGATGTATTTCATTGCGATAGGGAAAGCACCTAAAGCAATGCAGTATCGGATATAAAATCCTCAACCCCAAGAATTTGATTTTGATGTATTTCATTGCGATAGGGAAAGAACCTAAAGCAATGCAGTATCGGATATAAAATCCTCAACCGCAAAAATTTGATTTTGATGTATTTCATTGCGATAGGGAAAGAACCTAAAGCAATGCAGTATCGGATGTAAAATCCTCAACCCCAAGAATTTGATTTTGATGTATTTCATTGCGATAGGAAAGAATCTAAAGCAATGCAGTATCGGATGTAAAATCCTCAACCCCAAGAATTTGATTTTGATGTATTTCATTGCAATAGGGAAAGAACCTAAAGCAATGCAGTATCGGATGTAAAATCCTCAACCCCAAGAATTTGATTTTGATGTATTTCATTGCAATAGGGAAAGAACCTAAAGCAATGCAGTATCGGATGTAAAATCCTCAACCCCAAGAATTTGATTTTGATGCATTTCATTGCGATAGGGAAAGAACCTAAAGCAATGCAGTATCGGATGTACAATCCTCAACCCCAAAAATTTGATTTTGATGTATTTCATTGCGAAAGGGAAAGAACCTAAAGCAATGCAGTATCGAATATAAAATCCTCAACCCCAAGAATTTGATTTTGATGTATTTCATTGTGATAGGGAAAGAACCTAAAGCAATGCAATATCGGATGTAAAATTCTCAACCCCAAACATTTGATTTTGATGTATTTCATCGCAATAAGGGAAAGAACCTAAAGCAATGCAGTATCGGATGTAAAATCCTCAACCCTAAGAATTTGATTTAGATGTATTTCATTGCGATAGGGAAATAATCCTAAAGCAATGCAGTATCAGATGTCAAATCCTCAATCCCATGAATTTGATTTTGATGTATTTCATTGCGATAGGGAAAGAACCTAAAGCAATGCAGTATCGGATGTAAAATTCTCAACCCCAAAAATTTGATTTTGATGTATTTCATTGTGATAGGGAAAGAATCTAAAGCAATGAAGTATCGGATGAAAAATCCTCAACCCCAAGAATTTGATTTTGATGTATTTCATTGTGATAGGGAAAGAACCTAAAGCAATGCAGTATCGGATATAAAATCCTCAACCCCAAGAATTTGGTTTTGATGAATTTCATTGCGATAGAGAAAGAACCTAAAGCAATGCAGTATCGGATGTAAAATCCTCAACTCCAAAAATTTTATTTTGTTGTATTTCATTGCAATAGGGAAAGAACCTAAGGCAATGCAGTATCGGATGTAAAATCCTCAACCCCAATATTTTGATTTTGATGTATTTCATTGTTATAGGGAAAGAACCTAAAGCAATGCAGTATCGGATATAAAATCCTCAACCCCAAGAATTTGATTTTGATGTATTTCATTGCGATAGGGAATGAACCTAAAGCAATGCAGTATCGGATGTAAAATCCTCAACCCTAAGAATTTGATTTAGATGTATTTCATTGCGATAGGGAAATAATCCTAAAGCAATGCAGTATCGGATGTCAAATCCTCAATCCCATGAATTTGATTTTGATGTATTTCATTGCGATAGGGAAAGAACCTAAAGCAATGCAGTATCGGATGTAAAATCCTCAACCCCAAAAATTTGATTTTGATGTATTTCATTGTGATAGGGAAAGAATCTAAAGCAATGAAGTATCGGATGAAAAATCCTCGACCCCAAGAATTTGATTTTGATGTATTTCATTGTGATAGGGAAAGAACCTAAAGCAATGCAAGTATCGGATATAAAATCCTCAACCCCAAGAATTTGGTTTTGATGTATTTCATTGCGATAGGGAAAGAACCTAAAGCAATGCAGTATCGGATGTAAAATCCTTAACTCCAAAAATTTGATTTTGTTGTATTTCATTGCAATAGGGAAAGAACCTAAGGCAATGCAGTATCGGATGTAAAATCCTCAACCCCAATAATTTGATTTTGATGTATTTCATTGTTATAGGGAAAGAACCTAAAGCAATGCAGTATCGGATATAAAATCCTCAACCCCAAGAATTTGATTTTGATTTATTTCATTGCGATAGGGAAAGAACCTAAAGCAATGCAGTATCGGATATAAAATCCTCAACCCCAAAAATTTGATTTTGATGTATTTCATTGCGATAGGGAATGAACCTAAAGCAATGCAGTATCGGATGTAAAATCCTCAACCCCAAAAATTTGATTTTGATGTATTCCATTGCGATAGGGAAAGAACCTAAGGCAATGCAGTATCGGATGTACAATCCTCAACCCCGAAAATTTGATTTGTATGTATTTCATTGTGATAGGAAAAGAACCTAAAGAAATGCAGTATCAGATGTAAAATCCTCAACCCCAAGAATTTGATTTTGATGTATTTCATTACAATAGGGAAAGAATCTAAAGCAATGCAGTATAGAATGTAAAATCCTGAACCCCAAGAATTTGATTTTGATGTATTTCATTGCGATAGGGAAAGAACCTAAAGCAATGCAGTATCAGATGTAAAATCCTCAACCCCAAGAATTTAATTTTGATGTATTTCATTGCGATAGGGAAAGAACCTAAAGCAATGCAGTATCGGATATAAAATCTTCAACCCCAAGAATTTAATTTTGATGTATTTCATTGCGATAGGGAAAGAACCTAAAGCAATGCAGTATCGGATATAAAATCCTCAACCCCAAAAATTTGATTTTGATGTATTTCATTGCGATAGGGAAAAAACCTAAAGCAATGCAGTATCGGATGTAAAATCCTCAACCTCAAAAATTTTATTTTGATGTATTTCATTGCGATAGGGAAAGAACCTAAAGCAATGCAGTATCGGATATAAAATCCTCAACCCCTAGAATTTGATTTTGATGTATTTCATTGCGATAGGGAAAGAACCTAAAGCAATGCAGTATCGGTTGAAAAATCCTCAACCCCAAAAATTTGATTTTGATGTATTTCATTGCAATAGGGAAAGAACCTAAAGCAATGCAGTATCGGATGTAAAATCCTCAACCTCAAGAATTTGATTTTGATGTATTTCATCGCGATAGGGAAAGAACCTAAAGCAATGCAGTATCAGATGTAAAATTCTCAACCCCAAAAATTTGATTTTGATGTGTTTCATTGCGATAGGGAAAGAACCTAAAGCAATGCTGTATCGGATGTACAATCCTCAACCCCAAAAATTTGATTTTGATGTATTTCATTGCGATAGGGAAAGAACCTAAAGCCATGCAGTATCGGATATACAATCCTCAACCCCAAAAATTTGATTTTGATGTAATTGATTTTGCAAAGATTTGTAGTGTTGATTTGAAAAGTGTAGAATTTTGGTGTTTCGAGGATTTCATGAAAGTTGTAAAAGGTTTTTGTGGAAAGAAACAGATTAGGAGGGAATACGTAGATGCTACATATCCCACTCAAAAGAGTTGATCGAAAGTTGCTGGTTTGGATTAGATACAATTCCTCGCCATCAGATCCGAATCGAGAACCTCGTGGCTCTGTGTCAATGGAATCGACCGCTTGCATCCCAGACAAGGGAGATAGTAGAACGAATTGGATTTCATATTTGGAAGGTTGAGTTTGAATCTGATTGAGATTTGATTTGAGATCTGGAAGGTTGAATTTGAATTTGATTGAGATTTGATTTAAAATTTGTGTTTATTTTGTTTGTCCTTTAACGATTCAAATTTGCTTTATCGTTCATTTAATGTTCATGTGGATTTAGCGTTCATCATTTTTTTTTAGATTTTTAAGGAAAGTTTTCCTTTATTCTTTTTGTTTCTTTTCTGTTCTTTGTTCGAAGTTCATTTAACTTTGATGGCGTTTCCCAGTCAATTTGTACAAAAGAGGTGAAGGCCAAAATGTGACATGGTCACTTTCATTCCAATCACGTCGAAGATACATCATACAACTCGATCTGGAATACATCTCATACAATCCATGTAGACTCAAAACAGACTATGTATGATCTTTGTCGATCCATCCAAAAAGGCATCTGTAAAAAATCCATGTCTGAATAGTGAGGTACATGGTCAATAACATCACCTTCCAAGCCATCCTTGGCAAGGATGTCGTATGGATGTACGTTGGAGGTGTGATATTTTCCATGTAACTCACGACTCGTAAGGCCGCAGGCTCTCTAGCTCGGGTCCGTCGGAAGTGGTAAGGTGCTTTCCTCTCATCCATCCTTCTGAAAGTAACTGAGATCAACTTCATTGGTACTCCCGGTATGCAATGTTTAGCGGCATCTGCTACGTTGCCCTTTAGTATCATGACAGAACCTACCGGTAATGGTATCTTTACTGGCCCTCGGAACTCACCTGGGCTCGCTATCCGGAGGTCGGATCCGAACATGAAATTACACTCGTTCAGAAAAGAAACTGTGCAGAAAGGTCTGACAAAGTCGTGGTGATCGATGTGTGGGGGTATGCAGTCGCCCTTCTTGTAAATGTTAATGATGCAACTGTTGGGTATGCAATCTGCTGGCAGTACCCTTCAAGTTATCATTCTCTTTACCATCCTTTTGATGACTAATGGCATTGGATCTACCTTGCCATGATGGAGTATCCGTGTGGGTTTACCTTCCTGTCTTCTGCGAAGTTGTAGCAGCATCCACATTGTATTGTAATTCTCCCTTTCCCTGGAATCCATTTCTGGGGTTCCGAGTAGGTGTTTTCTCTTAAGCGGCCTGCTCGACCCATTCTTTTCAAATCTCGGATGCAGTCCATGATTTGTTATTGTTCGTATTCTGAGAATAAGTTTGTATGTAGCTCGAGGCCTTCTTGTATATTGATTCTCCTACCTCTAATTCTCTCGAAGTATTCAAAAGTTTGCTTCTAGACATTCTGCATTCTTTCTAGCTCGTATTCTGAATATTCTGCAAATGGCGAGGCCTAGTGACGTACTGTGGGATATATGTCTCAATCCCTTCACGTTCTCCTGCATACCTCGGCTCCTTGGGGATGGTCTTCGTCGGGACATCCTCCGGGGTTGCTTCTGCAACAAGGCCATGCATTACTGGTGGCTTTATCTGGTGGCGTGTGTTGACCTCATTTTTGATGAGGTCTTCTCTTCTTCTCTTTAGTACTTAGGATCTAGCCTTAGGCTTTTCCTTTGACTATCTTAGAGGACTAGAATTGGGACCCACCTTTTAGAAATTCAAACCACTTCTTAACTCCCCGCAAACTCCACAAACTTGACTGTAGACCCCTAATCACCTAGAGGGTTGAAATCAAAATGTGGAAGTTTAAAGAATGAGTTCCTATAGGACTCTTTGGCCTTAGGACTGCCCTGGGTGGCCTGGTCTGGTGAAGGGGCTGACTTACACACACACTACACTTATACACTACACCTACACACTACAGTTCCACATACCTCCTAAAACCACACCCATACCTAACTCGACCTCCTGACTCATGTAGGTGATTCACATGGATGGTCCTTAACCCCTAAGCCCTTGGCTAAGAGGGTTAGGAACAACATGGTGAATGCCTCAAATGGGTCCCTTCATGGCTCATATGGGCTTGATATGGCTTCATGGCTCAACCAAAATGATTTCATTCCACTTACATCCACCCAATCTTCAATTTCCCAAATTTTCAATTTTTGACACCCGGGACCCTACACCCGCTTAGCCTACCCAAAACCCTTGAAATTACCCAAATTTTTCAAAATTTCCAAATTACCCAAAATTCTCCAAAATCAATCCCAAACATTTCCACATTACTTAAATTGATCATCCATACCCAAAAATACCAAAAATTCCAAGAAAACCTCCCAATACCCTCCAAATACCCAAAATACCCCTCTTGACCCAAAAATCCAAAAATTCAGAAAATTCCCAGAAAATTCAAAAAAATCCCAAATATTCCCAATTTTATTTTGTCCAACTACACCATGAGCCAATTTTGTCAATTTACCCTACTTTTGTCAAAACCCCCAATTTGACCCATTTTAACCCAAAGTGAACCCAATGTTAAACCAAACCTACCCAATTGACCCCAATTTTGGTCCAATTCAATTCTAAACTTCAATTCAACATTCCCAACACCAATCTAGACCAAATCCAAGTCCAATTTGATTGACATTTGGATCCAATTTCACTTTTGGCCTTAAAGCCCAATTTGGACCCATGACCCAAACCTAACCCAAACTCACCCAGTTCAACTCAAATTAACCCCAAATCTTTTCTAAATCCTCCTTAGTATCCCCACAAGCAAAACACTAACATGATTTGCCCAAAATTTAGACCCAAACCCCACTCAAATTCAACCCAAAGCTAAAAGGCCCATTTTTGACCTAAACCCAAACCTAACCCAAATGAGCCCAAACCCCAAAATCAAAGCCCAACCAAAGCCAAAACCTCTTTGAAACACTCCCATAAACATTTCTCAACATTGATTTTACATCAACTTCAACCCTAGCCCAACATTAGCCCCAACTTGGCCCACTTGGACCCATATAGGCCCACTTACCAAATAAACCCAAATTCAAACCAATTCAACTCCAAATCACACCAAATTGACTCCAAGCCCTTCATAGAACATCCCTAAACCAATTATGACATTTATTTGACAAAGTCCTTCAAAAAATCTTCACCCAAATGCCCATCCTAAAATCAAAAAGCCCATTCCCCTTAAACTTTCCTAAAAGCCCACTTCACCACATTCAAAAGCCCAAATCCATCCAAAGCCCACATGGCACTTTCCCTCATCATCCATTTAATCAAAATCACCCCTAAGTTTCAAAATCATCAATTAAACCATTCCAAATCAAGCTTCATGCAAATTTTCACCAAAATATCCAAAATTCTTAAAACCCATTTTCATGAAATTGACCCAACCTTTTCCCAAGCCAAATGGAGCCATGAAGCCATGCACAAGCCATATGCAAGCCATGGCAGCCACTTTACACATCACCATGTCATTTTTGGCAAAAGGAGGGAGTCCTTTAATGATTCCCTTAAGGGTGATTTAGCCACTTCCATGACTCCACTAAACCATGCTTAAGCTTAATTGTACTTGGATGGTGACCCTTCCCCACTAATTAAGCCGACCTAAACCACTTTATCTTCAGCCCAAGCTAGCCATGGGAAGGTGCACCCAACCCATTTGCATGGGTTGACCAAAATGAGCCAAAATGACCCCTTCCCCTTTCTACTTTGATTCAACCACTTTACACATGTCAAACCTCAATCGAATGCACCAAACCCCGGCCACCGCCCCACCCGAACAGGATGGTGACCACTGCTCGGCCGGCCGACCACCAGCTGCCGGAAAACACCATGGCCGAGAGCTCACATGTGAGCCCAACTTGAAATTCTCACCCGCCGAGCTGCCCCATCCCCGGTGGCCATCGAAGCCGTTCTTCTCTTGCCAAGAGCAGCTCGATCCCAAGCCCTAACGGTCCCCGGGAGGCCTTCCACCCCTCTCCTATTTAAACACCACCCCTCTCGGCCATGAGAGGTGCTGAAAACAAACCTTAAGGAAACTCGCCAAAATTGTTCCGGACTCCTCCCCATACACAGAGCACTTGATCCCCAGAGTGAGATCCCCCTGCCATTTCTTCTCGCGAGCTCAATTTCAGAGTCGAAATTCCACCCAAAACCAGGACACTTCTCCACAGTGAGCCAATCCCCAAATTGATTGGTTCTACACCTTCACCAGACCAAGGGAAGGTGTCCACCAGCAAAAGCCCCATCTCCAGGCCACCCAGTTGCTCCAGCCTCCAAGCTTTGTGATCGGGCTTGGTTGAAATCACATCTAGACAATTCACCGCACCGGGAGACTTCATCCTGGAGCTTGCTGGGATCCAATCGAAGGTGCAACAACTCTCAGATCGAAGCCACACTTCTCTGAGCAAAGGTATGAGCTAATTCTTCATCCCGAGCTTCTAGAGATTCTCCATTTCGAATGCTTTAATTTCAATGCATGATAACCGTATAGATGTGTTCGTCTCTTCAAGACGAATCCATGAAGCATAAGAACATGAAAATCCATCGAGTATCGAGCGAGATCATAGGGATTTAGTGTGGACGGCTCTCGGGCGAGGACGCTCGGGGACGATGAACGGATGCCGTCCATTCAATACACGCGTGGACGGACGGCTCGGATGGCGTCGGACCGGGGAGATGGTACAAGAACCGCGGGGCCCGGCCGCCGACTCGGATGGCGGCGTCGAATGGGAGCGCGACACGCGGCGTTTCGGAGATGCCGAGGATGAGTTGGCGCCGCGTGGATAAATAGAAAATTAGGGGTATTTTCTATTTATTTAATTCCCTAAACTTCAAAAATTCATAAGTTTGTGTAGAAAAATCAGAAAAATAAAATAAAAATACCCTCTCGCTCAGATGAACGAGGAGAATAATGTGGAAAAGAAATCATTTAATTTCATCAAGTATTTTATTTTTTATAATTTATTTACTCTCCGCATACTTTTAATTCTCCATGCATGTATACAATTCACCATGACATGAGACCATAGGACTTTTGAAGCCTCCGAATTTGGGAACATTCCCTGAATTTTCCAAAGTCGAGGCCATCTCTATGAAGAGTTATTGATTTTTCAAGTTCATGTTACTCGTTTTGAGTATTTTAATTCCAATAAATAGCATGTTGTGAAATAAATTCTAGGAAAATTTGGTGATGTTCCTTATGACCAGAGAACCCTAGGAAAAATAGGTTTTGAGTTAGTTCATTTAAAACAACCCTAATTGGCTTAAACACCCAAAATAGATCTCTAATTAATTAGAGCTAACCATACATCAAATTGACTTGAAATCAATTCTCCACTGACCTTTAGGATCAGAGGAAACCATCATAAAAATTTGAAGTCAATTGGACTTGGTTAGCCCCACTAATTGGGTTGATTAAGCCACTTAATCATTTTAAACTTTAAAAATTCATAACTTTTAAAATAATTTTTAAAAATTCACCAAATTAGTTTTGGAGCCTCTCTGATATCAGGGGAATTTAAGAAAATTAAAATTTCAATATTCTAAAAAAGTTGATTTTTAATATTATTTTAATATTTTTAATAATTAAAAAATAATAAAAATCACAAAAATAATAAAATTCACCAAAATGTCACATTTTGAATTTTAATCACTTAGGAACAAACCCCATATTTTTCTTAGGTCTATTTAGTGAGATATTAAATTTTAAAGCTTTAGGGTAATTTTAAAATTAAAAAAAAATATGTTTTCTAGCTTTTTCACAAAAATAATTATAATAAATCATAGAAAAATCAGAAAATTGTAAAATTTGATTCTCTGATTTCCTTGGTATCAGAGAGATTTTTGAAAAATATAAAATTCATTTTTCAACATTTATTTTATTTTTAAATTAATTAACACTCCAAAACTTAAAATAATTATAATAAAAATAATATAATTCAAAAAATCACCAAAATTGGTCCAAGTGGTCCTCTGGTCATTAGAAATGTCCCCTAATTTTCTTAAGGACAGAAACTTTCCCTTGGTCATGTTATTAAATTTTCCTTGAAAATCTCTATTTTCTACCAAAAATAATTATATAAATAAATTAAAAATAGAAAAATCACATTTTCTCCTCTCATGTCTTTATTGACATATGAGTGAAGTCACAAAAAAATTTCAAGTTCATTTGAGTTCAATTTAGTGAGTTATAAAATTATTAAGCTTAAAGGGTAAAGTTGTAATTAAATTTTTAATCCTTAATTAAAACTTTTAGGTTTAATAAAAATTAACAAATAAAATATTTGATCCTAATTTGATTTGGATGATTGAAATTTAAATAATTAAAGGGTAGAAACCCATTAAAAAAATTCTAAAATAATTAAACCTTAATTAAATAATTGATTAAATTTGGGAGAATAATAAAATCGGAATTATTAAAATAGGGATATTTTTAGGAAGATATTTATTCTTTAATTTAAAAATCCCTGAATTAATTATCTCATTAATATTCAATTCTTAATTAAAATGATAACTCAAATTCAAAAACATTAAAAGACTTAATCATTAAACTAAAATTAAATTATCAAACTCTTTTAAAAGTTTCAATTAAAATTAAAAATAAAATTAAATTAAAAATTAAATTAAATTAAGTAAATTAAATTAAATTAAATTAAAAATTAAAATTAAATTAAATAAATTAAATTAAATTAAATTAAATTAAATAAACAAATTAAATTAAATTAAATGAATTAAATTAAATTAAATTAAATAAATAAAATAAAATTAAATTAAGTAAAATAAAATTAAATTAAATTAAATTAAATTAAAATTAAAATTAAATCAAATCAAATTAAATTAAAACTAAATCAAATTAAATTAAATTAATGTAACATCAAATCAAACTAAATTGAATTAAATTGATTTAAATTAAATTAAAACTCAATTAAATTAAATTAAATTAAATTAAATTGAACTAAATATAACATCACCTAAAACAGAAAGAAATTAAATATAAAGTAACTTGAATACTATTCCAAATTTAAACCCATTAACTTAAATCAAATCATTTGAATACCAATTTACCCTCGAAAGCTTTGGTTATTATAACTCCTAAATAGAACATTAAATGAAATGTTACTTCACTTATAGTGATATTCAAATGTCCTAGTTTATCGAGCAAGTTAACAAAACTCGAATTCCTGGACGATTAATTCATTTGTATAATTAAACCCATTTGGACTTAAAACAATCCTAGAAATATTGAAAAGATGTTTAAGATTATTCTTAAGCACTTCCTCAATATGATAGGATGTTTATAAGAACAATTGAATTTAATTGTTCTTTGATGAAGAAAATCGTCTTTAAACCAAAACACAAAGAACCTAGACGTCATAGGAAATGACTAGCTATAGTGATTAGGGACTTGGTAGAAAACCATAACCCTTCCCTTAGCTTTACCTAGGAACTTGCTTAATTATTCTAATTGTGTTTTAAGTGCAGCTTGGGATGACGGGAAGACCCTCCGAGTACGCTTTTATTTTATTGCAATTTATTTTCTTGCAATTTACATTATTGCAATTTATTTAACTCGCATTGCACTTACTTTTCTTGCATGATAAACAACCGTTGCATGAAAACCCACACCTTTAGGATAGACCCTAAAACCGAAACCAAAACTAAGTTAAAAGTCATCGCAAGATAAAATTCACCGCCACAACATTACAAAATATAAAACAACTCAAAATTTAATCACAAACAGAACACAAAACTACAATTACAACTAAATTAAAACGTCCTGTTGGATGATCGGGAATACCTCGGATGATGTAACCTACGTGTTGCTAACGGGATTTCCCACGGTCTAAATGAAAGTGTGGAACTCATTCAGTTGAGTTTAGCAAATTCATCTGGACTAAGTGAATCCGATAAAAATAATGATGCCGAAGGATGGAACCGTGGGATCTTAACCGGTGTCGTTATAATCAACTTTAAGATTTATTTTAATTAAAACATAAAAAATACTTGGAAATCAAGATTTCGCTCTAAACCAAAACATTTTTCTCATCCCCCGATTTATGATTTCTAAAACTAAACCTCTGCAACAACAAGGAGCTCGGAGCATGGTGGGCAAAGACGGCCATCGTCATCGAGAAAACCTCGAATCTACATCAGCAAAACTTTCCTAGAATTAAATAACAAAACCATAGGACTTCGAGGTAGTTTGCCTAGTGCAACATAAATCCTCAACCTTTTGTTAGGCATTTGCACCGCAAATTAAGCCCTAACCAAGCTTTAGGATTTCGAGGTAGTCGTCCGATACGACATAAACCCTCACATCTTCGAGGCTATTTCGTATGATTCCGTCATATAAATATAAACCCTAATTAATTAAAATTGGCAGGATCAAAACATTTAAATAAATATTAGGACTTCCCTAAATCCAAGCCAAACAATAGGATAGTCTGGAAATTACCGAAGTTCGCTTCGAGTCTGTGATTTCTCCTACCTTTCTTCCTTTGGATTCCCAAAACAAAATGTTCCAAATTTGATCCATTCCCTATCAAATTCCAAATTTCAATCCTCGAAAATCTTAAACTTTGAAATTCTCTGAGAGCAGTAATTATTGATTATTATCGAGAGTTTTCTTAGGTGATTCCCATCACTTAAGATGTAATTAACTATGTGGGCTTGCCCTTATAGGGAATTTTAAAGAACCCGGGTAATATAAACCCCGTTTAATGTTTTCATATTAAGCGAGGGAATTTTGTCGGCTTATAAAATTGGTTCGCGGACCAAACGGATGTCACAAATCTTCTAGTTTATTTAATCGAGCCCCACCGTCATAGCAGTGTGTCTATCCTTAGGGATAGATACACGGTTTGTGGTGCGGTGCTCGTTTATATAAACTATTTGGGATGTGAGATCGGTTTAATCTCATATCTTAAAACCTTCAAATTTAAAATTATTTTCCAAATCAAACACTACTTTTCAAAATTATTTATTTAAATTAAATTAAAAATCCGCCGACAACTTCTGTTAGGCGACCCCCCTTTTCAAAATAAAACACACAACCTAAAAATATGCCGACAGCGTGGTAGCCTTCCTTCTTCTGAACTCCTTGAGATTTCCCTGGTGTCTTCTGTTATCCTCTTGGCTGGCCTCCTTTCTTCAGGTTCCTGGCGAACCGGTATCCTTGAAGTATATGCACCGGTAGTAGCGATCGCCTCGTCGTGCCGGTCCGCCGCTAGTTTAGTTAACATCTTGCGGATACGACGATTTTTATTTCTTCGCCGAGTCGTCGTGAGAGTAGCTCTTCGTACTTCCCGAATCTCCGTGGGTGCGGCGCCGACGAGCCCGCCCTCCGTCGTAGCGACTACGTACTTGATTCTCTTGTCCTCCTTAGTGTTTGTTTTCCTTTTCGTTGCTCGGGCGGGTGGCTTGGGCCACCCACTTTCATTATCGTCCGACTAGTGCGTCCTCTCGGTCAACTGGGACCCAATCACCTTCCTCGTATTGCAAGCCTGCTGGTGCGAAGTCTGAGTCAATCTCTATTATCGCTCCATCTTTCACCCTCTTTTCGTTGAGTGCAAGGCTTACGCCATTTCTAAAGTTCAGGACCAACCGCCCGTTCGACATTTCCCTGCGAAAAGACAAGGAAAAGGATCAGGGGTTGTACTAAGAACAAGAACATTAAGAAAATGTTTATTGGAGACAGAGTTTTCTTTTTTTCTTTTTTTTATTATTCCTTTTGTATTTTTAAATTCAACAGGAATGAAGTGGGAAAAGATCGGGAAAAAGATTTTGATTTGGAAGAGAGAACAAGAAAAATTTTATTATCATGATTTTATTTATTTTAGCACATGTTTTATTATTTTTGGGTTCGGACCCGGTCATAAGTAATTACTTCGCCCGTGCTTCTATGGAAGAAGAATTCATTCCTTCGAAACATCAGGTAGTGTAATACTTCCTCAAGTATAGTCCGTTGATCGGAAGCATATGTCGTTCTCCTTGGCAATTCACTAGCTGGTAAGAGCCTCCTGAGTAGACTGCCTCAACCACAAACGGCCCTTCCCAAGTGGGTTCAAATTTTCCTCCTATCTTGCGGTGTGCAAGGATAGGTCTCTTGAGAAATAGAACTAAATCACCAACTTTGAAGGTTCTCGGGCGACCGACTGTCATGGGCTCGAACCATCTTAGCTTAAGTATAGTTCTAAATCTCGTCGCGTCGCAAGTCTTTTCCTTCCGAGCTTTCCAACTCCTCTAGTCGTAATTTGGCATTCTCTTCCGTCGTGACTTTGTTTGCAACTCGCAATTCCGAGTGAAGGAAGCCGGACCTCTAAGGGTAACACTGCCTCGAACCCATACACCGGAGCGTAAGGTGTAGCTTCGAGTAGGAGTTTCGAAGGTTGTCCGGTAGGCCCATAAGGCTTCTAATAACTTCTCGTGCCAATTTCTCTTATTATCGTCCAAATTTTTCTTTAAAATTTGAACGAGAGTTTTATTAAAAGCCTCGACCAGTGCCGTTTGCTCTCGGATAGTAAATTGTTGAACACGCCGATCGATTCGTGTCTCCGACAAAATTGTTGATTTGCGTGCTTCGAATGCCGACCCATTATTCGAGATGAACTCCGCGCGACACTCCAAAACGGTAGACAACTTGGTTCTTGAAAACCGTAAGCACGTGGTGTGCTTTCACTTCTTTGAGTGGAACCGCCTCTCGCCCACTCGGAAAAGCAATCCGTAGCCGCAAGAATGAAGCGATGTCCTTTTGAAGATGGTGGTTCTATGGACCCCTATATCCGTGCTCCCAACATTCAAATGGCCACGACGTAATTGTCGGATGTAGCACATTTGGAGGTTGGTGTAGAACCACTCCGTGCACTTGGCATTGGTGACGGCTCTCGGCGATTTTCATGCGATCGGTCATCATCGAGGGCCGTAGTACTCCTAGTCTTTTAATTTTCATTTTCATCTTCGGACCCAATCGGTGAGTGCCACGGTAGTCCCGAATGCACCTCTTTAACAATTTCACGGGCCTCGGACCCGCTTAGGCACCTTAGCCACATTTGATCAAAAGACCTTCGTATAACGTGTTGTTTATTAATGCGTAGGACGAGTTCTTTTCTGATCCGATGGGCTAATGACCTATCGTCCGGTAGTTTTCCTGTTTGCGTGTAGTTCATTAATGGCCGTCGCCAATCTTCTCGTGTTTTCTCATCATCGCTACAACCGATTTTTTTTCTTTTTCTAATTTGTGTATTGTGTCTATGTCGAGCCGTGATAGGACTCGACGTCCGTGAACCGACACTTCCACCGATTCATCTTGCAAGCAGTGCAAATTCTTTTGCGAGGCGAGCTAATGCATCCGCTAAAGCGTTTTCTTTTACGGGAATTTTGTAGATCGTCACATTCGAATCTGTTCTAACAACCGTATGGCATACTCGGAAGTATTGCTCGAGTCTTGGCTTTAAAATTCTGTACTCGTCCGGCGATCCGTCGAATGATTAACTCGTGAATCCCCGTAGATGTCGATGTTTGTTATCCCCATTCGAATAGTTAATTCCGATCCCGTTATGAGAGCTTTGTATTCTCGCTCGTTGTTTGTATACGGCTCGTCAAGTGGTAGGAGTATCTTAACATCCCCCGCTCCGGTGTTATAAAGATTAGTCCGATTCCCGCCTTACGAGCACTTATCACTTGCGATTCTTCATCTTTATGTGCTCGAAGATGCTCCGTCGAAATATAATTCCCAACATCGATCATCAGGGTCTTCTAAGCTCATTATTTGTTCATCTAGCAAGTCGTCATTGAGAGGAGATTGTGCAGGGAAAGGGTGTGCTGCGAGGAAGTCTGCTAGGACTTGTCCCTTTACGGCACGAAGAGGCACGAAAGTTATATCGAATTGCAATAATATCATCGACCACTGGCAAGTCCGCATGAAAGCGTTGGACGGGTCATCAAGTATTGCAATGGATTAAATGTTGAGATCAGGTTGACCTTATGAGAAAGCATGTAGTGTCTGAGCTTTTGAGCGGTGAAGATCAGGGCCAAACAGTGCTTTTCAATTGTGGGATAATTTATTTCCGTTGGAAGTAAATGACGGCTTAGGTAGTAAAGAGCATTTTCTTTACCCTCATCATCGACCCGGCTAACGTGGCTCCGAGCGAGTCGTCTAAAGCCGTGGTATAAAGTATCAACGGCCTACCCGAGACCTGGGGTCGCTAAGACAGGAGGTGTCATTAAATATTGTTTAATGTCCTCGAAGGCCCTCTCGGCATTTCTCTTCCCAAATAAATTTGGCGTCCTTTTTAACTAATGCCAAGAAAGGCCGACACCTACCCGACAAGTTTGAGATAAAGCGTCGAAGATATGCCGACTTCCCTTGAAAAGATCGTAGTTGTTTTAAGTTTCTGGGAGGTGGCATTTCTAAGATAGCTTTAATCTTTTCCGGGTCGATTTCAATTCCACGATGTCGGACAATGAATCCTAAGAATTTCCTGGAGGTGACGCTGAAGGTGCATTTTAAGGGATTCATCTTAAGGTTAAATTGTCTTAATCATTCCAAAACAATTCTCAAATCATACAGGTGGTTTTCCTTTACTTTGCTTTTGTTGAACACATCATCCACATAGCATTTGACTTGATGTGGATGAGATCATCAAAAATTCTTATCATCGCTCTCTAGTAGGTTGCTCTCGCGTTCTTCGGTCCGAATGGCATCACCGTGTAGCAATATACTCCGATCGGCGTTCCGAATGTCGTAAGGTTTTCATCTTCCGGAGCCATTTTTATCTGGTTGTATCCTGAAGATCCATCCATGAATGAGAATATTTCATGTGTTGAAGCAATGTCGATCTTTAATTCTGAGATCGGTAGAGGGAGTTCATCTTTTGGACATGCCTTGTTTAAATCTCTTAAATCCACACAAATTCTGATCTGACCATTCTTCATCCTGACTGGTACCACATTGGCTAACCAAGTCGGGTATTGTTCTTCACGGACAAATTTGGCGTCTAGTAGCTTTTTAACTTCAGCTATGACTTGTTGTTCAATTTCTAGACACATTCTTCTGGGACCTTGTCCGATCGGAACGAAGTAGGATCCATTCCTAGCTTATGGACTCGCGACCTCCGGAGCTAATCCCGGCATCTCATCGTAGCTCCAAGCAAAACAGTCTTTAAACTCCATTAATAACTTGATTATTTCTTCGGAGTCTTCTTTATTGAGTAAGGAGCTAACAAAGGTAAGTCTAGGCTCTTCGCTAGTACCTAAGTTAACTTCCATTAACTCATCTATTGTAGATTTGATCTCTTCTTCGAACTCCGGTGGAGCGTTTCCAATTTGTAAATCTTCAAATTCTTCCGTAGTTTCCATGCGAGTTTTCATTAGACTCGCAAGTGACAACCAAGCAAAATTCGCATCGTCAACCGATCCTATCGTGCCGAATCCGAGACCATGTTTTGAATCGGGTGGACGACCGCAGTTATTCCATAATTTTTCAAAATGTTGTGATTGACCTTTTGTCCATTGTCGAGGTAAGAAATCACGCTGAATTAAATTTTGAACACAGGGAGAGTACCACTCAAAAGGCAATTCCATTAATTCGGAAGAAGTGACATCTTCAAATTGTACATTATTTTCAGTTTTGGAGGAAGGAGCACCACGATAGACTTTGATGGGCTTTGCACCGCCGCTACGTACCTCTTCGACCACCATACCCTCGATCTTATTAGAATGGATTGGGGTCAGGGTCATAGTATGTACATAGTGGTTAATCTTCTCGTACATCGATTTATATTCCTCGTTCTTTTCATCTTCGAGAGAGATTCTAAATTGCGGCTTCTTCCAACTTATTGTCGCTGCTTCTTGCTTGATTTCTTTCTCTTCTTCGAACTCATCTTCCCAATCAACATTGATGGCCGGTTTCCTCCGTCCAACTGTCCCTAACGTCTCCGCCACGACCTCGTCCCCGGCCTCGACCTCTGATGTGAGTTGTGGAGAAACCTTCACGATCTCGCCGTAAGGGAGTGGTGAGTGACTGTTGGACTAGAGCTTCAGGTTCTTTATTGTCTCGAATTTCTTTTGCTTCATTTGGCACGGTGTTTCTGGAGAAGATTATTTTCTTTGGAGGTGCGTAATAAGCTGCATCTTCATGGATTCCAATTTCATGTACGGAGAATGGTTGTAAGTCACCTTTAATGCATTGTTCCCCTCCATCGTAGTATTTGATGCACTGATGTAGGGATGATGGTACCATCCGGTTTTCATGTATCTATGGTCGGCCCAGTAGAGCGTTGAATGACGTTTCTGAATCAATTATGTGAAATTTTGCGGTTGTCTTTGCTAAGTCACCGGTCTTCATTAGCAGTGTTATTGATCCGAGGGCTCTTTCTCCTTTCTGGTTGAATCCACTTAATAACATTTTGTCAGCTTCGAGCTCGCGAGCATCAATTTCCAAGTATGCTAGCGTTCGAAGATTCATTATATTGATTAATGCTCCTGGATCCACCAATACTCTGGAGAGTGTAAACTTCCCTATTGTAATCGAAATGTACAATGGTCGATTGTGGTCCGTCGTCCCAAGTAGTAGGTCATTGTCCGTGAAGGTAACCTCGCTGTTCCTTTAACGAGCAAACCTCATCTAAGGAATCTTCGGTCATTTGAGCTAAGCAAATTTCTGGATCAAGCAAGGCCTTGATTAGAGCTTCTCCGGTCATTTTGATAAGATGAGAGAGTCATAGATGCTTAGTTTGGCTGGTAGTTTCCTAAGATGGGCTAGCACGTTGTAGTCCACTTTATTTCCATGTGTCTCGATTTCTTCCCAAATGGGTATTTCTTCTATCGGGGTTGGTTCTTCCTGAACAATCACCTGCTTTCCTTTGTCGTTTGGACCCATTCTCGGAGGTAGAACTCTTCCACTTCTTAAGTTGACTTCTGTAATTTCTTCTGAATCTAGTATCGAGTTTGCTGGTGTCTTCTCCCGAATCGGAATGACGAGCTCTTCTCGGATTAGCTTCGCAGTCCGAAGGCTCTAACTCTATCGTGACCGGAGCTCCTCGAAACTCGCAAATAGATTCGTTGCTTGTTGAACTCTCGTAGCATCCTTGGTGGATCTCTTTTTTGTCATTGTGATCGTCGAGATTATGTATGATTTGAGAATTGTTACTTGTATCGGAATCGATGTCCGGATTAGGTTGGTTGTCGCTAGTTAAGTAATCGTTAGAAACAGTCAAAACGTAGCCAACACCCTAACCCTTATCATTATAAGATCCCACCGGAGTGAGTAAATAATCATACAGAGTCAGAGGTTCGAGGGATTTCTCCCCCGAATCGGAAACAACCATCCTAGGATAAGCGCCTCTAGTCTAGCCTTAAGAGTCTCGATCTTTTCTTCTTCATCAATTTTCTTCTTTTCTTCAATCGTCTCTCGGTCGAGGTGGTTCTTCTATCGCAAGTGATAGTGCCGGCTCGACGTGTTTCGAACTCCGAATCGAGGCTCGCACCGAAGTGGTTTGGATGCGATCCAAAATCTTCTTCGAAGACTTTATCCAGGCGGTAGTCCATCCATCATCAGTCGCATTGGGATCTATCGGAACAATGATATCCGTCGAGATAACATTGACGGAACCTCCTTTCTTGGGTTCCTTCATGTATTCCTTCGGGATCGTTATGTTCCCTTTTCGGAGATTGTCGTTGAACCAACTTTTGAAGGTAATACAATCTTCTATCTTGTGTCCAAGCATCCGGTGGTAAGGGCAAAAGTCGGGATCACCTTTCTTGTCGACTTCTTCGGTTTCTTAGGCTCGGCGAGTTGGAAATCTAGAGTCTTCATCGACTACGGAACATTTTCGGCATCGCCTCATTCTCGAACGGATACTCCCCGCTCGAAGCTCCCTTAACGTACGTTGTGGACGAGGCGGTTGTTCATATTGTCGAGATGACCGATAGCCGGGTCGGCGTTACCGGTAATTCCGTTGAATTTGCTCGCGGCCGTTCGGCGGTATTTGATTTGGTCGCTTGCCTTTATCGACCGTCGCGACGATCCCGGACTTCTTTTCAAAAGTTTTCACCGGCTTCTATTTGTCCGTTTTGTCGGTGAAACTTAATTTCTTCGCCTCCTCTTGCAAGCTTCCACTTGCTTAACAACTTCTCGAAAGTCTTAATAGTAAATCCCTCGAGGAGAAGTGCTATCGGGCCATGAATGCTCTTAAGTAAAATGCCGATCGCATGCTCGTTCTTGTAGTCGTGGCTCACACTTCATACTTAGATTCCTCCATCGAAGTATGTAGTCCACCAAAGTTTCGTTCGGCTTCTGCTTCTCTACCACTAAATCACCTATAGTGATGTGGTGCTGAGCTCCGCAAATCGCTTGATGAAGAGGTTCTCTAATTCTGAAAATGTCTTCACCGAACCGTTCGGTAATTCCGCATACCAATCAAAGGTGATTCCTGACAGGCTGCTGACAAATTGTCGAAAGAGTAAAGCATCACTTTCGCCGGCATTGCAACAACTAGCACAAAAATGTGCAACATGCTGTCGAGGGTTTCTGGTTCCATCAAAGATCTTGAATAGAGGTGGTATAAAGCCTTTCGGATATTGGAAAGCGTCGAATTCTTCGGGGTAAGGTCTACCCTTCCGAATGGATGTCCCCCTCTTTTATTGTGCCAAGGCTTCTCGCACTCGCCGTTCCACCATGCTCTTGATATCCTTTTCCGGAATCATGCTTCGTATTGCATCCTTTTTAATCGATCATCCCCGTTGACGGATGTAATCTCCTTTCCTCCGTCTACTATGTGAATAACTTCGGGGGTGTTTCTCTTTGGGGTTGAACCCGACTCGGAGAGTGGCTAGGGCTACGCCCATCTCTTCCATCCTTTTTTCCATTCGGGCGATCGTATCATCTTTCTCTTGAAGTCGTATCCTCATCACTTCCACGCTCCTCTCTTTCGTGGCCGCAGGAACACCTCGTGAAGCCGACGAATCTCGTGTTTCAACCATATTAATTTCTGCATATTCATCATCCATGAACTCTGACGAGTCGACTTCATCTCCGAATTTTTCTTCTCTTTCACTTGCTAATCGCTGAATATCAGTTCTTAGCTTTTCCATAGCATCTTCTAATGGTCTCTTCTGTACATCCTTGTAGTTGTCATGTGATAACAATCGGGTTTCCTTCTCATGAGTCCCTTTCATTGTGGTAGCACTTTCTTCAGACTCAAGTCTCCTGACGAGACTTTCCTTCTCATGTTGTTGTTTTAATCTTAATTGTCCGGTAGTGGGACGCCATACCATCCTTCTGGCAGCAGAAGGTTTAGGACCGGATGGTCTGTCAGCCAAATGCTGGAAAGTGGTATCCTCCCTAATTTGTAGTCCTGAAACAACGACGAATGGACTAGCTTTCATTCTCTTATTCGGCTTTTCGCGGCCGACGGCGGAGTTCTACTCGCGTCCCAAGACGGGATTTGGCCGGCACCCGCCCTATCCTTCTTAAAATCTCTGATACAGGGCATTTTTCTTTCTTTGCTAACTTCTCTATCAGGGTTTGTAGTCGAGCAAATGGCGTAATTCTAGCCCTTTTCTTACGACCGTCGTTGTAATATGCGGGCTGAGGCAATGCAGAAGCAATCTTGCGGACATTTTCCTCATCCTCTGTGGCGGAGAGGGGATGGAACCTACTTCCTCCCAAAAGTGGTATGTATTCAGGCAACGGTGTATACTCGGGCAGTTCTGGGATTTCCTCCAGGAAAGCAACTTCAGCAGCTCTGGCTTCTCTAGTAATCCTTCTACTTTTCTTCCTTCTCTGAGTCCGTGTCAGTGATGGAATTCTTGAGCTGGACCCAATCTTGAAAACAGAAGGTCTCACAGGAAGATCTGTACCCTCCACAAGTTCATCACAGTTCTGAATTTCCTTCCCCTTTAGTTTGGCAGAAGCCGGGGTAAGTACAGAGACAACTAGACCGATGGGAGTAGCAACAACGGTCCTTCGCGAACAACGAGTACTCCTCTCGGCTGGAATCTTTACGGAGGAGGGAATTCATGAGTCGACTCGAGGTTAAACTCAATCAACGGCTTCTCGCTTCCGTACTTTGCTTGCGAGTGAAAAGAGAGTGACGTCGGGGATTTTGATGTCGGTGTCCCCGAATCCTTGTCCGAATCGAATGATTCCATTATCAGGCAGTTCGTCCTTGAACCAAGCCAGGTCCAGTCTGTTGATGAAGGAGAAGATCAATTTTGGGGCTTCCATTTCTGCAGGGTAGATTCCAAGTGTTAGTCCCTGAATCGTGCTTCTTCTTGTTGTAAAACTTATGACGAAAAAGAAACAGCCCGAACACATTTCCATTTATCTTAGTGTATTTGTGGTATTAAAAGAAAATTTATTTAGATAATTGTTTTTCTAAAAGATTTGTTCGTTAGGACAAAGAATTATTAAAAGAAGGAGAGTTGTAGGAAGGGTAAAGGAATTGATTAGGAACTGGAAAAGGAAGAGAAAGTCTTGTAGAAACTTCTCGACCCGCAAGATCGCTCCTAAACTAATACCTATCGGGGGCCCACCCCACCTTAGAAATGAGGTAAAAGGATCTCGGAACCTCTCTGTTTAGGGGTGTCTAAACAAGTGGCTCCTAAATCCGAGAGAATGTCGGCTATACTTGTTCAAGGTAGAAATGAACATAGTATTCCAAAGGGAAGAAGGGTAGTTTGATCCACTAGGGACATGGATATACTACCGATTTCTTCGAGCGGAATTATTTGATTAAAAATGGAGAGAGGAATTGTCCCCGCGGAGTCGCTCGATTAAATTTTGAGTTGTTTTATATTTTGAAATGTTGTGGCGGTGAATTTTATCTTGTAATGATTTTTAATTTAGTTTTGGTTTCAGTTTTAGGGACTATCCTAAAGGTGTGGGTTTTCATGCAATAGTTATTTATCATGCAAGAAAAGTAAAGTGCATTTGCAATAACGTAAATTGCAAGGAGGTAAATTGCAATAAAACAAAAGCGTACCTGGAGGGTCTTCCCATCATCCCAAGCTGCACTTAAACACAATTTAGGATATTTAATCATTTAAAGCAAGTTCCTAGGTAAAGCTATGGGAAGGGTTATGGTTTTCTACCAAGGTCCTACTCCTATAGCTAGTCATCTCCTATGACGTCTAGGTTCTTGTGTTTTGGTTTGAGGACGATTTTCTTCATCAAAGAACAATTAAGTTCAATTGTTCTTATAAATATCCTATCATATTGAGGAAGTGCTTAAGACGAATCTTAAACATCTTTTCGATACTTCTAGGATTTTTTTAAGCCCAAGAGAATTTAATTATACAAATGAATTAATCATCCTCAAGTTTTGTTATCTTGCTTAGTGAACTAGGACATTTGAATATCCTATGAGTGAAGTAATACTTCACTTAACACTCCGTTTAGGAGTTATGACAACAAGAGCTTTTGAGGGCAAATTAATGTTCAAGTGATTTGTGATTTAATTTAATTTCAATTAATGGGTTTAAATTTGGAATAGTGTTCAAGTTGTTTTAGATTTATTTTGAATTCTTTATGTCTTTGGTGATGTTATATGTAATTCAATTTAATTTAATTTAATTTTAGTTTAATTTAATTTGGTTTAGTTTTACTTTCAATTTAATTTTATTTAATTTAATTTAGTTTTAATTTTATTTTAACTTGATTTTATTATTTTTTTTATTTAATCTAATACGTTTTAATTTAATTTAATTTTATTTAATTTAATATGTTTTAATTTAATTTAATTTAATTTAATTTAATTTAATATGTTTTAATTTAATTTAATTTAATTTAGTTTAATATATTTTAATTTAATTTAATTTAATTTAGATTTAATTTAAATTTAATTTAAATTTTTAATTTTAATTTAATATTTTTTATTTTTTTTTATATTTTAAAGATGATAATTTAATTGTTAAAGTATTAATTTAATTGAAATCTTGGAAGGATTTAATTTAAATGTTTTAATCTTTAATTTAATTTAATGATTAAGTCTTTTAACATTTTAAATCTTGAATTTGGAATATCATTTTAATTAGGAATTAAATGTTATTGAGGTGATTAATTGAGGGATTTTTAAATTAAGGAATAAATCTCTTCCTAATAATATCCCTATTTTAATAATTCCGATTTTTTTTATTATTCTTCCAAGTTTAATCAATTATTTAATTAAGGTTTATTTTAATTATTTTCAAATTGTTAGGTAGGTTTCCACCCTTTAACTACCTAAGTTTCAAACATCCAAAATCAACTTAGTATCAAATATTTTACCCACCCTTAATTAAACCTAAAATTTTTAATTATAGGTTAAAATTTTAATTACCATTTTGCCCTTTAAACTTACTAATTTCATAACTCACTAAATTAAGCTTAAATGAATTTGAAATTTTTATGTGACTTCACTCATATATCAATCAAGACATTAGAGGAGAAAATGTGATTTTTTCTGTATTTAATTTATTTATGTAATTATTTTTGGTGGAAAATAGGGATTTTCAAGGAAAATTTAATAATATGACCAAGGGAAAGTTTCTGTCCTTAAGAAAATTATGGAATATTCCTAATGACCAGAGGACCACTTGGACCAATTTTGGTGATTTTTTGAATTACATTATTTTTATTATAATTATTTTGAATTTTGGAGTATTAATTAATTTAAAAATAAAATAAAGGTTGAAAAATGAATTTTATATTTTTCAAACTCTCTCTGATATCAAGGAAACTAGAGAACCAATATTTATAATTTTCTAATTTTTCTTTGATTTATTAGAATTATTTTAGTGGAAATGCTAGAAAATACATTTTTTTATTTTAAAATTACCTTAGGACTTTAAAATTTGATATCTCATCATAGAGACTTAAGAAAAATATGGGGTTTGTTTCTAAATGATTAAAATTTAAAATGTGAAATTTTGGTGAATTTTATTAATTTTGTGATTTTTATTATTTTTTAATTATTAAAATATTAAATAATGCAAAAAATCAACTTTTTTGGAAAATTGCAATTTTAATTTTCTTAAATTCCCCTGATATTAGAGAGGCTCCAGTACCAATTTGGTGAATGTTTGAAAAGTATTTTGAAAGTTATGAATTTTTGAAGTTTAAGTTTGGCTAAATGGCTTAATCAACCCATTTGATAGGGCTAACCAAGTCCAATTGACTTCAAACTTTTATGGTGGGTTCCTCTGATCCTAAAGGTTAGTAGAGAATTGATTTCAAGTCAATTTGATGTATGATTATCTCTAATTAATTAAAGTTCCATTTTGGGTGTTTAAGCCAATTAGGGTTATTCCAAGTGAGTTAACTCAAAACCTATTTTCACTAGGGTCCTCTGGTCATAAGAAACCTCTCCACATTTTCCTAGAATTTATTTCACAACATGCTAATTATTGGAATTAAAATACTTAGAATAATGACCTAGAATTGAAAAATCAATAACTCTTCATAGGGATGGCCTCGACTTTGGAAAATTCGGGAATGTCCCCAAATTCGAGAGGCTTCAAAAGCTCTATGGTCTCATGCCATGGTGAATTGTATACATGCATGGAGAATTAAAAATGTGCAGAGAGTAAATAAATCATTAAAAATCAAATATTCAATGAAATTAAATGATTTCTTTTCCACATTATTCTCCTCTGTTCACTAAGCAAGAGGATATTTTTATTTTATTTTTATGATTTTTCTACACAAAGTTATGGAATTTTGAAGTTTTGGGTATTTAATAAATAAGAAAAATCCTATTTTCCTACTTAAGTGACGCGGCGCCAGCTCAACCTCGACAGCTCCGAACGCACACACGTCGTCTCCTGATTCGGTGCCGCCATTCGACTCAGCGCTCCAGGGACCCGCGGTTCACGTACCATCGCGCTGTCCGGCTCGATCCAGACCATCCGCTCGATACACGCTCGATTCGACGGCTCCCAGTCATCGTCTACGACTGGTGTGCACCCTTGACCGTCAACCTTCTAACCCTAATTTCTCACTCGATTCTCAACGGATTTTTGTGTTCTTATGCTGTATGGATTCGTCTTGAAGAGACAAACACACCCATACGAGAAACATGCATCGAAATTGATTCAAATTAAATGGAGAATCTCTGTAAGCTCGGGAAGAAGAGTGTGTCCATACCTTTGCTCAGAGAAGTGAAGCTTCGATCTGAGAGTTGTGTCACCTTCAATTGGGTCCAAGAAAGCTCCAGATGAAGTCCCTTGGCCTGGTGAATTGTTTAGGTATGATTTCGACCACAGCCGATTACAAAGCTTAGAGTCTGGAACAGATGGGTGGCCTGGAGAAGGGGCTTTTGCTAGTAAACTTCTTCTCTTGGTCTGGTGAAGGTGTAGGACCAATCAATTTGGGGATTGGCTCACTGTGGAGAAGTGTCCTGGTTTTGGGCTTGGATTTCAACTCTGAAATTGAGCTTACAGAGAGGAAATGGCAGGGGAATTTCAATGGGGATTAAGTTCTCTATGTGTGGGGAGTAGTCTGGAATGATTTTGGCAGAGTTTCCTTAAGGTTGGTTCAGCACCTCTTCCATGGCTGAGAGAGGTGGTGTTTAAATAGGAGAGGCTGGAGGGCCTCCCGTGGGAGTTAGGGATCGGGATCACTGCTCTTGGCAAGGGAAGAACGAACCGCAATGGCCACCGGGCATGGGGCAACTCAGCAAGGGAGAATTTCAATGCTTGGCTCCTCCCAATGTCTCGGCCATGGCTTTTTCCGGCGGCCTGGTGGCTGGCCGGCCAGGCATGGGTCACCCTCAGGTTCAGGTGGGTCAGGGCTTGATGTTTGTGATGTCAATTGGTGGCTGCCATGTGTAAAGGGTTTGCATCAAAGTGGAATGGGGTAAGGGTGCATTTTGGCTCAAATTGGTCAAATGCATGGATTGGGCTAGGTGCACCTTCCCATGGCTAGTTTGGGCTGAAGATAAAGTGGTTTAGGTCAGCATAATTAGTGGGGAAGGGTCACCATCCAAGTACAATTAAGTTTAAGCAAGGTTTAGTGGAGTCATGGAAGTGGCTAATCCCCTTAAGGGAATGTGGAAAGGGCCTCCTCCTCTTGACATCTTGGGTATGGTGAGGTGGAAAGTAGATCCCATGGCTCTCATGTGGCTCATGCATGGCTTCATGGCTCATCTTTGGCTTGGGAAAAGTTTAGTCAACTTTCATGAGGAAGGGTGTTGGAATTTTTGATGGATTTAAGGAGAATTGTCATAAGTCTTGATTTGGATTTATTTAGTGATAGATTTTAGAATTTAGGAAGTGTTTTAAATCAAAGGGATGATGAGAGAAATTTCATGTGGGCTTTGTCATAGACTTTGGGCTTTTGAATTTGTCTTGGATGGGCTTTTTTAGAAAGGTTTAAGGAAGTGGGCCTTGGGGTTTATTGATGGGAATTTTTGTAGAAGGTTGGGCCAAAGAATTATTGGGTTTGCTTTAGGGATGTGTCATGAGTAATTTGAAACAAATTTAAGGTGGTTTGGGTTTGAATTGAGTTGAATTTGGGCTTTTTGGTAAAGTGGCCAATGGTAGGCCAAATAGGGTTAACTTGGGCTAATGTTGAGCTAATGTTGAAATTGGTGTAAAATTACTGTTGAGAAATGTTTGTAGGGCTGTTTCAAAGAGGTTTCAACTATTGTTGGGATTGGATTTTAGGGTTTGGACCTATTTGGGTTAAGTTTGGGTTTAGCTCAAAATTGGGCTTTTTGGTTTTGGGTTGAATTTGAGTGGGGTTTGGGTCCAAAGTTTTGGGCAAATTATGTTAGTGTTTTGTTTTTGGGGATGTTAGGGAAGGTTTAGAAAAGATTTGGGGTTAATTGGAGTTGAATTGGGTTAGCTTGGGCTAAGTTTGGGTCATGGGTCCAAATTAGGCTTTAAGGTCAAATGTGAAATTGGATTCAAATGTCAATCAAATTGGACTTGGATTTGCTCTAGAATGATATTTTGGATGTTAAATTGAAGTTTATAATTGAATTGGACCAGAATTTGGGTCAATTGGGTAGGTTTGGTTTGACATTGGGTTCACTTTGGATTAAAATGGGTCAAATTGGAGATTTTGACAAAAGTGGGGTAAATTGACAAAATTGGACCATAGTGTAGTTGGATAAAATAAAATTGGAAATATTTGGGAGTTTTTGGAATTTTTTAGGAATTTTCTGAATTTTTGGATTTTTTCTCTAAGAGGGGCATTTTGGGTATTTGGAGGGTATTGGGGGGTATTTTTTGGAATTTTTGGTATTTTTGGCTATGGATGATCAATTTGTGTGGAGGGAAATGTTTAGGAATGATTTTGGGGAATTTTGGGTAATTTAGGTGATTTTGCAAATTTTGGGCAGTTTCAAGGGCATTTGGTAGGTTTGGTGGGTCTGGGGTCCCGGGGGTCAAAAATTGAAAATTTAGAAAATTGAAGATTGGGTAAATGTAAGTGGAATGAAATCATTTTGGTTGAGCCATGAAGCCATATCAAGCCCACATGAGCCATGAAGGGACTCATTTGAGGCATTCACTATGTTGTTCCTAACCCTCTTAGCCAAGGGCTTAGGGGTTAAGGACCATCCATGTGAATCACCTTCATGAGTCAGGAGGTCAAGTTGAGTATGGGTGTGGTTTTAGGAGGTGTGTAAAAGTGTAGTGTATAAGTGTAGTGTGTGTGTAAGTCAGCCCTCACTGCGACCAGGCCACCCGTGGGCGATCCTAAGGCCAAAGAGTCCTATAGGAACTCATCCTTTAAACTTCCACATTTAATTTCAACCCTCTAGGTGATTAGGGGTCTACAATCAAGTTTGTGGAGTTTGCAGAGAGTTTAAGAAGTGGTTTGAAATTCTAAAGGGTGGGTTCCACTTCTAGTCCTCTAAGATAGTCAAAGGAAAAGCCTAAGGCTAGATCCTAAGTACTAAAGAGAGAAGAGAAGACCTCATCAAAAATGAGGTCAACAGTGTCACCTTCTCATCCAAACCTTAAATGAGATGTTGGAAGGGGGAGGGTTCACTCCCATGACTCATCCTTCACCTCTTAGACCACCCAATGGAAGGGAGACAAGAAGCTAACCCATCCCACACCTTGGTTAAGAGCCATCGTGGCTAAGGCTTGCTTGAGTTGAGTAAGGGGCTTATGTGTCATCATTTCCTCAAATAGAGCAAATAACCTTGAATTCCATCTAGGGGAGGTGGATTCAACATGATTTGCCCAGCCAAATCCACCTCACAAAGGATCCAATGGGGGCAAGACAAGAGCCCAACTCCAAATCCTCACCATAGTTAAATCTATGAGGCCTAGGCTAGGACAATCATTACCATAGCCTAAAAACTATCCTAAAATAATAGTAGGAGAGTTAAAACCTTCCCCAAGTGAATTGAAATGAGTTAAAGCCAGCCATGAACTCCCCATGGCTATAAATAAGCCATACTTGAGCTTATGTGAAAAAAAAAGAAGAGGAAATAGAGGCCCATACCTTGCTCAAATCCTCTGACCCTCAACATGAAAAATCTTGCTTAGGACACAAATAGCAAGACCCAACCAAGGTTTGACCAAATTGGCCATCTGATCGAACCAATTTGATCAAACTGAGCCCAGATTTCAAATTAGCCACCTTAGGATCTAGCACCTATACCAAATCGTTTTGGATCCAAATTGAAGGGTGGAAAAGCTTCACTAGGACCTCAAGAAGCTGCCAAATCGAGCCATTTAAGTCCAAAAGCTTGATAATCAAAGGTATGAATTTTGTTTTTAATTAAAATTTGAATTTGATTAATCATAAAATCAATCAGCTCAAAACTCATGCCTCACCGTATGGATGGGTGCTTCTCATCGAGACGATCATTTAAAAAAAAATCACTCAATTTTGTTGAGAAACGAGTGAGATATTGAGTTTTAAAGTTGGACAGTTAGAATATGTTGAATTTCTGGGGGATTTATCTCTGCCGTCCGTTCCCGTGTTTTGGAAAGGACGGTGCTGATCTAATGATCCTGTGTCCACTGTTCTGCGCCACGCACCGGATCCTCCCGCCCCTTCGACGGTACGAAGACACGTGTCACGCTGTCGAATTTTCTTGCCTAGGTTAATTCAGATTAACCTTAAAATCTTCAAAAAATCATATCTTTTGATCCAGAGGTCATAAAAATAAAATAAAAATACCTGTGGAAAGCTCTTGAAGAGAAGAAAATTATGAAACTAAAATCATAATTTTATTTTTGGTATTTAATTTTTAATTAATTAAATACTCTCTGGAGTATTTTAATTATTAAAAATTATTTACAAGTCAAAAAAATATGAAATTTTTAGGGAGTTACCTTTAAGTCCTTAGGCATATCTTCTAATTTTTCTAAGGCCAAGTTAGTTCTCTAGGATATGATTTCCTAATTTCTATGATATTTTGTAATTATTTTCAAAAATAATTATAAAATTTGGAAAATTGGAAAATTTAAATGCAAAATGATTGAGAACATTAGAATAACAGACACAAATCCTAAAACAACAATTCTCAAGTCATCAAAACAATCTAAAAGACATTTTTAAATAAGGTTAAGATTTATTAATTTTAAAATTAATAATTCAAAACTTTCTCTTCACATATTTAATCTATCTGATCTTGGATTAAGCAAGTGATGAATCCAACTCAAATCAAATAATAATTAGGTTTTAAGACAACTTAAACCTAGCAAAAGCATTAAACCTTAGGGATTAAGACAAAAATAAAACTCTTTAATTAAGTTTAAGGACATATTAAACTTAATTAACCCATTAAACCTTACCTAAATTAGCTTTAATACAAAAATCAAACTCTTTTAATTAAGTTTAAGGACATATTAGACTTAATTAATCAAAATCAAACCTTTTAATTAAGTTTAAGGACATATTAGACTTAATTAACCAAAATCAAATCTTTAATTAAGTTTAAGTACAAATCAAACTTAATTAACCAATTAAACCTTACCTAAATTAGGTTTAATACAAAAATCAAATCCTTAATTAAGTTTAAGGACATATTAAACTTAATTAACCCATTAAACCTTACCTAAATTAGCTTTAATATAAAAATCAAATTTTTAATTAAGTTTAAGGACATATTAAACTTAATTAACCCATTAAACCTTACCTAAATTAGGTTTAATACAAAAATCAAGCTGTTTAATTAAGTTTAAGGACATATTAGACGTAATAAATCAAAATCAAGCCCTTTAATTAAGTTTAAGGACATATTAGACTTAATTAACCAAAATCAAATCTTTAATTGAGTTTAAGGACATATTAAACTTAATTAACCCATTAAACCTTACCTAAATTAGTTTTAATACAAAAAATCAAGCACTTTAATTAAGTTTAGGGACATATTTGACTTAATTAATCAAAATCAAACCTTTTAATTAAGTTTAAGGACATATTAAACTTAATTAACCAAAATAAAATCTTTTAATTAAGTTTAAGGACATATTAAACTTAAATAACCCATTAAATCATACCTAAATTAGGTTTAATACAAAAATAAAATTTTTAATTAAGTTTAAGGACATATTAACTTAATTAACCCATTAAAGCTTACCTAAATTAGGTTTAAATATAAAAATCAAACTCTTTAATTAAGTTTAAGGACATATTAAAGTTAATTAACCAAAATCAAATCTTTAATTAAGTTTAAGGACATTTTAAACTTAACTAACCCATTAAACCTTACCTAAATTAGTTTTAATACAAAAATCAAACCTTTTAATTAACTTTAAGGATATATTAAACTTAATTAACCAAAATCAAACCTTTAATTAAGTTTAAGGACATATTAAACTTAATTAACCCATTAAACCTTAACTAACTAAGGTTTAATCAAACATAAACCCTAATTAGGTCTAACCCATCAGACCTAATTAAACAATTAAACCTTAACTAACTAAAGTTTAATCAAACACAAACCCTAATCAGGTCTAACTCAATAGACCTAATTAAACCATTAAACCTTAACAAACTAAGATTTAATCAAACATAAACCCTAATTAGGTCTAACCCATTTGACCTAATTAAACCATTAGACCTTAACTAACTAAGGTTTAATCAAACATAAACCCTAATTAGGTTTAACTCATTAGACCTAATTAAACCATTAAACCTTAACTAACTAAGGTTTAATCAAACATAAACCCTAATTAGATCTAACCCATTAGACCTAATTAAACCATTAGACCTTAACTAACTAAGGTTTAATCAAACATAAAGCCTAATTAGGTCTAACCCATTAGACCTAATTAAACAATTAAACCTTAACTAACTAAGGTTTAATAAAACAAAAACCCTAATTAGGTTTAACTCATTAGACCTAATTAAAGCATTAAACCTTAAACATTAGGTTTAATCAAACACAAACCCTAATTAGGTCTAACCCATTAGATCTAATTAAACCATTAAACCTTAACTAACTAAGGTTTAATTAAACATAAACCCTAATTAGGTCTAACCCATTAGACCTAATTAAACTATTAAACCTTAAATAACTAAGGTTTAATAAAACATAAATCCTAATTAGGTTTAACCCATTAGACCTAATTAAATCTTTAAGCCTTAACTAACTAAGGTTTAACCAAACCTAAACCTAAGTTCAAACTTAACTTAAGTTCAACCCATATTTGAACTTAAGTCAACTCTAAGTCTAGGTTCAACCTAACTTGAATATAACTTAACCTAAGTTAAATCTTAATTTCAGTTCAGCCCATATTGAACTTAAGTCAACTTTAAGTCGAGGTCCAACGTAACTTAATTTAAACCTAAATCCAACTTAAACCTAACTTAAGTCTAACCCACATTAGACTTAAGTCAAACAAAACTTAGGTTCAACCCGACATGAACCTAAGTGTAACCTAAACCCAACTTAAGTCTAACCCATATTAGACTTAAGTCAAACCATACTTAGGTTCAACCCGACATGAACCTAAGTCTAACCCAAACCTAACTTAAGTCTAACCCACATTAGACTTAAGTCAAACCAAACTTAGGTTCAACCCGACATGAACCTAAGTGTAAGCTAAACCCAACTTAAGTCTAACCCATTTTAGAATTAAGTCAAACCATACTTAGGTTCAACCTGACATGAACCTAAGTCTAACCCAAACCTAACTTAAGTCTAACCCACATAAAACTTAAGTCAAACCAAACTTAGGTTCAACCCGACATGAACCTAAGTGTAACCTAAACCCAACTTAAGGCTAACCCATTTTAGACTTTAGTCAAACCATACTTAGTTTCAACCTGACATGAACCTAAGTCTAACCAAAACCTAACTTAAGTTTAACCCATGTTAGACTTAAGTCAAACAATACTTACGTTCAACCTGACATGAACCTAACTCAAACTTAACTTAAGTCTAACTCATATTAGACCTAAGTCAAACCAAACTTAGGTTCAACCTAACTTGAACCTAACTTAAACTCAAACCTTAACTTAAGTTCAACCCATATTGAACTTAAGTCGACCTTAAATCTAAGTTCAACCTGACTTGAACCTAACTTAACCTAAACTCAAAACCTTAACTTAAGTTCAACCCATATTGAACTTAAGTCGACCTTAAGTCTAGGTTCAACCTGACTTGAACCTAACTTAACCTAAACTCAAACTCAACTTAAGTCTAACCCATATTAGACTTAAGTCAAACCATACTTAGGTTCAACATAACATGAACTTAAGTCTAACCTAAACCTAACTTAAGTTAAATTCGCATTGAACTTAAGTCCAAACCTAAACCTTAGATTCAACTTAACTTGAATCTAAACCAAAATCTAACTTAAGTTCAGCTCTAAGTCAAAATCAAAACCTTAGGTTCAACTGACAATGAACCTAACTCAACTCAATTAGACATAAACCTTAGGTTCAAATGACAACTAACTCAATTCAACTTGACATAAATCTTAGGTTCAACTGACAATGAACCTAACCAAACTCAAATCGACATAAAACTCAAAACCAAACCCAAATCGACATAAAACCCATAACTAAACTCAAATCAAGATCAAAACCTGAAACAAATTTAAACAGACAAAAGTCGACATAAACCTTAGGTTTAACCCAAATTGAACCTAAATTGACATAAACTTTAGGTTCAACCCAACTTGAACCAAAATCGACATAAACCTTATGTTCAACTCAAATCGAACCTAAATCAACAAAATTGAATCTAAATCAACATAAGCCTTAGGATGGACAAAATTGAACTCAAATCGACTTAAATTGGACATTTCAAACCTAACTGACATAAAATCGATATTTTAAACCAAAATCAACATAACTGACATAAAATCGACATTCTAAACCAAAATCGACATAATCGACATAAATTTGACATTCCAAATGATTAATCGACATAATCGACATAAATTCAACATTTCAAACATAACTGATATAAAATCAACATCTTAAATCAAAATCGACATAAATTTGACATTTCAAATCCACATAACTGACATAAATTTGACTTTTCAAATCAACATAATCGACATAAATTTGACATTTCAAAAATAAATCGACATAAATCCGACATTCCAAATGAAACTCAACAAATTTAACATTTTAAATTAAATTTTTCGACATTAATCAACATTTCAAACCAAACTTAATATATCTCGACATAAAATGACATAATTCTTAAAGTTCGACCCACATTGAACTTAACTCGACATAAAATTAAAAATCAACAATCCAACCCAAATCAATATTTGAGACAAATAAAAATTTAAACATAAAATGACATAAACCTAAATTGACATTTCAACCAAACTCGGACATCCGACAACTCTGGATCAACAGTCACTTTGACCAGGTAATCTAAATATCTTGACATGACATTGTTTCTAACTTTATTTTCGTTGCAGGATGAAGACATGAAGTTTCATTTAGATTTTCTTTGTATGTTATAGGGTGTGCTAACTCTGTTTTGCAGGACATCGACAACGGAACATTGACAACAAAACCATGACTTTTAGGATAGCCACAAAACCTAAACTTTCTACAAACAACAAAACAAAAAAGACATGACAACAAAGAAAACTGAACTTTTTGGTTAGCCATAAAATCTGAAATAAAACGATAAAATTATTAACATCGACATCGACATAACATCAACATTAACAAAAACATACGATGACATTTCTATACCACAATAAAATGATGACATGACAAAATGACATGACAAACTAAAATTTAAAACAAAATGAAATCATAAACAAAATAACAAAAATAAATAAGTAATGATATCTTCTTGACATCATTGAAGGTATCTCATGACATAATAACGACATCTTCTTATAGGAGATAAAATATCTCATGACAAATCGAGATATTAATCACGACATCTTATGACATTACGACTTCATATTAAGACATGACATAAAATGACATGATATTATGATTCACAAAATGACATGGACAAAATGACATGACAAAACAAAAATTTAAAACAAAATGGAATCATAAACAAAATAACAAAAATAAATAAGTAATGATATCTTCTTGACATCATTGAAGGTATCTCATGACATAATAACGACATAGGCGATAAAATATCTCATGACAAATCGATATATTAATCACGACATCTTATGAAATTATGACATCACATAAAATGACATGACATTATGATTCACATTAAGACACAACATAAAATGACATGAAATTACAACATCACATTATGACATAACACGACATACAAACTACGACATCCCGACATGACATATGACATGATATACAAAATGACAAAAATGACATTACAAAACAAAACACCACAAAGCAACGACATACACCCAACATAAACAAAACTTTCTAGTAGTATCGATTCTTCAAAAACACACTGCCATGACAACACTTACACTTTCTCGAGGATAAATGTTAACCTTAATCAAATGTTTTCCTCAGTAATATTAATTGCTCAGGATGTAATTAACTATAGGAGCTTGCTTCTATAGGAGATTAAAGAACTCAGGATAGGTATTTCACATATAAGATCTCTCTGGTTACCCAAGATCTTCATGTGATTTTCTTATACGAAAAACTTCAATAATCACACAATCTGAAGATTTATTCTATGAGATTATCATTCGATTTCTTTTTCTCTCAATCTCTATCATGATTAATCCTTCTTCAATTTCTCCAAAGATTTCTGACAAAAAGTCTAAGTAGAATAAGAATTAGGGTGATGGATAGAGAAAGAGAGTGACGACTCCTTGACATTGACATGATACAGGAATTGACGGCGATGACATGCAATCCATATATTTCATCGTGATCAAAGTCTGGTGACTCTGCTGGGGACATTCTCTCTCCCCATGTTTGGTTAATCAATTTTTCCTCATGGCGATGAAAATTTTGTTTTGAAAGACTAAATAATCCTTTCTTTAGTTCTATATCTTACTCAATCTCGAGTAAAATAGAACTAATACCTCTTCGATTCAAAGATTTGTTCACGACAAACAAATCTTAGAATCTTACATTTCCATAATCGACAGACCAAAATGACATAAAAGACATACAAAAATAACATGTGTTCCCTCCCTTCCCACCCAGGTACGGAGTGTTCATCGATTTTATTGTAAGACAGACTGATATTGCCATTTTGAATAAGTTCAGGCAAATACTTTCTTAGTCAAACATGTTTAGTTTATCTGGCTCGGTGGTTATGCTTTTTATAGCCTCTGAACCACTCCCTTAGGTTATGCCCTTACGGCCTCTGAACCTATTCTTCGTGGTTATACTTTTTACAGCCTCTGAACCACTTCCTGGGTTATGACTTTATGGCCTCTGAACCTATTCTTTGAGGTTATGCTTTGTACAGCCTCTGAACCACTTCCCTGGGTTATGCCTTTATGACCTCTGAACCTATTCTTCATGGTTATGCTTTTTATAGCCTATGAACCTCTCCCTTAGGTTATGCCCTTATGGCCCTTGAACCTATTCTTCGTGGTTATGCTTTTTACAGCCTCTGAACCATTTCCCTAGGTTATGCCTTTATGGCCTTTGAACCTATTCTTTGTGGTTATGCTTTTTACAGCCTCTGAACCACTACACTGGGTTATGACTTTATGGCCTCTGAACCTATTCTTCATTGTTATGCTTTTTACAGCCTCTGAACCACTTCCCTGGGTTATGCCTTTATGGCCTCTGAACCTATTCTTTTTGCTTATGCTTTTTACAGCCTCTGAACCACTTCCCTGGGTTATGCCTTTATGGCCTATGAACCTATTATTTGTGTTTATGCTTTTTACACCCTCTAAACCATTCCCTTAGGTTATGCCCTTATGGCCTCTGAATCTATTCTTCGTTGTTACGCTTTTTATAGCCTCTGAACCATTTCCCTAGGTTATGCTTTTTATGTCATATGAACCTGTTCTTCATGGTTATGCTTTTCACAGCCTCTGAACCACTCCTCTGGTTGATCTTTTTTCTACCCTCAAGGTTCTGATTTATCAATCTACGAAAGACTTTAAAAATCAAAATCATTAATCAAATTTTGGGAAGACGATCGCTTTTGGATGAATTCCATCAATGGTTTCCCGTAGGACAGCTTTGTAGAAAGAAAGAGATCAACTGAAGATCTGATCTATGCTTAGTCTAGTTCTAGGACTAGTCAACTAGCATGTCCTTTGTGGAGAAATGAAAATTGATCTGTGACAAGGGATGAAATTTGAAATCTTTGGATCTAATATCTTTGGAAAAAAAACACAAATGGATCTGTGAGGTAGAATGAAATTTAAAATCTTTGGATTTAATATCTTTGGAAATATTCTTCTCATTCACCTATTGACAAAAAGACAATTCAGAAAGGAAGAATTCAAGAAAAAAATTTTGACATTTTGACAAGAAAATTATGATTTCAACGGGAAAATGAAATTAATGCCCTAATATCTGAGCCCTTTATCTTAAATCTTCAGACTGGGTCCAAAATGAAAAATAAAATATTGTGATCAAAATACAAGTAATTGACTAAAGATGTCACGAGCCTCTTAATCTTCTCGCCATGTGATTGGGTCTTGACTTCGAATGAGTTATAATATCCCGTAATTCGTCTTAAGAAATATTTCGAGAATTATTAATTAGGGAGTTTGGACATTCAAAACCCTTAAAACAAGCTCTACCAGATATAGTAATTCTCTGAGAAGAAGCTTGAGGTGAGTAGCAAATCAAAAATTGGTGTTTGAGTTCAGGCATTCAAAATCATTAAAGATTGCCCTACCAAAAAAAGAAGGTTTCTAAAAAGAAGCTTGAGGTGGGCACAAAATCAAAAATTGGTGTCTCAATTCAAACATTCAAAATCTTTAGCATACTCCACCAGATATAGTAATTCTCTGAGAAGAAGCTTGAGGTGAGCATAAAATTAAAAATTGGTGTCCAAATTCTCCCCTAATTGATAAATCTTGAAAACTTAAGAAAATTCTTCCGATATTATATTCAGGAAAGAATTAAGTGATCTCGTCTTTTGGTTGACTATTAATTGGTTCAAACATATCTTTAGAAGATAAAAGATATTTTGATCACATAATCAAAATTTTGAAAAAAAAAATCCTAAGACCCAGAAAGAAAGAACTAAGGTAAATGGCTTTGTTATTGGAGATTAATGGAAATTGTACTCTGAAGTCATAATTTTCTAAAGATCTAACCCCAATCCCAATTTGGAAATGTCAAAGTGATTTTTGAAAGACAATCAAAATGATCTTTATAGAATTGGTGATTAATGGAAACTACATAAACCTACATGAACGACCTCATTTGCTCTAATAAATGGGCCCTAAGTTGTGCTTCCACTTGAAGTGCAATGATCTTACCTATAAATAACATCAGCAGACAAAAAAAATGAAATTACAACTCGGAGAACTTGGAAGCTTGGAAGACTAGCAAGCATTGTACGGGCCCATGATAAATTGGTTCACCCTAGGACACTCAGATCAGGGATTTGGATTTAGGACTTCAAACACCTATCCTCATGGGAGGGCCCATATGCTTGTTAAGAAGACACATTTGGGGAAATCCTGTCAGTTGAGAAACTACTAAGAAAAACATAATACACCCAATCAATGGGTAGTATTTGAAAAAGATGCGACATAAATAAAAATGAATGACAAGTTTTGTAAACTGGAAACAAACAACCAAAACTGAAAAATTGACATTGACATTTCTAAGAAGTAGTATAAGACCTCCTTAAGTGGAAAATGGCATCTACTCTCTTTCTCGTTATTGGATGTAAGACCATCATGACATTGGCTTTCCTTTAGCAATCTTTCTTTGGATAGGATATAAGTCTCATACGCATTCCTATTCCAAAATCGACATTTTGACATTGACATTTCTAAGAGATGGTGTAAGACCTCCTAAAATGGAAGACGACATCTACTCTCTTTCTCGCTATTGGATGTAAGACCATCATGACATTGGCTTTCCTTTAGTAATCTTTCTTTGGATAAAATATAAGTCTCATACACATTCCTATTCCAAAATCGACATTTTGACATTGACATTTCTAAGAGATGGTGTAAGATCTCCTTAAATAGAAGATGGCATCTACTCTCTTTTTCACTATTGGATGTAAGAACATCATGACATTGGCTTTCCTTTGACCATTTTTCTTTGGATAGGATATAAGTCTAATACACATTTCTATTCCAAAATCGACATTTTGACATTTATAAGATGTAGTATAAGACCTCCTTAAATGGAATATGGCATCTACTCTCTTTTTCACTATTGGATATAAGACCATCATGACATTGGCTTTCCTTTAGCAATCTTTATTTAGATAGGATATAAGTCTCATACGCATTCCTATTCCAAAATCGACATTTTGACATTGACATTTCTAAGAGATGGTGTAAGATCTCCTTAAATGGAAGATGACATCTACTCTCTTTTTCACTATTGGATGTAAGACCATCATGACATTAGCTTTCCTTTGACAATTTTTCTTTGGATAGGATATAAGTCTCATACACATTCCTATTCCAAAATCGACATTTTGACATTTCTAAGAGATAGTGTAAGACCTCCTTAAATGGAAAATAACATCTATTCCCTTTCTCGCTATTAGAAGTAAGACCATCATGACGTTGGCTTTCCTTTAACAATCTTTCTTTGGATAGAATATAAGTCTCATACGCATTCAACGTTTTTACATTGACACTTTTTTAGAGAAAATTGAATATGACATTTGTTCTCTTTCCTCAATTGTCTACAATACATAGACAGTTCCAAAAATGCCAAAACAAGGATTTTGAATTAAAAATGATAAACTTGTGATGATTGGTATCTTTCGACCTGTAAATGTCAAATCCCCAACGGATACACTCTTCGTCTTGAAATTGCCACTCTTTTCTAGTTACCAGATGTAAGTCATTTCCTGACACGGAATATGGCATTCCTCTGACTTAACACCAACATTTGACAATCCTGAGAAATGAGAAATGACATTCATTTTCTCTTCCCAGTTATCGGATGTAAGTCCTTTCCTGACACGGAAGTTATGGCATTCCTATAACTTGACATTGACATTTGACATTTTTGAGAAATGGAATACGACATCCATTTTCTCTTAATAACTTTCGGATGAAAGTTCTTTTCCTGCCATGGAAATTATGACATTCCCATAATTCAACATCTCGACATTTGACAGACATTTCAACATGTGACATATCGACCTTTCGACATTTGACATATCGACAATTGTTACAAACATTTAAACATTTGACATATCAAAATATCAACATTTAATGTACCAACATTTAGACATTTGACATATCAACAATTGTTATCAACATTTGAGATATCGATCTTTCGACATTTGACATATCGATATTTCGACATAGCAACAATTGTTATTAACATTTGACACATCGACATTTTGACATTTGATATATCAATAATTATTATCGACGTCTGACATATCGACATTGCGACATTTGACATATCAATGTTTGACACTCATCCTCTCCTTTGCTATCAGAAGTAAGTCCTTTCCTGACACGGAAATGACATTTTTTTATTACAACATCAACATTCGACATCTTGAGAAATGGAAAATGACATTTATTTCTCTCTCTTGGTTATTAGATATAAGTCCTTTCCTGACACAGAAATCACGGCTCTCCTCGAACCAAATATCGACATTAACATTTTGAGGAAAATAGAAAATGACATCTATTTTCTTTCTTCGGTTATTGGATGTAAGTCCTTTCCTGACACAGAAATCATGGCTTTCCTCTAACCAAATCTTGACATTGACATTTTGAGAAAAATAGAAAATGACATTTATTTTCTCTCTACGGTTATTGGATGTAAGTCATTTCCTGACACGGAAATCATGGCTTTCCTCTAACCAAATCTTGACATTGACATTTTGAGGAAAATAGAAAATGACATCTATTTTCTCTCTTTGGTTATTGGATGTAAGTCCTTTCGTGCCACGGAAATCATGGCTTTCCTCTAACTAAATCTTGACATTAACATTTTGAGGAAAATAGAAAATGACATCTATTTTCTCTCTCTGGTTATTGGATGTAAGTCCTTTCCTGACACAGAAATCATGGCTTTCCTCTAACCAAATCTTGACATTGACATTTTGAGGAAAATAGAAAGTGAGATCTATTTTCTCTCTCCGGTTATTGGATGTAAGTCCTTTCCTGACACGGAAATCATGGCTTTCCTCTAACCAAATCTTGACATTGACATTTTGAGGAAAATAGAAATTGACATCTATTTTCTCTCTCCGGTTATTGGATGTAAGTACTTTTCTGACACAGAAATCGTGGCTTTCCTCTAACCAAATCTTGACATTGAAATTTTAAGTAAAATAGAAAATGACGTCTATTTTCTCTCTCCAGTTATGGGATATAAGTCCTTTCCTGACACAGAAATCATGACATTCCTTTAACAAAATAACAACATTGACATTTTGAGAAATGGAATATGACATCCATTTTCTCTCCCAGTAAATTCCTTTTCAGACACGAGAAGAATATTCCTTCTAAGAACCGACAAACAAGACATCTGACATCCTCTAGGAGCAGTATGATACCAACTCTTTTCCTGATTGTTATGGGACATCTCTTAGATCACTTCGGTCAACGCAAATATGTGCAGAATACTTATATAGTATTTTACATATATTGGGGGCCCTTTTGTTGACCTCATTTTTATAATGAGTCAATACCCCTTTTGACCTAAAAAAGTCAACTTTGGTTAAAATGGTCAAACCAGACCCAATGACCAACCCTGTTGACCCCATAGGTCACCCTCAACATTGGTCAAAATGGTCAAACCAGACCCAATGACCAACCCTGTTGACCCCATAAGTCAACCTTTTGACCTAAAAAGTCAACTTTAGTAAGAAAGGTCAAACCAGACCCAATGACCAACCCTGTTAACCCCATAAGTCATCCTTTTGACCTAAAAAGTCAACTTTGGTCAAAATGGTCAAACCAGACCCAATGACCAACCCTGTTGACCCAATAGGTCTCCCTTTTAACCTAAAAGTCAACTTTGATTAAAATGGTCAAACCAGACCCAATGACCAACCCTGTTGACCCAATAGGTCACCCTTTTGACCTAAAAAGTCAATTTTGGTTAAAGTGGTCAGACCAGACCCACTGACCAACCCTATTGACCCAATAGGTCACCCTTTTGACCTAAAAAGTCAACTTTGGTCAAAATGGTCAATCCAGACCCAATGACCAACCCTGTTGACCCCATAGGTCAACCTTTTGACCTAAAAAGTCAACTTTGGTCAAAATGGTCAATCCATACCAAATGACCAACCCTGTTGACCCCATAGGTCAACCTTTTTACCGAAAAGGACAACTTTGGTCAAAATGGTCAATCCAGACCCTATGACCATTCTTGTTGACCCCACATGTCAACCATTTGACCTAAAATGACAATTTTGGTCAAAATAAAAAATTCAGATCCAATCACCAACCTTATTGACCCAATGGGTCAACACATGATCTAAAAAGTCAATTTTGGTCAAAATGATCAATTTTTGATCAAACAACCAATGACATGTTTAAAACCCCACAATGACAAAAATTAATCTAATTAATTTCAAAAAAAATATTTTGATTAATTAAATTAACTAATAATTTGATTTTCAATATTAATCAAATGACATGATGAAAATTAAATTAAAAGTCATAAAATGATAAAATTAATCAAATAATTAATTTCAAAATTATTTTGATTAATTAATTGGCTAATGAATTAATTTTAAAAATTTTAATTAATGACCTAATTAATTAAAATGAAAAATTAAATTCAAAAGTCATAAAATCACAAAATCCACAAATTGATTAAAAATAATGGAATTAATCAAATAATTAATCCCAAAATTATTTTTAATTAATTATTTGACCAATAATTTAATTTTCATGTTTTAATTAATGACTTAATTAATTAAAGTGAAAATTAAATTGAAAAGTCATGAAAAAAGACAAAAAATAATTTTAATGACATGGATATTAATCAAATAATTAATTGGGAATTATTTCCAATTAATTATTGATTGATAAAATAATTTCCAATATTTAAATAATGACATAATTAATTAAACATGGAAATTAACATGAAAAGGGCATGAAATGGAATTTTAACCCATGAAACCATGAGTTTTAAAATTTCAAATCTCTTTATTACATCATAAATGACCTCATCCATGGATTATTCATGACTCATGGGACTTATTAAGTGTAGGTTAAAATAACCTATAAACCATGATTAAAGAAAATAATCATTAAACAAAATGAGGTGTCATCCTCTCATGAAATTAAAATTTGAGGTGGCTCATCCTCATGAACCAACCAATAAAAATTAGACACCAATTAAACTCACATGAGCAACTTACTTAACCATGGTTATAACCAAATTTTAAGAATTTTGCATGAGAAAAATATGTGTCACCTTCTCATCCAAACCTTAAATTAGATGTTGGAAGGGGGAGGGCTCACTCCCATGACTCATCCTTCGCCTCTTAGACCACCCAATGGAAGGGAGACAAGAAGCTATCCCATCCCACACCTTGGTTAAGAGCCATCATGGCTAAGGCTTGCATGAGATGAGCAAGGGGCTTATGTGTCACCATTTCCTCAAATAGAGCAAATCACCTTAAATGCCATATAGGGGAGGTGGATTCAACATGATTTGCCCAGCCAGATCCACTTCACAAAGGTCCCAATGGGGGCAAGACAAGAGCCCAACTCCAAATCATCACCATAGTTAAATCTATGAGGCCTAGGCTAGGACTATCAGTACCATAGCCTAAAAACTATCCTAAAATAATAGTAGGAGAGTTAAAACCTTCCCCAAGTGAATTGAAATGAGTTAAAGCCAGCCATGAACTCCACATGGCTATAAATAAGCCATACTTGAGCTTATGTGAAAAAAAAGAGAAGAGGAAATAGAGGCACATACATTGCTCAAATCCTCTGACCCTCAACATGAAAATTCTTGCTTAGGACACAAATAGCAAGACCCAACTAAGGTTTGACCAAATTGGCCATCTGATCAAGCCAATTTGATCAAACCGAGCCCAGATTTCAAATTAGCCACCTTAGGGTCTAGCACCTATACCAAATCGATTTAGATCCAAATTGAAGGGTGGAAATGCTTCACTAGGATCTCAAGAAGCTGCCAAATCAAGCCAATTAAGTCCATAAGCTTGATAATCAAAGGTATCAAGTTTGTTTTATTTAAAATTCAAATTTGTTTAATCATAAAATCAATCAGCTCAAAACCCATGCATCACCGTATGGATGGGTGCTTCTCATCGAAGACGATCATTTAAAAAAAATCACTCAATTTCATTGAGAAACGAGTGAGATATTGAGTTTTGAAGTTGGACGGTTCGAATATTTTCGAATTTTTTGGGGATTTATCTCCGCCGTCCGTTCCCGTGTTTTGGAACGTATGGCGCTAATCTAATGATCCCGTGTCAGCTGTTCTACGCCGCGCACCGGATCCTCCCGCCCCTTCGACGGTACGAGGACACGTGTCGCGCTGTCGAATTTTCTGGCCTAGGTTAATTCATATTAACCTTAAAATCTTCAAAAATTCATATCTTTTGATCCAGAGGTCATAAAAATAAAATAAAAATACCTCTGGAAAGCTCTTGAAGAGAAGAAAATTATGAAACCAAAATCATAATTTATTTTTGTATTAAATTTTTAATTAATTAAATACTCTCTGGAGTATTTTAATTATTAAAAATTATTTACAAGTCAGAAAAATATGAAATTTTTAGGGAGTTACCTTTAAGTCCTTAGACATATCTTCTAATTTTTCTAAGGCCAGGATAGCTCTCTAGGATATGATTTCCTAATTTCTATGATATTTTATAATTGTTTTCAAAAATAATTATAAAATTTGGAAAATTGGAAAATTTAAATGCAAAATGATTGAGAACATTAGAATAACAGACACAAATCCTAAAACAACAATTCTCAAGTCATCAAAACAATCTAAAAGACATTTTTAAATAAGGTTAAGATTTATTAATTTTAAAATTAATAATTCAAAACCTTCTCTTCATATATTTAATCTATCTCATCATGGATTAAGCAAGTGATGAATCCAACTCAAATCAAATAATAATTAGGTTTAAAGACAACTTAAACCTAGCTAAACCATTAAACCTTTGGGATTAAGACAAAAATAAAACTCTTTAATTAAGTTTAAGGACATATTAAACTTAATTAACCCATTAAACCTTACCTAAATTAGGTTTAATACAAAAATCAGACACTTTTAATTAAGTTTAAGGACATATTAGACTTAATTAACCAAAATCAAATCTTCAATTAAGTTTAAGAACATATTAAACTTAATTAACCAATTAAACCTTACCTAAATTAGGTTTAATACAAAAATCAAATCTTTAATAAAGTTTAAGGAGATATTAAACTTAATTAACCCATTAAACCTTACCTAAATTAGGTTTAATACAAAAATCAAATTTTTAATTAAGTTTAAGGACAGATTAAACTTAATTAACCCATTAAACCTTACCTAAATTAGGTTTAATACAAAAATCAAGCTCTTTAATTAAATTTAAGGACATATTAGACTTAATTAATTAAAATCAAGCCCTTTAATTAAGTTTAAGGATATATTAGACTTAATTAACCAAAATCAAATCTTTAATTGAGTTTAAGGACATAGTAAACTTAATTAATTCATTAAACCTTACCTAAATTAGGTTTAATACAAAAAATCAAGCCCTTTAATTAAGTTTAAGGACATATTTGACTTAATTAATTGAAATCAAACATTTTAATTAAGTTTAAGGACATATTAAACTTAATTAACCAAAATCAAATCTTTTAATTAAGTTTAAGGACATATTAAACTTAAATAACCCATTAAACCTTATCTAAATTAGGTTTAATACAAAAATCAAAATTTTAATTAAGTTTAAGGACATGTTAAACTTAATTAACCCATTAAACCTTACCTAAATTAGGTTTAAATATAAAAATCAAACTCTTTAATTAAGTTTAAGGACTTATTAAACTTAATTAACCCATTAAACTTTACATAAATTAGGTTTAATACAAAAATCAAACCTTTTAATTAAGTTTAAGGATATATTAAACTTAATTAACCAAAATTAAACCTTTAATTAAGTTTAAAGACTTATTAAACTTAATTAACCCATTAAACCTTAACTAACTATGGTTTAATCAAACATAAACCCTAATTAGGTCTAACCCATCAGACCTAATTAAACCATTAAACCTTAACTAACTAAGGTTTAATCAAACACAAACCCTAATTAGGTCTAACTCATTAGACCTAATTAAACCATTAAACCTTAACTAACTAAGGTTTAATCAAACATGAACCCTAATTAGTTCTAACCCATTAGACCTAATTAAACCATTAAACCTTAACTAAGTGAATTTTAGATTTTAAATTTAATTTAAATATATATAATTTAGGAAGTAGCATTTGATTTTTTAAAATATTTTTAAGATTGAAAATTTTAATATATGAAATCAAACCGATTTCACATCCCAAATTAGTTTATATAAACGAGCACCACGCCACAAACCGTGTATCTATCCCGAAGAATAGACACACTGCTTGATGATGGGGCTTGACTAAATAAACTAGAAGATTCGTGACATTCATTTGGTCTGCGAACCAATTTTATAAGCTGACAAGGTCCCCTGCTTAAAACAAAGTAATTAAGCAAGGTTTATATTACCTAGGTTCTTAAAGGTCCCTATAAGGACAAGCCCCTATAATTAATTACATCTTAAATGACGGTAATCATTTAAGAAAACTCTCGATAATGATCAGTGGTTTTGCTCTCAAGAATTTTAAAGTTTAAGATTTTTAAAGGATTGGATTTTTTTTGAAATTTCAATTGGGAATGGATCAAATTTGGAACAGTTATTTTAGGAATCCAATGGAAGAAAAGTAGGAGAAGTTGAGGATCCAAGAAGAATCTTGGCAACTTTCCAAACTATCATATTGTTTGGCTTCAATTTGAGAGTTTATTTAATGTTGCAATACTGCCAATTTTAATTAATTAGGACTTATACTTGTATGATATGATCTTACAAATAGCCTCGAAGATGTGAGGGTTTATGTCGTACCAAACGACTACCTCGGAGTCCTAAGACCGGTTAGGGCTTAAGTTACACAATATGATTATGCAAATGTCTAACGAAAAGCTGAGGATTTATGTTACACTAGGAAAACTACCTCAAAATCCCATGGCTTGGTTATTTAAAACTAAGAAAGGCATAGCTGATATAGATACCAGTTTTACTGACGACGATGGCCGTGCTGCCCACTATGCTCCAAGCTCCTTATTGTTGCAGAGGTTTAGTTTTAGAAAGTGGCAATCAAGAGATGTGAAAAATGTTTTGGTTTAAAAGAGTATTAAATTTCAAAATTCTTTAATGTTTTATTAGGGGAATCTTAAAATTGATTATAACAACACTTGTTAAGATCCCACGGTTCCATCATTCCGGCACCGTTATTTTTATCGGATTCACTTAATCCAGATGAATTTGTTAAACTCAACTGAATGAGTTCCACACTTTCATTTATATCGTGAGAAATCCCGTTAGCAACACGTAGGTTACATCATCCGAGGTATTCCCGATCATCCGACGAGATGTTTTAATTTAATTGCAATTGTAGTTTTGTTGTTCTGTTTGTGATTAAATTTTGAGTTATTTTATATTTTGAATGTTGTGGTGGTGAATTTTATCTTGTGTTGTGACTTTTAATTTAGTTTTGGTTTCAGTTTCATGACTATCCTAAAAGTTTCAGTTTTCATGCAACAATCTTGTTTAACATGCAAGAAGAGTAAAGTGTAGCTCATATAAATAAATTGCAATAAAGTAAATTGCAATAAAATAAAAGCGTGCATGGAGGGTCATCTCGTCATTCCAAGCTGCATTTAAAACATATGTTAAGGCATTTAAATATTTGCAAGAAATACCCAGGAAAAGCTAAGGGAAGGTTCTAGTTGTCTACCAAAATCCTAATCCTATTGCTAGTCATTTCCTATGATGTCTAGGTTCTTGTATTTTGTTTAAGGATAATTTTCTTCATCAAAGAAACATTAAATTCAATTGTTCTTCTAAAACATCCCATCATATTGAGGAAATATTTAGGACGAGTCCTAAACATCTTCTCAATATTTTTGGGATTATTTTTTAGTCCAAATGAATTTTATTGCACAGGTGAATTAATCATACAAAAATTTAGTTTAGTTTATTTCTTGCTCAGTGAATTAGGATGTTTGATTATCCTATAAGTAAAGTGACATTTCACTTGATGCTTTACTTAAGAGTTATAATAATGAAAACCTTTAGGGGCAAATCAAATTGTTAAGGAATTTAATGATTTAAAATTGGAATTGGTGATTTAAAATGATTTAATTTAGTTATTAAATTTTAATAATTTTAAGTTTGGAATAGTGTTCAAGTTGCTTTATTCTTAAATGTCTTAAACCATTTGAATTGAAGGAGGAGTTTAAATTTTTTTAATTTAGACTTTAATGATTTAATTTTAATTTAATTGCAATATTCTAGATTAACTTTTAATTAGTTTGATTTTTTAATTAAGAATCATTTTTTATTTGAAATTGATTTTCATGTTTCAAGTTTGCTTTAAATTTGCTTTCAAGTGATTTTTTGAAATTAATTTTACTTTTTAATCCAATTTAATTATCAAGTTATTTAATGTTTTAAGTTTTTATTTAATTAAGGTTTACTTTCCTTTTAATTATTTAATTATTAATTTCAATTTTTACTTTAAATTTAATTAAAAGTTAAATATTATTAAAGTGATTCATTTACAGATTTTAATTGAAGTTATTATAGTCTCTCTAAATTATATCCTCATTTTAATAATCTAAATTTTAACTTATTGTTCCAAAAGTCAAATTGTTTAATTAATTAAAATTTACTTTAAATATTTTCAAGATGATTAATGGGTTTCTACCCCTTAATTCTCTAGGTTTCACCTTCTAATGAAAATTTTAAGATCAGATATTTTACCCCCCATTTTGATTAAACCTAAATGTTAATTAGGGTTAAAATTCTTTAATTACCTTTATGCCCCTTTAGGCTTATTTATTTCATAACTCATCAAATTAAAATCAAATGAACTTGAAATTTTTATGCCACTTCACTCATATGTCAATTAAGATATTAGATTAGAATATGTGATTTTTCTGAATTTAATTTAATTTCTATAATTATTTTTGTGAAAAATAATGGTTTTCAATGAAAATTCAACAACATGACCAAGGTAAGGTTTCTATCCTTAAGAAAATTATGGGATATTCCTACTGACTAGCAGACCACTTGGACCAATTTTGGTGATTTTTTTGAATTATATTTTATTTATTGTAATTATTTTGAATTTTGGAGTGTTAATTAATTATAAAAAAAATTAAAGTTGAAAATTGAATTTTATATTTTTCTTAGGTCTCTCTGACCTCAAGGAGTTCAGAGAAACAAATTTTATATTTTTATGATTTTTCTTTGATTTACTAGAATTAATTTAGTGAAAAGATTTAAAAATCCATTTTTAATATTAAAAATTGTCTTAAACATTTAAAATTCAATATCTTAACCAAGAGACTTGAGAAAAATATTTGGTTTATTCCTAAGTGATTAGGAAGTGAAATATGACATTTTTATGATTTTTATTATTTTTGTGATTTTTATTATTTTTTAATTATTTAAAATATTAAAATATGGTGGAAAATGAAGATTTTTGAAAAATTTTAATTTTAATTTTCTTAGACTCTCCTAACATCAGAGAAGCCCCAAAATTATTTTTGTAAATTTTAAAAATTTATTTTTGGAGTTATAAATTTTTAAAGTTTAATTTTACTCATGTAACCTAATTAATCCATTTAATTGGGTTAAACATTTCCAATTGATTCCAAATTTTTATGTGAGGTCTGCCTGATCCTAAAGATCAGTGGATAATTATTTTCAAGTTCTTTTGATGTATGGTTAACCCTAATTAATTAAAGTTCAGTTTTGTGTAACTAGGCTAATTAGGATTATTCTTAATGAATTAACTCAAAATATAATTATCCTAGAGTCCCTGGTCCTAAGAAACTTCCCCAAATTTTCTTAGAATTTTCTAGCCAATATGCTAATTAATGAAATTAAAATACCAAAAACAGTGACATAAACTTGAAAATACATAATTTACCATAGAGATAGCCTCTGACCTTGAAAAATTCAGGGAATGTTCCCAAGATCAGAGGCTTCAAAAGCCCTATGGTCTCATGCCATGGTGAATTGTCTATGCAAATGGAGAATTAAAATACTGAGATGAGTAAATAATAAATTAAAAATAAAATACTCATCAAATTAAATCAATTCTTTTTGCACATTATTCTGTTCTGTTTACTGAGCAAGAGGGTATTTTTATTTTATTTCTGTGATTTTTCTACACAAAGATATGGATTTTTCAATTCCTGGGTATTTAAAATAAATAGAAAATAACCTATTTTCCTACTTAACCCAGTCAGCGTCGTGTCAACCTCGGTAGCTCCGAAGGCCCACGTGGCGCGCTCCCATGCGACGCCGCCATCTGAATCGGATGCTACGCGGCCCGCGGTTTCGCTCCATCCTTTGATCCATTGCAATCTAGACCGTTCACTCGATACACGCGTGATCGAACGGCGCCTGGTCATCTTCTACGACTGGTGTGCACCCGTGACCGTCCACACTAAAACCCTAAGATCTCTCTCATTTCTTAATGGATTTTCGTGTTCTTATACTCTATGGATTCATCTTGAAGAGATGAACACATCCATATGGTTTACATGCATTGAAATCAACTCAAACGAAATGGAGAATCGCTGGAAGCTCTCGGGGAGGAGGAGTGTCCATACCTCGGTTTAGGAGGTGAGGCTGAGGAGCCTAGGGATGAAGCCTCTGGCCTTGTTGAATTGTCTAATACAACTTCCACCAAGCCCAATTACAAAGCTTGGCCGATAGAGAGAATGGCTGGTCTGGTGAGGGGGCTTCCACTGGGGAACTCCTTCTCTTGGTCCTGTGCAAGTGTGGTTGAGTTTAATTTGATTTTGGTGGAGGTTTCAAGGATGTCATGTTCTAGGCTGAGAATTGAGCTACAAAATTGAGCTCAATCAATGGGGTTTAGGGCAGGAGAACAGTGAGGATGAATTGCTCTTAGCTAGGGGAAGCTATGTGAGGATTTTGGATGGATTCTGTGAAGGTTGATTTCAGCCAACCTTTTGGCCGAGAGGGGGTGGCTTATTTAAATAGCCATGGCCAGGGCCTTCCATGGGGGTTTGATGGCTTGGATCAACTGCTCTGGTGAAGAGAAAAATAGCTGCAGTGGCCATTGGGCATGGGACAACTCAACTAGCTCAAAGTGAAATTTTGAATCCATTTAGACCTCTTGGCCATGGTGTTTTCCGGCGACCTGGTGGCTGGCCGGCCAGGGTCAGGTCACCATCCTGATCAGGAGGGTCAGGGCTGGGGTGTGGTGCATTCAATTGGCTTTGGCCATGTGTAAAGAGAATTGATTTAAGTGGTAAGAGGGAAGGGTCATTTTAGGCTTTATTTGGTCCAAAACATGGTTTAGGCTAGGTGCACCTCCCCAAGGCTTGACTATGGGCTGAAAGGAATCATTTAGGTCAGCCAAGAGAAGGTGGTGTGGTCTCCATCCATGGTGAGGTGGCTAGGCTTGGTTTAGAGTGTAGCATAAATGGGGTTAAAAAGCTTAATGAAGGATTAAGAAAATGGCCCCCTCCAATTGCCATAAATGATATGATGAGGTGTAAAGTGACTCTCATGGCTTGCATATGGCTTATGCATGGCTTCATGGCTTCATGGCTTCATTTGGCTTGGGAAAGGATTTTTTCATGAAAAAGTGTTATATGAATTTTGGTATTTTGATGGAAATTTGGATAAAGATTGATTTGGAATGGTTTAATGATGATTTTGAAACTTAGGGGTGATATCAATTAAAGGTATGATGCAAAGAAATTGCCATGTGGGCTTTAGAACCAATTTTGGGCTTTTGGATTTGGTGAAAATAGGCTTTTAGAATGGTTTAAGAAAGTGGGCCTTTAGGTTTGAAAACAAATTGGTGGATGCAAATTTTTTGAAGGACCATGACAAATAAATTGGGTTTAGTTTAGGGATGTGTCATGAGTGATTTGAAACAAATTTGAGGTGATTTGGAGTTGAATTGGGTTTGATTTGGGACTTTTTGGTGAAGGGGCCAAAGTGGGTGAAATTGGGCTAACGTGAGCTAAGGTTGGGCTAATGTTGGATTTGATGTAAAATTAATGTTGAGAAATGTTTATGGGAGTGTTACAAAGAGTTTTCAACTTTGGTTGGGTTTTGATTTAGGGGTTTGGGCATATTTGGGTTTATAGTGGGTTTAAGCCAAAAATGGAGATTTTGGTTTTGGGTTTGGTTTGGGTGGAGTTTTGGTTCAAATTTGGGACAAATCTTGTTAGTGTTTTGTTTGTGGGGATATTAGGAAGGTTTAGGAAAAGATTTGGGGTTAATTGGAGTTGAGTTGGGTTAGTTTGGGTTAAGTTTAGGTCATGGGCGAAGATTGGGCTTTAAGCTTCAATTTGAAATTGGATCCAAATGTTAATCAAATTGGGCTTGGATTTGGTCTAAACTGATATTTGGGATATTGAATTGAAGTTTAGAATTTAATTGGATCAACATTGAGGTCAATTGGGTTGATTTGGTTTGACATTGGGCTTACTTCGGATAATAATGGACCAAATTGGGGGTTTTGGTAAAAGTGGGTTAAGTTGACAAAATTGGCCCATGATGTAGTTAAAAAAAATTAAATTGGGAATATTTGGGATTTTCTGAAATTTTCTGAGAATTTTTTGAATTTATGGATTTTTTGGTTAAAAAGGGCATTTTTGGTTTTTGGAGGGTTTTGGGGGGTATTTTTGGAAATTTTGGTATATTTGGCTACGGGTGATCAATTTGAATGGTGGTAAAGGTTTAGGACTGGTTTTGAGGAATTTTGGGTAAATTAGGTAATTTTGGAAATTTTGGGCAATTTCAAGGGCATTTGGTAGGTTTGGTGGGTGTATGGCCTCGGGGGCCAAAAATTGAAATTTTGGAAAAATAAAGATTGATCAAGTTTGAATATAATGGAATCACTTTGGTTGAGCCATAAAGCCATATTAAGCCTATAAGAGCCATGAGAGGACTCATTTGAGGCACTCACAATGTTGTTCCTAACCCTCTTAGCCCAAGGGCCTAGTGGCCATATGGACTACCTACATGAGTCAAGAAGTCAAACTAGGAATGAATGGTTTAAGGATTTGGAGTGTGTGTGAAAGTGTACTGTGTGCAGGTCAACCCTCACCAGACCAGGCCACCCAGGGTAGTCCTAAGGCCAAAGAGTCCTATAGGTAACTCATCCTTTAAACCTCCACATTTGATCTTAACCCTCCAAGTGACTTAGTGGTTTACAATCAAACTTATGGGGTTTGCAGAGAGTTAAGAGGTGTTTGAATTTCTAAGTGGTGGGTTCCATTTCTAGTCCTTTAAGATAGTTAAAGGGAAAGCCTAAGGCTAGATCCTAAGTACTAAGGAGAGAGAAGAGAAAAGACCTCATCAAAAATGAGGTCAACAAATAGACCCCCAATAGGTGTGGTGTGCTCACCAAGCCGCGTGCATTGGCGTTGACCAAAGAGACCAACAAAACCACACAGACGTCTACGTGACACACTTAGAATAGAGTAGAAACAAATTTCCACTGGGGAGTATCGAGTATATCTCCAAGACTAGAGATCCCTGAACTCTCGCTGGGAAAAGAAAAGGAGGTGAATTCCAGATCATAAGATCTGGGGAAATTTGATTTAGATTTAACTTCATTTTCTATTCCGAGTTTTTTTTTTTTAATGTGTGAGTTTAGTCTTTGATTTGTTCTGAGTTTCAATTTTGTTTGAGGTTTAATTTAAGATCAATTCAAGGAAATCTGGATTTGAAATGAGAATTGGAACCTAGGTTCCAACCTCGGGATTGTGAAGAGAACTGGAACTAAGGTACCAGTCTCGGAGGGAGAGAGTTGAAATTTAGTATCAATCTCGGGAAGACAGTCGGAATTTAGTAATGACCTAAAAGGAGAGAACTGGAATTTGGTACTAGTCTCGAAGGTTTAAAGAGTTGAAATTTGGTATCAACCCTGAAAGAGAGTTGGAATTTGGTACCGACCTCGAAAGGAGAGAACTGGAATTTAGTACTAGTCTCAAAGGTTTAAAGAGAACTGGAATCTGGTTCCAGTCTTGAAGGTTTAAAGAGAACTGGAATATGGTTCCAGTCTCGAAGATTTAAAGAGAACTGGAATCTGGTTCCAGTCTCAAAGGTTTAAAGAGAACTGGAATCTGGTTCCAGTCTCGAAGGTTTAAAGAGAACTAGAATCTGGTTCCAGTCTCGAAAGTTTAAAAAGAACTGGAATCTGGTTCCAGTCTCGAAGGTTTAAATAGAAATGGAAACTGATTCCAATCTCGAAGGTTTAAGGAGAAATGGAAACTGGTTCCAATCTCGAAGGTTTAAAGAGAAATGGAAACTAGTTCCAATTTCGAAGGTTTAAGGAGAAATGGAAACTGGTTCCAATCTCGAAGGTTTAAAGAGAACTGGAATCTGGTTCCAGTCTCGAAGGTTTAAAGAGTTGAAATTTGTTGTGGAGATTTGAGTTTAGCAGAAGATTTGGAATGAAACGTGAAAGTGTTTCACGTATCACGAGGATCGATCAAAGTCTGATTATTTGGCGAAGGATATGAATCCATGCCATCAGAACTAAATCGAAAATTTTCATGCTTCTGTGTTAGTAGATTCAGTCGACCTTCTCAAAAGAGGGAAGGAAATGTGCAGAGTCAAAAAGAGATTTGAGAATAGCCGAAGGCTGGGGATTTCAGATTCGGGGATTTGTTTTCGTCATTTGTTGTAATTTGATTTTTTAGCTTGATTTTTAGTTTTGATTTCACGTTTATTTAGAGTTTGTGTTTATTTGTAGTTTGTTTTGACATTCAGAGATTTTTTAAAGAGTTTTCATTAATTTTTATTTTTCCTTTGTTCTTTGTTCAAATTTCTTTTAATTTAATGGTGTTTCCCAGTCAATTTGCACAAAAAGAGGTGAAGGCAAAACATTACATGGTCATTTTTGTTCCAATCTTGTTGAAAATACATCATACAACTTGATCCAAAATATGATGATATTTTCTTTGAGAATCTAATATCTCATACAATCCATATAAATCCAAAATGGATTGTGTAAGATTCTTGCAAGTTGATTCTAAAAGCATCTGCGAAAATCCATGTCTGAATAGTGAGATACTTGGACAATAACATCACCTTCCAAGCCACCCTTGGCAGTAATGTCGTACGGATGTACATTGGAGGTGTGCTATCTCCCATGTAACTCACAGCTCGTAAGGCCAGAGGCTCTCTAACTCTGGGTCTAGCTGGATGTGAAAAGGAATCTTTCTGTCATCCAATCTCCTGAAAGTAACAAAGATCCTCTCAACAGGCTCTCCCGGAATGCAATGCTTTGCGATGTCCGCTCTATTCCCTTTTAACACCATGACGGAACCTACTGATAGTGGTATCTCCACCGGCCCTCGGAATTCTCTGGGGCCTGCTATCTGGAGGTCAGATCCGAACATGATATTCCACTAGTTGACAAAAGACACTGTGCAAAAAGGTCTAACGAAATCATGATGGTCTATGTGTGGAGGTATGCAGTCGCCCTCCTTGTAGATGTTAATGATGCAGCTGTTGGGTATGCAGTCTGCGGGCAATACCTTCCATGTCACCATCCTCTTTACCATTCTTTTAATAATATTCGACATCGGATCCACCTCACTGCGACGGAGTATCCCTGGTGGATTTCCTTTTCTGTTTACCGCGAAGTTGTAGCAACATCCGCATTGGATCGTAACTCTTCCTTTTCCTGGCATCCATCTTTGGGGCTCTGAATAAGTTTTCTCCCTCAGACGACCAGCTTGGCCTATTTTCTGAAGTTCAGCGATGCAGTCTACAATTTGCTGTTGTTCATAATCCGAAAACACATCTGTATGCAACTTAAGGCCTTCCAAGATGTTAATCCTCTTGCCACGGATTCTTTCGAAGTATTCAAAAGTTTTCTTTTCAACATTCTGCATCTTTTCCAGCTCATATTCCAGAATTATCTGCAACTGGCGAGGTCTAGTAACGTACTGTGGGATGGTTCAACCCCAGCACGTTCTCCTGCATGTCTCGGCTCCTCGGAGATCAACTCTGTCGGGACATCCTCTGGGGTTGCTTTTGCAACAAGACTCTTTAAAACTGGTGCATTTATCTGGCGTCGTGGCACATATTTTGTTTCTGCTTTCCTTGGGATTTCTTTTATCTTTTATGTTGTTCTTGGAGTTGGTCTCCTCTTTTCCGGTTCCTGACGAAATGGCTTCTTAGAAGTGCATGCACTAACACTAGCAGCTGTCTCTTTACGTTGATCCTCTGCTAGCTGGGTTAGCATCCTGCGGATGCGTCAGTTCTTGTTTCTTCGTTGGGTCAGACTGAGAGTAGCTCTCCTTACTTTTTGAATTTCTGTGGGCATGGCGCTGACAAGTCTGCCTTCTGCTGTAGCAACCACAGACTTAAATTTCTTGTCCTCTCCCGTTGCATGAGAAAAATTTACTTTTCTCTTCTTGCTGTTAGATGGTTGACTTGAGCCACCCAATTTCATCACTATATGGTTGCGGAGCTCTTCTTGATCAATCAGAGCCCAATCATTTTCTTTGTACTGTAGCAGGCTGGTGTGAAGTCAAAGTCGATCTCAATCACGGCCAATCATTCATCCTCTTTTTATTGAGTGCTAGACTCACGCCATTCTTAAAGTTCAGAACCAACCGCCCGTTCGACATTTCCCTGCGAAAAATAAGGAAAGGATCAGGAGTTGTACTAAGAACAAGAACAATAGAAAAATTTGTTTATTAATGAAGAGCTTTAATTCGTTTATTTCAAATTTAAAATAGACTAGGAAAAGATGAAGAAAGATCAAAAGTGAGACTCGATTTGAAAGGAAGGATAAAAACATTATTATCAAGATTTCACATGTTTTCTTTTAACACCCTTTTTTTAATGATTTTCTTTATCATCCACTTTTTTATATTTTTTGGTATGGACCCAGTCATAAGTAATTACTGTGCCCGTGCTTCTAGGAATGAGGATTCATCCTTCGAAACATCAGGTTGCGTAATAATTCTTTAGATATCGTCCATTATTTGGAAGCATAGGTCGTTCACCACTGCAATTTATCAGTTGATATGAACCTCCAGAGTAGACTGTCTCGACCACGAATGGCCCTTCCCATGTCGGTTCAAATTTACCACCTTGTCGGCATATTTTTAGGTTTATGTGTTGTATTTAAAAAAGGGGGTCGCCCACAGAAGTTGTCGACAAATTATAAATTTTAAATTCAATTTAAATATATATAATTGGAAAAGTAGCATTTGATTTTGAAAATAATTTTAAGTTTGAAAATTTTAAGATATGAAATCAAACCGATCTCACATCCTAAATAGTTTATATAAATAAGCACTACATCACAAACTATGTATCTATCCCGAAGAATAGACACACTGCTTGATGATGGGGCTCGATTAAATAAACTAGAAGATTTGTGACATCCGTTTGGTTTGCAAACCAATTTTATAAGCCGACAAGTTCCCCTGCTTAATATAAGGGAATTAAGCAGAGTTTATATTACCTGGGTTCTTAAAGTTCCCTATAAGGGCAAGCCCCTATAGTTAATAACATCTTAAATGACGGGAATCATTTAAGAAAACTCTTGATAATGATCAGTGGTTTTGCTCTCAACAATATCAAAGTTTAAGGTTTTCAAAGGATTGAATTTTGGAAGTTTCAAAAGGGATTAGCTCGAATTCGGAAAGTTTTTTTTAGGAATCCAAGGAAGACAAGTAGGAGAAGCTGAGGATCCAAGAAGAATCTTGGAAACTTCCCAAACTATCCTATTGTTTAGCTTCAATTTTGGAGTTTATTTAATATTGTAACCCTGCCAATTTTAATTAATTAGGACTTATGTTTATATGACATAGTCATACAAATAGGCTCGAAGATGTGAGGGTTTATGTCGTACGAAACGACTAACTTGGAGTCCTAAGACTGGTTAGGACTTAATTACATGACATGATCATGCAGATGCCTAACGAAGAGTTGAGAATTTATGTTGCACTAGGCAAACTACCTCGAAGTTCTATGGCTTGGTTATTTAATTCTCAGAAAGGTTTAGCTGGTGTAGATCCGAGTTTTGTTGTCGACAATGGCTGTGCTGCCCACTATGCTTCAAGCTCCTTGTTGTTGCAGAGGTTTAGTTTTAGAAGGTGAAAATCAGGAGATGAGAAAAGTGATTCGATTTAGAAAAGTCTTAAAATTCAAATGTCTTTAATTTTTTATTAGGGGAATCTTATAGTTGATTATAACAACACCGGTTAAGATCCCACGGTTCCATCATTCCGGTACCGTTATTTTATCGGATTCACTTAGTCCAGATGAATTTGCTAAACTCAACTGAATGAGTTCCACACTTTCATTTAGCCCATGGGAAATCTCGTTAGCAACACGTAGGTTACATCATCCGAGGTATTCCCGATCATCCAATGAGATGTTTTAATTTAATTACAATTGTAGTTTTGTTGTTCTATTTGTGATTAAATTTTGAGTTGTTTTGTATTTTTGAATGTTCTGGCGATGAATTTTATCTTGTGGTGACTTTTAATTTAGTTTTGGTTTCAGTTTTGTGGCTATCCTAAAGGTTTTAGTTTTCATGCAATAATCTTGTTTAACATGCAAGAAAAGTAAATTACAGCTTATATAAATAAATTACAATAAAGTAAATTGCAATAAAATAAAAGCATACCTAGAGGGTCTTCTCGTCATTCCAAGCTGCACTTAAAACATATGTTAAGGCATTTAAATATTTCAACAAGTACCTAGGTAAAGCTAAGGGAAGGTTCTGGTTGTCTACCAAAATCTTAATCCTATTGCTAGTCATTTTCTATGACGTCTAGGTTCTTATATTTTGTTTAAGGATGATTTTCTTCATCAAAGAACAATTAACTTAAATTGTTTTTCTAAAATATCTCATCATATTGAGAAAGTGCTTAGGGCGAGTCCTAAATATCTTTTCGATACTTCCGAGATTATTTTGAGTCCAAGTAAATTTAGTTGTACAGGTGAATTAATCATCCAGGAGTTTAGTTAAGCTTTATCTCTTGCTCAGTGAACTTGGGAATTTGATTACCTGATGAATGAAGTGACATCCCACTTAATACTCCATTTAAGAGTTATAATAATTAAAGCCTTTAGGGGAAATTTGGTTTGTTGAGAATTTTCATCATTCTTAATTTGAAGTTTGAGTTAATGGTTTAAAGTGGTTTAGTTTAATTCTGAGGTTTTAATTAATAATTTTAAGTTTGGAATATTTTTCAAATTATTTTTGGTTTAAATCTTTATACTTTAAGTGATCTTAATATTTTAAATTTGTTTTTTGGTGTTTCCAATTCACTCAGGTTATTCATATATCTTAATGATTTGGTTTAGGTTAATTATGATATTTTAGATTAATCTTGATTAGTTTGATCTTTTTTTTATATTCTTAATTATGAATTGTCTTAATATTTCAAATTTGTTTTACTTTTATTATTGAGTGATATTAATTTAATATAATTTAAATTTAATTTAATTGAATTTAACTTAATTTAATTTAATTTAATTTCAGTATTTTAATTTAATTTAATTGTTAAAGTGTTAATTTAATTTAATTTTAATTTTAATTTAGCTTTTACTTAATTTAATTTAATTTAATTTTAATTTAATTTAATTTAATTGTTAAACCACTTGATATTTTGAGCTTTCCTTTAATTTAAGGGTTATTTATTTTTTTTACTTTTTTTGATTTACGTAGTTTAGATTATCATTTTAATCTTGATTAAGAGTTAAATATTATTGAAGTGGTTTATTTAGGGTTTTATTTATTAAAGAATTAATATCCTCTCAAGTTATATTCCCATTTTTAATGATTCAAATCTTCATTAATCTTCCAAAATTTAAATTGTTTAAATAATTAAAGTTTCATTTTTTGTTTATTAAAATTTATTAATGGGTTCCTACCCTTTTAATTTCCAAAAGTTTCAATCATCCAAGAAAGATAGAATCAAATATTTTACCCTCCATCTTAATTAAACCTAAAATTTTAATGAAGGGCTTTAAATTCTTTAATTATCTTTATGCCCTTTTAGGCTTATTTATTTCATAACTCACTAAATTGAGTTCAAATAAACTTGAAATTTTTATGTCACCTCACTCACATGTCAATTAAGACATTAGAGGAAAAAATGTGATTTTTCTGAATTTAATTTATTTATATAATTATTTTTAGTGAAAATCAACATTATGACCAAGGAAAGGTTTTTGTCCTTAAGAAAATTATGAGATATTTCTAATGACCAGAGGACCACTTGGACCAATTTTGATGATTTTTTAAATTATATTTTATTTAATATAATTATTTTGAATTTTGGAATGTTAATTAATTATAAAATGAAATTAAAGTTGAAAAATGGATTTTATATTTTTCTTATATCTCTCTGACCTCAAAGAGTTCATAGAAACAAATTTTATAATTTTCTAACTTTTCTTTGATTTATTGGAATTAATTTTGTGAAAAAGTTGGAAAATACATTTTTTAATATTAAAAATTGTTTTGAGCCTTTAAAATTCAATATCTTAACTTAGAGACTTAGGAAAAATATTTAGTTAGTTTCTAAGTGATTAGGAGTCAAAATGTGACATTTTTGTGTTTTTTATTTTTTTTGTGATTTTTATATCAAAAATATCATTAAAAATGAAAAATTTTAGAAAATTCCAATTTTAATTTTTATAAACTCCTCTGATATCAAAGAGTCCACAAAACTAATTTGATGAATTTTTGAAATGTATTTTTGGGGTTATGAATTTTTAAAATTTAATTTTAATCATGTGGCTTAATTAATTCATTTAGTGGGGTTAAACATTTCCAATTAACTTCAAATTTTTATGCAAGGTTCTCTGTATCCTAAAGATCAATGGAGAGTTCATTTTAAGTTATTTTAATATGTGGTTAACCCTAATTAATTAAAGTTCTCTTTTGAGTTATTTGGCTAATTAGGATTATTCTTAATGAATTAAGCCTAACCATAATTATCCTAGGGTCCTCTGGTCTTAAGAAACTTCCCCAAATTTTTCTTGAATTTTCTAAGCAATATTCTAATTAATGGAATTAAAATACCAAAAACAGTGACATAAACTTGAAAAACACATAACTTTCCATAGAGATGGCCTCTAATCTTGAAAAATTCAGGGAATGTTCCCAAGATCAGATGCTTCAAAAGCCCTGTGGTCTCATGCCATGGTGAATTGTCTATGCAAATGGAGAATTAAAATACAGAAATGAGTAAATAATTAACTAAAAATAAAATACTCATCAAATTAACTCGATTGTTTTTCCACATTGCAAGAAGGTATTTTTAATTTATTTTTATGATTTTTCTACACAAAGATATGGATTTTCTAAGTTCTAGGTATTTAAATCAATCAAAAATTCCATATTTTCCTACTTATCCACGCGGCGCCGACTCATCCTCGGCAGCTCCAAAAGCCCACGCGTTGCGCTCCCATTCGATGTCGCCATCTGACTCAGTGCTCCATGGGCCCGCGGTTCATGTAAAGTTCTCTGGTCTGGCGCAATCTGGACTGTCCACTCGATACAAGCTCGATCGGACGACGCCTCGTCATCGCCTACGACTGGTGTGCCCCCGTGACCGTCCACACTAAAACCCTAAGAACTCTCTCATTTCTCAACGGATTTTCGTGTTCTTATGCTCTATGGATTCGTCTTGAGGAGACGAACACATCCATATGGTTTACATGCCATGAAATTAACTAAAATGAAATGGAGATTTGCTGGAAGCTCGGGAGGAATGAATTATCCATACCTTTACTCTGAGAAGTGTAGCTTCAATCAAAGAGTTGTGTCACCTTTGATTGCACCCAAGGAAGCTCTAGATGAAGTCTCTGGCTCTAGGGAATTGTCCAGGTATGAAAGTGTCCACAGCCGATTTCAAAGCTTGGAGGCTAGAGCAACTGGGTGGCCTGAAGAGGGGCTTTCACTGAGGAACTCCTTCTCTTGGTCCTGTGCAGGTGTGGGTGAGTTTAATTTGGATTTGGTAGAGGTTTAGGAGATGTCTTGTTTTTGGGCTTGAATTTGAACTCAGAAATTAAGCTCAGTTGGGGGAAATTGGGGCTGGAATCCAATGGGGAGAAAGTGCTCTATGTGTGGAGAGTGGTCTAGAATAATTTTGACAGAGTTTTAGTAGGATTTTGTTCAGCACCTTCTTTGGCAGAGAGGTGGTGTGGTTTAAATAGAGGTGGCTGGAGGGCTTCTCAGGGGGTTTAGTGGCTTGGATCAACTGTTTTGGTGAGGAGAAGAACAACCATGGTGGTCATTAGGCATGGGACAAGTCAGCAAGGAAGAATTCAACAATTGGCTCATATAGTTGCTCTCAGCCTGGTGGTTTCCGGCGGCTGTGGTGGCTGGCCGTCCAGGGTCAAGTCACCCACAAGGTCAGGGAGGTTAGGGCTGGGGTTTAGTGCAGTCAATTGGCCTTGGACATGTGTAAAGGAGTTGAATTGAAATGGAATGAGGGGAAGGCTATTTTGGGTCCAAATGAGTCAACCCATGATTTTGGTCTAGGTTCACCACCCAAGGCTTGGTTTTGGGAAGAAAAGAATCACTTGGGTCAGCCAAGAGAAAATGGTGTGGTCTCCATCCATGGTGAGGTGGCTAAACTTTGTTTAGTGTGTAGCATGAATGGGGTTAAAAGTGCTTAAGGAAGGCTTAAGAAAGGGGCCCCTCCTCTTGCCATTAATGGCTTGGTGAGGTGGAAAGGAGCTCCCAAGGCTTCGCATATGGCTTATGCATGGCTCCATGGCTCCATATGGCTTAGTGGATGGCTTGGCTTTGTTTCATGAAAGTGGGTTTTAAGGATTTAGGATATTTAGGGGTAATTTGGCACATGGCTTAGTTTAGAAAAGTTTAATGATGAATTTGAAACTTAGGGAGTGATTTAAATCAAAGAGGATGATGAGGAGAAATTTCATGTGGGCTTTAGGATAGATTTTGGGCTTTTTGATTTATTTTAAATGGGCCTTTAGAAAGGTTTAAGGAGGTGGGTTTTTCGGTTTGAAAACAAATTGTTAAATGGAAGTTTTGTAAAATATTGGGCCAAAAAAATGTTGGGTTTCGTTTAGGGATGTATCATGAATGATCTAGAATAGGTTTGAAATAATTTGGATTTGAATTAGGTCAAATTTGGGATTTTTTGGTAAAGGGGCCAAAGTGGGTCAAATTGGGCTAACTTGGTTTAAGGTTGGGCTAATGCTGGATTTGATGTAAAATCAATGTTTATAAATGTTTATGGGGGTGCTACAAAGAGTTTTCAACTTTGGCTAGGCTTTGATTTTGGGATTTGGGCCCATTTGGGTTAGGTTTGGTTTTAGGCCAAAAATGGGGATTTTGGTTTTGGGTTAGGTTTGGTTGGAGTTTAGGTTCAAATTTGAGGAAAATCTTGTTAAAGTTTTGTTTTTGGGGATATTAGGAAGGTTTAGGAAAAGATTTGGGGTTAATTGGAGTTGAATTGTGTTGGTTTGGGCTATGTTTAGTCATGGGCCAAAATTGGGTCTTAGGCCTCAAATTGGAATTGGATCCAAATTTTAATCAAATTGGACTTAGATTTGTTCTAAATTGACATTGGGGATATTGAATTGAAGTTTAGAATTGAATTTGGTTAAATTTGAGGTCAATTGGGTTGATTTGGTTTGACATTAGGTCCACCTGGGTTAAAAATGGGCAAAATTGGTGGTTTTGGTAAAAGTGGGTTACATTAACAAAATTGGCCTATGGTGTAGTTGAACAAAATGAAATTTGGAATAATTGAGATTTTTTGGAATTTTCTGGGAATTTTTGGAATTTATGGATTTTTTGGTTAAAAAAGGCATTTTGGGTATTTGGAGGGTATTGGGGGGTATTTTTGGAAATTTTGGTATATTTGGCTATGGATGATCAATTTGAGTGGTGGGAAGTGTTTAGAGTTGATTTTGAGGAGTTTTGGGTAATTTGGGCTGTTTTGCAAATTTTGTGTAGTTTCAAGGACTTTTGGTAGGTTTAGTGGGTGTAGAGCCCCGGTGGTCAAAAATTAAAATTTTGGAAAAATGAAGATTAATCAAGTTTAAGTAGAATGGAATCACTTTGGTTGAGCTATGAAGCCATATCAAGCCCATAAGAGCATGAGATGACTCATTTGAGGCATTTACTATGTTGTTCCTAACCCTCTTAGCAAAGGGCCTAGGGGTTAAGGTCCATCCATATAAATTACCTACATGAGTCATGAAGTCAAGCTAGGTATGGATGGTTTTAGGATTTGGAATGTGTGTGAAAGTGTAATGTGTGCAGGTCAACCCTCACCAGACCAGGCCACCCAGGGTAGTCCTAAGGCCAAAGAGTCCTATAGGGAACTCATCCTTTAAACCTCCGCATTTGATCTTAACCCTCCAAGTGACTTAGCAGTTTACAATCAAACTCATGGGGTCTGTAGGGAGATTAAGAGGTGTTTAAATTTCTAAGTGGGGGGTTCCATTTCTAGTCCTCTAAGATAGTCAAAGGGAAATTCTAAGGCTAGATCCTAAGTACTAAGGAGAGAGAAGAGAAAAGACCTCATCAAAAATGAGGTCAACAAATGGACCTCTAATAGGTGTGATGTGCTAACCAAGCACACAGCGTGTATTGGCGTTGACCGAGGAGATCAAAAAAACCAACACATACGTCTAAGTGACACACTTAGAGCAGAGTAGAAACAAATTTCCGATGGGGAGTATCGAGTATATCTCCAAGACTGGAGATCCTTGAACTCTCGCTGGGTAAAAGAGAAGGAGGTGAATTCCAGATCATAAGATCTGGGGAAATCTGATTTAGATTTCATTTCATTTTCTATTCTGAGTTCTTTAATGTGTGAGTTTAGAATTCGATTTGTTCTGAGTTTCAATTTCGATTGATGTTTAATTTAGAATCAATTTAAGGAAATCTGGATTTGAAATGAGAATTGGAACCTAGGTTCCAACCTCGGGATTGTGAAGAGAACTGGAATTTAGGTACCAGCCTCAGAGTGAGAATCAAAGTTTAAATATTGATGGAAATGGGTGAGAATTAGAATTTAAGTACTGATCTTAAAATGAGAACTGGAATTTTAGTACTAGTCTAGACGGTTTAAAAGGTTGAAAGTTGCTATCAACCTCGAAAGAAAGTCAGAATTTGGTACTAACCTCGAAAGGAGAGAACTGAATTTGGTACCAGTCTCGAAGGTTTAAAAGGTTGAAATTTGGTATCAACCTCGAAAGAGAGTCGGAATTTGGTACCAACCTCAAAAGGAGAGAACTAAAATTTGGCACCAGTCTCGAAGGTTTAAAAGGTTGAAATTTGGTATCAACCTCGAAAGAGAGTAGGAATTTGGTACCGACCACGAAAGGAGAGAACTAGAATTTGGTACCAGTCTCAAAGGTTTAAAAGGTTGAAATTTGGTATCAACCTCGAAAGAGAGTCAGAATTTGGTACCAACATCGAAAGGAGAGAACTGGAATTTGGTACCAGCCTCGAAGGTTTAAAAGGTTGAAATTTGGTATCAACCTCGAAAGAGAGTCGGAATTTGGTACCGACCTCGAAAGGAGAGAACTGGAATTTGGTACCAGTCTCGAAGGTTTAAAAGGTTGAAATTTGATGTCAACCTCGAAAGAGAGTCGGAATTTGGTACCGACCTTGAAAGGAGAGAACTGGAATTTGGTACCAGTCTCGAAGGTTTAATGAGAATTGGAAACTGGCTCCAATCTCGAATGTTTAATGAGAAATGGAAACTGGTTCCAATCTCAAAGATTTAATGAGAAATAGAAACTGGTTCCAATCTCGAAGATTTAATGAGGAATGGAAACTGGTTCCAATCTCGAAGATTTAATGAGAAGTGGAAACTAGTTCCAATCTCGAAGATTTATCTGTATGAAGAGGGACCCAATCCCATGCCATCAGAACCAAATCAAACAAAGTTTGTGGCTTCGTGTCAATAGAACTAGTCGATCCTCTAACATGCAGAGAAAAGATTTAAAAAGAACTGGTAAGCATACCAAGTTGAAAAAACTAGACCTGGTGACAAGTCGAGGAAAAGATTTGAATTTTAGAAGAGTTTCAAATAGATTTCATTTTGAAGAATAATTGAAGGATTTAGATCGAAGGATTCAGATTGAAATTTAAATTCATTTCGTTCCTTTTGGTGATTCAATATCAAAAAATATTTAGAGTTCGTGTTAGTTTAGAATTCAATTTGACATTTAGATTCTTAAAAGAGTTGTCGTTTATTTTCATTTTCCCTTTGTTCTTTGCTCGAAGTTCTTTTAATTTAACGGCGTTTCCCAGTCAATTTGCACAAAAAGAGGTGAAGACAAAGCATGACATGGTCACTTTCATTCCAATCTTGTTGAAAATACATCATACATCTTGATCCAAAATATGATGATATTTTCTTTGAGAATTTAATATCTCATACAATCCATATAAATCCAAAACGGATTGTGTAAGATTCTTCAAGTTTCTTCTAAAAGCAGCTGTCAAAATCCACGTATGAATAGTGAGATACATGGACAATAACATCACCTTCCAAGTCATCCTTGGCAGGAATGTCGTATGGATATCCATTGGAGGTGTGCTATCTCCCATGTAACTCACAGCTCATAAGGCCGGAGACTCTCTAACTCTGGATCTGGCTGGAAGTGGAAAGGCATTTTTCTATCGTCCATCCTCCTGAAAGTAATAGAGATCCGCTTAACAGGCACTCCCGGAATGCAATGCTTTGCGATGTCTTCTCCATTCCTTTTTAACACCATGAGGGAATCTACCGGTAGCGGTATCTCTACTGGCCCTCGGAACTCACCGGGGCCTGCTATCCGGAGGTCAGATTCTAACATGATATTGCATTGGTTAACAAGACACTATGCAGAAGGGTCTAACAAAATTATGATGATCTATGTGTGGAGGTATGCAGTCACCCTCCTTATAGATGTTAATGATGCAGTTGTTGGGTATGCAATCTGTAGGTAATACCCTCCATGTTATCATCCTCTTTACCATTCTATTAATAATATTCGGCATCGGATCCACCTCACTGCAACGGAGTATCCCTAGTGGATTTCCTTTTCTATCTACCGCGAAGTTGTAGCAACATCCACACTGGATCGCAACTCTTCCTTTCCCTGGCATCCATCTTCAGGGTTCTGAATTGGTCTTTTCTCTTAGACGACTAGCTCGGCCCATTTTCTGGAGTTCAAGTATGCAGTCTACAATTTGTTGTTGTTCATAATCTGAGAATACATCTGTATGCAGCACGAGGCCTTCTATGATATTGATCCTCTTGCCTCCAATTCTCTCAAAGTATTCAAAAGTTTTCTTTTCAACATTCTGCATTCTTTCCAACTCATACTCTGGAATTATCTGCAACTGGCGAGGTCTAGTACCGTACTGAGGAATGTATGGTTCAACCCCGGCACACTCTCCTGCATGTCTTGGCTCCTCGAGGGTAGTCTCTGTCGGGACATCCTCTGGGGTTGCTTTCGCAACAAGAATCTTCAGAACTGGTGCATCTGCTTGGCGTCGAGGCGCTAATCCTATCTATTCTCTTCTTGAAATTTCCTTTATCTGTTCTGCTTTCCTTGGAGTTGATTTCCTCCTTTCTGGTTCCTGATGAAAAAACTTCTTCGGAGTATTTGTATCGCTGGTAGCAACTGTCTATTCATGTTTATCTGTTGCTAACTTGGTTAAAATCTTACGAATGCGGCGATTCTTGTCCCTCCGCTGGGTGGCAGTGAGAGTAGCTCTCCTTACCCCTTGGATTTTTATGGGCAAGACACTGACAAGCCTGCCCTCTGCTGTAGCAACAACAGACTTAACTTTCTTGTCTTCTCTCGTCGCATGAGCGGTGTTCACTTCTCTCTTCTTGCTGGCAGATGGTTGACTCGAGCCACCCAATTTCATCACTGTATGGCTGCGGAGCTCTTCCCGCTCAATAGGGGTCCAATCATTTTCTTCATATTGCAGCCCGGCTGGTGTGAAGTCAGAGTCAATCTCGATCACGGCTCCATCCCTCACCCTCTTTTCATCATGTACTAGACTCACACCATTCTTAAAGTTCAGAACCAACCGCCCGTTCGACATTTCTCTGCAAAAAATTAAGGAAAGGATCAAAGGCTGTACTAAGAACAAGAACAGTAGAAAAAATTATTTATTAATGAAGAGCTTTTATTCGTTTATTTTAAATTTAAATAGGAGTAGGAAAAGATGAAGAAAGATCAAGAGTGAGACTCGATTTAAAAGAAAGGATAAAGACTTTATTATCATGCTTTCACATGTTTTTCTTTTAACATTTTTTTTAACGATTTTGTTTATCATCCACTTTTTTTATATTTTTGTGTTCGGACCAAGTCATAAGTAATTACTGTGCCCGTGCTTCTAGGAATGAGGATTCATCCTTCGAAACGTCAGGTTGTGTAATACTTCTTTAGATATCGTCCATTAATTGGAAGCATAAGTCTCTCTCCACGATAATTTACAAGCTGGTAGGAACAGCCTGAGTAGACTGTCTCGACCAAGAATGACCCTTCCCAAGTCGGTTCAAATTTACCACCTATCTTGCGATGTGCAAGTATAGGTCTTCGGAGTACTAGAACCAAGTCACCAACTTTAAATGTCCTTAGACGAACTAATTTATCTTGGGCCTGAATCATCTTGGCTTGATACAGTTCCAGATTCTGGTGTGCTGAAAGTCTTTTCTCTTTCAGGCTTTCCAATTCTTCTAGTCGTAATCTGGCATTTTCTTCTGTAGTGATTTTGTTTGCAATTGCAATTCTGAGAGACGGAAGTTGGACCTCTAAGGGAAGAATGGCCTCGGACCCGTACACTAAGGCATAAGGCGTAGACTGGGTGGGAGTTCTGAAAGTCGTCCTGTAGGCCCATAAGTCTTCTAACTACTTCTTGTGTCAATTTCTTTTGTTGTCGTCCAAAGTTTTCTTTAGGATTTGGACAAAATTTTTATTAAAAGCCTCGGCCAAGCCGTTCGCTCTTGGGTAGTATATTGTTGAATAGCGCCAGTCGATCCCATGTCTTCTGACAAAATTGTTGATCTTCATACTCTTGAACGAGGACCCATTATCTGAAATGATTCTGTGTTGTACTCCAAAACGGTAGACAACTTGATTCTTGAAGAACTGTAGCACGTGGTGTGCTTTCACTTCTTTGAGCGGTATAGCTTCTGCCCACTTAGTAAATTAATCTGTAGCTGCAAGAATGAAGCGATGTCCTCTTGAGGAAGGCGGTTCTATCTGACCAACAATATCTGTGCCCCAACATTCAAACGGCCACGACACGATTGTCGGATGTAGCACATTTGGAGATTGATGTAGTACCACTCCATGCACTTGGAACTGGTGACAACTTTTGGCAATCTTCATGCAATCGGTCATCATTGAGGGTCAGTAATACCCTAGTCTTTTAACCTTCATCTTCATTTTCGGACCCGACTGATGAGCGCCACAAAGTCCTGAGTGTACTTCTTTAACAATTTCATGAGCCTCAGACCCGCTCAGGCATCTTAGCCACATCTGATCAAAAGACCTTCTGTATAATGTATTGTTTATTAATGCGTAAGACAAAGTTCTTTTCTTGATTTGATGGGCTATCGACTTATCATCTGGTAGGTTTCCCATTTGCAAGTAATATATTAGCAGTTGACGCAGTCTCCTATATTTTCTGCTACTGCTGCAACTGATTCTTTTTCTTTTACTTTTGATTTGTGTATTATATCCATGTCGAGCTGTGATAGAACCTGACTTCCCTGAACTGACACTTCAACTGACTCATCCTGTAAGCAAGCAAATTCTTTTGCAAGGCGGGCTAACGCATCTGCAAGAGCATTTTCTCTTCTGGGAATCTTGTAGATCGCTACATTTGGAATTTGCTCCAACAGTTTCATGGCATACTTAAAGTATTGTTCAAGTCTTGGCTCTAGAATTCTATACTGTCCGGCGACCAGTTGAATGATCAACTGAGAATCCCCATAGATGTTGATGTCTGTTATCCCCATCTGAATGTTTAATTCCAGTCCGGGTATAAGGGCTTCGTATTCTGCCATGTTGTTTGTACACGGCTCTGTTAAGTGGTAGGAATACCTTAACATCCCTCACTCCGGTGTTATAAAGATTAGTCTGATTCCTGCCTTATCGGGCACTATCATTTGTGATTCTTTATCTTTTTGTGCTGAGGATGCTCCGTCGAAGTACAATTCCCAACGCTGATTATCGGGGTCTTCTAGGCTCATTATCTGCTCGTCAGGTAAGTCGTCGTTGAGAGGCTAAAGGGTGTGCTGCAAGGAAGTTTGCTAGGACTTGTCCCTTTACGGCACGAAGAGGAACGAAAGTTATATTGAATTGTAATAGTATCATTGACCAGCTAGCAAGTCTGTCGAAAAGCGTCGGTCGGGTCATCAAATATTGCAACGGATTAAACTTCGAAATAAGGTTGACCTTATGAGAAAGCATGTAATGCCTGAGCTTTTGAGCGGCGAAGATCATGGCCAAACAATGCTTCTCAATAGGAGGATACTTTACGTCCTTCGGAATTAGACGACGGCTTAAGCAATAGAGAGCATTTTATTTTCCCTTGACATTGACCTGAGCTAGCAGGGCTCCGAGAGAGTTGTCTAAAGCTGCGGTATAAAGTATCAACGGTCTACCGGAGACTGGGGCTGCTAAAACAGGAGGTGCCATTAGGTATTATTTAATGTCATCGAAGGCATGTTGACATTTGGAGTCCCAAGTAAACTTGGCATTCTTCTTAATTAAGGCAGAAAAAGGCTGACACCTTCCTGAAAAATTCGAGATAAAGCGTCAAAGATATGTCAATTTCCCTTAAAAGGATCGTAGCTGTTTCAAGGTTTTGGGGGGTGGCATTTCTAAGATAGCTTTAATCTTCTCTGGATCGATTTCAATTCCACGATGTCGAACAACAAATCCTAAGAATTTCCCAGAGGTGACACTGAAGGTGCATTTCAAGGGATTTATCTTAAGGTTATATTGTCTTAATCACTTGAAAAAATTCTCAAATCATACAAATGATCTTCTTTTAGTTTACTATTGATGACCACATCATCCACATAGCACTCGACTTGGTTGTGAATGAGATCATCAAAAATCCTTGTCATTGCTCTTTGATAGGTTGCTCCTGCGTTCTTTAATCCAAACGTCATCACTGTGTAGCAGTATACCCAGATCGGTGTTCTGAAGGCTGTAAGTTTTTCATCTTCCGGTGTCATCTTTATCTGGTTTTACCCTGATGATCCATCCATGAATGAGAAGACTTCATGTGTTGAAGCGATGTCGATCATCAATTCTGGAATTGATAGTGGAAATTCATCCTTTGGACATGCTTTGTTTAAATCTCTGAAGTCCACGCAGATTCTGATCTGATCATTCTTCTTTCTGACTTGTACCACATTGGCTAACCAAGTTAGATATTGTTCCTCAAGGACAAATTTAGCGTCTATTAGCTTCTTAACTTCAGCTATAACTTGTTGATCAATTTCTAGACACATTATTCTCGGAGCTTGTCTAACTGGAACGGCAGTGAGATCCACTCCTAGCTTGTGAACTGCAACTTCTGGAGCTAATCTTGGCATTTCATCGTAACTCCAAGCAAAACAATCCTTGACTTCCATCAATAGCTTGATTATCTCTTTGGAGTCTTCTTTATCGAGTAAGGAGCTAAAAAAGGTCGGCCTAGGCTCTTCGCTAGTACCTAAGTTAACTTCCATTAACTCGTCTATTATTGATTTAATTTCTTCTTCAAATTCTGGTGGAGCATCTCTGATTTGCAGATCATCAAGATCTTCTGAAGCTTCCAAGCAGTCTTCGTTAAGCTCGCAAGTGACAACCAAGCAAAATGCCGTATCCTCAACTGATCCTACTGTGCCGAATCCGAGACCATGTTTTGAATTGGGAGGCCGACTGGCATTATTCCATAATTTTTCAAAGTGTTGTGATTGACCTTTTGCCCATTTTTTAGGTAAGACACCACATTGAATTAAATTTTGAACACAAGGAGGGTACCACTCAAAAGGCAGTTCCATTAATTCAAAAGAAGTAACATTTTCAAATTGTACATCTTTTTCAGTATTGGAAGAAGAAGCACCACGGTAGAATTTGATCAGTTTAGTACCACCACATACTTCTTTGACCACCATACCCTCGATCTTATTAGAATGGATCGGGGTCATAGTATGTACATAGTGGTTTATCTTCTCGTACATTGATTTGTATTCTTCATTCTTTTCATCTTCGAGGGAGATCTTGAACTGGGGTTGCTTTTGATTTACTGTTGCTGCTTTTTTCTTGATTTCTTCTTCTTCAGAGCTGGTCTCCCAATAAACGTTGATTACTGGTTCCTTCTGTCTAACTGTTCCAACGTCTCTTCCACGACCTCAGCCCCGGCCTCGACCTCGAGTGCGAGTTCTGGAGAAACCTTCACCACCTCGTCGTAAGGGAGTGGTGAGTAAATGTTGGACTAGAATTTCAGGCTCTTTAGCGTCTTGCACTTCTTTTGCTTCATTTGGTATGACATTTCTGGAAAAGATTATTTTCTTCGGAGGTGGGTAGTAGGCTGCATCTTTATGAATTCCAATCTCGTGTACGGAGAACGGCTGCAAGTCACCTTTGATACACTGTTCTCCTCCTTCATAATACTTTATGCACTGGTGCAGAGACGACGGTACCATCCGGTTCTCATGGATTCATGGCTGACCCAGTAGAGCATTAAATGATGTTTCAGAATCAACTATGTGGAATTTTGCGGTTGTCTTTGCCAAATCACCGGTCTTCATTAACAGTGTTATTGATCCGAGTGTTTTTTCTCCTTTCTGATTGAACCCTCTTAATAACATCTTGTCCGCTTCAAGTTCGCGAGCATCAATTTCCAAATATGCTAGCGTCCGAAGACTCATTATGTTGATTGATGCTCCCGGATCAACCAACACTCTGGAGAGCGTAAACTTTCCAATAGTGACTGAAATGTACAATGGTCGGTTGTGATCAGCCGTTCCGAGTAGTAGATCATTGTCCGTGAAGGTAACACCTCGCTGTTCTTTTAACGAGCAAACCTCGTCGAAGGAATTATCGGCCATTTGACCTAAAAAAATCTCTGGATCAAGTAGAGCCTTGATCAGAGCTTCCCTCATCTCCTTTGACAAAATCAGAGCGTCGTAGATGCTCAATTTGGCTAGTAGCTTCATAAGATGGGCTAGCATGATCCTCGAATTCTTCCCGAATGGGTAATTCCTCTGCTGGGGTTGGCTCTTCCTGAGCAACCACCTGCCTTCTTATTGTCGGCATTATTTTTTTAGGTTGTGTGTTTTATTTTGAAAAGGGGGTCGCCTACAGAAATTGTACGGTGAATTTTTTTTATTTAATTTAAATAAATAATTTGAAAAGTAGTATTTGATTTTTGAAAATAATTTTTAAATTTGACGATTTTAAGATATGAAATCAAACCAATCTCACATCCCAAATAGTTTATATAAACGAGGACCGTACCACAAACCGTGTATCTTTCCCGAAGAATAGGCACACTGCTTGACGATGGGGCTCGATTAAATAAACTAGAAGATCTGTGACATCCGTTTGGTCTGCGAACCAATTTTATAAGCCGACAAATTCACCTGCTTAATATGAAAGCACTAAACAGGGTTTATATTACCAGGTTCTTTAAAATTCCCTATAAGGGCAAGCCCCTATAGTTAATTACATCTTAAGTGACGGGAATCACCTAAGAAAACTCTCGATAATAATCAATAATTCCGCTCTCAAGAATTTCAAAGTTTAAGTTTTCAAAGGATTGAATTTTGGAATTTCAATAGGGAATGGATCAAATTTGGAACATTTTATTTTGGGAATTCAAAGGAAGAAAGGTAGGAGAAATCACAGATTCGAAGCGAACTTCGGTAATTCCCCGACTATCCTATTGTTTGGCTTGGATTTAGGAAAGTCCTAATATTTATTTAATGTTTTGATCTTGCCAATTTTAGTTAATTTGGACTTATATTCATATGATAGAATCACACAAATAGCCTTGAAGTTATGAGGGTTTATGTCGTACCGAACGACTACCTCGGAATCCTAAGTCCGGTTAGGGCTTAATTTGCAATGCAAATGCCTAACAAAAGGTTGAGGATTTATGTTGCACTAGGCAAACTACCTCGAAGTCCTATGGATTGGTTATTTAATTCTAAGAAGGTTTAGCTGATGTAGATTCAAGTTTTGCTGACGACGATGGCCGTGCTGCCCACCATGCTCCAAGCTCCTTGTTGTTGCAGAGGTTTAGTTTTAGAAGTCATAAATCAGGAGATGAGAAAAGTGTTTTGGTTTAGAGAAAATCTTAATTTCCAAGTGTTTTTGTGTTTTAATTAAAACAAATCTTAAAGTTGATTATAACGACACCGGTTAAGATCCCACGGTTCCATCCTTCCGGCATCGTTATTTTTATCGGATTCACTTAGTCCAGATGAATTTGCGAAACTCAATTGAATGAGTTGCACACTTTCATTTAGACCGTGGGAAATCCCGTTAGCAACACGTAGGTTACATCATCCGAGGTATTCCCGATCATCCAACAGGACGTTTTAATTTAGTTGTAATTGTAGTTTTGTGTTCTGTTTGTGATTAATTTTTGAGTTGTTTTATATTTTGGAATGTTGTGGCGGTAAATTTTATCTTGCAATGACATTTAATTTAGTTTTGGTTTCAGTTTTAGGGACTATCCTAAAGGTGTGGGTTTTCATGCAATGATTGTTTATCATGCAATAAAAGTAAGTGCGATGCGATTAAATAAATTGCAATAAGGTAAATTGCAATAAAATAAAAGTGTACCTGGAGGGTCTTCCCGTCATCCCAAGCTACACTTAAAACACAATTAGAATATTTAAGCAAGGTCATAGGTAAAGCTAAGGGAAGGGTTACGGTTTTCTACCAAGTTCCTAATCCTATAGCTAGTCATTTCCTATGACGTCTAGGTTCTTGTGTTTTGGTTTAAGGACGATTTTCTTCATCAAAGAATAATTAAGTCCAATTGTTCTTATAAGTATCCTATCACATTGAGGAAGTGCTTAAGAAGAATCTTAAACATTTTTTCAATATTACTAGAATTATTTTAAGTCCAAATGAATTTAATTATACAAATGAATTAATCGTCCGAGGATTCAAGTTTTGTTATCTTGCTCAGTGAACTAGGACATTTGAATGTCCTATAAGTGAAGTAATATTTCATTTAATGTTCTGTTTACGAGTTATGATAACCAAAGCTCTCGAGGGCAAATTGGTGTTCAAATGGTTTATGATTTAGTTTAACTTCAATTAACGGGTTTAAATTTGGAATAGTGTTCAAGTTGCTTTATATTTAATTTATTTATGTCTTAGGTAATGTTATTTAATTCAATTTAATTTAACTTTAATTTAATTTAATTTAATTTTAATTTTAATTTAATTTAATTTAATTCAATTTAGTTTGATTTGATGTTAAATTAATTTAGTTTAATTTGATTTAATTTCCTTTAATTTAATTTAATTTGTTTTATTTTTAATTTAATTTAATTTAATTTAATTTATTTAATTTGTTTGATTTAATTTAATTTAATCTTTGATTTAATTTTATTTTTAATTTTAATTTAATTGAAAATTTAAAAAGAGTTTAATAAATTAACTTTTTAATTTAATTTAATGATTAAGTCCTTTAACATTTTAAAACTTAAATTTGAATTATCATTTTAATTAAGAATTAAATATTATTGAGATGATTAATTTAGAGATTTTTAAATTAAGGAATAAATCTCTTCCTAATAATATCCCTATTTTAATAATTCCAATTTTATTATTCTTTCAAATTTAATCAATTATTTAATTAAGGTTTATTTTAATTATCTTAAATTATTTAGTAGGTTTCTACTCTTTAATTATTTAAATTTCAATCATCCAAATCAGATTAAGATCAAATATTTTACTTGTTAATTTTTTTAAACCTAAAGTTTTAATTAAGGGTTAAAATTTTAATTACCATTTTGCCCTTCAAGTTTAATAATTTCATAACTCACTAAATTGAGCTTAAATGAACTTGAAATTTTTATGTGACTTCACTCATTTGCCAATAAAGACATGAGAGGAGAAAATGTGATTTTTCTGTATTTAATTTATTTATGTAATTATTTTTAGTGGAAAATAGGAATTTCCAAGGAAAATTTAATAATATGACCAAGGAAAAGTTTCTGTCCTTAAGAAAATTATGGGACATTTCTAATGACCAGAGGACCACTTGGACAAATTTTGGTGATTTTTTGAATTATATTATTTTTATTATAATTATTTTGAGTTTTGGAGTATTAATTAATTTAAAAATAAAATAATGGTTGAAAAATAAATTTTATATTTTTCAAAAATCTCTCTAATATCAAGGAAATCAGAGAATCAATTTTTACAATTTTCTGATTTTTCTTTGATTTATTATAATTATTTTAGTGAAAATGCTAGAAAATACATGTTTTTTAATTTTAAAATTACCCTAGGGCTTTAAAATTTAAAATCTCATTAAATAGACCTAAGAAAAATATGGGGTTTGTTCCTAAGTGATTAAAATTCAAAATGTGACATTTTGGTGAATTTTATTATTTTTATGATTTTTATTATTTTTTTAATTATTAAAATATTAAAATAATGTAAAAAAAATTAAATTTTCAGAAAATTGAAATTTTAATTTTCTTAAATTCCCCTGATATCAGAGAGGCTCCAAAACCAATTTGGTGAATTTTTGAAATGTATTTTGAAAGCTATGAATTTTTAAAGTTTAAAATGGCTAAATGGCTTAATCAACCCATTCAGTAAGGCTAACCAAGTCCAATTGACTTCAAATATTTATGGTGGTTTCCTCTGATCCTAAAGGTCAGTGGAGAATTGATTTCAAGTCAATTTGATATATGGTTAGCTCTAATTAATTAAGGAACTATTTTGGGTGTTTTAGCCAATTAGGGTTATTTTAAATAAACTAATCTAAAATCTATTTTTCCTAGGGTCCTCTGGTCATAAGAGACATCACCAAATTTTCCTAGAATTTATTTCACAACATGCTAATTATTGTATTTAAAATACTCAAAACAGTAACATGAATTTGAAAAATCAATAACTTCTCATAGGGATGGCCTCTGACTTTGGAAAATTCAGGGAATATTCCCAAATTCAGAGGCTTCAAAAGCCCTATGGTCTCATGCCATGGTGAATTTTCTATATGCATGGAGAATTAAAACAATGCGAAGGGAAATAAATCATTAAAAATAAAATACTTGATGAAATTAAATAATTTCTTTTCCACATTATTCTCCTCTGTTCACTGAGCAAGAGGGTATTTTTATTTTATTTTTCTGATTTTCCTACACAAAGTTATGGATTTTTGAAGTTTAGGGGAATTAAATAAATCAAAAATACCCTAATTTTCTATTTATCCACGCGGCGCCGTGTAAACCTCGGTAGCTCCGAAAGGCCACGCGGCGTGTTCTGGTTCGACTCCGCCATCTGACTCAGCGCTCCGGGTCCCCGCTGTGTCGTTCCATCTCTTGATCTGGCGCGATCTTGGCCGTCCGTCCGCGCGTGTATTAAATGAACGGCATCCGTTCATCGTCCCCAAGCGTCCTTACCCGAGAGCCGTCCACACTAAATCCCTAATATCTCACTCAATACTCAATGGATTTTCGTGTTCTTATGCTCTATGGATTCGTCTTGAAGAGACGAATACATCTATACGGTGATCATGCATTGAAATTAAAGCATTTGAAATGGAGAATCTCCAGAAGCTCGGGATGAAGAATTAGCTCATACTTTTTCTCAGAGAAGTGTGGCTTCAATCTGAGGGTTGTGTCACCTTCGATTGGATCCCGACGAAGCTCCGGATGAAGTCTCCTGGTCCGATGAATCGCCTAGGTATGATTTCGACCAAGCCCGATCACAAAGCTTGGAGTCCGGAACGGATGGGTGGCCCGGAGAGGGGCTTTTGCTGGTGGACTCCTTCCCTTGGTCCAGTGAAGGTGTAGGACCAATCAATTTGAGGATTGATCCATTGTGGAGAAGTGTCCCGGTTTTGGGTGGAATTTTGGGCTGCGAAATTGGGTTCCGTTGATGGGGATTAGGGCAAATTGGCACCGGGATCAACCGCTTCTAAGTATGGAGAGTGTTCGGAACAATTTTGGCGGGGTTTCGGTAAGATCTGGTTCAAGCACCTCTCATGGCCGAGAGGGGGTGGTGTTTAAATAGGAGAGGGTGGAGGGCCTCCCGTGGAGAGTTAGGGCTCGGGATCAGCTGCTCTTGGCAAGAGAAGAACAGCTGCAATGGCCACTGGGGATGGGGCAGCTCAGCAGGTGAGAATTCCAAGTTTGGGATGAAGAATTAGCATTGAAATTAAAGCATTTGAAATGGAGAATCTCCAGAAGCTCGGGATGAAGAATTAGCTCATACCTTTCCTCAGAGAAGTGTGGCTTCAATCTGAGGGTTGTGTCACCTTCGATTGGATCCCAGCGAAGCTCCGGATGAAGTCTCCCGGTCCGATGAATCGCCTAGGTATGATTTCGACCAAGCCCGATCACAAAGCTTGGAGTCCGGGAACGGATGGGTGGCCCGGAAAGGGGCTTTTGCTGGTGGACTCCTTCCCTTGGTCTCAGTGAAGGTGTAGGACCAATCAATTTGAGGATTGATCCACCGTGGAGAAGTGTCCCGGTTTTGGGTGGAATTTTGGTCGCGAAATCGGAGTTCGTTGATGGAGATTAGGGCAAATTGGCACTCGGGATCAATCGCTCTAAGTATGGAGAGTGTTCTGGAACAATTTTGGCGGTGGTTTCGGCAAGATTCGGTTCAAGACCTCTCATGGCCGAGAGGGGGTGGTGTTTAAATAGGAGAGGGTGGAGGGCCTCCCGAGGAGAGTTAGGGCTTGGGATCGAGCTCGCTCTTGGCAAGAGAAGAACATTTGCAATGGCCACTGGGGATGGGGCGACTCAGTAGGTGAGAATTCCAAGCTTGGGCTCACATGTGAGCTCTCGGCTCGGTGGTTTCGGCGGTCGTGGTGGCTGGCCGGCCGTGGTCGAGTCACCCTCAAGGTCGGGGAGGTCGAGGCTGGGGCTTAGTGCGGTCGATTGGCCATGGACATGTGTAAAGGAGTTGAATTTAAATGGAATGGGGGAGGAGCTAATTTTGGCTTCGATTTGGTCAAGTCCACCTTTTGGGCTTGGTTCACCTCCCCATGGCTGATTTGGGCTGAGGGAGGATCAGATGAATCAGCTAGGAAAGGGTATAGAAGTCACCATCCATGAATATTTTGATTAATCATGGATTAAGGTGAAGCATAAAAAGGGTTAAAACCTTTAAAGGGGGCTTAAAAGAGACTCCTCCTTTTGCCATTAATGTCTTGATCACATGTCAAACCTTAGATGGCTTCATGTGGCTTGTCCATGGCTTGCATGGCTTGTCTTTGGCTTGGGGAAAAGCTTGGTCAATTTCATGAAAATGGATTTTAGAAATTTTTTGGTAATTTAATGGGAATTTGTATGAAGCTTGATTTGGAATGGTTTAATGATTATTTTGAAACTTAGGGGTGATATCAATTAAAGGTATGATGAAAAGAAATTGCCATGTGGGCTTTAGGTCCAATTTTGGGCTTTTGTATTTGGTGGAAATGGGCTTTTAAAATGGTTTAGGGAAGTGGGCATTTAGGTTTTTAAAATGGATTTTAGGATGAAATTTTGGCAAAGGCTTGGGCCAAATAATTGTTGGGTTTAGCTCATAGATGTGTCATGAGTGACTTGGAGCAAATTGGGAGTGATTTGGGTTTGAATTGGGTTAAATTTGGGCTCCTTTGGTGAATGGGCCAATATAGGTCAAATTGGGCTAACTTGGGCCAATGTTGAGCTAGGGTTGAAATTTATGTAAAATTAATGTTGGGAAATGTTTATGGGAGTTTTTCAAAGAGGTTTTGACTTTGGTTGGGCTTTGAGTTTGGGGTTTGGGCTCATTTGGGTTAGGTCTGGGTTTAGATCAAAATTGGGCCTTTTAGCTTTGGGTTGAATTTGAGTGGGGTTTGGGTCTAAATGTTGGGCAAATCATGTTAGTATTTTTTTTTTGGGAATGTTAAGGAAGATTTAGAAAAGATTTGGGGTTAATTGGAGTTGAATTGGGTGAGTTTGGGTTAGGTTTGGGTCATGGGTCCAAATTGGGCTTTAAGAACAAAAGTGAAATTAGATCCAAATATCAATCAAATTGGACTTGGATTTGGTCTAGATTGGTGTTGGATATGTTGAATTGAAGTTTAGAATTTAATTGGACCAGAATTTGGGTCAATTGGGTAGGTTTGGTTTGACATTGGGTTCACTTTGGGTTTAAAATGGGTCAAATTGGGGGTTTTGACAAAAGTAGGGTAAATTGACAAAATTGGCCCATGGTGTAGTTGAACAAAATGAAATTAGGAATATTTGGGATTTTCTGGAATTTTCTGGGAATTTTCTGAATTTTTGGATTTTTGGGTCAAGAGGGGTATTTTGGGTATTTGGAGGGTATTGGGAGGTATTTTTGGAATTTTTGATATTTTTGGCTATGGATGATCAATTTGAGTGGAGATAAATGTTTAGGAATGATTTTGGGGAATTTTGGGTGATTTGAAAATTTTTGAGAAATTTGGGTAGTTTCAAGGGTTTTGGGTAGGCTAAGCGGGTGTAGGGTCCCGGGGGTCAAAAATTGAAAATTTAGAAAATTGAAGATTGGGTGAATCTAAGTGGAATAAAATCATTTTGGTTTAGTCATGAAGCTATATCAAGTCCACATGAGCCATGAAGGGACTCATTTGAGGCATCCACTATGTTGTTCCTAACCCTCTTAGCCAAGGGCTTAGGGGTTAAGGACCATCCATGTGAATCACCTTTATGAGTCAGGAGGTCAAGTTGGGTATAGGTGTGTTTTAGGAGGTGTGTGAAAGTGTAGTGTATGAGTGTAGTGTGTGTGTAAGTCAGCCCTTCACTAGACCAGGCCACCTGAGGCGGTCCTAAGGCCGAAAAGTCCTATAGGAACTCATCCTTTAAACTTCCACATTTAATTTCAACCCTCTAGGTGATTAGGGGTCTATAGTCAAGTTTGTAGAGTTTGCAGGGAGTTAAGAAGTGGTTTGAATTTCTAAGTGGTGGGTCCCAATTCTATTCCTCTAAGACAGTCAAAGGAAAAGCCTAAGGCTAGATCCTAAGTATTAAAAAGATGAAAAGAAGACCTCATAAAAAATGAGGTCAACAAATGGACACCCAATAGGTGTGGTGAGCTAACCAAGCACACCGCGCGTATTGTCGTTGACCAAAGAGATCAACAAAACCAACACAGATATCCAAGTGACAAACTTAGGACAAAGTAGAAGAGTTTCCGCTGGGGAGTGTCAAGTATATCTCTGAGACTGGAGATTCCTAAACTCTCGCTGGGGAAAGGAAAAGGAGGTGAATCCCAAATCACATGATCTGGGAGAATTCAACTTAGATTTTATTTTGTTTTAGTTTAATTTTTTGATGTGTGAGCTTAGATTTTAGTTTGGAGTTTCAATTTAGATTGAAGTTTTGTCAAAATTAATTTGAAGGGATTTGAACTTGAAATGAAAAATTGGAATTTTGCGGTTTTAGATGTAACATCTTCAACCTCAAAAGAAAATTGAATTGATTGGATTGAATCATTACAATGAGGAGAGATCTCAGATCAATGCGGTATTGGATGTAAAATCCTTAACCTCAAGAGTTTGATTTTTATGTATTTCATTGCAATAGAGAGAGAACCTAAAGCAATGCGGTATCGGATTTAAAATCCTTAACATCAAGAGTTTGATTTTGATGTATTTCATTGCGATAGGGAAAGAATCCTAAAGCAATGCAGTCTCGGACGTAGAATCCTCAACTCCAAAAGTTTGATTTTGATGTATTTCATTGCGATAGGGAAGGAATCCTAAAGCAATGCAGTATCAGATGTAAAATCCTCAACTTCAAGAGTGATTTTGATGTATTTCATTGCGATAGGGAAGGAATCCTAAAGCAATGCAGTATCAGATGTAAAATCCTCAACTTCAAAAGTTTGATTTTTTTTTTTGATGTATTTCATTGCGATAGGGAAAGGATCCTAAAGCAATGCAGTCTCGGATGTAAAATCCTCAACTCCAAAAGTTTGAATTTGGTGTATTTCATTGCAATAGGGAAAGAATCCTAAAGCAATGCAGTATCGGATGTAAAATCCTCAACTTCAAGAGTTTGATTTTGATGTATTTCATTGCGATAGGGAAAGAATCCTAAAGCAATGCAGTTTCGGATGTAAAATCCTTAACCTCAAGAGTTTGATTTTGATGTATTTCATTGCGATAGGGAAGGAATCCTAAAGCAATGCAGTATCGGATGTAAAATCCTCAACTTCAAGAGTTTGATTTTGATGTATTTCATTGTGATAGGGAAAGAATCCTAAAGCAATGCAGTCTCGGACGTAGAATCCTCAACTCCAAAAGTTTGATTTTGATGTATTTCATTGCGATAGGGAAAGGATCCTAAAGCAATGCAGTTTCGGATGTAAAATCCTCAACTCCAGGAATTTGATTTTGATGTATTTCACCGCGATAAGGAAAGGATCCTAAAGCAATGCGAGTCTCGGATGTAAAATCCTCGACCCAAAAGTTTGAATTTGATGTATTTCATTGCAATAGGGAAAGGATCCTAAAGCAATGCAGTCTCGGATGTAAAATCCTCAACTCCAAAAGTTTAAATTTGATGTATTTCATTGTAATATGGAAAGAATCCTAAAGCAATGCAGTCTCGGATGTAAAATCCTCAACTCCAAAAGTTTGAATTTGATGTATTTCATTGCGATAGGGAAAGAATACTAAATCAATGTAGTCTCGGATGTAAAATCCTCAACTCCAAAAATTTGAATTTGAATAGTCATTGACTTTGCAAAGATTTGTAGTGTTGATTTGAAAAGTGTGGAATTTTGGTGTTTCGAGAATTTCATGAAAGTTGTAAAAGACTTTCATGGAAGGAAATAGATTAGGAGGGAATATGTAGATGTCACATATCCCGTTCAAAAGAGTTGATCGGAAGTCACTGGTTTGGATTGGATACAATTCCTCGCCATCAGATTCGATCCGTGTCAATGGAATCAACCGCTTCCATCCCAGACAAGGGAGAGGGTAGAACGGATTGGATTTCAGATTTGGAAGGTTGAGTTTGAACTCGATTGAGATTTGATTTGGAATTTGGAAAGTTGAATTTGAACTTGATTTAAAATATGATTTGAGATCTGGAAGATCAAATTTGAAATTTGATTGAGATTGGATTTGGAATTTGATTGAGATTTGATTTGGAATCTGGAAAGATTGAATTTGAAATTTGATTGAGATTTGATTTGAGATCTGGAAAGATTGAATTTGAAATTTGATTGAGATTTATGTTCATTTTGTTTGTCCTTTAACGATTCAAATTTTATTTTATCGTGAATTTAATGTTCATGTGAATTTGGTGTTCGTCATTTTTAGATTTTTACGGAAAGTTTTCTTTTATTCCCCTTTTTTATTTCTTTTCTGTTCTTTGTTCGAAGTTCTTTTAACTTTAATGGCGTTTCCTGATCAATTTGCACAAAAGAGGTGAAGGCCAAAAATGTGACATGGTCACTTTCATTCCAATCATGTCGAAGATACATCATACAACTCGATCTGGAATACATCTCATACAATCCATGTAGACTCAAAACGGACTATGTATGATCTTTATCTATCCATCCAAAGAGGTATCTGTCAAAAATCCATGTCTGAATAGTGAGGTACATGGTCAATAACATCACTTCCAAGCCATCCTTGGCAAGGATGCCGGCTGGATGTACGTTGGAGGTGTGATATTTTCCATGTAACTCACAGCTCGTAAGGCCGGAGGCTCTCTAGCTCCGGGTCCGGCTGGAAATGGTAAGGTGTCTTCCGTCGTCCATCCTTCGAAAGTAGCCGAGATCCGCTTCACCGGTACTCCCGGTATGCAATGTTTAGCGACATCCGCTCCGTTGCCCTTCAGTATCATGACGGAACCTACCGGTAACGGTATCTTCAACGGCCCTCGGAACTCACCCGGGCATCGCTATCCGGAGGTCGGATCTAAACATGATGTTACACTCGTTCGGGAAAGAGACCGTGCGAAAGGTCCGACGAAGTCATGGTGATCTATGTGCGGGGGTATGCGGTCACCCCGCTTGTAAATGTTAATAATGCAGCTATTGGGTATGCAATCTGCTGGCAGTACCCTCCATCTTATCAATCTTTTTACCATTCTCTTGATGACTAATGGCATTGGATCCACCTGGCCATGACGGAGTATTCCCGGTGCGTTTCCCTTCCTATCTTCCGCAAAGTTGTAACAACATCCACATTGTATTATAATTCTACCTTTCCCTGGCATCCATCTCCGGGGTTCTGAGTAGGTGTTTTCTCTTAGGCGGCCCGCTCGGCCCATTCTTTTCAAATCCCGGATGCAATCCATGATTTGTTGTTGCTCATATTCTGAGAATACATCTGTATGTAGCTCGAGGCCTTCAAGTATATTGATCCTTTTGCCTCTGATTCTCTCGAAGTATTCAAAAGTTTTCTTTTCGACATTCTGCATTCTTTCCAGCTCGTACTCCGGAATAATTTGCAAATGGCGGGGCCTGGTGACATATTGTGGGATATACGGCTCAATCCCTTCACGTTCTCCTGTATACCTCGGCTCCTCGGGGATGATGTCCGTCGGGACATCCTCCGGGTTGCTTCTGCAACAAGGTTATGCATTGCGGTGGTTCTATCCGGTGGCGTGGTAGCCTTCTTTCTTCCGATCTCCGTGAGATTTCCCCGGTCCCTTCGTTATCCTAGGAGCTGACCTCCTTCCTTCCGGTACCTGGTGAACTGGCGTCCTTGAAGTGTATGTACTTGGCGAGTAGACCGCCTCGTCGCGCTGGTCCGCCGCTAGTTTGGTTAACATCTTACGGATACGACGATTCTTATTTCTTCGTTGCGTTCGTCGTGAGAGTAGCTCTTCGAACTTCCCGAATCTCTGTGGGCACGGCGCCGACAAGCTCGCCCTCTCGCCGTAGCGACTACGGACTTGATTTTCTTATCTTCTTCGGCGTTTGCTTTCCTTTTCTTACTGCTGGATTGGTGGCTTGGGCCACCCATTTTCATTACTGTCTGACCGGGCAGTTCCTCTCGGTCAACTGGGATCCAGTCACTTTCCTCATACTGTAGGCCTGCTGGTGTGAAGTCCGAGTCAATCTCGATTATCGCTCCATCTCTCACCCTCTTTTCATCGAGTGCAAGGCTTACACCATTTCAAAAGTTCAGGACCAACCGCCCGTTCGACATTTCCCTGCGAAAAGACAAGGAAAAGGATCAGGGGCTGTACTAAGAACATGAACATTAAGAAAATGTTTATTAAAGACACATTTTTTATTATATTATTATTTATTTTTTTTATTTAACAGGGATAAGATCAGGAAAGAGATCTTGATTTGGAAGAGAAAACAAGGAAAACTTTATTATCATGATTTTATTTATCTTAGCACATTTTTTATTATTTTTGGGTTCGGACCCAGTCATAAGTAATTACTTCGCCCGTGCTTCTAAGGATGAAGAATTCATTCCTTCGAAACATCAGGTAGCGTAATACTTTTTCAAGTATCGTCCGTTGATCGGAAGCATATGTCGTTCTCCCTGACAATTCACTAGCTGGTAGGAACCTCCACGAGTATACTTGCTTCGACCACGAACGGTCCTTCCCAAGTGGGTTCAAATTTTCCTCCTATCTTGCGGTGTGCGAGAATAGGTCTCTTGAGAATGAGAAATAAGTCACCAACTTTGAAGGTTCTCGGGCGGACCAATTTGTCATGGGCTTGAACCATCTTAGCTTGGTATAGTTCTAAATCTCTGTCATGGCTGCAAGTCTTTTCCTTCCGTGCTTTCTAATTCTTCTAGTCGTAATTTGGCATTCTCTTCTGTCGTGATCTTGTTTGCAACTACAATTCTGAGTGAAGGAAGGTGAACCTCTAAAGGTAACACTGCCTCAGACCCATACACCAGAGCGTAAGGTGTAGCTTGAGTAGGAGTTCTGAATGTTGTCCGGTAGGCCCATAAGGCTTCTAATAACTTCTCGTGCCAATTTCTCTTATTATCGTTAAAAGTTTTCTTTAAGATTTGAACAAGAATTTTATTAAAAGCCTCGACTGGGCCGTTTGCTCTTGGGTAGTAAATTGTTGAATATCGCCGATCGATTCCGTGTCTCCCGACAAAATTATTGATTTGTGTGCTTCGAATGCCGACCCATTATGTGAGATGATCCCGCGCGACACTCCGAAACGGTAGACGACTTGGTTCTTGAAAACCGTAGCACGTGGTGTGCTTTCACTTCTCTAAGTGGAACCGCCTCCGCCCACTTGGAAAAGTAATCCGTAGCCGCAAGAATGAAGCGATGTCCTTTTGAAGATGGTGGTTCTATTGGACCCACTATATCCGTGCCACAACATTCAAATGGCCACGATGCGATTGTCGGATGTAACACATTTGGAGGTTGGTGTAGAACCACTCCGTACACTTGGCATTGGTGACGGCTCTTGGCGATTTTCATGCGGTCGGTCATCATCGAGGGCCAGTAGTACCCTAGTCTTTTAATTTTCATTTTCATTTTCAGACCCGACTGGTGAGCACCACAGAGTCCATAATGCACCTCTTTAACGATTTCACGGGCCTCGGACCCACTTAGGCACCTTAGCCACATTTGATCAAAAGACCTTCTGTATAACGTGTTGTTTATTAATGCGTAGGACAGAGTTCTTTTCTTGAACTGATGGGCTAGCGACCTATCGTCTAGTAGCTTTCCTGTTTGTAGGTAGTCTATTAATGGCTGTCGCCAATCTTCTCGTGTTTTCCGTCACCGTTGTTACGGCTGATTCCTCTTCTTTTTCGATTTGTGTATCGTGTCTATGTCGAGCCGTGACAGGACGTGACGTCCGTGAACCGACACTTCCACTCGACTCAACTTGCAAACGAGCAAATTCTTTTGTGAGGCGAGCTAACGCATCCGCTTAAGGCATTTTCTTTTCGGGAATTTTGTAGATCGCCACATTCGGAATCTTGTTCCAACAATTCGTATGGCATACTCGGAAGTATTGCTCGAGTCTTGGCTTTAAAATTTTGTACTCGTCCCGCGATCCGTTGAATGATTAACTCGCGAATCCCCGTAGATGTTGATGTCTCGTTATCCCCATTCGAATAGCTAATTCCGATCCCGTTATGAGGGCTTCATATTCCGCTTCGTTGTTTGTACACGGCTTACGTCAAGTGGTAGGAGTATCTTAACATCCCCCGCTCCGGTGTTATAAAGATTAGTCTGATTCCTACCTTACCGGGCACTATCACTTGCGATTCTTCGTCTTTGTGTGCTGAAGATGCTCCGTCGAAATATAATTCCCAATGTCCATCATCAGGGTTTTCTAGGCTCATTATTTGTTCATCTGGCAAATCATCATTGAGAGGAGATTCGCCGACGAAAGGGTGTGTTGCGAGGAAGTCCGCTAAGACTTGCCCCTTTACTGGCACGAAGAGGCACGAAAGTTATATCGAATTGCAATAATATCATCGACCATCCGGCAAGTCCGCCGGAAAGCGTTGGACGGGTCATCAAGTATTGCAATGGATTAAACTTCGAAATCGAGTTGACCTTATGAGAAAGCATGTAGTGCCTGAGCTTTTGAGCGGAGAAGATCAGGGCCAAACAATGCTTTTCAATTTCGGGATACCTTATTTCCGTCGGAAGTAAACGACGGCTTAGGTAGTAAAGAGCATTTTCTTTACCCTCATCATTGACCTCGGCTAACGGAGCTCCGAGAGAGTCGTCTAAAGCCGCGGTATAAAGTATCGACGGTCTACCCGAGACTGGGGTCGCTAAGACAGGAGGTGTCATTAAATATTGTTTAATGTCTTCGAAGGCCTTCGGCATTTCTCTTCCCAAATAAATTTGGCGTCCTTTTTAACTAGTGCCGAGAAAGGTCGACACCTACTCGACAAGTTTGAGATAAAGCGTCGAAGATATGCCAGCTTCCCTTGAAAGGATCGTAGTTGTTTTAGGGTTTTGGAATGCGGCATTTCTAAGATAGCTTTAATCTTTTCCGGGTCGATTTCAATTCCACGATGTCGGACAACGAATCCTAAGAATTTCCCGGAGGTGACGCCAAAGGCGCATTTTAAGGGATTCATCTTAAGGTTAAATTGTCTTAATCGTTCGAAAACAATTCTCAAATCATACAGGTGGTTGTCCTTTACTTTGCTTTTGATGACCACATCGTCCACGTAGCATTCGACTTGATTGTGGATGAGATCATAAAAAATTCTTGTCATCGCTCTCTGGTATGTTACTCCTGCGTTCTTCAGTCCAAATGACATCACTGTGTAGCAATATACTCCGATCGGCGTTCTGAATGCTGTAATTTTTTCATCTTCTGGAGCCATTCTTATCTGGTTATACCTTGAAAATCCATCCATGAATGAGAATATTTCATGTGTTGAGGCAATGTCGATCATTAATTCTGGGATCGGTATAGGGAATTCATCTTTTGGACATGCCTTGTTTAAATCTCTGAAGTCCACAAAAATTCTGATCTGACCATTCTTCTTTCGATCGGCACCACATTGGCTAACCAAGTCGGGTATTGTTCTTCACGGACAAATTTAGCGTCTATTAGCTTTTTAACTTCAGCTATGACTTGTTGTTCGATTTCTAGACACATTCTTCCGGGACCTTGTCCGACCGGGACGAAGTAGGATCCACTCCTAGCTTATGGATCGCGACCTCCGGAGCTAAACCTAGCATCTCATCGTAGCTCCAAGCAAAACGAGTCTTTAAATTCCATCAATAACTTGATTATTTCTTCGGAGTCTTCTTTATTGAGTAAGGAGCTAACAAAGGTAGGTCTAGGCTCTTCGCTAGTACCTAAGTTAACTTCCGTTAACTCATCTATTGTAGATTTAATTTCTTCTTCGAATTCTGGTGGAGCGTCTCCAATTTGTAAATCTTCAAATTCTTCTGTAGTTTCCATGCAGTTTTCATTAGATACGCAAGTGACAACCAGGCAAAATTCAGTATCATCAACTGATCCTACTGTGCCGAATCCGAGACCATGCTTTGAATTAGGTGGACGATCGGAGTTATTCCATAATTTTTCAAAATGTTGTGATTGGCCTTTTGTCCATTGTCGAGGTAAGAAACCACGCCGAATTAAATTTTGAACACGGGGAGAGTACCACTCAAAAGGTAATTCCATTAATTCTGATGAAGTGACATCTTCAAATTGTACATTATTCTCAGTTTTGGAGGAAGAGGCACCACGGTAGAATTTAATTGGCTTTGCACCGCCGCTACGTACCTCTTTGACCACCATACCCTCGATCTTATTAGAATGGATCGGGGTCAGGTTCATAGTATGTACATAGTGGTTAATCTTCTCGTACATTGATTTGTATTCTTCGTTCTTCTCATCTTCGAGAGAGATCATGAATTGCAGCTTCTTCCGACTTATTGTCGCTGCTTCTTGCTTGATCTCTTCTTCTTCTTCAGAACTATCTTCCCAATCAACATTGATGGCTGGTTTCCTCTGTCTAACTGTCCTAACGTCTCTACCACGACCTCGTCCCCGGCCTCGACCTCGGATGCGAGTTATGGAGAAACCTTCACCATCTCGCCGTAAGGGAGTGGTGAGTGACTGTTGGACTAGAACTTCAGGTTCTTCGTTGTCCCGAACTTTCTTTGCTTCATTCGTTATGGTATCTCTAGAGAAGATTGTTTTCTTCGGAGGTGCATAATAAGCTGCATCTTCGTGAATTCCAATTTCATGTACGGAGAATGGTTGTAAGTCACCTTTGATGCACTGTTCCCCTCCATCATAGTATTTGATGCACTGATGCAGAGATGATGGTACCATCCGGTTTTCATGTATCCATGGTCGGCCCAGTAGAGCGTTGAACGACGTTTCTGAATCAATTATGTGAAATTTTGCGGCTGTCTTTGCTAAGTCACCGGTCTTCATTAGCAGTGTTATCAATCCGAGGGCTCTTTCTCCTTTCTAGTTGAATCCTCTTAATAACATTTTGTCGGCTTCGAGCTCGCGAGCATCAATTTCCAAATATGCTAGTGTTCGAAGACTCATTATATTGATTGATGCTCCCGGATCCACCAATACTCCGGAGAGTGTAAACTTCCCGATTGTAACTCGAAATGTACAACGGTCGGTTGTGGTCCGTCGTCCCAAGTAATAGGTCATTGTCCGTGAAGGTAACACCTCGTTGTTCCTTTAACGAACAAACCTCATCTAAGGAATCTCCGGCCATTTGAGCTAAGCAAATTTTCGGATCAAGTAAGGCCTCGATCGAGCTTCTCTCATCTCCTTTGATAAGATGAGAGCGTCGTAGATGCTCAGTTTGGCTGGTAGTTTCCTAAGATGGGCTAGCACGTTGTAGTCCACTTTATTTCCATGTGTCTCGGTTTCTTCTCGAATGGGTATTTCTTCTGCCGGGGTTGGTTCTTCTTGAACAACCACCTACTTCCCTTTGTCCTTTGGACCCATTCTCAGAGGTAAAACTCTTCCACTTCTTAAGTTAACTTCTGTAATTTCTTCTGACTCTAGTGTTGAGCTTGTCGGTGTTTCTTCCCGAATCGGAATGACGGATTCTTTCGGATTAACTTCGCAGTCCGAAGGCTCTAACTCTATTGTGATTCGGAGCTCCTCGAAACTCGCAAATAGATTCGTTTCTTGTTGAACTCTCGTAGCCTCCTTGATGGATGTCTTCTTCGTCATTGCGATCGTCAAGATTGTGTATGATTTGAGAATTGTCGTTGGTATCGAATTCGATGTCCGGATTGTCGCTAGTTACGTAATCGTTAGAAACAGTCAAAACGTAGCCAACGCCATCACCCTTATCATTATAAGATCCCACCTGGTGTGAGCGAATAATCATACGAGTCGGAGGTTCGAGGGATTTCTCCCCGAATCGAAATAACTATCCTAGGATAAGCGGCCCCTAGTCTAGCCTTAGGAGCCTCGGTCCTCTCTTCTTCGTCGATTTTCTTCTTCTCTTCAATCATCTCTTGTTAAGGTGGTTCTTCTATCGCAAGTGATAGTGCAGACTTGACAGGTTTCGAACTCTGAATTGAAGCTCACACTGAGGCGGTTTGGATGCTGTCTAAAATCTTTTTTGAAGACCTTGTCCAAGCGGTAGTCCATCCATCGTCAGTCACATAGAGATCTATCGGAACAATGAGATCAGTGGAGACAACATTGACGTAACCTCCTTTCTGGGGTTCCTTCATGTACTCCTTTGGGATTGTTATATTCCCTTTCCGAAGATTGTCGTTGAGCCAACTTTTGAAGGTAATGCAATCTTCTATTTTGTGCCCAAGCATCCGGTGGTAGGGGCAAAAGTTGGGATCACCTTTCTTGTTAACTTCTTCTAGTCTCTTAGGCTCTGGCAGCTGGAAATCTGGAATCTTTATCAGACTGCGGAACATTTTCGGCATTGCCTCATTCTTGAATGGATATTCCCTGCTCAGAAGCTCCCTTAATGTACGTTGCGGACGAGGCAGTTGTTCATACTGTGGAGATGACTGATAGCTAGGTCGAGGTTGCTGGTAATTCTGTTGAGGTTGTTGCGGCCGTTCTGACGATATTTGTATCGGTTGTTTGCCTTTGTCGACTGCTGCAACAATCCCGGACTTCTTTTCTAAAGTTTTCACAGGCTTTTGCTTGTTTGTCTTGTCGGCGAAACTTAATTGCTTCGCCTCCTCTTGCAAGCTTCCGGCCTTGCTTAACAACTTCTCGAAAGTCTTAATGGTAAATCCTTTGAGGAGAAGTGCTATCGGGCCATGAATGCTTTTAAGTAAGATGTCGATTGCATGTTGTTCTTGTAGTTGTGGTTCACACTTCATACTTAGATTTCTCCATCGAAGTATGTAATCCACCAAAGTTTCGTTCGGCTTCTGCTTCTCTACCATTGAATCACCTATAGTGATGTGGTGCTGAGCTCCGGCAAATTGCTTGATGAAGAGGTTTTCTAGTTCTGAGAACGTCTTCACTGAACCATTCGGTAATTCTGCATACCAATTAAAGGCGATCCACGACGAGTCGCCGACGAACCGTCGGAAGAGTAATGCATCGCTCCCGCCGGTATTGCAACAACTGGCACGAAAGTGTGCAACATGCTGTCGGGGTTCCCGGTTCCATCAAAGGTCTTGAACAGAGGTGGTACGAAGCCTTTCGGGTATTGGACAGCGTCGAATTCTTCAGGGTAAGGTCTACCCGTCCGAATGGATGTCCCGCTCTTTGATTGTGCTAAGGCTTTCTCGCACCTGCTGTTCCACCAAGCTCTTGATATCTTTTTCTGGAATCATACTTTGTGTTGTATCTTTCTTTAGCTGATCATCCCCGTTGACGGATGTAATCTCCTTTCCTCTGTCCACAATGTGAATGACCTCTGGGGGTAACAACTTTCAAGAGGACACGTTTCATCCCCGCAACGACGGACTACTTTTCGAAATCTGCAGAAATAAGCACGCTCAAAGAAGTGAAAGCACATCACGTGTTGGCGTTCTTCAAGAATCAGTCGCCTACCGTTTTGAGGTACCGAGCGCAATTCATCTCGATAACGGTCCGCTTTCAAGAGCACGAAGATCACCGCCGTCGTAAGACACGGACAGATCGGGCGCTATTCGACACCCATTGCCCAAGAGCAAAAGGCTCGACCGAGCCTTTTAATAAAACTTCTTCCAAATCCTAAAGAAAACTTTGGACGATAACAAGAGAAATTGGCATGGTAGTTATTAGAAGCCTTATGTGCCCATGTGACAACTTTCGAACGCCTACTCGCCTACACGTTACGCCTAGTGTAATGGTTCGAGGCCGCCTGCCATCGGAGGTCCAAATTTTCCGTCACTTCGAATTGTAGTCGCAAATAAGATCACTATAGAAGAGAACGCCAAATTACGATCGGAAGAATTAAAGCTTGAAGGAAATGACTTTCTACAAGGTTAGAATCTCAAACTATATCAAGATGATCTCAGCCCACGACAAGCCGGTCCGCCCAAGAACTTTCAAAGCCGGGTGGAATCGCCTGCTTCGAAGACCTATTCATGCACATCGCAAGATAGAGGTAAATTCGAACCGACTTCGGGAGGGACCGTTTCGTAGTAGAGAAAGCCCACGGGAGGCTCTTACCAACTCATGGATCGTCAAAGGAGATCGACCAATACTTCCCATCAACGGACGATATCTAAAGAAGTATTACGTGACGTGATGTTTTGAGGAGCGGACCTTCGGTTCGTAGGAAGCACCGGAATGATACCAGTGCAATCGGGTCCGAACCAAAAATAATAATAATAACAAGAAATTTTAAAAAACTAAAATCCAAAATAAATTTTCTAAAATAAAATAAAAATTCAAACTTGTTCCAATTTCAAACTCCAAATCAAATCTTTCCTCTCCTAATGAACTTACAAATAAAATAAATTACAATGAATTCAACATTCTTATTGTTCTCATTCTTCTTTAGTTTGGCCCTCTAATCCCTTCCTTGTCTTCGCAGAAGATGTCGAGGCTGAGGCCGGTTCTTTCTTTTAAAGATGGCGTAAGTCTTCGCACTTAACGAAGAAGAGCTAAAGTCGTGCCGTGATCGAGGTTGACTCGTACTTTGCGTTCGAAGCTAGAATATGAAGAAACCGTTTATACGACCGTAGACCTCGTGGAGTCCCATGAAAAGATGCTAATGAAACTCAACAGAAAGTCTAGTATACCGTAAATCGAAAGGAAGATCAACGCGATCGACGAACCCAAGATGAAATCAATGAGAACCGCCGTAGGAGGGAAGCTTGCCGTTGCCATCCCTACCGAAATCCGTGGGGAGAGGAGAGCCACTCGACCCCAACCTCGAAGAAGAAACAAGAACCGTCATATCCACAAAATGTCAAGAAATCGACATAAGAAATCGTAACAAGGAAGAAATTCTTACGCATAACAAAGAACTCGCCCTTAAAGAGGCCGCTCCGGAAGCACCATAGGAGAGGTTGTTCCGGCGAGGTTACTAAGGTAGCCCGCACTCGAGATGTTGATGATTCCGTGAGAACGTGCCGGCATGGAGCCGTAAATCCTCAAGACGTCACTGGGACATCTGAGCGCCCCGGATAATTCCGGTAGCACGCAGCCGGAGATTACCCGGTATGTGTAAACAAAATTTTGAGTACTTTCGTAGAACTGGTGCGATATGCCGCATCCCGGAAGCACCGGAGTTACATACGGATGTCTTTTCTCACTACGAGAAGAGCGCGAGATCATGGACTACATCTCCGAGTCAAGAAACAGGTCGCGCAGACGACTACGAAGCAAGACCTACTCCAAGCCGAAGAAATGGAACGAGGCAAGGTGGAGGATTACAATCCAATTCATGATGTTGCTATAACTTTGCCGATGACAAGAAAGTGAAATCCACTGTGTGGATACTTCGCTACGATGAAGCGGATCCACCGCGCTTCTAATTAAGAAATGATAAAGAGGATGGTGGCTTGGCAAGTTCAATTGGCCGATTGCATACCAAATAGTTGCATAATCAACATTTAAGCAAGAGGAGACCGCATTCCACCACGTCGACCATCACGATTTTGTGAGGCCTCTTTGCACCGTTCCTTCATCAACCAAAGCAACATTACGTTGGGGATGTAACTCCTGACAATACGGGCCCCGGAGAATTTCGTGGGCCAAGAGAGATACCTCTACCGGTAGGTTCGTCCTCGTACTACAAGGAAATGGAGCGTATGGCAAAGCACCGCATCTCACGAGCTCCCACTAGTGGATCTCCATCACCTTCGGAGGATGATTGAGAGCAAGATCCCTACTACTCTAACTGCATCCCGTAATTAGAGAATTTCCAGCCTCTATGAGTCGTAAGCTACATAATAGTAACACACTTAAAGCACACTTACGTGATCTCCGTAAACTAGCTTAGAAGGTGATGTTATTACTTATGCAGTTTACTTTTCGTACACGGATGGATCAAACACCAATGTGACAACACGAAGATATCGTTACGCCTCCGTGTTCGACATACATGAATTTTGTAAAAGTTTGTTTTCATGAAGGTGTCATCGAAATATTTTGATGGAATCACCCGATGTACTTTTGACACTTTTAATGGAAACGACTATGTCGTATTCTGCCTTTAGTTTTGTGCAATCGACCGTAAGCGCCATTAAATCGAGTTCGACTCGATTTAAAGAAAAAAGTTTAACGAAGAATGATTCGAGTGAAAATTGATAACAATGAAATGAGAATTCAAATTTAAAATCTGGATAAAACACAAAACCTAAACTCTCAAAGCAAACCAATTTAAAATCTCAAATTGTAAAAAAAAATGAATGAAAACCCGAATCAAAATAAAACCTCAAACGAACTTGAAAATCGTAACAAAATCAAATAACTAAAACTAAAAAACAATGAAAACAAATTTCCAAATCTAAAATCCCTAGCCTCCGACTGTTCTCAAATCTTTTCGACTCCCGCAATTCTTTTTGTCTTCCGGAAGTTCGATCGTACCACCGACACGTAACCACAAAATTCTCGATTCGGGTTCTCGATGGCATGGATTCATATCCTTCGCCAAATAATCAAATTTTCGATCAACTCGGGATGTGAAACACATTCATTCCAATCTTCTACTACACTAAATTTTCCGCGGAATCTTCAAACCCAAATCAAATATCAACTTTTCGGGATTGGTACCTAAATTTCGGCTCCATCCTTCGAGGCCGGTACCCACCCAGCTTCTCATTTCAAGATCGATAATTTCAAATTTCGATTCTCTTCTGAATTTCCACTAAATTTTTCGCATTCTATCCGAGAAATTTTTCGGCATTCTAACTTCGAGCTAGGTGTGAGACCAACAAGGCATCCTATTCTCCGAGCCGCCAACCCTCGCATTCTATCCAAGAAACTTTTTCCGCATTCTATCCCTTCCGAGCGTGTGAGACCAACAAGGCATCTTATTCTCCAAGCCGCCAACCTCACACTCTATCCGTGAAAACTTTTCCGCATTCTAATCTTTCTGAGCTAGGTGTGAGACCAACAAGGCATCCTATTCTCCTAGCCGCCAACGTTGCATTCTATACGAGAAACGTTTCTGCATTCTAATCCTCTGAGCTAGGTGTGAGACCAACAAGGAATCCTATTCTCCTAGCCGCCATCCTCGCATTCTATCCAAGAAACTTTTCCACATTCTAATCCTTCGACTCGGGTATGAGACCAACAAGGCATCCTGACTTCGGTGACCGCAAATCCCGCACTCTTTCTGAGAAATTTTTCCACACTCCCAAAATCTCGGGGTCGACATCTAAATTTATTCCATCGTGAGGGTTGATGTAATGTCCTAAATGGTAGTCATTTCCTCACTAGATCCAGGTCGGACGTAATGTCCCGAACGGTAGCCCGAGCCGGTATAGTCTTTTCGAGGTCGGTACCCAAATTCGACCCTTCTAAGACATCGATACCTAAATTTCAATTCTCATTCCGAGATCGCACTCTACCCCGATTCTCATCCCTTTAGAGGCCGGTACCTAAATTCCAGCTTCTTCCGAGAGCGATACCCTACCCTCGATTCTCATTCCAAGGCCGGTACCTAAATTCCAGTTCTCTCCTTTTCCGAGATCGCACTAAATTTCGATTCTCATCCTTTTCGACGACTCTAAATTCCGATCCTACTTCGAGGCACGTACTTATATTCCAAATACCCTTCGCATTTGGACTCGCTTTTTGTCAATTCGGAGTTCCTTTTCATCTCTAATCTCGAATCACTCCCTCAATCAAATTTCAAACTCCGAAATCAAATTTCAACCAACTTCAAAATTACCATAAACCAAACTTTAATCAAACTCCCGAATCAATTTAAACCAATGGAATTTTAAAGATCAAAATCAAACTAAATTTGAAACCTCAATCTAAATCGAGTCAACTTCACCTCCCTCCCGTGCCAAGAGCTCCGAGAATCTTCGCTTTAGAGATTTACACCTCAATTTCGTGAGGTCTTTTCTTTTCTTAAAGGCTAGATCTATCAGGATTCTCCGACTATCCTAGAGGACTAGAATCGACCCAACCTTAAGCAATTTAACATTTTCGACTCCTATGGACTCCACCGGATGAAGCCGCAAACCTCTAATCACCTTGGAAGGTTAAAACCACCATATGGGCAACCACTGGGCGGAGTTCCTATGATTGTTCGGACTTAAGGTGACCTTTGGGCGACATAGCTTTCGCACACACACACACACCCCTAAGCCACTTAACCTAAACCCTAAACCCTTATCTTTCTACCCTTTAGCGGAACCTTACATTATTGAATCCAAGCCCTAATCTTTGATTAAGATGGCCAAGGTCAATATGTGAAGGATCATAAAGTGGTTACCATTCGTCACTTGGTCCCAAATGGTTCGACTCGCTAAGTCCATGGCTCATGCTTCCAAACCCTAATTCATTTCCAAATCAATTTTTTTTACTCAATCTTCACCCCACTAAAATGATCCATTACTTCCTTATTTGAAACCCCATTCATGTTGCCAAAATTTCAGGTTTTGACATTGGGTCCCCTAAACTTACCAAAAACTACCTACAATTTGCAACTACCCAAAGACCCAAAAATTACTCAAAATTCCTAAAAATCATAAGAATCATTTTACAATAATTTCCACCTCTCAAATCCACCAAAATACTCCAATACCCTCCAAATAACCTCCAAATACCCTAAATACCCCTTTTGGCCCAAAATTCCAAAAATTCCCAAAAAATTCCAGAATCCCAAATATTCCGAATTTCATTTAGTTCAACTACACTATAAGCTAATTTTTCCAAATAACCTACGTTTATCAAAATCCCCAATTGACCCATCTTTAACCCATGCGGACCCAATGTCAAACCAAATCAACTTAATCGACCAATTTTCGCCTAAAATCAATTTAAAATTCAATTCAACATCTCCAATACCAATCTAAACCAAAACCAAGCCCACTCGTCTACATTCGAGTTCAATTTCAACTTTAAACCAACCCAATTTTAACCCACATCTGAACCTACCCAAATTCAACCCAATCCAACTCACTTCCCCAAATCAACTCTAAAATCTCCCTAATACATCCCTACACAAATAAAACATCAATTGTCCCTCAATTTCAACCTAAACCCAACTCAAAATTCATTTGAAATCAAAACCCCAATTTGCTTGCCTGCCACTACCCTCAAAACTCCAAATTGAACCCCCTCAACCCAAAATTTCCACCCAATTTCTATCCTAAACTTTCCTAACAATCACTTGAAACATTTTGAATCATAAATCACGTTGAATCAAACTCTAGCCAAACCTAAACTTAAGCTAACCCATGGTGACCAAATTGACCAATACTCCAAAACTCTCCAAATCAAACTCCAAATAAACTCCATTCTACTTCATGTCTTCATGAAAAGTCTTCCTTACAATCATCTACACAAGGTTGATTAATTAATTTGATCCAATTCAAACCCAAACTCAAGTTAGCCTAACTCAAACCCAAGTGAACCTTAATCGAACTCTATGTTCCAAATTAAATCAAACCAAAAAATTCCGACCAAACCAACCTTCGGGTTGCCAACTCAGCTCCTAGCGGGGTTTGACCTGACCTAACCCATGCCCCATGAGCCATGGACCAATGGTCCACCTTGTTGAACAAATGGACTAAGCCACATGGCTAAGGATAAGTCCCATCCTCCAACTCTCCTTAAGCAAGCTCCCTGCTCAAATTAATTGAGCAAAACTCCTCCTCCACCTCCGGTGCTGCCCAAACGTTTAGTCAGATTGCCACCACTCCACCGCTGCATCACCATGCCCGAGCAAATTTCATGTCCTTGAAACCCAAAATTTGGCTCGAACAAGGCTAACTTTTCACAGCCTAATTCACCCCGCTCTCGCTTCACCCTAAGCTATCTAAGGCACTTATCGTCGGCTTCGAGCTCCCTTTTCCTAAGCTCTATAAAATCCCTCCTTCGGCCTTGCCAAAGGTGCCGAATTTTTCTCCATATAACTCCCCCAAATTATCCCCGAGCTCCTAGCCTAGAGAACTTGATCTCCAATCGTCCTCCCGCCCCGAACTCACTACCGAGCCCAATTTCTTAGCCGAAAATCAGCGAAATGTGACACCTCTTAAAACTCCACCAAAACCAAATTAAACTCACCCACACCTTCAAACACTAAGAGAAGGAGTTCCCTATGAAATCCCCTCTCCTAGCCTCCCACTGCTCTACTCTGCCGATTGGACCTGGATTTATCAGTCATGACTAGGTAGCTCACTGCATCGAGACTTCATCCGAAGGCTCACTCCAACGAACGACGAGCATCTCGATTGAGGCTTCACTTCGTAGCCAAAGTTATTGACCTCTCCTCCCTTCCAAGCTTCTATAAATTCTCCATTTTGTTCGTACAATTTTGATGCATGTTAGCCGTATAAATATTTACTTCCAAAGGATTGACGATGCAGACCAACCACGCATAATTTGCCGAGCTTGAGCGAGATCTTAGGTCTAGAAGGTGGATGGCTTCAGTTTAACCGTGATGGGGACGACGTACTGGCTGATCGTCCGATCGTGCGTGTATCGATGGACGGCGTAGATAAAGCCTGACGAGCAAAGCAGGACCCGGGAGAGCGCATGCCGAGTAAGATGGCGGCGCTGAATGGGAACGCGCCGCATGTATCTTCAGATCTGCCTAGGTTGAGGTGGTGCCGCGTCGCATAAGTAAGAAATTAGGTATTTTTTGATTTATTTAAGTGCCCGAAACTTTAAAATGCATATTCGTTAGGTAAAATCGTAAAAATAAACTAAAAATACGTTCTTTCTCCGTGAAATCGCAGGAGATTAATGTGAAAAAAGAATGAAGTTATTTTGCTAAGTATTTTATTTTAATCGATTTAATATTATTATGAGTATTTTAATTTCCATTCATGCATACAATTCACTATGGTACGAGACCATGTGGTTTTGTAGCCTCTAATCTGGAACATTCCTGAATTTTTTAAGGCCGCAGGCTATCTCGTGAAATTTATCTATTTTCCAAGTTTATGTGCCTGCTTTGGTATTTTAATTCCAATAATTAACACGTTGATTAATAAAACCAGAAAATTGTGAGAGTATCTCTTGCACTGTGAAGACTCCTAGAAAAATTTTGTTAAATTAACTAGTTTAGTCGAACTCTAATTGGATAAAACCTAAAATTAAGATTAAAATAATTGGATACCACTCATTAAAATAACACAAAATCAATTCTCCACTGATCTTACGGGAGGAGTCTCACATAAAAATTTAAAATCAATCGAAAATGATTTAATCCACTAAATGAATTGTTTAAATCACATGGTCATTTTTAAACTTTAAAAATTCCTAAAACTCCAAAATGGGACAAAATTCACCAAATTCATTTCGAGGTCTCTCCTGCATCGAAAAAGCCTAAGAAAAATAAATTTGAATTTTTCAAAATTTCTATTTTTAGCTTATTTTTGAATATTTTAATAATTAAAAAACAATAAAATCACAAAAATAATAAAATCCACAAAAATGTCATATTTGGTCTCCTAATCACTGGTATTCAATAAATATTTTTCCTAAGTCCCTAAGAAAAAAGATATGCACCTAAAAGGCTTAATGCAATTTTAATATTAAAATGTATTTTTCAACCCTTCACTAAAAAAAATTTCTAAAAATTAAAAGAAAATAGAAAATATAAAATTTGCTCTTCGAAGTTTCTTGAAGTTAGAGAGACTTGAAAAATATAAAATTTAATTGAACTTCAATTTTATTTTTATAATTAATTAATACTCCAAAATTAAAATAATTATAATAAATAAAAAAATAATTAAAATCAACAATTAAAATGCTTCAGTTTTTCACTGTTAGTAGGAACATCCCATAATTTTCCTAAAAACAAAAAACTTACTTGAAACAGTTGTCAATTTTCATTAAGACTTTTATTTTTCATTAAAATAATTATATAAATTAAATTAAAAAATGTAATAATTACATTTTCTTCTAATGTCTTAATTGACATGTGAGTGAAGTGATACAAAAATTTCAAGTTCATTTTGAGCTCAATTTAGTGAGTTAAGTGAATACAGAGGACATAAATGTAATTAAGGATTTTAACCCTAATTAATATTTTAGGCCTAATCAAAGGGATGGATGAACATTTGATCCTAAATTTCTTCTTTGATGATTGAAACTTAGGGAATTAAGGGGTAGAAAACCTATTGATCACCTACAACATTAAAATGAAATCTCTAATTAATTAATTCATTTAAATTTTTGGAAGAATAATTAAAATTGGATTATTAAAATTAGGGATGTGACTTAAGAAGATTCCAACTCTTAATCTATAGTCCCAAATGGATTAATAATATTCAACTCTTAATTAAATCTAAATAATGATGATTGAAATCAATAGTTAAAAGAGAAGCAATCCTTAATTAAATTAAAAATGTTTAAAACATTAAATGATTTAATAATTAAGTTAAAATAAACATAAAACATTAAAGTTAATTAAATTACTTAAAACTTAACCTAAAACAAAATTGAAACATTAAAAATTAATCTCAAAGCAAGTTACAATTAAAATCAATCTAAAGTATTTAAAACAAATTAATCATCAAAACTTAATCAATTAAATAATTCAAACACCTCTTTAACCTAAATAATTTTAAAACATTTAAAAAATCAATTTGAAATTTCATAACTAAACTAAATTGTCTTGAGATAACAATTCAACCTTTGTGGTTAAATCCTTTAACAAACTAATTTGCCCTCAAGGCTTCCACCTTATAACCCTTAGGTGGAGTATCAAATGGAATGTCACTTTACTCATCGGATAATCAAATTTCTCGAGTTCACCGAGCAAGAAACAAAACTTAATCCAAATTCTTGGATGATTAATTCACCGTATAATGAAATTCATTTGGACTCGAAATAATCCTGTAGGTTAAAAGATGTTTAGGACTGCCCTAAGCACTTTCTCAATAATTTATTTGTAGGTGTTTTAGAAGAACAAGTGAACTTAATTGTTCTCCTTCGGTGAAGAAAACTTAACAAAACACAAAGAACCTAGATGTCATAGGAACTGACTAGTAATAGGATTAGATTTTTGGTAGACAACTGTAACCTTCCCTTACTTACTTAGGTATTTCTGCAAATATTTAAATGTCTTAAAGGTGTTTTAAGGGGCTCGGAACGACGAGAAGCCCTAAGGTACGCTTATTTTATTGCAATTTATTTACGTGCACCGAACTTTTCTGCAAGTTTGTATGTTAAACAAGAATACCCCGCATGAAAACTGAAACCTTTTAGATAGCCACAAACTAAATTAAAACTAAATTAAAAGTCACAACAAGATAAAATCAATCGCCACAACACTAAAATATAAAACAACTCAAAAATTTAATCACAAATAACAACAAAACTACAACTTACAACTAAATTAAAACGTCTCGTTGGATAATCGGGAATCCTCGGATGATGTAACCCACGTGTTGCTAACGAGATTCTTACCTGCCTAAATGAAAGTGTGGAATTCCGCCGATTTTAAGACATTCATTCGGACTATGAATCCGATGAAAATACTATGTCGATGACCGAACCGTGGGATCTTAATCGGTTATGGTTAATCAACTTTAAGATTTATTTTAATTAAAATACTAAGCCACCAATTTTTCATTTTTTCTAAAACTAAAACACTTCCTCTCATCTCCGGATTTTCACCTCTAAAACTACCCCCCGGAATAAACAAGTGGTTTGAGCACAAAGGAGGCGCACGACCACGCCAACAAGAAACTCTGAGTCTACTTCAAAGAAACCCTTCAGTTTTAAATAACTAAGCCATAGATTCGAGGTAGTTTTCCTAAGGTAACATAAATCCTCAACTTTTCGGGCAAAGTATTCGCATTAATCATATTATGCAAATTAAAGCCAGAAGACTCCGAGGTAATCATATACGCATAAACCCTCACATTTTCGAGGCTATTTGTATGATCATATTATACATGAGCAACTTAATTAATCCAAATGGGTAGATTGAAACATTAAATAATACTTCACCGAGGGCCAAACAACGGATAAGCCGGGAAGTCACCGAAGTTCGTCGGGTTCAAGGACATCTCTAACTTTTTCCTTTGGATTCCCAAATAACCGTTCCAAATTTGATCCATTTCTTATCAAAATTTCCAAAATCCAATTTGTTTGAAACCTGTTTTCGGAATGTTGGTATTAAAACCATCGATCATTACCGAGAGTTTTCTTAAGTGTCTTCGGATATTTAGGATGTACACTATGTGGGCTTGTCCTTATAGAGAACTTTAAGAACCTGTAATATAAACCCCGCTTAATTCCTTTATATTAAGTAGAGGAATTTGTCACCCATAAAATCCTGTTCGCATATTAACGGATGTCATTAAATCTCTAGTTTATTTACTAAGCCCCATCATCAACAATGTGTCTATTCCTCGGGATAGATACAGTTTGTGATGTGATGCCGTTTACATAAACTATCCGTGATGTGAGATAAGCTAATTTCATATCTAGTAAATTTTCAAACTTTTAATTATTTTCAAAATAAAATGATACTTTTCAAACTATATATATATATATATATATATATATATATATATATATATATATATATATATATATATATATATATATATTTAAAAACCTATAAAATAAGCCGCACACCGACCATAACTGTCCGCTTTACATTTCCGTCATCATCGATAGGTCGGTGTTTCCGCAGTGTTAGTAAACTTGAGCGTCGCTAACATAATGAGTCTAATGACTTTAGCTTACTTCCGGATATTGATGCACGCAGAGCTCTTACAGATAAGATGATGCTAAAAGGATTCAATCAGAAAAGAGAAAGAGCATTCGAATCTATAACACTGCAGATGAAAATTGAAATCTAGTAACGAACGCAAAATTTCGTGTCATCAACGCAGACATTGCTCAATACCTCGTCAGTTCAACGCGGCTTCACGAGTACAATATAGTTCCGTCATCGCTTCACCATTGCATCAAGTATCGCAAAGATGGACAAGAACATTGCATCAAGGGAGATATATAGCCATTCTTAATACATGAAGTGGGTTTTCACAAAGATGCCGCCTAATATGCTCCCCCAAAGAAAATAGTATTTTCAAGAGAAGTCAGACAAGAAAAAGTCAATATTCAAAAAATACAAGAACAAGACTATTCACCTCCGCTTCAACAATCTCCCACCACTCCTCCGTAATGAGTTGGTGGAGGTTCTTTAGCCTACACATCCGAGGCCGAGGCCGGGATGAGGACGAGAGAACTCACTGTGATCGTTGAACGGGACAAAGCCGATGACGCATCAACATAGAAGGAAGCCTCTGAAAAGGATTTGGTTCCATAAAAGAAAGATGATAAGTCGAAGAAGTCTTAGCTCGAGATTTCTTTAGAAGACATGTAGAGGAATGAGTATGAGTCATCGTTCGGATGATTAACCATTATGTTCAAGCCACGTACCCTAACTTCGATCCATCTCAAAAGACGAGTAATGGAGGTCAAGGAAGTCCATAATGGTGGTTTAAACCAATCAAGTTTTACCGAGCTTCCTTCTACTTCTAAACCTTGTGTAATTCTCAAAGAAATGATTCTTAATGAATTAATGGAATTACCTTTATTACTTTTAGCCATTTCGCAGCGTAAATTAACTCAACAAGGAGATATACCAAAGCAAATGCCAAAAGATCGCCTACTATCATTTAAAAAGTTATGAATACAAAAGGAAAAAAACCCAATTCAAAAAAGTCTTCGGTTTGGTACGATTAAATCGGTCAATGACTTAATTTTGTATTGCTACTAGATGCATATAAAGATTACTTAGACATTCGAGATGAATTCGAAAGATCAACCAATAAATGATGCTCCACTCCAGGAGTTCAAGAGGGAATCAAATCAACAACATGAATTAAAGAAATTAGTCTCGAACCGAGTAGTAGCCCCAAACAACCTTTGTAAGTTTGTTACTCGCTGAAGAAGAGTCTATGGATTTAATCAAGTTATCATTGACCAAAGATTTTCTCGCGCAGTTATGATGAAATGCCGTGATTATCTCCAGAGGTTGCAATTCATCGACTGGGTAGATCAAAACTTAACGCCGCTGAAGCAAGCTCCTTAAGAATGCACTTCGAAATAGAATAGCAAGTTACATCGAGATAAAGAAAATTAATAAACACTAATTTCATATAAGGAGAACAATATTCGACATGGTTAGCCAACGTGTACCAGTAAAAAGAAGAATGGAAAGATACAAGTGTATGTCGACTTCGCAGACTTAAACAAGGCATGTTCAAAGGAAGAATTCTCATTACCAATATTGGAACTAATGGTGGACATTGCGTCGACACACAAGATCTTCTCATTCATGGATGGATCATTGATACAAACTGTATCAAGATGGCAATTCGAAGATGCCACCATACTGCTCGTAACTTCGATCGGGATTTCATCATACACCATTATGCCATTTGAACTAAAAAATACCGCGTTTCATATCAAAGAGAATCGACAAAGATCTTTGATGACCCCATTCACGATCAAGTGGAATGCTACTTCAAAGACTCGTCTTCAAGAGAAAAGTGAAAAATGACCACCTTTATGATTCGAGGATCGTATTGGAATGATTATATAATACATCTCAAGATGAATCCCTTAATGTGTGCTCAAAAGTTACCTCCTAGGAAGTTTCTAGATTCATCATCCATCATCAAGGAATCTAAATCAGCCCATATAAGATTAAACACCTCGAAAGCCTCCTCCTAAAGCCTTGAAGCAACTACATTCTTTTCAAGGTAAATTAGCATACTTGAGACACTTTATATCCAATCTATCGTGAAGTGTCTACCCTTTTCGAACTTACTTCAAAAAGAAGTCAAATTCAATTGTGAGAGCCATGCCAACGGCTTTCGAGGATATTAAATAATACTCGACGATAGCCTCCTTTAGCAAACACTATCGCAGGTAGATCATTGATATTGTACACCGCGGCTTTAGACGAGTCCCTCAGAGCCTTACTTGCTCATGTCAATGATGAGGGAAAGGAGAACACCCTTTATTACTTAAGTTTACATCTAATACCAGTAGAATTAAAGTATCCTCCTATTGAGAAACATTGTCTAGCTTTAGTTTTCGCCGCTTAAATGCTTAGACATTACATGTTGTCTCACAAGGTCAACCTGATCTCCAAAGTTAACCCATCACAATATTTGATGACCCGACCAACACTTTGACGTTTAGCAAGGTGGTCAATGATACTATTACAATTTCGATATACTTTTATGCCCCATTGCGCTATCAAAGAGTAGATTCTCGCAAACTTTCTTGCACCGCACCCACGCGACTACCCCTCACAATGATAAACTACGCCGCGCATACTACAAGTGGAATGTACTTAAAGGCTAAACATTGGGAGATGTACTTCGACGGAGTGTCATCTGCCAAAAGAGACAGAGGAAAATAAATAGTGATTCCAAGCAAAGCAGGAATTGGTCTAATCCTTGTGACACAAGATCAGGGAATGCTAAGATTCTCCTACCACTTGACAGAGCCGTGCACTAACAATGAATCAGAATATGAAGCACTAATCACGAGTTTAGAAATGACACGATTAATGGAAATAACAAACATTGTCATTTATAGAGACTCATAACTCGTCATACAAATTAGTATGTGACAATAGAAGATTCTTGCCGCATTAGAAGAATACCACCGATATAAGATGAAATTGCTTTGAGTAAACTTCGCATGACATTTTATAGGATTCTAAGCGTACAATGCCCGTGCTACCGCTTTAGAGAAGCTTGCTAAAGAATTGGCTTGTTCACCCGAAGATTCTATAGTATCACCGTGCAAGGACATCGGGTAATGTCGCCGGGACGACCTTGATAGCTTACACAAACTTGGAAAAGAAGATGTTAGCTTGCATGATGATGATGGGCTGCATGACGGTGGCCCGTCATATCGTAATATCTATAAATGTAAAGGTTAATGTGAAGATGTCATCGCCGCATCGATCGAAGAGGGTTTTGTCATATACCTTAATAGACAACGTTTTGTATAGACAATCCTTCGATCGATGTGGCTAAGATGTCTTAGTATGGCGTAATATCATGAGAAGTACATGTCGGATCGTGTGGAGCTCACTCGCCGTGCCACAGATGAAATGAAAATTAAACGACTTGGATACTATTGGCCAAAGAATGATAGATTATATGGAAACAACTAAGAAATCTCACCAAGGTCAAGTGCATGGAGGTTCTCGCACCAACCTCCAAATGTTTTACACCCCACGATTTTATAGAAATCTGAAAGTGTCGGGCATGGACATAAGGGGTCCGATAGACCCTCCATCCTCAAATGGACATTGTGCTCATACTGCTAGCCTACCAATTACTTCTCCAAATGGCTAGAGGTAGCTCCATTATAGGTTCTAGCGTTAAAGAAAAGGCGCTCTTCAAGAATCGATCATCAACTACTTCGTGTGTCGCGCATCATTTCGTATAATGGGTCCGCTTTCAAGAGTACCAAGATCAACAACTTCGTCAGACGATGGATAGATTGGAGGTATTCAACCATCTACTATCCAAAAGCAAGTGGCTTCGGCAGAGCCTTCTACAAGATGCTCGTGCAAATTTTTAAGAAGATAATCGAGACAATAAAAGAGCATGGCATGAGAAGCCATCGTAAGCGTTATGGGCATACCGGATGATAGTCAAAATTCCAACACACTCGTAATTCATGCACTAGTTTGCGGTCCGAGTCAACATTTCCTTAGAGGTTCACCATTTGCCGTCAGATCGCTTATCGCCAATCAAATAAATTTAAGAGAATGCCAGACTTCGACTTACGTAACCGGGTAAGCCTCAAAGGGAATAGATTTCTCGTGCAGCATAATTTGGAGCTTTATCAAACAAAGATGAATCAAGCACGATAAATTGGTCCGCTTGAGGTCGTTCAAAGTCGTTACCTTGTGCTTGTTCTTAGAAGGCCTATTCTAGCACACCGCAAGATAGATGAAAAATTTAAACAATCCTGGGAAAGAGCATTTATGGTAGAGAAAGTTTACTTACTTGCCGGTGGATTCTCAAGGGGATAGACCCACGTTGTCGATACATGGACGTTACCCGAAGAAGTACTACGCAACGCGAAGAGCTTTTGAAAGGGGACACTGTCGGCATATTTTTAGGTTTGTGTTGTACTTTAGAAAAAGGGGTCGCCTACCGTAAAATTATCGGCGAATTTTAGATTTTTTAAATTTAATTTAAATATATACATATGGTTTAGAAAGTAGTATTTGATTTTCAAAATAATTTTAAGTTCAAAATTTTAAGATATGAAATTAAACCGATCTCACATCCCAAATAGTTTATATAAACGAGCACGACACCACAAAACTATATCTATCATGAAGAATAGACACACTCGCTTGACGATGAGGCTCGGTTAAATAAACTAGAAGATTTGTGATATCCGTCATTCGCGAACCAATTTTATAAGCCGACAGTTCCCCGCTTTTTAATATAAAGAAATTGCTGTGGTTTATATTACCGGGTTCTTAAAGTTCCCTATAAAGGCAAGCCTATAGTTAATTACATCTTAAATGATGGAAATCATTTAAGAAACTCGATAACGATCGTTATTTCTGCTCTCAAGAATTTCAAAGTTTAAGGTTTCAAAGGATCGAATTTTCGAAATTTCAAAAGGGATTAGCTCGAATTCGGAACAGCTTCATCTTAAGAGTCCAATGGAAGAGAAGTGGAGAAGCCGAGGATCCAAGAAGAATCTGATAACTTCCCAAACTATCCTATTGCTCGGCTTAGATTGAGCTTATTTAACGTTTCAATCCCGCCAATTTTAATTAATTAGAACTTATATTTCTATGACATGATCATACAAATGTACTGAAGATATGAGGGTTTATGCCGTACTAAACGACTACCTCGGAAAGTCCTAAGACCTACAGGCGCACTTCATACGACATGTGATCGTGAAAATGCCTAACGAAGAGCTCGAGGATTTATGTCGCACTGTGCAAAACTACTCGAAGTCCATGACCGTTATTTAATTCTAAGAAAGGTTTAGCCGGTAGATCCGAGTTTTGCCGATGACGATGGCCGTGCCGCCTACCATGCTCCGAGCTCCTTGTCATTGGCAGAGATTTAGTCATAGGCGTGAAAATCAAGAGACGAGAAAAGTATTTCGTTTAGAAATCTTTAAGTCCAAATATTTTTAATATTTTAATTAAAACAAAACTTAAAGTTGTTTAAACAGCCGATTAAGATCCCACGTTCCGTCATCCCGACACCGTTATTTTCATCGAATTCACTTACCCGTATGAATTCGCTAAACTCAACTAACGAGTTCCACACTTTCATTTAGATCGCGGAAATCCCGTTAAGAACACGCGAGTTACATCATCCGACAGATTCCCCCGATCATTCAACGAGACATTTTAATTTAGTTATAATTATAGTTTTGTTGTCTCCGTTTTAGATTAAATTTCGAGTCGTTTTATATTTCCGAATATCATATGCGAATTTTATCTTGCGGTGACTTTTAATTTAGTTCTCATTTTCAGTTTTGTATTATCCTAGAAGGTTTCAATTTTCATGCAACAATCTTATTTAACATGCAAGAAAAAAGCAAAGTATAGTATGTAAGTAACTGCACAAAGTAAATTACAATAAAATAAAAGCGTACCTGGAGGGTCTTCCCGTCATCCCAAGCCGCACTTAAACACATGTTAAGGAATTTAAATATTTAAACAAGTACCAGTAAAGCTAAGGGAAGGTTTTGGTTGTCTACCAAATTTAATCCTATTGCTAGTCATCTCCTATGATGTCTGTGTTCTTGTGTTTTGCTTTAGGTGATTTTCTTCATCAAAGAACAATTAAATTCAATTGTTCTTTCAAAACATCCCATCATATTGAGGAAGTGCTTGTGACGAGTCCTAAACATCTTTTCAATACTTCCGAGATTAGTTCGGCATCAAGTAAATTTAGTCGCATTGTGTGAATTAATCATCCACGAGTTTAGTTAAGTCATTCTTTACTCAAAGGAACTTCAAGTATTTGATTACTCGATGAATGAAGTGACATTTCACTTAATACTCTATTTAAGAGTTATAATAATTAAAGCCTTTAAAGGCAAGTTTGTTTGCCGAGAATTTTAATCATTCTTAATTTCAAGCTCGAGTTAATGGTTTAAAGTGATTTAATTTAATTATGAGGTTTTAATTAATAATTTTAAGTTTGAATTAGTGTTCAAATTATTTTTTGGTTTAAATATTTATACTTTAGGTGATCTTAATATTTTAAATTTGTTTTACTTTTATTATTGAATATTTAAATTTAATAATTTAAATTTGATTTAATTTAATTTAATTCTAAATATTTTTTTTTAATTTAGCTTAACTTAATGTTTAAAATGTTAATTTAATTTAATTTTTAATTTTAATTTAATTTTTACTTAATTTAATTTAATTTAATTTTTACTTAATTTAATTTAATTTAATTATTAAACTATTTAATATTTTGAACTTTTTTCTTGATTTACAAGGTTATTTATTTTTTTTAATTTTTAATTTACTTAGTTTGGATTATCATTTTAATCTTAATTAAAAGTTAAATATTGTTTAAGTGATTTATTTAGGGATTTTTTTTTATTAAAGGATTAATATCCTCTCAAGTTATATCCTTATTTTTAATAATTCAAATTTTTATTATTCTTCCAAAATTTAAATTGTTTAAATAATCAAAGTTTCATTTTGGTTCATTAAAAGTGATTAATGGGTTCCTTACCCTCTTACTCTAAAGTTTCAATCATCCAAGAAAGATAAAATCAAATATTTTACCTCTATTTTAATTAAACCTAAAATTTTAATAAAGGGGTTTTAAATTCTTTAATTATTAATATGCCCTTTAAGCTTATTTATTTCATAACTCACTAAATTAAGCTCAAATGAACTTGAAATTTTTATGTCACTTCACTCACATGTCAATTAAGACATTAGAGGAGATAATGTGATTTTTCTGAATTTTATTTATTTATATAATTATTTTTAATGAAAAATAAGGATTTTCAAGAAAAATTCAACAACATGACTAAAAAATGGTTTCTGTCCTTAAGAAAATTATGGGATGTTTCTAATAACCAGAGGACCACTTGGACCAATTTTGGTGATTTTTTGAATTATATTTTATTTATTATAATTATTTTGAGTTTTCGAGTATTAATTAATTATAAAATAAAATTAACGTTTAAAAGTGGATTTTATATTTTTCTTTAAACTCTCTAACCTCAAGGAGTTCAGAGAAACAAAATTTACAATTTTATGATTTTTCTTTGATTTATTGGAATTAATTTAGTGAAAAGGTTGGAAAATACATTTTTTAATATTAAAAGTTGTTTTAAGCATTTGAAATTCAATATCATTACTTTGAGACTTGGGAAAATATTTATTAAGTTTAAAAGATTAGAGTCAAAATATGACATTTTTATGATTTTTAATATTTTTATGATTTTTATTATTTTTTAATTATTTAAAATATTAAAATATGATTAAAAATGAAAAATTTTAGAAAATTAAAATTTTAATTTTTATAGACTCCTCTGATATTAGAAAGCTCACAAAATCAATTTGGTGAATTTTTGAAATGTATTTTTAAAGTTATGAATTTTTAAAGTTTAATTTTGGTTATGTGACTTAATTAATTCATTTAGTAGGGCTAAACCTTTCCAATTAATATCAAATTTTTATATATGTTCCTCTGATCCTAACGTTCAGTGGAGAATTATTTTCAAGTTATTTCTATGTGGTTAACTTAATTAATTAAAATTCCATTTTAAGGTTTTGGCCAAATTAGAGTTTGTTTAATTGAAATAAATTATGAGATAATTTTCTAATGTTTGGTAAAGGGGAACACACACTAATTTTTCTAGATTTTTCTATGACATGGTAATTTTATAATTATTATAGGTGGAAGTATAATATTGAAAAATAGATATCTCATCATGAAAATCTTTCTTGACTTTTGGAAAATCGTGAAAGATCCACCATTATGCATAGAATACATATAAAAATTTCAAGTTATGATGAAGCTCCTACATGTACGACGAATTAAAAGATCAGCACTATTTAATTAATTAAAAATAAAATATACATTAAATAAAATAAAATTACTTTCACATTATTCTTCTCGTTTTCATGAGTAAGAGGGTATTATTATTTTATTTTGGTGTTTTCAGGTAAAGTTATGATTTTTTGAAGTTTTGTGTCAAAACAAACTAAAATCCATTTCCCGCCAATACACGTGTCGCTCTCCTATGGATGCGGTGGTTCTGGGACATTGCTCAGTGAGATGAAGATCCGTCCGACGAGATCGTGACCGTCCGTCGGCTACACGCCCGCACGGACGGCCGCTGCTCCTCTCCGCGTTATTCGTCTAAAACATTCCACCTTCAAACCTTGATATCTCACTGCTTCTCAACAAAATTGAACGAATTTTTTTTAAAAATGATCATCTAATCGAGTAGCACACATCTATACGGTGATGATATACTTAAAGCATGTAAATATTTACAGAAAATTAAAATATGCTCGGTTGGAGGAGAAAAAATTTGATACTTTTGTCCAAGAGTCGAGGCCTCGCCTGAAATGGCTCGATTGAGCTTTAGGAATGCTTGGAAAAGCTTTGGAACAATTTGCGGTGGTCTCCCAAGGTAAATCTTGCATCTCCTCCTTTCGGCCATGGAGGTGGGGTTTAAATAAGGAAGGATATATGGCTTTGAGCGGGGCGGGGGCCGATTAAGGGGTTCAAAATATGTGTTTAGGTGGAGGGGAGGTCGAGTTTGATTTCAGCAACTAATTTGGGATTGCCATTTGTAAAGTCAATGATTTAAATGACATGGGTGTAAGGAGCATTTTTGGTCCAATTTGGGAATTCGATGGTTTTGGCTTGGTTCACTCACCAAGGCTCGATTGGGCCGATGCGAGATCATTCGTACCGCCTCACATGTGCGTGAAGTCCCCATCCAAGGTGAGGTGGCCAATTTTGGTTAAAGTGTATCATTGACGGGTTAAAAAAGGTTTAGTGAAGGCTTAGGAAAGGCCTTCTTCCCGCCATAAGTGGCATGGTGAGGTGGAGTGGGCTCGCCATGGCTTCGTATATGGCTTATGCATGGCCCATGGCTTCATTTGTCTTGCCTATGGCTTGGGAAAGGTCGTCTACTTCGCATGGAAAAGGGTTATTTTGAGTTTTGAAAACTTTGAATTCCTTTGATGGGATTTGTCATGATGCTACAAATGGCCGATTTCTGGCAGATGGTTTAAGACTGTCAACAGATTATCAAAGGAATGATGAAGAAAAGGTTTCATGTGGGTTTCAGATGGATTTCTTTGGCTAATTTGATGGAAAGGGCTTTTTAAAGGCTTTACATGTGGGCTTTTAACCTTGAAAACAAATTGGTGGATGGAGATTTTAGAAATATTAGGCTAAAAACGTCGGGTTTAGTTTAGAGTGCGGCATATGAGTGGATTGGAGAAGGTTTTCATGTCATTGATTTGAACAGTTTAATTTGGGCCTTTTTGGTAACGGGGCCCAAAATGGGTCAAATTGGATAACTTTGGCTATCTTGGGTTAATGTTGGTTTAAGGTTGGATTTGATGTAAAATTAATGTCGATAAATGTTTGGGAGTGTTATAAAGAGTTTTCAACTTCGTCAGCTTTTGATTTCGGATTCGGCATATTTCAAGCAGTCAGGGTTTTAGCCAATTTAGGATTTAGGCTTCAAATTGAAATTGATCCAAATGTTAATCAAGTTGGGCTTGGATTTCATCTAGATTGATATTAGGATATGTAATTGAAGTTTAGAATTGACCGGACCAAAGTTGAGGCCAATCAGCGGCTCTGCTCGACATCGGGCTCACTTTTTTAGGTTTAAATGGATCAAATCGCTATTTTGCTAAAAGTGATTTCAATTGACAAAATTTGCTTATGGTGTAGTTGAAACAAATAAAATTGGGAATATTTTAGATTTTCTGGAATTTTCGGGAATTTTTGGAATTTATGGAATTTTTGGCTAAGAGTTCCGCATTTTTGTGATTTTGGAAGGTATTCCGGGGGGGGGGGTATTTTTGACATTTTGGCATATTTTGCTATGGATGATCAATTTGAGTGGGAGGAAATGTTTAGGATTGATTTTGTGTAATTGGTAATTTACGATTTTGCAAATTTTGGGTAGTTTCAAGGGTATCAAGTAGTTTAATGGGTGTAGGCCCCGGGGTCAAAAATTGAAATTTTGAAAAATGAAGATCGATCAAATTTGCAGAATGGAATCACTTGCCGAGCCATGAAGTTACATCAAGCCCATAAGGGCCATGAGACTCATTCGAGGCATTCACTATGTCGTTCCTAACCCTCTTACCTAAGGTCCTAGGGGTTAAAGTCCATCCATATGAATTACCTACATGAGTCGAAAGTCAAGTTGTGTATGAATGGTTTTAGGATTCTGAATGTGTGAAAGTGTAATGCGTGTGTGTCAACCCTCACTGCACTGTGCCACCTAAAAGGGCCCTCATGCCAAAGAGTCCCATAGTGGAACTCATCCTTTAAACCTCCACATTCGATCTTAACCCTCCAAGTGAATTAGTGGCTTGCTAAATCGTGCATGCGGGGTGGCGTGTGGAGTTAAGAGATGTTTAAATTTTAAAATGGTGGGTGCCATCTCTAATCCTCTAGATGGGCCAGCGGGAAAGCCTAAGGCCAGTCCTAAGTACTAAGGAGAGAGAAGAGAAAAGACCTCATAAAATACGAGGTCAACAAATGGACCTCAATGTGGTGTGCTAACGAAGCACACCGCGCTGCATTACGTGATCGAAGAGATCAACAAAATTGAACACAAACACGTCTAAGCGACACACTGTAACTATAGAAACAAACTTCCGCCGTGAGTATCAAATATATCGCCAAGATCGAGATCCCCGAACTCTCGCCGGAATAGAAAATAGAATTCCGTATCATAAGATCCGGAAAATTTGATTTAGATTCATTTCACTTTCTGTTTTAAGTTTTAATGTGTGAGTTTAGATTTCGATTTATTTTGAGTTTCAATTTCGATTGAGGATTAATTTAAAATCACCTCAAGGATATCCGAATTTGAAATGAGAATTAGAACCTAGGTTCCAACCTCGGGACCGTGAAGAGAACTGGAATTTGTGTACCAGCCTCGAGTGAGAATCGTAGTTTAAGTATCGACTAAAGGATGAGAATCAGAATTTAGGTATCGATCTCGCGAAATGAGAACTGCACTGGGTACTGCTGCATCTCGAAAGTGGAACATCAAATTTAGTATCAATCTCGAAAGAGAGCGAATTTTGTACCGACTCGAAAACTGAAATTTGGTACAAGTCTCGAAGCTTTAATGAGAAATGGAAACCGGTTCCAATCCCGAAGATTTAATGAGAAAGGAAATCGGGTTCCACCTTTGAAGATTTCCACGAGAAACGGAAACTCGGTTCCAATCTCGAAGATTTAATGAGAAATGGAACCGGTTCCACCCCAAGGATTTAATGAAATGGAAACCGGTTCCACCAAGATTTAATAAGAAATGGAAAACCGGTTCCACTCTCGAAGATTTAATGAGAAATGGAACCGGTTCCAATGTCGAGGATTTAATGAGAAACGGAAATCGGTTCCACCCGAGGATTTAATTAGAAATGGAAACTCGTTCCAATCTCAAGAATTTAATGAGAATTGAACCGGTTCCACCCGAGGATTTAATGAGAATCGAACCGGTTCCAATTCGAGGGATATAATGAGAATTGGAAACCGGTTCCAATCTCGAGGATATATGAGAATCGCATAAGTTCATGGCTCCGTGTCAATGTAATCCAAGCGATCCTCTAACACACAAAAGAGAAAAGATTTAAAAGAATTGGTAAGTGAACCAAGTTGAAAGGACTCGACCTGTGACAAGTCAAGGAAAAGATTTGAATTTCGTAAGAGTTTCAAATGTATCTCATTTTGAAGAAAAATCAAGGATTCGACGAAGAATTCAGATTGAAGGATTCGTATCGAAGGATTCAAATCGAAGGATCTGGGATTGAGATTCAAATGATTTCTTTCGTTTTCGTGATTCAATTTTAAAATATTTAGAGTTCGTATCAGTTTAGAAATCATTTTAGCATTTAGATTTTTTTTAAAAGTTCTCGTCTATTTTCATTTTCCCTTTATTCTTCGTCGAAGTTCTTTTAATCGAACCGCCGCCCCGTTCGACATTTCGCGAAAAACAAGGAAAGTATCGTATCGTACTAAGAACAAGAACAGAAAAATAATTTGTTTATTAATGAAGAGCTTTTATTCATTTATTTTAAATTTAAATGGGGAGTAGGAAAAGATCAAGAGAGATCAAGATGACTTGATTTGAAAGGAAGGATAAAAACTTTATTATCAAGATTTCACATGTTTTCTTTTTTTTAACATTTTTTTTAACGATTTTCTTTATCATCCACATTATATATATATATATATATTTTATATTTTTGGGTTCGGACCCAAACATAAGTAACATCGTGCCCGTGCTTCAGGAATGAGGATTCATCCTTCGAAACTTCAGGTCGCGGTATCACTTCGAGATATCGTCCACACTAGAAGCATGTGTCGTTCTCCACGCAATTCATGGGCCGGTAGGAACCTCCCCGAGTAGACTACTCGACCACGAATGGCCCTTCCCATGTTGGTCGCACTTACTACATATCTTGCGATGTGCAAGAATAGGTCTTCTCGGAGAACTAAACCAAGTCACCGACTTTCAATGTCTCGGGATGGACCAATTTATCATGGGCCCGAATCCATCTTGGCTTGATACAGCTCAAATTCTGCTGCGCTGAAAGTCGTTTCCTTCCAAGCTTTCTAACTCTTCTAGTCGTAGCTCGACATTCTTTTCTGCAAGAATTTTGTTTGCACCATACCCCGAGAGAAGGAAGTCAACCTCTAAGTAGAATCCAAGATGTGACCCGTACACTAAGGCGTAAGGCGTAGACTCGGTGGGCATTTCGAAAGTCATCCTGTGCCCATAAGGCTTCTAATAACCGTGCCATTTCTCTTATTTGCCGTCCAAAGTTTTCTTTTTAGATTCGGACGAGAGTTTTATTAAAAGCCTTCGGCCAAGCCGTTCGCTTCGGGTAAGAGATTGTTGAATAACGCCAATCAATCCCGTGTCTTCTCGACAAAATTGTCGATCTTTGTACATTTGAACGCGGACCTACATTCGAAATGATTCTTCGAGTTTTCGAAACGGTAGACGATCAAGTCTTAAAGAATCGTAACACGTGATGTGTCACTTCTCTCGAGCGGTAATGCTTCGCCTGGGCGGAAAGGTAATTCAGAAATAAGAATGAAGCGATGTCCTTCGAAGAAGGTGGCTCTATCGAACCCACAATATCTATGCTCCCAACACTCAAATGGCCACAATGCGATTGTCGACAAGATATCTGGAGGTTAATCGAACCACCTACGCATTCGGCACTAGCTGACAACTTTCTGCAATCTTTCATGTAATCGGTCATCATCGAGGGCCAAGAGTACCCTAGTCTTTTAATCTTCATTTTCATTTAATTCGACCGATGAGCGCCCACAAAGTTTCGAGTGTACTTTTACCAATTTCACGAGCCTCGACCAGCATCTTTACCATCCGATCGAAAAGACCTTCGTATAACGTGCTGTTTATTAATGCGTAAGATGCAGTTCTTTTCGATTCGATTTACTAACGACTTATCGTCCGTAAGTTTCCCGTTTGCAAGTAGTCTATTAGTGGTTGTCGCCAATCTTCCGTATTTTCTGCCACGTCGCAATCGTTTCTTCGCTTCGATTCAGGTATCGTATCCATGTCGAGCCGTGAGAGAACCCGACATTCCCCGAATCGACACTTCAACCGACTCATCTTGTAAGCAGCAAATCTTTGCGAGAGCATTTTCTCCCGGAATCTTGTAGATCGTTACATTTGGAATCGTTCCGCCGCCATGGCGTACTCGAAATTATCGTCGAGCCGCGCTTTAGAATTCGTATCGCCCCCGCGACCCGTTGAATGATCAATCGAGAATTCCATGTGATGTCGACACTGCTATCCCCATCCAACGGTTAATTCCAATCCTATGAGGGCTTCGTATTTTGCCTCGTTTTTTGTACACGGTTCTCGTTAAGTGGTAGGAGTACCTTAACATCCCCGCTCCGGCGTTATAAAGATTACTCGATTCCGCCTACTCGGGCACTATCGTTTGCGATTTTTTATCTTTTCGCGCCGAGGATGCTCCATCGGCTACGCTCCCAACGATGATCATCGTGGTCTTCTAGGCTCATTATCTCGCTCGTCCGGCAAGTTGTCGTTGAGAGGCGCATTTTGCCGGTAAAGGGTGTGCCGCAAGGAAGTCTGCCAGACTCGCCCCTTTACGGCACGAAGAGGAATGAAAGTTATATCGAATTGCAATAAGATTACTGACCACGTAGCAAGTCCGCTCTAAAGCGTCTACGGTCATCAAATATTGCAATGGATTAAACTTCGAAATAAGGTTGACCTTGCGGGGAAAGCTTTTCAGAAAGCCCGAGCTTCGTGCGGTGAAGATCGGCCAAACAATGCTTCAATGAGGATACTTTACTTCCATCGGACGAAGAGTGCTTTTCCCTCATCATCGACCCGTCATCAGGCTCCGAGAGAGTCGTCTAAAGCCGCGATAAAGTATCAACGGTCTACCCGAGACCGGGTCCGCTAAGACAGAGGTACACAGTATCGTTTCGATGTCATCGAAGGCATGTTAACAATTGAGTCCCAAGTAAACTTGGCATCCTTCGACTGGGGCAGAAAGGCCGACACCTTCCTCGACAAATTCGAGATAAAGCGTCGAAGATGTGCCAACTTTCCTTGAAAGGATCGTAGTTGTTTCATGTTTTAGGAGGCAACATTTCTAAGATGCCTTTAAACTTTTCCTCGATCGATTTCAATTCCACGATGTCGAACAAATCCTAAGAATTTCCTGTGAGGTGACGCCTCGAAGGCGCATTTCAAGGATCTATCTTTAAGGTTATATCGTCTTAATCGCTCGAAAAGAATTCGCAAATCATACAAGTAATCTTTCTTTAGCTCACATGACCACATCATCTACGTAAGACTCGACTCGGGTTGTGAACGAGATCATCAAAAATTCTATCATTGCTCTTTTCGATGTTGCTCCGCGTTTTTTAATCCAAACCGCATCACTGCAAGCAAAGATACCCCGACGCGTTCGAAGGCCGTAAGCTTTTCATCTTCCGGTGCCATCTTTATTCGGTTGTATCCCGAAGATCCATCCATGAAAGAAAAAATTTCATGTGTTAAAGCAATGTCGATCATCACACTGAATTGGTAGGAATTGGCCCTTGGACATGCTTTGTTTAAATCTCCGAAGTCTACGCAAATCTCCCGATCTCGACCATTCTTCTTTCCCCGACCGTACTACATCACAATCCAAGTTAGATATTGTTCTTCACGGAAAAATTCTGTCTATTCGGCTTAACTTCAGCTATAACTTGTTATTCAATCTCTGGGACGCATTCTTATCGGAGCTTGTCTAACCGGAACAACAGTTGAGATCCACTCCACTGCGAATTGCGACTTCTAGAGCTAATCCCGGTATTTCATCATAACTCCAAGCAAAATGTATTCGAATTCCATCACGTAATTTCGATTATGTTTTAGAGTCTTTTTATCGAGTAAGGAGCGTCAACAAAGGTCGGCCTAGCTCTTTGCTAGTACCTAAGTTAACTTCCATTAACTCGCCTATTGTAGATTTAATTTCTTCTTCGAATTCTCGCGAGCATCTCCGATTTGCATCTTCAAGATCTTCCCGAGGCTTCAAGCAAATAGCTCGAAGTGATAACTAAGCAAAATCCCATATCGTCAATGCACTTACCGTGCCGAATCCGAGACCATGTTTTGAATTGGGAGGCCGACTGGCATTATTCCATAATTTTTCAAAATGTTGTGATTGACCTTTCGTCCATCATCGAGGTAAGAGTCCACGTTGAATTAAATTAACACAGGAGAGTACCACTCAAAAGGTAGTTCCATTAATTCGAAGAGGTAACATCTTCAAATTGTAATATTTTTCGTATTGGAAGAAGAAACATCATGATAGAACTTGATTGGCTTAGCACCACCATCATGCACTCTTGACCACTGGCTACCTCGATCTTAATAGAATAGATCGGGGTCGCACATGGGTGATAAAAGCATACCTGCTAATCTTCTCGTACATTGATTTGTATTCTTCATTCTTTTCATCTTCGAGAGAGATTCGAACCGGGGTTTCTTTGATTTATCAAGCTATCGTTTTCGACTTCTTCTTCTTCGGAACTCGTCCCAATCAAAGTCGACGACCGGTTTCTTTCGTCCAACCGTTCCAACGTCTCTTCCACGACTCGTCTCGGCCTCGACTCCTCGAGTGCGAGTTCTGGAGGAAACCTTCACCATCTCGCCGTAAGGAGTGGTGAGTAACCGTTGGATTAGAATTTTCGGCTCTTTATCATCTTGCACTTCTTTTTGCCTCATTTAGTATGGTGTTTCCGGAAAAGATTGTTTTCGGAGGTGCGTGGTAGCCGCATCTTCATGAATTTCGATTGCCAAGACGGAGAACGGTTGTAAATCACCATATTAATCGCTCTCCTCCTTCATAATACTTTATGCATTGGTGCAGTAGACGACGGTACCATCCGATTTTCATGGATCCATGGTTAACCCAAGAGCGTTGAACGATGTCTCGCAATCAATTATGTGGAATTTTGCGGCTTGCCTTTGCCAAATCACCGGTCTTCATTAATGCTGTTATCAATCCGAGCGCTCTTCCTTCGATCAACCTCTTAATAACATCTTGCCCGCGAGCATCAATTTCTAAATATGCTAATGCTCGAAGGCTCATTATAGATTGATGCTCCCGGACCCTGGAGAGCGTAAACTTTCCAATATGATCGAAATGTACAATGGTCGGTTGTGACTACCGTTCCGAGTAGTAGATCATTGTCCGTGAAGGTAACACCTCATCGTTCTTTTAACGAGCAAACTCGGCTTCAAGGAATTACCGGCCATTTCAGCCAAAAAATCTCCGGATCAAGTGTAGCCTAATCGAGCTTCCCTCATCTCCTTTCGACAAGACTGAGCGTCGTATATGCTTAGTTTTCCGTCGGTAGTTTCTAAGATGGCCAAGACGTTGTAGTCTACTTTATTACCATGTTTCTCGGTTTCTTCCCGAATGGGCAATTCTCCGCCGGGGTTGGCTCTTCCTAAGCAACCACCTACTTTCCTTTATCCTTCGGACCCACCTCTGAGGTAGAACTTTTCCGCTCCTGATTGACTTATGTTATTTCTTCGAATTTGGTGTCAATCTACTAGTTTATTCTCTTGAATCGGAACGACCGGCTCTTCTAGAGTTGCTTCTAATCTAATGACTCTAATTCTATTGCAATTGAGCTCCTCGAAATTCACAAATGTATTCATTGCTTCGTCGAGCTCAGCCTTCGCGAGCATCCTCTTCGTCGTAGTCATCGAGGTTTAGTATGGCTTCGAGAAACGTTATTTATATCGGAATCGAGATCCGGACATGTTGATTTTCGTTAGTTACGTAATCGTTAGAAACAATCAAAACGTAGCCAACGCCAAAATCCTTATCATTATAAGATCCCGTCGGGCGAGCAAATAATCATACGAGTCGAGGTTCGAGCATTTCCTCCCCGAATCGGAAACAACCATCCTAGGATAAGCAGCCTCAGTCTACTTTTTCGAGCCTCGATTTTCTTTCTTGTACGATCTTCTCTTCCTTCTTCCTGGGCGGTTCTTCACCCAGCTTGCGTTGCCCGCTCGCAGGGTTTCAAACTTTCGAGTCAAGCATGCACCGTTTGCCGGATGCGATCTAAGATTTTCAAGACTTTGTCCAGACGGTACTCCATCCATCCTGACAAGGTAAGGGTCTATCGCAACAATGGAATCCGTTGAAATAACATTGACGAAACCTCCTTTTCGGGGGTTCCTTCATGTATTCCTTCGGGATCGTTATGTTCCTTTTCCGAGATTGTTGTCAAGCCAACTTCAAAGTGATGCAACTTTATCTTATGCCCGAGCATCCGTGGTAAGGGCAATAGTTTGGATGATCTTTCTTATCGACTTCTTCCGGCCTTTTGGGCTCGGGTAGTCGAAAATATGGTGTCTTCATTAAACTACGGAACATTTTCGCTACCGCTTCGGTTTTGAATGGATATTCCTCGTTCCGCCGTAAAATCTTCAGGTATGTTGCACGAGGCGGTTGTTCATACGTCGAGGCGATCGATAGCTTGGTCGAGGTTGTTGATAACCCTGCGGAGATTGCTGGTAAGTACGTTGTGGTGGCCGGGATAGCCAGCCGCGGTCAGTTCGCCGTATCTCGTACCGGCCGTTTGCCCTTATCTACCGGCCGCGACGATTCCGTACTTCTTTCGAATGTTTTTACGCGCTTCTCGCTTTATCGTTCTTGTCCACATAACTTAGCCGCTTTGCTTCCTCTTGCAAGCTCCCGGCCTTAAGCAGCTTCTCGAAAGTCTTCGATTGCAACTTCTTGCGGAGAAGTGCGTTATCGGCCATGGATACATTTAAGCAAGATGACGATTCGTATGCTGTTCCCGAAGTTGTAGTTCACACTTCATGCTTAAATTTCTCCAGGCATGTAATATACTAAGTTCGTTCGGTTTTTGGTGCTCCACTACTCAGATCACCGATGGTGAAGTGGTGACGAGCCCGGCAACCGCTTAACGAAAAGGTTTTCTAACTCTACAAAGGTCTTAATCGAACCATTTCGCAATTCGGCGTACTAGCTCAAGGAAACTTCGACAACACGAATCGACGAAAGAGTAAGTCACTACGCACGCATTGCAGCACCAAGACGAAATGCGCGACATACCGCCGATGGTTTCCCGTTCCATCAAAAGTCTTAAACAGCAGGTGTACGAAGCCTTTCGGGTATCGGACCGCATCGAACTCTTCGGGGTATGGTCTACCCGTCCGAATGTGATGCTCCACTTCTTAGATTGTGCTAGGGGCTTCGCACTGCTCTACCATGTTTTTAATGTCCTTTTCGGAATCATGCTCTATGCATCCTTCTTCGGCTGTCTCCGTTGACAAATCTCGATCTCTTCCTCCATCCGCAATATGGATGATCTCTCGGGGGTGTTTCTTTTCGAGGTCATGACCGACTCCGGAGAGTGGCCAAGGCAAGTAGCCATCTCTTCCATCCTCTTCGCCATCCGGGAAATTATGTCATCTCTTTCCGAAGCCGTGCTCTCATCACTTCCGGTTCATCTCTTCCGCAAGCCGCCGGAGCACCTTGCAAAGCCGACGATGCCTCGTGTTTCAACCATGTTGATCTCGACATACCTCATCCAGAACTCCGATGAGTCAACTTCATTTTCTAACTTTTCTCTTCTTTCGCTAACCATCTGATATCCGTCCTTAACTTTCCTATAAAGATCCTCGAGGGGTCTCTTCCAGACGGCCTTCGCTAAGCATCGTGCGATGGTTGTTGAACTTTTTCGGGAGAGCTTTATCACGGTAGCACTTCCTTCGATTCAAGCCTTTTGACGAGACTTTTCTTCGTGGCGTCGTGTTGGTCTCGCCGATATCAATAGGCCGACACACCATCCTTCGTCATGAAGGCTAGACCTACACTGCTTGGCCATATGCCGGTAGGTGGTGTTTTCCCTAATATGATGACCCGATACAACAATGGGTGAACTAGCTCTCATTTTCCGGCTTCTCCACGGCCGCGATGTGCTCTACTGCGGTCCAAGGCGAGATCTACCGTACCGTCCCATTCTTCTTAGGATTTCGATACAGGCATCTTTCTTTCTTTGCCAATTTTTCTATCATTACCAGGCTGAGCAAATGGTACTAACCCTTTTTCTTTTTGTAGTTACTATAGTATGCTACGGCGAGCGGCAATCCTTCGGACATCTTCATCCGATGCACAGAGGGTGAAACCTACTCCCTTCCAAAAGAGGTATATAATCGTAATTCTTCTTCTTTCCTCAGAATTTCTTCTAGAAAAAGCAATCTCGCTGTTTTGGCTTTCGATTCAAGTATCTTTCTGCTTCTATTTCTCCTTCGAGTCCGAGTTAGAGGTGCAACTTCGAACCGGACCCAATCTCGAAAACGTATGGTATTGTAGCAAAATTCGACCCTCCACGGTGACAGCTCATCACGTACTGGGGGTTTCTTCCCTTGGCCAAGTGCGTGCCGGGGTAGTGTGCGTAGATGACTAGACCGCGGGGTAGAGACAACGCTCCTCCTACGAATGTTGAACATTTTCAGCCAGAACCTTTTATAGGAGGGAATTCTTGGAGCCGACTTCAAGTTGAACTCAATTACGGGCTCTTCGCTCGGCACTTGGCCCATTAGTGCCAAGAGAGTGACGCCGCCGAACTTGATATCCGTATTATCGAATCCTTGTCCAAACGGATGATCCCATCAGTCGCGCCATCCTTGGCGTACCTGCGAAGTCCATTCCATTGGTGAAGGAGAAAATTAACTTTGGCGCAAATATTTTCTCGTGTAGATTCGGAATGTTAGTCCCGAATTATGCTTCCTTTTTGTCGCAAGACTTAGGACGAAAAAGAAAGAGTCCGAACACATTTTCGTTTATGTATTTATGATTTTAAAAGGATTTATTTATTAAAAGAAATGCTTATTGGGAGAGGATTTGTTTATTAGGAACGGAATGTTTAAAGGTATGTAAAAGATAAAGGATTCGATTCAGAATTGAAAGAAGAGAAAGCTTTGTAAGACTTCTCAATTCGAAGGACCGCTCCTAAGCTAACACCAATCGGGTCCACCCCTACCTCGAAAAGAGGTAAAAGGATTTCGGAACCTCTCTATTGTAAGTGCTCAAACAAAGGGGCTCCTAAATCCGAGAGAAGGTTATACCCAAATTAAGATAGAAATGAACGTAGTATGCCAACGGAATAATGATAATTTTCGTCCACAGATATAGACTCACTATCGATTTATGAAAGAAAAACCATCTAATTAAAATGGAGAGAGTGAACTAGTCCTCACGGAGTCGCCGAAGCCGGCCGGCATATTTTTAGGCTCAGGTTGTACTTAGAAAGGGTCACCTAACAGAAATCAGTTTCATGCACTTTAGAATTTTTAAATTTAATTTTAATATATACGTATGGTTTAGAAAGTGGTATTGATTAAAATTAATTTTAAGTTCGAAAATTTTAAGATATGAAATTAAACCGATCTCACATCCCTAATAGTTTATATAAACGAGTACCACACAACAAACCGTATATCTATCCCGAAGAATGTATTAATAATCGCTTGACGATGAGGCCTTGCTAAATAAACTAGAAGATTTCAGGATATCCGTTCGTCCTGCGAACCAATTTTATAAGCCGGAAGGTGTTCCTCGCTAATATAAAGAAATTGCCAGGTTTATATTACCCGGGTTCTAAAGTTCCTTATAAGGGCAAGCCTCTATAAGCATCATTACATCTTAAATGACGGAATCATTTAAGAAAACTTTCGATAATGATCAATGGTTTTCGTCTTCAAGAATTTCAAAGTTTAAGGTTTCAAAGAATTGAATTTTGAAATTTCAAAAGGGATTAGCTCGAATTCGGAATGCTTCATCTTAAGAGTCCAATGGAAGAGAAGTAGGAGAAGCCGAGGATCCAAGAGGAATCTTGACAACTTCCCAAACTATCCTATTGTTTAGCTTAGATCAGGAGCTTATTTAATGTTTCGATTCGCTAATTTTAATTAATTAAGACTTACATTTCGTACGACATGATCATACAAACAAACACTGAAGATACGAGGGTTTATGTCGTACTAAATGACTACTCGTGAGTCCTAAGACCGTTTAGGGCTTAATTTACATGACATGATCAGCAAATGCCTAACTAAAGTTGAGGATTTATGCCGCACTGTGTAAACTACCTCGAAGTCATACGGCTTCGTTATTTAATTCTAAGAAAGGTTTGTACTCGGTGTGTATCCGAGCTTTGCCGACGACGATACTGCTGCCTACCATGCTCCGAGCCTCGTTGTCGCAGGTTTAGTCGTAGAAGGTGAAAATCAAGAGATGAGAAAAGTGTTTTGGTTTAGAAATCTTAAAGTCCAAATATTTTTTAATATTTTAATTAAAACAAATCTTAAAGTTGTTTAAACGAGCCGGACAAGATCCCATGCTTATGTCATCCCGCATCGTTATTTTCATCGAATTCACTTAGTCTAGATGAATTTGCTAAACTCAACTTAAAGAGTTCCACACTTTCATTTAGACCGTGGGAAATCTCGTTAGCAACACAAGGGTTACATCATCCGAGGTATTCCCGATCATTCAACGAGACGTTTTAATTTAGTTATAATCAGAGTTTTGTTGTTCCGTTTATGATTAAATTTTGAGTTGTTTTATATTTTGGAATGTCAGGGCGGTGAATTTTATCTTGTGGTGACTTTTAATTTAGTTCTGGGTTTCAAATAAGGGCTGATTTTAAGGTTTCCAATTTTCATGCAACAATCTTTGCTTAACATGCAAGAAAAAAGTAAAGTACAAGGTATGTAAGTAATTTGCAATAAAGTAAATTGCAATAAAATAAAAGCTTACCCGGGAGGGTCTTCCCGTCATCCCAAGCCGCACTTAAAACACATGCTGTGGCATTTAAGAATATTTCAACAAGTACTTGTGTAGCTAAGGGAAGGGTTTTCGTTGTCTACCAAATTCCTAATCCTATTGCTAGTCATCTCCTATGACGTCTAGGTTCTTGTGTTTATTTGTGGATGATTTTCATCAAGGAACAATTAAATTCAATTTGTTTTTCCGAAACATCTCGTTATATCGAGGAAGCGCTAGAAGAGTCCTAAACATCTTTCAATACTTCGAGATTATTTTTGAGTCCAAGTAAATTTAGTTGCACAAAAGAATTAATCATCCAGAGTTTAGCTAAGCTTTTGTCTCTTGCCTGAACTCGGGGCATTCGATTACCCGATGAAATCTAAGCCGACATCTCACTTAATACTTATTTAAGAGTTATAATAATTAAAGCCTTTAAAGACAAGTCAAGTTTGTCGAGAATTTTAATCATTCTTAATTTGAAGTTCGAGTTAATGGTTTAAAGTGATTTAATTTAATTATGAGGTTTAATTAATAATTTTAAGTTCGAATAAGGTTCAAATTATTTTTCGTTTAAATCTTTAAACTTTTGTGTGATCTTAATATTTTAAATTTCGTTTTACTTTTATTATTTAATGATGTTAACTTAATTTAATTTAAATTTGATTTAATATCATTTAATTTAATTTAATTTAAATATTTTTTTAATTTAGCTTAACATAATTGTTAAAATGTTAATTTAATTTAATTGTAATTTTAATTTAATTTTAATCTAATTTAATTTAATTATTAAACTATTTAATATTTTGAACTTTTTTTCTTTTCGATTTATGGGTTATTTATTTTTTTTAATTTTTAGTTTACTAGTTTCGATTAATATTATAATCTTAATTAAAAGTTAAATATTGTCAAGTGATTATTTGTGATTTTTTATTAAAGGATTAATATCCTCTCAAGTTATATATTTATTTTTAATAATTCAAATTTTTATTATTCTTCCAAAAATTTAAATTGTTTAAATAATCAAAGTTTCATTTTGGTTCATTAAAAGTGATTAATGGGTTCCTACCTCTTAATTTCCCAAAGTTTCAATCATCCAAGAAAGATAAAATCAAATATTTTACCCTCTATTTTAATTAAACCTAAATTTTAATAAAGGGGTTTAAATTCTTTTATTATTAATATGCCCTTTAAGCTTATTTATTTCATAACTCACTAAATTGAGTTCAGAACTTGAAATTTTTATGTCACTTCACTACATGTCAATTAAGACATTAGAGGAGAAAATGTGATTTTTCTGAATTTAATTTATTTATATAATTATTTTTAATGAAAAATAGAGATTTTCAAGGAAAATTCAACAACATTTACCGCAAAGCGTTTCGTTCTTAAGAAAATTATTAGATGTTCCTTATGACTAGAGAAACTACTCGACCAATTTTAGTGATTTTTTGAATTATATTTTATTTATTATAATTATTTTTATATTTAGAGTATTAATTAATTATAAAATAAAATTAAAGCTTAAAAATGGATTTTATATTTTTCATAAAACTCTCTGACCTCAAGGAGTTTAGAGAAATAAATTTTATAATTTTCTAATTTTTCTTTGATTTATTTAAATTAATTTAGTGAAAGGCTGAAAATACATTTTTTAATATTAAAGTTGCTTTTTAAGCCTTTTGAAATTCAATATCTTTACTTTGAGACTTGGGAAAAATATTTGGTTTATTCCTATGATTAGGAGTCAAATATGACATTTTTATGATTTTTAATATTTTTATAATTTTTATTATTTTTTAATTATTTAAAATATTAAAAATACGATTAAAAATGAAAAGCTTTAGAAAATCTACTTTAATTTTTGTAGACTCTTTCTGATATCGAGAGCCCACAAAACCAATTTGGTGAATTTTTGAATTGTATTTTTGGAGTTATGAATTTTTAAAAGTTTAATTTTTGGTTATGCGACTTTAATTAATTCATTTAGTGGAGCTAAACATTTTCAATTGATATCAAATTTTTATATGAGGTTCCTCTGATCCTAAAGTTCGCAGAATTATTTTCAAGTTATTTTGATGTGTGGTTAATCCTATTTAATTAAAATTCCATTTTAAGGTTTTTACCAAATTAGAGTTTGTTTGATTGAAATAAATTATGAGATAATTTTCTAATGTTTCTCTGGTAAAAGGGAAACACACCCAAATTTTTCTAGATTTTTCTAAGCAACATGAGAATTTTTATAATTTTTATAGGAAAACTAAAGCATAATATTGAAAAATAGATATCTCATCATGGAAATCTTTCTTGACTTTGGACAAATCAGAAAAGATCCACCATTATGCATAGAATAACATATAAAAATTTCAAGTTATGGTGAAGTTCTACATGCTCAAGAATTAAAAGATTGAAAACACTATTTAATTAATTGTACAAAGTATGCATTAAATAAAAATAAAATTATTTTTACATTATTCTCCTCATTTTCATGAGCAAGAAAGTATTTTTATTTTTATTTTTTGAGTTTTTCAGGCAAGTATAATTTTTCGAAGTTTTGTGTCAAAAAAATAAATCCAAAAAATCCATTTCCCGCTCAATCCACGTGTCGCCTTTATTGGCCAGCCGTGGTTCAGAGGGTGCTCCTGCTCATACGAAGATCCGTGACCGTATCGTGCGTCGTCCCCACGGCTACACTCGATCAGACGGCTGGTGCTCCTTCCTCCTAGTGCTATTCACCTAAAACCGTCCACCTTTAAACCTTGATATCTCACTCGTTTCTCAACGAAATTGAATGAATTTTTTTTTTAAATGATCGTCTAATCGAGTAGCACACATCTATATGACATATTTAAAGCATGTAAATATTTACGTAAAATTAAAACATGTCAGTCGAGGAGAAAAAAATTCGATACTGGCCCGTTGAGGTGAGCTCAATCGGAATGGCCTGATTGAGTTTAGGAATGCTTGGAAAAGCTTGGGAACAATTTGGCAGGGTCTCCCCAAGGTAAATATTGCATCTCCTCCTCTTGGCCATGGAGGTGGGGTTTAAATAAGGAAGGTTATGGTGGAGCTGCGGCTGTTGTGGCCGATTAGTGGGTTCAAAATATGTGTTTAGGTGAGGAGGCGTAGGCTCGATTTTGGTGCAAACTAATTGGGATTGCCATGTGTAAAGTCAAGGATTTAAATGGCAGCATGGGTGTAAGGAGCATTTTTGGTCCAATTTGGGTCAATTCACATGGCTTCGGTTCACTCATCAAGGCTCGATTCGGGCTGATGCGAGATCATTTGGGTCAGCCTCACATGCAGTGAAGTCCCCATCCAAGGTGAGGTGGCCAATTTTGGTTAAAGTGTATCATTGATTTTTGTGAAGGTTTAGGAAGGCTTAGGAAAGGCTCCCCTCTTCTTGCCAAGGTACTTGAGGCGGGAGCGGCTCCCCATGGCTCGCATATGGCTGGTGCTTCGGGCTCCATGGTTTGTTTGGCTTGCCTATACTGGGAAAAGGTTGGCTCACTTGCATGGAAAGGGTTATTTGGAATTTTGAAAACTTTGGATTCCTTTAATGGGATTTGTCATGATGCTATGCTGCACGGTTGATTTCATGATGGTTTAAACTTCGTCACTGTGATTATCAAATAATCGACGAAGAAAAGTGTTTCATGTGCAGTTTGGGATGGATTTTGGGCTTTTCAATTACTGGAAGCGTTTTTAAAGGCTTTATGGAAGTGGGCTTTTAATTTTGAAAAAATCAGCGGATGGAGATTTTGTGAAAGATTAAAGCAACAAATGTCAGTTTAGTTTAGATGTGGCATGAGGATTTGGAGAAGGTTTGGTGTCATTTCAGATTGAATAGTTTAATTGGGCCTTTTTGGTAATGGGGCCCAAAATGGGTCAAATTGGGCTAACTTTGGCTATCTTTGGGTTAATGTTAGTTTAAGGTTGATTTGATGTAAAATTAATGCTGAGAAATGCTTGTAGGAGTGTTATAAAGAGTTTTCAACTGTTTCTCGGCTTTTGGATTTCGGATTCAGTCTATTTTGCCAGTTTGGGTTTAGGCCAATTTAGGGGATTTAGGCTTCAATTGAAATTGGATCCAAATGTTAATCAAGCTGGGTTTTGACGGTCTAGATTGATATTAGTGGATATAATCGAAGTTTAGAATCACCGGGACTAAAGCCGAGGTCAATCGTGTCTGCTTAACATTTAGCTCATTTCAGTTTAAATGCCTATAAAATTGGGTTTTAGTAAAGGGTTAAATTGATAAACTCAATTCTGTGGCTGAACAAAATGAAATCGGGATATTTGGGATTTTCAGTACTCCCGGAGTTTTCGAATTCTATAATTTCGGCTAAGAATATGCATTTTGGGTATTTTGAGGGCATTGTAGATATTTTTGAAATTTTTGGTATATTTGGCTATGGATGATCAATTTGAGTGGGGAAATTGTTTAGATTTGGATTTATGAATTTTTGGGTAATTTAGGTGATTTTGCAAATTTTTGGTAGCTTTCTCATGGCATTTTGTGTTTAGTGTGTAGCTCCTTTGAGGTCAAAAATTAAATTTTTGAAAAACAAGATTGAGCAAATTGAGTGTAATGTAATCACTTTGGTTGAGCCATGAAGCCATATCAAGCCCATAAGAGCCTCGAGAGGACTCATTCGAGGCATCTACTATGTTGTTCCTAACCTCTGGGCCCAAGGGCCTAGGTTAAGGTCCATCCATATGAATTACCTACATGAGTCGTGAAGTCAAGCTAGGTATGAATGGTTTTAGATTTGGAATGTGTGTGAAAGTGTAATGTAAAAGTGTGTCAATCCCTCACTGCACTGTGCCACCTGTGGTAGTCCTAAGGCCAAAGAGTCCTATAGGAACTCATTCTTTAAACCTCCATACGCGATCTTAACCTCCAAGTGAATTGGGGTTTGCTAAATCGTGCATGTGGGGTTTGGTAGGAGTTAAGTGTGTTTAAATTTAAATGGTGGGTACCATCTCTAATCCTCTAGGATAGTCAAAGGAATGCCTAAGGCTAGATCCTAAGTACTAAGAAGAGAGAAGAGGAAAGACCTCATCAAAATGAGGTCACGGTGACACTTGTTCCGAAATAAATCATGTGGCCAGTGTCTGTGACTGGGTCCAAATTTTGTAATAAAGTAAAATTGAATAAAATAAATTTTCTCACAAAATAAAATATGCTAGTTAAATTTCTAAATTTGTTCTGCCATCGCCGGCAGCCTATGAGTTCCGGATCATGCCAAGTGCTAAGATCGAAGAATCAGAAGAAGGAATTCCAACATTACAAGAAAATCCAAAGATGATTTATTAATCTTTTGGACGGCCTCGAGCTTTACATAGATGTATTTTTTAGGACTGTTCAAGAGATTATTTTAGACTTTGTTTTAACCCTTCAAGATTTGTGCGTAGCAGTCTCAGTGAGAGGACACACAAAGCTAACAAAATGGAGTGCGAGGAGAAAAGGTAGGGTCACCATTCAAGGTGGGTATTACATACACAATGGCAGATTGCGCAGATACCCCGTAAATTCTATAGCATGATGAGGTGGATCTCGATGCCGCCACAAATAAAGCAAGCCGATAAAGCAGGATAATGGTTTCAAGACATGTTGCCTGCATCGTATTCAACAATCGCATTATAAAGATCTATGAGGACGAGGATTGCATCCCACCTCATATCGACCACCACGACTTGGGAGACTTTTCCGCACAGTTTCAATTATATGAAAGCACATATTATTAACGAGAGACGTACTGCTGCGTCAGAAAGTTACAAGGTTCTCCACAGGATCCCTTAATGGGCCGTAATTCGCAGTTAGTGCTAAAAGGAAACATGGTAGATCTTGCAAAAGCATTGCATCCTGTGGAGTCACAAGATAAAGAGTTTTACTACTCTTCAAAGGATGAACAAAGATAAGGCACCTTTCTACTACGAGCCGATCTAGAGCCGAAAGCCTTCGTCACTCGCCACCGTGGACAAACAGCATCTCGGTGTTTCGCGAGGGGACTTTTTGTTCCAGAGCGTCTTGGTAGGTTGGCTTGTTCACGGGGCAACCTCGTGACGATAGAGTTCACTACCTCTTGCACTAGTTTGCGCGCTGTCATCGCTTCTCGTACCAACATGATATGATAGGTCAGCTTGTTCGGGCGATGTACACTCGATCTACATTTCCGGATGCTTCGTCATGATGTGATCGCCTTTACTAATGCCTTAGCAAAATTAATGAAGATTTATGTTTCAGGTCAGCGAGTTTTTCAAAGATATTTCTTTTGGCGCAATGGTTGAAAAGCCGTAGGACCATACGTGGGTCCCATATTAAAATGAACAATGAATGATACAACACAAGATAAAAAAAGAGAGAAAATGATAACAAACGGGAAGAGTTAAAATAAAACAAAATAAAAAAAGAGAACATGAAATTGGATATTCCCCAAATGAAATGAAACAAATTGAAAGATAAAGATAAATTTAAAAAAAAGGATAAGCTAAGTCTTTCTCGAGACTCCGAGTCTCTGTACTCATTCTCATATTTCACATCTCCAAAAACACTCCAGAAAAATTGGCACTTTACACAACGTCACTTCTCACAAATCTGAAATGTCACCAAATTCCACGAATCTCGCAATGGCTACAAGTATTCGCCGAATTGCACAATTCTACTTTCTTCGAGGATTAACATCAAATTCTCTAAATTTTGTTCACATAAAATTCTCGCGATCGCATTTAAATTTTGTTTCCCTTCATCACCTCTTCGTCGGATGTGAGCTCGAGCATTCCTCCCCAATATGGTGAAAAATCACTAATTTTCCACATCCTATCCGAGAAAATTTCCTCCTTCCATTAAATTCCAGGGTCAGAGCTTAGTAGTTTTATTCCTTATAAAAAAATCCCTAAATTTTCCACCTTCTATCCGTAATTTTTTTTCGCTTTCCATGAAATTCCATGACTGGAGGATGTCGTTTTATTCCTTAAAAGCTCTAAGTTTTCCACATGATATCCGAGAAATTTTCCGCTTCCATGAAATTCCAGGATCGCAGCTAGTTTTCTTCGATTCCATCAAAATTTCCCTTAAATTTTCCACATCCTATCCGAGAAATACTCTATCTTCCATGAAATTCCGTGGTCGAGCTACGTTCGATTCCTTCAAAATCCCTAAATTTCGTATCATATCTAAGAAATTTTTCGCCTTCCATGGTAGTCCAGGGTCAGAGCTTAGCCTGATTCTTTCAAAATCCCTAAATTTCGCATCCTATCTAAGAAAATTTTTGCTTTCCATGAAATTCCGTGGTCGAATGAGTCATTCGATTCTTTAAAATTCCTTAAATTTTTGCACTTATCCGAGAAATTTTTGCCTTCCATTAAATTCCAAGGTCAAAGTTTAGTCGTCTCGATTCCTTAAAAATCCCCAAATTTTTGCATCTTATCTCGAGAAATTTTCGCTTTCCATGAAATTTCGTGGTCGGTTTCAGTGTTCGGTTCTTTTTCAAAATTTCCCTAAAATTTCCACATCTCACCCAAGAAATTTTCAAATTTTCTATTAAATTCCAAGATCATAAAGACAGCTGTTCGATTCTTAAAAAAATTTCCTTTAAATTTTCAAATCCTATCGAGAAATTTTCTCCTTTCCATGAAATTTCGTGTCGGAGCCCATTGGTCCATCTTTCTAAATCCACTTTCGCATCCTATCCGTTAAGAAATTTTTTTTGCCATCCATGAAATTTCGTGGCCGGAGCTCGAAATGCTCGATTTCTTCAAAAATCCATAAATTCTCGCAACATCTAAGAAATATTCCATCACGATATTCCGAGGCCGCACCTACCCCGATTCTTATTTCCGACTCTCCCCTCTACACTTACTTAAAACTCGAAGACTCCCACGTAATTAATATTTTTAAAACTCTCAAAATCAAATCAAATCAAAGCAAAAATTCCATGAATTCCATACATTTCCATAAATTCCATAAATCAAATTCAAAACTCAAAATTTAAATTGAAATCAAATTCAAATCCAAAATTCAATTCAAATCTGAATTCTAACCTCCATTCTAATTTCAAGTCGAATCAAGTCGGACACCTTCGTAGCTCTCCGAGGCCTGGGAAATTCATACCTCCTTAATGAAGGTATTTCATTTTCCTTCCCTGAAGAAGAGTTTCCGGACTTCAAGGTTCCCTACCTGCATAATCCTGAAACTTCCTCAGCCAATTTATGTTTTGGTTCGAGTTCACTCAAATCGTTCGTTAGTTTTGTTGATCTCTATCGTCAACAACAATACATGTGCTCGCCGCACAACCCACCTATCGGGGGTCCTTTTGCCGACCTCACTTTTGCTTTCTAAATTTATAATCTTCTCTTTAGAATAAATTTCAGGGTCTAGCCATAGGTTTTCCTGACTATCTTAGAAGACTAGCAATGGAACCCTTATCCCATAAAAATCAAAACACTTCTATGCTTCACATAAAGTTTTCAAATGCTTAAAATATAACCTCTAAATGCTTAAGAGAATGAGACCAAGCATTAGAAGCTCAAGAGAAGTTCCTTATAGGATGGACGAGCCTTAGACTTACCCCGAAGGGTCTGTGTGAGGCTCACACACACACTCGCACATTGCGCTCTCACACACTACCTCGCAACCCTAAATCAAGCTTCCTTATACCTAATCCTCTACTCTTTTCGAAACTCATGCGGGTGGTTTCATAAAGCTTAAATTTCAAAGCAATGGTTCAAGGTACTAAAGACATGGAGGATCCAAATGTGGAATTCCCTTGGTCCATGGCTTAAATGAGTTATCAATCCCTTTCAACCCCAATTTTACCAAAAATCCCAACTTTTGACCCCTTTGCCCCTAAACTCCACCAAATGACCAAATTATCCTAAAAAATTTTCAAAAATCAACCAAAATTACTAAAATCCCTTGTAAGTCATCCTAAAACATCCCTCACCACTCAAAATACTTATAACACCCTAAATTTACCAAGTTTCCCAAAAAGAACCCCAAACCCCAAAATTATCAAAATAACCATCCTAGCCCAAAAATTTCAAAAAAATCAAAAAATTCCCAAAATTTCCAAAAGCCTCCAAATATTCCTAATTTCAATTTAAAACCACTTTAATCGACCCACTCAACAAAGCCCTAAATTGCCCCTAAGGTCCAAAATTCTAAATTACCCCTAATGTCCACCAAGTCAGTTTCACCTCTCAATTCCAAATTCAAACTTTAATTCAACATCCCTAATGCCATCCCAAACAAAATCCAAGCCCAATTCGACCCAAACTAAAAAGCCCAATTTTAACCATATGACCCAATAACCCTAAATTAAACCTATTGTCAATCACTTCCCTAATTATGGATTTTAAACTCTTCGACTTTCCCTGAACAAAATGGAACCATCAATTGCCCCAAATTCAGCCCAAATCTCACTCAAGTTCAACCAAATCCAAAGTCTCCAATTTTACCCCAAATTGGTCACATGTTCAAAATCCATCAAATTGAATGCCCTCACCCCAAAATCGACACCCACTATCAAAACTCTTTATGACATCTCCATGGACCATTTGGAATAATCAATCGAGTTATGATCCAACTCAAACTTAACCCTAAACCAAGCTAACCCAACCAAACCAAATTTCCCTAAATACACACCTCCCAAATCAACTCAAAACCATTCCAATAGTTTTCTTAATGCTTCATTACAATCATGCACACATTACTGCTCAATCAACTGGGCCTAACCTAAGCTTGAACCCAACCTAGCCTAACTCAACCCATATGAACCAAAATTGAACCCATGAGGTTTCAATTCGATCAAACCTAGCCAATTCGATCAAACCAAAACTTCTACAACCACTGAAGTCAATCTCAGATCGAGCTAGATCCACCTAGTCCTCTCTAGTGGAGCCATGGACTAAGGGTCCCCCAAATTAGGGATCCTCTTCTTTAAATGGGTAAACCTAAGGAGATTTGAAATGAATCATTAACCACTTAAATTCACTGCACTTATAAACTCGAACGCTCACCTAACACGCCACACGGAGGGAGTCTAAATGTGACATACCACTCACTTGATCAAAACCCAAACTCATCCCTGTTGCATGATATGATGAACTTTAATATCAAGTAAGAACTTATGAACTCAAATTTATATATATTTATAATGATTTTTGTAAAGTCCAAACATTCAATGCAAGTATACGTATCGTATCAAGTAATACAGTATTCTAATACTTGAAAGTACCGATTATCGATCCCAAAGGAAGGCACGAATCTTACAATGATAACGTAATACCGGATTCCAATACTCAAATTACAATTAAAGTTTAATGCTTATCACTACTAAGATGTAGAAAAATGCACAATTACGTAAACTACAATTACTTTCTAATTTCTTTTAAATGTAATTAATCAATGTATTACACACCAAGCTATATTCAAAGGTTTTGATATATAAGAAAGTATCTTTCCACTTGCAATGAAAATATGATGTGTGGATGATATGGAATGATTATCTATGGTATTGTGCCAAATAGGAGCATAAATGTTTCTTTACCCTCAAAAGAGTACCCCCTCTTCCAAGCATGAAAAGAACATTCACATATCCTAAGTTTAGTCACTAAATCTAAGGCTAGACCGGGAGGATACCGGTTGTCACTAGAGCTCACTCACCCTTTACTCAAGGATAAATTTCGAGTTTAGTTTTTACCTTAAGACCAAATCGGGATCTCAACTCCGTCACCTCAAACCTCCAATTCAAGTTCATCAAAACACATTTCCCTATTTATTCTCACAGACTAATCTTCATGAACTACACAATTCATCCAGCTAAAATTGAATGAATTCTTCATTATTGTTGTAGGACTTTAAATCCTTTCACAGCTAATGTTCAACAACATATTTTAACAATTCAATCGCCGTATCGAAAAAGTAAATTAAGTTCGAAATGAAAAACCATCACAATTTTTTTCATTGCTTTAAAAGAACTTCAAATCCACATCAACAAATCATCACATCTCTATGCAAGAAGAAAGACAAAGGAGACTACTCGTGACCATGAAGACACAATAAAACACATTTTATATATAGAAGAAAAGTCATACAAACCAAAAAAGAAAAAACAACTTATCTCTTTGTCTTCCCTAGAAATTCCTCAAGTTCCTTTGAATCCTTTTTCCTTCTTTTGCAACACTAAATTCCCTTAGAATGGAATGAAATACAAATGCTCTCTCACTTTACTCCTTCTTTTCACTCTGTAGAAGAATTCCTCTCAAATTCTCACTTCTACACTCTTCTCTTCTAAGCCCTAACACTCAAAACACACTCTCCCTCACTAAAACTACACTAGAAAACATAGTAGAGCCCCCTCATTTTCGTCCAATAAAAGTTACTTATAAGTTAGAAACGAAATCCCAAGAGTTTCCATAGACATCCCTTCAAAAACTCGCCAAAACTCTTTTTAAATTCAATTGCACGTACATTGGGCACCTACGGGCGCTCTTACCTGTCCGAATATTTGCCGAGCTCGAAAATGGCACCGACGGTGCCGACTGGTGCCGGCGGCCACGAAGCTATTTTCCTCCGTTTATTCTTTTTGCTCGAATTTCTTCCTTTTCCTTCTTTTTCGCTCTAATCACCTAAAGTCCTCATACCAACAAATCATGAAAAATACCTTTCTTAAAGTGCAATATCACCAAAATGGGCAAAATTATATAGCAAAAACATTATATATTTTTGGTGCATTAAATCCCCTAAACTTAACTATTACTTGTCCTCAAGTAATCCTTTTACTACATAAAGATAACTTCAGTAATGAACTTTTCACCTATAAGACACTTAAATTTTTTCATTCAAAAGAATACATCAAGTTAGACTTTAGAAAGAAATTTAGTGACTCGTGTCAACACTACAGTGTATAAGAATATTCAACAATGAAGTCTATGCGGGTTCTACTTTCTATTTATTTCAAGATAAACCATAATTTGTCACATTAAGAGTGCCTTGAAAGATTATTAGAAAAAGGAGTTCATGCAAATTTTATCAGAATGTAGCCAATACTTTAAATATAAATTCAAATGAAAATCAAATTCTCCTTGGTGACTCAAGTGGAAGCCAATTTTCGATTAGACATCTCCCCTGAAGCTTCTCCCTCATAATTATTTTTTCTTTCATTTTCTTTTCTTTACTTTTCAGATTGTTTTCCAATCCTTCTTTTCTTTTCTTCCCCCCCTTTTTTAATGAGAATTACTATATCTGGATAGCCTTTAATGATTTTGAACTTCAATCTCCTCTTTCTATAGTTCAAACTTGAGATACCTCCTTACTTTATAATTAGGAATGAGCTTTATTATTCACTATAAAGTCACAATCTCTTCTTAACACATAATACTTTAAGTCTCTTAACATTTCAAAATTACAGTTTTCTTTACTTTAAATAGTTAACTATAATCAAATCCTTTCATACCAAATATCTTACCTCTATAAAATTAACCTTTTATTAATAAAACTTTCATCCAATCCTTCCATAATATTCAACTAAAATAAAAGTTTTAGTTACCTACAAGTAAGGTTCAACCGTCGGTTATGTGACCGCCGTACTTTATTAATGCAAGAATGCATGAACTCAAACTTTTATATGTTTATAATGGTTTTGTAAAGTCCGAACACTCAACGCAAGTATACATATTGTATCAAGTAATACAAGGCTCTAATGGAGTCTTGGTTATCGATCCTACTGTGATGTACGAAGTATAAGAAAGTGTTTCACAATATATATATAATATAAAATTCTCTAAACTCGATACTCAAATTGCACTTAAAGCTTACTACTTACTTACTACCACTATGCAGAAACAAGAATATTAAATAAACTACAATTACTTCTAACAACTTTAAAAATAGAAATTAACTAGCACACTAAACTATGTATTTGAAAGGTTTTAACATATGATAAAAGTATCTTTCCTCTTGCAATGAGATTATGATGTGATCGGAGCATGGAAAATTATTCATGTTATTGTGCCAAATAAAATATACGTATGTTTCTTTACCCTTAAAAGAGTACCTCTCTTCTAAGCAATTTAAAAGAACATTGACATATCATAAGTTTAGTCACTAAATCTAAGGCTAAGCCGGGAGGATACCGGTTTCTACGGAGTTCCCACTCACCCTTCACCCGAAGGCTAACATTCGATATTTAGTTACTAATCTTAGAACTAATTGGGGATTTCAAAGATGTCACCTCGAAATCTCCACATCAAGTCCATCAAAACACATTTCCCTATTTATTCGCACTCAATTCCCATGAACTACGCAATTCATCCATGGAAATTTAATGGATTCTTCATTATTCTTGTAGGAAATTAAATCCTTTCAGAATTAATGTTCAACAACATATTTTAACATTTCAATTAGCCAAATCGAAAAGTAAATTAAGTTCGAAATGAAAAACCATCACAATTTCTTCAATACATTAAAAGCACATCAAATCCACATCAATCCATCACCAAATCTCTATGTAAGAAGAAAGCCAAAGGAGACTACTCAGAATTCATGAAGAAGAAACAATAAAACATGAATTTTATATAGCAAAGAAAAGTCATACAAATCATAAAAGAAAATACAACTTATCGCTTTTCTTCCCTAATGCAATTCCTCGAATTTCCTTTTCAATCCTTTTTCTCTTCTTTACAACACTTTGCCTTCTCTTTAGAATGGAAAGCCAAGAAGCAATCTCTCCTTTACTCCTTCTCCTTCACTCATTAGAGAAGATTTCTCTCAAACTCTCACTTCACACACTCTTCTTTAAACCCTAACACTTAATACACACTAAAAATACACTAAAACCACTGAAGAAGCACACCATTTTCATCCAAAAAACAGTTACTTATAAGTTAGAAAAAAAAATCCCAAGAGTTTCCATAAGCATCCCTTCAAAAAGTGGCCAAGTATCAAATTGGAATCTACGTACTTTCAAGTACTGCGTGTTCTCGATGGGCACCGCGGCGCTCATCGTGCCAATATTTTCGAGTCTCTAGAAAAATGGCGCCTCGCGGCAACGTAACATGTTTTCCACCTTTTGCCCCTTTTTGCTCCTTTTTGCTCCAAATTCATCCCGTTTCTTTCGCTCCAATCACCTAAAATCATCATACCTGTAACAAATCATGAAAAATACCTTTCTTTAAAGTGCAATATCACCCAAAATGAGTAAAATTATATAAGAAATCGTACATATTTTCGGTGCATCAAAATCCCCCAAACTTTAACTATTACTTCGTCCTCAAGTAATCCTTTTACTACATAAAACATAAATCTAAGCAATGTACTTTTCAACTGTAGGATTACCAAAGTTTTTCATTAAAAAGAATATATTAGTTAGATTTCGTAAAGAAATTTATTAACTCAGTTAACATTACAAGTATAATAATATTCAAAGAATCAAGTCTAAGGGTTCTAGTCTTCTATTTATTTCAAGATGAACCATAATTTGTCACATTAAGAGTGCCTTGAAAGACTGTGAAAAAAGGAGATCATGCAAACTTTTTTAGAATTTAGGTCAATACTTTAAATATAAATTTAGAAGTGAAATTAAGTTTTCCCTTAGGGTGACTCAAGTGAAGCTAGTTTTTGATTAGGCATCTCCTTAAGCTTCTCCTCATAAATATTTTTCTTTCTTTCTCTTTTTCTTTTCGGGATTGCTTTTCAATCCTTCTTTTATTTTTTTTTCTTTTCTTTTCTTTCTTTTCTTTTAATGAGGATTACTATATCTGGATAGCCTTTACTGATTTTGAACTTCACTCTCCTCTTTCTAAAGTTTAAACTTGAGACGCCTCCTTACTTTATAGTTAAGTGCAAGCTTTATTATTCATCATAAAGTCACAATCTTTTCTTAACACACAATATTTAAGACCCATAACATTTCAAAAATACAGTTTTCTTTACTTTAAATAGTTGACAATAATCAATTCCTTTCATACCAAATATCTTACTTCTATAAAATTAACCTTTATTACTAAAAAATTTCATCCAATCATTCCATAATATTCAACAAATAAAAGTTTTATTTATTTACAAGTGGAGGTTCAAATCGCTTTAAGTTACGCTAATAATTTTTGGAAAAATATAATAATTGAAAACAAATAAAGTTATTTCTCTACCCTCCCCCAAACTTAAATTTTTAGTAAATTTGAAGCAAGAGAGAGTAGAAGAAAACTAACCTTTTTGTGTTGGGATCTTGAAATCTTTAACAACTATCCTGTATTAGTCAAAATTTACAATTCAGTGTGCATGAAACAATTAGTAGCAGTTATATAACAATTTTAAATATTTGCATGGGTAAAGAGAAATTAACTTAAAAAACATCTAACAAAATACTGCAATAACAAACTATCACAATACTACAGAGTCCAGTTAACAATTTTAATGTTTTAGTACAACATAACAGTACACTAACACGGTTACACATCACATGAAAAATAAATAACTACTTCATCATAATAGTACAACAATGTGGTTACACATCACATGAAAAAATAAATAACTACTACATCTCAAAGAAGACAACAAAAGGTTACACATCACATGAAAAATAAATAACTACTACATCATAAGAGAACAACACAACACAAAAAGAATAAATGTAAATAGAAACAAACAATCTACCAATCTCCAAAATCGGATCGCCAGGTCAGCGGTGGTCGTGTCTATATGATGTATAACTCGGGCAAGTAAGAAATATCACATCAAACTCCCTCATAAATCTGACCGAGCATCATAATGTACACGAACTCAACTTTCCTCTACGTATAATCTTCATTCACATCACTCCCGGCCTCAAACACATCCATTCTACCATGGACTTATCTACACTAGCACTCGTAATCTCAGCCGCTCCATAATATAAGATAAGGTAGGCGGCTCGTATGTACATCATAACTCATAATAAGAAGGTCAGTACTCCCACGCTCACCCGGGCTCCCACATGAGACTCATAAGTACGGATAATATTATTTGTAATTGGTCTCAACGGTATAGCCACTTTAGAACTACTCGAACTCCACTCCAAACCGAACATAGCAGCGAACTAAGGCAAGATGTCCTAATCCTCCAAAGGGTCTCGCCAAAGAATAAATCGAATGCCTTTGCAAACAATAGCTCCAATATCAATCTTTTTCATCTTCCGAATACACAGTTCGTAATCGCTCATCCTCAGAATATCGCCGTGGTGATAAGATGTTATTGGGCCTCACGAGATGAAACAATGCCAAACTTTTGAGCGTAACATTCATCGTGGGCACGGGGAAATTCAATCAACTATTTTCGGGACTTATTTTCCATTCCCCTCTTCAGAAGTCGAAAAAAGCAATCACTTCTCTCATTCTCCCCTCGAGTGTCAAAGTTTTGTATTCACAAACAAATGGTTCCAGAGTCTGACAGAGTATCGATTCACCGAGGAGTAAACTCAACCATTTTTCCTCTAACTAAGACATACTCAATCTCGATTCGTGGTACATTTGAATAGAATACTCTAACAACCCCATAATAGCATTAGCAAGAAATAACAAAATCGCTCCCGCTCCACTCGCAATTAGCCGTTTTATCCACCAAAACTATCAAAAGCTCGATCCCGGATACACTTCTTATCAGAAGCAGAGTTAAAGCGAAATTGTGCTTTGATATTAACGAATTTCTCCTCATAAGTCCAATTTCCTCTTCCCTTTACTCATCTCTGGAGCCATGCAAATTTCTAAAATTTGCAAGAAAATTCCAATAAATCCCAAATTCACAATGTAAGAAACTCCAAATACTATTATGAACAAGTAAGAGCAAATTTCACGCGGAAATCTCAAAATCTCTTTAAAACTCCAAAAATTCCAATCTAAGTAATGAGAGATTTCATTATGAATTTAAAAATTTAACTTAAAGTGAAGCTCTTATCAAGAGAAATGTAGATCCGGTGTTGAAAAGCTTTGAAATCACCTTAAATTTGAGATTTAGTAAGCCCTAGATCTTCAAAATCGTAAAATGGAGGAAAGATGAGCAATGGAAAAATTTATGTCCTGTGGTAAAAATCACGAAAACGAGGGTTTTAGTCCTTTATTTGTGTTCGAGCACGGCGTTGCTCGATAGAGTGTTGGCGGCGCTCTTTAAAATAAACGCCAAACTCTCTAAACATTCAAGCCATGAAGTAAAATTCAAACTTTTTTCTGGGTCCAAAAATTTTTTCGTAATTTCAATCGTTTTGACTTCCACAACGGTGTTTAACACTTCAATAGACATTTATATCATCTCACAACACAATTCTTTACACAAACAATACACAACAAACTTATATATATAAAATCCAAGTTACAACATAAACACCAAATATGTTCATTCAAACCAAACCAACTCTTAGATGTTTAGTGTTGCAAGTACAATACGATAGGCAAACACTAAAATCTAAGCACACAATGAAAGTAAGCATATCCAAATCCAAATGCAAATTGCTAAGCAAAGCAAATACTACACAAACCAAGCATATTCAAGCAAAGTAACTAAACACACAACAAGTATAAGTAGAATCCGATTAATTACTCTACATCGCCTACAACTATCCTCTAATGTCTCTAATAGATTGCTGATGCACGAACAATTATAGAATGGATGAATTGCAAATTTGTCGATGATTCCTCAAAGAATACCGCATTCTTCTTCATCAAGTTAATCAAGCACATCTCAATTCAACTCCGTGTGATCGAATTGTTCCTACATTCCAATCTAATGATCAAATAAATCGTAAATGTTATTGATCGTATTCATAACATTCGTACCTCGTTTCTCTAACTGCTTGATCTTCTTCAATATCATTATGGAACCTTCAGAAAATAGGCTGAATCGAGCATGGGTGTCCGTATTGGCTGGACAACAAGAAAATTCATGTCATCTTCATCTCCCACTGTCTATTAGTCATAAGGATTAGTTTGATAATTAGGCCTCAATGGAAGAAGAACCTTTTCCCAACTTTCATATGGAGATATTACTTACTCTCTGACATCGATCACATGATTTAATATATCTATAAACATCTCTAAAATAAAAGAGACAGAATAAATCCAGATATTAAACTAGTAAGTTTTATCAAGGCTAAATGACTTCTAATTCACAATCATGATATTGTTGAATAATCAAATTTGTTTCTTCTTATGGTACACATTTCCTAATAATCAGATTCTTACACGTTTTATATAGATATGGCTCATCCCAAAATAAAATCTGCATCATATTTAAACTTGTTGCCTGTTAAATCAGTTGCATAATATCACTTATAATATAATTCATAATATCAGCATACAAAGGCAAATTGCTTCCCATAATAGTATAAAGCCATCGTGGAAAATTTCGTAATTTCCTTACAAATTCGTATTAATTTATCATATTCTAATCTCGACAGACATTGATCGCCTATTTCGATTATCGCCTCCCTTCCTATCAACTATCATAAAATCAAATTCTTGCAGAAGAAGTATCCATCTAATAAGTCTAGGTTTCGCATCCTTCTTTTGCATTAAATATTTGATAGTCGAATGGTCTGTATGCACAATACTTTTAGCTCCAATTAAACAAGGTCTAAATTTTTTAAAAGCAAATACTATGCCTAATAACTCACGTAGTGATAATTAATTTGAGCCTCATTAAGAGTTTTACTAGCATAGTAAATGACTCTGAAAACTTTATCATGCTCTTGCCCCCAATGCTACTTCGATCGCATAATCACTTGCATCACACAAAAGTTCAAATGGTTTCTCCCCATCTGGTGAAACAATTATAGGTGTAGTGATTAATTTATCTTTCAATAATTCGAAAGCACTCAAGTATTCATCATTAAAATTAAATTTTCTGTCATTTTCTAAAAGTCGGCACCAAGGTTTAGTAATTTTAGAAAAATGTTTAGTATATCGCCTGTAAAATCCAACGTGTCCTAAGAAACTCCTAACCTCTCTCACAAGAGCTGGTGGTGATGGGCCAATCACTCTAATTTTAAAGGTGGATCGACCACCATACCATGTTCAAAAATTTTATGCCCAAGCACAATTCCTCCTGCAACCATAAATTGACATTTCTCCCAATTTAGAACTAGATTTGTTTTTTCACAGAGCTCCAAAACTTTTGCCAAATTTTCTAGGAAAATTTCAAATGAAGTTCCAAATAAAGAGAAATCATCCATAAAAATCTATTCCATTATCTATCATACTACCGAAGATAGACATCATACATCTCTTATATGTTGCGGTGTGCGTTACACAGCCCAAAAGGCATTTTTCGAAAAGAAAGGTTCCATAGCGCGTACATGTTGTCTTTTCGATCCTCACGAAGCAATGTATTTCCGATGATAACCATTATATCCATCCAAATAGTAGTACTTGTGTTCAACAAGTTTATCCGCATTTGATCGAGAAAGGAAGAGGAAAGTGATCTTTTCCTAAGTGGCGGCATTTAATTTCCTATAGTCAATACAAATTCTGTTATCCATTAATTCGTCTTCGGTAGTATAATTTCACACATTCATTCATTTCAACATACTCCTCCTTTTCGTACACAATGTATCGACTCACCCAAGAATCTTATTCAAAATAAAGATAAATAATTCCAACATCCAGCCATTTTAAAATCTCTTCTTTAACTACTTCTTTCATTATAGGATTCAATCTCCTCATGGATCAACTCTCGGTTTACGTTCTTCATCTAATAAAATTATGTGCATACAAATCAAAAGGACTAACTCCTTTAATATCCGCCAATGTCTATCCAAAAGTTTTCTTTGTATCGTTTTAAAGTTTCCAACTTATGTTCTCGATAATCGTTTAACTCCGAAGATACAATAATCGGCAAGATGTATTTATCTCCTAAAAACATGTACTTTAAATGATTGGTGAGAATTTTCATCTCAAGTTCAGGAGGCTTTATTAAAGATGGAATTAAGCTTTTATTTCCACCTTCCATAGTGTCTAATACTTCGAATCTCTCCTAAACATACTCCAAATCTTCATTCCTCTCAATATCTAAATTTTCTTCATTTTTAATTTATTCTTCAAACATATTTTCATAATCTACTTCATTTTCAAAAATATTCTCAAAATGATCGTTTCTAAATATTCGTATATCTCCATCCTAAAACATTCATTATCTTTTCCATCGAGGGATACTTCATAGATTTTAAATATTAAAGGTCACCTATTGATCAATAACTCTCATAGTTAATTCTCCTTTCGAACATCAATCATCGCTCTTCCAATGTTAGCGGAATGATCTTCCCAAAATGACGTGAATTTCTTTATCTTCCTCCACATCAAGTACAATAAAATCGACATGAAAGATAAATTTATCCACTTTCACTAACACATCTTCCACCACTCATTTAGTATAAGTAACGAACGATCGGCCAACTCGCAGTCACAACGTAGAGAAATTTTATTCCCAACCTTTCGAAAGCTTCGATAAAGGCATAAGATTAATACTACCTCTCGTATCACATAAAGCCTTGCCAAAATTTTTCACCTATAGCATCATTTGTAATAGTGAAACTACCAAGATCTTTACGTTTTTCGTAAGTTTTTCAATAATTGCACTACACTCGCTTAGTGCAACAATTTCATGATCCGTAAACTTTCTTTCTCATATCCTTCATAAACCATACGACATATGTTCTAATGCTTCAACAAAAGGAATATTTATCGTTAATTTCCTTTAAGGATCTCCAAAATTTTCCAAATCTATTATCCTCGTTTTTTTTCTTCAATCATTAAGTGAAATGGAGGTTGAGGTTTTTCAACAAGCATTCATCACTAAGAGGATCATCCAAGTCCTGGAGCAAATCTTGTTTGCATCTTTTCGATTTCCACCTTCTCCTTTTCTATTTCAACTTTTTTCGCACTCTAGTTTCAATTCTCCACTTAATTGAATAGCCTTAAGTTGTTCTTTTGGATTAATCTCAAAATTACTTGGAAGTTGCTCTAAAAGCGTCTATTATTGCGTGAAACTACGCCCCACCGTATTTTCAATATTTTTCAACACCTTCGAGCTTGTAATTGATTTCCATATTTAATCATTTCTTTAGTAGACAACTTCTTATCCTTAAATTGTGGGAAACTATTAAATCTTAAGGATAAGATGGTCTAAAATTGGTATTACTCTCATCGTTCGAATTTCCAATTAGATGATAACTTTTACCCTAAAGTGTTAACATCGTATCATATAACTAAATCAAATTTCGGGTGATTCTTCCAACCAGATTATAATAATTCGAATAAGGATTGTTAGGTTTATTATCAGCATTTAAAATCTCATAAGGTGTTTTGAGATTCGTTGTCATTCAAATGAATTTTCCTCCGACACTTCGAGGTGGTCGAGAATAATTCATTCCATATTGATCTATTTTCTTAAAAGGGCTGCACTGGAGAAACTATCATAGTCATTATATCTCGAATCATGAACACTAGCTACTTTCGAATTTACCTGCTCGTATAGCCATCAAAATTATTTCCGTAGCCATTTCTTCAATTAATGTGTATGCTTCATCAAAGGTTTTGACATTAACGATCCACTCGCAGCATCTATAATAACATCTCAATGATCCCACTAATCCATTATAAAATGTTTAAATTATTAACAAACTGCAAAGCTGATGCGGGCACTTCCTAAGATCTTTAAATCTCTCCTAAGCCTTTCATATATCGACTCTCCTTCAAACCGACAAAAAGATGTAATATCATTTCTTAGTTTAGCAGTCTTTGATGTAGGGAAATATTTGATAGAAACTTCTAAGATAATTCTCCCCATGTTCTATCAGATCTGCCGTTAACGAGTTTAATCATGTTTCAGCTTTATCCCTTAATGAAAAAGAAAAAGTCTTAGTCTCACAAAGGTCACGTACACTCCATCATATTTAAAAGTAGCACGCATTTCTAAAAAAACTAGTGAGATGTAAATTTGGATCCCTGACAGTTTTCCTCCAAATTGATTATTTTTGTACCATTCGATAATAAGAAGTTTAAGTTCAAATGAATTAGCAAGAACATCGTGATTTTGAATAGTTATGTGAATTTCATCTCGCCGTTACAAGTATAATCTCTTAAAGGTCTTAGCAAATTTCCAATATCATTTCTCTGATTATCTTGATTATTCGCCATTTTACAAGGATTTTCAATTTGTTTCGCCGTTTTCTAATTTTTCCGACAAGACGCTCTAACTCCAAATTGTAAGGCACTAAACCTATAGATCCACTATGACGCATATACAATCACACAAATACTTTTAAAAAGTAAACAAACACACAATTACACACTACAAAGTAAAGGTTTCTTGTTACTATATTATCAATAAATACCGTTTATACTTTCTTACTTACTTAATTACTTCGTTACCTTCCCGCAAATGCCGCCTCAAAACTTCGACCGGTGGACTTTATATATGCAAGAATGTAATAACTCAAATTTCTATATGTTTATAATGATTTTGTAAAGTCCAAACACTCAACGCAAGTATATGTATCGTATCAAGTAATACAGGGCTCTAATGGAGTCCTAGTTATCGATCTCACAGGAAAGTACGAAGTATAAAAAAGTGTTTCACAATATATATATAACATAACACTAAAATCTGACACTCAAATTGCACTTAAAGTTTACTACTTACTTCTACTACCACTATGCACAAAACAGTAAGATTAAATCAAACTATAATTACTTCTAACAACTATAAAAACAGAATTAACTAGCAGACACACTAAACTATGTATTTGAAAGGTTATATGATGTGTGGATTGATATGGAACAATTATCTATGTTATTGTGCCAAATAGGAGCATAGATGTTTCTTTACCCTTAAAAGAGTACCCCCTCTTCTAAGCATGAAAAGAACATCGACATATCCTAAGTTTGGGATTACCAAATTTAAGTGCTGGGGCCGGAGGATAATGCTCACTTATGTGAATGGCCCCACTCACCCTTCACCCGAAGGCTAACATTTGATATTTAGTTACTAATCTTACAACCAATTTGAGGATTTTAGCCCGTCACCCTGAAATATCCACATTGAAGTCCATCGAAACACATTTCCCTATTTATTTGCACTCAATTTCCATGAACTACGCAATTCATTCATGGAAATCACGATTCTTCATTATTATTGTAGGACATTAAATCCTTCAGAATTAATGTTCAACAACATATTTTAACATTTCAATTGGCCAAATCGAAAAGTAAATTAAGTTCGAAATGAAAACCACATCACAATTTCTTCAATACATTAAAAGCACATCAAATCCACATCAATCCATCACCACATCTCTATGCAAGAAGAAAGACAAATGAGACTACTCAGAATTCATGAAGAAGATACAATAAAATATGGATTTTATATATAAAAGAAAAGTCATACAAACCATAAAAGAAAATACAACTTATCTCTTTCTCTTCCCTAATGCAATTCCTCAGTTCCTTCAACTTTTCTCTTCTTTACAACACTCGATTCTCTCCCCAATGGAAAGGAAGAAGCAATCTCTCACTTTACTCATTCTCCTTCACCTTTAGAGAAGAATTCCTCTCAAACTCTCACTTCTACACACTCTTCTCCTAAACCTAACACTTAACACACACTAAAACTACACTAAAACCACCGAAGAAAAGACACTATTTTCATCTAAAAATAGTTACTTATAAGTTAGAATGAAATCCCAAGAGTTTCTAGAGCAGTATCCTCTTCAAAAGTCGCCAAAACTCTTCAAATTTAAATTCCAAAGACTTCGGCACCGGCGGCGCCCGATGTGGCACGCCGCTGCCTATCAGCTAATATTGGGCACCGACGGCGCCAGAACATGTTTTCCACCGTTTTGCTCCTTTTTTCTCTGAATTTGTCCCTTTTCACTTCTTTTTCGCCTCTAATCACGAAAATCATCATACTCGCAACAAATCATGAAAAATATCTTTCTTTAAAGTGCAATATCACTAAAATTAAAATTATATAAGAAATCGTATATATTTTCAGTATCATTGCTTAATAATTCTTTGAAAATATAATAAATCGAGAATAAATGTGAAAGAATATTTTTCTACCATCCTCCAAACTTAAATTTTTCAATAAATTAAAACAGTGTAGAGTAAAAACTAACCTTAAGGCTTGATCTTCAAATCTTCACGCCTATCTCGTACAATAAACTTACAACTAAAGAAAGTATGAAATGTTTAGTACGTGATATATAAAAAATTTTAAACATTTACAAGGTGAAGATAAATGAACTTTAAACATCTAAACATCCAACAAATCATCACAATACTCAACAAACTATCACATCACTACACATTTCATTTAACAATTTCAATTCTTTTTATTACAACATACGCACACCAACAGTTTACACATCACATGAAAAAGCAAATAACTAATACATCAAGCAACAATGGTTAAATACAATATACAACAAAAATAGAAATAGAAACAAAATCTACTAACTATCACTGTGTTGACAACAGGGTCAAGATGAATGTCTCTACGGTGTATAAATTTCGGGGTAAGGCAGAAATATCACATTACCCCCCTCAGAATCCGACCCGAGCATCATGATAAAAGTAATATTGAACATAACTCTTCTTCTCGCCAATCTTTCATTAACATCACTTCTAGCCTCAAAACACATCCATTCTACTATGGAGTCTATCCACACTAGCACTAGACCAAATTTCATTTCCATAATATCTAATGTGGTGTAGCTCAGATGTAGATGGAATGTCATAACTCGTAGTAGGAAAATCGCACTCCTACTCTCATCTCAACTCCCATGAGACTCATTAAAGGAATAATCTTTATAATCGATCTCGATATAAATATCACTTTCAACTATCAATCCCTTACCTGCATCGAACACATAGTATGAGCTATGTTAGATGTCCCGATCCACCAAGGGTCTCGCTTCTAAAGAATTTCTCCGAATGTTCTTTAAGATAAAAGCTCCAATATCAATCTTCATCTTCGAATACAATAGTTCGACCGGTTTATCCTCGTAACTTCACCGCGCGATAAGTATGCAATGACTCGTAGAGATGAAATAGTGCCAAACTTTCACAACATTTAACTTGGAAGTGTAGTTAATCATCTGTTTTTTACTTATTTTCCATTCCTCTCTTCCATCCATCAGAAAAGTAATCACTTCCTTCATATTTGCCTCTTGAGTATCAAAGTTTTCATATTCACAAAGAAATGGTTCCCGAGTCTGATAGAATATATTAATACGCCGGGAGGAAAGTACATTCAACCATTTTTTCTTTAACTAACACATACTCAATCTCGCCCGAGCACATTCTCAATAACTCTCAACAACACCCATAACAAAGATTTGCAAAAGAAAATAATAAAATCTCTCCCAGCTCTCGCTCCGTAATTAATCGTTCTGCATAACCACCAGATTTATCAAAAGCTCGATCCCCGAATACACTTTATCGTAAAGGTAAGAGTTAAAGCGAAATTGCGCTTTAACATTAACAAATTTTTCTTCATCAAAATCTAATTTTCTCTTCCCCTTTACTCATACTGAGCCATGTGAATTTCTAAAATTTGCAAGAAAATTCCAATAAATTCCAAATCCACAATGTAACAAACTCCAAATACTATTCTAAACGAGTTAGAGCAAATTTCAACATAAGAAATCTCAAAATTTCTTCAAAAATCAAAACATTCCAATCTAAACAATGTGAGAGATTCTCATGGTGAAAATAAAAAATTATTAAATTAAATTGAAGCTCTTACCAAGAGAAGTGTAGATCTGGTTTCGAAAAGCTTTGAAATCACTTCAAATCCAAGATCTAGCAAGCCCTAGGTCTTTAAAATTACGAAAATGGAGGAAGACGAAAGCAATGGAAAAAACCACGGGTCCCAGGGTAAAAATCACGAAATAAAGGATTTTTGGCCTTTTCTCCAGACTTCGGCGCCGGCGGCGCCGATGTACCCCGACAGCGCCCGTTTCGTAAAAGCTGCCAAGACTCTCTAGATTTGGGCGCCGGCGGCGCCAGTACAAAAATTTTTCTGGGTCCGAAATATTTTTTGTAATTTTGATCGTTTCGACCTCCACAATGACATTTAACACTTCATCATGCATCTACTTCATCACACAAGCAATAACTAACACAATTCTTACATAAACATTACAAAACATACTTTTATATATAAAATCCACATTACATCAAAAACACTAAATATGCTAATCAAATTAAACCAACAACTCTTTAGATTTTTAGTGTTGCAAGTACACTACGAGAAGAAAACACTAAAATCTAAGCACACACAATGAAATTAAGCATAGAAAATCCAAATTCAAATTACAAAGCATAGAAAAGTAAATACTAAACACACCAAAATGTAATTGCCGAAGTAAACTAAACACACATCTAACATAAGTAGAATCCAGTAATCACTCTCCTTCGGTTTCAAAACTATCTTCCTTTCTAATATCTCCAATAGATTGCTGATGTGCGAACAAATTGTAGAATGTACGAAATGGGAATTCATCAGATGAATCTCAGTAATCATGCGTGCTCTTCATCAGATTAATCAGGCCCATCTCATTCCTACCAGTGTGATCAAATTGTTCCTTCATCCTCTAATCTATATGATCAAATAAATCAAAAATATTATTGATTGCATTCATAACATTCTATACCTATTTTTCTAACTATTTGATTCTCTTCAGATTGGCCTGAACTTTCAGAAAATAGCCGGGGACCCACAAGTAAGTCTGAGTTGGTTGATCATTGCTGCATTCATATCATCTTCATCTCTTATTGTTTTGCAGTCATAAAGATTAGTCAGATCAATAGGCCTCTAAGGAAGAAGAACTCTTTCCCAACTTCATATGGAACTTGCCATTAACTACACAATAAATATGGCACGGTGTCCAAACTCATATTTAGATCCATGAACAATTAATCCCAAACCGATTTCATAATTATATTACCAATATCAATTGGCTCAGCTTGAATACAAAAATTCAAATGTCACTTTCCGGTTAATTAAGCACTTTCAAAGTCAGAAATACTTTGCCGAAAGAAAGTAATGCCATTGCTTTGATACAGGATTTAAAGATGCAGAAGGGAAACTAATATATCCATTTTCTTTAACTTCCCAATCTTCATTCTCATCCGTTAAATAATGATACACATCATTCATATTATCACTTGTGGCATTGAAAGTGGAATAATGGCAACAGTACATTCTCAATCATAAAGAGATCATTAATTCTCACAGGAGTGAATTGCACAAACATACCTCGCACAAAGACGAATCCTTGGTTGATCTTATAATGATTTTCATAGAATTCCTTCACAACCGAAACGACTATGGCAGCGGCAGTGTAACAAAGCATTTCCCAACGTCTTTCCTTAATTATCTCTTCAATTCTTGTAGTAGGATTATCCATACCTCAATTTATAAAGCCTCTTTCCTCGATAATCCTCCTCTTCATCATTAATTTGTTGAACAATCGCTGCGCCTCGAAACTTATAAACTTTTCGATTAAAATAGGAGATCGAGGGGTTTTTATGTATAGAACTATGGGACACGAATTAGGAATGGCAGTTTTCATTTTTTTCGAGTTTGGAAGTCTAAATCGAGTTTAGGAGTTATAAGGATGAAGATCCCGCTAAAAGCTGCTCAATGTTTTGGCTCGGAGGCGCTCGATAGGGCACCGCAAGGCTCAAATCTCGAAATTCATCAATACTCTCTCGTAATTCGGGGGCCGCGACGCCCATTGGCGCTGGCGGCGTCAGTGGTCAAAAATCTCACTGAACTTCATTTGGCCCAAAATATTCCAATATCTCAATTTAATCTAATATTTATAAATTTTAAAAGTATTTAGGAGATATTAGGATTAAAAAATAACTATCTAAAAAGCACAACTACAACAAACAAGAAAATACACCACAAAGATACATATGGGTTGTCTTCCATGTTGTTTAACGTCGTCGCCCGACAAACATCGCTAATCGAGATGACTCGCATTAAAACATCCTTGAAGTCGTCAAACCCTTTAAAGTAAGGCTTTAATCTATGTGCATTAACTTTTAAAATCTTTCCAAGATCGTGATCCTTAACATCAATGTATCTAAAGAATGAACTTTTACAACCGTAAAAGGTCCTAACCATTCGTACTCGAGCTTTCCAAGTGAAATAACATCAATCTTGTGTCAGATAACAAAACTTTCTGTCCATATTCCAATTTCTTTTTCATTATCTTCCGATCATGCCACAATTTCATTCTCTCTTCATGTATCCTCACATTAGATAAGATGCATTTTATCTCTTCCAATTCATTCAATCAGATAAATCTCTTCACTACGCATTTTTCAAATTGAAATTCAACTATTTTATCGCCCAATATGTTTTATACTCCACAAGCCTACTCGTACACTAGTCTATAAGGAGATTATTCAATAAAGTGCCTTAAAAGCAATCCTATAAGCCCATGAAGAAGTATCTAATCGATGCGTAATTAATCTAATTTATGATTATCCATGCTTTCTCCAAAATTCTTTTAATTTCACAATTATACACTTTTGCTAAATCACTAGTCTGGGATGATAAGCGTAGAGATTCTACAAATAATATTATATTTCTCAATCAATCTTCATAATTCGATTATTCCCGAAATGGGTTCCACCATCAGCTATAATCACTTGTGATTCCATATCTCGTAAATATATTTTTAAAATTTTGAAACACTCCGAGTATCTCATCTAGCTAAACTAATGCTTCAACTATTTCGAGACATAATCAACCGCAAATCCAAGATATAAATTACCAAATGAAAGAGTAAATGGTCCCATAACCTAATCCCCTATACATAAAAAATTTCAACTTCCAAAATATAATTTAGAGGCACTTCATTTCCTCTAGACATATTACCTACTCTCCCCGACATCAATCACATGACTTAATATATTTATATACATCCTTAAAAGGAGTAAAGCCAATAAAATCCAAATTGTGAAATCTTAAAAGTGCTTTATAAACACCAAAATGACCTCCAAATTCAATCATGACATCGTCAACAATTAAATTCATTTCTTTTTGTGGCACACATCTCCTAATAATCAGATCCTTATACTTTTTATATAGATAAGGTCATCCCAAAAATAAAATCTTGCATCATATTTAAACTTCTTTTGTTGTTGCCTTGTTAAATCGATATATTAACATCACTCACAATATAAATCACAATATCAGCATACTAAGACAAATTTCTTTCCCATAATAGTATAAAGTTTTTCATCGTGAAAGCTTCGTAACTTCCTTCTCAAATTCGATAATTTATCATACTCTAATCTGCCAAATGATCACTTTATGGTTATCGATCCCTTCCTATTAACTATCATAAAATCACCCCGTAAGAAGTATCCAACTAATCAACATAGGTTTCGTATCCTTCTTTGCATTAAATATTTGATACCGAATGGTCCGTATGCACAATATTTTCGCCTCCAATTAAATAAGGTCTAAACTTTTCAAAAGCAAATGCTATAGCTAATAACTCTCTTTCAAGAAGGGTATAATTAACTCGAGCTTCATTAAGAGTTTTACTAAAGATAAGAAATGACTTCAAAACTTTATCATGCCTTTTCCCCAATGCTACTTCCCGATCGCATAATCACTAGCATCGCACATGAGTTCAAATTGTTTCTTCCAATCTGGTGAAACAATTATAGGTGCAATGATTAATTTATTCTTCAATAATTCGAAAGCACTCTCAAACATTCATCATTAAAATCAAACTTTCATCATTTTCTAGAAGTTGGCACAAAATTTTAGTAATTTTAGAAAAATATTTAATATATCGCCTTCGTAAAATCTAGTGTGTATTAAGAAACTCACTTCTCTCACTGTGAGGGTGGTGGCACTTAATCACTCTAATTTTAGCAAAGGTCGACCTCCATATCATATTCAAAAATTTTTGCCCAAGCACAATTCCTCCCGCAACCATAAATCGACATTTCTCCCACTCCGAACTAATTTTGTTTATTTGAAAAGCTCCAATACTTTTGGTAGTGTTAAGTTTTCCTGTGCAAATTTCAAATGAAGTCCCAAATACGTAGAAATCATCCATGAAAACTTATATTCCACTATCTATCATACTATCAAGATAGACATCATACATCTCTGAAATTTTATGGTAGCCAAGACATAATACCAGTGCCGCATTCTTCGAAAAGAATGGTTCCATAAGGGCTAGTAAATGTTGTCTTTTCTGATCCTCGTATACAGTATTCACAGAACTAAAATATCCATCCGTAAAAGTAAGAAGATTTCTGTGTCCAAAGAATTCTATCCAAGATTTCGATCGAGAAAAGGAAGAGGAAAGTGATCTTTTCGGGTGGCGGCATTTAATTTTCTATAGTCAATACAAATTCGTCATCCATTAATTTTTCTTGTGGGTATAATTTCATTACATTCATTCACTTCGACGGTCACTCCTCCCTTTTTTTGTTACACAATGTATTCGACTCACTCCAAGCACTATCTGAAATAGGATAAATAATTCCAACATCCAAACATTTTAAAATCTCCTTTCTTAACTACTTCTTTCATTAGATACAATCTCCTCCGCGGATCAACTTTCGGTTTATGTTTTTTGATCTAATAAAATTTTGTGCATACAAATCGAAGGATCGATTCCTTTAATATTCGCTAAATTCCATCCAAAAAGCTTTGTATCTTTTTAAAATTTCCAATAACTTCGGTTTTGATAATCGTTTAACTCCGAAGATATAATAACCGGTAGGGTAGATGATTCTCCTAAAAACATATACTTCAAATGATCAGAGAATTTTCATCTCAAGTTCAGAAGTATTATTATGATGGAATTAAGCTTATATTTTCACCTTCCATAGTGTCTAATACTTCAAATCTCTCCTGAACAAACTCCAAATCTTCATTCTTCTTACTATCTAAATTTTTTTCATTTTAAATTTCTTCTTCAAACATATTTTCATACTCTACTTCTTTTTCAAATATATTTTCAAAATGATCGTTTCTTAAATATCTGGCTGCACCTCCACTTAAAACATTCATTATCTTTTCCATTGAGGGATACTTCATAGATTTTAAAATATTAAAGGTCACCACTCAATCATTAACTCTCATAGTTAATTTCCTTTTCAACATCAATCACTCGCTTCTTCCAAAGAGGCAAGGAATTATTTTCCCAAAATGATTGAAATTTCTTTATCTTCCTCCATATCAAGTACAATAAAATTCTATGTGAAAGATACCCATCCACCACAACACATCTTCCACCACTCCTTTAAGGTAAGTAATGGAACGATTCGCCAATCAAGAGCCGCGCATATAAAGATAAATTTCTCATATTCCCAACCTTTTTCAAAGCTCGATAAAGGCATAAGATTAATACTAAATTTCCCGCATCACATAAGGCTCTTCCAAAATTTTTCACCTATAGCACACGGAATAGTGAAATCCACAAAGATCTTTTAAGTTTTTCCGGAAGCTTATTCCGAATAAATGAACTACACTCGCCAAGTGCAGTAGTTTCATGATCTCGTAAACTTTCTTTTCTTTTTCGAATATACTATAAACTTAGCATACTTCAAGCATCTCGTTCTAATGCTTCAACAAAACGAATATTTGTCGTTAATTTCTTAGGGATCTCCAAAATTTTCCAAATCTCGTTATCTCGTTTTGTTGCTTCAATCTTTTCGAGGAATGTATGCGTGGTTTTTCAACGTTAATCTTCATTTCCATTAAGAGTGATATTCCAAGTCCGGATAAATCTGCTTGATCTCAATTTCCACCTTCTCCTTTTCTATTTCAACTTCTTTTTGTACTCTTGTCTCCAATTATTTACACTTAATTTAATAAACTTTAAGTTCCTCACATGACCTTTTCTAACTCCATCTCAACATTACTTCTAAGTCATTTCAAGGTTTATTATTAAAATGAACGAAAATATGCCCTAATCGTATTTTCAATATTTTTCATAGCAAACTCGAGCTTGTAATCGATTTCCCATATTCAAAATCATTTCTTCCTAGACAACTTTTTATCCTAAATCACAGGTTACTGGAATCCAGGAGGATAAGATGGTCTAAATAAGCATTTCCTCGATTGCTCGAATTTCCAATCGATGAGAAACGGTTTCCAATGTGGATTAACATTTATCATTGCTATTATTCCATTTCAAATTTAGGATTCTTCCAACTGTGGATTATAATAATTAGAATAAGGATTGTACAGTTCATTAATGCGCATTCAAAGTCTCATAAGGTGTTTCGAGATTCGTGTTCGTCCAAATGAATTTTCCTCTAACACTGAGGTGATCGAGAATAATTCATTTGATACTAATCAACTTTCAAAGGGCCGTAATTCGAGAAACTATCATTGTCATCATATCCGAATCATAAACACTAGCTACTTTAAGATTTACCCATTTAGAGGGCCACGAAATTATTAGTAAATTTCATTTCTTCAATTAATGCATATGCCTCATCAAAAGGTTTTGACATTAACGATCCACCAAGAAGAATACTCATACCGATCTCAATGATCCCACCAATCCATCATAAAATGTTTGAATTATTAACCAATCTCGCAAAGCTCGATGTGGCACTCGAAGATATTTAAATCTCTCCCAGCTTCATAAATTGGATTCCCCTTCATACCGAACAAAAGATGTAATATCATTTCTTAGCTCTTTAGCGCTTTTGACAGGAAATATTTTGATAGAAACTTTTAAGACAAATCTCCCCAAGTTCTATTAGATCCAAAAGTTAACGATTTAATCCACGCCACTTTATCCCTTAATGAAAAAGGAAAATTCTAAGTCCGGGATGAAGATCACGCGACATTCCGTCATATTTAAAAGTAGCACATAGTTCTAAACTAGCGAGATGTAAATTTGGATCCTCATTGTGTGTTCCTCCAAATTGATTATTTTTGTACCATTTTGGAAAATACTGTGTTTAAGTTCAAATGAATTAAATAATAACATCAGATTTTCAATAGCTATACGAATTTATCTATCAGTTGCCAAGATACCCTAAAGATCTTCGCAAATTTCCAATATCATTTCTCCAATTATCTTGACTGTTCGCCATTTCACAAGGATTTTTATTTTGTTTTTGTTGTTTTCTAATTTTTCTAACAGTACGCTCTAACTCCGAATCATAAGGTACTAAACCTATAAATCTACTACGACACATATAAAATCACAAAAATACTTTAAAAAGTAAATAAACACACACAATTACACACTTCATAGTAAAGGTTTTCAGTTACTATATTATCAATAAATATCGTTTATACTTCCTTCCTACCCCGTCAACGGTGTCAAAAACTTGATGCGGCGGACTTTAATATATCAAGAACTTATGAACTTAAATTTATATATATTTATAATGATTTAGTAAAGTCTAAACATTCAACGCAAGTATACGTATCGTATCAAGTAATACAAGGCTCTAATGGAGTCCCGTTATCAATCCCACAAATGGAAGGCACGAATCTTACAAAGAGAAAATGTAATACTCGAATTCCAATACTCAAATTACAATTAAATTTTAATGTTTACTTTTACTACTAAGATGCGAAAAGAGAAATACTCATAAACTACAATTACTTTAATATCTTTAAAACAAAAATTAACTACCGTACACACACTAAGCTATATATTTGAAAGGTTTTGATACGTAAGAAAAGTATATTTCCTCTTACAACGAGAATATGATGTGTGGATGATATGGAATGATTATATATGGTATTATGCCAAATAAGAGCATAAATGGTTCTTTACCCTCAAAAGAGTACCCCATCTTCCAAGCATGAAAAGTACATCGACATATCCTAAGTTTAGTCATTAAATCTAAGGCTGTGCTCGAAGATACCTACTGCCGCATGTGAGCTCCCACTCACCCCTTCACCTAAAGGATAACCTTTCGAGTTTAGCTACTTTCAATTTTAGTTACCAAATTGCGATCTTAGCCGTTCACCCTGAAACATCCACCTTAAGTCCATCGAAACACATTTCCCTATTTATTTGTGACCAATTCCCATGAACTATGTTCATGGAAATCGAATGGATCTTCATTATTATCGTAGGACACTAAATCCTTAGAAAGTTAATGTTCAACAACATATTTTAACACCCACTGCCAAACATCGAAAAGTAAATTAAGTTCAAAAATGAAAACCATCACAATTTCTTCATTACTTTAAAACCACTTCAAATCCACATCAACACATCATCACATCTCTATGCAAGTAGAAAGACAAAGGAGACTACTCGGAATTCATGAAGAAGACACAATAAAACGTGGATTTTATATATAAAAGAAAAGTCATACAAACCACGAAAGAAAATAAAACTTATCTCTTTCTTCCCCAATGCAATTCCCTTGAAGTTCCTTTTGAATCCTTTTCTCTCTTCTTCGCAACACTCAATTCCCTCTTAGAATGGAAAGGAAGAATTAATCTCTAACTTTACTCCTTCTTTCTACTTTTTAGAGAAGAATTCCTCTCAAATCTCCTCACTTCTACACTCTTCTCTTCTAAGCCCTAACTCTCAACACACACTCTCCCTCACTAAAACCACACTAGAAAACACAAAGAGACCTCCTCATTTCTCGTCCAAAAACAAATACTTATAAGTTAGAAATGAAATTCAAGAGTTTCCATAGCATCCCTTCAAAAGTCGCTAAACTCTTTAAATTTTAAATCCACTGACATTACGCCAACGGCGCTCTATCGTCCGAATATTTGCCGAGCTCTCGGAAAATGGCACCGGCGGCGTCGTAACCGTTTTTACCCTTTTTGCTCCTTTTTGCTCAATTCATTCCTTTTCACTTCTTTTCTCTAATCACCTAAAATCATCTTACCTGCAACAAATCATGAAAATACATTTTTTAAAAGTGCAAATATCACTAAAAATGGTAAAATTATATAAAGAAAAAGAGATATATTTTTGTGCATCTCTCCGTCCAACCCCGATTATTCACTATGCCTTGCTACTCTCTACTTAAGCAAATAATCCCACCCACCAAATAGCCCCGAGCTAAGCCCAATGGTCAAGGCTATAAAGACCATCCTTCATACTAAGAGGAGGTGCTTAAATTTTCTTAAGGAAACCCCATAAAATCTCAAGATAGCTCATCCAAACCTCCGAACTAAGCCCACTGCTCTACCACCCAAGACGTTGCCCCGAGATGATTTCCTCATCGAAATTTCAGCCAAACCAGATAGTTGCAATTGCATTCCTCACCGCCTAAAACCCCAAACCAACTTGCTCTACACCATCACTCGAGTGAAAGAAGTCATCCCATTAAAGCTCGCCGATCACGGAGAGCCCAACCAGAAATTGATCAACACCTGAAATCGGCCTTTGTCAATTCATGTTCAGACATTTCACTACGTATCAAGGCTTCATTCAAGGTTCACAGTCTAATCAGTTACATCCATCCGATCGAGGTCTTCCTCTCCGACAAAGGTATTGAACTCTCTCACTTCCTAAGCTTATTTTAATTCTCTATGCACATTTCGAGCTAATTTAAGGCTAGGTCGCCGTATATATGTTCGTCTAGTCGATGAATCAATAAACAAACCCAAAGTGATTTAGTTGAGTCTAGGATAAAATCTTAAGGTTTGTGCGTGACGGCGATCGGTTAAGTCCGTCGATGATGACTAGGTGCCATTGGATCATGCGTGTATCTGGGCTGACGAGGCCGATGTAGTCGGATGAGGAGATTACCCATAAAGCACGGGCCGACGAGGAGGCCATGTGGATGGCACAATGGCGGAACGACGCGTGTGGCTTCGGCTGATGAGGTCGAGCTGGTGTCGGTGGATAAGTATAAAATTAGGATTTATTTGAATTAATTAAGCGTTGACCATTAAAAATCCATAACTGGTGTAGAAAAATCATAAAAATAAAAGAAAAATACCACTTGCTTAGTGAATAAAGGAAAACAATATGGAATTGGTTTCAAGTTTATTTAATTTATATTTTATTTTTAATTTATTAAATATAGCATTTAGTATTTTAATTTTAAGCAGTATATACATTTTATCATGTTTCAAATTTTCGAGCTTTGCTCCCTTTCACATAAAGGATTTTCATTGATATTTCCAAAGCCGTGGAAGATTCTATGAGGATATCCTTATTTTTCAAGGTTATTATTTTTGTTTTGATTTTAAAATTATAAAAATTAAAATACTCAATAGAAAAATATAAAAAATATTTTGGTAGTTACTTCGGCGAATTTATAGACCATAAAGAAAAATACAACTATACTAATTCACTAAAGATAACCCAAATTGCCATTAAACATTAAAACTAAATAGAATTTAATTGGATTAAAGATAAGTTTAAATAACTTAATTTTAATTCTCCACCGTAGTTTATAATCGTAGGAACTCCATAAAAAAAATTCAAAACATTTCGAATTAATTCGTCACTTAAATGAATTTTCTAAGTTAAGTATCATCTGCATTAAAATAATTATAATAATTAAATACAACTCGCAAAATTATAAAATATGTTTTGGAAGTTCTTTGTGGTCAGAGAAAAATAATAAAAATCGATAAAAATAAAATTTTCATTTTTAAAGCTATTTTTTTAAATATTTAAATAATTAGAATTTTATAAAAATCACAAAAGTAATAAAATTGATCGGAAATGCTCTAAATTGCCTCCTAATCACTTAGGAACAATTTTTAATAATTTTCCTAACCCTTCTAAGTAAAGATATTAAATGTTAAAGGGTTAAAAATATTTTCTAAAGCTTAAAAATGGATTTTTCTTAATTTCTCACTAAAATAATTCTAATAATTAAAATATAAATCACAAAAATGTGAAACTTACTGTCTCGACCAGAGAGATTTTTGAAAATATAAAACTTAATTTTCAAAATAATATTTTATATTTAATTAATACTCCAAACTTAAAATAATTTTAATAATTAAAATAAAGTTTAAAAATTCAAATTCCGTCCAAGCGGTCACTACCCAGGTGAACTTAGTAATTTTCTTTAAAATAAAGATTGTGTTTTGCTTCAGTTATAATCCAAGTGGCCATTAGTCCAAATGAAGTTCCAAGAATTTTCTTTATAATAAATATTTTGCTTTGTTTAAGTTATAAAATTATTCAAAATCACTATTTTACATTAAAATAATTATATAAATTAAATTAAAATTGTAAAAATTCGCGCTTCTCCTCTAATGTTTTAATTCGCCCATTAGTGGGGTAACATAAAAATTTTAAAGTCATTTGAGTAAATTTTGATTAATTATGGAGTATTAAGGCCTTAGTGGGCAAAGTTTTAATTTTAAAATAATCTAACCTTTAATTAAAATTTAGGCCCAATTAAAGGTAAATGGCCAATGAATGATCTTAATAAACATATTGGAATGATTAACACATAAGGGGATAAGTGGTAGAAACCAATTTCCACTTTTTTCATATTAAAAGGATTAATTTGGATGTTTTTCTTAATTATTTTAATTGAAGATAATCAAAATTAAATATCCTTAAGGTTAAAATACTTTCGAAATCAATAATCCACTAATCTAATACCCCTAGTTGGTTTTTAATGATAATTTCAATATCTTGATAAGATTCATAATCACATAAGTTAATATTATCTTCAAATTCAAATATACCCACTAAAGTCTTAAGGGCCTTGTGAGGTGAACTGTGCTTAATTAAGTCCGATTAATGAGTTTAGAAAAGAAAGCTTAACTAATATTAAATCTTTTGAAACACTACAAGCCCAAATAAAAAGAAAACTGATTAGAATTCTTAATGAATCAAGTTTGTCCCTAGAGGTCTTTACTCACATAATTCATAAATAAAATATCAAGTGATAGTTACCCAACTTTCGACGATTAGAACATCAATGTTTATCGAGTATAAGGGTATGAAATATGAATCATTTAATGAGTATGATAAGCTCAAATGAACTCCAGAAAGCTAAAAATCCGTGCAATTCTCTCGATCATTTCACAAGCTTTCTCTGACATCTTCAGACGACCGAGCCTATCATACTTATTAAAGGAAAGCATCTTCCAAATGAAATGAATAAATGACCCACCAAGTTGTGACATGCTGTGTGATTTTGTAGGACAATAACGAACCTATCTTATGCTTTTACTTTCCTACAAATTGTAAATGTTTACTGATGATACTAAAGTTTCAAAATGATGAACGAGAAGACTACGCTTATGCTTTTTACATGTTTACAATACCTTCTTTTAGTACTTCCTTTATTTTACTTTACTTTTCTTGTTTATAAGCTTGCATGATAAATAACAAATGTCACCCTGCATGAAAAAAATAACTTTTAGGATAGCCACAAAACTAAAACCAAAATAAAAATTTAAAATAAAATGAAGATAAAATTCACTTCCATAACAAATAAAATATAAAGACAACTCAAAATTTAATCACAACAAAAACAAAAAAATTACAAGTGCAACTAAATTACAATATCTCTATTAGATGAACTAGAATACCTCAAAGGATGTAATTTAAGATCATAACGAGATTTCCCTAATTATCTAAATGAAAGTATGGAACTCATTTAACAGTTTGGGCATTCATTTTGACCAAGTTGAATCCAAATAAAATAAGAAATAATAAAATGAGGAACCATAAATCCTAACCGGTGTCGCTATAATCAACTTAAATATTCCTTTAATAAGACATTAAGACATCTCAATTTAAACCCTTTATAAAACATGACACTTTTCTCATCTACTATATTTAACACTTCTACATCTAAACTTAATACGACGAGGAGCTTGAAAGATGCATAATGCAAGTACCGATCCCAAAATATTTATGCTTACGATTTAAATAGGAAAGTTATGATTTATAATAGGATACCGTCAATTCTATTTTTATAATAGATCAACCCTTAACTCAAAAACAATCAACTTTAGTAAAATGGTCAACTCGACCTAGTAACCAACCCTACTAACTCAACATCAACTGATCCAAAAAGAAAAATCAATTTTGACATTTTCTAATAAATTAATGACCCAATAACCAATTATCGAATTCTTAATAGACCAACTTTTGACCTACAAAACAACTTTCTTGACAAATCGACCAATTTTTCACTAAAAATCAACCATTGATCAACCAAGATACTAAAATTATCAACAGATTTATTCGATTAAAGACATCACATAATCAATAAATATAAACAAAGTTAGACGCGTCATTGATCATAATCATTTTGTTTTCAATCAACCTTTACCTAAACAAAGTTAGATCGGGTCAAAATACCCACTTAATCAAATAGTTAATTAAAAGATTTTTAGTTAATTAATTGATTAATAAAATAAATATTTAATATTAATTTTATAAAAGTTTAAAGGCATGATAAAATTAAACCTTTAAAGATAATCAAATAATTAATTAAATCATTTTAATTGATTAAATTGATTAATAAAATGAATATTTAATATTTTAATTAATTTCTAACTAATTAAAGAATAAAGGTTTAAAGACATGACAAAATTAAACCTTTAATTCAAGAAAAGACATAAAAATAATCAAATAATTAATTAAATCATTTTAATTAATTAATTAAATGAAATGAATATTTAATATTTTAATTTAAACACATGACAAAATGAAAAAGACATTAAATGATTAATCAAATTCATTTTAATTAATTAAATGAATATTTTAATTAATTCTTAAAAAAGAAATGACAAACCTTTTTAACTTAGAAGATGTTATATTAATTAATTAATTAAAATTTATTTTAATCGATTAATAAGATTAATTTCCAATAATTTTAATTAATGATATAATTAATTAAAATTAAATCAAAAAGACATAAATGAAATTCCTAAAATCATTTTAATTAATTTAAGGACTAATATTAGAATTCCATACATTTCTAATTAATTTTTAATTAGAATGGAATTATGTAAAAACAATCTTAAATTAAATTTAAATTTATGACATCACACATGATGTCAATTAAATTTCCTTATTGATTTTTAAACTTAAATCTAAGGAGCTCACTAAAACCCATTAAGACCATCATGATATGATTAACACATTACCTAATCCATACTCATCACCTTTAACCTAGCAGAGTTATCATGGGCGGTTAGGTTAAGGGTTAAGCTTATGTGTCAACCTCTAAGGCTACTGGGGACATGACATGGCCCTACCAGGAAAAAAAAAAAAAAAAAAAAAAAAAAAAAAAAAAAAAAAAAAAAAAAAAAAAAAAAAAAAAAAAAAAACACACACACACACACACACACACACACACACACACACACACACACACACACACACACACACACACACACACACACACACACACACACACACACACACACACACACACACACACACACACACACACACACACACACACACACACACACGATCAAATATTTTATTTGTTAATTTTTATTAAACCTAAAAGTTTTAATTAAGGATTAAAAATTTTAATTACCACTTTACCCTTTAAGCTTAATAATTTTATAACTCACTAAATTGAACTCAAATGAACTTGAAATTTTTATGTGACTTCACTCATATGTCCATAAAGACATGAGAGGAGAAAATGTGATTTTTCTGTATTTAATTTATTTATATAATTATTTTTGGTAGAAAATGGAGATTTTCAAGGAAAATTTAATAACATGACCAAGGGAAAGTTTCTGTCCTTAAAAAATTAGGGGACATTTCTAATGACCAGAGGACCACTTGGACCAATTTTGGTGATTTTTTGAATTATATTATTTTTATTATAATTATTTTAAGTTTTGGAGTATTAATTAATTTAAAAATAAAATAAATGTTGAAAAATGAATTTTATAATTTTCAAAAATCTCTCTGATATCAAGGAAATCAGAGAATCAAATTTTGCAATTTTCTGATTTTTCTATGATTTATTATAATTATTTTAGTGAAAATGCTAGAAAATACATTTTTTTAATTTTAAAATTACCCTAGAGCTTTAAAATTTATTATCTCACTAAATAGACCTAAGAAAAATATGGGGTTTGTTCCTAAGTGATTAAAATTCAAAATGTGACATTTTGGTGAATTTTATTATTTTTATGATTTTTACTATTTTTTAATTATTAAAAATATTAAAATATTATTAAAAATCAACTTTTTTAGAAAATTGAAATTTTAATTTTCTTAGATTCCCCTGATTCCAGAGAGGCTCCGAAACTAATTTGGTGAATTTTTGAAAGGTATTTTAAAAGTTATGAATTTTTAAAGTTTAAAATGACTAAGTGGCTTAATCAACCCAATTAGTGCGGCTAACCAAGTCCAATTGACCTCAAACTTTTATGGTGGATTCCTCTGATCCTAAAGGTCAGTGGAGAATTGATTTCAAGTCAATTTGATGCATGGTTAACTCTAATTAATTAGAGACCTATTTTGGGTGTTTAAGCCAATTAGGGTTGTTTTAAATGAACTAACTCAAAACCTATTTTTCCTAGGGTTCACTTGTCATAAGGGATATCACCAAATTTTCCTAAAATTTATTTCACAACATGCTATTTATTGGAATTAAAATACTCAAAACAGCAACATGAACTTGAAAAATCAATAACTCTTCATAGGGATGGCCTCTGACTTTGGAAAATTCAGGGAATGTTCCCAAATTCGAGAGGCTTCAAAGCTCCTATGGTCTCATGCCATGGTGAATTGTATACATGCATGGAGAATTAAAAGTATGCAGAGAGTAAATAAATTATAAAAAATAAAATACTTGATGAAATTAAATGATTTCTTTTCCACATTATTCTCCTTTGTTCACCGAGCAAGAGGGTATTTTTATTTTATTTTTCCGATTTTTCTACACAGAGTTATGAATTTTCAAGTTTAGGGAATTAAATAAATAAGAAAATACCCTAATTTTCTATTTATCCACGCGGCGCCAACTCATCCTCGGCATCTCCGAAACGCCGCGTATCGCGCTCCCATTCGACGCCGCCATCTGACTCAGCGCTCCGGGCCCCGCGGTTCTCGTACCGTCTCCTGGTCCGACGCCATCTGAGCCGTCCGTCCGCGCGTGTATAGAATGGATGGCATCCATTCATCGTCCCCGAGCGTCCTCACCCGAGAGCCGTCCACACTAAATCCCTAAGATCTCACTCGATTCTCAATGGATTTTCATGTTCTTATGCTCTATGGATTCGTCTTGAAGAGACGAACACATCTATATGGTTATCATGCATTGAAATTAAAGCATTCGAAATGGAGAATCTCTAGAAGCTTGGGATGAAGAATTAGCTCATACCTTTGCTTAGAGAAGTGTGGCTTCGATCTGAGAGTTGTTGCACCTTTGATTGGATCCCAGCAAGCTCCAGATGAAGTCTCCTGGTCTGGTGAATTGTCTCAGATGTGATTTCGACCAAGCCCGATCACAAAGCTTGGAGGCTGGAGCAACCGGGTGGCCCGGAGATGGGGCTTTTGCTGCGTGGACACCTTCCCTCGGTCCAGTGAAGGTGTAGAACCAATCAATTTGGGAATTGGCTTACCGTGGAGAAGTGTCCCGGTTTTGGGTGGAATTTCAACTCCGAAATCGAGCTCGCGGAGAAGAAATGGCAGGGGGATCTCACCTGGGATCAAGTGCTCGTGTATGGGGAGGAGTCCGGAACAATTTTGGCAGAGTTTTCTTAAGGTTTTTTTTCAGCACCTCTCATGGCCGAGAGGGGTGGTGTTTAAATAGGAGAGGGTGGAGGGCCTCCCAGGGAGAGTTAGGGCTTGGGATCAGCTGCTCTTGGCAAGAGAAGAACAACTACAATGGCCACTCGGGATGGGGCAGCCCAGCAGGTGAGAATTCCAAGTCGGGCTCACATGCGAGCTCTCGGCCATGGTGTTTTCCGGCGGCTCGGTGGTCGGCCGGCCGAGCATGGGTCACCCTCGAGGTTAGGTGGGTCGTGGTCGGGACTTGGTGCAAGCAATTGGCAAATGCCATGTGTAAAGAGCTTGGATTGAAATGGAATGGGGGAAGGCCATTTTGGGTTCAAATGAGTCAACCCATGGTTTTGGGCTAGGTTCACCACCCAAGGCCCGGTCTTGGGCTGAAAAAGATCACTTGGGTCGCCCAAGAGAGAATGGTGTGGTCTCCATCCATGATGAGGTGGCTAAGCATGGTTTAGTGTGCGACATGCTTAAGGTAAAAAAGGGTTTAAGGAGGATTAGGAAAGGGGCCCCTCCTTTTGCCATTAATGGCTTGATCACATGTCAAGCCTTCCATGGCTTCATGTGGCTTGTCCATGGCTTGCATGGCTCACCTTTGGCTTGGGAAAATGTTTGGTCAATTTCATGAAAATGGGTTTTAAGAATTTTTGGTAATTTGATGGAAATTTGTATGAAACTTGATTTGGAATAATTTGATGGTAAATTTAGGACTTAGGTAATGGCTTTAATTAAGTGGATGGCAAATGGAGATGTCATGTGGGCTTTAGGGTAGATTTTGGGCTTTTGAATTCAAGGAAGTGGGCTCTTAGGAAAGTTTAAGGGAAATGGGCTCTTTGATTTTAGGATGGGCATTTGGGTGAAGATTTTGTGAAGGACTTTGTCAAATAAATTTCATAATTGGTTTAGGGATGTTCTATGAAGGGCTTGGAGTCAATTTGGTGTGATTTGGAGTTGAATTGGTTTGAATTTGGGTTTATTTGGCAAGTGGGCCTATATGGGTTCAAGTGGGCCAAGTTGGGCTAATGTTGGGCTAGGGTTGAAATTGATGTAAAATAAATGTTGAGAAATGTTTATGGGAGTGTTTCAAAGAGGTTTTGGCTTTGGTTGGGCTTTGATTTTGGGGTTTGGGCTCATTTGGGTTAGGTTTGGGTTTAGGTCAAAAATGGGCCCTTTAGCTTTGGGTTGAATTTGAGTGGGATTTGGGTCTAAATTTTGGGCAAATCATGTTAGCGTTTTGCTTGTGGGGATGCTAAGGAGGATTTAGAAAAGATTTGGGGTTAATTGGAGTTGAATTGGGTGAGTTTGGGTTAGGTTTGGGTCATGGGTCCAACTTGGGCTTTAAGGCCAAAAGTGAGATTGGATCCAAATGTCAATCAAATTGGACTTGGATTTGGTCTAGATTGGTATTGGGAATGTTGAATTGAAGTTTAGAATTGAATTGGACCAGAATTTGGGTCAATTGGATAGGTTTGGTTTGACATTGGGTTCACTTTGGGTTAAAATGGGTCAAATTGGGGGTTTTGACAAAAGTAGGGTAAATTGACAAAATTGGCCCATGGTGTAGTTGGACAAAATGAAATTGGGAATATTTGGGATTTTGTGGAATTTTCTGGGAATTTTCTGAATTTTTGGATTTTTTGGCCAAGAGGGGTATTTTGGGTATTTGGAGGGTATTGGGAGGTATTTTTGGAATTTTTGGTATTTTTGGGTATGGATGATCAATTTAAGTGATGTGGAAATGTTTGGGATTGATTTTGGAGAATCTTGGGTAATTTGGAAATTTTTGAGAAATTCGGGTAATTTCAAGGTTTTGCGGTAGGCTAAGCGGGTGTAGGGTCCCGGGGGTCAAAAATCGAAAATTTGGGAAATTGAAGATTGGGTGGATGTAAGTGGAAAGAAGTCATTTTGGTTGAGCCATGAAGCCATATCAAGCCCATATGAGCCATGAAGGGACTCATTTGAGGCATTCACTATGTTGTTCCTAACCCTCTTGCCAAGGGCTTAGGGGTTAAGGACCATCCATGTGAATCACCTACATGAGTCGGAGGTCAAGTTAGGTATGGGTGTGGTTTTAGGAGGTATGTGGAAGTGTAGTGTGTAGGTGTAGTGTATAAGTGTAGTGTGTGTGTAAGTCGGCCCCTTCACTGCACTGAGCCACCTGTGGCGAGTCCTAAGGCCAAAGAGTCCTATAGAACTCATTCTTTAAACTTCCACACTTGATTTCAACCCTCTAGGTGATTAGGGGTCTACAGTCAAGTTTGTGGAGTTTGCAGGGAGTTAAGAAGTGGTTTGAATTTCTAAATGGTGGGTCCCAATTCTAGTCCCCTAAGATAGTCAAAAGAAAAGCTTAAGGCTAGATCCTAAGTACTAAAGAGAAGAAGAGAAGACCTCATCAAAAATGAGGTCAACAAATGGACCCCCAATAGGTGTGGTGAGCTGACGGAGCACACCGCGCGTATTGGCGTTGACCGAAACGATCAACAAAACCAACACGTACGTCCAAGTGACAAACTTAGGACGAAATGAAGAATTTCCGCGGGGAGTAGCAAGTATATCTCTGAAATCGGAGATTCCTGAACTCTCGCTGGGGAAAGGAAAAAGAGGTGAATCCCAAATCACATGACCTGGGGGAATTTCGATTTAGATTTTATTTTGTTTCAATTTAAGTTTTGATGTGTGAGTTTAGATTTTAGTTTGGAGTTTCAATTTAGATTGAAGTTTGTCAAAATTAATTTGAGGGATTTGATTTGAAATGAAAATTGGAATTCTGAGGTTTTAGATGTAACATCTTCAACCTCGAAAGAAAATTGAATTGATCGGATTGAATCATTGCAATGAGGAGAGATCTCAGAGTAATGCGGTATTGGATATAAAATCCTTAACCTCAAAAGTTTGATTTTGATGTATTTCATCGCAATAGGGAAAGAATCCTAAAGCAATGCAGTCTCGGATGTAAAATCCTCAACCCAAAAGTTTGAATTTTGATGTATTTCAGTGCAATAGGAAAAGAATCCTAAAGCAGGCGGTACTTGGATGTAAAATCCTCGACCCAAAAGTTTGAATTTGATGTATTTCAAAGGCGATAGGGAGGAATCCTAAAGCGATGCGGTCTTGGATGTAAAATCCTCGACCCAAAAGTTTGATTTTGATGTACTTCAAAGGCAATAGGGAAGAATCCTAAGCAAGGCAGTCTTGGATGTAAAATCCTCGACCCAAAAGTTTGAATTTGATGTATTTCAGATGCAATAGGAAAAGAATCCTAAAGCAATGCGATCTGGATGTAAAATCCTCGACCCAAAAGTTTGAATTTGATGTATTTCAAGGCGACAGGAAAAGAATCCTAAAGCAATGCGGTCTTGGATGTAAAATCCTTGACCCAAAAGTTCGAATTTGATGTATTTCGGTGTAATAGGGAAGAATCCTAAAGCAATGCGGTCTTGGATGTAAAATCCTCGACCCAAAAGTTTGATTTTGATGTACTTCAGTGCAATAGGGAAGAATCCTAAAGCGAACGGTACTTGGATGTAAAATCCTCGACCCAAAAGTTTGAATTTTATGTATTTCAAGGCAATAGAAAAGAATCCTAAAGCAAGTGCAGCTTGAATGTAAAATCCTCGACCCAAAAGCTTGAATTTGATGTATTTCAAGTGCAATAGAAAAGAATCCTAAAGCAGATGCAGTCTCGGATGTAAAATCCTCGACCCAAAAGTTTGAATTTGATGTATTTCAAGGTGCAATAGGAAGAATCCTAAGCAAGTGCGGTCTTGGATGTAAAATCCTCGACCCAAAAGTTTGAATTTGATGTATTTCAGTGCAATAGGGAAGAATCCTAGCAAAGTGCAGTCTTGGATGTAAAATCCTCGACCCAAAAGTTTGAATTTGATGTATTTCAAGTGCAATAGGGAAGAATCCTAAAGCAAGTGCAGTCTTGGATGTAAAATCCTCGACCCAAAAGTTTGAATTTGATGTATTTCGAAGGCAATAGGAAAAGAATCCTAAAGCGAGCGGTACTTGGATGTAAAATCCTCGACCCAAAAGTTTGAATTTGATGTATTTCAGTGCAATATGAAAAGAATCCTAAAACAGTGCAGTCTTGGATGTAAAATCCTCGACCCAAAAGTTTGAATTTGATGTATTTCGGTGCAACAGAAAGAATCCTAGCGATAGCGATACTTGGATGTAAAATCCTCGACCCAAAAGTTTGAATTTGATCGATATTTGATTTGAGATCTGGAAGATCGAACTCGAAATTTGATTGAGACTTGAAATCTGGAAAGATTGAATTTGAGATTTAGAAGGATGAGTTTGAACTCGATTGAAATTTGATTTAAGATTTGATTTGAAATTTGGAAGATCAAATTTGAAATTTGATCGGGAGTGGATTTGGAATTTCATTGAGAATTTGATTTTGTGATTTGAAAAGATTGAAATTTGATTTGGAATTTGGAAAGATTGAATTTGAAATTTGATTGAGAATTTGATTTGTGATTTGATTTAACATTCATGTTGATTTCGTTTATCTTTTAATGGTTCAAATTTTATTTTATCGTTTATTTAATGTTCATGTGAATTTGGTGTTCATCATTTTTTTTTTAGAAAGTTTTCTTTTATTTCTTTTTTTTATTTCTTTTCTGTTCTTTGTTCGAAGTTCATTTAACTTTAATGGCGTTTCCCAATCAATTTGCACAAAAGAGGTGAAGGCCAAAAATGTGACATGGTCACTTTCATTCCAATCATGTTGAAGATACATCATACAACTCGATCTGGAATACATCTCATACAATCCATGTAGACTCAAAACGGACTATGTATGATCTTTTTGTCGATCCATCAAAAGAAGCATCTGTCAAAAATCCATGTCTGAATAGTGTGGTACATGGTTAATAACATCACCTTCCAAGCCATCCTTGGCAAGGATGCCGGCTGGATGTACGTTGGAGGTGTGATATCTCCCATGTAACTCACAGCTCGTAAGGCCGGAGGTTCTCTAGCTCTGGGTCTGGTTGGAAATGGTAAGGTGTCTTGCTGTCGTCCATCCTTCTGAAAGTAACTGAGATTCGCTTCACTGGTACTCCTGGTATGCAATGCTTAGCGATATCTGCTCCGTTGCCCTTCAGTATCATGACGGAACCTACCGGTAATGGTATCTTCACCGGCCCTCGGAACTCACCTCGGGCCTCGCTATCCGGAGGTCGGATCCGAACATGATGTTACACTCGTTCGTAAAAGAGACGTGCAGTAAAGGTCCGACAAAGTCGTGGTGATCTATGTGTGGGGGTATGCAATCACCCCGCTTGTAGATGTTAATAATGCAGCTATCGGGTATGCAATCCGCTGGCGATACCATCCATGTTATCAATCTCTTTACCATTCTCTTGATGACTAATGGCATCGGATCTACTCGCCCATGACGGAGTATTCCCGTGGGTTTCCCTTCCCGTCTTCGACGAAGTTGTAGCAAGCATCCGCATTGTCTTGTGATTCTTCCCTTCCCCGGCATCCATCTCCGGGGTTCCGAGTAGGTATTTTCCTCAGGCGACCCTGCTCGGCCCATTCTTTTCAAATCCCGGATACAATCCACGATTTGCTGTTGTTCATACTCTGAGAATACGTCGGTATGTAGCTCGAGGCCCTCTAGTATGTTGATTCTTCTACCTTTAATTCTCTCGAAGTATTCAAAGGTTTTCTTTTCAACGTTCTGCATTCTCTCCAGCTAGTTTTCCGGAATGATCTGCAGATGGCGAGGCCTTGTGACATATTGTGGGATATACGGTTCAATCCCTTCACGTTCTCCTGCATACCTCGGCTCCTCAGGGATGATGCCTGTCGGGACATCCCCCGGGTTCTTCTCGCAACAAGGTCATGCATTATTGGTGGTTCTATCCGGTGACGTGGTAGCCTTCTTTCTTCCGGTCTTTGTGAGATTTCCCCGGTTCTTTCGTTATCCTAGGAGTCGGCCTCCTTTCTTCGGTGTTCCTGGTGAACCGGTGTCCTTGAAGTGTGTGTACTGGCATTAGCAATTGTCTCGTCGCGCTGGTCCGCAGCTAGTTTTGTTAACATCTTACGGATACGGCGATTCTTATTTCTTCGTTGCGTTGCTGTAAGAGTAACTCTCCGAACTTCTTGAGTATCTGTGGGCGCGGCGCCGACAAGCTCGCCCTCTCGCCGTAGCGACTACGGATTTCATTTTCTTGTCTTCTTCGCATTTGCCTTTCTTTTCTTATTGCTCGGATTGGCGGCTCGGGCCACCCACTTTCATCACCGTCCGCCCGGGCGGTTCTTCTCGATCAACCGGGACCCGGTCACTTTCCTCGTATCGTAGGCTCCGCCGGTGCGAAATCCGAGTCAATCTCGATTATCGCTCCATCTTTCACCCTCTTTTCATCGAGTGCAAGGCTTACGCCATTCTTAAAGTTCGGGACCAACCGCCCGTTCGACATTTCCTCGCGAAGAGACAAGGAAAAGGATCGGGGGTCGTACTAAGAACAAGAACATTAAGAAAATGTTTATTAAAGACATTTTTTTTATTACTTCTTGTATTTTAAAATTTAACAGGAATGAAGCGGGATAAGGTCAGGAAAGAGATTTTGATTTGGAAAAGAAAACAAGGAAAACTTTATTATCACGATTTTATTTATTTTAGCACATTTTATTATTATTTTTTTTTGGGTTCGGACCCAATCATAAGTAATTACTTCGCCCGTGTTTCTTAGGGATGAAGGATTCATTCCTTCGAAACATCAGGTAGCGTAATACTTCTTCAAGTATCGTCCATTGATCGGAAGCATATGTCGTTCTCCCTGACAATTCACTAGCTGGTAGGAACCTCCTGAGTATACTGCTTCAACCACAAAAAGTCCTTCCCAAGTGGGTTCAAATTTTCCTCCTATCTTGCGGTGTGCAAGAATAGGTCTCTTGAGAACAAGAACTAAGTCACCAACTTTGAAGGTTCTTGGGCGGACCAGTTTGTCATGGGCTTGAACCATCTTAGCTTGGAATAGTTCTAAATTCTGTTGCGCAGCAAGTCTTTTCCCTTCCAAACTTTCTAATTCTTCTAGTCGTAATTTGGCGTTCTCTTCCGTCGTGATCTTATTCGCGAATCGCAATTCCGAGTGAAGGAAGCCGAACCTCTAAAGGTAACACTCGCCTCGGACCCATACACCGAGCGTAAGGTGTAGCTTCGAGTAGGAGTTCCGAAGGTTGTCCGGTAGGCCCATAAGGCTTCTAACAATTTCTCGTGCCAATTTCTCTTATTATCGTCCAAGGTTTTCTTTAAGATTTGAACGAGAGTTTTATTAAAAGCCTCGGCGAGACCGTTTGCTCTTGGGTAGTAAATTGTTGAGTATCGCCGGTCGATTCCGTGTCTCCCGACAAAATTATTGATTTGTGTGCTTCGAATGCCGACCCATTATCCGAGATGATCTCGCGCGGCACTCCGAAACGATGGACAACTTGGTTCTTGAAAAACCGTAGCACGTGGTGTGCTTTCACTTCTCTAAGTGGAACTACCTCCGCCCACTGGAAAAGTAATCCGTAGCCGCAAGAATGAAACGATGTCCTTTTGAAGATGGTGGTTCTATCGGACCCACTATATCCGTGCCCCAACATTCAAATGGCCACGACGCAATTGTCGGATGTAGCACATTTGGAGGTTGGTGTAGAACCACTCCGTGCACTTGGCATTGGTGACAGCTCTTAGCGATTTTCATGCAGTCGGTCATCATCGAGGGCCAGTAGTATCCTAATCTTTTAATTTTCATTTTCATCTTCGGACCCGACTAGTGAGCGCCACAGAGTCCTGAATGCACCTCCTTAACAATTTTACGGGCCTCGGACCCGCTTAGGCACCTTTGCCACATTTGATCAAAAGACCTTCTGTACAGTGTGTTGTTTATTAATGCGTAGGACAGAGTTCTTTTCTTGATCCGATGGGCTAGCGACCTATCGTCCGGTAGCTTTCCTCGTTTGCGGATAATCTATCAATGGCCGTCGCCAATCTTCCGTGTTTTCCGTCACCGTCGCCATCGATTCTTTTTCTTTTTCGATTTGTGTATTGTGTCTATGTCGAGCCGTGATAGGACCCGACGTCCGTGAACCGACACTTCTACCGATTCATCTTGCAAACAGGCAAATTCTTTTGCGAGACGGGCTAAAGCATCCGCTAAAGCATTTTCTTTTCCGGGAATTTTGTAGATCGTTACATTTGGAATCTGTTCCAACAACTGTATGGCATACTGGAAGTATTGCTCGAGTCTTGGCTTTAAAATTCTGTATTGTCCAGCGATCTGTTGAATGATTAACTGCGAATCCCTATAGATGTTGATGTCTGTTATCCCCATTTGAATAGTTAATTCCAGTCCCGTTATGAGGGCTTCGTATTCTGCTTCGTTGTTTGTACACGGTTACGTCAAGTGGTAGGAGTATCTTAACATCCCCCGCTCCGGTGTTATAAAGATTAGCCCGATTCCCGCCTTCACCGGCACTATCACTTGCGATTTTTCGTCTTTGTGTGCTCGAAGATGCTCCGTCGAAATATAATTCTCAACGTCGATCATCGGGGTCTTCTAGATTCATTATTTGTTCATCCGGCAAATCGTCATTGAGAGGAGATTCGCCGCGAAAGGGTGTGCTTGCGAGGAAGTCTCGCTAAGACTTGTCCCTTTACGGCACGCGAGGCACGAAAGTTATATCGAATTGCAATAATATCATTGACCATCCGGCAAGTCCGCCGGAAAGTGTTGGACGAGTCATCAAGTATTGTAATGGATTAAACTTTGAGATCGAGTTGACCTTATGAGAAAGCATGTAATGCCCGAGCTTTTGAGCGGCGAAGATCGAGGCCAAACAATGCTTTTCAATTGCGAGATACCTTACTTCCGTCGGAAGTAAACGACGACTTAAGTAGTAAAGAGCATTTTCTTTACCCTCATCATCGACACTGGCCAACGAGGCTCCGAGAGAGTCGTCTAAAGCCGCGATGTAAAGTATCGCGGTCTACCCGAGACCGGGGCCGCTAAGACAGGAGGTGTCTTTAAATATTGTTTAATGTCCTCGAAGGCCTTCGGCATTTCTCTTCCCAAATAAATTTGGCGTCCTTTTTAACTAGTGCCGAGAAAGGCCGACACCTACTCGACAAGTTTGAGATAAAGCGTCGAAGATATGCCAACTTCCCTTGAAAAGATCGTAGTTGTTTTAAGGTTTTGGGAGGCGGCATTTCTAAGATAGCTTTAATCTTTTCCGGGTCGATTTCAATTCCACGATGTCGGACAACGAATCCTAAGAATTTCCCGGAGGTGACGCCGAAGGCGCATTTTAAGGGATTCATCTTAAGGTTAAATTGTCTTAATCGTTCGAAAACAATTCTCAAATCATACGAGTGGTTTTCCTTTACTTTGCTTTTGATGACCACATCGTCCACGTAGCATTCGACTTGATTGTGGATGAGATCATCAAAAATTCTTGTCATTGCTCTCTCGGTAGGTTGCTCCTGCGTTCTTCGGTCCGAATGGCATCACTTGTGTAGCAAAATACTCCGATCGGCGTTCCGAATGCTCGTAAGCTTTTCATCTTCTCGGAGCCATTTTTATCCGGTTGTATCCCGAAGATCCATCCATGAATGAAAATATCTCATGTGTCGAAGCAATGTCGATCATTAGTTCCGGGATCGGTAGAGGGAATTCATCTTTTGGACATGCCTCGTTTAAATCTCCGAAGTCCACACAAATTCCGATCCGACCATTCTTCTTTCGACTGGCACCACATTGGCTAACCAAGTCGGGTATTGTTCTTCACGGACAAATTTAGCGTCTATTAGCTTTTTAACTTCGGCTATGACTTGTTGTTCGATTTCTAGACGCATTCTTCGGGACCTTGTCCGGCCGGGACAGAAGTAGGATCCACTCCTAGCTTATGGACTGCAACCTCTGGAGCTAATCCTGGCATCTCGTCGTAGTTCCAAGCAAAACAGTCTTTAAATTCCATTAATACTTTGATTATTTATTCGGAGTCTTCTTTATTGAGTTAGAAGCTAATAAAGGTAGGTCTAGGCTTTTCGCTAGTACCTAAGTTAACTTCCGTTAACTCATCTATTGTGGATTTAATTTCTTCTTCGAATTCTGGTGGAGCGTCTCCAATTTGTAAATCTTCGAGTTCGTCCGTAGTTTCCATGCGGTTTTCATTGGACTTGCAAGTGACAACCAAGCAAAATTCAGTATCGTTAATCGATCCTACCGTGCCGAATCCGAGACCATGCTTTGAATCGGGCGGACGACCGTAATTATTCCATAATTTTTCAAAACGTTGTGATTGACCTTTTGTCCATTGTCGAGGTAAGAAACCACGTTGAATTAAATTTTGAACACAGGGAGAGTACCACTCAAAAGGTAATTCCATTAATTCTGATGAAGTGACATCTTCGAATTGTACATGATTTTCAATTTTGGAGGAAGAAGCACCACGGTAGAATTTGATTGGCTTTGCACCGTCGTTACGTACCTCTTTGACCACCATACCCTCGATCTTGTTAGAATGGATCGGGGTCAGGGTCATAGTATGTACATAGTGGTTAATCTTCTCGTACATTGATTTGTATTCTTCGTTCTTCTCATCTTCGAGAGAGATCTTGAATTGCGGCTTCTTCTGACTTATTGTCCTCGCTTCTTGTTTGATTTCTTTTTCTTCTTCGAACTATCTTCCCAATCAACACCGATGGTCGGTTTCCTCCGTCCAACTGTCCTAGCGTCTCTACCACGCGCCTCGTCCCCGGCCTCGACCTCGGATGCGAGTTGTGGAGAAACCTTCACCATCTCGCCGGAAGGGAGTGGTGAGTGACTGTTGAACTAGAATTTCAGGTTCTTCGTCGTCCTCAACTTTCTTTGCTTTATTTGTTACGGTATCTCTGGAGAAGATCGTTTTCTTTGGCGGTGCATAATAAGCTTCATCTTCATGGATTCCAATCTCATGTATGGAGAATGGTTGTAAGTCGCCTTTGATGCACTGTTCCCCTCCATCGTAGTATTTGATGCACTGGTGTAGAGATGATGGTACCATCCTGTTTTCATGTATCCATGGTCGGCCCATTAGAGCGTTGAACGATGTTTCTGAATCAATTATGTGAAATTTTGCGGTTGTCTTTGCTAAGTCACCGGTCTTCATCAATAGCGTTATTGACCCGAGGGCTCTTTCTCCTTTCTGGTTGAATCCTCTTAATAATATTTTGTCTGCTTCGAGCTCACGAGCATCAATTTCCAAGTATGCTAGCGTTCGACGACTCATTATATTGATTGATGCTCCTGGATCCACCAATACTCTGGAGAGCGTAAACTTCCCAATTGTAACTGAAATGTACAATGGTCGGTTGTGATCTGCTGTCCCAAGTAGTAGGTCATTGTCCTGTTGACCTCATTTTTGATGAGGTCTTCTCTTCTCTCTTTAGTACTTAGGATCTAGCATTAGGCTTTTCCTTTGACTATCTTAGAGGACTAGAGATGGAACCTACCCCTTTAGAAACTCAACCACTTCTTAACTCCCTGCAAACTCCACAAACTTGATTGTAGGCCCCTAATCACCTAGAGGGTTGAAATCAAATGTGGAAGTTTAAAGGATGAGTTCCTATAGGACTCTTTGGCCTTAGGACCGCCTCAGGTGGCCTGGTGCAGTGAGGGCTGACTTACACACACACTACACTTATACACTACACTTTCACACATCTCCTAAAACCACACCCATACCCAACTTGACCTCCCGACTCATGAAGGTGATTCACATGGATGGTCCTTAACCCCTAAGCCCTTGGCTAAGAGGGTTAGGAACAACATAATGAATACACAAAATGAGTCCTCTCATGGCTCATATGGGCTTAATATGGCTTCATGGCTCAACCTAAACGATTCCATGTCACTTAAATTTGATTAATCTTCATTTTTTTCAAAATTTCAGTTTTTGGCCCCCGGGACCCGGACCCTCCTAACCTACCAAAAGCCCTGAATAGCTCAAAATCTCCAAAATTCCTAAATCACCCAAAATTCCTCAAAATTGATCTTAAACATTTCCATACCACTCAAATTGATCATTTACAACAAAAAATACCAAAAATTCCAAAAATACCTCCAAATACCCTCCAAATACCCAAAATACCCCTCTTAACCCAAAATCCCAAAAATTCAGAAAATTCCCAGAAAATTCCAGAAAATCCCAAATATTCCCAATTTCATTTTGTTCAACTACATCATGGGCCAATTTTGTCAATTTACCCTACTTTTGTCAAAACCCCCAATTTAACCCATTTTAAACCCAAGTGAACCCAATGTCAAACCAAACCTACCCAATTGACCCCAATTTTGGTCCAATTCAATTCTAAACTTCAATTCAACATCCGAAATGTCAATCTAGACCAAATTCAAGCCCAATTTTATTGACATTTGAATCCAATTTCACTTTTGACCTTAAAGACCAATTTTGACCCATGACCCAAACCTAACCCAAACTCACCCAATTCAACTCCAATTAACCCCAAATCTTTTCTAAATCCTCCTTAGCATCCCCACAAGCAAAACACTAACATGATTTGCCCAAAATTTGGACCCAAATCCCACTCAAATTCAACCCAAAGCTAAAGGCCCAATTTTGACCTAAACCCAAACCTAACCCAAATGAGCCCAAACCCCAAAATCAAAGCCCAACCAAAGTCAAAAACTCTTTGAAACACTCCCATAAACATTTCTCAACATTGATTTTACATCAATTTAAACCCTAGCCCAACATTGGCCCAACTTGGCCCACTTGGACCTATATTGGCCCATTCACCAAAAGAGCCCAAATTCAACCCAATTCAAACCCAAATCACCCCCAATTTGCTTCAAGTCACTCATGACACATCCATGAGCTAAACCCAACAATTATTTAGCCCAAGCCTTTACCAAAATTTCATCCCAAAATCCATTTTAAAATTCAAAAGCCCATTCCCTTAAACCATTTTAAAAGCCCACATTTACCAAATTTTAAAAGCCCAAAGTCCATTACCAAGCCCACATGAAACCTTTTCTTCATCATTCCTTTGATAATCCTATTTGACCAAAGTCTTAAACCATCATGAAATCAACCCATTTGTAGCATCATGACAAATCCCATCAATGGAATCCAAAGTTTTCAAAATTCCAAATAACCCTTTTCCATGCAAGTGAGCCAACCTTTTCCCAAGCCATGAGCAAGCCAAATGAAGTCATGGAGCCATGAATAAGCCATATGCAAGCTATGGGGAGCCCTTTCCACCTCACCATGCAACTTATGGCAAGAAGAGGTGAGCCTTTCCTAAGCCTTCACTAAACCTTTTTAACCCCATTCATGATACACTTTAACCAAAATTGGCCACCTCACCTTGGATGGGGACTTCACCACACATATGAAGCTGACCCAAATGATCTCACATCAGCCCAAATCAAGCCTTGGTGAGTGAACCAAGCCAAAACCATGAATTGACCAAAATTGGACCAAAAATGCTCCTTACACCCATGCCATTTAAATCCTTGACTTTACACATGGCATAACCCAATTGATTGCACCAAGATCAAGCTCAATCATGTGAGTCTTTCTCAGTAAAAAAAACCTTGGTGAATGAACCAAGCCAACCCTCATGGCCACCCAAGCTCCACCATAACCTTCCTTATTTAAACCCCACCTCCATGACCAAGGGGAGGAGATGCAAGATTTACCTTGGGGAGACTATTCCAAATTGTTCCCAAAGCTTCTCCAAGTATTTCTAAGTTCAATCAAATCATTTCCAATTGAGGCCTCACCTCTTGGACAAAGGTATCAATTTTTTTCTCCTCCAACCGAGCATGTTTTAATTTTCTGTACTTATTCACATGTTTTAAGTATATCATCACCATATAGATGTGTGCTACTCAATTAGAAGATCATTTTAAAAAAAAATTCATTAAATTTCGTTGAGAATCAAGGGAGATATCAAGGTTTGAAGTTGGACGGTTTTGAGTGAATAGAACAAAGAAAGAGGAGCAGCAGACCGTCCGATCGGGCATGTATCCCACGGACGGCGCCGATGGAGTTGGACGACGACTTTATCCGTGAACGAGCAACCACGCCAGCCAGTAGCAGCGCGACACGTGTCATTTGAGCGGGAAATGCATTTTTTTGATTTATTTTTGAACCTAAACTTCAAAAACTCATAACTTTTCATAGAAAACTCAAAAAAATAAAATAAAAATACCCTCTTGCTCACTGAAACGAGGAGAATAATTTGGAAGTGATTTTATATTTATTTGATGCATATTTTATTTTTAATTAATTAAATAGTGTTTTTAATCATTCAATTCTCCATGCATGTATACAACTCATCATAGCATAAGACCATAGGGCTTTTGAAGCCTTTGATCTTAGGAACATTCCCTGAATTTTTCAAGATCATAGGCCATCTCTATAAAGAGTTATGTATTTTCCAAGTTTATGTCACTATTTGTGGTATTTTAATTCCATTAATTATCTTGTTGTGAAATAAATTCTAAGAAAATTTGGTAATGTTCCTTAGGACCAGAGGACCCTATGAAAAATATATTTTTAGTTAAATCACTTGGAATGACCCTAATTGGCTTAAACACCCAAAATAGATCCCTAATTAATTAGAGCTAACCATACATCAAATTGACTTGAAATAAATTCTCCACTGACCTTTAGGATCAGAGGAACCCACCATAAAAATTTGAGGTCAATTGGACTTGGTTAGCCCTACAAAATGGGTTGATTAAGCCATTTAGTCAATTTAAACTTTAAAAATTCATAACTTTCAAAATACTTTTTAAAAATTCACCAAATTGGTTTTGGAGCCTCTCTGATATTAGGGAAATTTAAGAAAATTAAAATTTCAATTTTCTTAAAAAGTTGATTTTTTAATATTATTTTAATATTTTAATAATTAAAAAATAATAAAAATCACAAAAATAATAAAATTCACCAAAATGTCACATTTTGAATTTTAATCACTTAGGAACAAACCCCACATTTTTCTTAGGTCTATTTAGTGAGATATTAAATTTTAAAGCTTTAAGGTAATTTTAAAATTAAAAAAAAAATGTATTTTCTAGCATTTTCACTAAAATAATTATAATAAATCATAGAAAAATCAGAAAATTACAAAATTTGCTTCTCTGATTTCCTTGATATCAGAGAGATTTTTGAAAAATATAAAATTCATTTTTCAACATTATTTTATTTTTAAATTAATTAACACTCCAAAACTTAAAATAATTATAATAAAAATAATATAATTCAAAAATCACCAAAATTGGTCCAAGTGATCCTCTGGTCATTAGAAATGTCCCCTAATTTTCTTAAGGACAGAAACTTTCCCTTGGTCATGTTATTAAATTTTTCTTGAAAATCTCTATTTTCTACCAAAAATAATTATAGAAATAAATTAAATACGGAAAAATCACATTTTCTCCTCTCATGTCTTTATTGACATATGAGTGAAGTTACATAAAAATTTCAAGTTCATTTGAGTTCAATTTAGTGAGTTATGAAATTATTAAGCTTAAAGGGTAAAGTGGTAATTAAATTTTTTAACTCTTAATTAAAACTTTAGGTTTAATAAAAAATTAACAAGTAAAATATTTGATCCTAATCTGATTTGGATGATTGAAATTTAAATAATTAAAGGGTAGAAACCCATTAAGCAATTTTAAAATGATTAAACTTTAATTAAATAATGGATTAAATTTAGAAGAATAATAAAATTGGAATTATTAAAATAGGGATATTATTAGGAAGAGATTTATTCTTTAATTTAAAAATCCCTAAATTAATTATCTCATTAATATTCAATTCTTAATTAAAATGATAACTCAAATTTAAAATGTTAAAAGACTTAATCATTAAACTAAAATTAAATCATTAAACTCTTTTAAAAATTTCAATTAAAATTAAAAAATAAGATTAAATTAAAATTAAATTAAATTAATTAAATTAAATTAAATTAAATTAAATTAAATTAAGATTAAAAAATTAAATTAAATTAAAGATTAAATTAAATTAAATTAAATAAATTAAATTAAATTAAATTAAATTAAATTAAGATAAAAAAATTAAATTAAATTAAAGATTAAATTAAATTAAGTTAAATTAAATAAACAAATTAAATTAAATTAAATAACTTAAATTAAATTAAATTAAATTAAATTAATAAAATCAAATTAAATTAAACTAAATTAAATCAAATTAAATGAATTAAATTAAATTAAATAAACAAATTAAATTAAATTAAATTAAATTAAATAAAAATAAATAAAATAAAATAAAATTAAATTAAATTAAATTAAATCAAATTAAATTAAATTAAATTAAATCAAATTAAATTAAAACTAAATCAAATCAAATTAATTAATGTGACATCAAATCAAATTAAATTGAATTAAATTGAATTAAATTAAATTAAAACTCAATTAAATTAAATTAAATTGAATTAAATATAACATCACCTAAAACAGAAAGAAATTAAATATAAAGCAACTTGAACACTATTCCAAATTTAAACCCTTTAACTTAAATCAAATCATTTGAATACCAATTTACCCTCGAAAGCTTTGGTTATTATAACTCCTAAACGGAACATTAAATGAAATGTTACTTCACTTATAGGATATTCAAATGTCCTAGATTCATCGAGCAAGATAACAACAAAACTTGAATTCCGGACGATTAATTCATTTGTATAATTAAATTCATTTAGACTTAAAACAATCCTAGAAATATTGAAAAGATGTTTAAGATTTGTCTTAAGCACTTCCTCGATATGATAGGATGTTCATAAGAACAATTGAACTTAATTATTCTTTGATGAAGAAAATCGTCCTCAAACAAAAACAAAAAGAACCTAGATGTCATAGGAAATGACTAGCTATAGGATTAGGAATTTGGTAGAAAACCATAACCCTTACCTTAGCTTTACCTAGGAACTTGCTTAAATATTCTAATTGTGTTTTAAGTGTAGCTTGGGATGACGGGAAGACCCTCCAGGTACGCTTTTATTTTATTGCAATTTACTTTCTTGCAATTTACATTATTGCAATTTATTTAACTGCATCGCACTTACTTTTCTTGCATGATAAACAACTCGTTGCATGAAAACTCACACCTTTAGGATAGCCCCTAAAACCGAAACCAAAACTAAGTTAAAAGTCATTGCAAGATAAAATTCACCGCCACAACATTTCAAAATATAAAACAACTCAAAATTTAATCACAAACAGAACACAAAACTACAATTACAACTAAATTAAAACATCCCGTTGGATGATCGGGAATACCTTGGATGATGTAACCTACGTGTTGCTAACGGGATTTCCACGGTGCTAAGTGAAAGTGTGGAACTCATTCAGTTGAGTTTAGCAAATTTATCTGGACTAAGTGAATCCGATAAAAATAATGATGCCGGAAGGATGGAACCGTGGGATCTTAACCGGTGTCGTTATAATCAACTTTAAGATTTTGTTTTAATTAAAACGTAAAAAACACTTGGAAATTAAGATCTTCTCTAAACCAAAACACTTTTCTCGTCCCCTGATTTATAATTTCTAAAACTAAACCTCTGCAACAACAAGGAGCTCGGAGCATGGTGGGCAGCACGGCCATCGTCGTCAGCAAAACTTGAATCCACATCAGCAAAACTTTCCTAGAACTAAACAACCAAGCCATAGGACTTCGAGGTAGTTTGCCTAGTGCAACATAAATCCTCAACTCTTCGTTAGGTACTTGCATTGCAAATTAAGCCCTAACCTAGGTCTTAGGATTCCGAGGTAGTCGTCCGATACGATAATAAACCCTCACATCTTCGAGGCTATTTGTATGATTCTATCATATAAATATAAGTCCTAATTAATTAAAATTGGCAAAATCAAAACATTTAAATAAATATTAGGACTTCCCTAAATCCAAGCCAAACAATAGGATAGTTGGGAAATTACCGAAGTTCGCTTCGAGTCTGTGATTTCTCCTACCTTTCTTCCTTTGGATTCCCAAAACAAAATGTTTCAAATTTGATCCATTCCCTATTGAAATTCCAAATTTCAATCCTCGAAAATCTTAAACTTTGAAATCCTCGAGAGCGAATTATTGATTATTATCGAGAGTTTTCTTAGGTGATTTCCATCACTTAAGATGTAATTAACTATAGGGGCTTGCCCTTATAGGGAATTTTAAAGAACCTGTGTAATATAAACCCCGTTTAATGTTTTCATATTAAGCATGGGAATTTTGTCGGCTTATAAAATTGGTTCGCGGACCAAACGGATGTCACTAAATCTTCTAGTTTATTTAATCGAGCCCCACCGTCAAGTGACTGTGTTTATCCTTAGGGATAGATACACGATTTGTAGTGCGGTGCTCGTTTATATAAACTATTTGGGATGTGAGATCGGTTTAATCTCATATCTTAAAACCTTTAAATATAAAATTATTTTCAAAATCAAATACTACTTTTCAAATTATTTATTTAAATTAAATTAAGAATTCGCTGACAATTTCTATTAGGCGACCCCCTTTTCAAAACACAACACACCAACCTAAAAATATGCCGACATGTCCGTGAAGGTAACGCCTCGCTGTTCCTTTAACGAGCAAACCACATCTAAGGAATCTCCGGCCATTTGAGCTAAGCAAATTTCTGGATCAAGTAAGGCCTTGATCGAGCTTCTCTCATCTCCTTTGATAAGATGAGAGCATCGTAAATGCTCGCCTTGGCCGGTAGTTTCCTAAGATGGGCTAGCACGTTGTAGTCCACTTTGTTCTCATGCGTCTCGGCTTCTTCTCGAATGGGTATTTCTTCCGCCTGGGTTGGTTCTTCTTGAACAACCACCGCTTTCCTTTGTCTTTCGGACCCATTCTCGGAGGTAGAACTTTTCCACTTCTCAAGTCGACTTCGTAATTTCTTCCGAATCTAGTGTTGAACTTGTCGGTGTCTCCTCCTGAATCGAATGACAGGCTCTTCCGGATTATCTTCAGAATCTGAAGGCTCTAACTCTATCGTAACTGGAGCTCCTCGAAACTCACAGATAGATCCGTTGCTTGTTGAACTCTCGTAGCCTCCTTGATGGCTGCCTTCTTCGTTATTTTGCTCGTCGAGATCGTGTATGATTTGAGAATTGTTGTTGGTATCGAAGTCGATGTCCGGATTGTCGCTAGTTACGTAATCGTTAGAAACGAGTCAAAATGTAGCCAACGCCATCACCCTTATCATTATATGATCCCACCGAAGTGAGCGGATAATCATACAAAATCGGAGGTTCGAGGATTTCTCCCCGAATCGGAAACAACTATCCTAGGATAAGCGGCCCTCAGTCTAGCCTTAGGAGTCTCGGTCCTCTCTTCTTCATCAATTTTCTTCTTCTCTTCAATCGCCTCCGTTGAGGTGGTTCTTCTATCGCAAGTGATAAGTACCGGCTTAACGGTGTCTCGGACTCTGAATTGAAGCTCGCACCGAGGCGGTTCGGATGTTGTCTAAAATCTTCTTCGAAGACTTTGTCCGTGCGGTAGTCCATCCATCGTCGGTTGCATAGGGATCTATCGGAATGACGGGATCGGCTGAGATAACATCGACGGAACCTCCTTTCTGAGGTTCCTTCTTGTACTCCTTCGGGATTGTTATATTTCCTTTCCGAAGGTTGTCGTTGAGCCAACTTTTAAAGGTAATGCAATCCTCTATCTTGTGCCCAAGCATCCGGTGGTAGGGGCAAAAGTTGGGATCACCGTTCTTGTTGACTTCCTCTGGTCTTTTAGGCTCTAGCAGCTGGAAATCTGGAGTCTTCATCAGACTACGAAACATTTTCGGTACTGCTTCATTCTTGAATGGATATTCCCTGCTCAGAAGCTCCCTCAATGTACGTTGCGGACGGGACGGTTGTTCAGACTGCGGAGACGACTGATAGCTGGACCGGGGTTGCTGGTAATTCTGTTGTGGTTGCTTCGCGGCCGTTCGGTGGTATTTGCATCGGTTGCTTGCCTTTGTCAACCGCTCGCAACGATCCCGGATTTCTTTTCGAAGGTCTTCACCGGCTTCGCTTGTCCGTCTTGTCGGAGAAACTTAATTGCTTCGCCTCTTCTTGCAAGCTTCCGCCTTGCTTAACAACTTCTCGAAAGTCTTAATAGTGAATCCTTCGAGGAGAAGTGCTATCGGGCCGTGAATGCTTTTAAGCAAGATGCCGACTGCATGTTCTTCTTGCGGTTGTGGTTCACACTTCATGCTTAAGTTTCTCCATCGAAGTATGTAATCCACCAAAGTTTCATTCGGCCTTTGTTTCTCTACCACTAAATCACCTATAGTGATGTGGTGTCGAGCTCCGGCGAATCGCTCGATGAAGAGGCTCTCTAGCTCCGAGAATGTCTTCACCGAACCATTTGGTACTCTGCGTACCCGCCGAAGGCGATTCCCGATGACTGCCGACGAACTCGTCGGAAGAGTAGTGCATCGCTCCCGCCGGCATTACAACAACCGGCACGAAAGTGTGCAACATGCCGTCGGGGGTTCCTCGTTCCGTCGAAGGTCTTGAACGGAGGTGGTACGAAGCCTTTCGGGTATTGGACAGCGTCGAATTCTTCCGGGTAAGGTCTACCCGTCCGAATGGATGTCCCGCTCTTCGATTGTGCTAAGGCTTCTCGCACTCGCTGTTCTACCAAGTTCTTGATATCCTTTTCGGGGATCATACTTTGTGTTGTATCCTTTTTCGACTGATCATCCCCATTGACGGATGTAATCTCTTTTCCTCCGTCTACAATGTGAATGACCTCTCGGGGTGTCTCTCTATGTGGTTGTACTTCGACTCGGAGAGTGGCCGGAGCTACGGCCATCTCTTCCATCCTTTTCGCCATTCGAGCGATCGTGTCGTCTTTTCCCCGAAGCCGCCTTCTCATCGGTTCCGGCTCCTCTCTTCTGCTGGTCGCAGGAGCACCTTGCGAAGCTGATGAAGCTCGTGTCTCAACCATGTTGATTTCTGCATATTCGTCGTCCATGAACTCCGATGAATCGATCTCATCTCCGAACTTTTCTTCTCTTTCTTTTGCCAACCGTCGGATATCGGTTCTCAACTTTTCCATGGCATCTTCTAGCGGGGCTTTCTGTGTGTCTTTGCGGTTGTCATGCGATAGCCGCCGGGTCCCTTTTTCACGAGTCCCCTTTATCGCAAGTAGCACTTTCTTCGCATTCCGGCCTCCTGGCGAGACTTTCTTTCTCGGCCGCCGTTTCAATCTCAATCGCCCAAGTAGTGGGACGCCATACCATCCTTCTAGCGAGTAGAAGGTCTAGGACCGGATGGTCCGTCGGCCAAATGCTTGGAAGGTGGTATCCTCCCTAATCTGTAATCCTGAGACTACGACAGACGGGCTAGCCTTCATTCTCTTGCTTGGCTTTTCTGTCATGACGGCGGGCTCTACTCGGGGCCCAAGACGAGATTTGACTGGCACCCGCCCTATCCTTCATAGAATCTCCGATACGGGGCAGTTTTCCTTCCTTGCTAACTTTTCTACAAAAGTTTGCAGTCGAGCAAACGGCGTAGTTCTAGTTCTTTTCTTGCGGCTATCGTTGTAGTATGCGGGCCGAGGTAATGTGGCGACAATCTTGCGAACATTCTCCTCATCCTCTGCGGCGGAGAGGGGATGGAACTCCGCTTCCTCCCAAAAGTGGTATGTAGTCGGCAGCGGTGTATATTCGGTAGCGGTGTATATTCCGGTAGCGGTGTATATTCCGGCGGTTCTGAATTTCCTCCAGAAAGCGATCTCGGCAGCTCGGCTTCTCCGGCGATCCTTCTACTTCGTTTCTTCTTTGGGTCCTCGTTAGTGACGGAATCTTCGAACCTGGACCCGATTTCGAAAACGAAGGTCTTACGAGAAGATCCGTACCCTCCACGGTAACGGGTTTACCATGGTTCCGGATTTCTTTCCCATTTGATTTGGCGAAGTCGGGGTAGGTGCGAAACAACTAGACCAGTGGGGGTAGTAAGAACAGTCCTCCTGCGGACGGCAGTACTCCTCCTAGTCGGGATCCTTTGCAGGGGAGGAAACTCTTGGGTCGATCTAAGGTTGAACTCAAGCAGCGGTTCCTCAGCTTCAGATACCTTGTTCGTCAGTGCAAAGAGGGAGACGTCGGTGACCTTGACATTCATGTTTTCAAATCCTTGTCCAAATCGGATGATCCCATTGTCGGGCAGCTCATCCTTATAGAAAGCGAAGTCCAGTCCGTTGGTGAAGGAGAAAATCGGCTTCGGGGCTTCCATTTCTCGTAGGTAGATTCCGGTTGTCGGTCCCGAGTTATGCTTCTTTTCTTTAGGACGAAAAGAAAGGAATTGAAAAGAGTCCGAACTCATTCTTGTTCATGTATTTATAAGAAGGAATCATTTGTTAAAAGAATCACTTATCGGAGGGTTTGTTTATTTAGAACGGAATGTTCAAAGGTGTAGAGAAGGTAAGGAATCCGATTCAGAGTTGGAAAGGAAAAGAAAGTCTTAAGAAAGACTTCTCGACTCGAAGGATCATTCCTAAACTAACACCTATTGGGGGTCCACTCCACCTCAGAAATGAGGTAAAAGGATCTCGGAACCTCTCTTTTTAGGGGTGTCTAAACAGTGGCTCTTAAATCCGAGAGAATGTTGGCTATACTTATTCAAGATAGAAATGAACATAGTATTCCAACGGAAAGAAGGGTAGTTTGATCCACTAAGGACATGGATACACTACCGATTTTTGAAAGCAGAACTATCTGATTATAATGGAGAGAGGAATTTTCCCCAGCGGAGTCGCCAGAAATCTGTCGGCATATTTTTTTTAGGTTGTGTTTTTTATTTTGAAGAGGGATCGCCTACAGAAATTGTCGGCGAATTCTTAATTTAGTTTAAATAAATAATTTTGAAAAGTAGTATTTGATTTTGAAAATAATTTTAAATTTGAAGGTTTTAAGATATGAGATTAAACCGATCTCACATCCCAAATAGTTTATATAAACGAGCACCGCACCACAAACCGTGTATCTATCCCTAAGGATAGACACCGTTTACTAACGGTGGGGCTCGATTAAATAAACTAGAAGATTTGTGACATCCGTTTGGTCCGTGAACCAATTTTATAAGCCGATAAAATTCCCTCGCTTAATATGAAAACATTAAACAGGGTTTATATTACTCAGGTTCTTTAAAATTCCCTATAAGGGCAAGCCCCTATAGTTAATTACATCTTAAGTGATGGGAATCACCTAAGAAAACTCTCGATAATAATCAATAATTCGCTCTCAAGAATTTCAAAGTTTAAGGTTTTCGAGGATTGAAGTTTTGAATTTCAATAGGGAATGGATCAAATTTGGAACATTTTGTTTTGGGAATCCAAAGGAAGAAAGGTAGGAGAAATCACAGATTCGAAGCGAACTTCGGTAATTTCCCGACTATCCTATTGTTTGGCTTGGATTTAGGAAAGTCCTAATGTTTGTTTAAATGTTTTGATCTTGCCAATTTTAATTAGTTAGGGCTTATATTTATATGATAGAATCATACGAACAGCCTCGAAGATGTGAGGGTTTATGTCGTATTAGACGACTACCTCGGAATCCTAAAACCGGTTAGGGCTTAATTTGCAGTGCAAATGCCTAACAAAAGGTTGAGGATTTATGTTGCACTAGGCAAACAACCTCGAAATCCTATGGCTTGGTTGTTTTAATTCTAGGAAAGTTTTGCTGATGTAGATTCAGGTTTTGCTGATGACGATGGCCGTGCTGCCGACCATGCTCCGAGCTCCTTGTTGTTGCAGAGGTTCAATTTTAGAAATCATAAATCAGGGGATGAGAAAAGTGTTTTGGTTTAGAGCAAATCTTAATTTCCAAGTATTTTTTATGTTTTAATTAAAACAAATCTTAAAGTTGATTATAACGACACCGGTTAAGATCCCACGGTTCCATCCTTCCGGCATCATTATTTTTATCGGATTCACTTAGTCCAGATGAATTCGCTAAACTCAACTGAATGAGTTCCACACTTTCATTTAGACCGTGGGAAATCCCGTTAGCAACACGTAGGTTACATCATCCGAGGTATTCCCGATCATCCAACGGGACGTTTTAATTTAGTTGTAATTGTAGTTTTGTGTTCTGTTTGTGATTAAATTTTGAGTTGTTTTATATTTTGAAATGTTGTGGCGGTGAATTTTATCTTGCAATGACTTTTAACTTAGTTTTGGTTTCGGTTTTAGAGTCTATCCTAAAGGTGTGAGTTTTCATGCAACGGTTGTTTATCATGCAAGAAAAATAAGTGCAATGCGATTAAATAAATTGCAATAATGTAAATTGCAAGAAAGTAAATCGCAATAAAATAAAAGCGTACATGGAGGGTCTTCCCGTCATCCCAAGCTGCACTTAAAACACAATTAGAATATTTAAGCAAGTTCCTAGGTAAAGCTAAGGTAAGGGTTATGGTTTTCTACCAAGTTCCTAATCCTATAGCTAGTCATTTCCTATGACGTCTCAGGTTCTTTGTGTTTTGGTTTGAGGACGATTTTCTTCATCAAAGAACAATTAAGTCCAATTGTTCTTATAAACATCCTATCATATTGAGAAAGTGTTTAAGAAGAATCTTAAACATCTTTTCAATATTGCTAGAATTGTTTTAAGTCCAAATGAATTTGATTATATAAATGAATTAATCGTCCGGGGATTCAAGTTTTGTTAATTTGCTCAGTGAACTAGGACATTTGAATATCCTATAGGTGAAGTAACATTTCATTTGATATTCTGTTTAGGAGTTATGATAACTAAAGCTTTCGAGGGTAAATTGATATTCAAATGGTTTGATGTGAGTTAATGGGTTTAAATTTGGAATAGTGTTCAAGTTGCTTTATATTTAATTTCTTTCTGTTTTAGGTGATGTTATATTTAATTCAACTTAATTTAATTTAATTTAATTTAATTGAGTTTTAATTTAATTTAATTCAATTTAATTTAATTTGATGTTACATTAAATTAATTTGATTTGATTTAATTTTAATTTAATTTGATTTAATTTAATTTAATTTAAGTTTAATTTAATTTAATTTAATTTAATTTAATTTAATTTAATTTAATTTAATTTGATTTAACTTAATTTGATTTAATTTGGTTTTATTTATTTAATTTAATTTAATTTAATTCATTTAATTTAATTTAATTTGTTTATTTAATTTAATTTAGTTTAATTTAATTTAATTCAACTTTTAATTCTAATTTAATTTAATTTACTTAATTTAATTTAATTTTTTAATTTAATTTAATTTTTTTTATTTTAATTTAATTTTTTTTAAAAGAGTTTAATAATTTAATTTTAGTTTAATGATTAAGTCTTTTAATATTTTAAATTTGAGTTATCATTTTAAGTAAGAATTGAATATTAATGAGATAATTAATTTAGGGATTTTTATATTAAAGAATAAATCTCTTCCTAATAATATCCCTATTTTAATAATTCCAATTTTATTATTCTTCCAAATTTAATCAATTATTTAATTAAAGTTTAATCATTTTAAATTGCTTAATGGGTTTCTACCCTTTAATTATTTAAATTTCAATCATCCAAATCAAATTAGGATCAAATATTTTATTTGTTAATTTTTATTAAACCTAAAAGTTTTAATTAAGGATTAAAAATTTTAATTACCACTTTACCCTTTAAGCTTAATAATTTTATAACTCACTAAATTGAACTCAAATGAACTTGAAATTTTTATGTGACTTCACTCATATGTCCATAAAGACATGAGAGGAGAAAATGTGATTTTTCTGTATTTAATTTATTTATATAATTATTTTTGGTAGAAAATGGAGATTTTCAAGGAAAATTTAATAACATGACCAAGGGAAAGTTTCTGTCCTTAAAAAAATTAGGGGACATTCCTAATGACCAGAGGACCACTTGGACCAATTTTGGTGATTTTTTGAATTATATTATTTTTATTATAATTATTTTAAGTTTTGGAGTGTTAATTAATTTAAAAATAAAATAAATGTTTAAAAATGAATTTTATAATTTTCAAAAATCTCTCTGATATCAAGGAAATCAGAGAATCAAATTTTGTAATTTTCTGATTTTTCTATGATTTATTATAATTATTTTAGTGAAAATGCTAGAAAATACATTTTTTTAATTTTAAAATTACCCTAGAGCTTTAAAATTTATTATCTCACTAAATAGACCTAAGAAAAATATGGGGTTTGTTCCTAAGTGATTAAAATTCAAAATGTGACATTTTGGTGAATTTTATTATTTTTGTGATTTTTATTATTTTTTAATTATTAAAAATATTAAAATATTATTAAAAATCAACTTTTTTAGAAAATTGAAATTTTAATTTTCTTAGATTCCCTGATATCAGAGAGGCTCCAAAACTAATTTGGTGAATTTTTGAAAGGTATTTTAAAAGTTATGAATTTTTAAAGTTTAAAATGACTAAGTGGCTTAATCAACCCAATTAGTGGGGCTAATCAAGTCCAATTGACCTCAAACTTTTATGGTGGATTCCTCTGATCCTAAAGGTCAGTGGAGAATTGATTTCAAGTCAATTTAATGCATGGTTAACTCTAATTAATTAGAGACCTATTTTGGGTGTTTAAGCCAATTAGGGTTGTTTTAAATGAACTAACTAAAAACCTATTTTTCCTAGGGTTCTCTTGTCATAAGGGACATCACCAAATTTTCCTAGAATTTATTTCACAACATGATATTTATTGGAATTAAAATACTCAAAACAGCAACATGAACTTGAAAAATCAATAACTCTTCATAGGGATGGCCTCTGACTTTGGAAAATTCAGGGAATGTTCCCAAATTTAGAGGCTTCAAAAGCCCTATGGTCTCATGCCATGGTGAATTGTATACATGCATGGAGAATTAAAAGTATGCAGAGAGTAAATAAATTATAAAAAATAAAATACTTGATGAAATTAAATGATTTCTTTTCCACATTATTCTCCTTTGTTCACTGAGCAAGAGGGTATTTTTATTTTATTTTTCTGATTTTTCTACACAGAGTTATGAATTTTGAAGTTTAGGGAATTAAATAAATAAGAAAATACCCTAATTTTCTATTTATCCACGCGGCGCCAACTCATCCTCGGCATCTCCGAAACGCCGCGTGTCGCGCTCCCATTCGACGCCGCCATCTGACTCAGCGCTCCGGGCCCCGCGGTTCTCGTACCGTCTCCTGGTCCGACGCCATCTGAGCCGTCCGTCCGCGCGTGTATTGAATGGATGGCATCCGTTCATCGTCCCCGAGCGTCCTCACCCGAGAGCCGTCCACACTAAATCCCTAAGATCTCACTCGATTCTCAATGGATTTTCATGTTCTTATGCTCTATGGATTCCTCTTGAAGAGACGAACACATCTATATGGTTATCATGCATTGAAATTAAAGCATTCGAAATGGAGAATCTCTAGAAGCTTGGGATGAAGAATTAGCTCATACCTTTGCTCAGAGAAGTGTGGCTTCGATCTGAGAGTTGTTGCACCTTCGATTGGATCCCAGCAAGCTCCAGATGAAGTCTCCTGGTCTGGTGAATTGTCTAGATGTGATTTCGACCAAGCCCGATCACAAAGCTTGGAGGTCGGAGCAACCGGGTGGCTCGGAGATGGGGCTTTTGCTTGGTGGACACCTTCCCTTGGTCCGAGTGAAGGTGTAGAACCAATCAATTTGGGAATTGGCTCACTGTGGAGAAGTGTCCGGTTTTGGGTGGAATTTCAACTCCGAAATTGAGCTCACAGAGAAGAAATGGCAGGGGGATCTCACTTGGGGATCAAGTGCTCGTGTATGGGGAGGAGTCCGGAACAATTTTGGAGAGTTTCCTTAAGGTTTTTTTCAGCACCTCTCATGGCCGAGAGGGGTGGTGTTTAAATAGGAGAGGGTGGAGGGCCTCCCAGGGAGAGTTAGGGCTTGGGATCAGCTGCTCTTGGCAAGAGAAGAATAGCTCCAATGGCCACTGGGGATGGGGCAGCTCAGCAGGTGAGAATTCCAAGTTGGGCTCACATGTGAGCTCTCGGCCATGGTGTTTTCCGGCGGCCTGGTGGCTGGCCGGCCAGGCATGGGTCACCCTCAAGGTCAGGTGGGTCAGGGCTGGGACTTGGTGCAAGCAATTGGAAAATGCCATGTGTAAAGAGCTTGGATTGAAATGGAATGGGGGGAAGGCCATTTTGGGTTCAAATGAGTCAACCCATGGTTTTGGGCTAGGTTCACCACCCAAGGCCTGGTCTTGGGCTGAAAAAGATCACTTGGGTCAGCCAAGAGAGAATGGTGTGGTCTCCATCCATGATGAGGTGGCTAAGCATGGTTTAGTGTGTGACATGCTTAAGGTAAAAAAGGGTTTAAGGAGGATTAGGAAAGGGGCCCCTCCTTTTTCCATTAATGGCTTGATCACATGTCAAGCCTTCCATGGCTTCATGTGGCTTGTCCATGGCTTGCATGGCTCACCTTTGGCTTGGGAAAAGGTTTGGTCAATTTCATGAAAATGGGTTTTAAGAATTTTTGGTAATTTGATGGAAATTTGTATGAAACTTGATTTGGAATAATTTGATGGTGAATTTAGGACTTAGGTAATGGCTTTAATTAAGTGGATGGCAAATGGAGATGTCATGTGGGCTTTAGGGTAGATTTTGGGCTTTTGAATTTGAAGGAAGTGGGCTCTTAGGAAAGTTTAAGGGAAATGGGCTCTTTGATTTTAGGATGGGCATTTGGGTGAAGATTTTGTGAAGGACTTTGTCAAATAAATGTCATAATTGGTTTAGGGATGTTCTATGAAGGGCTTGGAGTCAATTTGGTGTGATTTGGAGTTGAATTGGTTTGAATTTGGGTTTATTTGGCAAGTGGGCCTATATGGGTCCAAGTGGGCCAAGTTGGGCTAATGTTGGGCTATGGTTGAAATTGATGTAAAATCAATGTTGAGAAATGTTTATGGGAGTGTTTCAAAGAGGTTTTGGCTTTGGTTGGGCTTTGATTTTGGAGTTTGGGCTCATTTGGGTTAGGTTTGGGTTTAGGTCAAAAATGGGCCCTTTAGCTTTGGGTTGAATTTGAGTGGGATTTGGGTCTAAATTTTGGGCAAATCATGTTAGTGTTTTGCTTGTGGGGATGCTAAGGAGGATTTAGAAAAGATTTGGGGTTAATTGGAGTTGAATTGGGTGAGTTTGGGTTAGGTTTGGGTCATGGGTCCAAATTGGGCTTTAAGGCCAATAGTGAGATTGGATCCAAATGTCAATCAAATTGGACTTGGATTTGGTCTAGATTGGTATTGGGAATGTTGAATTGAAGTTTAGAATTGAATTGGACCAGAATTTGGGTCAATTGGATAGTGCTTGGTTTGACATTGGGTTCACTTTGGGTTAAAATGGGTCAAATTGGGGGTTTTGACAAAAGTAGGGTAAATTGACAAAATTGGCCCATGGTGTAGTTGGACAAAATGAAATTGGGAATATTTGAGATTTTCTGGGAATTTTCTGAATTTTTGGATTTTTTGGCCAAGAGGGGTATTTTGGGTATTTGGAGGGTATTGGGAGGTATTTTTGGAATTTTTGGTATTTTTGGGTATGGATGATCAATTTAAGTGATGTGGAAATGTTTGGGATTGATTTTTGGAGAATCTTGGGTAATTTGGAAATTTTTGAGAAATTTGGGTAATTTCAAGGGTTTTGGGTAGGCTAAGCGGGTGTAGGGTCCCTGGGTCAAAATTGAAAATTTGGGAAATTGAAGATTGGGTGGATGTAAGTGGAAAGAAGTCATTTTGGTTGAGCCATGAAGCCATATCAAGCCCATATGAGCCATGAAGGGACTCATTTGAGGCATTCACTATGTTGTTCCTAACCCTCTTAGCCGAGGGCTTAGGGGTTAAGGACCATCCATGTGAATCACCTACATGAGTCGGGAGGTCAAGTTAGGTATGGGTGTGGTTTTAGGAGGTATGTGGAAGTGTAGTGTGTAGGTGTAGTGTATAAGTGTAGTGTGTGTGTAAGTCAGCCCCTTCTCCGGACTGTGCCACCTGTGGCGGTCCCTAAGGCCAAAGAGTCCTATAGGAACTCATTCTTTAAACTTCCACACTCGATTTCAACCCTCTAGGTGATTAGGGGTCTACGATCAAGTTTGTGGAGTTTGCAGGGAGTTAAGAAGTGGTTTGGATTTCTAAATGGTGGGTCCCAATTCTAGTCCTCTAAGATAGTCAAAGGAAAAGCCTAAGGCTAAATCCTAAGTACTAAAGAGAAGAAGAGAAGACCTCATCAAAAATGAGGTCAACAAGCCTTAGAACAAATGCCAAGCTATGCGAAATTTATGAAGGATATTCTTAATAAGAAAAGGAAGTTTAAAGATAACGAGACTGTTGCACTTAGTGAGGAGTGCAGTGCAATAATTCAGAAAAAGCTTCCTGAAAAGCTTAAAGAACCTGGTAGTTTCACAATTCCATGTGCAATCAAAGATAGATTCTATGGAAAAGCTTTATATGATTTGGGTGCAAGCATTAACCTTATGCCTCTATCAATATTCAAAAGACTGGGACTAGGAGAAATAACCCCAACTACTGTAACTCTGCAATTAGCAGATCGTTCGATCATATATCCTAAAGGAGTTATAGAAGATGTTTTGGTTAAAGTGGTTCAATTTATTTTTCCTGTTGATTTCATTGTTTTAGATATGGAGGAAGATAAAGAGATACCTATAATTTTTGGAAGACCTTTCCTAGCTACAGGCCGAGCATGATAGATGTGTAAAAAGGGGAATTAACGATGAGGGTTAATGATCAGACTGTTACATTAATATTTCAAAATTGATTAAATATCCTGCTGGAGGTAAAAAAGATGAATGTTATAGGATGGATGTTATCAAATATTTAAGTGAATGTCATTTCAAATCAACTTATGAAGAGAAAATTGAGAGAGAAGAATTGGAACATAAGCAAGAAAAGGAGTTACTTGATTCTGAAGATTTTCAAGAGGAAGATTTAAAGTATGTTCGTGAAAGTTTTGAATTGTTGGATTTGACTGAAAAAGATGAATCTTAAGGTCCATCAATTGAAAAACCTCTTGAACTTGAGTTAAAAATGCTTCCTGATAATTTGAAGTATGTTTTTCTAGGTGAATCCTCATCCTTGCCAGTTATAATTTCCTCTCAATTAACTGAAAAAGAAGAAGATAGTTTGCTTGAAATTTTGAAGAAGCACAAGAAAGCCTTTGGATAGATAATTGCTGATATTAAAGGAATTAATCCTTCAATTTGTATGCACATAATTCTTATGGAAGATAATAGCAAGTCGCGGGCTGATCCCCAAAGGAGATTAAATCCTATCATGAAAGACGTTGTTAAGAAAGAAATTTTAAAATGGTTGGATGCTGGAATTATCTACCCTATGTCAGATAGTGCATGGGTTAGTCCTATTCACTGTGTTCCTAAGAAAGGAGGAGTGACTGTTAATAAAAATAATGAAATAATACCAACAAGAAAAGTTACAGGGTGGCGAATATGCATTGATTATAAAAAAATAAATCTTGCCACAAGGAAAGATCACTTTCCACTCCCATTTCTGGATCAAATGTTGGATAGACTAGTTGGGCATAAATACTTTTGTTTGCTGGATGGATATACTGGTTACCACCAAATTCAAATTGCTCCTGAGGATCAAGAGAAAACTACGTTTACCAGTCCTTATGTTACGTTTGCTTTTAAAAGAATGCCCTTTTGTTTATGTAATGCCCCTGCTACATTTAAGAGATGTATGATGGGCAATTTTTGTGATTTAATTGAAAAAGGGATTGAAGTTTTTACGGATGACTTTTCATTGTTTGGAATTTCGTTTGAATCATGTTTAGAACATTTATCTAAGGTTCTAAAACGCTGTGAAGAAACAAATTTGGTCCTTAATTGGGAAAAATGCCAATTTATGGTAGCAGGAGGAATTGTTTTGGGACATCGGATTTTAGAAAAAGCTTTGGAGGTAGATCTTGCAAAAATTCAAGTTATATCTAATTTACTTTGCCTAACCAATGTAAGGGGAATTAGAAGTTTTTTAGGACATGCTGGATTCTACAGGCGTTACATCAAAGACTTTTCAAAGATTACAAAACCTTTATGCCATTTACTAAAAAAGGATGCAATTTTTAATTTTGATGATGATTGCCTCAAAGCCTTTGAAACATTAAAAGAAAAATTAATCACCGCACCTGTAATAATTTCACCAAATTGGGAAAAACCTTTTGAATTAATGTGTGATGCTAGTGATTATGCTATTGGTGCTGTTTTGGGTCATAAATATGATAAGGTTTTCAAAGTTATTTATTATGCTAGTAAAACTCTTAATGAAGCTCAAATTAATTATACCACTACTGAGAAATAGTTATTAGTTATAGTATTTGCCTTTGATAAATTTCGATCATATTTAATTGGAACTAAATGTGTTGTGCATACTAATCATTCTGCTATTAAGTACTTAATGAAGAATAAAGATGCAAAACCGAGACCGATAAGATGGATTCTTCTTTTGTAAGAATTTGACTTTGAGATAGTAGATAGAAAGGGTTCTAAAAATCAAATTGCTGATCATTTGTCCTGGCTTGAAATTGAAAAATCTCTCTGTGATGTTGAAGAAATTAATGAACATTTTCCTGATGAAAAATTGTTCACTGTTAATGAGTGGCGTTTTCCGTGGTATGCAGATGTAGTAAATTTTATTGTTAGTGATATTATACCCTATGGTTTGACATATCAGGATAAGAAGAAATTTCTGTCTGATGCTAAGACTTATTTTTGGGATGAACCATTTTTATATAAACAAGGAAAGGATCTTATAATTCGAAGATGTGTACCTTTGGAAGAGACTTATGAAATTATTAAAAAATGTCATGATTTTGATTATGGGGGACATTTTGGAAGTGATAAAACTGCATATAAAATCTTACAATCTGAATTTTATTGGCCTACAATTTTTAAGGATGTGGATGCTTATATTAAAAATTGTGATAGATGTCAGCGTGTAGGCAATATTTCTAGGAGAAATGAGATGCCCCTCAATTATATGTTGGAAGTTGAAATATTTGATGTTTGGGGATTATATTTTATGGCACCATTTACACCATCTTTCAGAAATGTCTATATTTTGATGGCAGTGGACTATGTTTCCAAATAGATTGAAGCTATTGCTTTACCTCGATGTAATGCTCAAAGTGTTGCAAAGTTTTTAATGAAGAATATATTTTGCAGATTTGGAATACCAAGAGTAATCATAACTGATGGTGGAAGTCATTTTAGAAATGCGATTATTGGAAAGTTAGCAAAGAAATATCATATTAATCATCGCATTGCTACTGCTTATCATCCACAGACAAGTGGTTTGGTTGAATTATTCAATCGTGAAATTAAAAGAATATTGGAAAAGACCGTTAATCCAAATATAAAGGATTGGTCAATCAAACTGTATTATGCTTTGTGGGCCTATAGAACTGCCTATAGAACCCCTATAGGAATGTCCCTATATTGGTTGATTTTTGGAAAAGCTTGTCATTTACCTATTGAACTTGAGCATAAAACATTTTGGGCTATTAAAGAGTTCAATTATAATTTGAAAGATGCTACCGAGAAGAGATCATTACAATTAAATGAGTTTGAAGAGATAAGGATTGAATATTATGAAAGTGCCAAGATTTATAAGGAAAAGATGAAGTTATGGCATGATCAGAAGATTATTACTAAAAATCTTGTGCCAGGACAGAAAGTTTTGCTGTATAATGTCAGTTTGAGAATTTTTTCTGGAAAACCTAAGTCCAGGTGGATGGGTCCTTTTATTGTGATGAAAATTTATTCCTATGGAGCTGTGGATATTTAAGATCCTAAGACTGGATAAATATTTAAAGTTAATGGAATTAGACTTAAAACATATTTTTCAGTAGAGCAATCTTAAGTATGATGAGAATCTGATGTTGTGTCACTCAGAATGAGTTCTGGGTTTATTAGGCTGAAGACGTTAAACCAAGCGCTTTGTGGGAGACAACCCATAATTATCGGTGTTCTTTGCTTTATGATTGTTTTGTGTACTTTATTTGCTTTGTTTGATTTGTTTTTATGTTTTTAGTGGTAGTAATTTGAAGTTTTTAAACTAAATAGAGTTTATTTGACCTTATTTGATGACTTAGAGGAGTCAGAATGAAAATTTGGACATTTGGCAGACCTGTGCTAAATTGAGCACTGGCGGCAAAGCGCCACCTAGTTCGCTCTTAGGCGTCAGAGTTACAAAAAACGTGAAAAATGAGATTCTAGAAGCCTAAATAGTGAGGAAGAGGTTTTGGAAGTTATTTTGGAGTTTTAAAACATCTTGGGGGTAGTTTTAGTACTTCCCAAGTCTATAAAAAGAACCTAATTTAAGAGAAACACTTGCTCCAAGTCCTATTTTCATTTATAATCTTAAGAAGAGTATTTTGAGTACATCATGTCTTCGTGGGAGAATGAGATTAAGAAGAAGCAAGATTCTGACAAGAGTAAGTTCATTAGTGACAGTGCTAAAGAGTTATTCAATTGATTTCTCTTTGTTAGTATTCAAGGGATTGCAAAAATGATTGCAAAAATTGAAGCCCGAGTGACTTCAATGGAAGCAAAGATCAATGAAACTAACTTACATTTGGAGCACATGGGATGGCAACTCAAGATGCAATTCAGTCATTCAAGATACGTGGAAGAAGCGGATAAGGTGATGTTTTTTAAGAACAAATGGATTGAAGAAGAAGATATAAGAATGAACAATTATCGCTCGTTCTATCAGATTTATATTCCAGAAGGGTCAAATGAGAATAGTTGTGGTCCTGGATATAATCCGCCTAATGGGGAGTGGAATTAAGTGTGCTTTGTTCTTATATGTTTTGTATTCTTATGTGTTTTGTTTAATATGTTTTGTGTTCTTATGTGTTTTGATTAATATGTTTAGTGTTCTTATGTGTTTTGTTTGGTGTGTTTAGTGTTTATGTTTGAGTTTTAATTACGCCTTATGATGTGATAGTTACATCTTAGAGATGTAAACTTATAAGTTTGAGATTAAGTCTCTTGTATCTAGAGAATTTCATCCTATGTATGTGGATAGAAATTCTAGGATTGTATTAAGTGCTATGTTTGTTTTAATGAATATAAGTTTGTGTTTGTGTGAAATTTGTTTGGAATAGATGAATATTAAACATTTGAATTGGAATATTGGAAGATTTACGGGGAAGAGATAATTATTTTGAAGAGATTAAGGGTGATTAATGAAGTGGTTTAAAGAATATACCTTAATTGTGAAAATCTGGGTATTGGCGGCTAAGTGCCAGAGTGCCGATATTTAAGAGCTAGATTTCGTTGCTAAGCGCTGAAGGGTTCGCGCTTAGACGCCAGTTAGCGAAAATTGGTTCCCAGCAGTTAAAAACCAGTGAATCACCATTTTAACTCCCCTGTTTGTCTTCAACCCATCATTTTCATGTGTGAGAGTCTAGGGCATCCTTGATTTGGACCATTTAAGAGCCAGTCTCAACAAAAATTTGAAAATTTGGATTCCTTGAGGTAAGAGCACTACTCCTAAGTAAAAATTTTTGATTTTCACCATGTATTTTGAGTACATTTTGGAAAATCTTAAAATCACTATTCTATGAGAATTTGCCTGCATAAGAAGATAATTTAGTGATGGTTAGGGGGCAAGATGTGGACTTTTCTTCTGGGGTAATTAACACTTTCTATCAACAACCTCCTGCTATGTTTTGTTTTTATTATAATTTTCATCCTACGGAGGGAGAGTTAGATGAGATAATGGGATTTTTGACTGATGGAAGAGGATTATGAAAAATAACAAATGATAGAAGAGTGAATTTTCCTGCTTCCAAATTAAATGCTACTTCTAAGAAATGACATTATTTTATCTCTTCTAAACTGTTGCCTTCAAGTCATACTAGTGAAGTGACGAGGGAAAGAGCTGTTTTGAACCATTGCATTCAGAAGGGAAGCCTATAGATATTGGAGCGATCATTTATGATTATATTGTGAATTGTGCCAGATCTACCACTACTGCAGGTATGTGATTTCCTTCCCTGATTCATTCATTATGTGAATGGTCTGAAGTGAAATTTGAAACCTAGGAAGAGGAACTTCAGCCTTTGAGACCTATCACTAGTGTAAACATTGGAGCTTACACTGTACATTCAGAATTTGGCTGGAGAGGAGGATTTGGTAGGGCTTCTACTGCTTCTGCTTCTGCTTCTGCTGCATCTACTTCTTGTGCTACTACTTCACGTGCTTTATCATCTACTAATACACAGACTGGTTTATTAAGAAAAATTTTGAAGAAAGTGAGTTTCACTAGAGAGCATATGAAAGATATGGATGGTAAGATGGATAATGTGGAGAGATATATTATAAAACATGATGAGTATGATAAGAATTGTCAGCATTATTTGGATAGACTGATTAGAGGTTATTAGAGTTCTGAGATGCCCCCTCATCCATTCTACATACCTTATGTGCCATCCAAGGATTGGAACGAGCAGGATGATGATGATGATGAGGATGAAGAGTAGATGTATGTTTGTTTTAGTTGTTGTGTTGTTGTGCTGTGTTATTGTGTACTTTGTCTAATATTTTGTTTGATGATTGTGTTGTAATGTGAACTCTGATAGCATGCAGGTTGTAGTTGTACTATTTATCTGTTATGCATATTCAGATGTATTGTTGTTGGATTGATGTTTTATATGTTGCTTTGAGTGTAGTGTGTGTGGTAGTAAATGTTTTAAAGTGTATGTTGTACTAGAGTTTTTTTTAGGGTTTACTTTAATTCTAAAACAGTTAAGAGATTAGAGAACACTATAGAAAATACTATTTAGGAAACTGCATGCTTAAAAACTTTACAAAAATCTACCACTACCATTTGCTATCTAGTATCAGTGTGATTTCGCTTGGTGTGTATTTGCTTTGAAAACCTCCACTACTGTAGAAGTCTTTTGAAATTTTTACTTTTCTTGTTATAAAAAGAAAATGTTTTGAAAAACTAAATTTGATTTCATTTTACTCCTGTTGTTTAAATTGTTATATTTGCATATTTAGGATATTTAAATTCCTGCAATCATGTTATATTAGTCTTTAATTCTCATCCAGATATCGTTTCTTATGCTTAAATATTTTATCCTAACTGAAAATTAAAGTTGGGGGGGGGGAATTTTAAAAACAAATTTTTTTTTTCAAAAATCTAAAATTTTATTTGTTCTCAAGAATACTTAAAATAAATCTTATTTCTTGATTGAGAACAATTATGTATATGAAGTTATATTAGGGGAACAAAAATTTTGAATATAGAAATGAATAAAAGAATTTAGTTAAAAATTTATAGTAATCATGAAAAACTTAAAGTTAAAATTTTCTTAGTGAAGAGATGTTAAAAATAGCTATATATCTTTAGTAAAAAATTTTATATTTTTGGATAAATAGAAGATTTGACTTTTATTCTTCAAAGCTTAAATTTCTTTTATTGAGGAATAATTTTTAAATACTATTATTATGATTTTTAAGTAAAAGATATATATCTAACCTTTATTTTAAATGGAAGGGTGGAATTCAAAATCATTAAAGGCTTATCCAGATATAGTAATCATTGCTTTAGAAAAAGAAAAAAACAGAAAAAGAAAAAGAAAAGAAAAAGAAAAAGTGAAAAATAGTATGTAAAAAAGGAGGAGAAGCTTAAGGATTTAAGGGCCTAATCAAAAATTGGTTCCATACCTAAAGTTTAACATATAAGTTCAGAGAAAATCTAAAGCTTAAGGTTATAATATAGTAAGTAAATGTATTTTCAAATAAAGAGTTTTAAGTGAGAAAAATAAGATGTTTGAATCCCATATTTTGAAGAATCTAAAAATATTTCTGAATTAGATAGAGACTTATATTTGTCATTTTTCTTTCCTTAAGAACTTTCTAAACTTTAAGTTCATCTTAATTACTGAAATTTTTTCTAAATTAGACTATTCAGTTTCTAGAATAAAATTTTGTTATCTTCCTAAGAGACTCATTACATAATTTGCATGTTAAAATTTTTCTATGAGATTAACTGTCACTTGAGGACAAGTAACATTTTTAGTTTGGGGGATTTTGATGCACCTAAAATATATAATATTTTTTATGCACGTTTTTATACCTATTCTTGATGATATTACAATTTAATGGAAGGTATTTTGTGTTTTTCTTGCAGGTATGATGAAAATGAGTGATTAAGATGAAAGAAGCAAAATTGGATCAAATTTGGAGCAAAAAAATGAAAATTTGGGCACTGGCGGCTAAGCGCTGCTGGGCCGGCGCTTAGCCGTCATAGTTAAAAATCGAGATTAACTTGAATTTGGCACCATTTTTAAAGGGGATGGGATGCAACTCTTGGTGGTAACTTCCATAACTTCCTTTGGGCGGCAAGTTTGAATGAAGGGGTGCATTCTTTGGTGGATACATCGAATCTGGACACATTTTGAAAAGACACCAAGGCACCTTTTGGTTTAATTTTTAAAGAGCGTCTTAGGAAAGATTAGGGGCTCTTCCATTGCATTTTGAAGAGAGTTTTTATAGAGTTTTTATTGTATTCTATAAGAGTTTTCATTAGGAGTAGGAGTAGAGAGTAGAAAAGAGAAAAGGGTAGGATTGAAGCCTTCTTCGTCCCACTTCTTTTCTTTCCTTTACTGTAGTTTTTATTGAAGTCTAAATTCAGTTTCTGAGTCATCGCAGTTAGGAGACCTGCTCTGAGGATTAGTTTAGTGAAAAGTCAAAGTTTCAGAGGAACTTCCTGAGTCTTGTGGAGAGGATTTTCAGATAAGTGTTTACTTTTTTCTTACATTTAGTTTTTAATTAATACTTGTTGTGTTTGTTGTTTTTCTTATGGTTTTTAATTTCAAATCAATGTGTTTTTGTATTTTCTCAATGCATTTTGAGTAGTTTACTTTATCTTTTTCTTTCTTAAATGAAGAAGTAAGTAATTCATGAAGAATTGTTGTGGAATGTATATATGTTTAAAGTTAGAAGAAGTTGTTAAGATTGATTCTATAATCTTTATTTACTTCTTAATTTGTCCTGTTAAGATGTAAAATTTGTGGTGAGATTATATAAGATCCAATGCAGTATTGTCTCATAAAATTTAGTAAGAATCACATGCAATTATATGGGTGAAAATTGTAGTTCATATAATTGAATGCAATATATTATAAGATGTTCTAAATTGGAGTAAAATTAGAAGATTTTTAGTGTGACAGGCTAAAAGCCCCTAATTTGGTTTGAAGTTTTGAATTTTGTTATGAGAAGTTAGCCCCCAGGTGGAGGGAAATGAGGGAACTTTAGAGTGAGAGCTGGTATCTTCCCTACCTAACCATGTTTAAAATGATAAAATTTCAAATTAACCAATGTTCTTTATAGAACCAAGTAAGGGTAAAGAATACATTTTCTTCTATTTATCACAACAAATTTAAATACTTCCCAACAATACTTTCATAATTGTTACTACTTTATAAAGGAAAGAAAAAGATATTCTAGTTAATAGTGTTTTTCATACCATGTTTACAGTTATTATCATTTTAATTTCTTGTTTGACTTTTACAAGAAAATTTAAAGAGTGAAATCAACTATCAAACTTTTCAAAATCAAAACATACTTTCAAAAGCCAATTAAAAAAGTAAAAAGATAATTTTATTATTTCTTTAAAGATTTTTCACTTTCACTGTGGGTTCGATATCTCGGGGCTTATTCAGAAAGTCCTATATTACTTGATAAACGATACGTATACTTGCGCAGTATCCACATTATTAATCATAATTTTCATATCAAAATCATAAGCATATATATCCGGTGGAGAAAAGTTTTGGTCGCCGTTGCCAATTTTCATATCATAATTGTAAGTATAAATATTGGGTGGATCAAAAGGCTATCCTACTTTTGTCTACGCTGGATGCTCCAAACATGCTAGAATTGAATTATGGGAAGAGCTCCTATCCATCAGTGGCTGTATGTCCTCTATCTAGGTTTTGTCGGGGAGGGGGTGGGGGTGGAGGGCTAGTTTGGCTTCAATTGCCTTACGTCCCCATATAATAAACGGGGGAGGGGGTGTTGACCTCATTTTTGATGAGGTCTTCCCTTCTTCTTTTTAGTGCTTAGGATCTAGCCTTAGGCTTTTCCTTTCGACTATCTTAGAGGACTAGAATTGGGACCCGCCTTTTAGAAATTCAAACCACTTCTAAACTCCCCGCAAACTCCACAAACTCGACTATAGACCCCTAATCACCTAGAGGGTTGAAATCAAATGTGGAAGTTTAAAGGATGAGTTCCTATAGGACTCTTTGGCCTTAGGACTGCCCTGGGTGGCCTGGTCTGGTGAGGGGGCTGACTTACATTACACTTACACACTACATTTCCACACACTTCCTAAAACCACACCCATACCCAACTTAACCTCCCGACTCATGTGGGTGATTCACATGGATGGTCCTTAACCCCTAAGCCCTTGGCTAAGAGGGTTAGGAACAACATAATGAATGCCTCAAATGAGTCCTTTCATGGCTCATATGGGCTTGAAATGGCTTCATGGCTCAACCAAAATGATTTCTTTCCACCTAAATTCACCCAATCTCCAATTTCCCAAATTTTCAATTTTTGACCCCCGAGACCCTACACCTACTAAACCTACCCAAAACCTCGAAATTACCCAAATTTTTGCAAAATTTCCAAATTACCCAAAATTTTCTAAAATCAATCTCAAACATCTCCACACCACTCAAATTGACCATCTATATCCAAAAATACCAAAAATTCCAAGAATACCTCCCAATACCCTCCAAATACCCAAAATACCCTTCTTGGCCTAAAAATCCAAAAAATTCAGAAAATTCCCAGAAAATTCCAAAAAATCCCAAATATTCCCAATTTCATTTTGTCCAACTACACCATGGGCCAATGTTGCCAATTTACCCTACTTTTGTCAAAACCCCCAATTTGACCCATTTTAACCCAAAGTGAACCCAATGTCAAACCAAACCTACCCAATTGACCCCAATTTTGGTCCAATTCAATTCTAAACTTCAATTCAACATCCCCAATACCAATCTAGACCAAATCCAAGTCCAATTTGATTGACATTTGGATCCAATTCCACTTTTGACTTTAAGGCCCATTTTTTGACCTAAGCCCAAACCTAACCCAAATGAACCCAAACCCCAAAAATCAAAGCCCAACCAAAGTCAAAACCTCTTTGAAACACTCCCATAAACACTTCTCAACAATAATTCTACATCAATTTCAACCCTAGCCCAACATTGGCCCAACTTGGCCCACTTGGACCTATATTGGCCCATTCACCAAAAGAATCCAAATCCAACCCAATTCAAGCCCAAACTACCCCAAATTTGCTTCAAGTTACTCATGACACATCCATGAGCTAAACCCAACAATTATTTGGCCCAACCTTTTACAAAAATTTTCATCCATGAACACATTCATAAACTTAAAAGCCCACTTCCCTTAAACCCTTCTAAAAGCCCATTTCCTTCAAAATTCAAAAGCCCAAATCTACCCTAAAGCCCACATGACATCTCCATTTGTCATCCATTTAATAAAATCCATTACCTAAGTCCTAAAATCATCATTGAATTATTCCAAATGAAGCTTCATCCAAATTCCCATCAAATTACCAAAAATTTCTTAAAACCCATTTTTATGAAATTGACTCAACTTTCTCCAAGCCAAAGACAAGCCATGCAAGCCATTGACAAGCCACATGAAGCCATGGGAGGCTTGACATGTGACCATGCCATTAATGGTAAAAGGAGGGGCTCCTTTCCTAATCTTTCATTAAGCCTTTTTACCTTAAACATGTCACACACTAAACCATGTTTAGCCACCTCATCATGGATAGAGACCACACCACTCTCTCTTGGCTGACCCAACTGATCCTCTCAGCCCAAAATCAGGCCATGGGGAGGTGAACCAAGCCCAAAAGGTGGGTTGACCCATTTGGACCCAAAAATAGGCTCATCCCCCATTCCATTTCAATCCAACTCCTTTACACATGGCAATTGCCAATTAATTGCACAAGCCTCCAGCCCTGACCCACCTGAGCTTGAGGGTGACCTGACCCTGGCAGGCCGGCCACCAGGCCGCCGGAAAACACCATGGCCGAGAGCTCACATGTGAGCCAACATTGAAATTCTCACTTGCTGAGCCGCCCCTTGCCTAGTGGTCACCATGGCTGTTCTTCTCCTCACCAGAAGCAGTCGATCCCAAGCCCTAACTCCCCCGGGAGGCCTCCCGACCGGCTCTATTTAAACTCCACTCCTCTCGGCCATGAGGAGGAGAGAAGCACAAACCTTGCCAAAACTCGCCAAAATTGTTCCAGCACCCTTCTCCATCCTTAGAGCACTTGAGCCCCAAGTGAAATCCCCCGCCATTTCTTCTCTCGTAAGCTCAATTTCGTAGTTGAAATTCCACCCAAAACCGGGACACTTCTCCACGAGTGAGCCAATTCCCAAATTGATTGGCTCTACACCTTCACCGGACCAAGAGAAGGTGTCCACCATCAAAAGCCCCATCTCCAGGCCACCCGGCTGCTCCAGCCTCCAAGCTTTGTGATCGGGCTTGGTCGAAATCATATCCGGACAATTCACTGCACCAGGAGACTTCATCCGGAGCTTGCGGGACCCAATCGAAGGTGCAACAACTCTCGGATTGAAGCCACACTTCTCCGAGCCAAGGTATGAGCTAACTCTTCATCCCGAGCTTCTGAAGATTCTCTATTTCAAATGCCTTAGTTTCAATGCATGTTAGCCGTATAGATGTGTTCGTCTCTTCAAGACGAATCCATAGAGTATAAGAACGCAAAAATCCATTGAGAATCGAGTGAGATCTTAGGGATTTAGTGTGGACGGCTCTCGGGTGAGAACACTTGGGGACGATGAACGGATGCCGTCCATTCAATACACGCGCGGACGAACGGCTCAGATGGCGTCGGACCAGGAAACGGTGCGAGAACCGCGGGGCCCGGGCTGCTGACTCAGATGGCGGCTCCCAATCACAGCGCGACACGTACCCCTTCGGAGCTGCCGATGTTTCGCTGGCGCCGCGAGGATAAGTAGATAAATAGGGTATTTTCTGATTTATTTAATTCCCTAAACTTCAAAAATTCATATCTCTGTGTAGGAAAATCATAAAAATAAAATAAAAATACCCTCTTGCTCAGTGAAGAGAGGAGAATAATGTGGAAAAGAAATCATTTAATTTCATCAAGTATTTTATTTTTTATAATTTATTTACTCTCGCATTGTTTTAATTCTCCATGCATGCATACAATTCACCATGGCATGAGACTATAGGGCTTTTGAAGCCTCTGAATTTGGGAACATTCCCCGAATTTTCCAAAGTCGGAGGCCATCCCTATGAAGAGTTCTTGATTTTTCAAGTTCAGGTCACTCGTTTTGAGTATTTTAATTCCAGTAAATAGCATGTTGTGAAATAAATTCTAGGAAAATTTGGTGATGTTCCTTATGACCAGAGAACCCTAGGAAAAATAGATTTTGGCTTAGTTCATTCAAAACAACCCTAATTGACTTAAACACCCAAAATAGGTCTTTAATTAATTAGAGTTAACCAGGTATCAAAATGACTTGAAATCAATTCTCCACTGACCTTTAGGATCAGAGGAATTCACCATAAAAATTTGAGGTCAATTGGACTTGTTTAGCCCTACTAATTGGGTTGATTAAGTCACTTAGCCATTTTAAACTTTAAAAATTCATAACTTTTAAAATACTTTTCAAAAATTCACCAAATTGGTTTTGGAGCCTCTCTGATATCAGGGGAACCTAAGAAAATTAAAATTTCAATTTTCTAAAAAAGTTGATTTTTAATAATATTTTAATATTTTTAATAATTAAAAAATAATAAAAATCACAAAAATAATAAAATTCACCAAAATGTCACATTTTGAATTTTAATCACTTAGGAACAAATCCCACATTTTTCCTAGGTCTATTTAGTGAGATATTGAATTTTAAAGCTTTAAGGTAATTTTAAAATTAAAAAAAATGTATTTTCTAGCATTTTCACTAAAATAATTATTATAAATCATAGAAAAATCAGAAAATTGCAAAATTTGTTTCTCTGGTTTCCTTGATATCAGAGAGATTTTTGAAAAATATAAAATCCATTTTTCAACATTTATTTTATTTTTAAATTAATTAACACTCCAAAACTCAAAATAATTATAATAAAAATAATATAATTCAAAAAATCACCAAAATTGGTCCAAGTGCTTCTCTGGTCATTAGAAATGTCCCCTAATTTTCTTAAGGACAGAAACTTTCCTTTGGTCATGTTATCAAATTTTCCTTGAAAATCTCTATTTTCCACCAAAAATAATTATATAAATAAATTAAATACAGAAAAATCACATTTTCTCCTCTCATGTCTTTATTGACATATGAGTGAAGTCATATAAAAATTTCAAGTTCATTTGAAGTTCAATTTAGTGAGTTATGAAATTATTAAGCTTAAGGGGTAAAATGGTAATTAAACTTTTAACCCTTAATTAAAACTTTAGGTTTAATAAAAGAATCAACAAGTAAAATATTTGATCTTAATCTGATTTGGATGATTGAAATTTAAATAATTAAAGGGTAGAAACCCATTAAACAATTTTAAAATGATTAAACTTTAATTAAATAATAGATTAAATTTGGAAGAATAATAAATTGGAATTATTAAAATAAGGGATATTTATTAGGAAGAGATTTATTCTTTAATTTAAAAATCCCTAAATTAATCATCTCATTAATATTCAACTCTTAATTAAAATGATAATTCAAATTCAAAATATTAAAAGACTTAATCATTAAACTAAAATTAAATTATTAAACTCTTTCAAAAATTTCAATTAAAATTAAAGATAAAACCAAATTAAAAATTAAATTAAATTAAGTAAATTAAATTGGATTAAATTAAATTAAAATTAAAATTAAATTAAATCAATTAAATTAAATTTAAATTAAATTAAATTAAATTAAACAATTAAATTAAATAATTAAATTAAATTAAATTAAATTAAATTAAATAATTAAATTAAATTAAATCAAATCAAATTAATTAAACACCAAATCAAATTAAATTAAACTATATTAAGTTAAATTAAAACTCAATTAAATTAAATTGAATTAAATATAACATCACCTAAGACATAAAAGAAATTAAATATAAAGCAACTTGAACACTATTCCAAATTTAAACCCTTTAACTTAAATCAAATCATTTGAATACTAATTTACCCTTGAAAGCTTTGATTATTATAACTCCTAAATGAAACATTAAATGAAGTGTTACTTCACTCATAAGATATTCAAATGTCTTAATTCACCGGGCAAGTTAACAAAACTCGAAAACCTCGGACGATCGATTCATTTATATAATTAAATTCATTTGGACTTAAAACAATCCTGAAAATATTGAAAAGATGTTTAAGATTCTTCTTAAGCACTTCCTCAATATGATAGGATATTTATAAGAACAATTGGACTTAATTGTCCTTTGATGAAGAAAATCGTCCTCAAACAAACAAAAAAAAAAAACACAAAGAACCTAGACGTCATAGGAGATGACTAGCTATAGGATTAGGAATTTGGTAGAAAACCATAACCTTTCCCCTAGCTTTACCTAGGAACTTGCTTAAATATTCTAATTGTGTTTTAAGTGCAGCTTGGGATGACGGGAAGACCCTCCGAGTACGCTTTTATTTTATTGCAATTTACTTTCTTGCAATTTACTTCCCCGCAATTTACTTTATTGCAAATGCACTTTACTTTTCTTGCATGATAAAACAACTCGTTGCATGAAAACCCACACCTTTAGGATAGTCCCTAAAACTGAAACCAAAACTAAGTTAAAAGTCATTGCAAGATAAAATTCACCGCCACAACATTTCAAAATATAAAACAACTCAAAATTTAATCACAAACGTAACACAAAACTACAATTGCAACTAAATTAAAACGTCCCGTTGGATGATCGGGAATACCTCGGATGATGTAACCTACGTGTTGCTAACGGGATTTCCCACGGCCTAAATGAAAGTGTGGAACTCATTCAGTCGAGTTTAGCAAATTCATCCGGACTAAGTGAATCCGATAAAAATAATGATGCCGGAAGGATGAAACCGTGGGATCTTAACCGGTGTCGTTATAATCAACTTTAAGATTTGTTTTAATTAAAACGTAAAAAAAAAACACTTGGAAATTAAGATTTTCTCTAAACCAAAACACTTTTCTCATCCCCTGATTTATGATTTCTAAAACTAAACCTCTGCAATAACAAGGAGCTTGGAGCATGGTGGGCAGCACGGCCATCGTCGTCAGCAAAACTTGAACCTACTTCAGCAAAACCTTCTTAGAATTAAACAACAAAGCCATAGGACTTCGAGGTAGCTTGCCTAGTGCAACATAAATCCTCAACTCTTCGTTAGGCATTTGCATTGCAAATTAAGCCCTAATCGGTCTTAGGATTCCGAGGTAGTCGTCCGATACGACAATAAACCCTCACATCTTCTAGGGCTATTTGTTTGATTTTATCATACAAATATAAGCCCTAATTAATTAAAATTGGCAAGATCAAAACATTTAAATAAGTATTAGGACTTTCCTAAACTCAAGCCAAACGATAGGATAGTCGGGAAATTACCGAAGTTCACTTCGAATCAGTTGATTTCTCCTACCTTTCTTCCTTTGGATTCACAAAACAAAATGTTCCAAAATTTGATCCATTCCTATTGAAATTCCAAAATTCAATCTTTGAAAACCTTAAACTTTGAAATTCTTGAAAGCGAGTTATCGATTATTATCGAGAGTTTTCTTAGGTGATTCCCGTCACTTAAGATGTAATTAACTATAGGGGCTTGCCCTTATAGGGAATTTTAAAGAACCTGAGTAATATAAACCTCGTTTAATACTTTCATATTAAGCGGGAATTTGTCGGCTTATAAAATTGGTTCGCGGACCAAACGGATGTCACAAAACTTCTAGTTTATTTGATCGAGCCCCACCCTCAAGCGTGGTGTCTATCTTTAGGGATAGATACACGGTTCGTGGTGCGGTGCTCGTTTGTATAAACTATTTGGGATGTGAAATCGGTTTAATCTCATATCTTAAAACTTTCAAATTTAAAAATTATTTTCAAAGCCAAATACTACTTTCTAAATTATATATATATTTAAATCAAATTTAAAATTTAAATTCGCCGACAACTTCTGTTAGGCGACCCCCCTTTTAAAATACAACACAACCTAAAATAAGCCGTGCAAATTCTGGCGACTCCGTGGGACAATTCCTCTCTCCATTATAATCAAATAATTCCGCTTTCAAAAATCGGTAGTGTATCCATGTCCCTAATGGATCAAACTACCCTTCTTTCCGTTGGAATACTATGTTCATTTCTATCTTGAACAAGTATAGCCAACATTCTCTCGGATTTAGGAGCCACTGTTTAGACACCCCTAAACAGAGAGGTTCCGAGATCCTTTTACCTCATTTCTGAGGTGGGGTGGACCCCCGATAGGTGTTAGTTTAGGTGTGATCCTTCGAGTCGAGAAGTCTTGCTTAAGACTTTCTTTCCCTTTCCAACTCTGAATCGGATTCCTTACCTTCTCTACACCTTTGAACATTTCGTTCTAAATAAACAAACCCTCTAATAAGTGATTCTTTTAACAAATGATTCTTTTTTATAAATACATGAACAAAGAATGAGTTCGGACTTTTTTTAATTCCTTTCTTTTCGTCCTAAAGAAAAGAAGCATAACTCGGGACTGACAACCGGAATCTACCCTGCAGAAATGGAAGCCCCGAAACTGATTTTCTCCTTCACCAACGGATCGGACTTCGCCGTCTCATAAGGATGAGCCGCCCGACAATGGGGTCATCCGATTTGGACGAGGATTTGAAAACACGAACGTCAAGGTCACCGACGTCTCCCTCTTTGCACCGACGAACAAGGTATCCGAAGTCGAGGAACCACCGCTCGAGTTCAACCTTAGGTCAACCCAAGAGTTTCCTCCCCGCAAAGGGTCCCGACTAGGAGGAGTACTCGCTGTCCGCGAGAGGACCGTTTTCACTACCCCCACTCGGTCTAGTTGTTTCCGCACCTACCCCGACTTCCGCCAAATCAAAGGGGAAAGGAATCCGGAACTATGATAAACCCGTTGCACGTGGAGGGTACGGATCTTCCCGTAAGACCTTCCGTCTTCGAAATCGGGTCCAGGCTCGAAGATTCCTTCGCCGACAAAGACCCAAAGAAGAAATAGAAATAGAAGGATCGCCGGGAAGCCGAGCTCGCCGAGATCGCCTTCCGGAGGAAATTCCGTAGTTGCCGAATATACACCGTTACCGAATATACACCACCGCTCGACTACATACCACTTTTGGGAGGAAGCAGGTTCCATCCCCTCTCCGCCGCAGAGGACGAGGAGAATGTTCGCAAGATTGTCGCCACATTACCACGGCCCGCATACTACAACGATAGCCGCAAGAAAAGAACCGAACTACGTCGTTTACTCGACTGCAAACTTTGGTAGAAAAGCTCGCCAGGAAGGAAAACTGCCCCGTGTCGGAAATTCTACGAAGGATAGGGCGGGTGCCGGTCAAATCCCGTCTTGGGCCTCGAGTAGAACCCGCCGTCATGATAGGAAAGCCAAGCAAGAGAATGAAGGCTAGCCCGCCTGTCGTAGTATCGGGATTACAGATTAGGGAGGATACCACCTTCCGACATTTGGCCGATGGACCATCCGGTCATAGACCTTCCGCTCGCTAGAAGGATGGTGTGGCGTCCCACTACGGGGCGACTTGAGACCGAAACGAGCAGCTCCGAGAAAGAAAGTCTCGCCAGAGGCCGGAATCCGAAGAAAGTGCTACCGCGATGAAGGGGACTCGTGAAAAAAGGACCGGCAACCATCGCATGACAACCACAAAGATACGTAAAGCTCCACTAGAAGATGCCATGGAAAAGTTGAGAACCGACATCCGACGGTTGGCAAAAGAAAGAGAAGAAAAGTTCGGAGATGAGATCGACTCATCGGAATTCATGGACAACGAATATGCAGAAATCAACATGGTTGAGACAAAGCTTCATCAGCTTCTCAAGGTGCTCCTGCAGCTGCAGAAAGAGAGGAGCCAGAACTGATGAAGAGACAGCTTCAGGAAAAGGACGACACGATCGCTCAAATGGCGAAGAGGATGGAAGAGATGGCCATAGCTGCGGCCACTCTCCCGCAGTCAAGTACAACCACATAGAGAGACACCCCCGAAGTCATTCACATCGTAGACGGAGGAAAGGAGATTACATCCGTCAATGGGGATGACCAAGTGAAAAGGATACAACACAAAGTATGATCCCCGAAAAGGATATCAAGAACTTGGTAGAGCGAACGAGTGCGAGAAGCCCTAGCACAATCGAAGAACGGGACATCCATTCGGACGGGTAGACCTTACCCGAAGAATTCGACGCCGTCCAAGCACCCGAAAGGCTTCGTACCACCTCCGTTTAAGACCTTCGACGGACCGGGAACCCCCGACAAGCATGTTGCACACTTTCGTGCCGGCTGTTGCAATGCCGGCGGGAGCGATGCATTACTCTTCCGACAGCTTCGTTAGTAGTCCGTCGAGAATCGCCTTCGACCGGTATGCGATTACCCAACGGTTCCGTGAAGACATTCTCGGTAGCTAGAGAGTCTTTTCATTAAGCGATTTGCCGGAGCTCAGCACCACATCACTATAGGTGATTTAGTGGTAGAGAAACAAAAGCCGAATGAAACTCTAGTGGATTACATACTTCGATGGAGAAATTTAAGCATGAAGTGTGAACCACAACTGCAAGAACAACATGCAATCGGCATCTTGCTTAAAAGCATTCACGGCCCGATAGCACTTCTCCTCAAGGGATTCACTATTAAGACTTTTGAGAAGTTGTTAAGCAAGGCCGGAAGCTTGCAAGAAGAGGCGAAGCAATTAAGTTTTGCCGACAAGACGGACAAGCGAAGCCGGTGAAGACCTTCGAAAAGAAATCCGGGTCGTTGCAGCAGATTGACAAAGGCAAACAACCGATGCAAATACCACTGCAACGGCCGCAACGAACCACAACAAAATTACCAAGCAACCCCGGTCCAGCTATCGATCGTCTCCGCAAGTATGAACAACCGTCTCGTCCGCAACGTACATCGAGGGAGCTTCGAGCGGAGAATATCCGTTCAAAAATGAAGCAAGTACCAAAGATGTTCCGTAGCTTAATGAAAACTCCAGATTTCCAGCTGCGAGCCCAAAAGACCAGAGGAAGTCAACAAGAAAGGTGATCCCAACTTTTGCCCCTACCATCGGATGCTTGGGCACATGATAGAAGACTCGCATTACCTTCAAAAGTTGGCTCAATGACAACCTTCGGAAAGGAAATATAACAATCCCGAAGGAGTACATGAAGGAACCCCGGAAAGGAGGTTCCGTCAATGTTATCTCAACCGATCCCGTCATCCCGATGCATCCCTATGCAACTCGACGATGGATGGACTACCGCTCGGACGAGATCTTCGAAGAAGATTTTAGACAACATCCGAACCGCTTCGGTGCGAGCTTCAATTCAAAGTTCGAGACTCGTTAAGCCGGTACTATCACTTGCGATAGAAGAACCACCTCGACAGGAGACAATCGAAGAGAAGAAGAAAATTGACGAAGAAGAGGGGACCGAGATTCCTAAGGCTGGACTAGGGGCCGCTTATCCTAGGATAGTTGTTTCCGATTCGGGGGAGAAATCCCTCGAACCTCCGATTTTGTATGATTATCTCGCTCACTTCGGTGGGATCATATAATGATAAGGGTGATGGCGTTGGTTACGTTTTGATCGTTTCTAACGATTACGTAACTAGCGACAATCCGAGCGTCGATTTCGATACCAACAACAATTCTCAAATCATACAAGATCTCGACGATCAAAATAACGAAGAAGGCATCCATCAAGGAGGCTACGAGAGCTCAACAAGCAACGGCTCTATCTGTGAGTTTCGAGGAGGACTAGTAAATGTTATTTTTACTTGATCCTCATGATCTATAAGTATTTGATGGTCACCAAAATATCCATCCAAAATGTAGAAATAGTAGTGCCACACTAATCTATCCAAAATTTAGTCCATGAAAGGTAGGAAAGTGATCTTTCCTAATAGCTAGATTTATTTCTTTATATAATCAATACAAACATTTGCCACCAAGTGACTTGTCTTGCCTGAATTAATTCATTTCGTTCATTCATAACTTCAATCACTCTTCTTATGAATACATTAAATTAGACTGACTCAAGCACTATCAAATATAGGATAAATAATTCTTGCATCCAACCACTTCTAAAATTTTCTTCGAATAACATCTTCATGATGTGGTTCAACCTTTTCCGCAGAATTAATTATCGGATTATCATAATTAAAGTTCTATGCATATAGATTGAATAGCTAATTTTCTTAATATCAATTAATGTCCATCCAAATGCTTTCTAATAATTTCTTAATGTTTACATTAGTTTCTTTTCCCGATCATCGCTTAAGAGAATGTTATAACATAAAATGTAGATGAATTCCTCAAGAAAGAGATACTTTAAAAGAGTAGTGGAGAACATTCATCTCAAGTTCGAGGTTTTTCAATGTGGGGAGGAAATAAGAATTTTACTTTTCTCGCAATACGTAGAATTTCAATTTTTTCCCCGAACATAATTTTAATCCTTAGTGTTTATCTCGATTATTTTTTTATGAAAATCATTATCATTTTTCATCCTCCAAATATATTGTCATAGTTTTTTATTCACAACTTTCTCGAAAATGGTCACCGATCACATAATCAAGAGTCTCTATTCCGTAACATGCATTTTCTTTTCTTTTCTAGATAATTCATATACTTCAACACATGAATAAGGACTTCGGTCATTAACTCACGATTAACTCTTCGTTGTTGACATCACTTTTGCTTTGGTCTAGTCTTTCTGCATTGGCCTGTGTTCACCATGACTCTCCCCGGCGACTTTTATAAGACTACTCATGGAACCCTACCCATAGAAATTCAAACTTTTCTCAACTCACCGAGAGTTTTCGTATGCTTAAGGCTTAACCTCCCAATTTTTTGAGGAAGAGACCAAGTATAAAGAAGCCCGGGGGGAGTCACGTATAAAGGTCGACCACAGATCTACTCTCGTGAGGTCTCGAGCAAACACCACACTCACACTACACACTCACAACCCAAAGCAAAGCACATTACCATTCTCGGTCCCCGACCCGAGCCGCGCTTAACGCAAGAATGTTTCGTTTCCAAAAGATACCAAAATCCTCGTTAATTTAATTTATAACAACATGAAGGTATAAAATTAATATTATATAATTTAGTAAATATTTTTACACACTAGTGGGTACTACGCAAGTATATCGTATCGTTTCGCAATATGTGGTTTTTAAACAAAGACCTCAAGATCGATCCCATTGCGAGGATTTATAGAATAAATTTTCTAAGGCGAAGTGAAAGTGAAATAAAATAGTGAAAATATTTTTATTTTATCTTTTAATTTGATTATAAATTACTATTAATTTACTAGATGCAAATAAAGAAAACAATAATAAGAAAATGATTTAATGAATTCTATATAAAATAAACAACTTTCTTTCCTTCAATTAATCTTAAGATTTTTAAGATAATTTAATATTCGTTGGAGAATTTGATTTATGGTATTGTGCCAAATAGAAGCATTCATATTCTTTACCCTTTGATCCAAGCACAAAGAACATTCACTAATTTACGTAATAGGTCCGGATGTATTGTTAAGAATGGGTTAATCTAGCTCACACTTCTAGATGTCCAAGGGTGGCTATGGTCGGCCCTACTAGTGACTCTTTCCTAGTCTATAAATCAAATTATAAGAATTTACCGTCACTCTAAAACTTATCAATTCTATGCCCTTTAAATATTATCTTCCTATTTATTTCCGCACTTCAATTAATAAATTTTCGCACAGGGCCTTCGACTACCCAAGGATTCATGTGACATTTACAAGTTAAGAGTCTTTCTCCTTCAAGGTCTCAAAACTCTTCAACAAAGTTTTAACAATTCAAACGGCCAATTTAAAAAGTAAAGTAAGATTGTAAGATAATGTCATCACAATATTTCCTTAAAATATTTTTAATTTTAATTCTCCATCGAATCTTTATATTAATCTTATCTATCTCTTCATAATTGAAGTAAGAAAGTAACAAACTACTCAGAACACATTGAAAATAAATAATAAAACATGATAATTAAACTTTCGAATCAAATATAAAAATATACTTATCTCAAATATTTCTTCTGGCTGCATCTTCGATCTACCGACTCATTACGTTGTAATGAACTCCGTATGCAATAACTTTGAAAATAAACTCACTGAACTAAACAAAAGTGGCCCTAAATTTCTCTCTAATTCTCTCTCTAAGGATGAGAGATCCTAAAGTAGATAAGAGAAAGGGGTACAATGGGGAGGGGTACGTTTTCTGAAGAAATGGACCTCTATTTATAGGCTTCAAGAGTTGCCTCGAGGCACCTCTTCAAAACATGTCCACATTCAATGAATCTTCGAAGGTCGGTCTGCGCCTGTGCGCCGGAACTGCGCCAAAGCGACACCGCGTCCGCCCGTTTACCTCACTTTCTGCTCCACCTCTTCGATTAAAATGGCCGTCCAAATGCAATGTATCACGTGTCCTATTATCAAGGAACAACTGCCAGCCTTCTAGAGTGTCCAATAACCGCTCACCCGTCAAAATAACTCATCAAACGTTGTCAAAAACTTGACAAGCTTTTGTATCGAGTCTAGCATTTAAAGGCCGGCACCTAGCACAAAGCATATTTTTTTAATACTTTTGGTATTTTGCTCAATTTTTGCTCCTTTTTGCTCCTTTTTCCTCCTTTTTCCTTCTCTAGACCTTTTACATTACCTACATCCAAAAAACACAAAAAATACCTTTCATTAAAGCATAATATCCTTAGAAATCGATAAGAATTAAGATACAAAGAAACAGTATTTTTTTATATAGATCAAAAATCCCCAAACTTAAATGTTACTTGTCCTCAAGTAATCCTTTTTACTACATAAAATATAACTTTTGAAATAAAGATAAATATTTAAGATTCCTTATAATTTTTGAATTTATAAAAGCTTTAGTAAATTATTAACCCAATTTCACTAACTAGGTTTAATTTTAAGAATTTAAAGAATACTTAACTACCAAATCATAAGATTTCAATCTTTTCATTCACTTTGAAAATAATAGAAGTCTATTATATTAAGCTTTCATGGGGACATTTACAAGAAGAAGATCTTATTGAAAAATCTTTTTTCCAAATAAATATTTATGTATAAAAATCAAGTAAAATATGTAATCAGTTTTCTTCCTATAACATAACTGTGTTGAAGCCAATTTTTTATTAGGCATTTCCTCAAGCTTCTCCTCTCTATCTTTTTTTTATTTATTTTTTTATTTTATATATAGAGAGGGATTACTATATCTGATAGCTCATTAATGGTTTTGAACTTCACTATCCTTAACTTATATTTTCAAAACTTATACATTTCCACTTAATTATTATAACATAAATAAAAAATTCAAAAGAATTCCAATCTTTTCTTTTTCAAGTGATAATTTTTTATTACTTAATAATTTTAAAATTCTATTATTTCTACCATGAATAAAGTAAAATTTCATTCATTCTTCTTTAAGTTAAATAATTCTATTCTTAAAATCAATCAAAGTTAGTAAAATTTTGGTTAATTTCATAAAGTTGTTTATAATTTCAAAATAAAAGTGATCTCAAATAAATTCTTCATTCTTTAAGTTATGTTAAAAAGTTTTTTTATTTTTAAGAAAATATTAGTTCATTAAGGACAAATAAAATTTACTCACTGATTTTCCCATCCCCAAACTTAAGTTTTAGTATACTATGATAATTGGAAGTATGAGAGAAAGAAAATCATCAGAATTTTTAATAAGTATGTAAAAAGTAATCTTAAAAAGAAAAATTAACTTCTAATCATGCTTTTATGAATTATTAAGATAAAATTCAAGCATGTATAGATGGGTAAAGGGAAATTAATCGATGATGATATTAAATTTGAAACTGTATCAAAACAGAAAGCAAAAATAATTAATTACTAAACATTAAACTAAAACAACATATAAATTAATTCTACCCAGTCTCAACACAACAGAATCTTAACATTCAAATGTCAACATACATCAAATATAAAACTAACAAACAATCCAAATAAAATAAACTAACAGTAACATCAAAGAAATCGATAACTACTAATCACTAACATTGTAGCCTCATCATCATCTTCATCACAAATGGAAAATTCTACGTCCTTAGGATCTACAAATGGTGTGAAACTAGGAAAAGTAGAAAGTTAACATCATGTTCACCCTTCTCGTAACTGACTAGGCTTCATCATACTCAAAGATCGTAATTACTCTTCCCTTCCTGGGTATAATCAGATTAATGATCTAGTTTTCTATCGATAGTATCAATCCTGCAACAGTTTGAAATAACTCCCGCTCGTCGCTCCAAAACCGATCACATCGATTCCTGTGAATCCGATGGTGGTTTCCACAGGCGAGACTCGTCTGTAGACGGCCTACCCGAAGTATGTGCAGAAGTGAAGGTGTGAGCCGATCTCTTCCCCTCGAAGAAGATCATAGATACTAACACTCTCCTCGCCCAATTACTTAGTGTATCACTTTTCCTCGAAATACTCGCAGTAACTCCATTACTAACACATAGTGAGTAGACTGGGAGATGGAAATCCTAATTCAATGTATGGCTGACCTCGCAAGTAGACTCCACAGACCGTAAATAATGCTCCCGACATCAATAGGCTTCCTCTCATGAATGCAGAATTTAAGATCGCTCGATCTCTGGGCCACTTCACTCGGTGGTTGGAAGGTAACAATCTTGCATAAATAAAGTAGTGTCATGCTTTAGATACACTATTCAAATAAGATTCTTTGAATTTACCCTTTGTCGTTCCCGATCTTCCAAGATCCAAGATCAAGTTACCAACAGTAATAATCATATCCAAATCACCCTCTCGATGGTGATAATCCGTAATAATAGCACTTAATCGTCGATGCATGTGCCATAGAATATGTTGATTCTTTCGGAGTAAATCCTACTCCGATTCCTCTAACAAAGACTTAAGAATCTTCGCATCCAAAAATTTGCATAAAATTCTCGAACAACCGGGATAACAACAATAGCGGTAAAGCAACAAAATCGTTGCCGCTTGTGTGCAAAGATGAAGGTTTTCGATCATCTCCCCATGATGATAAAAACTTAATTCCGAGATGAACTTTCGACGACGCAAGTTCGTAAGCGCAACGCGTGTACCGCAATCGGAAATTTGCTACTATCAAAATTTTCTCGTCCCTTCCCGTGCTTAGATTTTGGAGCCATCTAAACGTGAAAGAAAATAAGAACTAATTTAGGGTTCAAAGATTTAAACTCTTTTTAAGTTTATAAACTTAAAATAAGTTTAGAAATCTAAAGAAATCACTAAAAATCAGATTCTTAGCAAAAACTAGGAAAATCTATGGTGAAATCGAAAATAAATGGTTTAAAGTGTAGATCTAACCTCGAGACGAAGAAATCGAGTGGTTTCGCGCTCAAATCCTTGATGTATTGACCTCAAAATGGATCTGTGAGGATGTATTTTTGCGAAACGGAAGAAGATGAAGCTTAAAGGGCCAAAAAATGGCTTCGGGGTTATAAATGGTAATTTTTCGGTAGCGGGCCGAACCGGCGCTTAGGCGTTGCACTCCGGCGCACAGGCACCAGACTCGCCTTTCACAAAAAAATTTTTAAAATTTAATTTTTCACCAAAATTCATAAATTCAACTTCCAATTACTCATATCGTAGCAGAGCTTCATTTTCTAACTTCCACAACATTTTTCAAAAATTTATAAAAATTAAATATTAAATCCACCAATCAAACATAAGGTTTTCAATCAAACTCACTAATTTCCATTTAAAATCTCTCCACTCACTCAATACATTCCGTATAAATACTACATTCATTCAAGTTCCTAATGGCCACCTCAATCATAACAATTTCAAAGCAAAAACAACACACATCGAACATGAAAGCAACACATAAACAAACACAATCGATTCTCTAAATCGATACAACGACTCAACAAACCATAATAACTATCTCATTACTCGAATATTCTAATCTTCATAAGGGAAATCGTGTATTCCACTCGGAAAGAATACTAAGCTCTCAGAAACTGCAGTTCGTCTTTTGATCAATCCACTTGCTCTTCGCATACATTTCAATTTGTTATTCGATGTCGCAAAATGATCAAATTGAAGTTTCATTTGCCATTCTAGATGTTCAACTTGATGAAACATCTCATGAAGGCGATCTCCAATCCTTTTAAAATTTTCTTCAAACTTATACAAATCACTAGAAATTTTCTCTAAACATACAAATATGAAACTCTTGAAGTAGGGTGGCCGAGGATCCCTCGAGACCTTGTCCCTAGCCTCTTCTCCATGATTTCTCCTTTCCATTTCTTTAAAAATTTCTCAAATCTCTCAAGAAGAAAGTGTAAGGGACGCAATTTGATCGTCGATGGTTGCAAGATCATTCATTTTGGTGGAACAAACCTGTGCGAAAACCGAAAATTTTGGGTTTTGCACGACCCAAAGAACCGTGGCGCTTAGGCCCCAAATCTCGGCGCCTAGGCGCCAACCCGGCGCCTAGGCGCCGACCTATTGATACATGGGGCTGAGCCCGGCGCTTAGGCGTCGAATCTCGGCGCCTGTGCGCCGGAACTATTCAACTCCGTTTCGCCTAATCGTCAAATTTTCAAAATTTTGTTCTTCAAGATGTAAATTATACCGATAAGAGTAATTTAGACTCGATAACTCACATTGTAAACTATCATAATGAAGGTTAACTTGATCTCCTTTTTACTCATATTTAAAACAGTGATCCTATTTTTAATTTCTACATACTTCAAAATAATTTTCAAATTTCAAGTAAACCAGAAGACGATGAAAGCAACAAATTTTTCTAAAGTAATATAAAATTAATCAAGATCGAGGCATAACCTTTCATTAAAACAAAAAACACAAGATAATTCATAGTTGCCTCCCACAAAGCGTTTCAAGGTTTAACGTCGTCGCCCCGACTTAAGTAAATCTTTAATCAAAGTTGACTCAATTCATAAGCCTCTTTATAAATCTTCTTAATATCTCCCAAATAAGGCTTCAATCTTAATTCATTTACGAAAATTTTTCTAGTTTTGGGATCTTTAATATCCACAGCTCCATAATGGTATACTTTCTCAACTAAATAAGGTCCAATCCATTTAGATCTTAATTTTCCAGAAAGTCTTAAACAAGAATTAAACAAAGTAATACTTTATGTCCGTGCTCAAAAATTTTTCCAAATTTTCTTATCATGCAACATCTTCATTTTCTCTTAATAAATTCTCAGATTGTCATATGATTCGTTTCTAATTTCTTCCATCTCATTTAGTCGCAATAATCATTTTTCTCCCGCTTTATTCAAATTAAAAATTAAGCTCCTTTATCGCCCAATAAGCTTTATGTTCAAGTTCTACAAGTAAGTGACAATGTTTACCATAAATTAACTGGTAAGGTGACATTCCGATTGGTGTTTTATAAGTTGTTCTATAAGCCCATAATGCGTAATCAAGTCTATCAACCCAATCGCTCTTTTTAGGATTAAATTAATTTTCTAAAATTCTTTTAATTTTGTCCGTTTGATACTCAAACATTCCACTAGTTTCCGAGGGTGATAAGTAACAGAATTCTATGTTTGATTCCAAATTTTTGTAGTAATTATTGAATTCTTATATTCCCGAAATGACTTCCACCATCGTTGATAATTATCTAGTGCATTCCAAATCTTGAAAATATCATTTTCTTTAAAATTTTTAAACACTTTTGGAATCACCGTTTGCAAAGCAATAGCTTCAAATCACTTTTGAAACATAATCAATCGCTAATAAAATATAAATTTTTCCGTATGATGGAACAAATGGTCCCATAAAGTCTAATCCCATATAAAAAATTTTAACTTCCAATATATAGCTTTAAAGGCATTTCATCTTTCCTAGATATATTTCATATATTATATAATATTTCACATATTGTCTCACATCTTTAAATAAGGTAGGCTAATAAAATCCAGAATTTAAAATTTTAAATGCAATTTTATCTATGCCAAATCCTCCAAAATCGAATCATGACATTTTCAATAATAAAGAAAAAGTCTTCTCATAAGGTACATCTTCAAATCATAGAATCTCTTTACCAAATTTTAAATAAATGAGGTTCTTCCCAAATATAAGATTTAGCATCATATTTAAATTTCTTAATAAATTTGTTATCCAAGTCATAAGGTAAAATATTCAACTAAATAATTAACAATATCAGCATACCACAAGAAAGTTTTCTAATTAACAATATATAAAGATTCATCGAGAATTTCTCATTTATATTTTCTTCGAAATAATATCATTTTAATTCGTACAAATGATCGCTAATTGGTTTTTCAGCCTTCTTTTCTATCTACTATTTGAAAATCAAATTCTTGTATAAAACCCATCTTATAAGTCTGTGTTTAGAATCTTTCTTAGATATTAGATATTTAATGTTGTATCGACCGCATGAACTATGCATTTAGTACCAAGAAGATAAGGTCTAAATTTATCAAAGGCATATACTATACGAAGCTCTTCCTCGTTGTAGCGTAATTTCTTTCAGGTTTCAAGGAGAGTTTTACTAAGATAATATACAACTTCAAAATTTTCTCATATTTTTGTCCTAATACAACCCACCGTAAAATCACTTGCATCACACATTAATTCAAATATTTAATTTGTCTGTGTGCAACAATACTGTGTAGCTATTAATTTTTCTTTTAGAATATTAAAAGCATTAATACATTCTTCATTAAATTCAAATTGTGCATCTTTTTCTAATAAATGACAAAGAGGTTTAGCAATTTTAGAAAAATCCTTTATATATCTTCTATAAATCCACATTTAATTTTAAAACTTCTCACATCAAGAAAGTATGTGGCCGTAATTCAAGAATAATTTTCACATTTACTCGATCTACTTCCATCCCTTTTGTGATACTTCGTGTCCAAGTACAATGCCTCTCGCGACCATGAATCGGGCATTTTTCCCAAGCTTAAGAACTAAATTTGTTTCTTCGCATCTTTTCGGTAACTTTCGCTATGTTTTCTAAACAAGATTCAAAAGAAGTTCCAAAGACCGAAAAATCGTCCATGAATATTTCAATTCCTTTGTCAATCAAATCACAAAATATCGACATCATACATCTTCGAAAAGCTGTGCATTACATAAACCAAAAGGCATTCTTCTAAAAGCAAATGTTCCATAAGGACTTGTAAAAGTTGTCTTTTCGATCCTCGTGAGCAATAAGTAATTGATGATAAATCCGAATATCCATCCGTAAAACGTAAATACGAGTGTCCACTTAATTTATCGAGCATTCGATCCAAGAAAGGTAAAGGAAAATGATCCTTTCTAGTCAATACAAATTCTCACATCTAAGAATCCTCTGTAGGAATAAGTTCATTTTTATCATTAACAATGACAAATACACCTCCTTTCTTCGAACACAATGAATAGACTTACCTGACTATCCGAAATGATAAATAATACCAAGATCTAACCACTTAATAATTTCTTTAACAACCTCTTTCATGATAAGATTTAATCTTCTTTGCGATTCTATAGTAGGTTTAAAATTTTCTTCCATTAAAACTCTATGCTGCAAATGGGAAGGGCTATCTTTATATCGACAATAGTCCAACCAAAAGCTTTCTTATAATTCTTTAATACACCTAGTAATTTTTCTTCTTAATCTTTACTCAGTTCGAAGAAATAATAACAGATAAAGTTAACGAATTTCCAAGAAACGCATATTTTAAATGTAAAGGTAACATTTTTAATTCCAAGCTCAGGTACTTTTTAATCTAGGTAAAAGTATATCATTTTGAGTTATGTCTAAAGTTTCCCAATTATGTTTATTAAAATGAGTCTCTTCTTCTACTACTTCTTCTTCATCGCTTAAAATTTAAATTTTTCTTAAGAAATAACTTTACATTTTCTTGATAATGTTTTTCAATTAAATAATCAATTATATCCATTTGATAACATTTCTCTTTATCGTGTACTTCATCGATTTAAGAATATTGAATTTAATTTCGATCATTGACTCTCATGATTAATTCTCCTTTTTGCACATCAATCATAGCTCGTCCGTAGCTAGAAAAGGTCTTCCTAAAATAATAGGTATCTCTTTATCTTCTTCCATGTCAAGTACTATGAAATCTATGGGGAAGATAAATTTATCCACTTTAACAAGGACATCCTTTATAACTCTAAGAATTTATCTAAACCAAAACACTTTTCTCATCTCCTGATTTATGACTTCTATAACTAAACCTCTTCAATAACAAGGAGCTCGGAGCATGGTGGGCAGCACGACCATCGTCATCAGCAAAACTCGGATCTACTTCAGCAAAACTTTCTTAGAATTAAATAACCAAACCATAGGACTTCGAGGTAGTTTGCCTAGTGCAACATAAATCCTCGATCTTCACGTTAGGCATTTGCATTGTAAATTAAGCCCTAACCGGTCTTAGGATTCCGAGGTAGTCATCTGATATGACATAAACCCTCATATCTTCAAGGCTATTTATGTGATCACATCATACGAATATAAGTCCTAATTAATTAAAAATTGGCAAGATCAAAACATTAAATAAACATTAGGGCCTTCCTAAATTCAAGCCAAACAATAGGATAGTCGGGAAATTACCGAAGTTCGCTTCGAATCTGTGATTTCTCCTACCTTTCTTCCTTTGAATACCCAAAAAAAAATGTTTCAAATTTGATCCACTCCCTATTGAAATTCTAAAATCCAATCCTCGAAAACTTAAATTTTGAGAATCTTGAGAGCGAGAACTACCGATTATTATCGAGAGTTTTCTTAGGTGATTCTCGTCACTTAAGATGTAATTAACTATAGGGGCTTGCCCTTATAGGGAATTTTAAGAACCCGGTAAGATAAACCCTGTTTAATTCATTTATATTAAGCGGGGAACTTGCTCGGCTTATAAAATTGGTTCGCGGACCAAACAGATGTCACAAATCTTCTAGTTTATTTAATCGAGCCCCATCACCAAACGAGTGTGTCTATTCTTCGAGATAGATACACGATTTGTGATGCGGTCATCGTTTATATAAACTATTCGGGATGTGAGATCAGTTTGATTTCATATCTTAAAATTTTTAAATTTAAAATTATTTTTAAAATCAAATACTACTTTTCAAATTATTTATTTAAATTTAATTAAAAATTCACCGACAATTTCAGTTAGGCGACCCCCTTTTCAAAATAAAACACACAACCTAAAAATAATGCCGACAGATAGAAAAGGCTTCATTATCGTGAATACTGGCCATCTTTTTAGGATTAATCCTTTCGGAAGGCCATTGAAAATTATTAGCCATTTCTTCAATTAAAGTGTTAGCTTCTTCAAATGATTTAGACATTAAAGAACCTCTAGCAGCAGCATCAATAATTGATTTTAAAGATCCAATTAATCCATTATATAATGTTTGAATAATCAACCAATCAGGTAAAGCATGATGAGGACATTTTCTTAATTGTTCTTTAAATCTTTTTCAAGTTTCATATACTGTCTCCTCGTCAAATTGACTAAAGGAAGTAATATCATTTCTTAATTTAGCAGTTTTAGAAGGAGAAAAATATTTAGCAAGGAATTTTTGTGCCATTTCAGCCCATGTTTTAATAGAACCAGTCGCTAATGAGTTTAACCACATCTTTGCTTTATCTTTTAAAGAGAAAGGAAAGAGTCTAAGTCTAATAGCATCATCAGAAACATTGTTATATTTAAAGGTAGCACAAAGTTTTAAAAAACTAACAAGATGTAAATTTGGATCCTCATTTGGTGATCCACCAAATTGATTGTTTTGCACCATTTGAATAATAGACGGTTTAAGTTCAAAAGAATTAGCATCTACAGTAAGTATTTGAATAGTACTATGAAGTTCATCAACTGTAGGGTTAGCATAATCCCTTAATGGTTTATAAACATTTTGATCATTAAGTTCAATTGAATTTTGTAAAGTAGCCATTTCTTTAAATTTTTTAATTTGTTTTCCTTTTTAATTTTTCTAATTGTTCTTTCCAATTCAGAATCTAAAGGTATTAATCCTTCAGAACCAAATCTTCGCATAAAACATGGAATCAAATATATATCTTTTTCTTTTTTTTTAATAAGAAAATTTATACTATTATATTTCTTTCTTCCCTGGCAACGGTGCTAAAAACTTGACCCGACTGCAAATAACGTAGTAATGTTTGCTTCCAAAAGATAGCAAAAAATTTTGACTCAATTTATAAATAGCGGCTAATGTATAAAATTAATATGATGTAAATTTAGAAAATATTTTTACACACTATGGGTACTACGCAAGTATACGTATCATTTCAAGTAATATAGGGTTTTGAAACAAAGACCCCAGTATCGATCCCACGGAGATGAATTATAGTGATAAATTTTCTAAATAAAAAAAATAATAAAATAAAATAAATTAAATAAATAAAATATTTTTATTTTATCTTTTAATTTAATTATAAATTACTATTAATTTACTAGATGCAAATAAAGAAAACAATAATAAGAAAATGATTTTATGAAATCTATATAAAATAAACAACTTTCTTTCCTTCAATTAATCTAAGATTTTTTAAGATAATTTAATATTCGTTGGAGAATTTAATTTATAGTATTGTGCCAAATAGAAGCATTCATATTCTTTACCCTTTAATCCAGACGCAAAGAAAATTGACTAATTACAGAATAGGTCCGGATGTATTGTTAGTAGAATGGCTTAATCTAGGCTCACACTTCTAGATGTCCAAGGGTGGCTATGGTCAGCCCTACTAGTGACCCTTTCCTAATCTATAAATCAAATTATAAGAATTTAGTCTTGTCACTCTAAAAACTTATCAATTCTACGCCCTTTAAATCTTATCTTCCTATTTATTTGCACTTCACCTTGAATAGCCCGCACATGACCTTCGACTACCCAAGGATTCATGTGACATTTACAAGTTAAGAGTTCTTCTCCTTCAAGGTCTCAAAACTCTTCAACAGGTTTTAACAATTCAAATGGCCAATTTAAAAAGTAAAGTAAGATCAGGTATTAATGTTATCACAATGTTTTGAAAATATTTTGAATTTCAATTCTCCATCGAATCTTTATATTATTTTGTCTATCTCTTCATAATTGAAGGAAGAAAGTAAACTAACTACTCAGAACACATTGAAAATAAATAGAAAAACATGATAATTAAGCTTTGAATCAAATATAAAAATACTTATCTCAAATATTTCTTCTACAGATCTTTTGATTCCTACTGACTCCAAAGTGTAATGAACTCCAAATGCAACAACTTGAAAATAAACTCACTAAACTAAACAAAAGTGGCCCTAAATTTCTCTCTCTATTTCTCTCTCTAAGGATGAGAAATCCTAAAGTGGATAAGAGAAAGGGTTACAATGGGAGGGGCACATTTTCTGAAGAAATGGACCCCTATTTCTAGGCTTCAAGGGTTGCCTTGAGGCACCTCTTCAAAACATGTCCACATTCAATGAATCTTCTAGAAGGTCGGTCTGGCGCCTAGGCGCAGGACACCGCATCAAGTTCTTCACACCTCTTCACTTTGGCTCGCACCTCTTCGCGTTTAAAACCATTTTGGAGCATCCAAATGCAATGTATCACATCTCCTATTATCAAGGAACAACTGCCAGTTTTCTAGAATGTCCAATAACAGCTCACTCCGTTAAAATAACTGATCAAACTTTGTAAAAAACTTGACAGTTTTTGTATCAAGTCTGGTGCTTAGGCGCCAGCTTCTGGCGCCTAGGCGCCAGGCCATAATTTTTTATACTTTTTGTATTTTGCTCCATTTTTGCTCCTTTTTCCTTTTTAGACCTTTTTACAATACCTACATCCAAAAACACAAAAAATATCATTCATTAAAACATAATATCCTTTGAAATTAATAAGAATTAAGACATAAAGAAATAGGTTTTTTTTATAAATCAAGCTTCACTGACATGACTTGAAGACAGAAGCTTAGATGAGAAAATAATGCCATGCCTTTGAAGTGGCATTCAATTTAGAGGCTTGAAAATTCACTCTTCTGTCATTTGTAATCTTCCGCAAACCTCTTCCATCAGTAAGAAATGTCATAATCTCATCTAACTCTCCCTCAGAAAGATGAAAATTTGCATAAAATCAAAACATCACAGTAGGTAGTCAGTAAAAAGTATTAATTACCGCAAAAGAAAAAACCACTTGGTGCCCCCTAACCATCACCAAATTGTCTTCTGCAGCTGGCAAGTTAGCTTATAACTCTCTCACCATAGAAACATCTGCAAAAACATAGAAGCAACAGTATCTTTCCTAATTTCTTCTAGTAAACTTCTCCTCAATTTCTCCTCCTAGTTTACAAAAAACTCGTTCTGGAATCAATTTTCGTGATGAGTGCATCGACGTAATGATTCTCTACTTTAGAACTGAAAAATTTGTCGGAATAAAATTTTTTTTTTCCTTTTGAACGTTTTGACTTTGGGGCCACCTCTAAAAATTCACAAAAAATTCACCATAAATTCAAAATTTAAACTAAACTTGTGAATTCAACTTCCAAAGGCAAACACCAATAAATCCAAGCAATTTCTCATGTTTTTCTTAAATTTTTACCATGAATAGTAAATTTCAGAATTTTTAATAATGTACTCAAAATACATGGTAAAAATCAAAAGTTTTTACTTAGGAGTAGTGATCATACCTTAAGGAACTCAAATCCAACAAATTTTGACGAAATCAGCTCTAAAATGATCCAAATAGTGATGCTTTAGGCTCATATTTTGCGAAACCAAGAGGTTGAAGGTGATAGTGATGTTAAAAATGACAAATTTTGGGTTTTAACTGCAGAAATCTGATTTTTGCCAACCGGCTCCTATGTACGAGGCATACGACGCTTAGCCGCGAAATTTGGCTCTTATGCGTCGTTGGTTTTGTGCTTAGGTGCCAGTGCCTAAATTTTGATAATTAAGTTAATTCCATAAAAAGCCCTAGTTAATCACCTTTAATCACTTCAAATAATTATTTCACCCCATAAACTCTACTAATACTCCAAAAGTACACATTAATTTCTAATGATTCCACACAAATTTATGTTTAATTAAATATTAAAACACACTTAATACAAACTACAAATTTCTATCGAAACACTTTGGATGAAATTCTCAAATACATAAGTTCAAACACATGTAATTAAACCCTAACTTACATAATTAAGATGTAACAAAAATATGTATAGTGCAACAAACACAAACTTTAATTAAAATCACACTTTAAAACACTAAACACACACAATCAAACCACAGGACCACACATAATTTAATTCCAATCTCCATTAGGTGGATTATATCTAGAACCACCATTAGTTCTATTTGACCCATCTGGAATGTAAATCTGGTAAACAGGTGACGATTAAAAGCTCTTACATCTTCTTCTTCCATCCATTATTCTTCAGAAACATCGCTCTATTAGCTTCTTCCACATGACTTATATTACTGAATTGCATTTTAAGTTGCTATCCAATATGTGCTAAATGAGCATTAATTTCATTTACCTTTGCATCGATAAACTCCACTTCAACCTTGAACTTCGTCATCTATTCTGTTATTCCTTGGATACTCACAGCCAAAAATCCATTATATAACTCTTGCGCACTATCACAAATAAACTCTTCTTGTTGGCTTCCTTTTTCTTCCTAACTTCGCTCTCCAAAGAAGACATTTTTGCACTCAAAATACTCTTTTAGAAGACTCAAGAATGAAAAGAAGAACTGGGGCAAGTATTTCATAATTCAGGGCCTTTTTATAGACTTGGGAAGGCACAAAACCAACCATAGACTTGTTAAAACTCATTAATAACTCCAAAAAACCACTCACCCACAATTTTGGCTTCTAGAACCTCATTTTTCACGTTTTTTATAACTGTGGTGCCTATGCGCCAACCAGCGGCGCGTAGCCGCCAGTGCACATTTTTGTACAGTTTTGCCAAATGTCAAGATCTTCATTCTGATTCCTTTAAGTCATTAAATAAGGTCATATAAACACCACTATAACATAAAAACACCAAAATGTTACGATATTTCTCAAATCAAACCAAATAAAGCATACAAAAACCGACATAAAACAAAGGACACCGATAAATATGGGTTGCCTCCCACAAAGCGCTTGGTTTAACGCAATCATCCTGACATACCTAGAGCTTATTCTGAGTGACCCAACATCAGATTCTCAGCAAGTTTAGATTAATTGACTGAAAAGTAAAGTTTAAGTCTATGATCGTTCACTTTAAATATTTTTCCAATCTTAGGATCTTAAATATGTACAGCTCTATATGAATAAAGTTTCATCACAATAAATGAGCCTGTCCACCTGGACTTATGTTTTCCAGCAAAAATTCTCAATCTAGCATATACAGTAAAACTTTTTGCCCTGGCTCAAGATTTTTAGTAAGAATCTTCCGATCATGCCACAACTTCATCTTTTCTTTATAAATCTTAGCATTTTCATAAGATTCATTCCTTATTTCTTCAAGCTTATTTAATTGCAATAATCTCTTTTCTTCAGCATCTTTCAAATTATAATTGAACTCTTTAATAGCCCAATATGCTTTATGCTCAAGTTTAACTGGTAAATAACAAGCTTTTCTTCAAGCTTTTCCAGAAGTTCTGCAGGCAGTCCTATCGGCCCACAAAGCATAATCCAATTTGATTGACCAATCCTTTTTGTTTGGATTAACTGTCTTTTCCAATATTCTTTTAACTTCATGATTGGATACTTCAACCAAACCACTTATCTACGGATGATAAGCAGTAGCAATGCAATAGTTAATATGATATTTCTTTACTAACTTTTCCATAATCACATTTCTAAAATGACTTCCCCCATCAGTTATGAATTCTCTTGGTATTCTAAATCTACAAAATATATTCTTATTTAAAATTTTGCAACACTTTGAGCATGACATCGAGGTAAAGCAGTAGCTTCTATCCATTTAGATACATAGTCTACTGCTATCAAAATGTATGTATTTCTGAAAGATGGTATAAATGGTCCCATGAAATATAATCCCCAAATGTCAAATATTTCAACATCCAATATATAATTGTGGGGTATCACATTTCTTCTAAAAATATTTCCTACACGTTGACATTGATCATAATTTTTAATATAAACATTAACAGCTTTAAACTTTGTAGGCCAATGAAATCCAGATTGTAAGATTTTATATGCAGTTGTATCAACTCCAAAATATCCGACATAATCGGAATTATGACATTTTAAAATAATTTCATAAGTTTCTTCTAAAGGCACACATCTTCAAATAATTAAAATTTTTCCTTGTTTATATAAACATAGGTAATCCCAAAAATAAGTCTTAGCCTCAGATATAAATTTTTTTCTCTCCTGATATGTCAAACCATAGGGTAAAATATCAATGACAATAAAGTTTACAATGTCGACATACCACGGAACACACCACTCATTAATAGTGAACAATTTTTCATCAGGAAAAATTTCATTAAATTCCTCAGCATCACAAAGAGATTTTTCAGTTTCAAGCATGGACAGATGATCAGTAATTTGATTATCAACACCCTTCCTATCTTCTATCTCGAAATTAAATTCTTGTAAAAGAAGAATGTTGGCATATTTTTAGGTTGTGTGCTGTATTTTAAAAAGGGGGTCGCCTAACAGAAATTGTCGGCGAATTTTAAATTTAATTTAAATAAATAATTTGAAAAGTAGTATTTGATTTTGAAAATAATTTTAAATTTAAAAATTTTAAGATATGAAATCAAACTGATTTCACATCCCGAATAGTTTATATAAACGAGCACCGCATCACAAACCGTGTATCTATCTCGAAGAATAGACACACCGTTTGGTGATGGGGCTCGATTAAATAAACTAGAAGATTTGTGACATCCGTTTGGTCCGCGAACCAATTTTACAAGCCGACAAATTCCCCGCTTAATATGAAAGCATTAAACGGGGTTTATATTACTCAGGTTCTTAAAATTCCCTATAAGGGCAAGCCCCTATAGTTAATTACATCTTAAGTGACGGGAATCACCTAAGAAAACTCTCGATAATAATCAGTAGTTCTGCTCTCAAGAATTTCAAAGTTTAAGTTTTCAAGGGATTGAATTTTGGAATTTCAATAGGGAATGGATCAAATTTGGAACAATTTATTTCAGGAGTCCAAAAGGAAGAGAAATAGGAGAAGCTGAGGATCCAAGAAGAATCTTGGCAACTTCCCAAACTATCCTATTGTTTGGCTTCGAGTTTAGGAAAATCCTAATATTTATTTAATGTTTTGATCTTGCCAATTTTAATTAATTAGGACTTATATTCGTATGATGTGATCACACAAATAGCCTCGAAGATATGAGGGTTTATGTCATATCGAATGACTACCTCGGAATCCTAAAACCGGTTAGGGCTTAATTTGCAATGCAAAGGCCTAACAAAAGGTTGAGGATTTATGTTACACTAGGAAAACTATCTCGAAGTCCTATGGCTTAGTTATTTAATTCTAAGAATGTTTTGCTGAAGTAGACTCAGGTTTTACTAATGACGATGCTCGTGCTGCCCACCATGCTCCGAGCTCCTTGTTGTTGCAGAAGTTTAGTTTTAGAAGTCATAAATCAGGAGATGAGAAAAGTGTTTTGGTTTAGAGATATTCTTAATTTCCAAGTGTTTTTCATGTTTTAATTACAACAAATCTTAAAGTTGATTATAACAACACCGGTTAAGATCCCACGGTTCCATCCTTCCGGCATCGTTATTTTAATCGGATTCACTTAGTCCAGATGAATTTGCTAAACTCAACTAAATGAGTTCCGCACTTTCATTTAGACCGTGGGAAATCCCGTTAGCAACACGTAGGTTACATCATCCGAGGTATTCCCGATCATCAAACAAAACATTTTAATTTAGTTGTAATTGCAGTTTTGTGTTCTGTTTGTGATTAAATTTTGAGTTGTTTTATATTTTGAAATGTTGTGGCGGTGAATTTTATCTTGCAATGACTTTTAATTTAGTTTTGGTTTCAGTTTTAGGGACTATCCTAAAAGTGCGGGTTTTCATGCAACAGTTGTTTATCATGCAAGAAAAGTAAGTGCGATGCGATTAAATAAATTGCAATAAAGTAAACTGTAACAAAATAAAAGCGTACCTGGAGGGCTTTCCCGTCATCCCAAGCTGCACTCAAACACAATTTAGAATATTTAAGCATTTAGAACAAGTTCCTAGGTAAAACTAAGGGAAGGGTTATGGTTTTCTACCAAGTTCCTAATCCTATAGCTAGTCATCTCCTATGACGTCTAGGTTCTTATGTTTTGGTTTCAGGACGATTTTCTTCATCAAAGAACAATTAAGTTCAGTTGTTCTTATAAACATCCTATCATATTGAGAAAGTGTTTAAGAAGAATCTTAAACATCTTTTCAATATTGCTAGAATTGTTTTAAGTCCAAATGAATTTAATCATACAAATGGATTAATCGTCCGAGAATTCAAGTTTTGTTGTTATCTTACTCGATGAACTAGGACATTTGAATATCCTATGAGGGAAGTAACATTTCATTTAACGTTACGTTTAGGAGTTATGACAACAAAAGCTTTCGAGGGCAAATTGATGTTCAAATGGTTTGTGATTTAATTTAATTTCGATTGACGAGTTTAAATTTGGAATAGTGTTCAAGTTGCTTTATATTTATTTTTGAATTTCTTTATGTCTTAGGTGATGTTATTTTTAATTCAATTTAATTTAACTTTAATTTAATTTAATTTGGTTTAGTTTTAATTTTAATTTAATTTAATTTGATTTTAATTTTAACTTGATTCTATTATTTAATTTAATTTAATTCAATTTAATTTGATTTGATATGATTTAATTTAATTTAATTTAATTTGATTTAATTTACTTTAATTTTATATAATTTAATTAAATTAAATTTAATTTAATTTAAATTTTAATTTAATTTGATTTAATTTGATTTAATTTGATTTAATTTAATTTAATTTAATTTAATTTAATTTTTAATTTTAATTTAATATTTTATTTTTTATGTTTTAAAGATGATTTAATTGTAATTGTTAAAGTATTAATTTAATTGAAATTTTAAAAGGGTTTAATTTAAATAATTTAACTTTAATTTAATTTAATGATTAAGTCTTTTAGCATTTTAAATCTTAAATTTGAATTATCATTTTAATTAGGAATTAAATATTATTGAGATGATTAATTTAGGGATTCTTAAATTAAAGAACAAATCTCTTCCTAATAATATCCCTATTTTAATAATTCCAATTTTATTATTCTTCCAAATTTAATTAATTATTTAATTAAGGTTTATTTTAATTATTTTTAAATTGTTTAGTAGGTTTCTACCCTTTAATTACTTAAATTTCAATCATCCAAATCAGATTAGGATCAAATATTTTACTCTTTAAGTTTATTAAGCCTAAAGTTTTAATTAAAGGTTAAAATTTTAATTACCATTTTTGCCCTTCAAGCTTAATAATTTCATAACTCACTAAATTGAGCTTAAATGAAATTGAAATTTTTATGTGACTTCACTCAAATGTCAATAAAGACATGAGAGGAGAAAATGTAATTTTTCTGTATTTAATTTATTTATGTAATTATTTTTGGTGGAAAATAGGGATTTCCAAGGAAAATTTAATAATATGACCAAGGGAAAGTTTCTGTCCTTAAGAAAATTATGGGACATTCCTAATGACCAGGGGACCACTTGGATCAATTTTGGTGATTTTTTGAATTATATTCTTTTTATTATAATTATTTTGAGTTTTGGAGTATTAATTAATTTAAAAATAAAATAAAGGTTGAAAAATGAATTTTATATTTTTAAAAAATCTCTCTAATATCAAGAAAATTAGAGAATCAATTTTTACAATTTTCTGATTTTTTTTTGATTTATTAGAATTATTTTAGTGGAAATGCTAAAAATATACATTTTTTTAATTTTAAAATTACCTTAAGGCTTTAAAATTTAATATCTCATTATAGAGACTTAAGAAAAATATGGGATTTGTTCCTAAGTGCTTAAAATTCAAAATGTGACATTTTGGTGAATTTTATTATTTTTGTGATTTTTATTATTTTTTAATTATTAAAAATATTAAAATAATGCAAAAAAATCAACTTTTTAGAAAATTGAAATTTTAATTTTCTTAAATTCCCCTAATATCAGAGAGGCTCCAAAACCAATTTGGTGAATTTTTGAAAAGTATTTTGAAAGTTATGAATTTTTAAAGTTTAAATTGGCTAAATGGCTTAATCAACCCATTTAGTAGGGTTAACCAAGTCCAATTGACTTCAAATTTTTATGGTGGGTTCCTCTAATCCTAAAGGTCAGTGGAGAATTGATTTCAAGTCAATTTGATGTATTATTAGCTCTAATTAATTAAGGACTTATTTTGGGTGTTTAAGCCAATTAGGGTTATTCCAAGTAGATTAATTCAAAACCTATTTTTCCTAGGTTCCTCTGGTCATAATAAATATCACCAAATTTTCCTAGAATTTATTTCACAATATGCTAATTATTGGAATTAAAATACTCAAACTAGCAACCTAGAGTTGAAAAATCAATAACTCTTCATAGGGATGGCCTCCGACTTTGGAAAATTCGGGGAATGTTCCCAATTTCGGAGGCTTCAAAGCCTTATGGTCTCATGCCATGGTGAATTGTATACATGCATGGAGAATTGAAAATGTGCAGAGAGTAAATAAATTATTAAAAATAAAATACTTGATGAAATTAAATGATTTCTTTTCCACATTATTCTCCTCTGTTCACTGAGCAAGAGGGTATTTTTATTTTATTTTTCTGATTTTCCTACACAAAGTTATGCATTTTTAAAGTTTAGGGAATTAAATAAATAGAAAAATAACCTATTTTTCTACTTATCCACACGGCGCGAACTCAACCTAGGCATCTCCGAAGCGCCGCGTGTCGTCTTCTGATTCGGCGCCGCCATCCGACTCAGCGCTCCGGGGGCCCGCTGTATCGTTCCGTCTCCTCATCCGGCGCGATCCTGGCCGTCCGTCCGCGCGTGTATTAAATGAACGGCATCCGTTCATCGTCCCCAAGCCTCCTAGCCCGAGAACCGTCCACACTAAATCCTTAATATCTCACTCAATACTTAACGGATTTTCGTGTTCTTGTGCTCTATGGATTCATCTTGAGGAGACGAATACATCTATACGGTGATCATGCATTGAAATTAAGGCATTTGAAATGGAGAATCTCCAGAAGCTCGAGATAAAGAGTTAGCTCATACCTTCGCTCAGAGAAGTGTGGCTTCAATCTGAGGGTTGTGTCACATTCGATTGCATCCCAGCAAGCTCCAGATGAAGTCTTCTGGTCTGGTGAATTGTCTAGGTAGGATTTCGACCACAACCGATTACAAAGCTTGGAGTCCGGAACGGATGGGTGGCCCGGAGAGGGGGCTTTTGCTTGGTGGACTTCTTCCCTTGATCCGGTGAAGGTGTAGGACCAATCAATTTGGGGATTGGTCCACCGTGAAGAAGTGTCCCGGTTTTTGTGTCGAAGTTCGAACTCAAAATCGAGCTCGGCTAGAGGGAATTGGGCTGGAATCCGGTGGGAATCAAGTGCTCTATGTGTAGAGAGTGGTCCGGAATGATTTTGGCGAGTTTCCTTAAGGTTGGTTCGAGCACCTCTCCCATGGCCGAGAGATGGGGTGTTTAAATAGGAGAGGCTGGAGGGCCTCCCAGGGGGAGTTAGGGCTTGGGATCAGCTGCTCTGGTGAGGAGAAGAACAGCCATGGTGGCCACTGGGCATGGGGCAGCTCAGCAAGGGAGAATTTCAATGTTGGCTCACATGTGAGCTCTCGGGTGTGGTGTTTTCCGGCGGCCTGGTGGCTGGCCGGCTGTGCACTGGTAACCATCTTGTTCAGGTGGGTCAGGGCTGGGGTTTAGTGTAGGCAATTGGCAAATGCCATATGTCAAAAGCTTGGATTAGAATGGTATGGGAGAAGGCTCATTTTGACTCAAATTGGTCAAATGCATGGATTGGGCTAGGTGCACCACCCAATGCTTGGTTTAGGCTGAAGGGAAATTGATTTGGTTCAGCATAATCAGTAGGGTCAAGTCACCATCCATGCACAATTAGGCATAAGCATGGTTAAGGGGAATCATGGGAGTGGTTAATCACCTTATGGGAATGTGGAAAGGATCTCCTCCTTTTGCCCAATGTGGTAAGGTCACATGTGAGTAACTCACATGGCTTGCATGTGGCTTAAGAGTGGCTTCATGGCTTGTCTTTGGCTTCGGGGAAAAGCTTGGTCAATTTCATGAAAATGGATTTTAGAAATTTTGGTAATTTAGGGGTGATTTGATGGGATTTGGCATATGGCTTGATTTGGAACCATTTGATGATTGATTTAGGACTTAAGGGATGATTTTAATTGAATGCACGATGAAGAAGGGTGTCATATGGACTTTGAATGAATTTTGGGCCTTTGAAATTTAGTGAAGATGAGCTTTTAAATTGGTTTAGAGAAGTGGGCTTTTGGATTTTAAAATGGATTTTAGGATGAGAATTTTGCAAAGGATTGGGTCCAATAAGTGTTGAATTTAATTTAGGAATGTTTCATGAATGATTTGGAAAAAATTTGAAGTGTTTTGGGCCTGAATTGGGTTGGATTTGGACCTCTTTGGTAAATGGGCCAATGTAGGTCAAATTGGGCTAACTTGGGCCAATGTTGGGCTAGGGTTGAAATTGATGTAAAATAAATGTTGGGAAAGGTTTATAGGAGTGTTTCAAAGAAGTTTTGGCTTTGGTTGGGTTTTGATTTTGGGGTTTGGGCTTATTTGGATTAGGTTTGGGTTTAGGTCAAAATTGGGCCATTTAGCTTTGGGTTGAATTTGAGTGGGGTTTTGATCTAAATTTTGGGCAAATCATGTTAGTATTTTGTTTGTGGGGATGTTAGGGAAGGTTTAGAAAAGATTTGGGGTTAATTGGAGTTAAATTGGTTCGGTTTGGGTTAGGTTTGGGTCATGGGTCCAAATTGGGCTTTAAGGCCAAAAGTGAAATTGGATTCAAATGTCAATCAAATTGGACTTGGATCTGGTCTAGATTGGTGTTAGGAATGATAAATTGAAGTTTAGAATTGAATTGGACCAGAATTTGGGTCAATTGGGTAGGTTTGGCTTGACATTGGGCTCACTTAGGGTTAAAATGGGTCAAATTGGGGGTTTTGACAAAAGTGTGGTAAATTAACAAAATTGACCCATGGTATAGTTGAACAAAATGAAATTGAGAATATTTGGGATTTTCTGGAATTTTCTGGGAAGTTTCTAAATTTTTTGGATTTTTGGGTCAAGAGGGGTATTTTTGGTATTTGGAGGGTATTGGGAGGTATTTTTGGAATTTTTGATATTTTTGGCTATGGATGATCAACTTGATTGGTGAGGAAATGTTCAAGGTTAATTTTGGGTGGTTTGGAGATTTTTTTGAAAATTTTGGGTAGTTTTAAGGGTTTTGGGTAAGTTAAGCGGGTCGGGAGTCCGGGGTCCTGGGGTCAAAAATTGAAAATTTGCAAAATTGAAGATTGGGTAATTGTAAGTGGAATGAAATCATTTTGGTTGAGCCATGAAGCCATATCAAGCCCACATGAGCCATGAAGCCATATCAAGCCCACATGAGCCATGAAGGGACTCATTTGAGGCATCCGCTATGTTGTTCCTAACCCTCTTAGCCAAAGGCTTAGGGGTTAAGGACCATCCATGTGAATCACCTTTATGAGTCAGGAGGTCAAGTTAGGTATGGGTGTGTTTCTAGGATGTGTGTGAAAGTGTAGTGTGGGTGTAAGTTAGCCCTTTACCAGACCAGGCCACCCAGGGCAGTCCTAAGGCCAAAAAGTCTTATAGGAACTCATCCTTTAAACTTCCACATTTGATTTCAACCCTCTAGCTGATTAGGGGTCTAAGGTCAAGTTTGTGGAGTTTGCAGGGAGTTAAGAAGTGGTTTGAATTTCTAAGTGGTGGATCCCAATTCTAATCCTCTAGGATAGTCAAAGGAAAAGCCTAAGGCTAGATCCTAAGTACTAAAGAGAAGAAGAGAAGACCTCATCAAAAATGAGGTCAACAAATGGACCCCCAATAGGTGTGGTGTGCTAACCAAGCACACCGCACGTATTGGCGTTGACCGAAAAGTTCAACAAAACCAACACAGATGTCCAAGTGACAAACTTAGGACGAAGTAGAAGAATTTTCACTGGGGAGTGTCAAGTATATCTCTGAGACTGGAGATTCCTGAACTCTCGCTGAGGAAAGGAAAAGGAGATGAATCCCAAATCACATGACCTGGGGGAATTTCAATTTAGATTTTATTTTGTTTTAGTTTAAGTTTTGATGTGTTAGTTTAGATTTTAGCTTGAGTTTTAATTTAAATTGAAGTCTTGTCAAAATTAATTTGAAGGGATTTGATCTTTAAATGAAAATTGGAATTTTGTGGTTTTAGATGTAACATCTTCAACCTCAAAAGAAAATTGAATTGATCGGATTGAATCATTGCAACGAGGAGAGATCTCAGAGCAATGCGGTATTGGATGTAAAATCCTTAACTTCAAGAGTTTGATTTTGATGTATTTCATTGCTATAGGGAAGGAATACTAAAGCAATGCAGTCTCGGATGTAAAATCCTCAACCCCAAAAGTTTGATTTTGATGTATTTCATTGCGATAGGGAAAGAAATCCTAAAGCAATGCAGTCTCGGATGTAAAATCCTCAACCCCAAAAGTTTGATTTTGATGTATTTCATTGCGATAGGGAAGGAATCTTAAAGCAATGCAGTCTCGGATGTAAAATCCTCAACCCCAAAAGTTTGATTTTGATGTATTTCCTTGCGATAGGGAAAGAATCCTAAAGCAATGCAGTCTCGGATGTAAAATCCTCAACCCCAAGAATTTGAATTTTGATGTATTTCATTGCGATAGGGAAAGAATCCTAAAGCAATGCAGTCTCGGATGTAAAATCCTCAACCCCAAGAATTTGAATTTTGATGTATTTCATTGCAATAGGGAAGGAATCCTAAAACAATGCAGTCTTGGATGTAAAATCCTCAACCCTAAGAATTTGAATTTTGATGTATTTCATTGCAATACGGAAAGAATCCTAAAGCAATGCAGTCTCGGATGTAAAATCCTCAACCCCAAGAATTTGAATTTTGATGTATTTCATTGCAATAGGGAAAGAATCCTAAAGCAATGCAGTCTCGGATGTAAAATCCTCAACCCCAAGAATTTGAATTTTGTTGTATTTCATTGCAATAGGGAATGAATCCTAAATCAATGAAGTCTCGGATGTAAAATCCTTAACCCCAAGTGTTTGATTTTTGATGTATTTCATTGCGATAGGGAAAGAATCCTAAAGCAATGCAGTCTCGGATGTAAAATCCTCAACCCCAAGAATTTGAATTTTGATTGAGATTTGATTTGGAATTTATGTTCATTTTGTTTGTCTTTTAACGATTCAAATTTATTTTATCATTTATTTAATGTTCATGTGAATTTGGTGTTCATCATTTTTTAGATTTTTAAGGAAAGTTTTCTTTTATTCTTTTTTTTGTTTCTTTTCTGTTCTTTGTTCGAAGTTCATTTAACTTTACCTGGCGTTTCTCGATCAACTTGCACAAAAGAGGTGAAGGCCAAAAATGGGACACGGTCACTTTCATTCCAATCATGTTGAAGATACATCATACAACTCGATCTGGAATACATCTCATACAATCCATATAGACTCAAAACGGACTATGTATGATTGTCGGCATTTTTTTTAGGTTGTGCGTTTTATTTTGAAAAGGGGTCGCCTACAGAAATTGTCGGTGAATTTTTAATTTAATTTAAATAAATAATTTGAAAAGTAATATTTGATTTTTTGAAAATAATTTTAAATTTGAAGATTTTAAGATATGAAATCAAACCAATCTCACATCCCAAATAGTTTATATAAACGAACATCGCACCACAAACCATGTATCTATCCTAAGGATAGACACACTGCTTGATGGTGGGGCTCGATTAAATAAACTAGAAGATTTGTGACATCCGTTTGGTCTGCGAACCAATTTTATAAGCCGACAAATTCCCCTGCTTAATATGAAAGCATTAAACAGGGTTTATATTACCTGGGTTCTTTAAAGTCCCTATAAGGGCAAGCCCCTATAGTTAATTACATCTTAAGTGACGGGAATCACCTAAGAAAACTCTCGATAATAATCAGTAATTCTGCTCTCAAGAATTTCAAAGTTTAAGTTTTCAAAGGATTGAATTTTGGAATTTCAATAGGGAATGAATCAAATTTGGAAGATTTTATTTTGGGATTTCAAAGGAAAAAAGGTAGGAGAAATTACGGATTCGAAGCGAACTTCGGTAATTTCCAGCTATCCTATTGTTTGGCTTGAATTTAGGAAGATCCTAATATCTATTTAATTTTTTGATCTTGCCAATTTTAATTAATTAGGACTTATATTTATATGATAGAATCATACAAATAGCCTTGAAGTTATGAGGGTTTATGTCGTACCGAACGACTACCTCGAAATCCTAAGTCCGGTTAGGGCTTAATTTGCAATGCAAATGCCTAACAAAAGGTTGAGGATTTATGTTGCACTAGGCAAACTACCTCGAAGTTCTATGGCTTATTTATTTAATTCTAAGAAGGTTTAGCTGATGTAGATTCAAGTTTTGCTGATGACGATGGTCGTGCTGCCCACCATGCTCCAAGCTCCTTGTTGTTGCAGAGGTTTAGTTTTAGAAGTCATAAATCAGGAGATGAGAGAAGTGTTTTGGTTTAGAGAAAATCTTAAAATCCAAGTATTTTTATGTTTTAATTAAAACAAATCTTAAAGTTGATTATAACGACACCGATTAAGATCCCACGGTTCCATCCTTCCGGCATCGTTATTTTTATCGGATTCACTTAGTTCAGATGAATTTGCTAAATTCAACTGAATGAGTTCCATACTTTCATTTAGACCGTGGGAAATCCCGTTAGCAACACGTAGGTTACATCATCCGAGGTACTCCCGATCATCCAATAAGACGTTTTAATTTAGTTGTAATTGCAGTTTTGTGTTCTGTTTGTGATTAAATTTTGAGTTTTTTTATATTTTGAAATGTTGTGGCGGTGAATTTTATCTTGCAATGACTTTTAATTTAGTTTTGGTTTCAGTTTTAGGGGCTACCCTAGAGGTGTGAGTTTTCATGCAACAGTTGTTTATCATGCAAGAAAAGTAAGTGCGATGCGATTAAATAAATTGCAATAAGGTAAATTGCAATAAAATAAAAGCGTATCTGGAGGGTCTTCCTGTCATCCCAAGCTGTACTTAAAATACAATTAGAATATTTAAGCAAGTTCCTAGGTAAAGCTAAGGGAAGAGTTATGGTTTTCTACCAAATTCCTAATCCTATAGCTAGTCATTTCCTATGACGTCTAGGTTCTTGTGTTTTGGTTTGAGGACGATTTTCTTCATCAAAGAATAATTAAGTTCAATTGTTCTTGTAAGTACCCTATCATATTGAGGAAGTGCTTAAGAAGAATCTTAAACATCTTTTCAATACTGATAGGATTGTTTTAAGTCCAAATGGATTTATTTAATCAAATGAATTAATCGTCCGAGAATTCAAGTTTTGTTATCTTGCTCAGTGAACTAGGACATTTGAATATCCTATAGGTGAAGTAGCATTTCATTTAACGTTCTGTTTAGGAGTTATGATAACCAAAGCTCTCGAGGGCAAATTGGTATTCAAATGGTTTGTGATTTAGTTTAACTTCAGTTAAAGGGTTTGAATTCGGAATAGTATTCAAGTTGCTTTATATTTAATTTCTTTATGTCTTAGGTGATGTTATTTAATTCAATTTAATTTAACTTTAATTTAATTTAATCTGGTTTAGCTTTAATTTTAATTTAATTTTGATTTTTTTTTAATTTTTAATTTTAATTTTAATTTTAATTTTAATTTTATTTGATTTTATTTTATTTTAATTTAATTTAATTTAATTTAATTTAATTTAATTTAATATGTTTTAATTTAATTTAATTTAATTTAATTTATTTGATTTAATTTAACTTAATTTATTTAATTTGTTTGATTTAATTTAATTTAATCTTTAATTTAATTTTTTATTTTTAATTTTAGTTTAATTGAAAATTTAAAAAAGAGTTTAATAATTTAACTTTTTAATTTAATTTTAATGATTAAGTCCTTTAACATTTTAAAACTTAAATTTGAATTATCATTTTTAATTAGGAATTAAATATTATTGAGATGATTAATTTAGGGATTTTTAAATTAAAGAATAAATCTCTTCCTAATAATATCCCTATTTTAATAATTCCAATTTTATTATTCTTCCAAATTTAATCAATTATTTAATTAAGGTTTATTTTAATTATCTTAAATTGTTTAATAGGTTTCTACCCCTTAATAATCTAAATTTCAATCATCCAAATCAGATTAAGATCAAATATTTTACTTGTTAATTTTATTAAACCTAAAGTTTTAATTAAGGGTTAAAATTTTAATTATCATTTTGCCCCTTCAAGCTTAATAATTTCATAACTCACTAAATTAAGCTTAAATGAACTTGAAATTTTTATGTGACTTCACTCATATGCCAATAAAGACATGAGAGGAGAAAATGTGATTTTTCTGTATTTAATTTATTTATGTAATTATTTTTGGTGGAAAATAAAGATTTCCAAGGAAAATTTAATAATATGACCAAGGGAAAGTTTCTGTCCTTAAGAAAATTATGGGACATTCCTAATTACCAAAGGACTACTTGGACCAATTTTGGTAATTTTTTAAATTATATTATTTTTATTATAATTATTTTAAGTTTTGGAGTATTAATTAATTTAAAAATAAAATAAAGGTTGAAAAATGAAATTTATATTTTTTAAAAATCTCTCTGATATCAAGGAAATCAAATAATCAATTTTTGCAATTTTCTGATTTTTTTTTGATTTATTATAATTATTTTAGTGAAAATGCTAGAAAATACATTTTTTTTAATTTTAAAATTACCCTAGGGCTTTAAAATTTAATATCTCATTAAATAAACCTAAGAAAAATATGGGATTTGTTCCTAAGTGATTAAAATTCAAAATGTGACATTTTGGTGAATTTTATTATTTTTATGATTTTTATTATTTTTTAATTATTAAAATATTAAAATAATGCAAAAAATTAAATTTTTTAGAATATTGAAATTTTAATTTTCTTAAATTCCCCGATATCGAGAGGCTCCAAAACTAATTTGGTGAATTTTTGAAAAGCATTTGGAAAGTTATGAATTTTTAAAGTTCAAATTGACTAAATGGCTTAATCAACCAATTTAATAGGGCTAACCAAGTCCAATTGACTTTAAATTTTTATGGTGGAGAACTAATTTTAAGTCAATTTGATATATGGTTAGCTCTAATTAATTAAGGAGTTATTTTGGGTGTTTAAGCCAATTAGGATTATTTTAAATAAATTAATCCAAAATCTATTTTTCCTAGGGTCCTCTGGTCATAAGAGACATCACCAAATTTTCCTAGAATTTATTTCACAACATGCTAATTATTGGAATTAAAATAATTAAAACAGCAACATGAATTTGAACAATCAATAACTTCTCATAGGGATGACCTCTGACTTTGGAAAATTCAGGGAATGTTCCCAAATTCAGAGGCTTCAAAAGCCTTATGGTCTCATGCCATGGTGAATTTTCTATGTGCATGGAGAATTAAAATAATGCAGACGGTAAATAAATCATTAAAAATAAAATACTTGATGAAATTAAATGATTTCTTTTCCACATTATTCTCCTCTGTTCACTGAGCAAGAGGGTATTTTTATTTTATTTTTCTGATTTTCCTACACAAAGTTATGAATTTTTGAAGTTTAGGGAATTAAATAAATAAAAAATACCCTAATTTTCTATTTATCCACGCGGCGCCACGTCAACCTCGGCAGCTCTGAAAGGCCACGCGGCGTGTTCTGGTTCGACGCCGCCATTTAACTCAGCGCTCCAGGGCCCCGCTGTGTCGTTCCATCTCCTGATTCAACGCGATCCTGGCCGTCCGTCCACGCGTGTATTAAATGAACAACATCCGTTTATCGTCCCCAAGCGTCCTCACCCGAGAGCCGTCCACACTAAATCCCTAATATCTCACTCAATACTCAATGGATTTTTGTGTTCTTATGCTCTATGGATTCATCCTGAAGAGACGAATACATCTATACGGTGATCATGCATTGAAATTAAAGCATTTGAAATGGAGAATCTCCAGAAGCTCGGGATGAAGAATTAGCTCATACCTTTGCTCGAGAAGTGTGGCTTCAATCCGAGGGTTGTGTCACCTTCGATTGGATCCCGGCAAGCTCCGGATGAAGTCTCCCGGTCCGGTGAATTGCCCAGGTAGGATTTCGACCACGGCCGATCACAAAGCTTGGAGGCTGGAGCAACCGGGTGGCATGGAGATGGGGCTTTCGGTGGGGAACTTCTCCTCTCGGTCCGAGTGAAGGTGTAGGACCAGTCGATTTGAGGATTGGCTCACCGTGGCAAAGTGTCCCGGTTTTGGGTGAAATTACAGTTGAGAAATTGGGTTCGTTGGTGGGGATTAGGGCAAATTGACACCGGGGATCAAGCTCGCTCTAAGGATGGAGAAGGGTTTGGAACAATTTTGGCGGAGTTTCGGCAAGGTTTGTGCAACTCTCCTCTCATGGCCGTGAGGGGGTCGGGTTTCGATAGAGGTGGCTGGAGAGCCTCGCGGGGACGGCCGAGGGTTGGGATCAGCCTGCTCTGCGGCATGGGAAGAACGGCCATGGTGGCCATTGGGCATGGGGTAGCTCGACGAGGTGGAATTCCAAAGTTTGGCTCCTCCCGAGGTCTCGGCCATGAGTGTTTTCGACGACCCGGGCGGCGCGGCCGACGAGCATGGGTCACCCTCGGGTCCAGGTGGGTCGGGGCTGGAGGTTTAGTGCGATCAATTGGCCATGGACATGTGTAAAGGGTTTGAATCAAAAGGGTATGGGGAGAGGCTCATTTTGGGTCCAAATGGGTCAACACACCATTTTGGGTTTGGTGCACCCTTCCATGGCTGATTTGGGCTGAGGGAGGATCAGGTGAATCAGCTTGAAAAGGGTAGAGAAGTCACCATCCATGAATATTTTGATTAATCATGGATTAGGGTGAAGCATTAAAAGGGTTAAAACCTTTTTAAGGGGGCTTAAAAGAGGCTCCTCCTTTTGCCATTAATGGCTTGATCACATGTCAAACCTTCCATGGCTTCATGTGGCTTGTCCATGGCTTGCATGGCTTGTCTTTGGCTCGTGGGAAAAGCTTGGTCAATTTCATGAAAATGGATTTTAGAAATTTTTTGGTAATTTGATGGGAATTTGTATGAAGCTTGATTTGGAATGGTTTAATGATGATTTTGAAACTTAGGGGTGATATCAATTAAAGGTATGATGAAAAGAAATTGCCATGTGGGCTTTAGGGCCAATTTTGGGCTTTTGTATTTGGTGGAAATGGGCTTTTAAAATGGTTTAGGGAAGTGAGCTTTTGGATTTTAAAATAGATTTTAGGATGAAATTTTGGCAAAGGCTTGGGCCAAATAATTGTTGGGTTTAGCTCATAGATGTGTCATGAGTGACTTGGAGCAAATTGGGAGTGATTTGGGTTTGAATTGGGTTGAATTTGGGCTCCTTTGGTGAATGGGCCAATATAGGTCAAAATGGGCTAACTTAGGCCAATGTTGGGCTAGGGTTGAAATTGATGTAAAATTAATGTTGTTAAATATTTATGGGAGTGTTTCAAAGAGGTTTTGGCTTTGGTTGGGCTTTGATTTTGGGGATTGGGCTCATTTGGGTTAGATTTGGGTTTAGGTCAAAATAGGGCCTTTTAGCTTTGGGTTGAAGTTGAGTGGGGTTTGGGTCTAAATTTTGGGTAAATCATGTTAGTTTTTTGTTTGTGGGAATGTTGAGAAAGATTTGGAAAAGATTTGGGGTTAATTGGAGTTGAATTGGGTGAGTTTGGGTTATGTTTGGGTCATGGGTCCAAATTGGGCTTTAAGGCCAAAAGAGAAATTGGGTCCAAATGTCAATCAAATTGGACTTGTATTTGGTCTAGATTGGTGTTGGGATTGTTGAATTGAAGTTTAGAATTGAATTGGACCAGAATTTGGGTCAATTGGGTAGGTTTGGTTTGACATTGGGTTTGAAATGGGTCAAATTGGGGGTTTTGATAACAGTGGGGTAAATTGACAAAATTGTCCCATGGTGTAGTTGAACAAAATGAAATTGGGAATATTTGGGATTTTCTGGAATTTTCTGGGAATTTTCTGAATTTTTGGATTTTTGGGTCAAGAGGGGTATTTTGGGTATTTGGAGGGTATTGGGAGGTATTTTTGGAATTTTTGGTATTTTTGGCTATGGATGATCAATTTGAGTGATGTGGAATGTTTGGGATTGATTTTGAGGAATTTTGGGTGATTTGGAAATTTTGGAGAAATTTGGGTAGTTTCAAGGGTTTTGGGTAAAGTTTGAGATTGTAGAGGTCCCGGGGTCAAAAATTGAAAATTTGGAAAATTGAAAATTTGGAAAATTGAAAATTTGGAAAATTGAAAATTTGGAAAATTGAAAATTTGGAAAATTGAAAATTTGGAAAATTGAAGATTGGGTAAGTGTAAGTGGAATGAAATCATTTTGGTTGAGCCATGAAGTCATATCAAGCCCACATGAGCCATGAAGGGACTCATTTGAGGCATCCACTATGTTGTTCCTAACCCTCTTAGCCAAGGGCTTAGGGGTTAAGGACCATCCATGTGAGTCACCTACATGAGTCAGGAGGTCAAGTTGAGTATGGGTGTGTTTTTTAAGATGTGTGTGAAAGTGTAGTGTATAAATGTAGTGTGTGTGTAAGTCGGCCCTTCACTGAGACCAGGCCACCCGTAGGGCGGTCTAAGGCCAAAGAGTCCTATAGGAACTCATCCTTTAAACTTCCACATTTGGTTTTAACCCTCCAGGTGATTAGGGGTCTACGATCGAATTTGTGGAGTTTGCGAGGAGTTAAGAAGTGGTTTGAGCTTCTAAGTGGTGGGTCCCAATTCTAATCCTCTAAGATAGTCGATGGAAAAGCCTAAGGCTAGATCCTAAGTACTAAAGAGAAGAAGAGAAGACCTCATCAAAAATGAGGTCAACAATGATCTTTGCCGATCCATCCAAAAAAGGTATCTGTCAGAAATCCATGTCTAAATAGTGAGGTACATGATCAATAACATCACCTTCCAAGCCATCCTTGGCAAGGATGTCGTATGGATGTACGTTGGAGGTGTGATATTTTCCATGTAACTCACAGCTAGTAAGGCCGGAGGCTTTCTAGCTCCGGTCCAGCCGGAAGTGGTAAGGTGCTTTCCGTCATCCATCCTTCCGAAAGTAAGCGAGATCCGCTTCATTGGTACTCCCGTATGCAATGTTTAGCGACATCTCGCTCCGTTGCCCTTTAGTATCATGACGGAACCTACCGGTAATGGTATCTTTACTAGCCCTCGGAACTCACCTGGGCCTGCTATCCGAAGGCCAGATCCGAACATGATATTACACTCGTTCAGAAAATAAACTGTGCAAAAAGGTCTGACAAAGTCGTGGTGATCTATGTGCGGGGGTATGCGATCACCCTTCTTGTAAATGTTAATGATGCAATCTGTTGGGTATGCGATCACGCGGCAGTACCCTCCACATTATCATTCTCTTTACCATCCTTTTGATGACTAATGACATTGGATCCACCTGGCCATGACGGAGTATCCCTGGTGGGTTTCCCTTCTTGTCTTCTGCGAAGTTGTAGCAGCATCCACATTGTATTGTAATTCTCCCTTTCCCTGGCATCCATCTCCGGGGTTCCGAGTATGTGTTCTCTCTTAGGCGGCCCGCTCGACCCATTCTTTTCAAATCCCGGATGCAGTCCACGATTTGTTGTTGTTCGTATTCGAGAACACCTCCGTATGTAGCTCGAGGCCTTCTAGTATATTGATCCTCCCGCCTCCGATTCTCTCGAAGTATTCAAAAGTTTTCTTCTCGACATTCCGCATTCTTTCTAGCTCGTATTCCGGAATATTCCGGAAATGGCGAGGCTCGGTGACGTATTGTGGGATATATGGCTCAATCCCTTCACGTTCTCCCCGCATACCTCGGCTCCTCGGGGATGGTGTCCGTCGGGACATCCTCCGGGCTTGCTTCCGCAACAAGGTTATGCATTGCGGTGACTTTATCTGGTGGCATAGCCTTCCTTCTTCTGTTCTCCTTAAGATTTCCCTGGTCTCTTCTGTTATCCTCGGAGCTGGCCTCCTTTCTTCAGGTACCTGGTGAACTGGCGTACTTGAAGTATACGTACCTGCGATAGCGACTCGCCTCGTCGCGCCGGTCCGCTGCTAGTTTGGTTAACATCTTGCGGATACGGCGATTTTTATTTCTTCCACCGAGTTCGTCGTGAGAGTAGCTCTTCGTACTTCCCGAATTTCCGCGAGCGCGGCGGCCGACAAGCCCGCCTTGCGCCGTAGCGACTACGGACTTGATTCTCTTGTCCTCCTCGGTGTTTGTTTTCCTTTTCTTGCTCGTCTGGATTGGTGGCTTGGGCCACCCACTTTCATCATCGTCGGACCGGGCGGTCCTCTCGATCAATCGGGACCCGAGTCACCTTCCTCGTATTGCGAGCTCGCGCGGTGCGAAGTCCGAGTCAATCTCGATTATCGCTCCATCTTTCACCCTCTTTTCGTCGAGTGCAAGGCTTACGCCATTTCTAAAGTTCGGGACCAACCGCCCGTTCGACATTTCCTCGCGAAAAGATAAGGAAAAGGATCGGGGGCCATACTAAGAACAAGAACATTAAGAAAATGTTTATTAAAGACGAGTTTTTTATTACTTTTTGTATTTTTAAATTTAACAGGAATAAAGTGGGATAAGATCAGGAAAGAGATTTTGATATGGAAGAGAAAACAAGGAAAACTTTATTATCATGATTTTATTTATTTTAGCACATTTTTTATTATTTTTGGGTTCGGACCACCCAGTCATAACTAACTACTTCGCCCGTGCTTCTAGGGATGAAGAATTCATTCCTTCGAAACATCAGGTAGTGTAATACTTCTTCAAGTATCGTCCGGTGATCGGAAGCATATGTCGTTCTCCTTGGCAATTCACTAGCTGGTAGGAGCCTCCTGAGTATACTGCTTCAACCACAAATGGCCTTTCCTAAGTGGGTTCAAATTTTCCTCCTATCTTGCGGTGTGCAAGGATAGGTCTCTTGAGAACGAGAACTAAGTCACCAACTTTGAAGGTTCTTGGGCGGACCAGTCTGTCATGGGCTTGAACCATCTTGGCTTGGTATAGTTCTAAATTCCGCTGCGCTGTAAGTCTTTTCCCTTCCGGGCTTTCTAATTCCTCTAGTCGTAATTTGGCATTCTCTTCCGTCGTGATTTTGTTTGCAACTGCAATTCGAGTGAAGGAAGGCCGTACCTCTAAGTGCTAACATCGCCTCGGACCCATACACCGCAGTGTAAGGTGTAGCTTGAGTAGGAGTTCGAAGGTTGTCCGGTAGGCCCATAAGGCTTCTAATAACTTCTCGTGCCAATTTCTCTTATTGTCGTCCAAAGTTTTCTTTAAAATTTGAACGAGAGTTTTATTAAAAGCCTCGACCGGACCGTTTGCTCTTGGGTAGTAAATTGTTGAATATCGCCGGTCGATTCCGTGCCTCCGACAAAATTGTTGATTTGTGTGCTTCGAATGCCGACCATTATCCGAGATGATCCTGCACGACACTCCGAAACGGTAGACAACTTGGTTCTTGAAAAGCAGTAGCACGTGGTGTGCTTTCACTTCTCTAAGTGGAACCGCCTCGCCCACTTGGAAAAGTAATCTGTAGCCGCAAGAATGAAGCGATGTCCTTTTGAAGATGGTGGTTCTATTGGACCCACTATATCTGTGCCCCAACATTCAAATGGCCATGACGCAATTGTCGGATATAGCACATTTGGAGGTTGGTGTAGAACCACTCCGTGCACTTGGCATTGGTGACATCTCTTAGCGATTTTCATGCAGTCGGTCATCATCGAGGGCCAGTAGTACCCTAGTCTTTTAATTTTCATTTTCATCTTCGGACCCAACTGGAGAGCACCACAGATTCCTGAATGGACCTCTTTAACAATTTCACGAGCCTCGGACCCGCTTAGGCACCTTAGCCACATTTGATCGAAAGACCTTCCGTATAACGTGTTGTTTATTAATGCGTAGGACGAGTTCTTTTCTTGATCCGATGGGCTAGCGACTTATCGTTTGGTAGTTTTCTGTTTGCGGGTAATCCGTTAATGGTCGTCGCCAATCTTTCGTGTTTTCACGTCACTTGTTGCGATTGATTCTTCTTCTTTTTCGATTTGTGTATTGTGTCTATGTCGAGTCGTGATAGGACCCGACGTCAGTGAACCGACACTTCTATCGACTCATCTTGCAAACGGGCAAATTCTTTTGCGAGGCGAGCTAACGCATCCGCTAAAGCATTTTCTTTTACGGGAATTTTGTAGATCGTCACATTCGGATTATGTTCCAACAACTGTATGGCATACTGGAAGTATTGCTCGAGTCTTGGTTTTAAAATTTTGTACTATCCGGCGATCTGTTGAATGATTAACTGCGAATCCCCGTAGATGTTGATGTCTGTTATCCCCATTTGAATAGTTAATTCCAGTCTTGTTATGAGGGCTTCATATTCTACTTCGTTGTTTGTACACGGCTCTGTCAAGTGGTAGGAGTATCTTAACATCCCCCGCTCCAGTGTTATAAAGATTAATCCGATCCCTGCCTTACCGGGCACTATCACTTGAGATTCTTCGTCTTTGTGTGCTGAAGATGCTCCGTCGAAATATAATTCCTAGGCTCATTATTTGTTCATCTGGCAAATCATCATTGAGAGGAGATTCTGTCGGCAAAGGGTGTGCTGCGAGGAAGTCTGCTAAGACTTGTCCCTTTACCGCACGAAGAGGCACGAAAGTTATATTGAATTGCAATAATATCATCGACCATCCGCACGTCTGCCGGAAAGCGTTGGATGAGTCATCAAGTATTGCAATGGATTAAATTTCGAGATTAGGTTGACCTTATGAGAAAGCATGTAGTGCCTGAGCTTTTGAGCGGCGAAGATCAGGGCCAAACAATGCTTTTCAATTGCGGAATACCTTATTTTCGTCGGAAGTAAACGATGGCTTAGGTAGTAAAGAGAATTTTCTTTACCCTCATCATTGACCTGGGCTAACAGGGCTCCGAGAGAGTCTTCCAAAGCCGCGGTATAAAGTATCAACGGTCTACCTGAGACTGGGGCTGCTAAGACATGAGGTGTCATTAAATATTGTTTAATGTTCTCGAAGGCCTTCTGGCATTTCTCTTCCCAAATAAATTTAGCGTCCTTTTTAACTAATGCCGAGAAAGGCTGACACCTACCTGACAAGTTTGAGATAAAGCGTCGAAGATATGCCGGCTTCCCTTGAAAAGATCGTAGTTGCTTTAAGGTTTTGGGAGGCGGCATTTCTAAGATAGCTTTAATCTTTTCCGGTCGATTTCAATTCCACGATGTCGGACAACGAATCCTAAGAATTTCCCGGAGGTGACGCCGAAGGTGCATTTTAAGGGATTCATCTTAAGGTTAAATTGTCTTAATCATTCAAAAACAATTCTCAAATCATATAGGTGGTTTTCCTTTACTTTGCTTTTGATGACCACATCATCCACGTAGCATTCGACTTGATTGTGGATGAGATCATCAAAAATTCTTGTCATCACTCTCTGGTATGTTGCTCCTGCGTTCTTCGATCCGAATGGCATCACCTTGTGTAGCAATATACTCCGATCGGCGTTCTGAATGCTGTAAGTTTTTCATCTTCTGAAGCCATTTTTATCTGGTTGTATCCTGAAGATCCATCCATGAATGAGAATATTTCATGTGTCGAACCAATGTCGATCATTAGTTCTAGGATCGGTAGAGGGAATTCATCCTTTGGACATGCCTTGTTTAAATCTCTGAAATCCACACAAATTCCGATCCGACCATTCTTCTTTCGACCGGCACCACATTGGCTAACCAAGTCGGGTATTGTTCTTCACGGACAAATTTAGCGTCTATTAGCTTTTTAACTTCGGCTATGACTTGTTGTTCGATTTCTAGACACATTCTTCCGGGACCATGTCCGGACGGGACGAAGTAGGATCCACTCCTAGCTTATGGATCTGCGACCTCTCGAGCTAAACTCGGCATCTCATCATAGCTCCAAGCAAAACAGTCTTTAAATTCCATTAATAACTTGATTATTTCTTCGGAGTCTTCTTTGTTGAGTAAGGAGCTAACAAAGGTAGGTCTAGGCTCTTCGTTAGTACCTAAGTTAACTTCCGTTAACTCATCTATTGTAGATTTAATCTCTTCTTCGAATTCTGGTGGAGCGTCTCCAATTTGTAAATCTTCAAATTCTTTTGTAGTTTTCATGCAGTTTTCATTTGACTCGTAAGTGACAACCAAGCAAAATTCAGTATCGTCAACTGATCCTCATCGTGCCGAATCCGAGACCATGCTTTGAATTGGGTGGACGACCAGAGTTATTCCATAATTTTTCAAAATGTTGTGATTGACCTTTTGTCCATTATCGAGGTAAGAAACCACGCTGAATTAAATTTTGAACACAGGGAGAGTACCACTCAAAAGGTAATTCCATTATTTTCAGTTTTGGAGGAAGGAACACCATGGTAGAATTTTATTGGCTTTGCACCGCCGCTACGTACCTCTTTGACCACCATACCCTCGATCTTATTAGAATGGATCGGGGTCAGGGTCATAGTATGTACATAGTGGTTAATCTTCTCGTACATCGATTTATATTCTTCATTCTTTTCATCTTCGAGTGGGATCCTGAATTGCGGCTTCTTCCGACTTATTGTCGCTGCTTCTTGTTTGATCTCTTTTTCTTCTTCAGAACTGTCTTCCCAATCAACATTGATGGTTGGTTTCCTCTGTCCGACTGTCCTAATGTCTCTGCCACAACCTCGTCCCCGGCCTCAACCTCGGATGCGAGTTGTGGAGAAACCTTCACCATCTCGCCTTAAGGGAGTGGTCAGTGACTGTTGGACTAGAACTTCAGGTTCTTCATCATCCCGAATTTCCTTTGCTTCATTCGTTATGGTATCTCTGGAGAAAATTGTCTTCTTCGGAGGTGCATAATAAGCTGCATCTTCATGGATTCCAATTTCATGTACGGAGAATGGTTGTAAGTCACCTTTGATGCACTTGTTCCCTCCATCGTAGTATTTGATGCATCGATGTAGGGATGATGGTGCCATCCCGTTTTCATGTATCCATGGTCGGCCCAGTAGAGCGTTGAATGACGTTTCGAATCGATTATGTGAAATTTTGCGGTTGTCTTTGCTAAGTCACCGGTTTTCATTAGCGGTGTTATTGATCCGAGGGCTCTTTATCCTTTCCGGTTGAATCCTCTTAATAACATTTTGTCCGCTTCAAGCTCGCGAGCATCAATTTCCAAATATGCCTAGCGTTCGAAGATTCATTATGTTGATTGATGCTCCTGGATCCACCAATACTCTGGAGAGTGTAAACTTCCCTATTGTAACTGAAATGTACAACGGTCGGTTGTGGTCTGCTATCCCAAGTAGTAGGTCATTGTCCGTGAAGGTGACACCTCACTGTTCCTTCCCTATTGGCTTGACATTGGGTTCACTTAGGGTTAAAATGGGTCAAATTGGGGGTTTTTGCAAAAGTGGGGTAAATTGACAAAATTGACCCATGGTGTAGTTGAACAAAATGAAATTGGGAATATTTGAGATTTTTTGAAATTTTTTGGGAATTTTCTGAATTTTTGGATTTTTTGGTCAAGAGGGGTATTTTGGGTATTTGAAGGGTATTGGGAGGTATTTTTGGAATTCTTGATATTTTTGGCTATGGATGATCAACTTGATTGGTGAGGAAATATTCAAGGTTAATTTTGGGGAATTTTGGGTGGTTTGGAGATTTTTTTGAAAAATTTGGGTAGTTTCAAGGGTTTTGGGTAGGCTAGGCGGGTCCGGGGGTCCCGGGGGTCCCGGGGGTCAAAAATTGAAAATTTGCAAAATTGAAGATTGGGTAATTGTAAGTGGAATGAAATCATTTTGGTTGAGCCATGAAGCCATATCAAGCCCATATGAGCCATGAAGGGACTCATTTGAGGCATCCACTATGTTGTTCCTAACCCTCTTAGCCAAGGGCTTAGGGGTTAAGGACCATCCATGTGAATCACCTTTATGAGTCAGGAGGTCAAGTTAGGTATGGGTGTGTTTCTAGGATGTGTGTGAAAGTGTAGTGTATAGGTGTAGTGTGGGTGTATGTCAGCCCTTTACCAGACCAGGCCACCCAGGGCAGTCCTAAGGCCAAAGAGTCCTATAGGAACCCATCCTTTAAACTTCCACATTTGATTTCAACCCTCTAGGTGATTAGGGGTCTACAGTGAAGTTTGTGGAGTTTGCAGGGAGTTAAGAAGTGGTTTGAATTTCTAAGTGGTGGATCCCAATTCTAATCCTCTATGATAGTCAAAGGAAAAGCCTAAGGCTAGATCCTAAGTACTAAAGAGAAGAAGAGAAGACCTCATCAAAAATGAGGTCAACAAAGAATACATCTAAACAATCTTGGTTTTGCATCTTTTTTCTTCATTCAGTACTTAATAGCAGAATCAACAGTATGCACCACAAATTTATTTCCAATTAAATATGATATGAATTTATCAAAGTCAAATACTATAGCTAATAACTCTTTCTCAGTAGTGGTATAATTAGTTTGAGCTTCATTAAGAGTTTTACTAGCATAGTAAATCACTTTGAAAATTTTATCATATTTCTAACCTAAAACAGCTCCAACAGCATAATCACTAGCATCACACATTAATTCAAAAGGTTTTTCCCAATTAGGTGAAACTATAACGGGTGCAGTGATTAATTATTCTTTTAAAGTTTCAAAAGCTTTTAGGAAATCTTCATCAAAATTAAAAATTACATCTTTTTCCAGTAAATGGCATAAAGGCTTCAAAAATATTGAAAAGTCCTTAATATAACGCTTGTAAAATCCAGCATGTCCTAGAAAACTTCTAATTCCCCTTACATTAGTTGGGCAAGGAAAATTAGAGATCATTTCAATTTTTACAGGATCTACTTCCACACCATGTTCTGATATACGATGTCCCAAAATAATTCCTCCTACTACCATAAATTGGCATTTCTCCCAGTAAAGAACCAAATTATTTTCTTCACAGCATTTTAGAACTTTAGATAGATGTTCTAGACATGATTGAAATGAAATTCCAAACACTAAACATTCATCTATAAAAACTTCAATTTCTTTTTTTATTAAATCACAAAAAAATGTCATCATAAATCTCTGAAATGTAGCAGGGGTATTACATAAACCAAAGGGCATTCTTCTAAAATTAAATGTACCATAAGGACCGATAAAAGTTGTTTTCTCTTGATCCTCAGGAGCAATTTGAATTTTGTGGTAACCAGTATATCCATCGAGAAAACAAAAGTATTTTTACCCAGCTAGGCCGTCCAACATCTGATCTAGAAATGGAAGTGGAAAATGATCTTTCTTAGTGGCAAGGTTTAATTTCTATAATCATTGCATATTCACCATCTTGTAACTTATCTTACTGGTATTATTTTATTCTTTTCATTAACAGTCACAGTAACTCCTTTTTTCTTAGGAACACAGTGAATATGACTAACTCATGCACCATCTGAAATAGGGTAGATAATTTCAGCATCCAACTAATTTAAAATTTCTTTCTTAACAACTTCTTACATGATAGGATTTAATCTCCTTTGAGGATCAGCCCGAGGTTTGCAGTTATCCTCCATAAGGATTCTAAGCATACAAATTGAAGGACTGATTCCTTTAATATCAGCTATTGTCCATCCAAAAGCATTCCTATATTTCATTAAAATTTCAAGCAAACTCTCTTCTTATCTTTAAGTTATTTGAGTGGAAATTATAGCTGGCAAAGTTGAGGAATCACCTAAAAAGGCATACTTTAAATGATTAGGAAGAATCTTTAAATCAAGTTCAGGAGGTTTTTCAATTGATGGACCAAAAGATTCATCTTTTTTAGTCATGTCCAAAATTTCAAAATTTTCATGAACATAATTTAAATCTTCCTCGTAAAAATCTTCTAAATCTTATAATTCCTCATCTTGCTTGTGTTCCAATTCTTTACTTTCAAATTTCTCTTCATAAGTGGACTTGAAATGACATTCACTCAAATATTTGATAACATCCATCCTATAATATTCATCATCTTTACCTCTTACAGGATATTTTATTGACTTTGAAATATTGAATGTAACAGTTTAATCATTAACTCGCATCATTAATTCCCATTTTTGCACATCTATCATCGTTCTACCTATGGCTAGGAAAGGTCTCCCTAAAATTATGGGTAGCTCTTTATCTTCCTCCATATCTAACACAATGAAATCAATAGGAAAAATAAATTAATCCACCTTTACTAAAACATCCTCTATAACTCCTTTAGGATATGTGATCGAACGAGCAGCTAATTGCAAAGTTACAATGGTAGGGGTTATTTCTCCTAATCTCTGTCTTTTGAATATTGATAATGACCTAAGATTAATGCTTGCACCCAAATCACATAAAGCTTTTCCAAAAAATTTGTCCCCAATTGCATATGGAATTGTGAAACTTCCAGGATCTTTAAGCTTTTTCAAGGAGCTTTTTCTGAATTATTGCACTATACTCTTCATTAAGGGCAACATTCTCATTATCTTCAAACTTCTTCTTTTTGTTGAGAATATCCTTCATTAATTTCACATAGCTTGGCATTTTCTCTAAGGCTTCAACAAATGGGATGTTGATTGTAAGCTTCTTAAATATCTCCAAGAATTTTGAAAATTTCTTATCCAATTTTTATTGTCGAAGTCTCTGAGGAAATGGAGGTGGTGGCTTTTCTAAATTAACCTTAGGTGGAAAAGTAACTCTTTGCAAACCATTCAGAGCATCCTCTTTTAGTTTTTCAATTTCATCTTTCTCTAATTCAGTCTCTTTTTGTACTCTACCTTCCAACTCTTCCACTTCTCAACTAAATAGCTTGTACTTGCATTTTAGTTTTTTCTCTTGGATTTACTTCTGTATTACTAGGGAGCATTCCTTGGGATCTATTACTTAATGAATTGGCAATCTTTCCTGGTTGATTCTCAATATTTCTGATTGTAGCTCCTTGACGTTGTAATTGATTTCTCATTTGTAACACCACTTCTTCAATAAACAAATTGTTCTCCGTAAATTGTGAAGTATTATTTAAACCTGGAGGATATGTTGGTCTATAATTATTATTCTCTTGGTTTTTCCAGTTTCCCAATGGGTTTACTTCTTTGTTCCCCCATTGTTGATTACTACCACCCTGATTATGGGTGTTCCAGTTAAAGTTTGGATGGTTTTACCAACCTGGGTTATAATAATTAGAATATGGGTTATTAGGCTTACTTATAGCATTCCAAGTTTCCGGTGAAGTTTGAGAATCAACCATTTAGCCTAATGAATTTTCTTCAATTATGGAAGTTGGCTAAGAAAAATTCATTCCAAATTGGTCTATCTTCCTTGAAACTGCAGCAACTTGATTTGCTAGCATCGCAAAAGCATCATTTTTATGAATGTTGGCTACCTTATTAGGATTTAACCTTTCAGAAAGCCATTAAAAATTATTTGTAGCCATTTCTTCAATTAAAGCATAAGAATAAGCAAACTATTTAGACATCAATGAACCAGCAACAGTGGCATCGATAATAGATCTAAGAGATCCCACTAACCCATTATAAAAAGTATGAATTATTAACCAATCTGGTATCGAATGATGTGGGCAATATCATAAAAAAAAGGTAAATATGTTCTTGAAAATACTATATATTAGGTATATAGAAGCCCCATCTAAGAGCCTCTCTAACCTAGACTTCTCTCAGACCCAAAATTCACCTCTGATCAAGTTCATATCTTGGCCCAACAAGAGCTCAAATTGCTGCTGCTAAAAGCTTCGCGAGGTCACCAAGAAGGTGTAGAAATTTTGATTGAGGCCTCCCCTCTGAGACCAAGGTATAGAGATCTCACTTTAACCCGAGCCGATTTTCGTTCTTTATACATGAATGTTGTATTTCATACCGTATAAACTGTTTGAATATGTTTGTCTGGACTAGATGAGTCTATAGGATCAAAAACAAAGTGATTTATTTGAGTGTAGGAAGAGATCTTAGGGTTAGAAGTTGGACGGTTTTTGGGTTAGTTCAGTTGGGGATGATGAAGGAAAAGGTTAGATTGCGTGTATATTGGATGGACTGCTCTGATTGCACTGGACAGAACCACAATGTATAAAGTACGGGTCGCGTGACTACCGAGTCAGATGGTGGCATCAAGTGGGAGCGCACCACATGGGAGTTCGGATCAAGTGGGAGCGCGCCACGTGGTTTGAATAGGAAAATAGGGATTTTTGATTTATTTAAATCAATCCATCTTTAATAATCCATAACTTGGTGTTAAAAAATCCTAAAAATAAAAGAAAAAATACCCACTTGCTCAGTGAACAGAGGAGAACAATGTGAAAATGGTTTGATATTGATTTGATGTATATTTTAATTTTAATTAATTAAGTACAATAAATCATATTTAGGGTCTAATTAACTTTATACATTTCACCATGGCATGAGGTTTAGAGGGCTTAAAGGCTCTGTGGTTAGGGATCATCCCTAATTTTTCCAAGTCAGGGGGAATCTCTAACCAGAGATCCCTAATTTTAAGGTTAATCTCTTCTGTTTTGTTATATAAATTATAAAAATTAATGTTTTAATCAGAAAAATGCAAAGTAAATTTTGGTACATTCACTGTGACCAGAGGACCAAAGAAAAATTTTAAACATGGATTAAATAATTCAAAATCTCACTAATGATAATTAAACTTCTAAAATGAAATAAAAAAAGGGTTAAATAAAAAAATAAATAACTTAATTTGGATTCTCCACTATCGATTAGGGTTAGAGGAGCTCTCATAAAAATATTCAAGTCATTTGGAGTTAGTTTGATCACCTAATTTGATTTTTCTAATTTAAATAACATTTTTGGGCATTAAAATAATTATAATAATTAAAATATACGTTGGAAAATTATAAAATTGGTTTTGGAAGTTCCTTATGACCATGATAATTTATTAAAATTAAAATGGTAATTAAAATAAAAATTTAATTTTTAAGTTTATTTTTAAACTTAAAAGATTATTAAAAATTATTAAAAATTATTTAAAATTATTAAAATTAACTAAAAATCATAAACATGACTAAAATATTAATACACACCAAAATGTCACATTTGGTATGCTGATCATTTGGGAACCATTAAAAAATTTTTCCTAATTTCCTAAGTAAAGATATAAATTTTAAAAGGGTTAATAAAAAATTTCAAGCTTAAAAATGTATTTTTCGTAATTTCTCACTAAAATAATTCTAATAATTTAAATATAAATAAACAAATATTAAATTTATTTCTTTGAGTTCCCTGATCTCAGAGAGGTTTATGATAAATACCAAACTTAATTTGCAACCTAAATAATATTTTATATTTAATTAATACTCTAGAAATTAAAATAGTTATAATAATTAAATTAAAATTTAAAAAATCATTAAAATTAGTTCAAGTGGTCCACTAGTTTATGTGAAACTCCAATAACTTTTCTCAAGGGCAGAAGTTTTATTTTGATTAAGTTATTGAATTATCTTTGACAATTCTCATTATGCATATAAATAATTTTATAAATTAAATTAAAATTAGAAAATTCACATTTAGTCTTATGATATTTTAATTGACCCATGAGTGGGGTAAAATGAAAATTTTAAAATCATTTATGTTAAACTTAATAAATTATGAAGTGATAGGTGTTTTAGGGGCCAAGTTGTAATTAAAGGAATTTAAGCCTTAATTAATATTTATGACTAACCTAAGGGTAAAATGGGTAATGAATGATTATAATTGAAATATTTAGATGATTGAAATACAAGGTATTTAAATGGTAGAAACTAACCTCACCTTTGTCACATAAAGGATAAAATTGTAATTTATTTAATTATTTTAATTTGGAAGTTAATCAACATTAAATGATCACAAGGTTAGGGGTTTAGCTTTGGAAGTTAATAATTCATCAATCTACTACCCTTAGTTGGTGTTTAAATTATAATTCAATAGTTTGATAAGAATCATGATCACATAAGTTAACTTTTCCCTAAATTGTAAATATACCCATTCACTTGTAAGGGCTTGATAGTGAGTTAGGCTTAATCAAAATTGACTAATATGGATTAGAGAAGATGATGAAGTTAATTGTAAACATGTTTGAAACACTACAAGCCCAATTTTAAAATCTAATCGACCAAGCTTCCTAATTAAATCAATGTGCCCCTAAAGGCCACACTTACATAATTTATAGATAGCATATCAAGTGCTAATTACCCTATTCTTATGGATGATTAAAACATTAGTTCATTGAGCATATGGATATGATAAGGATGAATTATTAAGGAATATAATAAGTTTGAATGAACTAAAGACGTTTCAGAGGATTGTGAGAGGTCCGGGGCTAGTCCCTGGGCCCTTTCTCATAAACTTTTGGATAACTTGGAGGATAATTAAACTTATTATGCCTTATTTAAGGAATCATCTATACATTCAAAATAGACCCACCAAGTTATGTCATAGGATTTGATGGGTACGCTTCAAACCTATTTTCCTACTTTTTAGCATGCTTAAATTCCTGCAAAATTATATATATGCATTACAAGGCTAAAATTTCAGGTGAAGAAATTAGAAGAAATGCATGGTATGCTTTTATTTTATTGCATTACAATTTACTTTCATTTTCTTTCTTGTACATTTTTCTACTTGTGAAATTGCATGATAAACAACAAAATCACCCTGCATTTCAAAACCAAAACATTTAGGATAACTACAAAAAAATCAAAATTAAAATTAAAATAAAATAAAGATAAAATTACCACCATAATAGTTAAAATATAACACAACTCAAAATTTAATCACAAAAAAAAACAAAAATCACAAGTGAAACTAAATTAAAAGGTCTCTTTGGATGATCAGACATCCCTCGGAGGAGGCAAACTACTGCTGCTAATGAGATTTCCCACAGTCTGAATGAAAGCACTGAATTTAGTTAAATTTGGTCAATTCATCTGGATTATGTGAACCCGAAGAAAATGGGTGTACCAAAATGAGGGAACCGTGGGATCCTAATCAGTGTTTCCATAAAAAACTTAAATATTCCCCTAATAAGACATTAAGATATCTCAATTTAAACATTTCTAAGACACGACACTTCTCTCATCTCCTAGAAGTGACATTTTAAAAAGTAAATCTGCTACGACGAGGAGCTTGGAGAAAACACAATGGGCAACACGTCCATCTTCAATAGCAAAACTCCTTATAATTAAAAAACAAGTTATAGGAACTCGAGATAGGTTGCCTAGTGTAACATAAATCCTCACATTATCTCTTTAGGCTTTTGCACCTTATGCAATATAAGCCCTAACTCATCTTAGGATTTCGAGGTTGTCATTGGATATGACATAAATCCTCTTATCTTCCAGGCTATTCAAATGATCAGTATCAAGTGAATGTAAGCCCTAAATAAAAAAAAAATGGTAGATGGAATATTAAATAGTTATCTCAAATTGAAGCCAAACAATAGGATAGTTTTCGAAATCATCAAATTGAAGCCAAACAATAGGATAGTTTGCGAAATCATTAAGATTCTTCTTGGAGCTGTGTTTTTTATTAGCTTTCTCTCCCTTTGGATTCCTATAACAATTGTTCCAAACTTGAGCCAGTCAACTATGTTGGTGCATTTTAGTTTGTATTTTAAAATAGGTCGTCCAGTAGAAGCTGTTGGCCGCTGTAATCAAAATCCTATCTCCCGCTTCGGAAGGACTTCCAATTTATATATATATATATAATTTGAAATATAATTTTAATTTTAAAATATGAAATCCAATTGATTTCATACTTTGAATAGTTTAAAAAAAATGAGCACTCGTATCAAGCTATGCATATACTTCGAGGAACAGACACATCGCTTAATAATGGAGGATCAGTTAAATAAACTAATTAAATATGACATCCGTTTGGTCTGCTGAACCTGTTATGTTGACCGACAGGTTCCCCTATTTAATACAAAAGGATTAAATAGTGTTTATATTAATCTGGGGTCTTTTTAGTTTCCTATAAGGGAAATCCCCTATAGTTAATTATATCATAGATAACCAAAGTTACCTAAGAAAACTTTCGATAAAGATTGGAAAGATATTACATCATAAAACCTCAATCCAACACATAAACATCTAAATGTGCATAATAGAAAATAGTTCAACTATAATCTACACAACATTAAAGTCCATAGCAAAATAGATCACATCACATATGAAAATATTAAATAAAAGCATCACAACACATAAGAAAATCACATAACAACATCACAAACTCAACACAATAATCTTAATCATCATCATCATCATCATCTTCATTCCAGTCTCTAGATGTCACATAAGGCATATAAAAAGGATGACGGGGTATCTCAGCACTGTGATCTCCTCTAATCACTCTATTCTTGTACTGCTGATAATTCTCCTCATATTCATCATGTTTTACAATATACCTTTCAATATTTTCAAACTTACCATCCATATCTCTAACATGCTCTCTGGTAAGACTCACTTTCTTTAAAATCTTCTGTAATAATTGATCCACTGAAAATTTGATAGATTTTTACTATCCATTTCATACTTATTTTTTGATGATATTGCACTTTAAAGAAAGATATTTTTCATGATTTCATGCAAGTACAATGATTAGAGGTCTTTGGAGTAAAAGGAAGCAAAAAGGAGTAAATTTGGAGCAAAAAGGAGCCAAAGTGTAAAGTGGAACTAGCGCCGAACGGCATCCTATTGAGCACCGAATGACGCCCTATCCAGCGCCAAATGGCGCCCTATCCAGCACCGAACGGCACCCTATCCAGCGCTGAACCACTCCCTATCCCGATTTCAAACTAGATTCAATGTATTTGGATGGATTTTGGAGGGATGCATGCAAAAGCTCTTGGGAAATCAGTTATGGCCGAATTTAAACCACTTTTGGGAGAGATTTCAGAGAGGGGTGTGTGTGTTTAGTGAATTGTAGAGAGTAGAGAGTGTTGGGGAAGTTTAGAGAGAGTGATCTAAGGTTTGTAAATTCTCTTCCAGGGAGTATAGGAGAAGAGAGAAAGTGAGAAATTTCTTCTTCCTTACTATTCTAAAGATATATTTGTGTGTTGTTGTGAAGAAAGAAGAGGAGTCAAAGGAATTCCTTGTGATTCACTTGGGGAAGAGTTTGAGATAAGTGACCCAAGGAAAAAATGTTAAGATTTTCATGCTTATTTTATAGTGATTTTGATGATATTGCACTTTAAAGAAGGGAATTGTTGGTGTTTTTCTGCAGGTATGTTGATTTATGGACAATGAAGCAAAAATATGCAAAAAGAAGCGAATTTTAAACAAAAAGGACAAAAGTTGTGAAAATTTGAACTAGGGCGCCGACGGCGTATTTTTCCCGAGAGTTCAAAATATATTACAAGGGAGCCTCCGACGGAGAGATCGAGGACACTGACAACCGGGGCCTATTCAGAAGGGGTCCAAGGCTAAGTATTCTAGAAGGCCGCCGACGGCGGGATCACCGGTTCTTTCACGAGAAGCATTGAATGTGGACGATTTTCGAAGGGATGCTTGGAAAACTCTTGAAGACTCTTCATTTACTTTAAAAGGAACAATTTGGGGCCAAAAAAAGTGCCCACTAGAGTCCACTAGAGTCCACTAGCGTCCAATTGGTTCCATTAGTGTCCATTTGTATTCACCACATGTCATTCTAATCCTTTAGAGAGTCAAGTGTGTGAGTCTAGTGAGTCCATTAAAAGTTTAGTTTGTTATTCCGTGAGTTCAGATAGTGAAATTTGTGAGAAATTCTTCGAGAGATTGTAAGAGTGGAAGGGAATTGAGAGATCTCTTCTTCATTGCTGTTTTGAATGAGAATTCTGCATACTGTAAAGGAAGGAAGAGATTCAGAGGAACTTCAAGGAGTTTGCTTAAGGAGGAATTTAAGATAAGTTGTATTTATTTACTTTAGTTTATAGAACTTTGTTTTTATATATAAATCTAAGTTTTATCGTATCCTCTCTATGAATTCTGAGTAGTTTTCTTCTCTTTCTCCTTGTTTTGATATTTTTGTGAAATGGTAAATTGAATTAGTGTGCCAAGAAAATTTTAAAAGAAGTTGTGATAATCTTTTACTTAGATCTTAATTTACTTTTAATCTGGCCAATTGATTAGTTAAAATATGTTGAGTTTAACAACTAGAGTAAAGATTACATCAGAGATCCAAGGAGATCAAAATCCTTGAAAGTAGGGTGCAAATAAATAAGGAAATAATATTCAACAGGCGTAGAATTGGAGATTTTAGAGTGACAGGCTAAAATCCTTAATTCGGTCCTATCGTTTGGGTGCTGAAGTGTAGATTGTTAGCCCTCATGAGAGGGGAGCCGGTATCCTCCCAACCGAGCTGCAGATTCAGTAACCAAGCATAGGATTAGTCAATGTTCTTTATGCCTGGACCAAATGGTAAAGAATATGTATGCTCCTATTTGGCACAACACCATTTTAAAATAATTCAAATTATCCATTTCACTTAAATTTCTTAACAAAGGAGAAAGATTTTTGCTTCAATATTTAAACTTCGCTTTATTAGTAAAATTTGTTATCTCTTAGTAGAACTAGTTTATTAAAAACTTCATATTATTGTCGATTGCTTATTAGTGACAGATAGACAATTTCGATTTACAAGCTGTGATTCTAAATTAGTTTCTATAATCCTAATTCATAGCCTCTAAGATATTCCCTGAGGGATCGATATCCAGGACTCCATTAGAGCCCTGAATTACTTGAACGATACGTATACTTGCGTTGATTTACAAACCTTTCTAGTTTATTTAATCGAGCCCCATTACCAAGTAGTGTGTCTATTCTTCGGGGTAGATACACGGCTTGTGGTGCGGTGCTCGTTTATGTAAACTATTCGGGATGTGAGTTCATTTTGATTTCATATCTTAAGATTTTCAAACTTAAAATTATTTTCAAAATCAAATGCTACTTTCTAAATTATATATATATTTAAATTAAATTTAAAATTAAAAAATTCGACGCACAATTTCTGTTAGGCGACCCCCTTTTAAAAATACAACACACAACCTAAAAATATGCCGACAGTTACATCATCTGAGGTATTCCCGATCATCCAACAAGACGTTTTAATTTAGTTGTAATTGTAGTTTTGTGTTCTGTTTGTGATTAAATTTTGAGTTGTTTTATATTTTGAAATGTTGTGGCGGTGAATTTTATCTTGCAATGACTTTTAATTTAGTTTGGTTTCAGTTTTAGGGGCTACCCTAAAGGTGTGGGTTTTCATGCAACGAGTTGTTTATCATGCGAAAAAGTAAAGTGCATTTGCAATAAAATAAATTGCAAGAAGAGTAAATTGCAATAAAATAAAAGAGTACCTGGAGGGTCTTCCCGTCATTCCAAGCTGCACTTAAACACAATTTAGAATATTTAAGCAAGTTCCTAGGTAAAGCTAAGGGAAGGGTTATGGTTTTCTACCAAGTTCCTAATCCTATTGCTAGTCATCTCCTATGACGTCTAGGTTCTTGTGTTTTGGTTTGAGGACGATTTTCTTCATCAAAGAACAATTAAGTTCAGTTGTTCTTATAAACATCCTATCATATTGAGGAAGTGCTTAAGAAGAATCTTAAACATCTTTTCAATATTCGTTGGAATTGTTTTAAGTCCAAATGGATTTAATTATACAAATGAATTAATCGTCCGAGAATTCAAGTTTTGTTGTTATCTTACTCAGTGAACTAGGACATTTGAATATCCTATGAGGGAAGTAATATTTCATTTAACGTTCTGTTTAGGAGTTATGACAACAAAAGCTTTCGAGGGCAAAATGATGTTCAGATGGTTTATGATTTAATTTCAGTTAATGGGTTCAAATTTGGAATAGTATTAAAGTTGCTTCATACTTATTTTTGAATTTCTTTATGTCTTAGGTGATGCTATTTTTAATTCAATTTAATTTAACTTTAATTTAATTTAATTTGGTTTAGCTTCAACTTTAATTTAATTTATTTAATTTAAATTAATTTTAATTTTAACTTGATTTTATTTTTATTTTATTTTTTTATTTTAATTTAATTTAATTTAATATGATTTAATTTAATTTAATTTGATTTAATTTAAATTTAATTTGTTTTAATTTAATTTTATTTAATTCAATTTATTTTAAATTTTAATTTAATTTTATTTTTAATTTTAATTTAATATTTATTTTTTATATTTTAAAGATGATTTAATTTTAATTGTTAAAGTATTATTTTAATTGAAATTTTAAAAGGGTTTAATTTAAATAATTTAACTTTAATTTAATTTAATGATAAAGTCTTTTAACATTTTAAATCTTAAATTTGGATTATCATTTTAATTAGGAATTAAATATTATTGAGATGATTAATTTAGGGATTCTTAAATTAAAGAACAAATCTCTTCCTAATAATATCCCTATTTTAATAATTCCAATTTTATTATTCTTCCAAATATAATCAATTATTTAATTAAGGTTTATTTTAATTATTTTTAAATTGTTTAATAGGTTTCTACCCTTTAATTATTTAAATTTCAATCATCCAAATCAGATTAAGATCAAATATTTTACTCTTTAATTTTATTAAGCCTAAAGTTTTAATTAAAGGTTAAAATTTTAATTACCATTTTGCCCTTCAAGCTTAATAATTTCATAACTCACTAAATTGAGCTTAAATAAACTTGAAATTTTTATGTGACTTCACTCATATGTCAATAAAGACATGAGAGGAGAAAATGTGATTTTTCCGTATTTAATTTATTTATGTAATTATTTTTGGTGGAAAATAGAGATTTCCAAAGAAAATTTAATAATATGACCAAGGGAAAGTTTCTGTCCTTAAGAAAATTATGTGACATTCCTAATGACCAGAGGACCACTTGGACCAATTTTGGTGATTTTTTGAATTATATTCTTTTTATTATAATTATTTTGAGTTTTGGAGTATTAATTAATTTAAAAAATAAAATAAAGGTTGAAAAATGAATTTTATATTTTTCAAAAATCTCTCTGATATCAAGGAAAGCAGAGAATCAATTTTTTACAATTTTCTGATTTTTGTTTGATTTATTAGAATTATTTTAGTGGAAATGCTAAAAAATACATTTTTTTTTAATTTTAAAATTACCTTAGGGCTTTAAAATTTAATATCTCGTCAAATAGACCTAAGAAAAATATGGGGTTTGTTCCTAAGTGATTAAAATTCAAAATGTGACATTTTGGTGAATTTTATTATTTTTGTGATTTTTATTATTTTTTAATTATTAAAATATTAAAATAATACAAAAATCAACTTTTTTTAGAAAATTGAAGTTTTAATTTTCTTAAATTCCTCTAATATTAGAGAGGCTCCAAAACCAATTTGGTGAATTTTTGAAAAGTATTTTGAAAGTTATGAATTTTTAAAGTTTAAATTGGCTAAATGGCTTAATCAACCCATTTAGTAGGGCTAACCAAGTCCAATTGACTTCAAATTTTTATGGTGGGTTCCTCGGATCCTAAAGGTCGAGTGGAGAATTGATTTCAAGCCAATTTGATGTATGATTAGCTCTAATTAATTAAGGACCTATTTTGGGTGTTTAAGCCAATTAGGATTATTCCAAGTGGATTAATTCAAAACCTATTTTTCCTAGAGTTCTCTAGTCATAAGAAACATCACAAAATTTTCCTAAACATGCTAATTATTGGATTTAAAATACTCAAAACAGCAACATGAATTTGAAAAATCAATAACTTCTCATAGGGATGGCCTCTGACCTTGGAAAATTCAGGAAATATTCCCAAGTTCGGAGGCTTCAAAAGCCCTATGGTCTCATGCCATGGTGAATTTCCTATATGCATGGAGAATTAAAACAATGAAGAGGGTAAATAAATCATTAAAAATAAAATACTTGATGAAATTAAATGATTTCTTTTCCACATTATTCTCCTCTGTACACTGAGCAAGAGGGTATTTTTATTTTATTTTTCTGATTTTCCTACACAAAGTTATGCATTTTTAAAGTTTAGGGAATTAAATAAATAGAAAAATAACCTATTTTTCTACTCATCCACGAGGCGCCACGCCATCCTCGGCAGCTCCGAACGCACACGCGTCGTCTTCTGATTCGGCGCCGCCATCCAACTCAGCGCTCCAGGGGCCCGCTGTATCGTTCCGTCTCCTCATCCGGTGAGATCCTGGCCGTCCGTCCGCGTGTGTATTAAATGAACGGCATCCGTTCATCGTCCCCAAGCGTCCTAGCCCGAGAACCGTCCACACTAAATCACTAATATCTTACTCAATACTTAACGAATTTTCGTGTTCTTGTGCTCTATGGATTCATCTTGAAGAGATGAATACATCTATACGATGATCATGCATTGAAATTAAGGCATGTGAAATGGAGAATCTCCAGAAGCTCGGGATAAAGAGTTAGCTCATACCTTTGCTCAGAGAAGTGTGGCTTCAATCTGAGGGTTGTGTCACCTTCGATTGGGTCCAAGCAAGCTCCAGATGAAGTCCCTTGGCCTGGTGAATTTTCTAGGTATGATTTCGACCAAGCCCGATCACAAAGCTTGGAGTCTGGAACAGATGGGTGGCCTGGAGAGGGGGCTTTTGCTGGTGGACTTCTTCCCTTGGTCTGGTGAAGGTGTAGGACCAATCAATTTGAGGATTGGTCCACTGTGAAGAAGTGTCCTGGTTTTGGGTGGAATTTTGGCTGAGAAATTGGGCTCTGTTGGTGGGGATTAGGGAAAATTGTCACTGGGGATCAACTGCTCTAAGTATGGAGAGTGGTCTGGAGCAATTTTGGCAGGGTTTCAGTAAGGTCTGGTTCAGCACCTCCCATGGCCGAGGGGAGGTAAAGTTTAAATAGGAGAGGGTGGAGGGCCTCCCAGGGGGGTTTAAGGCTTGGGATCAACTGCTTAGGTCAAGGGAAGAACAGCCATGATGGCCATTGGGCATGGGGCAGCTCAGCAAGTGGGAAATCCAAACTTTGGCTCACATGGGTTCTCTCGGCTCGGTGGTTTACGGCGAGCTGTGGTGGGCGGCCGGCCAGGGTCAGGTCACCCTCAAGGTCAGGGAGGTTAGGGCTGGGGCTTAGTGCAGTCAATTGGCCATGGACATGTGTAAAGGAGTTAAATTGAAATGGAATGGGGGGAAGGCTATTTTGGCTCAAATTGGTCAACCCATCCCTTTGGGCTAGGTGCACCACCCAATGCTTGGTTTAGGATGAAGGGAAAGTGATTTGGTTCAGCATAATCAGTAGGGTCAAGTCACCATCCAAGCACAATTAGGCATAAGCATGGTTAAGAGGAATCATGGGAGTGGTTAATCACCTTATGGGAATGTAGAAAGGACCTCCTCCTTTTGCCCAATGTGGTAAGGTCACATGTGAGCAACTCACATGGCTTGCATGTGGCTTAAGAGTGGCTTCATGGCTTGTCTTTGGCTTGGGGAAAAGCTTGGTCAATTTTATGAAAATGGATTTTAGAAATTTTGGTAATTTAGGGGTGGTTTGATGGGATTTGGCATATGGCTTGATTTGGATTTATTTTATCATGGGTTTAGAACTTAGGAGATGGTTTCATCCAATGGATGATGATATAGGGTTGTCATGTGGGCTTTGGGCCTTTGAAATTTAGTGAAGGTGGGCTATTAAAGTGATTTATGGAAGTGGGTTTTTTTTTTTTAGGATGAGAATTTTACAAAGGATTGGATCCAATAAGTGTTGAATTTAATTTAGGAATGTTTCATGAATGATTTCGAATCAATTTGAAGTGGTTGGGCTAGGTTTGAGTTGGATTTGGACCTCTTTGGTGAATGGGCCAATGTAGGTCAAATTGGGCTAACTTGGGCCAATGTTGGGCTAGGGTTGAAATTGATGTAAAATAAATGTTGGGAAATGTTTATGGGAGTGTTTCAAAGAGATTTTGGCTTTATTTGGGTCTTGATTTTGGGGTTTGGGTTTATTTGGGTTAGGTTTGGGTTTAGGTCAAAATTGGGCCTTTTAGCTTTGGGTTGAATTTGAGTGGGGTTTGGGTCCAAATTTTGGGCAAATCATGTTAGTGTTTTGTTTGTGGGGATTCTAAGGAAGGTTTAGAAAAGGTTTGGGGTTAATTGGAGTTGAATTGGGTTAGTTTGGATTAGGTTTGGGTCATGGGTCCAAATTGGGCTTTAAGGCCAAAAGTGAAATTGGATTCAAATGTCAATCAAATTGGACTTGGATTTGGTCTAGATTAGTTTTGGTAATGTTGAATTGAAGTTTAGAATTGAATTGGACCAGAATTTGGGTCAATTGGGTAGGTTTGGCTTGACATTGGGTTCACTTAGGGTTAAAATGGGTCAAATTGGGGGTTTTGATAAAAGTGGGGTAAATTGATAAAATTGGCCCATGGTGTAGTTGAACAAAATGAAATTGGAAATATTTGGGATTTTTTTGGAATTTTCTGGGAATTTTCTGAATTTTTGGATTTTTGGGTCAAGAGGGGTATTTTGGGTATTTGGAGGGTATTAGGAGATATTTTTGGAATTTTTGATATTTTTGGCTATGAATGATCAATTAGAGTAATGTGGAAATGTTTTGGATTAGTTTTGAGGAATTTTGGGTGATTTGAAAATTTTGGGTAATTTCAAGGGCTTTGGGTAGGTTAGGCGGGTGTAGGGTCCCGTGGGTCAAAAATTGAAAATTTGGAAAATTGAAAATTTGGAAAATTGAAAATTTGGAAAATTGAAAATTTGGAAAATTGAAAATTTGGAAAATTGAAAATTTGGAAAATTGAAGATTAGGTGAATGTAAGTGGAATAAAATCATTTTGGTTGAGCCATGAAGCCATATCAAGCCCACATGAGCCATGAAGGGACTCATTTGAGGCATTCACTATGTTGTTCCTAACCCTCTTAGCCAAGGGCTTAGGGGTTAAGGACCATCCATGTGAATCACCTTCATGAGTCGAGGAGGTCGAGTTAGGTATGGGTGTGTTTTAGGAGGTGTGTGAAAGTGTAGTGTATAGGTCCAGTGTGTGTGTAAGTCGACCCTTCACCGACACCGGACCACCCGAGGCGAGTCCTAAGGCCAAAGAGTCCTATAGGAACTCATCCTTTAAACTTCCACATTTGATTTCAACCCTCTAGGTGATTAGGGGTCTACGGTCGAGTTTGTTGAGTTTGCGAGAGAGTTAAGAAGTGGTTTGAATTTCTAGGTGGTGGGTCCCAATTCTAATCCTCTAAGATAGTCAAAGGAAAAGCCTAAGGCTAGATCCTAAGTACTAAAGAGAAGAAGAGAAGACCTCATCAAAAATGAGGTCAACAGGTGCTCCAGCAGCTGCAGAAAGAGATGAACCGGAAGTGATGAGTGCACAACTTTGGGAAAGAGATGATACGATTTCCCAGATGGCAAAGAGGATGGAAGAGATGGCTGCAGCTTTAGCCACTCTCCAGAGTCAAGTACAGCCTCAGAAAGAGACGCCCCCTGAAATTATCCACATTACAGATGGAGGGAAAGAGATTACATTCGTCAACGGAGATGAGCAACAAATGAAAGATCCTGCACAAAGCATGATTCCAGAAAAGGACATCAAAAACATGGTAGAGCAGCAGGTGCTGGAGGCCTTAGCACAAGCTAAGAGCGGATCATCTATTCAGACGGGTAGACCTTACCTTGAAGAATTCGATGCAGTCTAATACCTAAAAGGCTTCGTACCACCTCTGTTCAAGACTTTTGATGGTACTTGAAACCCTCGGCAGCACGCTGCACATTTTCGTTCTAGTTGTTGCAATGCCGGTGGGAGTGACGCTTTACTCTTCCGACAGTTCGTCAGCAGTTGATCAGGGATTGCTTTCGACTGGTACGCAGAATTGCCGAATGGATCAGTTAAAACCTTCTCGAAACTAGAAAACCTCTTCATTAAGCGATTCGTCGGAGCTCAACACCATATCACCATCGGTGATCTAGTGGTGGAGCGACAGAAACTGAACGAGACCTTGGTGGATTACATACTTCGATGGAGGAATTTAATCATGAAGTGTGAGCCACAGCTTCAAGAACAGCATGCAGTCGGCATCCTGCTTAAGAATATTCACGGCCCTATAGCACTTCTCCTCAAAGGATTTATAATCAAGACTTTCGAGAAGTTGCTTAGCAAGGCCGGGAGCTTAAAAGAGGAGGCAAAGCAGCTAAGTTTTGTGGAAAAGACTAATAAACAGAAGCCCCGTTAAGACATTTGAAAAGAAATCTGGAATCGTCGCGGCAGTAGATAAGGGCAAGCAGCCAGTGCAGATACCGCCAGAGCGACTGCAACCTAGTTATCAACCACCGCAACGAACATACCAGCAATCTCAGCTGAACTACCAACAACCTCAACCGAGCTATCAGTCATCTCAGCATTATGAACAACTGCCTCGTCCACGGCGCACCCTAAAATAATTTCTGAATAAGGAATATCCATTCAAGATCGAAGCGATAGCGAAGATGTTCCGCAGTTTAATGAAGATGCCAGATTTCCAGTTACCAGAGCCCAAAAGGCCAGAAGAAGTCAACAAGAAAGATCATCCGAACTATTGCCCCTACCACCAGATGCTCGGGCATAAGATAAAGGATTGCATCACTTTCAAGAGCTGGCTTGATGACAATCTCCGAAAAGGGAACATAACGATTCTGAAAGAATACATGAAGGAGCCCCAAAAAGGAGGTTCCGTCAATGTTATTTTAACGGATCCTATTGTTCCGATAGACCCGTATACGACCGATGATGGATGGAGTACCGTTTGGATGAAGTCATCAAAGAAAATTTTGGATCATATCCAGACCGCTTCGGTGCGCGCTTCAACTTAAAGTTTGAAACCTGCCGAGCCAGCACTATCGCTTGCAATCAAAGAATCGCCCCAGAAGGATGAGAAGATCGTGGAAGAAAAGAAAACCGAGGCTCCGAAGCGTAGACTAGGGGCTGCTTATCCTAGGATGGTTATTTCCAATTCGAGGGAAAAATCCCTCGGACCTCTGACTCTGTATGATTATTTGCTCGCCCCGGAGGGATCTTATAATGATAAGAGTTTCGGTGTTGGCTACATTTTGACTGTTTCTAATGATTAAGTAACTAACGACAACCAACCTAATCCGGATCTCGATTCCAATAACAATTCTCAAATCATACATAACCTCGATGATCACGATGAAGAAGATGTTCACAAAGGAGGCTATGAAAGCTCTACAAGCAACGAGTCTATTTATGAATTTCGAGGAGCTTCGATCATGATAGAATTATAACTATCAGATTTCGAAGTAACTCTAGAAGAGCCTGTTGTTTCGATTCAAGGGGAGACACCAGAATATCTAGCATCAGATTTAGAGGAAATTACCAAAGTCAACCTAAGAAGCGGAAAAGTTCTACCTCCCAGGATGTGTCCAAAGGATAAAGGAAAGCGAGCGGTTGTTCGGGAAGAGCCAACCCCGGCGGAAGAATTGCCCGTTCGAGAAGAAAGCGAAACACATGGTAATAAAGTGGACTATAATGTGCTAGCCCATCTTAGGAAGCTACCGACTAAGCCGAGCATATAGGACGCTCTGATCCTATCAAAGGAGATGAGGGAAGCTCTGATCAAGGCCTTACTTGATCCAGAGATTTGTTTAGCTCAAATGGCCGGAGATTCCCTAGATGAGGTTTGTTTGTTAAAAGAACAGCGAGGTGTTACCTTCACAGACAATGACCTATTACTTGGAACGGCTGATCACAACCAACCGTTGTACATTTCAGTCACTATTGGTAAGTTTACGCTCTCCAGAGTGTTGGTGTATCCAGGAGCATCAATCAACATAATGAATCTTCGGACGCTAGCGTATTTGGAAATTGATGCTCACGAGCTTGAAACAGACAAGATGTTATTAAGAGGGTTCAATCAGAAAGGAGAAAGAGCTCTTTAATCAATAACACTACTAATGAAGACCGGTGATTTAGCAAAGACAACCGTAAAATTCCACATAATTGATTCTGAGACATCGTTGAATGCTCTACTGGGTCGGCCATGGATCTATGAAAACCGGATGGTACCGTCATCTCTGCACCAATGTATAAAGTATTACGAATGAGGGGAACAGTGCATCAAAGGTGATTTTCAACCATTCTCCGTACATGAGATTGGAATTCATGAAGATGCAGCCTACTACATGCCTCCAAAGAAAACAATCTTCTCCAGAAACACCATACCAAATGAAACAAAAGAAGTTCAAGACGGTGAAGAACCTGAAGTTCTAGTCCAACAGTCACTCACCACTCCCTTACGGAGAGATGGTGAAAGTTTCTCCAGAACTCGCACCCGAGGTCGAGGCCGGGGACGAGGTCGTGGAAGAGATGTTGGAACAGTTGGACAGAAAAAACCATCCGTCAATGTTGATTGGGAGAACAGTTCAGAAGAAGAAGAAGAAATTAAGAAAGTAGCAGCGACAATAAGTCAGAAGAAACCACAGTTCAAGATCTCTCTCGAAGATGAAAAGAATGAAGAATACAAATCAATGTACGAGATGATAAATCACTATGTGCATACTATGACCCTGACCCCAATCTATTCTAATAAAATCGAGGGTATGGTGGTCAAGGACATGCATGGTGGTTGTGCTAAGCCAATCAAATTCTACCGTGGTTCTTCTTCTTCCAAAACTGAAAATGATGTACAATTTGAAGATGTTACTTCCTCTGAATTAATGGAATTAACTTTTGAGTGGTACTCTCCCTGTGTGCAAAGTTTAATTCAATTTGGTGTCCTACCTCGACGATGGACGAAAAGTCAATCACAACATTTTGAAAAGTTATGGAATAACGCCAGTCGACCTCCCAATTCAAAACATGGCCTTGGATTCGGCACAGTAGGATCAGTTGACTATACAAAATTTTGCTTGGTTGTCACTTGCGAGCCTAATGAAGACTGCTTGGAAGCTTCAGAAGATCTTGAAGATCTACCAATCTGAGATGCTCCACTAGAATTCGAAGAAGAAATCAAATCTACAATAGAAGAGTTAATGTAAGTTAACTTAGGTACTAGCGAAGAGCATAAGCCTACCTTTGTTAGCTCCTTACTCAATAAAGAAGACTCCGAAGATATAATCAAGCTATTAATGGAGTTCAAGGATTGCTTTGCTTGGAGTTATGACGAAATGCCAGGATTAGCTCCAGAAATCACAGTTCACGGGCTAGGAGTGGATCCCACTGCTGTTCCAATTAGACAAGCTCCCAGAAGAATGCGTCTAGAAATTGAGCAACAAGTAATAGCCGAAGTTAAGAATCTAATAAACGCTAAATTTGTCCGTGAAGAGCAATACCCAACTTGGTTAGCCAACATGGTACCGGTCAGAAAGAAGAATGGTCAGATCAAAATCTGCGTGGATTTCAGAGATTTGAACAAGGCATGTCCAAAAGATGAATTTCCACTACCAATTCCAGAACTAATGATCGACATCGCTTCAACACATGAAGTCTTCTCATTCATGGATGGATCTTCAGGATACAACCAGATAAAGATGGCACCAGAAGATGAAAAGCTCACAGCATTCAGAACGCCGATCGGAGTGTATTGCTACACACTGATGCCGTTTGGGTTGAAGAACGCGGGAGCAACATACCAAAGAGCAATGACGAGAATCTTTGATGATCTCTTTCACAACCAAGTCGAGTGCTACGTGGATGATGTGGTCATCAAAAGTAAACTTAAACGAGATCACCTGTATGATTTGAGAATTATTTTCAAGCGAGTGAGACAATTTAACCTTAAGATAAAACCCTTAAAATGAGCCTTCAGCGTCACCTCTAAGAAATTCTTAGGATTCGTTGTCAGACATCGCGAAATTGAAATCGATCCGGAGAAGATTAAAGTTATCTTAGAAATGCCTCCTCCCAAAACCTTGAAACAACTACGATCCTTTTGAGGGAAGTTGTCAAATCTTCGACGCTTTATCTCAAATTTGTCAGGTAGGTGTCAACCCTTCTCGACATTGGTTTAAAAGGACGCCAAATTCGTTTGGGATGAGAAATGCCAGCGGGCTTTCGAGGACATTAAGGAGTATTTAATGACACCTCCTGTATTAGCAGCCCCAGTCTCAGGTAGACCATTAATACTTTATACCGCGGCTTTAGAGGACTCTCTCAGAGCCTTGCTAGCCCAGGTCAATGATGAGGGAAAAGAAAACGCTCTCTACTACCTAAGCTGTCGTCTAATCCTGACGGAAATAAAGTATCCTCCGATCGAGAAGAATTGTTTAGCCCTGATCTTCGCCGCTCAAAAGCTCAGGCACTACATGCTTTCTCATAAGGTCAACCTTATTTCGAAGGTTAATCCGTTGCAATATTTGATGACTCGTCCAACGCTTTCTGGCAGACTTGCCAGGTGGTCGATGATACTATTGCAATTCGATATAACTTTCGTGCCTCTTTGTGCCGTAAAGGGACAAGTCCTGACAGACTTCCTCGCAGCACATCCTTTGCCGGCAGAATCGCCTTTCAACGACAATTTGCTCGACGAGCAAATAATGAGCTTAGAAGACCCCGATGATCGACGTTGGGAACTATACTTTGACGGAGCATCTTCAGCACAGAAAGACAAAGAATTGCAAATGATAGTGCCCGGTAAGGCAGGAATCAGACTAATCTTTATAACACCGGAGTGGGGGATGTTAAAGAACTCCTACCACTTAACAGAACCATGTACAAACAATGAAGTAGAATACGAAGCTCTCATAACAGGATTGGAATTAACCATTCAGATGGGGATATTTGATATCAACATCTACGGGGATTCCCAGTTGATCATTCAACAGGTCGCCGGACAGTACAAAATTCTGAAATCAAAGCTCGAGCAGTACTTTCAGTATGCCATGAAGTTGTTGGAACAGATTCCAAATGTGACGATCTACAAGATTCCCAGAAAAGAAAATGCCCTTGCAGATGCGCTAGCTCGCCTTGCAAAAGAATTTGCCTGCTTACGGGATGAGTCAGTTGAAGTGTCAGTTCAGGGACGACAGGTCCTATCACAGCTCGACATGGATACAATACACAAATCAGAAAAAGCAGAGGAATCAGTTGCGGCAATAACAGAAAATACAAAAGATTGGCGGCTTCCATTAATAGACTACTTGCAAACAGGAAACCTACCGGACGATAAGTCGTTAGCCCATCAAATCAAGAAAAGAATTCTGTCTTATGCATTAATAAACAATACATTATATAGAAGATCTTTTGACCAGATGTGGCTAAGGTGCCTGAGCGGGTCCGAGGCTCATGAAGTTGTTAAAGAGGTACATTCAGGACTCTGTGGCGCTCATCAGTCAGGTCCGAAGATGAAAATGAAGATTAAGAGACTAAGGTACTACCGGCCCTCAATGATGACCGATTGCATGAATGTCGTCAAGAGTTGTCACCAATGTCAAGTGCATGGAGTAGTTCTACATCAACCTCCAAATGTGCTACATTCGACAATCGAGTCATGGTCGTTTGAGTGTTGGGGCACAGATATAGTGGGTCCGATAGAACCGCCATCCTCAAGAGGACATCGCTTTATTCTTGCAGCTACAGACTACTTTTCTAAGTGGGCAGAAGCTATACCACTCAGAGAAGTGAAGGCACACCACGTGCTACAGTTTTTCAAGAACCAAGTTGTCTACCGTTTTGGGGTACCGCGTAGGATCATTTCAGATAATGGGTCCGCGTTCAAAAGTACAAAGATATAAAATTTTGTCAGAAGACACGGGATCAATTGGCGATACTTAACGATCTACTACCCAAGAGAAAACGGCTTGGATGAGGCTTTTAATAAAACTCTCATTCAAATTTTAAAGAAAACTTTGGACGACAACAAGAGAAATTGGCACGAGAAGTTGTTAGAAGCCTTATGGACCTACAGGACGACTTTCAGAACTCCTACCCAGTCTATGCCCTACGCCTTAGTGTACGGGTCCGAGGTCGTTCTACCCTTAGAGGTTCAGCTCCCGTCTCTCAGAATTGCAGTTGCAAACAAAATCACTACAGAAGAAAATGCCAGACTACGACTAGAAGAATTGGAAAGCCTGGAAGGGAAAAGACTTTCAGCACAGCAGAATTTGGAACTGTATTAAGCCAAGATGATCCAGGCCCATGATAAGCTGGTCCGCCCAAGAACTTTCAAAGTCGGTGACTTAGTTCTTGTTCTCAAGAGACCTATCCTTGCACATCGCAAGATAGGTGGTAAGTTTGAACCAACCTGGGAAGGACCGTTTGTGGTCGAGGCAGTTTACTTTGGAGGTTCCTACCAACTGGTAAATTGCCGAGGAGAACGACATATGATTTCGATCAATGGAGTATATTTGAAGAAGTATTACGCAACCTGATGTTTCAAAGGGTGTACTTCAAAGGCGAAATCTCATCCCTGGAAACACGGGTGGGATAATCACTTGTGATTGAGTCCGAACCTAAAATAAAATGGATAACAAATGTCATTAACCAAAATGTTAAAAACAGAACATGTGAAATTGCAATAATAAAATGTTCATCTTTCTTTTTAAATCATTTCATTCCTGATCTCTCCTCATATTTTCCTACTTTCCTTATATTTAAAAGAAGTGAATAAGAATTTACATTAATAAATGTCTTTCTTATTATTCTTATTCTTAGTACAGCCTCCGATCCTTTCCTTATTTTTTTTTGCAGGGAAATGTCGAACAGGCGGTTGGTTCTAAACTTTAGAAATGGCGTGAGTCTAGCACTTGATGAAGAGAGGGTGAGGAATGGAGTAGTGATAGAGATTGACTCAGACTTCACACCAACCGAACTACAATACGAAGAAAATGATTGGATCCCAGTTGATCGAGAAGAACTCCATAGTCAGACAGTGTTGAAAGTGGGTGGCCCAAGCCACCAATCCAGCAGCAAGAAAATAAAAACAAAACACCGCTCATGCAACCGGAGAAGATAAGAAGGTTAAGTCCGTAGTTTCCACAGCAGAGGGCAAGCTTGTCAGTGTCGCGCCCGCAGAAATTCAAGGGGTAAGGAGAGCTACTCTCACTGCTACCCAACGAAGAAATAAGAATCATCGCATCCGCAAGATGTTAACCAAGTTAGCAGAAGATCAACATAAAGAGACAGTGGGTACCGTCAATGCAAATGTTCCAAGGAGACAGGTTCGTCAGGAACCAGAAGAAAGGGATCAGCTCCAAAAATAGTTAAAAGAAAGAAGGAAATCCTAAGAAGAGCAGAAATAGAGTCGGTGCCTCAATGCCGAGTAGATGTACCAGATCTGAAGAGTCTTGTTGCGAAAGTAACCCCAGAAGATGTCCCTACGGAGACTATCCCCGAGGAGCCGAGACATGAAGGAGAGCGTGCTGGGGTTGAGCCATACATTCCCCAGTACATTACCAGACACCGAGGATTTCAGATAATTCCTGAATACGAGCTGGAGAAAATGCAATTAGTTGAAAAGAAGACCTTTGAATACTTTGAGAGAATTGGAGGCAAGAGGATCAACATTCTAGAAGGCCTAGAACTCCACACAGATGTATTCTCAGAATATGAACAACAACAAATTGTAGACTGCGTCATTGAGCTGCAGAAGATGGGACGAGCTGGACGCCTGAGGGAAAAGACATATTCAGAGCCCCGGAGATGGATGCCAGGGAAAGGAAGAATTATAATCCAATGCGGATGTTGCTACAACTTCGCAGTAGACAGGAAAGGGAATCCACCAGGGATACTCCGTCGCAGTGAGGTGGACCCAATGTCGAATGTTATTAAAAGAATGGTAAAGAGGATGATAAAATGGAGGGTGTTGCCTACAGATTGCATACCTAACAGTTGCATTATCAACATTTACAAGGAGGGCGACTGCATACCTCTACATATAGACCATCATGACTTTGTTAGACCTTTCTGCACAGTGTTGTTCGTCAACCAGTGCAACATCATGTTCGGATCTGACCTCCGGATCGCAGGCCCCGGTGAGTTCCGAGGGCTAGTGGAGATACCATTACCGGTAGGTTCCATTCTAGTGCTACACGGAAACAGAGCAGACATAGCAAAGCATTGCATTCCAGGAGTACCTGTAGAGCGGATCTCCGTTACTTTCAGAAGAATGGATGACAGAAAGATGTCTTACCACTTCCAGCAAGATCCAGAGATAGAGAGCCTCCGGCCCTACGAGCTGTGAGTTACATGGTAGATAACACACCTCTAATGCACATCCATACGACATTCCTGCTAAGGGTGGCTTGGAAGGTGATGTTATTGTCCATGTATCTTACTATTCAGACATAGATTTTGACAAATGAATTTGGATGGATCGAAAAGAATCATACACAATCCGTTTTGAGCTTATATGGATTGTATAAGATGTGTTTCAGATCAAGTTATATGATGTACTTTCAGCAAGTTGGAATGAAAACGACTACGTCGTATTTTTCCTTCACCTCTTTTTGTGCGAATTGACTGGGAAACGCCATTAGAGTTAAATAAACTTTGAACAAAGAACAGAAAAGAAAAGAAAGTAAACAAGAACTCCTCTTAAAATTCTGAATATTAAAATGAACTTCAAATTTACATGAACACTAAATAAACAACAAAAAATAAAATTGGAACGTTAAAGGACAAACAAAACGAATCTAAACTTTGAATTGAATTTCAATCTGAATCCTCTAATTTGAATCTTTCAAATTCTTTCCTCAATCTAAATCTCTTGGAAAATCTTTTGAAATTTGAATATTTTCCTCTATTTATTGCTAAGTCAAGTATTTTCAGCTTGGTACACTTACCAACTCCTTCCAATTTTTATTAGACCTTCGAGATTGGAATCAATTTCCAATTCTCATTAGACCTTCGAGATTGGAATCAATTTCCAATTCTCATTAGACCTTCGAGAATGGAATCAATTTCCAAGTCTCATTAAACCTTCGAGAATGGAATCAAATTCCAATTCTCATTTAACCTTTAAACCTTCGAGGCTGGTACCCAAATTCCAGTTCTCTTCGCAATTCCGAGGTTGGAACCTAGGTTTCAATTCTCATTTCAAATTCAAAATTTCCTTGAATTGATTTTAAATTAAACTTCAAATCAAAATCTAAACTCACACATTGAAACTTGAAATTTAAAAATAAAATGAAATCTAAATCGAATTCCCCAGATCTTGTGATTTGGAATTCACCTCATTTTTCATTCCCCAGCGAGAGTTCAGGGATCTCCGGTCTTGGAAATATACCTGATACTCCCTAGTGGAAATTCTTCTACTTCGTCCTAAGTTTGTCACTTGGACATCTATGTTGGTTTTGTTGATCTCTTCGATCAACGCCAATACGCACGGTGTGCTTGGTTAGCACACTACACCTATTGGGGGTCCATTTGTTGACCTCATTTTTTGATGAGGTCTTTTCTCTTCTCCCTCTTTAGTGCTTAGGATCTAGCCATAGGCTTTTCCTTTGACTATCTTAGAGGATTAGAAACGGAACCCACCACTTAGAAATTAAAACTACTTCTTAACTCCCTGCAAACCCCACAGGCTTGATTGTAAACCCCTAATCACCTAGAGGGTTGAGATCAAATGTGGAGGTTTAAAGGATGAGTTCCCTATAGAACTTTTTGGCCTTAGGAATACCCTGGATGGCCTGGTCTGGTGAGGGTTGACTTGTACACACACTACACTCTCACATACACTCCAAGTACTAAAACCACACTTTCACCCAACTTGACTTCCTGACTCATGTAGGCAATTCATATGGATGGTCCTTAACCCCTAGCCCCTGGTTAAGAGGGTTAGGAACAACATAATGAATGCTTCAAATGAGTCCTCTCAAGCCTCACATGGGTTTAATATGGCTTCATGGCTCAACCAAAATGATTCCATTTCACTTACACTCGGATCAATCTTCATTTTTCCAAAATTTCAATTTTTGACCCACAGACTCCGGACCCACCAAGCCTACCAAATACCCTTAAGATTGCCCAAATTTGGCAAAATTACCTAAATTCTCCAAAATTCCTCAAAATCAGTCCTTAAACATTTCCCACCATTCAAATTGACCATCTTTGGCCAAAAATACCAAAATTTCTAAAAATACCCCTAAACCCCCCCAAAATTACCAAAATACCATTTTACCCAAAAAATCCAAAAATTCTAAAAATTCCCAGAAAATTCCAAAAAATCCCAAATATTCCTAGTTTTATTTTGTTCAACTACACTATGGGTCAATTTTGCCAAATTAATACACTTTCAATCTAAAGTCCCAACTTGGCCTATTTAACCTAAAGGTGCCTAAACCAAACCCAATCTTGATCCAATTGACCCTAATTTTCATCAAATTCAATTCTAAATCAAAGTTCAACATCCCCAATATCAACTTAGACCAAATTCAAGTCCAATATGACCCACATTTGAATCTAATTCCACTTGAAATCAAAATCCCCAATTTTGCCTAAATAACCCAAAACTCCTAAAGTGACCCAATGTCAATCAATTCCTCCCAAATTTCAATTTAAAACTCTTTATAACACCTCCTTAAACGGAATTGGATCATCAATTTCCCATAATTTGAGCTTAGGTCTTACCCAAATCAATTTTGGACCAAAGAAACCCCAATTTTGACCCAAGCTGAACACATGTTATAAATCCACCAAATTGACCCTCCAAACCTTGTCAAAATAATTTCATGTCTTCATAAAACATCTTCGAAACAACCATATCTACAATATTGTTGAAGACCTCTGAACCCCATTCCCACTCAAACTCAAGATAGCTTGACCCAAACCCAACATGGTCCATAATAATCAAAAATCCAATCCATGCCAAAATTGAACCTCCAAATGAGCTCAAAACCACTTTGTGTCTTCATAAAAAATATTCATTACAATCATGTGGACAATATTTATCAAGACACTTGGTCTACATTCGAGCTCTAGCCCAATATAAATTCAAGTTAGCCCAATGTTCTTAAAATGGACCCAAAATCCAAAATTCACCAAATTAAAATACACCCACTCACACACACCCACATACTTCCTTTTTTTTTACACCTCACGGAAGCCCTACAAGAAAAAATAATAAAATACATTAAAAAAAAAAGTCTTCCCTCCTTACCTTCACCATGCCTCCACCTCACCTCCTCCTTGCCTTTACCTTACCTTCACCATGCCTCCACCTCACCTCCTCCTTACCTCCTCCTTACCTTCATCATGCCTCCACCTCATTACTCCCTTAACCCCTCCTTAATTCTTAGCCGTGAGCTTCTCTCTATAAATCCCCCCATAATCCCACTTTACACACCCTTACACACTCACTTACACGAGCCATTATTCCATACGGACAACGTACGCATCCGCACGCATCTCTCTCTAATACCCTCCAATACCCTCTAATACCCATCCAGTACCCTCCAATACCCACCAATACTCTATCTAATACACATCCATACCCATCAATACCCATCAATACCCATCAATACCCATCCATACTCATCCAGTACCCAAAAAATCCGCACCCAACTCTTGCGTACGTACTCCGGATGGAATAATTCGGCCACTTACACACACTCTTACACTTAGCCATTCCACTCCCAAAAAAATCCTCCTAGCCGTAAGCTTCATCAAGGGCTTCTCCAAGGTTTCTTCCATCATCTCCTCCAAGCAAGGTAAGCTTCTTCCCCCTCTCTTTTATCTTATGAACACTTAAGCTTCAAAGAAACATTTTAACCCTCTCATGCTTAGCCTAAAATCACACGTACATGTATTTTCTTTAAAGTTCTTCTTCCTCTACATAGGTTTACAAAAATTATGTGTTAAACTCTTCCATGCTTAGGGATTTCCTTTTTATGCAAACCAATTTAGTTTTTTTTAAAAAAATCTCTCCATGTATGTTTTCAAAAATCATGTGTAGGTTATTTCCTTTACAAATCTTCATGCCATTTAAATTTTATTCATGTTTAAGCTTAACAATTTCTCTTTATGCAAAGTTATATGGCTAATGTTAAATATTTACAAAAATACCACCTAATTTTTTCACCTAGTTTTTATTACCTTAAAAAAAGAATTTTTTTTAAATTTTTAATACAACATAAAGGAAATTAAAAGTAAAAAGAAATAAACATAACATAAAGAAAATAAAATAAAAAAAGAAAAATGAACATAAGGATAAAATAAAAATAAAACCAAAAGAAAATGAAATAAAAAAAAATCAAAAATAAATAATTATGAATGTAAAAACATAAGTGATATAATTATAAATTTAAATAAATTAAATAATATTTTTACTAATTTTTAACTAAAATAAACTATACTATATTAAATTTAATACTAAATGTAAAATAAAATATAACCATACTAAATAAGAATAACTACACTAATTTTAAAAATATTATAACTACTAAAATATAAATAAATGAATAATAATATATATATGTAAATTAATAAGTAAAATAAATAATGAAAATAAAGGAAGTAAATAAAAGTAATTTTTTTTTAATATACATATGTGAATGATAATTTTAATGAATAATAACATAAATAAATGGTAATAATTTAAAATAAATGAAAGGATAATTTAGGAAAGAGAATATTTTAAAAGCTTTATAAATAGATAAATAAATAATAAAAATAGGTAAATAAAAACATCATTCTTTTTAAAATAATCTAAATATAAATATACATGTAAATAATAAATTTAAGAAATAATAACTTAATATAAATGATAATAACTTTAAATAAAGAAAAGAATAATTTAAGAGAGAGAAAATGAAAAGTCTTATAAATAAATAAATAATAATAAATAATGTAAATTAATAATATAAATTAATAATAATAAATCAATAATATTTAATTAATAAAAATGTACATATAATTAATTAAAATAAAATAACTTATAAAAATGTAAGGATAAAAAAATGAATAATACATATATACATAAATTGAAAAAATAATTTAAATAATATAAATGAATAATGAATCAAATTAAAATTAAATTGCTAAAATCAAATAATAATTAAATTAAATAAATTAAATTAAATAATAATTAAATTAAATAAATTACATTAAATAATAATTAAGTAAACAAAAAACAATTAAATAAATAATAGTTTAAAGTAAAAAAATTAAATAAATTAATTAAATTAAATAAATCAAAATTATATTAAATTAAATGATAATGTAAATAAATAAATAATTTAAAATTAAATTAAATTAATTAGATAAATTAAATTAAGTTAAATAAATTAAGTTAAATTATATTAAATTAAATAATAATGTAAATAAATAATAAATTAAATTAAATTAAATTAATTAAATAGATTAAATTAAATTAAATAAATAATAAATTAAATTAAATAAATTAATCTAAATTAAATAATAATGCAAATAAATGATAAATTAAAGTGAAATAAACTAAATTAAATTAAATTAAATTAAATTAAATTAAATGATAATTGTAAATAATAATTAATTAAATTATATTATATTAAAAATAAATGATAAATTAAAATAAAACAAATTAAATAAAGTAAATTAAATTAAATTAAATAATAATTGTAAATGCTAATAAATTGAATTAAATTAATTAAATTAAATAATAAATTAAATTAAAACTAAAATAACAATAAAAAAATATCAAGTTAAAGTAAAATAAAATAAATAAATAACAATTAATTAAATAAAACAAATAAATCACAACCAATAAATTAAATAAAAAAAACAAATAAATGATAATAAAGTAAATAAGTCACAATGGATTAAATAAGATAATAAATTTAATTACAAATAAAAGATAATATGTTTAAACAACACATAATAAAAATAATAATAACATAAAATCGTATAAAATAACATAAGAATACAATAACATACAATAATAATATAACACATAAACAAAATAAAATAATAACATAGAACATACAACAATGATAACACATAATCCTAACACAATCACAACACAACAATCACAACATACAACAACAGTCCCGATCACAATACAATACCAACACAATAACAATAAACCTAGGATAGGCCTCCTGGGGCATGGTTCATTTTTCCCTTCATAAAGACTTCTAGGAAATCACAACTTGGTGTAGAAAACATAATAAGAATACCCTTATGCTTAGTGAATGCATGGAGTAACCCGAATTTTATCCGATGTCCACATAAACTTCTCAATTCGCATTCCAAACCAAATTTAAACATAAACCAAAACGAAATCCAAACACAAACTCAAACAAATCTTCACATCACTCCCATAAGTTCAAATCAAACTGCCAATTGCCACCAATCCAAATCCAAACCACACCTAAACCCATCTGTCCCAACCTACCCCGAACAAGTGTGTTTTTTAAGCATTAGGGTATGTTGGGTGAATTGTTAAGCAACATAATAAGTCTAAATGAGCCCGAGACTTTTCATCAGGATATGAGAGGGAAGCATGGACCTGCATCCTTCTTTGACTGTTTGGATACCTCTGATGTCAATTAAACTTAATATGTCTGCTTAACGAAACCATCCTCACTTGAATTTAAACAAAGTTTATTGAAACACAATATAGAAATTCGCATAGACATCATAGGACTTGGTAGACAACCAGGATCTAAACATAGACATCATAGGATTGAGTAGTTACTTCTTGTTAGTTCTACTTCTTCCTATTTTCTGGCATGCTTTAATTTCTGCAAAATTATAAACACATACATGCAATGCAATACTAAAGTCTCAGCTGGAAATGACGAGAAGGCCCTCCAAATATGCTTTTAATTCATTGCAATTTACCTTATTGCAATTTATTTACCTACACTACGTTTTACTTTTCTTGCATGATAAATAAGATAAAATTAAAAGTCATACAAGATAAAATTTACCGCCACAACATTTCAAAATATAAGATAACTCAAAATTTAATCACAAATAGAACAACAAAAATTACAACTTTAACTAAATTAAAACATCTCGTTGGATGATCGGGAATACCTCGGATGATGTAACCCACGTGTTGCTAACGGGATTTACCACGGTCTAAATGAAAGTGTGGAACTCATTCAGTTGAGTTTAGAAAATTCATCTGGACTAAGTGAATCCGATGAAAATAACGGTGCCGGGATGACGGAACCGTGGGATCTTAATCGATTCTGTTTAATCAACTTTAAGTTTTGTTTTAATTAAAACACTTGGATTTTAAGATTTCTCTAAACCAAAACACTTCTCTCATCTCCTAATTTTTCACCTTCTAAAACTAAACCTCTGCGACAACAAGGAGCTTGGAGCATAGTGGGCAGCACGGCCATCGTCGTCAACAAAACTCGGATCTACATCAGCTAAACTTTTCTTAGAATTAAACAACAAAGCCATAGGACTTCGAGGTGATTTTCCTAGTGCAACATAAATCCTCAACTCTTTGTTAGGCATTTGCATAATAATGTTATGCAAATTAAGTCCTAACCGGTCTTAGGACTCCGAGGTAGTCGTTTGGTACGACATAAGCCCTCACATCTTCAAAGCTATTTGAATGATTGTGTTATACGAATATAAGTCCTAATTAACTAAAATTGGCAAGATTATAACATTAAATAATTCTCCCTAAATCGAAGCCAAACCATAGGATAGCTGGGAAGTCACCGAAGTTCACTTCGGGTCCGTGACATCCCCTACATCTCTTCCTTTGATTCCCTAAAATAAACTGTTCCAAATTTGATCCATTCCCTATTGAAATTTCCAAAAACCAATTGTTTGAAAACCTTAAACTTTGAAATTCTTGAGAGTAAAACCACTGATTACTTTCGAGAGTTTTCTTAGGTGATTCTCGTCACTTAAGATGTAATTAACTATAGGGGCTTGCACTTATAGGGAACTTTAAGAACCCAGGTAATATAAACCCTGCTTAATTCCTTTATATTACGCAGGGGAACTTGTCGGCTTATATAATTGGTTCGTAGACCAAACATATGTCACAAATCTTCTAGTTTATTTAATCAAGCCTCATCATCAAGCAGTGTGTCTTTTCTTCGGGATAGATACACGGTTTGTAGTGCGGTGCTCGTTTATATAAACTATTTGGTATGTGAGATCGGTTTGATTTCATATCTTAAAATTTTCAAACTTAAAATTATTTTCAAGATCAAATGCTACTTTCTAAATCTTATACATATTTAAATTAAATTTAAAACCTATAAAAATATATGCCGACAGATGTAATGAACTCTAGATGCAACAACTTGAAAATAAACTCACTAAACTAAACAAAAGTGGCCCTAAATTTCTCTCTCTATTTCTCTCTCTAAGGATGAGAGATCCTAAAATGGATAAGAGAAAGGGTTATAATGGGAGGGGCACGTTTTCTGAAGAAATGGACCCCTATTTATAGGCTTCAAGGGTTGCCTTGAGGAACCTCTTCAAAACATGTCCACATTCAATGAATCTTCTAGAAGGTTTGTCTGGCGCCTAGGCCCCGAAATCTGGGACCTAGGCACCGGACACCGCGTCCAGTTCTTCGCACCTCTTCACTTTGGCTCGCACCTCTTCGTGATTAAAACCATTTTGGAGCGTCCAAATGCAATGTATCACATGTCCTATTATCAAGGAACAACTGCCAGTCTTCTAGAATGTCTAATAACCACTCACTCCGCCAAAATAACCGATCAAACATTGTCAAAAACTTGACAGTTTCTGTATCGAGTCTGGCGCTTAGGCGCCAGGCCATATTTTTTTATACTTTTTGTATTTCGCTCCATTTTTTCTCCTTTTTTCTCCTTTTCCTTTTTAGACCTTTTTACATCACCTACATCCAAAAACACAAACAATATCTTTCATTAAAGCATAATATCCTTAGAAATTAATAAGAATTAAGACATAAAGAAATAGGTATTTTTTTATAGATCAATTATATTTCTAAGTTAAAGATATATATCTACCTTATGCTTTAGGAAAGGAAGGGTGGAATTCAAAATCATTAAAGGCATGCCCAGATATAGTAATCCTCGTTATATATATATATATATATATATATATAAAGAATCAATATAAAACTATATATATGATGGCGGCTGTGGAGTGTGTTGCTCTGCTAGGGTTTCCAGCATGACTCTGCCGGCGGCTTCTTCCCTGGTGGTGGCTCTGGAGGGTGGTCAGCTGGGTGGTTTTTTCCTTCTGGCTGGTAGGTGGTTTGGTGTTCCTATTTGTCCTTCTTTTTGGGTGGAAGGGCCTTCCCGGGCTTTTCTTGTTCAAATTTTTACCGTTCCATTGGGTCTTTGCTTCTGGTCATGTTCCTTTGTGGAGCTTAGCTGCTGGTTCTGGTTGGTGGTTGTTTCCTACTGGGTGTGTTGTTCTTTCTAGCTGTAACATTTTCCAACAGTTTTATTTTCCTTGCTAAGGGGTTTTGTCTCTTATCTGGCTGGTTTTGTTTTGCTATTTGAAATCTCTCCTTGTTTTGGTCTTTCTGGCTGGGTGTTTGGTTTTAGGCTCCTGTGGTTTTGCTATTTGGTGCAGGCATTACTCCTTGCAGTAATGGCCTGCCCCATTGACCTGGATACAAATTTAGCTTGGGCCAAAGCTATATATTCAAGTGTGGTTGGGAGGGCTCCTTCTACATCAAACCCACAAAGCTGATCTTTCCCCAAAGCATGCATGATGCAGCTGCTGGTAGGATTTCCTACCCTTTTATCAGGCCAATTGAGGAGAAAGAGGGCTGTCCTGCAGTAATTTTTACTAAGCAAGAACTGGAGGAATTAGATGCTGAAGTAAAATTAACTCTAATAGGTAAATTTATGCTGGGCAACCTAAAGATGAAATTGGTCAGAAGCTATTTTGAATCACTGAACTTCAAGGGTAACTGGAAGATAAGACTCCTAGATGGCAGACATTTGCTGATTAACCTTTCCACAGAAGAAGATTATGCAAAGCTTTTTGCTAAACAGGTAGTCACCATAGTTGGGATGGAGATGAAGTTATTTAAGTAGACAGCAGATTTTGACCCCAGCAACGACCCCCCCATAGTTTCCATATGGTTAAAGTTCCCAAATCTTCCATATAGGTATTTAATCAGACTGCACTTTTCCAAATTGAGAGATCCCTTGGAACACCTCTTAAGCTTGATGCAACAACTCTTAATAAGGCCAAACCTAAAATGGCAAGGATCCATATTGAAAGAGATATTACCCTTCCAGACATCAAGAAGATATGGTTAGTTCAACTTCTGATGGGCAGTGGCAAGAAGTTATCATGCAGAAAAAACCATATTTTTGTATCAAATGTAAGATGTTTGGACATACCACTGATAGATGCTACAGACTCCATCCCCCTCCTAGAAGTGTTGCAAATATGGCCAAAGAAAATACCAATACCCCTGCTAATGCAGCACCCAGTGTTCCTCTTGCTGTGGTGCAGGAGAATAGTGTTTCAAAGCAATTGCTGACAGATTCCAGGCTTGCTCCTTCTGAACAGCCTGCCCCAATGAAGATTTCTATTCCAAATGTTGCAAGGAGGCAAACCTCTAGACCTATCCCACCATCCCAATTTTCTCCACCAAACCCACAAATCAACTCTAATCAGTTTCAAACTCCCACTGAATCCACCCCTACCTAAATTATCCCTCTTCCCTCCCCAATTGAGAGGGAGGGAGGGGCACCTGATCCTTTGAAGGTGATCCCTTATGGAGGGCCACTTCCCAATACACCTCCTGCATTGGGGGACTCATCTAGTTCTGATAGAGAAGAACCTTTACTTTGGATTAGAAGAGAAGAAGAGGAAGTAAGAATAATTACACCTACACAGTCCTCAGATCAAACTTTGGGAGCAGTGGAACCTAATGCTGATGCTCAAATTGAGGCCCTGTCCCTTTCTGAGGACACTTTTTGTGAGATGCAGAACAGTCTAGAGGGGAAGTGGCATACTCAAACATCTAGAAAGAAAAAGAAGACTAATTCTTAAGTGCAGAAACTGGGACTCCTTTAACTGTGGGGGAGTTGGCAGGTACTTCTAAGACTAGGGGAAGGTCTAGATCCAGATCTCAACCTTCTCCTCCCCCCCAAACTTAAATGATCAACTTTCTTTGTTGGAACATTAGGGGAATTGCTAATCCCCTTTCTATTAAAAGACTTATCTCACTAAACAGGAAACATAAGCTTTGGAGCATTGCTATTTTTGAACCTTTAGTTCATAAACACCCCCAGAAATTTTTCAGCAAACTCAATGGATTCTCTCACTATGCAAATTGTAACAATAAGATATTGATTTTCTATAGAATGGAGATTACTTGGTTAGTCTTAGTGGATCACTAGGAGTTCATTCACTCTTCTTTCCAAATTAATGGGCAAAGTGGTCTTGCCACCTTTGTCTATGCAGGTTGTAGTAAAGATGATAGACAGAATTTATAGGCCAACCTTCACAGTATTGGAGACCAATTATCTTGCCCCTGGTTAGTGGGAGGTGATTTCAACAACATTGGTTCAACTACTGAGAAGTTAGGGGGCAGGGCTCCAAACATTGCAATGATGACCTCCTTCAATGATAACATCCAGGCTGCCAACTTATTTGATATTGGTTTCAAGGGTCCATCTTTCACTTGGAAAAGGGGTAAAATCTAGGAAAGGCTTGACAGGATTTTGGTGAACAAATGTTGGCTTAATAAGTGGCTACTCACCTATGTGACACACCTTAGCCTTGCTGGGTCTGATCATAGACCCCTCCTTATATCCATTACCTCCCCCATCCTTACTAGTTCACCCCCCCATTCAAATAACTGAATGTGTGTCTTCCCACCCTGATTTCCTTAATCTTGTCTCCACCCACTGGTGTAACATTGATCACCCATCCCCTTTAACAAAACTGAGTCTCCTGTAGACTAAACTCAGCAAAGCCCGTAGGTATTGGAGTTGGAATTCTTTTGGTGATGTTTTTCAAGCTGTCAATGATGTTGAATAAGAGGTGGCAAAGCTAGAAGTAGATGTCCAAGTTGGCCTTGCCAATGAGGAACAGTTATTCAAAGCTCAAAACAATCTTATGATTGCTACTGAAAGACAAGAATTACTGTTACAACAGAAAGCTGCTATAAACCACTTTAAAAATGGAGATAGGAACACCAGATATTACCATGCTTATATCGAATGTAGGAGGAATTGTAATAATATTCACTCCATACATTCAGATGATTGTAGGAGACTCCAAGATATCAATGAAATTGCACAGGATGTTGTTATTCATTATCAGCAGTTACTCGATCATATCAATGTGCACAGATCACCTATTGATGCTTCATATTTCATTAAAGATTTTCAGTATACTAAATAGTATGGATCTAACTGAAATTCCATCTGAGCAGGAAATATGGAATGCCATTAATTCTGTTGACAGCTCAAAAACTGCTGGGCCTGATGGCTATACAGCAGATTTGTACAAAAAAACTGAGATATTGTAAAGATGGATGTGGTGGCTGATATTCAAAGTTTCTTCCAAGGTCATCCTCTCCCAAGTCACTTCAGTGCCTCAAATTTTGTGCTGGTCCCAAAAAATAATACTATGCAGAAATGGGAACATTTCAGACCCATATGTCTCACCTCAGTGCTCAGCAAGACAATAAGCAAAATTATGGTGGGGAGACTTCAACCTCACCTTGACAAGCTGATTTGTCCAAATCAAACTGCCTTTATCAAAGGCAGGTCTATTATTGACAATGTCCTTCTAGCACAAGAACTTCTGTTGGATCTGGTTAAGGCACATTGCGGGGGCAACCTGATCTACAAATTGGATATTCAAAAGGCCTATAACACTATAAACTGGGAGTTTATTATGGAAGTTCTCACTGATAGAGGATTCAGTTCCCCGTTTTGCACTTTCGTCAGAAGATGGCTGGATTCTAATGAGCACTTTATTCTAATTAATGGTAAAGCTAGGGGAAAATTCAAAACAACTAGAGGGCTTAAACAAGGAGATCCACTCTCTCCAACTATCTTCATCCTTGCTTTGGATTATATATCTAAAATGTTAGAGCGAGCTATATTAAATTAGCACTACTCCAGGTACCATCACAAGTCGAACATAGCCATCTCACATCTTATTTATGCAGATGATATCATTCTTTTTTCAAGTGCACATAGGAATGCTGTCAAAAAGGTGAAATATTGTCTAAATCTATTCCAAGCTCATTCAGGTAAGGTTTTCAATCCTGATAAATGTCAGATGATCTTCTCTAAGAAGACCCCAGCACACTCTAAGTAATGGATAATGGCTTATATTGGGTTCTCTAGCAGTACCCTTCCTATTAAATATCTTGGGGTTATTCTCATCAGTGGTAGAGCAAAGCAAATTCAATTTGATGATATTCTTACCAAGATCAACTCTCAACTTACTTATTGGACTAACTCTTTCCTATCTAATGGGGGCAGAAGTACATTGCTTAAGAGCATTCTTACTACCTTCCCTTTCTTCATATTACAAATGACATCCATGAAGAAAAGCACTCAACTGCAATTGGAAAGAAGTTTCAACAGATTCTTGTGATCTGGACAAAGACAACAACTTCATTGGGCATTATGGCAGAAAGTGATTAAACCAGTTAAGGCTGGTGGCCTAGGCTTCAAAGGTCTCCACCAACTCCTGCAGGTGAACTTGTGTAAGCTTTGGATTAATTTTAGAGCTCAGACCTCCCTTTGGGCTAAGTTCATGAAAGGGAAGTATTGCAGGCACCATCACCCTTCCCTCTTTATCAAAAAACTGGGGGACTCAATAATCTGGGTAAAGATGCTTAAAATTAGACATATTGCAGAGGATTTATTTGTTTGGGAATTGGGCAATGGAGAGTATTTTTTACCCTTACTTGGTTCTATAAAGAACATTGGTTAATTTGAAATTTTATCATTTTGAACATGGTTAGGTAGGAAAGATATCAGCACTCACTCTAGAGTTCCCTCGATTCCCTCCACCTGGGGGCTAAGTTCTCATAACAAAATTCAAAACTTCAAACCAAATTAGGGGATTTTAGCCTGTCACACTAAAAATCCTCTAATTTTACTCCCCTTTTTAAAACATCTTCTAATATATTACATTTAATTATATGAACTACAATTTTCACCCATATAATTGCATGTGATTTTTTCTAACTTTTATGAGACAATACCGCATTGGATCTTACATAATCTCACCACAAATTTTACATCTTAATAGGCCAAATTAAGAAGTAAATAAAGTTTATAGAATCAATTTTTACAACTTCTTACAACTTTAAACACATATACTTTCCACAACAATTCTTCATGAATTACTTACTTCTTCATTTAAGAAAGAAAAAGATAAAGTAAACTACTCAGAATCATTGAGAAAATACAAAAAACATATTGATTTGAAATTAAAAACCATAAGAAAAACAACATACAAAAACAAGTATTTTTTAAAAACTAAATATAAGAATAAAAGTAAACACTTATCTGAGAATCCTCTCCACAAGACTCAGGAAGTTCCTCTGAAACTTTGACACTTCACTAAACTACTCCTTAAAGTAAGTCTCCTAACTCCGATGACTCAGAATATAGACTTCAGACTTCAATAAAAACTAAACTAAACTAAAGGAAAGAAAAGTGGTGTAAAGAAGAAAGCTTCAATCCTACCCTTTTCTCTTTTCTACTCTCTACTCCTACTTCTAATTAAAATTAAAATAAAAACTCTGTAAAAATGCAGTGGAAGAACCCTTCAAAATGCAAAGGAAGAGCTCTTTAATTTTTCCTAAGATTCTCTTTTTATATTAAACCAAAAGGTGCATTGGTGTCTCTTCAAAATGTGTCTAGATTCGATGTATCCACCAAAGAATGCACCCCTTCATTCAAACTTGCCACCCAAAGGAAGTTATGGTAGTTACCACCAAGAGTTGCACCCCATCCCCTTTGAAAATGGCGCCAAATTCAAGTTAAGCTTGATTTTTAACTGTGGCGGCTAAGCGTCAGCCCAGCGGCGCTTAGTCACCAGCGCCCATATTTTTATTTTCCATTTTTTTTTGCTCCAAATTTGATCCAATTTTGCTCCTTTCATCATAATCACTCATTTTCATTATATCTGCAAGAAAAACACAAAATACCTTCCATTAAAGTGCAATATCATCAAAAATAGGTATAAAAATGTGCATAAAAAATACTATATATTTTAGGTGTATCAAAATCCCCAAACTTAAGATGTTAATTGTCCTCAAGTGACAGTTAATCTCATAAATAAAAAAAAAATTTGAACATGTAAATTATGTAATGGTTTCTTAGGAAGATAACAAAATTTTGTTCTAGAAATGGAATAGTCCAATTTAGAAAAATATTCAGTAATTAAGACCAACTTAAAGTTTAAAAAGTTCTTAAGGAAAGAAAAATGACAAATATAAGTCTCTATCTAATTCAGAAATATTTATAGATTCTTCAAAATATAGGATTCAAACATCTTATTTTTCTCACTTAAAAATATTTATTTGAAAATAATTTTACTTACTATATTATAACCTTAAGCTTTAGATTTTCTCTGAAATTATATGTTAAAATTGTCGGCATATTTTTTAGGTTATGTGTTGTATATTGTTTTTTAAAAGGGTCACCTACAGAAGTTGTTGGTGAATTTTTTAGATTTTAAATTTAATTTAAATATATATAGTTTGAAAAGTAATTTAATTTAATTATAAATTAGTTTAGAAAAATATGGAGTCAAACTGATCTCATATTTTTTAAAGTTCGAATGAAAGAGCACTATAGCTCGAGCTTTGCATATATATCCCGAAGGATGAACACAAAACTTGAAGATGAGGCTCAATCAAATGAACTAAAAAAAAGTATGACATCCGTTTGGTCTGCGAAACCTGTATGTTTGCCGATAATTTCCCCTATTTAATATAAGAGGATTAAATGGGGTTTATATTAATCTGGGGTCTTTTAGGTTTCCTATAAGGGCAAGCCCTTATAGTTAATTACATCTTAGACAACCGAAGTCACCTAAGAAAACTCTTGATAAAGATCAGGAAATAATTATATTCATGACTTCCAAAGGTAAGGATTTCTTTCAACGAAATGTGATTATCGGAATTCAATAGGTGAATGGTTCAAAGGAAAAGAAGATTTCTTTCAACGAAATGTGATTAGACAACATTTCATTTTATCAGAGTCCAAAGGAAAAGAAGACTAGGGGAAGAACACAGATTCGAGAAGAATCCCGGTGTTTTCCCAAGCTATCCTATTATTTGGCTCAGTTTAGGAAAATATTTAATTTATATTTCATCCTGCCAATTTTATTATTTCGGGCTTACATTCATTTGATGTCGATCATATGAATAGCCTAGAAGATGTGAGGGTTTATGTCATATCGTGATGACAATCTCGAAAACCTAGATGAGTTAGGGCTTATAATGCACCGAGTGCAAAAGCCTAAAAGATGAGATGAGGGTTTACTTTGCACTAGGCAAATGCCTCAAAGTTCTATAGCTAGTTGCTTATTTGAACTAAGGAACTGTTTTGCTGAAGTAGACACAAGTTTTGCTGATGAAGATGGTCGTGCTACCCACTGTGCTCCAAGCTTCTTATTGTTGCAGAGGTTCAGTTTTAGAAAGTGAAAATCAGGAGATGAGAGAAGTGTTTTGGTGTTTTAATTAAAACAAATCTTAAAGTTGATTAAACAGAATTGATTAAGCTCCCACGGTTCTGTCATCCCGGCACCGTTATTTTCATCGGATTCACTTAGTCCAGATGAATTTGCTAAACTCAACTGAATGAGTTCCACACTTTCATTTAGACCGTGAAAAATCCTGTTAGTAACACATGGGTTACATCATCCGAGGTATTCCCGATCATCCGACGAGACGTTTTAATTTAGTTTTAGTTGTAGTTTTGTTTTTGTTTGTGATTAAATTATATTTTGATTGTTGTGGCGGTGAATTTTATCTTGTTGTAACTTTTAATTTAGTTTTGGGTTTCAATTTTGTGACTATCCTAAAGGTTTTCAGTTTTCATGCAGGGTGACATTCTTGTTTAACATACAAGAAAGGTAAAGTACAGTGCAGGAAAAATAAATCGCAATAAAATAAAAGCGTACCTAGTAGGGTCTTCTCGTCATTCCCAACTGAAACTTTAGTATTGCATTGCATGTATGTGTTTATAATTTTGCAGAAATTAAAGCATGCAAGAAAACAGGAAGAAGTAGGACTAACAAGCAGTAACTACTCAATCCTATGATGTCTATATAAATGTCCTGGTTTTCTACCAAGTCCTATGATGTTTTTTTGGTGAACTTTGTCAATTTAATTGAGGATGGTTTCGTTAAGCAGACATATTAAGTTTAATAGATCTCTAGGGTATCCAAAAGGTCAGGAGAATGATGCAGGTCCATGCTTCCCTTTCACAGCCTGGTGAAATGTATCGGGCTCATTTAAACTTATTATGTTGCTTAATAACTCATCCTACCTATACCCTTATGCTTAATGAGCACTGGTGTTCGGGGTAGGTTGGGGCAGATGGGTTTACATGTGGTCTGGATTTGGATTGGTGGCAATTATTAGTTTGATTTGTACTTATGGGAATGCTATGAAGAGTTTATGGTTTTTTAGTTGAGTTTGATTTTAGTTTATGGATTTTTGGGCTTTGAATTTGGTTTATGTTTAAATTTGGTTTGGGTTTGATTTTGTTTTTGGTTTTGGTTTTGTTTTGTTTCTGGTTTGTTTTTTTGAGCTAGGAACTTTGAGTTTGGAATGTGAATTGGGAAGATTGTGTGGACATCAGGTAAAATTTGGGTTACTCCATGCATCCACTAAGCATAAGGGTATTCTTATTACGTTTTCTACACCAAGTTGTGATTTCCTAGGGGTCCTTATAAAGGGAAAAATAAACCATGCCTCAAGAGGCCTATCCTAGGTTTGATTGCTATCGTTTTGGTATTGTATTGTGGTCGGGATTGTTGTTGTATGTTGTCTTAGTTGCATTATGTTATGTATGTGTTGTTATTGTATTATGTATGTTATTGTTTTGTTCTGTTTTTGTCTTGTGTTATTATTATTTATTCATGTGTTATGTTATTATTATATGTTATTTAAGGTCATTATCTTTTATTTGTAATTGAAATTGTTTATTTAATTTATTATCTTATTTAATTCAATGTGATTTATTTAATTTTATTTGATTGTTATTTATTTCTTTTATTTAATTGATTAATCATCATTTACTTTACTTAATTAATTTATTTATTGTTATTTCTTTATGATTGCTTAATAATTATTTATTTGAATTATTATTTAATTTAATTTAATTTAATTTATGATTTTAATTTATTTAATTTAATTTAATTAATTTAATTTAATTAATTTAATTTAATTTAAATTACTATTTATTTACATTATTATTTAATTTAATTTATTTAATTTATTTAATTTATTTAATTTATTTAAATTACTATTTATTTACATTATTATTTAATTTAATTTCATTTAATTTAATTTAATTTATTTAATTTATTTAATTTATTTAATTTATTTAATTTATTTAATTTAATTTCATTTATTATTTATTTACATTATTGCTTAATTCAATTTAGTTTAATTTAATTTATTTAACTTATTTTATTTAATTTAATTTATTATTTATTTATATTATTATTTAATTTAATTTAATTTAATTTAATATTTGTTTATATAATTGTTTTCAGTTTATTTAATTAATTATTATTTATTTATTTTTATTTAATTCAAACTATTTAATTTTAATTTAATTTATTATTCATTTATGTTATTATTTTCAATTTATGTATATATATATATATGTGTGTGTTATTTATTTTTATTATCCCTTATATTCTTATCATTTAATATATATAAATTATAAGTTATTTTATTTTAGTTTATTATTGTTATTTATTATATGTACATTTTTATTACTTAAATATTATTGATTTATTATTGTTAATTTATATTATTAATTTACATTATTTATTATTATCATTTTTTTATTATTTATTTATTTATAAAGCTTTTTTAACACTCTCTCTCTCCTAAATTATTCTTTTATTTCGTTTAGGTTATTACCATTTATTTAAAGCTATTACAATTATTATTTATTTATATATTTACATTTATATTATTTTAAGAAGAATGACATTTTTATTTACTTATTTTTGTTATTTATTTATATTTACAATTATTTTCAATTGTTATTATTATTATTATTATTATTATTATTATTATTTTATATTTTCGGTTTTCATTATTTTTATTATTTATAAATTATTGTTAATTTACATGTATATATTATGATTCATTTATTTAGTATAGTTATATTTTAAGTTTAATGTTTTTTTTAGGTATTTAAAATTTAGTATAGTTATTTTATTTAGTAAAGTTATTTTATTTTTTTTTAAATTTAGTATGGTTGAATTTTATTTATATTTAGTATAGTTGTTTTATATAGTTATTTTATTTAAAATTTAGTAAAGTTGTTTTATTTAAAATTTAGTAAAGTTATTATTTAATTTATTTAAATTTACAATCATTATATCACTTATGTTTTTACATTTGTTATTTATTATTTTATTTACAATGTTATATATTATTTTAGATTTTCATTTCATCTTCTTTTGTTTTATTATTATTTCCTTTATGTTGTTTTATTTCTTTTTAAATTTTAAAATTCACTTTTTAAGTTAGTAAAAATTAGGTGGTAGATTTGTAAATTTTTAAACTAGTTAAATAATTAGATAATTTGCATGAAAAAGAAATCCTAGGGCTAAACATGGAAAGATTTAAAAACTAAATAGCTAAATAGCTTTGCATAAAAAAGGAATTCCTAAGCCTAAGCATGGAAACATTTAAATAGCATGAAGATTTGTGAAAAGAAAATAATAATTAACACATGATTTTTGAAAACCTATGTAGAGGAAGAAGGACTTTAAAGAAAATACATGTATGTGTGATTTAGATCATTAAGTTAAACATGATGATGACATTTTTTTTTTAAAAGAAATTTTGAAACAAAAGCAAAAGTAAAGAGAGGGGGAGGATATTACCTTGCCTTGGAGGGAGTGATGGAAGAAACCTTGGAGAAGCCCTTGTTGAAGCTCCTGGCTAGGAGGATTTGGGTAGGGTGTGGCTTGCTTGGAAGAAGGAGAAGAAGGCGAAGGGTGGCTCACGGCTAGGAGAGGAAGTGAGTGAGTGAAAAAGGTGTGAAGTGGGTAAAAAAGTAGGAAGTGAGTAAGTGTGTAAATATGGGATGGTGAGGGATTTTGTTGGAGGGGCTCACGGTTTTGTGGAGTGGGGGAGATATGGGAGGGGTGAGGTGGAGATATGGTGAAGGTAAGGAGGAGGTGAGGTGGAGATATGGTGAAGGTAAGGAGGAGGTGAGGGTAGAAGTGAGGGGAGAGGCATGGAGGGAAGAGGCATGGGGGGAAGACTCTTTAAAAAGAAAAAATATTTTTTTGTTTTATTTTTTTTTTTGTTTTGCCGTGAGATTAAAGAGGGGCGGTGTATGTGGGTGTGTGTGTGAGTGTATTTTAATTTTATTTTTATTTGATTATTAATTGTATGGTATTTGATTTTTGCATTTAGAATGTCCAATTTAATTTGTATTTGTAGATTAAGTGAATTATAAAATTTTGATGATATCGATTTGTAAAAATGTGAAAATTATTTTTTTAAATAATTGAAAGAAACATTGGAGTGATTTTGGAGGGTTAATTTGGCTTAAATTGGTGACATTAGCCATATGTCCAAATTGGTCGATTTGGGCTCAAGTTGGGCTAGAGTTCGGCTAGGGCCCAATTGATTGTTGATAATTGTCAAGGGGAATGTGGTGAAGAGTTTCCAACATTAATTTGGTATCAATTTGAAGTTTTGGTCAACCAATTGGGTGGATTTTGGGTCATGTGGCTAGTTTGGGTCAAAATGGGGAGGTTTTGGTTCAAGTGAATTTTGGTTTAGTTTGAGACCAAATTGGTGGAAATTAATGGTTGTATTTGATGTAGGGGAGTATTAGGAATGATTAGCAACATTATTTGGAGAAACTTGATTGACATTAAGCTTAATGTGGGGACCTTGGGTCAAGTGAGTAAATTTAGGGACTTTTGGGTTCAGGCTCAAATTGGTTTCAAATGTGGGTCCAATTGAGTTTGGTTTTGATTGAAATTGATATAGGGGTTGTTGAATTGAAGTTTAGAATTGAATTTGATCAAAATTAGGGTCAATTGGGATGATTTGGTTTGACATTGGGTCCATTTAGGTTAAAATGGGTTAAATTGGAGATTTTGATAAAATTGGGTGAAATTAGAAAAGTTAGCTTATGGTGTAGTTGGAAAAAATGAAATTGGGAATATTTTGGATTTTCTAGAATTTTCTGGGAATTTTTGAAATTTTTGGATTTTTGGGCAAAAAGGGTATTTTGGTCATTTTTTGGGAAATTTGGAATTTTTGGTCATGGATGGTCAATTTGAGTGGCAAGGAATATCTTGGAATGAGTTTTGGGGAATTTTGGTGAATTTGAAGAATTTTGGGTAAATTAGGGCATTTTGGGAGGTCAGGGGCCAAATTTTTGAAATTTTGGAAAATTGAAGCTTGGTTTGAGATAAATGTCATGAGATGGTTTGAATTGAGCTATGGACCAAGGGTCACTCACATTTGGTCCTCTATGTATTGTTACTAGTCAAACCCTAGCCTGATGCCAAGAGTTGACAAGAACCATCTACATGAGTTTCCAAAGGTTTAGGGGAATGTGTGCATGTGAGTGGTGAAGTCCAAACCTCCCTCAGGGCAAATCCTAAGGTCGGACCACCTATAGGAGACTTCCCCTTGGATTCCTTTTGCTTGCCTTTTCCTACCAAAAGGTGGAGGTTAGGCCTTAAGCATATGAAAACCCCTAGTGAAGTAAGAAGAGTTTTGAATTTCTATGGGGAGGGTTCCATGACTAGTCCTCTAAGAAAGTCACCAGGAGAGTCCTATGGCTAGACCCTAGGCTATTCTAAAGAGATACTAGACCTCAACCAAAAGTGAGGTCAACAAAAATTTTAGGTATGGAACCAATTTTTAATTAGGCCCTTAAATCCTCAAGCTTCTCCTCCCTTTTTACATACTAGTTTTCACTTTTTCTTTTTATTTTTTTATTATTTTTTTTAGGCAATGATTACTGTATCTGGATAGGCCTTTAATGATTTTGAATTCCACCATTCCATTTAAAATAAAGGTCAGATATATATCTTTCACTTAAAAATCATAATAATAGTATTTGAAAATTATTATTCAATAAAAGAAATTTATGCTTTGAAGAATAAAAGTCAAATCTTCTATTTATCAAAAAATATAAAATTTCTTACTAAAGATAGATAGCTATATTTAACATCCCTTCACTAAGAAAATTTACACTTTAAGTTTTTCATGATTACTATAAATTTTCAACTAAATTCTTTTATTCATTTCTATATTCAAAATTTTTGTTCCCCTAATATAACTTCACATACATAATTGTTCTCAATCAAGAAATAAGATTTAATTTAGGTCTTCTTGAGAACAAATAAAATTTTAGGTTTTTGAAAAATTTTTGTTTTTAAAATCCCCAAACTTTAATTTTTAGTTAGGATAAAACATTTAAGAATAAGAAATGATACATGGACTAGAATTAAAGACTAACATAACATGCTCGCAAGAATTTAAAAATCATAAATATGCAAGTATAACAATTTAAACAACAGGAGTAAAATGAGATCAAATTCAGTTTTTCAAAACATTTTCTTTTTATAACAAGAAAAGTAAAAATTTCAAAAGACTTCTACGGTGGTGGAGGTTTTTAAAGCAAATACACACCAACTGAAATCACAGTGATACTAGATAACAAATGGTAGTAGTAGATTTTTGTAATGTTTTTAAGCATGCAGTTTCCTAAATAGTAGTTTCTATAGTGTTCTCTAATCTCTTAACAGTTTTAGAATTAAAGTACACCCTAAAAAAAACTCTAGTACAACATACACATTAAGACATTTACTATCACACACACTTCACTTAAAGCAACATATAAACATCAATCCAACAACAATACATCTGAATATGCATAACAGATAAATAATATAACTACAATGTGCATACTATCAGAGTTCACATCACAACACAATCATCAAACAAAATACTAGACAAAGTACACAATAACACAGCACAACAACACAACAACTAAAACAAACAACATACATCTACTCTTCATCCTTGCTTGTTCCAATCCCTAGATGGTACATAATGTATGTAGAATGGATGAGGGGGCATATCAGCACTCTGATCACCTCTAATCAGTATATCCAAATAATGCTGATAATTCTCCTCATACTCATCATGTTTAACAATATATCTTTCCATATTATCCATCTTACCATCCATGTCTCTAACATGATCACGCGTAAGACTCACTTTATTCAAAATTTTTCTTGATAAACCAGTCTGGGAATCATTAGATGATGAAGCACGTGAAGTAGATGCAGCAATAGTAGAAGCAGTAGAAGCCCTACCAAATCCTCCTCTCCAGCCAAATTCTGAATGTACAGTGTAAGCTCCAATGTTTACACTGGAGATAGGTCTTAAAGGCTGAAGTGCCTCTTCCCAGGTTTCAAAGTTCACTTCAGACTGTTCACATGTTTAATGAATCAAGGAAGAAAATACCATACCTGCAGTAGTGGTAGATCTGGCACAATTCACCGTATAATTATAAATGATTGCTCCAATATCTATAGTCTTCCCTTGCTGAATGCAATGGTTTAAAACAGCTCTTTCTCTCGTCACTTCACTAGTATGACTTCAGGGAAATAGTTTAGAAGAGATAAAATAATGTCATGCCTTAGAAGTGGCATTTAATTTGGAAGCAGGAAAATTCACTCTTCTATCATTTGTTATTTTCCATAATCCTCTTCCATCAGGCAAAAATCCCATTATCTCATCTAACTCTCCCTATGTAGGATGAAAATTAGAATAAAAACAAAACATAGCAGGAGGCAGTTGATAGAAAGTGTTAATTACCCTAGAAGAAAAGTTCACATCTTGCCCCCTAACCATCACTAAATTCTCTTATGATGCAGGCAAATTCGCATAACATTCTTTAACAACAGCAACAGCGGAGAAGCAACAATAGTTCTCGCAGTTCCTCCTAGCAATCATATCTTCAATCACTTCTTCTGGCTTACTGAACACTCTTTCAGGAATCAATTTACGTGACTGCAACTCATCAATGTATCGCTCCTCAACCTTTGCACTAACAAATTTGTCGGAATCAAACTTCATCTTTTATATCGCGCACTTTAACTTTAGGGCCATCTCTAAAAATTCACAAAAAATTTACCATAAATTCCAAAATCAAACTAAACTTGCTAAATTATCTTCCAAAAGATGTTTCCACTAAATCCAAGCAATTTCTTAAGTTTTTCCTTAAAATTTCACCATGAATAGTAATTTTAAGATTTTCTAATATGTACTCAAAATACATGGTGAAAATAAAAAAGATTTACTTAGGAGTAGTGCTCTTACCTCAAGGAATCCGAATCTACAATTTTTTGTTGAGATCGGCTCTTAAATGGTCCATATCAAGGATGCCCTAAACTCTCTCTCGCATGAAAATGATGGGTTGAGGATGAACAAGGAGTTAAAAATGGCGATTCACGATTTTTTAATGGGTGGGAACGAATTTTCGCGAACTGGCGCCTAAGCGTGAACCCTTCGGCGCTTAGCCACGAAATTTGGAGCTTAAGCGCCGGCACTCTGGAGCTTAGCCTCCAATACCCAAATTTTCACAATTAAGGTATATGCTTTAAACCACTTCATTAATCACCTTTAATTTGTTCACAATGACTATCTCTTCCCCATAAATCTTCCAAAATTCCAATTAAAATGTTAAATATTCATCGATTCCAAACAAATTTCACACAAACACAAACTTATATTCATTAAAACAAACATAATACTTAATACAATCCTAGAATTTCTATCCACATACATAAGATGAAATTCTCTAAATACAAGAGACTTAATATCAAACTGATAAGTTTACATCTCTGGATGTAACACATCATAAGGCATAATTAAAAACTTAAACATAAACACTAAACACACCAAAAAAAACACATAAGAACTCAAAACATATTAAACAAAACACATAAGAACACAAAATATATAAAAAGAGCATAGTTAGTTCCACTCTCCATTAGGCGGATTATATCCAGGACCACTATTATTCTCATTTGACCCTTCTGGAATATAAATTTGATAGAACGGGTGATAATTGTTCATTCTTACATCTTCTTCTTCAATCCATTTGTTCTTAAAAAACATCGCATTATATGCTTCTTCCACGTATCTTGAATGATCGAATTGCATCTTGAGTTGCCATCCCATGTGCTCCAACAGTAAGTTAGTTTCATTGATCTTTGCTTCCATTGAAGTCACTGAGGCTTCAATTTTTGCAATCATTTCTGCAATTCCTTGAATATTAACAGCGAGAAATCCAATGAATAACTCTTTAGCGCTATCACTAATGAACTTACTCTTGTCAGAATCTTACTTCTTCTTCATCTCATTCTCCCAAGAAGACATGTCGTACTCAAAATACTCTTCTTAAGACTCAGGAATAAAAATAGGACTTGGACCAAGTGTTTCTCTTAAGTCGGGTTCCTTTTATAGACTTGGGAAGTGCTAAAACTACCTCAAGACGTTTTAAAACTCCAAAATAACTTCCAAAACTTCTTCCCCATGATCTAGGCTTCTAGAATATCATTTTTCACATTTTTTGTAACTCTGACGCCTAAGCGCCAACTAGGCGGGGCTTAGCCGCCAGTGCTCAATTTAGCACAGATCTACCAAATGTCTAAATTTTCATTCTAACTCCTTAAAGTCATCAAATAAGGTCAAATAAACTTTATTTAGTTAAAAAACTCCAAATTACTACCACTAAAAACATAAAAACAAACCAAACAAAGCAAACAAAGCACACAAAACAAACATAAAGCAAAGCACACTAATAAATATGGGTTGCCTCCCACAAAGTGTTTGGTTTAATGTCTTCAGCCTGACAAACCCAGAACTCATTCTCAGTGACCCAACATCAGATTCTCATCAAATTTAGATTGCTCGACTGAAAAATATGGTTTAAGTCTATTTCCATTAACTTTAAAAATTTTTCCAGTCTTAGGATCTTGAATATCCACAGCTCCATAGGAATAAATTTTCATTACAATAAAAGGACCCATCCACCTATACTTAAGTTTTCCAGAAAAAATTCTAAATCTGGCATTATACAACAAAACTTTTTGTCATGGCACAAGATTTTTAGTAATAATCTTCTGATCATGCCATAACATCATCTTTTCCTTATAAATCTTAGCACTTTCATATGATTCATTCCTTATCTCTTCAAGTTCATTTAATTGCAATAATCTCTTCTCAGCAGCATCTTTCAAATTATAATTGAACTCTTTAATAGCCCAAAATGCTTTATACTCAAATTAAATAGGTAAATGACAAGCTTTTCCAAAAATCAGCCTATATGGGGACATTCCTATAGGGGTTCTGAAGGCAGTCCTATAGGCCCACAAAACATAATCCACATTGATTGACCAATCCTTTCTATTTGGATTAACAGTCTTTTCCAATATTCTTTTTATTTCACGATTGGATAATTCAACCAAACCACTTGTCTACGGATGATAAACAGTAGCAATGCGATGATTAATATGATATTTCTTTGCTCTCCAACAATCGCATTTCTAAAATGACTTCCCCCATCAGTTATGATTACTCTTGGTATTCCAAATCTGCAAAATATATTTTTTCTTAAAAACCTTGCAACACTTTGAGCATCACATCGAGGTAAAGTAATAGCTTCAATCCATTTGGAAACATAGCCTACTGCCATCAAAATATAAACATTTCCGAAAGATGGTGTAAATGGTCCCATAAAATCTAGTCCCCAAACATCAAATATTTCAACTTCCAACATATAATTGAGGGGCATCTCATTTCTTCTAGAAATATTGCCTACACACTGACATATATCACAATTTTTAATATAAACATTCACATCCTTAAAAATTGTAGGCCAATAAAATCCTGATTGTAATATTATATATGCAGTTTTATCACTTCCAAAATGTCCCTCATAATCAGAATTATGACATTTTTGAATAATTTCATAAGTCTCTTCCAAAGGTACACATCTTCGAATTATAAGATCCTTTCCTTGTTTAAATAAAAATTGGTCATCCCAAAAATAAGTCTTAGCATCAGACAGAAATTTCTTCTTTTCTTGGTATGTCAAACCATAGGGTATAATATTACTAACAATAAAGTTTATAATGTCTGCATACCACGGAACACGCTATTCTTTAGCAGTGAACAGTTTTTCATCAGAAAAATGTTGATTAATTTCTTTAATATTACAGAGAGAATTTTCAATTTCAAGCCTGGACAAATGATCAGCAATTTGATTATCAAAACCCTTCCTATCTACTATCTCAAAATCAAATTTAGAGGTTGAGGATTTTACATCTAGCACTGCATTGCTTTTGGAGCCCTTCCTATTGTAATGATTCAAATTCAAATGTTAAATTTCAGAGGTTGAATATTTTACATCTGACACTGCATTGCTTTAGGAGCCCTCCCTATCGCAATGATTCAAATTCAAATTTCAAATAATAGAAATTGAGGATTTTACATCTGATACAGCGTTGCGTACATTTTCCATACAATTCCCATACATTTTTACACCTTACACTTACTTTACATTTCCCTACATCTTCCATACAGCTTCCATACACTTTATACAAGTCATATATCCCGTGAGTGATGCAAGGTTGTTCAATTACCTTCAACATTCTGAATCAAAATTCCCAAGTTTGAAAAGATGATAATCCCATTCGAATTAAATTGAAATCGCAAACTCAAATTTGAAAGCAAATCTTCAAAATCAAAATTACAAAAATTACTCCAAATCACTTTCCGAAAACCAAACTCAAGTTCTCAAATCAAATCAAATTAGGTCCCCTTTAGAAGGTGGAAGATTGAATTCTTTGTCGTATTTTAATGGTTTTCGCTCACTGTTCCCCAACCGGAGTTTTCTCTTCCCCAGCGGAAGTTTAATCCACAACGGAAGCTTGCTTAGTTGATTTTGTGCGCTGTTTCAAGTTTCTTAAACTCAAGCAGCGATGTTGGTTTTGTTGGTCTCATTGGTTAACGCCAATACGTGCGGTGTACATTGTGCGGCACACCTCACTTATTGGGGGTCCATTTGTTGACCTCACTTTTGGTTGAGGTTTAGTCTCTCCTTAGATAGCCTAGAGTCTAGGCATAAGACTTTCCTAGTGACTTTTCTTAGAGGAGTAGAAATGGAAACCCCACCACATAGAAATTCCACATGCTTGTATTCTTTACTTGGGGCTTCCATATGTTAAGGCTCAACCTCTAATATTTAGAAGAAAGGGGCTAAACATAAGGAGCACCAAGTGGGATTCCCCATAGGTAACAAGAACTTAGGAGTGACCCTGGGATATCCGAAACTCACACCCTGCACCCACACACATATCACCCACTCACTACTCCAAATCTACCACAACCTATTTTGATTCCCCCTGTCTTTCAAACACTCAAGTGTCGGTCTCACCTAACCCTAAGCTCACGGCTAAGGTGGTAAGCACCGACACATAGAGGACCGAAAGAAGGTTAACATTAGTTCCATCTCTTCACTCTGAAGCCACTTCTGTTTTCCCAAATTTTAATTTTTTTTAAACCCCCTGGTCCTAAAACTTGCCTAAATTACCAAATTGCCCCTGAAAATTCCAAAACCTCAAAATTGACCAAAACTAATTAAATTCTCTGAAAATCATTCTAAAATACTTTCCACCACTCAAAATAGCCAAAACCATCCAAAATTTTTAAAATCCCCAAAATGCCCTTTCTAACCCAAAATCTTAAGTTTGTCCAGAGTTGTCCGAAATCCTCGAAAATCATTCGAGGATGCTCCTATCATCAAATAATGAAGTTTAACTATAAACATGTCATACTTCCGAGCTACTTTTGAACCCCTCGACACTTATGTAGCCGATACTTGAAAAGTTCTCTGGGTTTCATAAAATCATCTATATTAATCAGAAATGCCCTCGGACACTGTCGTTTGACTCCAAATTTCATTTGGAACGACCAAGAGTTTTTAGTTCAACTTTTTGACCACTTTCCTGAAAAACCCCCAAAATTACCAAAATACCCCTGCTAGCCAAAAAAAATTCATAAATTCTAAAACTTCCCAAAAATTTCCAAAATTCTCTAAATATTCCCAATTTCACTTTGCAACCATTAATTTATTTGATCAATTTTACCCAATTTTACAAATGCCCCAATTTAGACCTAAAGTCAAATTTGACCCAAATTGGACCCAATGTCTACCAATTTCCACTCAATTTGAATTCCAAACTCTTCATAACACTTCTATAAACTAAATGCAACATTTGATTGCCTTCAATTTGAGCCCAAACCTTACTCAATTTCAATTTAAGCTAAAATCCCTAATTTGGCCTGTTTTTAATTATTTTGATGACGAGGTTGTCCGAATGACCTCGGATCACCAAACGAACTTTGCCATTGCGTTTAGAATGTCAAAATTATTTAGAATTGATATATAATTTGCTATAGTTCAATGCACATCAAAAAGGTCCAAAATTCGTCGTGTTTCGCATTAAAATAATTAAAATTTTCATTTTTCCCCTCCATTTAACCTAGCTTTTCCCTCTCTATTTCCCCCAATAGCAGTCATCGCCCCTTCTTCCCCCCCCCCCATTAAAAATTTTTTTTCAGCCATAGGAAGCTTGGCCGAAACTTCCTTGCTCCCTCCCCATGCTTGCCCCCTTGCCTCCTCCTCCTTGTCCTTATGTGGCGTGAGAGGCATGAAGGAGACTCTCTCCATGCCTCAATCTATCCTATGGAAGCTAGCTTTATTTGGGTGGAAAATTTGGAGAAGTTCATGGTTTTCATTAGAGTTCCATCCATGTTTTCTCATCATAGTCCAAAACCTAGCTCCAAGGATAAGTATTTTTTTTTAACTTGGTTGTGATGATTATGCTATGGACTGAATTTTTTCTCTCTTCTATCTTCATTTTTGCTATAAGAGTAGAGCCTTCTTCTTGCTCCAGGGGTTAAGGCCAAAAATTACAGGGGATGTACTGCCGGATTCTCCACTCTTCATTCTTCTTGCTATCTCCAACCATTGCCGGTTTGTGCCTTATGTTGGTAGAAATTTATCGCATGCTTTATGACCTAAGTTATGGATTGTTATCATGTTGTGATGGAATTTCCTTTGCCCCTCATGTTTAGTTTAAAATTTCTGATTTGAAAGTCTTAAGTTTGATTCATATTATGAGATTTCATGGAGTATTTTTAGATCCCCCATGCTTGGCCGAAAATCCATGTATGGGGTTCCATATTAATTTTTGCTATATATGATGTTTAGGAAGCTCTTTTCATACCTTTTTGGTGGCTAAGAGTCCAATATTTTTTATGTCTAAGAGTTTCATATTTTTTTTGGTGGTTAAGGGTTTTATACTTTGATGGCTAAGAGTATTCATCCTTTAGTGGTTAAAAGTTTATGTTTGGTGGCTTAAGAGTTATGCTCATGCTCAATATTTAGCTTGATTCATGGAAATATTTAGGTGATATATGAGGGCTTTAAGTTAGTCCTTTCTTTATGTGAAATTTAAAGAGGTTTCTCTTTACACCTCTTTGATGGATGAAAGTTTCATGTTTAAATTTCTAGTTTGTTTCATGGAAATTCTAGGAGGTTTCTTTACACCTCCTTCTTGATGGATAGAATTTTGTGTTCATGTGTAAGTGTTTAGTTTTCTATATGTAACATGTAAGAGGCTCATTTGGTACCTCTTTGATGGCTAATATTTCCATGTTTATAGTTAAATACTTAGCTAGCTTTGTGAAGTACTTAAGAGCTCCTTTTGCTCTCTTTATGGATGGCTAGAATTCATGTTTGTAGCTAAGTCTTTAGTTTGCTTTATGAAGTGTTCAAAAATCCATTTTTGCTCTCTTTATGAAAGGCTAAAGTTGCATGTTTATAATTAGGAGTTTGAATAGCCCCATGAGGTATTTGGAAGGCCTCTTTTCCTATAGTCAAAATTGCATATTAGTGGTTTGATAATCCACATGACCCATGTGATGTTTTGGGAATGTTTCATATCAATTTTGTGCCATCCAAAATAAAAAATCTGCACTTATATATTCTCTCGAAAATGGTTTATGTCAACTTTTTGCTTGCCTAAACATTAATTCTACACTCATGTTATTGTTTGGGATTACTTTGTATCAATCTTATGCCATCTATGAATAAAATTTTGCATTCATATAGTCTTTTGGAATTGCTTTGTATCAACTTCATGCTTACAAAAATAAAAAATCTGCACTTACCCCTTTGTTTGAGATTAGTTTAAACCAATCTTATGTTGTACTTTGCATCTATATGATCATTTGGAAGGAATGGCAAGTCAATTTGAGATATTTAGCATGATTTGGTGAGCTTAAATGTAATTTTCGGATTGAAATTTCACCACTTTGTAAACACTTCCAAATGAGGCCATATGTGCTTGTTTCTCATCTTTTTCATTAAATTTTCATGTATACATCACCTAGGCTTCAATTCCACATGTTTTCCACCTCATTTTACACATTAAAGTTGTTTGAAATTGGTTGTTTCATATGGAAATATTTTTGGTGAGCTTAAATGCAATTTGTGGACTAGAGTTTCACCACTTTGGAAACACTTCCAAATGAGGCCATTTGTGCTTGTTTCTCATCTATTTCATTACGCTTTCATGTATACATCACTTAGGTTTCAATTCCACATGTTTTCCACCTTATTTTACACTTTAGAGTTGTTTGAAAATGGTTGTTTCATATGGAAATATTTTTGGAAAGTTTAAATGCGATTTTCAGATTCACCACTTTGGAAACACTTCCAAATGAGGCTATATGTGCTTGTTTTTCATCTATTTTGCTTAATTTTCACATGTATAACATCTAAGCTTTGATTTTACATATTTTTCACCTTATCCCAAGCATGAAAATGGTGTTTTGCTCATGGGATTTTGAAAGTCCCTTTGTCTACATAAATCACCATATGATGAATAAGTTTTCACATGTTTATCATATGAAACTTACACTTCTTCACATGTATATTTAATACACTTATCTCAGTTTTTTTTATGCTCATTTGGAAAGAAGGCTATCATGCCTAGGCTATGCAAAGAGGAAATTGACACTCATATGCTTATTCGGAAGGAGTGTTATCACTAATGTACCATGTTAAATGAAAAATCTGCATATGCTAGCTTGTATGGAATGAGTTTGGAATGATCCTTTACCATGTTAAATCAAAAATCAACATGTGTTAATTTATTTGGAGCAATTTGGAGTGGTCCTATGTTATGCTAGAGTAAAAAATTTGCATTGGGTTGATCGTTTGGATTTGGTTTATGTCACAATTATGCTACCTCAAAGTAAAAATCTGCACCTATATACTTGCTTGGGGTTGTTTTAAATCACTTCTATCTCATTTTTTTGTGAAAATATGCAATGTTTTATTTGCTCGGGATGGGTTTATATCCTTCCCATGAGATCCCTACATGGAAATTTTATTGCTTGGCATGTTATAAGTTAATTTAAATTGTTCTTTGTTGCCCTTATCATAAAATTCATATGGATGAGATTTATTTATGTTGTTTGAGAGAATAAAAAGGGAGGAAAGAATGTGGTGTGTCTACCACTTCAAGGTTTGAAATTTGGAAGTGTCATACATGTGTAGCTTACTCTCTTTATCTACATGCTAATGTTGGAAATTTGGAAGTGTCATACATGTGTAGCTTACTCTCTTTATCTACATGCTAGTATTGGAAATTTGCAAGTGTTATACATGTTTAATGTGTAGCTTACTCCCTTTGTCTACATGCTAATGTTGGAGATTTATCCTTCTCACTTGCATGTTTTTTCCCTACAAATTCTTTACTCTCTATAACGCATTGTCTTGATATATCTAATGGTGTATAGGATTGCTAGGAAGAGTATTTTTACATGGTGATTTTGAGTCTTCCTCGTTTGCCAGTTTTCTATCTCGATAAATTAATCCCCTTGCACCATGTGGAAGGGCATTGACTTTCTCTACTTTATATGTTCTCTACCTTATATGCTCCCCTCGCACCATGTTGGAGGGTTTTGTCTTTTCTCTTTTACATGTTTGATAAATCACTCCCCTTGCACCATGTTGGAGGGGTTTGTCTCCCGCTCCTCATATATCTTGTGATCACCTCTCCGCACCATGTTGGGAGAGGTTCGTTTCACTTATCTTGGATGCTTTAGAGTCTTCCTCTCTCCTACACTCATTCGTAAGGATTTACCTGTACATGTTTTTTTCGCTCCGTGGCTGCCTCTTTTGCACCACATGTGGAGTTTACTCTTTCCTTTACACCAGTTCATGTCTATTACTTTGTGTGGCTTTGAAAGTCGATTCACCCCATTTTACGACATTGTTCTGGGTAGATTGCGATCTTCTCTTTCTTTTCCTTTAGCTCTTATCTTTTGTGTCTTCTTACTTCTTGGACTGGTTTCCGTTCTTATGCAGGACACATGAGCATGCATGTATAGCCTTTCTTCTATATGTGGGGTCATCAATTAAGGCTGTAAGTAGGGTGGAAGGAGGAGGATGACGATGACATTGCAGTAAAAGAGGGATATAAGAGACTTCTTGAATAGTACCTCCTGACTCAGAGACCCTAGAGAGTGTAGACGAAGGAATTCATGGTACTATTCACCCGTCCTTAAGGACTTCTGCCGCTGTCACTCTTAGGTTACTAGTTGTCTTAGTTCGATTAGAATAGTCAACCTGTGGGTCATACTACTTTTATAAAAAAGAAATATATAAATATAAATTTTTAAGAAAAACTACCTCCACAACAAGAATAACCTCCTTACCCATAAATTTTCTCACTTGCATATAACCCAAATTGAAATGTATGAAAATTTCACAAAGGTCCACGGTTGACTATCCAGATCAAGTTAGAACTACCTTCCAGAAGATGATGGTTTGGTAGTTTTCACTTAAGGTGGGATATATACAGCACAGCTCTGAGTCCTCTGCGCCACCGTGCTTATGGTTCCCCTGGACTTGATGTCCGTTTTTTGTGGTTTTCCTACGGGGCTTTCTTTGGATTTTTCTACAGTTTTCCTACGAATTTTTTTTCACGGATTTGATTTCCTACGAGTTATCCTTCTTCGCCCTTTTGATTTTCTCTTATTTTATTACACAAGTCTCGTACTTTGCTTTTACCTGCATAACACTTCAAGAACACACATATGCCTGTTTGAGTTCAATTTATTAGCTTTACTTTTCCGCAGTATATACTACGATTTATCATAGCCTTCTTGCTTTACTTTCCTGCATATTTTGAACTGTGAAAAATGATTGAACCCCGCATGTTTAAACAACTCAAAATTTAATCAACAACCAAAATAAACCTGCAACTTTAATTAAAGTAAAAAAGACTCTTGGATGACCGGGAATCCCTCGGAAGGTAACCCACTGGTCATCATAATGAACTTGAACATTTATTTAAAACACTAAGTTACCTCAATTTAAAACCTTCCGGAACACGATCCTTCTCTCACCTCTTCAATTATCACTTCTAAAACTAAACCTGCTATGATGAGGAGCGTGGATCATTTAGCGTGGGCAGCACGACCATTTTCAATAGCAGAACATATTCTACATCAGCAAAACCTTTTTTTAGAATTAAATAGCGAGCTATAGGACTTCGAGGTAGCCTGCCTAGTGCGGCATAAACCCTCACCTGATCTTTTGGGCCTTTACACTTAGTACGATATAAGCCCCAACTCGCCTTAGGTTTCCGAGGTTGTCATCCGATATGACATAAATCCTCCTATCTTCCAGGCTTTTCACTTGATCGATATCAAGTGAATATAAGCCCTAATTAATTAAAAATTGGTAGGATGAAATATGAATAAATTTCCCAAATCAAAACTAAACACTAGGATAGACTGGGAAATCATTGAGATATCCTCTTGGATCTGTGATATCCCCTAATTCTTCCTCCTTTGGATTCTTTACAATCAAATGTTCTGAAATTTGCATCTTTCACCTATTGGATTCTGATCATCATAAGATCATTAAAAAGTTCTTAGCCTTCTTGAAGTCATAAAATTATCTTTTTGATCTTTATCAAAAGTTTTCTTAGGTAACTTTGGTTATCTAAGATGTAATTAACTATAGGGGATTTCCCTTATAGGAAACTAAAAAGACCCCAGATTAATAAAAACACTATTTAATCCTTTTTTATTAAATAGGGGAACCTGTCAGTCAACATAACAGGTTCCGCAGACCAAACGGATGTCATATTTAATTAGTTTATTTAACTGAGCCTCCATTATTAAGCGATGTGTCTGTTCCTCGAAGTAGATGCATAGCTTGATACGAGTGCTCATTTGTATAAACTATTCAAAGTATGAAATCAATTGGATTTCATATTTTAAAATTAAAATTATATTTTTAAATTATATATATATAAATTGGAAGTCCTTCCGAAGCGGGAGACGGGATTTCGATTGCAGCGGCCAACAGCTTCTACTGGACGACCTATTTTAAAATAAAACTAAAATGCACCAACATAGTTGAGTGGATCAAGTTTGGAACAATTGTTATAGAAATCCAAAGGGAGAGAAAGCTAATCAAAAAACACAGCTCCAAGAAGAATCTTGATGATTTCGCAAAATATCATATTGTTTGGCTTCAATTTGAGATAATTATTTTATATTTCATCTACCAATTTTTTTTATTTGGGGCTTACATTCACTTGATACCGATCATTTGAATAGCCTGGAAGATAGGAGGATTTATGTCATATCCAATAACAACCACGTAATCCTAAGATGAGTCAGGGCTTATATTGCATAAGGTGCAAAAGCCTAAAGAGAGAATGTGAGGATTTATGTTACACTAGGCAACCTATCTCGAGTTCCTATGGCTTGTTGTTTAATTATAAGGAGTTTTTCTATTGAAGATTGTCGTATTGCCCATTGTATTTTCTTCAAGCTCCTCGTCATAGCAGATTTACTTTTTAAAATGTCACTTCTAGGAGATGAGAGAAGTGTCATGTCTTAGAAATATTTAAATTGAGATGTCTTAATGTCTCATTAGGGGAATATTTAAGTTTATTATAGAAACACTTATTAGGATCCCATGATTCCCTCATTTTGGTACAACCATTTTCTTCGGGTTCACATAATCCAGATGAATTGATCAAATTTAACTAAATTTAGTGCTTTCATTCAGACTGTGGGAAATCTCATTAGCAGCCGTAGTTATCCAAAAGATTATAAGAAAGGGCCTAGGGACTAGCCCCGGACCTCTCACAATCCTCTGAAATGCCTTTAGTTCATTCAAACTTATTATATTGCTTAATAATTCATCCTTATCATATCCATATGATCAATGAACTAATGTTTTAATCATCCATAAGAATGGGGTAATTAGCACTTGATATGCTATTTATAAATTATGTAAGTGTGGCCTTTAGGGGCACATTGATTTAATTAGGAAGCTTGGTCGATTAGATTTTAAAATTGGGCTTGTAGTGTTTCAAGCATGTTTACAATTAACTTCATCATCTTCTCTAATCCATATTAGTCAATTTTGATTAAGCCTAGCTCACTATCAAGCCCTTACAAGTGAATGGGTATATTTACAATTTAGAGAAAAGTTAACTTATGTGATCATGATTCTTATCAAACTATTGAATTATAATTTAAACACCAACTAAGGGTTCTAGATTGATGAATTATTAACTTCCAAAGTTAAACCCCTAATCTTGTGATCATTTAATGTTTATTAACTTCCAAATTAAAATAATTAAATAAATTACACTTTTATCCTTTATGTGACAAAGGTGAGGTTTGTTTCTACCATTTAAATACCTTGTATTTCAATCATCTAAATATTTCAATTATAACCATTCATCTAAATATTTCAATTAAAATCATTCATTACCCATTTTACCCTTAGGTTAGTCATAAATATTAATTAAGGCTTAAATTCCTTTAATTACAACTTGGCCCCTAAAACACCTATCACTTCATAATTTATTAAGTTTAACATAAACGAATTTAAAATTTTCATATTACCCCACTCATGGGTCAATTAAAATATCAGAGGACTAAATGTGATTTTTCTAATTTTAATTTAATTTATAAAATTATTTAAATGCAGAATGAGAATTGTCAAAGATAATTCAATTACTTAATCAAAATAAAACTTCGCCCTTGGGAAAAATTATTGGAGGTTCACATAAACTAGTGGACCACTTGAACTAATTTTAATGATTTTTTTAAATTTTAATTTAATTATTATAACTATTTTAATTTCTGGAGTATTAATTAAATATAAAATATTATTTAGGTCGCAAATTAAGTTTGGTATTTCTCATAAATCTCTCTGAGATCAGGGAACTCAGAGAAATAAATTTAATATTTGTTTATTTATATTTAAATTACTAGAATTATTTTAGTGAGAAATTACGAAAAATGCATTTTTAAGCTTGAAATTTTTTATTAACCCTTTTAAAATTTATATCTTTACTTAGGAAATTAGGAAAATTTTTTTAATGGTTCCCAAATAATCAGCATACCAAATGTGACATTTTGGTGTGTATTAATATTTTAGTCATTTTTATGATTTTTAGTTAATTTTAATAATTTTAAATAATTTTTAATAATTTTAATAATCTTTTAAGTTTAAAAATAAACTTAAAAATTAAATTTTTATTTTAATTACCATTTTAATTTTATTAAATTATCATGGTCATAAGGAACTTCCAAAACAAATTTTATAATTTTCCAACCTATATTTTAATTATTATAATTATTTTAATGCCCAAAAATGTTATTTAAATTAGAAAAATCAAATTAGGTGATCAAACTAACTCCAGATGACTTGAATATTTTTATGAGAGCTTCTCTAACCCTAATCGATAGTGGAGAATCCAAATTAAGTTATTTATTTTTATATTTAACCCTCTTTATTTTTATTTCATTTTAGAAGTTTAATTATCATTAGTGATATTTTGAATGATTTAATCCAATTTTAAATTTTTCCTTTGGTCCTTTGGTCACAGTGAATGTACCTAAATTTACTTTGCATTTTTCTGATTAAAACATTAACTTTTATAATTTCTATAACAAAACAGAAGAGATTAACTTCAAAATTAGGGATATCTGGTTAGAGATTCCCCCTGACTTGGAAAAATTAGGGATGATCCCTAACCACAGAGCCTTTAAGCCCTCTAAACCTCATGCCAGTGGTGAAATGTATAAAAGCTAATTAGACCGAAATATGATTTATTGTACTTAATTAATTAAAATTAAAATATACATCAATTCAATATCAAACCATTTTCACATTGTTCTCCTCTATTCACTGAGCAAGTTGGTATTTTTTCTTTTATTTTTAGGATTTTTCTACACCAAGTTATGGATTATTAAATATGGATTGATTTAAATAAATCAAAAATCCCTATTTTCCTATTCAAACCACGCTACACTGACTGTATCCTCGACAGATCCGAACTCCCATGTGGCGCGCTCCCACTTGATGCCACCATCTGACTCGGTAGCCACGCGACCCGTACTTTATACATTGTGGTTCTGTCCAGCGCAATCAGAGCAGTCCATCCAATATACACGCAATCTAACCTTTTCCTTCATCATCCCCAACTGAACTAACCCGAAAACCGTCCAACTTCTAACCCTAAGATCTCTTCCTACACTCAACTAAATCACTTTTTTTTTTATCCTATAGACTCATCTAGTCCTGACAAACATATTCAAACAGTTTATATGGTATGAAATACAACATTCATGTATAAAGAATGAAAATCGGCTCGGGTTAAAGTGAGATCTCTATACCTTGGTCTCAGAGGGGAGGCCTCAATCAAAATAGTTCTACACCTTCTTGGTGACCTCGCGAAGCTTTTAACAGCAGCAATTTAAGCTCTTGTTGGGCCAAGATATGAACTTGATCAGAGGTGAATTTTGGGTCTGAGAGAAGTCTAGGTTAGAGAGGCTCTTGGATGAGGCTTCGATATACCATTTAAGAACATATTTACCTTTTTTGATGATATTGCCCACATCATTTGATACCAGATTTGTTAATAATTCAGACTTTTTATAATGGATTAGTTGGATCTCTTAGATCTATTATCGATGCCGCTGTTGGTGGTTCATTAATGTCTAAACGGTTTGCTTATTCTTATGCTTTAATTGAAGAAATGGCTACAAATAATTTTTAATGGCTTTCTGAAAGGTTAAATCCTAATAAGGTAGCCAACATTCATGAAAATGATCCTTTTGCGATGCTAGCAAATCAAGTTGCTGCAGTTTCAAGGAAGATAGACCAATTTAGGATGAATTTTTCTTAGCCAACTTCCATAACTGAAGAAAATTCATTAGGCCAAATGGTTGATTCTCAAACTTCACTAGAAACTTGGAATGCTATAAGTAAGCCTAATAACCCATATTCCAATTATTATAACCCTGGTTGGTAAAACCATCCAAACTTTAACTGGAATACCCATAATCAGGGTGGTAGTAATCAATAATGGGGGAACAAAGAAGTAAACCCTATGGGAAACTGGAACAATCAAGAGAATAATAATTATAGATTAACATATCCTCCAGGTTTAAACAATACTTCACAAATTAAGGAGAACAAGTTGTCTATTGAAGAAGTGGTGTTACAGATGGGAAATCAATTACAAAGTCAAGGAGCTACAATCAGAAATATTGAGAATCAACCAGGAAAGATTGTCAATTCATTAAGTAATAGATCCCAAGGAATGCTTCCTAGTAATACAGAAGTAAATCCAAGAGAAAAAACTAAAATGCAAGTACAAGCTATTTAGTTGAGAAGTGGAAGTGAGTTGGAAGGTAGAGTTCAAAAAGAGATTGAATTAGAGAAAGAGGAAATTGAAAAACTAAAAGAGGATGCTCCGAATGTTTTGGAAAGAGTTACTTCTCCACCTAAGGTTAATTTAGAAAGGCCACCACCTCCATTTCCTCAGAGACTTCGACAATAAAAATTGGATAAGAAATTTTCAAAATTCTTGGAGATATTTAAGAAGCTTATAATCAACATCCCATTTGTTGAAGCCTTAGAGCAAATGCCAAGCTATGTAAAATTTATGAAGGATATTCTCAACAAAAAGAAGAAGTTTGAAGATAATGAGAATGTTGCCCTTAGTGAAGAGTAAAGTGCAATAATTCAGAAAAAGCTCCTTGAAAAAGCTTAAAGATCCTGGAAGTTTCACAATTCCATATGCAATTGGGAACAATTTTTTGGAAAAGCTTTATGTGATTTGGGTGCAAGAATTGATCTTACGTCATTATCAATATTCAAAAGACTGAGAGTAGGAGAAATAACCCCTACCATTGTGACTTTGAAATTAGCTGATAGTTCGATCACATATCCTAAAGGAGTTATAGAGGAAGTTTTGGTAAAGGTGGATTAATTTATTTTTCCTATTGATTTCATTGTGTTAGATATGGAGGAAGATAAAGAGATACCCATAATTTTAGGGAGACCTTTCCTAGCCATAGGTAGAGCGATGATAGATGTGCAAAAATGGGAATTAATGATGCATGTTAATGATTAAACTGTTACATTCAATATTTCAAAGTCAATAAAATATCCTGCAAGAGGTAAAGATGATGAATGTTATGGGATGGATGTTATCAAATATTTGAGTGAATGTCATTTCAAGTCCTCTTATGAAGACAAATCTGAAAGTAAAGAATTGGAACACAAGCAAGAAGAGGAATTACAAGATTTAGAAGATTTTTATGAGGAAGATTTAAATTATGTTCATGAAAATTTTGAAATTTTGGACATGACTAAAAAAGATGAATCTTTTGGTTCATCAATTGAAAAACCTCCTGAACTTGATTTAAAGATTCTTCCTAATCATTTAAAGTATGCCATTTTAGGTGATTCCTTAACTTTGCCAGTTATAATTTCTGCTCAATTAACTTAAAGAGAAGAAGAGAGTTTGCTTGAAATTTTAAAGAAATATAGGAATGCTTTTGGATGAACAATAGCTGATATTAAAGGAATCAGTCCTTCAATTTGTATGCTTAGAATCCTTATGGAGGATAACTGCAAACCTCGGGCTGATCCTCAAAGGAGATTAAATCCTATCATGAAAGAAGTTGTTAAGAAAGAAATTTTAAATTGGTTGGATGCTGAAATTATCTACTCTATTTCAGATGGTGTATGAGTTAGTCATATTCACTGTGTTCCTAAGAAAAAAGGAGTTACTGTGACTGTTAATGAAAAGAATGAAATAATACCAGTAAGATAAGTTACAAGATGGTGAATATGCATTGATTATAGAAATTAAACCTTGCCACTAAGAAAGATCATTTTCCACTTCCATTTCTAGATCAGATGTTGGATGGCCTAGTTGGGCATAAATACTTTTGTTTTCTGGATGGATATACTGTTTACCACAAAATTCAACTTGCTCCTGAGGATCAAGAGAAAACAACTTTTATCGATCCTTATGGTACATTAAATTTTAGAAGAATTCCCTTTGGTTTATGTAATGCTCCTGCAACATTTTAGAGATGTATGATGAAAATTTTCTGTGATTTAATAGAGAAAAGAAATTATAGTTTTTATGAATGAATTTTTAGTGTTTGGAATTTCATTTGAATCATGTCTAGAACATCTATCTAAAGTTCTAAAATGCTGTGAAGAAACTGATTTGGTTCTTAACTGGGAAAAATGCCAATTTATGGTAGTAGGAGGAATTATTTTCGGACATCGTATATCAGAAAATGGTGTGGAAGTAGATCCTGTAAAAATTGAAGTGATCTCTAATTTACCATGCCCAACTAATGTAAGGGGAATTAGAAGTTTTCTAGGACATGTTGGATTTTACAAGCGTTATATTAAGGAGTTTTCAAAATTTTTGAAGCCTTTCTACCATTTACTGGAAAAAGATGTAATTTTTAATTTTGATGAAGATTTCCTAAAAGCTTTTGAAACTTTAAAAGAAAAACTAATCACTGCACCCGTTATAGTTTCACCTAATTGGGAAAAACCTTTTGAATTAATGTGTGATGCTAGTGATTATGTTGTTTGAGCTGTTTTAGGTTAGAAATATGATAAAGTTTTCAAAGTGATTTAATATGCTAGTAAAACTCTTAATGAAGCTCAAATTAATTATACCACTACTGAGAAAGAGTTATTAGCTATAGTATTTACCTTTGATAAATTCATATCATATTTAATTGGAACTAAATTTGTGGTGCATACTGATGATTCTGCTAAAAGGATGACACGACATGGATTTTATATATAAAAGCAATGTCATACAATTAGAGTAAACAAAAGACTACTTATTGATCCAACCCCGCGCACTTAGCGTAATTTTAATTTTTGTAACATGTATATAATATATTCTTTTAATCGCAAAGTTGACATCTGTTTGGCCTGCGAACTAATTTTATAAGCCGACAAATTCCCCTGCTTAATATAAATGCATTAAACAGGGTTTATATTACCTGGGTTCTTAAAATTCCCTATAAGGGCAAGCCCCTATAGTTAATTACATCTTAAGTGACGGGAATCACCTAAGAAAACTCTCGATAATAATCAGTAGTTACGCTCTCAAGAATTTCAAAGTTTAAGTTTTCAAAGGATTGAATTTTGGAATTTCAATAGGGAATGGATCAAATTTGGAACATTTTGTTTTGGGAATTCAAAGGAAGAAAGGTAGGAGAAATCACAGATTCGAAGCGAACTTCGGTAATTTCCCGACTATCCTATTGTTTGGCTTAGATTTAGGAAAGTCCTAATGTTTATTTAATGTTTTGATTTTGCCAATTTTAATTAATTTGGACTTATATTTGTATGATAAAATCATACAAATAGCACAGAAGATGTGAGGGTTTATGTCGTATCGGACGACTACCTCGGAATCCAAAAACCGGTTAGGGCTTAATTTGCAATGCAAATGCCTAACAAAAGGTTGAGGATTTATGTTGCACTAGGCAAACTACCTCGAAGTCCTATGGCTTGGTTATTTAATTCTAAGAATGGTTTTGCTTGATGTAGATTCAAGTTTTGCGATGACGATGGTCGTCTTGCCCACCATGCTCAGAGCTCCTTCTTGTTGCGGAGGTTTCGTTTTAGAAGTCATAAATCGGGAGATGAGAAAAGTGTTTTGGTTTAGAGGAATTCTTAATTTCCAAGTGTTTTTTATGTTTTATTTAAAACAAATCTTAAAGTTGATTATAACAACACCGGTTAAGATCCCGCGGTTCCATCCTTAGGCATCGTTATTTTTATCGGATTCACTTAGTCCGAGATGAATTTGCTAAACTCAATTGAATGAGTTCCACACTTTCATTTAGACCGTGGGAAATCCCGTTAGCAACACGTAGGTTACATCATCCGAGGTATTCCCGATCATCCAACAAGACGTTTTAATTTAGTTGTAGTTGTAGTTTTATATTACTGTTTGTGATTAAATTTTGAGTTGTTTTATATTTTGAAATGTTGTGGCGGTGAATTTTATCTTGCAATGACTTTTAATTTAGTTTTGGTTTCGGTTTTAGGGACTATCCTAAAGGTGTGGGTTTTCGAGCAACGATTGTTTATCATGCGATAAAAGTAAGTGTGATGCGATTAAATAAATTGCAATAAGGTAAATTGCAAGAAAGTAAATTGCAATAAAATAAAAGCGTACCTGGAGGGTCTTCCCGTCATCCGAGTTGCACTTAAACACAATTTAGAATATTTAAACAAGTTCCTAGGTAAAGGCTAAGGGAAGGGTTATGGTTTTCTACCAAATTCCTAATCCTATAGCTAGTCATTTCCTATGACGTCTAGGTTCTTGTGTTTTGGTTTGAGGACGATTTTCTTCATCAAAGAACAATTAAGTTCAGTTGGTCTTATAAACATCCTATCATATTGAGGAAGTGCTTAAGAAGAATCTTAAACATCTTTTCAATATTGCTAGAATTGTTTTAAGTCCAAATGAATTTAATTATACAAATGAATTAATCATCCGAGAATTCAAGTTTTGTTGTTTTCTTGCTCAGTGAACTAGGACATTTGAATATCCTATAAGTAAAGTAACACTTCATTTAACATTCTGTTTAGGAGTTATGACAAAAAAAGTTTTCGAGGGCAAATTGGTGTTCAAATGGTTTGTGATTTAACTTAATTTCAGTTAACGGGTTTAAATTTGGAATAGTGTTCAAGTTGCTTTATATTTATTTTCGAATTTCTTTATGTCTTAGGTGATGTTGTTTTTAATTTAATTTAACTTTAATTTAATTTAATTTAATTTGGTTTAGTTTTAATTTTAATTTAATTTAATTTGATTTAATTTTAACTTGATTCCAATATCTAATTTAATATAATTCGATTTAGTTTGATTTGATATGATTTAATTTAATTTAATTTAACTTGATTTAATTTAATTTGATTTAATTTAATTTGATTTAATTTCCTTTAATTTAATTTAATTTAATTTAATTTAAATTAATTTAAATTTTAATTTAATTTTATTTTTATTTTTAATTTAATTTAATTTAATTTGATTTTAATTTAATTTTAATTTTATTTGATTTAAATTAATTTGATCTAATTTAATATGTTTTAATTTAATTTAATTTAAATTTTAATTTAATTTTATTTTTAATCTTAATTTAATATTTTATTTTTTTATGTTTTAAAAATGATTTAATTTTAATTGTTAAAGTATTAATTTAATTGAAATTTTAAAAGGATTTAATTTAAGTAATTTAACTTTAATTTAATTTAATGATTAAGTCTTTTAGCATTTTAAATCTTAAATTTGGATTATCATTTTAATTAAGAATTAAATATTATTGAGATGATTAATTTAGGGATTCTTAAATTAAAGAACAAATCTCTTCCTGTTAATATCCCTATTTTAATAATTCCAATTTTATTATTCTTCCAAATTTAATCAATTATTCAATTAAAGTTCATTTTAATTATTTTTAAATTATTTAATAGGTTTCTATCCATTAATTATTTAAATTTCAATCATCCAAATCAGATTAAGATCAAATATTTTACTTTTTAATTTTATTAAGCCTAAAATTTTAATTAAGGGTTAAAATTTTAATTACCATTTAGCCCTTCAAGCTTAATAATTTCATAACTCACTAAATTGAGCTTAAATGAACTTGAGATTTTTATGTGACTTTACTCATATGCCAATAAAGACATGAGAGGAGAAAATGTGATTTTTCTACATTTAATTTATTTATGTAATTATTTTTGGTGGAAAATAAGAATTTCCAAGGAAAATTTAATAATATGACCAAGGGAAAGTTTCTGTCCTTAAGAAAATTATGGGACATTCCTAATGACCAGAGGACGACTTGGACCAATTTTTGTGATTTTTTGAATTATATTATTTTTATTATAATTATTTTGTTTTTTGGAGTATTAATTAATTTTAAAATAAAATAAAGATTTAAAAATGAATTTTATATTTTTCAAAAATCTCTCTGATATCAAGGAAATCAGAAAATCAATTTTTACAATTTTCTAATTTTTCTTTGATTTATTAGAATTATTTTAGTGGAAATGCTAAAAAAATACATTTTTTTATTTAAAATTACCTTAGGGCTTTAAAATTTAATATCTCACCAAATAGACCTAAGAAAAATATGGGGTTTGTTCCTAAGTGATTAAAATTCAAAATGTGACATTTTGGTGAATTTTATTATTTTTATGATTTTTATTATTTTTTAATTATTAAAATATTAAAATAATGCAAAAAATTAAATTTTTTAGAAAATTGAAATTTTAATTTTTTTAAATTCCCCTAATATCAGAGAGGCTCCAAAAAAAATTTGGTGAATTTTTGTAAAGCATTTTGAAAGTTATGAATTTTTAAAGTTCAAATTGACTAAATGGCTTAATCAACCCATTTAGTAGGGCTAACAAAGTCCAATTGACTTCAAATTTTTATGGTGGGTTCCTCTGATCCTAAATGTCAGTGGAGAATTAATTTCAAGTCAATTTGATGTATGATTAGCTCTGATTAATTAGGGACCTATTTTGGGTGTTTAAGCCAATTAGGGTTATTTTAAATGAATTAATTCAAAACCTATTTTTCCTAGGGTCCTACGGTCATAAGAAACATCACCAAATTTTTCTAGAATTTATTTCAAAACATGCTAATTATTGGATTTAAAATACTCAAAACGAGTAACATGAATTTGAAAAATTAATAACTTCTCATAGGGATGGCCTCGACTTTGGAAAATTCAGGGAATGTTCCCAAATTCAGAGGCTTCAAAAGCCCTATGGTCTCATGCCATGGTGAATTTCTTATATGCATGGAGGATTAAAATAATGCATAGGGTAAATAAATCATTAAAAATAAAATACTTGATGAAATTAAATGATTTCTTTTCCACATTATTCTCCTACGTTCATTGAGCGAGAGGGTATTTTTATTTTATTTTTCGATTTTTCTACACAAAGTTATGGATTTTTTAAGTTTAGGGAATTAAATAAATCAGAAAATCCCTATTTTTCTATTTATCCGAGTCGGCGCCGCGTCAACCTTAACATCTCCGAAGTGCCGCGTGGCGCTTTCTGATTCAACGCCGCCATTCGACTCAGCGCCCCAGGGGCCCGCTGTATCGTTCCGTCTCCTCATCCGGCGCGATCCTTGCCGTCCGTCCGCGCATGTATGGAATGAACGGCATCCGTTCATCGTCCCCAAGTGTCCTCACCCGAGAGCCGTCCACACTAAAACCCTAAGAACTCACTCATTTCTCAACGAATTTTCGTGTTCTTACGATTTATGGATTCGTCTTGAAGAGACGAATACATCTATACGGTGATCATGTATTGAAATTAAAGCATTTGAAATGGAGAATCTCCAGAACCTCGGGATAAAGAATTAGCTCATACCTTTGCTTAGAGAAGTGTGGCTTCGATCCGAGGGTTGTGTCACCTTCGATTGCGTCCGACAAGCTCCGGATGAAGTCTCCTGGTGCGGTGAATTGCCTAGCTATGAAAGTGACCACGGCCGATCACAAAGCTTGGAGGCTGGAACAAGCTGGGTGGCTCGGAGATGGGGCTTTCAGTGGGAAACTTCTCCTCTTGGTCTAGTGAAGGTGTAGGGCCAGTCAATTTGAAGATTGGCTCACTGTGGCAAAGTGTCCTGGTTTTTGGGTGAAATTTCAGTTGAGAAATTGGGTTTTGTTGGTGGGGATTAGGGCAAATTGACACTGGGGATCAAATGCTCTAAGTATGGAGTAGGGCCTGGAATAATTTTGGCAGAGTTTCGGCAAGGTTTGTGCAACTCTCTTCCATAGCCGTAAGGGGGTCGGGTTTAAATAGAGGTGGCTGGAGAGCCTTATAGGGATGGCCAAGGGTTGGGATCGGCTACTCTGGGCATGGAAAGAACAGCCATGGTGGCCATTGGGCATGGGGCAGCTCAGCAAGGGAGAATTCCAATGTTGGGCTCACATGTGAGCTCTCGGTCATGGCATTTTCCGGCGGCATGGTGGTGGCCGGCCGATCTCGAGTCACCATCTTGGCCGGTGGGGTCGGGGCTTGGCATTAGTGCGGTCGATTGAGCATGGACATGTGTAAAGAACTTGGATCAAAATGGCATGGGGATATGGCTAATCTTGGCTAGGTTTGGTCGACCCATTTGTTTGAGTCGGGTTCACCTCCCCATGGCCGGCCTTGAGGTGAGAAAATCAGTTAGGCTAGCTGGTCAAAAGGTGGTGATGTCCTTATCCAAGAATATTTGGATTAAATCTTGGTTAAGGGGTATCATGGGTGAGGTTAAAGACTTTTAGGAATTAAGGAAAGAGTTTCCTCCTTTTGCCCAAAATGGCATGGTGACATGTAAAGAGGCTCTCTAGCTTCCATGTGGCTCATGCATGGCTTCATGGCTCATCTTTGGCTTGGGTAAAGTTAAGTCAATTTCATGGAAATGGGTTTAAGAAAATTTTAGTATTTTGATGGGAATTTGTATGGGGCTTAATTTGGAATGGCTTCATGATGAGTTTTGAAACTTAGGGATTGATTTAATTGAAAATATGGTGTGGAGCAATTGTCGTATGGGCTTTGGATTGATTTTTGCCCTTTGGATTTTGGTGGAGATGGGCTTTAGGAAGGTTTCATGTAAGTGGGCTTTTAAGTTTAAGAATGAATTCATGGATGGGAATTTTGTAGAAGTTTGGGCCAAATAATTGTTGGGTTTGGTTTAGGGATATGTCATGAGTGATTTGAAATGAGTTTGGAGTGATTTGGGTTTGAATTGGGTTGGATTTGGGCCTCTTTGGTAAATGGGCCAATATTGGGCTAGGGTTGAAATTGATGTAAAATAAATGTTGGGAAATATTTATGGGAGTGTTTCAAAGAAGTTTTGGCTTTGGTTGTGTTTTGATTTTGGGGTTTGGGTTTATTTGGGTTAGGTTTGGGTTTAGGTCAAAATTGGGCCTTTTAGCTTTGGGTTGAATTTGAGTGGGGTTTGGGTCTAAATTTTGGGCAAATCATGTTAGTGTTTTGTTTGTATGGATGTTAAGGAAGGGTTAGAAAAGATTTGGGGTTAATTGGAGTTGAATTGGGTGAGTTTGAGTTAAGTTTGGGTTATGGGTCAAAATTGGGTTTTAAGGCAAAAGGTGAAATTGGATCCAAATGTCAATCAAATTGGATTTGGCTTTGGTCTAGATTGGTGTTGGGAATGTTGAATTGAAGTTTAGAATTGAATTGGACCAGAATTTGGGTCAATTGGATAGGTTTGGTTTGACATTGGGTTCACTTTGGGTTAAAAATGGGTCAAATTGGGGGTTTTGACAAAAGTGGGGTAAATTGACAAAATTGTCCCATGGTGTAGTTGAACAAAATGAAATTGGGAATATTTGGGATTTTCTGGAATTTTCTGGGAATTTTCTGAATTTTTGGATTTTTGGGTCAAGAGGGGTATTTTGGGTATTTGGAAGGTATTAGGAGGTATTCTTGGAATTTTTGGTATTTTTGGGTATGGATGATCAATTTGAGTAATGTGGGAATTCTTGGGATTAATTTTGAGGAATTTTGGGTAACTTAGGTGATTTTGCAAATTTTGGGTAGTTTCAAGGGCTTTGGGTAGGTTAAGCGGGTGTAGGGTCCCGGGGGTCAAAAATTGAAAATTTGGAAAATTGAAGATTGGGTAAATGTGAATGGAATGAAATCATTTTGGTTGAGCCATGAAGCCATATCAAGCCCACATGAGCCATGAAGGGACTCATTTGAGGCATTTACTATGTTGTTCCTAACCCTCTTAGCCAAGGGCTTAGGGGTTAAGGACCATCCATGTGAATCACCTACATGAGTCAGGAGGTCAAGTTGGGTATAGGTGTGTTTTAGGAGGTGTGTGAAAGTGTAGTGTATAAATGTAGTGTATGTGTAAGTCAGCCCTTCACCGGACCGGGCCGCCAGAGGCGGTCCTAAGGCCGAAGAGTCCATAGGAACTCATCCTTTAAACTTCCACATTTGATTTCAACCCTCTAGGTGATTAGGGGTCTACGGTCGAGTTTGTGGAGTTTGCGGGGAGTTAAGAAGTGGTTTGAATTTCTAAGTGGTGGGTCCAAATTCTAGTCCTCTAGGATAGTCGAAGGAAAAGCCTAAGGCTAGATCCTGAAAGTACTAAAAGAAGAAGAGAAGACCTCATCAAAATTGAGGTCAACAAATGGACCCCCAATAGGTGTGGTGAGTTGACGGAGCATGACCGAAGCGATCAACAAAACCAACACAAAAGTCCAAGTGACAAACTTGGGATAAAGTAGAAGAGTTCCCACTGGGGAGTGTCAAGTATATCTCTGAGACAGGAGATTCCTGAACTCTCGCTGGGGAAAGGAAAAGGAGGTGAATCCCAAATCACATGATCTGGGAGAATTTCAATTTAGATTTTATTTTGTTTTAGTTTAAGTTTTAATGTTGTGAGCTTAGATTTTAGTTTAGAGTTTTAATTTAGATTGAAGTTTTGTTAAGATTAATTTGAAGGTATTTGAACTTGAAATGAAAATTGGAATTTTGTGGTTTTAGATGTAACATCTTCAACCTCAAAAGAAAATTGAACTGATTGGATTGAATCATTACAATGAGGAGAGATCTAAGAGCAATGCGGTATTGGATGTAAAATCCTTAACCTCAAGAGTTTGATTTTGATTTATTTCATTGCAATAGGGAAAGAATCCTAAAGCAATGCAGCCTCGGATGTAAAATCCTCAACCCCAAAAGTTTAAATTTGATGTATTTCATTGAGATAGGGAAAGAATCCTAAAGCAATGCAGTCTCGGATGTAAAATCCTCAACCCTAAAAGTTTGATTTTAGATGTATTTCATTGAGATAGGGAAAGAATCCTAAAGCAATGCAGTCTCGGATGTAAAGTCCTCAACCCCAAAAGTTTGATTTTGATGTATTTCATTGCGATAGGGAAAGAATCCTAAAGCAATGCAGTCTCGGATGTAAAATCCTCAACCCCAAAAGTTTGATTTTGATGTATTTCATTGCGATAGGGAAAGAATCCTAAAGCAATGTAATCTCGGATGTAAAATCCTCAACCCCAAAAGTTTGATTTTGATGTATTTAATTGCGATAGGGAAAGAATCCTAAAGCAATGCAGTCTCGGATGTAAAATCCTCAACCCCAAAAGTTTGATTTTGATGTATTTCATTGCGATAGGGAAAGAATACTAAAGCAATGCAGTCTCGGATGTAAAATCCTCAACCCCAAAAGTTTGATTTTAGATGTATTTCATTGCGATAGGGAAAGAATCCTAAAGCAATGCAGTCTCGAATGTAAAATCCTCAACCCCAAAAGTTTGATTTTGATGTATTTCATTGCGATAGGGATAGAATCCTAAAGCAATGCAGTCTCGGATGTAAAATCCTCAACACCAAAAGTTTGATTTTGATGTATTTCATTGCGATAGGGAAAGAATCCTAAAGCAATGCAGTCTCGGATGTAAAATCCTCAACCCCAAAAGTTTGATTTTGATGTATTTTATTGCGATAGGGAAAGAATCCTAAAGCAATGCAGTCTCGGATGTAAAATCCTCGACCCCAAATGTTTGATTTTGATGTATTTCATTGCGATAGGGAAAGAATCCTAAAGCAATGCAGTCTCGGATGTAAAATCCTCGACCCCAAAAGTTTGATTTTGATGTATTTCATTGCGATAGGGAAAGAATCCTAAAGCAATGCAGTCTCGGATGTAAAATCCTCAACCCCAAAAGTTTGATTTTGATGTAGTAATTGATTTTGCAAAGATTTGCAGTGTTGATTTGAGAAAGTGTGGAATTTTGGTGTTCCAGGAATTTCATGAGAGTTGTAAAAGACTTTCATGGAAGGAAATAGATTAGGAGGGAATATGTAGATGCTACATATCCCATTCAAAAGAGTTGGTCGGAAGTTGCTGGTTTGGATTGGATACAATTCCTCGCCATCAGATTTGATTCGTGTCAATGGAATCAACCGCTTCCATCCCAGACAAGGGAGAGAGTAGAACGGATTAGATTTCAGATTTGGAAGGTTGAGTTTGAATTTGATTGAGATTGGATTTGAAATTTGGAAAGATTGAATTTGATTGAGATTTGATTTGAGATCTGGAAGATCGAATTTGAAATTTGATTGAGATTTGATTTGAAATTTGGAAAGATTAAATTTGAATTTGATTGAGATTTGATTTGAAATTTGGAAGATCGAATTTGAATTTGATTTAAAATTTGTGGTCATTTTGTTTGTCCTTTAACGATTCAAATTTTATTTTATCATGAATTTGTTTCTCAGTCAACTTGCACACAAGAGGTGAAGGCCAAAAATGTTTCTCAGTCAACTTGCACACAAGCGGTTTGGATGCCATCTAAAATCTTCTTCGAAGACTTTGTCCAAGCGGTAGTCCATCCATCGTCAGTCGCATAGGGATCTATCGAAACAATGAGATCAGTCGAGACAACATTGACGGAACCTCCTTTCTGGGGTTCCTTCATATACTCCTTCGGGATCGTTATATTCCCTTTCCGAAGATTTTCGTTGAGCCAACTTTTGAAGGTAATACAATCTTCTATCTTATGCCCAAGCATCCGGTGGTAAGGGCAAAAGTTGGGATCACCTTTCTTGTCGACTTCTTACGGTCTTTTAGGTTCGGTAGTTGGAAATATGGAGTCTTCATCAGACTGCAGAACATTTTCGGCACTGCCTCATTCTTGAACGGATACTCCCTGCTCAGAAGCTCCCTTAATGTACGTTGCGGACGAGGAAGTTGTTCATACTATTGAGATGACTGATAGCTGGGTCGGGGTTGCTGGTAATTCTATTGAGGTTGCTGCGGCCGTTCTGACGATATTTGTATCGGTTGCTTGCCTTTGTCGACTGCTGCAACGATCCCGGACTTATTTTCAAAAGTTTTCACGGGCTTCTGTTTGTCTGTTTTGTCGGTGAAACTTAATTGCTTCGCCTTCTCTTGCAAGCTTCCGGCCTTGCTTAACAACTTCTCGAAAGTCTTAATAGTAAATCCCTTGAGGAGAAGTGCTATCGGGCCATGAATGCTCTTAAGTAAAATGCCGACTGCATGTTGTTCTTGTAGTTGTGATTCACACTTCATACTTAGGTTCCTCCATCGAAGTATGTAGTCCACCAAAGTTTCGTTCGGCTTCTGCTTTTCTACCACTAAATCACCTATAGTGATATGGTGCTGAGCTCTGACAAATCGCTTGATGAAGAGGTTCTCTAGTTCTGAAAATGTCTTCACCGATCTGTTTGGTAATTCTGCATACCAATCAAAGGCGATCCACGACGAGTCGTCGACAAATTGTACGAAGAGTAATGCATCACTTCCGCCGGCGTTGCAACAAGCGGCACGAAAATGTGCAACATGCTTTGCCGAGGGTTTCCGGTTCGTCGAAGGTCTTGAATAGAGGTGGTACGAAGCCTTTCGGATATTGGACGGCGTCGAATTCTTCAGGGTAAGGTCTACCCGTCCGAATGGATGTCCTGCTCTTTGATTGTGCCAAGGCTTCTCGCACCTGCTGTTCCACCAAGCTTTTGATATCCTTTTCCGGAATCATGCTTCGTGTTGTATCCTTCTTTAATTGATCATCCCCGTTGACGGACGTAATCTCCTTTCCTCCGTCTACAATGTGAATGACCTCTGGGGGTGTCTCTCTTTGGGGTTGCACTTGACTCTGGAGAGTGGCTAGGGCTACAGCCATCTCTTCCATCCTTTTTGCCATTTGGGCGATTGTATCATCTTTCTCTTGAAGCTGCCTCCTTCCGGTTCCTCTCTTTCTGCGGCTGCAGGGGCACCTTGTGAAGCTGACGAAGCTCGTGTTTCAACCATGTTAATTTCTGCATATTCATCATCCATAAACTCTGACGAATCAATCTCATCTCCGAATTTCTCTTCTCTTTCCTTTGCTAATCGTCGAATATCAGTTCTTAGATTCTCCATAGCATCTTCTAGTGGCCTTTTCTATACATTCTTGCAGTTGTCATGTGATAACTGTCGGGTTTCCTTCTCATGAGTCCCCTTTACTGCAGTAGCACTTTCTTCGGATTCAAGTCTCTGACGAGACTTTCCTTCTCGAGTCGTTGTTTCAATCTTAATTGTCCGATAGTGGGACACCATACCATCCTTCTAGCGAGCGAAGGTCTAGGACCGGATGGTGCAGTCGACCAAATGCTTGGAAGGTGGTATCCTCCCTAATCTGTAGTCCTGAAACAACGACAGGCGAACTAGCTTTCATCCTCTTATTTGGTTTTTCTGCAACGATACAAGGTTCTACTCGCGGCCCAAGATGAGATTTGGCTGGCACCCGCCCTATCCTTCTCAAAATTTCTGATACAGGGCATTTTTCCTTCTTTGCCAACTTTTCTATCAAAGTTTGCAGTCGAGCAAATGACGTAGTTCTGGCCCTTTTCTTACGGCTATCGTTGTAATATACGAGTGAGGCAATGCGGTAGCAATCTTGCGAACATTTTCTTCATCCTGCGGCGGAGAGGGGATGGAATCTACTTCCTCCCAAAAGTGGTATGTATTCGAGCGAGTGGTGTATACTCGGGCAGTTCTGGGATTTCCTCCAGGAAAGCAACTTCAGCAGCTTTGGCTTCTCTAGCAATCCTTCTACTTCTGTTCCTTCTCTGAGTCCGTGGAGTGATGGAATTCTCGAGCTGGACCCGATTTCAAAAAAAGAAGGTCTTACAGGAAGGTTTGCACCCTCCATGGTAATAGGTTCACCATAGTTACGGATTTCCTTCCCCTTTAATTTGGCGAAGCCGGGGTAGGTGCGAGACGACTAGACCAGGTGGGGGTAGCAACAACAGTCCTTCTGTGGAGAGCAGTACTCCTCTCAGTTGGAATCTTTTGTAGAGGAGGGAATTTGTGAGTTGACTTGAGGTTGAACTCAATCAACGGCTTCTCAGTTTCTGGTACTTTGCTTGTGAGTGAAAAGAGAGTGACGTAAGGGATTTTGATGTCGGTGTCCCCGAATCCTTGTCCGAATCGAATGATTCCATTATCGAGCGATTCGTCCTTGAACACGGCCGGGTCGAGTCCGTTGACGAAGGAGAAGATCGGTTTTGGGGCTTCCATTTACGCGGGCGATTCCAAGTGTTAGTCCACGAATCGTGCTTCTTCTTATCGTATAACTTATGACGAAAAAGAAAGAGTCCGAACACATTTCTGTTTATCTTAGTGTATTTGTGGTATTAAAGGAAAATTGTCTTTTCGAAAAGATTTGTTCGTTAGGAAGGAGAATTATTAAATAGAAGGAGAGTTTTAGGAAGAGTAAAAGGAATTGATTAGGAACTGGAAAAGGAAGAGAAAGTCTTGTAGAAACTTCTCGACCCGCAAGACCGCTCCTAAACTAATACCTATTGGGGGTCCACCCCACCTCAGAAATGAGGTAAAAGGATCTCGGAACCTCTCTGTTTAGGGGTGTCTAAACAGTGGCTCCTAAATCCGAGAGAATGTTGGCTATACTTGTTCAAGGTAGAAATGAACATAGTATTCCAACGGAAAGAAGGGTAGTTTGAACCACTAGGAATATGGATACACTACCGATTTTTGAAAGCAGAATTGTCTGATTAAAATGGAGAGAGGAATTTTCCCCAGCGGAGTCGCCAGAAGTTGTCGGCATATTTTTAGGTTGTGTGTTGTATTTTTAAAAGGGGGTCGCCTAACAGAAATTGTGCGGCGAATTTTTAATTTTAAATTTAATTTAAATATATATATATAATTTAGAAAGTAGCATTTGATTTTGAAAATAATTTTAAGTTTGAAAATCTTAAGATATGAAATCAGACCGATCTCACATCCCGAATAGTTTACATAAACGAGCACCGCACCACAAGCCGTGTATCTACCCCTAAGAATAGACACCGCTTGCTTGGTAATGGGGCTCGATTAAATAAACTAGAAAGGTTTGTGACATCCGTTTGGCCTGCGAACTAATTTTATAAGCCGACAAATTCCCCTGCTTAATATGAATGCATTAAACAGGGTTTATATTACCTGGTTTCTTAAAATTCCCTATAAGGGCAAGCCCCTATAGTTAATTACATCTTAAGTGACGGGAATCACCTAAGAAAACTCTCGATAATAATCGGTAGTTCTGCTCTCGAGAATTTCAAAGTTTAAGTTTTCAAAGGATTGAATTTTGGAATTTCGATAGGGAATGGATCAAATTTGGAACATTTTGTTTTGGGAATTCAAAGGAAGAAAGGTAGGAGAAATCACAGATTCGAAGCGAACTTCGGTAATTTCCCGACTATCCTATTGTTTGGCTTAGATTTAGGAAAGTCCTAATGTTTATTTAATGTTTTGATCTTTACCCATTTTAATTAATTTGGACTTATATTTGTATGATAAAATCATACAAATAGCCTGGAAGATGTGAGGGTTTATGTCGTATCGGACGACTACCTCGGAATCCTAAAACCTGTTAGGGCTTAATTTGCAATGCAAATGCCTAACAAAAGGTTGAGGATTTATGTTGCACAGGCAAACTACCTCGAAGTCCTATGGCTTGGTTATTTAATTCTAAGAATGGTTTTGCTGATGTAGATTCGAAGTTTTGCTGATGACGATGGTCGTGCTGCCCACCATGCTCCGAGCTCCTTCTTGTTGCAGAGGTTTAATTTTAGAAGTCATAAATCAGGAGATGAGAAAAGTGTTTTGGTTTAGAGGAATTCTTAATTTCCAAGTGTTTTTTATATTTTATTTAAAACAAATCTTAAAGTTGATTATAACAACACCGGTTAAGATCCCACGGTTCCATCCTTCCAGCATCGTTATTTTTATTGGATTCACTTAGTTCAGATGAATTTGCTAAACTCAATTGAATGAGCTCCACACTTTCATTTAGATCGTGGGAAATCTCGTTAGCAACACGTAGGTTACATCATCCGAGGTATTCCCGATCATCCAACAAGACGTTTTAATTTAGTTGTAGTTGTAGTTTTGTATTCTGTTTGTGATTAAATTTTGAGTTGTTTTATATTTTGAAATATTGTGGCGGTGAATTTTATCTTGCAATGACTTTTAATTTAGTTTTGGTTTCAGTTTTAGGGACTATCCTAAAGGTGTGGGTTTTCATGCAATAGTTGTTTATCATGCAAGAAAAGTAAGTGCGATGCGATTAAATAAATTGCAATAAGGTAAATTGCAAGAAAGTAAATTGCAATAAAATAAAAGCGTACCTGGAGGGTCTTCCCGTCATCCCAGGCTGCACTTAAACACAATTTAGAATATTTAAACAAGTTCCTAGGTAAAGCTAAGGAAAGGGTTATGGTTTTCTACCAAATTCCTAATCCTATAGCTAGTCATTTCCTATGACGTTTAGGCTCTTGTGTTTTGGTTTGAGGACGATTTTCTTCATCAAAGAACAATTAAGTTCAGTTGCTCTTATAAACATCCTATCATATTGAGGAAGTGCTTAAGAAGAATCTTAAACATCTTTTCAATATTGCTAGAATTGTTTTAAGTCCAAATGAATTTAATTATACAAACGAATTAATCGTCCGAGAATTCAAGTTTTGTTATTATCTTGCTCAGTGAACTAGGACATTTGAATATCCTATAAGTAAAGTAACACTTCATTTAACATTCTGTTTAGGAGTTATGACAATAAAAGTTTTCGAGGGCAAATTGGTGTTCAAGTGGTTTGTGATTTAATTTAATTTCAGTTAACGGGTTTAAATTATGAATAGTGTTCAAGTTGCTTTATATTTATTTTTGAATTTCTTTTTGTCTTAGGTGATGTTGTTTTTAATTTAATTTAACTTTAATTTAATTTAATTTAATTTGGTTTATTTTTAATTTTAATTTAATTTAATTTGATTTAATTTTAACTTGATTCCATTATCTAATTTAATTTAATTCAATTTAGTTTGATTTGATATGATTTAATTTAATTTAATTTAAATTGATTTAATTTAATTTGATTTAATTTAATTTGATTTAATTTTCTTTAATTTAATTTAATTTGATTTAATTTAAATTAATTTAAATTTTAATTTAATTTTATTTTTAATTTTAATTTAATTTAATTTAATTTGATTTTAATTTAATTTTAATTTAATTTGATTTAAATTAATTTGATCTAATTTAATATGTTTTAATTTTATTTTATTTTTAATCTTAATTTAATATATTTTTTTTTATGTTTTAAAAATGATTTAATTTTAATTGTTAAAGTATTAATTTAATTGAAATTTTAAAAGGATTTAATTTAAGTAATTTAACTTTAATTTAATTTAATGATTAAGTCTTTTAGCATTTTAAATCTTAAATTTGGATTATTATTTTAATTAAGAATTAAATATTATTGAGATGATTAATTTAGGGATTCTTAAATTAAAGAACAAATCTCTTCCTGTTAATATCCCTATTTTAATAATTCCAATTTTATTATTCTTCCAAATTTAATCAATTATTCAATTAAAGTTCATTTTAATTATTTTTAAATTATTTAATAGGTTTCTATCCCTTAATTATTTAAATTTCAATCATCCAAATCAGATTAAGATCAAATATTTTACTTTTTAATTTTATTAAGCCTAAAATTTTAATTAAGGGTTAAAATTTTAATTACCATTTTGCCCTTGAAGCTTAATAATTTCATAACTCACAAAATTGAGCTTAAATGAACTTGAGATTTTTATGTGACTTTACTCATATGCCAATAAAGACATGAGAGGAGAAAATGTGATTTTTCTGTATTTAATTTATTTATGTAATTATTTTTGGTGGAAAATAGGGATTTCCATGGAAAATTTAATAATATGACCAAGGGAAAGTTTCTATCCTTAAGAAAATTATGGGACATTCCTAATGACCAGAGAACCACTTGGACCAATTTTGGTTATTTTTTGAATTATATTATTTTTATTATAATTATTTTGAATTTTGGAGTATTAATTAATTTTAAAATAAAATAAAGATTGAAAAATAAATTTTATATTTTTCAAAAATCTCTCTGATATCAAGGAAATCAGAGAATCAATTTTTACAATTTTCTGATTTTTCTTTGATTTATTAGAATTATTTTAGTGGAAATGCTAAAAAAATACATTTTTTTATTTAAAATTACCTTAGGGCTTTAAAATTTAATATCTCACCAAATAGACCTAAGAAAAATATGGGGTTTGTTCCTAAGTGATTAAAATTCAAAATGTGACATTTTGGTGAATTTTATTATTTTTATGATTTTTATTATTTTTTAATTATTAAAATATTAAAATAATGCAAAATTTAAATTTTTTAGAAAATTGAAAATTTAATTTTCTTAAATTCCCCTGATATCGGAGAGGCTCCAAAAACAATTTGGTGAATTTTTGAAAAGCATTTTGAAAGTTATAAATTTTTAATGTTCAAATTGACTAAATGACTTAATCAACCCATTTAGTAGAGCTAACCAAGTCCAATTCACTTCAAAATTTTATGGTGGGTTCCTCTAATCCTAAAGGTCAGTGGAGAATTAATTTCAAGTCAATTTGATGTATGATTTGCTTTGATTAATTAGGGGCCTATTTTGGGTGTTTAATCCAATTAGGGTTATTTCAAATGAATTAATTCAAAACCTATTTTTCCTAGGGTCCTCTGGTCATAAGAAACATCACCAAATTTTCCTAGAATTTATTTCACAACATGCTTAATTATTGGATTTAAAATACTCAAAACGAGTAACATGAATTTGAAAAATCAATAACTTCTCCTAGGGATGACCTCGACTTTGGAAAATTCGGGGAATGTTCCCAAATTCGGAGGCTTCAAAAGCCCTATGGTCTCATGCAATGGTGAATTTTCTATATGCATGGAGAATTAAAACAATGCGAGAGGTAAATAAATCATTAAAAATAAAATACTTGATGAAATTAAATGATTTCTTTCCCACATTATTCTCCTCACGTTCACTCTGAGCAAGTGGGTATTTTTATTTTTTTCTCGATTTTTCTACACAAAGTTATGGATTTTTGAAGTTTAGGGAATTAAATAAATCAGAAAATCCCTATTTTTCTATTTATCCGAGTCGGCACCGCGTCAACCTTAACATCTCCTAAGTGCCGCGTGGCGCTTTCTGATTCGACTTCACCAATCGACTCAGCGCCCCAGGGGCCCAATGTATTGTTCCGTCTCCTCATCCGGCGCGATCCTGGTCGTCCGTCCACGCGTGTATGGAATGAACGGCATCCGTTCATCGTCCCCAAGTGTCCTCACCCGAGAGCCGTCCACACTAAAACCCTAAGAACTCACTCATTTCTCAATGGATTTTCGTGTTCTTACGATCTATGGATTCGTCTTGAAGAGATTAATACATCTATACGGTGATCATGTATTGAAATTAAAGCATTTGAAATGGAGAATCTCCAGAACCTCGGGATAAAGAATTAGCTCATACCTTTGCTCAGAGAAGTGTGGCTTCATTCTGAGGGTTGTGTCACCTTCGATTGCGTCCCGACAAGCTCCAAATGAAGTCTCCCGGTCCGGTGAATTGCTAGCTATGAAAGTGACCACGACTCGATCACAAAGCTTGGAGGCTCGGAACAACCGGGTGGCTCTGGAGATGGGGCTTTCGATGGGAAACTTCTCCTCTTGGTCTAGTGAAGGTGTAGGGCCGATCAATTTGAAGATTGGCTCACTGTGGCAAAGTGTCCTGGTTTTGGGTGAAATTTCGGTTGAGAAATTGGGTTCGTTGGTGGGGATTAGGGCAAATTGACGCCGAGGATCAACCGCTCTAAGTATGGAGTAGGGCCTGGAACAATTTTGGCGAGTTTCGGCAAGGTTTGTGCAACTCTCTTCCATAGCCGTGAGGGGTCGGGTTTAAATAGAGGTGGCTGGAGAGCCTCGCGGGGATGGCCGAGGGTTGGGATCGGCTGCTTCGGGCATGGGAAGAACGAGCCATGGTGGCCATTGGGCATGGGGCGGCTCGACAAGGAGAATTCCAATGTTGGGCTCACATGTGAGCTCTCGGGCATGGCATTTTTCGGCGGCTCGGTGGCTGGCCGGCCGATCTCGGGTCACCATCTTGGCCGGTGGGGTCGGGGCTTGGCATTAGTGCGATCGATTGAGCATGGACATGTGTAAAGAACCTGGATCAAAATGGCATGGGGATATGGCTAATCTTGGCTAGGTTTGGTCAACCCATTTGTTTGGGCTGGGTTCACCTCCCCATGGCTAGCCTTGGGCTGAGAAAATCAGTTAGGCTAGCTGGTCAAAAGGTGTTGATGTCCTTATCCAAGAATATTGGGATTAAATCTTGGTTAAGGGGTATATTGGGCGAGGTTAAAGACTTTTAGGAATTAAGGAAAGAGTCTCCTCCTTTTGCCCAAAATGGCATGGTGACATGTAAAGAGGCTCTCATGGCTTCCATGTGGCTCATGCATGGCTTCATGGCTCATCTTTGGCTTGGGAAAAGTTAAGTCAATTTCATGGAAATTGGTTTAAGAAAATTTTGGTATTTTGATGGGAATTTGTATGGGGCTTAATTTGGAATGGCTTCATGATGAGTTTTGAAACTTAGGGATTGATTTAATTGAAAATATGGTGTAGAGCAATTGTCATATGGGTTTTGGATTGATTTTGGCCCTTTGGATTTTGGTGGAGATGGGCTTTAGGAAGGTTTCATGTAAGTGGGCTTTTAAGTTTAAGAATGAATTCATGGATGGGAATTTTGTAGAAGTTTGGGCCAAATAATTGTTGGGTTTGGTTTAGGGATATGTCATGAGTGATTTGAAATGAGTTTGGAGTGATTTGGGTTTGAATTGGGTTGGATTTGGGCCTCTTTGGTAAATGGGCCAATGTAGGTCAAATTGGGCTAACTTGGGCCAATGTTGGGCTAGGGTTGAAATTGATGTAAAATAAATGTTGGGAAATTTTTATGGGAGTGTTTCAAAGAAGTTTTAGATTTGGTTGGGTTTTGATTTTGGGGTTTGGGTTTATTTGGGTTTGGTTTGGGTTTAGGTCAAAATTGGGCCTTTTAGCTTTGGGCTGAATTTGAGTGGGGTTTGGGTCTAAATTTTGGGCAAATCATGTTAGTTTTTTGTTTGTAGGGATATTAAGGAAGGTTTAGAAAAGATTTGGGGTTAATTGGAGTTGAATTGGGTGAGTTTGAGTTAAGTTTGGGTTATGGGTCCAAATTGGGTTTTAAGGCAAAAGGTGAAATTGGATCCAAATGTCAATCAAATTGGATTTGCCTTTGGTCTAGATTGGTGTTGGGAATATTGAATTGAAGTTTAGAATTGAATTGGACCAGAATTTGGCTCAATTCGATAGGTTTGGTTTGACATTGGGTTCACTTTGGGTTTAAAATGGGTCAAATTGGGGGTTTTGACAAAAGTGGGTTAAATTGACAAAATTGGCCCATGGTGTAGTTAAACAAAAAGAAATTGGGAATATTTGGGATTTTCTGGAATTTTCTGGGAATTTTTTGAATTTTTGGATTTTTGGGTCAAGAGGGGTATTTTGGGTATTTGGAGGGTATTGGGAGGTATTTTTGGAATTTTTAGTATTTTTGGGTATGGATGATCAATTTGAGTAATTTGGGAATGTTTGGGATTGATTTTGAGGAATTTTGGGTAATTTAGGTGATTTTGCAAATTTTGGGTAGTTTCAAGGGCTTTGGGTAGGTTAAGCGGGTGTAGGATCCCGGGGGTCAAAAATTGAAAATTTGGAAAATTGAAAATTTGGAAAATTGAAGATTGGGTAAATGTGAATGGAATGAAATCATTTTGGTTGAGCCATGAAGCCATATCAAGCCCACATGAGCCATGAAGGGACTCATTTGAGGCATTCACTATGTTGTTCCTAACCCTCTTAGCTAAGGGCTTAGGGGTTAAGGACCATCCATGTGAATCACCTACATGATTCAGGAGGTCAAGTTGGGCATCGGTGTGTTTTAGGAGGTGTGTGAAAGTGTAGTGTACCAATGTAGTGTATGTGTAAGTCAGCCCTTCACCAGACCAGGCCACCCAGGGCAGTCCTAAGGCCAAAGAGTCCTATAGGAACTCATCCTTTAAACTTCCACATTTGATTTCAACCCTCTAGGTGATTAGGGGTCTACGGTCAAGTTTGTGGAGTTTGCGGGGAGTTAAGAAGTGGTTTGAATTTCTAAGTGGTGGGTCCCAATTCTAGTCCTCTAGGATAGTCAAAGGAAAAGCCTAAGGCTAGATCCTAAGTACTAAAAGAAGAAGAGAAGACCTCATCAAAATTGAGGTCAACAGTAACCTACGTGTTGCTAACGGGATTTCCCACGGTCTAAATGAAAGTGTGGAACTCATTCAGTTTAGTTTAGCAAATTCATATGGACTAAGTGAATCCGATAAAAATAACGATGACGGAAGGATGGAACCGTGGGATCTTAACCGGTGTTGTTATAATCAACTTTAAGATTTGTTTTAATTAAAACATAAAAAACACCTGGATTTTAAGTTTTTTTTTCTAAACTAGAACACTTCTCTCATCTCCTGATTTATGACTTCTATAACTAAACCTCTGCAACAACAAGGAGCTCGGAGCATGGTGGGCAGCACGGCCATCGTCATCAGCAAAACTCGGATCTACTTCAGCAAAACTTTCTTAGAATTAAATAACCAAATCATAGGACTTTGAGGTAGTTTGCCTAGTGCAACATAAATCCTCAACTCTTCGTTAGGCATTTGCATGATCATGTCATGTAAATTAAGCCCTAACCGGTCTTAGAACTCCGAGGTAGTCGTTTGATACGACATAAACCCTCACATCTTCAAGGCTATTTGTATGATTTTATCATACAAATATAAGTCCAAATTAATTAAAATTGGCAAGATCAAAACATCAAACAAACATTAGGACTTTCCTAAAACCAAGCCAAACAATAGGATAGTTGGGAAATTACCGAAGCTCGCTTCGAATATGTGATTTCTCCTACCTTTCTTCCTTTGAATTCCCAAAACAAAATGTTCCAAATTTGATCCATTCCCTATTGAAATTCCAAAATTCAATCCTTTGAAAACTTAAACTTTGAAATTCTTGAGAGCAGAATTACTGATTATTATCGAGAGTTTTCTTAGGTGATTCCTGTCACTTAAGATGTAATTAACTATGGGGCTTGCCCTTATAGGGAATTTTAAGAACCCAAGTAATATAAACCCTACTTAATTCATTTATATTAAGCAAGGGAACTTGTCGGCTTATAAAATTGGTTCGCAGACCAAACGGATGTCACAAATCTTCTAGTTTATTTAATCGAGCCTCATCACCAAACAGTGTGTCTATTCTTCGAGATAGATACACGGTTTGTGATGCGGTGCTCGTTTATATAAACTATTTGGGATGTGAGATCGGTTTGATTTCATATCTTAAAATTTTCAAATTTAAAATTATTTTCAAAATCAAATACTACTTTCTAAATTATATATATATTTAAATTAAATTTAAAATTTAAATTTCGCAGACAATTTCTGTAGGCGACCTCCTTTTCAAAAATACAACACTTAACCTAAAAATATGCCGACAACTTCTGGCGACTCCGCTGGGGACTAGTTCCTCCCTCCATTTTAATCAGACAATTCTGCTCTCAAAAATCGGTAGTGTATCCATGTTCCTAGTGGATCAAACTACCCTTCTTTCCGTCGGAATACTATGTTCATTTCTACCTTAAACAAGTATAGCCAACATTCTCTCGGATTTAGGAGCCACTGTTTAGACACTCCTAAACAGAGAGGTTCCGAGATCCTTTTAACTCATTTCTGAGGTGGGGTAGACCCCCAATAGGTATTAGTTTAGGAGCGGTCTTGCGGGTCGAGAAGTTTCTACAAGACTTTCTCTTCCTTTTCCAGTTCCTAATCAATTCCTTTTATCCTTCCTACAACTCTTCTTCTTTTAACAACTCTCTATCTTAACGAACAAACCTTTTTGAAAAACAATTTTCCTTTAATACCACAAATACACTAAGATAAACAAAAATGTGTTCGGACTCTTTCTTTTTCGTCATAAGTTATACGATAAGAAGAAGCACGATTCGAGGACTAACACTTGGAATCTGCCCTGCAGAAATGGAAGCCCCAAAACTGATCTTCTCCTTCGTCAACGGACTTGACCTGGCCGTGTTCAAGGACGAACTGCCTGATAATGGAATCATTTGATTCGGACAAGGATTCGGGGACACCGACATCAAAATCCCCGACGTCACTCTCTTTTCACTCACAAGCAAAGTATCAGAAACTGAGAAGCCGTTGATTGAGTTTAACCTCAAGTCAACTCATGAATTCCCTCCTCTACAAAGATTCCAGTCGAGAGAGTACTCGTTGTCCACGAAGAATCGTTGTTGCTACCCCCACTGGTCTAGTTGTCTCTGCACCTACCCCGGCTTCTGCTAAACTAAAGGGGAAGGAAATTCAGAATTACGATGAACCTATTACCGTGGAGGGTACAGATCTTCCTGTGAAACCTTCTGCTTTTGAAATCGGGTCCAGCTCGAGGATTCCATCATTGACACGGACTCAGAGAAGGAACAGAAGTAGAAGGATTGCTAGGGAAGCCAGAGCTGCTGAAGTTGCTTTCCTAGAAGAAATCCCAGAACTGCCCGAGTATACACCGCTGCCTGAATACATACCACTTTTGGAAGGAAGCAGGTTCCATCCCCTCTCCGCCGCAGAGGATGAAGAAAATGTTTGCAAGATTGCTGCCACATTATCTCAGCCTGTATATTACAACGATAGCCGTAAGAAAAGGGCTAGAGTTACGCCATTTGCTCGACTGCAAACCTTGATAGAAAAGTTGGCAAAGAAGGAAAAATGCCCTGTATCAGAAATTTTAGGAAGGATAGGGCGGGTGCCAGCCAAGTCTCGTCTTGGGCCGCGAGTAGATCCTGCTATCGTTGCGGAAAAGCTGAATAAGAGAATGAAAGCTAGTCCACCTGTCGTTGTTTCAGGACTACAAATCAAGGAGGATACCACCTTCCAACATTTGGCTGACAGACCATCCGGTCCTAGACCTTCTGCTGCTAGAAGGATGGTATGGCATCCCACTACCGGACAATTAAGATTAAAACAACAACCTGAGAAAGAAAGTCTATTCAGGAGACTTGAGTCCGAAGAAAGTGCTACCGCGAGTAAAGGGGACTCATGAGAAGGAAACCCGACGGTTATCACATGACAACGCAAGGATGTACGGAAAAGACCACTAGAAGATGCTATGGAAAAGCTAAGAACTGATATTCGGCGATTAGCAAGGGAAAGAGAAGAGAAATTCGGAGATGAAGTTGATTCGTCAGAGTTCATGGATGATGAATATGCAGAAATTAACATGGTTTAAACATGAGCTTCGTCAGCTTCACAAGGTGCTCCTGCAGCCGCAGAAAGAGAGGAGCCGGAAGTAATGAGGAGGCAGCTTCAAGAGAAAGATGATACAATCGCCCAAATAGCAAAAAGGATGGAAGAGATGGCCGTAGCCCTAGCCACTCTCCGGAGTCGAGTTCAACCCCAAAAAGAAACACCCCCAGAAGTCATTCACATTGTAGATGGAGGAAAGGAGATTACGTCCGTCAATGGGGATGATCAGTTAAAGAAAGATGCAACACAAAGCATGATTCCTGAAAAGGATATTAAGAATATGGTGGAACAGCAGGTGCGAGAAGCCTTGGCACAATCAAAGAGCGGGACATCCATTCAGACAGGTAGACCTTACCCTGAAGAATTCGTCCAATATCTGAAAGGCTTCGTACCACCTCTGTTCAAGACCTTTGATGGAACCGGAAACCCTCAGAAGCATGTTGCACATTTTCGTGCCAGTTGTTGCAATGCCGGGGGAAGTGATACCTTACTCTTCAAACAATTTGTCAGCAGCCTGTCAGGGATCGCCTTTGATTGGTATGCAGAATTACCGAACGGTTCGGTGAAGACATTTTCAGAACTAGATAACCTCTTCATCAAGCGATTTGTCGGAGCTCAGCACCACATCACTATAGGTGATTTAGTGGTAGAGAAGCGAAACCCAACGAAACCTTGGTGGACTACATACTTCGATGGAGGAACCTAAGTATGAAGTGTGAGCCACAACTACAAGAACGAGCATGCGATCGGCATTTTACTTAAGAGCATTCATGGCCCGATAGCACTTCTCCTCGAGGAATTTACTTTTAAGACTTTCGAGAAGTTGTTAAGCAAGGTTGGAAGCTTGCAAGAGGAGGCGAAGCAATTAAGTTTCACCGATAAAACAGACAAACAGAAGCCCGTGAAAACTTTTGAAAAGAAGTCCGGGATCATTGCAGCAGTCGACAAAGGCAAGCAGGACGGCCGTAGCAACCTCAACAGAATTACCAGCAACCCCGACCCAGCTATCAGTCATCCCAACAGTATGAACAACCGCCTCGTCTGCAACGTACGTTAAGGGAGCTTCGAGCGGGGAGTATCCGTTCAAGAATGAGGCGAGTGCTGAAAATGTTCCGCGATCGATGAAGACTCCGGATTTCCAATCGCCGGAACCTAAGAGACCGGAAGAAGTCAACAAGAAAGGTGATCCCAACTTTTGCCCTTACCACCGGATGCTTGGACACAAGATAGAAGATTGTATTACCTTCAAAAGTTGGCTCAACGACAATCTTCAAAAAGGGAATATAACGATCCCGAAGGAGTACATGAAGGAACCCCATAAAGGAGGTTCCGTCAATGTTATCTCGACGGATCTCATTGTGCTCGATAGACCCACATGCGGCCGATGATGGATGGGCTACCGCTTGGACAAGGTCTTCGAAAAAGATCTTGGATCACATCCAAACCGCTTAGGTGCGAGCCTCAATTCAGAGTTCGAAACCTGTTAAGTCGACACTATCACTTGCGATAGAAGAATCACCTCAACAAGAGACAATTGAAGAGAAGAAGATAATCGACGAAGAAGAGAAAACCGAGGCTCCTAAGGCTAGACTAGGGGCTGCTTATCCTAGGATAGTTGTTTCCGATTCGGGGAGAAATCCCTCGAACCTCGACTCCGTATGATTATTTGCTCACTCCGGTGGGATCTTATAATGATAAGGGTTACGGCGTTAGCTACGTTTTGATCGTTTCTAACGATTACGTAACTAGCGACAATCCGGACATCGATTTCGATACAAATGACAATTCTCAAATCATACACAATCTCGACGATCACAATGACGAAGAAGACATCCATCAAGGAGGCTACGAGTGTTCAACAAGCAACGAATCTATTTATGAGTTTCGAGGAGCTCCAGTCACAATAGAGTTAGAGCCTTCAGACTCCGAAGCTAATCTAGAAGAACCTGTCATTCGATTCGGGAGGAAACACTAGCAAACTCAATACTAGAGTCGAAGAAATTACGAAGTTAACTTAAGAAGTGGAAGAGTTCTACCTCCGAGAATGGGTCCAAAGGACAAAGGAAAGCAGGTGGTTGTTCAGGAAGAACCAACCCCGGCAGAAGAATTACCCATTCGAGAAGAAGCCGAGACACATGGAAATAAAGTGGATTACAACGTGCTAGCCCATATTAGGAAACTACCAGCCAAACTGAGCATCTACGACGCTCTCATCTTATCAAAGGAGATGAGAGAAGCTCTGATCAAGGCCTTACTTGATCCGGAAATTTGCTTAGCTCAAATGGCCGGAGATTCCTTAGATGAGGTTTGCTCGTTAAAGGAACAACGAGGTGTTACCTTCACGGACAATGACCTACTACTTGGGACAGTAGACCACAACCGACCGTTGTACATTTTAGTTACAATAGGGAAATTTAAACTCTCCAGAGTATTGGTGGATCCAGGAGCATCAATCAACATAATGAATCTTCCAACGCTAGCATATTTGGAAATTGATGCTCGCGAGCTTGAGGCAGACAAAATGTTATTAAGAGGATTCAACCAGAAAGGAGAAAGAGCCCTCGGATCAATAACACTGCTAATGAAGACCGGTGACTTAGCAAATACAACCGCGAAATTTCACATAATTGATTCAGAAACGTCGTTCAATGCTCTACTCGGGCCGACCATGGATACATGAAAACCGGATGGTACCATCATCTCTACATCGGTTGCATCAAATACTACGATGGAGGGGAACGAGTGCATCAAAGGTGACTTACAACCATTCTCCGTACATGAAATTGGAATCCATGAAGATACGACTTATTATGCACCTCCGAAGAAAACAATCTTCTCCGGAGATACCATAACGAATGAAGCAAAGGAAATTCGGGATGACGAAGAACTCGAAGTTCTAGTCCAACAGTCACTCACCACTCCCTTACGGCGAGATGGTGAAGGTTTCTCCACAACTCGCATCCGAGGTCGAGGCCGGGGACGAGGTCGTGATAGAGACGTTAGGACAGTTGGAAAGAGGAAACCAGCCATCAATGTTGATTGGGAAGATAGTTCTGAAGAAGAAAGAGAAATCAAGCAAGAAGGAGTGACAATAAGTCGGAAGAAGCCGCAATTCAGGATCCCGCTCGAAGATGAAAAGAATGAAGAATATAAATCGATGTACAAGAAGATTAAACACTATGTACATACTATGACCCTGACCCCGATCCATTCTAATAAGATCGAGGGTATGGTGGTCAAAGAGGTACGTAGCAGCGGTGCAAAGCCAATCAAATTCTACCGTGGTGCTCCTTCCTCCAAAGCCGAAAATAATGTACAATTTGAAGATGTCACTTCATCGGAATTAATGGAATTACCTTTTGAGTGGTACTCTCCCTGTGTTCAAAATTTAATTCGGCGTGGTTTCTTACCTCGACAATGGACAAAAGGTCAATCACAACATTTTGAAAAATTATGGAATAACTCCGGTCGTCCACCCAATTCAAAGCATGGTCTCGGATTCGGCACAGTAGGATCAGTTGACGATACTGAATTTTGCTTGGTTGTCACTTGCAAGTCCAATGAAGACTGCGTGGAAACTACAGAGGAATTTGAAGATTTACAAATTGGAGACGCTCCACCAGAATTCGAAAAAGCGATTAAATCTACAATAGATGAGTTAACGGAAGTTAACTTAGGTACTAGCGAAGAGCCTAGACCTACCTTTGTTAGCTCCTTACTCAATAAAGAAGACTCCGAAGAAATAATCAAGTTATTAATGGAATTTAAAGACTCGTTTTGCTTGGAGCTACGATGAGATGCCGGGTTTAGCTCCGGAGGTCGCGAGTCCATAAGCTAGGAGTGGATCCTACTACGTACCGGTCGGACGAGGTCCCAGAAGAATGCGTCTGGAAATCGAACTACAAGTCATAGCTGAAGTTAAAAAGCTAATAGACGCTAAATTTGTCCGTGAAGAACAATACCCAACTTGGCTAGCCAATGTGGTACCAGTCAAGAAGAAGAATGGTCAGATCAGAATTTGTGTGGATTTCAGAGATTTAAACAAGGCATGTCCAAAGGATGAATTCCCTCTACCAATCCCAGAATTAATGATCGACATTGCTTTGACACATGAAATATTCTCATTCATGGATGGATCTTCGGGATACAACCGGATAAAAATGGCTCCGAGAAGATGAAAAACTTACGGCATTCGAACGCCGATTGGAGTATATTGCTACACAGTGATGCCATTCGGACTGAAGAACGCAGGAGCAACATACCAGAGAGCGATGACAAGAATTTTTGATGATCTCATCCACAATCAAGTAGAATGCTACGTGGACGATGTGTTCATCAAAAGCAAAGTAAAGGACAACCACCTATATGATTTGAGAATTGTTTTCGAACAATTAAGACAATTTAACCTTAAGATGAATCCCTTAAAATGCACCTTTGGCGTCACCTCCGGGAAATTCTTAGGATTCGTTGTCCGACATCGTGGAATTGAGATCGACCCAAAAAAGATAAAAGCTATCTTAGAAATGCTGCCTCCCAAAACCTTAAAACAACTACGATCCTTTCAAGGGAAGCTGGCATATCTTCGACGCTTTATCTCAAACTTGTCAGGTAGGTGTCAGCCTTTCTCGGCAATAGTTAAAAAGGACGCCAAAATTTATTTGGGAAGAGAAATGCCAGAGGGCCTTCGAGGACATTAAACAATATTTAATGACACCTCCTGTCTTAGAAGCCCCAGTCTCAGGTAGACCACTGATACTTTATACCGCGGCTTTAGACGACTCTCTCGGAGCCCTGTTAGCCCAGGTCAATGATGAGGGTAAAGAAAATGCTCTTTACTACTTAAGCCGTCGTTTACTTCCGAAGGAAATAAGGTATCCCGCAATTGAAAAGCATTGTTTGGCCACGATCTTCGCCGCTCGAAAGCTCGAGCACTACATGCTCTCTCATAAGGTCAACTCGATCTCGAAATTTAATCCATTGCAATACTTGATGACTCGTCCAACGCTTTCCGGCGGACTCGCTAGATGGTCGATGATATTATTGCAATTCGATATAACTTTTGTGCCTCTTCGTGCCGTAAAGGGACAAGTCCTAGCGGACTTCCTCGCAGCACACCCTTTGCGGCGAATCTCCTCTCGATGACGACTTGCCGGATGAACAAATAATGAGCTTAGAAGACCACGATGATTAACGTTGGGAATTATATTTCGACGGAGCATCTTCGACACACAAAGACGAAGAATCGCAAGTGATAGTGCCGGTAAGGCGGGGATCGGATTAATCTTTATAACACCGAGTGGGGGATGTTAAGATACTCCTACCACTTGACGGAGCCGTGTACAAACAACGAAGCGGAATATGAAGCCCTCATAACAGGATTGGAATTAACTATTCGAATGGGGATAACGGACATCAAAATCTACGGGGATTCGCAGTTAATCATTCAACGAGATCATCGGACGAGTACAAAATTTTAAAACCAAGACTCGAGCAATACTTCCGGTATGCCATACAATTTGTTGGAACAAATTCCGAATGTGACAATCTACAAAATTCCCGGAAAGAAAATGCTTTAGCGAGATGCGTTAGCTCGCCTCGCAAAAGAATTTGCCACGCTTGCAAGATGAATCGGTGGAAGTGTCGGTTCACGGACATCGGGTCCTATCACGGCTCGACATAGACACAATACACAAATCGAAAAAGAAGAAGAATCGGTAGCAACGGTGACGAGAAAACACAGAAGATTGGCGACGAGTCATTAATAGACTACCGCAAACGGGAAGACTACCAGACGATAGGTCGCTAGCCCATCAGATCAAGAAAAGAACTCTATCCTACGCATTAATAAACAACACGTTATATAGAAGGTCTTTCGATCAAATGTGGCTAAGGTGCCTAAGCGGGTCCGAGGCCGTGAAATTGTTAAAGAGGTGCATTCGGGACTGCGTGGCGCTCACCGATCGGGTCCGAAGATGAAAATGAAAATTAAAAGACTAGGGTACTACGGCCCTCGATGATGACCGACCGCATGAAAATCGCCAAGAGCCGTCATCAATGCCAAGTGCACGGAGTGGTTCTACACCAACCTCCAAATGTGCTACATCCGACAATTGCGTCGTGGCCATTTGAATGTTGGGGCACGGATATAGTGGGTCCAATAGAACCACCATCTTCAAAAGGACATCGCTTCATTCTTACGGCTACAGATTACTTTTCCAAGTGGGCGGGCGGTTCCACTCGGAGAAGTGAAAGCACACCACGTGCTACGGTTTTCAAGAACTAAGTTGTCTACCGTTTCGGAGTCTTGGGCGGGATCATCTCGGATAATGGGTCGGCATTCGAAGCACACAAATCAACAATTTTGTCGGGAGACACGGAATCGGCCGGCGATATTCAACAATTTACTACCCAAGAGCAAACGACTCAGTGAGGCTTTTAATAAAACTCTCGTTCAAATTTTAAAGAAAACTTTGGACGATAATAAGAGAAATTGGCACGAGAAGTTATTAGAAGCCTTATGGGCCTACCGGACAACCTTCGAACTCCTACTCAAGCTACACCTTACGCTGCGGTGTATGGGTCCGAGGCAGTGTTACCCTTAGAGGTCCAGCTTCCATCACTCAGAATTTCAGTTGCAAATAAAATCACAACAGAAGAGAATGCCAAATTACGACTAGAAGAATTAGAAAGCCTGGAAGGGAAAAGACTTGCAGCACAGCAAAATTTAGAACTATACCAAGCTAAGATGGTTCGAGCCCATGACAAGCCGGTCCGCCCAAGAACCTTTAAAGTTGGTGACTTAGTTCTCGTTCTCAAAAGACCTATTCTTGCACACCGCAAGATAGGTGGAAAATTTGAACCCACTTGGGAAGGACCGTTTGTAGTTGAAGCAGTATACTCAGGAGGCTCCTACCAGCTAGTGAATTGCCAAGGAGAACGACATATGCTTCCGATCAATGGACGATACTTGAAAAAGTACTACGCTACCTGATATTTCGAAGGAATGAATTCTTCATCCCTAGAAGCACAGGCGAAGTAATTACTTATGACTGGGTCCGAACCCAAAAATAATAAAAAATGTGCTAAAATAAATAAAATCATGATAATAAATTTTTTTTCCTTGTTTTCTCTTCCATATCAAAATCTCTTTCCTGATCTTATCCCACTTCATTCCTGTTAAATTTAAAAATACAAGAAGTAATAAAAAAACTGTCTTTAATAAACATTTTCTTAATGTTCTTGTTCTTAGTACAGCCCCTGATCCTTTTCCTTGTCTTTTCGCAGGGAAATGTCGAACGGGCGGTTGGTCCTAAACTTTAGAAATGGAGTAAGCCTTGCACTCGACAAAAAGAGGGTGAAAGATGGAGCGATAATAGAGATTGACTCAGACTTCGCACCAGCAGGCCTGCAATACGAGGAAAGTGACTGGGTCCCGGTTGACCGAGAAGAACCGCCGATCGGACGATAATGAAAGTGGGTGGCCCAAGCCACCACTCCAGCAGCAAGAAAAGAAAAACAAACACTGAAGAAGACAAGAGAATCAAGTCTGTGGTCGTTACAGCAGAGGGCAGGCTTGTCAGCACCGCGCCCACAGAGATTCAGGAAGTATGAAGAGCTACTCTCACAGCAACTCAGCGAAGAAATAAAAATCGCCGTATCCGCAAGATGTTAACCAAACTAGCAGCGGACCAGCACGACAAGGCAGTTGCTACTGCCAGTACGTATACTTCAAGGACGCCAGTTCACCAGGTACCTGAAGAAAGGAGGCCAGCTCCGAGGATAACAGAAGAAACCAAGGAAATTTTAAGGAGAACAAAAGAAGGAAGGCTACCACGTCACCAGATAAAGCCACCAGTAATGCATAACTTTGTTGCAGAAGCAACCCCGGAGGATGTCCCGACGGACACCATCCCCGAGGAGCCGAGGTATGCAGGAGAACGTGAAGGGATTGAGCCGTATATCCCATAGTACATCACCAAACCTCGCCATTTGCAAATTATTCCAGAATACGAGCTAGAAAGAATGCAGAATGTCGAGAAGAAAACTTTTGAATACTTCGAGAGAATCAGAGGTAGGAGGATCAATATATTAGAAGGCCTCGAGCTACATAAAGACGTGTTCTCAGAATACGAACAACAACAAATCGTGGATTGCATCCAGGATTCAAAAAGAATGGGCCGAGCGGGCCGCCTAAGAGAAAACACTTACTCGGAACCCCGGAGATGGATGCCAGGGAAAGGAAGAATTACAATACAATGTGGATGCTGCTACAACTTCGCAGAAGACAGGAAGGGAAACCCACCGGGGATACTCCGTCATGGCCAGGTGGATCCAATGCCATTAGTCATCAAAAGGATGGTAAAGAGAATGATAACATGGAGGGTACTGCCGGCAGATTGCATACCCAACAGTTGCATTATTAACATTTACAAGAAGGGTGACTGCATACCCCCACACATAGATCACCACGACTTTGTCAGACCTTTCGCACGGTTTCTTTTACGAACGAGTGTAATATGATGTTCGGATCCGACCTCCGGATAGCGAGGCCCGGGTGAGTTCCGAGGGCCGATAAAGATACCATTACCGGTAGGTTCCGTCATGATACCAAAGGGCAACGGAGCAGATGTCGCTAAACATTGCATACCGGGAGTACCAATGAAGCGGATCTCAGTAACTTTCAGAAGGATGGATGACAGGAAAGCACCTTACCACTTCCAGCCAGACATGGAGCTAGAGAGCCTCCGGCCTTACGAGCTGTGAGTTACATGGAAAATATCACACCTCCAATGTACATCCATACGGCATCCTTGCTAAGGATGGCTTGGAAGGTGATGTTATTGACCATGTACCTCACTATTCAGACATGGATTTCTGACAGATACCTTTTTGGATGGATCGGCAAAGATCATACATAGTCCGTTTTGAGTCTATATGGATTGTATGAGATGTATTCCAGATCGAGTTGTATGATGTATCTTCAACATGATTGGAATGAAAGTGACCATGTCACATTTTTGGCCTTCACCTCTTTTGTGCAAGTTGACTGAGAAACGCCATTAAAGTTAAATGAAGTTCAAACAAAGAACAGAAAAGAAACAAAAAAAGAATAAAAGAAAACTTTCCTTAAAAATCAAAAAAATGATGAACACCAAATTCACATGAACATTAAATGAATGATAAAATAAATTTGAATCGTTAAAAGACAAACAAAATGAACATAGATTCCAAATCAAACCTCAATCAAATTTCAAATTCAACCTTCCAGATTCCAAATCAAATCTCAATCAAATTTCAAATTCAATCTTTCCAGATCTCAAATCAAATCTCAATCAAAATTCAAACTTTGGGGTTGAGGATTTTACATCCGAGACTGCATTGCTTTAGGATTCTTTACCTATCGCAATGAAATACATCAAAATTCAAACTTTTGGGGTTGAGGATTTTACATCCGAGACTGCATTGCTTTAGGATTCTTTCCCTATCGCAATGAAATACATCAAAATTCAAACTTTTGGGGTTGAGGATTTTACATCCGAGACTGCATTGCTTTAGGATTCTTTCCTTATCGCAATGAAATACATCAAGATTCAAAACTTTTGGGGTTGAGGATTTTACATCTAAGACAGCATTGCTTTAGGATTCTTTCCCTATCGCAATGAAATACATCAAAATTCAAACTTTTGGGGTTGAGGATTTTACATCCGAGACTGCATTGCCTTAGGATTCTTTCCCTATCACAATGAAATACATAAAAAATTCAAACTTTTGGGGTTGAGGATTTTACATCCGAGACTGCATTGCCTTAGGATTCTTTCCCTATCGCAATGAAATATATCAAAATTCAAACTTTTGGGGTTGAGGATTTTACATCCGGGAATGCATTGCCTTAGGATTCTTTCCCTATCACAATGAAATACATCAAAATTCAAACTTTTGGGGTTGAGGATTTTACATCCGAGACTGCATTGCTTTAGGATTCTTTCCTTATCGCAATGAAATACATCAAAGTCAAACTTTTGGGGTTGAGGATTTTACATCTGAGACTGCATTGCTTTAGGATTCTTTCCCTATCGCAATGAAATACATCAAAAATTCAAACTTTTGGGGTTGAGGATTTTACATCCGAGACTGCATTGCCTTAGGATTCTTTCCCTATCGCAATGAAATACATCAAAATTCAAACTTTTGGGGTTGAGGATTTTACATCCGGGACTGCATTGCCTTATGATTCTTTCCCTATCGCAATGAAATACATCAAAATTCAAACTTTTGGGGTTGAGGATTTTACATCCGAGACTGCATTGCTTTAGGATTCTTTCCCTATCGCAATGAAATACATCAAAGTTAAACTTTTGGGGTTGAGAATTTTACATCCGAGACTGCATTGCTTTAGGATTCTTTCCCTATCGCAATGAAATACATCAAAAAGTCAAACTTTTGGGGTTGAGGATTTTACATCTGAGACTGCATTGCTTTAGGATTCTTTCCCTATTGCAATGAAATACATCAAAATCAAACTCTTGAGGTTAAGGATTTTACATCCAATACCACATTGCTCTGAGATCTCTCCTCATTGTAATGATCCAATCTAATCAATTCAATTTTCTTTTGAGGTTGAAGATGTCACATCTAAAACTACAAAATTCCTTTTTTTTCATTTCAAGTTCAAATCCCTTCAAATTAATTTTGACAAAACTTCAATTTAAATTGAAACTCAAACTAAAATCTAAACTTACACATCAAAACTTAAACTGAAACAAAATGAAATCTAAATCGAAATTCCCCCAGATCATGTGATTTGGGATTCACCTCCTTTTCCTTTCCCCAGCGAGAGTTTAGGGATCTCCAGTCTCAGAGATATACTTGACACTCCCCAACGGAAATTCTTCTACTTCGTCCTAAGTTTGTCACTTGGACATCCGTGTTGGTTTAGTTGATCTTTTCGGTCAACGCCAATATGCGCGGTGTGCTTGGTTAGCACACCACACCTATCGGGGTCCATTTGTTGACCTCATTTTTGATGAGGTCTTCTCTTCTTCTCTTTAAGTACTTAGGATCTAGCCTTAGGCTTTTCCTTTGACTATCTTAGAGGATTAGAATTGGGACCCACCACCTAGAAATTCAAACCACTTCTTAACTCCCTGCAAACTCCACAAACTTGACTATAGACCCCTAATCACCTAGAGGGTTGAAATCAAATGTGGAAGTTTAAAGGATGAGTTCCTATAGGACTCTTTGGCCTTAGGACTGCCCTAGGTGGTCTGGTCTGGTGAAGGGCTGACTTACACACACACTACACCTATACACTACACTTTCACACACCTCCTTAAACACACCCATACCTAACTTGACCTCCTGACTCATGAAGGTGATTCACATGGATGGTCCTTAACCCCTAAGCCCTTGGCTAAGAGGGTTAGGAACAACATAGTGAATGTCTCAAATGAGTCCCTTCATGGCTCATGTGGGCTTGATATGGCTTCATGGCTCAACCAAAATGATTTTATTCCACTTACATCCACCTAATCTTCAATTTTCCAAATTTTAAATTTTTGACCCCCGGGACCCTACACCCGCCTAATCTACCCAAAGCCCTTGAAATTACCCAAAATTTTCAAATCATCCAAAATTCCTCAAAACCAATCCCAAACATTTCCACATTACTCAAATTGATCATTCATAGCAAAAAATATCAAAAATTCCAAAAATACCTCCCAATACCTTCCAAATACCCAAAATACCCCTCTTGACCCAAAAATCCAAAAATTCAGAAAATTCCCAGAAAATTCCAGAAAATCCCAAATATTCCCAATTTCATTTTGTTCAACTACACCATGAGCCAATTTTGTCAATTTACCCCACTTTTATCAAAACCCCCAATTTGACCCATTTTAACCCTAAGTGAACCCAATGTCAAGCCAAACCTACCCAATTGACCCAAATTCCGGTCCAATTCAATTTTAAACTTCAATTCAACATTCCCAACACCAATCTAGACCAAATCTAAGTCCAATTTGATTGACATTTGAATCCAATTTCACTTTTGGCCTTAAAGCCCAATTTGGACCCATGACCCAAACCTAATCCAAACTAACCCAATTCAACTCCAATTAACCCCAAACCTTTTCTAAACATTCCTTAGCATCCCCACAAACAAAACACTAACATGATTTGCCCAAAATTTGGACCCAAAGCCCACTCAAATTCAACCCAAAGCTAAAAGGCCCAATTTTGACCTAAACCCAAACCTAACCCAAATAAGCCCAAACCCCAAAATCAAGACCCAACTAAAGCCAAAACCTCTTTGATACACTCCCATAAACATTTCCCAACATTTATTTTACATCAATTTCAACCCTAGCCCAACATTGGCCCAAGTTAGCCCAATTTGAGCTACATTGGCCCATTCACCAAAGAGGTCCAAATCTAACCCAAACCTAGCCCAACCACTTCAAATTGATTCCAAATCATTCATGAAACATTCCTAAATTAAATTCAACACTTATTTTATCCAATCATTTGTAAAATTATCATCCTAAAAAAAACCCACTTCCATAAATCACTTTAAAAGCCCCCCTTCACTAAATTTCAAAGGCCCAAAGCCCACATGACAACCCTATATCATCATCCATTGGATGAAACCATCTCCTAAGTTCTAAACCCATGATAAAATAAATCCAAATCAAGCCATATGCCAAATCCCATCAAACCACCCCTAAATTACCAAAATTTCTAAAATCCATTTTCATGAAATTGACCAAGATTTTCCCCAAGCCAAAGACAAGCCATGAAGCCACTCTTAAGCCACATGCAAGCCATGTGAGTTGCTCACATGTGACCTTACCACATTGGGCAAAAGGAGGAGGTCCTTTCTACATTCCCATAAGGTGATTAACCACTCCCATGATTCCTCTTAACCATGCTTTTGCCTAATTGTGCTTGGATGGTGACTTGACCCTACTGATTATGCTGAACCAAATCACTTTCCCTTCAGCCTAAACCAAGCATTGGGTGGTGCACCTAGCCCAAAGGGATGGGTTGACCAATTTGAGCCTAAATAGCCTACCCCCCATTCCATTTCAATTCAACTCCTTTACACATGTCCATGGCCAATTGACTGCACTAAGCCCCAGCCCTAACCTCCCCGACCTTGAGGGTGACTCGACCCCGGCCGGCCGACCACCACGGCCGCCGGAAACCACCGAGCCGAGAGAACCCATGTGAGCCAAAGTTTGGAATTCCCACTTGTTGAGCCGCCCCATGCCCAATGGCCAACATGGTCGTTCTTCCCTTGACCTAAGCAGCTGATCCCAAGCCTTAAACCCCCCGGGAGGCCCTCCACCCTCTCCTATTTAAACCTCACCTCCTCTCGGCCATGGGAGGTGCCGAACCGTACCTTACCGAAACCACCGCCAAAATTGCTCCGGACCACTCTCCATACTTAGAGCGGTTGATCACCAGGTGACAATTTGCCCTAATCCCCACCAACGGAGCCCGATTTCTCGGCCAAAATTCCACCCAAAACCAGGACACTTCTTCACGGTGGACCAATCCTCAAATTGATTGGTCCTACACTTCACCGTACCAAGGGAAGAAGTCCACCAGCAAAAGCCCCCTCTCCAGGCCACCCATCTGTTCCAGACTCCAAGCTTTGTGATCGGGCTTGGTCGAAATAATACCTAGACAATTCACCAGGCCAAGGGATTTCATCTGGAGCTTGCTTGGACCCAATCGAAGGTGACACAACCCTCAGATTGAAGCCACACTTCTCTGAGCAAAGGTATGAGCTAACTCTTTATCCCGAGCTTCTGGAGATTCTCCATTTCAAATGCCTTAATTTCAATGCATGATCACCGTATAGATGTATTCTTCTCTTTAAGACGAATCAATAGAGCACAAGAACACAAAAATCTGTTAAGTATTGAGTAAGATATTAGGGATTTAGTGTGGACGGTTCTCGGGCTAGGACGCTTGGGGACGATGAACGGATGCCGTTCATTTAATACACACGCGAACGGACAGCCAGGATCTCACCGGATGAGGAGACGAAACGATACAGCGGGCCCCCGGAGCGCTGAGTTGGATGGCGGCACCGAATCAGAAGACGACGCGTGTGCGTTCGGACCTGCCGAGGATGGCGTGGCGTCCCGTGGATAAGTAGAAAAATAGGTTATTTTTCTATTTATTTAATTCCCTAAACTTCAAAAATGCATAACTTTGTGTAGGAAAATCAGAAAAATAAAATAAAAATACCCTCTTGCTCAGTGAACGTAGGAGAATAATGTGGAAAAGAAATCATTTAATTTCATCAAGTATTTTATTTTTAATGATTTATTTACCCTCTGCATTGTATTAATTCTCCATGCATATAGGAAATTCACCATGGCATGAGACCATAGGGCTTTGAAGCCTCCGAACTCGGGAATATTCCCTGAATTTTCCAAGGTCAGAGGCTATCCCTATGAGAAGTTATTGATTTTTCAAATTCATGTTGCTGTTTTGAGTATTTTAAATCCAATAATTAGCATGTTGTGAAATAAATTCTAGGAAAATTTGGTGATGTTTCTTATGATTAGAGGACTCTAGGAAAAATATGTTTTGAATTAATCCACTTGGAATAATCCTAATTGGCTTAAACACCCAAAATAGGTCCTTAATTAATTAGAGCTAATCATACATCAAATTGGCTTGAAATCAATTCTCCACTGACCTTTAGGATCAGAGGAACCCACCATAAAAATTTGAAGTCAATTGGACTTGGTTAGCCCTACTAAATGGGTTGATTAAGCCATTTAGTCAATTTAAACTTTAAAAATTCATAACTTTCAAAATACTTTTCAAAAATTCACCAAATTGGTTTTGGAGCCTCTCTGATATCAAGGGAATTTATGAAAATTAAAACTTCAATTTTCTAAAAAAGTTGATTTTTTGTATTATTTTAATATTTTAATAATTAAAAAATAATAAAAATCACAAAAATAATAAAATTCACCAAAATGTCACATTTTGAATTTTAATCACTTAGGAACAAACCCCATATTTTTCTTTGGTCTATTTGATGAGATATTAAATTGTAAAGCCCTAAGGTAATTTTAAAATTAAAAAAAATGTATTTTTTAGCATTTCCACTAAAATAATTCTAATAAATCAAAGAAAAATCGAGAAAATTATAAAAATTGATTCTCCGATTTCCTTGTTATCGAGAGATTTTTGAAAAATATAAAATTCATTTTTCAACCTTTATTTTATTTTTTAAATTAATTAATACTCCAAAACTCAAAATAATTATAATAAAAAGAATATAATTCAAAAAATCACCAAAATTGGTCCAAGTGGTCCTCTAGTCATTAGGAATGTCTCATAAGTTTCTTAAGCACAGAAACTTTCCCTTGGTCATATTATTAAATTTTCCTTGGAAATCTCTATTTTCCACAAAAAATAATTACATAAATAAATTAAATACAGAAAAATCACATTTTCTCCTCTCATGCCTTTATTAACATATGAGTGAAGTCACATAAAAATTTCAAGTTCATTTAAGCTCAATTTAGTGAGTTATGAAATTATTAAGCTTGAAGGGGCAAAATGGTAATTAAAATTTTAACCTTTAATTAAAACTTTAGGCTTAATAAAATTAAAGAGTAAAATATTTGATCTTAATCTGATTTGGATGGCTGAAATTTAAATAATTAAAGGGTAGAAACCTATTAAAAAATTTAAAAATAATTAAAATAAACCTTAATTAAATAATTGATTAAATTTGGAAGAATAATAAAATTGGAATTATTAAAATAGGGATATTATTAGGAAGAGATTTGTTCTTTAATTTAAGAATCCCTAAATTAATCATCTCAATAATATTTAATTCCTAATTAAAATGATAATCCAAATTTAAGATTTAAAATGTTAAAAGACTTAATCATTAAATTAAATTAAAGTTAAATTATTTAAATTAAACCCTTTTAAAATTTCAATTAAATTAATACTTTAATAATTAAAATTAAATCATCTTTAAAATATAAAAAATAAAATATTAAATTAAAATTAAAAATAAAATTAAATTAAAATTTTAAAAAAATTGAATTAAATAAAATTAAATTAAAACAAATTAAATTTAAATTAAATCAAATTAAATTAAATTAAATCATATTAAATTAAATTAAATTAAATTAAAATAAAAAAAATAAAATAAAAATAAAATCAAGTTAAAATTAAAATTAATTTAAATTAAATAAATTAAATTAAAATTGAAGCTAAACCAAATTAAATTAAATTAAAGTTAAATTAAATTGAATTAAAAATAACATCACCTAAGACGAAGAAATTCAAAAATAAGTATGAAACAACTTGAATATTATTCCAAATTTAAACTCATTAACAGAAATTAAATCATAAACCATCTGAACATCATTTTGCCCTAGAAAGCTTTTGTTGTCATAACTCCTAAACAGAACGTTAAATGAAATGTTACTTCCCTCATAGGATATTCAAATGTCCTAATTCACTGAGTAAGATAACAACAAAACTTGAATTCTCGGATGATTAATTTATTTGTATAATTAAATCCATTTGGACTTAAAACAATTCCAGCAATATTGAAAAGATGTTTAAGATTCTTCTTAAGCACTTCCTCAATATGATAGGATGTTTATAAGAACAACTGAACTTAATTGTTCTTTGATGAAGAAAATCGTCCTCAAACCAAAACACAAGAACCTAGACGTCATAGGAGATGACTAAGCTATAGGATTAGGAACTTGGTAGAAAACCATAACCCTTCCATTAGCTTTACCTAGGAACTTGCTTAAATATTCTAAATTGTGTTTAAGTGCAGCTTGGGATGACGGGAAGACCCTCCGGTACGCTTTTATTTTATTGCAATTTACCTTCTTGCAATTTACTTTATCGCGAAATGCACTTTACTTTTCTTGCATGATAAACAACTGTTGCATGAAAACCCACACCTTTAGGGTAGCCCCTAAAACTGAAACCAAACTAAATTAAAAGTCATTGCAAGATAAAATTCACCGCCACAACATTTCAAAATATAAAACAACTCAAAATTTAATCACAAACAGAACACAAAACTACAATCACAACTAAATTAAAACATCTTGTTGGATGATCGGGAATACCTCGGATGATGTAACCTACGCGTTGCTAACGGGATTTCCCACGGTCTAAATGAAAGTGTGGAACTCATTCAGTTGAGTTTAGCAAATTCATCTGGACTAAGTGAATCCGATAAAAATAACGATGCGGAAGGATGGAACCGTGGGATCTTAACCGGTGTTGTTATAATCAACTTTAAGATTTGTTTTAATTAAAACATAAAAAACACCTGGATTTTAAGTTTTTTTTCTAAACCAGAACACTTCTCTCATCTCCCGATTTATGACTTCTATAACTAAACCTCTGCAACAACAAGGAGCTCGGAGCATGGTGGGCGGCACGACCATCGTCATCGAGCAAAACTCAGATCTACTCCAACAAAACTTTCTTAGAATTAAATAACCAAACCATAGGACTTTGAGGTAGTTTGCCTAGTGCAACATAAATCCTTAACTCTTCATTAGGCATTTGCATGATCATGTCATGTAAATTAAGCCCTAACCGGTCTTAGGACTCCTAGGTAGTCGTTTGATATGACATAAACCCTCACATCTTCCAGGCTATTTGTATGATTTTATCATACAAATATAAGTCCAAATTAATTAAAATTAGCAAGATCAAAACATCAAACAAACATTAGGACTTTCCTAAATCCAAGCCAAACAATAGGATAGTTGGGAAATTACCGAAGCTCGCTTCGAATCTGTGATTTCTCCTACCTTTCTTCCTTTGAATTCCCAAAACAAAATGTTCCAAATTTGATCCATTCCCTATTGAAATTCCAAAATTCAATCCTTTGAAAACTTAAACTTTGAAATTCTTGAGAGCGAATTACTCGATTATTATCGAGAGTTTTCTTAGGTGATTCCCGTCACTTAAGATGTAATTAACTATAGGGGCTTGCCCTTATAGGGAATTTTAAGAACCCAGGTAATATAAACCCTACTTAATTCATTTATATTAAGCAGGGGAACTTGTCGGCTTATAAAATTGGTTTGCAGACCAAACGGATGTCACAAATCTTCTAATTTATTTAATCGAGCCTCATCACCATACAGTGTGTCTATTCTTCGAGATAGATACACAGTTTGTGATGTGGTGCTCGTTTATATAAACTATTTGGGATGTGAGATCGGTTTGATTTCATATCTTAAAATTTTCAAATTTAAAATTATTTTCAAAATCAAATACTACTTTCTAAATTATATATATATTTAAATTAAATTTAAAATTTAAATTTCGCCGACAATTTCTGTAGGCAACCTCCTTTTCAAAAATACAACACTTCACCTAAAAATATGCCGACAGCACCTTGCAAAGCTGATGATGCTCGTGTCTCAACCATGTTGATCTCAGCATACTCGTCATCCATAAATTCTGATTAATCAACTTCATTTTCCAACTTTTCTCCTCTTTCTTGTGCCAACCATCGGATATCTGTCCTTAGCTTTCCTATAGCATCCTCGAGGGCTCTCTTCCAGAAAGTCTCGCGGTTTTCGTGTGATGGCTGTTGAACTTCTTTTTCGGGAGTTTCTTTTATTGCAGTAGCACTTTCTTCTGATTCAGGCTCTTTGACGAGGCTTTTCTTCTCAGGATGTTGTGTTGGTCTCGACTCGGTAATAATAGGTCCCTACACCATTCTTCTTGCAGCTGGAAGCCTAGGACCGGATGGTCTGTCGGCTATGTGCTGGAAGGTGGTATTCTCCCCAATTTGCAAACCTGATACAAAAACAGGTGAACTGGCTTTTATCCTCTTCTTTAGTTTCTCTATGGCGATAATGGGCTCTATTCGTGGTCCGAGGCGAAATTTAGCTGGCACCCGTCCCATCCTTCTTAAGATTTCGACACGGGACACCTTTCTTTCTTGGCCAATTTCTTTATTACTCGCATGCGTCGGGCAAATGGCGTAGTCTTAACCCTTTTTCTCATGTAGTTACTCGTAGTATGCGGTGTCGGGGTAATGTATCAGCGATTCTTCGGACATCTTCTTCATCCGATGCAGCAGAGAGAGGGTGAAACCTACTCCCTTCCAATAGTGGTGTATACTCAGGCAGTTCAGGTATCTCTTCTAGGAAAGCTACTTCAGCAACTTTATCCTTCTCGATTCTGGTTATCTTTCTGCTTTTATTCCTCCTCTGAGTCCGAGTCAGGGGTGAAACTCTTGAACTGGACCCAATTTCAAAAAAAGGTGGTATTGCTGCGAAATCTGTACCCTCCACGGTGACAGGCTCATCATAGACTTTGATTTCCTTCCCCTTCAGCTTGGCAGGAGCCGGGGTAGGTGCAAAGATGACTAGACCAGTCGGGGTAGAGACAACAGTCCTCCTACGAATATCAGTACTTCTTTCAGCTAAAACCCTTTACAGGGGAGGGAACTCTTGAGTTGATTTCAAGTTGAACTCAATCAGAGGTTTCTCAGTTTCATGCACTTTGTCCGTAAGTGCGAAGAGAGTGACGTCAGTGATTTTGATATCTGTATTGTCGAATCCTTGTCCGAAATGGATGATCCTATTGTCAGGCAGCTCATCCTTATAGACACCTAAGTCCAGTCCGTTGGTAAAGGAGAAGATTAACTTTGGTGTAGACATTTCTGCAAGGCAGATTCCCATTGTCAGTCCCGAATTATATTTCCTTTTGTCGCAAAACTTAGGACGAAAAAGAAAGAGTCCGAACACATTTCTGTTTATCTTAATGTACTTGTGATTTTTAAAGTAGTATGTTTATTAGAAGGTCGCTTATTAGGGAATTCGTTTGTTAGAAACAAAACGATTAAAGGAGAAAGGTTATAGAAAAGGTAAAGGACCCGATTTAGAATTGGAAAGGAAGAGAAAGTCTTGTAAGATTTCTCAACCCGGGGGACCGATCCTAATCTAACACCTATTGGGGGTCCACCCCACCTCAGAAAAGAGGTAAAAGGATCTCGGAACCTCTCGCGTTTAGGGGTGTCTAAACAGATGGCTCCTAAATCCAAGAGAGTTGGCTATACCGGTTCAAGACGGAAATGAACGTGGTATGCCAACGAAAGAAGGGTAGTTTGATCCATTAGGGACATGGATACACTACCGATTTATGAAAGTAAAACCATTTGATTAAAATGGAGAGAGGAACTATTCCCCAGCGGAGTCACCAGAATTTGTCGGCATATACTTTTATAGGTTTTAAATTTAATTTAAATATTATAAGATATAGAAAGTGGCATTTGATCTTGAAAATAATTTTAAGTTTGAAAATTTTAAGATATGAAATCAAACCGATCTCACATCCCAAATAGTTTATATAAACGAGCACCGCACTACAAACCGTGTATCTATCCCGAAGAATAGACACTTCGCTTGATAATGAGGCTCGATTAAATAAACTAGAAGATTTGTGACATCCGTTTGGTCTCGCGAAACAATTTTATAAGCCGACAGAGTTCCCCGCTTAATATAAAGGAATTAAGCGGTGGTTTATATTACCAGGTTCTTAAAGTTCCCTATAAGGGCAAGCCTCTATAGTTAATTACATCTTAAGTGACGAGAATCACCTAAGAAAACTCTCGATAATAATCAGTGGTTTTACTCTCAATAATTTCAAAGTTTAAGGTTTTCAAATAATTGGTTTTTGGAAATTTCAATCGGGAATGGATCAAATTTGGAACAGTTTATTTTAGGGAATCAAATGAAGAGAAGTAGGCGATGTCACGGACCCGAAGTGAACTTCGGTGACTTCCCAGCTATCCTATGGTTTGGCTTCGATTTAGGGAGAATTATTTAATGTTATAATCTTGCCAATTTTAGTTAATTAGGACTTATATTCGTATAACACAATCATTCGAATAGCCTTGAAGATGTGAGGGCTTATGTCGTACCGAACGACTACCTCGTAGTCCTAAGACCGGTTAGGACTTAATTTGCATAACATTATTATGCAAATGCCTAACAAAGAGTTGAGGATTTATGTTTCACTAGGCAAATCACCTTGAAGTCCTATGGCTTTGTTGTTTAATTCTAAGAAAAGTTTAGCTGATGTTGATCCGAGTTTTGCTGACGACGATGGTCGTGTTGGCCACTATGCTCCAAGCTCCTTGTATTCGCAGAGGTTTAGTTTTAGAAGGTGAAAAATCAGGAGATGAGAGAAGTGTTTTGGTTTAGAGAAATCTTAAAATCCAAGTGTTTTAATTAAAACAAATCTTAAAGTTGATTAAACAGAACCGATTAAGATCCCACGGTTCTGTCATCCCAGCACCGTTATTTTCATCGGATTCAATTATTTCAGATGAATTTGCTAAACTCAACTGAATGAGTTCCACACTTTCATTTAGACCATGGGAAATCCCGTTAGCAACACGTGGGTTACATCATCCGAGGTATTCCCGATCATCCAACGAGACATTTTAATTAAGTTAAAGTTGTAATTTTTGTTGTTCTGTTTGTGATTAAATTTTGAGTTGACTTATATTTTGAAATGTGTGGCGGTAAATTTTATCTTGTATGACTTTTAATTTAGTTTTGGGTTCCAGCTTTATGGCTATCCTAAAGGTTTCGGCTTTCATGCAACAATCTTATTTATCATGCAAGAAAAGTAAAACGCAAGTGTAGGTAAATAAATTGCAATAAGGTAAATCGCAATAAAGTAAAAGCGTACTCGGAGGGCCTTCTCATCATTCCCAGCTGAGACTTTAGTATTGCATTGCATGTATGTGTTTATAATTTTGCAGAAATTAAAGCATGCCAGAAAACAGGAAGAAGTAGAACTAACAAGAAGTAACAACTCAATCCTATGTTGTCTATGTTTAGATCCTGGTTGTCTACCAAGCCCTATGATGTCTATGTGAATTTCTATATTGTGTTTCAATAAACTTTGTTTAAATTCAAGTGAGGATGGTTTCGTTAAGTAGACATATTAAGTTTAATAGACATCAGAGGTATCTGTTGACCTCATTTTTTATGAGGTCTTCTCCTCTTCTTTTCAGTACTTAGGATCTAGCCTTAGGCTTTTCCTTTGGCTATCCTAGAGGATTAGAATTGGAACCCACCACCTAGAAATTCAAACCACTTCTTAAACTCCCTGCAAACTCCACAAACTTGATTGTAGACCCCTAATCACCTAGAGGGTTGAAATCAAATGTGGAAGTTTAAAGGATGAGTTCCTATAGGACTCTTTCGGCCTTAGGATCGCCCCGGGTGGCCCGGTCCAGTGAGGGCCGACTTACACACACACTACACTTATACACTACACTTTCACACACATCCTAAAAACACACCCATACCTAACTTGACCTCCTGACTCATAAAGGTGATTCACATGGATGGTCCTTAACCCCCAAGCCCTTGGCTAAGAGGGTTAGGCACAACATAGTGAATGCCTCAAATTAGTCCATTCATGGCTCATGTGGGCTTGATATGGCTTCATGGCTCAACCAAAATGATTTCATTCCACTTACATTTACCCAATCTTCAATTTTCTAAATTTTCAATTTTTCACCCGCGGGACCCCAGACCCGCCTAGCCCACCCAAAACCCTTGAAATTACCCAAATTTTTTCAAAATTCTCCAAAATCACCCAAATTCCTCAAAATCAATCTCAGACATTCTCCCACCACTCAAATTGACCATTTTTTTACCCAAAATACTCAAAATTCCAAAAAATACCCCCAATACCCTCCAAATTACCAAAATGCCCCTCTTGATCCAAAAATCCAAAAATTCAGAAAATTCCTAGAAAATTCCAAAAAATATCAAATATTCCCAATTTCATTTTGTCCAACTACTCCATGGGCCAATTTTGTCAATTTACCCCACTTTTGGCAAAATCCCCAATTTGACCCATTTTAACCCAAAGTGAACCCAATGTCAAACCAAACCTACCCAATTGACCCAAATTATGGTCCAATTCAATTCTAAACTTCAATTCAACATCCCCAACACCAATCTAGACCAAATCCAAGCCCAATTTGATAGACATTTGAATCCAATTTCACTTTTGACCTTAAAGCCTAATTTGGACCCATGACCCAAACTTAGCCCAAACTAACCCAATTCAACTCCAATTAACCCCAAATCTTTTCTAAACCTTCCCTAACATCCCCACAAACAAAACACTAACATAATTTGCCCAAAATTTGGACCCCAACCCCACTCAAATTCAACCCAAAACCAAAAAGCCCAATTTTGACCTAAACCCAAACTTAACCCAAATAGGCCCAAACCCCAAAATCCAACCCCAACAAAAGTTGAAACCTCTTTGAGACACTCCCATAAACATTTCCCAACATTAATTTTACATCAATTTCAATCCTAGCCCAACATTGGCAAAAATTAGCCCAATTTGACCTACATTGGCCCATGTACCAAATGAACCCAAATCCAACCCAATTGAAGCCCAAACCACCTCCAATTTATTTCAAATTACTCATGACACATCCCTAAAGCAAACCCAATAATTATTTGGCTGAACCTTATACAAAAACTCCCATCCATAAAGCCCAAGGCCCACTTTCTTAAACCTTTCTAAAAAAGCCCATCCAAGACAAATTCAAAAGCTCAAAGTCCATGACAAAGCCCACATGAAATTTCTCTCATCATCCCTTTGATTTAAAACACTTCCTAAGTTCTAAAATCTATCACCAAATAAATCCAAATCAAGCTTTATGACAATTCTCATTAAATCCATCAAAAATTCCAACACCCTTCCTCATGAAAGTTGACTAAACTTTTCCCAAGCCAAAGATGAGCCATGAAGCCATGCATGAGCCACATGAGAGCCATGGGATCTACTTTCCACCTCACCACACCCAAGATGGCAAAAGGAGGAGGCCCTTTCCACATTCCCTTAAGGTGATTAACCATTTCCATGTCTCCCCTAAACCATGTTTAATCCTAATTATACTTGGATTGTGACTTGACCCCACTAATCAAGCGGAGCCAAATCACTTTCTCTTCAACCTAAACCAAGTCTTGGGTGGTGAACCTAGCCCAAAAGGATGGGTTGACCCATTTAGAGCCAAAATAGCCATGCCCCCATGCCACTTTGATCCAACTCCTTTACACATGTCCAAACCTAATTGACTTCACCATTGCCAAGCCCTGACCTCCCTGGTCAAGATGGTGACTCATGCCTGCCGGCCAGCCGCCTGGGTTGCCGAAAAACACCATGGCCGAGACATTGTAAGGAGCCAAGCATTGAAATTCTCCCTTACTGAGTTGCCCCATGCCCAGTGGCCATTACAGCTGTTCTTCCCTTGCTAAGAGCAGCTGATCCCAGTCCCTAACTCCCCCTGGGAGGCCCTCCAGCCTCTCCCATTTAAACCTCACCCCTCTCGGCCATGAAGAGACTGCTGAACCAACCTTAAGGAAACTCTGCCAAAATCACTCCAGACTCTCCCCCACACCTAGAGCATTTGATCCTCACTGTTCTCTTGCCCTAATCCTCACTAACTGAGCTCAATTTTGGAGCTCAATTCTCGAGACGAACAGGACATTCCCAAATCCTCCACCAAAGTCAAATTAAACTCACCCACACCTGCACAAGACCAAGAGAAAGAGTTCCCCAGTGAAAGCCCCCTCTCCAAGCCACCCATCTGTTCCAGACTCCAAGCTTTGTAATCGGCTGTGGTTGAAATCATACCTGGACAATTCACCAGGTCAAGGACCTTCATCTGGAGCTTGCTTGTACCCAATCGAAGGTGACACAACTCTCAGATCGAGGCTTCACTTCTCTGAGCAAAGGTATGGACTCACTCTTCTTCCCGAGCTTACAGAGATTCTCCATTTAATTTGAATCAATTTCAATGCATGTTTACCGTATGGATGTGTTCGTCTCCTCAAGACGAATCCATAGAGCATAAGAATACAAAAATCCGTTGAGAATCGAGTGAGAAATTAGGGTTAGAAGGTTGACGATCACGGGTGCACACCGGTCGTAGACGATGACCCGGAGCCGTCGGATCGAGCGTGTATCGAGCGGATGGTCTGGATCGAGCCGGACAGCGCGATGGTACATGAACCGCGGGTCACTGGAGCGCTGAGTCGGATGGCGGCGCCGAATCTGGAGACGATGCGTGACTTTTCAGAGCTGCCGAGGATGGTGTGGTGCCACGTGGATAAGTAGGAAATTAGAGCTATTTCCTATTTATTTAATTACCAGAACTTAGAAAATTCATAACTTTGTGTAGAAAAATCCTAAAAATAAAATAAAAATATCCTCTTGCTCAGTGAACAGAGGAGAATAATGTGGAAAAGAAATCATTTAATTTCATTGAATATTTGATTTTTAATGATTTATTTATTCTCTGCACATTTTCAATTCTCTATGCATGTATACAGTTCACCATGGCATGAGACCATAGTGGCTTTTGAAGCCTCCGAATTTGGGGACATTCCCTGAATTTTCCAAAGTCGAGGCCATCCCTATGAAGAGTTATTGATTTTTCAATTCTAGGTCACTATTCTGAGTATTTTAATTCCAATAATTAGCATGTTTTGAAATAAATTCTAGGAAAATTTGGTGATGTTCCTTATGACCAGAGGACCCTAGGGAAAATAGGTTTTGAGTTGACTCACTTGTAATAACCCTAATTGGCTTAAACACCCAAAATGAAGCTTTAATTGATTAGAGATAATCATATATCAAATTGACTTGAAATTAATTCTCCACTGACCTTTAGGATCAGAGGAACCCACCATAAAAGTTTGAAGTTAATTGGACTTGGTTAGCCCTATCAAATGGGTTGATTAAGCCATTTAGCCAAACCTAAACTTCAAAAATTCATAACTTTCAAAATATTTCTCAAAAATTCACTAAATTGGTTTTAGAGCCTCTCTGATATCAGGGGAATTTAAAAAAAAATTAAAATTGAAATTTTCAAAAAAAGTTGTTTTTTTGCATTATTTTAATATTTTTAATAATTAAAAAATAATAAAAATCACAAAAATAATAAAATTCACAAAATTGTCACATTTTGAATTTTAATCACTTAGAAACAAACCCCATATTTTTCTTAAGTCTCTATGATGAGATATCAAATTTTAAAGCCCTAAGGTAATTTTAAAATAAAAAAAATGTATTTTCTAGCATTTCCACTAAAATAATTCTACTAAATCAAAGAAAAATCAGAAAATTATAAAAATTGGTTCTTTGGTTTTCTTGATATCGAGAGATTTTTGAAAAATATAAAATTCATTTTTCAACCTTTATTTTATTTTTAAATTAATTAATACTCCAAAATTCAAAATAATTATAATAAAAATAATATAATTTAAAAAATCACCAAAATTGGTCCAAGTGGTCCTCTGGTCATTAGGAATGTCTCATAATTTTCTTAAGGATAAAAACTTTCACTTGGTCATATTATTAAATTTTCCTTGAAAATCCCTATTTTCCACCAAAAATAATTACATAAATAAATTAAATATAGAAAAATCACATTTTCTCCTCTAATGTCTTGATTAACATATGAGTGAAGTCACATAAAAATTTCAAATTCATTTAAGCTCAATTTAAGTTTAAAGGGCAAAATGGTAATTAAAATTTAAAACATTTAAATTAAAGGGCAAAATGGTAATTAAAATTTTAACCTATAATTAAAAAATTTTAGGTTTAATTAAAAGGGTGGGTAAGATATTTGATACTAAGTTGATTTTGGATGTTTGAAACTTAGGCAATTAAAGGGTAGAAACCTACCAAATAATTTGAAAATAATTAAAATAAACCTTAATTAAATGATTAATTAAACTTGGAAGAATAATAAAAAAATTAGAATTATTAAAATAGGGATACTATTAGGAGGAGATTTGTTCTTTAATTTAAGAATCCTCAAATTAATCACCTCAATAATATTTGATTCCTAATTAAAATGATAATCCAAATTCAAGATTTAAAATGCTAAAATACTTAATCATTAAATTAAATTAAAGTTAAAACATTTAAATTAAATCCTTCTAAGATTTCAATTAAATTAATATTTTAACAATTAAAATTAAATCATCCTTAAAGCATAAAAAAATAAAATATTAAATTAAAATTAAAATTAAATTAAATTAAAATTAAAATAAAATTAAATTAAAATTTAAATTAAATTAAATTTAATTTAATTAAATTTAAATTTAAATTAACTTAAAATAAATTAAATTAAATCACATTAAATTAAATTAAATTAAAATAAATTAAAACAGCCATGGTGAGGAGAAGAACAGCCATGGTGGCCACTGGGTATGGGGCAGCTCAGCAAGGTGGAATTTCAAAGTTTGGCTCACATGTGAGCTCTCGGGTGTGGTGTTTTCCGGCGGCCTGGTGGCTGGCCGGCCAGGCACTGGTCACCATCTTGTTCAGGTGGGTCAGGGCTGGGGTTTAGTGTAGGCAATTGGCAAATGCCATGTGTCAAAAGCTTGGATTAAGATGGCATGGGGGAAGGCCATTTTTGGCTTGATTTGGTCAAGTCCACCTTTTGGGCTTGGTTCACCTCCCCATGGCTGATTTGGGCTGAGGGAGGATCAGGTGAATCAGCTAGAAAAGGGTAGAGAAGTCACCATCCATGAATATTTTGATTAATCATGGATTAAGGTTAAGCATTAAAAGAGTTAAAACCTTTTTAAGGGGGCTTAAAAGAGGCTCCTCCTTTTTCCATTAATGGCTTGATCACATGTCAAACCTTCCATGGCTTCATGCGGCTTGTCCATGGCTTGCATGTGGCTTCATGGCTTGTCTTTGGCTTGGGGAAAAGCTTGGTCAATTTCATGAAAATGGAATTTGGAGATTTTGGCAATTTAATGAAAAAATTTAGATGGTGATTGATTTAGGTTAATTTGATGATTGATTTGGGACTTAGGAATTGATCTCAATTAAAGGGATGATGAGAAGGAATTGTCATGTGGGCTTTGGGCATTTTGAAATTATTTTTGATGGGCTTTTAGGAAGGCTAAGGGGATGGGCCTTTAGGTTTCAAAACAAATTTTAGGATGAGAATTTTGCAAAGGATTAGATCCAATAAGTGTTGAATTTAATTTAGGAATTTTTCATGAATGATTTGGAATAAATTTGAAGTGGTTTAGGCTTGAATTGGGTTGGATTTGGACCTCTTTGGTAAATGGGCCAATGTATGTCAAATTGGGCTAACTTGGGCCAATGTTGGGCTAGGGTTCAAATTGATGTAAAATTAATGTTGGGAAATGTTTATGGGAGTGTTTCAAAGAGGTTTTGACTTTGGTTGGGTTTTGATTTTGCGGTTTGGGCTTATTCGGGTTAGGTTTGGGTTTAGGTAAAAATTGGGCTTTTTGGCTTTGGGTTGAATTTGAGTGGGGTTTGGGTCTAAATTTTGGGTAAATCATGTTAGTGTTTTGTTTGTGGGGATGTTAGGGAAGTTTTAGAAAAGGTTTGGGGTTAATTGGAGTTGAATTGGGTTATTTTGGGCTAAGTTTGGGTCATGGGTCCAAATTGGGCTTTAAGGTCTAAAATGAAATTGGGTTCAACTGTCAATCAAATTGGACTTGGATTATGTCTAGATTGGTGTTGGGAATGTTGAATTGAAGTTTAGAATTGAATTGGACCAGAATTTGGGTCAATCGATAGGTTTGGTTTGACATTGGGTTCACTTTGGGTTAAAATGGGTCAAATTGGGGGTTTTGACAAAAGTGGGGTAAATTGACAAAATTGGCCCATGGTGTAGTTGAACAAAATGAAATTAGGAGTATTTGGGATTTTTTGGAATTTTCTGGGAATTTTCTGAATTTTTGGATTATTGGGTCAAGAGGGGCATTCATGGTATTTGGAGGGTATTAGGGGGTATTTTTGGAATTTTTGGTATTTTTGGCTATGAATGATCAATTTTAGTAATGTGGGAATGTTTGGGATTGGTCTTGAGGAATTTTGGGTGGTTTGGAGATTTTTTTTTTGAAAAATTTGGGTAATTTCGAGGGTTTTGAGTAAGTTAAAGTGTGTAGGGTCCCTGGGTCAAAAATCGAAAATTTAGAAAATTGAAGATTGGGTAAATGTAAGTGGAATGAAATCATCTTGGTTGAGCCATGAAGCCATATCAAGCCCACATGAGCCATGAAGGGACTCATTTGAGGCATTCACTATGTTGTTCCTAACCTCTTACCAAGGGCTTAGGGGTTAAGGACCATCCATGTGAATCACCTACATGAGTCAGGAGGTCAAGTTTGGTATGGGTGTGGTTTTAGGAGGTGTGTGAAAGTGTAGTGTATAAGTGTAGTGTGTGTGTAAGTTAGTCCTCACCAGACCAGGCCACCCAGGGCAGTTTTAAGGCCAAAGAGTCCTACAGAACTCATCCTTTAAACTTCCACATTTGATTTCAACCCTCTAGGTGATTTGGGGTCTATAGTCAAGTTTGTGGAGTTTGCAGGGAGTTAAGAAGTGGTTTGAATTTCTAGGTGGTGGGTCCCAATTCTAATCCTCTAGGATAGTCAAAGTAAAATCCTAAGGCTAGATCCTAAGTATTAAAGAGAAGAAGAGAAGACCTCATCAAAAATGAGGTCAACAGATCATGGAAGACCAGGAACGGAAAAAGGGTAAACTTCAAATCCTTCATATTAAATGGTATTTCTAAAGCATGACACTATTTTATTTCTGCAAGATTGTTACCTTCCAACCACATGAGTGAAATGACTAGAGATCGAGTGATCTTAAACTACTGCATTCAGGAGATGAAGCCTATTGATGTCGGGAGTATTATTTATGATTTTGTGGATTCTACTGCGAGATCCAGCACTTCTATTGGATTGAGATTCTCATCTCTGATTTATTCACTATGTGTTAGTAATGGAGTCACTGATGATATTTATGAGGAGAAGTTAAAGTCTACCAAGCCAATTGGGCAGGAGAGTATTAGTATCTATGATCATCTTCGAGGGAAGAGATCGACTGCTCCTTCTACTTCTGCACATACTCCAGGTAGACCTTCTACTTCTCGACCCTCTACTTCTGCTGAGCCACCATCAGATTTTTAGGAATCAATGCATGATCAGTTTTTAGAGCAGCAGCAGGAGTTATTTCAAACTCACTACAGGATTGATACTATTGATAGGAAACTAGATCATTTATCTGATTATACCCAGAGGAAGAGTAGTTATGATGCTGAGTATGATGAAGCCCTAGTCAGATTTCTGAAGTGTGAACATGATGTTAGTTTCCCAACTTTTCCTAGATTCACGCCATTTGTTGATCCTAAGGACGTAGAATTTTCCTTTGGTGATGATGATGATGATGAAGCTACAGCTAATGACTAGTAGTTATAGATCTTTATGATGAGATACTCTGTTAGTTTGTTTTGTTTGTTTTGTTTTTTTAGTTTTGTGTGTGATGTATGTTGATTTGATTAAATATCTATGTGGATTGATTAGTGTTAAGATTTTGTTGTTAAAATATTCTTAGTATATTGTGTCGAGACTAAAGTTAGAGTTAAATGATATGTTGTTTTAGTTTACTCGTTTAGTAATTAGCAATTTTGCTCGTTTTAATTCTCGTTTCAAATTTAGTATCATCATAAAAATCTAGCCTGCTTACTTTTTATACATGCTTAAATTTTGTCTTAATTATTCATAAAAGCATGATAGAAGTTAATATTTATTTTTAAGATTGTTTTTACATACTTATAAAAATTTTTATGATTTTCTTTCTCTCATACTTTCAAATTATCATAGTATACCAAAACTTAAGTTTGGGGGAAGGGAAAATCCATTCAAATTTAAATTTTATTTGTCCTTAAAGAGCTAATATTTTCTTAAAAATAAAAAATTTTTAACATAACTTAAGGAATGAAGAATTTATTTGAGATCACTTTTATTTTTGAAATTATAAACAATTTAGTGAAATTAACCAAAAATTTTACTAACTTTGATTGATTTTAAGAATAGAATTATTTAACTTAAAGAAGAATAAGATAAAGAATTTTTCTATTCATGATAGAAATAATAGAATTTTAGAAATATTAAGTAATAAAAAATTATAACTTGAAAAAGAAAAGATTGGAAATCTTTTTGAATTCTTATTTATGTTATAATAATTAAGTGGAAATGTATAAGTTTTGAAAATATAAGTTAAGGATAGTGAAGTTCAAAACCATTAACAGACTATCCAGATATAGTAATCCTATATATATATATATATATATATATATATATATATATATATATATATATATATATATATATATATATATATATATATATAAGGAGAAGAGAGGAGAAGCTTGAGGAAATGCCTAATCAAAAATTGGCTTCACTTGAATTATCTTATAGGAAGAAAATTAGTTACATATTTTACTTAATTTTTATACATAAATATTTATTTAGAAAAAAATTTTCAAGAAGATCTTTTTCTTGTAAATAATCTATGAAAGCTTAATATAATAGACTTCTATTATTTTCAAAATGGATCAAAAGTTTTAAATCTTATGATTTGGTAGTTAAATATTCTTTAAATTCTTAAAATTAAACCTAGTTAGTGAAATTGGGTTAATAATTTACTAAAGACTTTATAAAATAAAATATTATGAGGAATCTTAAATATTTATCTTTTATTCCAAAGGTTATATATTTTATATAGTAGAAAGAGTTACTTGAGGACAAGTAACATTTATGTTTGGGGGATTTTGATCAATAAAAAATTACCTATTTCTTTATGTTTTAATTCTTATTAATTTCTAAGGATATTATGCTTTAATGAAAGGTATTTTTTATGTTTTTGGATGTAGGTGATGTAAAAAGGTCTAAAAAGGAAAAAGGAGCAAAAAGGAGCAAAAAAGGAGCAAAATACAAAAAGTATAAAAAAATATGGCCTTGCTCCTAGGCGCCAGAAGTTGGCGCCTAAGCGCCAGACTCGATACAGAAACTGTCAAGTTTTTGACAACGTTTGATCAGTTATTTTGACGAAGTGAGCGGTTATTGGACATTCTAAAAGATTGGCAGTTGTTCCTTGATAATAGGACATGTGATACATTGCATTTGGACGCTCTAAAACTGTTTTAATCGAGAAGAGGTGCGAGCCAAAGTGAAGAAGTGCAAAGAACTGAACGCGGTGTCCGGCGCCTAAGCTCCAGATTCTGGCGTCTAGGCGCCAGACAAACCTTCTAGAAGATTCATTGAATGTGGACATGTTTTGAAGAGGTGCCTCAAGGCAACCCTTGAAGCCTATAAATAGGTGTCCATTTCTTCAAAAAACGTGCCCCTCCCATTGTAACCCTTTCTCTTATCCACTTTAGGATCTCTCATCCTTAGAAAGAGAAATAGAGAGAAATTTAGGGCCACTTTTGTTTAGTTTAGTGAGTTTATTTTCAAGTTGTTGCATCTGGAGTTCATTATACTGTGGAGTCAGTAGGAATCAGAAGATCTGTAGAAGGAATATTTGAGATAAGTATTTTATATTTGATTCAAAGTTTATTTATTATGTTTTGTTGTTTATTTTCAATGTGTTTTGAGTAGTTAGTTTACTTTCTTCCTTCAATTATGAAGAGATAGATAAGATAATATAAAGATTGGATGGATAATTGAAATTCAAAATATTTTCAAAACATTGTGATGACATTAATACTCGATCTTACTTTACTTTTTAAATTGGCCATTTAAATTGTTAAAACCTCGTCGAAGAGTTTTGAGACCTAGAAGGAGAAAAACTCTTAACTTTTAAATGTTACATGAATCCTTGGGTAGTCCAAGGCCATGTGCGGGCTATTCAAGGTGAAGTGCAAATAAATCGGAAGATAAGATTAAAAGGGCGTATAATTGATAAGTTTTTAGAGTGACAGACTAAATTGTTATAATTTGATTTATTGATTAGGAAAGGGTCACTAGTAGGGCCGACCATAGCCACCCTTGGACATCTAGAAGTGTGAGTCTAGATTAACACATTCTACTAACAATACATCCGGACCTGATCTGTAAATTAGCCAATGTTCTTTGCGCTTAGATCAAAGGGTAAAGAATAGGAATACTTCTATTTGGCACAATACAATAAATCAAATTCTCCAATGAATATTAAATTTTCTTAAAAATCTTAGATTAATTGAAGGGAAGAAAGTTGTTTATTTTATAGTTTTCATAAATCATTTTCTTATTATTGTTTTTTTTATTTGCATCTAGTAAATTAATAGTAATTTATAGTTAAATTAAAAGATAAAAAGATTTTTTTATAATATTTAGAAAATTTATCACTATAATTCTACCCTGTGGGATCGATACTGGGGTCTTTGTTTCAAAGCCCTATATTACTTGAAACGATACGTATACTTGCTTAATGCCCCTAGTGTGTAAAAATATTTTCTAAATTTACAACATTTTGATTTTATACACTAGCCCCTATTTATAAATTGAGTCAAGTTTTTTGCCATCTTTTAGAAGCAAATATTACTGCATTATTGCGGGTCGGGTCAATAATAAAGTTTTTAAAATTATTTCAAATAAAAGAAATTTAAGCATTAAAAATAAAAGTGTAATCCTTCTATTTTTCCAAAAATATAAATTTTCCTACTAAATATAGTTACAAACTATTCATCATTTCTTCAATAAGAAATTTTAACTTAAAATTTTTCATCCTTACTATAGATTTTAACTAAATTCTCTTACTCATTTCTATATTCAAAAGTTTATTTTCCTAATATAACTTCATACACATAATTATTTTTTATTCAAAATTAAGTTTTTAGTAAATTTGAAAAAAAATAAAATTTTAATATTTTGAAAATTGTTTCTAATTCCCCCCAAACTTTAATTTTTTTATTACAATGATATATTTAAGCTTCGTAACAACATACATGAGTAGGGACAAAAAACTATAAATTTTAAACTTGCAAGAATTTTTAATTGCCTAAATATGCAGGTATTAAAAACATGAATGAAAATGACTAAATTCAAAATTTTAACAATTTTTTATTTTATAAAAAGAAATTCAAATGACTTCTAAAGTAGGAGACGACATAAAAGTAAATTCACTCACTTAAACAAAAATTCATAACTAACACTTATATATGGCAGTAAATTGAAAGGTTAAGCTTGAAATTTAATTAGTGGATTTTAATAGCATTTAAAAACCTTCCTAAGTAGTTTTTGGAAAAAGTTCTAAATTAATAAACAAAATACACTAACAAATTGCCAAGATATTTACTACCACAAACAAACACATTACATATTACTGACACACAGATCAACACTAAAATAAACATAAACTAAAGTGTTTTAGCAACTATTAAAACAACATGAAAGACAAAAGTAGTCCTCCTTAACATCCACAAATTATAATAACTCAACAATAATGAAAGTAGAAATAGTCCACAAACACATCACATCACATAACATAACTCAAAATAAAATAACAATCCTTATCATCTTCCTCATCATCACCTCCTTCGTTCCAGGTACAAGTAGGCACATATGGAGTAAACTGGGGATGAGTAGGTAACACAACACTAAAATCACCTCTGATCAATCTATCCATATAACTGTGATAATTCCCGTCATACTCACTCTGTCTCTGAAGATAATCCCCCATATGATCTACTTTCCCCTCTAAATCTTGCACTCGATCCACAGTAAAGTTAACATTATCTTTTCCTATTCAAAAGCCCAGTCTGCAAATCAGTAAACGGACCTGAAGATGCTTGAGATATAGAAGCACGAGAAGTAGAAGTAGCAAAAGCAGATACACTAGAATTCCTAGAAGATCTTTCTCTCCAGTCAAATATTGAATGCTCACCATAAGTCTTCAATTTGAACTGGTAATAGGCTTAAGAGGTTGAAGAAACTCTTCCAATTTTTAAATCTAACACCACCCTCTTCACACAATGAATGTATAAGTGAAGCAAATCCCATACCTGCAGTGGTGGCAGTTTTAGCAGAATTCCAAATACAATCATAAATAATCTTTCCAATGTCTATCACCTTCCTCTACTGAATACAGTAATTCAAAGTGGCTCTCTCTCTACTCACTTCACTTAGATGATTAGTAGGAAGCAACTTGGATGATATAAAGTAATTCCATGCTTGTGAGTTAGCATTTAACTTTGATGCAGGAAAGTTAACTCTTCTCTCATTTGTAATTTTCCACAATCCCCACCCATCAGTCAAAGTAGAAATAATCTCATCCAACAATTCCTCATTAGGATTATAATTTGAATAAAAACAAAACATACTAGGTGGTAGTAGGTAAAATGCATTAATTATCTTAGGAGAAAAAAGTATTAGCTGCCCTCGCACGCAAAAAAAGTTATACTCTAACTCCAGGAGGTTTGCATAGAACTCCCGCACAACATAAGTAACATATACAATAGTAAAATAACTGAACTTATCCCAAAGGTGATTCAAAATTATATCTTCTATTTCTACGCCTGGTTTAACGAATCCTTGATCCTGGATCAATTTACATGATTATAACGCTTGCACATAACAATCTTGAGCTTTTGAACTGACGAACTTGTCAGAATCGAACGTGGCTCTCGGTTTGCTCCTCTTCGGTGCCATTTCTAAAATTTGCACAAAAATAATTATAAATTCCATATTCAACCTAAAATCATTAAACTAAACTCCTAAAGACTTAATCTACTAAACCCAAGTAATTTATCAAGCTTTTTCTAAAATTTTCACCATGAATAGTGATTTTTTGATTTCTCCAAAATATACTGAAAACATATTGTGAAAACAAAAAATTTTAAGTTAGGAGTAGTGTTCTTACCTCAAGAAGATTAAATCTAACAAATTTCACTTGAAATTGCTCAAGATTAGGAAACGTGGTAATGTCCTAGCCCTCCAAATCATGAAATGCCGAAGGAAGAAGATGACGGTGGTGAAAATTTTGTGATTTTTTAGGTTTTTAAACCTGAAAATTGATTTTCGCGAACCGGCGCCTAAGCGCGAAAGTACAACACTTAGCCGCAGAGTTCTGGCGTGTAAGCGCAGGGGTTTGGCGCTTAGCCGCCAGCTTGTAATTTCTGATTTTTACGTTCAATAAATATTCTTGCTCCTCTAATCAACCCTAAATTGATTTAATAAGTATCTCATCATTTTATAATCTTTTTATCTACAGAATTACACTTATTTTAGATTAAGAACGATATAAAAAAAGTTTTACACAAGTACAAACTTTTACTTAATTAAACACAAACAAATTACAAGTACACACCACAAGTCTTTAATCCAGGATACTTTGATAAGATCTCATCTTTTCTTAATCACAATAAAACACTCAAACCTAACACTAAACACTAACATAAAAACATAAATCAAATAATACACAACATACATAAAACATCAAACACTTAACACAATTAATTAAATACACAACATAATAACTTACACAAAACAAACTATAGAACTTAATTCCAGTCTCCATTTGGTGGAACATAACAAGTATCTCCATTAGTTCCATCTGAACCATTTGGTATATTGATTTGATAGAACGGACGATGACGAAGACACCTGATAAAGTCCTCTTCTATCCACTTGTTTTACATATTCATTGCCTTACCCGCTTCTTCAACATAAATTATATGACTAAATAGCATTTTTAATTTCCATCCAATATGTGCTAAATGTGCATTTGTATTATTTACATTTGCTTCCATTGATGCAACAATAGCCTCAATCTTTTAAATCTTCTCTGTTATTCCTTGAATACTAACAACCAGAAATCTGTTATATAACACTTGAGCACTCTCAAAAACAAACTTCATCTTGTTGGCATCCTCCTTCTTCTTCATTTCATTCTCTAAATAAGACATTTTTCTCACATAGACTCTTTCTTAAAGCTTTTGGGATAGAAATTTGGAATGGGATGAATTTCCTTTAATCTGATCTCTATTTTAGACTTTAAATGGCTTAAAACCATCCTCCCATGTCCACAAACCACCAAATATCATGCCATGCAACTATCCCGTGATAATGGCTTCAAAAAACTCATTTTTTATGTTTTTTATAACTTCGGTGCCAAAGTGCCAACTGCTGGCGCTTAGTCGCTAGTGCTCAATTTAGCACAGGTTTGCTAAATGTCTGAAAGCTTGTTTTATCTCCTCCAAATGATCAATTAAGGTCACATTAATCTCCACTAACATAATAAAGTAAAATACTATCATATAATAGTAACTTCAAACCAAATAAAACACACAAAAGAAATTTAAAGCAAAGCACACCGATAACTATGGGTTGCCTCGCACAAAGTGTTGGTTTAACGTCATCTGCCCGATATACCCAATACTTAATTTGACCCAACATCAAATTCTCATCAGTTTTAAGTTGTTCAACTGAGAAATAAGGTTTTATTTTATGACCATTTACCTTGAATGTTTTCTCAATTTTAGGATCTTTAATATCCATAGCTCCATAGGGATAAACTTTCAATACAATAAATGGGCCCATCCACCTGGACTTAAATTTTCCAACAAATAATCTCAATCTTGCAGTTTATTGCAAAACTTGTTGTCCTGGTTCAATACTTTTATTTAGAATCTTTCAATCTACCACATTTTCATCTTTTCTTTATATATCTCAGCACTTTCATATGATTCATTCATTATCTTTTCAAGCTCATTTAATTGAACTCTTTAATAGCCTAACATGCTTTATGCTTAAGTTAAACTAGTAAATGACAAGCTTTCCCAAAAATTAGTCTATACGGGAACATTCCTATAGGAGTCCTGTAAGCAGTACTATAAACCCACAAAGCAAAATCCAGTTTGATTGACCAATCCTTCTTGTTTGGATTAACAGTTTTTTCTAAAATTCTTTTAATTTCACGATTGGATAATTCAACCAATTCACTTGTCTGAGGATGATAAGCAGTAGCAATTTTATGGATGATATGATATTTCCTTACTAATTTCTCTAGAATTGCATTTTTAAATGGACTTCCACCATCAGTTATGATTACTCTTGGCATTCCAAATCTACAAAATGAATTCTTTCTTAAAAAATCTTCAACACTTTGAGCATCACATCGGGGTAAAGCAACAACTTCTACCCATTTAGGTACATAGTCTACTACTATCAATATGTATAAATTTCCGAAAGATGGTACAAATGGTCCCATGAAATCTAATCCCCAAATGTCAAATATTTCAACTTCCAACATATAATTACGGGGCATCTCATTTCTTCTAGAAATATTTCTTACATGTTGACATTGATCACAATTTTTAATATAAGCATTAACATCCTTAAAAATTGTAGGCCAACAAAATCCAGATTGTAAAATCTTATATGCAGTTTTATCAACACCAAAATGTCACCCTAAATCATAATCATGACATTTTTAAATAATTTCATAATTTTCTTCTAAAGGCACACATCTTTGAATAATAAGATCATTTCCCTATTTATATAAAAATGGGTCATCCAAAAAATAATTCTTAGCTTCAGATAAAAATTTATTTATTTTTTGGTATGTCAATCCATAGGTTAAATATCACTAATAATAAAGTTCACAATGTTTGCATACCATGGAACATGCCTCTCATTAATAGTGAATAAATTTTCATCAGGAAAATGTTCATTAATTTCTTCATAAAAAAGAGAGATTTTTCATTATCAAGCCCTGAAAGATGATCAGCAATTTGATTATCAACACCCTTGCTATCTACTACCTCAAAGTTAAATTCTTATAAAAGAAGAATCCATCTTATCAGTCTTGGTTTAGCATCCTTCTTTTTCATTAAATATTTAATAGACGAATGATCAGTATGCATCACACATTTAGTTACAATCAAATATGATCTGAATTTATCAAAAGCATATACTATCGCTAATAACTCTTTCTCAATTGTGGTATAATTGTTTTGAGCTTCATTCAGAGTTCTACTAGAATAGTAAATCACTTTCAAAATTTTATAATGTTTTTCTCCAAAAACAGCTCCAATAACATAATCACTTGCATCACACATTAATTCAAAAGGTTTTCCTAATCTTGCAAAACAATAACGGGTGTAATGATTAATTTTTCTTTTAATAACTCAAAAGCTTTTAGGCAATCTTCATTAAAATAAACAATGACATCTTTTTCCAATAACTGACATAGAGGTTTAGCAATTTTTTAGAAGTATTTAATATAACACCTATACAATCCAACATGTCCCAAAAATCTCATAATCTCCCTTACATTTGTTGGGCAAGGTAAATTAGGGATCACTTGAATTTTTGCAGGGACTACTTCCACACCTTTTCTGAAATTTGATGTCCCAAAAAAATTCCTCCTTCTACCATAAATTGACATTTTTCCATATTAAGGACTAAATTTGTTTCTTCACACCGTTTCACAACTTTAGATAAATGGTCTAAACATGATTCAAATCAAATTCCAAACACTAAAAAATTATCCATAAACAGTTCAATTTCTTTTTCAATTAAATCACAGAAAATTTCCATCATACATCTTTGAAATGTAGCAGGGCCATTACATAAACCAAAAGGCATTCTTCTAAAATCAAATGTACCATAAGGACTAGTAAACGTTATTTTCTCTTGATCCACATGAGCAATTTTTATTGGTGATATCTAGTAAATCCATCCAGAATATAAAAGTATTTATGTCCAGCTAGTCTATCCAACATTTGATCAAGAATGGAAAGTGGAAAATGATCTTTCCTGGTGGCAAGATTTAATATATAATCAATGCATATTAGCCAACCTGTAACTTGTCTCATTGGTATTAATTCATTCTTTCCATTTAGAGTTACATTTACTCATGCTTTCTTAGGAGCACAATGAATGGGACTAACCCATGCACTATCTGAAATAGGGTAGATAATTCCAGTAGCCAACCACTTTAAAATTTCTTTCTTAACAACTTTTTTCATGATATGATTTAATCTCCTTTGAGGATCAGTCCTGGGTTTGTAGTTTTCTTCCATAAGGATTCTGTGCATACAAATTGAAAGACTGATTCCTTTAATATCAGCAATGGTCCATCCACAGGTTTTCCTATATTTCTTTAGAATTTCAAGCAAACTCTCTTCTTCTTATGTAGTTAATTTTGAGAAAATTAAAATAGGTAAAGTTGAGGAATCACCTAAAAAGGCATATTTTAAATATTTAGGAAGTTATTTCAATTCAAGTTCAAGAAGTTTTTCAATTGATGGACAAAAAGATTCATCTTTCTTTGTCATGTCCAAAACTTCAAAATTTTCTTGAATATAATTTATGTCTTCCTCAATAAGATCATCAAGATATTGTGTTTCCTCTTTTTGCTAGTGTTCCAACTGTTCATTTTTAATTTTTTCTTCATAATTTATTTTGAAATGACATTCACTCAAATGTTTTATAACATCCATCCTAAAACATTCATGTTCTTTACCTCTGGCAGGATATTGCATTGATTTTAAAATATTAAAAATCACAGTTTGATCATTGACACACATAGTTAAATTTCCTTTCTGCACATCTACATTGCTCTTCCTGTAGCTAAGAACGGTCTCCACAAAGTAATTGGTATCTCCTTTTCTTCTTCCACATCAAGTACAATGAAATCAACATGAAAGATAAATTAATCTACCTTTACTAAAACATCATCTATAACTCCTTTAGGATATCTGATCAAACAATATGTTAACTGCAGAGTTACAGTAGTAGGGGTTATTTCTCCTAATCCCAGTCTTTTAAATATAGCTAATGGCATAAGATTAATGCTTGCACCCAAATCGCATAAAACATTTCCATAAAATATGCCTCCGATTGCACATGGAATTGTGAAGCTACCAGGTTTTTTAAGCTTTTTAAGAAGCTTCTTTTAAATTATTGCACTGCAATCTTCACTAAGTGCAATAGTCTCGTTATTGCATTGATTTTGAAATATTAAAAATCACAGTTTGATCATTTACATGCATAGTTAAATTGCCTTTATGTACATCTATCATTGCTCTTCCTGTAGCTAGGAATGGTCTCCCCAAAATAATAGGTATCTCCTTATCTTCTTCCACATCAAGTACAATGAAATCAACAGGAAAGATAAATTAATCCACCTTTACTAAAACATCTTCTATAACTCCTTTAGGATATGTGATCGAACGATATGCTAACTGCAGAGTTACAGTAGTAGGGGTTATTTCTCCTAATCCCGGTCTTTTAAATATAGATAATGGCATAATATTAATGCTTGCACCCAAATCACATAAAACTTTTCCATAAAATATGCCTCTGATTGCACATGGAATTGTGAAGCTACCAGGTTTTTTAAGCTTTTCAAGAAGCTTCTTCTGAATTATTGCATTGCAATCTTCACTAAGTGCAACAGTCTTGTTATCTTCAAACTTCCTTTTCTTGTTTAAAATATTCTTCATAAACTTCACACAAGGTATTTGTTCAAAGGCATTATGAAATGGAATATTAATTATCAGTTTCTTAAAAATCTCCAAGAACATTGAAAATTGCTTATCCAACTTCTGTTGTCGAAGTCTCTGTGGAAATGGTGGAAAAGATTTTTCTAAATCAATTTTAGGTGGAGAAATAGGTCCTTCCAAAGCTTTCTGAGCATCCTCTTTTAGTTCTTCAATCTCTTCTTTCTCTACTTCAATCTCTTTTTTAACTCTACCTTCCAACTCTCTTCCACTTCTTAATTGAATAGCTTTTACTGGCTTTTTATTTTGTTTCTTAGATTTATCTCATTATTACAAGAAAGCGTGTCAGCATTATTTTTGGAATATGTGTTTTTTAAAAAAGGGGGGTCGCCTAACAAAAATTGTCGGTGAACTTTTAATTTAATTTAAATAAATAATTTGAAAAGTAGTATTTGATTTTGAAAATAATTTTAAGTTTGAAAGTTTAAGATATGAAATCAAACTGATCTCACATCCCGAATAGTTTACATAAACGAGAATCGCACCACAAACCGTGTATCTATCCCGAAGAATAGACACACTGCTTGACGATGTGACTCGATTAAATAAACTAGAAGATTTGTGACATCCGTTTGGTCTGCGAACCAATTTTATAAGCCGACAAATTCCCCTGCTTAATATGAAAGCATTAAACAGGGTTTATATTACTTGGGTTCTTAAAATTCCCTATAAGGGCAAGCCCCTATAGTTAATTACATCTTAAGTGACGGGAATCACCTAAGAAAACTCTCGATAATAATCAGTAATTCTGCTCTCAAGAATTTCAAATTTTAAGTTTTCAAAGGATTGAATTTTGGAATTTCAATAGGGAATGGATCAAGTTTGGAACATTTTGTTTTGGTAATTCAAAGGAAGAAAGGTAGGAGAAATTACAAATTAGAAGCGAACTTCGGTAATTTCCCAACTATCCTATTGTTTGGCTTGGATTTAGGAAAGTCCTAATGTTTGTTTAATGTTTTGATCTTGCCAATTTTAATTAATTTGGACTTATATTTGTATGATAAAATCACACAAATAGCCTCGAAGATATGAGGGTTTATGTCGTACCAAACGACTACCTCGGAGTCCTAAGACCGGTTAGGGCTTAATCTACATGACATGATCATGCAAATACCTAACGAAGAATTGAGGATTTATGTTGCGCTATGCAAATTACCTCGAAATCCTATGGCTTTGTTGTTTAATTCTATGAAAGTTTTGCTGATGACGATGGTAGTGCTGCCCACCATGCTCCGAGCTCCTTGTTGTTGCAGAGGTTTAGTTATAGAAGTCATAAATCAGGAGATGAGAAAAGTGTTTTAGTTTAGAAAAAATCTTAATTTCCAAGTGTTTTTTATATTTTATTTAAAATAAATCTTAAGGTTGATTATAACAACACCGGTTAAGATCCCACGGTTCCATCCTTTCGGCATCGTTATTTTTATCGGATTCACTTAGTCCAGATGAATTTGCTAAACTCAACTGAAAGAGTTCCACACTTTCATTTAGACCGTGGGAAATCCCGTTAGCAACACGTAGGTTACATCATCCGAGGTATTCCCGATCATCCAACAAGACGTTTTATTTTAGTTGTAATTGCAGTTTTGTGTTCGGTTTGTGCTTAAATTTTGAGTTGTTTTATATTTTGAAATGTTGTGGCGGTGAATTTTATCTTGCAATGACTTTTAATTTAGTTTTGGTTTCAGTTTTAGGGACTATCCTAAATGTGTGGGTTTTCATGCAACAGTTGTTTATCATGCAAGAAAAGTAAATGCGATGTGATTAAATAAATTGCAATAAAGTAAATTGCAACAAAATAAAAGCGTACCCGGAGGGTCTTCCCGTCATCCCAAGCTGCACTTAAACACAATTTAGAATATTTAAGCAAGTTCCTAGGTAAAGCTAAGGGAAGGGTTATGGTTTTCTACCAAATTTCTAATCCTATAGCTAGTCATTTCTTATGACGTCTAGGTTCTTGTGTTTTGGTTTGAGGACGATTTTCTCCATCAAAGAACAATTAAGTTCAATTGTTCTTATAAAGATCCTATCATATTGAGGAAGTGCTTAAGAAGAATCTTAAACATCTTTTCAATATTGCTAGAATTGTTTTAAGTCCAAATGAATTTAATTATACGAATGAATTAATCGTCCGAGAATTCAAGTTTTGTCGTTATCTTACTCGATGAACTAGGACATTTGAATATCACTATGAGGAAGTAACATTTCATTTAACGTTACGTTTAGGAGTTATGACAACAAAAGCTTTCGAGGGCAAATTGATGCTCAAATGGTTTGTGATTTAATTTAATTTGATTTAATTTAATTTGATTTAATTTCCTTTAATTTAATTTAATTTGATTTAATTTAATTTAATTTAATTTAATTTAATTTAAATTTCAATTTAATTTTATTTTTAATTTTAATTTAATTTAATTTAATTTGATTTTAATTTAATTTTAATTTAATTTGATTTAAATTAATTTGATTTAATTTAATATGTTTTAATTTAATTTAATTTAAATTTTAATTTAATTTTATTTTTAATCTTAATTGAAAATTTAAAAGAGTTTAATAATTTAACTTTAATTTAATTTAATGGTTAAGTCTTTTAACATTTTAAATCTTAAATTTGAATTATCATTTTAATTGGGAATTAAATATTATTGAGATGATTAATTTAGGGATCCTTAGATTAAAGAACAAATCTCTTCCTAATAATATCCCTATTTTAATAATTCCAATTTTATTATTCTTCCAAATTTAATCAATTATTCAATTAAAGTTCATTTTTATTATTTTTAAATTGTTTAATAGGTTTCTATCCCTTAATTATTTAAATTTCAATCATCCAAATCAGATTAAGATCAAATATTTTACTTTTTAATTTTATTAAGCCTAAAATTTTAATTATGGGTTAAAATTTTAATTACCATTTTGCCCTTCAAGCTTAATAATTTCATAACTCACTAAATTGAGCTTAAATGAACTTGAAATTTTTATGTGACTTTACTCATATGCCAATAAAGACATGAGAGGAGAAAATGTGATTTTTCTATATTTAATTTATTTATGTAATTATTTTTGGTGGAAAATAGAGATTTCTAAGGAAAATTTAATAATATGACCAAGGGAAAATTTCTGTCCTTGAGAAATTTATGGGACATTTCTAATGACCAGAGGACCACTTGGACCAATTTTGGTGATTTTTTGAATTATATTCTTTTTATTATAATTATTTTAAATTTTGGAGTATTAATTAATTTAAAAATAAAATAAAGGTTAAAAAATGAATTTTATATTTTTCAAAAATCTCTCTGATATCAAGCAAATCAGAGAATCAATCTTTACAATTTTCTGATTTTTCTTTGATTTATTAGAATTATTTTAATGGGAATGCTAAAAAAAATACATTTTTTTATTTAAAATTACCTTAGGGCTTTAAAATTTAATATCTCACCAAATAGACCTAAGAAAAATATGGGGTTTGTTCCCAAGTGATTAAAATTCAAAATGTGACATTTTGGTGAATTTTATTATTTTGTGATTTTTATTATTTTTTAATTATTAAAATATTAAAATAATGCAAAAAAATAAATTTTTTGGAAAATTGAAATTTTAATTTTCTTAAATTCTCCTGATATCAGAGAGGCTCCAAAACTAATTTAGTGAATTTTTGAAAAGAATTTTGTAAGTTATGAATTTTTAAAGTTCAAATTGACTAAATGGCTTAATCAACCCATTTAGTAGGGCTAACCAAGTCCAATTGAATTCAAATTTTTATGGTGGGTTCCTCTGATCCTAAAGGTCAGTGGAGAATTGATTTCAAGTCAATTTGATGTATGATTAGCTCTAATTAATTAGGGACCTATTTTGGGTGATTAAGCCAATTAAGGTTATTTTAAATGAATTAATTCAAAACCTATTTTTCCTAGGGTCCTCTTGTCATAAGAAACATCACCAAATTTTCCTAAAATTTATTTCACAACATGCTAATTATTGGATTTAAAATACTCAAAACAGTAACATGAATTTGAAAAATCAATAACTTCTCATAGGGATTTCCTCTGACTTTAGAAAATTCAGGGAATGTTCCCAAATTCAGAGGCTTCAAAAGCCCTATGGTCTCATGCCATGGTGAATTTCCTATATGCATGGAGAATTAAAATAATCCAGAGGGTAAATAAACCATTAAAAATAAAATACATGATGAAATTAAATGATTTCTTTTCCACATTATTCTCCTCTGTTCACTGAGCAAGAGGGTATTTTTATTTTATTTTTCTGATTTTTCTACACAAAGTTATGGATTTTTGAAGTTTAGGGAATTAAATAAATCAGAAAATCCCTATTTTTTATTTATCCGAGTCGGCGCCGGGTCAACCTTAACATCTCCGAAGTGCCGCGTGGCACTTTCTGATTCGACGCCGCCATCCGACTCAGCGCTCCAGGGGCCCGCTGTATCGTTTCGTCTCCTCATCCGGCGAACGGCATCTGTTCATCGTCCCCAAGTGTCCTCACCCGAGAGCCGTCCATACTAAAACCCTAAGAACTCACTCATTTCTCAACAGATTTTCGTGTTCTTATGCTCTATGGATTCTTCTTGAAGAGACGAAAACATCTATACGGTGATCATGTATTGAAATTAAAGCATTTGAAATGGAGAATCTCCAGAAACTCGGGATAAAGAATTAGCTCATACCTTTGCTCAGAGAAGTGTGGCTTCAATCTGAGGGTTGTGTCACCTTCGATTGCGTCCCAGCAAGCTCCAGATGAAGTCTCCTGGTCTGGTGAATTGCCTAGCTATGAAAGTGACCACAGCCGATCACAAAGCTTGGAGGCTGGAACAACTGGGTGGCCTAGAGAAGGGGCTTTCAGTGGGAAACTTCTCCTCTTGGTCTAGTGAAGGTGTAGGGCCGATCAATTTGAAGATTGGCTCACCGTGGCAAAGTGTCTCGGTTTTCGGGTGAAATTTCAGCTGAGAAATCGGGTTTTGTTGGTGGGGATTAGGGCAAATCGACACCTGGGATCAACCGCTCTAAGTATGGAGTAGGGCTCGGAACAATTTTGGCGAGTTTCGGCAAGGTTTGTGCAACTCTCTTCCATGGCCGTGAGGGGGTCGGGTTTAAATAGAGGTGGCTGGAGAGCCTCACGGTGGATGGCCAAGGGTTGGGATCGGCTGCTTCCGGGCATGGAAAGAACGAGCCATGGTGGCCATTGGGCATGGGGCAGCTCAGACAAGGAGAATTTCAATGTTGGGCTCACATGCGAGCTCTCGGGCATGGCGTTTTCCGGCGGCTCGGTGGTCGGCCGGCCAGTCTCGAGTCACCATCCGGGCCAGTGGGGTCGTGGCTTGGCATTAGTGCAGTCAATTGAGCATGGACATGTGTAAAGAACTTGGATCAAAATGGAATGGGGATATGGCTAATCTTGGCTAAGTTTGGTCAACCCATTTGTTTGGGTTGGGTTCACCTCCCCATGGCTAGCCTTGGGCTCAGAAAATCAGTTAGGCTAGTTGGTCAAAAGGTGGAGATGTCCTTATCCAAGAATATTTGGATTAAATCTTGGTTAAGGGGTATCAAGGGTGAGGTTAAAGACTTTTAGGAATTAAGGAAAGCTCTCTCCCCTCTTACCCAATGTGGCATGGTGACATGTAAAGAGGCTCTCATGGCTTCCATGTGGCTTATGCATGGCTTCATGGCTCATCTTTGGCTTGGGAAAAGTTAAGTCAATTTCATGAAAATGGGTTTAAGAAAATTTTGGTATTTTAATGGGAATTTGTATGGGGCTTAATTTGGAATGGCTTCATGAAGATTTTTGAAACTTAGGGATTGATTTAATTGAAAATATGGTGTAGAGCAATTGTCATATGGGTTTTTGGATTGATTTTGGCCCTTTGGATTTTGGTGGAGATGGGCTTTAGGAAGGTTTCATGTAAGTGGGCTTTTAAGTTTAAGAATGAATTCATGGATGGGAATTTTGTAGAAGTTTGGGCCAAATAATTGTTGGGTTTGGTTTAGGGATATGTCATGATTGATTTGAAATGAGTTTGTAGTGATTTGGGTTTGAATTGGGTTGGATTTGGGCCTCTTTGGTAAATGGGCCAATGTAGGTCAAATTGGGCTAACTTGGGCCAATGTTGGGCTAGGGTTGAAATTGATGTAAAATAAATGTTGGGAAATGTTTATGGGAGTGTTTCAAAGAGGTTTTGGCTTTGGTTGGGTTTTGATTTTGGGTTCTGGGCTTATTTGGGTTAGGTTTGGGTTTAGGTCAAAATTGGGCTTTTTGGCTTTGGGTTGAATTTGATGTAAAATAAATGTTGGGAAATATTTATGGGAGTGTTTCAAAGAGGTTTTGGCTTTGGTTGGGTTTTGATTTTGGGGTTTGGGCTTATTTGGGTTAGGTTTGGGTTTAGGTCAAAATTGGGCTTTTTGGCTTTGGGTTGAATTTGCGTGGGGTTTGGGTCTAAATTTTGGGTAAATCATGTTAATGTTTTGTTTGTAGGGATGTTAAGGAAGGTTTAGAAAAGATTTGGGGTTAATTGGAGTTGAATTGGGTGAGTTTGGGTTAGGTTTGGGTCATGGGTCCAAATTGGGCTTTAAGGCCAAAAGTGAAATTGATCCAAATGCCAATCAAATTGGACTTGGATTTGGTCTAGATTGGTGTTGGGAATGATAAATTGAAGTTTAGAATTGAATTGGACCAGGATTTGGGTCAATTGGGTAGGTTTGGTTTGACATTGGGTTCACTTAGGGTTAAAATGGGTCAAATTGGGGGATTTGACAAAAGTGGGGTAAATTGACAAAATTGGCCCATGGTGTAGTTGAACAAAATGAAATTGGGAATATTTGGAATTTTCTGAAATTTTCTGGGAATTTTCTCAATTTTTGGATTTTTTGGCTAAGAGGGGTATTTTGGGTATTTGGAGGGTATTGAGAGGTATTTTTGGAATTTTTGGTATTTTTAGCTATGGATGATCAATTTGATTGGTGAGGAAATGTTTAGGAATGATTTTGGAGAATTTTGGGTAATTTAGGTGATTTTGCAAATTTTGGGTAGTCTCGAGCGGCATTGGGTAAGTAAAGTGGTTGTAGGGTCCCGGGATCAAAAATCGAAAATTTGCAAAATTGAAGATTGGGTGAATGTAAGTGGAATGAAATCATTTTGGTTGAGCCATGAAGCCATATCAAGCCCACATGAGCCATGAAGGGACTCATTTGAGGCATCCACTATGTTGTTCCTAACCCTCTTAGCCAAGGGCTTAGGGGTTAAGGACCATCCATGTGAATCATCTTTATGAGTCAGGAGGTCAAGTTAGGTATGGGTGTGTTTTAGGATGTGTGTTAAAGTGTAGTGAATAGGTGTAGTGTGCGTGAAAGTCAGCCCTTCACCAGACCAAGCCACCCAGGGCAGTCCTAAGGCCAAAGAGTCTTATAGGAACTCATCCTTTAAACTTCCACATTTGTTTTCAACCCTCTAGGTGATTAGGGGTCTATAATCAAGTTTGTAGAGTTTGCAGGGAGTTAAGAACTGGTTTGAATTTCTAAATGGTGGGTCCCAATTCTAATCCACTGGGATAGTTAAAGGAAAAGCCTAAGGCTAGATCCTAAGTACTAAAAAGAAGAAGAGAAGACCTCATCAAAAATGAGGTCAACAAATGGACCCCCAATAGGTGTGGTGTGCTAACCGAGCACACCGCGCGTATTATTGTTGACCGAAAAGATCAACAAAACCAACACAGATGTCCAAGTGACAAACTTAGGATAGAGTAGAAGAGTTTCCGCTGGGGAGTGTCAAGTATATCTCTGAGACTGGAGATTCTTGAACTCTCACTGGGGAAAGGAAAAGGAGGTGAATCCCAAATCACATGATCTGAGGGAATTTCAATTTAGATTTTATTTTGTTTTAGTTTAAGTTTTGATGTGTGAGCTTAGATTTTAGCTTGAGTTTTAATTTAGATTGAAGTTTGTTAAAATTAATTAAAGGGATTTGAATTTGAAATGCAAATTAGAATTTTGTGGTTTTAGATGTAACATCTTCAACCTCAAAAGAAAATTGAATTGATTGGATTGAACCACTACAATGAGGAGAGATCTCAGAGCAATGCGGTATTGGATGTAAAATCCTTAACCTCAAGAGTTTGATTTTGATGTATTTCATCGCAATAGGGAAAGAATCCTAAAGCAATGTACGGTCTCGGATGTAAAATCCTCAACCCCAAAAGTTTGAATTTGATGTATTTCATTGTAATAGGGAAAGAATCCTAAAGCAATGCAGTCTCCGATGTAAAATCCTCAACCCCAAAAGTTTGAATTTGATGTATTTCATTGCGACAGGGAAAGAATCCTAAAGCAATGCAGTCTCGGATATAAAATCCTCAACTCCAAAATCACCCAAATTCCTCAAAATCAATCTCAGACATTCTCCCACCACTCAAATTGATCATTTTTTTACCCAAAATACTCAAAATTCCAAAAAATACCCCCAATACCCTCCAAATTACCAAAATGCCCCTCTTGATCCAAAAATCCAAAAATTCATAAAATTCCAAGAAAATTCCAGAAAATCTCAAATATTCCCAATTTCATTTTGTCCAACTACACCATGGGCCAATTTTGTCAATTTACCCCAATTTTGTCAAAATCCCTAGTTTGACCCATTTTAACCCAAAGTGAACCCAATGTCAAACCAAACCTACCCAATTGACCCAAATTCTGGTCCAATTCAATTCTAAACTTCAATTCAACATCCCCAACACCAATCTAGACCAAATACAAGCCCAATTTGATTGACATTTGAATCCAATTTCACTTTTGACCTTAAAGCCTAATTTGGACCCATGACCCAAACTTAGCCCAAACTAACCCAATTCAACTCCAATTAACCCCAAATCTTTTCTAAACCTTCCCTAACATCCCCACAAACAAAACACTAACATAATTTGCCCAAAATTTGGACCCAAACCCCACTCAAATTAAACCCAAAACCAAAAAGCCCAATTTTGACCTAAACCCAAACTTAACCCAAATAGGCCCAAACCCCAAAATCCAACCCCAACAAAAGTTGAAGCCTCTTTGAAACACTCCCATAAACATTTCCCAACATTAATTTTACATCAATTTCATTCCTAGCCCAACATTGGGCCAAATTAGCCTAATTTGACCTACATTGGCCCATGTACCAAATGAACCCAAATCCAACCCAATTCAAGCCCAAACCACCTCCAATTTATTTCAAATTACTCATGACACATCCCTAAAGCAAACCCAATAATTATTTGGCCCAACCTTCAACAAAAACTCCCATCCATAAAGCCCAAGGCCCACTTTCTTAAACCTTTCTAAAAAAGCCCATCCAAGACAAATTCAAAAGCCCAAAGTCCATGACAAAGCCCACATGAAATTTCTCTCATCATCCCTTTGATTTAAAACACTTCCTAAGTTCTAAAATCTATTACCAAATAAATCCAAATCAAGCCTTATGACAATTCTCATTAAATCCATCAAAAATTCCAACACCCTTCCTCATGAAAGTTGACTAAACTTTTCCCAAGCCAAAGATGAGCCATGAAGCCATGCATGAGCCACATGAGAGCCATGGGATCTACTTTCCACCTCACCATACCCAAGATGGCAAAAGGAGGAGGCCCTTTCCACATTCCCTTAAGGTGATTAACCATTTCCATGTCTCCCCTAAACCATGTTTAATCCTAATTGTACTTGGATTGTGACTTGACCCCACTAATCAAGCTGAGTCAAATCACTTTCTCTTCAGCCTAAACCAAGTCTTGGGTGGTGAGCCTAGCCCAAAAGGATGGGTTGACCCATTTAGAGCCAAAATAGCCATGCCCCCATGCCACTTTGATCCAACTCCTTTACACATGTCCAAACCCACCGACTTCACCATTGCCAAGCCCCGACCTCCCCGGTCAAGATGGTGACTCATGCCTCGCCGGCCACCGCTCGGGTCGTCGAAAAACACCATGGCCGAGACATCGTAAGGAGCCAAGCATTGAAATTCTCCCTCATCGAGTCTGCCCCATGCCCAGCTGGCCATTACGATATGTTCTTCCCTCGCTAAGAGCAGTCGATCCCGACCCCTAACTCCCTGGGAGGCCCTCCAGCCTCTCCCATTTAAACCTCACCCCTCTCGGCCATGAAGAGAGTGCTGAACCAACCTTAAGGAAACTCTGCCAAAATCACTCCAGACTCTCCCCCACACCTAGAGCATTTGATCCTCACTGTTCTCTTGCCCTAATCCTCACTAACTAAGCTCAATTTTGGAGCTCAATTCTCAGGACAGAACAGGACATTCCCAAATCCTCCACCAAAGTCAAATTAAACTCACCACACCTGCACAAGACCAAGAGAAAGAGTTCCCCAGTGAAAGCCCCCTCTCCAAGCCACCCATCTGTTCCAGACTCCAAGCTTTGTAATCGAGTCGTGGTCGAAATCATACTCGGACAATTCACCAGTGCCAAGGATTTTCATCCGGAGCTTGCTTGGACCCAATCGAAGGTGACACAACTCTCAGATCGAAGCTTCACTTCTCTGAGCAAAGGTATGGACTCACTCTTCTTCCCGAGCTTCCAGAGATTCTCCATTTAATTTGAATCAATTTCAATGCATGTTTATCGTATGGATGTGTTCGTCTCCTCAAGATGAATCCATAGAGCATAAGAACACAAAAATCCGTTGAGAATCGAGTGAGAAATTAGGGTTAGAAGGTTGACGATCACGGGTGCACACCAGTCGTAGACGATGACTGGGAGCCGTCGGATCGAGCGTGTATCGAGCGGATGGTCTGGATCGAGCCGGACAGCGAGATGGTACATGAACCGTGGGTCCCTGGAGCGCTAGTCGGATGGCGGCGCCGAATCAGGAGACGACGCGTGGCCTTTCGGAGCTGCCGAGGATGGCGTGGTGCCATGTGGATAAGTAGGAAATTAGAGCTATTTCCTATTTATTTAACTACCAGAACTTAGAAACTTCATAACTTTGTGTAGAAAAATCCTAAAAATAAAATAAAAATATCCTCTTGCTTAGTGAACAGAGAAGAATAATGTGGAAAAGAAATCATTTAATTTCATTGAATATTTGATTTTTAATGATTTATTTACTCTCCGCACATTTTCAATTCTCCATGCATGTATACAATTCACCATAGCATGAGACCATAGTGGCTTTTAAGCCTCTCGAATTTGGGGACATTCCCCGAATTTTTCAAAGTCGAGGCCATCCCAATGAAGAGTTATTGATTTTTCAATTCTAGGTCACTATTCGAGTATTTTAATTCCAATAATTAGCATGTTTTGAAATAAATTCTAGGAAAATTTGGTGATGTTTCTTATGACCAGAGGACCCTAGGGAAAATAGGTTTTGAGTTGACTCACTTGTAATAACCCTAATTGGCTTAAACACCCAAAATGGAGCTTTAATTGATTTGAGATAATCATATATCAAATTGACTTGAAATTAATTCTCCACTGACCTTTAGGATCAGAGGAACCCACCATAAAAGTTTGAAGTCAATTGGACTTGGTTAGCCCTATCAAATGGGTTGATTAAGCCATTTAGCCAAACCTAAACTTCAAAAATTCATAACTTTCAAAATATTTCTCAAAAATTCACCAAATTGGTTTTAGAGCCTCTCTGATATCAGGGGAATTTAAAAAAAAATTAAAATTGCAATTTTCAAAAAAATTTATTTTTTGCATTATTTTAATATTTTTAATAATTAAAAAATAATAAAAATCACAAAAATAATAAAATTCACCAAATTGTCACATTTTGAATTTTAATCACTTAGGAACAAACCCCATATTTTTCTTAAGTCTCTATGATGAGATATCAAATTTTAAAGCCCTAAGGTAATTTTAAAATAAAAAATGTATTTTCTAGCATTTCCACTAAAATAATTCTAATAAATCAAAGAAAAATCAGAAAATTATAAAAATTGGTTCTCTGGTTTCCTTGATATCGGAGGGATTTTGGAAAAATATAAAATTCATTTTTTAACCTTTATTTTATTTTTAAATTAATTAATACTCCAAAATTCAAAATAATTATAATAAAAATAATATAATTTAAAAAATCACCAAAATTGGTCCAAGTGGTCCTCTGGTCATTAGGAATGTCTCATAATTTTCTTAAGGACAAAAACTTTCACTTGGTTATATTATTAAATTTTCCTTTAAAATCCCTATTTTCCACCAAAAATAATTACATAAATAAATTAAATATAGAAAAATCACATTTTCTCCTCTAATGTCTTGATTGACATATGAGTGAAGTCACATAAAAATTTCAAATTCATTTAAGCTCAATTTAAGTTTAAAGGGCAAAATGGTAATTAAAATTTAAAACATTTAAATTAAAGGGCAAAATGGTAATTAAAATTTTAACTCTATAATTAAAAAATTTTAGGTTTAATTAAAAGGGTGGGTAAAATATTTGATACTAAGTTGATTTTGGATGTTTGAAACTTAGGCAATTAAAGGGTAGAAACCTACCAAATAATTTGAAAATAATTAAAATAAACCTTAATTAAATGATTAATTAAACTTGGAAGAATAATAAAAAAATTGGAATTATTAAAATAGGGATACTATTAGAAGGAGATTTGTTCTTTAATTTAAGAATCCCCAAATTAATCACCTCAATAATATTTGATTCCTAATTAAAATGATAATCCAAATTCAAGATTTAAAATGCTAAAAGACTTAATCATTAAATTAAATTAAAGTTAAAACATTTAAATTAAATCCTTCTAAGATTTCAATTAAATTAATATTTTAACAATTAAAATTAAATCATCCTTAAAGCATAAAAAAATAAAATATTAAATTAAAATTAAAATTAAATTAAATTAAAATTTAAATTAAATTAAATTAAATTTAATTTAATTTAAATTTAAATTAAATTAAAATAAATTAAATTAAATCACATTAAATTAAATTAAATTAAATTTAAACAGCCATGGTGAGGAGAAGAACAGCCATGGTGGCCACTGGGTATGAGGCAGCTCAGCAAGGTGGAATTTCAAAGTTTGGCTCACATGTGAGCTCTCGGGTGTGGTGTTTCCGTGCACCGGTGGCTGGCCGGCCAAGCACTGGTCACCATCTTGTTCGAGTGGGTCGTGGCCGGGGTTTAGTGTGAGCAATTGGCAAATGCCATGTGTCAAAAGCTTGGATTAAGATGGCATGGGGGAAGGCCATTTTTGGCTTGATTTGGTCAAGTCCACCTTTTGGGCTTGGTTCACCTCCCCATGGCTAATTTGGGCTGGGGGAGGATCAGGTGAATCAGCTAGAAAACGGTAAAGAAGTCACCATCCATGAATATTTTGATTAATCATGGATTAAGGTGAAGCATTAAAAGGGTTAAAACCTTTTTAAGGGGGCTTAAAAGAGGCTCCTCCTTTTGCCATTAATGGCTTGATCACATGTCAAACCTTCCATGGCTTCATGTGGCTTGTCCATGGCTTCCATGTGGCTTCATGGCTTGTCTTTGGCTTGGGGAAAAGCTTGGTCAATTTCATGAAAATGGAATTTGGAGATTTTTGCAATTTAATGAAAAAATTTAGATGGTGATTGATTTAGGTTAATTTGATGATTGATTTGGGACTTAGGAATTGATCTCAACTAAAGGGATGATGAGAAGGAATTGTCATGTGGGCTTTGGGCATTTTGAAATTATTTTTCATGGGCTTTTAGGAAGGCTAAGGGGATGGGCCTTTAGGTTTCAAAACAAATTTTAGGATGAGAATTTTGCAAAGGATTAGATCCAATAAGTGTTGAATTTAATTTAGGAATGTTTCATGAATGATTTGGAATAAATTTGAAGTCGTTTAGGCTTGAATTGGGTTGGATTTGAACCTCTTTGGTAAATGGGCCAATGTATGTCAAATTGGGCTAACTTGGGCCAATGTTGGGCTAGGGTTCAAATTGATGTAAAATTAATGTTGGGAAATGTTTATGGGAGTGTTTCAAAGAGGTTTTGACTTCGGTTGGGTTTTGATTTTGCGGTTTGGGCTTATTTGGGTTAGGTTCGGGTTTAGGTAAAAATTGGGCTTTTGGCTTTGGGTTGAATTTGAGTGGGGTTTGGGTCTAAATTTTGGGTAAATCATGTTAGTGTTTTGTTTGTGGAGATGTTAGGGAAGGTTTAGAAAAGGTTTGGGGTTAATTGGAGTTGAATTGGGTTAGTTTGGGCTAAGTTTGGGTCATGGGTCCAAATTGGGCTTTAAGGTCCAAAATGAAATTGGGTTCAAATGTCAATCAAATTGGACTTGGATTTAGTCTAGATTGGTGTTGAGAATGTTGAATTGAAGTTTAGAATTGAATTGGACCAGAATTTGGGTCAATTGGATGGGTTTGGTTTGACATTGGGTTCACTTTGGGTTAAAATGGGTCAAATTAGGGGTTTTGACAAAAGTGGGGTAAATTGACAAAATTGGCCCATGGTGTAGTTGAACAAAATGAAATTGGGAGTATTTGGGATTTTCTGGAATTTTCTGGGAATTTTCTCAATTTTTGGATTATTGGGTCAAGAGGGGCATTCTGGGTATTTGGAGGGTATTAGGGGGTATTTTTGGAATTTTTGGTATTTTTAGCTATGAATGATCAATTTGAGTATTGTGGGAATGTTTGGGATTGGTCTTGAGGAATTTTGGGTGGTTTGGAGATTTTTTTTTTTGAAAAATTTGGGTAATTTCGAGGGTTTTGGGTAAGTGTAGCGTGTGTAGGGTCCCCGGGTCAAAAATCGAAAATTTAGAAAATTGAAGATTGGGTAAATGTAAGTGGAATGAAATCATCTTGGTTGAGCTATGAAGCCATATCAAGCCCACATGAGCCATGAAGGGACTCATTTGAGGCATTCACTATGTTGTTCCTAACCCTCTTAGCCAAGGGCTTAGGGGTTAAGGACCATCCATGTGAATCACCTACATGAGTCAGGAGGTCAAGTCGGGTATGGGTGTGGTTCTAGGAGGTGTGTGAAAGTGTAGTGTATAAGTGTAGTGTGTGTGTAAGTTAGCCCTCACTCGCACTGTGCCACCTGTGGCGGTCCTAAGGCCAAAGAGTCCTACAGAACTCATCCTTTAAACGTCCACATTTGATTTCAACCCTCTCGGTGATTAGGGGTCTACAGTCAAGTTTGTGGAGTTTGCAGGGAGTTAAGAAGTGGTTTGAGTTTCTAGGTGGTGGGTCCCAATTCTAATCCTCTAAGAGAGTCAAAGAAAAAGCCTAAGGCTATATCCTAAGTACTAAAGAGAAGAAGAGAAGACCTCATCAAAAATGAGGTCAACAGATCATGGAAGATCAGGAATGGAAAAAGGGTAAACTTCAAATTCTTCATATTAAATGGTATTTCTAAAGCATGACACTATTTTATTTCTGCAAGATTGTTACCTTCCAACCACATGAGTGAAGTGACTAGAGATCGAGTGATCTTAAACTACTGCATTTAGGAGAGGAAGCCTATTGATGTCGGGAGTATTATTTATGATTTTGTGGATTCTACCGCGAGATCCAGCACTTCTATTGGATTGAGATTCTCATCTCTGATTTATTCACTATGTGTTAGTAATGGAGTCACTGATGATATTTATGAGGAGAAGTTAAAGTCTACCAAGCCAATTGGGCAGGAGAGTATTAGTATCTATGATCGTCTTCGAGGGAAGAGATCGACCGCTACTTCTACTTCGCACATACTCAGTAGACCTTCTACTTCTCGACCCTCTACTTCGCCGAGCCACCATCGATTTTTGGGAATCAATGCATGATCGGTTTTAGAGCGAGTAGCAGGAGTTATTTCAAACTCACTACGGGATTGATACTATTGATAGGAAACTAGATCATTTATCCGATTATACCCGCAGGAAGAGTAGTTATGATGCCGAGTATGATGAAGCCCTAGTCGATTTCTAAAGTGTGAACATGATGTTAGTATCCCAACTTTTCCTAGATTCACGCCATTTGTTGATCCTAAGGACGTAGAATTTTCCTTTGGTGATGATGATGATGATGAAGCTACAGCTAATGACTAGTAGTTATAGATCTTTATGATGAGCTACTCTGTTAGTTTGTTTTGTTTGTTTTGTTTTTTTAGTTTTGTGTGTGATGTATGTTGATTTGATTAAATATCTATGTGGATTGATTAGTGTTAAGATTTTGTTGTTAAAATATTCTTAGTATATTGTGTTGAGACTAAAGTTAGAGTTAAATGATATGTTGTTTTAGTTTACTGTTTAGTAATTAGCAATTTTGCTCTGTTTTAATTCTGTTTCAAATTTAGTATCATCATAAAAATCTAGCCTGCTTACTTTTTATACATGCTTAAATTTTGTCTTAATTATTCATAAAAGCATGATAGAAGTTAATATTTCTTTTTAAGATTGTTTTTACATACTTATAAAAATTTTTATGATTTTCTTTCTCTCATACTTTCAAATTATCATAGTATACCAAAACTTAAGTTTGGGGGAAGGGAAAATCCATTGAAATTTAAATTTTATTTGTCCTTAAAGAGCTAATATTTTCTTAAAAATAAAAAATTTTTAACATAACTTAAGGAATGAAGAATTTATTTGAGACCACTTTTATTTTTGAAATTATAAACAATTTAGTGAAATTAACCAAAAATTTTACAAACTTTGATTGATTTTAAGAATAAAATTATTTAACTTAAAGAAGAATAAGATAAAGAATTTTTCTATTCATGATAGAAATAATAGAATTTTAGAAATATTAAGTAATAAAAAATTATCACTTGAAAAAGAAAAGATTGGAAATCTTTTTGAATTCTTATTTATGTTATAATAATTAAGTGGAAATGTATAAGTTTTGAAAATATAAGTTAAGGATAGTGAAGTTCAAAACCATTAACGTACTATCCAGATATAGTAATCCTATATATATATATATATATATATATATATATATATATATATATATATATATATATATATATATGCAATCATTAAGCACGTAAGAAAAATAAATGCTATACTTAAAATCAAGGATGAGTCCAGCAATTGGGTTACCGACCAATCTTCCCTCTCACAAAGTGTCCGTATTACATTTTCGAATTTGTTTGCCGAATGACCTATATCCTCTACTTCATTTGTTGCCGAGATGTTTTCCGATCATCAAGATTATGTGAATCAGCTTAATTTAACTTTCTTACCCGATAAACAGGAGATATTGCAAGCTTTAAAGAGCATCGATGGTAATAAAACAACGAGCCCCGATGGGTTTACTTCAACATTTTATATTAAAGCTCGGGATATTGTGGGTGCTGATCTTATTCAGCGAGCTTCATTCTTTCTTTCTTGGATCCGATCTTCCTAAATATTTTGCTGCAGCCAAGCATTGCACTTATTCCCAAAGGATCTCAAAAACCAGCTGACCGATTTCGTACCTATCGGCCTTACTACTACCTTTTCTAAAATAATTAGTAAAATTCTTGTGGGAAGACTACAACCCTATCTTAACCAATTAATCAGCTCTAACCAATCTGCTTTTGTGCAGGCGTAACTATTATTGATAATTGTCTTTTGGCTCGAGAACCGTTACTTGATATTGATAAGAAATGTAGGGGACACAATTTACTTCTCAAATTGGATCTTAAAAAGGCTTATGATTCTATCGCTTGGAAATTTATTGATTTAGTACTTAAAGCTAGAGGTTTCCATGCTGATTTTTGTACTTTAATTCAAAGATGGCTGTCTAATGTTTATTACAAGGTGTCTCGGTCAATGGCTGCACTCGTGGTTTCTTCAAAGCCGGTAAGGGGTCGAAACAAGGAGACCCATTGTCTCCAACCATCTTCATATTGGCTTTTGATTACTTCTCCGAACTCGAATGCCGCTCAAACAATTTATCCTTATCTCCATTTTAAGCATGGTTCTTCACAGATGATAAGTCATTTGGCATATGCCGATGATGTTATCATTTTCACCAATGGAAGTAAGCTTGTCGTTAAGAAAACCCGCAACTGATCGATCATCTAGCCTTGGTTGCAGTGCCCGGAATTAAACTAAAGGAAGTGTCAATTTTTGGCCGGCAAAGGGTTCAATCATCAACGAGTGGGTGAAAGAGTACACTGGGTTCTCTCGTCGTTGATCTCCCTCGAAATATTTAGGTGTACAGACTAATTAAAGGAAGGAGAAAGCAATCTCAGTATGATGAAGTTGTCAAGAAGATTACATCAACTTTAAACTCGCTGGACTAATACCTTTCTATCTAATGGTGGAAGATTAACTTTACTTAAGAGTATACTCTCAACCTTTCCCCTTTATCGACTATAAATAGTTAGAATGAAAAAAGAACCCGTAAAATGTTAGAAACAATGTTTAATAAATTTCTCCGGGAAGGCCAAACCAAGCAATATCATTGGGCTATCCGGAACAAGGTTTGTAAAACAACCAAGGTCGGGGACTAGTGGCTGAGAAATTTCCAACGGATGAGCCATTTGTTCTATTAGTAAGCGATGGATTAAATTCGAAGGAAAGATACCATGTGGGCAGAATTCCTTTTTGACAATTATTGCTGGAAAGATCACCCAAATTCAGCTGTGCCAAGACAAGGGGATTCCAAGCATTGGAGAAGTTTGCTGAAAGTATGGGACATGGCCAATCAGTATTTCTGCTGGGAAGTGGGCAAGGGGGAGGTGAATTTTTATTATGATAACTGGATAGGAGATGGAACTCTAAATTTTATCGTCGATTTCAATCACCAACTAATCGTTGCAGATTTTGGGTGGAGGATCACCGGAATGTCAACAAGTCGAATGAAGTTTTGGATGGGGAGAGCATACAACAAATTATTCAAATCCCTATTAATCCAACTAAACTCGATAGAATCTTGTTGAAGAATTCTAATAAAAAATCTTTCAATCGGATGATTAACGTACTCACTTCAACTTTGGCCTCGATACTTCGTGGGGAGAAAATCCGGACTAGGCTTTTATCACCCTCTATGTCTTACTTCGCTGGAGATTATTCCATCATTATCTTCCATTAGATGATATTTTAAAACTCAAAGGACTAAGACTAGCTTCTAGATGTTGGCTCTGTCAAGCTCGGGAAGAATCTTTTTCCCACCTCTTTCTCCATTGCACCGTCACTAAACAAAGTGTGGATTATCGTTTTAAAACATTTCCATCTTACTCATCTTAATCACAATCGGCTCAATTGGGAGGCTTGCTCGGGAGGACCTGGAAAAGTGAAAAATGGTTCCATCTACCTTTAGTTATCTCGCTGGTTTGTTTGGATGCATAGGAATCGGTTAAAGTTTGACAACGTAAATTGCAATATTAATCATATGGTGGCTAACCGCCGCAGCTTTCGAGAAAGAAGCCACCGTTGGAGCCTACAAATCAAAGAAAACCTACATTGCTGAAGTGGTCCCTTCCACCTCCACCATGGATAAAAATAAATATAGATGGGAGCTTCACTAACTCTCTGCCTGGAATTAGGGCGCTTTGTAGAAATTCCGGAGGTAAGTTACCGTGGTATTTCCAAGTGCCAATCATCTCACTCGTCGGCTCTCCATTCCGAACTTCAAGCCGCTTATTGGGCCCCGATTATCGCTAAAGCTTTCGAACTACTAATTTTTCCGGATTGAAACCGATTCTTAGCGACTTGTTAATATTATACAAGGATTATCCCCTCCTCCATGGAATTTGGTATACCCCTACGGAACATTGCTCTCTACATTTGGCTCTATCACCCTCAAGTGGTCCCACATCTTTAGAGAAGGTAACCAACTCGCTAATCGGTTGTCAAACGTGATACTCGCATCTCAAAGGATTATTTTTTCCGTTAAACCCGATGATCCTTTAAAGCTTTTACTTTTCGGGGATTTTATCGATATTCCCTATATTAGATGTATGTAAACTTTGTCGACTTTTGCTGAATGAATTTTCTCCTTTTCTTAAATATATATATATATATATATATATATATATATATATATATATATATATATATATATATATATATATATATATAAGGAGAAGAGAGGAGAAGCTTCGAGGAAATGCCTAATAAAAAATTGGCTTCACTTGAATTATCTTATAGGAAGTAAATTAGTTACATATTTTACTTAATTTTTATACATAAATATTTATTTAGAAAAAAATTTTCAAGAAGATCTTTTTCTTGTAAATAATCTATGAAAGCTTAATATAATAGACTTCTATTATTTTCAAAATGGATCAAAAGTTTGAAATCTTATGATTTGGTAGTTAAATATTCTTTAAATTCTTAAAATTAAACCTAGTTAGTGAAATTGGGTTAATAATTTACTAAAAACTTTATAAAATAAAATATTATAAGGAATCTTAAATATTTATCTTTTATTCCAAAGGTTATATATTTTATATAGTAGAAAGAGTTACTTGAGGACAAGTAACATTTAAGTTTGGGGGATTTTGATCAATAAAAAAATACCTATTTCTTTATGTTTTAATTCTTATTAATTTCTAAGGATATTATGCTTTAATGAAAGGTATTTTTTATGTTTTTGGATGTAGGTGATGTAAAAAGGTCTAAAAAGGAAAAAGGAGCAAAAAAGAGCAAAAATGGAGCAAAATACAAAAAGTATAAAAAAATATGGCCTTGCTCCTAGGCGCCAGAAGTTGGCGCCTAGGCGCCAGAAGTTGGCGCCTAAGCGCCAGACTCGATACAGAATCTGTCAAGTTTTTGACAACGTTTGATCAGTTATTTTGACGAAGTGAGCGGTTATTGGACATTCTAGAAGATTGGCAGTTGTTCCTTGATAATAGGACATGTGATACATTGCATTTGGACGCTCTAAAACTGTTTTAATTGAGAAGAGGTGTGAGCCAAAGTGAAGAGGTGCAAAGAACTGAACGCGGTGTCCGGCACCTAGGCTCCAGATTCTGGCGTCTAGGCGCCTGACAAACCTTCTAGAAGATTCATTGAATGTGGACATATTTTGAAGAGGTGCCTCAAGGCAACCCTTGAAGCCTATAAATAGGTGTCCATTTCTTCAAAAAACGTGCCCCTCCCATCTGTAACCCTTTCTCTTATCCACTTTAGGATCTCTCATCCTTAGAAAGAGAAATAGAGAGAAATTTAGGGCCACTTTTGTTTAGTTTAGTGAGTTTATTTTCAAGTTGTTGCATCCGGAGTTCATTATACTCGTGGAGTCGGTAGGAATCGAAGATCTGTAGAAGGAATATTTGAGATAAGTATTTTATATTTGATTCAAAGTTTATTTATTATGTTTTGTTGTTTATTTTCAATGTGTTCTGAGTAGTTAGTTTACTTTCTTCCTTCAATTATGAAGAGATAGATAAGATAATATAAAGATTGGATGGAGAATTGAAATTCAAAATATTTTCAAAACATTGTGATGACATTAATACCTGATCTTACTTTACTTTTTAAATTGGCCATTTAAATTGTTAAAACCTGTTGAAGAGTTTTGAGACCTAGAAGGAGAAAAACTCTTAACTTTTAAATGTTACATGAATCCTTGGGTAGTCCAAGGCCATGTGCGGGCAATTCAAGGTGAAGTGCAAATAAATCGAAAGATAAGATTAAAAGGGCGTATAATTGAATTGTTTAATAGGTTTCTATCCCTTAATTATTTAAATTTCAATCATCCAAATCAGATTAAGATCAAATATTTTACTTTTTAATTTTATTAAGCCTAAAATTTTAATTATGGGTTAAAATTTTAATTACCATTTTGCCCTTCAAGCTTAATAATTTCATAACTCACTAAATTGAGCTTAAATGAACTTGAAATTTTTATGTGACTTTACTCATATGCCAATAAAGACATGAGAGGAGAAAATGTGATTTTTCTATATTTAATTTATTTATGTAATTATTTTTGGTAGAAAATAGAGATTTCCAAGGAAAATTTAATAATATGACCAAGGGAAAGTTTTTGTCCTTGACAAAATTATGGGATATTTCTAATGACCAGAGGACCACTTGGACCAATTTTGGTGATTTTTTGAATTATATTCTTTTTATTATAATTATTTTAAGTTTTGGAGTATTAATTAATTTAAAAATAAAATAAAGGATAAAAAATGAATTTTATATTTTTCAAAAATCTCTGTGATATCAAGGAAATTAGAGAATCAATCTTTACATTTTTTTGATTTTTCTTTGATTTATTAGAATTATTTTAATGAGAATGCTAAAAAAATATATTTTTTTATTTAAAATTACCTTAGGGCTTTAAAATTTAATATCTCACCAAATAGACCTAAGAAAAATATGGGGTTTGTTCCTAAGTGATTAAAATTCAAAATATGACATTTTGGTGAATTTTATTATTTTTGTGATTTTTATTATTTTTTAATTATTAAAATAATGCAAAAAAATAAATTTTTTAGAAAATTGAAATTTTATTTTTCTTAAATTCCCCTGATATCAGAGAGGCTCCAAAACTAATTTGGTGAACTTTTGAAAAGCATTTTGAAAGTTATGAAATTTTAAAGTTCAAATTGACTAAATGGCTTAATTAACCCATTTAGTAGGGCTAACCAAGTCCAATTGACTTCAAATTTTTATGGTGGGTTCCTCTGATCCTAAAGGTCAGTGGAGAATTGATTTCAAGTCAATTTGATGTATTATTAGCTCTAATTAATTAGGGACCTATTTTGGGTGTTTAAGCCAATTAGGGTTATTTTAAATGAATTAATTCAAAACCTATTTTTCCTAGGGTCCTCTGGTTATAAGAAACATCACCAAATTTTCCTAGAATTTATTTCACAACATGCTAATTATTGGATTTAAAATACTCAAAACAGTAACATGAATTTGAAAAATCAATAACTTCTCATAGGGATGGCCTCGACTTTGGAAAATTCAGGGAATGTTCCCAAATTCAGAGGCTTCAAAAGCCCTATGGTCTCATGCCATGGTGAATTTCCTATATGCATGGAGAATTAAAACAATGCAGAGGGTAAATAAATCATTAAAAATAAAATACTTGATGAAATTAAATGATTTCTTTTCCACATTATTTTCCTCTGTTCACTGAGCAAGAGGGTATTTTTATTTTATTTTTCTGATTTTTCTACACAAAGTTATGGATTTTTGAAGTTTAGGGAATTAAATAAATAAGAAAATCCTTATTTTTCTATTTATCCGAGTCGGCGCCGTGTCAACCTTAACATCTCCGAAGTGTCGCGTGGCGCTTTCTGAATCGATGCCGCCATCCGACTCAGCGGTCCAGGGGCCATTGTATAGTTCCGTCTCCTCATCCAGCGCAATCCTGGCCGTCCGTCTGCACGTGTATGGAATGAACGGCATCCGTTCATCGTCCCCAAGTGTCCTCACCCGAGAGCCGTCCACACTAAAACCCTAAGAACTCACTCATTTCTCAACAGATGTTCATGTTCTTATGCTCTATGGATTCGCCTTGAAGAGGCGAAAACATCTATACGGTGATCATGTATTGAAATTAAAGCATTTGAAATGGAGAATCTCCAGAAGCTCAGGATAAAGAATTAGTTCATACCTTTGCTCGGAGAAGTGTGGCTTCAATCTGAGGGTTGTGTCACCTTCGATTGCGTCCCGAGCAAGCTCCGGATGAAGTCTCCCGGTCCGGTGAATTGCCTAGCTATGAAAGTGACCACAGCCGATCACAAAGCTTGGAGGCTCGGAACAAGCTGGGTGGCCTGGAGATGGGGCTTTCAGTGGGAAACTTCTCCTCTTGGTCTAGTGAAGGTGTAGGGCCAATCAATTTGAAGATTGGCTCACTGTGGCAAAGTGTCCTGGTTTTTGGGTGAAATTTCAGTTGAGAAATTGGGTTCTGTTGGTCGGGATTAGGGAAATTTGACACTAGGGATCAACTGCTCTAAGTATGGAGTAGGGCCTGGAACAATTTGGCAGAGTTTCGGCAAGGTTTGTGCAACTCTCTTCCATGGTCGTGAGTGGGTCGGGTTTAAATAGAGGTGGCTGGAGAGCCTCGCGGGATGGCCAAGGGTTGGGATCGGCTGCTCCGGGCATGGGAAGAACAGCCATGGTGGCCATTGGGCATGGGGCGACTCGGCGAGGAGAATTCCAATGTTGGGCTCACATGTGAGCTCTCGGGCATGGCGTTTTCCGGCGGTCCGGTGGTCGGCCGGCCGATCTCGAGTCACCATCTTGGCCAGTGGGGTCGTGGCTTGGCATTAGTGCAGTCAATTGAGCATGGACATGTGTAAGGAACTTGGATCAAAATGGCATGGGGATATGGCTAATCTTGGATAAGTTTGGTCGACCCATTTGGTTGGTCGGGTTCACCTCCCCATGGCTAGCCTTGGCTGAGAAAATCGATTAGGCTAGACTGGTCAAAAGGTGGTGATGTCCTTATCCAAGAATATTTGGATTAAATCTTGGTTAAGGGGTATCATGGGTGAGGTTAAAGACTTTTAGGAATTAAGGACGGCTCTCTCCCTCTTACCCAATGTGGCATGGTGACATGTAAAGAGGCTCTCATGGCTTCCATGTGGCTCATGCATGGCTTCATGGCTCATCTTTGGCTTGGGAAAAGTCAAGTCAATTTCATGGAAATGGGTTTAAGAAAATTTTGGTATTTTGATGGGAATTTGTATGGGGTTTAATTTGGAATGGCTTCATGATGAGTTTTGAAACTTAGGGATTGATTTAATTGAAAATATGGTGTAGAGCAATTGTCATATGGGTTTTTGGATTGATTTTGGCCCTTTGGATTTTGGTGGAGATGGGCTTTAGGAAGGTTTCATGTAAGTGGGATTTTAAGTTTAAGAATGAATTCATGGATGGGAATTTTGTAGAAGTTTGGGCCAAATAATTGTTGGGTTTGGTTTAGGGATATGTCATGGGTGATTGAAATGAGTTTGGAGTGATTTGGGTTTGAATTGGGCTGGATTTGGGCCTCTTTGGTAAATGGGCCAATGTAGGTCAAATTGGGCTAACTTGGGCCAATGTTGGGCTAGGGTTGAAATTGATGTAAAATAAATGTTGGGAAATGTTTATGGGAGTGTTTCAAAGAGGTTTTGGCTTTGGTTGGGTTTTGATTTTGGGGTTTGGGCTTATTTGGGTTAGGTTTGGGTTTAGGTCAAAATTGGGCTTTTTGGCTTTGGGTTGAATTTAATGTAAAATAAATGTTGGGAAATGTTTATGGGAGTGTTTCAAAGAGGTTTTGGCTTTGGTTGGGTTTTGATTTTGGGGTTTGGGCTTATTTGGGTTAGGTTTCGGTTTAGGTCAAAATTGGGCTTTTTGGCTTTGGGTTGAATTTGAGTGGGGTTTGGGTCTAAATTTTGGGTAAATCATGTTAATGTTTTGTTTGTAGGGATGTTAAGGAAGGTTTAGAAAAGATTTGGGGTTAATTGGAGTTGAATTGGGTGAGTTTGGGTTAGGTTTGGGTCATGGGTCCAAATTGGGCTTTAAGGCCAAAAGTGAAATTGGATCCAAATGTCAATCAAATTGGACTTGGATTTGATCTAGATTGGTGTTGGGAATGATAAATTGAAGTTTAGAATTGAATTGGACCAGGATTTGGGTCAATTGGGTAGGTTTGGTTTGACATTGGGTTCACTTAGGGTTAAAATGAGTCAAATTGGGGGTTTTGACAAAAGTGGGGTAAATTGACAAAATTAGCCCATGGTGTAGTTGAACAAAATGAAATTAGGAATATTTGGGATTTTATGAAATTTTCTGGGAATTTTCTGAATTTTTGGATTTTTTTGCTAAGAGGGGTATTTTGGGTATTTGGAGGGTATTGAGAGGTATTTTTGGAATTTTTGGTATTTTTGGCTATGGATGATCAATTTGATTGGTGAGGAAATGTTTAGGAATTATTTTGGAGAATTTTGGGTAATTTAGGTGATTTTGCAAATTTTGGGTAGTCTCAAGGGCATTGGGTAGGCTAGGCGGGTGTAGGGTCCCGGGGATCAAAAATTGTAAATTTGCAAAATTGAAGATTGGGTGAATGTAAGTGGAATGAAATCATTTTGGTTGAGCCATGAAGCCATATCAAGCCCACATGAGCCATGAAGGGACTCATTTGAGGCATACACTATGTTGTTCCTAACCCTCTTAGCCAAGGGCTTAGGGGTTAAGGACCATCCATGTGAATCATCTTTATGAGTCAGGAGATCAAGTTAGGTATGGGTGTGTTTTAGGATGTGTGTCAAAGTGTAGTGTATAGGTGTAGTGTGTGTGTAAGTCAGCCCTTCACCAGACCAAGCCACCCAGGGCAGTCCTAGGGCCAAAGAGTCCTATAGGAACTCATCCTTTAAACTTCCACATTTGATTTCAACCCTCTAGGTGATTAGGGGTCTATAATCAAGTTTGTGGAGTTTGCAGGGAGTTAAGAAGTGGTTTGAATTTCTAAATGGTGGGTCTCAATTCTAATCCTCTAGGATAGTCAAAGGAAAAGCCTAAGGCTAGATCCTAAGTACTAAAAAGAAGAAGAGAAGACCTCATCAAAAATGAGGTCAACAAAGCTTTCCTTGGGATCTATTACTTAATGAATTGGCTATCTGTCCCAATTGATTCTCAATATTTCTAATTGTAGCTCCTTGACTTTGCAATTGATTTCCTATCTGTAACACCACTTCTTCTATAGATAACATCTTCTCCTTAAATTGTGAAGCACTGTTAAAACTTAGAGGATAACTAGGTCTATAATTACTATTCCCTTGGTTGTTCCAATTCCCCAATGGGTTTACTTGAGTGTTCCCCCATTGTTGAGTACTACCACTCTGATTATTAGTATTTTAGTTAAATTTTGGATGATTCTTCCAACCTGGGTTATTATAATTGGAATATGGGTTATTAGGCTTGTTTATGGCATTCAAATTTTCTAAAGATGATTGAGAATCTACCATTTGGCCTAATGAATTTTCTTCAATCATTAGAAGTTCTTGAGAATAATTCATTCTGAATTTGTATATCTTCATTGAAATTGCAGCAACTTGATTTGCTAACATTGCAAAAGAAGCAGATTCATGAAAACTGACTACCTTTAGGATTTACCCTCTCATAAGGACATTGAAAATTATTTGTAGTCATTTATTCAATTAAAGCATAAGCATCATTAAACTGTTTAGAAATCAATGAACCATCATCAGCAGCATCGATAATAGATCTATAAGATTCAACTAATCCATTATAAAAAGTTTGAATTATTAACTAATCTGGTATCAAATGACGTGGACACTTTCTTAAGAGATCCTTAAAACGTTCCCATGCATCATAAATAGATTCCCCTTCAAACTGACAAAAAGATGTAATATCATTTCTAAGCTTAGCAGTATTTGATGGTGGAAATTATTTAGCAAGAAATTTTTGCGCTAAGTCACCCCAAGTTCTGATAGATCCAGAGGCTAAGGAATTTAACCACGTCTTAGCTTTATCCCTTAATGAAAAAGGAAAAATTCTAAGTCTAATAGCATCTTCCGAAACACCATCATATATAATGTAGCACACAATTCTATAAAATTGGCAAGATGTAAATTTGGATCTTCAGTTGGTGCTCCCCCAAACTAGTTATTAGATACCATTTGGATAATAACAGGCTTAAGTTCAAATGAATTAGCAACTACAGCAGGATTTTGAATACTTCAATGAAATTCATCTACTGTGGGGTTAGCATAATCTCTTAAAGGTCTAAATTTTTTATAGATTTCAGCATTTTGATTATCTTGATTTGTCATTTCTTAATTATTTTTGTCTTTTTTTGTATTTTAAATTTTTCTAATTTTTCTTATAGTTCTTTCTAATTCAGAATTGTAAGGCTCAAGTCCTTCAGAACCTGAACTATGCATACACAATAATAAAATAAAATAAAATAAAAATAACTTCCTAAAATAAATTTAACAAGTTTAAGTAAGACTTTTAAAAAGTAAAAAGCAAATATATTTTTTTAAATTATTTTCTTTATTAAATTTCTTTCCTTAGCGACGGAGCCAAAAACTTGATCGGTCAAATATTTATGATTACGATATATATATATATATATATATATATATATATATATATACTTTTTTATATGATTTAGAAGCTGAAAATCAACTTTTTGCTTTTAGAAAAGAACATAATCAAACCAAAGATAATATTTTAGAAAATATATTTTGATTCTTTTTGTTAATTTTATAATTTGAAATAAAAGTATAATCTTTTATAAGATCAAAACTTATGCAACTAAAAATATCTTTTTCCTTTTTATGAATCAGTAACAAGTTATGGAAAATATTTGTTGTGAAAGTATCTAAAAGTATGTTGTCCTAAATAGGAGAAATAATATTCTTTAACCTTACTAGAGATGCTATAAAGAACATTGGTTAATTTATTGTTCTAAAAATCTTGAAGAAGGGTTAGGTAGGAAAATTACTAGCTTTCACTCTAGAGTTTCCTCGATTCCTTCCACCTGGGGGATAACATCTCGTATCAAAACATAAATTAACAAACTGAATTGGGGGATTTAGCCTCTCACTCTCAAGTCCTCTAATTCTACACCCATCAAAGTACATATCCCTATTATGTGCACTCAACCATATGGATTACATTCTCACCCATACAACTCATGTGATTCTTTCCAATTGTTGACTGAGACAATACCACACTGGATCTTACATGTTCTCACAACATATTTTAACATCTTAATTGGCCAAATACAGAAGTAAATAGAGTACAAGATTTTGAATCATCACAACTTCTTCCAACATTGAAATTTGATACTTCACACAACATACTTCCATAACTTAATTACTTCATCATATTAAGAAAAAAAGATAAAGAAAACTACTCATAATCTATGGAGAAAATGCAATCTTAACTTGGTTTAAATGTAGAAATCATAGTGAAAACATAAGAAGTCTTAATTAAAAACTAAATATAATACAAATAGAAAGACTTATCTATAAATCATCTCCAAAAAACTCTTGAAGTTCTTTAGAAAACTTAGCTTTCCCTTACAATACTCTAAAGAGGTTGGCGCCTAACTCAGTAGACTCCAAATCTCAATTTTACTCCTAATACAAACTATATAAAATGAAGTAATGATGGTGAAGCAGAGAGTTATGTTCTACAATAACTTTTTAACATAAACCTCACTCTTAAACACTAACACACCCTCCGACAACTACCATATTTCTTTTCTTCAAGTCCTATTTTATACATTTTCAAAAGGTGTCTCCGTACCTCTTCAAATTATATCTCGATTCAATGTATCTTCCAAGAGATGCATCTATTCAAGAGCAATTTAAATTGAATTTGGTGCCAATAGGTAGTTACCCACGTTCTCACCAAGAGGTGCTTTGAAAACCTCTTCAAAATGATGCCGAAATTAAAATAATTCCTCTTTTTTAACTGTCGTACGTAAGCGCGGGGTACCAGGGCTTAGACGCGAGCCTCCGGGCGAGTAAGCTCCAAATTGTGGATCATAGCCGTGGGGCCTTGGCCCGTAAGCGCAAGTTCTGGCGCTTAGCCGCCACACATCACTTTTTCATTTTCTTCATTTTGCTCTAAATTTCATTAATTTTCCCTCTTTTCATCACAATAATCCATTTAATCAAAACTATAAGAAAAATACATAAAATACATTCCATTAAAGTGCAATACCATCAAAAATAGGCATAAAAATGTGCATAAAAACACTATATATTTTAGGTGTATCAGCTGACAATGATTATTTTGTCTTTAACTACAAATAAATGTCATCAATGTCAAGTACATGTGGTGGTCATGCATCAACTACCAAATGTATTTGCTTCTTGGCCATTTGAATGTTGGGGCACAGATCTAGAGGCCCTTATAGACCCTCAATTATCTAAAGGTCATCAATTCATTTTAACGACCACAGATTACGTCTCTAAATGGGCTGAAGTGGCACCACTCAGAGATGTCAAAGCAAAACAGGTCCTCCATTTCTTCAAAACACACATTGTCTACAAATTCAGAGTTCTTTGAAGAGTCATATAAGCCAATGGACTGGCCTTCAAAATACAAAAAAGAACAAATTTTTCGAAAGACACAGAATAGACTAGAGATATTTAATGATCTATTACCCTAAAGCCAATGGTTTGGTTGAAGCTTTCAACAAAAAATGGTACAAATTTTGAAAAAGAAATTAATCAACAGTCCAAGACAATGGCATGAGCGATTGATCAAAGCTTTATAATCCTATAGAACTACATACCGCACACCAACACGGTCAACGTCGTTCGCTTTGGTATATGGTTTTGAAACTGTGCTACCACTTGAAGTGCAGATTCCTTCTCTTAGGATTGTAATTACAAATAAAATAACTGAAGAAAAAATGCAAAATTATGACTTGAAGAAATGAAATATTTAGAAGGCAAACATTTGCAAGCCCAACAAAATCTGGAACTATACCAAGCAAAAGTGATACGGGCCCACGACAAATTGGTTCACCCAAGGACATTTCAAATCGGTGAATTGGTCTTCGTTCTTCGAAGAACTATCCTTGCTCACCGAAAAATAGGTCAAAAATTTGAACCATTGTTGGAGTGGCAATATGTTTTTGAAAAGACAAATTCAAGAGGATCATACCAGTTGGTAGATTTTCAAGAACAGAAAGTCTTATCCCTAGTCAATGGGCGGTTCTTAAAAAAATATTATGCATCATAAAAAAATGATGACTCGTTTGTAACTAGGCAAAATAATGAAAATGAAAAAAGAATTTCCTGATAATTAATGACCTTTGTAGGACTTCTCTTTTTTCTCATAGAACATGTGTTCGCAAACATAATTCCAGACAATAAATTAAATGAATTCCATGTTAATAAACCAGTTTTAAAAAAATTATGATATGTTTCCATTAATCTGTTATTTGCAAAAAAATGTCAAACAACTGACTTCTTTTCACATTTTGAAGTGGCGTATGTTTGACACTGGACCACCGATGCTTTGAGAAATGTTCAAGAATCCATTTCAATTTCAATCTAAAACCAGTTGAATTACTATATAGTGGACCACTGTTGATTGTTGTCAACAAGGAAGAACAGAAGGGAAATTTCCTGTATTGGAATTCAGGACACGACAACTTGATATTACTAAAGAAAAGACAAAAATGACATGGCATAAGCGAAAAATTGATACTGGAAAATTGAAATTAGTGGTAATTACTACAACAAATGGGATTGTAGAAGCATCAATTTTCGGAGTAAATAAGTTAACATCAGGATTAACTCGATCTCAAAGAAGAAACAGAAATAAACAACTTAAACAACTTGACGAAAAGGAAAGATAAGGCATGGAACTTGTGGAGAAAGATACCACTGGATTGAATTCCCAATTTCTGAATATACAACAGGAGAAGTATATATTTTTTTAGGAGTTGAAAATTTAGATCATGGTAAAGCAGAAGAAATATAAAGAACAATTTTTGCACCGAGTGCTTATGTAAGAACAATATTTGCATCGAGTGCTTATATATCAGTACTCGATCTTACATTATCAAAGGAATCAACCGATAGATAAATCATCTCCAAGGAAGAATTATGATGCATCCAGGCTATTAGATGACACTCTTTTGAAAATTTTAAGTATATTAATGGCCGGTCAATCGATATACTTGAAGGTATTCAACTGGTTATTGAGTTTTTTTATGAAGATGAACAGACAGCTATTGTCAAACACGTGATGGAAGCACTTGATCATGGATGAGCTGGACATTTGAAAAAGAGAACATATTTAGAACTGAACAATTGGATACGTTGTAAAGGGAAAGTGACTATCCAATTTGGATGGCGTTACAACTTGCTGAAGATTAGGATTTGAATCTTCCCGGGATTCTGCAACAAGAACAGTCGATCCAATGCCTACAGTCATCATTCACATTATCAAACAATTGGTAACCTAGAATATAATTCCATCTAGTTGCATTCGTGACACTTGCATTATCAATATCTATGAAGAGGGAGATTGCATCTGACCACATATTGATATTCATAATTTTGAAAGGTCTTTCGATACATTGTCATTACTGAACAGATGCTCTATCATGTTCGGGAGAGAAATACAGATTGTAGGACTTGGGGAGTTTTGTGGTTTGTACCAAATTCCCCTTCCACGTGGATCAGTTTTAGTTCTGCAATGGAATGGAGCTGACGTGGCCAACACTGCATACCAAGTGTGAGCAAGCAACGAATTTCAATAACATTGCGAAAAATGCTCTCTGAAAAGCATCCAATTCATTACTAGCCTATACCAGAGCTTAAAGAATTAAAAACTCTGAAACTACCGTGAATCCGTGAAAATCTTAGCAACCGAAACATACTTGACAGAGATTGTTTCTGATAGTATCTTGGAGTGCTAGATATTCATGGTAGGTCTAGTAGCATCAGAAGTTATGAAGATAACAGGAAGACAATGTAACAACTTTTGACATGATATTTTCCTGACGGCTTGTGTTATAATGTTTTGCATGTAACATATAATGTACTGTTGACTTATCTTATTGACACTTTTTTCAATGTACATTATGTTTGGCAATGGGATAAAATCTTATAAAAATCTCCATTTGTCGATAATGCTTGTGTAGGTCCAGAAAATCCAAAATGAACACTTAAAATTAAGAATGAAATAATTCAAAAAAAATCTATGAAACAACATAAGACTTACATTTAGACTTATAAAGTCAAATCCCCGACAGATACATTCTTCTTTATGTGCTTTTTGGACATAAATCCAGCTAATGGATGTAAGACATTCCTGACACAGAATTATGGCTTTCCTATAGCTCTTTCTGTGGGATAGGATATAAGTCTCCTAGCATTCCTTCCCAAAACTGACAATACTGTCATCTGAGATTTCTAAGTAGTAAAATAAGACTTCCTTAGATGAAATTGGCATCTACTCTCTAGCTACTAGATGTAAGACCTTCCTGACACGAAATTACAACTTTCCTCTAGAACTTATTTTGAGATAGGATATAAGTCTCCAAGAATTCCTTCCCAAAACCTACATCTGAAATCTCTGTGAGATGGCATAAGACCTCCTTTAATGGAATATGACATCCAATCTCCTCTTGCTATTCAATGTAAGGCCTTCCTGAGACTGAATTATGGCTTTCCTATAGATCTTTCTGTAGGATAGAATATAAGCCTCCTAGCATTCCTTCCCAAAACTGACATTTGATGCCTCTGAAAGGTATAGAACCTCATTTAATTGAATATAGCACCCATTTTTCTTTTGGCTATTGAATGTAAGCCTTTCCTGACACGAAATCATAGCTTTCTTATAGTCTTATCACTCCTCTATCCAATAAAATACATAATATTTTATAACCTTATTTTCTTCAAAATTACTTACAACTGACAATTCGTAGGTTATCTACATCATTTTGGTCAACACCAATATGTGCGGCATAGAATCCCACACATATTGGGAGCCCATTTGTTAACCTCACTTTTATGAGGAACTGAAATTAATACCCACGGACAAGACATGTCTTGTGTCATTTGCACTGATTCAAGATCCCTAAACACTTCTTTAAACACATAATGATCACTATGATCATTAAATTCATCCAAAGAAAATGTTTACTTATACCATCTAGGATTTCCTTAAACCCTAAAAATTAGATTGACTCCACTATACCCTTCTTAGGATCAAACCTTGATGACATTCCAAAATAATCAAATCAGCAATGACTAACCCTGATTTGGTCATCCTTTGACCCAAAACTCATCACTTGGACCATTTGGTCAACTCTAAAGACCAAATTAGTAAAAATTATCAAAATGGTCGAATTTGAACCCAATGAAAAACCCATTGACCATTTGGTCAACCCTAAGACCAAATTGGTCAAACTTGGTCAAAATGGTCAATTTTGAACCCTATGACCTAAGACCAAATTGGTCAAACTTGGTCAGAAATAGTTAAATATGAACCCTATGACCGCATGGACCATTTTCGTCAACCCTAAGACCAAATTGGTTGAACTTGGTCTAAATGATCAAATATGGGCTCTATGACCTCCACATGGACCGTTTGATCAACCCAGACACTAAATTGGTCAAACTTAACCTCTTGGTTAACTAAAGACACCAAAATGGTCAAACATGACCATTCAGTCAAGCTAAACACTAAAAATTAGCCAAACCTAACCATTAAATTAAACTAAGCTATCTTATAGCCCTTCATCACTCACTTAATCATGACATGGTCAAGTAAGTCATCTTAGTCAACCTTGGACCTAAATTGGCCAACCATTATTAACCTTGGTCAATCTTTATCAAATTTACCATTTTTGGTCAAAATTTTGTCTTTTAATCAAATTATTTTATTCTCTTGATTAATTAATTATTTAATTATTAGAGAGAGTGAAATTAAAGACTATTAGACCTAGGTATTAAGTTCAAAATCATGGTTTAAGCCCATGGCAACCCTAAACCTATGCTTTACACTTAAACCCTAAATTCTACTTATGAAGAATTACTAATGTGTCATCCATGACCCATGAGACTTTCCATGACATGCCAAGACCCATGAAGACCACAATTTCTTACCTTAGTCCAAGGTCATCATGAGGCCATTATGAGAGGGGGAGGAGGTGTAATTCCTTTACAAAACCATTGGTGACATGTTAGCCTAGGTGGAAGAGAGTTATGCAGCTCATTTTTAAGTCACCATTCACCTCATTCCCCATCCAATGGAATGGACCCAAAGTATAGCCAAATCCTTGGCTTAAATGAAGGTTCATTATAGAAAACTTAGGGGAGCTCTTTCATATCTATCTCCAGCCAAGAAACACATCCCTAGCCATCATGACACTGTTTATCTTCTTCCCCAAGTAATTTCAGGCATATCCAAGCTCAACCATGACTCATTCATGGCTATATATAGAGCTAACCTGGGAGCTCCCATAGAGCAGAGAGACCAACCTACACTGCTGATCCCAGATATTTATTCTTACATTTTATTTCTTTTTAATTATATATCTTTCTTTACAACGATGCCAAAAACTTGATGCCGATGCAAATGAGAGTTTAATTGACATTATTACAAAATGAAATTTTACGCAAGTATACATATCGTTATCAAGTAATATAGGGCTTTCTGATTAAGCCCTGAATATTGATCCCACGGAGATCGCAGTTAATCATAACAGCTTTCAAGAGAAGTTCTAATCTACAATAACACGCCTTAGCTTGTAAGGTCAATAAAAGTTTGGTTTTGATTATAAACTACAATACTACTTCTAAACTAAAACAATTAATGAAAATCAGAAAAGTGGAGTTGATATATTAAAAGTACTCTTCCTCATGAAATGAAATTAGTGACATGTGTAAAATTAAAACAGGTAGTGAGAGAGATTGTGATAAATAGGAGCAATTATATTATTTACCCTTACTTGCTTCTATAAAGAAAATTGGATAATTTGATGATTTGAAATTTTGTAGATGGTTTAGGCAGGAAAGAGACTAGCTCTCACTCTAGAGTTCCCTCTTCTCCCTCCACCTGGGGGCTAACATCTCATAACAAAACTTTTCACATCAAACCAAATTAGGGGCTTTAGTCTGTCACCCAAAAGTCCTGTAATTATATACCTCTTAAACATGCATATATCCCTATTTATTTGCACTCAACAAAAAGGATTACATTCTCACACATATAATCTCATGTGATTTTTACCAATAGTTGACTGAGACAATACCGCATTGGTTTTTACATGTTCTCACAACATATTTTAACATGCAAGTTGATCAAGTTTACATGTAAATGAAGAACAAAGTAAAATTATCACAATATATTCTGGCTCTACTAAATTCTATATCCTACACAAGCATACTAATTCACTATAAGAGGAATGAGTAAAAAAAACTACTCACTACACATGGAGAAATAATAAGAACTTTTCATTGCACAAGTCTTTAAAACTACACAAATAAACTACTAAATCTAAATCAAAATAAAATGAAAATACTTATCTCTGATGAAAATCAAACTCTCCTTGTATAGCAAAAGCAATCTCCTCGCAATCCTCTCCAAGAACAAAGTGAAAAGAAAAGAACAAGTTCTCACACTCTCTCTTTCTCTCTCTCTCCTTGTCGCCCCACTTAGGGCTCACGCCCAAGTGATCCTCTAATCCTTCTAAATCTTCTTCCTCTAAAGACTCAAGATATTTCAAGAGAGTTATAAAAATATATCAAATCCATATTTATAATATCCCAAGAGATGCTTAAGTGCCTCTTCAACATAGTCCAAGTTTAATGAATCTTCCAAATGGTGCCTCAAGTGCCTCTTCAATCCAAAAGAAACATCTATTCAATAATAACTTCTCATAACCGCCCCCAAATCTTTTATAAAGTCCCTTTTATTATTTTCAATGAATTCCCCTTGAAATAAGCTTCGCAATGCATCAAAAATCGTCAAAATCAAAGTTATATTAAAGAAATTACGCCCAAAATCGTTATTGGTGCCTAAAAGCCTTCGGGTTGGCGCTTAAGCGCCAGAAACAGATACATAAGTATCTAATTTGACCTGTTTTAGCCTGGTATGCTCCGGTTTGACATGTTTTGCTCCGGTATGCTCCATTTTGGTCCCTTTTTGTTCCTTTTGCTTAAACTACTCCAAATTCTTCAATTTTATGCACCTGCAACCAAATACACAAGAAAACATACATTTAAAGTGCAATATCATTTTAGAATATGCCATAAAAAGTAGTATTTTTTTAGTTGTATCAAAATCCCCCAAACTTAAATATTATTTGTCCTCAAGTAATACTAAACTTTTAAAATAATTTTTCTAGATTAGAGTTAATCGGTCACCCTTTAGAATTATTAAAATTTTGTTCTAAAAATGTGATAGTTCAACTTAGAAGACCTTCTAGTGAATTAGACTAGACCAGGGTCTAAAATATTTATCATCAAACTTGGGAATTTGTTTTCCTATCTAATTCAGAAAAATATGCAGATTTTTCAAACTTCGGATCCTATGAACTTTACTTTCTCGACATAAGAACTCTCTTAAAAATAATTTAACTAATATATGTATAAAAAGCAAGTTTAGGATTTTTCTAAGTTCTTTACTATAGAAAGACTCAAGTGAAACAAATTTTTGATTAGGACCTCTCCTCAAGCTTCTCCTCAAATTTTTTTTCTCTTTTATTTTTGTTTTCCAGGATCTTTTTGATCCATTTTTTTATGCTCTTCTTTTTTTTAATGTGAGGATTACTATGTCTGGAGAAGTCCTTAAATGATTTTAAATTCCAATATCCTCCTCTAAAGTCAAAACTTATTACTTTCTTTTACTTCAAAAGATATACGTATATATTTTTTTAAATACTTTCTAAAAGAGCCTTAAATGTTTGAAAATAAAAATTCTAAGAATTCTTAATTTTTCAAAAATACTTTTCTTCCTACTAAAGATAGTTATTCATTTTCCCATGTTCTCCACTAAATATCCATAACTCTATATTCAACCTTTTCACTAAAAATATCAACTAAGTTTTTCTACTCCATTTAAATACTTAAAATTTTAACATTCTTAAGATGAATCCACATAACAAAAATCATTAGAAATAAAATACAAATTTATTTGTAGTACTTTTGAAAACAAGTAAGGTTTAAATTTGAAACATTTTTCGTCTCCCCCCCCCCAAATTTAAGCTCAAACATGTGTAACAATGAAGTACAAAAATATGTGGTAGGGAAAGATCACTTTTACAATTTACTACACATCCTACAAAAATATCAACAAATAGCACATGGTAGAATATTGCATTAGAAAGTAAATCTAGCCTAAACATGCTTGGCATAACACTATAAAGGAATTTTAAATTGTAGAACATGTACAAACTGAAGATTAAACAGGAACACATTTTAAATTTTATAAAGGAATTATTGAATGCTAACAAGTTTAAAACATTAAGATAAGTTTTGTTGTCTCCAATGACTCATTCAACTTGACTCACAAACATACACGCACAAACTCCAATACATAAACTCACAGATTTTGTAAACAAACAACAAGTGATGTTAATTTGATTTCCTTTCTACTCACATTTCCCCTCCTTACTTTCAATTTCTATCGGAAGAAACTACACTAATAACATTGGTGTATAATAAAATATTTTATATGGCTATCACCCTTGGAACAGAATTCCCCTATTATAAAAACTTATGTGTTTTCAATCTCAGGTTTACTCTAAGTCTAAGGTATACACAATAAAAGTAGTGCAGTTCATCCAGATGTTGTTCACTAAGTAAGTTCATGACCTTACTCAATAAAGACAAAGTCAAATAAAGGAAGTAATAGAGTTGACATGGAGTGGTCAAGTCCAAACTCTACATGCTTCAAGGTAATGCTCAGCTCTGGTTAAGAACTAAGTCGTAACAGACTCTTCAACCTGCTACTACCAGAAATCATGTACAAATTTAGTCAAGACCAAAGCATAACCTCACAAAATTAACCCAAACTACTATTACACATTAAACATCAATCAATCTGATCAATCCACGCAAACACAATACAACACTAACAATCATAACACTTAAGCACACTAGATCAAACCACACTGATAACTATGGGTTGCCTCCAATAAAGCACTAGGGTTAACGTTGCCAACCCAACAAATGATTCCTCCCGGGTCAAAATTCCATTTAAGTAATCCTTGATCAATCACCCAATCTTTTTCAGATCCAGAGATTCCTACAACATCTTCAATTTGTAATTTTTCTTTCAGCTCTTCCTTTTCAGATTGATTCATATCATTGTTCCACATATTTCTTTCTAGATCTAACATTCTTCTAATGATTTTCACAATTTGCATATTAATATCTTCCTTGAAACTTATAAGAAATGGATCTCTATAAGAAACTTCAAGATCTCACAAATTCTGGATCAGCTTCTCTCTAGATTATTCAGATTCTGGATCAAATTCATCTAGAATATTTTCAGGTCTCACGTTATCTTCTAATGTTCTTTCAAAATCCTTATCCTCTTTTCTTAACTCGAAGTTCTTTTAAATATATCCTCAAATTCTCTTCCAAGTCTTAATTCGATAACTTTATCATGTTCATCATTCAATTCAAGTTCTTCTTGTGATTGAGTCAAATCTGAAGATATAAAGACTGGTGGTGTAGATAAATTCCCTAAATAGGTAGGCTTTAAAATTGTATGGGGTACATTCATCTTAAGTTCATGAGAATTTTCAAGAGATGGAATAAAAATTTTACTATTTTTGGTAACATCCATCATTTTACACCTCTCCTGAACATACATACAGTCTTCTTTAAACAATGTTTTCAACTCATCATGAAAGTTCATTTCGATTTTATTTGTTAACTTACTCTCAAAACTCTTTTGGAAATGGTCTTTACTTAGATAATCAATTTCATCCATCCAAAAAAAATTATCATCTTTTCTCTCAGTTGGATATTTCATAGTCTTTAATACATCAAAATTTACTTCCTGGTCATTAATATTCATATTCAACTCTCCTATTTGCACATCTATCATAGCTTGTACAGTAACAAGTAAAGGTCTCCTAAAAATAATTGGATTATGTATATCATCCTCCATATCAAATAAAATAAATTTCAAAGGAAAGATAAATTTATCCACTTTAACAAGCACATCTTCTATAACCCCTTTTGGATAAATGATAGATCGATCAGCTAACTGAAGGGTTACAGTAGTCGGAGAAATATCAACTAAACCTAACCTTTTAGCTATAGATAGAGGCATCACATTAATGCTCACTCCTAAATCACATAAAGCTGTTCCACATAATTTTTCTCCAATTGCACAAGGAATTGTAAAGCTACAAGGATCTTTAAGTTTTTTAGGAAACTTTTCTAAAGTATAGCGCTACACTCCTCACTTAGTGCATCTGTCTCGTAATCCCAAGTTTCCTTTTCTTTTTTAATATCTCCTTCATAAAATTTACATAACTTGGCATCTGTTCCAAAGCTTCAGCGAAAGGAATTTTTATCGTTAAATTCTTAAGTACTTTCAGGAATTTTGAAAATTGTTTATCCAACTCATGTTGTCTAGGTCTTTGAGAAAATGGAGGTGATGGTCTTTCTAAATTGATTTTAGTTGGAGATATTAATTTTTCTAGATCCTTAGAAACAAGTTCTTCAGGTCTTTTAGTTTCCATTGTTTCTCTCACAACTTCTTTCTTTTTTCTAGCCACATCCTCTATCTTTCTTCCACTTCTTAATTGGACAGCTTCTGTTTGTTCCTTAGTGTTCTCTTTAGGGTTGATATTAGTGTTGCTAGGAAGTGTTCCTTGAGATCTATTACTAAGTGAATTATCAGTTTATCCCAGTTGATTCTCTATGTTTCTAGTTGTAGCATTTTGACTTTGCAACTAGTTTCCCATTTGCAATACCACTTCTTCTATAGACATCTTCTTATCCTCAAATTGTTGATCATTGTTAGAGTTCAGTGGATATGAAGGTCTATAGTTTGTGTTATCCGGATTATTCCAACTTCCATTAGGATTTCCATGATTATATTTCCATTGTTGGTTTCCACTCCTAGTAGTATGACTCCAATTTGAATTAAGATGGTTCTTCCAACCTGGGTTGTAAAAGTTAAAACATGTGTTGTTTATGGTATTTAAAGTCTCATATGATAAGTTAGAATCATTCATATGCCATAATGAACTTTCCTCACTTACTAGAGTAAATTGAGGCTAGTTCATTCCAAATTGGTCCAACTTTCTTGATATTGCAGCAACCTGAGATGCAAGAATTGAAATAACATCTGTACCATGAACAATGGCTACTTTTTTAGGATTTACCTTTGCAGAGGGCCATTGAAATTCATTTGTAGTCATTTCTTCAATTAATGCATACGCTTCATCATATAGTTTTGACATTAACGATCCACCAGCGGCAGCATCAATTATAGACCTAATGGATCCTACTAAACCATTGTAATGAATGATTAACTAATTAGGTAGAGCATGGTGTAGACACTTTCTTAGGAGGTCCTCAAATATTTCCCAAATTCGTATATTGATTCCTCCTCATACTGACAAAATGAGATAATATCGTTTCTAGGTTTAGTAGTCCTTGAAGGTGGAAAATACTTAGCTAGGAATTTTTGAGTTAAATCTTTCTAATTTTTAATAGAGCTAGGTGCTAATGAGTATAACCATATTTTAGCTATATCCCTTAGTGAGAAAGGAAAAAGCTTTAGTCTAACAGCATCGTCTGACATGCCGTTATAACGAAATGTAGCACAAAGTTCTACAAAAATTGATAAGTGTAAATAGGGATTCTCCAAAGGAGTTCCCTGAAACTAGTTTGTTCTGCACCAGTTGGATCATCTCTAGATTAAGTTCAAATGAGTCAGCTTCTACGACAGGGATTTGTATACTCGAGTAAATTTCACCTATCGTAGGATTTATATAATCCCTTAATGATTTATGATGATTTTTTAAGTTATTATTTTGAATGTTTTCCATTTTTGTCTCTAGTTTTTCAAGTCCTTTTTATTTTTTGATTTTTTTCATTTTTTCTAACTCAGGATCATAAGGCACAAATCCTGCAAATCCTTTAGTTTGCATACATAACACAACATACAATACATTAACAATTAAACAAAAAATATTTTCAACACAAGAAAACATTTCCACAGACACCTTATTTTTCACACAAATAGTTTCTTCACAACACTTTTTCATAAAAAACACTTTTCACACAAAAATAGTTTTTATGACACTACAATTTTCCAAGTCTAAGACAAGATACTTCAACCAAAATCCTCCTAAAAGTCATTATCAACTGCTGTGATCCCCGGTAATGGCACCAAAAACTTGATCCCAGATATTTATGCTTATGTTTTATTTCCTTTTAATTATATCTCCTTCTTTACAACTACGCCAAAAACTTGATGTCGATGCAAATGAGAGTTTAATTGATATTATTATAAAATGGGATTTTATGCAAGTATATGTATCGTTATCAAGTAATATAGGGCTTTCTGATTAAGCCCCGAATATCGATCCCACAGAGATTGCGGTTAATCACAATGGCTTTCAAGAGAAGTTCTAGTCTACAATAACACGCCTTAGCTTGGAAGGCCGATAAAATTTTGGTTTTGACTATATACTAAAATACTATTTCTAAACTAAAACAACTAGTGAAAATCAGAAAAGTGGAGTTTAATATATTAAAAGTACTCTTCTTCAAGCAATGAAATTAGTGACATATGTAAAAGTAAAATAAATAGCGAGAGAGATTGTGAAAAATAGGAGCAATTATATTCTTTACCCTTACTTTTTTTATATAAAGAACATTGGATAATTTGATGATTTGAAATTTTTTAGATGAGTTAGGAATGGAACATACTAGCTCTCACTCTAGAGTTTTCTCTTCTCCCTTCACCTAGGGGCTAACATCTCATAACAAAATTTTTCACATCAAACCAAATTAGGGGCTTTAGTCTGTCACCCTAAAGTCCTCTAATTCTATACCTCTTAAACATGCATATCTCCCTATTTATTTGCACTCAACTATAAGGACTACATTCTCACCCATATAATCTCATGTGATTTTTACCAATAGTTGACTGAGATAATACTGCATTGGTTCTTACATGTTCTCACAATAGATTTCAACATGCATGTTGATCAAGTTTACATGTAAATGAAGAAAAAAGTAAAATCATCACAATATATTCTCACTTTACTCAATTATATATCCTACACATGCATACTAATTCATTATAAGAGGAAAGAGTAAAGAAGACTACTCACTACACATGGAGAAACAACAAGAACTTTTCATTGCACAAGTCTTTAAAACTACACAAACAAACTACTAAATCAAAATCAAAATACAACTTATCCCTAATATAATCAAACTCTCCTTGTATAGCAAAAGCAATCTCCTTGCAATCCTCTCCAAGAACAAAGTGAAAAGAAAAGAAGCAATTCTCACACTCTTTCTTTCTCTCTCTCTGCTTGTCACCCCACTTAGGGCTCACGCCCAAGTGATCTTCTAATCCTTTTAAATCTTCTTCCTCTCAAGAGTCAAGAGATTTCAAGAGAGTTCTTAAAATATCTCAAATCCATATTTATAATATCCCAAGAGATGCTTAAGTGCCTCTTCAAAATAGTCCAGGTTCTATGAATCTTCCAAAGGGTGCCTCAAGTGCCTCTTCAATCCAAAAGACACATCTCTTCAATAATAAATCCTCAACCCACTCTCAAATCTTCTAGAAATTCCATTTTATCATTTTCAATGAATGCCCATCAAAATAAGCTTCTCAACGCATCAAAAATCATCAAAATCCAGGTATATTGAAGAAATTATACCCAAAACCGTCACTGGCGCCTAAGCACCGTCGGGTTGACGCTTAAGCGCCAATGTCTGGTTGGCTAAGCACCAAATTTGGCACTTAAGCCCCAGAAACAGGTACATAAGTGTCCAATTCGACCCATTTTAGCCCGATATGCTCCATTTTGGTCCCTTTTTGTTCATTTTGCTCAAATTACTCCAAATTCTTCTATTTTATGCACTGCAACCAAAACACAAGAAAACATACATTTAAAGTGCAATATCATTATAAAATATGGCATAAAAAGTAGTACATTTTTAGGTGTATCAACTGCCCAAACCCTAAAACACTTAAGTCAAAAATTGTTCCCGGTGACCAAGGCATTTGGTTCCCCATACCCTTAACCCCTGAAATCTACTCATCTACTCCAAATTCATGCCCTAAAAAAAGAACAAGTTTTTAGTTTTACACAAAACCTTCCCAAACTTCAAATCAACCATCCCCACACCATGCTGAGCTACAAGAGGAAGCTCCTAATCAAAACTGACCCTCCCGTCAAGCTCTAACCCATTCCAAGACCAAGTCGTGAACTCATTTCAGTGAAATCCTACCATGACCTGATTTCACTTCAAATTGAGCTAAGCAGGAGCTTTGTGAGGACCTAGCGACCGTTCCAATCAAATTTAATTGAGGCTTCACCTCACAAAGCTAAGTATGGACACTTAAATCTATTTTTTGCTTGATTTGACACATTGTGAAGAAGAATACTTCAAAACACCCACATCACCATATAGATGTGTTCGTCTCTTCAAGATGAAGCTTTAGGAACAAATTTCATTAAAATCCATGAAGATTCGACAGAGATTTTAGGGTTTTAAAATGAATGGTTTGAAAGTTGCACCAGGTTAGAGGAGACAACTAGATGTCATCCATTTCTATGTATTAAGAATGGATGGTCGTGATCTAGCCAGATCGTGGTATCATCCATATGAAAAAGATGAAACCGCGGGCCATGTATGCACTTGCATGGGTATTTCCAGCCAATCAGATGTCACCGCGTGTGAGTTCGACGGATCCGAGGAACCAGTCTGCCGTCGCGTTAGTTAAATTAGAAAATATGGTTTGTCTTATTTAATTAAATATAGAAATCTTTTAAAATCCATATCTTGACATAGAAAAATTATAAGAATATGACAAAATTCCTCTGGATTTAAGACAATGAGAAGAAAAATATAAAAATGAAATCTGAAATTAATGAATTATATTTTATTTTATATTAGTTAATTACTCTCTAGAGTATTTTAATTGTCAAAAATTAATTATAATTCAAAAAATTATGAAATTTCCAGGGATCATTCTTCTCATTCTTGGAAACATTCCTTGAATTTTTTCAAGGCTATGAATAATCCCTAAAAGCATTATACCAATTTTAATTAAACTTTGTAATTATTTTCAAAAATAAATATACAAATCGGAAAATTAAAATTGACAAATGGTTAGAAACTATAGAGCGATGAGTTTGTATCTCAAAATGATAATTTCTAACTTTTAAAAGACTTATAATGACATTTTAGTCTTTTAGGGTAAAAATTATAAAATTGAAAAATTATATTTTAAACCCTAAAAGTCTAGAAATTAAAAATAAAAAGAGGTGATTAGGATTAACTAAATCTTAATATCTAAATTTAAATCACTTTAAAACATAGATGAATTCTTAAGTTCTAATTAGGTTAAGTTTAAACATAATTTAAACCCTTAAAAATGCTAATTAAGCTTAATTACTTCCTTCTTAAACCTTAATTACATTAGCTTTAAGCTAAATTAAACCCTAGTTAGGTTTTATCCCTATTAGGCATAATTAATCCTCTTAAACCTTAATTACAATAGGTTGAAGCAAAATTTAACCCTAATTAGGTCTAATCCCTATTAGGAATTAATCCACTTAAGCCTTAAATACATTAGTTTTAAGCCAAATAAAACCCTAAAGAGGTATAATCCTCATTAGGCCTAATTAATCCTCATAAACCTTAATTACATTAGGTTTAAGCTAAATTAAACCTTAATTAGGTTTGACTTTATTAGGCTTAATTAATCATCTTAAACCTTAATTACATTAGGTTTAAGCCAAATTAAATCCTAATTAGGTCTAATCCCTATAAAACTTAATTAATCTTCATAAATCTTAATTAAATTAGGTTTAAGTCAAACTAAATTATAATAAGGTCTAACCCTAATTAGACCTTATTAATCTAATTAAACCTTACGTACATTAGGTTTAATTAACCCTAAAGTATAATTAGATTTAATCCTAATTAGATCAATTAATCTAATTAAACCTTACTTACATTTGGTTTAATTAATCCTAAACTATAATTAGGTCTAACCCTAATTAGACCTAATTAATCTATATAAACATTACTTACTGATGCACCAAATATATGTTAGATTTTCTTTATACATATTGAACTTATTTTTGGTGATATTATACTTTAAAGGACAGTATTTTTCATGCTTTACTGCAGGTATGATAATTTTAGGTGTTTGGAGCAGAAGGAAGAAAAAAGGAATCAATTTAGAGCAATAAGAGGCAAAATGACAAATTCAGCCTACTGGTGCCGATGACGCCCAATCCAGCGCCGCTAGTGCCCAATTCCAGAGAGTTTAGAATATTGAAGCATACCAGCGCCGACGGCACCCAAAGTCGGTGGAGACCAAATTCAATGCATTGGGACGATTTCTGAAGGGTTGCTTGAGGAAACTCTTGGGGAATTCATTTCTAAACTATTTTAAACATATTTGGACACTCAAAAAGAGATAGAAGAGAGGGAGAGGTGTCTTTTTGTGAAAGTGGAGTGTGTTAGCGTTTTGGAGAGTAAGTGTTCTTGTGTGTGAAAAGTATGTAGAAGTCTAGGATTAGTGTGTGTGTGAGTCTTGTTTTGTGAGAGATTCTTCTCTAAAAAGTGTAGGGGAAGAAGGAAAGTTAGAGATTGCTTCTACCTTACTATTCTAAGAGGGAATTAAGTGTTTTTGTAAAGAGAGAAAAGGATTTAAATGAACTTCAAGGGATTTTCTTGGGGAAGAAATTGAGATAAGTTATATTTACTTCTTATTGTTTGTATGACTTTGCTTTTATATATATAATCTATGTTTTGTCGTATTTTCCTCATGAATTCTGAGTAGATTTCTTTGTCTTTCTCCTTGCAATGAGATATGGTGAGCACCATTTAGGATAATTATGAGAGATTAGGATTCAAATATAAGGCTCTCTAATAATAACATCAGCTATAACTCAATAAAAACAAACTAAACAACACAAATAACTATGGGTTGCCTCCCATAAAGTGCTTGGTTTACATCGTCAGCCCGACAAACATTAGTTTCATTCAGGATGACTTAACATTAAAATCCCTTTATAATTTGGTCGTGACCCTTCAAACAATGGTTTTAATCGACACTCATTAAATTTAAATGTTCTTCCAGTTTTTGGATCTTCAATATCAACATCTCCATCGGTAGACTTTTCTCACAATGAAATGTCATATCCACCTAGACTTAAGTTTTCTAGTGAATAATCTTAATTTTGTCCAGGTTCAAATCTCTTTTTAATAATCTTCCGATCACACCATATTTTCATCTTCTGATTATAAATTCTTTATTTATCATAATATTCATTTCTCATTTCTTCTAATTCATTAAGTTGCAATAATCTTTTCTCACTAGCATCTTTTAAATTAAAATTGAACTCTTTAATTACCCAATAAGATTTATGTTCTAATTCAACTAGTAAATAGCAGGTTATTCCAAAAATTAGTCTATAAGGAGACATTCCTATAGGAGTTTTATAAGCACTCCTATATGCTCATAATAAAGTATCTAATCTCGTAGACCAATCAATTTATTTAGATTTACAAATTTCTCCAAAATTTGTTTAATTTCGAGATTAGTTACATCAGCTAAACCACTTTTCTAGGGATGGTAAGTAGTATAGATTATATGCATAATATTATATTTTTCAGTCAATCTCTGAATCAGATTATTTCTAAAATGGGATCCACCATCAGTAATGATAACTCTCGGCATTCCATATCTTGTAAAAATATTTTTCATTAAAAATTTTGAAACACTTCGAGCATCACATCTGGGTAAAGCTATAGCTTCAATCCATTTCGATACATAATCAACAACAACCAATATATATATATATATATATATATATATATATATATATATATATATATATATATATATATATTCCCAAATGAAGGAATAAATGATCCCATAAAATCTAGTCTCCAAACATCAAAAGATTTTAACTTCTACTCGAAAAACTTAGGGGCATTTCATTTCTTCTAGAAATATTCCCTACTCGCCGACATCAATGACATATTTTAATATATATATATATATATATATATATATATATATATATATATATATATATATATATATATATATATATATAACATCCCTAAAAAGAGCATGCTAATAGAATCCAGATTGTGAAATTTTATGTGCAGTTTTGTAAGTTCCAAAATGTCCCTCAAATTCAGAATCATGGCATATCTGAATAATTAATTCAATTTCTTCATAAGGCACGCTCCTAATAACTAGGTCATTACATTGTTTATATAAATAAGGGTCATCCCAAAAATAAAATTTAGCATCATAGATAATTTTTTTCTATTATTTCTTCGATAAATTAGGTTGTAAAATATCACTAACAATATAATCCACAATATCAGCAGACCACAGTAAATTCCATTCCTTAATATTGTAAAGATGTTCATCAGAAAAACTTTTTTATAATTTCATCTTCAAAATCAGATAGATCATGTTGTTCAAGCCAAGATAAGTGATCAGCTATTTGGTTGTCTAATCCTTTTCTATACACTATAAAAAAATCAAATTCTTACATTAGAAGCACCCATCTGATTAATCTAAGTTTAGCATCCTTCTTTTGCATTAAGTACTTGATAGCAGAGTGGTCTGTCTGCACTATACATTTAGTCTTAATTAAGTACAACCTAAATTTTTCAAAAGCATATACAATCGCTAATTACTCTCTTTCAGTAGTGGTATAATTAAGTTGAGCAACGTTATGAGTTTTACTAGCATAGTATATAACTTTGAAAATTTTATCATACATTTGTCCTAAAATAGCTCCAATTGCAAAATCACTAGCATCACATATAAGTTCAAATTGTTTCTCCCAATCAGGTGAAACTATTATAGGGGAAATGATTAATTTTTCTTTTAAAAGTTCAAAAGCAATTAAACAATCTTCATTAAATTTAAATTTCTTATCTTTCTCTAAAAGTTGGAATACAGGCTTAGTAATGTTTGAAAAAACTTTAATATAACGCCTGTAGAACCCAGCATATCCTAAATAACTTCTAACTCCTCTCATATTAGTGGGAGGTCGTAGTTTCATAATAATTTGAATCTTTGAAGGGTCTACTTTCATGTCATATTCAAAAATTTTATGCCCAAACACAATTCCTCCTGCAACCATAAATTGACATTTCTGCCAATTTAGAACTAAATTTGTTTTTTCACATAATGATACACCTAAAATATATAGTGTTTTTATGCACATTTTTATACCTATTTTTGATGATATTGCAATTTAATGGAAGGTATTATGTTTTTTTTTGTGCAGGTATGATGAAAATGAGTAACTGTGATGAAAGGAGAAAAATTGGATCAAATTTGGAGCAAAAAAAATAAAAAAATAGAAAATTTGACACTGACGGCTAAGCGCCGCCTGGTCGGCGCTTAGGCACAACAGTTATAAAAATCAAATTTAATCAAATTTGGCGCCATTTCCAAGGGGTATTTGAGGAAACTTTTGATGGTAACTTCCTTTTGGCGGCAGAAGTGATCCAAGGGATGCAAGGTTTGGTGGATACATTGAATCGGGATGCAATTTAAAGACACCAAGGCACCTTTTGGATTATTATTAAAACTATGACATGTAATTTGCATGGGAGTCTTGAAGAAGAAGGAGAGTCTTTTGAGAGTTTTTTTTAGAGTTAATACAGAGTTGAGAGAGTGTGTCAGGGAGAGAAATTAGTGGGAGTAGGAGTAGAGAGTAAGAAAGAAGAAAGGGGTTGGAGTGAAGCCATTTTCTCACCAATTCTCTTCCTTCCTTTTATTTAGTTTTTATTGAAGTCTAAAGTCTGTTTCTGAGTCATAATAGTTGGGGGACCCACTCCGAGGAGTGTTTTAGTGGAAAGTCAAGTTTTAAAGGAACTTCTGGAGTCTTGTGGAGATGAATTTCAGATAAGTGTTTACTTCTATTTTTATATTTAGTTTTTAATTAAAACTTATTGTGTTTTCATTATGATTTTTACTTTCAAATCAATGTGTGCTTGTGTTTTCTCCATGAGTTCTGGTAGTTTTCTTTATCTTTTTCTTTCTTAAATGAAGAAGTAATGAAATTATGTAGGATTGTTGTGGAATGTACAAGTATTTAAAGTTGGAATAAGTTGTGAAGATTTAATTACATGAACTTAATTTACTTCTTAATTTGGCCAGTTAAGATGTTAAAATTTTTTGTGAGATTATGTAAGATCCAATGCGTTATTGTCTCAAACAACAATTGGTAAAAATACATACAATTATATGGGTGAGAATTGTAGTCCATATAATTGAATGCAAATATATTAGGAGATATCTTTTTAATGGCTAAAATCCCCTAATTTGGATTGATATTTTAAATTTTCTTATGAGAAGTTAGCCCCCAGGTGGAGGGAATCGTGGAAACTCTAGATTGAGAGCTGATATCTTCCCTGCCTAACCATTTTCAAAATTTTAAAATTTCAAATTAACCAATGTTCTTTATAGAACCAAGTAAGGATAAAGAATAAATTTGCTCTTATTTGTCGCAACACATTTAAATACTTCCCCAACAATACCTTCATAATTATTACTGCTTTATAAGAGAAAGAAAAGATATTTTTTTCCTAGTGTTTTATATCGTGTTTTAAAGTTCTGATAATTTTCATTTCCTACTTAGCTTTTTATCAAAAATACCAAAAACAACTTTCAAACTTTACAAATCAAAACATACTTTCAAAAGTCATTTAAAAAGTAAAAATATAATTTTCTTATTTCTTTAAAAAGTTTTTACTTTTCCCCGTGGGTTCGATATCTCGGGGCTTAATCAGAAAGTCCTATATTACTTAATAAACGATATGTATACTTGTGTAGTATCTCATATTATAAAATCATAATTTTCATATCTAAATCGTAAGCACATATATTTGTCGGGGATTAAGTTTTTGGCGTCGTTGCAGAGAAAATTAATTAAAACTACATTTTTAAAGAAAATTAAGAAAAATTTAAATTTTTACTTCTATTTGTTTTTGTTAGTGTGTTGTGTTTTGTTTTATTTTACTGTTGTATGTGTAGTTCAGGTTCTAAGGGACTTGTGCCTTACGATTCTGAATTAGAAAGAACTATGAGAAAAATCAAAAAAAAATATATAGAAAAAGATAAAAATATTCAAGAAATGGCAAATCATCAAAATCAAAATGTTGGCATCCATCAAGAATTCAAACTTTTAGGAGATTATGCTAACCCTACAGTGGAGGAACTTCATGGTAGTATTCAAAACCCTACAGTAGCTGCTAATTTCTTTTTAAACATTCTATTATCCAAATTGTGTCTAATAATCAGTTTGGGGGAGCAACAACTGAAGACCCTAATTTACATCTTGTTAATTTTCTAGAGTTTTGTACTACTTTTAAATATGATGGTGTTTCGGATGATGCTATTAGACTCAGATTTTTTCCTTTATCACTAAGGAATAAAGCTAATATATGGCTAAATTCGTTAGCACCTGGATCTATCAGAACTTGGGGTGATTTAGAACAAAAATTCCTTGCTAAATATTTTCCACCATTGAAGATTGTGAAGTTGAGAAATTATATTACATATTTTTGTCAGTTTGAAGGTGAATCAATATATGAAGCATGACAAAGATTTAAAGATCTCTTCAGGAAATGTCCACATCATTCAATACTAGATTGGTTAATAATTCAAACCTTTTACAATGAATTAGTTGGATCTCTTAAATCAATTATCGATGATGTTGCTGGTGGATCATTAATGTCTAAACAGTTTTCTGATACTTATGCTTTAATTGAAGAAATGGCTACTAATAATTTTCAATGGCCTTCTGAAAGGTTTAATCCTAAAAAGGTAGTCAGTGTTCATGAAAATGATGCTTTTACAATGTTAGCAAATCAAGTTGCTGCAATTTCAAGGAAGATAGACCAATTTGGGATGAATTTTTCTCAGCCAAATTCCATGATTGAAGAAAATTCATTAGGCTAAATGGTTGATTCTTATTCTTCACCAGAAACTTTGAATGTTATAAGAAAATCAAATAACCTATATTCTAATTATTATAACCCAGGTTGGAAGAACCACCCAAACTTTAACTGGAATACCAATAATTATGGTGGTATTAATCAACAATAGAGGAACCACTAAGTAAACCCATTCGGGAACTGGAACAACTAAGGAAATAATAATTATCGACTAATCTATCCTCCAGGATTTAACTATGTTTTACAATTAAAGGAGAAGAAGTTGTCTATTGAAGAAGTAGTGTCACATATGGGAAATCAATTGTAAATTTAAGGAGCAACCATCAGAAATATTGAAAATCAATCAGGGAAATTGCAAATTCATTAAGTAATTGATCCCAATGAATGCTTCCAAGTAATACTAAAATAAATCCAAGAGAAAATAATAAAGAGCATGTAAAAGAAATTTAACAGAGAAGTGGAAGAGAGTTGGAAGGTAGAGTTCCTGAAGTAGAGAAAGAAGAGATTGAAGAACCAAAAGAGGACGCTCCGAAAGGTTTGGAAAGACCAATTTCTCCAACTAAGGTTGATTTGGAAAAGCCACCACTTCCATTTCCTCAGAGACTTCGTCAACAAAAGTTGGATAAGCAATTTTCAAAATTCTTGGAGATATTTAAGAAGCTTACCACTAATATTCCTTTTGCTGAAGCCTTAGAAAAAATGCCGAGCTATGTGAAATTTATGAAGGATATCCTCAATAGTTGCACTTAGTGAGGAATGCAGTACAGTAATTCAGAAGAAGCTTCCTGAAAAGCTTAAAGATCATCGTAGTTTCACAATTCCATGTGCAATCAGAGACAGATTCTATAGAAAAGCTTTATGTGATTCGGGTGCAAGCATTAACCTTATGCCTTTATCAATATTCAAATAACTAGAATTAGGAGAAATAACCCCAACTACTGTAACTCTGCAATTACAAGATCATTCGATCACATATCCAAAAGGAGTTATAGAAGATGTTTTAGTTAAAGTGGATCAATTTTTCTTTCCTATTGATTTCATTGTGCTTGATATGGAGGAAAATAAAGAGATACCCATCATTTTGGGAAGACTTTTCCTAGCCACAGGCAGAGCAATGATAGATGTGCAAAAAGGGGAATTAATGATGAGGGTTAATGATCAAACTGTTACATTCAATATTTCGAAATCGATGAAATATCCTGCAAGAGGTAAAGATGATGAATGTTATAGGATGGATGTTATCAGATATTTGAGTGAATGTCATTTCATGTCAACTTATGAAGAAAAACCTGAAAGAGAAGAATCAGAACATAAGCAATAAGAGGAGTTACATAATTCTAAAGATTTTCATGAGGAAGAATTAAATTATGTTCATGAAAATTTTGAATTGTTGGATATGACTGAAAAAGATGAATCTTATGGTCCATCAATTGAAAAACCTCCTAAACATGAGTTAAAAATGCTTCTTGATCATTTGAAGTATAGAGGAATTAAATTGATGTGTCATACTTTAAAGTTATGGGAGAGGGTAATTGAACATAGGTTAAGACGTATTACGAAGATTTCTCATAATCATTTTGGATTTATGTCGGGCAGGTCTACCATGGAAGCTATACATTTATTAAGAGGTTTGATGGAGAGGTACAGAGATAATAAGGAGGATCTACATTTGATTTTTATTAATTTAGAAAAAGCTTACGATAAGGTTCCTAGAGATGTTCTTTGGAGAGTCCTCGAGAAGAAAGGTGTTGATTTGACTTATATTCAAGTCATTAAAGATATGTATGCTAGAGTCGTTACATGTGTTCGAACCGAAGGAGGATTGACCAAGTATTTTACTATTTACGTTGGTTTACATCAAGGATCGGCTTTAAGCCCATATCTTTTGCTTTATTTATGGATGGTCTTACCGGCCATTTACAAGAGGATGTACCTTGGTGTATGCTTTTTGCTGATGATATCCTCCCGGTGGATAAGACAAGAGAAAAAGTCCAGGAAAAACTTGAATTATAGAGGTCTACATTGGAGTCTAAAGGTCTTCGTTTGAGTAGAACTAAAGCTGAATACATGGAATGTAATTTTAGTAATAGTAGGTCTAGTGACGAAGTGTAACTTTGGGTGATCAAATTATTAAAAGGTGTGAACGATTTAGATATCTCGGGTCCATTGTTCAAAGCGATGGTGATATAGATGGGGATGTTAATAGTAGAATTCGAGGTTGGTTGGTTGAAGTGGAGGAATGCGTCCGACCTATTGTGTGATAGAAAAGTACCGCTTGGATCGAAAGGAAAATTTTATAAGATGGTGGTGAGACCTTCAATGCTCTATGGTGCTCGAATGTTGGCCTTTAAAAGAAAAGCATAATGTTAAGTTAAGTGTTGCCGAGATGAGAATGATTAGATGGATGAGTGGCTTTACACTTAGAGACAAAATGCGAAATGAATATATTCGTAATAGGGTTGGAGTTGCTCCAGTAACGGATAAAATTAGAGAGAGTCGCCTTAGATGGTTTGGTCACATTAAACGTCGACCACTTGATGATCCGATTAGGAGAGTAGATGTTTTAAATACAACTTATGTTAAGAAAGGCAGAGGCAGACCTAGGAAAACTTGGGCTTATTGCATAAAAAATGATCTTAATCTATTAGAATTAAATGAAAATTTGACACTAAATAGGACGCAATGGAGAAAAAGGATTCATGTAGCTGACCCCACTTAGTGGGATTAAGGCTTTGTTGTTGTTGATCATTTATGTTTTTCTGGGTGAGTCCTCAACCTTTCATATTATAAATTCATCTCAATTGACTGAAAAAGAAGAAGAGAGTTTGCTTGAAATTTTGAAGAAGTACAAGAAAGGATTTGGATGGACAATTGCTAATATTAAAGGAATCAGTCCTTCAATTTGTATGCACAGAATTCTTATGGAAGATAATTGCAAACCTCAAGCTGATCCCCAAAGGAGATTAAATCCTATCATGAAAGATGTTTTTAAGAAAGAAATTTTGAAGTGGTTGGATGCTGGAATTATCTACCCTAGTACAGATAGTGCATGGGTTAGTCATATTCACTGTGTTCCTAAGAAAGGAGGAGTAATTGTGACTATTAATGAAAATAATGAAATGATTTCAACAAGACAAGTTACAGGGTGGCGAATATGCATTGATTATAGAAAATTAAATCTTGCCACAAGGAAAGATCATTTTCCAGTCCCATTTCTAGATCATCAAATGCTGGATAGACTGGTTGGGCATAAATACTTTTGTTTTCTGTATGGATATATTGGTTACCACCAAATTCAAATTGCTCTTGAGGATCAAGAGAAAACTATGTTTACCAGTCCTTATGGTATGTTTGCTTTTAAAAGAATGCCCTTTGGTTTATGTAATGCCCCTACTACATTTCAGAGATGTATGATGGCTATTTTCTCTGGTATAATTGAAAAAGGGATTGAACTTTTTATGGATGACTTTTTAGAGTTTGGAATTTCATTTAAATCATGTTTAGAACATTTGTCTAAAGTTCTAAAATGTTGTGAAGAAACTAGTTTAGTCATTAACTAGGAAAAATCCCAATTTATGGTAGCAGGAGGAATTGTATTAAGACATCGAATTTCAGAAAGAGGCTTGGAGGTAGACCCTATAAAAATTCAAGTTATCTCTAATTTGCCTTGCCTGACCAATCTAAGGGGAATTAGAAGATTTCTAGGACATGCTGGATTCTACAGGCATTACATCAAAGACTTTTCAAAGATTACAAAACCTTTATGCCATTAACTGGAAAAGGATGTAATTTTTTATTTTAATGATGATTGCCTAAAAGTTTTTCAAACATTAAAATAAAAATTAATCACTATACCTGTTATAATTTTACCAAATTGGAAAAAACCTTTTAAATTAATGTGTGATGCTAGTGATTATGTTATTGGTGTTGTTTTGGGTCAGAAATATGATAAAATTTTCAAAGTTATTTATTATGCTAGTAAAACTCTTAATGATGCCCAAATTAATTATACCACTACTGAGAAAGAATTATTAGCTATAGTATTTGCTTTTGATAAATTTCGATCATATTTAATTGGAACTAAATGTGTGGTGTATACTGATCATTTTGTTATCAAATATTTAATGAAGAAGAAGGGTGTGAAGCTAAGATTGATTAGATGGATTCTTCTTTTGCAAGAATTTGATTTTGAGATAGTAGATAGGAAGGGTTCTGATAATCAAATTGTTGATCATTTTTACAGGCTTGAAAATGAAAAATCTCTCTGTGATGCTGAAGAAATTAATGAACATTCTCCTGATGAAAAATTATTCGTTGTTAATGAGTGGCGTATTCCGTGGTATGCCAACATAGTAAACTTTATTGTCAGTAATATTATACCCTATGGTTTGACATACCAGGAAAAGAAGAAATTTTTGTCTGATACTAAGACTTTTTTTTGATGGCCCATTTTTATAAACTAGGAAACATTCTTATAATTCGAAGATGTATACCTTTGGAAGAGACTTATGAAATTATTCAAAAATGTCATGATTTTGATTATGGGGGACATTTTGGAGTTGAAAGAACTGCATATAAAATCTCATAATCTGGATTTTATTGGCCTACAATTTTTAAGGATGTGAATGCTTATATTAAAAATTGTGATAGATGTCAGCGTGTAGGCAATATTTCTAGAAGAAATGAGATGCCCCTCAATATAAGTTGAAAGTTGAAATATTTGATGTTTAGGGATTAGATTTCATTAGTCCATTTACACCATCTTTCAGAAATGTTTATATTTTAATAGCAGAAGACTATGTTTCCAAATAGATTGAAGCTATTGCTTTACCTCAATGTAATGCTCAAAGTGTTGCAAAGTTTTGAAGAAATAATATATTTCGTAAATTTGGAATACCAAGAGTAATCATAACTGATGGGGGAAGTCATTTTAAAAATGCAATTATTGAGAAGTTAGCAAAGAAATGTCATATAAATCATCGCATTGATGCTGCTTATCATGCTCAGACAAGTGGTTTGGTTGAATTATCCAATCATGAAATTAAAAGAATATTGGAAAAGATTGTTAATCCAAATAGAAAGGACTGGTCAATCAAACTGGATTATGCTTTGTGGGCCTATAGGACTGCCTACAGAACCCCTATAGGAAAGTCCCCATATAGGCTGATTTTTGGAAAAGCTTGTCATTTGCCTATTAAACTTGAGCATAAAGCATATTGGGCTATTAAAGAGTTCAATTATAATTTGAAAGATGCTGTTGAGAAGAGATTATTGCAATTAAATGAGCTTGTAGAGATAAGGAATGAACCTTATGAAAATGCTAAGATTTATAAGGAAAAGATGAAGTTAAGGCATGATCGGAATATTCTTACTAAAAACCTTGTGCCAGGATAGAAATTTTTGCTGTATAATGCCATATTAAGAATTTTTTCTAGAAAACTTAAGTCTAGGTGGATGGGTTTGTTGACCTCATTTTTGATGAGGTCATCTCTTCTCCTTTTTAGTACTTAGGATCTAGCCTTAGGCTTTTCCTTTGACTATCTTAGAGGATTAGAATTGGGACCCACCACTTAGAAATTCAAACCACTTCTTAACTCCCTGCAAACTCCACAAACTTGACTGTAGACCCCTAATCACCTAGAGGGTTGAAATCAAATGTGGAAGTCTAAAGGATGAGTTCCTACAGGACTCTTTGGCCTTAGGACTACCCTGGGTGGCCTGGTCTGGTGAAGGGCTGATTAACACACACACTACACCTATACACCACACTTTCACACACATCCTAGAAACACACCCATACCTAACTTGACCTCCTGACTCATAAAGGTGATCCACATGGATGGTCCTTAACCCCTAAGCCCTTGGCTAAGAGGGTTAGGAACAACATAGTGGATGCCTCAAATGAGTCCCTTCATGGCTCATGTGGGCTTGATATGGCTTCATGGCTCAACCAAGATGATTTTATTCCACTTACATTTACCCAATCTTAAATTTTCCAAATTTTCAATTTTTGATCCCCGGGACCCTACACCCGCCTAACCTACCCAAAACCCTTGAAATTACCCAAATTTTTGTAAAATTTCCAAATCACCCAAAAATTCCCCAAAATTAACCTTGAACATTTCCTCACCAATCAAGTTGATCATTCATAGCCAAAAATACCAAAAATTCCAAAAATACCTCCCAATACCCTCCAAATACCCAAAATACCCCTCTTGACCCAAAAATCCAAAAATTCAGAAAATTCCCAGAAAATTCAAGAAAATCCCAAATATTCCCAACTTCATTTTATTCAACTACACCATGGGCCAATTTTGTCAATTTACCCCACTTTTGTCAAAACCCCCAATTTGACCCATTTTAACCCAAACAAACCAAACCTACCCAATTGACCCAAATTCTGGTCCAATTCAATTCTAAACTTCAATTCAACATTCCCAACACCAATATAGACCAAATCCAAGTCCAATTTGATTGACATTTGAATCCAATTTAACTTTTGGCCTTAAAGCCCAATTTGGACCCATGACCCCCAAACTTAGCCCAAACTAACCCAATTCAACTCCAATTAACCTCAAATCTTTTCTAAACCTTCCCTAACATCCCCAAAAGCAAAACACTAACATGATTTGCCCAAAATTTAAACCCAAACCCCACTCAAATTCAACCCAAAACTAAAAGGCCCAATTTTGACCTAAACCCAAACCTAACCCAAATAAGCCCAAACCCCAAAATCAAGACCCAACCAAAGCCAAAACCTCTTTGAAACACTCCCATAAACATTTCCCAAAATTAATTTTACATCAATTTCAACCCTAGAACAACATTGGCCCAAATTAGCCCAACTTGACCTACATTGAGCCATTTACCAAAGAGGCCCAAATTCAAACCAATTCAATTCCAAGTCACACCAAATTGACTCCAAACCATTCATGAATCATCCCTAAACCAATTGCAACAATTATTTGACATGGTCCTTCACAAAATTTTCACCCAAAAGCCCATCCTAAAATAAAAAAACCCACTTCCCTAAATCACTTTAAAAGCCCATCTAAAACCATTTCAAAGAGCCCAAAATCTACCCTAAAGCCCATATGACATTTTCATTTGCAATCCATTTAATCAAAGTCATTCCCTAAGTTCCAATCCCATCATCAAATGATTCCAAATCAAGCCTCATGCCAAATCACCCCTAAATTCCGAAATTTCTAAAATCCTTATCCATGAAAGTTGACTTAACTTTTCCCAAGCCAAATGGAGCCATGACGCCATGCATGAGCCCCATAGGAGCCATGAGAGCCATGGAATCCACTTTCCACCTCATCAAACCATTAATGGCAAGAGAGGGGATCTCTTTCTTAAACCTTTTTTAAGCCTTTTTTACCTTAAACATGATACACTCTAAACCATACTTTGCCACCTAATTCTTGATGTGGACTTCACTACCTTTGGTAGGTTGACTCACATCATCCTCCCAGCCCAAAACCAGAACTTGGAAGGGTGCACCAAACCCAAAAGGGTGGGTTGACCCATTTGGACCCAAAATAAGCCTCTCCCCATACCATTTTAATCCAAACCCTTTACACATGTCCATGGCCAATTGATCGCACAAACCTCCAGCCCCGACCCACCCGGACTCGAGGGTGACCCATGTCTACCGGCCGCCCGCCCGGGTCGCCGGAAAACACTATGGCCGAGACCTCGGGAGGAGCCAAACTTTGGAATTCCACCTTGCCGAGTTGCCCCATGCCCAATGGCCACCATGGCCGTTCTTCCCTTGACCTAAGCAGCTGATCCCAAGCCCTAACTCCCCCTGGGATGCCCTCCAGCCTCTCCTATTTAAACCTCACCTCCTCTCGGCCATGAGAGGTGCTGAACCAGACCTTACTAAAGCCCTGCCAAAATTGCTCCAGACCACTCTCCATACTTAGAGCAGTTGATCCCCAGTGACAATTTGCCCTAATCCCCACCAACAGAGCCCAATTTGTCAGCCAAAATTCCACCCAAAACTAGGACACTTCTCCACAGTGGATCAATCCCCAAATTGATTGGTCCTACACCTTCACCAGACCAAGGGAAGAAGTCCACCAGCAAAAGCCCCCTCTCCAGGCCACCCATCTGTTCCAGACTCCACGCTTTGTGATCGGGCTTGGTCGAAATCATACCTAGGCAATTCACCAGACCAACGGACTTCATCTAGAGCTTGCTTGGACCCAATCGAAGGTGACACAACCCTCAGATTGAAGCCACACTTCTCTGAGCAAAGGTATGAGCTAACTCTTTATCCCGAGCTTCTGGAGATTCTCCATTTCAAATGCCTTAATTTCAATGCATGATCACCGTATAGATGTATTCGTCTCTTCAAGACAAATCCATAGAGCACAAGAACACAAAAATCCGTTGAGAAATGAGTGAGTTCTTAGGGTTTTAGTGTGGACGGCTCTCGGGTGAGAACGGCTGGGGACGATGAACGGATGTCATTCATTCCATACACGCGCGGACGGACGGCTCAGATCGGTCGGAAGGCGGGACCCGGGCTGCTGACTCAAGTGGCGGCGTCGAATGGTAGCGCGACACCCGGCGTTTCGGAGATGCCTAGGATGAGTCAGCGCCGCCGTTTTAAATAGAAAATTAGGGTATTTTTTATTTATTTAATTCCCTAAACTTCAAAAATGCATAACTTTGTGTAGGAAAATTAGAAAAATAAAATAAAAATACCCTCTTGCTCAGTGAACAGAGGAGAATAATGTGGAAAAGAAATCATTTAATTTCATCAAGTATTTTATTTTTAATGATTTATTTACCTTCTACATTGTTTTAATTCTCCATGCATATAGGAAATTCACCATGGCATGAGACCATAGGGCTTTTGAAGCCTCTGAATTTGGGAACATTCTCTGAATTTTCCAAAGTCAGAGGCCATCCCTATGAGAAGTTATTGATTTTTCAAATTCATGTTGCTGCTTTGAGTATTTTAAATCCAATAATTAGCATGTTGTGAAATAAATTCTAGAAAAATTAGGTGATGTTTCTTATGACCAGAGGACTCTAGGAAAAATTGGTTTTGAATTAATCCATTTGGAATAATCCTAATTGGCTTAAACACCCAAAATAGGTCCTTAATTAATTAGAGCTAATCATACATCAAATTGACTTGAAATTAATTCTCCACTGACCTTTAGGATCAGAGGAACCCACCATAAAAATTTGAAGTCAATTGGACTTGGTTAGCCCTACTAAATGGGTTGATTAAGCCATTTAGCCAATTTAAACTTTAAAAATTCATAACTTTCAAAATACTTTTCAAAAATTCACTAAATTGGTTTTGGAGCCTCTCTGATATCAAGGGAATTTAAGAAAATTAAAATTTCAATTTTCTAAAAAGTTGATTTTTTGTATTATTTTAATATTTTAATAATTAAAAAATAATAAAAATCACAAAAATAATAAAATTCACCAAAATGTCACATTTTGAATTTTAATCACTTAGGAACAAACCCCATATTTTTCTTAGGTCTATTTGATGAGATATTAAATTTTAAAGCCCTTAAGGTAATTTTAAAATTAAAAAAATGTATTTTTTAGCATTTCCACTAAAATAATTCTAATAAATCAAAGAAAAATCAGAAAAGTGTAAAAATTGATTCTCTGATTTCCTTGATATTTGAGAGATTTTTGAAAAATATATAATTCATTTTTCAATCTTCATTTTATTTTTAAATTAATTAATACTCCAAAACTCAAAATAATTATAATAAAAAGAATATAATTCAAAAAATCACCAAAATTGGTCCAAGTGTTCCTCTGGTCATTAGGAATATCCCATAATTTTCTTAAGAACAGAAACTTTCCCTTGGTCATATTATTAAATTTTCCTTGGAAATCTCTATTTTCCACCAAAAATTATTACATAAATAAATTAAATACAGAAAAATCAAATTTTCTCCTCTCATGTCTTTATTGACATACGAGTGAAGTCACATAAAAATTTCAAGTTCATTTAAGCTCAATTTAGTGGGTTATGAAATTATTAAGCTTGGAGGGGCAAAATGGTAATTAAAATTTTAACCTTTAATTAAAACTTTAGGCTTAATAAAATTAAAGAGTAAAATATTTGATCTTAATCTGATTTGGATGATTGAAATTTAAATAATTAAAGGGTAGAAACCTATTAAACAATTTAAAAATAATTGAAATGAACTTTAATTAAATAATTGATTAAATTTGGAAGAATAATAAAAAATTGGAATTATTAAAATAGGGATATTATTAGGAAGAGATTTGTTCTTTAATTTAAGAATCCCTAAATTAATCATCTCAATAATGTTTAATTCCTAATTAAAATGATAATCCAAATTTAAGATTTAAAATGCTAAAAGACTTAATTATTAAATTAAATTAAAGTTAAATTATTTAAATTAAACCCTTTTAAAATTTCAATTAAATTAATACTTTAACAATTAAAATTAAATCATCTTTAAAATAGAAAAAATAAAATATTAAATTAAAATTAAAAATAAAATAAAATTAAAATTTAAATAAAATTAAATTAAAACAAATTAAATTTAAATTAAATCAAATTAAATTAAATTAAATCATATTAAATTAAATTAAATTAAAATAAGAAAAATAAAATCAAGTTAAAATTAAAATTAATTTAAATTAATTAGATTAAATTAAAATTAAAACTAAACTAAATTAAATTAAATTAAATTAAAGTTAAATTAAATTGAATTAAAAATAACATCACTTAAGACATAAAGAAATTCAAAAATAAATATAAAGCAACTTGAACACTATTCCAAATTTAAACCCGATAACTGAAATTAAATTAAATCACAAACCATTTGAACATCAATTTGCCCTCGAAAGCTTTTGTTGTCATAACTCCTAAACAGAACGTTAAATGAAGTGATACTTCACTCATAGGATATTCAAATGTCCTAGTTCACCGAGCAAGATAACAAAACTTGAATTCCCGGGTGATTAATTCGTTTGTATAATTGAATTCATTTGGACTTAAAATAATCCTAGAAATATTGAAAAGATGTTTAAGATTCTTCTTAAGCACTTCCTCAATATGATAGGATGTTTATAAGAACAACTAAACTTAATTGTTCTTTGATGAAGAAAATCGTCCTCAAACCAAAACACAAGAACCTAGACGTCATAGGAAATGACTAGCTATAGGATTAGGAATTTGGTAGAAAACCATAACCCTTCCCTTAGCTTTACCTAGGAACTTGCTTTAAATGCTTAAATATGTTAAATTGTGTTTAAGTGAAGCCTGGGATGACGGGAAGACCCTCCAGGTACGCTTTTATTTTATCGCAATTTACTTTCTTGAAATTTACTTTATTGCAGATGCACTTTACTTTTCTTGCATGATAAACAACTGTTGCATGAAAACCCACACCTTTAGGATAGTCCCTAAAACCGAAACCAAAACTAAATTAAAAGTCATTGCAAGATAAAATTCACCGCCACAACATTTCAAAATATAAAACAACTCAAAATTTAATCACAAACGTAACACAAAACTACAATTGCAACTAAATTAAATATTTTTGTTGGATGATCGGGAATACCTCGGATGATGTAACCTACGTGTTGCTAACGAGATTTTCCACGGTCTAAATGAAAGTGTGGAACTCATTCGAACTGAGTTTAGCAAATTCATCCGGACTAAGTGAATCCGATAAAAATAACGATGCCTGGAAGGATGGAACCGTGGGATCTTAACCGGTGTTGTTATAATCAACTTTAAGATTTGTTTTAATTAAAAACATAAAAAACACTTGGAAATTAATATTTTCTCTAAACCAAAACACTTTTCTCATCTCCTGATTTATGACTTCTAAAACTAAACCTCTGCAACAACAAGGAGCTTGGAGCACGATGGGCAGCACGGCCATCTTCGTCAGCAAAACAACTCTACATCAGCTAAGCATTCCTTAGAATTAAATAACCAAGCCATAGGACTTCGAGGTAGTTTGCCTAGTGCAACATAAATCCTCAACTCTTCGTTAGGCATTTGCATGATCATGTCATGTAAATTAAGCCCTAATCGGTTTTAGGATTCCGAGGTAGTCGTCCGATACGACATAAACCCTCACATCTTCAAGGCTATTTGAGTGATTTTATCATACAAATATAAGTCCAAATTAATCAAAATTGGCAAGATCAAAACATTAAATAAATATTAGGACTTTCCTAAATTCAAGCCAAACAATAGGATAGTCGGGAAATTACCGAAGTTCGCTTCGAATCTGTGATTTCTCCTACCTTTCTTCCTTTGAATTCCCAAAACAAAATGTTCCAAATTTGATCCATTCCCTATTGAAATTCCAAAATTCAATCCTTTGAAAACTTAAACTTTGAAATTCTTGAGAGCGAACTACCGATTATTATCGAGAGTTTTCTTAGGTGATTCCCGTCACTTAAGATGTAATTAACTATAGGGGCTTGCCCTTATAGGGAATTTTAAGAACCTGAGTAATATAAACCCCGCTTAATTTCTTTGTATTAAGCGGGAAATTGTCGGCTTATAAAATCTGTTCGCAGACCAAACGGATGTCACAAATCTTTTAGTTTATTTAATCGAGCCCTATCATCAAGCAGTATATCTATTCTTCGGGATATATACACGGTTTGTGATGTGGTGCTCGTTTATATAAACTATTTGGGATGTGAGATCGGTTTGATTTCATATCTTAAAATTTTCAAATTTAAAATTATTTTCAAAATCAAATATTACTTTCTAAATTATATATATATTTAAATTAAATTTAAAATTTAAATTTCGCCGACAATTTCTGTAGGCGACCCCCTTTTCAAAAATACAACACTCAACCTAAAAATATGCCGACAACTTCTGGCGACTCCGCTGGGGACAATTCCTCTCTCCATTTTAATCAGATAATTCTGCTTTCAAAAATCGGTAGTGTATCCATGTTCCTAGTGGATCAAACTACCCTTCTTTCCGTTGGAATACTATATTCATTTCTACCTTGAACAAGTATAGCCAACATTCTCTCGGATTTAGGAGCCACTATTTAGACACCCCTAAACAGAGAGGTTTCGAGATCCTTTTACCTCATTCCTGAGGTGGGGTGGACCACCAATAGGTATTAGTTTAGGAGCGGTCTTGCGGGTCGAGAAGTTTCTACAAGACTTTCTCTTCCTTTTCCAGTTTCTAATCAATTCCTTTTACCCTTCCTACAACTCTCCTTCTTTTAATAATTCTCCTTCCTAACAAACAAATCTTTTCGAAAAAAGACAATTTTTCTTTAATACCACAAATACACTAAGATAAACAAAAATGTGTTCGGACTCTTTCTTTTTCGTCATAAGTTTTACGACAAGAAGAAGCACGATTCGGGGACTAACACTTGGAATCTGCCCTGCAGAAATGGAAGCCCCAAAACTGATCTTCTCCTTTGTCAACGGACTGGACCTGGCCGTGTTCAAGGACGAACTGCCTGATAATGGAATCATTCGATTCGGACAAGGATTCGGGGACACCGACATCAAAATCCCCGACGTCACCCTCTTTTCACTCACAAGCAAAGTATCAGAAACTGAGAAGCCGTTGATTGAGTTTAACCTCAAGTCAACTCATGAATTCCCTCCTCTGCAAAAGATTTCAACTGAGAGGAGTACTGCTGTCCACAGAAGGACTGTTGTTGCTACCCCCACCTGGTCTAGTTGTCTCTCGCACCTACCCCGACTCGCCGGACAAAAGGGAAAGGAAATTCGAACTATGATGAACCCGTTACCGTGGAGGGTACGGACCTTCTCGTGAAACCTTCGTTTTTGAAATCGGGTCCGGCTCGAGAATTCCACCACCGACACGGACTCGCAGGAGGAACGAAGTAGAAGGATTGCTAGAGAAGCCGTAGCCGCCGAAGTTGCTTTCCTAGAAGAAATCCCAGAACTGCCTGAGTATACACCGCTGCCTGAATACATACCACTTTTGGGAGGAAGCAGGTTCCATCCCCTCTCCGCTGCAGAGGATGAGGAAAATGTCCGCAAGATTGCTTTTGCATTGCCTCAGCCCGTATATTACAACGATAGCCATAAGAAAAGGGCTAGAATTATGCCATTTGCTCGACTGCAAACCTTGATAGAAAAGTTAGCGAAGAAAGAAAAATGCCCTATATCAGAAATTTTAAGAAGGATAGGGCGGGTGCCAGCCAAGTTACGTCTTGGGCCGCGAGTAGAACCTGCTATCGCTGCGGAAAAGCCGAATAAGAGAATGAAAGCTAGTCCGCCCATCGTTGTTTCAGGACTACAAAATAGGGAGGATACCACCTTCCAGCATTTGGCTGACTGACCATCCGGTCCCAGACCTTCTGCTGCTAGGAGGATGGTATGGCGTCCCACAACCGGGCAATTAAGATTAAAACAATAACCTGAGAAAGAAAGTCTCGTCAGGAGACTTGAGTCCAAAGAAAGTGCTACTGCAGTAAAGGGGACTCATGAGAAAGAAACCCGACAGTTATCACATGACAACTGCAAGGATGTACAGAAAAGACCACTAGAAGATGCTATGGAAAAGCTAAGAACTGATATTCGGTGATTAGCAAAGGAAAGAGAAGAGAAATTCGGAGATGAGGTTGACTCGTCAGAGTTCATGGATGATGAATATGCAGAAATTAACATGGTCGAAACAAGAGCTTCGTCAGCTTCACAAGGTGCCCCTGCAGCCGCAGAAAGAGAGGAGCTGGAAGTAATGAGGAGGCAGCTTCAAGAGAAAGATGATACGATCGCCTAAATAGCAAAAAGGATGGAAGAGATGGTTGTAGCCCTAGCCACTCTCAAGAGTCAAGTGCAACCCCAAAGAGAGACACCCCCAGAAGTCATTCACATTGTAGACGGAGGAAAGGAGATTACGTCCGTCAACGGGGATGATCAGTTAAAGAAGGATACAACACAAAGCATGATTCCGGAAAAGGATATCAAAAGCTTGGTGGAACAGCAGGTGCGAAAAGCCTTGGCACAATCAAAGAGCGGGACATCCATTCGGACGGGTAGACCTTACCCTGAAGAATTCGACGCTGTCCAATATCTGAAAGGCTTTGTACCACCTCTGTTCAAGACCTTTGATGGAACCAGAAACCCTCGGCAGCATGTTGCACATTTTCGTTCCAGTTGTTGCAATGCCGGTGGAAGTGATGCCTTACTCTTCAGACAATTTGTCGACGACTCTATCGGGGATCACCTTTGATTGGTATGCGGAATTACCAAACGGTTCGGTGAAGACATTTTCGGAACTAGAGAACCTCTTCATCAAGCGATTTGTCGGAAGCTCGGCACCACATCACTATAGGTGATTTAGTGGTAGAGAAGCGAAGCCGAACGAAACCTTGGTGGACTACATACTTCGATGGAGGAACTTAAGTATGAAGTGTGAGCCACAACTACAAGAACAGCATGCAGTCGGCATTTTACTTAAGAGCATTCATGGCCCGATAGCACTTCTCCTCAAGGGATTCACTATTAAGACTTTTGAGAAGTTGTTAAGCAAGGCCGGAAGCTTGCAAGAGGAGGCGAAGCAATTAAGTTTCACTAACAAAATAGACAAACAGAAGCCCGTGAAAACTTTTGAAAAGAAGTCTGGGATCGTTGCAGCAGTCGACAAAGGCAAGCAACCGATACAAATATCGTCAGAACGGCCGCAGCAACCTGTCGGCATATTTTTAGGTCGTGTTTTATTTTGAAGAGGGGTCGCCTAACAGAAATCTGTCGGCGAATTTTTAATTTAATTAAAATAAATAATTTGAAAAGTAGTATTTGATTTTGAAAATAATTTTAAATTTGAAGGTTTTAAGATATGAGATTAAACCGACCTCACATCCCAAATAGTTTATATAAACGAGCACCGCACCACAAACCGTGTATCTATCCCTAAGGATAGACACATCGCTCGATGGTGGGGCTTGATTAAATAAACTAGAAGATTAGTGACATCCGTTTGGTCCGCGAACCAATTTTATAAGCCGACAAGTTTCCCTCGCTTAATATGAAAACATTAAACGGGGTTTATATTACTCAGGTTCTTTAAAATTCCCTATAAGGGCAAGCCCTATAGTTAATTACATCTTAAGTGATGGGAATCACCTAAGAAAACTCTCGATAATAATCAATGATTCTCGCTCTCAAGAATTTCAAAGTTTAAGGTTTTCAAAGATTGAATTTTGAAGTTTCAATAGGGAATGGATCAAATTTTTGGAACATTTTGTTTTGTGAATCCAAAGGAAGAAAGGTAGGAGAAATCACTGATTCGAAGTGAACTTCGATAATTTCCCGACTATCCTATTGTTTGTCTTGAATTTAGGAAAGTCCTAATGTTTATTTGATATTTCAATCTTGCCAATTTCAATTAATTAGGGCTTATATTTGTATGATAAAATCAAACAAATAGCTTAGAAGATGTGAGGGTTTATTGTCGTATCGGACGACTACCTCGGAATCCTAAGACCGGTTAGGGCTTAATTTGCAATGCAAATGCCTAACGAAGAGTTGAGGATTTATGTTGCACTAGGCAAGCTACCTCGAAGTCCTATGGCTTGGTTGTTTTAATTCTAGGAAAGTTTTGCTGAAGTAGACTCAAGTTTTGCTGATGACGATGGTCGTGCTGCCCACCATGCTCCGAGCTCCTTGTTGTTGCAGAGGTTTAGTTTTAGAAACCATAAATCAGGAGTTGAGAAAAGTGTTTTGGTTTAGAGAAAATCTTAATTTCCGGTGTTTTTTATGTTTTATTTAAAACAAATCTTAAAGTTGATTATAACGACACCGGTTAAGATCCCACGGTTCCATCCTTCCGGCATCATTATTTTTATCGGATTCACTTAGTCCGGATGAATTTGCTAAACTCAACTGAATGAGTTCCACACTTTCATTTAGACCGTGGGAAATCCCGTTAGCAACACGTAGGTTACATCATCCGAGGTATTCCCGATCATCCAACAGGACGTTTTAATTTAGTTGTAATTGTAGTTTTGTGTTCGTTTGTGATTAAATTTTGAGTTGTTTTATATTTTGAAATGTTGTGGCGGTGAATTTTATCTTGCAATGACTTTTAACTTAATTTTGGTTTCGGTTTTAGGGGCTATCCTAAAGGTGTGGGTTTTCATGCAACTGTTGTTTTATCATGCAAGAAAAGTAAAATGCATTTGCAATAAAGTAAATTGCAAGAAAGTAAATTGCAAGAAAGTAAATTGCAATAAAATAAAAGCGTACCGGAGGGTCTTCCCGTCATCCCAAGCTGCACTTAAAACACAATTAGAATATTTAAGCAAGTTCCTAGGTAAAGCTAAGGGAAAGGTTATGGTTTTCTACCAAATTCCTAATCCTATAGCTAGTCATCTCCTATGACGTCTAGGTTCTTTGGGTTTTGGTTTAAGGACGATTTTCTTCATCAAAGAATAATCAAATTCAATTGTTCTTATAAATATCCTATCATATTGAGGAAGTGCTTAAGAAGGATCTTAAACATCTTTTCAATATTTCTAGGATTATTTTAAGTCCAAATGAATTTAATTATATAAATGAATCGATCGTCCGAGGTTTTCAAGTCTTGTTAACTTGCTCGAGTGAACTAGGACATTTGAATATCCTATGAGTGAAGTAACACTCCATTTAATGTTTCATTTAGGAGTTATAATAATCAAAGCTTTCGAGGGTAAATTAGTATTCAAATGATTTGATTTAAGTTAAAGGGTTTAAATTTGGAATAGTGTTCAAGTTGCTTTATATTTAGTTTAATTTAATTTAATTTGATTTGATGTTTAATTAATTTGATTTAATTTAATTTAATTTAATTATTTAATTTAATTTAATTTAATTTAATTTAATTTAATTATTTAATTTAATTTAATTGTTTAATTTAATTTAATTTAATTATTTAATTTAATTTAATTTAATTATTTAATTTAATTTAATTATTTAATTTAATTTAATTTAATTTAATTTTATTTAATTTAATTTAATTGTTTAATTTAATTTAATTTAATTTTAATTAATTTAATTTAATTGTTTAATTTAATTTAATTTAATTATTAAATTTAATTTAATCTTAATTTAATTTATCTTTAATTTACTTTATTTTTAATTTTAATTGAAATTTCAAAAGATTTTAATAATTTAATTAAGTCTTTTAATATTTTAAATTTGAGTTATCATTTTAATTAAAAAATGAGTATTAGTTGATATAATTAATTTAGGGATTTTTAAATTAAAGAATAAATCTCTTCCTAATAAAGATCCCTTATTTTAATAATTCCAATTTTATTATTCTTCCAAATTTAATCTATTATTTAATTAAAGTTTAATCATTTTAAAATTATTTAATGGGTTTCTACCCTTTAATTATTTAAATTTCAATCATCCAAATCAGATTAGGATCAAATATTTTACTTGTTGATTTTTTATTAAACCTAAAGTTTTAATTAAGGATTAAAGATTAATTACCATTTTACCCTTTAAGCTTAATAATTTCATAACTCATTAAATTGAATTCAAATGAACCTGAAATTTTTGTGTGACTTCACTCATATGTCAATAAAGACATGAGAGGAGAAAATGTGATTTTTCTGTATTTAATTTATTTATATAATTATTTTTGGTGGAAAATAGAGATTTTCAAGGAAAATTTGATAACATGACCAAGGGAAAGTTTCTGTCCTTAAGAAAATTAGGGGACATTCCTAATGACCAGAGAAGCACTTGGACCAATTTTGGTGATTTTTTGAATTATATTATTTTTATTATAATTATTTTGAGTTTTGGAGTGTTAATTAATTTAAAAATAAAATAAATGTTGAAAAATGGATTTTATATTTTTCAAAAATCTCTCTAATATCAAGGAAACCAGAGAAACAAATTTTGCAATTTTCTGATTTTTCTATGATTTATAATAATTATTTTAGTGAAAATGCTAGAAAATACATTTTTTTAATTTTAAAATTACCCTAGGGCTTTAAAATTTAATTTCTCACTAAATAGACTTAGGAAAAATGTGGGATTTGTTCCTAAGTGATTAAAATTCAAAATGTGACATTTTGGTGAATTTTATTATTTTTGTGATTTTTATTATTTTTTAATTATTAAAAATATTAAAATATTATTAAAAATCAACTTTTTTAGAAAATTGAAATTTTAATTTTCTTAGGTTCCCCTGATATCAGAGAGGCTCCAAAACCAATTTGGTGAATTTTTAAAAAGTATTTTAAAAGTTATGAATTTTTAAAGTTTAAAATGGCTAAGTGGCTTAATCAACCCAATTAGTGGGGCTAACCAAGTCCAATTGACCTCAAATTTTTATGGTGGATTCCTCTGATCCTAAAGGTCAGTGGAGAATTGATTTCAAGTCAATTTGATACCTGGTTAACTCTAATTAATTAAAGACCTATTTTGGGTGTTTAAGCCAATTAGGGTTAATCCGAGTGAATTAACTCAAGTCCTATTTTTCCTAGGGTTCTCTGGTCATAAGGAACATCACCAAATATTTCTAGAATTTATTTCACAACATGCTAATTTTTGGAATTAAAATACTCAAAACAACAACATGCATTTGAAAAATAAATAACTTTTCACAGAGATGGCCTCTGACCTTGGAAAATTCAGGGAATGTTCCCAAGTTCAGAGGCTTCAAAAGCCCTATGGTCTCATGCCATGGTGAATTGTATACATGCATGGAGAATTAAATGTATGCAGAGAGTAAATAAATCATAAAAAATAAAATACTTAATTAAATTAAATGATTTCTTTTCCACATTATTCTCCTCCGTTCACCGAGCAAGGGGGTATTTTTATTTTATTTTTGTGATTTTTCTACACAAAGATATGGATTTTTGAAGTTTAGGGAATTAAATAAATAAGAAAATACCCTAATTTTCTATTTATCCACGCGGCGCCGGCGAAACCTCGGCGACTCCGAACGCACACGCGTCGCGCTCCCATTCGACGCCGCCACCCGAGTCGGCGGCCCGGGCCCCGCGGTTCTCGTACCGTCTCCTCGGTCCGACGCAATCCCGGCCGTCCGTGCGCGCGTGTATCGAATGGACGGCATCCGTTCATCGTCCCCAGTGTTCTCACCCGAGAGCCGTCCACACTAAATCCCTAAGATCTCACTCGATTCTCAATGGATTTTCATGTTCTTATGCTCTATGGATTCTTCTTGAAGAGACGAACACATCTATACGGCTAACATGCATTGAAACTAAGGAATTCGAAATGAAGAATCTCCAGAAGCTCGGGATGAAGAGTTAGCTCATACCTTGGCTCAGAGAAGTGTGGCTTCAATCTGAGAGTTGTTGCACCTTCGATTGGGTCCCAGCAAGCTCCAGATGAAGTCTCCTGGTCCAGTGAATTGTCCGGATATGATTTCGACCAAGCCCGATCACAAAGCTTGGAGGTCGGAGCAACCTGGGTGGCTCCGGAGATGGGGCTTTTGGTGGTGGACACCTTCCACGGGTGCGAGTGAAGGTGTAGAGCCAATCAATTTGGGAATTGGCTCACCGTGGAGAAGTGTCCTGGTTTTGGGCTAAAGTTTGAGCTCAAAATTGGGCTCGGCTAGAAGAAATTGGAGCTGGAATTCGGTGGGGATCGGGTGCTCTATGTGTAGAGAGTGATGCGGAGTGATTTTGGCAGAGTTTCCTTAAGGTTTTTGTTTTAGCTCCCCCATGGCCGAGAGGGGTGGAGTTTAAATAGGAGAGGGTGGAAGGCCTCTCAGAGGGAGTTAGGGCTTGGGATCGAGCTTGCTCCGGTGAGGAGAAGATCAGCCATGGTGACCACTAGGCATGGGGCGGCTCGGCGAGTGAGAATTTCAATGTTGGCTCACATGTGAGCTCTCGGCCATGGTGTTTTCCGGCGGCCTGGTGGCCGGCCGGCCAGGCAATGGTCACCATCTTGGTCAGGTGGGTCAGGGCTGGGGTTTGTGCAATCAATTGGCCATGGACATGTGTAAAGGCTTTGATCCAAAGTGGAATGGGGCATGGCTCCATGGCTCCATTTGGCTTGGGAAAAGTGAAGTCAATTTCATGGAAATGGATTTAAGGAAAATTTTGGTATTTAGGGGTGATTTGTCATGAGGCTTCATTTGGAATAATTTAATGATGATTTTAGGACTTAGGTAATGGATTTAATTAAATGGATGACAAATAGAGATGTCATGTGGGCTTTAGGGTAGATTTGGGCTTTTGAATTTTGAAGGAAATGGGCTTTTAGAAGGGTTTAAGGGAAGTGGGCTTTTAAGTTTATGAATGTGTTCATGGATGAAAATTTTTGTAAAAGGTTGGGCCAAATAATTGTTGGGTTTAGCTCATGGATGTGTCATGAGTAACTTGAAGCAAATTTGGGGTAGTTTGGGCTTGAATTGGGTTGGATTTGGATTCTTTTGGTGAATGGGCCAATATAGGTCCAAATGGGCCAAGTTGGGCCAATGTTGGGCTAGGGTTGAAATTGATGTAGAATTATTGTTGAGAAGTGTTTATGGGGGTGTTTCAAAGAGGTTTTAACTTTGGTTGGGCTTTGATTTTTGGGGTTTGGGTTCATTTGGGTTAGGTTTGGGCTTAGGTCAAAAAATGGGCCTTAAGGTCAAAAGTGGAATTGGATCCAAATGTCAATCAAATTGGACTTGGATTTGGTCTAAATTGGTATTGGGAATGTTGAATTGAAGTTTAGAACTGAATTGGACCAAAATTGGGGTCAATTGGGTAGGTTTGGTTTGACATTGGGTTCACTTAGGGTTAAAATGGGTCGATTTGGGGGTTTTGACAAAAGTAGGGTAAATTGACAAAATTGGCCCATGGTGTAGTTGGACAAAATGAAATTGGGAATATTTGGGATTTTCTGGAATTTTTTGGGAATTTTCTGAATTTTTGGATTTTTAGGCCAAGAAGGGTATTTTGGGTATTTGGAGGGTATTGGGAGGTTTTCTTGGAATTTTTGGTATTTTTGGGTATGGATAGTCAATTTGAGTGATGTGGAGGTGTTTGGGATTGATTTTGGAAAATTTTAGGTAATTTGGAAATTTTGCAAAAATTTGGGTAATTTCGAGGTTTTGGGTAGGTTTAGTAGGTGTAGGGTCCCGGGGGTCAAAAATTGAAAATTTGGGAAATTGAAGATTGGGTGAATTTGGGTGGGGTGAAATCATTTTGGTTGAGCCATGAAGCCATTTCAAGCCCATATGAGCCATGAAAGGACTCATTTGAGGCATTCAGCTATGTTGTTCCTAACCCTCTTAGCCGAGGGCTTAGGGGTTAAGGACCATCCATGTGAATCACCTACATGAGTCGGGAGGTCAAGTTGGGTATGGGTGTGGTTTTAGGAAGTGTGTGGAAATGTAGTGTGTAAGTGTAGTGTATGTCGGCCCCTTCACCGGACCGGGCCACCCGAGGCGATCCTAAGGCCGAAGAGTCCTATAGGAACTCATCCTTTAAACTTCCACATTTGATTTCAACCCTCTAGGTGATTAGGGGTCTATAGTCAAGTTTGTGGAGTTTGCGGGGAGTTTAGAAGTGGTTTGAATTTCTAAAAGGCGGGTCCCAATTCTAGTCCTCTAAGATAGTCAAAGGAAAAGCCTAAGGCTAGATCCTAAGCACTAAAAAAGAGAAAAGGAAGACCTCATCAAAAATGAGGTCAACACAACCTCAACAGAATTACCAGCAACCCCGACCCAGCTATCAGTCATCTCAACAGTATGAACAACCGCCTCGTCCGCAACGTACGTTAAGGGAGCTTCTGAACGAGGAGTATCCGTTCGAGAATGAGGCGATGCCGAAAATTTTCTACGGTCCGATGAAGACTCCGGATTTCCAACTTGCCGGAACCTAAGAGACCGGAAGAAGTCAACAAGAAAGGTGATCCCGACTTTTGCCCTTACCACCGGATGCTTGGGCATAAGATAGAAGATTGTATTACCTTCAAAAGTTGGCTCAACGACAATCTTCGAAAAGGGAATATAACGATCCCGAAGGAGTACATGAAGGAACCCCAGAAAGGAGGTTCCGTCAATGTTATCTTGACGGATCTCATTGTTCGGATAGATCCCTATGCGACTAATGATGGATGGACTACCGCTTCGACAAAGTCTTCGAAAAATATTTTGGATCACATCCAAACCGCTTCGGTGCGAGCCTCAATTCAGAGTTCGAAACCTGTTAAGTCGACACTATCACTTGCGATAGAAGAACCACCTCAACAAGAGACAATTGAAGAGAAGAAGAAAATCGACGAAGAAGAGAAGACCGAGGCTCTTAAGGCTAGACTAGGGGCTGCTTATCCTAGGATAGTTGTTTCCGATTCGGGGGAGAAATTTCTCGAACCTCTGACTCTGTATGATTAGTTGCTCACTCCGGTGGAATCTTATAATGATAAGGGTTATGGAGTTGGCTACGTTTTGACTGTTTCTAACTATTACGTAACTAGAGACAATTCGGACATCGATTCTGATACAAATGACAATTCTCAAATCATACACAATCTCGACAATCACAATGACAAAGAAGACATCCACCAAAGAGGCTACGAGAGTTCAACAAGCAACGAATCTATTTGCGAGTTTCGAGGAGCTCCGATCACGATAGAGTTAGAGCCTTCGGACTGCGAAGCTAATCCGGAAGAACCCGTCATTCCGATTCAAGAGGAGACACCGACAGAACTCGATACTAGATTCGAAGAAATTACGAAGTTAACTTAAGAAGTGGAAGAGTTCTACCTCCGAGAATGGGTCCAAAGGACAAAGGAAAGCGGTGGTTGTTCGGGAAGAACCAACACCTAGGAAGAAATACCCATTCGGGAAGAAATCGAGACACATGGAAATAAAGTGGACTACAACGTGCTAGCCCATCTTAGGAAACTACAGGCCAAACTAAGCATCTACGATGCTCTCATCTTATCAAAGGAGATGAGAGAAGCTCTGATCAAGGCCTTACTTGATCCAGAAATTTGCTTAGCTCAAATGAGCGGAGATTCCTTAGATGAGGTTTGCTCGTTAAAGGAACATCGAGGTGTTACCTTCACGGACAATGACTCCTACTGCTGGGACAACAGACCACAACCGACCGTTGTACATTTCAGTTACAATAGGGAAGTTTACACTCTCCAGAGTATTGGTGGATCCAGGAGCATCAATCAACATAATGAATCTTCGAACGCTAGCATATTTGGAAATTGATGCTCGCGAGCTTGAAGCAGACAAAATGTTATTAAGAGGATTAAACCAGAAAAGAGAAAGAGCCCTCGAATCAATAACACTGCTAATGAAAACCGGTGACTTGGCAAAGACAACCGCGAAATTTCACATAATTGATTCAGAAACGTCATTCAACGCTCTCTTGGGCCGACCATGGATACATGAAAACGGGATGGTACCATCATCCCGACACCGGTGCATCAAATACTACGATGGAGGGAACGAGTGCATCAAAGGTGACTTACAACCATTCTCCGTACATGAAATTGGAATCCATGAAGATGCGACTTATTATGCACCTCCGAAGAAAACAATTTTCTCCAGAGATACCATAACGAATGAAGCAAAGGAAGTTCGGGACGACGAAGAACCCGAAGTTCTAGTCCGCAATCACTCACCACTCCCTTACGGCGAGATGGCGAAGGTTTCTCCACAACTCGCATCCGAGGTCGAGGTCGGGGACGAGGTCGTGGCAGAGACGTTAGGACAGTTGGACAGAGGAAACCAGCCATCAATGTTGATTGGGAAGATAGTTCTGAAGAAGAAAAAGAAATCAAGCAAGAAGCAGCGACAATAAGTCGAAAGAAGCCGCAATTCAGGATCCCGCTCAAAGATGAAAAGAATGAAGAATATAAATCGATGTACGAGAAGATTAACCACTATGTACATACTATGACCCTGACCCCGATCCATTCTAATAAGATCGAGGGTATGGTGGTCGAAGAGGTACGTAGCCGCGGTGCAAAGCCAATCAAATTCTACCGTGGTGCTCCTTCCTCCAAAACTGAAAATAATGTACAATTTGAAGATGTCACTTCATCAGAATTAATGGAATTACCTTTTGAGTGGTACTCTCCCTGTGTTCAAAATTTAATTCAACGTGGTTTCTTACCTCGACAATGGACAAAAGGTCAAACACAACATTTTGAAAAATTATAGAATAACTCCGGTCGTCTACCCAATTCAAAGCATGGTCTCGGATTCGGCACAGTAGGATCAGTTGACGATACTGAATTTTTCTTGGTTGTCACTTGCGAGTCTAATGAAAATTGCATGTAAACTACAGAAGAATTTGAAGATTTACAAATTGGAGATGCTCCACCAGAATTCGAAGAAGAGATTAAATCTACAATAGATGAGTTAACGGAAGTTAACTTAGGTACTAGCGAAGAGCCTAGACCTACCTTCGTTAGGCAAGGTCCCAGAAGAATGCGTCTGGAAATCGAACAACAAGTCATAGCTGAAGTTAAAAAGCTAATAGATGCCAAATTTGTCCGTGAAGAACAATACCCGACTTGGCTAGCCATGTGGTACTAGTCAAGAAGAAGAATGGTCAGATCAGAATTTGTGTGGATTTCAGAGATTTAAACAAGGCATGTCCAAAGGATGAATTCCCTCTACCAATCCCAGAATTAATGATCGACATTGCTTCGACACATGAAATATTCTCATTCATGGATGGATCTTCAGGATACAACCGGATAAAAATGGCTCCGGAAGATGAAAAACTTACAGCATTCAGAACGCCGATTAGAGTATATTGCTACACAGTGATGTCATTCGGACTGAAGAACGCAGGAGCAACATACCAGAGAGCGATGACAAGAATTTTTGATGATCTCATCCACAACCAAGTTGAATGCTACGTAGACGATGTGGTCATCAAAAGCAAAGTAAAGGAAAACCACCTGTATGATTTGAGAATTGTTTTCGAACGATTAAGACAATTTAACCTTAAGATGAATCCCTTAAAATGCGCCTTTGGTGTCACCTCCGGGAAATTCTTAGGATTCGTTGTCCGACATCGTGGAATTGAAATCAACCCTAAAAAGATTAAAGCTATCTTAGAAATGCCGCCTCCCAAAACCTTAAAACAACTACGATCTTTTCAAGGGAAGCCGGCATATCTTCGACGCTTTATCTCGAACTTGTCGAGTAGGTGTCGACCTTTCTCGGCATTAGTTAAAAAGGATGCCAAACTTATTTGGGAAGAAAAATGCCAGAAGGCCTTCGAGGACATTAAGAAATATTTAATGACACCTCCTGTCTTAGCAGCCCCAGTCTCAGGTAGACCGCTGATACTTTATACTGCGGCTTTAGACGACTCTCTCAAAGCCCTGTTAGCCTAGGTCAATGATGAGGGTAAAGAAAATGCTCTTTACTACCTAAGCCGTCGTTTACTTCCGACGGAAATAAGTTATCCCTTAATTGAAAAGCATTGTTTGGCCCTGATCTTCGCCGCTCAAAAGCTCAGACACTACATGCTTTCTAATAAGGTCAACCTAATCTCGAAATTTAATCCATTGCAATACTTGATGACTCGTCTAACGCTTTCCGGCAGACTTGCCAGATGGTCAATGATATTATTGCAATTCGATATAACTTTTGTGCCTCTTCATGCCGTAAAGGGACAAGTCTTAGCAGACTTCCTCGCAGCACACCCTTGGCCGGCAGAATCTCCTCTCAATGATGATTTACCAGATGAACAAATAATGAGCCTAGAAGACTCTGATGATCGACGTTGGGAATTATATTTCGACGGAGCATCTTCAGCACACAAAGACGAAGAATCGCAAGTGATAGTGCCCGGTAAGGCAGGAATCAGACTAATCTTTATAACACGGGAGCGGGGGATGTTAAGATACTCCTACCACTTGATAGAGCCATGTACAAACAACGAAGCAGAATATGAAGCCCTCATAACAGGACTGGAATTAACTATTCAAATGGGGATAACAAACATCAACATCTACGGGGATTAACATTTAATCATTCAACAGATCGCCGGACAGTACAGAATTTTAAAACCAAGACTCGAGCAATACTTCCGGTATGCCATACAGTACTGTTGGAACAGATTCCGAATGTGACAATCTACAAAATTCCCAGAAAAGAAAATGCTTTAGCAGATGCGTTAGCCCGTCTCGCAAAAGAATTTACCTGTTTGCAAGATGAATCAGTGGAAGTGTCAGTTCACGGACGTCGGGTCCTATCGTAGTTCGACCTAGACACAATACACAAATCAGAAAAAGAAGAAGAATTAGTTGCGGCGAGTGACGTGAAAACACGGAAGATTGGCGACGGCCATTAATGAGACTACATGCAAACAGGAAAACTACCGGACGATAGGTCGCTAGCCCATCGGATCAACAAAAGAACTCGTCCTACGCATTAATAAACAACATGTTATACGAAGGTCTTTTGATCAAATGTGGCTAAGGTGCCTAAGCGGGTCCGAGGCCCGTGAAATTGTTAAAGAGGTGCATTCGGGACTCCGTGGCGCTCACCAGTCGGATCCGAAGATGAAAATGAAAATTAAAAGATTAGGGTACTACTGGCCCTCGATGATGACCGACTGCATGAAAATCGCTAAGAGCTGTCACCAATGCCAAGTGCACGGAGTGGTTCTACACCAACCTCCAAATGTGCTACATCCGACAACTGCGTCGTGGCCATTTGAATGTTGGGGCACGGATATAGTGGGTCCAATAGAGCCACCATCTTCAAAAGGACATCGCTTCATTCTTGCGGCTACAGATTACTTTTCCAAGTGGGCGAGGCGAGTTCCACTTAGAGAAGTGAAAGCACACCACGTGCCACGCTTTTCAAGAACCAAGTTGTCTACCTTCTCGGAGTGCCGAGCGGGATCATCTCGGATAATGGGTCGGCATTCGAAGCACACAAATGAACAATTTTGTCGGGAGACACGGAATCGACCGGCGATATTCAACAATTTACTACCCAAGAGCAAACGGCTCTAGTCGAGGCTTTTAATAAAACTCTCGTTCAAATCTTAAAGAAAACTTTGGACGATAATAAGAGAAATTGGCACGAGAAGTTATTAGAAGCCTTATGGGCCTACCGGACAACTTTCGAACTCCTACTCGAAGCTACACCTTATGCTGCGGTGTATGGATCCGAGGCGAGTGTTACCCTTAGAGGTCCGAGCTTCCTTCACTCGAATTGCAATTGCAAACAAAATCACGACGAAGAGAATGCCAAAATACGACTAGAAGAATTAGAAAGCCCGGAAGGGAAAAGACTTGCGAGCGCGACAGAATTTAGAACTATACCAAGCTAAGATGGTTCAAGCCCATGACGGACCGGTCCGCCCAAGAACCTTCGAAGTTGGTGACTTAGTTCTCATTCTCAAGAGACCTATCCTTACACACCGCAAGATAGGAGGAAAATTTGAACCCACTTGGGAAGGGCCGTTTGTGGTTGAGGCAATCTACTCAGGAGGCTCCTACCAGCTAGTGAATTGCTAAGGAGAACGACATATGCTTCCGATCAATGGACGATACTTGAAAAAGTATTACGCTACCTGATGTTTCGAAGAAATGAATTCTTCATCCCTAGAAGCACGGGTGAAGTAGTTACTTATGACTGGGTCCGAACCCAAAAATAATAAAAAATGTACTAAAATAAATAAAATCATGATAATAAAGTTTTCCTTGTTTTCTCTTCCATATCAAAATCTCTTTCCTGATCTTATCCCACTTCATTCCTGTTAAATTTAAAAATACAAAAAGTAATAAAAAAAGCTGTCTTTAATAAACATTTTCTTAATGTTCTTGTTCTTAGTACAGCCCCCGATCCTTTTCCTTGTCTTTTCGCGAGGAAATGTCGAACGGGCGGTTGGTCCCGAACTTTAGAAATGGCGTAAGCCTTGCACTCGACGAAAAGAGGGTGAAAGATGGAGCGATAATCGAGATTGACTCGGACTTCGCACCGGCGGGCTCGCAATATGAGGAAAGTGACTGGGTCCCGGCTGATCGAGAGGAACCGCCCGATCAGACGATAATGAAAGTGGGTGGCCCAAGCTACCACTCTAGCAGCAAGAAAAGGAAAACAAGCACTGAAGAAGACAAGAGGATCAAGTCTGTAGTCGCTACAGCAGAGGGCAGGCTTGTCAGCGCCGCGCCCACAGAAATTCAGGAAGTACGAAGAGCTACTCTCACAGCAACTCAGCGAAAAAATAAAAATCACCGTATCCGCAAGATGTTAGCCAAACTAGCAGCGGACCAGCACGACGAGGCAGTTGCTACTGCCAGTACGTATACTTCAAGGAAGCCAGTTCACCAGGTACCTGAAGAAAAGAGCCCAGCTCCGAGAATAACAAAAGAGACCAGGGAAATCTTAAGGAGAACAGAAGAAGGAAGGCTACCACGCCACCAGATAAAGTCACCAGTAATGCATAACCTTGTTGCAGGAGCAACCCCGAAGGATGTCCCGACGGAGACCATCCCCGAGGAGCCGAGGTATGCAGGAGAACGCGAAGGGATTGAGCCATATATCCCACAATACATCACTGTGCCTCGCCATTTGCGGATTATTCCAGAATACGAGCTAGAAAGAATGCAGAATGTCGAGAAGCAAACTTTTGAATACTTCGAGAGAATCAGAGGCAGGAGGATTAATATACTAGAAGGCCTCGAGTTACATACAAATGTGTTCTCAGAATACGAACAACAACAAATCGTGGACTGCATCCGAGATTTGAAAAGAATGGGTCGAGCAGGCTACCTAAGAGAAAACACTTACTCAGAACCCTGGAGATGGATGCCAGGGAAAGGGAGAATTACAATACAATGTGGATGCTGCTACAACTTCGCAGAAGACAGGAAGGGAAACCCACCAGGGATACTCCGTCATGGCCAAGTGGATCCAATGTCATTAGTCATCAAAAGGATGGTAAAGAGAATGATAACATGGAGGGTACTTGTCGGCGATTGCATACCCAACGAGTTGCATCATTAACATTTACAAGAAGGGTGACCGCATACCCCCGCACATAGATCACCACGACTTTGTCGGACCTTTTGCACGGTTTCTTTTCGAACGAGTGTAATATCATGTTCGGATCCGACCTCCGGATAGCGAGCCCGAGTGAGTTCCGAGGGCCGAGTAAAGATACCATTACCGGTAGGTTCCGTCATGATACTGAAGGGCAACGGAGCAGATGTCGCTAAACATTGCATACCGGGAGTACCAATGAAGCGGATCTCAGTTACTTTTAGAAGGATGGATGACAAGAAAGCACCTTACCACTTCCAGCCAGACCCGGAGCTAGAGAGCCTCCGGCCTTACGAGCTGTGAGTTACATGGAAAATATCACACCTCTAACGTACATCCATACGGCATCCTTGCCAAGGATGGCTTGGAAGGTGATGTTATTGACCATGTACCTCACTATTCAGACATGGATTTCTGACAGATACCTTTTTGGATGGATCGGCAAAGATCATGCATAGTCCGTTTTGAGTCTACATGGATTGTATGAGATGTATTCCAGATCGAGTTGTATGATGTATCTTCAACATGATTGGAATGAAGGTGACCATGTCACATTTTTGGCCTTCACCTCTTTTGTGCAAGTTGACTGAGAAACGCCATTAAAGTTAAATGAACTTCGAACAAAGAACAGAAAAGAAACAAAAAAAGAATAAAAGAGAACTTTCCTTAAAAATCTTAATATAAAAAAATGATGAACACCAAATTCACATGAACATTAAATGAATGATAAAATAAATTTGAATCGTTAAAGACAAACAAAATGAACATAAATTTCAAATCAAATCTCAATCAAATTTCAAATTCAATCCTTCCAAATTTCAAATCAAATCTCAATCAAATTCAAATTCAATCTTCCAGATCTCAAATCAAACCTCAATCAAATTCAAATTCAATCTTCCAAATCCGAAATCCAATCCGTTCTACTCTCTCCCTTGTCTGGGATGGAAGCGGTTGATTCCATTGACACGGATCGAATCTGATGGCAAGGAATTGTATCCAATCCAAACCAGCAACTTCCGATCAACTCTTTTGAATGGGATATGTAGCATCTACATATTCCCTCCTAATTTATTTCTTTCCACAAAATCTCTTATAACTTTCATGAAATTCTCGAAACACCAAAATTCCACACTTTTCAAATCAACACTGCAAATCTTTGCAAAATCAATTACATCAAAATTCAAATTCTTGGGGTTGAGGATTTTATATCCGAGACAGCATTGTCTTAGGATTCTTTCCCTATCGCAATGAAATACATCAAAATCAAACTTTTGGGGTTGAGGATTTTACATCCGAGACTGCATTGCTTTAGGATTCTTTCCCTATCGCAATGAAACACATCAAAAACAAATTCAAACTTTTGGGGTTGAGGATTTTACATCCGAGACTGCATTGCTTTAGAATTCTTTCCCTATTGCAATGAAATACATCAAAATTCAAACTTTTGGGGTTGAGGATTTTACATCCGAGACTGCATTGCTTTAGGATTCTTTCCCTATCGCAATGAAATACATTAAATTGAAGCTTTTATGGTTGAGGATTTTATATCCGAGACTGCATTGCTTTAGGATTCTTTCCCTATCGCAATGAAATACATCAAAATCAAGCTTTTGGGGTTGAGAATTTTATATCCGAGACTGCATTGCTTTAGGATTCTTTCCCTATTGCAATGAAATACATCAAAATTCAAAACTTTTGGGGTCGAGGATTTTACATCCGAGACTGCATTGCTTTAGGATTCTTTCCCTATCGCAATGAAATACATCAAAATCAAATTCTTGAGGTTGAGGATTTTACATCCGAGACTGCATTGCTTTAGGATTCTTTCCTTAACGCAATGAAATACATCAAAATCAAATTCTTGGGGTTGAGGATTTTACATCCGAGACTGCATTGCTTTAGGATTCTTTCCCTATCGCAATAAAATACATTAAAATCAAATTCTTGGGGTTGAGGATTTTACATCCGAGACTGCATTGCTTTAGGATTCTTTCCTTATCGCAATGAAATACATCAAAAATCAAATTCTTGAGGTTAAGGATTTTACTTCCAATACCACATTGCTCTGAGATCTCTCCTCATTGTAATGATTCAATCCAATCAATTCAATTTTCTTTTGAGGTTGAAGATGTCACATCTAAAACCACAAAATTCCAATTCTCATTTCAAATCAAATCCCTTCAAATTAATCTTAACAAAACTTCAATCTAAATTAAAACTCAAGCTAAAATCTAAGCTCACACATCAAAACTTAAACTAAAACAAAATAAAATCTAAATTGAAATTCCCCCAGGTCATGTGATTTGGGATTCACCTCTTTTCCCCAGCGAGAGTTCAGGAATCTCCAGTCTCTGAGATATACTTGGCACTCCCCAGCGGAAACTCTTCTACTTTGTCCTAAGTTTGTCACTTGGACGTTTGTGTTGGTTTAGTTGATCGCTTCGGTCAACACCAATATGCGCAGTGTGCTCCGTCAGCTCACAACACCTATTGGGGGTCCATTTGTTGACCTCATTTTTTATGAGGTCATCTCTTCTTCTTTTTAATACTTAGGATCTAGCCTTAAGCTTTTCCTTTGACTATCTTAGAGGATTAGAATTGGGACCCACCACTTAGAAATTCAACCCACTTCTTAACTCCCTGCAAACTCCACAAACTTGACTGTAGACCCCTAATCACCTAGAGGGTTGAAATCAAATGTGGAAGTCTAAAGGATGAGTTCCTATAGAACTCTTTGGCCTTAGGACTACCCTGGGTGGCCTGATCTGGTGAAGGGCTGACTTACACACACACTACACCTATACACTACACTTTCACACACATCCTAGAAACACACCCATACCTAACTTGACCTCCTGACTCATAAAGGTGATCCACATGGATGGTCCTTAACCCCTAAGCCCTTGGCTAAGAGGGTTAGGAACAACATAGTGGATGCCTCAAATGAGTCCTTTCATGGCTCATGTGGGCTTGATATGGCTTCATGGCTCAACCAAGATGATTTTATTCCACTTACATTTACCCAATCTTCAATTTTCTAAATTTTCAATTTTTGACCCCCGTGACCCTACACCCGCCTAACCTACCCAAAACCCTTGAAATTACCCAAATTTTTGCAAAATTTCCAAATCACCCAAAAATTCCCCAAAATTAACCTTGAACATTTCCTCACCAATCAAGTTGATCATTCATAGCCAAAAATACCAAAAATTCCAAAAATACCTCCCAATACCCTCCAAATACCCAAAATACCCCTCTTGACCCAAAAATCCAAAAATTCAGAAAATTCCCAAAAAATTCCAGAAAATTTCAAATATTCCCAATTTCATTTTGTTCAACTACACCATGGGCTAATTTTGTCAATTTAACCCACTTTTGTCAAAACCCCCAAATTGACCCATTTTAACCCAAAGTGAACCCAATGTCAAACCAAACCTACCCAATTGACCCAAATTCTGGTCCAATTCAATTCTAAACTTCAATTCAACATTCCCAACACCAATCTAGACCAAATCCAAGTCCAATTTGATTGAAATTTGAATCCAATTTCACTTTTGGCCTTAAAGCCCAATTTGGACCCATGACCCAAACTTAGCCCAAACTAACCCAATTCAACTCCAATTAACCCAAAATCTTTTCTAAACCTTCCCTAACATCCCCACAAGCAAAACACTAACATGATTTGCCCAAAATTTAGACCCAAACCCCACTCAAATTCAACCCAAAACTAAAAGGCCAAATTTTGGCCTAAACCCAAACCTAACCCAAATAAGCCCAAACCCCAAAATCAAGACCCAACCAAAGCCAAAACCTCTTTGAAACACTCCCATAAACTTTTCCCAACATTAATTTTACATCAATTTCAACCCTAGCACAACATTGGCCCAAATTAGCCCAACTTGACCTACATTGAGCCATTTACCAAAGAGGCCCAAATTCAAACCAATTCAATTCCAAGTCACACCAAATTAAATCCAAACCATTCATGAATCATCCCTAAACCAATTGCAACATTTATTTGACATGGTCCTTCACAAAATTTTCACCCAAAAGCCCATCCTAAAATAAAAAAACCCACTTCCCTAAATCACTTTAAAAGCCCATCTAAAACCATTTCAAAGAGCCCAAAATCTACCCTAAAGCCCATATGACATTTTCATTTGCAATCCATTTAATCAAAGTCATTCCCTAAGTTCCAATCCCATCATCAAATGATTCCAAATCAAGCCTCATGCCAAATCACCCCTAAATGCCAAAATTTCTAAAATCCTTCTCCATGAAAGTTGACTTAACTTTTCCCAAGCCAAATGAAGCCATGAAGCCATGCATGAGCCCCATAGGAGCCATGAGAGCCATGGAATCCACTTTCCACCTCATCAAACCATTAATGGCAAGAGAGGGGATCTCTTTCTTAAACCTTTTTTAAGCCTTTTTTACCTTAAACATGATACACTCTAAACCATACTTTGCCACCTAATCCTTGATGTGGACTTCACTACCTTTGGTAGGTTGACTCACATGATCCTACCAGCCCAAAACCAGAACTTGGAAGGGTGTACCAAACCCAAAATGGTGGGTTGACCCATTTGGACCCAAAATGAGACTCTCCCCATACCATTTTAATCCAAACCCTTTACACATGTCCATGGCCAATTGATCGCACAAACCTCCGACCCTAACCCACTCGGACTCGAGGGTAACCCATGCTCTGCGGCCGACCGCCCGGGTCGCCGGAAAACACCATGGCCGAGACCTCGGGAGGAGCCAAACTTAGGAATTCCACCTTGCTGAGTTGCCCCATGCCCAATGGCCACCATGGCTGTTCTTCCCTTGACCTAAGCAGCTGATCCCAAGCCCTAACTCCCCCTGGGATGCCCTCCAGCCTCTCCTATTTAAACCTCACCTCCTCTCGGACATGAGAGGTGCTGAACCAGACCTTACTGAAGCCCTGCCAAAATTGCTCCGACCACTCTCCATACTTAGAGCGAGTTGATCCCCGGTGACAATTTGCCCTAATCCCCACCAACGAGCCCAATTTCTCGACCAAAATTCCACCCAAAACCAGGACACTTCTCCACAAGTGGATCAATCCCCAAATTTATTGGTCCTACACCTTCACCGGACCAAGGGAAGAAGTCCACCAAGCAAAAGCCCCCTCTCCGAGCCACCCATCCGTTCCGGACTCCAAGCTTTGTGATCGGGCTTGGTCGAAATCATACCTAGGCAATTCACCAGACCAGGAGACTTCATCTGGAGCTTGCTTGGATCCAATCGAAGGTGACACAACCCTCAGATTGAAGCCACTCTTCTCTAAGCAAAGGTATGAGCTAACTCTTTATCCCGAGCTTCTGGAGATTCTCCATTTCAAATGCCTTAATTTCAATGCATGATCACCGTATAGATGTATTCATCTCTTCAAGACGAATCCATAAAGCACAAGAACACGAAAATCCGTTGAGAAATGAGTGAGTTCTTAGGGTTTTAGTGTGGACGGCTCTCGGGTGAGAACGACTGGGGACGATGAACGGATGTCGTTCATTCCATACACGCGCGGACGGATGGCTCAGATCGGGTCGGATCGGCAGATGATACGAGGAAGGCGGGACCCGGGCTGCTGACTCAAGTGGCGGCGTCGAATGGCAGCGCGACACGCGGCGTTTCGGAGATGCCTAGGATGAGTCAGCGCCGCCGTTTTAAATAGAAAATTAGGGTATTTTTTATTTATTTAATTCCCTAAACTTCAAAAATACATAACTTTGTGTAGGAAAATCAAAAAAATAAAATAAAAATACCCTCTTGCTCAATGAACAGAGGAGAATAATGTGGAAAAGAAATCATTTAATTTCATCAAATATTTTATTTTTAATGATTTATTTACCCTCTACATTGTTTTAATTCTCCATGCATATAGGAAATTCACCATGGCATGAGACCATAGGGATTTTGAAGCCTCTGAATTTGGGAACATTCCCTGAATTTTCCAAAGTCAGAGGCCATCCCTATGAGAAGTTATTGATTTTTCAAATTCATGTTGCTGCTTTGAGTATTTTAAATCCAATAATTAGCATGTTGTGAAATAAATTCTAGAAAAATTAGGTGATGTTTCTTATGACCAGAGGACTCTAGGAAAAATAGGTTTTGAATTAATCCATTTGGAATAATCCTAATTGGCTTAAACACCCAAAAAAGGTCCTTAATTAATTAGAGCTAATCATATATCAAATTGACTTGAAATTAATTCTCCACTGACCTTTAGGATCAGACGAACCCACCATAAAAATTTGAAGTCAATTGGACTTGGTTAGCCCTACTAAATGGGTTGATTAAGCCATTTAGCCAATTTAAACTTTAAAAATTCATAACTTTCAAAATACTTTTCAAAAATTCACTAAATTAGTTTTGGAGCCTCTCTGATATCAAGGGAATTTAAGAAAATTAAAATTTCAATTTTCTAAAAAGTTGATTTTTTGTATTATTTTAATATTTTAATAATTAAAAAATAATAGAAATCACAAAAATAATAAAATTCACCAAAATGTCAAATTTTGAATTTTATTCACTTAGGAACAAACCCCATATTTTTCTTAGGTCTATTTGATGAGATATTAAATTTTAAAGCCCTTAAGGTAATTTTAAAATTAAAAAAAATGTATTTTTTAGCATTTCCACTAAAATAATTCTAATAAATCAAAGAAAAATCAGAAAATTGTAAAAATTGATTCTCTGATTTCTTTGATATTAGAAAGATTTTTGAAAAATATATAATTCATTTTTCAACCTTCATTTTATTTTTAAATTAATTAATACTCCAAAACTTAAAATAATTATAATAAAAAGAATATAATTCAAAAAATCACAAAAATTGGTCCAAGTGTTCCTCTGGTCATTAGGAATGTCCCATAATTTTTTTAAGGACAGAAACTTTCCCTTGGTCATATTATTAAATTTTCCTTGGAAATCTCTATTTTCCACCAAAAATAATTACATAAATAAATTAAATACAGAAAAATCACATTTTCTCCTCTCATGTCTTTATTGACATATGAGTGAAGTCACATAAAAATTTCAAGTTCATTTAAGCTCAATTTAGTGGGTTATGAAATTATTAAGCTTGGAGGGGCAAAATGGTAATTAAAATTTTAACCTTTAATTAAAACTTTAGGCTTAATAAAATTAAAGAGTAAAATATTTGATCTTAATCTGATTTGGATGATTGAAATTTAAATAATTAAAGGGTAGAAACCTATTAAACAATTTAAAAATAATTGAAATGAACTTTAATTAAATAATCGATTAAATTTGGAAGAATAATAAAAAATTGGAATTATTAAAATAGGGATATTATTAGGAAGAGATTTGTTCTTTAATTTAAGAATCCCTAAATTAATCATCTCAATAATGTTTAATTCCTAATTAAAATGATAATCCAAATTTAAGATTTAAAATGCTAAAAGACTTAATTATTAAATTAAATTAAAGTTAAATTATTTAAATTAAACCCTTTAAAATTTCAATTAAATTAATACTTTAACAATTAAAATTAAATCATCTTTAAAATAGAAAAAATAAAATATTAAATTAAAATTAAAAATAAAATAAAATTAAAATTTAAATAAAATTAAATTAAAACAAATTAAATTTAAATTAAATCAAATTAAATTAAATTAAATCATATTAAATTAAATTAAATTAAAATAAGAAAAATAAAATCAAGTTAAAATTAAAATTAATTTAAATTAATTAGATTAAATTAAAATTAAAACTAAACTAAATTAAATTAAATTAAAGCTAAATTAAATTGAATTAAAAATAACATCACTTAAGACATAAAGAAATTCAAAAATAAATATAAAGCAACTTGAACACTATTCCAAATTTAAACCCGATAACTGAAATTAAATTAAATCACAAACTATTTGAACATCAATTTGCCCTTGAAAGCTTTTGTTGTCATAACTCCTAAACAGAACGTTAAATGAAGTGATACTTCACTCATAGGAAATTCAAATGTCCTAGTTCACCGAGCAAGATAACAAAACTTGAATTCCCGGGCGATTAATTCGTTTGTATAATTGAATTCATTTGGACTTAAAATAATCCTAGAAATATTGAAAAGATGTTTAAGATTCTTCTTAAGCACTTCATCAATATGATAGGATGTTTATAAGAACAACTAAACTTAATTGTTCTTTGATGAAGAAAATCGTCCTCAAACCAAAACACAAGAACCTAGACGTCATAGGAAATGACTAGCTATAGGATTAGGAATTTGGTAGAAAACCATAACCCTTCCCTTAGCTTTACCTAGGAACTTGCTTTAAATGCTTAAATATGCTAAATTGTGTTTAAGTGAAGCCTAGGATGATGGGAAGACCCTCCAGGTACGCTTTTATTTTATTGCAATTTACTTTCTTGAAATTTACTTTATTGCAGATGCACTTTACTTTTCTTGCATGATAAACAACTGTTGCATGAAAACCCACACCTTTAGGATAGTCCCTAAAACTGAAACCAAAACTAAATTAAAAGTCATTGCAAGATAAAATTCACCGCCACAACATTTCAAAATATAAAACAACTCAAAATTTAATCACAAACGGAACACAAAACTACAATTACAACTAAATTAAAACGTCTTGTTGGATGATCGGGAATACCTCGGATGATGTAACCTACGTGTTGCTAACGAGATTTCCCACGCTCTAAATGAAAGTGTGGAACTCATTCAGCTGAGTTTAGCAAATTCATCTGGACTAAGTGAATCCGATAAAAATAACGATGCCGGAAGGATGGAACCGTGGGATCTTAACCGGTGTTGTTATAATCGACTTTAAGATTTGTTTTAATTAAAAACATAAAAAACACTTGGAAATTAATATTTTCTCTAAACCAAAACACTTTTCTCATCTCCTGATTTATGACTTCTAAAACTAAACCTCTGCAACAACAAGGAGCTTGGAGCACGATGGGCAGCACGGCCATCTTCGTCAGCAAAACAACTCTACATCAGCTAAGCATTCCTTAGAATTAAATAACCAAGCCATAGGACTTCGAGGTAGTTTGCACTAGTGCAACATAAATCCTCAACTCTTCGTTAGGCATTTGCATGATCATGTCATGTAAATTAAGCCCTAATCGGTTTTAGGATTCCGAGGTAGTCGTCCGATACGACATAAACCCTCACATCTTCAAGGCTATTTGTGTGATTTTATCATACAAATATAAGTCCAAATTAATCAAAATTGGCAAGATCAAAACATTAAATAAATATTAGGACTTTCCTAAATTCAAGCCAAACAATAGGATAGTCGGGAAATTACCGAAGTTCGCTTCGAATCTGTGATTTCTCCTACCTTTCTTCCTTTGAATTCCCAAAACAAAATGTTCCAAATTTGATCCATTCCCTATTGAAATTCCAAAATTCAATCCTTTGAAAAATTAAACTTTGAAATTCTTGAGAGCAGAACTACTGATTATTATCGAGAGTTTTCTTAGGTGATTCCCGTCACTTAAGATGTAATTAACTATAGGGGCTTGCCCTTATAGGGAATTTTAAGAACCCAGGTAATATAAACCCTGCTTAATTTCTTTGTATTAAGCAGGGGAAATTGTCGGCTTATAAAATCTGTTCGCAGACCAAACGGATGTCACAAATCTTTTAGTTTATTTAATCGAGCCCTATCATCAAGCAGTATATCTATTCTTCGGGATATATACACGGTTTGTGATGTGTTGCTCATTTATATAAACTATTTGGGATGTGAGATCGGTTTGATTTCATATCTTAAAATTTTCAAATTTAAAATTATTTTCAAAATCAAATACTACTTTCTAAATTATATATATATTTAAATTAAATTTAAAATTTAAATTTTGCCGACAATTTCTGTAGGCGACCCCCTTTTCAAAAATACAACACTCAACCTAAAAATATGCCGACAGGGTCCATTTATTGTGATAAAAGTTTATTCCTATGGAGCTGTAGATATTCAAGATCCTAAGACTGGAAAAATATTTAATGTTAACGATCATAGACTTAAACCTTATTTTTCGGTCAATCAACTTAAATTTGATGAGAATCTGATGTTAGGTCACTCGGAATGAGTTCTGGGTATGTCAGGCTGAAGATGTTAAACCAAGCGCTTTGTGGGAGGCAACCCATAGTTATCTGTGCTTTGCTTTATGTTTGTTTTATGTGCTTTATTTGGTTTGTTTTTATGTTTTGGTAGTAGTATTTTAGAGTTTTTATGTTATAGTAGTGTTTATTTGATCTTATTTTATGACTTAGAGGAGTCGGAATGAAATTTTGGACATTTGGCAAACCTGTGCTAAATTGAGCACTGGCGGCTAAGCGCCGCCTAGCTGGCGCTTAGGCGCCGGAGTTACAAAGCATGTGATAAATGAGGTTTTAGAAACCTAGATCGCGAGGAAATGGTTTTGGAAGTTATTTTGGAGTTTTAAACCGTTTAAGGGAGGTTTATGCACTTCTAAAGTCTATAAAAAGGCCCTGGATTAAGAGAAATACTTGCCCCAAGTCCTATTTTCATTCTTGAGTCTTAAGAAGAGTGTTTTGAGTGCATCATGTCTTCCTGGGAGAATGAAATCAAGAAGAAAGAGGATTCTGACCAGAATAAGTTTATTAGTGACAGTGTTAAAGAGTTATTCAATGGATTTCTAGCCGTTAGTATTCAAGGAATTGCAGAAAAGATTGCAATGATCGAAGCCCAAGTGACTTTAATCGAAGCAAAGATTAATGAAACTAACACACATTTGGAGCATATGGGATGGAAACTCAAGATGCAACTTAGTCATACAAGTCACGTGGAATAAGCAGATAAAGCGATGTTCCTGAAGAACAAGTGGTTAGAAAAAGAAGATGTAAGAGTGTTCAATCATTGTCTATTCTATTAGATTTATATTCCAGAAGGATCAAATGAAAATAATAGTGGTTTTGGATATATTCTGCCTACTAGAGAGTGGAATTAAATGTTAGTTTGATCTTGTGGATTGTTTTGTGTATCTTATGTTTTATGTGTTTGATGTTTTAAGTGTTTAATGTTTTATATTTGTGTTCTGTTGCACTTTAATGTGTGATTGTTGCATCTTAGTGATGTAAACCTATCTTTATGATTATTGAGTCTGTTTGTATCTAGAGAATTTCATCCAAAGTATTTGGATAGAAATTTTTAGTTTGTATTAAGTGTGGTTTATTTTTAATGAATATAAGTTTGTGTTTGTGTGAAACTTGATTGGAATCGATGGATATTAAAATTTGAAATTAGAGTATTAGGAGATTTATGAGGAAGAGACAATTATTTTGAGAATATTAAGGGTGATTAACTTAGTGGTTTAGTGCATTTGTTCGTTAGAAATCATTCAATTTCATTGTCGTATAAGATAATTTGTTATATTCTAGCTTCAACAAATGATCTACAATTTGATTTTCAGCTTCCCTTTTCTATTAATTATTTCAAAATCAAATGCTTGCATCAAATAATATCCATCTGATTAATCTTGGTTTAGCATCTCTTTTGCATTAAATATTTAATAATGGAGTGATTAGTATGCACAATACATTTAGTTCCACTAAATAAGATCTTAAATTTATCAAAAGTATATATAATTTGCTAATAATTCTTTTTCAGAATCGTATGGGCTAATTTCAAAGATGATTGAGAGTTTTACTAGGCATAGTATATAACTTTAAAAATCTTATCATACCTTTGACCAAAAACAGCTCTTTATAGCATAATCACTAGCATCACACATAGTTCAAATTTGTTTCTCCCAATCAAAGAAACTATTATAGTGTTTGTGATTAATTTATCTTAACATTTCAAAGCATTTAAGCATTCTATAGTGAATCAAATTTCTTATCCTTTTCTAAAAAGTTGGCATAGAGGTTTAGATGAAAATCTTTTATGTAGCGTCTGTAAAATTTGGCATGTCCAAGAAAACTTTGCACTCTCCTCACCGTAGTAGAGTGTACTTCTGGGCCTATAACTCGAACTTCAAGCAGGTCTACTTCCATGCCATTTTCCGAAATTTTATGCCCTAATACAATTCCTCCTGCAACCATAAATTGACATTTCTCCCAATTTAGAACTAAGTTAGTTTTTTTGCATAGCTCCAAAACTTTTTAAGATGATCCAAGCATGTTTCAAATGATGTTCCAAATATAGAGAAATCATCCATAAATACTTATATTCCATCATCAATTAATCTACTAAATATAAACATCATACATCTCTGGAATGTTGCAGGTGCATTACATAGTCCAAAAGGTATCCTTCGAAAAGAAAATGTTTCATAAGGACTCGGTAAATGTAGTTTTCGATCCGCAGCAATAGAAATTTCGATGATACCGCATATCCATCTAAAAAATAAAAGTATTTGTGCCCAGCTAGTCTATCCAACATTTGGTCTACTAATGGTAAAGGGAAGTGATCTTTCCTCGTGGCTGCATTTAATTTTCTATAATCAATACATATACGTCATCCAATAACTTGTCTTATGTGTATTAAATCATTATTTTTATTAGCTTCAACAAATACTCCTCCTTTCTTAAAGAACACAATGAATTGGGCTTACCCAAGCACTATCCGAAATAGGATATATAATACCATTGTCTAACCATTTTAATATTTCTTTCTTGACTACATCATTCGGCTATTATTTAATCTCCTTCTGGGATCAACTCTCGGTTTATGTTCATTATCCAAAATAATTTCCGTGCATACAGAATGTATGACTAAATTCCTTTAATATCGTTAAGGTCCAACCAAAAGCTTTCTTATACTTTTTTAGTTTGTCCAGAGTTTTTGCTCTTGTGATTCATTTAATTCTAACGATATAATAACCGGTAAAGTTAAAGAGTCACCTAAAAATGTCTACTTTAAACGAGTAGGTAAAATTTTTAACTCAAGTTCGAAGGTTTAATAATCGACAACTATATTCTTTTCGTTGTTTTCCGTAATATCCAACATCTCAAATCTTTCTTGTAATCTAATTTTTCATTTTCTATTTCTTCAATTAATTCTATATTTTCTATTTCTGATTTTATCTTCAAAGTATTCTTTAAAAATGTTCATTTCATGATGTTCAAGAATTTCCATTAAAAACATTCATCATCTTTTTCTATAGCAGGATATTTCATTGATTTTGCAATGTTAAAAGTTACTTCTTGATCATTTACTCTCATAGTTAATTTTTAAACGTCAATCATAGCTCTTCCAAAAATAGCTAAGAATGGTCTCCCTAAAATTATAGGTATTTATTTATCTTCCTCCATATCTAAAACAATAAAAACCATGGTACAAGATAAATTTATCCACTCTTACTAACACATCTTCAATAACTCCCTTAGGATATGTCACCGAACGATCAGCTAACTCGAAGAGTTATCAAGGTAAGTGAGACTTCTCTCAATCCTAATCTTTTAAAATCGATGTATACAAGATCGATGTTGGCTCCCAAGTCACATAAAGCGTTTCCATAAAATTTTTCTCCAATAGCACATGGTATTGTGAAACTACTGTGATCCTTTAATTTCTCAGAAGCTTTTCTCGAATAATTGCACTACACTTCGTTAAGTGCAACCGTTTCATTTGCCTATGAACTTTCTCTTCTTTGTTTAAAATATCTTTCATAAACTTCACATAATCGGGGCATTTTGCTCTAATTCTTCTACAAAGGAATGTTCATCACAGTTTTCAGATTTCAAGAAATTTAGAAAATTGCTTATCCTTTTTATGTTGCTTCAATCATCGAGGAAACAGGTGGTGGTTTCTCTACAAAAATTTTCTATAGGTATTAGTGGATATTCTAAATTTCGATTCAGTTTACCTTTTTTCTTTTTTAGTTTCCACTTGTTTTCACTTCGTTTCTTTTTGTATTCTTGTTTTCTAGCTCTTTTCCACTTCGTAATCGTATCAATTTCGATTTGTTCTTCTCCTTGATCTTTAGGATTTATTTGCCATGACTAGGTAAAAGTTCCAGAATTCTATTATTGCGTATTTATATGTCCAAGTTGAGTTTCAATATTTTTTAATTGTAGTTCCTTGATCAATTTTTGACCCCCGGGACCCTACACCCGCCTAACCTACCCAAAGCCCTTGAAACTACCCAAAATTTGCAAAATTTCCAAATTACCCAAAATTCCACAAAATTAACCTTGAACATTCCCACATTACTCAAATTGATCACCCATACCCAAAAATACCAAAAATTCCAAAAATACCTCCCAATACCCTTCAAATACCCAAAATACCCCTCTTGACCCAAAAATCCAAAAATTTTGAAAATTCCCAAAAAATTCCAGAAAATCCCAAATATTCCCAATTTCATTTTGTTCAACTGCACCATGGGCCAATTTTGTCAATTTACCCTACTTTTGTCAAAACCCCCAATTTGACCCATTTTAACCCTAAGTGAACCTAATGTCAAACCAAACCTACCCAATTGACCCAAATTCTGGTCCAATTCAATTCTAAACTTCAATTCAACATTCCCAACACTAATCTAGACCAAATCCAAGTCTAATTTGATTGACATTTGGATCCAATTTCACTTTTGGCCTTAAAGCCCAATTTGGACCCATGACCCAAACCTAACCCAAACTAACCCAATTCAACTCCAATTAACCCCAAATCTTTTCTAAACTTTCCTCAACATTCCCACAAGCAAAACACTAACATGATTTGCCCAAAATTTAGACCCAAACCACACTCAAATTCAACCCAAAACCAAAAAGCCCAATTTTGACCTAAACCCAAACCTAACCCAAATAAGCCCAAACCTCAAAATCAAAACCCAACCAAAGCCAAAACCTATTTGAAACACTCCCATAAACATTTCCCAACATTTATTTTACATCAATTTCAACCCTAGCCCAACATTGGCCCAAGTTAACCCAATTTGACCTATATTGGCCCATTCACCAAAGAGGCCCAAATCCAACCCAATTCAAACCTAAATCACTCCAAACTCATTTCAAATCACTCATGACATATCCCTAAACCAAACTCAATAATTATTTGGCCCAAACTTCTACAAAATTCCCATCCATGAATTCATTCTTAAACTTAAAAGCCCGCTTACATGAAACCTTCCTAAAGCTCATCTCCACCAAAATCCAAAGGGCAAAATCAATCCAAAACCCATATGACAATTGCTTCTACACCATATTTTCAATTAAAATCAATCCCTAAGTTTCAAAACTCATCATGAAGCTGATTCCAAATTAAGCCCATATACAAATTCCTCATCACAAATACCAAAATTTTCTTAAACCTATTTCCATGAAATTGACTTAACTTTTCCAAGCCAAAGATGAGCCATGAAGCCATGCATGAGCCACATGGAAGCCATGAGAGCCTCTCTTTACATGTCACCATGCCATTTTGGGCAAAAGAAGGAGACTCTTTCCTTAATCTCCTAAAGTCATTAGCACTTAACCATGATTCCCCTAACCCAATTTAATTCAAATATATTTGGATAAGGACTTCTCCATGTCAAACCAGCTGATTCCCTTGATTCCTCACGCAACCAAAGCCACCTTGAAGGGTGAACCAAGCCCAAAGCGTGGACTTGACCAAATCGAGCCAAAATTGGCCTTCTCCCATTCCATTTTAAATCGAAGCTTTTGACACATGGCCATTTGCCCAATTGCACTGCACTAACTGCCAAGCCCCAACCTCCTGGCCCAGATGGTGACCTGAGGCCTGCCGGCCGACCACCGCGGCCGCCGGAAACCACCAGGCCGAGAGCTCGCATGTGAGCCCAAGCTTGAAATTCTCACCTCGTTGAGTTGCCCCATCCCAAATGGCCATTGCAGTACGTTCTTCCCTTGACCTAAGCAGCTGATCCCAAGCCCTAACTCTCCCTGGGAGGCCCTCCACCCTCTCCTATTTAAACCCGACACCCTCACGGCCATGGAAGAGAGTTGCACAAATCTTGCCGAAACTCTGCCAAAATTGTTCCAAACCATACTCCATACTTAGAGCAGTTGAACCCCAGTGTCAATTTGCCCTAATCCCCACCAACAGAACCCAATTTTCCAACTGAAATTTCACCCAAAAACCAAGACACTTTGCCACAGTGAGCCAATCTTCAAATTGACTGGCCCTACACCTTCCACTAGACCAAGAGGAGAAGTTTCCCACTGAAAGCCCCATCTCCAGGCCACCCAGTTGTTCCAGACTCCAAGCTTTGTGATCGGGCTTGGCCGAAATCATACCTAGGCGACTCACCAGACCAGGAGACTTCATCTGGAGCTTGCTGGGATCCAATCGAAGGTGACACAACCCTTAGATTGAGCCACACTTCTCTGAGTAAAGGTATGAGCTAATTCTTCATCCCGAGCTTCTGGAGATTCTCCATTTCAAATGCTTTAATTTTAATGCATGATCACCGTATAGATGTATTCGTCTCTTGAAGACGAATCCATAGAGCACAAGAACACGAAAATCCGTTAAGTATTGAGTGAGATATTAGGGATTTAGTGTGGACGGTTCTCGGGCTAGGAGGCTTGGGGACGATGAACGGATGCCGTTCATTTAATACACGCGCGGACGGACGGCCAGGATCTCGCCGGATGAGGAGACGGAACGACACAGCGGGCCCCCGGAGCGCTGAGTTGGATGGCGACGCCGAATCAGAAGGCGACACACGGCATTTCGGAGCTGCCGAGGTTGACGCGGCGCCGCGTGGATAAATAGAAAATCAGGGTATTTTTCTGTTTATTTAATTCCCTAAACTTAAAAAATGCATAACTTTGTGTAGAAAAATCAGAAAAATAAAATAAAAATACCCTCTTGCTCAGTGAACAGAGGAGAATAATGTGGAAAAAAATTCATTTAATTTCATCAAGTATTTTATTTTTAATGATTTATTTACACTCTATATTGTTTTAATTCTCCATGCATATAGGAAATTCACCATGGCATGAGACCATAGGGCTTTTGAAGCCTCTGAATTTGGGAACATTCCCTGAATTTTCTAAAGTCAGAGGCCATCCCTATGAGAAGTTATTGATTTTTCAAATTCATGTTATTGTTTTGAGTATTTTAAATCTAATAATTAGCATGTTGTAAAATAAATTCTAGGAAAATTTGGTGATGTCTCTTATAACCAGAGGACCCTAGGAAAAATAAGTTTTGAATTAATTTATTTAAAATAACCCTAATTGGCTTAAACACCCAAAATAGGTCCCTAATAAATTAGAGTTAATCATACACTAAATTGACTTGAAATCAATTCTCCACTGACCTTTAGGATCATAGGAACCCACCATAAAAATTTGAAGTCAATTGGACTTGGTTAGCCCTACTAAATGAGTTGATTAAGCCATTTAGCCAATTTAAACTTTAAAAATTCATAACTTTCAAAATACTTTTCAAAAATTCACCAAATTAGTTTTGGAGCCTCTCTGATATCAGGGGAATTTATGAAAATTAAAATTTCAATTTTCTAACAAAGTTGATTTTTTGTATTATTTTTATATTTTAATAATTAAAAAATAATAAAAATCATAAAAATAATAAAATTCACTAAAATGTCACATTTTGAATTCTAATCAAATAGGAATAAACCCCATATTTTTCTTAAGTCTCTATAATGAGATACTAAATTTTAAAGCCCTAAGGTAATTTTAAAATTAAAAAAATGTATATTTCTAGTATTTCCACTAAAATAATTCTAATAAATCAAAGAAAAATTAGAAAATTGTAAAAATTGATTCTCTGATTTCCTTGATATCAGAGAGATTTTTAAAAAATATAAAATTCATTTTTTAACCTTTATTTTATTTTTAAATTAATTAATACTCCAAAACTCAAAATAATTATAAAAAAATAATATAATTCAAAAAATCACCAAAATTGGTCCAAGTGGTCCTCTGGTCATTAGGAATGTCCCATAATTTTCTCAAGGACAAAAACTTTTCCTTGGTCATATTATTAAATTTTCCTTGGAAATCTCTATTTTCCACCAAAAATAATTACATAAATAAATTAAATACAGAAAAATAACATTTTCTCCTCTCATGTCTTTATTGGCATATGAGTGAAGTCACATACAAATTTCAAGTTCATTTAAGCTCAATTTAGTGAGTTATGAAATTATTAAGCTTGAAGGGCAAAATGGTAATTAAAATTTTAACCCTTAATTAAAATTTTAGGCTTAATAAAATTAGAAAGTAAAATATTTGATCTTAATCTGATTTGGATGATTGAAATTTAAATAATTAAGGGATAGAAACCTATTAAACAATTTGAAAATAATTAAAACAAACTTTAATTAAATAATTGATTAAATTTGGAAGAATAATAAAATTGGAATTATTAAAATAGGGATATTATTAGGAAGAGATTTGTTCTTTAATCTAAGGATTCCTAAATTAATCATCTCAATAATATTTAATTCCCAATTAAAATGATAATTCAAATTTAAGATTTAAAATGTTAAAAGACTTAACCATTAAATTAAATTAAAGTTAAATTATTAAACTCTTTTAAATTTTGAATTAATTTAAAAATAAAATTAAATTAGAATTTAAATTAAATTAAATTAAACAAATAAAATTAAATTAAAATTTAAATTAAATTAAATTAAACAAATTAAATTAAATTGAATTGAATTGAATTAAATTAAAATTAAAATTAAATTAATTAAATAAAATTAAATTAAAACATATTAAATTAAATTAATCAAATTAAATTAAATTAAATTAAATTAAATTAAATTAAATTAAATTAAATTAAAGGAAATTAAATCAAATTAAATTAAATTAATTTAAATCAAATTAAATTAAATTAAATTAAATCAAATTAAATTAAATTAAATCATATCAAATCAAATTAAATTGAAATGAATTAAATTAAATAATAGAATCAAGTTAAAATTAAAGTTAAATTAAATTAAATTAAAATTAAAACTAAACCAAGTTAAATTAAAGCTAAATTAAATTGAATTAAAAATAACATCACCTAAGACATAAAGAAATTCAAAAATAAAACAACTCGAACACTATTCCAAATTTAAACCCGTTAACTAAAATTAAATGAAATCACAACCCATTTGAACACCAATTTGCCCTCGAAAGCTTTTTGTTGTCATAACTCCTAAACAGAACGTTAAATGAAGTGTCACTTCACTTATAGGATATTCAAATGTCCTAGTTCACTGAGCAAGATAACAAAACTTGAATTCTCGGACGATTAATTCATTTGTATGATTAAATTCATTTGGACTTAAAACAATTCTAGCAATATTGAAAAGATGTTTAAGATTCTTCTTAAGCACTTCCTCGATATGATAGGATGTTTATAAGAACAACTAAACTTAATTGTTCTTTGATGAAGAAAATCGTCCTCGAACAAAACACAAGAACCTAGACGTCATAGGAGATGACTAGCTATAGGGTTAGGAACTTGGTAGAAAACCATAACCCTTCCCTTAGCTTTACCTAGGAAATTGCTTTAAATGCTTAAATATTCTAACTGTGTTTTAAGTGCAGCTTGGGATGACGGGAAGACCCTCCAGGTACGCTTTTATTTTGTTGCAATTTACTTTATTGCAATTTATTTAATCGCATCGCACTTACTTTTCTTGCATGATAAACAACTGTTGCATGAAAACCCACACCTTTAGGATAGTCCCTAAAACTGAAACCAAAACTAAATTAAAAGACATTACAAGATAAAATATATCGCCACAACATCTCAAAATATAAAACAACTCAATATTTAATCACAAACAGAACAACAAAACTACAACTCCAACTAAATTAAAAGTCCTGTTGGATGATCGGGAATACCTCGGATGATGTAACCTACGTGTTGCTAACGGGATTTCCCACGGTATAAATGAAAGTGTGGAACTCATTCAGTTGAGTTTAGCAAATTCATATGGACTAAGTGAATCCGACAACAATAACGATGCCGGAAGGATGGAACCGTGGGATCTTAATCGGTGTTGTTATAATCAACTTTAAGATTTGTTTAATTAAAATATTAAAAAAAAACACTTGAAAATTAAGAATTTCTTTAAACCAAAACACTTTTCTCATCTCCTGATTCATGACTTCTATAACTAAACCTCTGCAACAACAAGGAGCTCGGAGCATGGTGGGCAGCACGGCCATCGTCATCGACAGAAACACGAGTCTACTTCAGCAAAACTTTCTTAGAATTAAATAACCAAGCCATAGGACCTCGAGGTAGTTTGCCTAGTGCAACATAAATCCTCAACCTTTTGTTAGGCATTTGCATGATCTTGTCATGCAAATTAAGCCCTAACCGGTCTTAGGATTCCGAGGTAGTCGTCCGATACGACATAAACCCTCACATCTTCGAGGCTATTTGCATGACTGCGTTATGCAAATATAAGTCCTAATTAATTAAAATTGGCAAGATCAAAACATTAAATGAACATTAGGACTTTCCTAAATTCAAGCCAAACAATAGGATAGTTGAGAAATTACCGAAGTTCGCTTCGAATCTGTAATTTCTCCTACCTTTCTTCCTTTGAATTCCCAAAACAAAATGTTCCAAACTTGATCCATTCCCTATTGAAATTCCAAAATTCAATCCCTTGAAAACCTAAATTTTGAGATTCTTGAGAACAGAACTACTGATTATTATCGAGAGTTTTCTTAGGTGATTCCCGTCACTTAAGATGTAATTAACTATAGGGGCTTGCCCTTATAGGGAATTTTAAGAACCCAGGTAATATAAACCCTACTTAATTCATTTATATTAAGCGAGTGGAATTTGTCGGCTTATAAAATTGGTTCGCGAGACCAAACGGATGTCACAAACTTTTCTAGTTTATTTAATAGAGCCCCATTACCAAGCGGTTGTATCATTCTTCGGGGTAGATACACGGTTTGTGGTGCGGTGCTCGTTTATGTAAACTATTCGGGATGTGAGATCAGTTTGATTTCATATCTTAAAATTTTCAAACTTAAAATTATTTTCAAAATCAAATGCTACTTTCTAAATTATATATATATATTTAAATCAAATTTAAAATCTAAAATTCGCCGACAATTTCTGTTAGGCGACCCCCTTTTCAAAATAAAACACACAACCTAAAAATATGCCGACTTCGGGATGATATAAAATAATTCCAAGCTTTCGAGCTGGCATTCAACTTTGAAGTGGAAAAATTGACTCTTCTTCATTTTTTATCTTCCATAACACTCTCCGAGCAATCAAAGCAGAAATAATTTCATCCAATTCTCCCTCTATAGGATTATAATTTGAATAAAACACATGAAATTCGTTGACAGTAGGTAAAATGAGTTTATTACCTCAAGAGAAGAATGGGCTAGCTTCCCTCGAACCATAACAAAATCTTCCTTTGCTTCGGAAAGATTAGCATAAAATTCTTGCACAACAGAAATCACAGCTATGGCCGAAAAACAGCAGAATCTGTCCCAAAGTCTCCTAATAATTATATCCTTGATTTCACCTCCCAGATTTTTGAAGAAGCGCTTGAGAATCAAATTCATTGACTATGAAGTCTGGACTTATCTATCTTGAACTCAAGAACTGACGAACTTGCCTGAATCTTAACTAGCTTTAACCTTTCTTTTTTTAGTTTTGGTTCCATAATCTAAAAATCATGTAAAAATCACAATAAATCCTAAAATCAAGTTAAACTCACTAAACTTAACTAGTAAAAGCATAAACCACTAAATCTAAGTAATTTGCAAAGGTTTTCCTTAAATTTTCACTATAAAAAGTGATTTTTGGTTTTCTCCATAGTGCTCTTCAAATACATGGTGCAAATCATAAATTTATACTTAGGAGTAGTGCTCTTCCATTAAGAAGATGAAATCCAATAAGTTTTGCTTGAATCGACTCACAAAACTTCAAGTTAGAGGATGCCCTAATTGTCTAGGTCCCGACTTTGGAGGAAGAAGATGACGGGTGAAAAGAAAATGATGATTTTCGGGTTATGATAAATTTGCGAACTAGTTTTCGTGGTTCGGCGCTTAAGCACGGTGGTTCGGTGCTTAAGTGCCGGTGCACAATTTTTGAAAGCCTAGATAATCAACCCTAAATGGTCTTAATAATTTTTAGTAACTATTTTTTTCCCATCTATTCTTCTTTTACTTCATAATCGCACATTAAAACTAAATCAATTCACACATAAATTTCACACAAATAAACACTTTATTAAAAACAAACAAAAAAATAAATACATATAAATCTTCAATCAAAAATCCCTATATTAGGTATCTTCTTAACAGACACATAAACACTAAACACACATAAATTAAACATATACAACATTTAAAATACTAACACTAACAACTAAACAACCCTCTCAAACTTAATTCCATTTTCCATTAGGTGGAACATATCTTGAAACTTCATTTGTCCCTTTTGAAGCATTAGGTATACAAATTTAATAGAACAGACGATGATTAAAATTTCTAACTGAATGCTCTTCAATCAACTTGTTCATCAAATACATCGCTTTGTCTGCTTCCTCTACATGACTAGTATAACTAAATTGCATCTTCAGTTGTCATCCAATATGCGCCAAATGTGCATTAGTCTCATTCACCTTTGCTTCAATTGAAGCCAGTCAGCCTCAATCTTTGCAAGCTTCTCTGTTATTCCTTCGATATTAACGACTAGGAATTTGTTGAATAACTTTGTGCATTTTGACTTATAAACTTCTTTTTGTTGGCTTCTTCATAATTTCACTCTCCCAAGAAGACATTTTTGTAACTTAAAACGTGAAAACTTGGAATGGGGTGAAAATCTCTTCTTTATCCATCTATTTAAAGATTTAAGAAGCACTAAAACTGTCCCACATTTAAAAACCACTAAATAATGTTCTAATTAATATCCCTACATTTAGTTCTTCTAGAACATCATTTTTACATTTTTCTTAACTGTTATGCTTAAGCACCAATTTCTGACGCTTGGGCATAATTGCTCATTTTAGTACAAGTCTGCTAAACATCTCAATATTCATTTAACTCATTTGAATTATTAATTAAGGTCTCATGATCTTCAGTATATCATAATATAATCAAAATAATAATACATTTTTCTTACTCAAACCAAACAACACCAATTCAAAGCAAATTCAAAACAAATCACTTCGATACCTATGGGTTGCCTCCCACAAAATGCTTGGTTTTACATCATCATCCCGACATACCCAGTGCTTATTCTGGGTGACCCAATATCATAAGATTATCAATTCTAAATTGCTCCTCTGAAAAATAAGGTTTCAATTTATGACAATTCACTTTGAATATTTTTTCATTTTTAGGATTCCATAGAGATAGAATTTTATTATAATAAACGGGCCCATCCACCTGGACTTCAATTTTCCAGCAAATAATCTTAATCTTACATTATATAGCAAAACTTGCTGTCCTGTCTTGAAATTTTTAGTAAGAATCTTATGATCATGCCACAATTTCATCTTTTCTTTATAAATCTTAGCACTTTCATAAGATTCATTTTTTATCTCTTCCAACTCATTTAATTGCAATAGTCTTTTCTCACCAGCAACTTTTAAATTAAAATTGAACTCCTTAATAGCCCAATATACTTTATGTTTAGGTTCAACTAGTAAATGACAAACATTCCTAAAAATTAACCTATATGGGACATTCCTAAAGGAGTTCTATATGCAATCCTATAAGCCCACAAAGAAAAATCAAATTTGATTGAGCAATCCTTTTTATTTGGATTCAAATATTTTTCCAAAATTCTTTTAAATTCATGATTAGATAATTCAACCAAACCACTTGTCTAAGGATGATTAGAAGTAGCAATTCTATGGTTAATATGATACTTCTTTACTAGCTTCTCCATAGTTGCATTTCTAAAATGACTTCCCTCGTCAGTTATGATCACTCTTGGCATTCCAAATCTATAAAATATATTCTTTCTTAAAAATTTTAAAACACTCCGGGCATCACATCGAGATAAAGCAACAGTTTCAATCCATTTGGATACATAATCTACTACTAACAGTATATATAAATTTTTGAAAGATGGTATAAATAGTTCCATGAAATCTAGTCCCCAAACATCAAATATTTCAACTTCTAACATATAATTGAAGAGCATCTTATTTCTTCAAGAAATATTTCCTACACGTTGACATCTATCAATTTTTTTAATATAAGCATTAACATCTCTAAAAATTGTAGGCCACAAACATCCAGATTATAGAATTTTATATGCAGTCTTATCAACACCAAAATGTCCCCCAAAATCAAAATCATGAAATTTTTGGATAATTTCATAAGTTTCTTCTAAAGGCACACATCTTCGAACAATTAGATCATTTCCTTGTTTATATAAAAATAGGTCATACCAAAAATAAGTTTTCGCTTCAGATAAAATTTTCCTCCTTTGTTAATATGTCAATCCATAATGTATAATATCACTAACAATAAAGTTCATAATATGTTCCACACCACTTATTAATGGTGAACAATTTTTCATCTGGAAAATGTTCATTAATTTCTTTATCATAATAGAGATACTTTTCTGGTTCAAGCCTGGACAGATGATCAGCAATTTGATTACCAGCACCCTTCCTATCTACTATTTTAAATTTAAATTCTTTTAAAATAAGAATCCATCATATCAGTCTTGGTTTTGCATCTTTCTTATTCATTAAATATTTAATAGCAGAATGGTCACTATGCACTACACATTTTCTTCCAATCAAATATGTTATGAATTTATCAATATCAAACACTATAGCTGATAACTCTTTCTCAGTTAAAGTATAATTAATTTGAGCTTCATTAAGAGTTCTACTAGCATAGTAAATTACTTTAAAAATCTTATCATGTTTTGTCCTAAAACAGCTCTAATAGCATAATCACTTGCATCACATATTAATTCAAAAGGTTTTTCCCAGTCTGGTGAAACAATAACTGGTGCAATGTTTACTTTTTTTAAAAAACTCAAAATCTTTTAGGAATTCTTCATCAAAATTAAGTATTACATCTTTTTCCAGCAAACAGCGTAGAGGCATAGCTATTTTTGAAAAAACTTTAATCTATCACCTGTAGGATCCAGCGTGTCCTAAAAAAATCTTAATTCCCACGCATTTGTTGAACAAGGTAAATTAACGATTACCTGGATTTTTGCAGGATCAACTTTCATACCATTTTCTGATATATGATGTCCTAAAAAAATTCCTAATGCCACCATAAACTGACATTTCTCCCAAATAAGGACTAAATTTGTTTTTTTCACAGCACTAAAAAACTTTTGATAAATGTTCTAAACATGATTCAAATGAAATTCCAAAATCTGAGAAATCATCCATGAAAAATTCAAATCCTTTCTCAATTAAATCTTAGAAAATTTCCATCATACATCTTTGAAATGTACTAAGGGCACTAAATAAACTAAATGTCATTCTTCTAAAAGCAGAAGTACCATAAGGACTAGAAAAAGTTTTTTTTCTCTTGATCCTCAGGAGCAATTTGTATTTGGTGATAACCAATATATCCATCCAAATAACAAAACTATAAATGCTCAGCTAGTCTACCTAACATTTGATCTAGAAAGGGTAGTGGAAAATGATCTTTCCTAGTGGCAAGATTTAATTTTCTATAATCAATGCATATTCGCCAACCTATGACTTGTCTTATTGGTATTAACTCATTATGTTCATTAATAGTCACAGTAACACCTCCTTTCTTAGGAACACAGTGGATAGGACTAACTCATGCACTATTTGAAATAGGGTAAATAATTCCAGCATCCAAACACTTTAAAATTTCTTTCTTAACAACTTCTTTCATAATAGGATTTAATCTCCTTTAAGGATCAGCTCTGGGTTTGCAGTTCTCTTTCATAAGAATTATGTGCATACAAATTTAAGGACCGATTCCTTTAATATCAGCAATTGTCCATTGTTGACCTCATTTTTGGTGAGGTTTTTCTGTCCTCTTAATGCTTAGGATCTAGCCATATGACTTCTCCTTGACTATCCTAGAAGACTAGAAATGGAGCCCACCATTTAGAAATTTAATTAAATATAAAATCTCTTTAGAATTCGACATGGATGGTCATCAACCTCCAAATTACTTGGAAGGTTTGGACCAATGTGTAGAAAGACAAGGATGAGTTCCTATAGGATGGTCAAGCCTTAGGACAACCCTGGGTGATCTGGTCATGGTGAGGTCCAACTTGGACACACCACATTGTTGCACATGCCTGAACTCTAAAACCACTCTTACCCAACTTGGCTTCCTGACTCATGTAGGAAACTCATATGGACGGACCTCAACCCCTAAGCCCCTGGCTTAGAGGGTTAGGAACAACATATTAAGTGCCAAAAATGTGTGCTCTCATGGCTCTTGTGAGCTTAAAATGGCTTCATGACTCAACCAAAATGGTTTCATTTTTCTCATATCTAATTAATTTTCTTTTTTTCCCAAAATTTCAATTTTTGACTCCCGGCCCCTAAACTTTCCCAAAATTACCAAATTGCCCCTGAAAAGGGTCTAGAAATTCAAAACTTCGCAGTCACCCAGGCTCCCAAAAAAATCATTCCAGAGCGTTCCTCTCGTCAAACTGAGAAGTTTGACAGTAAACATGCCATAATTCCGAGCTACCTTTGGGCCCCTCGCGGCCAAAATAGTTAATACTTAAAAAACGATCCGGGATTCATAAAACATTCCACATAAATCAAACATGACCCCGGACACTTTTGTTTGACTCCAAATTTCCTTTTAAACCACCTCGAGCCTTTAGTTCAGCTTTTTGACCACTTACCCCTAAACTCCCCAAAATTAACAAAATGTCCTTCATAGCTAAAAATTTCAAAAATTCCAAAAAGTCCCAAAACAATCCCAAAAATTCCAAAATATTCTCCACATTATTTTGTTCAACTACCACATACCCTAATTTTGTCAATTTAACTCAATTTGATCAAAAATTCTAAATTTGCCCTTAAAGCTCAAAATTGAACCTATGTCCAAATCCACCAAATTGATAATGCAATTCAATTCAAAATCACTCCAAATCTTTTCCAAACTCTTCATAACATTTTCTAAACCAAACTGAACATTCACTTAGCCCAAATTTTGACCCAAATCTAACCCAAACTCAAGCCCAAGTTTACCCCAAATTTAAAGGCCCAAAATCAAGCCCATGAGCTAAATCACTTCAATTAGCCCAATCCACTCAAAAACCCACATACCAATTATCATTTCATCATCCCTTTGATTAAATAATTTGCCTAAGGTTCAAAATTCATCATCAAATTATTCCAAATCAAGCATCTTGACAATTTTCACCAAAAATCCAAAATATTTCAAAATCCCCTTTCATGAAAGCTCCCAAGCCAAAGGTAAGCCATGGAGGAGCCAAATGTGAGCCATGAAGCTTGTGTCAAGCCATATGTGAGCCATTTAAGCTCTTTACACATCACCAAACCTCAAATAGCAAGGGAGTAAGCCTCTTTCCTAAGCCATGTTTAAGCACTTTTAACCCTTTCCATGACACACCTTAACCAGAAATTGACACAAGTACTTGGGATGGGGACTTCTCCATTTCTTTTGGCTGACCCAAATCATCCTTTTCAGCCCAAGTCAAACCATGGGAGGGTGCACCATGCCAAATCCATGCTTTAACTCAAATTGACCAAAAAATAGCCCTTACACCCTTACCACTTAAATTCATGCCTTTACACATGGCAATACCCAATTGATTGCACCAAGATTAAGCTGAATCAAGTAAGCTTTTCTCAACCAAAAAGCCTTGGTGAATGAACCAAGCCAACCCCCATAGTCACCCATAAGCTCCTCTATTTAAACACAACTCTCACGGCCAAAAAAAAAAAAAAGATTACCTTGGGGACACTCTGTCAAATTGTTCCCAAAGCTTCTCCAAGCACTTCGAAGTGGGAACATAGCAATCCTGGAGGAATATTTAAAAGAACCTGAAAAAGGTTCTGTGAATATGATTTTGGATGTTTCGCTTAGCTTCTATACAATGATTCCAGTTCTCGAGGGGGCAAGTGATGTTCCTCAAATGTCCCCGGTTGACCTAAAAATTCTCAAAGGAAATTCAATTGAGTCTGCCATAGAGAAGCTCCAAGTTGACATTGCACAACTATTTGAAGACCAAAAAGAAGATGTCAAAACTAGAGATTACAGCCTACCCTATTACATGGAAGGTGGTTTTGCAGAAATCAACGTCATCGAGACGGAGGCCACACCATCCTCATGCGATGCTCCTTTACCCACTAAGGAGAACACCGCGGATGAGTTTCAAATTGCCATTCAATAGCGGGATTAGTAGATAGGTCAAATGAAGAAACAACTGGAGGAAATGATGATCGTCATGGATACAATTCAAGGGCAGTCGCAGTCATTACCAATAGCAACTTTGGAGGCAAACCAACCAAAAATTGTTCGCGTTACGGATGAAAGAAAAGAGACCACCTCTGACAACCAACTGAAGAATGATCTAGTTTAGAGTCTGATACTGGAGAGTGACATTAAACAGATGGTGGAACAAGAGGTGAAAAAAGCCCTGGTGCAATCAGAAATGGAGGAATCAGTTTCAAAGGGTAGACCTTACCTAGAAGAGTTTGATACCGTTCAGTACCCCAACAGTTTCATATCACCATTGTTCAAAACTTTTGACAGAACTGGAAATCCCTGACAGCATGTTGCACACTTCATAGCAAGCTGCTGCAACACAGGGGGTAGCAAAGCAATTTCGTTCTGCCAATTTGTGAATAGCTTCACTAGAGCTGCCTTTGATTGGTATGCAGAGTTGCCAAATGGTTCGCTAAGAACATTTACAGAAATGGAAAATCTTTTTGTCAAGCGGTTTGCTGGAGCTCAGCACCACATCACCGTTGGTGATCTTGTGGTAGAGAAACAGAAACCAGATAAAACCTAGGTGGAATACATTCTGCGTTGGAGAAATCTCAGCATGAAATGCAAGCCACAGTTGTAAGAGCAGCACGTAGTTGAAATTCTTCTAAAGAGCATTCACGGTCCAGTTGGTCTCTTGCTCAAGGGATTCACAATTAAGACTTTCGAGAAGTTACTTAATAAAGTTGGAAGACTTTAAGAAGAAGCTAAACAACTTGGTTTTCTTGGAAAAGCCAACGAGCTAGAGCCAACGAAGATATTCGAGAAGGAATCTCAGACAGTTGTTGTGGTTAGCAGCGGAAAGCGACAATTACAAGTGCAGGCCAAACAACATCAGTGGACCTTCCAACGTCCCAGGCAGAATGCTCAGCAATCCTTTCAGCAAAGACTTTACCAGACGAATGAAAGACAAGTTCCAACAATGGTTGATCAAAAAAATAAGGTGTACTCTTTTAAAGACGAAGAAATAAGAAAGAAGTTCCACAATCTAATCAAGAACTCTAAATTTCGATTACCTCAGCCAAAAGTCAACAAGAAAGGACATCCAAGATACTGTCCATACCACAGGTTCATTGGACACACCATAGAAGAGTGCTGCAATTTCAAAGACTGGCTCGAAGAGAATTTCAAGAATGGAACGTAAAAATCCCAAAAGAATATTTAAAAAGAACCTAAAAAGGTTCTATCAATATGATTTCGGTCGATCTATTTGTTCTAGCTGACTCCTACATAATTGGCCACAAAGAAGACACTTCTTGACTACCATTGTACTACATCTAACAATGTAAAGGGAAATTTACAGGATTGATTTTGATCTGTCACATCCCTCCCACCGCTATGAATGAAAATGAATGGAAAAAGTTTTTTTGTTCAAAATTGTTTGATATTTGGAAAGCTCAAAGTTGGATATTTTGATAAGACAGTAACTTCAGAAAGAATGAAATTTATGCCCTAATAACTGGGTCATTCACCTTAAGGAAATCTGACTGAGTCCTAAGTAAATTTTGAAATGAAGCGGTGTGCTTGAAATACGAGTAATTGATCTGGGATATCAAGGGTCTTTTAATTTTCTACCATGTGACTGGGTCCAGACTTTTGGATGAGTTATAATATCCCATGATTCATGTTAAGAAACATTTCAGAATTATTAATTAGGGGAGTTTCAACATTCAAAATTTTTAACAAAATATGTCTTAGCATATACAGTAATTCTCAGAAAACAAAAGGAGCCAAAAAAAAAGAAGGAAAATTTTTCTTTGTGAAGATCCAACTGAGGAGAAGCTTGAGGTGAGCACAAAATCAAAAATTGGTGTCCCAATTCAGACATTCAAAATCTTTAACATGTGCTCCACCAGATATAGTAATCCTCGATAAAAAGAAAACGAAAAGCTTGAAAAAAAGAAAAGGAAATAAAAAGGCTCCCTGAGAAGAAGCTTGAGGCAAGCATATAATCAAAAATTGGTGTCTTAATCCTCCCCCAATTAATAAAACTTGAAAGACTACCTTAAGAAGTTTTCTCTGATATTATTCTTTGAAAAGATTCAAGTGATTTTATACCTTTTGGCTGGTTATTAATTTTCTCAGAAATATCTTTGGATAGTGAAAAAATATTTCAATCACATTAGCAAAACTTTTGAAATATGCTTAGGCTTAGAAGGCAAGAATTAAAGAAATGGGCTATGTTATTAGCATTTAATGGAAATTCAAACCTGAGGTCATGCCTTTCAATACCAGAGGGTACAAATCCAACATCAATTCAAAGGGCCTCTGGGCAACTTCGCAAAGATAGCCTAGATAATCCTCCTAAATGAAGGTAAAGAGTAACGACTGCTACAAACGAAGCTACAAAGTTCCTGTCCCTTCAGCTATGGTGTCTGTAGAAATAACACATCTTCGTAGGTACTTGAAAGGATATAATTCCAATAGTACCTCAAAGACTAGGTTATTTTCTACAAATGTCTTCGGTCAGTGGATGATACCTCAAGGTGAACTGTGCATCGTTATGTTTCAAAGACAACATCATTCTACGAAGCACAGATACCGCATTTTTGGTGAGATCTTTCTTTCCTCTTAGTGCTTAGGATCTAGCCATAGGACTTCTCCTTGACTATCCTAGAAGACTAGAAATGGAACCCACCATTTAGAAACTCAATTAAATCTAAAATCTCTTTAGAATTCTACATGGATGGTCATCAACCTCCAAATTACTTGGAAGGTTAGGACCAATGTGTAGAAAGACAAGGATGAGTTCCTATAGGATGGTCAAGCCTTAGGACAATCCTGGGTGGTCTGGTCTTGGTGAGCTCCATCTTGGACACACCACATTGTTGCACATGCCTGAAACCTAAAACCACTCTTACCCAACTTGGCTTCCTGACTCATGAAGGAAACTATATGGACGGACCTCAACCCCTAAGCCCCTGGCTTAGAGGGTTAGGAACAACATATTAAGTGCCTAAAATGTGTGCTCTCATGGCTCTTGTGAGCTTAAAATTGCTTCATGGCTCAACCAAAATGGTTACATTTTACTCATATCTAATCAATCTTCTTTTTTTCCAAAAATTTAAATTTTTGACTTTCGGCCCCTAAACTTTCCCAAAATTACCAAATTGCCCCTGAAAAGGGTCTAGAAATTCAAAACTTCATAGTCACCCAGGCTCACAAAAAAAATCATTCCAGAGTGTTCCTCTCGTCAAACTAAGAAGTTTGACTGTAAACATGTCATAATTCCGAGCTACCTTTGGGCCCCTCACGGCCAAAATAACTGATACTTAAAAATCGCTCCATGATTCATAAAACATTCCACATAAATCAAAAATGACCACAGACATTTTTGTTTGACTCTAAATTTCTTTCTAAACCACCTTGAGCCTTTAGTTCAGCCTTTTGACCACTTACTCCCAAACTCCCCAAAATTACAAAAATGCCCTTCATTAAATTTCAAAAATTCCAAAAAGTCCCAAAAATCCCAAAAATTCCAAAATATTCTCCACATCATTTTGTTCAACTACCACATACCCCAATTTTTTCAATTTAACCCAATTTGATCAAAAGTTCCAAATTTGCCCTTAAAGCTTAAAATTGACCCTATGCCCAAATCCACTAAATTGATCATCTAATTCAATTCAAAATCACTCCAAATCTTTTCCAAACTCTTCATAACACTTTCTTAAACCAAACTCAACATTCACTTAGCCCAAAGTTTGACCCAAATCTAACCCAAACTCAAGCCCAAGTTCACCAAAAATTTAAAGGCCCAAAATCAAGCCCATGAGCTAAATCATTTCAATTAACCCAAATCCACTCAAAAGCCCACATGCCAATTATCATTTCATCATCCCTTTGATTAACTGATTTGCCTAAGGTTCCAAATTCATCATCAAATTATTCCAAATCAAGCATCTTGACAATTTTCACCAAAAATCCAAAATATTTCAAAATCCCCTTTCATGAAAGCTCCCAAGCCAAAGGTGAGCCATGGAGGAGCCAAAGGTGAGCCATGGAGGAGCCAAATGTGAGCCATGTAAGCTCTTTACACATCACCAAACCTCAAATAGCAAGGGAGTAAGCCTCTTTCCTAAGCCATGTTTAAGCACTTTTAACCCTTTCCATGACACACCTTAACCAGAAATTGACACAAGTACTTGGGATGGGGACTTCTCCATTTCTTTTGGCTGACCCAAATCATCCTTTTCAGCCCAAGTCAAACCATGAGAGGGTGCACCAAGCCAAATCCATGCTTTAACTCAAATTGACCAAAAAATGGCCCTTACACCCCTACCACTTAAATCCATGCCTTTACACATGGCATAACCCAATTGATTGCACCAAGATCAAGCTGAATCAAGTGAGCTTTCTCAGCCAAAAAGCCTTGGTGAATGAACCAAGCCAACCCCCATAGTCACCCATAAGCTCCTCTATTTAAACACACCTCTCATGGCCAAAAGAAAAAAAAAGATTACCTTGGGGACACTCTACCAAATTGTTCCTAAAGCTTCTCCAAGCACTTCTAAGCTCAATCAAACCATTTCCAATTGAGGCCTCACCTCTTGGACGAAGGTATCGAATTTTTTTCCCTCCAACCGAGCTTATTTTAATTTTCTGAAAATATTTACATGTTTTAAGTATATCATCATTTTATAGATGTGTGCTACTCGATTAGAAGATCCTTTTAAAAAAATTCACTCAATTTTGTTGAGAAATGAGTGAGATATCAAGGTTTGAAGGTGGACGGTTTTGGGTGAATAGCTGTTGTAGAGAGGAGCAGCAGCCGTCCGATCACGCGGGATGACGGAACCGTGGGATCTTAATCGGTTCTGCTTATCAAATTTAATATTTATTTTAATTAAAAAATTAAGCCATCTCAAATTTTCAACCTTTCTAAACCAAAACACTTCTCTCATCTCGTGATTGCTACTTTCTAAAACTAAACCTCTGCAACAACAAGGAGCTTGGAGCATAGTGGGCAGCACGGCCATCTTCATCAGTAAAACTTGTGTCTACTTCAGCAAAACCTTTCTTAGCATTAAATAAAAAAGCCATAGGATTTTGAGGTAGTTTTCCTTGTGCAACATAAATCCTCAACCTTTCGTTAGGCATTTGCATAATCATGTTATGCAAATTAAGCCCTAACCTGTCTTAGGATTCTGAGGTAGTCGTTTGGTACGACATAAACCCTCCCATCTTCGAGGCTATTTGTATGATCATGTCATACAATATAAGTCCTAATTAATTAAAATTGGCAAGATTGAAATACTAAATAAACTCTCAAATTGAATCCAAATAATAAGATAGTCGGGAAGTCAACGAAGTTCACTTCGGGTCTGTGACATCCCCTACTTCTCTTCCTCTTGACTCCTGAAATAAACTGTTCCAAATTTGAGCTAATCCCTTTTGAAATTTCCAAATTCTAATTTGTTTGAAACCCTAAACTTTGAAATTCTTGAGAGCAAAATCATTGATCACTATCGAGAGTTTTCTTAAATGATTTCCGTCATTTACGATGTAATTAACTATAGGGGCTTGCCCTTATAGGGAACCTTAAGAACCCAGGTAATATAAACCCTGCTTAATTTCTTTATACTAAGCAGGGGAACTTGTAGGCTTATAAAATTGGTTCGTAGACCAAATAGATGTCTCAAATCTTCTAGTTTATTTAATCGAGCCCCATCATCAAGCAGTGTGTCTATTCCTCGGGATAGATACATGGTTTGTGGTGTAGTGCTCGTTTATATAAACTATTTAGGATGTGAGATCGGTTTGATTTCATATCTTGAAATTTTTAAACTTAAAATTATTTTCAAAAATCAAATGCTTCTTTCTAAAATTATATATATATATATATATATATATATATATATATATAAATTAAATTTAAAATCGAAAATTCGTCGACAACTTTTGTAGGAGACCCCTTTTTAAAAATACAACACTCAACCTAACAAATAAGCCGTGCAATTTCTAGTGACTCCGCTGGGGACTAGTTCCTCTCTCCATTTTGATAGATGGTTTTGCCTTCATAAATCGATAGTGAGTCCATGCCCCTTGTGGACCAAACTACCATTCTTTATGTTGGCATACCTCGCTCATTTCTGTCTTGAGCGAGTATAGTCAACTCCTTTTGGATTCTGGAGCCACTGTTTAGACACCCCTAAACAGAGAGATTCTGGAATCCTCCCACCTCCCCAAAGAGGCGAGGCGGACTCCTAATAGGTGTGTTAGAATAGGAGCGATCTATTGATGTGATTTCAATGTGAATTTAACCTCCTCTAAATCTCGGACTGGGTCTGATTCTTCATTCCTCTTTGGGTTTGGCTTGTTGCTAACAGGTCAAACTTAAATTTTACTCTAACAACCTTCCAATAAACCATAAATAAAATAAAATTATGTCAAAATTTCAAACTAAAATAAAACTTCTCAAGACACAGCAGGTATAAAATAATAAAAAAAGAAACATAAAAAAAATTCACATGCTTAAAGGATGCCCAGTACAAAGCAAGTTAACTTGAGTACTTTCGTTGAAACTGCGAGCAAGGGACGTCACTGACTTCCAAAAATTCTTCAAATGACAGGAGAAAATGTCTTCGCCCAAGCTGGTCTTTTCTTTCGCCTCTGGAGTGGAGTTTGCCATCAATAGGGAGGAACTGTCTGACCTGGCAGTCATCAAGTTTGGACACGGGTTCGACAGTCTTGAAACTAAGTTTGGGAATTTGTCTGTTGAAATGATGAAATCCGAAATGAGGAAGTCCGTTGAGCCTATTGTAGAGTTCAACTTGAAAATTTTTGAAGAGCTCCCTATGCCAAAGAAGGAGTGGATTGAAAAAGACTCTTCTATTGTTGTGAAGTATGCCGCTAGAAGCACTGGGACTTCTCTGAGGACTGCTTCAGGTCCTATTATCAGAGCCACCGTCACCACACCAACTATTTAGTTAGACAAAGGAAAAGAGATTTTACATAAGGAAGAGTCAGTCGACGCTTACACCCTACGTTCTTTCAGACTCAAAATTGGGTCCAATTCAAAGACCGCGCAACTAATGAAAGCACAAGAAAGGAAGCACAAATGGAAATGTCTAAAAGTCGATCAGCCACGATAGCCCTGCCTGCCGCAGTGTCGTCGGCCGAATCAGCATCCATCTCGGCAGAAACCACACGGACCAACACGCAGCCTGAAGGAGCTTTTGAGTAAGGAATATCCCTTTAAGGATGAAGCAGTGGCCAAAATGTTCTGCAGCTTGAGTAAGATGGTTGAGTTTCAACTTCCAAAGCCAAAAAAGCCAGAAGAGCGGCAAAAAGGATCACCCCCAATACTGCCCTTACCACCGGATGATCGGACACAAGATAGAAGGCTGCTTCACTTTCAAGAACTGGCTCGAGAACAAACTTTGAAGTGGGAACATAGCAATCGCGAAGGAATATTTAAAAGAACCTGAAAAAGGTTCTATGAATATGATTTCGGATGTTTCTCTTGGCTTCTATACAATGATGCCAGTGCTCGAGGGGGCAAGTGATGTTCCTCAAAAGTCCCTGGTTGACTTAAAAATTCTCAAAGGAAATTCAATTGAGTCCACCATAGAGAAACTCCAAGTTGACATTGCACAACTATTTGAAGACCAGAAAGAAGATGTCAAAAATAGAGATTACAGCCTACCCTATTACATGGAAGGTGGTTTTGCAGAAATCAACGTCATTGAGACGGAGGCCACACCATCCTCGTGCGACGCTCCTTTACCCACTAAGGAAAACACCTCAGATGAGTTTCAAATGGCCATTCAACAGCGGGATGAGCAGATAGGTCAAACGAAGAAACAACTGGAGGAAATAAGGATCATCATGGATACAATTCAAGGGCAGTCGCAGTCATTACCAATAGCAACTTTGGAGGCAAACCAACTAGAAATTGTTCACGTTACGGATGAAAGAAAATAGTCAACCTCCGACAAACAACCGAAGAATGATCTAGTTCAGAGTCCAATACTGGAGAGTGACATTAAACAGATGGTGGAACAACAGGTGAAAGAAGCCCTGGTCCAATCAAAAATGGAGGAATCAGTTTCAAAGGGTAGACTTTACCCAGAAGAGTTTGATACAGTTCAGTACTGATCCATGAAAAAAATACATATTTTTATGCCTTAATTTTTATTAAAATTTTAAGGATATTATGCTTTAATGCAATGTATTTTTTTATGTTTTTGGATGCGGGTGATTTAAAAATATTCAAAAAAGAAAAAAAGATGAAAAAGGATGAAAAAGGAGCAAAAAGGAGCAAAAATGGAGCCAAAAATGCAAAATTGCCAAAATAATGGGTCTGGCGCCTAGGCGCCAGAATCCGACGCCTAAGAGCCAGAATCCGACGCCTAAGAGCCAGCTCGATACTAAAACATTTACAATTTTGTTACTATTTTGGGCAGTTATTTTGATGGTTAGTGTGGTTATTGGACCTTCTAGAAGATTGGCAGTTATTCCTGGATTATAGGACATGTGATACGCTGTATCTAGACGCTTGGAAACAATTTGGATTACTAAGAGGTGTGATCCAAAGTGAAGAGGTGCGAAGAACTGGATGCGGAGTCTGGCGCCTAGGCGCTAGATGCCGGCGCCTAGGCGCTAGATGCCGGCGCCTAGGCGCCAGACACAGTTTCTAGAAGATTCATTGAACTTGGGCACATTTTGAAGAGGTGCTTTAAGTAACCCTTGAAGCCTATAAATAGGAGGCCATTTCTACAGAAAAAAGAGGCCCCCCAATCAGAGAGATAATTTTAAATATAGGGCCACACTTTTATTTTACTTTCCTTCATAAATTAGTGAGTTCATTTTCTTTAGAGTTTGTATTGAGAGTTTGGAAGAGTTTGTGCTTTTGAAGTCTATTTCACTTTGGAGTCAGTAGGAATCAGAGGTTCAGTTGGAGAAACACTTGAGATAAGTATTTGTAATTTGATTCAAAGTTTTATTTATATATTTTGTTATTTAAATTCAATATGTTCTTAGTAGTTACTTTACTTTCTCCTTTCAATTATGAAAAGATAAATAAGATAATATAAAATTTGTTAGAGAATTAAAAACTAAATATATTTAAATATTGTGATGATATTAATACCGGATCTTAATTTACTATTTAAATTGGCCATTTAAGTTGTTAAAATCTGTTGAAGAATTTTGAGACCTAGAAGGAGATGAATTCTTAACTAGTAGATATCACATGAATCCTTGGGTAGTCGAGGGCCCTGTGCGGGTTATTCAAGGTGAAGTGCAAATAAATAGGAAAATATTATTCAATGGGCGTAGAATTAATAATTTTCTAGAGTGACAGACTAAATTCTTCTAATTTGGTTTATAAAAAGGGAACGGGTCACTAGTAGGGCCGACCATAGCCACCCTTGGACATCTAGTAGTGTGAGCCTAGATTAACCCATTCTACTAACAATACATCCAAACCTGATCTATAGATTAGCCAATATTCTTTATACTATCAAGCAAAGGTAAAGAATATGAATGTTTCTATTTGGCACAATACCATAAATTTATATTCTCCACGAATATTACATTATCTAAAAAGTCTTGGATTAATTGGAAGGAAGAAAGTTGTTTGCTTATTATTATTTAGATCACTCATTATTTTAGTACTGCTTTATTTTTGTATTTAGTAAATTAAATATTAAATTTATAACTTTAAAAGAAATACATAAAAATAAAATTAAAATATTTAAAAATCTATAAACCTCTTCGTGGGATCGATACTGGGGTCTTTATTTAAAGCCCTATATTACTTGAAACGATACGTATACTTGCGTAGTACCTCTAGTGTGTAAAATATTTTCCATAAAATTATATTTATATACACTAGCTGATATTATTATTTGGGTCAAATTATTGGCTATAACATGTTTTTTGGAAGCATAAATTACTGCGTTATTTGCAGTCGGGTCAAGTTCTTAGCGCCGTTGCCGGGGAGGCAAATTTTTAGATTTTAAATATTTTTTTATTTTATTTATTTCTTTTATTGTCAAAATACAAAAATATAAAATACAAAAACATTTATAAAAACAAAAATAAAAAAGAAGAGATTTTGTTTCTTGCTATTTTATTTTACTTTTTATTTACTTTTTATGCGTAGTTCTGGATCTGAAGGATTATTACCGTTAGACTCTGAATTAGAAAGAATTGTAAGAAGAATTAAAAAAGGAAAATAAATTCAAAATATTAAGAGATGGCTAATTTACATAAAAATTTATAGAATCCAATTGAAATTAATGAACAAAATGTTTACAAACCATTAAGGGATTATGCTAACCCTACAGCTAATGAACTTCATATTAGTATTCAAATACCTGTTGTAGATGCTAATTCTTTTGAGCTTAAACCGTCTATTATTCAAATGGTTCAAAATAATCAATTTGGGGGAACACCAAATGAGGATCCAAATTTACACCTTGCTAGTTTTTTAGAACTTTGTGCTACCTTTAAATATAACAATGTTTCTGATGATGCTGTTAGACTTAGACTCTTTCCTTTCTCTTTAAGAAATAAAGCAAAGATGTGTCTGAACTCATTAGCAACAATTTCTATTAAAACATGGGCTGAAATGGCACAAAAATTCCTTGCTAAATATTTTCTTCCTTCTAAAACTGCTAAATTAACAAATGATATTACTTCATTTAGTCAATTTGACGGGAGACAATTTATGAAACTTGGGAAAGATTTAAAGAACTATTAAGAAAGTGTCCTCATCATGCTTTACCTGATTGGTTAATTATTCAAACATTTTATAATGGACTTATTGGATCACTAAAATCAATTATTGATGCTGCTGCTGGAGGTTCTTTAATGGCTAAATCATTTGAAGTAGCTTATACTTTAATTGAAGAAATGGCTAACAATAATTTTCATTGGCCTTATAAAAGGGTTAATCCTAAAAGAATGGCAAGTATTCATGATAACGAAGCCTTTTTTATCTTAGCTTCAAAAGTGGCTGCAATTTCTAAGAAATTAGATAATTTTGCTATCAATGTATCACATAACAACTCTGCTAATATTGAAGATTCTCAAATTATTGAAACTTTACAAGCTATTGCTAGTAAAAATAACCCTTATTCAAATTATTATAATCCTGGATGGAAAAATCACCCTAATTTTAACTGGATTAATTCACAACAACAATGGGGTAATAATCAATCTTATCCAATTGGAAATTGGAACAATCAAGTAAATTCAAACTATAAACCTTTTGGATTTAATAATCAACAGAAAAAGTTATATATAGAAGAATTAATTTTACAATTGAGTAATCAATTACAAAATCAAAACATTGCTATTCGTAATATTAAGAATTAAATGGGACAAATTGCTAATTTAATTAATTACAGACCTCCAGGAACACTTCCTAGTAATGTTGAAATCAACCCAAAATAAATTGGAAAAGAACATAAACATGCTAAAGCTGTACAACTTAGAAGTGGAAAGGAATTAAAAGAAAGAATTCAGGATGAAATTGAAAATAAGATTGAGGTTGAAGAGATTGAAAAACCTAAAAAAACTCCTTCTCCTAGTAGAGATCAGACTGTTATTCCTATTAATGTGGAAGTGAAAAAATTACCACCACCTTTTCCTCAAAGACTAAAACAACAGAAGCTTGATCAATAATTTTCTAAGTACTTTGAAATTTTTAAGAAACTTACCATTAACATACCTTTTGCTGAAGCTTTGGAACAGATGCTAACTTATGCAAAATTTATGAAGGATATTTTAAGTAAGAAACAAAAATTTGAAGCTTTTGAAACTGTTGCATTAAGTGAAGAATGTAGTGCAATAATTCAAAATAAATTACCTCAAAAACTTAAAGATCCTGGAAGTTTCACTATACCTTGTGCTATTGGAGAAAAATTTTGTGGAAAATCTTTATGTGATTTAGGAGCAAGTATTAATCTCATGCCATTTTCTATTTTTCGAAGGTTGAATTTAGGAGAGATTTCTCCCACCACTGTAACCCTTCAGTTAGCTGATAGATCTATCACTTACCCTAAAGGAGTTATAGAGGATGTTCTTGTTAAAGTGGATAAATTTATTTTCCATGTAGATTTCATTGTACTTGATATGGAAGAAGATAAAGAAATACCTATTATTTTAGGGAGACCTTTTCTAGCTACCGAACGGCTTATGATTGATGTGCAAAAAGGAGAATTAACTATGAGAGTTAATCATCAAGAGATTAAATTCAATGTCCTCAAATCAATGAAGTACCCTAACAAAGAAAAATGCTTTCAAATGGATATTATTGATTATATAATTGAAAAACATTATCAAGAAAATGTAAAGTCATTTCGGAAGAAAAAATTGAGTTATTAACTGATGAAAATGAACAACTAAAAGAAGAAGAATTATCTAAAGAAACTCATTATATTAAAGATAACTGGGAAATTTTGGACATAACTCAAAATGATATACTTTTACCCTCGATTAAAAAAGGCCCTGAACTGGAATTAAAAATGTTACCTGCACATTTAAAGTATGCTTTTCTTGGAAATTCATTAACTTTACCTGTTATTATTTCTTCTAAACTAAGTTTAGATCAAGAAGAAAAATTAATATGAGTGTTAAAGAATTATAAGAAAGCTTTTGGTTAGACTATTGCTGATATAAGAGGAACAAGCCCTTCCATCTGTATACATAGGATTTTAATGGAAGAAGATTTTAAATCTACTATTGAACCTCAAAGAAGATTAAATCCTATCATGAAAGAGGTTGTTAAAAAAGAAATTTTAAAAATGTTTGATGCTGGAATTATTTATCCTATTTTGGATAGTCAATGGGTGAGTCCTATTCATTGTGTTCCGAAGAAAGGTGGAGTAACTGTCATTGTCAATGATAAAAATGAACTAATTCCTACAAGAAAAGTTACTGGATGGCGAATTTGCATTGATTATCGGAAATTAAATAACGCCACTAGAAAGGATCATTTTTCTTTACCTTTCTTAGATCAAATGTTTGATAAATTAGCTGGACACTCATATTTCTATTTTCTGGATGGATATTCTGGTTATCATCAATTACCTGTCGCTTATGAGGACCAAGAGAAAACAACATTTACAAGTCCTTATGGAACATTTGCATTTAGAAAAATGCCTTTCGGTTTATGTAATGCACCTATAACTTTTCAAAGATGTATGATGTCAATATTTTGTGATTTGATTGACAAAGGAATTGAAATATTTATGGATGATTTTTCAGTTTTTGGAACTTCTTTTGAATCTTGTTTGGAAACTATTTCCAAAGTTCTGAAAAGATGTGAAGAAACAAACTTAGTTCTTAACTAGGAATAATGTCAATTTATGGTCACAGAAGGCATTGTACTTGGTCACAAAATTTCACAAAAAGGGATGGAAGTTGATCAAGAAAAAGTGAAAATTATTGCTGAACTGCAACCACCTACTACTGTTACTGATGTGAGAAGTTTTCTAGGACATGCTGGATTTTATAGAAGATATATAAAGGATTTTTCTAAAATTGCTAAACCTCTTTGTCATTTATTGGAAAAAGAAGCTTAAATTGAATTTAATGAAGACAGTGTTAATGCTTTCAATATTTTAAAAGAAAAATTAATAACTGCGCCTATTATTATTGCACCTAATTGGAATAAACCTTTTGAATTAATGTGCGATGCAAGTGATTTTGCAATTGGAGCTGTATTGGGACAAAAATATGAGAACATTTTCAAAGTTATTTATTATACTAATAAAACTCTTACTGAAACTCAAAGAAATTACACTACTACTGAGAAAGAGCTTTTAGCTATAGTCTATGCCTTTGATAACTTTAGACCTTATCTTCTTGGTACCAAATGCATAGTTCATACTGATCATTCCACTATTAAATATTTAATGTCAAAAAAAGGATGTTAAACCTAGACTGATAAGATGGGTTTTACTTCTACAAGAATTTGATTTTCAAATAGTGGATAGAAAAGGAACTGATAATCAAATTGCTGATCATTTATCTAGAATTAAGAATGATATTATTATTGAAGAAAATATAAATGAGAAATTTCCTGATGAACAGTTATATGTTATTCAAGGATGCCAAACACCTTAGTATGCGGATATACTTAACTATTTAGTTAGCAATATTCTACCTTATGGATTGAATAACAAATATATTAAGAAATTTAAAAACAAATATATTAAGAAATTTAAAAATGCTGCTAAATCTTATATTTGGGAAGATCCTCATTTATTTAAATTGGGAAGAGATTCTGTAATTCGAAGATGTGTACCTTTTGAAGAAACTTTTTCTATTATTCAAAAATGTCATGATTCTGAATTTGGTGGACACTTTGGAGTAGATAAAACTGCATTTAAAATTTTAAATTCAAGATTTTATTGGCCTACCTTGTTCAAAGATGTGAGACAATATGTGAAAACATGTGATCGATGTCAAAGGATGGGAAACATATCTAGGAAAAATGAAATGTCTTTAAACTATATATTAGAAGTTGAAATTTTTAATATATGGGGTTTAGACTTTATGGGACCATTTGTACCATCATCTGGAAAGATTTATATTTTATTAGCAGTTGATTATGTTTCAAAGTGGATTGAAGCTGTAGCTTTACCTAACTGTGATTCCAGAAGTGTTTCAAAATTTTTAAAGAAAATAATTTTTTCAAGATTTGGAATGCCTAAGGTAATTATCACAGATGGTAGAAGTCATTTCAAAAATATAAGAATTCAATCATTACTGGAAACATTTGGAATCAAACATAGAATTGCAACTGCTTATCACACACAAATAAGTGGAATGGCTGAAGTATCAAACAGAGAAATTAAAAGAATTTTAGAGAAAACTGTTAATCCTAAAAGAACTGATTAGGTTGATAGACTTAATTCTGTATTATGGGCTTATAGAATAGCTTATAAGACAACAATTGGAATGTCACCTTACCAGTTAGTTTATGGTAAACTTTGTCACTTACCTATTGAACTTGAACATAAAGCTTATCGGGCGATAAATGAGTTTAATTTTGATTTGAATACTGCAGGAGAAAAATGATTATTACAATTAAATGAGATGGATGAAATAAGAAATTAGTCATATGAAAATGCAAAGATTTATAAAGAGAAAATGAAGATATTACATGATAAAAAGATTTCAGGAAAAATATTCGAGCCTGGACAAGAAGTATTATTATTTAATACTCGTTTAAGATTTTTTCCTAGAAAATTAAGATCTAAATGGATGGAACCATATATAATTGAGAAAGTATACCATTATGGAGCTGTGGATATTAAAGACCCCAAAACGGGAAAAATATTTAAAGTTAATGGATTAAGACTGAAGCCTTATTTGGGAGACATAAAAATGATTTATAAAGAGGCTTACGAGTTGAGTCTACCTGATTAAAGACTTAATTAGGTCGGGCTAACGACGTTAAACCAGGTACTTTATGGGTGGCAAACCATAGTTATTTTTGTGTGTTTTTACATTTTTAATGTAAGGTTATGCCTCGGTCTTGACTAAATTTTATATAACTTTAGAAAATTGGATTCTAACAAGTCTTTATTTACTTAAGCTAAAGATTATCTCGAATTATATAAAGTTTGGACTTTGGATCACTCCATTTCGTATGTGAGTAAAAAGGAGATCAAGTTAACCTTCATTATGATTGTTTATAATTTGAGTTATTTTTAACTACTGAGTTTATATTGATCTTACCATTCTAATTTACCTATTTTTTAGATCGAAACTTTGAAATTTGACGTTACGTGAAACGGAGTCGAACATGGTTCCGGCACCTAGGCTCCGAAATCCTGCACCTAAGCGCCAGAGTAGACTCTGTATCGATGGGTCCGAAGCATAGGCGCCAGTTTTGGCGCCTAAGTGCCACAGTTACTGGGTCGTGTAAAAACCAAAAATTTTCAGTTTTTCACACTATTTTCTCCTATAAACTACCCCATCTTCGTTCCCTATCCCTAAGCAACCATAGATACGACCTTTACACTTCATTATTGAGGAGATAAGAGAAGATTTTGAAGAAATGGAGAGAAGAAATCACGGAGAAGAGGCTAGGGACAAGTGTTCTAAGGATCCTCAACCTTTCTTCAATGGTTTTATTGTTGTTAGTTTGGAGGAGTTTTCGAGTCACCTAGATAAGTTTGAAGTGGAATTCAAAAGTATTGGAGATCACCTCCATGAGATGTATCATCAAATTAAGCATCTGGAATGGCAGGCAAAGCTTCAATTCGATCATCTAGCGGCCTATCAAGACGCTCAAGTGGAGCTGTATGCGAAGAACAAATGGATTGATGAGAAAATGGCTATGAATTTTCCAAGGGTGTTAGTGTTCTTTCCAAGTAGGTCGAGTAATCTTCATTGTGATGAGAGTAGAAATTTCAAATTTGAAGATTAGATAGTAAATGTGGTTAGATCAAGACTTTATCTAGTGTGTCGTTGCATCGATTTGGTAAATCGAATGTGTTGTTTGTGTGTTTATTTTATTATTCAATGTGTGTTGTATTTGCTTTGAAATTATGTTGTTTAATTGTTTGTTAAGACTTGAATCTTATTATTATACTTATCTGTAATTCATTAAGGCCGGAATTGAAGATTATGAAATGGAATTAGAAGAGTTTGACTTAAACTAGTGTTGGATTGGTGGATTTAATTTATAATTTTTCAAAATTTTTGGAAAATATTTTGGAAGTTGGAAACTGAAGCAAAACTCTTATATGAGTAATTGAAAGTTGAAGTTGTGAATTTTAGTGGAAAATTAAATTTTTAAAATGATTTTTGTGAAAGGCGAGTCTGGTGCCTAGGCGCAGGTTCGGCCTGAACCAAAAATTTCATCTTCTTAAACCCCCATGCCATGGCCGACGCTTAAGCTCTCCTTCTTTCTCCATTTTCACGAATACCTACCCCATAGATCCATTTTGAGGCCAAATCTTCACGTGTTTGAGCCCGAAATCACTTGATTTCTTCATCCCAAGGTCAGATCTACCTTCTAATCCATTTATTTTTTATTTCTACCATGGATTTTCATATTTTTGCTAAAAACCAAAATTTTGGAGAAAAATTTTGATTTTTAAAAAATTTTCCATGGATTTTTAAACTCATTTTAAGTTTCTGAAGCTTAAAAGAGTTTAGTTTATTTGATTCCTTAATTTATTTGTATTTTCTTTCACGTTTAGATGGCACCTAAATCTAAGTGCGGAAAAGAATGAGAAAATTTTGATTGCAGCAAGTTCGCTACTGCGGCAGCGCACTTTCATTACCACGAATTTTTGACATCGAGGAAATTTATCTCGGAGCACAGTTTTTACAGTCCTGGAAAGATGATCGAGAACACGATCATTGCACAACACTGGCAGCGATTCTGTTATTTCACTATCGTTGTTGTTATTCCTGTTGTACGAGAATTTTACGCCAACTTTATGGATGTGGAAGACTATGAAGTCTTCATTAGAGGTGTCGGAGTGGGATTCACTCCTGAGCGGATCAACATTTTCTATGGCCTACCACCTACTGTTGAGTGGTACTATTCTAGTCTATCTCCATCTGAAGGAGATCTGGAGATGATTTGGAGATGATCATTGCATATCTGACTGACGGCACTAGAGCTTGGAAGATCCGGAATGACAAACGGGTAAACTTTAAATCTTCTAAGCCGAATGGTATTTCAAAAGCCTGACACTATTTTATTACTGCTAGACTACTTCCTTCCAACCACCTGAGTGAAGTCACCAAAGATAGAGCTATCCTGAATTACTGCATTTAAGAAAGGAAGTCGATTGATGTTGGCAGCATTACCTATGATTCTGTAGAATCAACTGCACGATCCAGCACTTCTGTGGGATTAGAATTCCCATCTTTGTTATATTCTTTATGCGTGAGCGATGGAGTTATTGCTGATATTTCTGAGGAGAAGCTGAAGACTACAAAGCCTATTGGGCAAGAGAGTGTTAGTATTTATGATCGTCTTCGCGGGAAGAGATCTACTGCTCCTTCTACTTCTGTACCTACTCCAGGTAGTGCTTCTACTTCTAGAACTTCTACTTCTGCTACACCACCACCTAGTTTTTGGGATACTATGGATGAGAGGTATTCAGAGCAGCAGAATTTGTTACATTTAGCTCATTGTCGCATAGATATGATCGATGCAAAATTTGATCATCTTACTGATTTTACCCATATGAAGAGCAATTATGATATTGATTATGATGAAGCTCTTGTTAGATTCCTGAAGGGAGAACAGTCTATTCAATTCCCTACTTATCCTAGATTCACACCTTATGATTCGAAGAAGACTGGGGATTTTTCCTTTGTTGTTGATGATGATGATGATGAGGAGACTACAAGTGATGATTAGATTATCGAGATTATGTTCTTGTTTTATTTGTCTGTGTGTTAGACTTATTAGTATGATTGGCTTATGTTTGTTTGATGTTTTGTTGATGTTAGTTGTACTGATGATTGTCGTACTATTTAGTTATTGATGTTGTTTTGTTTCTGTTATTGTGATTAGTATAGTCATTTAATTTAGCTACTACTATAAAAATTGAACCTGCTTACTTTTATATATGCTTCATTATTTCAGTGATATTCATAAAAAGCATGTGTAGAAATAAATTTTTCTTCTTAGACTGTTTATACATACTTATAAAATTCCTTTTTAAATTATGCCTTTCTTTCTCTCATACTTTAAAATTTTTCATGATATAACAAAACTTTAGTTTGGGGGAAGGAAAAATACATGCAAATTTAAATTTTATTTGTCCTTAAGTGCTAATATTTTCTAAAAAAATATTAACATAACATAAGGAATGAAAAATCTATTTAAGATCACTTAAATTTTTGAAATTATAAATAATTTAGTAGACTTAACCAAAATTTTAATAACTTTGATTGATTTTAAGAATAGAATTATTCAACTTAAAGAAGAGTAAGATTAAGAATTTTTTCTATTCATGGTAGAGATAATTGAATTTTAGAAGTATTAAGAAATCAAGAATTATAACTTGAAAAAGAAAAGATTGAAAGTCTTTTTTAAAACTATTCATGTTTTTGTAATTAAGTGAAGTTGTATAAGTTTGTAAATATAAGTTAAGGATAGTGAAGTTCAAAATCATTAACAGGCTATCTAGATACAGTAATCCTCACAGTGATAAAAAAAAAAGAGAAGAGAAGCTTGAGCAGATGCCTAATCAAAAATTGACTTCACTTGAATTATCTTATAAGAAGAAAACTAACTACATATTTTACTTAATTTTTATGCTTGCATCTTTATTAGAAAATATTTTCAAGAAGATCTTTTTCTTGTAAATAATTTATGTGATCTTAATATAATAAACTACAATTATTTTTGAAATGAATGAAAAATTTTGAAGTCTTACGATTTGGTAAATAAATATTCTTAAAATTCTTAAAATTAAACTTAGTTAGTGAAATTTGGTTAATGATTACTAAAGCCTTTATAAAATCAAAAATTACAAGGAATCTTAAATATTTACTTTTTATTCCAATTTTTATACATTTTATATAGTAAAAAGGGTTACTTGAGGACAAGTAACGTTTAAGTTTGGGGGATTTTTTATCCATGAAAAAAATACCTATTTTTATGCCTTAATTTTTATTAAAATTTTAAGGATATAATGCTTTAATGAAAGGTATTTTTTTATGTTTTTGGATGCATGTGATGTAAAATTATTCAAAAAAGAAAAAAAGATGAGAAAGGATGAAAAAGGAGCAAAAAGGAGCAAAAATGGAGCCAAAAAGCAAAATTGCCAAAATAATGGGTCTGGCTCCTAAGCGCCAGCTCGATACCAAAACAGTTACGATTTTGTAACTACTTTGGGCAGTTATTTTGACAGTTAGTGTGGTTATTGGACCTTCTAGAAGATTGGCAGTTATTCCTGGATTATAGGACATGTGATACATTGTATCTAGACGCTTGGAAACGGTTTAGATCGTGAAGAGGTACGATCCAAAGTGAAGAGGTGTGAAGAACTGGATGTGGAGTCCGGCGCCTAGGCGCCAGACACAGTTTCTAGAAGATTCATTTAACTTGGACACATTTTGAAGAGGTGCTTTAGGCAACCCTTGAAGCCTATAAATAGGAGGCCATTTCTACAGAAAAAAGAGGCCCCCCAATCTGAGAGATAATTTTAAATATAGGGACACACTTTTAGTTTACTTTCCTTCATAAATTAGTGAGTTTATTTTATTTAGAGTTTGTATTGAGAGTTTAGAAGAGTTGGTGCTTTTGAAGTCAATTTCACTTTGGAGTCAGTAGGAATCTGAGGTTCAGTTGGAGAAACACTTGAGATAAGTATTTGTAATTTGATTCAAAGTTTTATTTATATATTTTGTTATTTAAATTCAATGTGTTCTGTGTAGTTACTTTACTTTCTCCTTTCAATTATGAAAAGATAAATAAGATAATATAAAATTCGTTGGAGAATTAAAAATTAAATATGTTTAAATATTGTGATGATATTAATACCGGATCTTAATTTACTATTTAAATTGGCCATTTAAGTTGTTAAAATCTGTTGAAGAATTTTGAGACCTAGAAGGAGATGAATTCTTAACTAGTAGATATCACATGAATCCTTGGGTAGTCGAAGGACTTGTGCGGGTTATTCAATGTGAAGTGCAAATAAATAGGAAAATATTATTCAATGGGTGTAGAATTAATAAGTTTTAGAGTGACAGACTAAATTTTTCTAATTTGGTTTATAGAAAGGGAACGAGTCAGTAGTAGGGCCGACCATAGCCATCCTTGGACATCTAGTAGTGTGAGCCTAGATTAAAACATTCTACTAACAATACATCCAGACATGATCTATAGATTAGCCAATGTTCTTTATACTATCGAGCGAAGGTAAAGAATAGGATTACTTCTATTTGGCACAATACCATAAATTTATATTCTCCATGTATATTACATTATCTAAAAAGTCTTGGAATAATTGTAAGGAACAAAGTTGTTTACTTATTATTATTTACATCACTCATTATTTTAGTACTGCTTTATTTCTGCATTTAGTAAATTAAATATTAAATTTATAACTTTAAAAGAAATACATAAAAATAAAATTAAAATATTTAAAAATCTATAAACCTTCTCGTGGGATCGATACTGGGGTCTTTATTTAAAGCCCTATATTACTTGAAACGATACGTATACTTGCGTAGTACCTCCAGTGTGTAAAATATTTTCCATAAATTATATTTATATATACTAGCCGCTATTATTATTTGGGTCAAAGTATTGGCTATAACATATTTTTTGGAAGCATAAATTACTGCGTTATTTGTGGTCGGGTCAAGTACCCAAGAGGTTTCGTATCACCATTTTCAAAACTTTTGACGGAACTGGAAATCACCGACAGCATGTCGCACACTTCCGAGCAAGCTGCTGCAATGCGGGGGGTAGCAAAGCACTTTTGTTCCACCAATTTGTGAATAGCCTCACTGGAGCTGCCTTTGATTGGTATGCAGAGTTGCCAAATGGTTCGCTAAGAACATTTACAGAAATGGAAAATGTTTTTGTCAAGCGGTTTGCTGGAGCTCAGCACCTCATCACCGTTGGTGATCTTGTGGTAGAGAAATAGATACCAGATGAAACCTTGGTGGAATACATCCTGCATTGGAGAAATCTCAGCATGAGATGCAAGCCACAGTTGAAAGAGCAGCACGCAGTTGAAATTCTTCTAAAGAGCATTCACGGTCCAGTTGTTCTCTTGCTCAAGGGATTCACAATCAAGACTTTGGAGAAGTTACTTAATAAAGCCGAAAGACTTCAAGAAGAAGCTAAACAACTTGGTTTTCTTGAAAAAGCCAACGAGCTAGAGCCAAGGAAGATATTCAAGAAGGAATCTGAGACAGTTGTTGTGGTTAACAGAGGAAAGCGACAATTGTAAGTACGGGCCGAACAACATCAGTGGACCTTCCCTTTTCCCAGGCAGAATGCTCAGCAATACTTTCAGTAAAGACTTTACTAGACGAATGAAAGACAAGTTCCAACAATGGTTGATCGAACAAATAAGGTGTACTCTTTTAAAGACAAAGCAACAAGAAAGATGTTCTGCAATCTAATCAAGAACTCTAAATTCTGATAACTTAAGCCAAAAAGACTGGATGAAGTCAACAAGAAAGGACATCCAAGATACTGTCTGTACCACAGGTTCATTGGACACACCATAGAAGAGTGCTACAATTTCAAAGACTGGCTCGAAGAGAATTTCAAGAATGGGAACGTATCAATCGCAGAAGAAAGTTTGAAAAGAACCTGTTTGTTTGTTCTATCAATATGATTTCGGTCGATCTGTTTGTTCTATCTGACTCCTACATAATTGGCAACAAAGAAGACACTTCTTGACTACCATTTGTCAGCATATTTTTAGGTTGTGTGTTGTATTTTGAAAAGGGGTCGCCTAACAGAAATTGTCGATGAATTTAAAATTTAAATTTAATTTAAATATATATATATATATATTATTTAGAAAGTAGTATTTGATTTTGAAAATAATTTTAAATTTAAAAATTTTAAGATATGAAATCATACCGATCTCACATCCTAAATAGTTTAAATAAACGAGCACCGCACCACAAACTGTGTATCTATCCCGAGGAATAGTCACACTGTTTGACGATGGGGCTCGATTAAATAAACTAAAAGATTTGTGACATCCATTTGGTCTGCGAACCAATTTTACAAGCCAACAAGTTACCCTGCTTAATATAAATGAATTAAGCAGGGTATATATTACCTGGGTTCTTAAAGTTCCCTATAAGGGCAAGCCCCTATAGTTAATTACATCTTAAATGTCCAAAAACACTTAAGAAAACTCTCGATAATGATCAGTGGTTTTAATCTCAAGAATTTCAAAGTTCAAGGTTTTCAAAGGATTGAGTTTTGGAAATTTCAATAGGGATCAGCTCAAATTTGGAACAAGTTTATTTTAAGAGTCCAAATAAAGAGAAGTAGGAGAAGCTGAGGATCTAAGAAGAATCTTGGCAACTTCTCAAACTATCCTATTGTTTGGTTTCAATTTGGGAGTTTATTTAATATTGCAATCCTACCAATTATAATTAATTAGGACATATTCGTATGACATGATCATACAAATAGCCTTGAAGATATGAGGGTTTATGTCGGACCAAACAACTACCTCGGAATCCTAAGACTGGTTAGGGCTTAATTTGTATAACATAATTATGCAAATGCCTAACGAAGAGTTGAGGATTTATGTTGCACTAGGCAAACTACCTTGAAGTCCTATGACATGGTTATTTAATTCTAAGAAAGTTTTACTGAAGTAGATCCTAGTTTTGCTGATGACAATGGCCGAGCTACCCACCATGCTCCGAGCTCCTTGTTGTTGCAGAGGTTTAGTTTTAGAAGTCATAAATTGGAAGATGAGAGAAGTATTTTGGTTTAGATATCTTAAAGTCCAAATATTATTAATATTTTAATTAAAACAAATCTTAAAGTTGTTTAAACAGAACAGATTAAGATTCCACGGTTTCGTCATCCCGGCACCGTTATTTTCATCGAATTCACTTAGTCCAGATGAATTTGCTAAACTCAACTGAATGAGTTCCACACTTTCATTTAGATAGTGGAAAATCCTGTTAGCAACACGTAGGTTACATCATCCGAGGTATTCCCTATCATTCAATGAGACATTTTAATTTAGTTGTGATTGTAGTTTTGTTGTTCTGTTTGTGATTAAATTTTGAGTTGTTTTATATTTTGGAATGTTGTGGCGGTGAATTTTATCTTGTGGTGACTTTTAATTTAGTTTTGGTTTCAATTCAGGGACTATCCTAAAGGTTTTGGTTTTCATGCAACAGTTTTATTTATCATGCAAGGGAAGTAAAGTACAGTGCATGTAAGTAAATTGCAATAAAATAAAGGCGTACCTGGAGGGTCTTCCCGTCATCCCAAGCTGCACTTAAAACACATGTTAGAACATTTAGACATTTCAACAGGTACCTAAATAAAGCTAAGGGAAGGGTTTTGGTTGTCTACCAAATTCCTAATCCTATAACTAGTCATCTCCTATGACGTCTAGGTTCTTCGTTTGATTTAAGGATGATTTTCTTCATCAAAGAACAATTAAATTCAGTTGTTCTTCTAAAACATCCCGTCATATTGAGGAAGTGCTTAGGACAAGTCCTAAACATCTTTTCAATATTTCTGGGATTATTTTGAGTCCAAGTAAATTCAGTTGTACAAGTGAATTAATCATCTATGAGTTTAGTTAAACTTTGTCTCTTGCTCAGTGAACTTAGGTATTTGATTACCTGATGAATGAAGTGGCATCTCACTTAATACTCTATTTAAGAGTTATAATAATTAAAGCCTTTAAGGGCAAGTTGGTTTATCGAGAATTTTAATCATTCTTAATTTAAAGTTTGAGTTAATGATTAAAAGTGTTTTAATTTAATTATGAGGTTTTAATTAATAATTTTAGGTTTGGAATAGTGTTCAAATTATTTTAGATTTAAATCTTTACATTTTCAATTATCTTAGTATTTCAAATTGATGTTCATGTTTTTAAATTTACTTAGATAGAAAGAGGTGTTGAAATTATTGATATGTTTTGATTTAACTCTTAATGATTTCATTTAGGTTTGTTGTTAAATGATTTTAATTTAATTTAATTCAATTTGATTTTAATTTAATTATAATTTAATTTAATTTAATTTTTTTTTAATTTTAATTTAATTTTAATTTAATTTAATTTTAATTTAATTTAATTTTAATTTAATTTAATTTTAGTTTAATTTAAATTTAATTTAATTTTATTTAATTTTAATTTTAGTTTAATTTTAATTTTAATTTTAATTTTAATTTTAATTGTTAATTTTAGTTTAACTTTAATTTTAATTTAATTTTAATTTAATTTAATTTAATTTTAGTTTTAGTTTTAGTTTTAATTGTTAATTTGGATTATTATTTTAATTTTTAATTAAGAACTAAATATTTTTAAAGTAATTTTTTTAGGGATTTTTAAATTTAAGAATAAATATCCTCTTAATAATACCCCTATTTTAATAATCCAAATTTAAATATATTCTTTCCAAAATTTAAATCATTTAATTAATTAAAGTTTCATTTTGGTATTTTCAAAGTGTTTAATGCGTTTCTACCCCTTAATTTCCCTAAGTTTCAATCATCCAAGAGAAAGTTAGAATCAAATATTTTACCCCCCATTTTGATTAAACCTAAAGTTTTACTTAAGGGTTAAAATTTTTAATTACCTTTATGCCCTTTTAGGCTTATTTATTTCATAACTCACTAAATTGAGTTCAAATCAATTTGAAATTTTTTTGTCACCTCACTTAGATGTCAATTAAGACATTAGAAAATGTGATTTTTCTGAATTTAATTTATTTATATAATTATTTTTAGTAGAAAATAGGGGTTTTCCAAGAAAATTCAACAACATGACCAAGGAAAGGTTTCAATCTTTAAGAAAATTATGGGATGTTCCTAATGACTAGAGGACTACTTGAACCAATTTTTGTGATATTTTGAATTATATTTTGTTCATTATAATTATTTTGAGTTTTAGAGTAATAATTAATTATAAAATAAAATTAAAGTTGAAAAATAGATTTTATATTTTTCTTAAATCTCTCTGACCTTAAGGAGTTCAGAGAAACAAATTTTATAATTTTTTGATTTTTCTTTGATTTATTAGAATTATTTTAGTGAAAAAGGTTAAAACTTTTTTTTAAAATATTAAAAATTACTTTAAGTCTTTAAAATTCAATATCTTATCCTAGGGACTTAGGAAAAATATTTGGTTTGTTCCTAAATGATTATGAGTCAAAATTTGACATTTTTATGATTTTTAATATTTTTGTGATTTTTATTATTTTTTTAATTATTAAAATATTAAAATATTATGAAAAATCAACTTTTTTAGAAAATTCCAATTTTAATATTCCTGAACTCTCCTGATATCAGAGAAGCTTTAATATCATTTTTGTGAATTTTTGAAATGTATTTTTGTAGTTATGAATTTTTAAAGTTCCATTTTGCTTATGAGGTTTAATCAATCCATTTGGTAGGGTTAATCAAATCCAATTGATTTCAAAATTTTATATAAGGTTCCTCTGACCCTAAAGAGTAATGGAGAATAATTTTCAAGTCAATTTGATGTGTGGATAACCCTAATTAAATCAAATTCAAATTTAGGGGTTTAGGCCAATTAAGGTTATTATGAATGAATTAACTCAAAATATATTTTTCATAGGGTCCTCTGGTCCTAAGAAACATCACCAAATTTTCCTAGAATTTATTTTACAACATGCTAATTATTGGAATTAAAATACCTAAAACAATGACATGAACTTCAAAATTCAATAACTTTTCACGAGATGGCCACTGACCTTGAAAAATTCAGGGAATGTTCCCAAGATCAGAGGCTTCAAAAGCCCTATGGTCTCATGCCATGGTGAATTGTCTATGCAAATGGAGAATCAAAATATTGAAAATAGTAAATAAATTATTAAAAATAAAATACTCATCTAATTAACTTGATTTCTTTTCCATTATTCTCCTCTGTTCACTGAGCAAGAGGGTATTTTTATTTTATTTTTGTGATTTTTCTATGCAAAGATATGAATTTTTGAAGCTCAGGGCATTTAAATAATTCAAAAATACCCTAATTTCCTACTTATCTAGGCGGCGCCGCGTCAACCTTGGCAGCTCTGAAAGCCCACGCGTCGCGCTGTGATTCGGCGCCGCCATGTGATTCAGCTCCCCAGGGGCCCGTGATTCACCTACCATTACACCGTCCGGCTTGATCTCGACAGTCCGCTCGATACACGCGCGATTCAACGGCTCCTGGTCATCGTCTACAACTGGTGTGCACCCGTGACCGTCCACACTCAAACCCTAATATCTCTCTCGATTCTCAATTGATTTTTGTGTTCTTATTCTCTATGGATTCGTCTTGAGGAGACGAACACATTCATATGGTTTATAGGCTATGACATTAACCCAAACAAAATGGAGAATTGCTGGAAGCTCGAGAGGAAGGATGAGTTCGTACCTTTGCTCAAAGAAGTGAAGCTTCGATCTGATAGTTGTGTCACCTTCGATTGAGTCTAGGCAAGCTCCAGATGAAGTCTCTGGCTCTGGAGAATTGTCTAAGTCAGAAAATGACCAGACCCGATTTCAAAGCTTGGAGGCTGGAGCAACTGGGTGGCCTGGAGAGGGGGCTTTCACTGGGGAACTCCTTCTCTTGGTCCTGTGCAGGTGTGGGTGAGTTTAATTTGGATTTGGTAGAGGTTCCAGAGATGTCCTGGTTTTTGGGTGGATTTTCAACTCAGAAATTGAGCTCTGTTAATGGGGTTTAGGGCAAAGGAACACTGGGGATCAACTACTCTGGGTTAAGAGAAGGTCCTGGAATAATTTTGGCAGAGTTTCCTTAAGGTCTGGTTCATCACCTCATTTGGCTGAGAGGTGGTGGTGTTTAAATAGAGGTGGCTGGAGGGCTTCCCAGGGCAATTGGAGGCTGGGATCAGCTGCTCAGGGGAGGAGAAGAACAGCCATGGTGTCCATTTGGGTTGGGACAGCTCAGCCAGGGAGAATTGAAAATTTTGGCTCACATGGAGCTCTCGGCCATGGTGTTTTCTGGCAACCCAGGCGGCTGGCCGGCAGGGTTAGGTCACCATCTGGCTCAGAAGGGTCAGGGGTTGGCAATGGTGCAGTCAATTGAGGCTTGAGATGTGTAAAGGAGTTGAATCAAAGCGGAAGGGGGAAGGGCACATTTTGGGCATGGTTTGGTCAAAAGCATGCTTTAGGCTTGGTGCACCTCCCCAAGGCCTGATTTTGGGCTGAGAGAAATCAGTGGGTTCAGCCAAGAGAAGGTTGTGAAGTCCCCATCCATGAATATTTAGATTAATCATGGGTTAGGGTGTATCATTAAAAGGGTTAAAACCTTTTTAAGGGGGTTTAAAAGAGGCTCCTCTTTTTGCAATTAATGTCATGGTGATGTGTAAAGGGGCTCCCAAGGCTTGCAAGTGGCTCATGCATGGTTCCATGGCTCCATTTGGCTTAGGGATGGCTTGGCTTAGTTTCATGGAAGTAGGTTTTAGAAATTTTTGGCATTTAGGGGTGATTTGGCATGAGGCTTGATTTGGAATGGTTTAATGACAGTTTTGAAACTTAGGGGTGATTTTGATTAAATGGATGATGGAAAGAAATGTCATTTGGGCTTTGGATTGAAAACTTGAGCTTTTGAAATGATTTTGGATGGGCTTTTAAAGTGATTTAAGGAAGTGGGCTTTTGGATTTTAAAATGGGCTTTTGGATGAAAATTTTGTGAAGGACTATGTCAAATAAATGTTGCAATTGGTTTAGGCATGTGTCATGAGTGGTTTGGAACAAGTTTAGAGTGATTTTGAATTGTATTGGGTTGAATTTAGGCTTTTTTGGTAAAGGGGCCAAGGTGGGCCAAATTGGGCTAACTTGGGCTAATGTTGGGCTAAAGTTGGACTTGATGTAAAATTAATGTTGAGAAATGTTTATGGGAATGTCACAAAGATTTTTCAACTTTGGTTAGGCTTGGATTTTGGGATTTGGGCCCATTTGGGTTAGGTTTGGGCTTAGGTTAATTTAAGGGATTTTGGTTTTGGGTTAGGTTTGGGGGGAGTTTAGGTTCAAATTTTGGGCAAATCAAGTTAGTGTTGTGTTTATGGGGGTGTTAGGAAGGCTTTAGAAAAGATTTGGGGCCAATTGGAGTTGAATTGGATTGGTTTGAGCTAGGTTTAAGTCATGGGCCAAAATTGGGCCTTAGGCTTCAAATTGAAATTGGGCTCAAATGTCAATCAATTTGGACTTGGATTTGATCTAAATTGATGTTGAGGATATTGAAATGAAGATTAGAATTGAACTGGACCAGAATTGAGGTCAATTGGGGTGGTTTGGTTTGACATTGGGTTCACTTGGGTTAAAAATTGGTCAAATTGGGGTTTTTAAAAAAGTGGGGTAAATTGGCAAAATTGGCCCATAGTGTAGTTAAACAAAATGAAATTGGGAATATTTGGAATTTTCTAGAATTTTCTGGAAATTTTCTGAATTTTTTGATTTTTGGGCTAAGAAGGGCATTTTGGGTATTTTTTGGAAATTTTGGTATTTTTGGCCAAAGATGGTCAATTTTAGTGGTGGGAAGTGTTTAGGATTAATTTTGAGAGATCTTGGGTAGTTTAGGTAATTTTGCAAATTTTGGGTCATTTCAAGGGTATTTGGTAGGTTTGGTGGGTCCGGGGCCCCGGGGGTCAAAAACTGAAATTTTGAAAAAAGGAAGATTGATCAAGTGTGAGTGAAATGGAATCACTTTGGTTGAGCCATGAAGTCATATCAAGCCCATATGAGCCATGAGAGGACTCATTTGAGGCATTCATTATGTTGTTTCTAACCCTCTTAGCCAGGGGCCCTCTTAGCCAGGGGCTTAGGGGTTAAGGACCATCCATATGAATTACCTACATGAGTCAGGAAGTCAAGTTGGGTGAGAGTGTGGTTTTAGGACTTGGAATGTGTGTGAGAGTGTAGTGTTTGTGCAAGTCGACCCTCACCGGACCGGACCACCTGGGGTATTCCTAAGGCGAAAAGTCCCATAGGGAACTCATCCTTCAAACCTCCACATTTGACTTCAACCCTCTAGGTGATTAGGGGTCTACAATCAAGCTTGTCAAGAGGTATTTGAACTTCTAAAGGGTGGGTTCCACTTCTAGTCCTCTAAGATTAGTCAAAAGAAAAGCCTATGGCTAGATCCTAAGTACTAAAGAGAGAAGCAAAAAACCTCATCAAAAATGAGGTCAACACCATTGTACTACATCTACCAATGTAAAGGGAAATTTGCAGGATTGATGTTGATCTGTCACATCCCTCCCACTGCTATGAAAAAAAATGAATGGAAAAAGTTTTTTTGTTCAGAATTGTTCGATATTTAGAAAGCTCAAAGTTGGATATTTTCATAAGATAGTAACTTCAAAAAGAATGAAATTTATGCCCTAATAACTGGGTCATTCACCTTAAGGAATTCGGACTGAGTCCTAAGTAAATTTTGAAATGAAGCAGTGTGCTTGAAATACGAGTAATTGATCTGGGATATCAAGGGTCTTTTAATTTTCTGCCATGTGACTGGGTCCAGACTTTTGGATGAGTTACAATATCCCAGGATTCATGTTAAGAAACATTTCAGAATTATTAATTAGGGGACTTTTGACATTCAAAATTTTTAACAAAATATGTCTTACCAGATACAGTGATTCTCAGAAAACAAAAGGAGCAAAAAAAAAAGAAGGAAAATTTTTCTCTGTAAAGATCCAACTGAGGAGAAGCTTGAGGTGAGCACAAAATCAAAAATTGGTGTCCCAGTTTAGACATTCAAAATCTTTAACATGTGCTCCACCAGATATAGTAATCCTCTATAAAAAGAAAACGAAAAGCTCAAAAAAAAAGGAAATAAAAAGGCTCCCTGAGAAGAAGCTTGAGGCAAGCATATAATCAAAAATTGGTGTCTTAATCCTCCCCTGATTAATAAAACTTGAAAGACTACCTTAAGAAGTTTTCTCTGATATTATACTTTGAAAAGATTCAAGTGATTTTATGTCTTTTGGCTAGTTATTAATTGGCTCAGAAATATCTTTGGACAATGAAAAAACATTTCAATCACATTAGCAGAACTTTTGAAATTTGCTTAGGCTTAGAAGGAAAGAATTAAAGAAATGGGCTATGTTATTAGAATTTAATGGAAATTCAAACCTGAAATCATGCCTTTCAATACCAAAGGGTACAAATCCAACATAAATTCAAAGGGCGTCAGGGCAACTTCGCAAAGACAGCCTAGACAATCCTCCTAAATCAACGATAAAGAGTGACGACTGTTACAAATGAAGCTACGAAGTTCATGTCCCTTCAGCTGTGGTGTCTGTAGAAATAACACATCTTCGTAGGTACTTGAAAGGATATAATTCCAATAGTGCCTCGAAGACTAGGTCATTTTCTATAAATGTCTTCGGTCAGTGGATGATACCTTAAGGAGAACTGGGCATCATGATGTTTCAAAGACAACATCGTTCTACGAAGCACAGATGTCGCACTTGCTTATGACTGGGTCCAAACCCTAACTAAAAAAAATGAAAAATCATGAAACATAAATGAATAAAATAAAACTTCACAAAAAAACCAACAATAAATCCCCCAACGAATGACAACAAATAAATAAAAAAATGAAAAAAAAATCGAATAAGATAACGAAACAAACTTTAAATCAAAACGAAACTTCAAATCAAAATGAAATCTGAAATCAAATTGAAATCTAAATCAAAACGAACTCAAATCATTGAAAAGAAAGAATCTCAATATTAAAAATAAACCAAAAATCTGAATCTCCAATCTGTATTTTCAAATCCAATCTCAGTTTGAATCTCAAATCATATCCCAATCAAATTCAAATTCAAAAATTCCAAATCTAAAATCTAATCCCTTCAATTCTCTCCCTTATCTGAGCTAGGAGCAGTCGATTCTATTGACATGGAGCCATGAGGTTTTCAATTTGGTTCTGATGGCGAGGAATCATATCCAATCCAAACCGGTAACTTTTCGATCAACTCTTTTGAATGAGATATGTAGCATCCTCATATTCCCTACTAATTTGTTTCTTTCCACAAAAATCTTTTACAACTTTCATGAAATTCTCAAAACACCAAAATTCTACACTTTTCAAATCGACATTACAAATCTTTGTAAATCAATCGCGAAATCAAAATCAAATTTTAGAGGTTGAGGTTCGGAGCATCTGATACTGCATTGCTTTAGAATCTTTCTCTATCGCAATGGTTCAAATCAAAAAATAAAATTTTAGAGGTTGAGGATCCCAGCATCCGATACTGCATTGCTTCATGATCTTTCCCTATCACAATGGTTCAAATCAAAATCAAATTTTAGAGGTTGAGGATCCTAGCATCTGATACCGCTTTGCTTTAGGACATTTCCCTATCTTAATTGTTTAAATTAAAATCAAATTTTAGATGTTGAGGATATTACATCCGATACTGCATTGCTTTAGGTTCTTTCCCTATCGCAATGGTTTAAATCAAAATCAAATTTTAGAGGTTGAGGATTTTACATCCGATACCGCATTGCTTTAGGTTCTTTCCCTATCGCAATGGTTCAAATCAAAATCAAATTTTAGAGGTTGAGGATCCTAGCATCCGATACTGCATTGCTTTAGGATCTTTCCCTATCACAATGGTTCAAATCAAAATTAAATTTTAGAGGTCAAGGATTTTACATCCGATACCGCATTGCTTTAGGTTCTTTCTCTATCTCAATAGTTCAAAAAAAAATCAAATTTTAGAGGTTGAGGATTTCACATCCGATACCGCATTGCTTTAGGTTCTTTCCCTATCGCAATGGTTCAAATCAAAATCAAATTTTAGAGGTTGAGGATTTTACATCCGATACCGCATTGCTTTAGGTTCTTTCCCTATCGCAATGGTTCAAATCAAAATCAAATTTTAGAGGTTAATGATTTTACATCCGATACCGCATTTCTTTAGGTTCTTTTCCTATCGCAATGGTTCAAATCAAAATCAAATTTTAGAGTTTGAGGATTTTACATCTGATACTGCATTGCTTTAGGTTCTTCTCTATCGCAATGGTTCAAATCAAAAATCAAATTTTAGAGGTTGAGGATTTTACATCCGATACCGCATTGCTTTAGGTTCTTTCCCTATCACATTGGTTCAAATCAAAATCAAATTTTAGAGGTTGAGGATTTTACATTCGATACCACATTGCTTTAGGTTCTTTCCCTATCGCAATGGTTCAAATCAAAATCAAATTTTAGAGGTTGAGGATTTTACATCTGATACCGCATTGCTTTGGGTTCTTTCCCTACCGCAATGGTTCAAATCGAAAATCAAATTTTAGAGGTTGAGGATCCCAGCATCTGATACCTCACTACTTTGCAATGGCTCCTGTTGAATTTTAGAGGTTGAGGATCCCAGCATCTGATATTGCATTGCTTTTCAATGATCTCCTTTCAAGTTTTAGAGGTTTAGGATCGCAACATCCGACACCACATTGCTTTAAAATCCTTTCCTATCGCAAAGGTTCAAGTTAAAGTTCTCATCGTAGAACATCAATTCTCGAGGCTGGAGTTGAACTTCCAGTTCTCAAATCAATTCTCGAGGCTGGAGCTGAACTTCCAGTTCTCAAATCAACTCTTAGGCTGGAGCCGAACTTCCATCTCTCATTCAAATTTGATCAATTCATCTTACCAAATTCAAACTTTTCTCACGAACTTTCGTAGAATGGAATTACTTGAAACCTCAAATTTAGATCCAAAATCAACATTTTTAACTTAAATGAAATCACACATAAACTAAACTAAAATTCCAAACTCCAAATTCAAAATAAAATTCCAAACTTTAAATTCAAAACAAAATTTCAAACTTCAAATTCCAAACTCCAAATCTTTAACTCAAATCTTGAAATTTTCAATCTTAAGCTCTAAATCAAATCGGGCTGTGTCCCACTGCAGAATGAGGAATTTTGAATTCTTTGCTTCATTATGAAGGATTTCACATTGCCTCCCCAGCGAGAGTCCGGTAGACTTCCATAGTGAAAATCCACCAGATACTCCCCAGCGGGAACTTTCTTCGCTCTCTCCATTTATTCTGAGAGAGTTGTTTTTTACGCTTGTGTTGGCTTGTTGATCTCTTCGGTCAACGCCAATACACGCGGTGTGCTCCTTTAGCACACCACACCTATTGGGGGTCCATTTGTTGACCTCATTTTTGGTGAGGTCTTTCTTTCCTCTTAGTTCTTAGGATCTAGCCATAGGACTTCTCCTTGACTATCCTAGAAGACTAGAAATGGAACCCACCATTTAGAAATTCAACCAAATCTAAACTCTCTTTAGAATTCTACATGGATGGTCATCAACCTCCAAATTACTTGGAATGTTAGGACCAATGTGTAGAAAGATAAGGATGAGTTCCTATAGGATGGTCAAGCCTTAGGACAACCCTGGGTGGCCTGGTCTTGGTGAGGTCCAGCTTGCACACACCACATTATTGTTATTCCAGTTAAAGTTAGGATGGTTCTTCCAACCTGAGTTGTAATAATTGGAATATGGGTTATTAGACATATATATAGCATTCAAAGTTTCTAATGATGTTTGAGAGTCAACCATTTAGCCTGATGAATTCTCTTCAATTATTAAAATTAGTTGAGAAAAATTCATTCCAAATTGGTCTATATTCCATGAAATTGCAGCAACTTGATTTGCTAAAATTGCAAAAGCATCAGATTCCTGAATATTGGCTACCTTCTTCGGATTTACCTTCTCAGAAGGCCTTTGAAAATTATTAGTAGCCATTTGTTCAATTAAATCATAAGCATCATTATATGGTTTCGACATCAATGAACCACTAGCAGTGACCTCGATCCGTGAACAATGCAGTAATTTATGCTTTCAAAAATATGTTATAGTCAATACTTTGACCCAAATAATAATAGCGGCTAGTGTATATAAATATAATTTTAAGGAAAATATTTTACACACTAGAGGTACTACGCAAGTATATGTATCGTTTCAAGCAATATAGGGCTTTAATTAAAGACCCCAGTATCGATCCCACGAGGAGGTTTATAGATTTTTAAATATTTTTAATTTTTATTTTTATGTATATCTTTTAAAGTTTTAAATTTAATTTACTAAATACAGAATTAAAGCAATAATAAAATAAATGAGTGACGTTAATAATAATAAACAAAATACTTTCTTCCTTCCAATTAATCCAAGACTTTTTAGATAATATAATATTCGTGGAGAATATAAATTTATGGTATTGTGCCAAATAGAAGCAATCTTATTCTACCTTCGCTCGATAGTATAAAGAACATTGGCTAATCTATAGATCACGTCTGGATGTATTGTTAATAGAATGGGTTAATCTAGGCTCACACTACTAGATGTCCAAGGGTGGCTATGGTCGGCCCTACTAGTGACCAGTTCCCTCTCTATAAATCAAATTACAAGAATTTAGTCTGTCACTCTAAAAATTATCAATTCTACGCCCATTGAATAATATTTTCCTATTTATTTGCACTTCACCTTGAATAACCCGCACAAGGCCTTCGACTACCCAAGGATTCATGTGATATCTACTAGTTAAGAATTCATCTCCTTCTAGGTCTCAAAATTCTTCAACAGATTTTAACAATTTAAATGGCTAATTCAAATAGCAAATTAAGATCTGATATTAATATCATCACAATATTTAAACATATTTTAGTTTCTAATTCTCCAACGAATTTTAGATTATCTTATTTATCTTTTCATAATTGAAAGGAGAAAGTAAAGTAACTACTCAGAACCCATTGAATCTAAATAACAAAACATATAAATAAAACTTTGAATAAAATTACAAATACTTATCTCAAGTGTTTCTCCAACTGATCCTCTGATTCCTTCTTACTCCAAAACAAAATAGACTTCACAAGCACCAACTCTTTAATACAAACTCTAAATAAAATAAACTCACTAATTTATGAAGGAAAGTAAACAAAAAGTGTGGCCCTTAAAATTTCTCTCTAATTAGGAACCTCTTTGCTTTTGGGGCTCTCTCTAATTTTGGGCTGGTATTGGGCCTGGTATTGAGCCTGGTATTGGGCGTTTTTCTGCAAGGAGTAGCCTCCTATTTATATGCTTCAAGGTTGCCTTAAGGAACCTCTTCAAAATGTGTCCATGTTCAATGAATCTTCTAGCAGGCGTGTCTAGCGCCTAGGCGCCGGCATCTGGCACCTAGGCGCCGGACTCCGCAACGAGTTCTTCGCACCTCTTCACTTTGGATCGCACCTCTTCGCGATCCAAACTGTTTCCAAGCATCTAAATACAATGTATCACATGTTCTATAATCCAGGAATAACTACCAATCTTCTAGATGGTCCAATAACCGCTAACACCGTCAAAATAACCGTCCAAAGTCGTCAAAAATCTTGACAGCATTCTATATCAAACTGGCGCTTAGGTGCCGGATTCTGGTGCCTAGGCGTCAGGCCCATTATTTTGACAATTTTGAATTTTTTATCCATTTTGCTCCTTTTTGCTCCTTTTTCATCTTTTTTTCCTTTTTGAACATTTTTGCATCACCAACATCCAAAAACACAAAATACCTTTCATTAAAGCATAATATCCTTAAAATTTTGATAAAAATCAAGGCATAAAAATGGATATTTTTTTATGGATCAAAATCCCCCAAACTTAAACGTTACTTGTCCTCAAGTAACCCTTTTTACTATATAAAATGTATAATACTTGGAATAAAAGGTAAATATTTAAGATTCCTTGTAATTTTTTATTTTATAAAGGCTTTAGTAAATCCTTAACCAAATTTCACTAACTAAGTTTAATTTTAAGAATTTAAAGAATATTTAACTACCAAATTGTAAGACTTCAAAAAAAATTTTCATTTATTTCAAAAATAATTGTGGTTTATTATATTAAGATCTCATGAATTGTTAAAAGAAAAAGATCATCATGAAAATCTTTTCTAATAAAGATGCATGCATAAAAATTAAGTAAAATATCTAATTAGTTTTTTTTTATATAAGATAATTCAAGTGGAGCCAATTTTTGATTAGGCATTTCCTTAAGCTTCTCCTCACTTCTTTCTTTCTTTTTTTTTCTTTTTTTTTTAACAGTGAGGATTACTGTATCTGGATAGCCTGTTAATGAGTTTGAACTTCACTATACTTAACTTATTTTTTCAAACTTATACATTTCCACTTAATTACTATAAAATGAATAGTTTTCAAAAAGTCTTTCAATCTTTTTCTTTTTCAAGTTATAATTCTTGATTTCTTAATATTTCTAAAATTCAATTATTTGTACCAAGAATAGAAAAATTTCTTAATCTTACTCTTTTTAAGTTGAATAATTCTATTCTTAAATCAATCAAAGTTATTAAAATTTTGGTTTAGTCTACTAAATTATTTATAATTTTAAAATTTTAAGTGGTCTTAAATAGATTTTTCATTCCTTATGTTATGTTAATATTTTTTAGAAAATATTAGCACTTCAAGGACAAATAAAATTTAAATTTGCATGAATTTTCCTTTCCCCAAACTTAAGTTTTGGTATATTATGAAAAATTTTAAAGTATGAGAGAAAGAAAGGCATAATTTTAAAAAGGAATTTTTTTAATAAGTATGTAAAAACAGTCTAAAAAGAAAAATTGACTTCTACACATGCTTTTTATGGATATTACTAAAATAATGAAGCATATATAAAAGTAAGTAGGCTCAATTTTTATATCATTAGCAAAATTAAACGACTATACTAATCACAATAACAGAAACAAAACAACATCAATACTAAATAGTACTATAATCATCAGAAAAATCCACACAAAGTTACTTAAACAAATCAACACTAACTAATAACAAACTAATCAGTACTAACAAATAATAAATAAAAAAAATCAACTCATTTCCAGAGGTAAATCAAACTACTAATCACTATTTGTAGCCTCGTCATTGTCATCACCAAAAGAAAATTCCACATCCTTTGGATCAGCATACGGTGAAAATCTAGGACAAGTAGAGAATTGAACATCATGCTCACCCTTTAAGAATCTAACTAAAGACTCCGAATACTCAGCATCATAGTCACTTTTCCTTTGAGTATATTCAGATAGATGATCAATCTTCTTGTCTATAGTATATACTCTGTAGTGAGTTAAAAATAACTCATTCTGCTGCTCTAGAAATTGATCATGTATGGATTCTCAGAAACTAGATGGTGGCTCAGCAGTAGAAATAGAACGTCTAGAAGTAGAAGCTCTACCTGGAGTAGGTACAGAAGTAGAAGGAGCAGTAGATCTCCTCCCGCAAAGACGATCATAAATACTAACACTCTCCTGCCAAATAGGCTTTGTAGTCTTTAGCTTCTCCTCTGAAATATCAGCAGCAACTCCATTGTTCACAAATAAAGAATATATCAAGGATGGGAATCCTAATCCCACAGAAGTGCTGAATCTAGCAATAGACTCCACAGAATCATAAATAATGCTACCGACATCTATTGGCTTCCTCTCTTGAATGCAGTAGTTCAGGATAGCTCTATCTCTGGTAACTTCACTCAGGTGGTTGGAAGGAAGTAGTCTAGCAGAAATAAAATAGTGACAGGCCTTTGAAATACCATTCATCTTAGAAGATTTAAAGTTTACCTATTTGTCGTTCCAGATCTCCTTCAGATGGAGATAAACCAGAATAGTAGCACTTGATGGTAGGTGGTAGGCCATAGAAAATATTGATCAATTCTGGACACCTCTAACGAAGACTTCATAGTCTTCCAAATCCACAAAGTTGGCATAAAACTCTCGTACAATAGGAATAACAGCAACGGCAGTGAAATAACAGAATTGCTGCCAGTTGTGTGCAACGATCGTCTTCACGATCATTTCTCCAGGATTGTAAAAACTGCGCTCCGAGATAAATTTCCTTGTTGACGCAAATTTGTGATAACGAAAGTGCGCTGCCGCAGTAGCGAACTTGCTGTTTTCGAAATTTTCTCATGATTTTCCATGCTTAGATTTAGGTGTCATCTAAACGTGAAAGAAAACACAAATAAATTAAGGAATCAAAGATCTAAACTCTTTTAAGCTTGAGAAACTTAAAATGAGTTTAAAAATCCATGGACAATTTCTAAAAATCAAAATTTTCTCCAAAATTTCAGTTTTTAGCAGAAATAGGAAAATTCTTGGTAGAAATCAAAACTAAATGGATTAGAAGGTAGATCTGACCTTAAGATGAAGAAATCGAGTGATTTCGGGCTCAAATACGTGACGTTTTGACCTCAAGATGGATCTAGGGGGTGTATTTTTGTGAAAATGAGGAAGAGGATGAAGCTTAGGCGTCGTTCATGGCTTTTGGGGGTTTAAATCCCGATTTTCGGGTAGCAGGTCGAACAAGCGCTTAGGCGCCGAATTTTGGCGCCTAGGCGCCAGACTCGCCTTTCACAAAAATCATTATTAAAAATTAATTTTCCACCAAAACTCACAAATTCAACTTCTAATTACTCATATGAGAGTATTGCATCAGTTTCCAACTTCCAAAATATTTTCCAAAATTTTAAAAATTAAAAACTAAATCCATCAATTAAACACATGTTTAAGTCAAACTCTTCTAATTCCATTCATAATCTTCAATTTCGAGCTCAAAACATTTCAGATAAGTACAATAACAAGATTCAAGTCTTACTAACAATCAAACAAAACAATTTCAAAGCAAATACAACACACATTGAACAATAAAACAAACACACAAACAACAAAATCGATTTACTAAATCGATACGACACACTAGATAAAGTCTCGATCTAACCACATTTACTATCTGATCTTCAAATTAGAAATTTCCATTCTCATCGCAATGAAGATTACTAGTCCTACTTGGGAAGAACACTAACACCCTTGGAAAATACGTAGCCGTTTTCTCGTCGATCCATTTGTTCTTCACATACATCTCCACTTGAGCATCTTGATAGGCCACTAGATGATCGAATTGAAGCTTTGCCTGCCATTCCAGATGCTCGATTTGATGATACATCTCATGGAGGCGATCTCCAATGCTTTTGAATTTTGCTTCAAACTTATCTAAGAGACTAGAAAACTTCTCCAAACTAACAGCAATGAAACCATTGAAGTAAGGTTGAGGATCCTTAGAATACTTATCTCTAGCCTCTTCTCCATGATTTCTTCTCTCAATTTCTTCAAAATCATCTCTTATCTCCTCAAGAATGAAGTGTAAAGGTCGTAACTATGGTTGCTTAGGGATTGGGGATGAAGATGGGGTAGTTTGTAGGAGAAACTCATGTAAAAAACTGAAAACTTTTTATTTTTACACGACCCAGTAACTGTGGCGCTTAGGTGCCAAATTTGGCGCCTAGACGCCGGACCCATCGATACACAGTTTACTCGGCGCTTAGGCGCCGGATTTTGGTGCCTAGGCGCCGGATTTTGGGGCCTAGGCGCCGGATTTTGGCCCCTAGGCGCCGGAACCATGTTCGACTCCGTTTCGCCTAACGTCAAATTTCAAAGTTTCGATATCAAAAATAGGTAAATTAGAATGGTAAGATCAACATAAACTCAATAATTAAAATAATGAAGGTTAACTTGATCTCCTATTTACTCACATACAAAATGGAGTGATCCAAAGTCCAAACTTAATAGACTTCGAGATAATCTTTAGCTATAGTCAATAAAGACTTGTTAGCATCCAATTTTTTAAAGTTATATAAAATTTGTCAAGACCAAGGCATAACCTTACATTAAAAATGTAAAAACACACAAAAATAACTATGGGTTGCCTCCCACAAAGCTCTTGGTTTAACGTCGTCAGCCCAACCTAATTAAGTCTTTAGTCAGGTAGACTCAACTCGAAAGCCTCTTTATAAATCATTTTAATGTCTCCCAAATAATGCTTTAGTCTTAATCCGTTAACTTTAAATATTTTTCCTGTTTTGGGGTCTTTAATATCCACAACTCCATAATGGCATACTTTCTCAATTATATATGGTCCCATCCATTTAGATCTTAATTTTCCAGGAAAAAGTCTTAAATGAGTATTAAATAATATACTTCTTGTCCATGCTCAAATATTTTTCCCGAAATCTTTTTATCATGTAATATCTTCATTTTCTCTTTATAAATCTTTGCATTTTCATATGACTCATTTCTTATTTCATCCATCTCATTTAATTGTAATAATCATTTTTCTCCTACAGTATTCAAATCAAAATTAAACTCTTTTATCGCCCAATAAGCTTTACGTTCAAGTTCAACAGATAAGTGACAATGTTTACCATAAACTAATCGGTAAGGTGACATTCTGATTGGTGTCTTATAAGCTGTTCTATAAGCCCATAATGCAGAATCATGTCTATCAACTCAATCAGTTCTTTTAGGATTAACAGTCTTCTCTAAAATTTTTTTAATTTCTCTGTTTAATACTTCAGCCATTCCACTTGTTTGTGGGTGATAAGCAGTTGCAATTCTATGTTTGATTCCAAATTTTTCCAGTAATGATTAAATCCTTATATTTTTGAAATGACATCCACCATCTGTGATAATTACCTTAGGCATTCCAAATCTAGAAAAAATCATTTTCTTTAAAAATTGTGAAACACTTTTGGAATCACAGTTAGGTAAAGCTACAACTTCAATCCACTTTGAAATATAATCAACTGCTAATAAATACAAATCTTTCCATATGATGGTAGAAATGGTCCCATAACGTCTAAACCCCATATATCAAAAATTTCAACTTCCAATATATAGTTTAAAGGCATTTCATCTTTCCTAGATATATTTCCCATCCTTTGACATCGATCACATGTTTTAATATAATGTCTCACATCTTTGAACAAGGTAAGCCAATAAAATCCTGAATTTAAAATTTTAAATGCAGTTTTATCTACTCCAAAGTGTCCTCCAAATTCGGAATCATGACATTTTTGAATAATAGAAAAAGTTTCTTTAAAAGGTACACATCTTCGAATTACAGAATCTCTTCCCAATTTAAATAAATGAGGATCTTCCCAAATATAAGATTTAGCATCATTTTTAAATTTATTAATATATTTGTTATTCGATCCATAAGGTAGAATATTGCTAACTAAATAGTTAACTATATCCGCATACCAAGGTGTTTGGCATTCTTGAATAACATATAAATGTTCATCAGGAAATTTCACATTTATATTTTCTTTAATAAAAATATCATTCTTATTTCTAGATAAATGATCAGCAATTTGGTTGTCAATTCATTTTCTATCTACTATTTGAAAATCAAATTCTTGTAAAAGTAAAACCCATCTTATCTGTCTAGGTTTAGCTTCTTTTTTTGACATTAAATATTTAATAGAGAAATAATCAGTATGAACTATGCATTTGGTACCAAGAAGATAAGGTCTAAATTTATCAAAGGCATAGACTATAGATAAAATCTCTTTCTCAGTAGTAGTGTAATTTTTTTGAGTTTCAGTAAGAGTTTTACTAGTATAATATATAACTTTGAAAATTTTCTCATATTTTTGTCCAAATACAGCTCCAATTACAAAATCACTTGCATCACACATTAATTCAAAAGGTTTATTCCAATTGGTTGCAATAATTATTGGTGAAGTTATTAATTTTTCTTTTAAAATATTGAAAGCATTAACACAGTCTTCATTAAATTCAAATTTAGCTTCATTTTCCAATAAATGACTAAAAGGTTTAGCAATTTTAGAAAAATCCTTTATATATCTTCTATAAAATCCAGCATGACTCAGAAAACTTCTCACATCAGTAACAGTAGTAGGTGGTTGCAGTTCAGCAATAATTTTTACTTTTGCTTGATCAACTTCCATCCCTTTTTGTGAAATTTTGTGACCAAGTACAATGCCTTCTGTGACCATAAATTGACATTTTTCCCAGTTAAGAACTAAGTTTGTTTCTTCACATCTTTTCAGAACTTTGGAAATATTTTCCAAACAAAATTCAAAAGAAGTTCCAAAAACTGAAAAATCGTCCATAAATATTTCAATTCCTTTGTCAATCAAATCACAAAATATTGACATCATACATCTTTAAAAAGTTGCAGGTGCATTACATAAACCGAAAGGCATTCTTCTAAACGCAAATGTTCCATAAGGACTTGTAAATGTTGTTTTCTCTTAGTCCTCGAGAGCGACGAGTAATTGATGATAACCATAATATCCATCCAAAAACGAAATATGTGTGTCCAGCTAATTTATCAAGCATTTGATCCAAGAAAGGTAAAGGAAAATGATCCTTTCTAGTGGCGTTATTTAATTTCCAATAATCAATGCAAATTCACCATCCAGTAACTTGTCTTGTAGGAATTAGTTCATTTTTATCATTGACAATGACAGTTACTCCTCCTTTCTTCGGAACACAATGAATAGGACTTACCCAATGACTATCCAAAACAGGATAAATAATTCCAGCATCTAACCATTTTAAAATTTCTTTTTTAACAACCTCTTTCATCATAGGATTTAATCTTCTTTGAGGTTCAATAGTAGGTTTAAAATCTTCTTCCATTAAAATCCTATGCATACAGATGGAAGGGTTTATTCCTTTTATATCAGCAATAGTCCAACCAAAAGCTTTCTTATAATTCTTTAACACTCCTATTAATTTTTTTTCTTGATCTATGCTTAATTTAGAAGAAATAATAACTGTTAAAGTTAATGAATTTTCAAGAAAAGCATACTTTAAATGTGCAGGTAACATTTTTAATTCCAGTTCAGGGGCTTTTTTAATCGAGGGTAAAAGTATATCATTTTGAGTTATGTCTAAAATTTCCCAATTATCTTTAATATAATGAGTTTCTTTAAATAATTCTTCTTCTTTTAGTTCTTCATTTTCGTCAGTTAATAATTCAAATTTTTCTTCAGAATTGAATTTATATTTTTCTTGATAATATTTTTCAATTAAATAATCAATAATATCCTTTCGATAGCATTTTTCTTTATCAGGGTACTTCATTAATTTAAGGACATTGAATTTAGTCTCTTGATCATTAAATCTCATAATTAATTCTCCTTTTTGCACATCAATCATAGCTCATCTGGTAGCTAGAAAAGGTCTACCTAAAATAATAGGTATTTCTTTATCTTCTTCCATATCAAGCACAATGAAATCCATAAGGAAAATAAATTTATCCGCTTTAACAAGAACATCCTCTATAACTCCTTTAGGGTAAGTGATAGATCTATTAGCTAACTGAAGGGTTACGGTGGTGGGAGTAATCTCTCATAAATTTAACCTTTGAAAAATAGTAAACGGCATGAGATTAATACTTGCTCCTAAATCACATAAGGCTTTTCCACAAAATTTTTCTCCAATAGCACAAGGTATAGTGAAACTTCCAGGATCTTTAAGTTTCTGAGGTAATTTCTTTTGAATTATTGCACTACATTCTTCACTTAATGTAACAGTTTCAAAAGCTTCAAATTTTTGTTTCTTACTTAAAATATCCTTCATAAATTTTGCATAAGTTGGCATCTGTTCCAAAGCTTCAGCAAAAGGTATGTTAATAGTAAGTTTCTTAAAAATTTCAAAAAACTTAGAAAATTGATTATCAAGCTTCTGTTTTTTTAATCTTTAAGGAAAAGGTGGTTTTTCAACTTCCACATTAATAGGAATAACACTCTGCTCTTTACTAGAAGAAAGAGTTTCTTTAGGTTTTTCAATCTCTTCAATCTCAATCTCATTTTAAATTTCATTCTGAATACTTTCTTTTAATTCCTTTCCACTTCTAAGTTGTACAGCCTTAACATGTTCATGTTCTTTTCCAGTTTCTTTTGGATTAATTTCAACATTACAAGGAAGTAATCCTGGAGGTCTGTAATTAATTAAATTAGCGATTTGTCCCATTTGATTCTCAATATTACGAATAGCAGTGTTTTGATTTTGTAATTGATTACTCTTTTGTAAAATTAATTATTCTATAGATAACTTCTTTTGTTGATTATTAAATCCAGGAGGTTTATAGTTTAAATTTACTTAATTGTTCCAATTTCCAGTTGGATGAGTTTAATAATTACCCCATTGTTGTTGTGAATTATTCCAATTAAAATTAGGGTGATTTTTCCATCCAGGATTATAATAATTTGAATAAGGATTATTTTTACTAGCAATAGCTTGTAAAGTTTCAATAGTTTGAGAATCTTTAATATTAGCAGAGTTGTTATGTGATACATTGATAGCAAAATTATCTAATTTCTTAGATATTGCAGCTACTTGTGAAGCTAAGATAGAAAATGCTTCGTTATCATGAATACTTGCCATTCTTTTAGGATTAATCCTTTCAGAAATCCATTGAAAATTATTGTTAGTCATTTCTTCAATTAAAGTATAAGCTTCTTCAAATGATTTAACCATTAAAGAACCTCCAGCAGCAGCATCAATAACTGATTTTAGTGATCCAATAAGTCTGTTATAAAATGTTTGAATAATTAACCAATCAAGTAAAGCATGATGAGGACATTTTCTTAATAGTTCTTTAAATCTTTCCCAAGTTTCATAAATTGTCTCCCCGTCAAATTGACTAAATGAAGTAATGTCATTTATTAATTTAGAAGTTTTAGAAGGAGGAAAATATTTAGCAAGGAATTTTTGTGTCATTTCAACCCATGTTTTAATAGAACCTGTTGCTAATGAGTTCAACCACATCTTTGTTTTATCTCTTAAAGAGAAAGGAAAGAGTCTAAGTCTAATAGCATCATCAGAAACATTGTTATATTTAAAGGTAGCACAAAGTTCTAAAAAATTAGCAAGGTGTAAGTTTGGATCCTCATTTGGTGTTCCCCCAAATTGATTATTTTGAACCATTTGAATAATAGACGATTTAAGCTCAAAAGAATTAGCACCTATAGTAGGTATTTGAATACTATTATGAAGTTCATCAACTGTAGGGTTTGCATAATCCCTTAATGGTTTGTAAACATTTTGTTCATAAATTTCAATTGGATTTTGTAAATTGTTATGTAAATTAGCCATTTCTTGATATTTTTAATTTGTTTTCCTTTTTTAATTCTTCTAACAGTTCTTTCTAATTCAGAATCTAAAGGTAATAATCCTTCAGAACCAGAACTACGCATAAAAAGTAAATAAAAAGTAAAATAAAATAACAAGAAATAAAACCTCTACTTACTTCTTTTTTTTATAAATGTTTTTGTATTGTTATATTTTTGTATTTTGGACAATAAAAGAAATAAATAAAATAAAATAAATATTAAAAATCTAAAAAATTTGCCCTCCCCGGCAACGGCGCCAAAAACATGACATCGATCCGCGAACAATGCAGTAATTTATGCTTTTAAAAATATGTTATAGTCAATATTTTGACCTAAATAATAATAGCGGCTAGTGTATATAAATATAGTTTTAAGGAAAATATTTTACACACAAGAGGTGCTACGCAAGTATACGTATCATTTCAAGTAATATAGGGCTTTAATTAAAGATCCCAGTATCGATCCCACGAGGAGGTTTATAGATTTTTAAATATTTTTAATTTTTATTTTTATGTATATATTTTAAATTTTTAAATTTAATTTACTAAATGCAGAATTAAAGCAATAAAAAATAAATGAGAGATGTTAATAAAAATAAACAAACAACTTTCTTTCTTTCAATTAATCCAAGGCTTTTTAGATAATATAATATTCGTGGAGAATATAAATTTATGGTATTGTGCCAAATAGAAGCAATCATATTATTTACCTTCACTCGATAGTATAAAGAACTTTGGCTAATCTATAGATCAGGTCTAGATGTATTGTTAGTAAAATGGGTTAATCTAGGCTCACACTACTAGATGTCCAAGGGTGGCTATGGTCGGCCTACTAGTGACCCGTTCCCTCTCTATAAATCAAATTACAAGAATTTAGTTTGTCGCTCTAAAAACTTATCAATTCTAGGCCCATTGAATAATATTTTCCTATTTATTTACACTTCACCTTGAATAACCCGCACAAGGCCTTCGACTACCCAATGATTCATGTGATATCTACTAGTTAAGAATTCATCTCCTTCTAGGTCTCAAAATTCTTCAACAGATTTTAACAATTTAAATGGCCAATTCAAATAGTAAATTAAGATTCAATATTAATATCATCACAATATTTAAACATACTTTAGTTTCTAATTCTCCAACTAATTTTAGATTATCTTATTTATCTTTTCATATTTATCTTTTCATAATTGAAAGGAGAAAGTAAAGTAACTACTCAGAACACATTGAATCAAAATAACAAAACATATAAATAAAACTTTGAATAAAATTACAAATACTTATCTCAAGTGTTTCTCCAACTGATCCTCTGATTCCTTCTTACTCCAAAGCGAAATAGACTTCACAAGCACCAACTCTTTAATACAAACTCTAAATAAAATATACTCACTAATTTATGAAGGAAAGTAAACTAAAAGTGTGGCCCTTAAAATTTCTCTCTAATTAGGAACCTCTTTGCTTTTGGGGCTCTCTCTAATTTTGGGCTGGTATTGGGCCTGGTATTGGGCTTTTTTCTCTGAAGGAGTAGCCTCCTATTTATAGGCTTCAAGGGTTGCCTTAAGGCACCTCTTCAAAATGTGTCCATGTTCAATGAATCTTCTAGAAGGTGTGTCTGGCACCTAGGCGCCGGCATCTGGCTCCTAGGCGCCGGACTCCGCGTCAAGTTCTTCGCACCTCTTCACTTTGGATCGCACCTCTTCACTTTGGATCACACCTCTGCGTGATCTAAACCTTTTCCAAGCGTCTAAATACAGTGTATCACATGTTCTATAATCCATGAATAACTGTCAATCTTCTAGATGGTCCAATAACCGCTAACACCGTCAAAATAACCGTCCAAAGTCATCAAAAATCTTGACAGCATTCTGTATCGAACTGGCCCTTAGGCGCCGGATTCTGGCGCCTAGGCGCCAGGCCCATTATTTTGACAATTTTTAATTTTGGCTCCATTTTTGCTCCTTTTTGCTCCTTTTTCATCTTTTTTTCCTTTTTGAACATCTTTGCATCACTACATCCAAAAACACAAAATACCTTTCATTAAAGCATAATATCCTTAAAATTTTGATAAAAATCAAGGCATAAAAAATGGTATTTTTTTCATGGATCAAGCAGCGACATCGAAAATAGATCTGAGAGATCCAACTAATCCATTATAAAAGGTTTGAATTATTAACCAATATGGTATCGAATTGTGTGGACACTTTCTCAGGAGATCTTTAAATCGCTCCATGCTTGATAAACAGATTCCTCTTCAAACTAACAAAAATATGTAATATCATTTTTAAGGTTCATAGTTTTTTATGGTGAAAAATATTTAGCAAGGAATTTCTGTGCAAAATCACCCCAATTTTTTATCGATCTAGGTGCTAACAAATTCAAACATATCTTAGCCTTATCCATAAGTGAGAATGGAAAAAGCCCAAGTCTAATAGCATCATCCAAAATACCATCATCTTTAAATATAGCACACAATTCTAAAAAGTTGGCAAGATGTAAATTTGGATCTTCAGTTGGTGAACCCCCAAACTGATTATTAGATACCATTTGGATAATAATAGGTTTAAGTTCAAAGGGATTAACCACTAGAGCAGGATTTTGAATACTACCATGAAATTTATCCACTGTAGAGTTATCATAATATCTTAAAGGTCTAAATTCTAGATGGATTTTAGCATTTGGATTTTTTTGATTGGCCATTTCTTGAATATTTTTTTTCTTTTTCTATACTTTTAATTTTTCTAATTTTTATAATAGTTCTTTCTAATTCATAATCGTAAGGCACTAGTCCTTAAGAACCTGAACAATGCATTGATCCCCAAATATTTATGCTTACAATTTAGATATTAAATTATACTTTAATTATTTAGAATATGGGATACTACGCAAGTATATGTATCATTTATCAAGTAATATAGGACTTTTTTATTAAGCCCCAAGATATCAAACCCACAGGGAAATGTCTAAAATTTTAAAGAAATAAGAAAAAGAACTTTCTACTTTTTAAAATGATTTTGTAAAGTATGTTTTAAGATATAATGTTTTTTAATTTTTTTTTGTATTTTCTAAATAAAATGTAAAGCAAACAACTAGGGCTGTCAAAAAAGCTCGTTGTTCGCGAACAGCTTGTTTTCGGCTCGTGAAGTAGCTCGTGTTCGGCTCGTTCTTTAAGTAAACGAGCTGAACACGAACAAATTTTTTAAGCTCGTATTACAAATGAGCCGAACACAAACAACTCTTTGTTCGCTCGTGTTCGGCTCATTTTAGCTCGAAATAAAAAAATAATGATATAATTATTTATATAATAATTTATTATATATATTATTTATATATTAATATTATATATATATATATATATATATATATATATTTAAGTTTAAATCATAATTGCTTGTGTGGTAACGTGGTTATCAGTCTTGTTTCCATTCATTTGGTCTAGGTTCGAATCCGGCGCTATGCATATATTTTTTCAATTAATTTTAACGAGCCAATTTTGAGGCGAAAAAGAGCCAAACACAAACAAAAATATTTAATTCGAGCCGAACACGAACACACCTTTCACGAGCCATTTCGAACACGAGCCGATTTCGAGCTCGAGCTAGTATCGAACGAGTCGAACACGAGCCGAACCTGAGCTCGCTCAGGCTCGGCTCGTTTACAGCCCTACAAACAACTAAAGTTAACACAATTATAAAATAGTATGAAAGCAAATGAGAATAAAATATATTTTTCCTCATTCAATAAATCAGTAGTAATTATGGAGTTTCGTTGTGGAAGTATTTAAATGTGTTGTGCCAAATAGAGGCAATTATACCCTTACTTGGTTCTATAAAGATTATTGGTTAATTTGAAGTTTTCAAATAATGTAGATGGTTTAGGCAGGGAAGATACTAGCTCTCACTCTAGATCTCCCACTATTCCCTCCACCTGAGGGCTAACATCACATAACAAAATTTAAAACATCAAACGAAATTAGGGGGCTTTAACCTGTCACTCTAAAGCCCTCTAATTTTACTCCCCATTAAAAACATATCTTCCTATTTATTTGCACCCAACCATATGGACTACAATTCTCACCCATACAATTGCATGTGATTCTTTCCAATTGTTGATTGAGACAATACTGCATTGGTTCTTACATGTTCTCACAACAAATTTTAACATCTTAATTGGCCAAATCAAGAGGTAAATGAAGTGCAAGGTAGTGAATCACACAACTTCTTCCAACATTGAAATCCTATACTTCACACAACTTCCTTCCATAATTTAATTATTTCATCATTCAAAAGCAAAAAGATAAAGAGAACTACTCAGAATTCATAGACAAAACACAATCATAACTTAATTTGAAAGTAGAAATTATAGTGAAAACACAACAAGTCGTACTTTAAAATCAAATTTAAAACAAAGATAAACACTTATCTGAAAATCCTCTCCACAAGACCCTTGAAGTTCATTTGAAACTTTGCTTTCCTTTTACAAGATACAATAGAGCTTTGCACCTAACTCTGTTGACTCCGAATCTCCATTCTACTCTTAATAAAAACTAGATACAATTGATAATAAAAGTGGTGAAGTGGAAAGGTGTGCTCTCAATAACTCTCTAACATAAACTTTACTCTTAACACTAATTACACCCTCCAACAACAACCATTTTTCTGATCTTCAAGTCTTCTTTTTAAAATTTTCCAAAAGGTGCCTTGGTGTCTCTTCAAATCATGTCCAGATTCAATGTATCCACCAAAGAATGCATTTTTTTTCATTCAAATCTGCTGCCCAAAAGAAGTTAAGGATGCTACCATCAAAATTTGATTGAAACACCCCTTAAAAATAGCACCAAATTAGATTTAATTCGTATTTTTAACTGCCGCCCCTATGCGCCAAGGGTCCGGCGCTTAGCCGCCACAGTTCAAACTTTTCATTCTTCAATGTTTTGCTCAAAATTTGATCCTATTTTGCTCCTTTCATCATAGTCAGTCATTTTAATCATACCTACAAGAAAAACACAAATATATCTTCTATTAAAGTGTAATATCATCAAAAATAGGTATAAAAATGTACTTAAAAACACTACATATTTTAGGTGCATCAAAATCCCCCAAAGTTAAAATGTTACTTATCCTCAAGTGACACTTAATCACATAGAAATTCTTAACATGCAAATTATGTAAATGAGTTTATTTAGGATGGTTTCAAATTTTTTTTCTAGAAATGAAATAGTCTAATTTCAAAAATAAAATTAGTAAATGAGACCAACTTAAAGTTTAGAAGGTTCTTAAGTAAAGGATAATGAAAAATATTAGTTCCTATCTAATTTATAAATACTTGTGATTTTTTAAAATATAGGATTTAAACATTTCATCTTCCTCACTTAAAAATTTTCATTTGAAAATAATTTTACTTACTATATTATAACCTTAAGCTTTAGATTTTCTCAAAACTTATATTTTAAACTTTATGTATGGAACCAATTTTTGATTAGGCCCTTAAATCCTCAAGCTTCTCCTTCTTTTTTACATACTTTTTTTCTTTTTCTTTTTCTTTTTCTTTTTTTTCTTTTTCTTTTTCTTTTTCATTTTCTTTTTTTTATGAGGCAAGGATTATTGTATCTGGATAGGTCTTTAATGATTTTAAATTCCACCCTTCCATTTAAAATAAAGATCTGATATATATCCTTCACTTAAAATCATAATAATAGTGTTGAAAATTATTTCTTAATGAAAGAAATTTAAGCTTTGAAAAATAAAACTCAAATCTTCTATTTATCCAAAAATACAACACTTCTTACTAAAGATAGTTTAACTATATTTAACATTTCTTTACTAAGAAAATTTTAACTTAAAATTTTTCATCATCACTATAAATTTTAACTAAATTCTCTTACTCATTTCTATATTCAAAATCTTGCTTCCCTAATATAACTTCATATATATAATTATTTTCAATCAAAAATCAAATTTTATTTAAGTGTTCTTAAGAACAAATAAACTTTTATTTTTCGAAAATTTGTTTTTAAATTCCCCCCAAACTTTATTTTTTAAGTAGGTGTCGGCATATTTTTAGGTTTGTGGTGTATTTTGAAAAGGAGGTCGCCTACAAAATTATCGGCGAATTTTAGATTTTAAATTTAATTTAAATATATATATTACTTGGAAAGTAGCTTTTGATTTTGAAAATAATTTTAAATGTGAAAATTTTAAGATATGAAATTAAACTGATCTCACATCCCAAATAGTTTATATAAACGAGCGCCACACCACAAACCGTGTATCTATCCCGAAGAATAGACACGCTGCTTGATGATGGGGCTCGATTAAATAAAATAGAAGATTTGTGACATCCGTTTGGTCTGCGAACCAATTTTATAAGTCGACAAGTTCCCCTGCTTAATATAAAGGAATTAAGCAGTGTTTATATTACCTGGGTTCTTAAAGTTCCCTATAAGGGCAAGCCCCTATAGTTAATTACATCCTAAGTGACGGGAATCACTTAAGAAAACTCTCGATAATGATCAGTGATTTTGCTCTCAAGAATTTCAAAGTTTAAGGTTTTCAAACAATTGGATTTTGGAAATTTCAATAGGGAATAGCTCAAATTTGGAACAGTTTATTTTAGGAGTCCAAAGGAAGAGGAGTAGGGGAAGTTGAGGATCCAAGAGGAATCTTGGCAACTTCTCAAACTATCCTATTGTTTGGCTTCGAGTTTAAGAAAATCCTAATATTATCTGATATTTCAATCTTGCCAATTTTAATTAATTAGGACTTATATTTGTATGATAGAATCATACAAGTAGCCTCGAAGATGTGAGAGTTTATGTCGTACCAAACGACTACCTCGGAGTCCTAAGACCGGTTAGGGCTTAATTTTCACGACATGATCATGCAAATGCCTAACGAAGAGTTGAGGATTTATGTTGCACTAGGCAAACTACCTCGAAGTCCTATGGCTTGGTTGTTTAATTCTAAGAAAGTTTTGTTGAAGTAGACTCAGGTTTTGCTGATGACGATGGCCGTGCTGCCCACCATGCTCTGAGCTCCTAGTTGTTGCAGAGGTTTAGTTTTAGAAGTCATCAATCAGGAGATGAGAGAAGTGTTTTGATTTAGAGAAAATCTTAAAATCCAAGTGTCTTTAGTGTTTTAATTAAAACAAATCTTAAAGTTGATTAAACAGAACCGATTAAGATCCCACGGTTCTGTCATCCCGGCACTGTTATTTTCATTGAATTCACTTAGTCCAGATGAATTTGCTAAACTCAACTAAATGAGTTCCACACTTTCATTTAGACCTTAGGAAATCCCGTTAGCAACACGTAGGTTACATCATCCGAGGTATTCCCGATCATTCAACGAGTCGTTTTAATTTAGTTGCAATTGTAGTTTTGTTGTTCTGTTTGTGATTAAATTTTGAGTTATTTTATATTTTGAAATGTTGTGGTGGTGAATTTTATCTTGCAGTGACTTTTAATTTAGTTTTGGTTTCAGTTCAGGGACTATCCTAAAGGTTTTGGTTTTCATGCAACAGTTGTTTATCATGCAAGAAAAGTAAAGTAACAGTGCATGTAAGTAAATTGCAATAAAGTAAATTGCAACAAAATAAAAGCGTACCTGGAGGGTCTTCCCGTCATCCCAAGCTACACTTAAAACACATGTTAAGTCATTTAAGTATTTCAACAAGTACCTAGGTAAAGCTAAGGGAAAGGTTTTGGTTGTCTACCAAAGTCCTAATCCTATAGCTAGTCATCTCCTATGACTTCTAGGTTCTTGTGTCTTGGTTTAAGGACGATTTTCTTCATCAAAGAAACAATTAAATTCAATTGTTCTTATAAACATCCTATCATATTGAGGAAGTGCTTAAGACGAGTCTTAAACATCTTTCCAATACCTCTAGGATTGTTTTAAGTCCAAGAGAATTTAATTATACAAGTGAATTAATCATCCAGGTGTTTAAGTTTTGTTCTCTTGCTCAGTAAACTAGGACATTTGAATGTCCCATGAGTGAAGTAACACTTCACTTGATACCTCGTTTAAAAATTATAATACTAAAAGCTTTATAAGGGCAAATCAACTTATTAAATATCTTAATGATTTAAACTTATTGATTTAATTTTAATTTTGACTTAATTATAAAAAGTTAGTTTAAGTTTGGGATAGTGTTCGAGTCATTTTAGATTTAATTCTTGATGATTTTATTTAGGTTTGTTATTAAATGATTTTAATTTAAATTTATTCAATTTAATTTAATTTTAATTTAATTTAATTTAATTTAATTTAATTTTAATTTTAATTTTAATTTGATTTAGTTTAATTTAATTTAATTTAATTTAATCTTAATTAAATTTAATTTTAATTTAATTTAATTCATTTTAATTTTGATTTAATTTAATTTTTAATTTGGTTTAATTTAATTTAAATTACTTTGATTTAATTTAATTTCAATTTTAATTTAATTTAATTTAATTTAATTTAATTTAATTTAATTTAACTTAATTTGATCTCAATTTATTTTTCTTTTAATTTAATTTAATTTGATTTTAATTTCAACTTTAATTTAATTGAGATTATTCTTTTAATTTTTTAATTAAGACTTAAGTATTATTGAAGTGATTTATTTAGGGATTTTTAAATTAAAGAACAAATATCTTCTTAAATAATATCCCTACTTTAATAATTCCAATTTCTATTATTCTCCCAAAATTTCAATTAATTAATTAATTAAAGTTTTATTTTAATTATTTTGAAATGATTAGTAGATTTATACCCTTAATCATTTAAGTTTCAATCATCCAAAATCAGTTTAAAATCAAATATTTTTACCCTCCCCTTTTGATTAATCCTAAAATTTTAATTAAGGGTTGAAATTTTTAATTACTATTTTGCCCTTCAAGCTTAATAATTCCATAACTCACTAAATTAAGCTCAAATGAACTTGAAATTTTTATGAAACCTCACTCACATGTCAATTAAGACATTAGAGGAGAAAATATGATTTTTCTGTATTTAATTTATTTATGTAATTATTTTTCATGGAAAATAGGGGTTTTCAAGGAAAATTCAATAACATGACCAAGAAAATTTTTCTATCCTTAAGAAAATTATGGGATATTCCTAATGACCAGAGGACCATTTTGACCCATTTTGGTGATTTTTTGAATTATATTTTATTTATTAGAATTATTTTGAGTTTTGGAGCATTAATTAATTTTAAAATAAAATTAAAGTTGAAAATGGATTTTATATTTTTTCTTAGATCTCTCTGACCTCAAGGAGTTTAGAGAAAGAAATTTTGTATTTTCTGATTTTTCTTTGATTTATTAGAATTATTTTAGTGAAAAGGTTGGAAAATACATTTTTTAATATTAAAAATTACATTAAGCCTTTAAAATTCAATATCTTATCCTAGGGACTTAAGAAAAATATTTGGTTTATTCCTAAGTGATTAGAAGTCAAAATGTAACATTTTGGTGATTTTTAATATTTTTATGATTTTTATTATTTTTTAATTATTAAAAATATTAAAATAATGATAAAAATCAATCTTTTTAGAAAATTACAATTTTAATTTTCCTAAGTTCCTCTGATATCAGAGAAGCTCCAAAACTATTTTTGTGAATTTTTGAAAAGTATTTTGTGAGTTATGAATTTTTAAAGTTCAAATTTATTTAAGGGGGTTAATCAACCCATTTGGTGGATCAAACCAAGGCCAATTGGTTTCAAATTTTTATGTGGTGTTCTCCTTTCCCTATAGGACAGTGGAGAATTGTTTTTAAGTTAATTTGATGTGTGGTTAACCCTAATTAATTAAAGTTCAATTTTAGGTATTTAGGCCAATTAGGGTTGTTCCAAGTGAATTAACTCAAAACTTATTTTTCCTAGGTTCCTCTGGTCATAAGAAACATCACCAAATTTTCCTAGAATTTATTTCTCAACATGGTAATTATTGGAATTAAAATACTCAAAACAGTAACATGAACTTAGAAAATCAATAACTTCTCATAGGGATGGCCTCTAACCTTGGAAAATTCAAGGAATGTTCCCAAGTTCAGAGGCTTCAAAAGCCCTATGGTCTCATGCCATGGTGAATTTCCTATGCAAATGGAGAATTAAAACAATGCAGAGAGTAAATAAATCATTAAAAATAAAATACTTAATGAAATTACTTGATTTCTTTTCCACATTATTCTCCTCTCGTTCACCGAGCAAGAGGGTATTTTTATTTTATTTTTAGGATTTTTCTACACAAAGTTATGAATTTTTGAAGTTCTGATAATTAAATAAAAAGAAAAATACCCTATTTTTCTACTTATCCACGCGGCGCTGACTCAACCTCGGCGCCTCCGAAGCTCCACGCGTCGCCTCTTGATTCGGCGCCGCCATCTGACTGGGATGCCATGCAGCCCGCGGTTCATGTCCCGTTGCTCCGTCCGGCGCGATCCTGGTCGTCCCCTCGATACACGCGCGATCCGACGGCTCCTGATCATCGTCTACGACTGGTGTGAACCCGTGACCATCGACCTTCTAACCCTAATTTCTCACTCGATTCTCAATGGATTTTTGTGTTCTTATGCTCTATGGATTCCTCTTGAAGAGACGAACACATCCATACGGTAAACATGCATTGAAATTGACTCAAACTAAATGGAGAATCTCTGGAAGCTCGGGAGGAAGAGTGAGTTCATACCTTTTCTTAGAGAAGTGAAGCTTTGATTTGAGAGTTGTGTCACGTTCGATTGGGTCCAAGCAAGCTCCAGATGAAGTCCCTTGGCCTGGTGAATTGTCTAGGCATGAAAGTGCCCACAGCCGATTACAAAGCTTAGAGGCTCGAAGCAATGGTTGTCCTGGAGAGGGGGCTTTTGCTGGTAAACTTCTTCTCTTGGTCTGGTGAAGGTGTAGAGCCAGTCAATTTGGGGATTGGCTCACTGCGGTGAAGTGTCCTGGTTTTTATGCTGAAAATTGAACTCAAAATTGAGCTCGCCAGTAGGGAATCGGGGCTGGAATCTAGTGAAAATCAAATGCTCTATGTGTAGAGAGTGGTCTGGGATGATTTTGGCAGAGTTTCCTTAAGGTTTGTTTCAGTACCTCTTCATAGCCGAGAGAGGTGGGGTTTAAATAGGAGAGGCTGGAGGGCCTCCCAGGGGGAGTTAGGGCTTAGGATCAGCTGCTCTATGCAAGAGAAGAACAGCCATGGTGGCCACTGGACTTGGGGCAGCTCAGCAAGGGGAATTTCAATGTTGGCTCACATGGGAGCTCTCGGGTGTGGTGTTTTCCGGCGATCCAGGCGGCTGGCCGGCAGGCATGGGTCACCCTCAGGTTCAGGTGAGTCAGGGATGGGGTTTAGTGTAGGCAATTGGGCTTTGCCATGTGTAAAGAGCTTGGATTAAAATGGCATGGAGGAGAGGCCATTTTGGCTTGGTTTGGGTCAACCCATGTGTTTGGGTTGGGTTCACCTCCCCATGACCTGGTTTTAGGCTGAGAGGATCATGTGAGTCAACCTACCAAAGGTAGTGAAGTCCACATCAAGGATTAAGTGGCAAAGTATGGTTTAGAGTGTATCATGTTTAAGGTAAAAAAGGTTTAAAAAGGTTTAAGAAAGAGATCCCCTCTCTTGCCATTAATGGCTTGGTGAGGTGGAAAGTAGATTCCATGGCTCTCATGGCTCCCATGTGGCTCATGCATGGCTTCATGGCTCATATATGGCTTGGGAAAAGTTGTCTCACTTGCATGAGAAAGGGTGTTGGAATTTTTTATGGATTTAAGGAGAATTGTCATAAGGCTTGATTTGGATTTATTTGGTGATGGATTTTAGAACTTAGGAAGTGTTTTAAATCAAAGGGATGATGAGAGGAATTTCATGTGGGCTTTGTCATGGACTTTGGGCTTTTGAACTTGCTTTGGATGGGCTTTTAGGAAGGCTTAAGGGAATGAGCCTTTAGGTTTAAGAATGAATTCGTGGATGGGAATTTTGTAGAATTTTGGGCCAAGTAATTGTTGGGTTTGGTTTAGGGATGTGTCAGGAGTGATTTGAAATGAATTTGAGGTGGTTTGGGTTTGAATTGGGTTGGATTTGGGCTTCTTTGGCAAAGGGGCCAATATAGGTCAAATTGGGCTAATTTGGGCCAATGTTGGGCTAGGGTTGAAATTGATGTAAAATTAATGTTGGGAATTTTTATGGGAGTGTTTCAAAGAGGTTTCAACTTTGGTTGGGTTTTGGTTTTGGGATTTGGGCTTATTTGGGTTAGGTTTGGGTTTAGGTCAAAATTGGGCTTTTTGGTTTTGGGTTGAATTTGAGTGGGGTTTGGGTCCAAATTTTGGGAAAATTATGTTAGTGTTTTGTTTTTGGGGATGTTAGAGAAGGTTTAGAAAAGGTTTGGGGTTAATTGGAGTTGAATTGGGTTAGTTTGGGTCAAGTTTGGGTTATGGGTCCAAATTGGGCTTTAAGCTTAAAAATGAAATTATACCCAAATTTCAATCAAATTGGACTTGGATTTGGTCTAGATTGATATTTTGGATATTTAATTGAAGTTTAGAATTGAATTGGACCAAAATTGGGGTCAATTAGATAGGTTTGGTTTGACATTGGGTTCACTTGGGTTAAGAATGGGCTAAATTGGGGGTTTTGGTAAAAGTGGGGTAAATTGACAAAATTGGCCCATGGTATAGATGGACAAAATACAATTGGGAATATTTGGGATTTTTTGGAATTTTCTGGAAATTTTCTGAATTTTTGGATTTTTGGGTCAAGAGGGGCATTTTGGTAATTTGGAGGGTATTGGGGGATACTTTTGGAATTTTTGGTATTTTTGGCTATGGATGATCAATTTGATTGGTGAGGAAGTGTTCAAGGTTAATTTTGGGGAATTTTTGGTGATTTGGAAATTTTGGAGGATTTGGGCAATTTTAAGGGCTTTTGGTATGTTAGGTGGGTCCGGGGCCCCGGGGTCAAAAATTGAAATTTTGGAAAAATGAAGATTGATCAAATATGAGTGAAATGGAAGCACTTTGGTTGAGCCATGAAGTCATATTAAGCCTATATGATCCATGAGGGGACTCGTTTGAGGCATTCACTATGTTGTTCCTAACCCTCTTAACCATGGGCTTAGGGGTTAAGGTCCATCCATGTGAATTACTTACATGAGTCAGGGAGTCAAGTTGGGTATGGGTGTGGTTTTAGGATTTGGATTGTGTGTGTGAGAGTGTAGAGTATGAGTGTAGTGAGTGTGTAAGTCAACCCTCACTGCGACCAAGCCACCCAGGGTGGTCCTAAGGCCAAAGAATCTTATAGGGAACTCATCCTTTAAACCTTCACATTTGAGTTCAACCCTCTAGGTGATTAGGGGTCTTCAATCAAGCTTGTGGGATTTGCAAGGAGTCAAGAGGTATTTAAACTTCTAAAGGGTGGTTCCCACTTCTAGTCCTCTAAGATAGTCAAAGGAAAAGCCTAAGGCTAGATCCTAAGTACTAAAGAGAGAAGAAAAGACATCATCAAAAATGAGGTCAACAATAGGATAAAATATCAGCATAAAAATGATACATGAGTAAGAATTTAAAAAACTAGAATAATATGCTTGCAGGAATCATAATATTCTAAATATTCAAGTATAATAGTTTAAAATATAAGCAAACAGTAGATCAAATTTAGTTTTTCATAAAATAAAAATTTCAAAATTTCGAAGGACTTCTACAATAGTGGAGGTTTTCAAAGCAAATACACATGAACTTAACATAACACAAATCACAACGTACTAGAAAATAAATGGTAGCAAATTTTGAAAATTTTAAACATGCTATATAAATAGTGGTTTATAATAGTGTTCTAAATTTTTCTAATATTTATAGGAATTAAATTAGACAATACTAAAAACTCAAACACTTGAAACACATAAAAACATTTACTACCACAATCACATCACAAATTATAACATAAAACATTGATCCGACACCCAAACATCAAAATGTGAATAATAGAAATAGTCCAACTATAATCTACACAACATCAGAGTTCATATCAAAACACAACAACAAATAAAAATCCATACATCATACAACACAAATACAAACATAACAACTCAACAACACATAAAAAAAAATCAAATCCTACTTATCATCCTCTTCATCATCATCTCTCTCATTCCAATCTCTGTATGGTACATAAGGTATAAAATAAGGATGAGGAGGCAAATCAGCATTATGATCTCCTCTAATCAGTCTATCCATGTACTAATGATAGTTCTCCTCATAATCATCATGTTTTTGAATATACCTCTCAATATTCTCTACCTTTCCATCCATATCTCCAATATGCTCTTTGGTAAGATGCACCTTCTTCAAAATCTTCTATAATAATCCAATTTGTGAATCTTTGGAGGATGATGCATGTGCATTAGAAGCACGAGAAGTAGAAGCAGCAGAAGCACTGGAAACTCTAATAGATCCTCCTTTCCAGTTAAATACTGAATTTGCAGTGTAAGTATTCACATTTACACTGGTAATAGGTCTAAGAGGCTGAAGAACCTCTTCTCATGTTTCAGACTTAAGACCAAACTGCTCACAAATCGAGTTAATAAGTTAAGGAAATCCCATACTTTCTGTAGTGGTAGCTCTGGCACAGTTCACAATATAATAAAAAATAATAGCTCCAATGTTTAAATGCTTTCCCTGCTGAATACAATGGTTCAAAATAACTCTCTCCCTTGTAACTTCACTGACATGACTTGAAGGCAGAAGCTTAGATGAGATCAAGTAATGTCATGCCTTTGAAGTAGCATTCAACTTAGAGGCTTGAAAATTCACTCTTCTTTCATTTGTAATCTTCCACAAACCTCTTCCATCAGTAAGAAAGGTCATAACTCATCTAACTCTCCCTCAGAAGGATGATAATTCACATAAAAACGAAACATAGCATGAGGTAATCGGTAAAAAGTATTAATTACTGCAAGTGAAAAATCCACTTGTTGCCCCCTAACCATCACCAAATTTTCCTCAGCTGCTAGCAAGTTAGCATAGAATTCTCTCACCACAGAAACAACTGCAACAGCGGAGAAGCAACAGTATCTTTCCTAATTCCTTCTAGCAATTATCTCCTCAATATCTCCTCCTGGCTTGCTAAAAACTCGTTCTGGAATCAATTTTTGCGAAGTGAGTGCATCAAAGTAATGATTCTCTGCTCGAGAACTGACAAATTTGTCAAAATCAAATCTTGCTTTCTCTTCCGAGCGTTTTGACTTTGGAACCATTTCTAAAACTCACAAAAAATTCACCATAAATTCCAAATTTAAACTAAACTTGTTAACTCAACTTCCAAAGGCAAACTCCACTAAATCCATGTAATTTCTCATGCTTTTCCTCAAATTTTCATCATGAATAGTGATTTTTGGATTTTTCAATAATGTACTTAAAATGCATGGTGAAAATCAAAAACTTTTACTTAGGAGTAGTGATCATACCTTAAGGAACTCAAATCCAACAAATTTCGATGAAATCGGCTCTAAAATGAGCCAAATTAGTGATGCCCTAGGCTTTTATTTCGCAAAATTGAGAGGTTGAAGGTGATGGTGGTGTTAAAAATGGAAAATTTCAGGTATTTAACTGCAGAAAATCGATTTTCGTGAACCGGTGCCTATGCGCGAGGCATACAGCGCTTAGCTGCGAAATCTGGCGCTTAAGCTCCATCGGTTTGGCACTTAGCCGCCAGTGGCCAGATTTTGGCAAAAGTTAATTCCATCAAAAATCTGAGTTAATCACATTTAATGACTTCAAATAATTATTTCTCCCCATAAACTCTTCTAATACTCCAAAAGTACACTTTAATCTCCAATGATTCTACACAAATCGCACACAAACAAAAAATTATATTACTTAAATATCAAAACACACTTAATACAAACTACAAATTTCTATCCAAACACTTTGGATGAAATTCCCCAATACATAAGTTCAAACACATGTAATTAAATACAAATTAACATCATTGAGATGTAGCAAACACATGTAAAGTGAAACAAACATAAATATTAAAAAAAACACACACTTAAAAAAATAAACACACATAATAAAACCACAAGACCACACATAATTTAATTTCAATCTCCATTAGGTGGATTATATCCAGAACCACCATTAGTGCCATTTGAACCATCTGGAATCTAAATCTGAAAAAACTGGTGATGATTGAAAACTCTAACATCTTCTTCTTCTATCCATTTGTTCTTCAAAAACATCGCTCTATGTGCTTCTTCCGCGTAACTTGGATGACTGAATTGCATATTGAGTTGGCATCCAATGTGTACTAAATGTGCATTAATTTCATTTATCTTTGCATCAATAGACTCCACATCAGCCTCGATCTTTGATCCTTTCTGCTATTACTTGGATACCCACAGCCAGAAATCCATTATATAACTCTTGTGCATTATCACAAATAAACTTCTTCTTATTGGCCTCCTCTTTCTTCTTAACTTTACTCTCCCAATAAGACATTTTTGCACTCAAAATACTCTTTTTAAGACTCAAGAATGAAAATAAAAATTGGGGCAAGTATCTCATAAATTCAGGGCCTTTTTATAGACTTAGAAAGACTTAAAACCGACCCTAGACGTTTTAAAACTCTTTAATAACTCCAAAAACTATCCACCCATGATTTAGGCTTCTATAACCTCATTTTTTAAGTTTTTATAATTGTGGCGCCTATGCGCCAACCAGTGTCACATAGCCACCAGTGCACATTTTTACACAGTTCTACTTAACGTCAAAATATTCATTCTGACTCCTCTAAGTCATCAAATAAGGCCAAATAAACACCACTATAACATAAAAAACTCCATAATGCTACCACATTTCTCAAATCAAACCAAATAAAAGCACACAAAGTAAACATAAAGCAAAACACACCGATAACTATGGGTTACCTCCCACAAAGCGCTTGGTTTAACATCATCAGTCTGACATACCCAGAGCTTATTCTGAGTGACCCAACATTAGATTATCATCAGGTTTAGATTGATCAACTAAAAAGTATGACCATTCACTTTAAATAATTTTCTAGTCTTAGGATCTATAATATCCAAAGCTCCATATGAATAAACTTTCATCACAATAAATGGGCCCATCCACCTGGACTTAACTTTTCAAGAAAAAATTCTTAATCTAGCATTATATAGTAAAACTTTTTGCCTTGGCTCAAGATTTTTAGTAAGAATCTTTCGATCATGCCACAACTTCATCTTTTCTTTATAAATATTAACATTTTCATAAGATTCATTCTTTATCTCTTCAAGCTCATTTAATTGCAACAATTTCTTTTCTCCAATATCTTTCAAATTAAAATTGAACTCTTTAATAGCCCAATATGCTTTATGCTCAAGTTCAACTGGTAAATGACAAGTTTTTCCAAAAATTAGCTTATATGGGGACATTCCTATAGAAGTTCTATAGGCAGTCCTATAGGCCCACAAAGCATAATCCAATTTGATTGACCAATCCTTTCTATTTGGATTAACAGCCTTTTCCAATATTCTTTTAATTTCATGATTAGATAATTTAACCAAACCACTTGTTTGTGGATGATAAGAAGTAGCAATGCGATGGTTAATATGATATTTCTTTACTAACTTCTCCATAATGGCATTTCTAAAATGACTTCCCCCATCAGTTATGATTACTCTTGGTATTCTAAATCTGCAAAATATATTCTTAATTAAAAAGTTTGCAACACTTTGAGCATCACATCGAGGTAAAGTAACAGCTTCTATCCATTTAGATACATAGTCTACTGCTATCGAAATGTATGTATTTCCGAAAGATGGTATAAATGGTCCCATGAAATCTAATCCTCAAACGTCAAATATTTCAACTTCCAACATGTAATTGAGGGGCATCTCATTTCTTCTAGAAATATTGCCTACATGTTGACATTGATCGCAATTTTTAATATAAACATTAACATCCTTAAAAATTGTAGGCCAATAAAATCCAGATTGTATGATTGTATATGCAGTTTTATCAACTCCAAAATGTCCCGAATAATCTGAATTATGACATTTTTGAATAATTTCATAAGTTTCTTCTAAAGGTACACATCTTCGAATAATCAAATTATTTCCTTGTTTATATAAAAATGGGTCATCCTAAACATAAGTCTTACCTTCAGATAGAAATTTCTTCTTCTCCTGGTATGTCAAACCATAGGGTAAAATATCACTGAAAATAAAGTTTACAATGTCGGCATGCATACCACGGAACACACCACTCATTAACAGTGAATAATTTTTCATCAGGAAAATGTTCATTAATTTCTTCAGCATCACAGAGAGATTATTCAGTTTCAAGCCTAGACACATGATCAGCAATTTGATTATCAGCACCCTTCATATCTACTATCTCGAAATCAAATTCTTGCAAAAGAAGAATCCATCGAATCAATCTTGGTTTTACATCCTTCTTCTTCATTAAATACTTAACAGCATAATGATCAGTATGCACCATGATATACCTAAAATATATAGTGTATTTAAGCACATTTTATACCTATTTTTTATGATATTGCACTTTAATGGAAGGTATTTTTGTGTTTTTCATGCAAGTATGATTAAAATAAGTGATTTTGATGAAAGGAATAAAAGATGATCAAATTTGGAGCAAAAATTGAAAGATGTGCAAAATTGGCCTCTAGTGCCTAAGCGTTGGATGGCTGGCACATAGGCGCCACAGTTAAAGTGACAAATTTATTTAAATTTGTCGCAAATTTGAAGGGGTTTGTGAAGAATCCTTTGGTTTAAATTTGACAAATTTATTTAAATTTGTCACAAATGCAATTAAAATATCTTTTTCATTATTATGAATTAGTAATAAGTTTTGGAATTTTGTTGCAGAAATATTTAAAATGTGTTGTGCCAAATAGAAGCAATAATATTCTTTACCCTTACTAGAGATGCTATAAACATAGGTTAATCTAATGCTTTAGATATCTTGAAGACAGGCTAGGAAGGGAAGAGACTAGCTCTCACTTTAGAGTTCCCTCTTCTCTCATCACCTGGGGACTGACGTCACATATCAAAATATTAAACATTAAATTGAATTGGGGGCTTTAGCTTGTCACTCTAATGCCCTCTAATTCTACACCCATCAAAGTTTATCTCCCTATTTATTTGCACTCAACCATATGGATTACATTCTCACCCATATAATCTCATGTGATTCTTACCATTAGTTGACTGAGACAATACCAAACTGGTTCTTACATGTTCTCACAACAAATATTAACAACTTAATTGGCCAAATCAAGAAGTAAATTAAGTGCAAGGTTTGAATCATCACAACTTCTTCCAACATTGATGATCTATACTTCACGTAACATTCTTCCTCAACTTAATTACTTCATCATTTTAAGGAAAAAAGATAAATAAAACTACTCAGAATTCATTGAGAAAATACAACAACAATTGGAATTAAAAGTAGAAATCATAGTGAAAACTCAAGAAGTCTCAATTAAAACCAAATGTAGATACAAAGATAAGGACTTATCTAAAATTCCTCTCCGCCAAACTCTGAAATTTCCTTTGAATCCTTTGCTTTCCCTTAAAATCTTCTTTAGGGTTTGACGACCATGCCTAAGGATTCCAAATATCATTTCTATACATAAATTACTAAATTTTTGGTGAATTTGGAGTAGCGTTCCTCCCTCATACAATACCCATTAGACTCCTCAAGGCTCCACCACAAAAACTCTATAACTCCCTCTTTGATATAATTTTTCAATGGGTTCTTTGGTGTCCCTCCAAAATGTGTCTTCATTCAATGAATCTTGTAGAAGTTTCCTCCTTTCAAGAGTCATTTGAATAAGAATTTGTTCCAATAACAAGTTATCCACATTTGAACCAAAGGTTGCCTCAAACACCCCTTTGAAATTAATTTTAAAAAAATTAAATTTTCCAAACTGACTGCCGGGGCTTAAGTGCGGGGTCTAACGGCTTAGCAGCGAGACCCTGACGCTTAGCCACCAGACCCTGGTGTTTAGGCGCCAACGTTCAATTTTGCGCCATTCTTCATTTTTCTCCAAATTTGACCCTTTTTCACTTATTTCTTCACATTCATCTAATTTATCATACTTTTAAGAAAAAAAAAACAAATACCTTCCATTAAAGTGCAATGTCATCAAAAATGGGTATAAAAATGTGTATAAAAATACTATATATTTAGATGTATTAGTGATCGATCTCAGAGAGTTGGCAATATTTCTAGAAGAGATGAAATGCCCCTATATTTTACTCTTGAAGTTGAAATCTTTGATGTTTGGGGACTAGATTTCATGGGACCATTTATACCATCTTTTGAAAAGATTAATATTTTGATAGTTGTGGATTTAATTTTAAATGAATTGAAGAAGTTGTTTTAGCTTGTTGTGATTCTAATAGTGTTGCAAAATTTTTAGGAAAGAATATTTTCAAAAGATTTGGAATGCCACGAGTTATCATCACAGATGGAGGAAGTCATTTCAGAAATAGAATTATTGAAACATTAACTTAAAGATTTAAAAATCATATTTTGACAGCCTATCACCCTCAGACTAGTGGTTTAACAGAAGTATCCAATCGAAAAATTAAAAGAATATTTGAAAAAATGGTAAATCCTAAAAGGACTGATTGGTCTGATATACTTGATAATGCTTTATGGCCCTGTATGACTGCTTATAGAACACCTATAGGAATGAAAACATATAGGCTCATATATGGAAAAGCATGTCACTTGCCAGTTGAGTTAGAACATAAAGCTTATTGGGAAATTAAGGAGTTTAATTATTATTTTGAAAGATGCTGGAGAAAAGCGATTACTACAGTTAAATGAGCTTGATGGATTGATAAATGAAGCTTATGAGAATGCCAAAATTTATGAAGAGAGGAAAAAGTTTAGGCATGATCAGTTCTGAAAAAGCATATTGAGCCTGGGCAAGAAGTATATCTTTACAATTTAAGACTGAAATTATTTCCAATAAAACAAAAATCTAGGTGGTCAGGACCATTTATTGTGGTAAGTGCATATCCATACAGCGATGTTAATATTGAAGATCCAATAATTGGGAGAGTGATTAAGGTAAATAGACACAGATTAAAAGCTTACATAAGTGGAGAGGGTCTTGCATTTAAAGAGATCCTAATGTTGGGTCAAAGCTGATTAAACATTGGTCATGTCGCGCTAAAGAAGTTAAACTAAGTACATTTTGGAAGGCAACCCATAGTAATCTGTGTGATTTGGATTTGTATTATTATTTTGATGAGTATTATGTAGTGACTGTGAGTATTGTATGATTTTTTGGGTAGAAAACATTATTATATTAAAGGATTTAAAGAGTGTAAGAAAAAAATTTAAAAATTGAAAATATTGGTTTGGTGTTATAGCGTCAGATATGGCGCTATGGTGCCACAGTTCTAATAACTCCTTTAAACAGCCAAAAATTTGGTTTTCTTCCTAGGACGAGATCAAAAGCATCCCTAAAACATCCTATGTATTTTGAAGAGATTTGAGAGTGGAAATTCCAATACTTCTGAGAGATCATGGAGAATCATGATAATGGGAAATTGAAAGATAAGAAGTTGATGCATAAGGATGCTCAAACCTGCTTCTGTGGATATCTTGCATTAAGTCCAGAGCGAGTTATGGACAAACTTAAGGAGATTCAAGGTGAGATTTCTCTTTTGCATACAAGTTTGAAAATTTTTACCACCAGTACGAGCATAAGGATTGACAGTTGAAATTGTAATTCAATAGTTTGGCTTGTTTCCAAGATAGTCAAGTGACAATGTATAGCACTAACAAGTGGATCGATGATAAATTTGCTAAGGAATTTCCTCGTGCTCCTTTCTACCATGCCTATGACCAAAATTTTTTGGTGAGTGGAATGGAGAATGTCACCACTGAACATGAGTGGTCCTAAAAAATGTTTTTATATAGATATTTCTATTTTAGTGTTATGTGATTCCATGAGCCATGCCTATCATATTTGTATTAAGAATTATTGTTGCTTTAATTGCCTTTGTTGTATGAACATCTGATGATATCTATGTGGTTGTGTCGTATGTTTTGAAACTATAATTAATATACGAAAATAAGTTCTATTTTGTTGTAAAATAGTGGCCTTATGTATTCAAGTTGGAATTTATGAATTTGAAATTTTGGATTGATTACGAACTCAATAACTATAAAAGTGACTGTTAAAACTTGATTAATAGCCTTTCAACATCCTAGATTTCCTATTTTCTTTTCAAATATAAAAAAAAATTCAAAATATGGATGGGTATGAATGTCACTATATCGCCACTCTTTGGCGCTATATCACTATTCATCAGGCTAAGCAGGGTGTTATAGCACCACTGCCTGACACAATAGCTCTAAACTAACCCGTGATTCATTATAAGAGCTTGGACCCAAGGTTTTCATCATTTTCACCCTTGGTTTGTCTCCTTCCTCCATTATTACACATTTTTCTCCACTAAGGTTTCATTTTGTGCTTGATTGGCTTGGGGTTTAGGCATCCAAACTTTGGATATCATCATCTTTGAGTAAGATCTTCACCTTAGCATTGAAAAATTTTGATTTGACAATGGATTTCATCCACATTGTGGATTAGGCTGAACATTTTAAAACTTGATGAAAATAGTGTAAAATCCATGGTTGAATAATTATTTATGTTTAGATTGTGTTTTTAGGAGCCTCTTAAAGTTGAGTTTGTGATTTTTGGAATTTATCTTGAAAATTTTTATATTACTCATGGCTCCTAGAATTAAGAGAGGCAAGCAAAAAGCAATTTTTTATTATGATAATTTCACCAGTGCAAGAGCACGAGATAGGTACATTGATTTGCAATCAAAGAATTTGATTGCAAAATGTAGTTTGTTACGTCTTGGAGGTACAATTGAACACTTGATTGTGGAGCAACAGAGGTAGAAATTCTATTATTTCAATGTCATAACTGTAATTTTAGTTGTTCGAGAATTATATGCTAATCTGCAAGATGAATTTGATGATCAGGTATTTGTACTAAAGCAATATGTTGATATCAGTTTTGTTCGAATCAATCACACATAGAAGCAGCACAGTGTACCAACCTACATCTTTTCTAAGTTCCATCCTACTGATGACGAATTGGATGAAATTATGGGATTTTTAACTAATGGAAATGGAGTCTAGAAGATTAAAAATGGGCGACAGGTAAACTTTTCTTTCTCAAAACTTAATATTTATTCACGTGCATGGCAATAATTCATATCTGGTAGATTACTACCTACCAACCATTTCAGCGAGGTAACCCGTGAGAGAGCCACTTTAAACTATTGTATTCAGATGAAAAAATCTATTGACTTTGGGACCCTCTTTTATGCAAACATGCTTGTTTCCTCAACAGGAGGAACTACATGAGGTTTGGGCTACCTGCTCTTATTACTACTTTTTGTGTGGAGTTTGGTGTGAAATATGAGACTTGGGAAGAAAATTTTCCATTACAGAAACCCATTAGGAAGACAAACTTGGAGAAATATGAGAGAAATTTTGGGACTAGACCTAGGACTAGAGTTAACATACCCTCTACTCCTGCTCCCGTTTTTATTCTAGACCATCTACTGCTGATACTATGTCTTTGGAGTCTGTTATGGAACAAATGATGATTCATCAAGGAGATATCATTGCCTTACAGAATCAGGTTAAAGGCATTGAATCTCACTTGACTTAAAGTGATGATATTATTTTGAGGAAGGCAGAGTATGATTTTTCATATAATGAGGCTATGTTGAGATACATGAGTGGAGATCATTTTGTTGAATTTTCTACTTTCCCGATTTTTATCCAGTATCAGCCTTCTAAGACAGATAAGGATATAAACTTGGGAGATGGTGATGATAATGATGATGGTAATAATGAATATTTTGATGTGTAGTTTGTTGTTTTCTTTCTTTCCTTTTATATGTTTGAATATTTGGACTTTTTATATTAGTGATAAGTTTTATTTGTGTTGGAGTGTGTTTGTATTATGTTGCTTTACTTCATTGTTTCTGTTAAATAGTTAGTTTTACAGTTTGTCTTTTGATCATATTTAAATGCTAGAGTAGTATTTGTTTTATGTCTTTATTGTTATGCATGTTAATCTTATATTTGTTACTACTCAGTACTTGTCTTTATTACTTGTACCTGCACTAATTTCCCAATTTTAAAATTTAAAAATTTTTCTTTTTCTTCATGAACTTTCCTATTTTAAATTTGTTTAAAAAAATAAGTTTTGGGGTAAGGGAGAAAATTCTTTTTAAACTATACTTAATTTGTCCTCAGGGAGGGAATTGTATTTTTCAAAATAATGTTTAACATAACCTATGGTATGTAGAGTTAACTTTATAAAACTATATTTTTGATTTTGTGAAAGTTGAAGAAAACCTAAGTAAAAGTTTTTTAATATGAAGGTTAATTCTAGAATTATGGTATTTAGTTTGAAGGGTTTAGAGTTATGCTTTTTCTATTTAAAGTAAAGAAAACTGCATTTTTGGAAATATTAAAGATCTTAGATTTACACTTGAAATGAAAGAATTGAGACTTTATAAAAAATCTTCAAAGCTAATACACATTTGTTAAAGTAAATAATTGTAAGATATATATATATATATATATATATATATATAATATAATATATATAAATGGCGGCCGAGCTTACTTCGTGATGTCCAAGATGCTTAGCAAGATTATTGTAGCCGTACTTCAACCTCATTTGATGAATCTTATCGGTGAAAGCCGAGTCGCCTTTGTCAAAGGTAGAAATATATCCGATAACATTTTATTGGATCGGGAGCTACTTGTTGATTTAGATAGAACTCGCAGGGGGAATAATATCATTTTTAAACCTGGACATTAAAAAAGCTTATGATACTATTAGCTGGGAGTTTATAATTAATGTTTTAACAGCCAAAGGATTTCAACCCAACCTTATTCAGCTTATAAAGAGATGGTTAAAATGCAATGCACATTCTGTGCTTATCAATGGTACTCAACAAGGTTTTTTCAGTGCTTCTAGAGGGATCAAACAAGGTGATCCTCTCTCCCCATCTATCTTTATACTTGCCTTTGATTACTTGTCTAGGTGCTTGGATCATGCTTTTGTTGTTTCCCCTCACCTTGCCTTCCATCATAAATCAAATATCAGGATCAGTCATCTCTCTTATGCAGATGATGTTATTATATTTTCTAAGGCCTCCAAAGTCTTCGTCAAGATGGTTCGAGAGAACACTTCAACATTTTAAGGAGGTATCAGGGCTGGAATTAAATTTGAATAAATGTTTGTTTTATCCAGGCAAACCAGTAAATAATAGCCAAAAGAGATGGATTTCTAAATATACTGGGTTTCACTCAGCTCATCTCCCTATCAAGTACCTTGGGGTTCAGCTGGTTAAAGGTAGAACTAAACGGACTCAATTTCAGGACATTATGGACAAGATCAAATCCCAAATTACTAGTTGGTCCAATTCATTCCTATCCAATGGTGGAAGAATAACCCTGCTAAAAAGTATCCTTACTGCACTTCCCTCTTATACTCTTCAGCTGTTCTCTATGAAAAAAGTGCCAATCTCCAAATAAGCAGGATGTTTAATCGTTTTCTTTGGGCTGGGCAACACAGGCAGGCACACTGGTTTCCCTAGAAACATCTTTGCAAACCTATACATGCTGGGGGACTGGGATTCAGGAGTTTTGATCAGCTACATACCATCAACATGTGTAGATTATGGATTCGTTTCAGAGCTAAGGATACACTATGGGCTAAATTTCTTCATGGTAAATACTGCAGGTTTGAGCATCCAATTACTGTTAAGCCTAAGCTGGGAAACTCCAGATTTTGGAATGCTATGCTGAAGGTGAAAGAGAAAGATGAACAGTTGTTCATCTGGGAGATTGGAGAGGGACAAATCAACTTCTGGCTGGATCAGTGGACATGGAATGGTACCAGACTAGCTGACAATTCTCTTCATGATAGGTCTACGACTTGTGTGAAAGATTTCTGGACAGATAACCAATGGAACTGTAGGCTTCTTCAAACATTGTTAACTCCTGAGCAAGTACAACAGGTTAGCCTCACCCCTATCATACCAGCTCATAAGGATCAGTTGATCACAAAGAACAACAAGTCCCAGAATCTATCATCATATATCTATCATAATTGTTTTAATTGGGCTAATATTCAATGGGGTACTGAATTCTGGAACAATTGGCTTTCACCATCCATTTCATTCTTCTGTTGGAGACTTAGACACCTTGTCATTCCTTCTGATGACATTCTTAAACTCAAGGGTCTGAGGGGTCCTTCATGTTGTCATCTATGTTCTCAAGAGGAGGAGTCTGTTAACCACTTGTTCTTCATGTGCCAATTTTCCCAAGAGGTATGGTCTCTCCTTGTTAGCAGACTCACTATTGACACTATGAATTTGAGCTGGTATCAGTTGGAAAATTGCTGGCATGATTGGCATGAGGTGCATCTGCTGGTGATTCCTTGTTTGGTGCCTTGGTTCATCTGGATGAGCCGGAATAAGTCTAAATTTGAAGGAAAGGCTACTTCCCCTCTGCAGGTTGCTGTCAATTGTATTAGTTACCTCCTGAAACTCATCAAGTTAAAAAGTTCAGAAATATTTGCAGGCTTGATAAGCACAATGTTAAAATAAGTGTCAATACAGTTATTTGGAAACCCCCTCCTCCTCTGTGGACCAAAGTTAATACTGATGGGAGCTATATTGTTTCTGCTGCCGGTGTTGGTGGTATCTTTAGGGATAGCCTTGGGCACTGCTTGCTGTCTTTCCATTCTCCCACTGAAGCTCATCAGGCCCTGGAAGCTGAGATTATTGCCATCTTCTGGGCCATCAAAATTGCCAATGTGTGTTGGATTTCTCATCTTATTGTGGAATCTGACTCCAGCTGTTGTATCAACTACCTGAAAGATTTGGAACCCGCCCCATGACCCATCAAGAGATGGCTACAGAAATTGCTCAAGTATAGGGATAACATGGTAATTCAATTTACTTACATTCCAGGAGAGGGCAACACTCCTGCTCACTGGTTAGCCACCCAGGGATGCCTCACTGAAACTATACAAGTTATTGATATAGCCTCTCCCCCTGCAGATTTTGATACATAGAGACAACCTGGGCCTCCCATTTATTAGAAATTAGCCACTTTTTTATTTTGGGTACACATAGCAATATCTTGTATTGGTTTATTTTGGTTGGGGAGGCCTTCCCCTATAGGTTTCTTCTATTTTTCCTTGTGTAGATTTGGGACAGAGAGGGGAGATCATGTTCCCTTTCCCTATTCCCTTTTGCTTTGTTTTTTTGGTAGCTGTTGTACTCCTCCTCCATATTAACATGTAGGGAGCCTTGGATGCTCCTTTAACTAAAAAAAAAAAAAAATGGTGGCTGGGATTTCGTGCTCTGCTAGAGGTTCTCTCTGGATGGTTGATCCCGCTTACAGATATTTATACTTATGGTAATATGATTTATAATTATATTTACAATATAATATTCTATATTTTTTTAATAAAATTTCTATCTCTATAATGGCACCAAAAACTTAATTCTAATGTAAATAAGAGTTCAACAGTTATATTTAAATTTAGAGATTTAATGCAAGTATACGTATCATTATCAAGTAATATAAAAATTTCTGATTAAGCCCCGAAATATCGATCCCACGAGTAAATTTTTAGATATTTTAAAAATAACAAGGATTTAGATCACAAAATCTTTTTAGAAAAAGACACTTAAATAGTTTAAGATATTATAAAACTTGAAAATGCGGTTCTTTTTAGTATTTTATTATATTATGAAATAAAATAAACAATTAACTAACTATAACAAGATTGTTGTAAGAGTAAAGAAGTATAAATAAAATATCTTTTTCCTTATCATGAATAATTAATAAGTACCGGAGTTCTGTTGTGGATGTATGCAAATTGTGTGGTGTCAAATAGAAGCAATATTTTTCTTTACCCTTACTAGAGATACTATAAAGAACATTGGCTAGTTTAAGGTTTAAATAGTTTTGAAGACAGTTTAGGTAAAGAAGTTACTAGCTCTCACTCTAGAGTTTCCTCCTTTCCCTCCATCTAGGGGCTAACAACTTGCATCAAAACTTAAAACAATAAATCAAATTGGGGGCTTTAGTCTATCATCCTAAAGTCCTCTAATTCTACACCTATCAAAGTATATTTCTCTATTTATTTGCAAAAATATATGAATTACTTTCTCATCCATACAATCTCACGTGATTTCTACCAATAGTTGATTGAGAAAATACCTACAAGGATCTTACATTTTCTCACAATATATGTTAACAACTTAATTGGCCAAATCAAGAAGTAAATGAAGTGAAAGGATTAAATCAACACAACTTATTCCAAGATCAAAGATCAATACTTCCGGAACTTTCTTCCAACAATTAATTACTTTTCATTTTAAGGAAAAAGATAAAGATAACTACTAAGAATACATGGAGAAAACACAACAACAAGTTATTTTAAAAATAGAAATCATGTAAAAAACACAAGAAGTCTCAATCAAAACCAAATTAAGTACAAAGATAAAAACTTATCTCAAGTTCCTCTCCACCAAATTCTTGAAGTTCCTTTGAATCTCTTCCTTTCTCTTACAAGACTCCCTACAACTGGTCACCCAAGCTTAGAGGATTTAAATCTCTATAAAAGATGGATTTTTACTTACAAATTTCTACCCACCTTCCCCTTCACTAGGAATGAGAGAAGTGTGAACACTAAGTAATAATCCTACAGCTCTGTACTACAACTACTCTCTCTAGACACTCTAATTCAACTTTCTAACAACCTCTCTAAATTCTTTCCAAGTCTATTTTTTAATATTTTCTCAAAAGGTGCCCTGGTGTCTCTTCAAAATATATTCATATTCAATAAATCTTCCCAAAAGATACATCCTTTCAAGTTTAACTTGAATTTCTTTTGGCACCCTTGATCAGTTACCCATGTTTGTACCAAAGGTTGCTTCTCAAACACCCCTTCAAAATTCGCCAAAAATTCCTTGAAATTGCAAAGTAACTACCCTACGCTTAAGCGCGGGGCCTCTGGTGCTTAGGCACAGCCTTCTCTTTCTACTGGCGCTTAGGCACCAGATCTGGGCGCTTAAGCGCCCTAGTTCAATTTAACACCTTCTCCATTATTGCTCCAAATTTGATCATTTTTCACTCCTTTTGACATTTTAGTCCATTTAATTGTACCTGAAAGAAAAACACATAAATACCTTCCATTAAAGTGCAATAAATACAAAAATAGGTATGAAAATGTGTACAAAAATATTATATATTCTTGGTATATCAAATTCCCCCAAAGTTAAAATGTTACTTGTCCTCAAGTGACACTACAATCTTTCAAAACCAATATAAGAAAATTATGTGAATAAATTTCTTTAGGGGATTCTAAAATTTTGTTCTAGAAATGAAGTATTCAAATTTAGAAAAAAATTTAGTGAATGAGACTAATTTAATGTTTAGAAAATCTCTAAAGTGAAAGAAATATGAAAATATGAGCTCTAATCCCTGGACACGAATACAAGTTTATTTTTATTTGTGGTAATAAGATTAAAATTATATTTATGATATAAAATTTTCTACATTACAATGGCACAAAAAACTTGATTCCGATGTAAATAAGAATTCAATAGTTATATTTAATTTTAGGAATTCTAAGCAAGTATATGTATCATTATCAATTAATATAGGCTTTCTGATTAAGCCCTAAAATATCGATCCTACGGGGAGAAGTTTTGGATATTTAAAAGAAACTTACTTAAACAATTTTAGATAATAGAAAACTTAAAAATGCAAATCTTCTTGGTATTTTCTTAAATTTTGAAATAATGTAAACAATAACTAACTATAATGAGATTTTCGTAAGATTAAAGAAGTATAGATTAAAATATCTTTTTTCTTATCATGAATAAGTAAAACGTACAGGAGTTCTGTTGTGGAAGTATTCAAAATGTGATGTTCGAAATAGGATCAAGAATATTATTTACCCTTACTAGAGATGTTATGAAGAACATTAGTTAGTTTAAAGTTTGAATAGTTTTGAAGACGGGTTAGGTAGGGAAGATACTAGCTCTCACTATAGAGTTCCCTCCTTTCCCTCCACCTGGGGGCTAACATCTCACATCAAAACCTAAAATAATAAACCAAATTGGGGGCTTTAGTCTGTCACCCTAAAGTCCTCTAATTCTACACCAAGCAAAGTATATTTTGCTACTTAGTTGCACAAAATTTTATGAATTACTTTCTTATCCATACAATCTCATGTGATTTCTACCTATTGTTGATTGAGAAAATACCTACTAGGATCTTACATGTTCTCACAACTAGTGTTAACATCTTAATTGGCCAAATCAAGAAGTAAATGAAGTGCAAGGATTAAATCAACACAACCTCTTACAACATTAAAGATCAATACGTCCATAACTTCCATCCAACACTTATTACTTTTCATTTTAAGGAAAAAGATAAAGAAGGCTACTAAAAATTCATGGAGAAAACACAACAAAAAGTAGTTTTAAAATTAAAATCATGTTGAAAACACAAGAAGTCTCAATTAAAACCAAATGAAGTATAAAGATAAAAACTTATCTCAAGTTCCTATCCACCAAACTCTTGAAGTTCCTTTGAATCTCTTCCTTTCTCTTACAAGGCTACTAGTCGCCCAACCCAAGAGGGTTAAATCTCTCGAAAACAATATATTTTTACATAAATCTCTACTAATCTTCCCCATCACTAGAAATGAGAAAAGTGTGAAAAAACCCTAAGTAAGAATCCTACAACTTCTTACTATAAAACTCTATAAAAACTAACTTTAAAACTCTCTCTAAAGCCTCTCTAATCTCTCCTAATCACTCTCTTTTATACTTTCGCAAAAGGTGCCTTGGTGTCTCTTTAAAATGTGTTCATATTCAATGAATCTACCCAACAGATGTATCCTTTCAAGTGAAATTTGAATTTCTTTGGCATTCTTGATCAGTTACCCACATTTGTACCAAAGGATGCCTCAAATACCTCTTCAAAATTTGCCAAAAATTCCTTAAAATTAAAAAGAAACTACCCTACACTTAAGCGTGGGGTCTCTGGCTCTTAGGCCTAGCCTTCTCTATCTGCTAGCGCTTAGGCGCCAGATCTGGGTGCTTAGGCGCCAGATCTGGGCGTTTAGGTGCCCCAGTTCATTTTAATACCTATTGACCTCACTTTTGTGAGGATCATTTCAAAGTTAGTTTGAGATAGGAATTATACCAATATTAACTTCCTAAATTTCTATAATAGTTACTAACCCCTAATGATTAGGGTAAAACCCTATAAATCCTTCTTTAACCCAGATTGATTATATCAGTAATAATAAACTGCGATTTAATCAATCATTGACCCAATAGGTCAACTTTTGACCAAAAAGTCGATTTTGGTCAAAATGGTCAATTTCTGACCCAATGACCACCCCATTGACCCAACAAGTCAATTTTTAACCAAAAAGTTAATTTTTTTCAAAATGGTCAATCCTTGACCCAATAACCATTCCATTGACCCAATTAGTCAACTTTTGACCCAAGTAGTCAACTTTTGACCCAAAAAGTCAAAAATTGATCAAAATCATCAAACCAAATACCTAAAGACCATTACATTCACCTCATTGGTCACCTTTGACCAAAAAGACAATTTTGGTCAAAATGGCTACTAATGTCCTCTTGACCACAAAATTGATTTCAAGGACAGACATTGACATGATCAACTTCACAATGATCAGAATGACTAAAAATTAATCCAAAAATCACTACATTGACCATTGGATAGACCTAAAACCCTAAAATAGGCCAACCCTAGTCATATTTACCAAATTTGGTCAAAATACCCAATTTTGAACCAAAAATGATAAAAATTAATCAAATAATCAATTATAAAATAATTTTTGATTAATTTATTAGCTAAAATAAAATTTCTAATATATTTAATTAATGACATAATTAATTAAAAAGGAAAATATAATTAAAAGCGATAAAAAAGACCATGCGAAAGTTTGAATTAAAACGATATAAATTAATGAAATAATTAATTTTAAAATTATTTTGATTAATTTATTGGCTAATAATATAATTTACAATATTTTAATTAATGACATAATTAATTAAGAATGAAATTATATTCAAAAAGCCATGAAAAGAAATTTTAACCCATGACACCATTTATGACATAATAAATTGTTTTCAAATATATAAGCTCATTAATGACATCATGGATGACCTCATATAGGTTAGACGCAACCAATATGACCCATCAAAAATGAATTGACCCATTAATAATTTATAATATAATATTTCTAACTATGGTTAAAAGACGTCATGACATGAAAAATGAAGTGGCAAAACCTTACCATTTCAAAATATGAATCATCTTCCTCCCCAAGGTGATGTGGCTAGCCATGGAAAAGGTTATCTTTGCCACCTCCTTGATCATCCAATGAAAAAGAAACATAGCTTGGGTTAAGCCATTAACATGGTAAAATGCAAAGATGAATATTTCATGCATGAGGTGAATCATAAGTCTATTTGTCATGTCCTTATTAAATTCATTAAAATAGGTCAAGAAAATATATGAGGAAGGTTTATCAAGCCTTATCCACCACCTTAAAGAGCAAATAGGGGAGATCCAATTCATAGGACCAAACCTAAACTCTAGGTAAACCTTATAAGAGTTAAACTTTTAAAAATAATAAAATTCCTTTATCCATAACTTGCAATCTTATCCTTGGACATTAATAGCATGGTTAACAACCTCCCTAGGTAAACCTAAACCATCCAAAGCTCAGCCCTAGCCTTCCCCATGGCTATAAATAGTGTCAAACATGAACACATGAGGGGAGAGGGGAAGAAATCCAAAAACCATATACAATGCCCAAACCCTTAAATTTTGAACATCAAAGTTCTTCTCTAGGACCTTAGCATTTGATCCTACCCAAAATTAAGCCATGAAATCCACTCAATCTCACTAATTGAGCTAGCCCGAGAGCATCCAAAAAGCATAAAACCAGGGCATTTTGAAAATTTGAAATCAAACTCCATAAACCTTCAAATTAACCATCCTAAATCCATTTAGGGACTGAAAGAAGAATAGCCAAATCAAAATCAGGCCTCCCTATACTCTCTAATATAGTCTTTGATCAACTCCCTCAAGCTGAGCCTCCCTTTGATCAAAGCCATATAAAGACTTGCTTTGAGCTCAAATTGGACTACGGGAAAGTCTTCTCTAGACCACACGACGCTTCTAGTCTATTCAATTTGAAGCTAGACCCACTGTGGCCAAGGTATGGATTACTCAACCCTAATTTCATTCGGGTTTGACACATTGTGAAACGAAGTAATTCAAAACCTATATAAATCCATATGGATGTATTTGGTTCCTCTTGATGAAGCTTCTGAAACAAATTTCATGAAATTTCATCAAGATTTAGCTGAGATATTGAGCATAGAACACGGACGGTTTTCGTGTTGAGACGAGGGGAGGAAGATGATGGAGAACCATCCGATCTTCTATTTAAGAGACGTGCAGCTTAGATTATATGATACCTGCTCTGCAGTTCAGCTCCCCGCAGTGGATTGAGCGCATTTCGATCAGTACGAGGACACGTGTCTCCTCCAGTAAATTTTAAGGATAACTTGGACTTAATTAAATCCAGGTTAACCTTAAAATAATGAAAACTCAATATCTTTACATCTAAAAATCAAAAAAATGAGACAAAAATATCCCTGAACTCAGCATCAAGAGGAGAAAATTATGTGATCAAAATCATAATTTTATTCTCTGTAATTAATTTTTAATTAATTAATTACTCTCTTGAGTAATTTAATTTTTAAAAATTAATTATAATTTCAAAAATTTTAAAATTTTTACGAAATGATCCCCTCATGTTAGGACACATTCTCTGATTTTTTTAGGGATAGAAAAATTCTCTAGGGTGTTGTTTCCTAATTTCTAAGTGACATTGTAGTTATTTCTAAAAATAATTATAAAACTTAGAAATTAAGAAGGATAAAATTGGAAATTGGTTAAATAATTTAGGATGATAAACACAAACTCTAAAAAAATTAATCTTAACCTTTTAAAAATTTAAAAAGATATTTTGAATTCTTAGTGTTAATAATAATGAATTATTTAATTAATACTAAGAAAAGCAAGATTAAAATCAAATTACTTAGCCTCATTTCGCAAATGAGCTAGGTTAACCTTTCAAACTTAACATCAATAAGCACAAATAAAAAATTAATTAAGTCTAATTATCATTAGGTTTAATTAATTAACTTATGTTTTAATTAAATTAGGTCTAAATGATAATTAAAACCTAATTAAATTAGCTTTCAACCTTAATCAAGTCTTAATTAAATTAGACTTAATTAATCATTAAACCTAAACCCTAATTAGTTCTAACCCATTAGACCTAATTAAACCTTTAAGTCTTAAATAAATTAGACTTGATCAAACTTAAAACCCTAATTAGTTCTAACTCATTAGATCTAGTAAACAATTAAGTCTTAACTAAACTAGACTTAATCACACCAAAACTCTAATTAGTTCTAACCCATTAGACCTAATTAAACCATTAAGTCTTAACTAAATTAGACTTAATCAATCCTAAACCCTAATTAGGTCTAACCCATTAGACCTATTAGACCTAATTAATCCATTAAGTCTTAATTAAATTTGACTTAATCAAACCTTAAACTAATTAAGCTTAACCCTAATTAAGCCTAATTAATCAATTTAACCTTACCCAAATTAGGTTTAATTAACCATAAACCAATTAAACTTAACCCTAATTAAGTATTAAACCTTACCCAAATAAGGTTTGATTAACCTTAAACCAATTAGACTTAACCCTACTTGAGTCTAATTAATCAATTAAACCATAGCCAAATTAGGTTTAATTAACCTTGAACCAATTAAACGTAACCTTAATCAGGTTCAATTAACCACAAACCCCTATCAAACAAAACTTATAATTTAGGTTCAACTTAACTTGAACCTAAGTTAAACCAAACTTAAGTTCAACCCATATTGAACTTAAGTTAACATTAAGTCTAGCTTCAACCTAATTGGAACCTAAATTAACTCAAACTTAAACCTTATTTACATTAGGTTTAAGTAACCATTATACCTTAATTAGGTTTAACATACATTAAACCTAATTAATCAACTTAAAATTTACTTACATTAGGATTAAGTAATCATTAAACCTTAATTAGTTTTAACCTACATTAAACCTAATTAATCAACTTAAATCTTACTTACATTAGGTTTAAGTAATCATTAAACCCTAATTAGGTTTAACCTACAGTAAACCTAATTAATCAACTTAAACCTTACTTACATTAGGTTTAAGTATCTTTTAAACTCTAATTAGGTTTAACCCACATTAAACCTAAATTAATCAACATTAAACAACCTTAAGACATCAATTAGATTTAACGCATTAGACCTAATTAATAATTAAGCCTTAACTACATTAGGCTTAATCAAACTTCAACCATAATTAAGTCTACCACATTAGACTTAATTAAACTATTAAATCTTAAACTAACTATGATTTAACCAAAACATAAACTATAATTAAGTCTACCACATTAGACTTAATTAAATTATTAAATCTTAAACTAACTAAGATTTAAACAAACTCAAACCTTAATTAAATCTTAACTAAGTAAAGATTAATCAAGCTCAAACCTAACTTAAGTCCAACCCACAATGGAGTTAAGTCAAACTCAACTTAGGTTCAATTTGACATAAATCTAAATCAAACCTTAATTTAAGTCATACTGGACTTAAATCAAAATGATTCAGATTCAACTTGACATGAATCTAAATCAACAATAATTTAAGTCAAAATTCTAAACCTTTAAGGTTCAACATACATTGAACCTAACTAAAGTTCAATCTATACTGAACTCAAGTCAAACCCAAATCTTAGCTTTAATCTAACTTAAACCTAAGTCAAACCCAAATTAAATTCAATCTATATTGAATTTAATCTAACCTAAATTTAAGTCAAACTTAAACTTAGGTTAACTTAATTTTACATAAATTTTAAGTTCAACCTAAATCGAACTTAATTCGACATAAATTTTAAAGTTTGACTTAAATTGAACTTAATTCAACATAAATTTTAAAGTTCGACCTAAATCAAACTTAATCCAACATAAATTTTAAAGTTCAATTTAAATCAAACTTAATTTGAGATAAATTTTGACATTCAACTTAACTCGACATATCTAAACATAAAATCTAAGTTCGACCCAAATTAAACTTAACTCAACACAATCTGATGAAAAACTTAAGATCAATTCAAATTGAAATCTAAAACAATATAAATCAACATAAAATAATATAATTTAGCATAAATTGACATATCCAACCAAACTTGACACAATTTGACATAAATCGACCCGACTTGACATAAATTAATAAATTAAACTTAAATCGACAAATTAAATTTAAAACTGATAAGTAAAATTAAATCAATACAAAATTTAAAAATTCTAGATTCAAATAATACTGAATCTAAATTCTCAAAGTCTAATTTCCATTAGACCCAACTCAAAACCTTTAGACCCTAATGATATCAAGTCTAAAAATTTTAGATTCAAGTGACAATTGAATCTAAAAATCCAAAATCCAATCCTTTATGCTCAAATGACATCGAGTCTAAAAAAATCATATTTAAATTCAAGTGACAATCTAAAAATTAAAATCAACTCCAAACCTTTAGAATTAAAGGACATTGAGACTAAAATTTCAATAAGTCCAGATGACAACTAAATTCTTAAATTCATTAAATCAAAATTCTTATCAAATTCAAATCGATATAAATTGAAATAAAAAATTCAATTTTCAATATCAAAACAACAGTTTAACCAAAATTTGATATCCAACAACTCTAAAACAACGGATATTTTTACAAGGTAATCTAAAAATTTTTACGACATTTTTCTGGTGATATTTTTTTTGCAGGATTGAGAAACATTTCGTTTAGATTCTCTTTGCATGTTATAGGGTGTGCTAACTCAGTTTTGTAGGATGATTGATGACCTTAAGTTATAATAAAAATTGACAATAAAAAGACAAAAAAACAATAAAAATGACAAAACTGGAACTTTTAGGTTAGTCGTGAAACCTAAACAAACAACAAAAATGACATGACGACAAAAACAACAAAACCGGACTATTAAGATAGTCGTCAACAAAACAAAACTGGAACTGTTAGGATGGTCACCAAACTTCAAGAAGAAGAAATAACAAAATGACATTAAAACAATGACAAAAACAAAAACATTGACATTGATATGACATTTGACATGACAAAAATAAAAATCATAAACAAAATAATAAAAATCTATAGAAGATACCTCATGACAGAAATAATTAACATAATATCTCATGACAAAATGAGATAAACATTAGGAATAAAACATTCATATATTTATTTTCCTAAAAAGTATTCAGAAAAATGAATTTTTTAACATTAATCAAGAGTTTTCCTAGGCAAAACTAGAATTGTAAGGTGTAATTAACTATAGAAGCTTGCTTCCATAGAATAAGTAAAAAGAACTCAGAATAGGTTAGACACCTAAAAATCTCTGATTACCAGACTTGTGATTTTTTCTAGTAGGATAGGAACATTCAAGAGTTCTCCCTATAAAGATATCACATTACCTTTCCTTTGGTTGTCTATTTTGCTCCTTTTCCTTTTCTTTTACCCTTTTCAAAAAGGGAATAAAGATTGAGGCAATATAAATAGACTGGTGAATCCTTGACATTTGACAACCTCCAGGAATTGGCAACGACCAGGAATCCCGACGAGTTTCCATCGCCGACAACACCTTTAATTTTACTCCAAATTTGATTTTTTTCACTCCTTTTACCATATTTAGTCCATTTAATTGTACTTGAAAGAAAAACACACAAATACTTTTCATTAAAGTGCAATATCATCAAAAATAGGTATAAAAATGTGTATACAAATAATATATATTTTAGGTATAGTGAATTAGAAATTTGTCCCAGTTGATTATTTATGTTTCTAATTGCAGCATTTTGACTTTGCAACTGGTTTCCTATTTGCAATACTACTTCTTCTTTCGACATCTTATTATCCTCTAATTATTGATCATTATTAGATTCCTCTAGATATGAAGGTCTATAGTTTGTGTTCCCCTGATTATTCTAACTTCTATTAGGATTTGCATGATTATTTTCCCATTGTTGGTTTCTACCCCCAGTAGTATGATTCCAATTAAAATTAGGATGATTCTTCCAACCTGGGTTGTAAAAGTTAGAATACAGGTATTTTATGGTATTTAAAGCCTCATATGATAAGTTAGAATCAATCATACGACCTAATGAACTTTTCTCACTTATTGGAGTAAATTGAGGCTGGTTCATTCCAAATTGGTCCAATTTCTTTGATATTGAGCGAACTGAGATACAAGAATTGCAATTGCATATGTATCATAAACATTGGCTACTTTTTTAGGATTTACGCTTACAGAGGGTCATTCAAATTCATTTGTAGCCATTTCATCAATTAATACATATGCTTCCTCAAATGATTTTGACATTAATGAACCACCAAAAGTAGCATCAATAATGGACCTAAGGGATCCTACCAACCCATTGTAAAAAGTTTGAATGATTAACCAATAGGGCAGAGCATGGTGTGGACACTTTCTTCATAGTTCCTTAAATCTTTCTCAGGATTTGTATATTGATTCCTCTTTATACTGAAAAAAGAGATAAGATCGTTTCTAAGTTTAGTAGTCCTTGAAGGTGGAAAATACTTAGCTAGGAATTTCTGAGTTAACTCCTCCCAATTTTTAATAGAGCCAGGTACTAATGAGTATAACCACATTTTAGCCTTATCCCTTAGTTTGAAAGAAAAAATATTTATCCTAACAACATCGTCTGACATGCCATTATAATGAAATGTAGCACAAAGTTCTAGAAACTTGATAAGTGTAAATAAGGATCCTCCAAAGCAGTTCCCCCAAACTGGTTGTTCTGCACCAGTTGGATAATCGCTGGATTTAGTTCAAACGAGTCGGCTTCTACAACAGGTTTTTGTATAATTGAGTGAGTGAATTTCACTTGTCATAGGATTTATATAATCCCTCAATGATTTATGATGATCTTCTAAGTTATTATTTTGATTGTTTTCCATTTCCATTTATAGTTTTTCAAGTCCTTTCTGTTTTTTTTTTCCTTTTTTCTAACTTTAGATCATAAGGCAAAATTCTTACAGATCCTTTATTTTGCATACTTAACACAACAAACAATAAATTTACAGTAAAACAAATATAAAAATACATTCAACACAACAAAACATTTTCACAAACACCTAGTTCTTCACACAAACAGTTTTTTCACAACACTTTTTCATACAAAAAACACTTTTCACACAAAAACAGTTTTTACGACACCACAATTTTCCAAGTTTAAGCCTAATTACTTCAACTAAAATTCTCCTAAAAGTTAAGATCAACCGTTGTGATTCCTGACAACGGTGCCAAAAGCTTCATCCCTGATATTTATGCTTATGTTTTATGTATGAGTTTATACTTTATACTTCCTTCTAATTATATCTTTTTCTTTACAACCACGCCAAAAACTTGATGTTCATGCAAATGAGAGTAATTGGGATTCTATGCAAGTATGTGTATCGTTATCAAGTAATATAGGGCTTTCTGATTAAGCCTCGAATATCAAACCCATGGAGATTGAGGTTAATCACAACGGCTTTCAAGAGAAATTCTAGTCAACAATAACACGCCATAGCTTGGAAGGACGATTAAGGTTTGGTTTTGATTATATCCTAAAATTATCACTACAATACTACTTCTACTTAGAAACCAAAACACTTAGTTAAAATCAGAAAGTGGGGTTTGATATATTAAAAGTACCCTTCCTCATACAATGAAATTAGTGACATGTGTAAAAGTAAAACAAGTAGTGAGAGAGATTGTGAAAAATAGAAGCAATTATATTCTTTAACCTTACTAGAGATTCTATAAAGAACATTGGCTAATCTAAAGTTTGAATATTTCTGAAGACAGGATAGGCAGGTAAGGTAATAGCTCTCACTCTAGAGTTCCCTCTTATCCCTCCACCCGGAGGCTAACATCTCACATCAAAACCTAAAACAATAGACCAAATTAGGGAGCTTTAGCCTGTCACACTAAAGTCCTCTAATTCTACACCCATCAAATACTATTTTACTATTTATTTGCACTCAACCTTATGGACTACATTCTCATCCATACAATCTCATGTGATTCTACCACAGTTGATTGAGACAACACCATACCAGTTCTTACATGTTCTCACAACATATTTTAACATGCATGTTGATCAAGTTTACATGTAAATGAAGAATTAAACAAAATCAACACAATAAATTCTCACTCTACTCAATTCTATATCTTACACATGCATACTAATTCATTATAAGAGGGAAGAGTAAAGAAAACTACTCACTACACATGTAGAAACAACAAGAACTTTTCATTGAACAAGACTTAGAAACCATCCAAACAAATTACTAGATTCAAATCAAAATAAAATGAAAATACTTATCTTTGATGAACTTCACTCTCCTTGTACCTTACAATCCTCTCCAAGAACAAAGTGAAATGAAAAGAAGAAATCTCTCACTATCTCTCTTTTTCTCTCACCTTGTCGCCCCACTTGGGGCTCTCGCCCAAGCCTTCTTCTTCTTCTACAAGCCTTCTTCTCCTCTTCTAATTATTTCAAGAGTTCAAGATTTTAAAGAGTTATTTAGAATTTCCCAAGAGGTGCTTAAGTGTCTCTTCAAATGTGGTCATATGCAATGAATCTTCCAAAGGGTCTCACAAGTGTCTCTTCAATAATAACTCCTTCTAACAACCCCAAATCCTTCTAGAAAGTTTATTTTATCATTTCCAATGAATTCTCTAAGAGATGCACGAAGCACCACTTCAAAAATCATCAAAATCCAATGTATATTCTAGAGGATATGTCAAAAACCATCACCGGCGCTTAAGCACAGATTTTGGGCGCTTAGCCTCGCTCTGGTGGCTCCTAAGCCACGTTTTAGTGCTTAGCCACTCGGCACAGGTACATAATTGCCTAGTTCAGCCCCCATGGCTTCGGTGTGCCCCGATTCAACCCGGTTTGCTCCATTTTGGTCCTTTTTTTGTTCCTTTTGCTCCAATCATACCAAATTCTTCAATTTGATGTACCTAGAACCAAAAAAACAAGAAAACATACCCTTAAAGTGTAATATCATCATAAAATATAGCATAAAAAAAATAGTACATTTTTTGGCATATCAGTCTGTCCCCCTAAAGTCCTCTAATTCTACACCCATCAAAGTATATTTCCCTATTTATTTACACAAAATTATATGAATTTCTTTCTTATTTGTATAATCTCATGTGATTTCTACCTATTCTTGATTGAGCCAATAGCTATTACGATCTTAAATGTTCTCACAACAAATGTTAACATCTTAATTGGCCATATCAAGAAGTAAATGAAGTGCAACAATTAAATTAACAAAAATTTTTCTTTAAAAATCAATACTGCCACAACTTTCATCCAACACTTAATTACTTATCATTTTAGGAAAATAATAAAGAAGACTATTCAGAATCCATGGAGAAAACACAATAAGTAGTTTTAAAAATAAAAATCATGTAGAAAACACAAGAAGTCTCAGATAAAACCAAATGAAATACAAAGATAAAACTTATCTCAAGTTCCTCCCCACCAAACTCTTGAAGTTCCTTTGAATCTCTTCATTTTACTTACAAGACTCCCATGGACTAGTCGCCCAACCCAAGAGGGTTTAAATCTCTCTAGAACAATGAGTTTTTACTTAGGAATCCCAACTCACCTTGTCTTTCGCTAGGAATGAGAAAAGTGTGAAGAAACCCTAAGTAAGAATCCTACAACTACTTACTTAAACTACTCTCTACAACCTCTAATGACTCTCTAATTTTCCTCCCCTAAAGTTTCTCTCTTCTCTCCTTCAAGTCCATTCTTTTAAACTTTCTCAAATGGTGACTTGGTGTCTTATTGACCTCACTTTTGGTTGAGGTCTAGTCTGTCTTTAGAATAGCCTAGGGTCTAGCCATAGGACTCTCCTGGTGACTTTCTTAGAAGACTAGTCATGGAACCATTTCCTTTTAGAAATTTGAACATTTCTTACTTCACTAGGAGTTTTCAGATGCTTAAGGCCTAACCTCCAGTTTGAGAGGAAGAGACCAGGCGTAAGGAAGCCCAAGGCAAGTCTCCTATAGGTGGTCAGGCCATAGGATCTATGCTGGGAGGTCTGGAGCTTACACCACACTCACACTACACACTCACAACCCTAAAAAAGGCACACCACCTTTTGATCCCTTAACTCTTTGGAAACTCATGTAAGTGATTTTCCCAAGCTTTTAGCCTCAGGCTAGGGTTTGCCTAGTACCAACACATAGAGGACCAAACGAGGGTGACCCTTTGTCCATGGCTCAATCTAAACAATTCCATTCTACACACCTTCAACCAATCCCAATTTTCCCAAACATTCCAAATTTCTAACCCATTTACCCAAAATACCTAAAATGCCCCCAAAACCCTAAAATCCCCAAAAATTCAAAAATCACCTAAATTACCCATAATTCTTCCAAAATCACTCCAAAATATCCCCTAACACTCAAATACCCAAAATTGCCAAATTTCCCAAAAAAACTCCCCAAAATGACAAAAATGCCCCTCTTAGCCCAAAATTCCAATAATTCCAAAAATTCCCATAAATTCCAAAAACATCCCAAATATTCCCAATTTCATTTCTCTAAACTACCACATGACCTAAGTTGGCCAATTTAGCCAAATTTAACCAAAAGCCCCAATTTAACCCATTTTAACCCAAACGTGCCCAAATTAAACCCAATGTCTACCCAATTGACCTCAATCTTACCTAATTTCAATTCCAAACTTTAATTCAACATCTCCTATACCAATCTAAACCAAATCCAAGCTCAATTTACCCACATTTGAGTTCAATTTTACTTAAAAACCAAAATTCCCAATTTTGCCTAGGTGACCCAAATCCCTCAAATTGACCTAACACCAATCAATTTCTCCCCCATTTCAATTCTAAACCCTTCATAACACTCCCCTAAATTGAATTGAACCATCAATTGCCCCCAATTTGAGCCCAAGTCTCACCCAAATCCACTTGAACCAAGCTTGCCCAATTTTGGACCCAAACATGCCATATGCCCAAAATCTCCCAAATTGATTGCCCTACTCCCTAAATTTCCACTCAATTGATGTTGGTAACTCTTCATGACATCCCCATACTTGGAACGTTCAATTGGCCTTAGAAACCAATCTAGCCCAACCTAAACCCAAGTTAACCAAACTTGCCCCAAAAAGACCAAAATCACAAACTAAGCCAAATTAATCTACAAAACCAATTCATAACCACTCCAAACCTTTTCTAAACACTTCATGACAATCATATACACAATATTGCTCAATCATTTGGGTCTAACCCTAGATCAAACCCAACCTAGCCCAAGATTAATCCATGTGGCCCAAAATTGAACCCATGGCCTAACTTAACCAAATTGAACCAAATGTGACCAAACCAACTCCTCCATAGCCACAAAATTGACCCTAGGGACTGGGCTAGACCCACCAAGTGCACCATAGTGGATCCATGTACTAAAGGTCCCCCAAATTAGGGGATCTCCTCCCTTAAATTGTTAAACTTAAGGGGGATTTACCATAATGCATTAACCACTTAAGCTCACTCCATGATGGCCTGCCCACTGGCTCACCTACCCACTGGCCAGCTCCCCTGGCATGGTCGGCCTGCCTAGTCACCATAGTTTCCCAAACCGAAAGCCACCTCACACTTGGCTAAACCTAAACTCCACCCAATGGCCAAGTCAACCTAAAATTTCCAATGGAGCTCCTCATCACTCCACCTAGACAGTTCTTTGCACCTGAATTAAAGCCCTGACAGCCACCTCAGCCATGGCTATTTAAACCACCACCCTTCATAGCTAAAAGTTTAGCCTGAACCAGACCTTAGCAAAACTCTACCAAAATCACACCAAAACCTTCGTGCAGCACAGAGAAGCCAATCCCCACTGTATTTCTGCCCTGAAACCCATTAACCCAACTCAATTTTAAAGTCTAATTTCAGGTCAGAAATAGGACATCTCCCTAAACACCATAAAACTAAAATTAAACTCACCCACACCATCCCCACAATAAGAGAAGAATTTTCCCACTGAAAGCCCCATCACCAGGCAACTCCAACAGGTACTTCCATCAAAGCTCCAAATTGGGTCTGGTCACTTTCATACCTAGCTAATTCACCAGGGCAAGAGGCTTTATCCCTGAGCTCCTGGGACTCCAAAAAAGGTGTAGAGCATTTCTGATTGAAGCTTCACTTCTTAGAGCCAAGGTATTGACCCCTTCTTCTCCCCGAGCCTCCCTGGATTCTCCATGTAATTAGGGTTAATTTAAACCATGCTTAACCATATGGATATGTTCACCACGCTTAGACGAGTCTATAGGATCAAACCCAAATCGATTTGGTTGAGTTTAGGCTGAGAAATTAGGGTTTTAGTGTGGATGGTCATGGGTCCACACAAGTTGGGTACGAAGACGGGTAGCCGTTGGATCGCTTGTGTTTTTGTTGGACTATTCAGATTGCGTAGGACAGGAAGATGGAATGGGACTGCAGGCTACGTGGCATCTCCGAGAAGAATGTGTCTAGAGATCGAACAACAAGTAATAGCTGAAGTTAAGAAGCTAATCAACGCTAAATTTGTCCGTGAAGAGAAATTCCCGACTTGGCTGGCCAATGTGGTACCGGTTTAAAAGAAGACTAGTCACATCAGAATCTGCATGCAACGAGACCGCGTGCCGCATGGGGCTTCGATCCACTGTAGGTTGAGGTGGCGCCGAGTCACTTAAGTATGAAAATCTGATTTTTCTTATTTATTTAAATCACCTGAGCTTAGCAAATTCATATCTTGGCCAAGAAAAATCATAAAAATAATGGAAAACTATCCTCTTGCTCAGTGAACAGAGGAGAAAAATGTGGAAATAGTTTGAAATATTCTTGATGTATATTTTATTTTTAATAATTTAAATACAATTTTCAGTCTTTTAATTCCCCATGCACGTAGGAGTTTCACCATAGCTTGAAATTTTGGTATGTTGTTCCCTTTGTCATGATGGATCTTCCCTGTTTTTTCCAAAGTCAGAGAAGATCCCTACGCAGAGAATCATATTTTTCAAGTTTATGCTTATTAGTTGATAAATTAAATGTGATAATTAGCACATTGCTTAGAAAAATCCCAAAAAATTATGGTAGGTTCTTTATGGTCAGAGAGCCCTAGGGAAAATTTGTCATGAGTTAAAATCTTAAAAATAAGCCTAATTGTCCACTTGACCTAAAACATACTTTTAATTAATTAGTACAAAATAAAAATCAAAATAACACAAAAATTGCTCTCCACTGTGCTTCAGGGACAGAGGAACTCCCCGAAAATTTTTGAAGTCATTTGGAATTAATCTAATAGGTTAAATAATTTTTCCAATGGCTTTTTTTTGCACTTAAATGAATTTTAAAAATTAAAATACATGTCAAAATATTCTAAGGATGGTTTTGGGATTTCTCTGTGATCAGAGAGTTCTTTTAAAAATAAAATTGAGATTTTTATAAAATTTCCATTTTAAATCATATTTTAATATTTAAATAATTAAATAATAATAAAAATCACAAAAATATTAAAATCACCAAATTGTTACTTTTGGTCTCCTAATCACTTAGGAACCATCCCCATAATTTTCCTAAGCTTCAAAATTAAAATATCAATTTTTAAAGGCTTAAATCAATTTTTAAGAGGCTAAAAATGAATTTTCTTAATTTTTTCGCTAAAATAATTCTAATAATTAATAGAAAAATCAGAAAAAATATGAAATTTATTTCTCTAGGTTTCCCGACCTTAAAGAGATTTTTGGAAAACATAAAATTGAATTTTCAACTTTTAAAATATTTTATAATTAATTAAAACTCCTTAATTTAAAATAATTCTAATAATTAAATTAAACTTAATAAATCATGAAATTTGGTCCAAGTGATTCTCCGATCTAGGGCTATCTCCAAGTAAAAATTTTAAGGGATTAGGATTTGTCTTTGTCAAGTTATTGATTTTTCATTGAAAATTCTATTTTGGCATGAATATATATATATATATATATATTAGATTAAATAATATTCATGGCGGCTGAGGACTTTCCTGCTCTGCTAGGATTCTCGGCATGACCTCGCCGGCGGCGCCCTGTGGTCGGTGGCCAAGGTAAGGGGGTCTCACCTACTTTGCTACTGTGAAGGTTTCCTGGCTCTTGTGGACTTGAGGCTGTGCTTACTGGATCGTTTTCCATCTTCCCGGGTTTTTCTTTGTTTAAATTTACTGTTACATTGGTTTTCTGGACCTGTGTTTTGCTCTCCTGAGTCATCTTTCTGGTATTGGTGGTTGTGGGTTCTGGTCTTTTTTCAAGTTACTACTGCTGGTAAGGTGAGTTTTGACTCCCAATGACAACCCCTATTGATATCCAAACTAATCTGGACTGGGCCAAAAACTCTTATGCTGGGGCTGTTGGTCGTGGCTCAGCTACCTTTGATTCTGCTTCTTTGGTTTTCCCTCAATCCATGCATGATGCTGCTGCTGGGAAGGGAACCTGCCCTTTCATCAAACCACTTGGTGTTAAAGATGGTTTCCCTGCTGTTTTCTTCACCCCCAAGAGCTGGAATCTCTTAATGAGGAAGTGAAACTTACTTTGATAGGAAAATTTGCTTTAGGCCATCCTAAGATGGAGCTGGTCAAAAACTACTTTGAATCACTTAATTTCAGCAGTACTTGGAAGCTTGGATTATTAGATGGGAGACACCTTCTTATAAACCTGAATTCAGAGGAAGACTATGCCAAATTATTTGCTAAACAAGTTGTCACCATAGCAGGAATGGAAATGAAGCTTCTAAAATGGACCCCAGATTTTGATCCTAGTAAAGAGCCCCCCATAGTCCCTATTTAGTTTAAACTCCCTGCCCTTCCTTACAGATATTTCAATCAAGTAGCTCTTTTTCAGATTGGGAGGGCCATCGGGACCCCTCTAAGATTGGACCCAACATCTCTACATAGGACTAAACCTGAATATGCAAGGATACAAATTGAGAGGGATATAACCCTTCCTGAAGTTCACAAAATCTGGGTGGGTTCTGCTGAAGAGGGACACTGGCAGGAGGTTATCATGCAACAAAGACCCTACTATTGCACACATTGCAGAATGTTTGGCCATACCACTGATAAATGCTTCAAACTGCATCCACCTATCAGGAGATCTACTGCTCAGCTCAGGACTGACTCTAGCTCCCAGATTAATGTGGGTACAACTGATCTCCTACCCCTTCCACACCAGGGTTCCCAGGGTACTGCAGATCCCCCACCCCCTCCTATTGTTCCCAAGGCCACCCCATTGGGCTTCCCCACATCCCCCAATCATACTGCTGCCCCCAGTTTCCCCCACCTAAAATTACCCCACACATAGCCCCTTCCCTCAATCCTACCTCCACCTTCCTCCCCCGCTCCCCCAATAAGCTTAAGGCTACTAATGATTCTATGGAGGAAGAATGGGAGATTTATTTTCCTAAAAAAAAGAAAAAGAATAAATTTGAATTGCAAAAAATCTCAATACCCTCAACCTCAACCTTCAGGGATTTTTCCCCTACCCCCCCTCTTACTAGGGGAAGAACTAGATCTAGTTTCCACAGATCTTCTTCCCCCTCCCCCTCCCTAATTCTCATGATAAACCTCCTTTGTTGGAACATTAGGGGTAGCACTGCCCTCAATCCCTCAAAAGACTTATTAACCTAAACAAAAAATACACCCCTTGGTGTATTGTTATTTTGGAACCCATGGTTCATCAAAACCCATCAAAAATTTTAAAAAAATTCCCAAGCTTTACCTTACACTCCAATACAAATAATAAGATCTCGGCTTCTTCGCGGATCCGAGGTCACTTGGTCGACACTCATGGACAACTACCAATTTCTCCATCTATCTCTCCAATTTGCAAATCACAAAATATGTGCCACTTTCATCTATGCTCGGTTGTAAGAAACATGACAAAATTGACTCGTGGAACCACCTCATCACCTTCGAGCAGCTCTATTGATCACCCTTGGTTGGTTGGGGGTGATTTTAACTCCATTGCCACCCCAGCTGAAAAATCTAGGGGAAGGCCACCCATTCTTAGCCAGCTAAACTCTTTTAAGGAAAACATTCACCTCTCTGGCCTATTTGATCTAGGCTATAAGGGACATCCTTTTACCTGGAAGAGAGGCCAAATCTAGGAAAGGTTAGATAGGTTCCTGGTTAATGAAGCTTGGCACTCCAACTTCCTCCTCACTTCCATTACCCATCTCCCATTTCTTTGTTCTGATCATAGACCACTTTTACTCACCATCTCTGCTGCCCCCCACAGATTCTCCAGCCCCCCATTCAGATACCAAAACTTTTGGTCCACCCACCCCAAGTTTCTTAATCTGATTTACCAACAGTGGCAAGGGGAAGCTCATCCTGATCCTTGGACTAATCTGGGGCTATTACATCTGAAGACCAGCAAGGCTCTCAAGCATTGGGGATGGACTGAATTTGGTGATGTCTTTTCCACTGTGATGGATGCTGAAAAGGAGGTGATTAGACTGGAACAGCAAGTCTTAAGGGGTGCAGATTCTGAACTTTTAGTGGCTGCTCAGGCTCATCTGTCCAATGCTATTGACATACAAGATATGTACCTGAAACAAAAAGCTTCAGCAAAACATTTCTCAGAGGGGGACAGAAATACAAAATACTTCCATGCTTATATCAAATATAAAAGAAGTTGTAACATCATCCATAGAATTAAGGATGATGAGGGAAATTGGCTAACTGACACAATGGCTATTGGCAGAAGTGCTCTCAGACATTTTCAGCAATTTCTTTCTTTTAATAACCCTGACAGATAACATCTCCACCAACATTCTTGCTGAACACTACCAGTATATTAATGCACTGCCCTTAGCTGAGCCCCCTACTGAGGCTGAAATCTGGGAGGCTATTAAGAGCATTGACAAGCAAGCAAATCGGCAGGGCCCGATGGTTTTACTCGCAGATTTCTACAAGAAAGCTTGGCCCATTATCAAATCCGAAATTACCAATGCCATTACCAGCTTCTTCCTTGGCAAAGATATGATCTATCATTTTAATTCTTCAACCATTGTGTTGATTCCTAAACACAATGAATTGAATACTCGGGATCGGCTCGAGCCCATAAACCCGACTTCGTGATCGACAAAGTGATCGAGCAAAATCCCGGTCCTAAGGATTCAACCTCACCTAAATAAGATCATCAACCTAAATCAGACTGCCTTCATTAAAGGTAGATATATTTCTGATAATGTTATGTTAGCTCATGAGTTATTATTGGACATCAACAAAAAATGCAGGGGGGAAACTTAATCTACAAGCTTGATATCCAAAAGGCTTATGACACAATCAATTGGGATTTCATTTTGGATGCGTTAGCAGCTAAAGGCTTCAACCCCGCTTTTGCAACCTGATTCATAGATGGCTTCACAACAACTCCCATTCCATTCCGGTTAATGGATCAGTTTGGGGACCCTTCACTGCTACCAGGGGTCTGAAGCAAGGGGACCCCTCTCCCCAACTCTCTTTATTATTGCAATGGATTATTTCTCTTCCATGATCAATCAATTATACAAGCATCACCCCCTGGTAAACTTTCACCATAGTTCAAATATCATTATTTCTCATCTGATTTATGCAGATGACCTCATGATTTTCTCCAATGCATCCAAGAAGGCTGTTAAATATATCCAGAATTGCATTCAAATGTTTCAAAATCAATCTGGGCTCAAGTTTAATAGAGCTAAATGTCAGATCCTTTTTTCCAAAAGGGTGTCCCAGGAGGCTAAGCACTGGATTCTAAATCACACAGGTTTCACCAGCACCAACCTTCCTATCAAGTACCTTGGGGTCCATCTAAGCACTGGCAGAAGCAAGCAAAACCATTTTGATGAGGTTCAACAAAGGATTTGTAACTACTTATCTAATCGGACACACCTATACCTATCTACTGGAGGGAGGATTACCTTACTCAAAAGCATCCTAACTACTTTGCCAAATTACCTCATGCAAATGACTACTATGAAAAAGAGTACTCAAACCCAGTTGGAAACAGCTTTCAACCACTTTTTATGGGTCGGTAAAGGCAAACGGATTCATTGGGCTGCTTGGAGGAAATCGGCTAAACCTCTTTGGGTCGGTGGATTAGGCTTCAAGTGTCTAAGTCACCTACTCAAGATTAACCATTGCAAACTTTGGATTAATTTCAGGGCTCAAACCTCTCTCTCGGGCTTTATATCTTAATGGTAAATACCGCAGACACATTCACCCCTCATCGGTCTCTGCTAGACTGGGTGACTCTAGAATCTGGAAAGCCATGATGAAAATTAAGCAGGAAGCTGAGAACCTGTATTTATGGCAGCTTGGCAAAGGCAAGATCAATTTTTGGTTGGACCAGTGGTGTCCTCATGACTGGCTCCAACCACACACACCTGCTAGGGACATAAACCTCTTGGTTGCTGATTGCTGGGAGGAGGACCACTGGTCTATTCCATTCCTCCACTCCATCCTCACTGATTCCTCAGCTAACAAGGTTAACACCATACCATTTGACAGATCAAAGCCTGACACTATTTACAGAACTAACAAAAATCAAAGTTTCTCCAAGGAGATTTATGATAAACTTGTACACTCGGGAGAGGGTACCACAGGGTGAGATCCGTTGGAATAAGTTCTTATCCCCTTCTATGGCATTTTTCTGTTGGAGACTGTTCAGGAACATCCTTCCCACTGATGATATCCTCAAACTCAAGGGATTGAGAGGCCCTTCCTGCTGCAGATTATGTCATAAGGAGGAAGAATCAATTCACCACCTTTTCTATGCTTGTAATTTCTCCCAGCAGGTTTGGACTCAGTTCCTCCAGCACACCAATTTAAATACTATACAGTTACATTGGAATCATCTGGTTACTTGTCGGCACGATTGCGTAAAAGTCGGGATTACTGCTATTCCACTACTCATTGCATGGTTCATTTGGATGGCTAGAAACAAGGCTACTTTTGATAACATCCCTCAAGATGTTAAAACTGTTACTAGTCATTGTCTCGCTTATGTGCTTAAGCTAATCAAATTTAAAAACTTCCCCAACATTTGCTCCCAAAACTTCTCTCCCAGAACCGCTTCCCCCAGGATTACTAAAATTTTTTGGTTTCCCCCAACCCAAAACTGGATAAAGGTCAACACTGATGGCTGCTATAAACTTGCTCAGGGTGGCATTGGGGGCATATTCAAAAATCACAAGGGTAAATGTTTACTCTATTTTATGGCCCCTATTGTTGCCTGTGATGCCTTGGATGCAGAACTTCAAGCTGTCTATTGGGCATTAAAGTTGGTTGTCCACCTTAACTGGTCTCCTCTCATTATGGAATGTGATTCTATGGATCTGGTAACACTTGTATCAACAGACACTACACATAACGTGCATGCCATCAATCGGATGACTAATTTCTGGGCTCATAAGATCAAACTCCTCACTACTAAGGTGCATGTTCAGTTTCAGTTCATTTTTAGGGAAGGGAACAAGCCAGCTTATTGGATTGCTAATATGGGAGTTCTCACCTCCAACCTTGCTCTTTCCACCACTCCATCTCCAATTCTCAGACAACTAATTGCTGGAGATCTGCTGAATATCCCTCATCTCAGGCTGAACAATTAACTCTGCCTTGTTGCTTGGCCCTGGCTCAGCTCCTCCTTTTGAACAGATTGTCACCTGTACTTTGTTATGACCTTTTTTCACTCATGTGGTATCATCTCCTGGAGGTTTTGTCCTGGTAGGGGCTGCCATTAGATTTTTTTGTTAGTTCTGCAAGCCCTTCTACCAATTTTGTATTTCTTTTGCTTTTCAACATGTAGGGGCCTCCTTTGCCCTTAAAAAAAAATAAATATATATATGATATAATATTCTATTTTCATTTAAATATATATATATATATATATATATATTAGATTAAATTTAAAAAAATCACATTTTCTCCTCTGATATTTTAATCAATTCATTAGTAAGGTAGGATAAAAATCTCAAAGTCATTTGAATTAAATTTGATGAATTATGAGGTGATAGGACCTTAAGGGCAAAAAGGTAATTTTGGATACTTAGCCTTAATTAATATTTAGGCCTAAATTTAAGAGGGGAAAATGGGTAAAATTTTAATTTTAATAAGTTCATCTGAATGGTTGAAACATTAAGGGATAAATGGTAGAAACTCACTGTAATTTTGTCATATCAAAATTAAACATCTAAATTTCCTTAATTATTATAATTTGGAAGAAAAATCAAATTACGAGAATCTTAAGGTTAGGGGCATGATCTTGGAAATTAATAAACCACCAGCCTGACCCCTTTACTTGGTGTTCAAAGTAATACTATGATCTTTTGATGGAAATTCTCACCACCTAAAATTCAATTTTCACTAAAGCCATAAAATATACTCACCTAAAATCCTAAGGGGCTTAGTAGTGAACTAGGCTTGATCAAATTTAATTAAAAAGAGGTTCAGAAAAGTTAATATAATCAAAACTAGAGTATTTTAAGACACTACAAGCCCCAAATCAAAATTTGACCAAGTACCCTAATAATCTTAATTTGTCCTTTAGGGTCTTCACCCACATAATTCTTAAATTAAATAACAAATGATGAATTACCCTACTCTTAGAAATGATTAAAATATTAGATCACTTAGCATAAGGGTATGAAAGGGATAAATCATCTAATAACTATAATAAGTCTAAAGGACCTCAAGGAAGTTCAAAAGTATTGTGAAATATCTGGGTTTCTCCTAGACCGTTTCACGAGTCTTATGGACACCTTGTAGGACTATTGTATTTATTATATTTATTAAATGAAAATATCTTACAAATGAATAGGAATTCACCAGGTTTATTATATTTATTAAATCAAAATAATAATACTTTTGAAATCCATCAAGAATTTAGACATTTAAGACATTTTGTTAACCTTACAGTAGATCAACCTCATGATAGTATTTAAACCCTGTTGTAGTAATTCATCTAAACTTAAACCTGCTATTATCCAAATGGAATCTAATAATCAGTTTGGGGGAGCACCAACTGAAGATCCTAATTTACATCTTGCCAATTTTCTAGAATCGTGTGTTACTTTTAAATACGATGGTCTTTCGGACGATGCTATTAGACTTAGACTTTTTCCTTTTTTACTGAGGTATAAGGCTAAGATATGGTTAAATTCGTTAGCACCTGGATCAATCAGAACTTGGGGTGATTTAGCGCAAAAATTCCTTGCTAAATATTTTCCACCATCAAAGACTGAGAAGCTTAGAAATGATATCACATCTTTTTGTCAGTTTGAAGGGGAATCTATATATGAATCATGGGAATGAATTAAAGATCTCCTAAGAAAGTGTCAACATCATTCGATACCAGATTCATTAATAATTCGAACTTTTTACAAAGGATTAGTTGCATCTCTTAGATCTATTATCAATGCCGCTGCTGGTGGTTCATTGATGTCTAAACTGTTTACTGACGCTTATGCTTTAATTGAAGAAATGGCTAATAAAAATTTTCAATGGCCTTCTGAAAGTTTAAATCCTAAAAAGGTAGCCAATATTCAGGAAAATGACGCTTGCAACGCGAGTAAATCAAGTTGCTGCAATTTCAAGGAAGATAGACTAATTTAGAATGAATTTTTCTCAGCCAATTTTCATGAGTGAAGAAAATTCGTTAGGCCAAATAGTTTATTTTCAAACATCATTAGAAACTTTGAATGTCATTGATACACCTAAAATATATAGTGTTTTTAAATACATGTTTAAACCTATTTTTGATGTTATTGCACTTTAATGGAAGGTATATCTGTGTTTTTTCTTGTAGGTATGATTAAAATTTTTATGATTAAAGAAGAAAAAGAGGATCAAATTTGGAGCAAAAATTGAAAGGTGTGCAAAATTGGCCTCTGGCGCCTATGGGTTGGATGGTCGGCGCATAGGCGCCACAGTTAAAGTGACAAATTTTATTTGATTTTGGCACAAATTTGAAGGGGTTTTTGAAGCATCCTTTGGTTTAAACTTTACTAACTTCCCATCAGCACCAAAATTTATTTAAAATTTGAACAGATGGATGCATTCTTTGGTGGATACATTGAATCTAGACATGATTTGAAGAGACACCAAGGCACCTTTTAGAAAATTTTAAAAAGACTTGAAGATCAAAAAAGGGTTATTGTTGGTGGGTGTGATTAGTGTTAAAAGTAAAGTTTATGTTAGAGAGTTATTAAGAGCACACCTTTCCACTTCACCACTTTTATCAAAAAAAGGAACTTCAAGAGTCTTGTGGAGAGGATTTTTAGATAAGTGTTTATCTTATTTTACATTTGGTTTTAAAGTAAGACTTGTTGTGTTTCAACTATGATTTATACTTTCAAATCAAGTTGTGATTGTGTTTTCTCCATGGATTTTGAGTAGCTTTCTTTATCTTTTTTTCCTTTTAAAAGATGAAGTAATTAAATTATGGAAGGAAGTTGTGTGAAGTATAGGATTTCAATGTTGGAAGAAGTTGTGATGATTCACTACCTTGCACTTCATTTACCTCTTCATTTGGCCAATTAAGATGTTAAAATTTGTTGTGAGAACATGTAAGAACCAATGCGGTATTGCCTCATTCAACAATTAGGAAGAATCACATGCAATTGTATGGGTGAGAATTGCAGTCCATATGGTTGGGTGCAAATAAATAAGAAGATATGTTTTAATGGGGAGTAAAATTATAGGACTTTAGAGTGACAGGCTAAAGCGAGGGAATCAAGGGAACTCTAGAGTGAGAGCTGGTATCTTCCTTGCCTAACCCATCTACATGATTTCAAAACTTCAAATTAACCAATGATCTTTATAGAACCAAGTAAGGGTAAAGAATATAATTGCTTCTATTTGGCACAACATACTTAGATACTTCCATAATGAAATTCCATAATTATTACAGATTCATTGAAAGAGGAAAAATATATTTTATTCTCATTTGCTTTCATACTAATTTATAGTTGTGTTAACTTTAGTTGTTGGTTTTACTTTTTTTTTACAAAAAATCAAAAACAAAATTGAAAAACTTTAAATCTTAAAACATACTTTACAAAATCATTTAAAAAAGTAAAAAGTTATTTTTTTTATTTCTTTAAAATTTTAGACATTTTCCTGTGGGTTCGATATCTCGGGGCTTAATCAAAAAGTCATATATTACTTAATAAACGATGTGTATACTTGTTTAGTATCCCATATTATAAATAATTAAAGTATAATTTCTTATCCAAATCGTAAGCATAAATATTCGGGGATCAATTTTTTGGCGTCGTTGCCCAGGAAATTAATTAAAATATCATTTAAAGAAAATTTAAGAAAAATTAAGTTTTTACTTTTCATTGTTTTTGTTAGTGTGTTTTATTTTATTTTGTTAATTGTGTATGTGTAGTTCAGGTTCTAAGGGACTTGTGCCTTACAATTCTGAATTAGAGAGAACTATTAGAAAATAAAAAAATTAAAAATACAAAAAAAGATAAAAATATTCAAGAAATGGCAAATCAAGATTATCAAAATGTTGAAATCCATCAAGAATTTAGACCTTTAAGAGATTATGCTAACCCTACAGTGGATGAACTTCATGGTAGTATTCAACACGCTGCTGAAGTTGCTAATTCATTTGAACTTAAACCAACTATTATCCAGATTGTATCTAATAATCAATTTGGGGGAGCACCAACTGAAGATCCTAATTTACATCTTGCCAATTTTTTAGAATTGTGTGCTACTTTTAAATATGATAGTGTTTCGAATGATGTTATTAGACTTAGACTTTTTTTCTTTTTCACTGAGGGAAGCACCTGGATCTATCAGATCTTGGGGTGATTTAGCACAAAAATTGCTTGTTAAATATTTTCCACCATCGAAGACTATGAAGCTTAGAAATGATATTACATCTTTTTGTCCGTTAGAAGGGGAATATATATATGAAGCATAGGAACATTTTAAAGATCTCTTAAGAAAGTGTTCACATCATTCGATACCAGATTGGTTAGTATTTCAGACCTTTTACAATGGATTAGTTGGATCTCTTAGATCTATTATCGATGTTGTTGTTGGTGGTTAATTGATGTCTAAATAGTTTTGTGATTCTTATACTTTAATTGAAGAAATTGCTACTAATAATTTTCAATGGCCTTCTAAAAGGTTAAATCCTAAAAAAGTAGCCAAAATTCATGAAAATGATGCTTTTGCTATGCTAACAAATCAAGTTGCTGCAATTTCAAGGAAGATAGACCAATTTGGGATGAAATTTTCTCAGCCATCTTCTATGATTGAATAAAATTCATTAGGCCAAATGGTTGATTCTCAAACTTCATCAGGATCCTTAAATGCTATAAGTAAGCCTAATAACCCATATTCTAATGATTATAACCCAGGTTGGAAAAATCATTCAAACTTTAACTAGAATATCAATAATCAGAGTGGTAATAATCAATAATGGGGGAATAACCAAGTAAACGCATTGAGAAACTGGAACAACCAAGGGAATAATAATTATAGACCAAACTATCCTCCAGGTTTTAACAATACTTCACAATTTAAGGAGAAGAAGTTCTCTATTGACGAAGTGGTATTACAAATGGGAAACCAATTACAAAGTCAAGGAGCTACAATCATAAATATTGAGAAGCAATTGAGACAGATTACCAATTCATTAAGTAATAGATCCTAAGGAACTCTTCCTAGTAAGATTTAAGTAAATCTAAGAGACAAGAGTAAAGAGCAAGTACAAGTTATTCAGTTGAGAAGTGGAGAAGACTTGGAAGGTAGAGTTCAAAAAGAGACTGTAGTAGAGAAAGAAGAGATTGAAAAACCAAAAGAGGACGCTCTGAAAGGTTTGTAAAGACCTATTTCTCCACCAAAGGTTGAATTAGAAAAGCCACCACCTCCATTTCCTCAGAGACTTTGACGGCAAAAATTGGATAACCAATTTTCAAAATTCTTAGAGATATTTAGGAAGCTTACAATCAATATTCCATTTGTTGAAGCCTTAGAACAAATGCCAAGCTATGTGAAATTTATGAAGGATATTCTCAATAGAAAGAGGAAGTTTGAAGATAATGAGACTATTGCACTTAGTGAAGAGTGTAGCGCTATAATTCAGAAAAAGCTTCCTGAAAAGGTTAAAGACCTTGGACGTTTCATAATTTCATGTGCAATCGGAGATAGATTTTTTTGAAAAGCTTTATGTGATTGGGGTGCAAGCATTAACCTTATGTCATTATCAATATTCAAAAGACTGGGATTAGGAGAAATAACCTCTACTACTATAACTCTGCAATTAGCTAATCGTTCGATCACATATCCTAAAGGAGTTATAGAAAATATTTTGGCGAAAGTGGATCAATTTATCTTTCCTGTTGACTTGATTGTGTTAGATATAGATGAAGATAAAGAGATACCCATAATTTTAGGGAGAACTTTTCTAGCCACAGGAAGAATGATGATAGATGTACAAAAAGGGGAATTGAAAATGCGAGTTAATGATCAAACTGTTACATTCAATATTTTAAAGCCAATGAAATATCCTACAATAGGTAAAGATGATGAATGTTATAAGATGGATGTTATCAAATATTTGAGTGAATGCCATGTCAAGTCAACTTATGAAGAGAAATTAGAAAGTAAAGACTTGGAGCACAAGAAAGAAGAGGAATTACAAGATTCTGAAGATTTTCATGAGCAAGATTTAAATTATGTTCATGAAAATTTTGAAATGTTGGACATGACTGAAAAAGATGAATCTTTTGGTCCTTCAATTGAAAAACCTCTTGAACTTGATGCTTCCTAATTATTTAAAGTATGTCTTTTTAGGTGATTCCTCAACTTTGCCCGTTATAATTTCCTCTCAATTAACTGAAAGAAAAGGAGTTTTCTTGAAATTTTGAAGAAATATAAGAAAGCCTTTGGATGGACTATAGCTGATATTAAAGGAATCAGTCCTTCAATTTGTATGCATAGAATCCTTATGGAGGATAACTGCAAACATCGGGCTGATCCTCAAAGGATATTAAATCCTATCTGAAAAAATTTGTTAAGAAAGTAATCTTAAAGTAGTCGGATGCTGGTATTATCTACCCTATTTCAGATAGTGCATAGGTCAGTCTTATTCACTATGTACCAAAGAAACAAGGAGTTATTGTGACTACGAATGAAAAGAATGAAATAATACCAGTAAGACAAGTTACAGGGCGGCGAATATGAATTGATTATAGAAATTTAAACCTTACCACCAGGAAAGACCATTTCCACTTATTTTTCTAGATCAGATGTTAGATAGACTAGCTGGGCATAAATACTTTTCTTTTCTGGATGGATATACAGGTTACCACCAAATTTAAATTGCTCCTGAGGATCAAGTGAAAAAAACTTTTACCAGTCCTTATTGTACAGTTTCTTTTAGAAGAATACCTTTTGGTTTATGTAATGTCCCTGCTACATTTCAGAGATGTATGATGGCAATTTTCTATGATTTAATAGAAAAAGGAACTGAAGTTTTTATGGATGGCTTTTTAGTGTTTGGAATTTCATTTGAATCATGTTTAGAACATCTATTTAAAGTTTTGAAACGCTATGAAGAAACTACTTTGGTCCTTAACTAGGAAAAATGCTAATTTATGGTAACAGGAGGAATTGTTTTGGGACATCGTATATCAGAAAATGGTATGGGAGTAGATCCTACAAAAATTGAAATGATCTTTAATTTACCTTGCCCAACTAATGTAAGAGGAATTAGAAGTTTTCTGGGACATGCTGGATTTTACAGGCATTATTTTAAAGACTTTTCACCAATTTTGAAGCCTTCATGCCGTTTACTAGAAAAATATGTGATTTTTAATTTTAATGATGATTGCTTAAAAGCTTTTGAAACTTTAAAAGAAAAATTAATCACCGCACCTGTTAAAGTTTCACCTAACTAGGAAAAACCTTTTGAATTAATGTGTGATGCTAGTGATTATGCTATTGGAGTTGTTTTAGGTCAGATATATGATAAGATTTCCAAAGTGATTTACTATGCTAGTAAAACTCTTAATGAAACTCAAATTAATTATACTACAACTTAGAAAGAGTTATTAGTTATAGTATTTGTCTTTGATAAATTCAGATCATATTTGATTGGAACTAAATATGTGGTGCATACTGATCATTCTGCTATTAATTCTTTAATGAAGAAGAAGGATGCAAAACCAAGATTGACTAGATGGATTCTTCTTTTGCAAGAATTTAATTTCAAGATAGTAGATAGGAAGGGTGCTGATAATCAAATTGCTGATCATCTTTCCAGGCTTGAAACTGAAAAAATCTCTCTGTGATGCTGAAGAAATTAATGAACATTTTCCTGATAAAAAATTGTTCGTTGTTAATGAGTGGTGTGTTTCGTGGTATGCCGACATTGTAAACTTTATTGTCAGTGATATTTTACCCTATGGTTTGACATGCAGGAAAATAAGAAATTTCTATATGAAGCTAAGACTTATTTTTGAGATGACCCATTTTTATATAATCAAGGATAGGATTTAATTATTTGCAGATGTGTGCCTTTAGAAGAAACTTATGAAATTATTCAAAAATGTCATAATTCTGATTATGGGGGACATTTTGGAGTTGATAAGACTACATATAAAATCTTACAATATGGATTTTATTGGCCTACAATTTTTAAGAATGTTAATGTTTATATTAAAAATTATGATCAAGTCAACGTGTAGGCAATATTTCTAGAAGAAATGAGATGCCCCTCAATTATATGTTGGAAGTTGTTTGATGTTTGGGGATTAGATTTGATGGGACCATTTATACCACCTTTCAGAAATACATACATTTTGATAGCAGTAGACTATGTATGATGCTCAATGCAAAGTTTTTAAATAAGATTATATTTTACAAATTTGGAATACCAAGAGTAATCATAACTGATGGGGGAAGTCATTTTAGAAATGCGATTATGGAGAAGTTAGTAAAGAAATATTATATTAACAATCACATTGTTACTGCTTATCATCCGCAGACAAGTGGTTTGGTTGAATTATCCAATTGTGAAATTAAAAAAATATTGAAAAAGACTGTTAATCCAAATAGAAAGGATTGGTAAATCAAACTAGATTATGTTTTGTGGGCCTATAGGACTGCCTAGATAACTCCTAGCTTATCATTTACCAGTTAAACTTGAGCATAAAGCATATTGGGCTATTAAAGAGTTCAATTATAATTTGAAAGATGCTGGAGAAAAGAGATTGTTGCAATTAAATGAGCTTGAAGAGATAAGGAATGAATCTTATGAAAATACTAAGATTTATAAAGAAAAGATGAAGTTGTAGCATGATAGGAAGATTCTTACTAAAAATCATGAGCTAGGGGAAAAAGTTTACTATATAATCCAAGATTGAGAATTTGTGCTGGAAAACTTAAGTTCAGGTGGTTGGGCCCATTTATTGTGATGACAGTTTATTCAAGTGGAGGTGTGGATATTAAAGATCCTAAGACTAGAAAATATTTAAAGTGAATGGTCATAGACTTATACCTTACTTTTCAGTCGTTCAATCTAAACCAGATGAGAATCTGATGTTAAGTCACACAAAAAAAACACTGGGTATATCAGGCTGAGGACGTTAAACCAAGCTCTTTGTGGGAGACAAACCATATTTATCGGTGTGTTTTTGCTTTATATTTGCTTTGTGTTCTTTTATTTGGTTTGATTTGAGAAATGTGGTAACATTTTGAAATTTTTTATGTTATAGTGTTGTTTATTTGTCTTTATTTGATGACTTAGAGGAGTCAAAATGAAGATTTTGACGTTTGGCAGAACTGTGCAAAAATGTGAATCGCCGCTGGTTGGCCCATAGGCCCCATAGTTATAAAAATGTGAAAAATGATGTTCGAGAATCCAAAATCGTGGGTGAGTAGTATTTAGAGTTATTAAAGAGTTTTAACACATCTAGGGTCGATTTTGTGCCTTCCTAAGTCTATAAAAAGGCCCTGAATTTATGAGAAACTTACCCCAGTTCTTATTTTCATTCCTGAGTCTTAAAAAGAGTATTTTGAGTGCAAAAATGTCTTCTTGGGAGAGAGAAATTAAGAAGAAATAGGATGTCAACAAGAAGAAGTTTATTTGTGACAGTGCGCAAGAGTTATATAATGGATTTCTAGCTGTGAGTATCCAAGGAATAGTAGAAAGGATTACAAAGATTGAGGACGATGTGGAGTCTATTGATGCAAATGTAAATGAAATTAATGCACATTTAGCGCACATTAGATGGCAACTCAAAATACAATTCAGTCATACAAGTCACGTGGAAGAAGCGGATAGAGCGATGTTTCTAAAGAATAAATGGATAGAGGAAGAAGATATCAGAGCTTTCAATCATTGCCCATATAATTAAATTTACATTCCATATGGTTCAAATGAAACTAATGGTGGTTCTGGATGTAATCCACCTAATGGAGACTGGAATTAAATTATGTGTGGTCTTATGGTTTAATTATGTGTGTTTAGTGTTTTAAGTGTGTGTGTTTTTTTTATGTTTATATTTGTTGCACTTTACATGTGTTTGCTACATCTCAATGATGTAAATTTGTGTTAATTACATGTGTTTGAACTTATGTATTGGGGAATTTCATCCAAAGTGTTTAGATAGAAATCTGTAGTTTGTATTAAGTGTGTTTCGATATTTAAGAAATATAGGTTTGTCTTTGTTTGAGACTTGAGTGGAATCATTGGAGATTAAAGTGCACTTTTGGAGTATTAGAAGAGTTTATGGGGAGAAATAATTATTTGAAGTGATTAAAGGTGATTAACTCGGATTTTTTATGGAATTAACTTAATTGCCACAATTTGGGCACTGGCGGCTAAGCACTAGATTTTGCGGCTAAGCATCGTATGCCTCGCACATAGGCGCCGGTTCGCGAAAATCAATTTTCTGCAGTTAAAAACCTAAAATTTACCATTTTTAACACCTCCATCACCTTCAACCTCTCGATTTCATGAAATAGAAGCCTAGGGCATAACTAATTTGGATCATTTTAGAGCTGATTTCGTCGAAATATGTTGGATTTAAGTTCCTTAAGGTATGATCACTACTGCTAAATAATTTTCTTTTATTTTTACCATGTATTTTGAGTACATTATTGAAAAATCAAAAAATCACCATTCTTGGTGAAATTTTGAGGAAAAGCACGAGAAATTGCTTGGATTTAATGGAGTTTGCCTTTGGAAATTGAGTTAACATGTTTAGTTTAAATTTTGAATTTATGGTGAATTTTTTGTGAATTTTTAGAGATGGCTCTAAAGACAAAACGCTCGAAAGAAAAAGCAAAATTTGATTCCGACAAATTTGTCAGTTCTCAAGCAGAGAATTGTTACGTCGATGCACTCGCATCGCGGAAATTGATTCCAGAACGAGTTTTTAGCAAGCCAGGAGGAGATATTGAGGAGATGATTGCTAGAAGGTATTGGGAAAGATACTGTTGCATCTCTGCTATTGCAGTTGTTTCTGTGGTGAGAGAGTTCTATGCTAACTTGCCAGTAATTGAGGAAAATTTGGTGATGGTTAGGGGGCAACTAATGGATTTTTCACCTGCGGTAATTAATACTTTTTACCGATTACCTCCGGCGATGTTTTATTTTTATGTGAATTATCATCCTTCTGAAGGAGAGTTAGATGAGATTATGGCATTTCCTACAGATGGAAGAGGTTTGTGGAAGATTACAAATGAAAGAAGAGTGACTTTTCAAGCCTCAAAGTTGAATGTCACTTCAAAGGCATGGCATTACTTCATCTCATCTAAGCTTCTGCCTTCAAGGCATGTCAATGAAGTTACAAGGGAGAGATATGTTCTGAACCATTGTATTTAGCTGAGAAAGCCTTTAGATATTGGAGCTATTATTTTTTATTATATTTTGAACTGTGTCAGAGCTGCTACTATAGCAGGTATGGGATTTCCATTACTGATTCACTTGATTTGTGAGCAATTTGGTGTTGAGTCTGAAACATGGGAAGAGATTCTTCAGCCACTTAGACCTCTTACAGTGTAAATGTGAATAGTTACGCTTTACATTCAGTATTTAGCTGGAAAGGAGGATCTGTTAGAGCTTGCAGTGCATCTGCTTCTGCTGCTTCTACTTCACATGCATCATCCTTTAGAGATTCACAAACTGGATTATTATAGAAGATTTTGAAGAAGGTAGTCTTACCAGAGAGCATATTAGAGATATGGATGGAGAGGTAAAGAATATTGAGAGGTATATTCATAAACAAGATGATTATGAGAAGAACTATCATTATTACATAGATAGACTGATTAGAGGAGATCATAGTGTTAAGTTGCCTCCTCATCCTTATTATATACCTTATGTGCCATCCAGAGATTGGAATGAGAGAGATGATGATGATGAGGATGATGAGTAGGATTTGATTTTTTTTATGTATTGTTGAGTTTGTTATGTTTATATTTGTGTTGTATGATGTATGGATTTTTATTTGTTGTGTTTTGATATGAACTCTGATGTTGTGTAGATTATAGTTAGACTATTTCTATTATGCACATTAAGATGTTTTATGTTATAATATGTGATGTGTTTATAGTAGTAAATGTTTTTATGTGTTTCTAGTATTTGAGTTTTTAGTAGTGTCTAATTTAATTCCTATAAATATTAGAAAAATTTAGAACACTATTAGAAACCACTATTTATATAGCATGTTTAAACTTTTCAAAATTTGCTACGATTTATTTTCTAGTATGTTGTGATTTTTGTTATGTTAAGTTGATGTGTTTTTGCTTTGAAAACCTCCACTATTGTAGAAGTCCTTTGAAATTTAAAATTTCTATTTTATGAAAAAAGGAAAAACAAAATTTGATTTCTTTTTACTCCTTGTTTTTAAACTGTTATACTTGCGTATTTAGGATATGAAGATTCCTGCAAGCATGTTATTCTAGTTTTTTAATTCTTACCTATGTATCATTTTTATGCTTAAATGTTTTATCCTAATTAAAAATTAAAGTTTGGGGGGAATTTTTAAAAAAAAATTTAAAAACTAAAATTTTATTTGTTCTCAGAATACTTAAATAAAATTTGATTGTTGATTGAAAAGAATTATGTATATGAAGTTATATTAGGGAAGCAAAATTTTGAATATAAAAATGAGTAAGAGAATTTAGTTAAAATTTATAGTAATGATGAAAATTTTAAAGTTAAAATTTTCTTAGTAAATAAATGTTAAATATAGTTAAACTATCTTTAGTAAGAAGTGTTGTATTTTTGGATAAATAGATTATTTGACTTTTATTTTTCAAAGCTTAAATTTCTTTTATTGAGAAATAATTTTCAACACTATTATTATGATTTTTAAGTGAAGGGTATATATCAGACCTTTATTTTAAATGGTAGGGTGGAATACAAAATCATTAAAGGCCTATCCAGATATTGTAACCCTTGCATGATAAAAAAAGAAAAAGAAAAAAAGAAAAATAGTATGTAAAAACAAAGGAGAAGCTTGAGGATTTAAGGGCCTAATAAAAAATTTGTTCCATCCCTAAAGTTTAAAATATAAGTTTTGAGAAAATCTAAAGCTTAAAGTTATAATATAGTAAGTAAAATTATTTCCAAATGAAAATTATTAAGTGAGGAAGATGAAATGTTTGAATCTTATATTTTGAAAAATCTATAAGTATTTATGAATTAGATATGAACTAATATTTTTCATTATCCTTTACTTAAGAACCTTCTAAACTTTAAATTGGTCTCATTTACTAAAATGTTTTCTAAATTGGACTATTTCACTTTTAGAACAAAATTTTGAAACCTTCCTAAAGAAACTCATTTACAAAATTTGCATGTTAAGATTTTCTATGTGATTAAGTGTCACTTGAAGACAAGTAACATTTTAAGTTTGGGGGATTTTGAAACACCTAAAATATATAATGTTTTTAAATACATTTTTATATCTATTTTGATGATATTGCACTTTAATGGAAGGTATATTTGTGTTTTTCTTGTAGGTATGATTAAAATGACTGACTATGATGAAAAGAGCAAAAAAGTATTAAATTTGGAGCAAAAATTAAAAGGTGTGCAAAATTGGCCTTTGGCACCTATGCGCCGGATGGCTAACGCTTAAGCGTCACAGTTAAAGTGACAAATAGTATTTGATTTTGGCGCAAATTTGAAGGGGTTTTTGAAGCATCATTTGGTTTAAAGTTTACTAATCTCTCATTAGCGCCGAAATTCATTTAAAATTTCAACGGATGGATGAATTATTTGGTGGATATATTGAATCTTGACATGATTTGAAGAGACACCAAGGCACGTATTGGAAAATTTTAAAAAGAAGACTTGAAGATCAGAAAAAGAGTTGTTGTTGGAGGGTGTTATTAGTGTTCAGAGTAAAGTTTATGTTAGAGAGTTATTGAGAACACACCTTTCAACTTGACCACTTCTATTATCAATTTTATCTAGTTTTTATTAAGAGTAGAATAGAGATTCAGAGTTAACGGAGTTGGACGCCAACCTCTATTGTATCTTGTAAAGGGAAAGCAAAGTTTCAAAAGAACTTCAAGAGCCTTGTGGAGAGGATTTTCAGATAAGTGTTTATCTTGTTTTACATTTGGTTTTAAAGTAAGACTTGTTGTGTTTTAAATATGATTTCTACTTTCAAATCAACTTGCAATTTTGTTTTCTCCGTGAATTTTGAGTAGTTTTCTTTATCTCTTTACTTTTAAATGATGAAGTAATTAAATTTTGGAAGGAAGTTGTTTGAAGTATAGGATTTACATGTTCGAAGAAATTGTGATGATTCACTACCTTGCACTTCATTTACCTCTTCATTTGGCCAATTAAGATGTTAAAATTTGTTGTGAGAACATGTAAGAAGCAATGAGGTATTGTCTCAATCAACAATTGGAAAGAATCACATGCAATTGTATGGATGAGAATTGTAGTCCATATGGTTGGGTGTAAATAAATAGGAAGATATGTTTTTAATGGGGAGTAAAATTAGAGGACTTTAGAGTGACAGGCTAAAGCCCCCTAATTTGCTTTGATGTTTTAAATTTTGTTATGTGATGTTAGCCCTCGGTGGAGGGAATCGAGGGAACCCTTGAGTGAGAGCTAGTATCTTCCCTGCCTAACCCATCTACATGATTTCAAAAACTTCAAATTAACCAATGTTCTTTATAGAACCAAGTAAGGGTAAAGAATATAATTTCTTCTATTTGGTACAACACACTTAGATACTTCTACAATGAAATTCAATAATCATTACTGATTTATTGAAAGATGAAAAAGATATTTTGTTCTCATTTGCTTTCATACTATTTTATAGTTGTGTTAACTTTAGTTGTTTCCTTTACTTTTCATTAAAAAAATACCAAAAAAAAAATTGAAAAACTTTATATCTTAAAACACAATTTACAAAATCATTTTAAAAAGTAAAAAGTTATTTTTCTTATTTCTTTAAAATTTTAGACATTTCCCTGTGGGATCGATATCTCGGGGCTTAATCAAAAAGTCTTATATTACTTGATAAACGATATGTATACTTGCAAAATATCTCATATTATAAATAATTAAAGTATAATTTAATATCTAAATTGTAAGCATAAATATTCGGGGATCAGTCATAAATAAGGTCTAATAACCCATATTCGAATTATTATAACCCGGGTTGGAAAAACCATCCAAACTTTAACTGAAATTACAATAATCTAGGTGGTAGTAATCAACATTAGGGGAACAACCAAGTAAACACATTGGGGAACTGAAACAACTAAAGGAATAATAATTATAGACCAACCTATCCTCCAGGTTTTACTAAAACTTCACAATTTAAGGAGAAGAAGTTGTCTATAGAAGAAGTGGTGTTACAAATGAGAAATCAATTGCAAAGTAAAGGAGCTACAATCAAAAATATTGAGAATCAATTGGGACAAATAGCAAATTCATTAAGTAACAGATCCCAAGGAACACTTCCTAGTAATACAAAATTAAATCCAAGAGACAAGAATAAAGAGCAAATAAACACAGTTCAACTGAGAAGTGGAAGAGAGTTAGAAGGTAGAGTTCAAAAAGAGATTGAAGTAGAGAAAGAAGAGATTGAAGAACCAAAAGAGGACGCACCAAAAGGTTTGGAAAGACCTATTTCTCCACTTAAGATTGATTTAGAAAATCCACTACCTCCATTTCCCCAGAGGCTTTGACAATAAAAGTTGGATAAGCAATTTTCAAAGTTCTTGGAAATATTTAAGAAGCTTACAATTATCATTCCATTTGTTGAAGCCTTAGAACAAATGCCAAGTTATTGAAATTTATGAAGAATATTTTTAACAGAAAAAGGAAGTTTGAAGATAATGAAACTGTTGCACTTAGTGAGGAGTGCAGTGCTATAATTCAGAAAAAAGCTTCCTAAAAAGCTTAAAGATTCTGGTAGTTTCACTATTCCATGTGCGATCAGAGACATATTTTTAAGGGAAAGATTTATGTGATTTAGGTGCAAACATTAACCTGATGTCATTATCTATATTCAAAAGACTGGAATTAGGAGAAATAACCCCGACTACTGTAACTTTGCAATTAGTAAATCGTTCGATCGCATATCCTAAAGGAGTTATAGAAGATGTTTTAGTGTAGGTGGATCAATTTATCTTTCCTATTGATTTCATTGTGCTAGATAAGGAGGAAGATAAAGAGATACACATGATTTTAGGAAGCCCTTTCCTAATCACAGGCAGAGTAATGATAGATGTACAAAAAGGGGAATTAACTACGCGCGTCAATGATCAAACTATTACCTTCAATATCTCAAAATCAATGAGATATCCTGTAAGAGTTAAAGATCATAGATGTTATCAGATATCTAAGTGAATGTCATTTCAAATTAACTTATGAAGAGAAACCTGAAATTGAAAAATTGGAACACGAGCAAGAAGAGGAATTACAACATTCTGAAAATTTTCATGAGGAAGATTTAAATTATGTTCATGAAAATATTGAATTATTAGATATGACTGGAAAAGATGAATCTTTTAGTTCATTGTTGACCTCATTTTTGATGAGGTCATCTCTTCTTCTTTTTAGTACTTAGGATCTAGCCTTAGGCTTTTCCTTTGACTATCTTAGAGGATTAGAATTGGGACCCACCACTTAGAAATTCAAACCAGTTCTTAACTCCCTGCAAACTCCACAAACTTGACTATAGACCCCTAATCACTTAGAGGGTTGAAATCAAATGTGGAAGTTTAAAGGATGAGTTCCTATAGGACTCTTTGGCCTTAGGACTACCCTGGGTGGCCTGGTCTGGTGAAGGGATGACTTACACACACACACTACACCTATACACTACACTTTCACACACATCCTAAAAACACACCCATACCTAACTTGATCTCCCGACTCATGAAGGTGATCCACATGGATGGTCCTTAACCCCTAAGCCCTCGCAAGAGGGTTAGAACAACATAGTGGATGCCTCAAATGAGTCCCCTCATGGCTCATGTGGGCTTGATATGGCTTCATGGCTCGACCAAAATGATTTTATTCCACTTACATTCACCTAATCTTCAATTTTCCAAATTTTCAATTTTTGACCCCCGGACCCTACACCCGCCTACTTCTACCCAAAACCCTTGAAACTACCCAAAATTTGCAAAATCACCTAAATTACCCAAAATTCCTCAAAATCAATCCCAAACATTCCCACAATACTCAAATTGATCATCCATACCCAAAAATACCAAAAATTCCAAAAATACCTCCCAATACCCTCCAAATACCCAAAATACCCCTCTTGACCCAAAAATCCAAAAATTCAACAAATTCCCAGAAAATTCCAGAAAATCCCAAATGTTCCCAATTTCATTTTATTCAACTACACCAGGGGCCAATTTTGTCAATTTACTCTACTTTTGTCAAAACCCTCAATTTGACCCATTTTAACCCAAAGTGAACCCAATGTCAAACCAAACCTACCCAATTGACCCAAACTCTGGTCCAATTAAATTCTAAACTTCAATTCAACATTCCCAACACCAATCTAGACCAGATCCAAATCCAATTTGATTGACATTTGGATCCAATTTCACTTTTGGCCTTAAAGCCCAATTTGGACCCATGACCCAAACCTAACCCAAACTCACCCAATTCAACTCCAATTAACCCCAAATCTTTTCTAATCCTCCATTAACATCCCTATAAACAAAACATTAACATGATTTGCCCAAAATTTAGACCCAAACCCCACTCAAATTCAACCCAAAGCTAAAAGGCCCAATTTTGACCTAAACCCAAACCTAACCCAAATAAGCCCAAACGTCAAAATCAAAACCCAACCAAAGCCAAAACCTCTTTGAAACACTCCCATAAACATTTCCCAACATTTATTTTACATCAATTTCAACCCTAGCCCAACATTGGCCCAAGTTAACCCAATTTGACCCATATTGGCCCATTCACCAAGGAAGCCCAAATTCAACCCAATTCAAACCCAAATCACTCCCAACTTGCTTCAAATCACTCATGACACATCTATGAACTAAACACAACATTTGTTTGGCCCAATCCTTCACAAAATTCCCATCCATAAATTTATTTTTAAACCAAAAGCCCACTTTCTTAAACCTTCCTAAAAGCCCAAATTTCATGCTAAAACCCATATGACAAATTCTTCTCATCATACCCTTAATTAAAATCATCCCTAAGTTCAAATCAACCATCAAATGATTCCAAATCAAGCCATGTGCCAAATCCCATTAAATCACTCCTAAATTACCAAAATTCCTAAAAACCTCTTTCATGAAAGTTGACTTAGCTTTTTCCAAGCCAAAGGTGAGCCATGAAGCCATGCATGAGCCACATGGGAGCCATGAGAGCCATGGAATCTACTTTCCACCTCACCATACCCAAGATGGCAAGAGGAGGAGGTCCTTTCCATATTCTCTTAAGGGGGATTAGCCACTTCCATGACTCCACTAAACCATGCTTAAACTTAATTGTACTTGGATGGTGACCCTTCCCCACTAATTAAGCTCACCTAAACCACTTTATCTTCAGCCCAAACTAGCCATGGGAAGGTGCACCTAGCCCAATCCATTCATTTGACCAATTTGAGCCAAAATATACCCTCACCTCATTCTACTTTGATTCAAACACTTTACACATGTCCAAGCCCAATTGCCTTCACCAACTTCAAGCCCTGGACCTCCTGACCCTGAGGGTGACCCATGCCTGCCGGCCAGCCACCTGGGCTGCTGGAAAACACCATGACCGAGACATGGGAAGGAGCCAAGCATTGAAATTCCACCTTGCTGAGTTGCCCCATGCCTAATGGCCATTGTAGCTGTTCTTCTCTTGACCTAAGCAGCTGATCCCAACCCTTGGCCATCCCTGTGAGGCTCTCCAGCCACCTCTATTTAAACCCGACCCCCTCACGGCCATGGAGGAGAGTTGCACAAACCTTGCCGAAACTCTGCCAAAATTGTTCTGAACCCTAATCCATACTTAGAGCAAGCTTGATCCCCGGTGTTAATTTGCCCTAATCCCCACCAACGAATCCAATTTCCCAACCGAAATTTCACCCAAAAACCAGGACACTTTGCCACGGTGAGCCAATCTTCAAATTGATCGGCCCTACACCTTCACTAGACTAAGAGGAGAAGTTTCCCATTGAAAGCCCCATCTCCAGGCCACCCAGTTGTTCCAGACTCCAAGCTTTGTGATCGGGCTTGGTTGAAATCATACCTAGACAATTCACCAGGCCAAGGGACTTCATCTGGAGCTTGCTTGGACCCAATCGAAGGTGACAAAACCCTCAGATTGAAGCCACACTTCTCTGAGCAAAGGTAAGAGCTAACTCTTTATCCCAAGCTTCTGGAGATTCTCCATTTCAAATGCCTTAATTTCAATGCATGATCACCATATAGATGTATTCGCCTCTTCAAGACGAATCCATAGAGCACAAGAACATGAAAATCCGTTAAGTATTGAGTGAGATATTAGGGATTTAGTGTGGACGGTTCTCGGGCTAGGAGGCTTGGGGACGATGAACGGATGTCGTTCATTTAATACACGCGCGGACGGACGGCCAGGATCGCGCCGGATGAGGAGACGGAACGATACAGTGGGCCCCCGGAGCGCTGAGTTGGATGGCGGCGCCGAATCAGAAGGCGACACGCGGCGTTTCGGAGCTGCCGAGGTTGACGCGGCGCCGCGTGGATAAATAGAAAATTAGGGTATTTTCTTATTTATTTAATTCCCTAAAACTTCAAAAATTCATAACTTTGTGTAGAAAAATCAGAAAAATAAAATAAAAATACCCTCTTGCTCAGTGAACAGAGGAGAATAATGTGGAAAATAAATCATTTAATTTCATCAAGTATTTTATTTTTAATGATTTATTTACCCTCTGCATTGTTTTAATTCTCCATGCATATAGGAAATTCACCATAGCATGAGACCATAGGGCTTTTGAAGCCTCTGAATTTGGGAACATTCCCTGAATTTTCCAAAGTCAGAGGCCATCCCTATGAGAAGTTATTGATTTTTCAAATTCATGTTAGTGTTTTGAGTATTTTAAATCTAATAATTAGCATGTTGTGAAATAAATTCTAGGAAAATTTGGTGATGTTTCTTATGACTCGAGAGGACCCTAGGAAAAATAGGTTTTGAATTAGTTCATTTAAAATAACCCTAATCGGCTTAAATACCCAAAATAGGTCCCTAATTAATTAGAGTTAACCATACATCAAATTGACTTGAAATCAATTCTCCACTGACCTTTAGGATTAGAGGAACCCACCATAAAAATTTGAAGTCAATTGGACTTGGTTAGCCCTACTAAATGGGTTGATTAAGCCATTTAGTCAATTTGAACTTTAAAAATTCATAGCTTTCAAAATACTTTTCAAAAAATTCACCAAATTAGTTTTGGAGCCTCTCTGATATTAGGGGAGTTTAAGAAAATTAAAATTTCAATTTTCTAAAAAAGTTGATTTTTTGTATTATTTTAATATTTTAATAATTAAAAAAATAAAAAAATCACAAAAAAAATAAAATTCACCAAAATGTCACATTTTGAATTCTAATCACTTAGGAACAAACCCCATATTTTTCTTAGGTCTATTTGGTGAGATATTAAATTTTAAAGCCCTAAGGTAATTTTAAAATTAAAAAAAATATATTTTTTTACATTTCCACTAAAATAATTCTAATAAAACAAAGAAAAATCAGAAAATTGTAAAAATTGATTCTCGGATTTCCTTGATATCATAGAGATTTTTGAAAAATATAAAATTCATTTTTTAACCTTTATTTTATTTTTAAATTAATTAATACTCTGAAATTTAAAATAATTATAATAAAAATAATATAATTCAAAAAATCACCAATATTGGTCCAAGTGGTCCTCTGGTCATTAGGAATGTCCCATAATTTTCTTAAGGACAGAAACTTTCTCTTGGTCATATTATTAAATTGTCCTTGGAAATCCCTATTTTCTACCAAAAATAATTACATAAATAAATTAAAAACAGTAAAAATCACATTTTCTCCTCTCATGTCCTTATTCGCATATGAGTGAAGTCACATAAAAATTTCAAGTTCATTTAAGCTCAATTTAGTGAGTTATGAAATTATTAAGCTTGAAGGGCAAAATGATAATTAAAATTTTAACCCTTAATTAAAACTTTAGGTTTAATAAATTTAAAAAGTAAAATATTTGATCTTAATCTGATTTGGATGATTGAAATTTAAATAATTAAGGGATAGAAACCTATTAAACAATTTAAAAATAATTAAAATAAACCTTAATTAAATAATTGATTAAATTTGGAAGAATAACAAAGTTGGAATTATTAAATAGGGATATTATTAAGAAGAGATTTGTTCTTTAATCTAAGGATCCCTAAATTAATCATCTCAATAATATTTAATCCCCAATTAAAATGATAATTCAAATTTAAGTTTTAAAATGTTCAAGGACTTAATCATTAAATTAAATTAAAGTTAAATTATTAAATTTTTTTTAAAATTTTCAATTAAATTAAAAATAAAAATAAAATTAAATTAAAGATTAAATTAAATTAAATCAAACAAATTAAATTAATCTAAATTAAATTAAATTGAACAAATTAAATTAAATTGAATTGAATTTAATTAAATTTAATTAAAATTAAATTAAATTAATTAAATAAAATTAAATTAAAACATATTAGATTAAATTAATTAAAATTAAATTAAATTAAATTAAATTAAATCAAATTAAATTTAATTAAATTAAATCATATCAAATCAAGCTAAAATTGAATTAAATTAAATAATGGAATCAAGTTAAAATTAAAACAAATTAAGTTAAAATTAAAATTAAAACTAAACCAAATTAAATTAAATTAAAGTTAAATTAAATTAAAAATAACATCACCTAAGACATAAAGAAATTCAAAAATAAATATAAAGCAACTTGAACACTATTCCAAATTTAAACCCGTTAACTGAAATTAAATTAAATCACAAATCATTTGAACACCAATTTGCCCTCGAAAACTTTTATTGTCATAACTCCTAAACAGAATGTTAAATGAAGTGTTACTTCACTTATAGGATATTCAAATGTCCTAGTTCACTCGAGCAAGATAACAACAAAACTTGAAATTCTCGGACGATTAATTCATTTGTATAATTAAATTCGTTTGGACTTAAAACAATTCTAGCAATATTGAAAAGATGTTTAAGATTCTTCTTAAGCACTTCCTCAATATGATAGGATGTTTATAAGAACAACTGAACTTAATTGTTCTTTGATGAAGAAAATCGTCCTCAAACCAAAACACAAGAACCTAGACGTCATAGGAAATGACTAGCTATAGGATTAGGAATTTGGTAGAAAACCATAACCCTTCCCTTAGCTTTACTCTAGGAATTTGCTTAAGTATTCTAAATTGTGTTTAAGTGCAACTTGGGAAGACGGGAAGACCCTCCGAGTACGCTTTTATTTTATTACAATTTACTTTTCTTGCAATTTACTTTATCGCAAATGCACTTTACTTTTCTTGCATGATAAACAACTCGTTGCATGAAAACCCACACCTCTAGGGTAGTCCCTAAAACTGAAACCAAAACTAAATTAAAAGTCATTGCAAGATAAAATTCACCGCCACGACATTTTAAAATATAAAACAACTCAAAATTTAATCACAAACAGAACACAAAACTAAAATTATAACTAAATTAAAACGTCTTGTTGGATGAGCGGGAATACCTCGGATGATGTAACCTACGTGTTGTTAACGGGATTTCCCACAGTCTAAATGAAAGTGTGGAACTCATTCAGTAGAGTTTAGCAAATTCATCTGGACTAAGTAAATCCGATAAAAATAACGATGCCGGAAGGATGGAACCGTGGGATCTTAACCGGTGTTGTTATAATCAACTTTAAGATTTGTTATAATTAAAACATAAAAAACACTTAGAAATTAAGATTTTCTCTAAACCAGAACACTTCTATCATCTCCTGATTTATGACTTTCAAAACTAAACCCCTGCAACAACAAGGAGCTCGGAGCATGGCGGGCAGCACGACCATCGTCATCAGTAAAACTCGAATCTACCTCAGCAAAACTTTCTTAGAGTTAAATAACCAAACCATAGGACTTCGAGGTAGTTTGCCTAGTGCAACATAAATCCTCAATCTTCTGTTAGGCATTTGCATTGCAAATTAAGCCCTAACCGGTCTTAGGATTTCTGAGGTGGTTATCTGATACAACATAAACCCTCACATCTTTAAGGCTATTTGTTTGATCATGTCATACGAATATAAGTCCTAATTAATTAAAATTGGCAAGATCAAAACATTAAATAAACATTAGGACTTTCCTAAATTCAAGCCAAATAATAGGATAGTCGGGAAATTACCGAAGTTCGCTTCGAATCTGTAATTTCTCCCACCTTTCTTCCTTTGAATTCTCAAAACAAAACGTTCCAAACTTGATCCATTCCCTATTGAAATTCCAAAACTCAATCCTTTTGAAAAACTTAAACTTTGAAATTCTTGAGAGCAGAATTATTGATTATTATCGAGAGTTTTCTTAAGTGATTCCCGTCACTTAAGATGTAATTAACTATAAGGGCTTGCCCTTATAGGGAATTTTAAGAACCTGAGTAATATAAACCCCTGTTTAATGCTTTCGTATTAAGCAGGGGAATTTGCTGGCTTAAAAATTGGTTCGCAGACCAAACGGATGTCACAAATCTTCTAGTTTATTTAATCGAGCCCCACCATCAAGTAGTGTGTCTATCCTTAGGGATAGATACACGGTTCGTGGTGCGGTGCTCGTTTATATAAACTATTTGGGATGTGAGATCAGTTTGATTTCATATCTTAAAATTTTCAAACTTAAAATTATTTTCAAAATCGAATGCTACTTTCTAAATTATATATATATATTTAAATTAAATTTAAAATATAAAATTCACCGACAATTTCTGTTAGGCGACCCCCTTTTCAAAAAAAATACACCAACCTAAAAATATGCCGACAATTTCTGGCGACTCCCCTGGGGAAAATTCCTCTCTCCATTTTAATCAGACAATTCTGCTTTCAAAAATCGGTAGTGTATCCATATTCCTAGTGGATCAAACTACCCTTCTTTCCGTTGGAATACTATGTTCATTTCTACCTTGAACAAGTGTAGCCAACATTCTCTCGGATTTAGGAGCCACTGTTTAGACACCCCTAAACAGAGAGGTTCCGAGATCCTTTACCTCATTTCTGAGGTGGGGTGGACCCCCAATAGGTATTAGTTTAGGAGAGGTCTTGCAGGTCGAGAAGTTTCTACAAGACTTTCTCTTCCTTTTCCAGTTCCTAATCAATTCCTTTTACCCTTCCTACAACTCTCCTTCTTTTAATAATTCTCCCTCCTGATGAACAAATCTTTTTTGAAAAGACAATTTTCCTTTAATACCACAAATACACTAAGATAAACAGAAATGTGTTCGGACTCTTTCTTTTCGTCATATGTTGTACGACAAGAAGAAGCACGATTCAGGGACTAACACTCGGAATCTGCCTTGCAGAAATGGAAGCCCCAAAACTGATCTTCTCCTTCGTTAACGGACTCGACCTGGCCGTGTTCAAGGACGAACTGCCTGATAATGGAATCATTCGATTTGGACAAGGATTCGGGGACACCAACATCAAAATCCTCGACGTCGCTCTCTTTTCACTCACAAGCAAAGTACCAGAAACTGAGAAGCCGTTGATTGAGTTCAACCTCAAGTCAACTCATGAATTCCCTCCTCTGCAAAAGATTCCAACTGAGAGGAGTACTGCTCGTCCACAGAAGGACTGTTGTTGCTACCCCCACTGGTCCGGTTGTCTCCGCACCTACCCCGGCTTCGCCAAATTAAAGGGGAAGGAAATCCGTAACTATGGTGAACTCCGTTACCGTGGAGGGTACGGACCTTCTGTGAGACCTTCTGTTTTGAAATCGGGTCCAGCTCGAGAATTCCATCACTAACATGGACCCAAAGAAGGAACAGAAGTAGAAGGATCGCTAGAGAAGCCAGAGCTGCTGAAGTTGCTTTCCTGGAGGAAATCCCGGAACTGCCTGAATACATACCACTTTTGGGAGGAAGCAGGTTCCATCCCCTCTCCGCCACAGAGGATGAAGAAAATGTTCGTAAGATTGCTGCCGCATTGCCTCAGCCCGTATATTACAACGATAGCCGCAAGAAAAGGACTAGAACTACGCCATTTGCTCGACTGCAAACTTTGATAGAGAAGTTAGCAAAGAAGGAAAAGTGCCCTGTATCAGAAATTTTAAGAAGGATAGGGCGGGTGCCGGTCAAATCCCGTCTTGGGCCACGAGTAGAACCTCGCTATCGTTGCGGAAAAGCCAAATAAGAGGATGAAAGCTAGTCCGCCCGTCGTTGTTTCGGGACTACGGATTAGGGAGGATACCACCTTCCAAGCATTTGGCCGACGCACCATCCGGTCCTAGCACCTTCCGCCGCTAGAAGGATGGTATGGCATCCCACTACTGGACAATTAAGATTGAAACAACAGCTCGAGAAGGAAAGTCTCGTCAGGAGACTTGAATCCGAAGAAAGTGCTACTGCAGTAAAGGGGACTCATGAGAAGGGAACCCGACAGCTATCACATGACAACTGCAAGGATGCGCAGAAAAGACCACTAGAGGATGCTATGGAAAAGTTGAGGACTGATATTCGACGATTAGCAAAGGAAAGAGAAGAGAAATTCGGAGATGAGATTGATTCGTCAGAGTTCATGGATGATGAGTATGCAGAAATTAACATGGTCGAAACACGAGCTTCGTCAGCTTCACAAGGTGCTCCTGCAGCCGCAGAAAGAGAGGAGCCGGAAGTAATGAGGAGGCAGCCTTCAAGAGAAAGATGATACGATCGCCCAAATGGCAAAAAGGATGGAAGAGATGGCCGTAGCCCTAGCCACTCTCCGCAGTCAAGTGCAACCCCAAAGAGAGACACCCCCGCAGGTCATTCACATTGTCGACGGAGGAAAGGAGATTACGTCCTTCAACAGGGATGATCAGTTAAAGAAGGATGCAACACAAAGAATGATTCCGGAAAAGGATATTAAGAGCTTGGTGGAACAGCAGGTGCGAGAGGCCTTGGCACAATCAAAGAGCGAGACATCCATTCGGACGGGTAGACCTTACCCTGAAGAATTCGACGCTGTCCAATACCTGAAAGGCTTCGTACCACTTCTGTTCAAGACCTTTGATGGAACCGGGAACCCCGGCAGCATGTTGCACATTTTCGTGCCAGTTGTTGCAATGCCGGCGGAAGTGATGCATTACTCTTCAGACAATTTGTCAGCAGCCTGTCAGGGATCGCCTTTAATTGGTATGCAGAATTACCGAATGGTTCGGTGAAGACATTTTTAGAATTAGAGAACCTCTTCATCAAGCGATTTGCCGGAGCTCAGCACCACTTCACTATAGGTGATTTAGTGGTAGAAAAGCAGAAACCCAACGAAACCTTGGTAGACTACATACTTCGATGGAGGAACCTAAGTATGAAGTGTGAGCCACAACTACAAGAACAGCATGCAGTCGGCATCTTACTCAAAAGCATTCACGACCCGATAGCACTTCTCCTCAAGGGATTTACTATTAAGACTTTCGAGAAGTTGTTAAGCAAGGCCGGAAGCTTGCAAGAGGAGGCGAAGCAATTAAGCTTCACCGACAAAACAGACAAACAGAAGCCCGTGAAAACTTTTGAAAAGAAGTCCGGGATCATTGTAGCGATCCGACAAAGGCAAGCAACCGATACAAATATCGTCGAACGGCCGCAGACAACCTCAACGGAATTACCAAGCAACCCCGACCCAGCCTATCGCTCATCTCCACAAGTATGAACAACCGCCTCGTCCGCAACGTACGTTAAGGGAGCTTCTGAGCAGGGAGTACCCATTCAAGAATGAGGCAGTGCCAAAAATGTTCCGTAGTCTGATGAAGACTCCAGATTTCCAACTACCAGAACCTAAAAGACCAAAAGAAGTCGACAAGAAAGGTGATCCCAACTTTTGCCCTAACCACCGGATGCTTGGGCACAAAATAGAAGATTGTATTACCTTCAAAAGTTGGCTCAACGATAATCTTCGGAAAGGCAATATAACGATCCCGAAGGAATACATGAAGGAACCCCAGAAAGGAGGTTCCGTCAATGTTGTCTCGACTGATCTCATTGTTCCGATAGATCCCTACGCGACTGACGATGGATGGACTACCGCTTGGACAAAGTCTTCGAAGAAGATTTTGGATCACATCCAAACCGCTTCGGTGCGAGCCTCAATTCAGAATACAAAACCTGTTAAGTCGACACTATCACTTGTGATAGAAGAACCACCTCAACAAGAGACAATTGAAGAGAAGAAGAAAGTCGACGAAGAAGAGAAGACCCAGGCTCCTAAGGCTAGACTAGGGGCTGCTTATCCTAGGATAGTTGTTTCGGATTCGGGGAGAGATCCCTCGAACCTCCGACTCGTATGATTATCCGCTCACTCGGTGGGATCTTATAATGATAATGGTTATGGCGTTGGCTACGTTTTGACTGTTTCTAATGATTACGTAACTAGCGACAATCCGGACATTGATTTCGATACAAATGACAATTCTCAAATCATACACAATCTCGACGATCACAATGACGAAGAAGACATCCATCAAGGAGGCTACGAGAGTTTAACAAGCAACGAATCTATTTGAGAGTTTCGAGGCGCTCCAGTCACAATAGAGTTAGAGCCTTCAGACTCCGAAGCTAATCCAGAAGAACCTGTCATTCCGATTCAGGAGGAAACACCCGCAAACTCAATACTAGAGTCAGAAGAAATTACAGAAGTCAACTTAAGAAGTGGAAGAGTTCTACCTCCGAGAATGGGTCCAAAGGACAAAGGAAAACAAGTGGTTGTTCATGAAGAACCAACCCCGACAGAAGAAGTACCCATTCGAGAAGAAATCGAGACACATGGAAATAAAGTGGACTACAACGTGCTAGCCCATCTTAGGAAACTACCGGCCAACCGAGCATCTACAACGCTCTCATCTTATCAAAGGAGATGAGAGAAGCTCCGATCAAGGCCTTACTTGATCCGGAAATTTGCTTAGCTCAAATGGCCGGAGATTCCTTAGATGAGGTTTGCTCGTTAAAGGAACAACGAGGTGTTACCTTCACGTACAATGACCTACTACTTGGGACGACGGATCACAACCGACCGTTGTACATTTCGATTACAATTGGGAAATTTACACTCTCCGCAGTATTGGTGGATCCAGGAGCATCAATTAATATAATGAGTCTTCGAACACTAGCATATTTGGAAATTGATGCTCGCGAGCTCGAAGCCGACAAAATGTTATTAAGAGGATTCAACCGTAAAGGAGAAAGAGCCCTCGGATCAATAACGCTCGCTAATGAAGACCGGTGACTTGGCAAAGACAACCGCAAAATTTCACATAATTGATTCGAAACGTCGTTCAACGCTCTACTCGGGCCGACCATGGATACATGAAAACCGGATGGTACCATCATCTCTACATCAGTGCATCAAATACTACGATGGAGGGGAACAGTGCATCAAAGGTGACTTACAACCATTCTCCGTACATGAGATTGGAATTCATGAAGATGCAACTTATTATGCACCTCCGAAGAAAACAATCTTCACCAGAGATACCATAACAAATGAAGCAAAAGAAGTTCGGGATAACGAAGAACCTGAAGTTCTAGTCTAACAGTCACTCACCACTCCCTTACGGCGAGATGGTGAAGGTTTCTCCACAACTCGCATCCGAGGTCGAGGCCGGGGACGAGGTCGTGGCAGAGACGTTAGGACAGTCTGACAGAGGAAACCAGCCATCAATGTTGATTGGGAAAATAGTTCAGAAGAAGAAAAAGAGATCAAACAAGAAGCAGCGACAATAAGTCGGAAGAAGCCGCAATTCAAGATCTCTCTCGAAGATGAGAAGAACGAAGAATACAAATCGATGTACGAGAAGATTAACCACTATGTACATACTATGACCCTGACCCCGATTCATTCTAATAAGATCGAGGGTATGGTGGTCAAAGAGCTACGTAGCGGCGGCGCAAAGCCAATCAAATTCTACCGTGGTGCTCCTTCCTCCAAAACTGAAAATAATGTACAATTTGAAGATGTCACTTCATCAGAATTAATGGAATTACCTTTTGAGTGGTACTCTCCCCGTGTTCAAAATTTAATTCGGCGTGGTTTCTTACCTCGACAATGGACAAAAGGTCAATCACAACATTTTGAAAAATTATGGAATAACTCCGGTCGTCCACCCAATTCAAAGCATGGTCTCGGATTCGGCACGAGTAGGATCGGTCGACGATACCGAATTTTGCTTGGTTGTCACTTGCGAGTCTACCGAAAACCGCATGGAAGCTACGGAAGAACTCGAAGATTTACAAATTGGAGACGCTCCACCGAATTCGAAGAAGAGATTAAATCTACAATAGATGAGTTAACGGAAGTTAACTTAGGTACTAGCGAAGAGCCTAGACCTACCTTTGTTAGCTCCTTACTCAATAAAGAAGACTCCGAAGAAATAATCAAGTTATTAATGGAATTTAAAGACTATTTTGCTTGGAACTATGATGAGATGCCAGGATTAGCTCCAGAGGTCGCAGTCCATAAGCTAGGAGTGGATCCTACTTCTGTCCCAGTCGAGCAAGGTCCCGTAAGAATGCGTCTAGAAATCGAACAACAAGTCATAGCTGAAGTTAAAAAGCTAATAGATGCTAAATTTGTCCGTGAAGAGCAATACCCGACTTGGTTAGCCAATGTGGTGCCGATCGAAAGAAGAATGGTCGGATCGGAATTTGTGTGGATTTCGGAGATTTAAACAAGGCATGTCCAAAGGATGAATTCCCTCTACCGAACCCAGAACTAATGATCGACATCGCTTCGACACATGAAATATTCTCATTCATGGATGGATCTTCAGGATACAACCAGATAAAAAAGGCTCCAGAAGATGAAAAGCTTACAGCATTCAGAACACCGATCGGAGTATATTGCTACACAGATGATGCCATTCGGATCGAAGAACGCAGGAGCAACATACCGTAGAGCGATGACAAGAATTTTTGATGATCTCATCCACAATCAAGTCGAATGCTACGTGGACGATGTGGTCATCAAAAGCAAAGTAAAGGACAACCACCTGTATGATTTGAGAATTGTTTTCGAACGATTAAGACAATTTAACCTTAAGATGAATCCCTTAAAATGCACCTTCGGCGTCACCTCCGGAAAATTCTTAGGATTCGTTGTCCGACATCGTGGAATTGAAATCGACCCAGAAAAGATTAAAGCCATCTTAGAAATGTCGCCTCCCAAAACCTTAAAGCAACTACGATCTTTTCAAGGGAAGCTGGCATATCTTCGACGCTTTATCTCAAACTTGTCAGGTAGGTGTCAACCTTTCTCGGCACTAGTTAAGAAGGACGCTAAATTTATTTGGGAAGAGAAATGCCAGAAGGCCTTCGAGGACATTAAGCAATATTTAATGACACCTCCTATCTTAGCAGCCCCAGTCTCAGGTAGACCGCTGATACTTTATGCCGTGGCTTTAGACGACTCTCTCGAGCCTCGTTAGCCTGTGTCAATGATGAGGGTAAAGAAAATGCTCTTTACTACCTAAGCCGTCGTTTACTTCCGACGGAAATAAGGTATCCCGCAATTGAAAAGCATTGTTTGGCCCTGATCTTCGCTTCTCAAAAGCTCAGGCACTACATGATTTCTCATAAGGTCAACCTAATCTCGAAATTTAATCCATTGCAATACTTGATGACTCGTCCAACGCTTTCCGACAGACTTGCCAGATGGTCAATGATATTATTGCAATTCGATATAACTTTCGTGCCTCTTCGTGCCGTAAAGGGACAAGTATTAGCAGATTTCCTCGCAGTACACCCTCTGCTGGTAGAATCTCCTCTCAATGACGACTTGTCAGATGAACAAATAATGAGCCTAGAAGACCTTGATGATCGACGTTGGGAATTATATTTCGACGGAGCATCTTCAGCACACAAAGACGAAGAATCGCAAGTGATAGTGCTCGGTAAGGCAGGGATCGGATTAATCTTTATAACACCGGAGCGGGGGATGTTAAGATACTCCTACCACTTGATAGAGCCGTGTACAAACAATGAAGCAGAATACGAAGCCCTCATAACAGGACTGGAATTAACTATTCAGATGGGGACAACAAACATCAACATCTACGGGGATTCGCAGTTAATCATTCAACAGATCGCCGGACAGACTGTAATTTTAAAGCCAAGACTCGAGCAATACTTCCAGTATGCCATACGACTTGTTGGAACAGATTCCGAATGTGACAATCTACAAAATTCCCGTAAAAGAAAATGCTTTAGCAGATGCGTTAGCTCGCCTCGCAAAAGAATTTGCATGCTTGCAAGATGAATCGATGGAAGTGTCGGCTCACTGGACGTCGAGTCCTATCACAGCTCGACATGGACACAATACACAAATCAGAGAAAACAAAAGAAACAGTTACAGCAGTGACAGAAAATACAGAAGATTGGCGACAACCATTAATAGACTACTCCGCAAACAGGAAAACTACCGGACGATAGGTCGTTAGCCCATCGGATCAAGAAAAGAACTCGTCCTACGCATTAATAAACAACACGTTATACGAAGGTCTTTTGATCAAATGTGGCTAAGGTGCCTAAGCGGGTCCGAGGCCCGTGAAATTATTAAAGAGGTGCATTCGGGACTCCGTGGCGCTCACCGATCGGGTCCGAAGATGAAAATGAAAATTAAAAGACTAGGGTACTACTGGCCCTCGATGATGACCGACTGCATGAAAATCCCCAAGAGCTGTCACCAATGCCAAGTGCACGGAGTGGTTCTACACCAACCTCCAAATGTGCTACATCCGACAATTGCGTCATGGCCATTTGAATGTTGGGGCACAAATATAGTGGGTCCCATAGAACCACTATCATCAAAAGGACATCATTTCATTCTTGCGGCTACAGATTACTTTTCCAAGTGGGCAGAGGCAGTTCCACTTAGAGAAGTGAAAGCACACCACGTGCTACAGTTTTTCAAGAACCAAGTTGTCTACCGTTTCGGAGTGCCGCGCAGGATCATCTCAGATAATGGGTCGACATTCGAAGCACACAAATCAACAATTTTGTCAGGAGACACGAAATCGACTGGCGATATTCAACAATTTACTACCCAAGAGCAAACGGCCTTGCTGAGGCTTTTAATAAAACTCTCGTTCAAATATTAAAGAAAACCTTGGACGATAATAAGAGAAATTGGCACGAGAAGTTATTAGAAGCCTTATGGGCCTACCGGACAACCTTCAGAACTCCTACTCAAGCTACACCTTACGCTCCGGTGTATGGGTCCGAGGCGATGTTACCCTTAGAGGTCCAGCCTTCCTTCACTCAAAATTGCTAGCTTGCAAACAAAATCACGGCGAAGAGAATGTCAAATTACGACTAGAGGAATTAGAAAGCCCGGAAGGGAAAAGACTTGCAGCGCAGACAGAATTTAGAATTATACCAAGCTAAGATGGTTCAAGCCCATGACAGATCGGGTCCGCCCAAGAACCTTTAAAGTTGGTGACTTAGTTCTTGTTCTCAAAAGACCTATCCTCGCACACCGCAAGATAGGAGGAAAATTTGAACCCACTTGGGAAGGACCGTTTGTGGTTGAAGCAGTATACTCAGGAGGCTCCTACCAGCTAGTGAATTGCCAAGGAGAACGACATATGCTTCCGATCAATGGACGATACTTGAAAAAGTATTATGCTACCTGATGTTTCGAAGGAATGGATTTTTATTTTTCATCCCTAGAAGCACGGGTGAAGTAATTACTTATGACTGGGCCCAAACCCAAAAATAATAAAAAATGTGCTAAAATAAATAAAATCATGATAATAAAATTTTCCTTCCATATCAAAATCTCTTTCCTGATCTTATCCCACTTCATTCCTGTTAAATTTAAAAATATAAAAGTAATAAAAAATTATCTTTAATAAACATTTTCTTAATGTTCTTGTTCTTAGTACAGCCCCTGATCCTTTTCCTTGTCTTTTCGCAGGGAAATGTCAAACGGGCGGTTAGTCCTGAACTTTAGAAATGGCGTAAGCCTTGCACTCGACGAAAAGAGGGTGAAAGATGGAGCGATAATCGAGATTGACTCAGACTTCGCACCAGCAGGCCTGCAATACTAGGAAAGTGACTGGTCCCAGTTGACCGAGAGGAACCGCCCGATCGGACGAGTAATGAAAGTGGGTGGCCCAAGCCACCAATCCAAGCAGCAAGAAAAGGAAAACAAACACCGAGGAGGACAAGAGAATCAAGTCTGTGGTCGCTACAGCAGAGGGCAGGCTTGTCAGCGCCGCGCCCATAGAGATTCAGAAAGTACGAAGAGCTACTCTCACAGCAACTCAATGAAGAAATAAAAATCGCTGTATCCACAAGATGTTAACCAAACTAGCAGCGGACCAGCGCGAAGAGGCAGTTGCTACTGCCAGTGCATATATTTCAAGGACGCCAGTTCACCAGGTACCTGAAGGAAGGAGGCCAGCTCCTAGGATAACAGAAAAGATCAGGGAAATCTCAAGAAGATCAGAAGAAGGAAGGCTACCACGCCACCAGATAAAGTCACCAATAATGCATAACTTTGTTGCAGAAGCAACCCCGGAGGATGTCCCGACGGACATCATCCCCGAGGAGCCGAGGTATGCAGGAGAACGTGAAGGGATTGAGCCGTATATCCCACAATACGTCACCAGGCCCCACCATTTGCAGATTATTCCAGAATATGAGCTGGAAAGAATGCAGAATGTCAAAAAGAAAACTTTTGAATACTTCGAGAGAATCAGACGCAGGAGGATCAATATACTAGAAGGCCTCGAGCTACATACAGACGTGTTCTCGAATACGAACAACAACAAATCGTGGATCGCATCCGGATTTGAAAAGAATGGGCCGAGTGGGCCGCCTAAGAGAAAACACTTACTCGGAACCCCGGAGATGGATGCCGGGAAAGGTAGAATTACAATACAATGTGGATGCTCGCTACAACTTCGCAGAAGACAGGAAGGGAAATCCACCGGGAATACTCCGTCATGGCCAAGTGGATCCAATGCCATTGGTCATTAAAAGGATGGTAAAGAGAATGATAACATGGAGGGTACTGCAGCAGATTGCATACCCAACAGCTGCATCATTAACATTTACAAGAAGGGTGACTGCATACCCCCGCACATAGATCACCATGACTTTGTCGGACCTTTTGCACAGCTTTCTTTTCGAACGAGTGTAATATCATGTTCGGATCCGACCTCCGGATAGCGGGCCCGGGTGAGTTCCGAGGGCCGGTAAAGATACCATTACCGGTAGGTTCCGTCATGATACCGAAGGGCAACGGAGCGAGATGTCGTTAAACATTGCATACCGGGAGTACCAGATGAAGCGGATCTCGGCTACTTTCGAAGGATGGACGACGAGAAGACACCTTACCACTTCCAGCCGGACTCGGAGCTAGAGAGCCTCCGGCCTTACGAGCCGTGAGTTACATGGAAAATATCACACCTCCAACGTACATCCATACGGCATCCTTGCCAAGGATGGCTTGGAAGGTGATATTATTGACCACGTACCTCACTATTCAGACATGGATTTTTGACAGATACCTTTTTTGGATGGATCGGCAAAGATCATACATAGTCCGTTTTGAGTCTATACGGATTGTATGAGATGAATTCCAGATCGAGTTGTATGATGTATCTTCAACATGATTGAAATGAAAGTGACCATGTCACATTTTTGGCATTCACCTCTTTTGTGCAAGTTGACTGGAAAACGCCATTAAAGTTAAATGAACTTCGAACAAGAAATAGAAAAGAAAAAAAAGAGGAATAAAAGAAAACTTTCCTTAAAAAAATCTAAAAATGACGAACACCAAATTCACATGAACATTAAATAAACGATAAAATAAATTTGAATCGTTAAAGGATAAACAAAATGAATACAAATTTTAAATCAAATCTCAATCAAATTCAAATTCAAGCTTTCCAAATCTCAAATCAAATCTCAATCAAATTCAAATTCAATCTTTCCAAATTTCAAATCAAACGTCAATCAAATTCAAACTCAACCTTCCAAATCTGAAATCCAATCCGTTCTACCCTCTCCCTTGTCTGGGATGGAAGCGGTTGATTCCATTGACACGGAGCCATGAGGTTTTCGATTCGAATTTGATGGCGAGGAATTGTATCCAATCCAAACCAGCAACTTTCGATCAACTCTTTTGAATGAGATACGTAACATCTACATATTCCCTCCTAATTTGTTTCTTTCCACAAAATCTCTTACAACTTTCATGAAATTATCGAAACACCAAAATCCCTCACTGCAAATCTTTGCAAAATCAATTTCCTTTCAAATTCAAAACTCTTGGGGTCGAGGATTTTACATCCAAGACTGCATTGCTTTAGGTTCTTTCCCTATCGCAATGAAATACATCAAAAAAATCAAACTTTTGGGGTTGAGGATTTTACATCCGAGACTGCATTGCTTTAGGTTCTTTCCCTATCGCAATGAAATACATCAAAATCAAATTCTTGGGGTCGAGGATTTTACATCCGAGACTGCATTGCTTTAGGTTCTTTCCCTATCGCAATGAAATACATCAAAATCAAATTCTTGGGTCGAAAATTTTACATCCAAGACTGCATTGCTTTAGGTTCTTTCCCTATCGCAATGACATACATCAAAATCAAATTCTTGGGGTCAAGGATTTTACATCCAAGACTGCATTGCTTTAGGTTCTTTCCCTATCGCAATGAAATACATCAAGGATTTTACATCCGAGACTGCATTGCCTTAGGGTTCTTTCCCTATCGCAATGAAATACATCAAAATTCAAAATTCTTGGGGTTGAGGATTTTACATCCGAGACTGCATTGCTTTAGGATTCTTTCCCTATCGCAATGAAATACATCAAAATCAAATTCTTGAGGTTAAAGATTTTACATCCAATACCACATTGCTCTGAGATCTCTCCTCATTGTAATGATTCAATCCAATCAATTCAATTTTCTTTTGAGGTTGAAGATGTTACATCTAAAACCACAAAATTCCAATTTTCATTTCAAGTTCGAATTCCTTCAAATTATTCTTAACAAAACTTCAATCTAAATTGAAACTCAAATTAAAATCTAAGCTCACACATCAAAACTTAAATTGAAACAAAATAAAATCTAAGTTGAAATTCCCCCAGGTCATGTGATTTGGGATTCACCTCCTTTTCCTTTCCCAGCCGAGAGTTCGAGATCTCCGAGTCTCGTAGATATACTTGACACTCCCCAGCGAAAACTCTTCTACTTTGTCCTAAGTTTGTCACTTGGACATTTTTGTTGGTTTTTTTGATCGCTTCGGTCAACACCAATACGCGCGGTGCGCTCCGTCAGCTCACCACACCTATTGGTGGTCCATTTGTTGACCTCATTTTTGATGAGGTCATCTCTTCTTCTTTTTAGTACTTAGGATCTAGCCTTAGGCTTTTCCTTTGACTATCTTAGAGGATTAGAATTGGGACCCACCACTTAGAAATTCAAACCACTTCTTAACTCCCCGCAAACTCCACAAACTCGACTATAGACCCCTAATCACCTGGAGGGTCGAAATCAAATGTGGAAGTTTAAAGGATGAGTTCCTATGGGACTCTTCGGCCTTAGGACTACCCCCGGTGGCCCGGTCCGGTGAAGGGATGACTTACACACACACACTACACCTATACACTACACTTTCGTACACATCCTAAAAACGGACCCATACCTAACTCGATCTCCCGACTCATGAAGGTGATCCACATGGATGGTCCTTAACCCCTAAGCCCTCGCTAAGAGGGTTAGGAACAACATAGTGGATGCCTCAAATGAGTCCCCTCATGGCTCATGTGGGCTTGATATGGCTTCATGGCTTGACCAAAATGATTTTATTCCACTTACATTCACCTAATCTTCAATTTTCCAAATTTTCAATTTTTGACCCCCGGGACCCTACACCCGCCTAGCCTACCCAAAACCCTTGAAACTACTCAAAATTTGCAAAATCACCTAAATTACCCAAAATTCCTCAAAATCAATCCCAAACATTCCCACATTACTCAAATTGATCATCCATACCCAAAAATACCAAAAATTCCAAAAATACCTCCCAATACCCTCCAAATACCCAAAATACCCCTCTTGACCCAAAAATCCAAAAATTCAGAAAATTCCAGAAAATCTCAAATATTCCCAATTTCATTTTGTTCAACTACACCAGGGGCCAATTTTGTCAATTTACCCTACTTTTATCAAAACCCCCAATTTGACCCATTTTAACCCAAAGTGAACCCAATGTCAAACCAAACCTACCCAATTGACCCAAATTCTGGTCCAATTCAATTCTAAACTTCAATTCAACATTCCCAACACCAATCTAGACCAGATCCAAGTCCAATTTGATTGACATTTGGATCCAATTTCAATTTTGGCCTTAAAGCCCAATTTGGACCCATGACCCAAACCTAACCCAAACTCACCCAATTCAACTCCAATTAACCCCAAATCTTTTCTAAACCTCCCTTAACATCCCTACAAACAAAACATTAACATGATTTTCCCAAAATTTAGACCCAAACCCCACTCAAATTCAACCCAAAGCTAAAAGGCCCAATTTTGACCTAAACCCAAACCTAACCCAAATAAGCCCAAACCTCAAAATCAAAACCCAACCAAAGCCAAAACCTCTTTGAAACACTCCCATAAACATTTCCCAACATTTATTTTACATCAATTTCAACCCTAGCCCAACATTGGCCCAAGTTAACCCAATTTGACCCATATTGGCCCATTCACCAAGGAAGCCCAAATTCAACCCAATTCAAACCAAAATCACTCCCAACTTGCTTCAAATCACTCATGACACATCTATGAACTAAACACAACATTTATTTGGCCCAATCCTTCACAAAATTCTCATCCATAAATTTATTTTTAAACCAAAAGCCCACTTTCTTAAACCTTCCTAAAAGCCCAAATTTCATGCTAAAACCCATATGACAAATTCTTCTCATCATACCCTTAATTAAAATCATCCCTAAGTTCAAATCAACCATCAAATGATTCCAAATCAAGCCATGTGCCAAATCCCATTAAATCACTCCTAAATTACCAAAATTCCTAAAAACCTCTTTCATGAAAGTCGACTTAGCTTTTTCCAAGCCAAAGGTGAGCCATGAAGCCATGCATGAGCCACATGGGAGCCATGAGAGCCATGGAATCTACTTTCCACCTCACCATACCCAAGATGGCAAGAGGAGGAGGCCCTAACCATATTCTCTTAAGGGGGATTACCCACTTCCATGACTCCACTAAACCATGCTTAAACTTAATTGTACTTGGATGGTGACCCTTCCCCACTAATTAAGTTAACCTAAACCACTTTATCTTCAGCCCAAACTAGCCATGGGAAGGTGCACCTAGCCCAATCCATTCATTTGACCAATTTGAGCCAAAATATACCCTCACCTCATTCTACTTTGATTCAAACACTTTACACATGTCCAAGCCCAATTGCCTTCACCAACTTCAGAAGGCGACACGCGGCGTTTCGGAGCTGCCGAGGTTGACGCGGCGCCGCGTGGATAAATAGAAAATTAGGGTATTTTCTTATTTATTTAATTCCCTAAAACTTCAAAAATTCATAACTTTGTGTAGAAAAATCAGAAAAATAAAATAAAAATACCTTCTTGCTCAGTGAACAGAGGAGAATAATGTGGAAAATAAATCATTTAATTTCATCAAGTATTTTATTTTTAATGATTTATTTACCCTCTGCATTGTTTTAATTCTCCATGCATATAGGAAATTCACCATGGCATGAGACCATAGAGGCTTTTGAAGCCTCCGAATTTGGGAACATTCCCTGAATTTTCCAAAGTCAGAGGCCATCCCTATGAGAAGTTATTGATTTTTCAAATTCATGTTAGTGTTTTGAGTATTTTAAATCTAATAATTATCATGTTGTGAAATAAATTCTAGAAAAATTTGGTGATGTTTCTTATGACCAGAGGACCCTAGGAAAAATAGGTTTTGAATTAGTTCATTTAAAATAACCCTAATTGGCTTAAACACCCAAAATAGGTCCCTAATTAATTAGAGTTAACCATACATCAAATTAACTTGAAATCAATTCTCCACTGACCTTTAGGATTAGAGAAACCCACCATAAAAATTTGAAGTCAATTGGACTTGGTTAGCCCTACTAAATGGGTTGATTAAGCCATTTAGTCAATTTGAACTTTAAAAATTCATAGCTTTCAAAATACTTTTCAAAAAATTCACCAAATTAGTTTTGGAGCCTCTCTGATATCAGGGGAGTTTAAGAAAATTAAAATTTCAATTTTCTAAAAAAGTTGATTTTTTGTATTATTTTAATATTTTAATAATTAAAAAAAATAAAAAAATCACAAAAATAATAAAATTCACCAAAATGTCACATTTTGAATTCTAATCACTTAGGAACAAACCCCATATTTTTCTTAGGTCTATTTGGTGAGATATTAAATTTTAAAGCCCTAAGGTAATTTTAAAATTAAAAAATATATTTTTTTACATTTCCACTAAAATAATTCTAATAAATCAAAGAAAAATCAGAAAATTGTAAAAATTGATTCTCGGATTTCCTTAATATCAGAGAGATTTTTGAAAAATATAAAATTCATTTTTTAACCTTTATTTTATTTTTAAATTAAATAATACTCCCTAACTTAAAATAATTATAATAAAAATAATATAATTCAAAAAATCACCAATATTGGTCCAAGTGATCCTCTGGTCATTAGGAATGTCCCATAATTTTCTTATGGACAGAAACTTTCTCTTGGTCATATTATTAAATTTTCCTTGGAAATCCCTATTTTCTACCAAAAATAATTACATAAATAAATTAAAAACAGAAAAATCACATTTTCTCCTCTCATGTCCTTATTGGCATATGAGTGAAGTCACATAAAAATTTCAAGTTCATTTAAGTTCAATTTAGTGAGTTATGAAATTATTAAGCTTGAAGGGCAAAATGATAATTAAAATTTTAACCCTTAATTAAAACTTTAGGTTTAATAAATTTAAAAAGTAAAATATTTGATCTTAATCTGATTTGGATGATTGAAATTTAAATAATTAAGGGATAGAAACCTATTAAATAATTTAAAAATAATTAAAATAAACCTTAATTAAATAATTGATTAAATTTGGAAGAATAACAAAGTTGGAATTATTAAATAGGGATATTATTAAGAAGAGATTTGTTCTTTAATCTAAGGATCCCTAAATTAATCATCTCAATAATATTTAATCCCCAATTAAAATGATAATTCAAATTTAAGTTTTAAAATGTTCAAGGACTTAATCATTAAATTAAATTAAAGTTAAATTATTAAAATTTTTTTTAAAATTTTCAATTAAATTAAAATTAAAAATAAAATTAAATTAAAGATTAAATTAAATTAAATCAAACAAATTAAATTAATCTAAATTAAATTAAATTGAACAAATTAAATTAAATTGAATTAAATTTAATAAAATTTAATTAAAATTAAATTAAATTAATTAAATAAAATTAAATTAAAACATATTAGATTAAATTAATTAAAATTAAATTAAATTAAATTAAATTAAATGTGGTGCATACTGACCATTCTGCTACTAAATATTTAATGAAAAAAAAGGATGCAAAACCGAGAATTATAAGATGGATTCTTCTTTTGTAAGAATTTGATTTTGAAATAGTAGATAAGAAGGGTGCTGATAATCAAATTGCTGATCATCTATCCAGGCTTGATTATGAAAAATCTCTCTACCATGAAAATAAAATCAATGAACATTTTCCTGATGAAAAATTGTTCACTATCAATGAGTGACGTGTTCCGTGGGATGCGAACATTGTAAACTTTATTGTAAGTGATATTTTACCCTATGGTTTGGCATACCAAGAGAGGAAGAAATTTTTATCTGAAGCTAAAACTTATTTTTGGGATGACCCATTTTTATATAAACAAGGAAAGGATACGATTATTTGAAGATGTGTACCTTTAGAAGAAACTTATGAAATTATTCAAAAATATCATAATTTTGATTATGGGGGACATTTTAGTGTTGATAAAACTACATATAAAATCTTACAATCTGGATTTTATTGGCCTACAATTTTTAAGGATGTCAATGCTTACATTAAAAATTATGATCTATGTCAACGTGTAGGTAATTTCTAGAAAAAATGAGATGCCCCTAAATTATATGTTGGAAGTTTAAATATTTGACGTTTGTGGATTAGATTTCATGAGAACATTTATACCATCTTTCAGAAATATATACATTTTGATAACAGTAGGCAATGTATCCAAATGGATAAAAGTTATTTCTTTACGTCGATGTGATGTTCAAAGTGTTGAAAAATTTTTAAGAAAGAATATATTTTTGTAGATTTGGAATACCATAAGTGATCATAACTGATGGGGGAAGTCATTCTAGAAATGTGATTATGGAAAAGCTAGTAAAGAAATATCATATTAACCATCGCATTGCTACCACTTATCATCCGCAGACAAGTAGTTTGGTTGAATTATCTAATCGTGAAATTAAAAGAATATTTGAAAAGAGTGCAAATCTAAATAAAAAAGATTGGTCAATCAAACTGGAGTATGCTTTGTGGGCCTATAGAACTGCATACAGAACTCCTATATGAATGTCCCCATATATGCTAATTTTTGGTAAAGCTTGCCATTTACTAGTTGAAATTGATCATAAAGCACATTGAGCAATCAAAGAGATCAATGATAATTTGAAAGATGCTGGTGAAAAGAGATTGTTGCAATTAAATGAGCTTGAAGAAATAAGGAATAAATCTTATGAAAATTCTAAGATTTATAAAGAAAAGATGAAGTTGTGGCATGATCGGAAGATTCTTACTAAAAATCTTGAGTCATTACAACAAGTTTTGTTATAAAATGCTAGATTGAAAATATTTGCCGGAAAACTTAAATCTAGGTGGATGGGCCATTTATTGTGATGAAAGTTATCTCCATGGAGCTGTGGATATTAAAGATCCTAAGACTGGAAAAATATTCAAGTCAATGGTCATAGATTAAAACCCTATTTTTCAGTCGATCAATCTGAACTCTATGATAATCCGATGTTGGGTCACTAAGAATAAGCTCTGTGTATGTCAGGCTGAAGAAATTCAACCAAACGCTTTGTGGGAGGTAACTCATATTTATCGGTATGCTTTACTTTAATTTTGCTTCGTGTGCTTTTGTTTGGTTTAATTTGATAAAATGTGGTAGTATTATGAAGTTTTTATGTTACAATGGTGTTTATTTGACCTTATTTGATGACTTAAAGGAGTCAAAATGAAGATTTTGATGTTTAGCAGACCTGTGCAAAAATGAGCACTGGCGGCTATGCACCGGAAGTTAGCTCTTAGGTGTCGGAGTTATAAAAAACATAAAAAATGAGGTTCAATAAGCCTAAATCATGGGTGTCGGCATATTTTTAGGTTAAGTGTTTAATTTAAACTTATATATATAATTTGGAAAGTAGCATTTTGATTTTTTGAAAGTATTTTTAAGTTTGAAAAATTTTGAAGTATGAAGTCAAACTGTTCTCACACCTCGAAAAGTATATATAAACGAGAACCACTTCACAAACTGTGTGTCTATCCCAAGGAATAGACACACTGCTTAATAATGAGGTTCGATTAAATAAACTAATTGATTTGTGACATCCGTTTGGTCTGCAAACCAATTTTATAAGCCGACAAATTTCCCCTACTTAATATAAAGGAATTAAGCAGGGTTATATTACCTGGGTTCTTAAAGTTCCCTATAAGGGCAAGCCCCTATAGTTAATTACATCTTAAATGACGGGAATCATTTAAGAAAACTCTCGATAATGATCAGTGGTTTTGCTCTCAAGAATTTCAAAGTTTAAGGTTTTCAAACAATTGGACTTTGGAAATTTCAAGAGGAAATAACTCAAATTTGGAATAGTTATTTTGAGAGTCCACAGGAAGAGAAGTAGGAGATGTCACAGACCCGAAGTGAACTTCGGTGACTTCTCAACTATCCTATTATTTTGCTTCAATTTGAGATTATTATTTAAGGTTTCAATCCTGCCAATTTTAGTTAATTAGGACTTATACTTGCATGATACGATCATACAAATAGCCTCGAAGATGTGAGGGTTGATATCGTACCAAACGACTACCTCAGAGTCCTAAGACGAGTTAGGGCTTAATTTGCATAACATGATTATGCAAATGCCTAACAAAAAGTTAAGGATTTATGTGGCATTAGGCAAACTACCTCTAATTCCTATGGCTCAGTTATTTAATTCTAAGAAAGGTTTAGCTGAAGTAGACCCAAATTATTAGAAAATCCATTTAATGGATTAAACCATTTTCAATTAATTTCAAACTTTCTGTGGGGGTTCCTATTATCCTATGTGACAGTGGAGAATTGATTTCCAGTTATTTTGATTTTTAATTTGCCTTAATTAATTCAATGTTGATTTTGGGTCAAGTGAACCATTAAGGTTATTTATAATATTTTGGTTCATAAGATAATTTTCTTGAGTTCCTCTGGTCATAGGGAACCTACCCTAATTTTCTTAGAATTTTCCAAACAATACGTTAATTATTGGAATTAAAATACCAAAACAGGCATAAAAACTTGGAAAATAGATAACTTGTCATGGACATAGCCTCTGGCCTTGGAAAATTCAGTGAATGTTCCCAAGATTAGAGCTACAAAAGCCTTATGGTCTCATGCCATGGTGAATTGTGTGTGTGAGTGGAGAATTAAAACATTTCGATCAGTGTTTAATTAACTAAAAATCATATACATAAAAAATAGCTTAATTCTTTTTTAGGTATTTTTAAATTATTTTTGTTATTTTTCTACACATATATATGGATTTTTAAAGTTCTGGGTATTTAATTAAATTAGAAAATAGGTAATTTCCTACTTAAGTGATGCGACGCCACGACAACCTACGGCGACTCCAAAGCTCCAGGCGTCTTCTTCTGATTTGGCACCGCCATCCAATGGTCCCTCTTCTCCTGATCCGGTGTGATCTGAGCCGTCCATCTGGTACACGCGCCATCCAATGGTCCCGCGTCATCATCCCGACTGGTGTGAGCCGAGAACCGTCCACCTTCTAGCCCTAATATCTCACTCGATACTTAACCAAATTGAGTGTGGTTTCCTCCTACATGCTCGTCTAGCCTAGAGGAGTCTATCCATATGGACAACATGCATTGAAATCAAGCAGAACAAAATGGAGAATCCATGGAAGCTCGGGAAGAATGAGAGCTCAATACCTTTGCTCTGAGAAGTGAAACTTCAATCAAAGGTGCTCGGCACATTTGTTGGAGTCCCAGAAGGCTACAGATTGAGGCTCTTGCTCTGGTGAATCATCTAGGTATGACTTCGTCCAAGTCCAATTTGGAGCTCTGGCCGATAGAACAAATGGGTGGCCTAGTGAGGAGGCTTTCACTAAGGAACTTCTTCTCTACCTCTGGTGAAGGTGTGGAAGAAGTTAATTTGGTTTATGTGGAGTTTCTGAGGTTATCCTATTTTTTGGCCTGAAATTGAACTCCAAAATTGAGCTCACTCAGTGGGGATTAGGGCAGGAGGGCAGTGGAGTTCTTCTTCTCTAGACTGGGAGAGGGTTTGGGAGCGATCTGGGGAGGTTCTGTGAGAAAATTTTCCAACACTTCTCTCATGGCTGAGAGGTGTGGATTATAAGGTTAGGGCCATATAGCTAAGTCAGGGTTCAAATGAGGGGTGGATTCCACTCCTTAGATGGAGGGCAGTGAAGCTCCAAAGTCGATTTTGGCTGAGGTGGCCAATTGGGGTAGTTTGGGTGTGCATAGGCTAGTGGTGTCTCTCGGTTTTGACCCCCTCCGGTGACTAGGCCAGATGGTAAGGGAAGGGGAGCTGGCCTCAGGTTAGGTGAGTCAGGTGGCAAGGTTTAAATGTGATTAACCAACCATGGGGGGATTTGGGTTGAGGCAAAAGGAGGATTTATCCACTTAAGGGAAGAGATCCCATAAAATGGGGGACCATAGATCCATGGCTCACCTAGATTGGGCTAGGTGGATCTAGGGTGGTTCCTAGAGTTCAAATGGTGGCTTTGGAAAGGTTGGTTTAGCCACATTTTGTTCAAATTGGTTAGGTTAGGTCATGGATTCAAATTGGCTCACTTGGGTTTAGGTTGGGCAAACTTGGGTTTGCGTTTAATTTGGGTTCTAGTGTCTTGAGTAATATTGTGCAAATGATTTACATGAAGAACTTTCATTAAGACATGGAGAGGTTTTGAGTTCAATTGATAGGTCAATTTGATTGATTTTAAGATTTTAGTTAATTTGGGCAAGGTTGGATCAACTTGGGTCCAAGTTGGGTTAAGGTGAGGTTTAGACCCAATTGAAAGTTTCAAATAGTTTAGGGGAATGTATTGAAGAGTTTTCAACATCAATAGGGAGGAAATTTTAGGATTAAGCTAATCAATTTAGTAGATTCAGGGCATGTGTTCAATTTAAGTTAAAATGGGGTATTTTGGATTTTAAGTGGATTTAGACTAGGCTTGGGCTCAAATTGGGATAATTTAATGTTACATGGGTTGCATGGGAATGCCATGGAAGGTTTAGGATTGAAATTTGGGGGGGGGGGGGGGGATGGTTGACATTAAGTTAATTGGGGATTTTGGATTAATTAGGCAAATTTGGGGGTTTTGGATTTCAAATGGAATTGAACTCAAATTTGAATCAATTTGGATTGTATTTTGGTTTAGATTGGTATTGTAGATGTTGAATTAAAGTTTAAAATTGAAATTGGGCAAAATTTAGGTTAAATGGGTTGCTTTGGTTTGACATTTGGTCCATTTGGGTTAAAAATGGGTCAAATTGGGGATTTTGATAAAACTGGGTCAAATTGGCAAAATTAAGTTATATTGTAGTTGAACAAAATGAAATTGGAAATATTTAGGATTTTCTGGGAATTTTTGGAATTTTTGGATTTTTGGGCCAAAAGGGTATTTTACTGTATTTGGAGGTTATGTAGAGGGTATTAGGGTATTTTGGTGGATTTAAGAGGTGGAAATTGTCTTAAAATGATTTTTTGGATTTTTGGGAATTTTGAATAATTTTTGAAAAATTTTGGAGAGTTTGTGGTTGTAGGGGCAATTTGGATAATTTTAGGTAGGCTTAAGGACCCAATGTCAAAACCAGGAATTTTGGCAAAAATAGAATTTGATTATGGTTGGGAGGGTGGAAAAGCTTAGAGTGAGCTATGGACCAAGAAATGTTCATTTTGAACATCTCATATGTATTGTTCCTAACCCTCTTAGCCAAGGGGCTAGGGGTTTGGACTTATCCACATGAGTGCTCCAATGAACCAGGATTCAAGATTGGGTAGGGATGGTTCAAGGTTTAGGATGGGTGTAGGAGTGCAAAGGTGTGTAAGCTAGTCCCCACCAAGACCAGGCTACCCAGGGCAGTCCTAAGGCTTGAACATCCTATAGGAGTTCATCCTTGTCTTCCTGCATAATGGTCCTAACCTTCCAAGTGATTTGGAGGTTGATGATCATCCATGTAGGATTTCAAAGAGAGTCAAGATTTGGTTTGAATTTCTAAATGGTGGGTTCCATCTCTAGTCTTCTAGGATAGTCAAGGAGAAGTCCTATGGCTAGATCCTAAACACTAAGAGGAAAGAAAAGACCTCACCAAAAATGAGGTCGACAAATGGACCCCCAAAAGGTGTCGTGTGTTAACCAAGCACACCACGCGTATTGGTATTGACCGAAGAGATCAACGGAACCAACACAGATGTCTAAGTGACACACTTAGAACAAAGCGTAGAAAAAGTAGAGAAGGTTCCCGTGGGGAGTATCAGGTAAATCTCCAAAGCTGAAAATTTCAGAATTCTCGTTGTGGATTAAGAGGGTGAGTTTTAATTTGACTGAATTCAAGTTTGATTAAGATCAAGGTTTCAAATTTTGATTTTAATTTTAAGTTTTGAAATTTTGATTAAAATTTGCTTGAGATTGGAATTGAAAGGGAATTTGGAATTAACAAAAGCATAATTTAAATTGGAAATGGGGTGAGGACTGGAATTTAAGTACCGGCCTCGGAGTGAGAATCAGAATTTAGGTATCGATCCCGAAAGATGAGAATCATAATTTAGGCACTGATCTCGCGATGAGAACTGGAATTTAGGTACCAGCCTCGAAATGAGAATCGGTATTTAGGTTCCAATTTCGAAATATGAGAATCAGAATTTTGGTACTGATACCACGATGAGAACTGGAATTTAGGTACCAGCTTAGAAATGAGAATCGAAATTGCGGTACCGATCTTGAAAGATGAGAATTAGAACTTAGGTACTGATCTTGCGATGAGAACTAGAATTTAGGTACCAGCCTCGAAATGAGAATCAGAATTTTAGTACCGATCTCGAAAGATGAGAATCAGAATTTAGGTACTGATCTCACGATGAGAACTAGAATGTAGGTACCAGCCTTGAAATGAGAATTGGAATTTAGGTACTGATCTCGAAAGATGAGAATCAGAATTTAGGTACTGATCTTTCGATAAGAACTGGAATTTAGGTACCAGCCTCGAAATGAGAATTGGAATTTAGGTACCGATCTCGAAAGATGAGAATCAGAATTTAGGTACTGACCTCAGAAAGATAGAATTGAAATTTAGGTATCAATCTCAGAAAGAGAGTCAGAATTTAGGTACCGACCTCGAAAGGTGAGAGTCAGAATTTAAGTACTGGCCTCAGAAAGAGAGAATTGAAATTTAGGTATCAATCTCAGAAAGAGAGTCGGAATTTAGGTACAAAGCTCGAAAGGTGAGAGTCAGAATTTAGGTACTGACCTCGAAATGAGGACTGGAATTTAGGTACCAGCCTCGAAGGTTGACGATTGACTCATGAAGATTTTGATGTTTAGAAGTGTAGTAGAAGATTAGAATGGGGCATGAAAGTGTCACATCCCGAAAGATTTGATCAAAGGTTGATTGTTTGGCGAAGGATGTGAATCTATGCCATCAGAACCAAACCGAGAATTTTTTGGTTCTATGTCAGTAGACTCAGCAACCTTCTAGAAAGAGGGAAGAAATTGCAGTGAATCGAAAGGGTTTCAAAATGATGGAAAAGTTTAGAAGTTTGAAATTGAATTTTGAGTCTTCCGTGGGGAAGAATCAACTCGAAAGAGGGTTCAAAGGAGTTTCAAATGGATTTCAATTTAAACAAGAATTGAAAGATTCAAATCGACGGATTCAGATCAGAATTCAATTCGAGACTTAGATTCATTTTGTTCATTTTAGTGATTTGATTTCATTTATTTATATTTTTTTTATTAGAGCTCATGTTAGTTTGGAATTCGTTTGGACATTTAGATTCTTTAAAAAGTTCTCATTCATTTTCATTTTTTTTCTCTCTTTTTCGTTGTTTTATGTTCATTTTTCATTTTATTCATATTCATTTATTTTTAAATCGTTCTTATTTCGAGGTTCATTCAACTTAATGTCGTTTCCCAGTCAATTTGCACAGAAGAAATGAAGGCAAAATTTGACACGATCGGTTTCATTCAATTTGCTGAAAATACATCATATAGCTTGATCCAGAATATGATGATACTTTTCTTGAAATTTAGTATCTCATACAGTCCATATAATTTCAAAATAGACTGCATATGATCCTTGTCGTTTTCTTCAAAAGCATCAGTCAAAATCCATGTTTGAATAGTGAGATACATGGATAATAACATCACCTTCCAAGCCATCCGTGGCAGGAATGTCGTTCGGATGTGCATTGGAGGTGTGTTACTTTCCATGTTGCTCACAGCTCGTAAGGCTGAAGACTCTAACTCTAGATCCGGTTGAAAGCGGAAAGGCATTTTGTTGTCGTCCATCCTCCTAAAAGTGAATGATTTGCTGAAAAGGAACCCCTGGAATGCAATTCTTTGTTATGTCTGCTCCATTTCCTTTTAGCACCAGGACGGAACCTACTGGTAGAGGTATCTCCACTGGCCCTCGGAATTCTCTGGGGTCTGCTATTTGGAGGTCTGACCCGAACATGATGTTACAGTGGTTGATGAAAGACACTGTTCAGAAGGGTCTGACGAAGTCATGATGATGTATGTGTTGTCCGTTCCTTTTCTATCCACTATTTGAAAATCAAATTCTTGTAGAAGTAAAACCCATCTTATCAGTCTAGGTTTAGCATTTTTTTTAACATTAAATATTTAATAGCGGAATGATCAATATGAACTATGCATTTAGTACTAAGAAGATAAGGTCTAAATTTATCAAAGGCATATACTATAGCTAAAAGCTCTTTCTCAGTAGTAGTGTAATTTCTTTGAGTTTCAGTAAGAGTTTTACTAGCATAATATAAAACTTTGAAAATTTTCTCATATTTTTGTCCCAATACAGCTCCAATTGCAAAATCACTTGCATCGCACATTAATTCAAAAGGTTTATTCCAATTAGGTGCAATAGTTATAGGTGCAATTATTAAATTTTCTTTTAAAATATTAAAAGCATTAACACAGTCTTGATTAAATTCAAATTTAGCTTCTTTTTCCAATAAATGACAAAGAGGTTTAGCAATTTTAGAAAAATCCTTTATATATCTTCTATAAAATCCAGCAAGACCTAGAAAACTTCTCACATCAGTAACAATAGTAGGGGGTTGCAGTTTAGCAATAATTTTTACTTTTGCTTGATCAACTTCCATCCCTTTTTGTGAAACTTTGTGACCAAGTACAATGCCTTCTGTGACCATAAATTGACATTTTTCCTAATTAAGAACTAAATTTGTTTCTTCACATCTTTTCAGAACTTTGGAACTATTTTCCAAACAAGACTCAAAAGAAGTTCCAAAAGCAGAAAAATCGTCCATGAATACTTCAATTCCATTGTCAATCAAATCACAAAATATTGATATTATACATCTTTGAAAAGTTGCAGGTGCATTACATAAACTAAAAGGCATTCTTCTAAAGGCAAATGTTTCATAAGGACTTGTAAATGTTGTTTTCTCTTGGTCCTCAGGAGCGATAAGTAATTGATGATAACCAGAATATCCATCCAAAAAATAGAAATATGAGTGTCCATCTAATTTGTCAAGCATTGATCCAAGAAAGGTAAAGGAAAATGATCTTTTCTAGTGGCGTCATTTAACTTCCGATAATCAATACAAATTTGTCATCCAGTAACTTGCCTTGTAGGAATTAGTTCATTTTTATCATCGATAATGATGCATTACTCCTCCTTTCTTCGGAACGCAATCAATAGGACTTACCCATTGGCTATCCAAAATAGGATAAATAATTCCAGCATCTAACCATTTTAAAATTTCTTTTTTTACAACCTCTTTCATCATAGGATTTAATCTTCTTTGCGGTTCAATAGTAGGTTTAAAATTTTCTTCCATTAAAATTCTATGCATACAAATGGAAAGGCTTATTCCTCTTATATCAGCAATAGTCTAACCAAAAGCTTTCTTATAATTCTTTAACACTCCTATTAATTTTTCTTCTTGTTCTAAACTTAGCTCAGAAGAAATAATAACAGGTAAAGTTAACGAATTTCCAAGAAATGCATACTTCAAATGTGAAGGTAACATTTTTAATTCCAGTTCAGGGGCATTTTTAATTGAGGGTAAAAGTATATCATTTTGAGTTATGTCTAAAGTTTCCCAGTTATCTTCAATATAATGAGTTTCTTTAAGTAATTCTTCTTCTTTTAGTTCTTCATTTTCATCAATTAAAAATTTAATTTCTTCTTCAGGAATGATTTTACAATTTTCTCTATAGTGTTTTTCAATTATAAAATCAAAAATATTCATCCTATAGCATTTTTATTTCTCAGGGTACTTCATCGATTTAAGAACATTGAATTTAATCTCTTGATCATTAACTCTCATAGTTAATTCTCCTTTTTGCACATCAATCATAGCTCGTCTGGTAGCTAGAAAAGGTCTCCCAAAAATAATTGATATTTCTTTATCTTCTTCCATATCAAGTACAATAAAATCCACAGGGAAGATAAATTTATCTACTTTAACAAGTACATCCTCTATAACTCCTTTAGGGTAAGTGATAGATCTATCAGCTAACTTAAGGGTTACAGTGGTGGGAGTAATCTCTCCTAAATTTAACCTTCAATCAATAGAAAATGGCATGAGATTAATACTTGCTCCTAAATCACATAAAGCTTTTTCACAAAATTTTTCTCCAATAGCACAAAGTATAGTAAAACTTCCAGGATCTTTAAGTTTCTGAGGTAATTTCTTTTGAATTATTGCACTACATTCTTCACTTAATGCAACAGTTTCAAAGGCTACAAATTTTTGTTTCTTACTTAATATATCCTTCATAAATTTTGCATAAGTTGAAATCTGTTCCAAAGCTTCAGCAAAAGGTATGTTTATAGTAAGTTTCTTAAAATTTTCAAAGAACTTAGAAAATTGATGATCAAGCTTCTGCTGTTTTAATCTTTGAGGAAAAGGTGGTGGTGGTTTTTCAACTTCCACATTAATAGAAATATTAGTTTGATCTCGATAAGGAGAAGGAGTTTCTTTAGGTTTTTCAATCTCTTCAACCTCAATCTCTTTTTCAATTTCATTCTGCATTATTTCTTTTAATTCCTTTCCACTTCTAAGTTGTACAGCTTTAACATGTTCATGTTCTTTTCCAGTTTCTTTTGGATTAATTTCAACATTACTAGGAAGTGTTACTGGAGGTGTGTAATTAATTAAATTAGCCATTTGTCCCATTTAATTCTTAATATTACAAATAGCAGTATTTTGATTTTGTAATTGATTACTCATTTGTAAAATTAATTCTTCTATTGATAACTTTTTCTGTTGATTAATAAATCAAGGTGGTTTATAATTTGGATTTACTTGATTATTCCAATTTCCAATTGGATGAGATCGATTATTACCCCATTGTTGTTGTTGATTATTCCAGATAAAATTAGGGTAATTTTTCCATCCAGGATTATAATAATTTGAATACAGATTATTTTTACTAGCAATAGCTTGTGAAGTTTCAATAGTTTGAGAATCTTCAATATTATATGAGTTGTTATGTGATATGTTGATGGCAAAATTATCTAATTTCTTAGATATTGCAGCTACTTCGTGAAGCTAAGATAGAAAAGGCTTCGTTATCTCGAATACTCGACATTCTTTTAGGATTAATCCTTTCGAAGGCCATTGAAAATTATTGTTAGTCATTTCTTCAATTAAAGTATAAGCTTCTTCAAATGATTTAGACATTAAAGAACCTCCAAAGAAGAAGATCAATAATTGATTTTAGTGATCCAATTAAACCATTATAAAATGTTTGAATAATTAACCAATCGTAGTAAAGCATGATGAGGACATTTTCTTAATAGTTCTTTAAATCTTTCCCAAGTTTCATAATTTGCCTCCCCGTCAAATTGACTAAATGAAGTAATATCATTTCTTAATTTAGCAGTTTTAGAATGAGGAAAATATTTATCAAGGAATTTTTGTGTCATTTCAGCCCAAGTTTTAACAGAACCTGTTGCTAATGAATTCAACCATATCTTTGCTTTATCTCTTAAAGAAAAAGGAAAGAGTCTAAGTCTAATAAAGATCATCAGAAACATTGTTATATTTAAAGGCAGCACAAACTTCTAAAAAACTAGTAATGTGTAAATTTGGATCCTCATTTGGTGTTCCTCCAAATTGATTATTTTGAACCAACTAAATGATAAATGGTTTAAGCTCAAAAGAATTAGCATCTACAGTAGGTATTTGAATACTAATACGAAGTTCATCAACTGTAGGGTTAGCATAATCCCTTAATGGTTTGTAAACATTTTGTTCATTAATTTTAATTAGATTTTGTAAATTGTTATGTAAATTAGCCATCTCTTGGATTTTTTGAGTTTGTTTTCCTTTTTTAATTCTTTTAACAGTTCTTTCTAATTAAGAATCTAAAGGTAATAATCCTTCGCATCCAAGACTACGCATAAAAAGTAAATTAACAGAAATAAAATCTCTACTTATTAAGTAAAAGAAAATTTTTATATATATTTTATTACTATTATTATTTTTTTTTGTATTTTATATTTTTGACAATAAAAGAAAATGAATAAAATAAAATAAAATATTTAAAATTCAAAAATTTGCCTTCGCTCCTCCCCGGGCAACGGCGCCAAAAACTTGACCCACGCTAAATATATGCATACTAAAAATTCAATCCCGGCAACGGTGCCAAAAACTTGACCTGCAATCTGCTGATGACAGATATAATAATTAACGCTTTCAAATATATGTAATAGATAATAATAGCGGCTAGTGTATATAAATACAACATTATCGAAAATATTTTACACACTAAAGGTACTACGCAAGTATACGTATCGTATCAAGTAATATAGGGCTTTGAAACAAAGACCCCAGTATCGATCCCACGAGGAGTGAGTTATGGAATTTTAAATATTTTAATTTTATTTTTAAGTATTTCTTTTATAGTTATAAATTTGATATTTTTAATTTACTAGATGCAATAATAAAGCAAGTAATGAAATGATCGATGTAAATAAGAATAAGAAAACAACTTTCTTCCATTCAATTAATCCAAGATTTTATAAGATAATGATAATATTCATGGAGAATATAAATTTATGGTATTGTGCCAAATAGAAGCATTCATATTCTTTACCCTTTGATCCAGGTGAAAAGAAATTAGCTAGCCTATAGATCAGGTCCGGATGTATTGTTAGTAGAATGGGGTTAATCTAGGCTCACACTACTAGATGTCCAAGGGTGGCTATGGTCGGCCCTACTAGTGATGCTTTCCTTCTCTATAAACCAAATCACAAGAATTTAGTCTGTCACTCTAAAAACTTATCAATTCTACGCCCATTATATAATATCTTCCTATTTATTTGCACTTCACCTTGAATAACCCGCACAAGGCCTTCGACTACCAAAGGATTCATGTGATATCTACTAGTTAAGAATTCATCTCCTTCTAGGTATCAAAACTCTTCAACAGTATTTTAACAATTTAAATGGCCAATTTAAATAAGTAAATTAAGATCCGGTATTAATATCATCACAATGTTTTAAAATATAAATAGATTTTAATTCTCCAACGAATTTTATATTATCTTATTTATCTTTTCATAATCGAAAGGAGAAAGTAAACTAACTACTCGTAACACATTGAATTTAAACAACAAAACATGATAATAAAACTTTGAATAAAATTAACAATAATTATCTCAAATGTTTCTCCTACTGAACCTCTGAATTCTTCTGACTCCAAAGCAAATAAACTTCAAAAGCACCAACTCTTTAAACTCTCAATACAAACTCTAAATAAAATAACTAACTAATTTATGAAGGATAGTAAAATGTGGCCTTAAAGTATCTCTCTAATTCTCTCTCTAGATGGGGTTCTAGATAGGGGGCGGATTTTTTATGAAGGAGTACCCTCCTATTTATAGGCTTCAAGGGTTGCCTCAAGGCACCTCTTCAAAATGTGTCCACATTCAATGAATCTTCTAGAAGGTGTGTCTGGCGCCAGCGCCGAATCCGGCGCCTAGCGCCGTACTCGCATCTAGTTCTTCGCACCTCTTCACTTTGGATCTCACCTCTTCATGATTAAAACTATTTCCAATCTTCCAAATACATTGTATCACATGTCCTATAAACCAGGAACAACTGCGAGTCTTCTAAAAGGTCGAATAACCGCTAACAATGTCAAAATAACCATCCAAAAGTTGTTAAAAATCTTGACAGATCCCGTATCGACCTGGCGCTTAGGCGCCGGATTCTGGCGCCTAGGCGCCGGATTCTGGCGCCTAGGCGCCAAACCAATAATTTTGAAAAGTTTGCATTTTGGCTCCTTTCTGCTCCTTTTTGCTCCTTTCTGCTCCTTTTTCACTCTTTTTCCTTCTTAAACATTTTTTGATCACCTATATCCAAAAACACAAAAATACCTTTCATTAAAGCATAATATCCTTAAAAATTTGATAAAAATCAAGGCATAAAAATGAGTATTTTTTCATGGATCACTGGTACCTAAGTTAACTTCCATTAACTCTTCTATTGTATATTTAATTTCTTCTTCGAATTCTGGCGGAGCGTCTCCGACTGGTAGATCTTCAAGATCATATGAAGCTTCCAAGCAGTCTTCATCAGGCTCATGAGTGACAACCAAGCAAAATTCTGTATCATCAGCAGGAGCTACTGTGCCGAATCTGAGACCCTGCTTTGAATTGGGAGGTCTACTGGTATTATTCCCTAAATTTTCAAAGCATTGAGATTGATCTTTCATCCATTATTTAGGAAAGATACCACGCTGCATTAAGTTTTGAACATAGGGAGAATACCACTCAAAAGATAATTCCATTAATTCGAAGGAAGCAACATCTTCAAATTTTACATCATTTTCAATTTTGGAAGAAGAAGCACCACGGTAGAACTTGATCGGCTTAGCACTGCCACCATGTACTTCCTTGACCACCGTACTCTCGACTTTATTAGGATAGATCGGGGTTAGGGTCATAGTATATACTTAGTGGTTTATCTTCTCGTACATTGATTTGTATTCTTTGTTCTTTTCGTCTTCGAGAGAGATCATGTATTGGGGTTTCTTTTGATTTATCTTCATTGCTTCCTTCTTTATCTCGTCTGCTTCGGAGTTGTTCTCCCAATCAAAATTGATTACCGGCTTCTTCTGTTCAACTGTTCCACCGTTTCTTCCTCGACCTCGTACCCGGCCTCGACCTCGGGTGCGAGTTCTGGAGAAACCTTCACCATCTCGCCGTAAGGGAGTGGTGAGTAACTGTTGAACTAGAATTTCAGGTTCTTCGTTGTCTCGAGTTTCTTTTGCTTCATTTGGTGTGGCATTTCTAGAAAAGATTGTCTTCTTCGGAGGTGTGTAGTAGGTTGCATCTTAGTGAATTCCGATTTCGTGTACGGAGAACGGTTGCAAGTCATCTTTGATGCACTGTTCTTCCCCTCCTTCATAATACTTTATGCACTGGTGTAGAGACGATAGTACCATCTGATTTTCATGGATCCACAGTCGACCCAGTAGAGCATTGAATGATGTCTCGGAATCAATTATGTGGAATTTTACAGTTGTCTTTGCCAAATCACCGATCTTCATTAATAGTGTTATCGATCCAAGGGCTCTTTCTCCTTTTTGATTGAAACCTCTTAGTAACATTTTGTCTGCTTCGAGATCGAGGGCATCAATTTTCAAATATGCTAACGTCCGAAGGTTCATTATGTTGATAGATGCTCCCGGATCAACTAACACCCTGGAGAGCATGAACTTTTGATACTGACTGAAATGTATAATGGTCGGTTGTGATCAGCTGTTCCGAGCAGTAAATCATTGTCCGTGAAGGTAACACTGCGCTGTCTTTTCAACGAGCAAACCTCGTCTAAGGAATTTCCGGCCATTTGAACTAAGCAAATTTCTGGATCAAGTAAGGCCTTGATTAGAGTTTTCCTCATCTCCTTTGACAGGATAAGAGCATCGTAGATACTTAGTTTGGCTAGTAGCTTCCTAAGATGGGCTAGCACGTTATAATCCACTTTGTTACTAGGTTCTTCAATTTCTTCCCGAATGGGCAATTCCTCTGCTGGGGTTGTCTCTTCCTGAGCAACCACCTGCTTTCCTTCATCCTTTGGTCCCGCTCTCAGGGGTAGAACATTTCTGCTTCTTAGATTGACTTATGTTATTTCTTCTGAATATGGTACTAGATCTGCTAGTGTCTCCTCTTGAATTGGAACTACTGGCTCTTCTGGAGTTGCTTGGGAATCTGACAGCTCTAATTCTATTATGATCGGAGCCCCTCGGAATTCACAAATGGACTCGTCACTTCTTGAACTTTCGTAGCCATTCTTATGGATGTCTTCTCCTTCGTCTCCGTCGTCGACGCTTTGTATGATTTGAGAATTGTTATTCATATCGAAATCGAGATCCGAATTAGGTTGGTTGTCATTAGTTACGTAATCGTTAGAAACAGTCAAAACGTATTCAACACCAAAACTCTTATAATTATAAGATGCCGCTGGGGCGAGTAAATTCGTGGGATTCATATTTCTTTATATTAGCCTGAGTTAGGGGTTTCATAGGCTCTATCCATTCCTCATCATCTCTTGCCTCTACCCCATATAATTGGCAAAGTGCATAGATAAGACCAGGATGTCCTAATCCTCCTCCACTTTCATTTCTAGCAGTGGCTAATATGCTTTTATATATAACATTTCCCACATTAATACTCTTCTGGTTCTGAATACAGAAATTCAGAACTGCTCTATCTCTTGTTACCTCACTATGGTGGTAGGTAGGTCACAAAGTAGAGCAAATAAAATAATGTCAGGCTTTTGATGTTGCATTTAGCATAGTAAAGAGGGAAGTTTACCCGTTCTCGCCGCTTTATCTTCCGTACTCCTTTCCCATCGCTGAGAAAGTCAATCACCTCTTCCAGTGGTCCTTCCATAGTTCCAAAAGTTTCATATTCGCTCCAGGTGTCTTGAACTTCATAATATGCATTAATCCTAGCAGCGTTTAAATCGACAAAAAATCGTCTAACCTTTACTGGTGCATCTTCAGCCTGTGTTAAATTTGCATAAAATTCCTTCACAACTTCTACAGCTGCTCTGTTGGTAACGAAACAGAAGTTTTCCCATCCTCGCTCCTTTATAACTCGCTCTACTTCTCCTCCTGGATTCTTGAAAACTCGATCTTGTATGCACTTTCTTGCTTGAATATTTTGAAAATATCATGTTTGTGCTCTCGCATTAATGAATCGAGTTTCGTCAAAATCTAATGGTCGCTTTTGTCGTGGAGCCATTTCTCGATCTGTGAAATTTACAAAATTTTTAACTAAACTCCAAAATATTACTAAAAAGGCTTCCCACAACAACTAAAATCCATTTAAATCGATTTCTATGAAATTCTTCCAAGTATTTTCCTCACATTTCAAAATAAGAAATCAATGGTGAAAATAAAAAATTTTTGCATAGGAGTGAAGCTCTTACCAAGGGAAGATGAAATCTGGTGTCAAAAAGTGTTGAAATTGCTTCAAATCCAAGATCTCTCAAGCCCTAGGTCTGTTTTTTCAAAAATTTTAGGAAGGGGATGATGAATAGTGTCGGTTGACCGCTAAATATAGGTCTTTTCGCGTTCTCGCTGTCAGCGAGATTTTTCTCACCGTCGGCGAGCTAATTAATTCAATAAGGCAAAAGTTTCGGGAAAAATCCGCCGTCGGAGAGCTCGGTCTCGTTGTCAGCAGGTTTTCTCGCTGTCGGTGAGATAATTCTCGCTGTCGGCGAGGTCCTAAAAATTTCAATTTTTGAATTTCGTCAATCATTTTCAACCTCGAATTGTCATTAATCAATCTTCTGATCACTTAATTTAATAATAATACGAAGATCAGATACTTAAACTCACAAAAAGTCACACAAAACAAACAACATAACATCATAAATGAAATCCATGAAACTTACAAATTTCACACTAACAACTTCACACACACTTAACTTAATTGTTCAAATCCATAATACTCAGCATCGCAATCCAAACCACAACACTCTAAATGCTGAGACATAACAATTTACATAAATTTTTATCAAATCTAAAGTTCGACTCATAATAAAACTTAAACTCCAAAACAAACACTCACACATACAAATATAACATAAACATATAAATCCTTCCGACTCTTCCGTGTCTAAACTAATATCTTCTCTGATATTCCCAATGCGACGCAGGTGCACAAATAAATTGTAGAAAGGCCTGAAAGGGAATTCTGCAGTAGATTCTTCATTAATCCATCCTTTCTATCTTAGTAGATGAATAAAACTAGCCTCCAGATGTCCAGTATAATCAAAGTGTTCCTTCATTCTCCAATCAATATGATCAAACATATCAGAGATATTGTCAATGGAATTCATCACATTTTTCAATTCTTTCTCCATTCCTTTAATCTTCATCAGAATAAAATTAGTCTTATCAGTAATAGGTCTTGCTAAAGGATTGTTCTGTGATGTTCTGTCAGAAATAACGGTGATCTCATCATTGTTATCCAAAGTGGGAAACATATCAAGTAGGATCCAGGGGTTTCCATGGTAAAAGTACTTTTTCACAAGCCTCATAAGAAACTTGGTACTAACTGCATAAAGCAAATATAGTAGATGGGTGTCCAAGTCCATGCACTGACCCATGCACGATTAATCCCAATGCAGACTTTACTATTATTGATCCAACATCGATAGGTAATCCAATTTGAATACAATAGTTTAAAATAGTGCATTCCTTTGAAACTTTATTTACTCTCATGGTAGGTAATAATTTTGATGATATAAAGAAATGTCAGTGCTTCGAGATAGGGTTTAAAAGTGATGCAGAAAAACTAACATACCCGTCTTCTCGTAACTCCCAATCATCTGGTTCATCAGTCAGATATCTATAGATCTCGTTCATATTATATCTTGAAAGCATGAAGTTGGAATAGTGACAAACAGAGGTAATTTCTATAGAAAACAATTCATGTACCCTTGCAGGAGTAAATGTTACCCATCTTCCTCTGACGTACACATTTCCATGGTTGATCGCATGTAAATTAGAGTAAAATTCTTTGACTACTGGTATAACTACAGCGGAAGTTGTATAACAAAATACCTCTCAATGCCGTTGTGCGATCATTTCTTCGATTTTTGTAGTAGCATTCTCTACTCCTCTATTGACGAATCCTCTTTCTTTGATAAGTCTTTTCTTCATCAAGCCTTTGTTGAAAATTCGTTGTGCCTCCGAACTAACAAATTTTCGTCGGTTGAAAACTTCAGTTTTTGTGGTTTCTAGGAATTTTGAGGCCATTTTAGATGGAATGGATTGGTCTCTAGTCGTTCCTAAGGAAGAAAATGGTGTAAAATCGGATTTGGAATAATTTCTTACGAAGGAATGGCTTAGATTCGTCCAAAACCGCACGAAAAATCTTTAAGAAACCAAATTTTAAACTACCTCGCCGTCGGCAGGAAGTTCCTCGCCGTCGGCGACTTAGTTATAAAACTAAATGAGTAATGGTCCACGATCTCGCCGTCGGCGGGATCGGGCTCGCTGTCGGCGAGATTCATAAAAATCGCCCGTTTTCTCTCTGGTTTGAATATTTTATGATCTCATATAATAAGTTTAATTTTTGTGATGATTCTAAATAAGAATTTGAGTAGTAAGATTTATTTTAATAATATAGATTCACTAATATGTAGATATATAAAAATAAAAGACTACTATGAGTTGCCTCCCATAAGCGCTTGGTTTAACGTCATCAGCTCGACCTAGTTCAGTTAGTGTTCAGGTTGACTAAGCATTAAAACCTCTTTAAAATTTGGTCGTCTATTTTCAAAATATGGTTTTAATCTATGTCCATTTACTTTAAATCTATGTCCTGTTTTTGGATCTTTAATTTCTATAGTTCCATATGAAAATATTTGAGTTATGGTGAAAGGTCCTAACCATCGAGATTTCAATTTCTCAGGAAATAATTTCAATCTAGTATTATAAAGCAAAACTTCTTGTTCTGGTTCAAAATTTCTCTGATTAATCTTTTGATCATGCCATAATTTCATTCTTTCTTTATAAATCATATCATTATCATATGATTCATTCCTTAATTCTTCCAATTCATTTAATTGCAACAATCTCTTCTCACCAGCCTTCTTTCATATTATAATTAAATTCTTTAATCGCCCAATATGCTTTATGTTCTAATTCGACCGGTAAGTGGCAAGTTTTTCCATATATAAGCTCGTAAGGAGTCATTCCAATCGGAGTTTTATAAGCGAATCCTGTATGCCCATAATGCGATTGTCTAGTCTTATAGACCAGCCCGACTCGTTAGGGTTTACGTACTTTTCTAATATACGTTTAATCTCTCGATTAGAAACTTCAGCTTAATCCACTAGTTTGTGGATGATAAGCGATCGATATCTTATGCATAATATTATACTTTTCCACTAGTTTGTGAATGTATTTGTTTCTAAAATGAGTTCCTCCGTTAGTGATAATCACTCTCGGTATTCCAAATCTAGTAAAAATATTTTTCATTAAAAATTTTGAAACACTTTTAGCATCACACCTAGATAAAGCTTGTGCTTCAATCCATTTGGAAACATAATCAACATGCTACTAATATATATGAGTTTCCAAATGACGGAATAAAAGGTCCCATAAAATCTAATCCCCAAACATAAAAAATTTCAACTTCTAATATAAAATTTAGAGGCATTTCATTTTTTCTTGAAATGTTTCCTATTCTTTGGCATTTATTGCAAGTTTTGATATATCTATATACATCTCTAAATAGAGTAGGCCAGTAGAATCCAGTTTGTATAATTTTTTATGTAGTTTTATCTGTCCCAAAATGTCCTCCAAAATCAGAATCATGACATTTTTCAATAATTGATTCAATTTCTTCATAAGGTACACATCTTCTAATAATTAGATCCTTACATTGCTTATATAAGTATGGCTCATCCCAAAAGTATGATTTAATATCGTGAATGAATTTTTTCTATTGTTGCAAAGTTAACATAGGTGGTAAAATATCACTTACAATATAATTTACTATATCAGCATACCAAGGTATTTTCAACTCATTAATATTATAAAGTTGTTCATCAGGAAAACTGTCTAAAATTTCATTATCAGTATCAGATAATTCAAGATTTTCTAATCTTGATAAATGATCAACAATTTGATTATCAGTTCCCTTTTTATTAAGGATCTCAAAATCAAATTCTTGCATTAATAATATCCATCAGATTAATCTTGGTTTAGTCTCTTTCTTTTGCATTAAATATTTTATAGCAAAGTGATCAGTATGTACAATGCATTTAGTTCCTATTAGATAATGCCTAAATTTATTAAAAGCATATACAACTGCTAATAATTCTCTTTCAAGTAATCGTATAATTTATTTCAAAGCATTATTTATAGTTTTACTAGCATAATATATAACTTTGAAAATCTTATCATATCTTTGCCCAAGAACTACTCCTATAGCTTAATCACTAGCATCACACATAAGTTCAAATGGTTTCTCCCAGTTAGGTGAAACTATTATAGGTGCTGTAATTAATTTATCTTTTAATAATTCAAAAGCATTCAGGCATTCAGTTGTAAATTCAAATTTCTTGTCCTTTTCAAGAAGTTGACATAAAGGTTTAGTAATTTTTGAAAAATCTTTAATATAGCGCCTGTAAAATCCAACGTGTCCAAGAAAACTTCTTACTCCTTTTACCGTAGTTGGAGGTGGTAATTTAGCTATTACTTGAATTTTTGCAGGGTCTACTTCCATGCCTTTTTCCGAAATTTTATGCCCTAATACAATGCCTCCTGTAACCATAAATTGACATTTCTCCCAATTTAGAACTAAATTAGTTTTCTCACATACTTCAAATACCTTTTCAAGATGATTTAAGCATGTGTCAAATGTTGTTTCGAATACAGAGAAATCATCCATAAATACTTCTATTCCATTATCAATTAATTTACTAAATATAGTACATCATACATCTCCGGAATGTTGCGAGTGCATTACATAATCCAAAAGGCATTCTTCGAAAAGCGAAAGTTCCATAAGGACTAGTAAATGTAGTTTTATCTTGTTCCTCGGGAGCAATTTGTATTTCGATGATAACCGGTATATCCATCTAAGAAACAAAAATATTTGTGTCTAGCTAATCTATCTAACATTTGGTCTAGAAATGGTAAAGGGAAGTGATCTTTTCTGGTGGCTGTGTTTAATTTTCTATAATCAATACATATTCGCCATCCAGTGACTTGTCTTATAGGGATAAGATCATTATTTTCATTAGCTTTGACAGTCACTCCTCCTTTTTTAGGTACACAGTGAATTGGTCTTACCTAAGCACTGTCAGAAATAGGATATATAATACCATTATCTAACCATTTTAAAATTTCTTTCTTAACTACTTCTTTCATTATCGATTTAATCTCCTTTCGTGGATCTGCTTTAGGTTTATGTTCATTATCTAAAATAATTCCGTGCATACGGATTGAAGGACTAATTCCTTTGATATCTGCTAAGGTCCAACCAAAAATTTTCTTATATTTTTTTAATGTATCTAAAAGTTTTTGTTCTTGAGATTCATTTAATTCAGATGAAATAATAACTGGTAGAGCTGAAGAATTTCCTAAGTAAGCATATTTTAAATGATTAGGTAACATTTTTAACTCAAGTTCAGGAGGTTTAATAATTGATAGAACTATATTCTTTTTAGTGTTTTCTGTGTTATCCAAAAATTCATATTTCTCTTGAATATAATCTAATTTTTCATTTATATCGGATTTTTCAATTAATTCAATATTTTCCTTTTCTAATTTTTCTTCATAATATTACTTAAAATGTTCTTTTTGTAATTGATCAAGTACTTCCATTCGAAAACACTCATCATCTTTTTCTAGCGCAGGATATTTCATTGATTTAGCAATATTAAAAGTTGCTTTTTGATCATTTACTCTCATAGTTAATTCTCCTTTCTGAGCATCTATCATAGCTTTTCCAGTGGCTAAAAATGGTCTTCCTAAAATGATAGGAATTTCTTTATCTTCTTCCATATCTAGAACATTAAAATCTACAGGGAAGATAAATTTATCCACTTTTACTAATACATCTTCAATAACTCCTTTAGGATATGTAACAGAACGATCAGCTAACTGAAGAGTTACTAAAGTAGGTGAAATTTCTCCCAATCCTAATCTCTTAAAAATTGATAGAGGCATTAGATTGATGCTTGCTCCTAGGTCACACAAAGCTTTTCCATAAAATTTTTCTCCAATAGCGCAGGGTATAGTGAAACTACCAGGATCTTTTAATTTTTCAAGAAGTTTTTTCTGAATAATAGCACTACACTCTTCACTAAGTGCAACCATTTCATTATCAGTAAATTTTCTTACTTTATTTAAAATATCTTTCATGAATTTTACATATTTTGACATCTGTTCTAAAGCTTCTACGAAAGGAATATTTATCGTCAATTTCTTTAGAATTTCAAGGAATTTAGCAAATTGTTTATCTTTTTTATGTTGAATTAGTCGTTGAGGAAATGGTGGTGGAGGTTTTTCAACGAAATTTTCATAGGTATTAAAGGATTTTCTAAATTTAGATCTTGTTGATTCTTTTCCTTTTCAATTTCCACTTCCTCTTTTTGACTTTCAAGTTCTTTCTGAATTTGAGGTTCTAATTCTTTTCCACTTCGTAATTGTATCGCTTTAATTTGTTCATTTCCCTTGTCTTTAGAATTTATTTCCACATTACTAGGAAATGTTCCAGGTATTCTATTATTAAGTGTAGTAGCGATATGTCCAAGTTGAGTTTCAATATTTTTGATAGCTATTCCTTGATTTTTTAATTGATTTCCTTGTATTTGTAATTGATTTCCTTGATTTTGTAGATGTTGACCCATATTTAATATTAATTCTTCTATAGATAATTTATTATCTTTAAATTGATGGTTATTATTATTAAATCTAGGTGGATAATTGGTTTTATAATTTGGATTTCCTTGATTAGATGGATTTCCTGATTGTTGTGTCATATTATTCATCCATGGTTGATTAGTTGTATTATTATTCCAATTAAAATTAGGATGATTTTTCCATCCAGGATTATAATAATTTGCATAAGGATTATTGGGTTTGTTGTTAATTGCATTAATTGTTTCATATTGAGATTGAGATTCTATAAGTTGTCCAAATGAATTTTCTTCTAATATAGTTGGAGAGTAATTCATTCCAGAATGATCTAATTTTTTAGATATAGCAGCAATTTGTGAAGCTAACATAGATATTGCATTATTTTCATGAATACTAGCTATTTTCTTCGGATTTAATCTATCAGCAGGCCATTGAAAATTATTAGTTGTCATTTCTTCAATTAGAGCATAGGCTTTATCAAATGGTTTTGACATTAATGATCCTCCAGCAGCAGCATCGATGATTGATCTTAAAAATCCTACTAATCCATTATAGAAAGTTTGAATAATTAACCAATCCGGTAAAGCATGATGTGGGCATTTCCTAAGAAGTTCTTTAAATCTCTCCCAAGATTCATATATTGACTCTCCATCAAACTCGACTAAAAGAAGTTATATCGTTTCTAAGCTTAGCGAGCTTTAGATGGTGGAAAATATTTGGATAGAAATTTTTGTGATAATTCTCCCCAAGTTTTAATAGATCCAGTGTGCTAACGAATTTAACCACATTTTAGCCTTATCCCTTAAAGAAAAAGGAAAAAGTCTAAGTCTAATAAGCATCGTTAGATACTCCTTCATATTTAAAAGTAGCACATAGTTCTAAAAAACTAGCAAGATGTAAGTTAGGATCTTCAGTAGGTGAACCACTAAATTGACTGTTTTGTACCATTTGGATAATTGCAGGTTTAAGTTCGAATTAATTAGCAGCTACATCAGGGTTTTGAATAGTTAAATGAATTTCATCTAATGTAGGGTTGGTATAATCTCGTAATGGTCTTGGTTGATTGTTATTTTGATTTTCAGGAATATTTGCCATTTGCGTTAAATTTATAATTTCTCTTTTTTGTTTTCTAATTCCTTTAATTGTACGCTCTAATTCTGAATCGTAAGGTATTAAATTTTTGTTTCCAAATTTTCGCATACAAATTTTAACATAAATTTTTAGCTAAGTCCGTTACTTTAGTAAATAATTTCTTTACTTCCCCGGCAACGGCACCAAAAACTTGACCCACTTTTTGTATGTATGTAATTTATGTTTATAGCCACAGAACCAAAAACTTGATCCCGCTTTAAATATAGGAATATGTTATAATGTGGATTCTACGCATGTATACGTATCGTATCAAGTAATACAGGGCTCTAGTGGAGTCTTAGTTATCGATCCCACATGGAAGTTTTTAACAGAATTGTTATCAGCTAAATTTAAAGGAATTACTTAATAAAGTGAACAGAAATTCTAAGCAACTATAATAAACTAAAGTAAACTAATGCTTGAAATAAGTTGATTTAATTAATTCAGAAAAAGTATCATTCTCCTTGTTTTTAGAAAATTAAGTGAAATGATGAATTAAATTAGAATTTTTAAATTATATTGTGACAAATAGGAGCATTCCTATTCTTTACCCTTTCATCCAAGTGCAAAGAACATTGACTAATCCTATGTTTGATTACTGAATCTGCGGCTAGGCTGGGAGGATACCGGTCGCCACTTCGAGCTCCCACGTTCCCCTCACTCGAGGGCTAACATCTACACTTCAGCTCTCAAACAGTAGGATCGAATTGAGTATTTTAGTCTGTCACACTAAAATATCCAATTCTACGCCCGATAATTAATATTTCCCTATTTATTTGCACCCTCCTTCTAAGGCTTTTGATTTTCCTAAATATTGGATGTAATTTTTACTATAGTTGATAATTCAACATATTTTAACTACTCAATCGGCCGGATTGAAAGTAAATTAAGTTTTAAGTAAAAATTATCACAATTTATTTATATTATATTAAGTGCCTTTATTTAATTTCATCAAACCATATAATTTTCATAAACAAAGAGAAAGACTAAGAAAACTACTCAGAATGCATGAGAATAAAACAAAGCATGGATTTCATTTAAAGTTTAAAACAATAAACAAAGATACTTATCTTAATTTCCTTCCCAAGCAGACTCCTTGAAGTTCATTTGACTTTTCCTTCTAGTACAGCAACTAAATAGTACTCAATAAAACTAATAAACTCCCTAAACTCACTCAAACTACACTTAAGACACTAGAAATAGACTCACAGAAGACTCAAAAGACACACTTAAGACTCTAGAATTTGGCCTCTATTTATAGAGGTAAGCGAAGGTCCAAGGGGTGCTTAAACACCTCTTCAAAAAGTGTCCACGTTCAATGTATATGCATTTTAAACTAGCTCACAGTCGGCGGGAAATGACCTCGCCGTCAGCGGGGCTTCTAGAAGGTCTTCAAACCGCGCTATCTCGCTGTCGACGGGCTCAGGCTCGCTGTCAGCGAGGTAGTTATAATTCCTTCAGAAATTTCTCCTCACGATCTCGCCGTCGGTGGCCTCGATCTCGCCGTCGGCGAAGTAGTTATATTTGCATGAATTTCTTCCTTTTTGATCCAAATTTGCTCCATTTCATGCATTTTGCTTCTATCACCAATAAATCTTCATTCCTGCAATAAAATAAAGAAAATATCTTTCTTTAAAGTGCAATTTCATCAAAAATAGGTATGAATTTCTTAACATATTTTTCTGTGATCACCTGGCATTGTGATGGATTGTTCACATTTGAACTCTTCTTCCTTCCCGTTCAGACGCCACGATTTCATTATATTTTTAAGACCCACAAAATAATCTGTGAGAGAGCTTGTGGGCTTTGAAGCACCATGAAATATATTTTTGTTTGACTCACTCCTCTGCGTTGATAAGATTCTTATTTCAAATATATATTTATTAAAGGCTGTTGACCATTTGCGCTTAATATTGTACATTTCATCTAACAAGATATTGTTAAGTCTCCAATCTCAATCATTAAGGACCAAGTTTCTTCAAAATCCTCCTCAGAATCACATTGACTCATGCATTTGTAAAAAAGAACACCGATGCTATTGGTATGAACTCCACAATGTACTTTTGAAGACAATTTATTGTAGTTGTGACATAGATATAATATGTGTCGTGTCTTTGGGGAGTATTCTTCAATGACACTTGCCATCACATTATCCTAATCAATGAAATTGTTATTAGATGCTCATCACCCATTATTTGAATAAATGCTTTGAATAACCAAATGATAGACACAATAGTCTCATCGAACAAAAATGCAACTTCAAACAAGACATTTTGTCAGTAGTGGTTAACCCCCACAAAAGGAGCACATCATAAATTATACTTATTTAATCTATAGCTTGTTTAAAAATTATTACGTCCCCAAAACAGTCATAATCAAGCCTGGATAACCTATCACTCCAAAAAAAGCTTATTAATCTACCATCCTCATCAGTTTGGAAATCTCAAGCAAATATGCTTTTCTCAGCTTGCCTCTTCATAAATAATTATTTTAGAGCATTGACATCTCATTGTTCAATTCCTTATCTTCTTTCACTTTGAATGAAATTGAATGCATCTCTCTTAGCGCATTATAAATTCTCCACTTCCCCTACCTTTGTAGCAATGAAGTTATATGCATCTGTTGCTCTGATTCCTAATCCTATCATTGATCTCAACACATTTGCATTTAACTCTCTTATCATTTTCTTAGAATTAAGAAGAAGCTTATCACCACTTTCAGCCAACGGATGATTATGAGTTTCAATGAATTTTTTCACTGTCTAATTGCCTTCAAGATCGACATCATAGCGAACAATGAACTAACAGCCAGTCCTTATGTTTGCTTTTTTGAACTTCATTGTATCCATGATGTAAAACTCTTTCTTGTGACCAGCTTTTCCGCAAATAAAATCTTTGGTCTTAATTTTCTTGGAGTTCGGCCAATAACTACTATGGTCCTTTCGAATAGTAAATCCTACATAATGTGCATACACACAATAACTTTAATATGCTTCCTCAACATTATGGACAGTGGTGCTGAGAAAATTCTATGTAATTGGATTATTGCTAACAGTTGTATGCTCACACAACTGCAAATTTGCACAAAATTTATCCCTTTGTCAGAAAGGTGAGAAACACCATAAATACACTACAAAAAACCAGTTGATAACACAACTAAAAACACCACATCAACACCATCACCAAGAACAGAATGACAACATAATTACACAACAAGAATAAAACAATATCACTATAACAAACAAGAATAACACTAGCATAACACCAGAATAACATCGCAGATAACTAGCAAGAATGCATACATGAGAATAAATCTAGTATAAAACCCAATAAACTAAATAATAACACGACAATAACATCCAAAACAACACACAAGCGGAACAAAACACTACCACCACATTAAGACTAACAATAACGACATAATAACACAACAAAATAGTTAAATAACACAACATTAACACCATAAAAAAACACCACATCAACACCATCATTTACAAAAAAATAACACCACTATTATACCACAATAACAATATTAAATCACAGGCAGAATAACACCTGAATAACACCCCGAATAACACCAGTATAATATTAAAATAACACCAGAATATCACAATGATAAACACCAGCATAACATCATCATAACACCAGAGTAACACTAGAGTAACACTAAATTAATACCAGAATAACATAACACAAGAATAACATTATAATACCACCAGTATAAAACTTAAAAAACTAGTAGACATGCATAAGAATAACAACACTAGACTGATAACAGTAATACAAAAAGATAATATGAAAAATAACACCAGAACTAAGTAAAAACTAACTTGCAAGCTAAACATATGAAATGAAAATAAATAAATAAACACAGATTAAACCCTAAACTAACATAAAACTAAAAAACCATTAAATACTCACTTCAACTTTGTAGTTGAGAGAGAATCATAGGTGAAACTACTACATTATTGCATCGATCAGCGAAATCCTAAACAACAAGCATCGAACAGTAGCTACTTTGCTGGGCAAATCATTTTTACAAATCTACAGAAGATAAAGGCTCTGTTTGGCGCAGCTGCAGCTTCTCAGCTTTTCAGCTGCAACTGTGCTGCCCTAGGAAGCTGCTGCGGGGAAGCTGTCTGCCTGTTTGGCGCAGCTGTGTGAAAACAGCTGTGGGCAAGCTGTTTCTGAAAAAATGACCATGTTACCCCTGTTTGGTAAAACTGTTTAAAAGAAGATTGTAAGTACCACATTCTTGTAACTTCAGATGCAAATAGGGTTATAAAACAGAAACTAAGACAAGGAAATGAGAAATTTGAAGCTTAAATTCGCCTTTATGCCATCAAAAAGATTAAACATTCACCTGTTCTCAACCATTGACGCATTAATCTTCCAGCTTTTATAAAATATCCAATCATGCAAGGTTATCTCGAGTATTTTAAAAAATTTATTAATTTGTATAGAAACAAAAAATAAAATCATGTAAGAAAATACACTAAACAAATATATTTTTAGAAATAAAAGAAAAAAACTGATCCTAAACAAGCTCTAAATATTTTACTTAGAACTGTGAATGACAGAACCACAGCTCCTGGAAAGATTAAACCCAAAGGCCCCCATATGACATGTATGAACTGTAAGCTCACCAACCAGAATATACCACCAGAATATAACAATCTTCAAATAGTCAAAACACATTGAAACCAATTTTGTGTAGAGAAAAAAAGCACTAAATAAAACATAAAGTCAAGAAACCAGCAAATAAGCAAGATTGGTTGACAAGATTCTAACTAATTCAACAGAGAGAGAAAATATGAGCTGACCTGGAGTTCTTGCTCAAATGTTTTGATCTTTTCAGTATACTCTTGTACTTGTACGAAGCTCTTGTGCAACTATAAGGCAAAAAAGCACTGCAGACATTAAATACATGGACAACATTGAATTATTAAGCAACCAACAAATAAAACCAACATGGGTTTAATTACTTTATTTAGCAACAATTGATGTTGAGAATAGAATTTGTTTGCAGCAGCCACTGCTTCCTCTAATTTTTGCACTGATAAAACTGAATAAGAAAACCAATAAATTTTCATTGCAAAGGAGGCAAAACTAATTCTTTGAATATGAGGTTTCAACTTATCAATTATGACTAGCAAGCCATGAATATAAATCAAGTTCAATGGCAATGCATAGGATGAAATCACCTGGAATCTCTTCTGCAAATCTGAAACTAGTTCCTCCTCCTCTTCAATCTTGTCTTCAAGATGATCAAGCTGCATGTGAAAAGATATTCAATCTAAAGAAGCAACAGCCTCATTGGCATGCATTATAAAATTTTATGTGACCACATGAAGTACAACAAATTCAAGTTTGTTGTATTTTATACAGAAATTTGTAAACTAAAATGAATTCAAGGAAAAACATTGGAATTAGTAGCTTATATTAACTAACAGATATGACTAACAAAATGAAATTAATTTAAAGAGGCCAAACATAGTCAAATTCAGGAAGCCAAAAACTCAAAAAAATAGAAAAGAAGATCATAACACAAAAATAAACTGAAATTTTGTACAGGTTCACTAATAGATAGCTACATGCGGTCATCCCTACAGATTTCACTAGGTGATTATGGAGAATTACAACTCTAATTTCTGAGATAAAAGCATAAGACAGTGTCATATTTACAAAGGAAAACTTAGGACAGTCAAAATATAATAAAATTCACAAAATGAAAAACAACTAGATCTGCGTACTTCATTTTCTTCGCATAACAAAAAATTAAGCTCCAAAACATTTTAATCATGACTCAACATGCCAAGTTAAATAAAAATATATTTCTAATAATTGCAATACATTGAAATAAAATTTTTAAAGCAATTTTTTTCCCAAGAAACATCAATCTAAAATAAATAAGATGGAATTAGAATTTCAAATTTGCTATAATATTTAATGAGAATGAGACAACTTTACACAGAGATTAAGGCAACGTAAAATAATTTACTCCACTAGTACAAACCAACATAATCTCAAATACGTATATGATAGATCTACAATTCGAGAGGTAGTCAGTTCTCTCCCAAAATCTAACTCTTAAGATCAAAGATAGCAATCAACTATTTTTATGGTAGACCTACAATTTTTGCAGTGCAAGCCTCTCTAGCATCCTTCACATTTTCCAGAAAATGTATTTTTAATTTGCGCATCTCGCTCATATATTCCACCCCCCCAATTCTATAACCATTCTCATTCTTAACATTAAACTCATTTAGTTCTTGAAGTGATCTTAATTTTTCAAAATCGACAATCACCTTTTTTGCATCAACGTCGTTGGAAACACAAACCCACATTTTCAGTTCAAATTCTTCTTTCAGATCTTCATAGATGTGTTGTAGGAGAGTTGTCTGGCCCATGCCACCATGACCCACTATGGATAGAAGAGAAATTTTTTTGTACAGAGTAGGGCTAACAATATGAGTTGGAGCTTCATTTGTTGGCTTCCTGAACCACTGCATAACAAAATCCTTCTCCTCGCCTCTACCGATGAGATCATTTTTAAGATCCTGTTTCACGATCTCTGTACAACTGAAGTTCCAGGTCCTGTGGCTCTTGCTTTTTTTTATCGATGAGATGAAGGAAAATACTGACCTCAGCCGATGATCGAGAGAGCTGCAAACTCAAACCACGCCATCCGCCCCGCCTTCCACTTCGACAATGGTCCGCCGACGATCGAGAGAGGCGGAGGAGACCGACGTTTGGATAAGGAGTAGGAAAAAAATAAACATGCAATAACTACCATTGCTCTTCGACAGTCCTAGACAAAGGAAGCGGGCTGAACTAACGTTGCAAAAAACCAAGCAGAATCAGATCGAGGGCCAACTGGGGTAAAAATTTGCTGCGGAACGCTGGCCGCAGGAACGATCCCGGGGCCCACTTTCCTCCCAGCTTCGTGGTTGAAACTTGTCCACCGCTCCCCCAAACGATTAAACTTCGCGGTAAGGTGCCGCAAAGCTAGCCTGCCGCGCTCCCAAACAGACCTAAAATCACACTTTTAAGAATAAAATTTCAAATTGAATACCGGCACCGCAGCATTTTCTTTGTCCCGTTTTTTTTCAAGAATTCTGTCTAGGACCAAGCATACCACGTGAAGGAATATCATCACCTAATATTTGTTCGACGGTTGGACGTGCGCCAGCCCCGGTCCTACTTTTCGCGGTGGAATTTTAGGAAGCCTTTTGTTCTGGGAAAAAAATTGCGTACGTAAACTGTAAGTGTTCGCGTGCGGAATATGGTACACGGAGGTTACAATCGGATTACAAGCGAGCTGTAACCCTTTTGTACCCTCCATATAACTCACTCAGAACTCTGCGCGCTCATATCAGTAACTTTTGTAACCTACAACTAGATGAAATAGGAACGCGCGAATGGCAGCACACTGGAAGTTACAATCGGGTTATAATCGAGTTACAAGCGAGTTGTAACCTATTTGTTCCCTCTATGTAACTCACTTGTAACCTGCGCGCTCATATTGTAACCTTTGTAAAATAGGAGCGCACATGTTACATGTGAGTTACATGATTCACTTGTAACCCGATTATAACTTCTGTGTACAACATTCTACACGCAACTCCTGGCATAAGGTACCTTTTAAAGGCAACTCCGAAGATTCTTCTCGGCTTTCCGTAACGCTTCATTTCTCAATTTCATTTTTTTCCCTTTTTTATGTTGAATTAGTCGTTAAGGAAATGGTGGTGGAGGTTTTTCAATAGAATTTTCATTGGTATTAAAGGATTTTCTAAGTTTTGATTCGTTGATTCTTCAATTTCCACTTCCTTTAGTTTCAAGTTCTTTTCCGAATTCGAGGTTCTAATTCTTTTCCACTTCGTAATTGTATCGCTTTAATTTGTTCATTTCCATTGTCCTTAGGATTTATTTCCACATTACTAGGAAATGTTCCGTATTCTAATATTAAGTGCAGAGATATGTCCTGCCGATTTTCAATATTTTTTATACTGTTTCCCTTTGATTTTGTAATTGATTGTATTTGTAATCGATTTCGATTTGTAAATGTTGACCCATATTTAATATTAACTCTTCTATAGATAATTTCTTATCTTTAAATTGAGTGGTTATTATTATTAAATCCAAAGCGGATAATTTCAGTTTATACTTGGGATTTCCTTTCGATTGTATTTCGATTTCCCAATCGTTGTGTCATATTATTCATCCATGGTCGATTAGTTGTATTATTATTATTCCAATTAAAATTAGGATGATTTTTCCATCCAAAGATTATAATAATTTGCATAAGGATTATCGTCCGTTGTTAATTGAATTAATTGATTCATATCGAGATCGAGATTCTATAAGTCATTCGCATGAATTTTCTTCGAAGCATGTATGGAGAGTAATTCATTCCAAAATGATCTAATTTTTAGATATAGTAGCAATTTGTGAAGCTAACATGTATATCGCATCATTTTCATGAATACTAGTTATTTTTTCTGGGATTCATTCTAATGTACAGGCCAGTTGAAAAATTATTTCATTACCATTTCTTTCGATTAACAGATGCTTCATCAAATAGTTTTAACATTAATGATCCTCCAAGAAGAAGATCGATGATTGATCTTAAAGATCCTACTAATCCACATGTAAAGTTCGATAATTCACCAACTGCAACGCATGATGCGGGCATTTTCTAAGAAGTTCTTTAAATCTCTCCCAAGATTCATATATCGGCTCTCCATCAAACTCCATCAAAGTTAGTTATATCATTTCTAAGCCTAAGCAGCTTTAGATTATGGAAAATATTCTGATAGAAATTTTTGTGATAATTCTCCCCCAAGTTTTAATAGATCCAAAAAGAAGGAATTTAACCACATTTTAGCCTTATCCCCAAAGAAAAAGGAAAAAGTCTAAGTCTGATGATCGTTGGGGATATTCCTTCATATTTAAAAGTAGCACATAGTTCTAAAAAACTGAAGAAGATGTAAGTTAGGATCTTCAGTAGGTGAACCACTAAATTGATTGTTTTGTACCATTTAGATAATTGCGTGCTTAAGTCAATTAATAAGCAATTACATCGTGTTTCTCAATAGCTAAATGAATTTCATCTAATGTAAGGTCGGTATAATCTCGTAATGGACTTGGTTGATTGTTATTTTGATTTTCGCTATATTTGCCATTTGTGTTAAATTTATAATTTCTCTTTTTATTTTCTAATTCTTTTAATCAGAGCCGCTCTAATTCTCGAATCGTAAGGTATTAAATTTTCGCATACAAATTTTTCAGATAATTTTTTAAAATAAATTTTTAGCTTAGTCCGTTACTTTAGTAAATAATTTCATTATCACGTAAGAACGGCGCCAAAAAACTCGACCCACTTTTTGTATGTATGTAATTTATGTTTATAACAATTTAACCAAAACTTCGATCCCGCTTTAAACATGTGAATATGATTTAATGTATAATGTGGATTCTATGCAAGTATATACGTATCGTATCAAGTAATACAGTATTTCAAAGGAGTCCTCGGTTATCGATCCCACAGGGAAGTTTTTAACAGAATTGTTATCGCCTAAATTTAAAGGAATTACTTAATAAAGTGAATGTAAATTCTAAGTAACTATAATAAACTAAAGAACTAATGCTCGAAATAAGTCGATTTTAATTAATTCGAAAAAGTATCCTTCTCCGTTTTTAGAAAATTAAGTGAAATGATGAATTTAATTAGAATTTTTAAATCGTATTCTCGACAACAGAGCATTCCTATTCTTTACCCTTTCGTCCAAGTGCAAAGAATATCGACTAATCCTACGTTGACATCGAATCAAGGGCTAGCCGGGAGGATATCGGCCGCCACTCGTAGCTCCCACGTTCCCTCACCGAGGGCTAACATCTACACTTCAGCTCTCAAACAAGAGGATCAAATTGAGTATTTTAATCGTCTCTCACTAAAATATCCAATTCTACGCCCGATAATTAATATTTCCCCATTTATTTGCACCCGCCTTCCAAGGTTTTTATCGAATATTGATGTAATTTTTACTATAGTTGATAATTCAACATATTTTAACAAATCAATTGGCCGCATTGAAAGTAAAATTGCTTTCAGTGAAATTATCACAATTTATTTATATTATATTAAGTGCCTTTATTTAATTTCATCAAACCACATAATTTTCATAAATAAGGAGAAAGACAAAGAAAACTACTTAGAATGCATGAGAATAAAATAAAGCATGGATTTCATTTAAATTTAAAAACAATAAACAAAGATACTTATCTTAATTTCCTTCCCAAGTTACGTACCTCAGTTCCTTTGACTTTTCCTTCTAGTACAACAACTAAATAGTACTCAATTAAACTAATAAACTCACTAAACTCACTCAAACCACACTTAAGATACTGTAATGACTCATTTAAGACTCAAAAGACACAATTAAACTCTTAGAATTCGGCTCTATTTACAGAGGTAAGCAAAGGTCCAAGGGGTGCTTAAACACTTCTTCAAAAAGTGTCCTTGCATTCAATGTATATGCATTTAACTAGCTTCGGCCAAGGCGGAACGACTCGCCGTCACGGGCTTCTAGAAGGTCTTCAAACCGCGCTATCTCGCCGTCTAAGAAGTTCTGCCGTCAGCGCCAGGTAGTTATAATTCCTTCGCAACTTCCTCTCACGATCTCGCCATTGCCAAGAAGCTTATATTTGTACGAATTTTTTCTTTTCGATCCAAATTTGCTCCATTTCATGATTTTACTTATCACCAATAAATCTTCATTCCTCGCAATAAAATAAGAAATACCTTTCTTTAAAGTGCAATTTCATCAAAAATAGGTATGAATTTCTTAACATATTTTTCTCAGGAGTATTATCTATTAGTGAAAATGTTATGTTAGGATTTCTTATCCTATGTCCACGAATTTGAAGAGATTTTTATCTAAATGATCAGTTGTGTCATTTGGAAAATAATATTCTCGCTCCAAGGGGTAGAAATATGATCTTAGAATTGATCTAACCAATCAAATAAAAAATCTTTTAAGATTTATGTGTCGTGCATCTTGGGCTAGACAAAATTTATATTTGTTGTTGGTGGGAATTGAATTGGGAGCCTCTACCTTCTAATAGCAATTAACATCAATGAATTCCTGCTTTGTATTTGTTTGTTCAAAAAAATCGGTCGTGTATGCTTGCATGCATATTTGCATGTATGCATTTTTAGTATATTAGAATAAATTATGATAATTTTTATTTCTCATGAAATATTGTAACATGTGCAAAAATTGAGTTTCAATCAATTGAAACTACCAATTCTGTCTCAACTTGTTCTAAGTGTTGCCTTTTTTAAAAGCAAAATTTGAATATTTTGATTTTATTGAAAAAGATCCATGTTATCATTGAGATTTTACCAGACTGAAAATTATTGAATATTTTATGTTTGATCTTTGTTATAATGATCGAGATTATTCTCTTTTTTATTATTATTGTTTTAATTTCATCTATTGTAGCTTTCTATAGGCACTTTTATTGTAGTAGAAATATAGAGAAATGTTGGTTATGTCAACGTTATATCAGATATAAGTTAATTAAAAAATGACATTGTACAAAGTAAGATGTTCCATCCCTTAATTTATTTAGCAAGTGAACCTTTGCGATGAAGGCTCCATATCAAAGACAGGAGTGATCAAATAAGAGCTAAAAAACAAATTTATTATCAAGATTGGCATGCAACTCTAAAACATAAAGAGAGTATTTGATTATCATATAGCCATAATGAATGTATATCATTTATGCCCATTATTATTTATCAAGCATACATCAACATTCAAAATTTAAATGAAATCATTCATGCTATGGTTGCGCACTTCAAGGCCATTTATAAAAATCAGTCATTTTCTTTCTCTTTCATATATGATGGTATCTTTTACATTTAATCTCAAGTACCTTAAATTGAAGCAAATGTCATGTTGTCGGATTTGAGATAATTATTTTTACAACTAATCTTTAATATTTTTTCGCTTATACTTTGTTTCCCTTTTTCATCTGTCTTATTTTTTTAGTTTATTTAGTTGGGGGTTTACAGGACTCGAACTCCATTTTATTTTCTCTAGTAGATATATGAGTTTATTTTTGAGAGAGAAATATTATTTGTCCATATTGGACTTCTATACCCAAATTGTATTTAAGTTTTCCTAGCTCTTTGATTTCAAATTTTTTGGCAAATTTCTTTTTAAAGACCTATTAATTGTTATCACCTGTAACAATTATATAAATATATACTATGAAGATTTTTCATGAAATGAATGCATAATGTAGTGTGTCTGGTCTTCTGGGACTTCTATACAACAAATGTCATGTTTTCTTTATCTTTCTCTTTACAATGAGAAATAATCATGTGAAGGATTAGAATTGTTTAAGCTTTATCTTATTCCATACTTGTGATAATTCATTCTTTCGTTTCATATTCAATCTAGTCAATTGGTTTGTTAAAACTTGTTATGAAACTATAATGACCCAGGAGGGCTATTTATTCCTCAACTAGTAAGAATCACATTAATCTAGTGGGTGAGAAGGTAGCCCATAGGTTAGTGCAAACAGATAGAGAGATAACTTTTGATGGGTGTAAATAGTGATTTTAGGGCCTTAGATTAGAACATTAACCAATTTGATCTAGAGAGTGGAACTTAAGGCTAGGTTAGTCCTAAACAGTGGGTAATTTAGAGTGATAGGTTAGAACTTATCCAGCATAACTAAGGATTTGCGGACTTAATTCTAGGTTAGCCAATGTTCTTAATGCACTCAGAAGAGGGTAAATAATAGTTATGTTCCTATTTGTTATAAAACTACGTTTAATCCTTTTAAACATTTGATTCCTACACTGATTATGATCTAATTGCATAGGGGAAGACTTTCAGATAATTTGAACTCTTTTACGTAGAGCTAGTTTAGAAACACTTAGCATTTTTTTTATGTTTTGAAATAGAATTAGTAGGCATTAGTTACTTCTTTTTAAACATTAAATTTCAACCTTATTTCCTCGATATTTTTGTTTACAGTTTAAGTAGATTTTTCTAAGTCGATAAAAAGAGTTTCACCTTCCTCGTGGGATCGATACTGGGATTGTAAGAGAAAATCTGATATTACTTGAATGATACGTGCACTTGCATTTCAATCATAGTGAATTCTTAATTATTAATATCTACGTCGCTAGGAGTAGCCGCTACAAATACATAAAATTATATTACCAGTACAGAAAGGGCAGTCATGTTTTTGGCGCTTTTATCGGGGACTGAAATTAAAAAAAGATATAGAAGTACATAACAAACGGTCAACCTCGGCTCCCCTGAGAACCCGAACGGAGTAGTAGACAGGGTATTGCTTTCCAGGCTCTTCTCGAACCAAGACCGAATTGATTGCTTCTGCGCCAACACTTAGATATAGCAAAAGTTATTCCTTCGGCATTGGGCTCTACAACAACTGTGATGAGACTACTGACTGCTTCAAACTTTGGAAAGCTTGTTCACATCCAATCGACCATTCAAATTTCTTGGCCTTCCTCAGTACATTGAATGTGGCACATTTGTCGTCGGATTTGGAGATGAACCTGCTAGGTATACTGCTATTCAGTCGGTCAGCTTCTGTATCTCCTTGGAATTCCGAGATGGCATATTTAGGAGTATCTTTATTTTCTCCGTATTGGCTTTTATACCCTCGAGTGTCAGAAGGTATCCTAGAAACTTTCCGATTGATACTCTAAAATGTGCATTTAGTGTGCTTTATTTCATATTATATTTTCTAAGAGTCTGAAATGTTTCTTTCAAGTCATTGATATGTTCTTCGGCATACCTACTCTTAACTAGGAAATCATCAAAATAAACTTTAATATTTTTTCTTTTTGCTTAGAGATTATTACATCCATAAGTCGCTAGTAAATAGCCCTAATATTTTTCAACCAAAAGGGCATTGCAGTGTAACAATATCGTCCTTCGCTCGTAATAAAGGCGGTCTTCTGAGCATCAATGGGGTGCTTCTTGTTGATCGTAGTCGGAGAAAGCGTCGAGGATATTCATGACAAAATTTCTTACTTCAAAATCCATTTTGCATCAATTTTTGACAAGGAGTAATCATCCTTGAGAACGTATTATATCAATTCAGAGTTCACACACATTCTTCACTTGCTGTTAGACTTTTGCACCATGATTGCGTTAGATATCCAGGAGATGTATTATATCTTCCAAATGTGGCCCGTCTCCTTAAGCTTTTGTATCTCCTCGTGCATCAGCCCAGCCAAGGTCATGGCCGACGATCAAATTTTCAGTTTCACGGGTCAGGAGGTTGAGCTCACATTGGGGCGATGACAAGCTATGTCTATGAGAATGCCTGGCTTCTCAGTGGCCTACCATACGAGACGTCATGGTGCTCTTCGAGAGTACGGAGCAGCGAATCCTTGTGCCCTGCATCAGAAGTCTTTCATGAATAGTATGCCAAATAGTACTAATTCTCTTCGAATAGATTCCGTAGTCTTCCATGAACAAATGACTACCCTATTTATAGATTATAGGGGTGTCTAGTAAATTACATACTTGTCCCTGACTAAATAGGGCGTTATTTATTATTTATGAGCCATTATATCTTTATATATTCGTAACTTCCTTTTGGATCTTTTTCTTCTAGTACATGTTGACACTTACTTGTATTAGTAACCATTGTTGGTGTTGCTTCATATTTGTAATTGCTCAGCTTGGTCAGCTGATCGTCATTCGGTCGACTGAGATTTATTCGGTCGGTTGATGGATATTCGGTCGGCTTTCTTGGGGGAACTCTGAATAGAGACCTTATCCTTTGTGAAGGTTTATTCCGCCAGACAGAGGGTGTATCACCATAATCTAACAGGCAGCGCTCGTTAAGGGGAATTGTCTCTACCATGGGTTTGAGCGGTCGTTGACCTTTTCTTCGAGTGACCTAGAATCGATTGAGGAGTCGATTTTACATGGTCAGTGTCGGTTCTGTCGTACAACATTTATTGGTTTGGATTTGGATTTCCTTTTGTTTGGTCAGCCCGTTGGCCAACCAAATGAAGTGACACATGATGGTTCGGTCTTTTGTTTGATAACATGTTCTTTTTGTATCCTTCTTGTATGGATTGTTGGATTCCCTCGTGATTCGTGTCGCCAGATTTTCGATGTCGACAAAGGAATTTCTTGTGCTTAATTAAAAGTAGTGTTTGCCTTGAATTTATTTGACTGGTACATGATAGCTTGGCAAATATGGTAAGGACTCCACATCAAATGCAGGTTGTGTTAGTGCTTCTTCTGGGCTTAGAAACCTTAGCTCTAACCTCAAACTTGGAGTTCCCAGTGTTCTGCTATTTGAAATGGAAATTTGTTTCTCCTACTGCTGGTTGAGAGCTTCTCTTGCTACTTGTCTTTGCTGCTCACTTTCTTGATTTCATTTCATTGCCTGCATTGCCCCGTCCAATTCAGAGCCTCAGCCACATCCAGCAGGCCTTTCTGGGCCAAAAAAAATAATTCAAAACAAAAAGGCCCCAACATTATTACATAAAGTTTAGTTTTCATATTATACTGTTATATTTTGTAGTTTAATAATATTTGTAAATTTAAGTAAATTTATTTGCGAATGTTTAGAAATAATTCCCTCTTTTTTATAATTATGTAGGACACTTAGGGTCTATTTGCAGCTTGATTATGAAATATTGGAATAACATGGAAACTCTCACCTTAGTTCATGAACGCTTTGAAACATTGCAGTTTCTCTTTCATCAACATGTTAATTGAGGCTTAAATACTAATTTCTATAAATCTTTTTCTTTTTGTCCATAAATTCAGAATAATTTCTTTTTTTCATTTCAATTACAGAAACCATCTTGGATCACTTGTGCTATATTCAGGAGAATGGTTGGCTTCACATATAGCTCCGAGATGCACTGTTTTGCCAACAGGAATACCTTTAAGTACTAGCTTGAAATCACCATTTGAAATCCATGGTGCAGCCGGAGTTGCTTGTTATGCTAGCTGTGTAACTAGACCAAAGTTTTCTTTCCCTACCTGCAAATGCCAGCCTATGCATGGGTCTCCTGTGACTGAACATCTGCAAAAGTAAGTTTCATCTTTTTTATCTCTTTCTTTCATTTTCTCTTTTCTTTCGACTTTTTTTTGTTAAGTATTGTAATTACCTAAATGCTATTTTTTCTTTCAGATGTTTGCATCAAGAACCATGGAACCATGAGGCACGTTACCTTCTCATACTTAATCTTCTGCAGAGAGCCCGTGAAGAAAAGTTTCCTCAGCATATTTGTATTTCTTTGAAACGTTTGATTGCCATTGCCCTCTATGATAAAACATCTTTGTTGAATGAAATAAGCAAGTATCAAAGGTTCCTACTTCTATTATCTGCGTCAGAGATTAGCTTACAGTGTCTGGATTATGCTGGCTGTACTGATTATGTGGCCACTGCATTAGAACTTCTTCCATCCAATGGCAATTCCTTCTTCGCACACTTGCAACTGTGTCGTCTCTATGCAGCACAGGAGTATTTAACAAACCTAAGGAATGAGTATATGCACTGTTTAAACATTAAGACAGTCAATCAGACTGGTTGGCTTTCCTTGAAATTCCTTGAATCTCGGTATAAATTGCAGAGCGGTTATAACACAGTTGATGTGAATTTTAAGGCTTGCTTCACAGCTGAACTTAGTTCTTCTAACATGTGGATGGCTGTCTTTGGATTTATATCTGCCCTATGCTTCATATGGGATCAAGATTTTGTTAGTGCCGAAGAAGCTTTAGCACAAGCATGTAGCATTTCCAAAGCTGAAAGCTGCTTTTTTCTTGCGCATGGTATAAATTTAATCTCGGTAGCTTATTTTTTTATTTTCCAATCTTCCTCACTTTGTTAGTGAATTTCGATTTAGTACTTTTACATTAGTTTTAATAATAATAATAATAATAATAATAATAATAATAATAATAATAATAATAATAATAATGTAGTGATAGTGATAGAAAATTCTTTGCTTTTAACCTTTAGCATGTTGTTTGTTGCATCTAACAGGTTTTAATATTTAATCACCTTTTGAAATATGTAGCTTAATAGTTTTTCCCTTATGGGCTCATACAGCAAACTTAAAATAGATAAATATTATATGGTTGGAATACTTTCATGCTTGTCTCGATACTTCTCTCGTGAGTTTTAAGCTAAAACCATATATTATCGATTCTCCTAATCACCACCTTTCTGCTACAGAATGTTACAAGCCCATTTCTCAACTCTTTTAGTTCGGTTTCTAGGGTATTATATGATGTTTTTGCAGGTGCCGTGTGCATGGAACTTGCTAGGCAACAGATGGGTTTGCAGTTCTTATCACGTGCTATACAAAGTCTGGTCAATGCCCAGGTGACTTTGCAGTTTCCTTTACCCATTCTTTCAGCATTATTAGGTCAAGTAGAAGGAAGCGTTGGAGCAAAGGCAAAGTGGGAAAGAAATCTACGTCTTGAATGGTTCTCTTGGCCAGCAGGTTATTAGCATTATTATATGTTCCATCACTTCATCTTTATCCAAAATATTCTTCAGCAGTTCACTGAATAACTTATTTGATTTGTAGAAATGAGGCCTGCTGAATTGTACTTCCAGATGCACATCCTTGCAAGACAATCTACTACAGCTTTTGACCAGCAAACAAACATAGAATCATACCAGACCCCTGAGAGATGGGTTCTTCGAGCAGTACATTTGAATCCTTCTTGTTTGAGGTACTGGAAAGTCTTGCAGAAGCTCTCTAACAAATCATGACACTTCCCCTCTAGCTTCATTCATGTAATTCACACAATTGTTGATTTTCATCCTTTTCACTTAAAATGTAAATGCCGCTGGCTTTTGAGAAGTGAACCTCATATAATGGTCGCTGAACCATCCAGTGAATCTTTTTGAGAATTTTGTTCCCAAGTTAGATAATATAGAGCCGTTTCTTCATATTCTTTATGCTAACTGTAGACACTATATGTCCGGCCAATGGATTTCTCCTGCATCTACAAGGGTTAAAATTCTGTAATGCTTTAATATCGGAGAAAATTGAGATGTTATCTTTTTACTTGTTTTTTGCAGTATATGACACTGAATGTTATAAATGGGTGATGGAAACAGTCGTTGATAATAAGTAAAGAACCGCATTAAATTCTTAAAGTGAAATAAATTATAGGAAAAATATTTCTATCTATTTTCTGCAATCTATGTTTGATGCATATAGATTTTCCTTTACAGGAATAATATTTCCAGATTCATTCGTGTGTGGATGAGGGGTAGATTTTTACATACTTCCTGAAGGTGGGTTGTAAATGTTAATAATTTCCAATTTTAAAATTAAAATTTTAAAGTTTACAGGTGATCGTAGTTATGCCAGATTATGCGGTAACAGAATTTGTACCTTTGTATACAAGCTTCAAGTTGTTCAAGTTTCTCTTACAGGAAATGATGACTGATCTTTGCATGTTTGTTCTATCAGTCTTTTTATTGCTTATCATAGAATATTTTTGGGTGCAATTAGACTTAGTTTGGTCTGATCTTAGTCTAGTCTTGGTCATTTAAAGCCAAAATCGCATGGTCTATATACTTCTCTTAACACATAATTGGTCCAATCATAATTAGTCTAGGTTTACTTGAGGTCAATTGGGTGAAGTCACGATTCTTTGTGTCAATAGGAAGCATTGAGTTTGGTTTTGGTCCAATTTGATCAATATAAGGTATAATTAACTTATGATGAGTGTACCCAGGGTCAAAGATTGGTCAAGGGTTTCAGAACTAATCTATATCCAATTGAAGTCCATGGATCGGTCATCTAAGCCAATTGATATAGTTTAGCCTAAGTCATGCTGAGATAGTCTAGTGTGAACTCCTTTTGGGTTAGAGTTAAGCCGATAATATTAGGCATCTGAAAAGGGGGATTTAGTGTCTGTCTGGCTTAAACTAAGTTAAAAGTCTAGAGGTAGGTTTAGTTTAGGGAAAATTTATACTATGGATAATGAGGTTGAGTTTAAGTATGAATTGAACTGCCTACATAAGTGTTGGATGCACGAGTTTTTATCTAGAAGGATGTTTATTGTAGGGGCATTTGACATACAAAAAAATAATTGTCTAATGTTTTGGCAATATAAGAGAGGATATTAAAACTAGTTATGATATTCGAAGTTAGAAAGTATTTCCAAGTTTAAGCATGGACCAATACATCATTATAAAAAGTTGTGGATGGTTTGTGGCTCATATGAAATTAAGTTTGTAGGTAAAATATATCTAATTGCATTTGAGGATTTAGTGGTTAGGATGGTACAATATTTCTAATTGAAAACTCACTAATAATTTTTTCTCTTACTTAGGATAAAGATTAGGAATAAGGTAGAGCTCCATGATCCTTAGCCGATTTATGTATGTATTTCTTCATTATTGCCTCCTAGTTGAGAAACAAATGAAACTTACGCCCTTCACTGGGATAACTACCCAAAACACCATTTATTTGTCTATAGGCCTACTCGTAGTTCTACTCTTTTGATAATAAGCACTCATACACTATGACTTATTGACTCCGAGATTGAAAAAAAATATGAGAATATATATTTTTTAAAATTCATAAGAAGACAAATCATTATTTTTGATAGAGGGAGATTATCAGGAAGATGAACATTTTTAGGAGATTATTGATAAAACTCTCTTGATGATGTAAAAGGAAGTTGTGAGCATTAGAGTTTTCCAAGGCATTTAGTTAAGAAGTTTGAGATTGAATGTTAGAGAACAAGGAAGACCTTTAACATATATGTTATATACAAAGACAGGAAATGTAGTTTTGGGATTAATGGAGGTATTACAATGACTATTAAATCTATCCATGCTCTAACAAGGGAAAATTTAATCTCGAACCACATCAACGTACTTACATGTGATTGGGGTGGATCATGCATCTCTTATAGCCCGAGAAAGATCATGTGTAGCGTGATATTTTTTTATATATATATAACTCATATTTTCTTCAAGATGTCACGATTATTTTATATTTATGTCATAAATTATATTTAAGAGAACATTGATGTATTTATATATTATGATAATAATATTAAATTTTATGCCATGAAGCCATCTATAAAAGCCACCCCCCATCCTCTCTTTATAAGCCAACTTCTAACATTTAACTTACACATCTATCGAAGGGGGAAATATTTAGTTGCTTAGGCTTGAATTGGCTATTGATTGGGAGTTTCAAGTTGAGAGTGGCCATACACACTAATTACACCTTAATTTCTAGTTTTAACCTTCATTATTTTAGGTTTCATACCTTTAAAATGAATTTTTTTAATCTACTTTTCATATGTCTGTAAAGGAGTTGACATTTAATTTCCATAGAAATGTCATGCCTACGAATGTATTTAATTAATTAAATAAGTATTCTAATGTCAACTCAAATGATATGTTTTCTTGAGCCTCCACCTTTAAGGAAATTTTAGTATGCTTTGAATATAGTTCCTAATTTATAATTAGTAATTCTCTTGCACCATATGATGAACCCTTTAAAGATGCTAAATTGAAAGAGAATGTTAATAGGCTCCTTAAAAAAGGTTTTCTTTAGAAAAGGCTTAGAAATGGAGATAAGTAAAATATGGAATTTAAATTTTCCCAAGAAAATTATGGATGGCCATTGATGACCCAAGTAGTATTTGGGAAAATTTTATTAAAAATAAAATTAAAATTCATATGATTAGTTAATGACATATAAATTACTTTTAATGTTTTTTTTAATTAATCAAAGTCCATTAAGAGTCTAGCTTTGATTTTTGGGAGGATAGTTATTTTAATCTAATTTGTATTTATTCATGTAATTTTTTTATTAATTAATAATTTATTATATTGACTAATTTTTTTTTTCTTATTGATTTGTTTACTCTGTAAGCCCTTCCCATTGGAATCAAATCAAATCGTTTTCTGTTCAAGCAAGATATAAGTCTCTTGTAGAACTAAATTTTAGCCATTCCTTTCAATTAATTAAATGAATATCATGGGTTCATCTCTTTCCACTCATCCTTAAGCAACATTTAAAGGGTGTAAATGAGTCGAGTCGAGCTTGACCCACCTTTGGTTCAACTTGAGCTTGATTATTCTATCAACTTTGAGCTCTAGCTCGATCTTACTTCTACGAGTTTGGACCGACTTACGCGTTGGCTTCTTTATAATGAAAGAGAGAAAATAATATTAATTTAAGGTGATGATATATAAAATGACAAATATAATGAGCAATTATGAGAGAAATAATAAGATATTATTTAATATAAAATACAAAAATATTATTATTTAAATATTTATAATAGTTTAAAGATAAAATTTTTCAATATAATATATTTTGAGTATATTTTATATTAATATTTTATTAAATAAGCTAACTCACGAGCTAACGTGTCGAGTTAGGACTAGCTTGAGCTTAGCTTGTTAGCTCATCGAGATGAGCTCAGCTCAGGAGCCACTTATCGAGCCAAGCTTGAGCTGGCTCATGAGAACATTGGATCTCATTGGTCCAAAGGGATGATCAAAATCCAACTCATTGGAAAATATCATCATGACAAGAAGAACCAATCTAAAGGTTGGACTAATCTTGTTTTCAAGTTTTTTTTTCATAAAATTCATCAAACACAAAAATAAGATTGAGAATGGATTCAAGAAATAGATGATGCAAGAGAAAGAAATTCTGTGAATACACAGTTTGCAGGAAATGCAGTAGAAGGCCTATGAAGACAATTAGCAGAGAAATGTTATATGGTGTTAGAGGAAGTGAAATGATTTGAGAAGAAAAGATTTCCTTTCCATTCTAACTTATGAAGTAGTAAACAAGAAATATATATAACTAGTATAGATGATTTTAGAGAAAGGCAGTTATAAGAGTAAAGCTGGAATATATGACTTTGGTATGATGACTAGCTCTGCTGTTATCAGAATGTGAAATGTTGCTCCTTGTCGCGTATGAGCTAATGTTGTTATGATCCCCCCTAAAATTAACCAGTTCCTGTCTGTAGGGTCAGTTTGTCGCGAAGAGTGTCAAACTTTAGCGTTAGAAGTAATTGGTAATGATGTTGGTGGGTTGTTTGGTGGTTGGTATGTAGCGAATATCATGTTCTTGAGATTGAATCTTGTACCAGAAAAAATGGCAGTCAATTTTGATATGTTTAGTTTAGGCATGAAATAATGGATTGCTGGCAAGAGTTGAGCAGAGGGGTTGTGGCAGTGGATGAAAGTTGGCTGGGAGATGGAACATGGAATTACTGGAGCAGTCATCTAAGCCAAATGAAGTCAGTGGAGCTATTGAGAGTGCTCGATACTCAGCTTCAGTTGAATGTCGGGCTACGGTGGCTGTCAGGATATGGGATTGTTGCCAATAAAGAAGCAATGGCAGGTGATCAAACATTGGTTGATGGGGTCATTAGCCCAGCTGGAGTCGGAGTAGCTACAAAGTAGGAAATGGTTAGGCTAGAGAGGTAGAATAAATTTTACTGTACCTTTAATGTTGTGTAATAGTCTTTTGAGTTGTTGGAAGTTGTAGCAACTAGGAATTTGAAGATGTTGCGATAAATTGTTGTTCAAAAAATGTAATGCCTGGTTTTATATTTGTGAGTTATTAGAGGGATTCAAAGAGTTGATGATAGAGGCGGGAGTTGGCAAATACGGTGAAGGCTCGAGAGAGGTTTTAGATGTGGGGAAATTGGATTGGGTGTTGCCTTATAATCAGACAAACTTGCAGTTTAAAGAATTTTAGCGGTGTAGTGAGTTTGGTTAACGAAGAAACTTGATTTTGTGTGCTTGATTTTGTTGCCTAAAAAGATGGAGATTCTTCTCAGATATTTCATATGAAATTGTTGCTTTAGATCATCCATGATGTAGTGTAGATGTTGGAGTTGTTGTCGGTTAGCCAAATATCATCGATGGAGAGAAGTAAATAAATGGAGGTGAAGTGGCATTGGTAGATGACTAAAGAAGGGTTTCTTGACTACGGTTGAAGCCAAAGCCGATCAATTTGCAAGTGTAGGTGTTGAATCATGAACAAGGACCGTGTTTAAGAAGATATATTTCCTTTTTTAGGAGGCATATGTGTTGAGGAGAGCAAGAATCATGATAATTTACATGCATTAATTTTGTGCAATCTCACATATTTTTTTACCTTGTATTTTACCTATTATTTTATTGATTTATCACAAATTTACACTTGAGAAATGTTGTTGATGTTGTGCAGGTTGTAGGGGTTGAAAATGTACATTTTGCAACGAGAAAAATCAATGTGAAAGTGGCCTTAAGCAGCGTGACTATGCTTTTAAGAGGTGTGACCAGGCCAAGGTACCAACACTAGCAACATGACCACGCCACAATCCAACGTGACCACATTATAAGTTCAGTGGGGGTAATATGACAACGCTGGAATCAGGCTTGACTATGCTGCCCGATTTAAAAGGCTGGTGCAACCATGCCACTCTTCTACATGATCATGCCAACAGAGTGAAAAATTATTTTGACAAGAAATTTTCTTACAATATCCTTTGATTAAGCTATATAAAGGTTCCTTTGGGAATCATTAGTGGGGGAGAGACTTGGTGATGACTGAAGAACAAAAAGAGGGTGTTTTCTTTTATTCTCTTCCTCTCTTAGGGGTTGAGGTGATAAGACTTTTCATACCCTCTTACTTTGTATTTTCTTATATTTTATGAAAGGTTTATTGTATGAGAGAGGAGCTGGCTTCTATGGAAGAGGGAATAAATTGGGTTGTAAGTTTTTTACTTTCTTTTTTTACTTACAATGATGATTTCCATTAAATGTTTTTCCTACATCCTTTCCAACGTGTGTAGCTAAATTTCATATCGTGCCTTTGTCATGTGGTTTTTGTGGGTTTCTTGGATGATTTTTGAGGAATCGAGATTTTTTTTGTTAACCATAGAGTTTCATTTACTCATGATCTGGTCAATTAGGATGTTAACATATTTTGTGATTGATGATAGCTGCCCATTGCATAGAGGAACAAAATGGTTAACCACAAAATCTGGGTAATAATATGCATGTTTATCCATGTTTCTTAACCAAGAAACGAGATCAAAACAAACTCGTGAGATGCCCTGTGGATTGAGGAAGCCTCAACTTCTTGAATTCTTTTTTTTTTTGACATACACATAGACATAAGGAGAACTTTCTATCCTTATTGATAACTATCACATAAGGAAGGATAAGAAAATCATGAACCACCACAACATCTAAATCTAGGGGCACGAGCCTCATATACCTTGAAGACAATAAAATTTATCTGTCACTATTTTCTGTCTTTCCAAACTCATTACCTTTTAACTTTTTCTTTCAATCAAGATTTTAGATAACCACCTCTCTGTCGATTGTTTTGAGGGTATTTGGGATTTGATTTAATATATATATATATATATATATATATTAATATATAATATTAAAAAATATCATTTTAATATGAAAATATGAAAATAAACAGATCTCATATCCTTATTAGTTTAAGTAAACGAGCACTATATCACAAGCCATGTATCTATCCCGGAGAATAGAAGCATTGCTTAATAGTGAGGCTCAATTACATAAACTAGTAGATTTATGACATCCATTTGGTCTGTGAAACCTTTTTATGTTGACGGACAAGTTCCCCTATATAATATGAAAGATCAGATAGGGTTTATGTTAAGCTAGGTTCTTAAAGTTTCTTAGAAGGGCAAGCCTCTATAGTTAATTACATCTTAAGCAACCAAAGTCACCTAAGAAAACTCTCGATTTAGATCAGGAAATATTATCTTCATGAACTCAAAAGGTTTAAAATTTTCAAGGTCGGACATATGAAACATCAAATGGGAACAGTTATCATGGAATCCAAAGGAAGAAAGCTAGGGGATGCCACAGATTCCAAAGGAAGAAAGCTAGGGGATGCCACGGATTCCAAAGGAAGAAAGCTAGGAAGAAAGCTACTGATGTTTTGTTTAATTTTGAAAAGAAGTTTTGTTTTGTCTTGAGTTTTGTTTTGAGTGTCAATTTCAACTTTGGCTTTTTTTGTTTTATTTTGTTTATGCATGCGAAGTGAAGTAAATTGTTGAAAATGAAAAGTACTATAAAATAAAAAGCAGTAAAGTAACATGCTGTAGATAAACTATTAAAAGTGTAATAGTCATCTTCTTGCACTCTAGTTGAAATATTAGCTTCTGCAAAATATATAATTTTTGGATGAAACATAAATTAATTGCAGAAAGGAAAGCAAGAAAAGCAGTTTAGGGTGCATGCCTACCGAATCTTAGGTCATAACTTGGTTGGCTCCTATTCATAATATGTTCAATTTCCCTCCAAGATATTTAAATGACCATAAAGAAATGTGAAGCATAACACTACACCTCTTTTAGAATCCTTTGAAACGTCTCAAGTTCTCCTGAACTTATTATGTTTCTAAATAATTCATCCATTATCAAGTTAAGGTTTAATAGGTATGTTTTAACCTATTGGTCAATGAACATTGATGTCTTAATTATCCCTATGAATGGGGGTAACTATCACTTGATGTTTCATTTATGAATTATGTGAGCAGAGGACTTTACGAACAAATTGATTTTCTAAGGAACTTAGCCAATTGAAATTTAGAGTTGGGCTAACAGTGTTTTCAAAAGTATTTGTGATTATTTATATTGTCTCTTCTAAGCCTCATTAAATAAACTTGGATTGAACCTAGCTTATTAATGCACCAATAATATGTTTGCTTTTTCATATAAATTTTGTACTCATTTTTGGTGATATTGCACTTTAATGGAATATATTTTTCATGTTTTGTTGCAGGTATGATGATTTTAGGCAAATGGAGCAAAAAGAAGAGAAAAGGCATGAATTTGGAGTGAAAAAGGCAAAAACTAGGTTTTTGAAAGTCCAGAGCCGACAGCGCCCAAACCAGCGTAAACGACATGTTTTTCTAGATAACTCAGAATTAAAAGTTGGGATAGGGCACCGACGATGTCCTATTGCCTGCCGATGGAGCCCACTGTCGGTTCAAGCCAAATTTAATGTATTTGAATGCTTTTTGAAGGGATTCTTGAGGCAACTCTTAGGAAATTCGTTCCCAGACGAATTTAACTTGTTTTGGGCGGCATAAATGAGTGTGTGGAGTCTGTGAGTAGTGTGTGGAGTTAGTGAGTTGTGTGCGGTGTGTGTGATTAAGTGTGTGTGACTGAAGAGGAAGTGTTTAGAGAGAGTTTAGAGTATAGGGTTTGGTGTTTAGTGTTGTATTGTGAGGGATTCTTCTCAAAAGAGTTGTAGGAGGAGAGGGAAAGTGAGAAATTGCTTCTTCCCTACTATTTCAAGAGGGAATCATGTGTTGTTGAAAAGAGAGAAGGAGATCCAAGGGAACTTCAAGGGATTTTCTTGGGGAAGAAATCCAGATAAGTTGTATTTACTTTTTATTGTTTGTATGACATTGATTTTATATATAAAATCTTTGTTTTGTCATATCGTCTCCATGAATTATGAGTAGATTTCTTTCTATTTCTCCTTGCAATAATAAATGTTGATGTGATAGTTTAGATTGTATGTGCCATAAGAAAGAACATAAATTGTGATGATTTTCCACTTTATTCTTAATTTACTTTTTGATCTGGCCAATTGATTTGTTAAAATACGTTGTGAAACATACGACTCGAAAGAGCTATGACTACAAAAAAAGTGGAGATTACATTCAAACTCCATGGATGGTGAAGTTCATTGGGGTTGGTTGCAAATAAATAAGGAAATATGTTTATTGGGTGTAGAATTGGAAATTTTAGGGTGATAGACTAAAATCTCCAATTCGGTCCTAGTGTTTAGAAGTTAAAGCGAGAGTTAGCATTCAGGGGAAGAGAAGTGGAGCTCTAGAGTGAGAGCCACTATCCTCCCAGCCTAACCACGGATTTAGGGACTAAACCTAGGATTAGCCAATGTTCTTTATAGCACTCGAAAGTGGGTAAAGAATAAGTATGTTCCTATTTGGTACAATACATATATTAAACTAATCTATATTATTCACTCACCAAAATATCATTGTAAGGGGAAGGGCATTTTCTTTAAATTTGAACCATGCATTGAAAAAAACTTATTGTAGTAGTAGTCACTTTACTTTGAAGTTTAGTTAGTACTTTAGCAATTTTAAAATCTCTAGCAAACTTTAGCATCTTAGTATTTACATTTGGTGCTTTAAAAATTAAATATTGGATTTCTTTGCTACGCTTTAAGGTTTGCTTCCTCCCTGTAGGATTGATAACCAGGACTCCGTTAGAGCCCTGTATTACATGAACGATACGTATACTTGCATATAGACCGACTGCCACTTTATTAAACTGATTATATTCTGTGACTGAATTGAAACTATTTGCAAAACTTTATTACTTCATATTTGCAGCCGAAGCCTGGTCAAGTTCTTGGCACAGTGGTCAGGGAGGCAACAGTAAATTCAGTACTATCTGAAAACCTTTAATTCATATTTGTGTATGCGTAGTGTTTTATCCGGAAGTTTATTACCTTACGATTGAAAGTTAGAATGTACTATTAGAAAAATTTAAAAACAACAAAAACAATTTAAAAATTTGAGCAAAATGGCTAACAATCTAGATAATCAAATGAAAATGAACATCACCCTAGACCTTTAAGAGATTATGTGAACCCTACAACAGATGAAATGCATTTAACTATTTAATATCCGATGTAGCTGGTAATTTATTTGAGCTTAAACCTGTTGTTATCCAAATGGTACAAAATAATCAATTTGGTGGTACACCAAATGAAGATCCTAACTTGCATCTTGTTACTTTTCTAGAACTGTGTGCTACATTTAAATATGATGGAGTATCAAAAGATGCTGTCAGACTTAGACTTTTTCAATTATCACTAAGGGATAAAGCTAAGGCATGATTGAATTCGTTGGCACTTGAATTTATCAGAACATGGGGAGAGCTGTCACAAAAATTTCTATACAAATATTTACCACCTTAAAAAATTACTAAACTTAGAAATGATATTACATCTTTTTTTCAGTTTGAAGGAGAATCAATATATGAAGCATAGGAAAGATTTAAAGATCTTCTTAGGAAGTGTCCACATCATGCTTTACCAGATTGGTTAATAATTCAAATATTTTATAATGGATGAGTGGGATCTCTTAGATCGATTATTGACGCTGTTGTTGGTGGATCGTTGATGTTAAAACATTTTGATGAGGCTTATTCTTTAATTGAAGAAATTACTACTAACAATTTTCAATAGCCCTCAAAACGGGTAAATCCAAAAAAGAGTATCTAGTATTCATGATTCTGATGCAATATTTATGTTGGCTTCTCAAATTTCTGTGATTTCAAAGAAAATAGATCAATATGGAATGAACTATTCTCAAACGCCTTGGGTGCTAGAGGAAAACTCATTGGGAAAAATAGTAGATTCTCAATCATCTTATGAGACTTTAAATGCTATAAATAATAGAGACAACAATCTTTATGCTAATTATTATAATCCTGGTTGGAAAAGCTACCCAAACATAAATTGGAATAATAACACTGCTGCTGTTAATCTACGATGGGGGAATAATTCTGTGAACCCATTGGAAAATTCAAACAAATACGGAAACACTAGTTATAGACCTTCTTATCCTCTAGACTTTAATAGTAACTCACAATTCAAGGAGAAGAAGTTGTCTATGGAAGAATTGATATTAAATATGGGTAATCAGTTGCAAAGTCAAGGGACTCAATTGCAAAGTCAAGGAACTGTTGTTAAAAATATTGAAAATCAATCGGTGTATATTGCTACTTCACTCAGTAGTAGACCTTCAGGAACTTTCTCCAGTAATGTTAAAATTAACCCAAAGGATCAAAATAAAGAACAACTTAAGGCTATACAGTTGAGAAGTGGAAAAGAATTGGAATCAAGGGGTGCAAAGACATGAAAGTTGAAAAAGAGAATGTGGAAATTAATAAAGGACATGATAACATATGTCCAGATTTAGAATATCTGCTTAAACCAATGAAAATTATTTTTGAAAGACCACCATCTCTGTTTTCTCAAAGATTGAAACAACAAAAGAGTGAAATGTTTTTTCAAAATTCCTTGAAATCCTTAAAAAATTATCAGTAAACATCCATTTTGTTGAAGTGTTAGAACAAATGCCCAATTATGTGAAGTTTATGAAGGATATAATAAATAAGAGAAGGAAGTTCATAGATAATGATACTGTTGCACTCAGTGAGGAGTGTAGTGCAATTATTCAGAAAAAGCTTACTGAAAAACTCAAAGATCCTGGTAGCTTCATTATACATTCTCCTATTGAAATTTTTTTTGGAAGAGCCTTATGTGAGCTTGGAGCTAGCATTAATCTTATGCCTCTATCAACTTTTAAAAGTTTGAGAATAGGATAAATTTCACCTACTTTAGTAACTCTTCAGTTAGCTGATCGTTCCATTACTAATCCTAAAGGAGTTGTTGAAGATGTTTTAGTAAATGTTGATAAATTTATCTTCCCTGTGGATTTTATTGTTTTATATATGGAGGAAGATAAAGAAATTCTTATAATTTTGGGAAGACCATTCCTTGCGACTGGAAGTGCTATGATCGATGTTCAAAAAGGAGAATTAACTATGAGAGTTAATGATCAAGAAGTGACATTCAATATATCAAAAGCTATGAATTATCCAACAATAGGAAAACATGACTGATGAGTTCGAATGGACATTTGTGGTTTTTTTAGAAAATGAGCATTTTAAAGAGAAATATGAAGAGGAGCATGAACAAGAAAATTTTAAAAGTGAAGAAAAAAAATGAAATGGAAGAAAAATATGATGAGATAGATAATGAAGAATTGGATTATATTCAGGAAAGAATTGAAATACTAGATATTACAGAAAATGATAATAAAAGTTTAATTCCATCTATCATAACACCCCCTGAACTTGAGATAAAGATACTTCCAAACCATTTAAAGTATGTGTTCTTAGGAGAATTATCTACTTTACCAGTTATTGTTTCATCAGATTTTACTGATATACAAGAGTAGAAATTACTAGAAACTTTGAAAAGATATAAAAAAGCTTTTAGTTGAACATTAGCTGATATTAAAGAAATTAGTCCTTCGATCTGTATGCATATAATTTTGTTGAATGAAAAAAATAAGCCTAGAGCTGATCCGCAAAAGAGATTAACTCCATTAATGATTTAAGTAGTAAAGAAAGAAATTTTGAAATGGTTGGATGCTAAAATTATATATCTTATTTAAGATAGTGCGTAGGTAAGTCCGATCCATTGTGTTCCTAAGAAAGGAGGAGTGCTTGTTGTGACTAATGAATGAAATAAATTAATTACCACTAGACAAGTCATTGGTTGTCAAATTTGTATTGGTTATAGACAAGTCATTAGCTTACGATTTAGATATGAAAATTATGATTTCATAATATGGGATATTACACAAGTATATGTATCGTTTATCAAGTAATATAGGACTTTCTGATTAAGCCCCGAGATATCGAACCCACAGGGAAATGTAAAATATTTTTAAAGAAATAAGAAAATTATATTTTTACTTTATAAATGCTTTTGAAAGTATGTTTTGATTTGTAAAGTTTGAAAGTTGTTTTTAGTATTTTTAATAAAAAGCTAAGTAGGAAATGAAAATTATCAGAATTTTAAAACACCATATAAAACACTAGGAAATAAAATATCTTTTTCTTTCTCTTATAAAGCAGTAATAATTTTGAAGGTATTGTTGTGGAAGTATTTAAATGTGTTGTGACAAATAGGAGCAAATTTATTCTTTACCCTTACATGGTTCTATACAGAACATTGGTTAATTTGAAATTTTAAAATTTTGAAAATGGTTAGGCAGGGAAGATACCAGCTCTCACTCTAGAGTTCCCTTGATTACCTCCACCTGGGGGTTAACTTCTCATAACAAAATTTAAAATATCAAACCAAATTAGGGGGCTTTATCCTGTCACTCTAAAGTCCTCTAATTTTACTCCCCATTAAAAACATATCTCCTAATATATTTTCATTCAATTATATGGACTACAATTCTCACCCATATAATTGTATGTGATTTTTACCAATTATTGTTTGAGACAATACCACATTGGATTTTACATAATCTCACAACAAATTTTAACATCTTAACTGGCTAAATTAAGAAGTAACTTAAGTTCATGGAATTAAATCTTCACAACTTATTCCAACTTTAAACACTTATACATTCCACAACAATCCTACATAATTTAATTACTTCTTCATTTAGGAAAGAAAAAGATACATAAAACTACTCAAAATTCATGGAGAAAACACAAGCACACATTGATTTGAAAATAGAAATCATAAGTAAAACACAACAAGTTTTAATTAAAAAATTTAATATAAAAACAAAGTTAAACACTTATCTGAAACTCCTCTCCACTAGACTCCGGAAGTTCCTTTGAAAATTGACTTTCCACTAAAAAACTCCTCAGAGTGGGTCGCCCAACACTGATGACTCAGAAACAAACTTCAGACTTTAATAAAAACTAAATAAAATGAGGAAGAGAATTGATGAGAAGAAGGCTTCGCTCCAACCCCTTTCTCCTTTCTTACTCTCTACTTCTACTCCTACTGATTTCTCTCCCTCACACACTCTCTCAACTCTGTAATAAGTCTATAAAAACTCTCTAAAGACTCTCCTTCTTCTTCAAGACTTCCATGAAAATTACATGACATAATTTTAATAATAATCCAAAAGGTGCCTTGGTTTCTCTTCAAATTGCGTCCCGATTCAATGTATCCACCAAACCTTGCATCCCTTGGATCACTTCTGCTGCTTAAAGGAAGTTAAGGAGGTTACCATTAAAAGTTGCCTCAAGCACCCCTTGGAAATGACTCTAAATTTGATTCAATTTGATTTTTATAACCGTGGCATCTAAGCGCCGACCAGGCAGTGCTTAGCCGCCAGTGTGTAATTTTTCATTTTTTCATTTTTTTGCTCCAAATTTGATCCAATTTTGCTTCTTTCAACATAATCACTCATTTTCATCATACCTGCAAGAAATACACAAACTTCCATTAAAGTGCAATATCATCAAAAATAGGTATAAAAATGTGCATAAAAACACTATGTATTTTAGGTGTATCAAAATCCCCCAAACTTAAAATGTTACTTGTCCTTAAGTGACTCTTAATCACATAGAAAATTTTAGCATGAAAATTATGTAATGAGTTTCTTAGGAAGGTAACAAAATTTTGTTCTAGAAATGGAATAGTCTAATTTAGAAAAAATTTCAGTAATTAAGACCAACTTAAAGTTTAGAAAGTTCTTAGGTAAAGGATAATGTAAAATATAGGTTTCAATCTAATTCAGAAATACTTGTAGATTCTTCAAAATATAGGATTCCCACACTTATTTTTCCCACTTAAAAATCTTTATTTGAAAATAATTTTACTTACTATATTATAACCTTAAGCTTTAGATTTTGTCAGAACTTATATCTTATACTTTAGGTATGGAACCAATTTTTTATTAGGCCCTTAAATCCTCAAGCTTCTCCTCCTTTTTCACATACTCTTTTTTTTGATGAGGCAAAGATTACTGTATCTGGATAGACCTTTAATGATTTTGAATTCCACCCTTTCATTTAAAATAAAGGTATGATATACATATTTCACTTAAAAATCATAATAATAGTAATTGAAAATTACTCCTCAATAAAATAAATTTAAGCTTTGAAGAATAAAAGTCAAATTTTCTATTTATCCAAAAATACAAACATTTCTTACTAAAGATAGTTGAACTATATTTAACACTTCTTTACTAAGAAAATTTTAACTTAATTTTTTTCATTATTACTATAAATTTTAACTAAATTCTCTTATTCATTCTATCTTTAAAATTTTGTTCCCCTAATATAACTTCATATACATAAGTGATTTCAATTAAAAATCAAATTAATTTTAAGTATTCTTGAGAACAAATAAATTTTTAGGTTTTGGAAAAGTTTGTCTGTTTTTAACCCCCCCCCCCAAACTTTAATTTTTAGTTAGGATAAAACATTTAAGCATAAGAAATGATAAATGGGTGAGAATTAAAAACTAACATAATATGCTTGCAGGAATCTTAATAACCTAAATATTCAAGTATAACAATTTAAAAACAGGAGTAAAAAGAAATCAAATTCAAATTTTTTTTTTCAAAATTTTTATAAAAAGAAAAGTAAAAATTTCAAAAGACTTCTATAGTAGTGGAGGTTTTCAAAGTAAATACACACTAACTGAAAATAACTGAAATCACACCAATACTAGATAACAAATGGTAGTAGTAGATTTTGAAAAGTTTTTAAACATGCAGTTTTAAAATAATAGTTTTTAATAGTGTTCCATATTCTCCTAACAGTTTTGGAATTTAAAGTACACCATATAAAAACTCTGACACAACATACACATTAAAACATTTACTACTACACAAATATCACACAAAGCAACATATAAAATATCAATCCAACAAAGATACATCTGAATGTGCATAAAAATAGCCCAACTACAATCAGCATATTACCAGAGTTCATACCACAAACACAATATCAAAATAAAACACAAGACACAACATACATCAGTACATCAACAAAAACTCAGTAACACATAAAAAAACAAATCTACTAATCATACTCATCATCATCATCTTGCTCGTTCCAATCTCTGGATGGCACATAAGGTATATGGAATGGATGAGGGGGCATCTCAGCACTCAGATCACCTCTAATCAATCTATCCAAATAATGCTTATAATTCTCCTCATATTCATCATGTTTTACAATATATCTTTCCATATTATCCATCTTACCATCCATGTCTCTAACATGCCCACGAGTAAGACTCACCTTCTTCAAAATCTTTTTTAACAAACCAGTCTGTGAATCACTAGATGATGAAGCTCGCAAAGTGGTAGCACGAGAAGTAGAAGCAGCAGAAGCAGAAGCAGTAGAAGCCCTACCAAATCCTCCTCTCCAGCCAAACTCTGAATGTATAGTGTAAGTTCCAACTTTTACACTGATAATTGGTTTCAAAGGCTGAAGAACCTCTTCCCAAGTTTCAAATTTCACACCAGACAGCTCACATAATGAACGAATCAAGGAAGGAAATCCAATACCTACAGTAGTGGTAGATATGACACTATTCAAAATATAATCATAAATGATTGCTCCAATATCTATAGGCTTCTCTTGCTGAATGCAATAGTTCAACACAATTCTCACCATTGTAACTTCACTAGTATGACTTGTAACCTTAAGAAAAGAACTTAATAACATTTCTCGATTTATATTTAAGTAAGATCCTTACTAATGAAGTTCTCATGAAATTATTTTTCATATGAGTTTACTAAATTCTCTTAGTACAACAAATTACAATTATTCTTGAAATGAATAGAGAATCAAAACACTTAAACTTGATTACTAGATATTGTTGTCTTGTAGTTTAAACCGTAATTTTTGAAAACTTTAAAGTTTTACTATTATATTTATAAAAAAAACCTAATAGTATTTAAGTTCTCCTTATTTCCATAAGTCATATTTTAAATATAGTAAAAGTGTTACTTGAGGATAAGAAATAGTTAAGTTTGGGAGATTTTTTATACACCACAAGTATGTTTAATTTTTCATTTACTTCTAATGCCTATATTCGCAATTTTCGGTGATATCAACTTTAAAGAAGGGTATATTCATGTTTTTGATGCATACTCAATTTAGGTATTTGCTGCAAAGATGAACATATTTTAGCTTTATCCCTTAGTGAGAAAGGAAAAAGTCTAAGTCGAATAGCATCATCTGAAACACCATCATATTTAAAAGTAGCACACAACTCTAGAAATTTAGCAAGATGCAAATTAGGATCTTCAGTTATTGCTCCCCCAAAATAATTATTAGACACCATTTGGATAATAGCAGGTTTAAGCTCAAAAGAATTAGCAGCTACAACAGGGTTTTGAATACTACCACGAAGTTCATCCACTGTAGGGTTAACATAATCTCTTAAAGGTCTTAATTCTTGATGGATGCCAACATTTTGATCATGACAATTTGCCATTTCTTGAATATTTTTATCTTTTTCTATAGTTTTAATTTTTTTTTATTTTTCTAATAGTTCTTTCTAATTCATAATCGTAAGGCACAAGTTCCTCAGAATTTGAACAACGCATACAACAATAAAACAAAACAAAACACAACACACTAACAAAAATAAAGAAAATTTAAAATTTAAAATTTCTTAATTTTCTTTAAAATATAATTTTAATTAATTTCTTTCCCCGGCAACAGCGCCAAAAACATGATCCACCCGATATTTATACTTACAATTATGATATGAAAATTGGCAACGGTGACAAAAACTTTTCTCCGCTGGATATATATGCTCATGATTTTGATATCAAAATTATGATTTATAATGTGGATACTACGCAAGTATACGTATCATTTATCAATTAATATAGGAATTTTTGATTAAGCCCCGAGATATCGAACCCACAAGGAAAGTGAAAAATCTTTAAGAAATAAAAAAAATTATCTTTTTACTTTTTTAATTGGCTTTTAAAAGTATGTTTTGATTTTGAAAAGTTTGATAGTTGATTTCACTCTTTAAATTTTCTTGTAAAAGTCAAACAAAAAATTAAAATGATAATAACTCTAAATACAGTATGAAAAACACAATTAACTAGAATATCATTTTCTTTCCTTTATTAAGTAGTAATAATTATGAAAGCATTGTTGTGGAAGTATTTAAATTTGTTGTGATAAATAGAAGCAAATATATTCTTTACCCTTACTTGGTTATATAAAGAACATTGGTTAATTTCAAATTTTATCATTTTGAACATGGTTAAGCAGGGAAGATACGAGCTCTCACTCTAGAGTTCCCTCATTTCCCTCCACCTGAGTGCTAACTTCTCATAACAAAATTCAAAACTTCAAACCAAATTAGGGGATTTTATCCTGTCACATTAAAAATCCTCTAATTTTACTCCACTTTAAAACATCTTCTAATATATTGCATTCAATTATATGAATTACAATTTTCACCCATATAATTGTATGTGATTCTTACTAACTTTTATGAGACAATACCGCATTGGATCTTACATAATCTCACCACAAATTTTACATCTTAAGAGGCCAAATTAAGAAATAAAGTTTATAGAATCAATCTTCACAACTTCTTCCAACTTTAAAAACCATATACATTTCACAACAATTCTTCATCAATTACTTACTTTTTCATTTAAGAAAGAAAAAAATAAAGTAAGCTACTCAGAATGCATTAAGAAAATACAAAAACACATTGATTTGAAATTAAAAACCATAAGAAAAACAACAAACAATTAATAACTAAATGTAAGAACAAAAGTAAACACTTATCTGAAAATCCTCTCCACAAGACTCAGGAAGTTCCTCTGAAACTTTGACTCTTCACTAAACTACTCCTCAGAGCAGGTCTCCCAACTCCGATGACTCAGAAATAGACTCCAGACTTCAAAAAAAAACAAAACTAAAGGAAAGAAAAGAAGTGGGAAGAAGAAGGCTTCAATCCTGCCATTTTCTTTTTTCTACTCTCTACTCCTACTCCAAATGAAAACTCTTATAAAATACAATAAAAAATCTATAAAAACTCTCTTCAAAATGCAATGGAAGAGCCCCTAATCTTTCCTAAGACTCTCTTTAAAAATTAAAACAAAAGGTGCCTTTTGTCTCTTCAAAATGTGTCCAGATTCGATGTATCCACCAAATAATGCACCCCTTCATTCAAACTTGCCGGCCAAAGGAAGTTATGGAAGTTACCACCAAGAATTACATCCCATCCCCTTTAAAAATGGTGTCAAATTCAAGTTAATCTCGATTTTTAACTGTGGCGGCTAAGCGTCGGCCCAGCGCCGCTTAGCCGCTAGTGCCCAAATTTTCATTTTTCATTTTTTGCTCCAAATTTGATCCAATTTTGCTCCTTTCATCATAATCACCCATTTTCATCATACCTGCAAGAAAACACAAAATACATTCCATTAAAGTGCAATATCATCAAAAATAAATATAAAAATGTGCATAAAAATACTATATATTTTAGGTGTATCACCGTTTTGTCCTTCAATACAAAACGAGACATTAATAAACCGTGGATTATCAATAATGATGGACCAAGATACCTCCTTTATACACAAAATCTAGATCTTATTGTTGGATTTAGCAAAATAATTAAATCCATGGAATTTTTTGATGATTTTTTTAGGATACTTATGAACCATAGGCTCCAACGCAATAATGCACCAAAGTCTGTGATGCTTATTAAGATGTTGAAGTCATTTAAATACTTGGAGTGAGCTATCCCCCCAATGTTCCAACACAAAATATTAATCATGGTGGAAGGGTTGAGATCTCCCTCTAATCAGCTAAGTGAGAGATTCCTTACTAAATGTATAAGAGCTGCCACCGTTAGGATGTAATGATCATCCTTCAAGTTTCAGATTTCAAGGAGACCTTCATCTTCTTCATAGTTTTTAAAATTTTCCATTCAATCTCTAGCATCTGCTCTAACATTTCATCATCAACATGATATCTTAGAGATTCAAGCGGTGAAGATACAGCCACCTGACCAACCTAATTTTGTGGCTCAGTGACATTTTCCAAGGGATCAAACACATCAATTGGTTCTTCCACTTGTATAATGTTATTAGACTCGGGAAAACAAGGATTTTGCTCTGGACTAATTTTCTGCTGCGGTTGACAGACTTCCTCCAGCTGAGGAACCAACCCATTAACATGTGTAACATTAAAACTTAATTGAGGGTCATGTACCTGCTATATAGAGGTATGAGGTTCTGAGTGTTTGTGTGCATCAACTTCTCCAATACTTTGTTTCTTCAGAAGAGCATCATTAGTCATTTGGGTTAAACGGTTAGCATTCAGATTGGGATGTAGCATGTCGTACCTTTCATTGGTATGGCTAGACATTTTCAAATGATTTTAATAGTATGGTCTTTGCTCCACCACTATCTTTTTCCAAAATACATTGTGAGCTGTTCCTAACCATATTTCATCTACATCAAAGAGTGTAATATCGCTTTCAACCAAGATCCTTTCAGCAGAGGGCCTATACAGGTTGAAGGTGGGGATATCAAGCTTCATGGGTCTTTCCATAGTAGTCCCAATAGTGTACAAGACTTGGTGATTGAAATAATGCATTTTAAGACCAGGGAGTTTAAACCAGATGGGCACTATTGGGGGTTCCTGGCTTGTAACAAAACCAGGAGACCCTTTCAAAAGTTTCATATGTGTGTCATTAATGATAAGGTATTTCTTTGAGAGCAGCCTTGCGTAATCCTCCTCCTTGGACAACTGGATCATGACATGTCTGGCTTCCAAAAATCAAACCTTCCCTACTCCTGTAAGTTTAAGATCTTCAAAAACTTTCCTGATTGTTTCCATTTTGGGATGGCTAAGTTGGAACTTTCTAATTAGCGTGAATTTTGCAAGCCACAACAAGACTTGTAATTTCATTATATATATATATATATATATAACAATAGCAGGCTTCCCTCCCATCCTACAAATTTTTCTGATAATAGGAAAATCCCCCCTACCCTTCAAAGTGTCATGATATGCTTGTGGGAAAACCAAGTTATCAGGAGACTTTAGTGTATCAAAGCCTTTGCCAACAATGGCGACATAAGTGGCCTTACCCCCCATTGAATTTTTGTTTCCAAATCAATTAGGGGCTTAGAAGATGACATTGAACTCAGTAGAAAAGAAGCAACCCAACCAGAACCAACAGAAAAAGCCAAGAAACTCACAAGGAAGAAGAAAACAAACAAGTAGCAGAAAACCAGAAGTGCGCGCAAAGGTTCCCCAATGGAACAATAAACTAAGCCAAAATAATTCAAAAAGATCCAAACCAGAATAGAGGAAATCACGCAAAATAGACAAAATAAGCAGGGAAACAAGCTTGAAATGGAAATAAGAGTACACAATGATTCCAAATAGTAGCTAACAGCTCACCAAAGAGGAGAAAAAAGAAAACTCCATGAATTCCCAAACCCTACCAAAGCTATTGATGCCATCTTATACACACACACACACACACACACACACACACACACACACACACACACACACACATACATACAAACATATTTTAATATTTGTGTGTGTGTGGGTGTTTAATAACACAATAACACACACACACGTGCACATATAATAACACACATGCATACATCTATCCATATCAAAAATATCTTTACACTTATACATTCATACATTCATTCATATACATACTTAATCACACATCACACACATATACTTACATTAATACATATACTTATATATAAACATTAATACATACACTTAAGCATGCTTCCCACTCTCTTATATCATAAGATTCTTCGGTAGGCTTGCTAGTTTAAGTTATATGTAGGGCCGGTTTAGGTTGATAAATAGTGGTTATTTTGGTTGTAAGTGAGTCAAATATTTATTAATTTTATTATTTAATATGTTAATTAATTATTCTATGAATAATTGAGTTTTTTTTAGTAAATGAAGGGCTTTTTTTATTCTTAATTGTTAAAATCAAGTTTTAATTAAATTAGTTTAAATTTTTATGAGTTTATTAAAGTATTTTATAGAATTCTCAAAATTTTATTGAATTCAGTTAAATATTTAGTTAGTTATTTAATGTTTTATTTAATTAGTATTTGTATATTCAATGATTTGTTTAAATAACTAAAGGTTTTAATTTTAGTTGTATTAGCTTAGTTAAATGATTACTTTTTTAATTGAATTATATGGGTTTAATTGAAAATTTATTAATTTAATTAAGTTGGTTAATTATCTCATTAAGGGATTAGAAGTTAAGTTATCTTCCATTCAAGTTCATAATGACTTAATTAAGTGATTATGTTTAATTAATTAATTAGATATATTACCCTTTAGTTAATTAATTTAGATTAATTAAGAGACTTTAATGGTTCCATTATTTAACTAATGAGTTGATTAAGTAAGTTTGGGAATTAGTTAGTGGATTAAAAGTTTAATTTAGGTATTTAATTTCAGCCGAGGATGATTACAGGTAATTAAGTCTCAGTTTAGGTAGGATTAGCGGATTAGTGAAAAGATTATTAATTCTCACTTAGGGTGTTATTAAGGGATTAGGAAGTTAATTAGTGATGGGAAGAGGTTGAGGCCTTCAGTTTAGATGAACTAAGGGAATGTAGGTTTTAGTTTTAGTGAATTAGGGAGGGCAGGCATGTCTTTACACAATATATAAAAAAAAAACCCTATTAAATTCTATGAAAACTATCAGCATTTATGACATTTACACATGAAACGTACATGAAGTTTTTGGTTTGGGCATAAAGAAAGTGTGAACATGCTAGTTTCATGAAGTAATACCATATAGACCTTTTATAATGCATTAAAACTAAAAGTCTAATTATTTAGATATGTGACATGGACAAAATTGAATGATCTTGGAAAATAAATGGACTTTTAAAATTACAAAATGAGATTAAAAACACATGAAGAGTTGTGAAATTTTATGGTGAATTGAAAAAACTATCATGAAACTTGGAAAAAAATTGGAATTTCGAAAATTTATGGCGAATTTTACAATTAATTTGGTAACATACAATGTTCATAGAGGAAATAAAAAATTCTAATGGTAAAATTTTTGTTTAAGATGAGCTATACCTTTCTTAGATGTTGATTTCCTTAACTTATGGGTCTTCCTTATCTTGTTTTCTCCTTCTTGCTCACGGCTTGAAGAAGAATGAATGGGAGGCTCTCGGTTTTGTTCTAGGGAAAGGTGAAGAAGGCTCGATTTTCTAATTGTACATGAAGGTGGAGAGTGATAGAGGAGAGGGAACAGAAGATTGGGAAGAAGTGAGGAATAAGATTGGATATACTGTAGGGAAATTGGAGGAAAAAGTGGTTAAGGGGAAGGGAACGACTAGGATTAGGGAGGGAGTTAGATTCTTGAAATGAAGGGTTGGGATTTGAGATGATGTGGAGGAATAAGAGAGAGAGGAGTGGGATGGTTTGATGAAGTGGACGAATGGGAGAGAAATACATGGATTAGACAGGTGGAAAAGCTAGAGTGGTCAGATGTGGAAGAAATGGAGGGTGAGGATTAATAGGGTAGGATTGTAATTTTTGTAAAGGAGATAAGAATTTTGTAATTTGGAAAGGGTAGTTATATTAGCTATGAAAAAATACAAGTATAGCTCATTTTGAAGAGGATAATAAAAGGAATCCAATGGTTTAAACTATTTTGATAAATGAGTTCTAAAGCTCAAAATATAAGCTATTACTATTGTTAGGTGGATTGAGAGTTGGTTACGAGGTGGATGGGAGTTGTTTATGGCCAAAAATTAGCTTGCACTCATTTTTTGGAGAAAATTACATAAAATTTAATGGTCCAAGCGGTCTTGTCTAAATGAAGCTCTACAAATTGATATGATCGGTCAGTCAGCCCAAACCTTTAGAAGAGAGAAAATGATGAATTTTGAACAATAATGTTTAATTAATTTTATTGTTTTTTATTCTGTATTTTTGAATTTATAAAAACTTTAGTTGAATTCTAAAGTTAACTTGAATTCATTTTGAGGTGGTTATGGTCAAATTATCTTTTTATTATTGAAATTAATATTTTTCTCTCTCAAAATTATCATTAGCTCAAGAAGTGTCCAAAATGATTCGGATTTGAGAGTGGAGGGACTCATTTTAAAGGTTTTGATGATACAGATGCAATATTGGAGTTCGTTTTCAAAAATAATGATTCATTGAAAAAGTTTTAACGTAAAACCATTTCGATGCCAAGAAACCCTAAGTGCATAATTTACATGAATATGTTGTATTATGATCACTAAATGGATTTGCATGGTTTTCCTAGATGAATATAAATATCATGCAACACAAAAAATATAATTTGGATCAGAGGACTGATCTATGGAAAATACGATAATTTTAGGGTTTAAAATGATAATTGTCATGCATGAAAATCTGACTTGAAAAGTTTTATAAAAAAATAATACAAACGATCGTCAAACTTATTTTCATGGTATTTATAAGTTATAATAAGGCCCATGCATCTTCTAAAATGAAGATTTGTGTCCTATAATCATCTTGAGAGAGAAAACAATAATACTAGGATTTAGTGACTAAAGTTGTTTTTCAGGTTTATCTCTATGTTCAGTTAGAATTAGTTGTCTTTAATGATTTTTTTTATTTCATTTTGATTTTATTGAGTTAAAAATTTAATTTTCTAAAGTTAAGATTTTCTCAAGTCCAAGCTCAAGTGAAGTCCAGTTAAGCTAAAGCCAAAAAAATAGGGTTGACAAAAAATGAGGTTAACATCTCTCTTATCAATGTACAATGTGTGCATATTTCAACAATAATAATTTAAAAAATCCAATTGATTAACTTTTGAGTTATGCTTAAATCATTTGAATCAATATGCAGAAAATATTTCTCTTACTAGATTAAAAACCCATAAGAAAGAACTCTGGCACAACATTTTACTAAAACATCATTTAAAGAAGTGCAAAATATTTATAAGCCTCCTAAATCAAATTTTGAATAGTTTGGATTAATATTTATCTTTAATCTATAATCCTATTAACATTTTAACTATTTAAGCATTGATAAACTTTTAGAGGTGATCATCATTATAAACAAATTACATTATCATATTTGATTTGTCTCAAAGTGAACTTCCCTTCATCAATCATAAGGTGTTCAAAGTTAAAGTACTGTCATCTCCATAGAGAATATCTTATTAAATTTTAGTGGTTAGAGGGACCACTAAGAAAAGTTTATATTTATTGAAGATTGCAAACTTAATAGTAGATATGCAATAGGCCAATCTTTGTACTCCTCAATTGAAAATCAAACTTCTTCATAATCTTCATTAAATTGAATATGATATTTGAATAATCCTCTTGTACATATTTATTAGCTCCTTAGAAATTAATTTATTTCATGTATTTCAACCATATATTTGACATCATCTCAATGATTCTTTTATTTATTAAAAAGATGAGCACCCCTTCATTAAATTATTAAAAAAAAAATCAATATCATAAACCTCCCTGTTCAAATTTCATTCATCTTATTCATTATTATTATATTAAGTCATAAAGTCATTTTATTACTCACCATGAGTTTTTTGTACTAAAAAATTACTTCTTTTGTAAAGCTAGGGATAAAATAAAAATGTTAGCATGCATCCTTTTGATAGACAAATTCATTGCATTTTTATTCGTTGAATGGTTAGCTTAAAGGACTTTGATGTCTCTTAATATTCATTGATGTTGCAAAATTGTTCTACTTCTAAGAATCTTCATTTCCTTAGAGTTAATTTGGTTAAGGAGTAACATAATTTTCTAAAATTCTTGCAAGAATGTGCTCTTATTAGATGGCAACTAATCCAGGCCTAGATGTAAGATTCAAATGTTATTCAGGCCTATTATATTTATTAGGACTAAGAAGAGTCCCTTTTAGGTAAATTAGAGGAATTTTAAGATAGAGATGCTTGGTATTAAATTTGACAGATCCTGAAGGGTATATTCTTATGATGTTATGAATATACTTGACTCAAGCAATTAATGGGCATGTTTTTAATTTTTATTGAGTTTAGAATAATGGTTGAATTGGTTGAATTTTAGGGCTTAAATACACGTTCATAAGTGAAATTCTATTTCAATTAAAAGTATTGATATGTATTACATTAATTTTTTATAGAGAATTGTATTCTATTTAAAATGTATTAAAAGCGCCTTAACAGATAACCAATTATATTTCTTAGTTCAAATATACTCTTAAGGAGCTTAATTAAACTTCTAACAAAATTAATGAAATTTACATACATACCATGCAATTCATATGTGTTTAAATATGAAAGACCCAAAGTTTTATATTTACATTTATAATGCATTGGTGTCATAAACCTATGCATGAAAAGATGTAGTTCAATTTTAAAATGAAAGTGACTATGATATTTATAATGTGAAGTTAAGGATTTAATTGACATGCATGTAAATATGAAAGTTTAGGCATTAGATATATAAATGCATAAAAATTGTGTGGTATTTATGTAAATGCACTTAAAATTGAATGGCTTATTTGACACCCTAAGTACCAAAGACGCTACGAGCCTATTGAAAAATGAAGATGGTAATCACCAGAAGAGCAACAAAAAACATTATATGGAGGTAGACAAGGCAACATTACAGTAGTTTCATAAATCATTTAATCCATGTTATTATAGCGCTCATAAAGCCTCTTAGTGTATTCATTTTTTGGACTTTAAAAATATGTTTTGAGAATGACGAAATGACTTAATTCAATTCATTTTTTTTTTATTTTTTTTATTTTTGTAGAAGTTGATAAAAATAGGTCATACATACATACCTGAGAGTAAACCCATGTATATTTGGTGTACCCTAAATTTGAATATTCTCTTTATTTAGGCTGGGCAATTTGCCATTTGTCCCTTCTCAGAATGTAATATTCCCCTTTGTTCTAGCTCCTCAGAAATATAATATACCGCTTTGCTCTTGTTATAACCAAATTGGACTTCTCTACTCAACTTGATTCAAACTTTTGATATGAACTATTAATTCAATTTGGATTTTATTGAATTTTAATCAAACTTGACTCATTTAAGCTTATCAAAACAAGCATGTGCTTGATTATGGACAACTCTTTTATCTCGAGCTTATTAAATTTGTTTAACTTGAGTTAAGTAAAATTATATAATTGTTAACTTCTTAAAGTAGGTGTAGAAATTAGTTTTCATAAAACATTTTAATTTTCTTTAAAATTTTAGAATGCATCCCACACAGGTTCATATTAACAATAAGATCACATAAACAATAATAAAAAACTTTTCACCATGATGCAGGACTAAGAGTTCGTATGGTGTTGCCTGAAACACAATAAGGAGCATTTGGTTTATGTGGTGTGGCCACGTTTCTAGGGAGGGCATATGAAATGTGGGCCACATATTCAACCCTACTTCTCGCGATTTTTCGCGATTCATTTATAGTCCTACCCTGCTAAAAGCTCTCACGATTGCTTTCATCCCAACTCTCGAGTTGCTCTACCACTCTCGTCTCTTGCAATTTTTCCATAAACTGGATCTCTCAATCCTCTTTGATCTGTGCTAGATTTTGCAATTTTATTGAGCTCTCTATTATATTTTTGATTTAATTGTCTCTATTCCCTATTTGTTATTTTGTTGATGGATTTGGATTGTTATGTTATGATGTTGGTTGTTGCTCGAAATTTGGAGGTGGTGATGGTGGTTGCATGTGGAAATTAATTGAATATAAATGAGTTTTGTGGTTATGTTATACTAGTAGGTGGCAGGGGTGATTTCGCGGTGGTTTCCCAAAATGATGGATTTTTTTGTGTGGTCTGGATGTGATGGTGTGTGGTGTTGAAGTGATGGCGTGTAGTGTTTAGATAGACTGTTATGGTATGGAGATGGTGTATAGGTAGTGGTGTGGTGTAGAGGTGTTGTGTGATGTGGAGGCAGCAGTGTCACATGTGTGGATTTGTCGTTGTGTGTTTTGGAGATAGTGTTGTGAAGTATAGGGTTTAGTGTGGCTGTAGTGGTCTATGATGTAGGGTGGTAGTGTGTGGATGTGGAGGCGGGACAGTTTGACATGGAGGTGGTGTAGTGGTGTGATGTGCTATTCACATTGGTGGTTGGTGGTCTGTAGGTGGTGTGGTGTATTTTGGAGGAGGTGGTGTGGAGGTCGTGATGTGGTGTTAGTTTTGGTCCTCTGTGATATGATGGTGGTGTGCTATTGATGTCGGTTGTAGGTTGTGTCGATGTGGTGGTGCGTTGTGAAGGTAGATCATGTGGAGATTGTGATGCGGTGGTGGTGTTCCAAATGTTTATGTTTCTTACTTTTTTTTTTCTTATATCATATAAATTTATATTCTTTGCATGCTAGTTGTTGTAATGGGAAAGGCAAAAGAAACTGGTTCGTATGCTGCCTAGGATAAAGAGATGAAATTAATATTCTATGAACTCTGTGTTAAAGAGGTTGAGTTGGGACATAGACCAACCACCTATTTTAACAAGGAAGATTGGCAGAATATAATAAAAAACTTTAAAGAAAGCACAACGAGAGAGTATCATTGAATGCAATTTAAGAACAAATGGAATCAATTAAAAAATTGAAAAAAAGATTAGAAAATATGGAAATAGCTATAGCAAGGATTTACATGCTTGGGTTGGGAACCAATAAAGTGAACTATTGATGCTTCTGCAGAATGTTTGACCTAGAGATTGGATGCGAGAATGATTAAAATGCAAAATCATTTTAAAGTCGTAATATTTTTCATTGATCAATCTATTGATTTATTAATTGATTTGTAGGTGGTGTCAGATGCGAATAAATTCAAATTCAATGGAATTGACTCTGAGCTTGAATATAAATTAGATCGTAAGTTCAGTGAAGTGGTAGCCACATGTGTGCAAGTGTATGCACCAAGTGAGGAGAGGGTGTGGATCCAGACATGAGCATTTAGAAGCAAAGCAATCTGCTAGGTCCAATGAGGGTTCCAATCCCAACTTATATGAAGTAGGATCTACTAGTCACCCAAACTTCCCAGAAAGGTTTCAATTTCATCAGAAGCCGGCTCTCCCAATTGGTGGCTTCATGCGCCAATAAATCTACTCGGTAGCATGCAACTTCTGTTCAGCAGATTATGAGAATTCTAGAGGATACTACAAAAATTGATGAGAACATGTCGTTTTACTTATTCTTTATGAAGTTGCTAGAAGACCTGACCAAGAAAGAGATTTTCATGTCGATGAAAGATGACTGCAGGATTAATTACTTAAGATATCATTGCGACAATAGCTATGCGTGAATTATTTATTTTTATTTTATAAACCTTTTTATGTTGTTTGGATTTTGTATTTTTTTCTAATTTGAACAACTTCAAATTAGTTATTGCAGTCGAGTGTTCGTTATATGCTATCTTTTTATGTTAAGTGATTTAAATCTAATTTAGTTTTTTTTAATGGATATCTGCTTACACGATGAATATCATGAATATAGAAAAATGTAAGAGAAAAATTACAGTTGCATTATATTTACTATACAAATATTATAACTCATTTGTTGCTCGATCTTCCTACATGACTTCTACTTATATAGACAACAAGTGGGTTGAGGGGTTGTTTGTGGGGCACTCTGCAAGGGTTAACAATATGTTCTAAATGACAAACTATTTTCATTGATTTGTTGGAGGAATTGCACATAAATCATGGTTTCTATGGCTCATGTAAAGATGACTTCAAAAGAGGTGCTAGCTATGACCCTCTATATTTTATCACAAAATCCTCTATATTTTATCACAAAATGAGTCCATGAGGGGTGCCATGGAACGCCTCCAAAACTCATCTGAAACTATCAATAGATACTTCTCAATTGGGTTAAATGCTCTGTTTAGTTTGTCATTGAAAGTTATCATCCCTAAAGATCTAAATTCCAAAATACTCCTGTTTAGATTTCACAGAACCACCGTTATATGCCATATTTAATAGTTTAATGTGTTCATATTTCCTTAAATTTTTTTGTACACAATGTCAAGTATATTTAATAACTATTTTAGGACTGTGTTGGGGTGATTGATCTTAGACATGCTGATGAACGTGTATTCAATAGTGAAAAGCTTGCATATATTGGACGATGTGAATGACTAACACAGAATATCATGGTTGTGTGTGTTTTCAGTATGCGCTCAACATTTGAAATGGTCGGATGGGAAGACACTGCGCGACAGTCGCATTTTAAAATTTGCTACGATAAATCATAAGTATAACTTCTCGATGCCACCTCCAGGTTATCTCAGATTTTAACAAAGGAAATACTAAATTTTTGTGCAATAATAATGATTTTATTTATATTGAGAAAATAGTATTTGATGGACGCTGAATATCCATTACAAATAGGTTATCTCAAAATATTTCCCTTACAAGGTACCATTGAAAGGACCTTTGGAGTTTGGAAGAAAAAATGTGTCGTATTGCGCAAAATGCTAACATATCTATTTTTCAACTATGATAGCTCTCCACAACTATATTCAGTGACATCCTTCGCGCAACAATATTAACATCAATAAGGTTGACCAAGTTCAATCACATGGCTCTATTGAAGCCTACGAATATATATTTCAGCGAAGTAAAATAGAAATAAAAAAATAGTCGGAAAATTAGTTTGAAGGTGTAAAATTATTTAATATTTAGTTCTCATATATTTATTTTTTAGAATATTTAACAAATTTTCGTAATTCGTGTGAGTTTCACAGGAGACTTGCACTTTGATTATATTATATTTAATGGGAAGTTTCATGTTTTTTTTTAATTTACCAATAAATACAAAATAGATTATAATGCTTGTAATATTGTTCAATTTAACAATGCTAATGTAATACACGACTTTATTTTAAATTATATGCAATATTTTTAATTAATTTAATTTTATGTAGGTTTGCTCACCATAAAAAAAATGCTGGTTTCGCCCAGGACATACCACCTATAGATACCTAAATTTTGCTTTTTAAAATTACACCCCCCCCCCCCCAAAACTTTATATTTCACATAAAAAATACAAATATTTTAAATTGAAAAACTGAAATACAATTGTTCCTGCATAAATAAGAGGACAAATATGCCAAAATTAAAATTTTGGTGGTAGAAAAGTAAATGCATAGTAATTGAGTGGCACGAATGGAAATCATTCAAAATAGTATTATATTTCGAGATTTTTAAAGATTTTTAAAATTTCTATAATACAATTATTTTATTTCTTTTCAAAATGTGAAAGAAAAATCGGTGTTTTCTAAATTATATTTGGTATAATTAAACGAACAAATGAGCTTTACACGAAAGATTTATCACCTGGCAAAATTTTAGCTTACTTTTAAGCCCATTTTTTTTCACACAAGCGATAGCAAGTACTAATTTGACATATCTAACACCTTCACTCTTACATACATCCCACCTTATGATTTGGGTAGCATAAATGAAAGAAATAAAGTTTAGGTACTTGATATGTAAATACATAGGAATTAGGTGGGATGTATATAAATGCCCTATTAACAAATTCAAAACAACTTACAACACTACATACAAACAAACTTTTCTGTATACAAGGATCTTATTTTCACAATAAAGTCGCATCAATATGTAAATCGTGAGAACCTGACGTCTTCTGCTTTGATGTTAACAGTCATAGTTTCAGATCAGCGGTTTTCGAATGCATAACCCTCAAAAAAACAAGATCTGCTTTTCTTCCAAGTGGGACAAAAAAGTGGATAAACTGAAAACTATGATCATTCAGACTCTTGAACTCATGGGAAGCTATAAATGAAGTTTAAGATGCGGATGTTCTGTAAACTGTGTAGGCCAACGACAGTGGAATCCAGAAGCAATAAACAGGGGAGTGAACAAATGGATTCATGTCATATGCCTTCACAAGGGCTCTGCATTGCTGTAATATAAATTGAATATATATTGTTAATAAATTAATATAAAGGCATAAAAACAAGGTAAATATTAACTTCGACTTCAAAATGGCAGATAAATACAGGATGTTAATTTCCTTTACCAACAAGAATCATATATATATATATATATATATATATATATATATATATATATATATATATATATATATATATATATATATATCAAGAATGTGTCGGCACAAATCTCGATGATACCCTACAGTTGGCGAAGGAAGATGACGTGGCAACGTGGGGCCCTCCAGGAATAATCTGATATCCCATGCCTCTTCGGCCGTCTCACATAGACCAGGAAGAAAACATTTCCCAGAATGATGAAATTTGATAACCTTCTTAAAAATCAACCTGTCGGCGCAAGATGCACACAGATAAGTCCGGCACCTTTATCTGCTTCGGCCAAATGAGCAAAGCGAATTGTCCGGCCCCGAAATAGCTAGTCGCTTTCCAACCAATCTATATAAGGGTGAATAAGTCAGATCGACAGTTTACACCAAGCACTCAGCAAACGCAGCCCGACCAAAAGTGAAGCCAGGCAAGAGGCTAACACGGGCACTAGGCTCGATCCGATCGGACAACTTACGGGTCACAGCCGTATCCGGTAGCGAACCTTCAGGGTCCCGACCCCGTTCAGCTAGGAGCCTTGAAGGCTCCCGACTTGATCTTCATACATTGACTAAACTACCCCTGCGTATCTACGTATTTTAGGGGTACAGTGTGTAATACGAGGAAACCCTTACAATAAAGCTATAGTTGTAACAGGGATAATAAGGAACTTCTAAGTGGGAAGTGAAAGTGGGCTTAATGTCATTGGCGGCCACCTGGGAGAAGGAGAGAATCAATTCACGGAGAAAAAAGATTTTCTAATAGCGGACTCGTCTGCAACCTACAATGTCATATTCGCCTGCCCTTTGTTGAATCGCTTCAAGGTCGTGATGTCCACCTACCATGTTACATTTAAATTCCCGAGAGACAGGAAGGTGATCATTGTAGGAGACTTGGGAGCAGTCACTGGTCTGCTATCTTCGAGTGGTAGGAATCGTGGACAAGAGCCACTCAACCTACAAAACTGGAGGAAGGGGTTCTTGAGACAAGCAAGACGACACTGGTGTTTCCTGTCGTCAAAGATGAGCCCGGTAAATATTTTCTGCTAAGTTATAATTTTGATGCAATGTGCAAAGAGTTGCTAATTCAAACCCTTCGAGACCATCACTACGTCTTCGGTTGGTCTGCTACAAAGATGGTAGGGATACCGGTTGACGTCGCCTGCCATCGGCTGAATGTGAGCCCCACTATCAAGCCGATCAAACAGAAAACAAAAACTCAGCATTTGCATTGGCTGGACCCATCAGAGAAGATGTGCTAATACTAAAGGAAGCTGAATACATCAGGGAGGTGCATTACCCCACCTGCGTGTCAAACATCATCATGGTCTAGAAAGCCAATGGAAAATGGCAAATGTCTGTGGACTTCATAAATTTAAATGAGACATTCTCAAGAGACTGCTACCTCTTATTGAGAATCGACACCCTGGTGGAGGCGACTTTCAGACATTCCACGATGAGCTTCCTGGACGCTTTCTCTGGCTACCACTAGATCAAGATGCCCCGGTTGATGCGGAGAAGACCGACTTTATTACTGTTGAAGAGGTTTTTTGCTATAATGTAATGCCCTTTAAGTTTAAAAACATGGGGGCAATATATCAATGTTTAATAGATGTAATATTTGTCAATCAAAAGAAAGAAAATATTGAAGTCTTTGTCGATGATATCATTGTGAAAAGCCGAACGACAGAATAACATTTAAGAGATCTAAAAGAAACCTTCCAAACTTTGAAAAAATGTAACATGAAATTGAATCATCTAAAATGCATGTTTGGGGCTTTAACCAGCAAGTTCTTGGGTTACCTCCTAACTTCTGAAGGCATAAAATCGAACTCGAGCAAAATCCAGGCACTAAATGACATGCCTCAAGCAAGAAACACCCAAGCAGTTCAAATCCAAACCAGCCGGTTTGCAACTCTTAGTCGATTCATCTCAAGGTAAGACGACAAATTCGCACCATTCTTCAATACCCTTACGAAAGCCAAAAGTTTCAATTGGACATATAAGTGTCAACGAGCCTTCCAAAGCCTAAAGGATTTTTTAGCTTCACCACCCCTCCCTTAAAATTTGAAGCCAAAAGAAGAGTTATCACTGTACTTAGGAGTAGGAGCCGAGAAAGCATATCCCGGTCTACTAGACTATTCATGTTCTCCGAGGAGCGGATGTCAAGTATCCGATTATGGAGAAACTCACCTTTGCTTTAATTGTGTCGGCCTGCAAGTTGCGACTTTATTTCCAAATGCATCGTGCCCACCTGGCCTGTACACTCCGACCGGCTACTCAAATGGTGAGTGGAGCTGAGCGGGTTCGACATCACATAGATCCCACATCTATTCGTAGGCAAGACGCAAGCTACTCAAGCAAGTTGTCATTTGAAGCAATCAGCAAGAGTGGCTCTTATACGTGGATGGCACCTCGAGTAGAACCAGAGCAAAATTAAGGCGTGCTTTGAGCAGTCCCACATGAGAGGACATATATCACTCAGTGGGCGTAGAATCTAAGGTGACGAACAACCAGGCGAGTATGAAGCACTACTTGCTAGCTTGCGGCTAGCCTACGAAATGGGCCCTGAGATTCTCGTTGTAAAGTCGGACTCAGAACTGGTAGTAAATCAACTAAACGGAGATTTCAAGGTCAGAGATGAAGTAATGATGAAATACCACAGTAAAGCAAAGGCAGAAATCTGGAAATTTGCAAAAGTCCAGATTGAGCGTGTCGGCAGAGAGAACTAGGTGGCGAGCTTACTATCCAGATGTGTTTGCCTGGGGAATGGAACACCACATATACTCAACCAATCAGTTATCAAAGAGACTGAAGCAATGGCAGTGGAAGATGGAGAGGCTGAGAGCTGGATAGATCCCTACATCAAGTATTTAGAAGTAAGAGACGTTGCAGATAAGGTCACAAACCCTAGGAGATTTAAATTCAAAGCCGCAAATCATTTGCTGATTGAAAAGACATTCTTACAAAAATCCACAACATCATTATACCTAAGTTGCGTAAGGAAAGGCAAAGTGGAAGACATCCTTCGGAAAGTTAATTTCGGGGAGTGTGGGGAGCCACTCGGGAAAGAAGACATTGACCGCTGAGTATAGCGACAGGGGTATTCTGGCCAACACTGCTGATGGATGTCGAAGCATTCTCCAGGCAATGTGAGCAGTGTCGGAAGTACAGTCCTTTGCAACATCAGTGGACTACTAACTTCAACCAATCACCAGCCCATGGTCTTTCGTCATTTAGGGTTTAGATATTCTAGGACCATTTCCACCTTCTAAGAGAGAACACAACTTCCTTCTGGTATCAGTAGCTACTTTTCCAAGTGGATTGAGGCAAAAGCTCTCACCCGTAGAAGTCTTCCATAAATTCATCTGGACCGACGTGATATGTTGTTATGGCTCATCCTTGATGATCATCATGGAAAACGGGACGCAATTCGCAGGCAGAAAGCTCTGCAACTTCTGTCAAAACCAAAGAATAAGCTCAAATTTGTCTCGGTCCATCATCCTTGGATAAATGGCCAGGCCGACGCAGCAAACAAAATCATTCTCAATCTGTTGAGAAAGAAAGAAGGGGAGAAAGGTAGCTGAGCGGATGCCCTTTCGTCCGTTTTGTGGGCCTTCTGCACGACTCCATCAGCCGCAACTAGCTAAACACTGTTCATGCTCTCACACAGAATAGAAGCCATGTTACCCGTAGAATACAACCATTATAGCAAAAGAGTCCTCACAGCTACGACGTTCAATGAAATGGATCTATCATAATGGATGGAAGCAAACAATGAGGAAACGATGCTTGCGCTAGATCTTACGGAAGAAGTTCGAGCACAAACAGCCCCGTGATAGGAAGAGATAAAGCGGAGAGCCGTTCGGTACTACAACCGGCACGTCCAAGAGAAAGCTCTCCCGGAGATCTGATATTGAAGAAGGTTCCTACAGCACGAGGGCAGTTGGGAAGCTGGACAAAACATCAACTGAACCCTACATCATCGACTGCCAGGTAGAACCCCAAGCGTACAAACTAACGACCTACGCTTAGAATTAGAGCCTTAGGACCTGGAGCGAAGACGACCTCAAGAAATTTTTTTCCATGAACCCATCTCACTCCTTTGTTTTGTACCACAACCTCGAAAATAAAAATAGTTATTCTCATTTTTCGTTTACAATTCAAAATTTTCTCCAATGTTCTGCCATAAAATTTGTATTAAATTAACAAATGCCTTACTAATCGAAGACCAAAAATTTTTAGGTTAGAAAATGCTCGAGGCACTGAAAGAACCAGAAAATGGCCAAAACATCTACTTGACACTCAGAAGAATGGCAAGCCACGACACCAAGATCGATCGGCCCTATCAAAATATTTAGACTGCCAGCCGAAGCGCCAGGGCTTCCAGACTGAGCATGAAATCGAAGAACGACAGGCAGCGACGCCAAGATTGTCTGGCTTTGTCTGAAAGTCAAGAATGTCAGTTGTAGTGCTAAGACCACCCGATTAAGCATGAAATCTAAGAACGACAGGTCGCAATGCCAAGATTGTTCGGCCTTCTCCAAAAGTGAAGACGGCTAGCTGCACACCTGAACATTAAATCAAAGAACGGCAGGCCACGACACCAAGATTGCACGACCTTGTCCGTCTGATTGAGCATGAAATTGAAGAACGGCAGGCCCCAACAAGAACATCATCCAACATTGTTCAAAAGTGAAAACTGTCAGCCATCGCGCCAAGACCACCCGTATGATCATGAAATCGAAAAACGATAAGCCTTGTCATCAAGATCACCCAGCCTTGTCTGAAAGTGAAGATTGCTGACTCTGGCACTATGTCCACTCTGTTAAGCATGAAATTGAAGAACGGCAAGGCGTGGCGCCAAGATCCTCCGAATTTGTCTGAAAGTGAAGGCTATCAACCATGGCGCCAAGACCACTCGGCTAAGCATGAAATCAAAGAAAGATGGGCCCCGATGCCAAGATCGCCCGATCTTGCCTAAAAATAAAGTTTGCCAAACATGCGTTAGAATCACCTGACTGAACGAGAAATAAGAAAGTAACCACCTATGTCAACATGTTCGCACTGACTATGTCCAAATTCTTGATTAAAGGCCGCTCAACTAAACTCAACCTATAAAAACAACTCATTTATATACAGATAAATTCCTTAGTCTAGAGCCGGACAGCCCATAAGGGCGGAAGGATAAACAATCTCACGGGGTCATACAAGCACAAGCTAGCTATCAAAAGGTAAGCACTTCGCAAAAGACCAAAAAAACAACAAGGTAAATAAATGAAGTTAAGAAAATAGGGAAAGACTTCTATTCATTTCTTTAAAAGATGTACAAAATTCTCCCGTGTACGCCAGCCAAGCATAATGGTCGAATGGTGCTAACATTTTCAAGCTTTCTTTACATACAAAAGAAAAGAAAATATATATATATATAATGCATGTATGAGAGCTAGGCGGTCAGTTATAGGTCCGTCACCGCTTCCCGCTTCACCTCCAACAGGCTAGTTCACCCCGTCATCTTCATCCTCAAGATTGACAAAAAGAGAGCTAAATTGGCCCATATCCACCCACTTGAGCTCAACCAGTCCTCCCTCAGCTCAAGCAAAACTGAAGGATGGATTGTTTGTTCTATTTGATCATCATCAGGATGAATCTTTTCCAGCATGCGGCATTTCTTCACGGGAAAATCCCCATCTGCACTTATGGAACCCTTTGCGGGACAGTTGTTTTTTTAATTCGACGAACCTATTTCAACCCCCGGTTCGACAACAAAGTTACTGGGTTATTCGCCCTTAAAGGCTAATCTGACCCTCTTCTTCCTGGCGTGGAATACCAACGCACAAGCTTCCTCACCAGCAGACTTGGGAAGCTGTACCCCCTCCATATTCATAGCCATATAGGAGATGAGAGATTAATCCAAAGGAATGCGTAAAAGATGAGTCTCACTATCTCATTTTTTTTTCATTTATAATGGTATTAACACAAAAATCAAGAAGTAATTAATTATGGCACATTAAATATTCATAAATACCAATGATTTATTTGAAAAATTAAGATTTCGTCGTCCTTATCGTAGTTGTCACCATCAAGAAGCATGAGAATTGAGCTTAATATCGTAGTTGTCACCATCAAGAAGCATGTGTCAACAAGAATCTCGAGGATATCACACGACTGGCGAAGGAAGACGAAGTGGCATCATAGGGGCCCGACAGAGATAATCAGATACCCTACGTCTCTTCGGCCGGCTCTCATAGACCAGGAAGAAACATTTTCCAGATGGATGGAATTCGATCACCTTAAGAATCAATCTGTCGGCGCAAGACCCACACAGATAGGTCTGACACCTTTATCTGCTCTGACAAAATGAGCAAAGCGAATTGTCCGGCAACAAAATAGCTAGCCAGAACTTTTCACCCAATCGGCACGGGTGAATTCTTAACAAATAGTCAAATCGACAGTTTACATTGGGCCCCCAACAAATGTCCACCCGGCCAAAAATGAAGTCAGGCGGGAGGATGACAAAGGAACCCGACTCTGTCCGGCCGAACAACTAACTAGGGTCCCAGCCCTGTTCAGCTAGGAAATTTTAGGGTTTTGGTTCCGTCTGGTCGAGAGCCTTCAAGGCTGCCAGCCTAATATTCATGTATTGACTAAAAACCCCCGTTATATCTACTTATACTAGGGTACACTGTGTAATTGTACATTCTCATATCGCTATAAATAAGGGTCTATTTCATGCATAAATTTATCCAAATTAACTATTTTGTAGTGTTTTTGCTCTCCTTGTTCTCACTCTCTCCCCTTAGCGCTCAATTCCTTGGGCATGTCTCCGAGACAATTCCGGTTTCAATATATATATACTTGATCTCAAATGTCTTGATATCCTTGATTTAGCAGATTATATTCAACTATCATCCCTTTTAATAGTTTAGAATTATAAAATCTTTCTTTTCTTTCTCAACCTTCATCAACCACTATAGAACTAGGAAACCCACAAAAAATTAATTATTTACCATAAATAGAAATAAATGTTTCTAAAGGTTAACTATTACCAAAAATAAGAACATTAATTCGTTCTAAACTACATATCGTCACCAGTAGGTTGATTGCAGTTATTTTTTATTCAAATATCAACACATGAAAAAATATGTCTCTACAAGCCCATTACACCTAACCCGTATTACTGAATGTGGATTAAATTTCAATATCCTACCAATTAATTCAATTTTGTAGATGTCATAATACTTTTTTATATCATGAAAAATATACTATAATTTTGACCATGCAAAAAAAAATAAAACTTTTACCTTCCAGTGTTTCCACAATATCAGCAGACAGATGATAAATAATAATTTCCTAATCCAACGGCCACTCCAAATTCCAAATCCATCAGAAAAGCTTCGAAATTTGACATATCTCTTACTTTCTTTGTAATGATCATCTTCTTTCTTACCTGAAAGTGAATGTAAATGTGCACAGTATGCTCTTCTTTCTGCAACTATAGCACCTAAGACAAGAACAGTCGGCAAAACTACAAAACCAAGGTGAGGTAAAACAATAACCATAATATCTGGTACACCAATATAAACATTTTGACTTCCACTCTTCGAAGAAGAAACGGACCACCCTCGTTGGGTCATGTAGGACAACTTGCCATGTTCAGTAAATACATGACCAAAAAACCAAGGAAAAAACACGAGGTACAGTAGATATAAAAGAATACCCCACCATATTTCCGTCATCCGGCAAAGCTCCACCAAAACAAAAATTCCAGTATCAACGAAACATGCAGAGAAGCTCTTCTCTCCGCTGCCGGTAATGTTAATTTTATTGTAGGTAGTATGATTCTTTGAGAAAATGAGAAAAGCTTGTGGGATAAGAAGCAGTGTGAAGAGAAGTGCAAGGACAAAATGCAACAGGGGTTGATATAGAGCAGCCCATTGAACACCCAATACAAAAAATTCCTTCCAGTTCCAATTGGCATATGCAGTTAAGCCATTGATGGAGAATGGCCTTGGCTGGCTATAAGTATATTTTCCTGAAATGTCAGTTGCTTCAATTTGCAGAAAAAAACGGTCTGGAGATGGATCTATAAAAGCTCTCCAGTTCCATGGAGCCACATACATGTCACCCCTAGTTTCATTAGCTTTTAGCTTTATCATCTCTTGATCTAGCACCAAATGAATGTGGCCAGACCTGGAGTCGTATATTTTCAATGAAACAGAAACGATCACACTTCTTGAAAAAATTAGAGCTCTTACAGTTTCAAAGGATGAAATTTCTTTTGATAGACATTGGAAATCATGAGGAGATGAAATTCTGTGCATAAACCTCGAATCCAAAGGAAATGTAGGTAAGATGATTGTATCCTTCAGTCCCAGATGATAATCTAGATCTAAAAAAGAAACATGACCAGAATCAATGGCAACAATCCTCAGGCTTCTGCTTCTTCTCCAATCACCCATCTCCCACTCCCAAAACTCTTTAGAGAATTCAGCATTTGCTGAACAATCTTCATTATTCTTATCACTAGGGTTCCCTTGGTGCAAGTTTAACTGATAATAAGTCCCAGTTGATTCAACATGATGGCGCTTTAGGTTCTTTCCAAACCTGGTGTGGAGATGACCGCAAAGGTAAGCTGATAATGAATGCTTAAGAAAAACATCCTTGATACTTTTTCCCGTATCAGTTGTTGCTGTAAATGACAAGGGAAAATGCCCAAATGAAATTTTTGTTACAGACTCTGTGGATCCAGCATCCCATTGACCGAGTTCCATGTCTAAATCAGATAGCAGCTCGTCAGTTAGATGCCCAAATAGATTGGTGGGACCACGAGGACCAATTTCCATGAAACTATCAACTCCAACAAAAAGATGTTTCCATCCCTTGTACTGCATTTTATATACAACTTAGAACCAATGTACCTTAAAAATATGAAGCTGGTTTGGAAATAAGTGGGGAAAAAAAACTAGAGAGCAAGATGATTGAATTAGATATTATATAAACTTTATATACGATCTATAAATATATAAAAAATCTAATGCTTATTTTTCAGCTTCGGGTATATAAATGAAGTGCAAGTGTAATGTTACTTTTATTTCATGATAACACATAAAATATAAGAACTAAAAAAGGGCTTTTTCGTCTGTGAAGTAGAAAGAAAACAGAGATTCCCAATTACTGTGATTATGAACTTATCAGAATAAGTGGCCGAAAATACCTACTTATGAACCAAACGTTTCAAGGCTCAAAGTTAGGAATAAATGATTACCTGTAAAGTTACACTCTGAACGTTTCCATCCCGTTTTAGTCGTGCATTGATACTATACTTGCTGTAAAAGTCATATTCACCACCAACTTCTGGCACACCAAAGCTATCATGATTTCCCCTAACATCATAGAAAACTTTCTTATCCAAACCACTCCTCATGATTACATCTTCAGTCACATTTAGGTATTCTATCCATTCTGCTTCCTCTTGTTTCATGGTTAACAAATCTTTGCTTTTTCCATCTGATGTTTAATAAATGACAATATAACACAATTGACCATCAGCAACAAAGATATATGAGCACTTGTTTTCTAGGGTATAAAAAATAGAGTTTTTACTAATATCACATAGCTAATGTCATTGATAAAAATTCTTAGGTTTGTTTGGGATCATTTTTGTTTTTGTTTTTTTTTTCTTTTCTTTTATTTCAAAACATTTTTATTTAGTGCATTTTTTTGCATATTTTTATTATTTTTTTACTCGAAACATCTAAAAATTACTTTAATAGTTTTAAAAAACAGCTAAACATGTTAAAATATATTTTTTAAAAAAATTTAAACATAGAGAAAGCAAAATAAAAAAAAAATAAAAATAAAAAAATAGAAGTGATCCCAAACACAAAACAAAATAAAAATAAAAACAAAAGTGATCCCACACGGCCTCTTAACTTGCACCTTTACTATAGAAGAGAAATGTGCTCTACCTTGAATATACCTAGCAAAATTTCCCATGCAATTAATTACATGGAGTATCTTATAATAAAATTGAAAAAGAAAATAAAAATAATTAATATAAGGATGATGACAAATGATCAAATGAAGATAGAGAAAAATAAAAATATTATAAGAAAATAAAGTTCATTCTCGTATTTTGCTGAAACATATTTATAATCCAAATGCCTTGGAAAGAGTTTTTATTATAATATATTAGATTTAAATGAGTAAAACAAGAAAAGTTAAAAGAAAGAAATAGATTTTGAACAAGAATATCCCTTTAAATGTTACATTTTATTTCTTATTCTTCGAAGTATAATCGAATTATTATAAGACGATAGATTTTGTAATCATAATTAATTAGTGTAGTTCACAACATTATGTTTATCCTTGACAAATTGTTTTGTAACGAGTCAATAAGAATATATATTTTCTAACATAAGGTCATTACAAGAGTGAAATCCAGTTTAATATATTGGCTATAATCCTATAATAAAGCAATAAAAATGAAAAAGAATGAAATCATGCAAATGTCACTCACAATAGTGTCATGTGACAATGAGATAGTATCATATATCAATTTTCATTGGCCATTTGTTTCCCTAAAAAGAAACACACACACACACACACACACACACACACACACACACACACACACACAAACACAACAACAACAACAACAACAACAACAACAACAACAACAACAAAGCCTTAATCCCACTACGTGGGGTCGGCTACATAAATCCTTTTTCACCATTGCGTCATATTTAGTGTCAAATTTTCATTTAATTCTAATAAATTAAGATCATTTTTTATGCAATAAGCCCAAGTCTTCCTAGGTCTACCTCTGCCTTGCTTAACATAAGCTGTATTTAAAACATCTACTCTCCTAATCGAATCATCAGGTGGTCGACGTTTAATGTGACCAAACCATCTAAGGCGACTCTCTCTAATTTTATCAGTCACTGGTGCAACACCAACCCTATTACGAATATATTCATTTCGCATTTTGTCTATAAGTGCAAAGCCACTCATCCACCTAATCATTCTCATCTCGGCAACCCTTAACTTAGCATTATGCTTCTCTTTTAAAGACCAACATTCAACACCATAGAGCATTGCAAATCTCATCACCATCTTATAAAATATTCCTTTTAGTCTAAGCGGTGCTTTTCTATCACACAATAAGTCGGACGCATTCCTCCAGTTCAACCAACCAATCATTCTACTATTAACATCCCCACCAATATCACCATCTCTTTGAACAATAGACCCGAGATATCTAAATCGTTCACACCATTTAATAATTTGATCACCCAAAGTTACACTTCTGTCACTAGAGCTACTATTACTAAAATTACATTCCATGTATTCTGTTTTAGTTCTACTCAAACGAAGACCTTTAGACTCCTATGTAGACCACCATAGTTCAAGTTTTTCCGAGGTTTTTTCTATCGTCTTATCCACGAGGAGGATATCATCAGCAAAGAGCATACACCAAGGTACATCCTCTTGTAAATGCCCAACCATCCATAAATAAAGCAAAAAGATATGGGCTTAAAGCCGATCTCTGATGCAAACCAACCGAAATATTAAAATATTTAGTCAATCCTCCTTCAATTCGAACACATGTAACAGCTCTAATATACATATCTTTAATGACTTGAATATAAGTTATATCAACACCTTTCTTCTAAAGGACTCTCTAATGAACATCTCTAGGAACCTCATCATAAGATTTTTCTAAATCAATAAAAATCAAATGTAGATCCTCCTTATTATCTCTGTACTTCTCCATCAAACTTCTCAATAAATGTATAGCTTCCATAGTAGACCTGGCCAGCATAAATCCAAATTGATTATGAGAAACCTTGCTATTACGTCTTAACTTGTGTTTAATTACCTTCTCCCATAATTTTAAAGTATTACACATCAATTTAATTCTTCTATAATTGACACACTCTTATGCATCTCCTTTATTCTTAAAAATGGGGACCAACATACTCTTCCTCCGCTCCTCGGGCATCATTTTAGTTTTTAATATAATATTAAAAAGTTTTGTAAGCCAAGAAACTCCCAAATCACCTAAACATTTTCACACATCAATTGGGATACATCAATTGGGATACATCAATTGGGATATCATCAGGTCCTAGAGACTTCCCACCCTTGGTTTTCTTTAAAGCCTCCTCAACTTATTTTCTGCTAATGCGATGGTAAAAATGAAATGTTTTATTATTATTAACGACATTAAGATCACTATGGTCGATCATATTTTCAACATCTTCATTAAAAAATTTATCAAAATAACTCACCCACCTATGTTAAATATCTTTCTCTAAGAAAAATATTTTCTGATTTTCATCTTTAATACACTTTACTTTGAGTTAAATCTTTGCTTTTCTTTTCTCTTTCTTTGGCTAATTTGTACATATATTTTTCAACCTCCTTAGTATCTAACTTGCTATAAATATCACTAAATGCAGAATTTTTAGCGTCACAGATTATTCTTTTGAACTCCTTGCGGGTCGTTTTATATTTTTCTCAGTTCTCTATGCTTTTACATTTAAACCAATTTTTATAACATAACTTCTTATATTTTATCTTTTCTTGCACATTATTATTCCACACAAACTATTTTTATTTATATAAACTTTTTCTTTTGATTCTCTAAGTACAACTTTTGCCACTTGTTCAATAGTATTAGTTAATTTTTTCCACAAAGAGTTTGCGTCTTCATGAACATACCAAATGTTTAAATCTTAAATTTTACTCATAAAAATAATTTTATTCGTGTCTTCTAGGTACCCCCATCTAATTATAAGATGTTGAATCCTAGTATTCTTTACTTTACAACTATTCATCTTAAAATCTAGAACTAAAAATCGATATTGGGTACTTAATTCCTAACTTGGAATGGACTTACAATCCTTACAATCTTGACGATTTATTCTTCTCATAATAAAATAATCAATTTGTGTTTTATTAGATCCATTCTTATAAGTAATAAGATGTTCATCTCTTTTCTTGAATAAAGTATTAGTAATAATCAGATCATACGCTAAAGCAAAATCTAAAATGACTTTATTTTCTTCATTAATCGCTCCATAACCGTAGTCACCATGAATATTTTCGAATCTTCTACATTCTACCGACATGTCCATTTAAATCTCCTCCAATATAATTTTTCCTTCAAGAGGTATCAAGTGTATTAAGTCTTATATATCATTTCAAAATTATCTTTAGAGCCTATATCTAAAAGCAACTTGAGGAGCATAAACACTTATAATATTAAAAATCTTACTATCAATAATAATCTTAAGTGTTATAATTCTATCTCCAACTCTATTAATTTTTACAACATTATCTTTCAAACTCTTATCTATAATTACACCAACATCATTTCTAGTACGACTCTTCCAAAATACCATAGTTTAAAACCTAAGTTATCAATCTCCTTAGTTTTTTCTCCAACCCATTTAGTTTCTTAAATAAATAAGATATTTATCTTTCTATGAATCATAATATTAATCAATTCCATTAATTTACCATCGAGAGTATCTATATTCCAAGGTCCTATCATATAGTATCATGGAATAGCTTCTTTACCAGCATCTGTCTGTCATGTGAGAATCCTTGCTTATTTGACACTATACCCGGGCGCCGGTGTAGCGGCCCGTGCACACTTTCCACTATATTCAAGCCATATAGCGCTTTGCTTCGGGGACGCCCTAGCAATTACACGATGATCAAAAGAATTCATGTCATGATTTTTTTTTCGACAAGTTTTACGCTGTCTGTCGACTACCTAACGCAACCCTCCATCTTTCACATCCGGGTTTGGGGCTGGCAAAGATAGTGTTATCTTACTTGGAGGAGAGGCAAGACTTGGGAAAGATTGGACAGGTTTCTTGCTAATAATCTTTGGCACCAATATTTTCTTCACACCTTTGTCACTCATCCGAATTTTGCTGGGTCTGACCATAAACCTCTTTTGATTATAATAACTGCCGCTGAAACATCCAAGAGCCCCTCTCCTTTCAGATATTTGAACTGTTGGTCTAGCCATCCAAATTTCCTTGATCTTATTGCTGCCAACTGGACTGGGTGCCAGCATTCCAACCCTCTTATCCAATTACAGTTGCTGCACATTAAAGTTGGTAAGGCTCTTAGAGCCTGGAGTTGGAACAACATTGGGGATATTGTCAGAAATGTGGAACTGACTGAGAAAGAAGTGTCTGAGTTTGAAGCTGCTGTAATTGTCAATCAGGATAACTATGGGGACCTTGTTGCAATTCAGGAAAAATTACTATTTGCTGTGGAGCTTCAGGACAAATTTCTTAGACAGAAGGCTGCAATTAATAAATTCAAATATGGGGATAGGAACACTAAATTCTATCATGCTTATATTAAGTATAAAAGGAAGTGTAATTATATTCATTCTATCAGGAATGAGCAGGGGGTGACACTTCACAATGGGAAAGACATTGCCAGAGATGCTGTGGAGTTTTTTATGAAGCTCTTAACCCATAACAATGCTGATAGACCTCCTATTAATGCTAGTCTTTTTTCCAAGGAACACCACCTCATCAACTCTCTCAACCTGTCTGAACCACCTGCTGAGGAGGAAATCTGGGAGGCTTTCAACTCCATGGATGGGTCCAAAGCTGCTGGCCCTGATGGGTTTACTGCTGACTTCTACAGGAAGACTTAGGAGATCTGCAAAGGTGTTGTGGTCAAGGCCATTCAGAGTTACTTTAGGGGATTTGAGATGCCCCAGTATTTTTATGCCTCCACTATTGTCCTCATCCCCAAGTCCACTACCCTTACTGATTGGAATCAGTTCAGACCTATCAGCTTAACTTTTGCGATCAGCAAGGCTATTAGCAAGATCCTGGTGAGGAGGCTTCAACCTTATTTAGAACACATCATCTGTCCAAATCAAGCTGCCTTTGTTCATGGTAGATCTATCATTGATAACGTGCTCCTTGCCCAAGAAATGATTTTAGATCTGGACAGACCCTGTAGGGGCGGGAATCTTGTTTATAAACTGGATATTAAGAAGGCTTATGACAACATGGATTGGAATTTTATTTTGGCAATTCTTCAGGCAAGAGGTTTTCACCTGGATTTCTGCAGATTAATTAAGAGATGGCTCAAATATAACCAGCACTCTCTTCTAATCAATGGGCAATGTTGAGGTGGTTTCACTGCTACTAGGGGACTCAAACAAGGGGATCCTTTGTCTCCCACCATTTTCATTCTTGCTATGGATTATTTGTCTAGAATGCTGGAATGACAAATATCCCCCTACCATTATGCCAAATATCACCACAGGTCTAACATCCCTATATCTCATTTAATTTATGATGATGACATTATCCTTTTTTCCAGAGCCAGCAAAAATGCTACGAAGAAAGTCATCAAATGTTTGGAGGCATTCCAATTGGTTTTTGGCCTTTCTTTTAGCCCTGAGAAGTGTACTCTTCTTTTTCCTGAGAAATGCCCTTCATCCATAACTCATTGGGTTCAACATTACACTGGATATTCCAAAGCTATGCTCCCTCTGAAATTCTTGGGGGTCTCTCTTATTAAAGGCAGGACTACGCAGCTGCAATTTGATGACATCATTCACAAGATTCAGGCCCAATTGGCCAACTGGGCCCACTCTTTTCTCTCTACTGGGGGAGAATTACCCTCCCGCGCAGCATTCTCACTACTTTCCCCTCCTATGTTCTCCAAATGACTTGCATGAAGAAAAGCACAAGAATCCAAATGGAGAGAATCTTCAACAGATTTCTTTGGTCTAGGCATAGAAAGCAAATGCATTGGGCTAGTTGGCAGAAACTAGCCAAACCTTTTGAGGCTGGAGGAGTGGGATTTAAAGGTCTTATTCAGCTACAGCAAGTTAATTTCTGTAAGTTATGGGTTAAATTTAGACAGCGGAACTCTCTTTGGGCCAGATTTATGTTGGGAAAGTATTGCAAGGATCTTCATCCTACTGCTGTACAAGATAAGCTAGGTTCCTCCAGAGTTTGGAAGCAGATGCTGAAATGCAGACACCTTACTAATAACTTATACAAATTGGAGTTGGGGAGAGGGGATATTCTGTTCTGGCATGACCAATGGTGTCCTGCTGATATGCTTATCCCTAATCCAAACACCCCATTACCCAGTTCCCTGTTGCTGAGTGCTGCGATGGGGAGGAATGGTCTATCTCAGCTCTAAGACTTATCCTACAGGAGGATTCTGTGGAGCATGTTTCCAGAATCCCATTTAATAGAACTAAACCTGATAATATAAACTGGCAAAATGGGAAACAGCACAGCCTAACTAAGCAGATTTATAATGCCATCCATTCCTGGACCAAAGTGGATTGGGGTACTCAGATCTGGAACAAATATCTTTCCCCATCCATGTCTTTTCTAAATTGGAGAATTTTTCACTGTTGTATCCCAACTGATGATATCCTTAAGTTAAAGGGTTTGAGGGGACCTTCTAAATGTTATCTTTGTGGTACTCATGTTGAATCTATTACTCATCTATTTTTCAGATGTCATTTTGCTCAAGAGGTCTGGACTGAATTAACTGCTCTCTTTAATCTTGACACCATACATCTGGATTGGCTTGATCTTGCCACCTGCTGGAGATCTTGGCATCTGATACAGTTGGGTGCCATTCCTTTTATCATTTCCTGGTTCATCTGGATGCATAGGAATAGTATTAAATTTGAATCCAAGTCTTCCTGTGTGCAAATTGTGGTGGGGAATTGTCATTCTTACATCTCCAAACTTATTAGATACAAAAACCTCCCCAACATTCTTAAAAAAACCCCATTGGGGTTTCCCCCACAGGCCAAAATTCTCAAAATTAAGTGGAACACTCACAACTACCCCTATGTTAAAGTCAATATTGATGGGGCATTCACTGATTCTGGGGCGGGGATTGGTGACATTTTCAGGGATGCCATTGATAAATGTCTATGTTTTTTCTAGGCCCCTGCTATTACTGTCGATCCATTTGAAACTAAACTCATGGCAGTCTACTGGGTAATTTATATAGCACTCTCTAATAATTGGCATTACCTGGTGGTGGAGGGGGATTCACAATTATTGATCAATCATCTGGGGAGGGACCTTCACCCCTCTTGGCATCATTCCCTGTGGATTCAAAGAATCCATTCTTTATCCTCCCAGGCTTCAATTCAGTCCTCCTTTATATATAAAGAAGGAAATAGGCCAGCTCATTGGTTAGCTAAAAGAGGGCTTTGCTCTATGGAAATTGTGGTATTTGTTTCCCCTCCCCCTCAGCTGTTATTTTTTATTGAAGCAGATGTTTATAAGGCACCTCATTTCAGAATTGTCAAGGCCTAGGGGTATGGTTTTGGGATCTATGGCACCTGTGCTCTGCTGGCTGGGATTTTTTTGGACTGTTGTTAGTTGTGGCATGCTACATCTGCTGCTCTCCAGAGGTTTTTCTTTGCTTGGGTATACTTTTTGTGGCTTGGTCTACTGTTTTTGTTGTTTCTCTTTGGATTTTCTGAGTGCTTTTACATGTAACATGGATGAGGAACCCTTCAGGAGTCTATGTAAAGATTTTGGTTTCTGGTTAGAAGGGGTTTCCTTTCCTTTTCTTTCACTTGTAATCTTTGCTTCAAGTAACATGTAGGGAGCCCTATGTGTTCCTTCCAATATATATATATATATATATATATATATATATATATATATATATATATATATATATATATATATATATATATATATATATGCTCTTATCCTCACTCATCTCATACATTCACCTACTTTAAATTAAATTGTTAAGATTCTAAAGCAGCTCATCTACCTTTTCAACTCATGATGTTATATTTAATTAATTGAAATTTATTTTAAATCTAAATCATTAAAAAATGTTGATGAAGCTAACAGATGCATGAAGATACTCATATTCTTCAAATATATGCCGGTTTGTGATTATCATTCAAAACAAACTTGATTAACCAAGTTATTTTTTAATGACAATGTTCTGGATGAAACTTCGCAATGTATGTGCTTAATGGGTGCCTTTTACAGTATCATGAAACCTTCAGCCGCTCCATTTAAAAGATATTTTTCAAATCTAAGAATTCACCTTGCAATGAATCCATTGGGCTCAAATTTTAGCAAATAGCTTAAGTATATCTTGCTACTGCTCAACTCTTTAGGCAGTCAGGTGCTAAAGTTTGGGACAAAATGATTGTTTCATCTACTCTTGCGAATGAATTTTGGATTCGCTACACACCTCATGGCTACGGGAAAAAGGTTGAGTTTGAAGGCATTGCCCTCATTGCTCTTCATAGAAAATAAATCAAATTCGTGGTCATATTACGGAATCATACCATCAACATAAGGAAGAAATTTAAAGACCAATTTGATAGAGATATTTGAGCTAATTTATACAAAATAACTAACACCTCCATTGGGGAGGAACAAACTCAAAAGCAATAACGAGGATGTCATCAAATCCCTTTCTTGATTATGACTGCGACCATATTTTCAGGTAAAAGAATGGTTTATCTCGACTTGCACCTTAGACTCGAGAAATGCAGAAGATTTCTGACACCTTATTTTGGATTTAGTCAATCATCGATGGACTTGTTTTGAACTTTTGCCACAATGTTAAAATCTTTAAGCAAATGCTAGACTAATAACCTAGGATAAATAAAAAATTTTTGGATTAAACTCCATTACATCCATATAGGTTACATCATTGAGCCACTCTCCAACCAACACCTTATAATAAGGCAAAAATCTTTAGTAGATTATACTCAACCCTGTCCACACAGATTAACATGATCAAGCTATGCTCTCACCACCAACTTAGGTTAGTTCAAAATTTTTTTTAGATTATTTTCGATCTCATTATCACAGGTTAATATCATCGAGCAACTCTCTGATAAACAAACTTATGACAAGGTCAATATTCATGATGGATTTCTTTCAACCGATTTTATACTATTCAATATTGATATGACTATATTAACACAAACAATAAATAAAATTGAGGTTATTCACATCCCCAGCATCAAATCAATGATTCAACACACCATTTTGGAATTTGTCAAAATGAGTCACATAAAAAATATTGTCAAAGATTTTCAAATTTGGTTGGTCAAATTTCAGGAGTGGGTTCAAAATTTTTAGGAGGCTTCTTATTAAGAGGGTTACATTATAATATGAAGAGCAAAATCAAATTCAATATTTTATAAGAGTGATCATATAATATTTGAAAATCATTGAAAATGTTCTTTTATGTGTCTCATTTTGACGAATTGCAAAAAGGTGAGTTGAATCATTGATTTGAAGCTGGGGATGTGAATAACGTTATAGTTTTAATAAGGGTGATCATCTAATATTTTCTTCATCTTAAATGATAATTAAAATACTAGACGACAAGTATCCCTTTCTACTTGGACCTCAGATTATTCATTTGGAGATTGAGGTGGGACATGAGAGTGTGGCACTCATAGTATCAAGGTCAAGTTCCTAGCCATGTTAAGGATAGAGCCATAAATTCTTGAGCTGAGCATTTTCAATCAGTGGTTGATCATGTGACAAGTAAGCTCCAAACCTTGGCACTAGTGCTTATTGTAGAGCCTCGCATAAGAGTTAAATAAATTTAATTATGAGATTCCTCATTCTATATACATGGTCTACCCAAGATAAAGAAAAGACACCTTCATCAGTAGGGTAATATCTACCTAGAAAAACATAAGCAGGGGCGTAAAGTCTTTGTCTTTGAGATTGTCCCCAAAAATGATGGGTTTGAAGTGGAAGGCTCTGTTGTTACGAGCATATGAGCCATAAAAGATAGTGAGAATGTGATTCCCATTAATCACATCAAACTATTACGTACTAGAAAATTCTTAATATCTGAAAAATTTTATGTTTTCACTCAATATAATTTGCCAGGACACACAAAAATATAAGAACATCAAATTTTTTATGTGAAAAAATCCACAAAAGAGAAAAAATTACATCTTGCTCAATCAAACTAATCTACTAAGAAACTGAATGTACATATGTTCACTCTTTTCATGAATTAAGAAAGATGAGGTTACCAAAATTGAAAAAAAAAGATATATAGTTGTAGTTTGATTACAACAACCATAATTGAGCTACAAGAACTATAATTGGTGACTATAACCGCAGTTGTTAGCTACAAATATTGGTATTAGGATACAACAGTCATAGTTGGCTGCAACAAATTCTTATAGTGGTCGACAAGGGCTAGTTATTAACAATGACCACTCGTTATCGACAATCGTCTCTAGTGATTGACGACAAATTCTAGTGATTGACTGTGATCTCAGGTAACAGGCAACAACTACCAGGAATTTAAGGGTTAAGCAAACAAAATGTGTGGCAAAGCAAGCATAAAGCAATTTCATGAAGGCCCTAAATCAAACTTTGGGCCAGGCTCCTATATATGATCCGAGATCCATATTTTCCTTTAAAATGGTGCCCCCTCAAACAGGTTTTTGAACGAGAAAAATAAATTGTCGCTGGAAAGTGCTTCGAGGAAAATGCTGTAAAATCTATCGCATTTTGTATTTGATTTACGCTGCAATTGCTTTTGCTATTGAGGTAACCGTGATTAACCTACTAAACTTAGATATTCTTGGGAAAATCAAATTTTGAGTAAAGCTTCTTATTTTATAATCTCAATTTTATCCTTCCAAGCAATCTAAACAAACCTTGCCCAATTATTCCCATCATTCGCAACCAACAGAAAACTCGGATCCCCAAAACAAAAGTTGTCGATCGGAATTTCCAATCGACAAAAAGTAAGTAATAGTAGAGTGGAGAGAACATACCCGTGAGGTCGCCAGTGATGAGGACGAGGGAGGGATTGATCATGGAGAGGGCGGGGCCGATAAACCTTTTGAAATCAAGAGTCCTCTCGGAGTGAAATATGCTGAAGTGGAGATCAGAGAGCTGTACAACCCAAACTACGCCATCCGGCCCGCCTTCCACTTCGACAATGGTCCGCCGGCGATTGAGAGAGGCGGAGGAGACCGACGTTTGGATAAGGAGTAGAAAAAAGGAGCATGCAGCAACCGCCATTGCTCTTCGACAGTGCTCGACTGACCTGTCCAAGAGGCAAGGCTGTCATGGAACATCGAAGATCCACCACAGGGTGAATTATTCCATTCGGAGCACGTACGCAGCCTTGTGCGGATTTTTTTGGATGAGTATGGATGTGTATTAAAAGTTGGGTATTGACTATTAGATGAGTATTAGAGGGTATTGAAGGAGGCATTGAAAAACCTATAGAAGAAAGTAGTAGAGGTAGCCGGCGACTCCTTGGGTGGGCCGGGCCAAAAATTAAATGCTTTTAGTGAGAGACCGAAGCCCAACTCACTCAAATGTGATTAATTTTTTATTTTACTTTGAAAAACTCATGCTTAAAAGTTTGGAAGGCTGTCATTAGCGCCGTTAAAAAGCTTGGCATTCCCGAATAACTCATATTTGGCGCATTCAATAAGCCCAATGAGCTCAAACCAATAAACTTTTAAGCTCAAAATCTAATTGTGGCCCGAATTCGCTCGAAATATTTAAATAATTTACTATAGTAATATGTATGTATTTGTCTGTGTGTGTATATGATTTTCTAAATTAAACATGTATCACAATAAAAAGATATTAAATCCTATTTAAATTAGAATTTTAATTCCAACCATTTGAAATTCTATATACTTTTAAAAACACCTTGATCTCTTAATAGAGACTCTTATTCTTGGCCTCCTCCTCCTCCCATCCTTATCATATCATCTCGTAGCATGTTTCGTTCACTCTCCTCATCATCAATGTTGTCTCGGCAGTTGTACTTGCTCGATCATTTTTCGTTTCTCTGTTATTCATAGGCTACCGCGTTATCTAATTATCAATTTTCAAATATCTCCTATTAATCATTCAACTGTCACATATTATCTCTATATTTGCAAGTATGCTCTTAGCTTAAATATGTCTTCAATTTTTTTATATTTTTTTTAGATTTTTAAGTGAATTTTAAACTTTGAACTTTTGATCAAGGATATTTTGTGGTTTCGAGATTTGACATTTATTCAATATTGATTTTTTGACTTATTGGCCTATAATATTTTTGTAGCTTATTTTGCTTGTGTTGGATATATTTTGAGCAAAATTGCCAAGACTGCCACCATATCATACATCACTATTTTTTCTTTTTTAAACTTTTTCTTATGCAATATTTAAAACTCTATTTCGTATTAAAGATAGTATTGGAGTTTTTATCCTTGCATATATGAGTGCATTTATTGATAGAATGGTTATGAGCTTATAGTTATTTGGGTATAGCATTTTTGTTATGAATTGATTGTTACTAGACCTTGTTAATTAACTTCTTTGGGATAATATAGAAATTTTGCATATTATGTGCTCATTTCTAGCAATATATTATTCATTGTTATTACCTTAATTTTGCAGGTTTAGCTTCAGGTGACACACATTTTTTTTATATTATGTGTTCGACCATATTTTGTATGGTTAGCTATGTTGACTGGTTGTTGGTTGGTTTGGTTGGTTGATAACCTAGGTTCAGCATGGTTGAGTTAGGCTTTGTTAGTTTCCTATGTTGGTTGTCTTTGGCAGTTTGCTTGGTTGGCTAGTTTTTTTTTTGTTGTTGGTTGGGTGACTAATGGTTAGTTGGATGTTTTATGTATTGGTTTATTGTTCTATGTACTTTTGTTTAATGTATTAACTTTGCATGTATAATCTGTTGAAGTTGGGTGCTACTTAGATTCAATTAAGAAAACCTGAAAAATATAGTGATTTGATCTTAATATGTATTTCTTTCTTATTTATTTATTTTTAATATTTTGTTAAGATGGTATAAAAGATTATGATGATTACAATATATTGTTATTTTACTTATGAATTACATATTAAAAAACCTCATTATTGTTCTGATACTCATTTTGCAACCGGTTACAAGTTAAGAATAAATAAAGCTGACTAAATTATTATCCTTACACTTCTGCAGTTGGAAGGCAAGAAACTATGCAAACCATAATGGGTTTGGTTCGAGCATTGGTGTTTGACTTAATTGTGTTCTGGATGGTTAGATACTTTGGATGGTTCTTTTTTGGTTAGGTTGGCTGTTTATCTGTGTTAGCTCAGGATGGTCGAGATTGGGCTTTACTAGTTCTCTAAGTTAGGTGTCTTTGTTAACTTGGTTGGCTATTTTGTTTATTTTGGTGTGTCAGTTTGGTTGCCAATGACTAACTGGTTGTTTTATGCGTTGGTTTATTGTTCTTTATATTTTGTTTAATGTATTAACTTTGCATATATAATTTATTAAAGCTGAGAGCTACTTGGGTTCAGCTTAGTAATCGAGGGGTGTGGGGGTGGGGGTTTTAGATCTTGATATTTTGTTCATACTTGTTATATTTTTATATTTTGTTAATATTTTATAAGTGTCTATGATGATTGAAATTTATTGTTATTCCAGTTGTGAAATTATGCTTAATAAATTACAAAACATTTTTATTGGTATGAAAACCATATGTGCAACTATTTAGAAGATAAGAATGAATATTGTTGCTTAAAATTATTATTCTTTCTCTTCTAAACTTGGAAGGCAAGCAACTATACAAACTATAATGGTGTTAGTTCAGCATTAGTGTTAGACTTAATTGTGTTTTGAATGGTTAGCTATTTTAATTGATTATTGGCTAGTTTGTTGATATGACTTATATTCAAGTAATTAAAGATATATATACAAGAGTTGTAACTTGTGTTTGTACAGAAGGAGGATTGACAGAATATTCTCCTATTTCTATTGTTTTACATCAGGGATCGGCTTTAAACCCGTATTTTTTTGCTTTGGTTATGGATGGTCTTACTGAGCACTTATAGGAAGATGTACATTGTTGTATGCTTTATTATGATAATATTTTTCTCGTGGATAAGACGAGAGAAATAACTCAGGAAATACTTGAATTATGGAGGTTTACCTCAGAGTATAAAGGCCTTCATTTGAGTAGAACTAAAACTGAATACATGGAATGTAATTTTAATAGTAGTAGCTCTAGTAACAAAAATGTAACTATGGGTGATCAAATTATTAAAGGTGTGAAAACTTTAGATATCTTGGGTATAGTATCAAAGTGATGGTGATATTGATGGGGATGTTATTAGTAGAATTCAAGTTGGTTTGTTGAAGTGAAGGAATGCTATGGGCCTATTGAATGATAGAAAAGTATTGCTGACTGAAGGGAAGATTTTATAAGATGGTGATAAGACCTGCAATGCTCTATGGCGCTAAATGTTAGCCTTTAAAAAGATGCTTAAAACTAAGTTTAAGTGTTGCTGAGATGAGAATGATTATGTGGATGAGTAGCTTTACACTTAGAGAAAAAATGCAAAATGAATATATTCGTGATAAGGTTAGTGTAGCTCCAGTGATGGACAAAATTAGAGAGAGTCGTCTTAAATGGTTTGGTCACATTAAACGTTGACCATCTAATGATCAGATTAGAAGAGTAGATGTTTTAGATTTGACTAATGTTAAGAAAGACAAAGTAGATCTAGGAAGACTTGGACATATTGTATATATGATCTTTATTTATTAGAATTAAATAATATGACACTAAATAGGACACAATAAAGAAAAAGGATTTGTGTTGCCGACCCCACTTAGTGGGATAAAGGCTTTGTTGTTGTTTTTGTTGTATTTTTTTGTTTGTTTGTGTGGTTACATGGGTTCACTTTAGATGCTTTAGCTTAGGCTTTATTTGTTCTATAGGTTGATTTTCTTTTGTCAGTTAGCTTGGTTTGATGGTTTGTTCGTTTTGGTGTATTGGTTGGTTTGCTGTTTTAAATGTTGGCTTTTTGTTGTTTGATTTATTATTTAATGTATTAACTTTATAGTCATAATTTATTAGTTGGTGTTGACCTCATTTTTGATGAGGTCTTCTCTTCTTCTCTTTAGTACTTAGGATCTAGCCTTAGGCTTTTCCTTTGACTATCCTAGAGGACTAGAAATGGAACCCACCACTTAGAAATTCAAACCACTTCTTAACTCCCTGCAAACTCCACAAACTTGATTGTAGACCCCTAATCACCTAGAGGATTGAAATCAAATGTTGAAGTTTAAAGGATGAGTTCCTATAGGACTCTTTGGCCTTAGGACCGCCTACCGGGTGGCTCGGTCCGGTGAAGGGCCGACTTACACACACACTACACCTATACACTACACTTTCACACACCTCCTAAAACCACACCTATACCCAACTTAACCTCCTGGCTCATGAAGGTGATTCACATGGATGGTCCTTAACCCCTAAGCCCTTGGCTAAGAGGGTTAGGAACAACATAGTGGATGCCTCAAATGAGTCCCTTCATGGCTCATGTGGGCTTGATATGGCTTCATGGCTCAACCAAAATGATTTTATTCCACTTACATTCACCCAATCTTCGATTTTCCAAATTTTCAATTTTCCAAATTTTCAATTTTCCAAATTTTCAATTTTCCAAATTTTCAATTTTCCAAATTTTCAATTTTCCAAATTTTCAATTTTCCAAATTTTCAATTTTTGACCCCGGAGCCCGGACACTCTAACCTACCCAAAACCTTGAAATTACCCAAATTTTTCAAAATTCTACAAAATCACCCAAATTACTCAAAATCAAGCTCAAACATTTCCTCACCAATCAAGTTGATCATCCATAGCCAAAAATACCAAAAATTCCAAAAATACCCCCAATACCCTCCAAATACCCATAATGCCCCTCTTGACCCAAAAATCCAAAAATTCAGAAAATTCCTAAAAAATTCTAAAAAATCCCAAATATTCCCAATTTCATTTTGTCTAACTACACCGTGGGCCAATTTTGTCAATTTACCCCACTTTTGTCAAAACCCCCAATTTGACCCATTTTAACCCAAAATGAACCCAATGTCAAACCAAACCTACCCAATTGACCCAAATTCTGGTCCAATTCAATTCTAAACTTCAATTCAACATTCCCAACACCAATCTAGACCAAATCCAAGTCCAATTTGATTGACATTTGAATCCAATTTCACTTTTGGCCTTAAAGCCCAATTTGGACCCATGACCCAAACCTAACCCAAACCAAACCAATTCAACTCCAATTAACCCCAAATCTTTTCTAAACCTTCCCTAACATCCCCAAAAACAAAACACTAACATGATTTACCCAAAATTTAGACCCAAAACCCACTCAAATTCAACCCAAAGCTAAAAGGCCCAATTTTGACCTAAACCCAAACCTAACCCAAATAAGCCCAAACCCCAAAATCAAAACCCAACCAAAGCCAAAACAACTTTGAAACACTCCCATAAACATTTCCCAACATTTGTTTTACATCAATTTCAACCCTAGCCCAACATTGGCCCAAGTTAGCCCAATTTGACCTACATTGGCCCATTTACCAAAGAGGTCCAAATCCAACCCAATTCAAGCCCAAACCACTTCAAATTTATTCCAAATCATTCATGAAACATTCCTAAATTAAATTCAACACTTATTGGATCCAATCCTTTGCAAAATTCTCATCCTAAAATTTGTTTTGAAATCTAAAAGCCCACTCTCTAAACCATCTTGAAAGCCCATCCAAAGTGAAATCCAAAAGCCCAAAGCCCACATGACAATTCCTTCTCATCATCCCTTTAATTGGGATCAATTCTTAAGTCCCAAATCAATCATCAAATCAACCTAAATCAAGCACCATCTAAATTTTTCACTAAATTGCCAAAATCTCCAAATTCCTTTATCATATAAATGGATCCACTTTTCCTAAGTCAAGGATGAGCCAAATGAAGCCACATGCAAGCCAAGGACAAGCCACATGAAGCCATGGAAGGTTTGACATGTGACCAAGCCATTAATGGCAAAAGGAGGGCCCCCTTTCCTAATCCTTCATTAAGCCTTTTTAACCATAAGCATGTCGCACACTAAACCATGCTTAGCCACCTCACCATGGATGGAGACTTCACCACTCCATGGCAGCTGACCCAAGTGACTCTTTTCAGCCCAAAACTAGGCCTTGGGTGGTGCACCTAGCCCAAAAGGATGGGTTGACCCAAATCAAGCCAAAATGGCCTCTCCCCCATACCATTTTAATCCAAGCACTTTACACATGTCCAAGCCCAATTGACTTCACCATTGCCAAGCCCTGACCTCCCTGGTCAAGATGGTGACCCTTGCCTGCCGGCCAGCCACCTGGGCCGCCGGACAACACCACACCCGAGAGCATCATGTGAGCCTAAGCTTGGAATTCTCACCTGCTGAGTTGCCTCATGCTCAATGGCCACCATGGTCGTTCTTCTCCTCACTGCAGCAAGCCGATCCCAAGCCCTAACTCCCCCTGGGAGAGCCTCCAGCCAGCTCTATTTAAACCCCACCTCTCTCGGCCATGAAGGAGGTGTTGAATCAACCTTAAGGAAACTCTGTCAAAATCACTCCAGACTCTCCCCACACCCAGAGCACTTGATCCCCACTGTCCTTCTGCCTTAATCCCCACTAATCGAGCTCGATTTTGCGGCTCGATTCTCGAGCCGAAAAGGACATTCCCAAATCCTCCACCAAAGTCAAATTAAACTCACCTACACCTGCACAAGGTCAAGAGGAGAAGTTCCCCAGTGAAAGCCCCCTCTCTAGGCCACCCATCTGTTCCAGACTCCAAGCTTTGTAATCGGCTGTGGTCGAAATCCTACTTAGAGAACTCACCAGGCCAGGAGACTTCATCTGGAGCTTGCTTGGACCCAATCGAAGGTGACACAACCCTCAGATCGAAGCCACACTTCTCTGAGCAAAGGTATGGTCTCACTCTTCTTCCCGAGCTTCTGAACATTCTCCATTTTTATTGAGTCGATTTCATGCCACATAAACCGTATGGATGTGTTCGTCTTCTCGAGACGAATCCATAGAGCATAAGAACTTTTAATTTGGTCAAGTATCGAGTGAGATCTTAGGCCTAGAAGATGGACGATTCTCGGGCTAGGAGGCTTGGGGACGATGAACAGATGTCGTTTATTCAATACACGCGCGGACGGACGGCTCAGATGGCGTCAGACCAGGAGATGATACGTGAACCGCGGGCCTCGTGGCGCTGAGTCACAAGGCGATGCCGAATCAGGTGACGACGCGTGTGCGTTCGGAGCTACCGAGGTTGAGCTGGCGCTGCGTCACTTAAGTAGGAAATTAGGTCATTTTCCTATTTATTTAATTCCCTAAACTTCAAAAATGCATAACTTTGTGTAGGAAAATCAGAAAAATAAAATAAAAATACCCTCTTGCTCAGTGAACAGAGGAGAATAATGTGGAAAAGAAATCATTTAATTTCATTAAGTATTTTATTTTTAATAATTTATTTACTCTCTGCACATTTTTAATTCTCCATGCATGTATACAATTCACCATGGCATGAGACCATAGGGCTTTTGAAGCCTCTGAATTTGGGAACATTCCCTGAATTTTCCAAAGTCAGAGGCCACTCCTATAAGGAGTTATTGATTTTTCAATTCTAGATCACTATTCTGAATATTTTAATTCCAATAATTAGCATGTTATGAAATAAATTCTAGAAAAATTTGGTGATGTTTCTTATGACCAGAGGACTCTAGGAAAAATAGTTTTTGAATTAATCCACTTGGAATAACCATAATTGGCTTAAACACCTAAAATAGATCCTTAATTAATTAGAGCTAATAATACATCAAATTGACTTGAAATCAATTTTCCACTGACCTTTAGGATCAGAGGAACTCACCATAAAAATTTGAAGTCAATTGGACTTGGTTAGCCCTACCAAATGGGTTGATTAAACCATTTAGCCAATTTAAACTTTAAAAATTCATAACTTTCAAAATATTTTTCAAAAATTCACCAAATTGGTTTTGGAGCCTCTCTAATATCAGAGGAATTTAAGAAAATTAAAATTTCAATTTTCTAAAAAAGTTGATTTTTTGCATTATTTTAATATTTTTAATAATTAAAAAATAATAAAATCACAAAAATAATAAAATTCACCAAAATGTCACATTTTAAATTTTAATCACTTAGGAACAAACCCCATATTTTTCTTAAGTCTATATGATGAGATATTAAATTTTAAAGCCCTAAGGTAATTTTAAAATTAAAAAAATGTATTTTTTAGCATTTCCACTAAAATAATTCTAATAAATCAAAGAAAAATCAGAAAATTGTAAAAATTGATTCTCTGATTTCCATGATATCAAAGAGATTTTTAAAAAATATAAAATTCATTTTTTAACCTTTATTTTATTTTTAAATTAATTAATACTCCAAAACTCAAAATAATTATAATAAAAAGAATATAATTCACAAAATCACCAAAATTGGTCCAAGTGGTCCTCTGGTCATTAGAAATGTTCCATAATTTTCTTAAGGACAGAAACTTTCCCTTGGTCATATTATTAAATTTTCTTTGGAAATCCTTATTTTCCACCAAAAATAATTACATAAATAAATTAAATACAGAAAAATCATATTTTCTCCTCTAATGCCTTCATTGACATATGAGTGAAGTCACATAAAAATTTCAAGTTCATTTAAGCTCAATTTAGTGAGTTATGAAATTATTAAGCTTGGAGGGCAAAATGGTAATTAAAATTTTAACCTTTAATTAAAACTTTAGGCTTAATAAAATTAAGGAGTAAAATATTTGATCCTAATCTGATTTGGATGATTGAAATTTGAGTAATAAGGGTAGAAACCTATTAAGCAATTTAAAAAATAATTAAAAAAAACCTTAATTAAATAATTGATTAAATTTGGAAGAATAATAAAATTGGAATTATTAAAATAGGGATATTATTAGGAAGAAATTTGTTCTTTAATTTAAGAATCCCTAAATTAATCATCTCAATAATATTTAATTCCTAATTAAAATGATAATCCAAACTCAAGATTTAAAATGCTAAAGGACTTAATCATTAAATTAAATTAAAATTAAAACAATTAAAATAAATTAAATCAAAATCTCAATTAAATTAATACTTTAACAATTAAATTAAATCATCTTTAAAACATTAAAAATAAAAATTAAATCAAATTAAATTAAATTAAATTAAATCATATTAAATTAAATTAAATTAAATTAAATTAAATTGAATTAAATTAAATTAAATTAAATTAAGTTAAATCAAATTAAATTAAATTAAATTAAATTAAAATAAAAAATAAAATCAAGTTAAAATTAAGATTAGATTAAATTAAATAAATTAAATTAAAATTTAAACTAAACCAAATTAAATTAAATTAAAGTTAAATTAAATTGAATTAAAAATAACATCACCTAAGACATAAAGAATTTAAAAATAAATATAAAACAACTTGAGCACTATTCCAAACTTAAACCCATTAACTGAAATTAAATTAAATCACAAATCACTTGAACGTTGATTTGCCCTCAAAAGCTTATGATGTCATAACTCTTAAACGGAGTGTTAAGTGAAGTGTTATTTCACTCATAGGATATTCAAATGTTCCAGTTCACTCTGGCAAGATAACAAAACTTGAACTCCTGGTTAATTGATTCATTATATAATTAAATTCTCTTGGACTTAAAACAATCCTAAAAGTATTAAAAAGATGTTTAAGATTCGTCTTAAGCACTTCCTCAGTATAATAGGATGTTTATAAGAACAACTGAACTTAATTATTCTTTGATGAAGAAAATCGTCCTCAAACCAAAACACAAGAACCTAGACGTCATAGGAGATGACTAGCTATAGGATTAAGAACTTGGTAGAAAACCATAACCCTCCCCTTAGCTTTACTCAGGAACTTGCTTTAAATGCTTAAATATTCTAAATTGTGTTTAAGTGCGACCTGGGATGACGGGAAGACCCTCCAGGTACGCTTTTATTTTATTGCAATTTACCTTCTTGCAATTTACTTTATTGCAAATGCACTTTACTTTTCTTGCATGATAAATAACTGTTGCATGTAAACCCACACCTTTAGGATAGTCCCTAAAACTGAAACCAAAACTAAATTAAAAGTCATTACAAGATAAAATTCACCGTCAAAACATTTCAAAATATAAAACAACTCAAAATTTAATCACAAATATAATACAAAACTACAATTACAACTAAATTAAAACGTCTTGTTGGATGATTGGGAATACCTCGGATGATGTAACCTACGTGTTGCTAACGGGATTTCCTACGGTCTAAATGAAAGTGTGGAACTCATTTAGTTGAGTTTAGCAAATTCATCTGGACAAAGTGAATCCGATAAAAATAACGATGCCGGAAGGATGGAACCGTGGGATCTTAACCGGTGTTGTTATAATCAACTTTAAGATTTGTTTTAATGAAAACATAAAAAAACACTTGGAAATTAAGACTTTCTCTAAACCAAAACACTTTTCTCATCTCCTGATTTATGACTTCTAAAACTAACCCTCTGCAAGAACAAGGAGCTCGGAGCATGGTGGGCAGCACGGCCATCGTCATCAGCAAAACCTGAGTCTACTTCAGCAAAACTTTCTTAGAATTAAATAACCAAGCCATAGGACTTCGAGGTAGCTTGCTAGTGCAACATAAATCCTCAACTCTTCGTTAGGCATTTGCATTGCAAATTAAGCCCTAACCGGTCTTAGGATTTCTGAGGTAGTTGTCTGATACAACATAAACTCTCACATCTTCGAGGCTATTTGTATGATTTTATCATACAAATATAAGTCCTAATTAATTAAAATTGGCAAGATTGAAATATCAGATAATATTAAGATTTTCTAAAATTCGAGCCAAACAATAGGATAGTTTGGGAAGTTGCCAAGATTCTTCTTGGACCTCAGCTTCTCCTACTTTTCTTCCATTGGACTCCTGAAAATAACTGTTCCAAATTTGATCCATTCCCTATTGAAATTCCAAAATTCAATCCTTTGAAAACTTAAACTTTGAAATTCTTGAGAGCAGAACTACTGATTATTATCGAGAGTTTTCTTAGGTGATTCCCGTCACTTAAGATGTAATTAACTATAGGGGCTTGCCCTTATAAGGAATTTTAAGAACCTGAGTAATATAAACCTCGCTTAATTCATTTATATTAAGCAGGGGATTTTGTTGGCTTATAAAATTGGTTCGCAGACCAAACAGATGTCACAAATCTCCTAGTTTATTTAACCGAGTCCCATCATCAAGCAGTGTGTCTATTCTTCGGGATAGATACATGGTTTGCGATGCGGTGCTCGTTTATATAAACTATCTGGGATGGGGGATCGGTTTGATTTCATATCTTAAAATTTTTAAATTTAAAATTATTTTCAAAATCAAATACTACTTTCTAAACCATATATACATATTTAAATTAAATTTAAAATCTAAAATTCGCCGACAATTTCTATTAGGCGACCCCTTTTCAAAATGAAACACACAACCCAAAAATATGCCGACAGTTGGGAGCCACTACCAGATGTCTCTTGCCACCTGCCAATAATGTATTATATAATTTGAAATATATTGTCTTCAATCTATTTCAAAGAAAACATCAAAAATCTAATGTATTATGTTTATTTTATTGTGAATCAAACTTCTCTAAAGTATTTCAAATATAATATATTTTTTCTGTATTATATTCTTTTTAGAGTTACATGAAATAGATGAAAGGATTTCATAATTAATAATTTAATCCTCAATTAACAATTATAAGTTATATAACTTTTATTTAGTATATTAAATTTCATATTTTCATTTCTGATTAGGTGTTTTTCTCCTTAGTACATAAGAATTGCTTGTACAAATAATTTTATTTTTTGTAGAGATCACCATTCATTCGATCCTAGAACAAAATAATTAAGGATAACTCATAGAAGGTCTTACATGTATTATATGTTTTGTTTATTGTATTTTGGAGGTGAATTTCAGTGTATGTGTAAGTGTAATATAATTATTTTTTATGTTTTAGTTCATAGTTTATTTATAGGCTGGTTTACTTTGTAAATTGTAATTTGACAATATGTATCAATTTTGATTTTATGTAAACCTTAAAATACTCTTAATGTAATATATTTTTTGGAAAACAAATGTTGGTATTTATATTCTTCATAATTTTGAATCAAATTTGCTCTTGAAATTATTTTAGTTAATCATTTTTTATGGTTCAAAAATATTATTAAAGAAATGATTTCTCCCCAAAATTATTCTTATTTTTTCTATTAGTTTCAAAAATATATGGTTATAAAAAATTGAATTCTAGTGACCCTATTTCAATCTGAACACGCAAGTCAGAATTTCGAGCCAAATATAAACATATTATTCACGAGCTATTTCAAACACGAGCCGAATTTGAAGATGATTATTATTAAATGTCTCAAGCTTGACTCGTTTAAAGCTCAAGCTATCTTATGTCCCAATATTTGCATATGTGTGAGTCATCAAAAAATGATCTTATTCGGGTCGATTAAAAGGAGAGTGTTATTTGACTCTCATGCTAGCTTGTCCGATCAAGGGTTTTCTCCTCCACTACTAAGGTTTTCTCATTCCTCACCTCTTGCCTTTTGATTTTCCTTCACATATTATAAAATCTTTGTTGACCTCACTTTTGTTGAGGTCTAGCCCTTCTTTAGGCAACCTAGGATCTAGCCATAAGACTTTCCTGTTGACTATCTTAAAAGACTAGTGATGGGACCCTTCCCTCTTAGACCGGACTTCCCAGGGCGAGCCCTAAGGCTTGACCCACTCTACACACACTCACAACCTCACAACTCTAACCAAACTTCCTCACACTTATCCCCTACTCTTTTGGAAACTTATGTGGGTGGTTCACTAAGCTCTCATCCCTAGGCTAGGGTTTGGTTATAACCAACACATGAAGGATCCAAAGTGGGATTTTCTTTGGTACATGGCTCAAAAAGGTTGAAATCCTGTTGGACACTAAAACTCCACCAAATTACCAAATTTTCCCTAAACCATAATTTTTGACCAAATTCCCAAATTTTGCCTAAATTACTCAATTTTCTTTAAAAATCATTCCAAAATGTTCTCCACCATCAAAATTAACCAAAATCCACCAAAATTCGAAAATACCCCCCAAAATACCAAAAATGACTAAAATACCCCTCAAAATTCAAAAATTCCCAAAATTTCCAAAATCATCCTGAACCACTTCACTATAGCCAATTTGACCAAATTGACCTATTTTAACCAAAAGCCCCAAATTGCCCCTTCAAGCCTAAAATGCCTAAACCAACTTCAATATCCACCCAATTGACCTCAATGTCCCCCAAATTCAATTCTAAACTTAAATTCACCATGCCTAAGCTCAATTCAATCCAAATCTAAGCCCAACTTGACCCAATTTCAAACCTAATTTCAATCCAAATCAAAAAGCCCCAATTTGGCCATATGACCTAATCCCCTAAATTGAACCCCTTAGCTAGATTGATTTCCTCAAAATTGAATTCCAAACTCTTCATAACATTCCTACACACAAAATGGATCCATCAATTGACCCCCATTTGAGTCTAAACATCACGCAAATCCAACCCAAGACAAAATTCTAAAATTTGCCCCAAATGTGCCACATGCCTAAATTTTACCAAATTTAATGCCCTAACCCTAAAATTTCCACCCAATTTCTATCCAAAACCCTTCATGACAATTACCTACACCAATTTGAATAAGCAATTGACCCATAAACCCACTCAAGCTTAACCCAAACCCAAGTCTAAACAAACATGCCCAAATTGACTAAATGCCCAAATCCTACCCAACTTACCTTCCAAACTAATTTAAAACCACTCCAATCCTCTTCAAAAACATTTATGACAATCATGAACATCATTTTAAAAAATCAATTGGACCTAACCTAAGCTTGAACCCAACTTAGCCCAACATTGACCAAAGTTTCCCAAATATGAACCCATGACCCAATGTGAGCAAACCTAGCCCAATGTGACCAAGCCAAGCCCACCACAGCAGCCAGGTTGACCCTAGGAACCACCCTAGATCTACCTAGCCCAATCTAGTGGAGCCATGGACCAATGTCCCCAAAATTAGGAGATCCACTTCCTTAAATAGCTAAATCATATGGATCTTTGCCAAAACCCATCAACAAACTAATTTAATACCTTGATGGACTGATCACTGGACCATCTGACTTCTGGCCACCCTCCTCTAGCCTGGCCGGCTAGCCTAGTGACCTGACCGCAAATAACGCAGTAATGTTTGCTTCCAAAAGATAGCCAAAAACTTTGACTCAATTTATAAATAGCGGCAAGTGTATAAAATTAATATTATGTAAATTTAGAAAATATTTTTACACACTAGGGGTACTACGCAAGTATACGTATCATTTCAAGTAATATAGGGTTTTGAAACAAAGACCCCAGTGTCAATCCCATGGAGAAGAATTATAGTGATAAATTTTCTATATAAAAAAATATATATATATTTTTATTTTATCTTTTAATTTGATTATAAATTACTATTAATTTACTAGATGTAAATAAAGAAAACAGTAATAAGAAAATGATTTTATGAAATCTATATAAAATAAACAACTTTCTTTCCTTTAATTAATCTAAGATTTTTAAGATTATTTAATATTCGTTGGAGAATTTGATATATAGTATTGTGCCAAATAGAAGCATTCCTATTCTTTACCCTTTGATCCAGGCACAAAGAACATTGGCTAATTTATAGAATAGGTCTGGATGCATTGTTAGTAGAATGGGTTAATCTAGGCTCACAATTCTAGATGTCCAAGGGTGGCTATGGTCGACCCTACTAGTGACCCTTTCCTAATCTATAAATCAAATTATAAGAATTTAGTCTGTCACTTTAAAAACTTATCAATTCTACGCCCTTTAAATCTTATCTTCCTATTTATTTGCACTTCACCTTGAATAGCCCGCACATGGCCTTCGACTACTCAAGGATTCATGTGACATTTACAAGTTAAGAGTTCTTCTCCTTCATGGTCTCAAAACTCTTCAACAGGTTTTAACAATTCAAATGACCAATTTAAAAAGTAAAGTAAGATCAGGTATTAATGTCATCACAATGTTTTGAAAATATTTTGAATTTTAATTCTCCATCGAATCTTTATATTATCATATCTATCTCTTCATAATTGAAGGAAGAAAGTAAACTAACTACTCACAACACATTGAAAATAAATAGCAAAACATAATAATTTGAATCAAATATAAAAATATTTGTCTCAAATATTTCTTCTACAAATCTTCTGATTCCTACTGACTCCACAGTGTAATGAACTCCAGATGCAATAACTTTAAAATAAACTCACTAAACTAAACAAAAGTGACCCTAAATTTCTCTCTCTAAGGATGAGGGATCCTAAAGTGGATAAGAGAAAGGGTTACAATGGGAGGGGCACATTTTCTTAAGAAATGGAACCCTATTTATAGGCTTCAAGGGTTGCCTTGAGGCACCTCTTCAAAACATGTCCACATTCAATGAATCTTCTAGAATGTCGGTCTGGAGCCTAGGCGCCAGACACCGCGTCCAGTTCTTAGCACCTCTTCATTTTGGCTCGCACCTCTGCGCGTTTAAAACCGTTTTGGAGCTTCCAAATGCAATGTATCACATGTCCTATTATCAAGGAACAACTGCCAGTCTTATAGAATGTCTAATTACCGCTCACTCCAACAAAATAACTGATCAAACGTTGTCAAAAACTTGACAGTTTTTGTATCGAGTCTGGCTCTTAGGCGCCAGCTTCTAGCACCTAGGCGCCAGGCCATAATTTTTTATACTTTTTGTATTTTGCTCCATTTTTGCTCCTTTTTGCTACTTTTTCCTTTTTAGACCTTTTTACATTACCTACATCCAAAAACACAAAAAATACCTTTCATTAAAGCATAATATCCTTAGAAATTAATAAGAATTAAGACATAAAGAAATAGGTATTTTTTTATAGATCAAAATCTCCCAAACTTAAATGTTACTTGTCCTCAAGTAACTCTTTCTACTATATAAAATATATAACCTTTGGAATAAAAGATAAATATTTAAGATTCCTTATACTTTTCTATTTTATAAAGACTTTAGTAAATTGTTAACCCAATTTCACTAACTAGGTTTAATTTTAAGAATTTAATGAATATTTAACTACCAAATCATAAGATTTCAAACTTTCCATCCATTTTGAAAATAATAGAAATCTATTATATTAAGCTTTCATAGATTATTTACAAGAAAAAGATCTTCTTGAAAAATCTTTCTAAATAAATATTTATGTATAAAAATTAAGTAAAGTATGTAAATAGTTTTCTTCCTATAAGATAATTCAAGTGAAGCCAATTTTTGATTAGGCATTCCCTCAAGCTTCTCCTCTCTTTTTATTTTTTTTTCTTTTTTTTAGAGAGGATTACTATGTCTGGATAGCCTGTGTACGGCTTATTTTTAGGTTATGTGTATTATTTTAAAAAGGGGGTCGCCTAACAGAAATTGTCGGCGAATTTTAAATTTTAAATTTAATTTAAATATATATATAATTTAGAAAGTAGCATTTGATTTTGAAAATAACTTTAAGTTTGAAAATTTTAAGATATAAAATCAAACTGATCTCACATCCCGAATAGTTTACATAAACGAGCACCACACCACAAACCGTGTATCTATCCGAAGAATAGACATACTGCTTGATGATAGGGCTCGATTAAATAAGCTAAAAGATTTGTGACATCCGTTTGGTCTGCGAACCAATTTTATAAGCCGACAAGTTCCCCTGCTTAATATGAAAGCATTAAACGGGGTTTATATTACTCAGGTTCTTAAAATTCCCTATAAGGGCAAGCCCCTATAGTTAATTACATCTTAAGTGACGGGAATCACCTAAGAAAACTCTCGATAATAATCGGTAATTCGCTCTCAAGAATTTCAAAGTTTAAGTTTTCAAAAGGATTGAATTTTGGAATTTCAATAGGGAATGGATCAAGTTTGGAACGTTTTGTTTTGAGAATTCAAAGGAAGAAAGGTAGGAGAAATTACAAATTCGAAGCGAACTTCGGTAATTTCTCGACTATCCTTTTGTTTGGCTTGAATTTAAGAAAGTCCTAATGTTTATTTAATGTTTTGATCTTGCCAATTTTAATTAATTTGGACTTATATTCGTATGAGACAATCGTACAAATAGCCTTGAAGATCTGAGGGTTTATGTCGTACCGAACGACTACCTCAGAGTCCTAAGACCGGTTAGGGCTTAATTTACATGACATGATCATGCAAATGCTTAACGAAGAGGTTGAGGATTTATGTTGCACTAGGCAAACTACCTCGAAGTCCTATGGTTTGGTTATTTAACTCTAAGAAAGTTTTGCTGAGGTAGATCCGAGTTTTGCTGATGACGATGGTCGTGCTGCCCACCATGCTCCGAGCTCCTTGTTGTTGCAGGGGTTTAGTTTTAGAAGATTAAAAATCAAGAGATGAGGAAAGTGTTCTGGTTTAGAGAAAATCTTAAAATCCAGGTGTTTTTTAATATTTTAATTAAACAAATCTTAAAGTTGATTATAACAACACTGGTTAAGATCCCACGGTTCCATCCTTCCGGCATCGTTATTTTTATCGGATTCACTTAGTCCAGATGAATTTGCTAAACTCAACTGAATGAGTTCCACACTTTCATTTAGACCATGGGAAATCCCGTTAGCAACATGTAGGTTACATCATCCGAGGTATTCCCGATCATCCACCAAGACGTTTTAATTTAGTTATAATTGTAGTTTTGTGTTCTGTTTGTGATTAAATTTTGAGTTGTTTTATATTTTGAAATGTTGTGGCGGTTAATTTTATCTTGCAATGAATTTTAATTTAGTTTTGGTTTCAGTTTTAGGGACTATCCTAAAGGTGTGGGTTTTCATGCAACTGTTCTTTATCATGCAAGAAAAGTAAGTGCGATGCGATTAAATAAATTGCAATAAAGTAAATTGCAACAAAATAAAAGCGTACCTGGAGGGTCTTCCCGTCATCCCTAGCTACACTTAAACACAATTTAGAATATTTAAGCAAGTTCTCCAGGTAAAGCTAAGGGAAGGGTTATGGTTTTCTACCAAGTTCCTAATCCTATAGCTTAGTCATTTCCTATGACGTCTAGGTTCTTGTGTTTTAGTTTGAGGACGATTTTCTTCATCAAAGAACAATTAAATTCAATCGTTCTTATAAACATCCTATCATATTGAGGAAGTGCTTAAGACGAGTCTTAAACATCTCTTCAATACTGCTAGGATTGTTTTAAGTCCAAATGGATTTAATCAATCAGGTGAAGTGATCGTCCGAGGTTTAGTTAAGTTTTGTTGTTATCTTATTCAGTGAACTAGGACATTTGAATATCCTATAAGTGAAGTAACATTTCATTTAACGTTCTGTTTAGGAGTTATGACAACGGAAGCTTTCGAGGGAAAATTGATGTTCAAATGGTTTGTGATTTAATTTAATTTCAGTTATCGGGTTTAAATTTGGAATTGTGTTCAAGTTGCTTTATTTTGAATTTCTTTATGTCTTGGGTGATGTCATTTTTAATTCAATTTAATTTAACTTCAATTTAATTTAGTTTAATTTTAATTTTAATTTAATTTAATTTGATTTAATTTTAACTTGATTCTATTATCTAATTTAATTTACTTTAACTTAGTTTGATTTGATGTGAATTAACTTAATTTAATTTAACTTGATTTAATTTAATTTGATTTAATTTAATTTAATTTAATTTAATTTAATTTAATTTAATATGTTTTGATTTAATTTAATTTAATTAATTTTATTTAATTTTAATTTAATTCAATTCAATTTAATTTAATTTAATTCAATTTAATTTAATTTGTTTAATTTAATTTAATTTAAATTTTAATTTAATTTTAATTTTAATTTTAATTTAATTGAAATTTTAAAAGAGTTTAATAATTTAACATTAATTTAATTTAATGATTAAGTCTTTTAAGATTTTAAATCTTAAATTTGAATTATCATTTTAATTAGGAATTAAATATTATTGAGATGATTAATTTAGGGATTCTTAAATTAAAGAACAAATCTCTTCCTATTAATATCCCTATTTTAATAATTCCAATTTTATTATTCTTCCAAATTTAATCAATTATTTAATTAAAGTTTGTTTTAATTATTTTCAAATTGTTTGGTAGGTTTCTACTGTACAATTATTTAAATTTCAATCATCCAAATCAGATTAATATCAAATATTTTACTCTTTAATTTTATTAAACCTAAAGTTTTAATTAAGGGTTAAAATTTTAATTACCATTTTGCCCTTCAAGCTTAATAATTTCATAACTCACTAAATTGAGCTTAAATGAACTTGAAATTTTTATGTGACTTCACTCATATGTCAATAAAGATATGAGAGGAGAAAATGTGATTTTTCTGTATTTAATGTATTTATGTAATTATTTTTGGTGGAAAATGGGGATTTCCAGGAAAATTTAATAATATGACCAAGGGAAAGTTTCTGTCCTTAAGAAAATTATGGGACATTCCTAATGACCAGAGGACCACTTGGACCAATTTTGGTGATTTTTTTTAATTATATTATTTTTATTAGAATTATTTTGAGTTTTGGAGTATTAATTAATTTAAAAATAAAATAAAGGTTGAAAAATAAATTTTATATTTTTCAAAAATTTCTCTGATATCAAGGAAATCAGAGAATCAATTTTTACAATTTTTTGATTTTTCTTTGATTTATTAGAATTATTTTAGTGGAAATGCTAAAAAAAATACATTTTTTTAATTTAAAATTACCTTAGGGCTTTAAAATTTAATATCTCATCAAATAGACCTAGGAAAAATATGGGGTTTGTTCCTAAGTGATTAAAATTTAAAATGTGACATTTTGGTGAATTTTATTATTTTTATGATTTTTATTATTTTTTAATTATTAAAATATTAAAATAATACAAAAAATCAACTTTTTTAGAAAATTAAAATTTTAATTTTCTTAAATTCCCCTAATATCAGAGAGGCTCCAAAACCAATTTGGTGAATTTTTGAAAAGTATTTTGAAAGGTATGAATTTTTAAAGTTTAAATTGGCTAAATAGCTTAATCAACCCATTTAGTAGGGCTAACCAAGTCCAATTGACTTCAAATTTTTATGGTGGGATCCTCTGATCCTAAAGGTCAGTGGAGAATTGATTTCAAGTCAATTTGATGTATGATTAGCTCTAATTAATTAGGGACCTATTTTGGGTGTTTAGGCCAATTAGGGTTATTCCAAGTGAATTAATTCAAAAGCTATTTTTCCTAGGGTCCTACGGTCATAAGAAACATCACCAAATTTTTCTAGAATTTATTTCACAACATGCTAATTATTAGATTTAAAATACTCAAAACAGCAACATGAATTTGAAAAGTCAATAACTTCTCATAGGGATGGCCTCCGACTTTGGAAAATTCAGGGAATGTTCCCAAATTCAGAGGCTTCAAAGCCCTTTGGTCTCATGCCATGGTGAATTTCCTATATGCATGGAGAATTAAAACAATGCAGAGGGTAAATAAATCATTAAAAATAAAATACTTGATGAAATTAAATGATTTTTTTTCCACATTATTCTCCTCTGTTCACTGAGCAAGTGGGTATTTTTATTTTATTTTTCTGATTTTTCTACACAAAGTTATGCATTTTTGAAGTTTAGGGAATTAAATAAATAAGAAAATACCCTAATTTTCTATTTAAGTGACGCGGCGCCAGTTCAACCTCGGTAGCTCCGAACGCACACGCGTCGCCTTCTGATTCTGCGCCGCCATCCATCTCAGCGCTCCGGGGGCCCGCTGTATCGTTCCGTCTCCTCATCCGGCGTGATCCTGGCCGTCCGTCCGCTCGTGTATGGAATGAATGACATCCGTTCATCGTCCCCAGCCATTCTCACCCGAGAGCATTCCACACTAAAACCCTAAGAACTCACTCATTTCTCAACGGATTTTCGTGTTCTTATGCTCTATGGATTTGTCATGAAGAGACGAATACATCTATACGGTGATCATGCATTGAAATTAAAGCATTTAAAATGGAGAATCTCCAGAAGCTCGGGATGAAGAATTAGCACATACCTTTGCTCAGAGAAGTGTGGCTTCAATCTGAGGGTTGTGTCACCTTCGATTGGATCCCGGCAAGCTCCGGATGAAGTCTCCCGGTGCAGTGAATCGCCTAGGTATGATTTCGACCAAGCCCGATCACAAAGCTTGGAGTCCGGAACGGATGGGTGGCCCTGGAGAGGGGGCTTTTGCTGGTGGACTCCTTCCCTTGGTCTGGTGAAGGTGTAGGACCAATCAATTTGAGGATTGATCCACTGTGGAGAAGTGTCTTGATTTTGGGTGGAATTTTGGCTGAGAAATTGGGCTCTGGTTGTGGGGATTAGGGCAAATTATCACTGGGGATCAACTGCTCTAAGTATGGAGAGTGGTCTGGAGCAATTTTGGCAGGGTTTCAGTAAGGTCTGGTTCAGCACCCCCTCATGGCCGAGAGAGGTGGGGTTTAAATAGGAGAGGCTGGAGGGCATCCCACGGGAAGTTAGGGCTTGGGATCAGCTGCTTAGGTCATGGGAAGAACAACCATGATGGCCATTGGGCATGGGGCAACTCAGCAAGGTGGAATTCCAAAGTTTGGCTCCTCCCAAGGTCTCGGCCGTGGTGTTTTCCGGTGACCTAAGCGGCTGGCCGGTAGACATGGGTCACCCTCAGGTCCAGGTGGGTCAGGGCTGGAGGTTTGTGCAGTCAATTGGCCATGGACATGTGTAAAGGGTTTGGATCAAAATGGTAAGGGGAGAGACTCATTTTGGGTCCAAATGGGTCAACCCACCATTTTGGGTTTGGTGCACCCTTCCATGTTTTGGTTTTGGGCTGGGAGGATCATGTGAGTCAACCTACCAAGGGTAGTGAAGTCCACATCAAGGATTAGGTGGCAAAGTATGGTTTAGAGTGTATCATGTTTAAGGTAAAAAAGTCTTAAAAAAGGTTTAAGAAAGAGATCCCCTCTCTTGACATTAATGTTTTGGTGAGGTGGAAAGTGGATTCCATGGCTCTCATGGCTCCTATGGGGCTCATGCATGGCTTCATGGCTTGTCTTTGGCTTGGGGAAAAGCTTGGTCAATTTCATGAAAATGGAATTTGGAGATTTTGGCAATTTAATGAAAAGATTTAGATGGTGCTTGATTTAGGTTGATTTGATGATTGATTTGGGACTTAGGAATTGATCTCAATTAAAGGGATGATGAGAAGGAATTGTCATGTGGGCTTTGGGCATTTTGAAATTATTTTTGATGGGCTTTTAGGAAGGCTAAGGGGATGGGCCTTTAGGTTTCAAAACAAATTTTAGGATGAGAATTTTGCAAAGGATTAGATCCAATAAGTGTTGAATTTAATTTAGGAATGTTTCATGAATGATTTGGAATAAATTTGAAGTGGTTTAGGCTTGAATTGGGTTGAATTTGGACCTCTTTGGTAAATGGGCCAATGTAGGTCAAATTAGGCTAACTTGGGCCAATGTTGGGCTAGGGTTCAAATTGATGTAAAATTAATGTTGGGAAATGTTTATGGGAGTGTTTCAAAGAGGTTTTGACTTTGTTTGGGTTTTGATTTTGGGGTTTGGGCTTATTTGGGTTAGGTTTGGGTTTAGGTCAAAATTGGGCTTTTTGGCTTTGGGTTGAATTTGAGTGGGGTTTGGGTCTAAATTTTGGGCAAATCATGTTAGTGTTTTGTTTGTGGGGATGCTAAGGAAGGTTTAGAAAAGATTTGGGGTTAATTGGAGTTGAATTGGTTTAGTTTGGGTTAAAATGGGTCAAATTGGGGGTTTTGACAAAAGTAGGGTAAATCGACAAAATTGACCCATGGTGTAGTTGAACAAAATGCAATTGGGAATATTTAGGATTTTTTGGAATTTTCTGGGAATTTTCTGAATTTTTGGATTTTTGGGTCAAGGGGGGTATTTTGGGTATGGAGGGTATTGGGAGGTATTTTTAGAATTTTTGATATTTTTGGGTATGGATGATCAACTTGATTGGTGAGGAAATGTTCAAGGTTAATTTTGGGGAATTTTGGGTGATTTGGAAATTTTGAAAAATTCGGGTAATTTCAAGGGCTTTGGGTAGGCTAGGCGTGTCCGGGGCCCCGGGGGTCAAAAATTGAAAATTTGCAAAATTGAAGATTGAGTAATTGTAAGTAGAATGAAATCATTTTGGTTGAGCCATGAAGCCATATCAAGCCCACATGAGCCATGAAGCCATATCAAGCCCACATGAGCCATGAAGGGACTCATTTGAGGCATCCACTATGTTGTTCCTAACCCTCTTGCGCGAGGGCTTAGGGGTTAAGGACCATCCATGTGAATCACCTTCATGAGTCAGGAGGTCAAGTTGGGTATAGGTGTGGTTTTAGGAGGTGTGTGTAGTGTATAAGTGTAGTGTGTGTGTAAGTCGGCCCTTCCCTGGCACCGGGCCACCCTGTGAGCGGCCTCTAAGGCCAAAGAGTCCTATAGGAACTCATCCTTTAAACTTCCACATTTGATTTCAACCCTCTAGGTGATTAGGGGTCTACAGTCAAGTTTGTGAAGTTTGCAGGGAGTTAAGAAGTGGTTTGAATTTCTAGGTGGTGGGTCTCAATTCTAATCCTCTAAGATAGTCAAAGGAAAAGCCTAAGGCTAGATCCTAAGTACTAAAGAGAAGAAGAGAAGACCTCATCAAAAATGAGGTCAACAGCCTGTTAATGGTTTTGAACTTCACTATTCTTAACTTATATTTTCAAAACCTATACATTTACACTTAATTTTTATAACATAAATAAGAATTCAAAAAGATTTCCAATCTTTTCTTTTTCAAGTGATAATTTTTGATTACTTAATAATTCTAAAATTCTATTATTTCTACCATGAATAGAAAAATTCTTTATCTTATTCTTCTTTAAGTTAAATAATTCTATTCTTAAAATCAATCAAAGTTAGTAAAATTTTGGTTAATTTCACTAAATTTTTTATAATTTCAAAAATAAAAGTGATCTCAAATAAATTCTTCATTCCTTAAGTTATATTAAAAAGTTTTTATTTTTATGAAAATATTAGCTTTTTAAGGACAAATAAAATTTAATTTTGAATGGATTTTCCCTTCCCCAAACTTAAGTTTTGGTATACTATGATAATTTGAAAGTATAAGAGAAAGAAAATCATAAGAATTTTTAATAAGTATGTAAAAACAATCTTAAAAAGAAAAATTAACTTCTAATCATGCTTTTATGAATAATTAAGATAAAATTTAAGCATGTATATAAAAAGTAAGCAGGCTAATTTTATGATGATATTAAATTTGAAACAGAATTAAAATAGATCAAAATAATTAATTACTAAACATTAAACTAAAACAACATATAAATTAATTCTGACTTCAGTCTCAACACAACAGAATCCTAACACTAATCAGTCAACATACATCAAACACAAAACTAACAAACAATCCAAATAAAACAAACTAACAGAGTAACACATCATAGAGTTCTATAACTACTAGTCACTAGCTGTAGCCTCATCATCATCATCATCACCAAAGGAAAATTCTACATCCTTAGGATCAACAAATAATGTGAAACTAGGAAAAGTAGGGAAACTAAAATCATGTTCACCCTTCAGAAATCTGACTAGGGCTTCATCATACTCAGCATCATAACTACTCTTCCTCTGGGTATAATCAGATAAATGATCTAGTTTTCTATCAATAGTATCAATCCCGCAGTGAGTTTGAAATAACTCCCGCTGTCGCTCTAAAACCGATCATGCATTGATTCCTAGAAATCCGATGGTGGCTTAGCAGAATTAGAGGGTCTAGAAGTAGAAGGTCTACCTGAAGTATGTGCAGAAGTAGAAGGAGCGGTTGATCTCTTCCCTCGAAGACGATCATATATACTAACACTCTCCTGCCCAATTGGCTTGGTAGACTTTAACTTCTCCTCAGAAATATCGGCAGTGGCTCCATTACTAACACATAGTGAGTAGATCAGAGATGGAAATCCCAATCCAACAGAAGTGCTGGACCTCGCAGTAGAATCCACATAATCATAAATAAAGCTCCCGACATCAATAAGCTTCCTCTCCTGAATGCAGTAGTTTATCGCTCGAACTCTAGTCACTTCACTCAGGTGGTTGGAAGGTAACAATCTTGCAGAAATAAAATAGTGCCATGTTTTAGATATACCATTTAATTTGGAGGATTTGAAGTTTACCTTTTTCCGTTCTCGATCTTCCAAGATCCAGGCATCGTCGATCGGATAAGCAATAATCATATCCAAATCTCCCTCGGATGGTGATAATCCAGAATAATAACACTCAATAGTCGGTGGCAGGTCATAAAATATGTTGACTCTTTCTGAACTAAATCCTACTCTGATTCCTCTGACAAAGACTTCATAATCCTTGGCATCCAGAAAATTTGCATAAAATTCTCGAATAATTGGGATAACAGCAACAACAGTAAAATAACAAAATCGTTGCCAGTTGTGTGCAACAATAGTGTTTTCGATCATTTCTCCAGGATGATAGAAACTTCGTTCAGAAATAAACTTTCTCGACGTCGCAAATTCATGGAAGCGAAAATGCGCAGCCACAGTAGAAAATTTGCTGCTATCAAAGTTATCTCGTGCCTTCCCGCGTTTAGATTTTGGAGCCATCTAAATGTGAAAGAAAACAAGAATAAATTTAGGATTCAAAGATTTAAACTCTTTTTAAGTTTATAAAACTTAAAATAAGTTTAGAAATCCAAAGAAATCACTAAAAATTGAATAGTTTTTCAAAATTTTCGGTTCTTAGCAAAACTTAGGGAAATCTATGGTGAAAATCGAAAATAAAAGGCTTAAAGTGTAGATCTAACCTTGAGACGAAGAAATCGAGTGGTTTCGTGCTCAAATCCTTGATGTTTTGACCTTAAAATGGATCTAGAGGATGTATTTTCACGAAAATGTGCAAGAAGATGAAGCTTAGGCTTCAAAAATGGCTTTTGGGGTTATTTAAGTAAATTCTCGGGTACAGGCCGAACTGGCGCTTAAGCGCCGAATTCTGGCGCCTAGGCGCCAGACTCGCCTTTCACAAAATTTTTTTTTTAAATTTAATTTTCCACCAAAATTCATAAATTCAACTTCCAATTACTCATATCAGAGTAGACCTTTAGTTTCTAATTTCCACAACATTTTTCAAAAATTTATAAAAATTAAATATTAAATCCACCAATCCATCATAAGGTTTCAATCAAACTCACTAATTTCCATTTAAAATCTTCAATATTGACTCAATACATTCCAGATAAGTACTATATTTGATTCAAGTTCCTAATACACACTCAAACATAACAATTTCCAAGCAAAAACAACACACATTGAACATGAAAGCAAATACACAAACAAACACAATCGATTCTCTAAATTGATACAATGACTCAACAAACCATAACAACTATCTCATTAACAGAATATTCTAATCTTCACAAGGGAAATTGTGTATTCCACTTGGAAAGAACACTAACGCTCTTGGGAAATCCGTAGCCATCTTTTCGTCAATCTACTAGTTCTTTGCATACATTTCAACTTGAGCATCTTGATAAGCCGCAAAATGATCAAATTGAAGTTTCATTTGCCATTCTCGATGTTCAACTTGATGAAACATCTCATGAAGGTGATCTCCAATGCTTTTAAAATCTACTTCAAACTTATCCAAATGACTAGAAATTTTCTCTAAACTTACAGCAATGAAACCATTGAAGTAGGGTTGAGGATCCCTTGAGACCTTGTCCCTAGCCTCTTCTCCATGATTTCTTCCTTCCATTTCTTCAAAAATTTCTCAAAGCTCTCAAGAAGAAAGTGTAAGGGACGTAATTTTGATTATTTGATGGTTAGGGAAGAAGATGGGTTGATTTAAAGGGGAAAATCATGTGAAAAATTGAATAATTTCGATTTTTGCACGACCCAGTAACCGTGGCGCTTAGGCACCAAATCTGGCGCCTATACGCTAGACCTATTGATACATAGTTGATTTTGTCGCTTAGGCGCCGAATTCTGGCGCCTAGGCGCCAAAACTATGTTCAACTTCATTTCGCCTAATTGTCAAATTTTCAAAATTTTGTTCTCCAAGATAGGTAAATTATACTGGTAAGAGTAATTTAGACTCGATAACTCACATTGTAAACTATCATAATGAAGGTTAACTTGATCTCCTTTTTACTCATATTCAAAATAGAGTGATCCTATTTTTAAATTTTACATACTTCAAAATAATTTTCAGCCTAAGTCAACAAAGACTTATGAGCATCTAATTTTTTAAAGTAATATAAAATTAATCAAGATCGAGACATAACCTTACATTCAAACACAAAAACACTCACAAACAAAGATAATTATGGGTTGCCTCCCACAAAGCGCTTGGTTTAACGTCGTCAGCCCGACTTATGTAAATCTTTAATCATGTTGACTCAATTCATAAGCCTCTTTATAAATCTTTTTAATATCTCCCAAATAAGGCTTCAATCTCACTCCATTTATTTTAAAATTTTTTCCTGTTTTGGGATCTTTAATATCCACAGCTCCATAATGGTATACTTTCTCAACTAAATAGGGTCCAATCCATTTAGATCTTTATTTTCCAGGAAAAAGTCTTAAACAAGTATTAAACAATATTACTTTTTGTCCAGGCTTAAAAATTTTTCCTGAAATCTTCTTATCATGCAACATCTTAATTTTTTCTTTCTAAATTCTCGCATTTTCATACGATTCGTTTCTAATTTCTTCCATCTCATTTAGTTGCAATAATCAATTTTCTTCTGCTTTATTCAAATTAAAATTAAACTCCTTTATCTCCCAATAAGCTTTATGTTCAAGTTCTACAGGTAAGTGACAATGTTTACCATAAATTAACCGGTAAGGTGACATTCCGATTTGTGTCTTATAAGTTTTTCTATAAGCCCATAATGCAGAATCAAGTCTATCAACCCAATGAGTTCTTTTAGGATTAACAGTCTTTTCAAAATTCTTTTAATTTCTCTGTTTGATACTTTAGCCATTCCACTAGTTTGAGGGTGATCAGCAGTTGCAATTCTATGTTTGATTCCAAATTTTTGTAGTAATGATTGAATTCTTATATTCCTGAAATGACTTCCACCATCAGTGATAATTATCTTAGGCATTCCAAATCTTGAAAATATAAAAGATTTGAAACACTTTTAGAATCACAGTTGGGTAAAGCAATAGCTTCAATCCACTTTAAAACATAATCAACTGCTAATAAAATATAAATTTTTCCAGATGATGGAATAAATGGTCCCATAAAGTCTAAACCCCATATATCAAAAATTTCAGCTTCTAATATATAGTTTAAAGGCATTTCATCTTTCCTAGATATATTTCCCATCCTTTGACATCGATCACATGTTTTCATATATTGTCTCACATCTTTAAATAAGGTAGGCCAATAAAATCCAGAATTTAAAATTTTAAATGCAGTTTTATCTATGCCAAAGTGTCCTCCAAAATCAGAATCATGACATTTTTGAATAATAGCAAAAGTTTCCTCATAAGGTACGCATCTTTGAATCATAGAATCTTTACCAATTTTAAATAAATGAGGTTCTTCCCAGATATAAGATTTAGCGTCATATTTAAATTTCTTAATAAATTTGTTATCCAAGTCATAAGGCAAAATATTACTAACTAAATAATTAACAATATCAGCATACCAAGATGTTTTGCATCTTTGAATAACATATAAAGATTCATCAAAGAATTTCTCATTTATATTTTCTTCCGAAATAATACCATTTTTAATTCTAGACAAATGATCAATAATTTGGTTTTCAGTTCCTTTTCTATCTACTATTTGAAAATCAAATTCTTGTAGAAGTAAAACCCATCTTATAAGTCTAGGTTTAGAATCATTCTTAGATAATAGATATTTAATAGCAGAATGATCAGCATGAACTATGCATTTACTACCAAGAAGATAAGGTCTAAATTTATCAAAGGCATATACTATAGCTAGAAGCTCTTTCTCAGTGGTAGTGTAATTTCTTTGTGCTTCAGTGAGAGTTTTACTAGCATAATATACAACTTTGAAAACTTTCTCATATTTTTGTCCTAATACAGCTCCAATTGCAAAATCACTTGCATCACACATTAATTCAAAAGATTTATTCCATTCAGGTGCAACAATGATAGGTGCAGTTATTAATTTTTATTTTAGAATATTAAAAGCATTAATACATTCTTTATTAAATTCAGATTTTGCATCTTTTTCTAATGTGACAAAGAGGTTTAGCAACTTTAGAAAAATCCTTTATATATTTTCTTTAAAATCCAGTATGACCTAGAAAACTTCTCACATCAGTAACAGTAGTAGGTGGGTACAATTCAACAATAATTTTCACTTTTGCTTGATCTACTTCCATCCCTTTTTGTGATACATTGTGTCCAAGTACAATGCCTTCTGTGACCATGAATTGACATTTTTCCCAGTTAAGAACTAAATTTTTTTCTTCGCATCTTTTCAGAACTTTGGCTATGTTTTCCAAACAAAATTCAAAAGAAGTTCCAAAGACTGAAAAATCGTCCATGAATATTTCAATTCCTTTGTCAATCAAATCACAAAATATTGACATCATACATCTTTGAAAAGTTGCAGGTGCATTACATAAACCAAAAGGCATTCTTCTAAAAGCAAATGTTCCATAAGGACTTGTAAATGTTATCTTTTCTTGGTCCTCAGGGGCAATAAGTAATTGATGATAACCAGAATATCAATCCAGAAGATAGAAATATGAGTATCCAGCTAATTTATCGAGCATTTGATCCAAGAAAGGTAAAGGAAAATGATCCTTTATAGTGGCTTTCTTTAGTTTCCTATAGTCAATACAAATTCGCCATCCAGTAACTTGTCTTGTAGGAATAAGTTCATTTTTATCATTAATAATGACAGTTACACCTCCTTTCTTCAGAACACAATGAATAGGACTTACCCATTGACTATCTGAAATAGGATAAATATTACCAGCATCTAATCACTTAATAATTTCTTTTTTAACAACCTCTTTCATGATAGGATTTAATCTTCTTTGTGATTCTATATTAGGTTTAAAATTTTCTTCCATTAAGATTCTATGCATGCAAATGGAAGGGCTTATTCCTCTTATATCAGCAATAGTCCAACCAAAAGCTTTCATATAATTCTTTAACACACCTAGTAATTTTTTTTCTTGATTTTTGCTCAATTCAGAAAAACTAATAACAAGTAAAGTTAATGAATTTCCAAGAAATGCATATTTTAAATGGGAAGGTAACATTTTTAATTCCAGTTCAGGTGCTTTTTTAATTGAGGGTAAAAGTATATCATTTTGAGTTATGTTTAAAGTTTCCTAATTATCTTTAACAAAATGAGTCTCTTCTTGTTCTACTACTTCATCTTCATCAGTTAAAAATTCAAAATTTTCTTCAGAAATAACTTTACATTTTTCTTGATAATGTTTTTCAATTAAATAATCAATTTATCCATTCGATAACATTTCTCTTTATCAGGGTACATCATTGATTTAAGAACATTGAATTTAATTTCTTGATCATTAAATCTCATGGTTAATTCTCCTTTTTACACATCAATCATAGCTCGTCCGGTAGCTAGAAAAGGTCTTCCTAAAATAATAGGTATCTCTTTATCTTCTTCCATATCAAGTACTATGAAATCTACAGGGAAGATAAATTTATCCACTTTAACAAGGACATCCTCTATAACTCCTTTAGGATAAGTGATAAACCTATCAGCTAATTGAAGAATTACAGTGGTGGGAGTAATATCTCCTAAATCCAATATTCGAAAGATAGAAAATGGCATGAGATTAATACTTGCTCCTATATCACATAAAGCTTTTCCACAAAATTTTTCTCCAATAGCACAGGGTATAGTGAAACTTCCAGGATCCTTAAGCTTTTCAGGTAATTTCTTTTGAATTATTGCACTGCCTTCTTCACTTAATGCAAAAATTTCAAAAGCTTCAAATTTTTATTTTTTGCTTAAAATATCCTTCATAAATTTTGTGTAAGTTGGCATTTGTTCCAAAGCTTCAGCAAAAGGTATGTTAATAGTAAGTTTCTTAAGAATTTCAAAGAACTTAGAAAATTGGTGATCTAATTTCTGCTGTTTAAGTCTTTGAAGAAAAGGTGGTGGTGGTTTTTCAACTTCCACATCAACAGGTATAACAGTCTGATCTTGACTAGGAGAGAGAGTTTCTTTAGGTTTTTCAATCTCTTCAACCTCAATCTCTTTTTCAATTTCATTCTGCAATCTTTCTTTAAATTCCTTTCCACTTCTAAGTTGCACAACTTTAACTTATTCATGTTCTTTTCCAGTTTCCTTAGGATTCAGTTCAACATTACTAGGAAGTGTTCCTACAGGTCTGTTATTAATTAAAGTAGCAATTTGCCCTATTTGATTTTCAATATTACGAATAACAGTATTTTTGATTTTGTAATTGATTATTCATTTGCATAATTAATTCTTCTATTGATAACTTTTTATATTGATTATTAAATCCAGGAGGTTTATAATTTGAATTAACTTGATTATTCCAATTTCTAGTGGGATGAGATTGATTATTACCCCATTGTTGTTGTGAATTATTCCAGTTAAAATTAGGATGATTTTTCCACCCAAGATCATAATAATTTGAATAAGGATTATTTTTACTTGCAATAGCTTGTAAAGTTTCAATAGTTTGAGAATCTTCAATATTAGCAGAGTTATTATGCGAAATATTAATTGCAAAATTATCTGATTTCTTAGACATTGCTGCAACTTGTGAAGCTAAGATAGAAAAGGCTTCATTATCATGAATACTGGCCATCTTTTTAGGATTAATCCTTTCGGAAGGCCATTGAAAATTTTTATTAGCCATTTCTTCAATTAAAGTGTAAGCTTCTTCAAATGATTTAGATATTAAAGAACCTCCAGCAGCAGCATCAATAATTGATTTTAAAGATCCAATTAATCCATTATAAAATGTTTGAATAATCAACCAATCGGGTAAAGCATGATGAGGACATTTTCTTAATAGTTCTTTAAATCTTTCCCAAGTTTCATATATTGTCTCCCGTCAATTCGACTAAATAAAGTAATATCATTTCTTAATTTAGCAGTTTTAGAAGGAGGAAAATATTTAGCAAGGAATTTTTGTGCCATTTCAGCCCATGTTTTAATAGAACCGATCGCTAATGAGTTTAACCACATCTTTGCTTTATCTCTTAAAGAAAAAGGAAAGAGTCTAAGTCTAATAAGCATCATCGAAACATTGTTATATTTAAAAGTAGCACAAAGTTCTAAAAAACTAACAAGATGTAAATTTGGATCCTCATTTGGTGATCCACCAAATTGATTGTTTTGCACCATTTGAATAATAGACGGTTTAAGTTCAAAAGAATTAGCATCTACAGAGGGTATTTGAATACTACTATGAAGTTCATCAACTGTAGGGTTAGCATAATCCCTTAATGGTTTATAAACATTTTGATCATTAAGTTCAATTGGATTTTGTAAAGTACCCATTTCTTGAAATTTTTTAATTTGTTTTCCCTTTTTAATTTTTCTAATTATTCTTTCCAATTCAGAATCTAAAGGTATTAATACTTCAGAACCAAATCTTCGCATAAAATAAGGAATAAAATATATATCTTTTTCTTTTTTTTAAGAAAATTTATACTATTTTATTTCTTTCTTCCCCGGCAACGGCGCCAAAAACTTGACCCGACCGCAAATAACGCAGTAATGTTTGCTTCCAAAAGATAGCTAAAAACTTTGACTCAATTTATAAATAGCGGCTAGTGTATAAAATTAATATTATGTAAATTTAGAAAATATTTTTACACACTAGGGGTACTACGCAAGTATACGCATCGTTTCAAGTAATATAGGGTTTTGAAACAAAGACCCCAGTATCGATCCCACGGAGAAGAACTATAGTGATAAATTTTCTATATAAAAATAAAAAATATTTTTATTTTATCTTTTAATTTAATTATAAATTACTATTAATTTACTAGATGCAAATAAAGAAAACAATAATAAGAAAATGATTTTAAGAAATCTATATAAAATAAACAACTTTCTTTCCTTCAATTAATCTAAGATTTTTAAGATAATTTAATATTCGTTGGAGAATTTGATATATAGTATTGTGTGAAATAGAAGCATTCCTATTCATTACCCTTTGATCCAGGTGCAAAGAACATTGGCTAATTTACAGAATAGGTCCGGATGTATTGTTAGTAGAATGGGTTAATCTAGGCTCACACTTCTAGATGTCCAAGGGTAGCTATGGTCGTCCCTACTAGTGACTCTTTCCTGATCTATAAATTAAATTATAAGAATTTATTCTGTCACTCTAAAAACTTATCAATTCTACGCCCTTTAAATCTTATCTTCCTATTTATTTGCACTTCACCTTGAATAGCCTGCACATGGCCTTCGACTACCCAATGATTCATGTGACATTTACAAGTTAAGAGTTCTTCTCCTTTAAGGTCTCAAAACTCTTCAAAAGGTTTTAACAATTCAAATGACCAATTTAAAAAGTAAAGTAAGATCAGGTATTAATGTCATCAAAATGTTTTGAAAATATTTTGAATTTCAATTCTCCATCGAATCTTTATATTATCTTATCTATCTCTTCATAATTGAAGGAAGAAAGTAAACTAACTACTCAGAACACATTGAAAATAAATAGCAAAACATGATAATTTGAATCAAAAATAAAAATACTTATCTCAAATATTTCTTCTACAGATCTTCTAATTCCTACTGACTCCACAGTGTAATGAACTCCAGATGCAATAACTTTAAAATAAACTCACTAAACTAAACAAAAGTGGCCCTAAATTTCTCTCTCTATTTCTCTCTCTAAGGATGAGAGATCCTAAAGTGGATAAGAGAAAGGGTTACAATGGGAGGGGCACGTTTTCTGAAGAAATGGACCCCTATTTATAGGCTTCAAGGGTTGCCTTGAGGAACCTCTTCAAAACATTTCCACATTCAATGAATCTTCTAGAAGGTCTGTCTGGCGCCTAGGCGCCGGACACCGCGTCCAGTTCTTTGCACCTCTTCACTTTGGCTCGCACCTCTTCGTGTTTAAAACCATTTTGGAGCGTCCAAATGCAATGTATCACATGTCCTATTATCAAGGAACAACTGCCAGTCTTCTAGAATGTCCAATAACCGCTCACTCTGTCAAAGTAACTGATCAAACGTTGTAAAAAACTTGACAGTTTTTGTATCGAGTCTGGCCCTTAGGCGCCAGCTTCTGGCGCCTAGGCTCCAGGCCATATTTTTTATACTTCTTGTATTTTGCTCCATTTTTGCTCCTTTTTAGGCCTTTTTACATTATCTACATCCAAAAACACAAAAAATAACTTTCATTAAAGCATAATATCCTTAGAAATTAATAAGAATTAAGACATAAAGAAATAGGTATTTTTTATAGATCACCTAGTCACCGAAAGAGCTTAAATTAAGAGCCACCTCAATTGAAACTAAACCAAATTCCACAACTAATGTGGCAAGCTCTGATTGGTCACTTGCATCATTCATCAATTCAACTAAGCAACCTAATATAACTGAATTAATGCCCTCAGCTCCACCCATTGTCCATGGCTATAAAAGCCACCCCACATGGCCAAAGAAGACAAATGCACTGAACCTTGGCAAAGCCCTACCAAAATTGTTCCAGAGAATCCCCAGACCTCCTTGAGTGCAAATCCACTGTCTCTAGCCACCCACAGCCACTTCCTTGAGCCAATTTCCTCATTGAAATTTTAGCCGCAACCAGGATGCACATTATTACAACCCTACACTACACTAAGCTTCAAATTGATTTGCCCCTCACCATCCCCTCATCCAACGAATAAGATTCCCTATAGAAGCTTGATCCCCGAATATTTATGCTTACGATTTAGATAGGAAAATATACTTTAATTATTTATAATATGGGATACTACGCAAGTATACATATTGTTTATCAAATAATATAAGACTTTTAGTTAAGCCCCGAGATATCGAAACCGCAGAGAAATGTCTAAAAATTTAAAGAAATAAGAAAAATAACTTTTTACTTTTTTAAAATGATTTTGTAAAGTATGTTTTAAGATATAAAGTTTTTCAAATTTGTTTTTGGTATTTTCTGAATAAAAAGTAAAGCAAACAACTAAAGTTAACATAACTATTAAATAGTATGAAAGAAAATGAGAATAATTTATCGTTTTTTCCTCTTTCAATGAATCAGTAATAATTTTGGAATTTCGTTGTGGAAGTATCTAAAATGTGTTGTGCCAAATAGAAGCAATTATATTCTTTTCCCTTGCTTGGTTCTATAAAGAACGTTGGTTAATTTGATGATTTGAAATCTTGTAGATGGGTTAGGTAGGAAAGATACTAGCTCTCACTCTAGAGTTCCCTCGATTCTCTCCACCTGGGGTCTAACATCTCATAACAAAAATTTTCATATCAAACTAAATTAGGGGGCTTTAGTCTGTCACTCTAAAGTCCTCTAATTTTACTCCCCATTATAAGCATAATTTTCTTATTATTTATACTCAATCATATGGACTACAATTGTCATCCATACAATTGCATGTGATTCTTTCCAATTGTTGATTGAGACAATACGGCAATGGATCTTACATAATTTCCCAACAATTTAACAAATTTTAACATCTTAATTAGCCATATCAAGAAGTAAATGAAATGCAAGGTAGTGAATCATCACAACTTCTTCCAACAAAGAAATCCTATACTTCACACAGATTCCTTCTATAATCTAATTACTTCATCATTTAAGAGGAAAAATATAAAGAAAATACTTAGAATTCATGGAGAAAACACAATTACAACTTAAATTGAAAGTTGAAATCATAGTGAAAACATAATAAGTTTTACTTAAAAACCAAATGTAAACCAAAGATAAACACTTATATGAAAATCCTCTCCACAAGACTCTTGAAGTTCCTTTAAAACTTTGTTTTCCCTTTACAAGACTCAATAGAGTTTGGCGCCCAACTCTATAGACTCGAAATCTCTATTATACTCTTAATAAATATACAAGTGATAATAAAAGTGGTGAAGTGGAAAGGTGTACTCTCAATAACTCTCTAATATAAACTTGACTCTTAACACTAATCACACCCTCCAACAACAACCATTTTTCTGATCTTCAAGTCTTCCTTTTAAAATTTTCCAAAAGGTGCCTTGGTGTCTCTTCAAAATATGTTCAGATTCAATATATCCACCAAGAATGCATCCATTCATTCAAATTTTAAATGAGTTTTGGCGCTGATGGGAAGTTAGTGAAGTTTAAACTAAAAGATGCTTCAAAAACCCCTTTATATTTATGCCAAAATTAAATAAATTTGTCACTTTAACTATGGCGCCTATGTGCCAGCCAGCCGGCGCTAAGGCGCTAGAGGCTAAATTTGCACATCTTTCAATTCTTGTTCCAATTTTGATCCTCTTTTGTTCCTTTCGTCATAGTCACTCATTTTATCATACCTACAAGAAAAACATAAAAATACCTTCCATTAAAGTGCAATATCATCAAAATTAGGTATAAAGATGTGCTTAAAAACACTATATATTTTAGGTATATCAAAATCCCCTAAACTTAAAATGTTACTTATCCTCAAGTGACACTTAATCACATAGAAAATCTTAACATGAAAATTATGTAAATGATTTTCTTTAGGAAGGTTTCAAAATTTTGTTCTAGAAATGAAATAGTCCAATTTAGAAAAAATTTTAGTAAATGAGATCAACTTAAAGTTTAGAAGGTTCTTAAGTAAAGGATAATGGAAAATACTAGTTCCTATCTAATTTAGAAATACTTGTAGATTTTTTAAAATATATGATTTAAACATTTCAACTTTCTCACTTAAAAATTTTCATTTAGAAATAATTTTACTTACTATATTACAACCTTAAGCTTTAGATTTTCTCAAAACTTATATTTTAAACTTTTGGTATGGAACCAATTTTTGATTAGGCCCTTAAATCTTCAAGACTCTCCTTCTTTTTTACATACTATATTTTTCTTTCCTTTTTTTCTTTTTTTTTTTTTCTTTTTCTTTTTTCTTCTCATCTCTTTTTCTTTTCTTCTCTTCTTTATAAAGCAAGGATTACTGTATCTGGTTATGCCTTTAATGATTTTGAATTCCACCCTTTCATTTACAATAAAGGTATGATATTTATCCTTCACTTAAAAATCATAATAATAGTATTGAAAATTATTTCTCAATAAAAGAAATTTAAGCTTTGAAAAATAAAAGTCAAATCTTCTATTTATCCAAAAATACAATATTTCTTACTAAAGATAGTTTAACTATATTTAACATTTCGTTACTAAGAAAATTTTAACTTTAAATTTTTCATCATTTCTAGAAATATTAACTAAATTCTCTTACGCAATTCTATACATAATTATTTTCAATCAAAAATCAAATTTTATTTAAGTATTTTTTAGAACTAATAAAATTATAGTTTTTTCTTTTTAAAAGAGTGTTTTTAAATTCCCCCAAAATGTTAATTTTTTAGTAGGATAATTAAGTATAAGTAATGATACATGGGTAAGAATTACAAAACTAGAATAACATGCTTGCAGGAATCTTAATATTCTAAATATGCAAGTATAACAGTTTAAAAATAATGGATAAAAAGAAATTAAATTCAGTTTTTTCAGTTTTTCATAAAATAGAAAGTTCAAAATTTTAAAGGTCTTCTACAATAGTGGAGGTTTTTAAAAGCAAATACACACCACAAATTACAACATACTAGAAAATAAATGGTATCAAATTTTGAAAAGTTTAAACATGCTATATAAATAGTGATTTCTAATAGTGTTCTAAATTTTTTTAATATTTATAGAAATTAAATCAGACACAACTAAAAAATTAAACACTAAAAACACATAAAAACATTTACTACCACAAACATATCACATATTACATCATAAAACCTCAATCCAACACATAAACATCTAAATGTGCATAATATAAAATAGTTTAACTATAATCTACACAACATCAAAGTCCATAGCAAAATACATCACATCACATATGAATAAATTAAATAAAAGCATCACACACAAAAGAAAATCACATAACAACATCACAAACTCAACACAACAATCTTAATCATCATCATCATCATCTTGATTCCAGTCTCTAGATGTCACATAAGACATATAAAAGGATGAGGGGGCATCTCAGCACTGTGATCTCCTCTAATCACTCTGTCCATGTACTGCTGATAATTCTCCTCATATTCATCATGTTTTACAATATACCTTTCAATATTTTCAAACTTACCATCCATATCTCTAACATGCTCTCTAGTAAGACTCACTTTCTTTAAAATCTTATGTAATAATTGATCCACTGAAAATTTGATAGATTTTTACTATCCATTTCATACTTATTTTTTATGATATTTTACTTTAAAGAAATATATTTTTCATGATTTGATGCAGGTACAGTGATTAGAGGTCTTTGGAGTAAAAGGAAGCAAAAAAGATTAAATTTGGAGCAAAAAGGAGCCAAAGTGTAAAAGTGGAACTAGCACCGAATGACACCCTATCCAGCACCGAACGACACCTTATCCAGCGCTGAACTGCTCCCTATCCCGATTTCAAACTAGATTCAATGTATTTGGATGGATTTTGGAGGGATGCATGCAAAAGCTCTTGGGAAATCAGTTATGGCCGAATTTAAACCACTTTTGGGAGAGATTTCAGAGGGGGGGGGTGTGTGTGTTTAGTGAATTGTAGAGATTAGAGAGTGTTAGGGAAGTTTAGAGAGAGTGATCTAAGGTTTGTAAATTCTCTTCCACGGAGTATAGGAGAAGAGAGAAAGTGAGAAATTTCTTCTTCCTTACTATTCTAAAGATAGATTTGTGTGTTGTTGTGAAGAAAGAAGAGGAGTCACTTGGGGAAGAGTTTGACATAAGTGACCCAAGGAAAAAATGTTAAGATTTTCATGCCTATTTTATAGTGATTTTGATTATATTGCACTTTAAAGAAGGGTATTTTTGGTGTTTTTCTGCAGGTATGTCGATTTATGGACAATTAAGCAAAAATATGCAAAAAGAAGCAAATTTTGAGCAAAAAGGACCAAAGTTGTGAAAATTTGAACTAGGGCACCGACGACGTGTTTTTCCCGAGAGTTCAGAATATATTACAAGGCAGCCCGCCGACGATGAGAATGAGGACGCCGACAACCGGGGCCTATTCAGATGGGGTCCAAGGCTAAGTATTCTAGAAGGCCGCCGATGGTGGGATCAGCGGTTCTTTCACGAGGAGCATTGAATGTGGACGATGTTTGAAGGGATGCTTGGAAAACTCTTGAAGACTCTTCATTTGCTTTAAAAGGAACAATTTGGGGCCAAACAAAGTGCCCACTAGAGTCCACTAGAGTCCACTAGCGTCCAATTGGTTCCATTAGTGTCCATTTGTATTCACCACATGTCATTCTAATCCTTTAGAGAGTCAAGTGTGGGAGTCTAGTGAGTCCATTAAAAGTTTAGTTTGTTAGTCAGTGAGTTCAGATAGTGAAATTTGTGAGGAATTCTTTGAGAGATTGTAAGAGTGGAAGGGAAGTGAGAGATCTCTTCTTCATTGTCATTTCGAAGGAGAACTGTAAAGGAAGGAAGAGATTCAGAGGAACTTCAAGGAGTTTTCTTAGGGAGGAATTTAAGATAAGTTGTATTTATTTACTTTAGTTTGTAGAACCTTGTTTTTATATTTGAAATCTAAGTTTTATCGTATCCTCTCTATGAATTCTGATTAGTTTTCCTGTCTTTCTCCTTGTTTTGATATTTTTGTGAAATGGTAAATTGAATTAGTGTGCCAAGAAAAGTTTAAAAGAAGTTGTGATAATCTTTTACTTAGATCTTAATTTACTTTCAATCTAGCTAATTGATTAGTTAAAATATGTTGAGTCTAACAACTAGAGTAAAGATTACATCCGAGATCCAGGGAGATCAAAATCCTTGGAAGTAGGGTGCAAATAAGGAAATAATATTCAACGGGCGTAGAATTGGATTTTTTAGAGTGACAAGCTAAAATCCTCAATTTGGTCCTATCGTTTGGGTGCTGAAGTGTAGATTGTTAGACCTCATGCAAGGGGAACGTGGGAGCTCCGCAGCGAGAGCTGGTATCCTCCCAACCGAGCTGCAGATTCAGTAACCAAGCATAGGATTAGTCAATGTTCTTTATGCCTGGACCAAAGGGTAAAGAATAGGTATGCTCCTATTTGACACAACATCATTTTAAAATAATTCAAATTATCCATTTCACTTAAATTTCTTAACAAAGGAGAAAGATTCTTGCTTATATATTTGAACTTCGCTTTATTAGTAAAATTAGTTATCTGTTAGTAGAACTAGTTTATTTAAAACTTCATATTATTGTCGATTATTTATTAGTGACAGATAGACAACTTCGATTTATAAGCTGTGATTCTAAATTAGTTTCTATAATCCTAATTTCGTAGCCTCTAAGATATTCCCTGAGGGATTGATATCCAGGACTCCATTAGAGCCCTGTATTACTTGAACGATACGTATACTTGCGTTGATTAGTAACTTTGTGATTAAAAGAATATATTATATACTTGTTACAAAAATTAAAATTACGTTAAGTGCACAGGGTTGGATCAATAAGTAGTCTTTTTTTTACTCTAATTGTATGACATTGCTTTTATATATAAAATCCATGTCGTGTCATCCTTTCCTCATGAGTCTTGAGTAGATTTCTTTGACATTTTCCTTCTCATGTGATGTGTTGATGTTGTGAAATAGAAATGATGTATCGATTAATTATGGATAATTTGTGATAATCTTTTCACTTAGAACTTCATTTCCTTTTTGATCCGGCCAATTGAATTGTTAAAACTTGTTGGGAAACTTATGTTCCGAAAGGATTATGAGTTCCACAGCTTAAGTGAAGATCACATTCGATGTCCATGAATTAAGAACGTATTTCATGGGGGTTGACTGCAAATAAATATGGAAATATACTTTGATGGGCGTAGAATTGGAGATTTTAGAGTGACAAGCTAAAATCCCCAATTTGCTCTTAAGATTTGAAGACCAAAGCAAGAGTTAGCCTTCAGGGGAAGGGAAGTAGGAGCTCTGGACTGAGAGCCAGTATCTTCCAAGCCTAGCCAGAGATTTGGGGACTAAACTTAAGACTAGCCAATGTTCTTTATATTCCAAAATATGGGTAAAGAATATGATTGCTCCTATTTGGCACAATACATTTGCATCACTGATCTATGTCACAATAATCAACACATTAACATTAAAAATCTTGCAACTGCGTTTAGTTATAAATTTAGTGTTGTGTGTTAGTTTAACTTGTTGTTGCATACTTTAGTAGTAATAGTAACTTTTACTGTTTGCACCTAGTTAAAAAATCAAAATTACTTACAATTGTGTTGTGATTCGAATAGTGATTTCTGCGCTACGCCTTGAAATTTATTGCCTCCCTGTGGGATCGATATCTAGGACTCCATTACAGCTCTTTATTACTTGAGCGATACATATACTTGTGTTAATTGCATGACTCATTTTGAAAATCTAAGTTAATATAAATATAAATCTGAGTTCCTAAATTTTGGCAAATTAAAAAAGTCGCACCAATAATCCAGTTTGTGAATCTCTGGAAGAAGATGCATGTGCAGTAGAAGAACGAGAAGTAGAAGCAACAAAAGTAGAAGCACTAGAAGCTCTAACAGATCCTCCTTTCCAGCCAAATACTAAATGTATAGTGTCAGTGTTCACATTTAGTATTTGGCTAAGTGGCTGAAGAACCTCTTCCCATGTTTTGGACTTGATACCAAACTTCTCATAAAGTGAATAAAATCCCATACCTGCAGTAGTAGCAGCTTTAGCACAGTTCCGAATATAATATAAAATAATAGCTCCAATATCTAAAGGCCTTCACTACTAAATACAATGGTTCAGAACAGCTCTCTCCCTTGTAGCTTCGACCAGACCGCAAATAACGCAGTAATGTTTGCTTCCAAAAGATAGCCAAAAATTTTGACTCAATTTATAAATAGTGGCTAGTGTATAAAATTAATATGATGTAAATTTAGAAAATATTTTTACACACTAGGGGTACTACGCAAGTATACATATCATTTCAAATAATATAGGGTTTTGAAACAAAGACCCCAGTATCGATCCCACAGAGAAGAATTATAGTGATAAATTTTCTAAATAAAATAAAATAAAATAAAATAAAATAAAATAAAATAAAATAAAATAAATAAATAAAATATTTTTATTTTGTCTTTTAATTTAATTATAAATTACTATTAATTTACTAGATGCAAATAAAGAAAACAATAATAAGACAATGATTTTATGAAATCTATATAAAATAAACAACTTTCTTTCCTTCAATTAATCTAAGATTTTTTAAGATAATTTAATATTCGTTGGAGAATTTGATTTATAGTATTGTGCCAAATAGAAGCATTCATATTTTTTACCCTTTGATCCAGGCGCAAAGAACATTGGCTAATTTACAGAATAGGTCCGGATGTATTGTTAGTAGAATGGGTTAATCTAGGCTCACACTTCTAGATGTCTAAGGGTGGCTATGGTCGGCCCTACTAGTAACCCTTTCCTAATCTATAAATCAAATTATAAGAATTTAGTCTGTCACTCTAAAAACTTATCAATTCTACGCCCTTTAAGTCTTATCTTCCTATTTATTTGCACTTCACCTTGAATAGCCCGCACATGACCTTCGACTACCCAAGGATTCATGTGACATTTACAAGTTAAGAGTTTTTCTCCTTCAAGGTCTCAAAACTCTTCAACGGAGTTTTAACAATTCAAATGACCAATTTAAAAAGTAAAGTAAGATCAGGTATTAATGTCATCAAAATGTTTTGAAAATATTTTGAATTTCAATTCTCCATCGAATCTCTATATTATCTTGTCTATCTCTTCATAATTGAAGGAAGAAAGTAAACTAACTACTCAGAACACATTGAAAATAAATAAAAAAATATGATGATTAAACTTTGAATCAAATGTAAAAATACTTATCTCAAATATTTCTTCTACAGATCTTTTGATTTCTACTGACTCCACAGTGTAATGAACTCCAGATACAACAACTTGAAAATAAACTCACTAAACTAAACAAAAGTGGCCCTCTATTTCTCTCTCTATTTCTCTCTCTAAGGATGAGAGATCCTAAAGTGGATAAGAGAAAGGGTTACAATGGGAGGGGTACGTTTTCTGAAGAAATGGACCCCTATTTATAGGTTTAAAGGGTTGCCTTGAGGCACCTCTTTAAAACATGTCCACATTCAATGAATCTTCTAGAAGGTCGGTCTGGCGCCTAGGCGCTGGAATCTGGCGCCTAGGCTCCAGACACCACGTCTAGTTCTTCGCACCTCTTCACTTTGGCTCGCACCTCTTTACATTTAAAACCATTTTGGAGCATCCAAATGCAACGTATCATATGTCCTATTATCAAGTAACAACTGCCAGTCTTCTAGAATGTCCAATAACCACTCACTCCATCAAAATAACTGATTAAACGTTGTTAAAAACTTGACAGTTTTTGTATCTAGTCTGGCGCTTAGGCACCAGCTTCTGGCGCCTAGGTGCCAGGCCATAATTTTTTATACTTTTTGTATTTTGCTCCATTTTTGCTCCTTTTTGCTCATTTTTCCTTTTTTAGACCTTTTTACAATACCTACATCCAAAAACACAAAACATATCTTTCATTAAAGCATAATATCCTTAGAAATTAATAAGAATTAAGACATAAAAAATAGGTATTTTTTTATTGATTAAAATCCCCCAAACGTAATTGTTACTTGTCCTCAAGTAACTCTTTCTACTATATAAAATATATAACCTTTGGAATAAAAGATAAATATTTAAGATTCCTGACAATTTTTGATTTTATAAAGTCTTTAGTAAATTGTTAACCCAATTTCACTAACTAGGTTTAATTTTAAGAATTTAATGAATATTTAACTACCAAATCATAAGATTTCAAACTTTCCATCCATTTTGAAAATAATAGAAATCTATTATATTAAGCTTTCATAGATTATTTACAAGAAAAAGATCTTCTTGAAAAATCTTTTCTAAATAAATATTTATGTATAAAAATTAAGTAAAGTTTGTAACTAGTTTTCTCCCTATAAGATAATTCAAGTGAAGTCAATTTTTGATTAGGCATTTCCTCAAGCTTCTCCTCTTTTCTTTTTTTTTCTTTTCTTTATATATATATATATATATATATATAGAGAGGATTACTATATCTGGATAACTCGCTAATGGTTTTGAACTTCACTATCCTTAACTTATATTTTCAAAACTTATACATTTCCACTTAATTATTATAACATAAATAAGAATTCAAAAAGATTTCCAATCTTTTCTTTTTCAAGTGATAATTTTTTATTACTTAATATTTCTAAAATCTATTATTTCTATCATGAATAGAAAAAAATCTTTATCTTATTCTTCTTTAAGTTAAATAATTCTATTCTTAAATTCAATCAAAGTTAGTAAACTTTTGGTTAATTTTTACTAAATTGTTTATAATTTCAAAAATAAAAGTGATCTCAAATAAATTCTTCATTCCTTAAGTTATGTCAAAAAGTTTTTTTTTTATGAAAATATTAATTCTTTAAGGACAAATAAAATTTAATTTTGAATGGATTTTCCCTTCCCCCAAACTTAAGTTTTGGTATACTATGATAATTTGAAAGTATGAGAGAAAGAAAATCTTAAGAATTGTTTTTTTAAATTTATTTATTTTTTTTAATAAGTACGTAAAAACAATCTTAAAAAGAAAAATTAACTTCTATCATGCTTTTATGAATAATTAATATAAAATTTAAGCATGTATAAAAAGTAAGCAGAGCTAATTTTATGATGATACTAAATTTGAAACATAATTAAAACGAGCAAAATAATTAATTACTAAACATTAAACTAAAACAACATATAAATTAATTCTAACTTCAGTCTCAACACAACAGAATCCTAACACTAATCAGTCAACATACATCAAACACAAAACTAAACGAACAAAACAAACAAAACAAACTAACTGAGTAGCTCAACATAAAGATCTATAACTATTAGTTACTAGCTGTAGCTTCATCATCATCATCATCAGCAAAGGAAATTTCTACGTCCTTAGGATCAACAAATGGTGTGAATCTAGGAAAAGTAGGAAAACTAACATCATGTTCACCCTTCAGAAATCTGACTAGGGCTTCATCATACTCAGCATCATAACTACTCTTCCTCTGGATATAATCAACTTAATGATCTAGTTTTCTATCAATAGTATCAATCCTGCAGTGAGTTTGAAATAACTCTTGCTGCTGCTCTAAAAACTGATCATGCATTGATTCCCAAAAATCTGATGGTGGCTTAGCAGAAGTAGAGGGTCTAAAAGTAGAAGGTCTACCTGAAGTATGTGCAGAAATAGAAGGAGCGGTTGATCTCTTCCCTCAAAGATGATCAAAGATACTAACACTCTTCTGCCCAATTGGCTTGGTAGACTTTAACTTCTCCTCAGAAATATCAGCAGTGACTCCAATACTAACACATAATGAGTAGATCAGAGATGGAAATCCCAATCCAACAGAAATGCTGGACCTCACAGTAGAATCCACAGAATCATAAATAATGCTCCCGACATTAATAGGCTTCCTCTCCTTAATGCAGTAGTTTAAGATCGCTCGATCTCTAGTCACTTCACTCAGGTGGTTGTAAGGTAACAATCTTGCAAAAATAAAATAGTGTCATGCTTTAGATATACCATTTAATTCGGAGGATTTGAAGTTTACCCTTTTTCCTTTCCTGATCTTCCAAGATCAAGTACCGTCAGTCAGATAAGCAATAATCATATCCAAATCTCCCTCAGATGGTGATAATCTAGAATAATAGCACTCAATAGTCGGTGGCAGGCCATAAAATATGTTGATTATTTCTGGACTAAATCCTACTCCAATTACTCTGAAAAAGACTTCATAATCCTCAGCATCCAGAAAATTTGCATAAATTTCTCGAACAATCGGGATAACGGCAATAGCAGTAAAATAACAAAATCGTTGCCAGTTGTGTGCAATAATAATGTTTTCGATCATTTCAGGATGATAGAAACTTCGTTCAGAAATGAACTTTCTGGACGTCGCAAATTCATGGAAGCGAAAATGCGCAGCCACAGTAGAAAATTTGCTGTTATCAAAGTTATTTTGTGCCTTCCCTCTTTTAGATTTTGGAGCCATCTAAACGTGAAAGAAAACAAGAACAAATTTAGGAATCAAAGATTTAAACTCTTTTAAATTTTATAAAACTTAAAATAAGTTTAGAAATCCAAAGAAATTACTAAAAATCAAATATTTTTTCAAAATTTTCTGTTCTTAGCAAAACCTAGGGAAATCTATAGTGAAAATCGAAAATAAATGGTTTAAAGTGTAGATCTGACCTTGAGACGAAGAAATCGAGTGGTTTCGCACTCAAATCCTTGATGTTTTGACCTCAAAATGGATCTAGAGGATGTATTTTTGCAAAAATGGGGAAGAAGATGAAGCTTAGGCGTCAAAAATGGCTTTTGGGGGTTATTTAAGTAAATTCTCAGGTAAAGGCCGAACTGGCGCTTAGGCGCCGAATTCTGGCGCCTAGGCGCCAGACTCGCCTTTCACAAATTTTTTTTTTAAATTTAATTTTCCACCAAAATTCATAAATTCAACTTCCAATTACTCATATCATAGTAGAGCTTCAGTTTCTAACTTCCACAACATTTTTTAAAAATTTATAAAAATTAAATATTAAATTCACCAATCAAACATAAGGTTTCAATTAAACTCACTAATTTCCATTTAAAATCTTCAATATTGACTCAATACATTCCAGATAAGTACTATATTTGATTCAAGTTCCTAATACACACTCAAACATAACAAATTTCCAAGCAAAAAACAACACACATTGAACATGAAAGCAAATACACAAACAAACACAATCGATTCTCTAAATCGATACAACAACTCAACAAACCATAATAACTATCTCATTACCAGAATATTCTAATCTTCACAAGGGAAATTGTGTATTCCACTTGGAAAGAACACTAACGCTCTTGGGAAATCTATAACCGTCTTTTCGTCAATCCGCTTGTTCTTCGCATACATTTCAACTTGAGCATCTTGATAAGCCTCAAAATGATCAAATTGAAGTTTCATTTGCCATTCTGGATGTTCAACTTGATGAAACATCTCATGAAGGTGATCTCTAATGCTTTTAAAATCCACTTCAAACTTATCCAAACGACTAGAAATTTTCTCTAAACTTATAGCGATGAAACCATTGAAGCAGGGTTGAGGATCTTTTGAAACCTTGTCCCTACCTTCTTCTCCATGATTTCTTCCTTCCATTTCTTCAAATAGTTCTCAAATCTCTCAAGAATCAAGTGCAAGGGATGCAATTTTGAGTACTTGATGGTTAGGGAAGAAGATAGGTTGATTTAAAGGGAAAATCGTGAGAAAAACTGAAATTTTTCGGTTTTTACACTACCCAGTAACCATGGCACTTAGGTGCCAAATCTGGCTCCAAGGCGCCAAACCTATTGATACATAGTTTATTTTGGCGCTTAGGTGCCGAATTCTGGAGCCTAGGCACCAGAACTATCTTCATCTCCGTTTCGCCTAATCGTCAAATTTTTAAAATTTCGTTCGCCAAGATAGGTAAATTATACTGGTAAGAGTAATTTAGACTCAATAACTCACATTGTAAACTATCATAATGAAGGTTAACTTGATCTCCTTTTTACTCATATTCAGAATAGAGTGATCCTATTTTTAAATTTTACATACTTAAAAATAATTTTTAGCCCACGTCATCAAAGACTTATAAGCATCAAGTTTTTCTAAAGTAATATAAAATTAATCAAGATCGAGGCATAACCTTATATCAAAACATAAAAACACTCAAAACACAAGATAATTATGGGTTTCCTCCCACAAAGTGCTTGGTTTAACCTCGTCAGCCCGACTTAAGTAAATCTTTAATCAGGTTGACTCAATTCATAAGCCTCTTTATAAATCTTCTTAATATCTCCCAAATAAGGCTTCAATCTTACTCCATTTACTTTAAAAATTTTTCCTGTTTTGGGATCTTTAATATCCACAACTCCATAATGGTATACTTTCTCAACTAAATAGGGTCCAATCCATTTAGATCTTAATTTTCCAGGAAAAAGTCTTAAACAAGAATTAAACAATAATACTTTTTTTCCAGGCTCAAAAATTTTTCTTGAAATTTTCTTATCATGCAACATCTTCATTTTCTCTTTATAAATTCTCACATTTTCATACGATTCATTTCTAATTTCTTCCATCTCATTTAGTTGCAATAATCATTTTTCTCCTGCTTTATTCAAATTAAAATTAAACTCTTTTATCGCCCAATAAGCTTTATGTTCAAGTTCTACAAGTAAGTGATAATGTTTACCATAAATTAACCTGTAAGGTGACATTCCGATTGGTGTCTTATAAGCTGTTCTATAAGCCCATAATGCAGAATCAAGTCTATCAACCCAATCAGTTCTTTTAGGATTAACAGTCTTTTCTAAAATTCTTTTAATTTATCTGTTTGATACTTCGGTCATTCCACTAGTTTGTGGGTGATAAGCGATTGCAATTCTATGTTTGATTCCAAATTTTGTAGTAATGATTGAATTCTTATATTCCTGAAATGACTTCCACCATCAGTGATAATTACCTTAGGCATTCCAAATCTTGAAAATATCATTTTCTTTAAAAATTTTGAAACACTTTTGGAATCACAATTTGGTAAAGCAACAACTTCAATCCACTTTGAAATATAATCAACTGCTAATAAAATATAAATTTTTCCAGATGATGGAACAAATGGTCCCATAAAGTCTAAACCCCATATATCAAAAATTTCAACTTCCAATATATAGTTTAAAGGCATTTTATCTTTCCTAGATATATTTCCCATCCTTTGACATCGATCACATGTTTTCACATATTGTCTCACATCTTTAAATAAGGAAGGCCAATAAAATCCAGAATTTAAAATTTTAAATTCAGTTTATAAAGTGTCCTCCAAAATTAGAATCATGACATTTTTGAATAATAACAAAAGTATTCTCATAAGGTACACATCTTTGAATCATAGAATCTTTACCAATTTTAAATAAATAAGGTTCTTCCCAAATATAAGATTTAGCATCATATTTAAATTTCCTAATAAATTTGTTATCCAAGTCATAAGGCAAAATATTGCTAACTAAATAATTAACAATATCAGCATACCAAGGTGTTTTGCATCTTTGAATAACATATAAAGATTCATCAGGGAATTTCTCATTTATATTTTCTTCCGAAATAATATCATTTTTAATTCTAGACAAATGATCAGCAATTTGGTTTTCAGTTCCTTTTCTATCTACTATTTGAAAATCAAATTCTTATAGAAGTAAAACCCATCTTATAAGTCTAGGTTTAGAATCCTTCTTAGATAATAGATATTTAATAGCAGAATGATTATTATGAACTATGCATTTAGTACCAAGAAGATAAGGTCTAAATTTATCAAAGGCATATATTATAGCTAGAAGCTCTTTCTCAGTGGTAGTGTAATTTCTTTGTGTTTCAGTGAGAGTTTTACTAGCATAATATACAACTTTGAAAACTTTCTAATATTTTTGTCCTAATACAACTTCAATTGCAAAATCACTTGCATCACACATTAATTCAAAAGATTTATTCCATTCTGGTGCAACAATGATAGGTGTAGTTATTAATTTTTCTTTTAGAATATTAAAAGCATTAATACATTCTTTATTAAATTCAAATTTTGCATCTTTTTCTAATAAATGACAAAGAGGTTTAGTAATTTTAGAAAAATCCTTTATGTATCTTCTACAAAATTCAGCATGACTTAGAAAACTTCTCACATCAGTAACAGTAGTAGGTGGTTGCAATTCAGCAATAATTTTCACTTTTGCTTGATTTACTTCCATCCCTTTTTGTGATACTTTGTGACCAAGTACAATGCCATCTGTGACCATGTTAAGAACTAAATTTGTTTCTACACATCTTTTCAGAAATTTGGCTATGTTTTCCAAACAAGATTCAAAAGAAGTCCCAAAGACTGAAAACTCGTCCATGAATATTTCAATTCCTTTGTCAATCAAATCACAAAATATTGACATCATACATCTTTGAAAAGTTGCAGGTGCATTACATAAACCAAAAGGCATTCTTCTAAAAGCAAATGTTCCATAAGGACTTGTAAATGTTGTCTTTTCTTGGTCCTCGAAGCAATAAGTAATTGATGATAACCGAATATCCATCCAGAAAACAGAAATATGAGTGTCCAGTTAATTTATCTAGCATTTGATCCAAGAAAGGTAAAGGAAAACGATCCTTTCTAGTGGCTTTATTTAGTTTCCTATAGTCAATAAAAATTCTCCATCCAGTAACTTGTCTTGTAGGAATAAGTTCATTTTTATCATTAACAATGACAGTTACACCTCCTTTCTTCGGAACACAATGAATAAAAGTTACCCATTGATTATCCGAAATAGGATAAATAATACCGGCATCTAACCACTTAATAATTTATTTTTTAACAACCTCTTTCATAATAGGATTTAATATTCTTTGCAATTCTATAGTAGGTTTAAAATTTTCTTCCATTAATATTCTATGCATGCAAATGGAAGGGCTTATTCCTCTAATATCAGTAATAGTCCAACCAAAAACTTTCTTATAATTCTTTAACACACCTAGTAATTTTTCTTCTTGATCTTTACTCAGTTCAGAAGAAATAATAACAGGTAAAGTTAACGAATTTCCAAGAAACGCATATTTTAAATGGGAAGGTAACATTTTTAATTCCAGTTCAGGTGCTTTTTTAATTGAGGGTAAAAGTATATCATTTTGAGTTATGTCTAAAGTTTCCCAATTATCTTTAATAAAATAAGTCTCTTCTTGTTCTACTATTTCATCTTCATAAGTTAAAAATTCAAATTTTTCTTCAGAAATAACTTTACATTTTTTGATAATGTTTTTCAATTAAATAATCAATTATATCAATTCGATAACATTCCTCTTTATCAGGGTACTTCATTTATTTAAGAACATTGAATTTAATTTCTTGATCATTAACTCTCACGGTTAGTTCTCCTTTTTGCACATCAATCATAGCTCGTCCGGTAGCTAGAAAAGGTCTTCCTAAAATTATAGGTATCTCTTTATCTTCTTCCATATGAAGTACTATGAAATCTACAGGGAAGTTAAATTTACCCACTTTAACAAGGACATTCTCTATAACTCCTTTAGGATAAGTGATAGATCTATCAGCTAACTGAAGAGTTGCAGTGGTGGGAGTAATATCTCCTAAATCCAATCTTCAAAAGATAGAAAATGACATGAGATTAATACTTGCTCCTAAATAACATAAAGCTTTTCTACAAAATTTTTTTCCAATAATACAGGGTATAGTGAAACTTCCAGGATCCTTAAGCTTTTCAGGTAATTTCTTTTGAATTATTGCACTGCATTCTTCACTTAATGCAACAGTTTCAAAATCTTCAAATTTTCATTTTTTGCTTAAAATATCCTTCATTAATTTTGCATAAGTTGGATTTTGTTCCAAAGCTTCAACAAAAGGTATGTTAATAGTAAGCTTCTTAAAAATTTCAAAGAACTTAGAAAATTGATGATCTAATTTTTGTTGTTTAAGTCTTTGAGGAAAAGGTGGTGGTGGTTTTTCAACTTCCACATTAACAGGTATAACAGTCTGGTCTTGACTAGGAGAGAGAGTTTCTTTAGGTTTTTCAATCTCTTCAACCTCAATCTCTTTTTCAATTTCATTCTGTAATCTCTCTTTTGATTTCTTTCCACTTCTAAGTTGCACAGCTTTAACTTGTTCATGTTCTTTTCCAGTTTCCTTATGATTAATTTCAACATTACTAGGAAGTGTTCCTACATGTATGTTATTAATTAAAGTAGAAATTTGCCCCCATTTGATTTTTAATATTACGAATATCAGTATTTTGATTTTGTAATTGATTATTCATTTGCATAATTAATTCTTCTATTAATAACTTTTTCTGTTGGTTATTAAATCCAGGAGGTTTATAATTTGAATTAACTTGATTATTCCAATTTCCAGTAGGATGAGATTGATTATTACCCCATTGTTGTTGTGAATTATTCCAGTTAAAATTAGGACGATTTTTCCACCCAGGATTATAATAATTTGAATAATGATTATTTATACTTGCAATAGCTTGTAAAGTTTCAATAGTTTGAGAATCTTTAATATTAACAGAGTTATTATGCGAAATATTAATTGCAAAATTATCTAATTTCTTAGCCGCAACTTGTGAAGCTAAGATAGTGTTGACCTCATTTTGATGAGGTCTTCTCTTCTTCTTTTTAGTACTTAGGATCTAGCCTTAGGCTTTTCCTTTGACTATCTTAGAGGATTAGAATTGGGACCCACCACTTAGAAATTCAAACCACTTCTTAACTCCCTGCAAACTCCACAAACTTGACTGTAGACCCCTAATCACCTAGAGGGTTGTAATCAAATGTGGAAGTTTAAAGGATGAGTTCCTATAGGACTCTTTGGCCTTAGGACTGCCCTGGGTGGCCTGGTCTGGTGAAGGGATGACCTACACACACACTACACTTATACACTACACTTTCACACACATCCTAAAAACACACCCATACCTAACTTGACCTCCTGACTCATAAAGGTGATTCACATGGATGGTCCTTAACCCCTAAGCCCTTGGCTAAGAGGGTTAGGAACAACATAGTGGATGCCTCAAATGAGTCCCTTCATGGCTCATGTGGGCATGATATGGCTTCATGGCTCAACCAAAATGATTTTATTCCACTTACATTCACCTAATCTTCAATTTTCCAAATCTTCAATTTTCCAAATTTTCAATTTTCCAAATTTTCAATTTTCCAAATTTTCAATTTTCCAAATTTTCAATTTTCCAAATTTTCAATTTTCCAAATTTTCAATTTTCCAAATTTTCAATTTTTGACCCCCGGGACCCTACACCCGCCTAGCCTACCCAAAGCCCTTGAAATTACCCAAATTTTTCAAAATTTCCAAATCACCCAAAATTCCCCAAAATTAACCTTTAACATTTCCTTACCAATCAAGTTGATCACCCATAGCTAAAAATACCAAAAATTCAAAAAATACCTCCCAATACCCTCCAAATACCCAAAATACCCCTCTTGACCCAAAAATCCAAAAATTTAGAAAATTTCCAGAAAATTCCAGAAAATCCCAAATATTCCCAATTTCATTTTGTTCAACTACACCATGGGTCAATTTTGTCAATTTACCCCACTTTTGTCAAAACCCCCAATTTGACCCATTTTAACCCTAAGTGAACCCAATGTCAAGCCAAACCTACCCAATTGACCCAAATTCTGGTCCAATTCAATTCTAAACTTCAATTCAACATTCCCAAAACCAATCCAGAGCAAATCCAAGTCCAATTTGATTGACATTTGAATCGAATTTCACTTTTGGCCTTAAAGCCCAATTTGGACCCATGACCCAAACCTAATCCAAACTAACCCAATTCAACTCCAATTAACCCCAAACCTTTTCTAAACCTTCCCTAACATCCCCACAAACAAAAAACTAACATGATTTGCCCAAAATTTAGACCCAAACCCCACTCAAATCCAACCCAAAGCTAAAAGGCCCAATTTTGACCTAAACCCAAACCTAACCCAAATAAGCCCAAACCCCAAAATCAAAACCCAACCAAAGTCAAAACCTCTTTGAAACACTCCCATAAACATTTCCCAACATTTATTTTACATCAATTTCAACCCTAGCCCAACATTGGACCAAGTTAGCCCAATTTGACCTACATTGGCCCATTTACCTAAGAGGTCCAAATCCAACCCAATTCAAGCCCAAAACACTTCAAATTTGTTCCAAACCATTCATGAAACATTCCTAAATTAAATTCAACACTTATTGGACCCAATACTTTGCAAAACTCTCATCCTAAAATCCATTTTAAAATCTAAAAGCCCACTCTCTAAACCATCTTGAAAGCCCATCCAAAGTGAAATCCAAAAGCCCAAAGCCCACATGACAATTCCTTCTCATCATCCCTTTAATTGGGATCAATTCCTAAGTCCCAAATCAATCATCAAATCAACCTAAATCAAGCACCATCTAAATTTTTCACTAAATTGCCAAAATCTCCAAATTCCTTTTTCATATAAATTGATCCACTTTTCCTAAGTCAAAGATGAGCCAAATGAAGCCACATGCAAGCCATGGACAAGCCACATGAAGCCATGGAAGGTTTGACATGTGACCAAGCCATTAATGGCAAAAGGAGGAGCCTCTTTTAAGCCCCCTTAAAAAGGTTTTAACCCTTTTAATGCTTCACCTTAATCCATGATTAATCAAAATATTCATGGATGGTGACTTCTCTACCCTTTCCTAGCCGATTCATCCGATCCTCCCTCAGCCCAAATCAGCCATGGGGAGGTGAACCAAGCCCATTTCCATGGGTTGACCAAACCAAGTGCAAAATGAGCCTTCTCCCATACCATTCTAATCCAAGATTTTGACACATGGCATTTGCCAGTTGCCTACACTAAACCTCAGCCTTGACCCACCTGAACAAGATGGTGACCAGTGCCTGGCCGGCCAGGCACCAGGCCGCCGGAAAACACCACACCCGAGAGCTCACATGTGAGCCAACATTGAAATTCTCCCTTGCTGAGCTGCCCCATGCCCAGTGGCCACCATGACTGTTCTTCTCCTCACGCGAGCAGCTCGATCCCAAGCCCTAACTCCCCCGGGAGAGTCTCCAGCCGACTCTATTTAAACACCCCTCTCTCGGCCATGGAAGAGGTGCTTGAACCAACCTTAAGGAAACTCGCCAAAATCATTCCGAACCACTCTCTACACATAGAGCACTTGATCCCCACTTGATTCCAGCCCCAATTCCCTCTAGCTGAGCTCAATTTTGAGTTCAAATTTCAGCACAAAAACAAGGACACTTCTTCACAGTGGACCAATCCCCAAATTGATTGGTCCTACACCTTCACCAGACCAAGGGAAGAAGTCCACCAGCAAAAGCCCCCTCTCCAGGACACCCATCTGTTCCAGACTCCATGCTTTGTAATCAGCTGTGGTCAAAATCCTACCTAGAAAATTCACCAGACCAGGAGACTTCATCTGGAGCTTGCTGGGACCCAATCGAAGGTGACACAACCCTCAGATTGAAGCCACACTTCTCTGAGCAAAGGTATGAGCTAACTCTTTATCCCGAGCTTCTGGAGATTCTCCATTTCAAATGCCTTAATTTCAATGCATGATCACCGTATAGATGTATTCGTCTCTTCAAGACGAATCCATAGAGCACGAGAACACGAAAAATCCGTTAAGTATTGAGTGAGATATTAAGGATTTAGTGTGAACGGTTCTTGGGCTAGGAGGCTTGGGGACGATGAATGGATGTCGTTCATTTAATACATGCGCGGATGGACGGCCAGGATCGCGCCGGATGAGGAGACGGAACGATACAGCGGGCCCCCGGAGAGCTGAGTTGGATGGCGGCGCCGAATCAGAAGACGACACGCGGCGCTTCGGAGATGCCTAGGTTGAGTTGGCACCGCGTGGATAAGTAGAAAAATAGGTTATTTTTCTATTTATTTAATTCCCTAAACTTCAAAAATGCATAACTTTGTGTAGGAAAATTAGAAAAATAAAATAAAAATACCCTCTTGCTCAGTGAAGAGAGAAGAATAATGTGGAAAAGAAATCATTTAATTTCATCAAGTATTTTATTTTTAATAATTTATTTACTCTCTGCATTGTTTTAATTCTCTATGCATATAGGAAATTCACCATGGCATGAGACCAAAGGGCTTTTGAAGCCTCTGAATTTGGGAACATTCCCTGAATTTTCCAAAGTCAGCGGCCATCCCTATGAAGAGTTATTGATTTTTCAAATTCATGTTGCAGTTTTGAGTATTTTAAATCCAATAATTAGCATGTTGTGAAATAAATTCTAGGAAAATTTGGTGATGTTTCTTATGACCACAGGACTCTAGGAAAAATAGGTTTTGAGTTAATCCACTTGGAATAATCCTAATTGGCTTAAACACCCAAAATAGGTTCCTAATTAATTAGAGCTAATCATACATCAAATCAACTTGAAATCAATTCTCCACTAACCTTTTGGATCAGAGGAACCCACCATAAAAATTTGAAGTCAATTGGACTTGGTTAACCCTTCTAAATGGGTTGATTAAGCCATTTAGCCAATTTAAACTTTCAAAATTCATAACCTTCAAAAAACTTTTCAAAAATTCACCAAATTAGTTTTGGAGCCTCTCTGATATTAGGGGAATTTAAGAAAATTAAAATTTCAATTTTCTAAAAAATTGATTTTTTGCATTATTTTAATATTTTTAATAATTAAAAAATAATAAAAATCACAAAAATAATAAAATTCACCAAAATGTCACATTTTGAATTTTAATCACTTAGGAACAAACGCCATATTTTTCTTAATTCTCTATAATGAGATATTAAATTTTAAAGCCCTAGGGTAATTTAAAAAAATGTATTTTTTAGCATTTCCACTAAAATAATTCTAATAAATCAAAGAAAAATCAGAAAATTGTAAAAATTGATTCTCTAATTTCCTTGATATCAGAGAGATTTTGAAAAATATAAAATTCATTTTTCAATCTTTATTTTATTTTAAATTAATTAATACTCCAAAATTCAAAATAATTATAATAAAAATAATATAGTTCAAAAAATCACCAAAATTGGTCTAAGTGGTCCTCTGGTCATTAGGAATGTCCCATAATTTTCTTAAGGACAAAAACTTTCCCTTGGTCATATTATTAAATTTTCCTTGGAAATCCTTATTTTCCACCAAAACTAATTACATAAATAAATTAAATACAGAAAAGTCACCTTTTCTCCTCTCATGCCTTTATTGACATATGAGTGAAGTCACATAAAAATTTTAAGTTCATTTAAGCTCAATTTAGTGAGTTATGAAATTATTAAGCTTGAAGGGCAAAATGGTAATTAAAATTTTAACCTTTAATTAAAACTTTAGGCTTAATAAAATTAAAGAGTAAAATATTTGATCCTAATCTGATTTGGATGATTGAAATTTAAATAATTAAAGGGTAGAAACCTACTAAACAATTTAAAAATAATTAAAATAAACCTTAATTAAATAATTGATTAAATTTGGAAGAATAATAAAATTGGAATTATTAAAATAGGGATATTATTAGGAAGAGATTTGTTCTTTAATTTAAGAATCCCTAAATTAATCATCCCAATAATATTTAATTCCTAATTAAAATGATAATCCAAATTTATGATTTAAAATGCTAAAAGACTTAATCATTAAATTAAATTAAAGTTAAATTATTTAAATTAAACTCTTTTTAAAATTTCAATGAAATTAATACTTTAACAATTAAAATTAAATCATCTTTAAAATTAAAAATAAAATAAAATAAAATTAAATGAAATTAAATCAAATTAAGTTAAATTAAATCAAATTAAATTAAATTAAATTAAATTAAATTAAATTAAATTAAATTAAATTAAATTAAATTAAATTAAATTAAATTAAATTAAATTAAAATTAAATCAAATTAAATCAAATTAAATTAAAATTTAAATTAAATTAAAATTTAAATTAAATTAAATTAAATTAAATTAAAGTAAGTTAAATCAAATTAAATTAAATTAAATTAAATCATGTCAAATCAAACTAAATTGAATTAAATTAAATTAAATAATAGAATCAAGTTAAAATTAAAATCAAATCAAATTTAATTAAGTTAAAATTAAAACTAAACCAAATTAAATTAAATTAAAGTTAAATTAAATTGAATTAAAAATAACATCACCTAAGACATAAAGAAATTCAAAAATAAATATGAAGCAACTTGAACACTATTCCAAATTTAAACCCGTTAACTGAAATTAAATTAAATCACAAACCATTTGAACATCAATTTGCCCTCGAAAGCTTTTGTTGTCATAACTCCTAAACAGAATGATAAATGAAATGTTACTTCCCTCATAGGATATTCAAATGTCCTAGTTCACTGAGCAAGATAACAACAAAACTTGAATTCTCGGACGATTAATTCATTTGTATAATTAAATTCATTTGGACTTAAAACAATTCTAGTAATATTGAAAAGATGTTTAAGATTCTTCTTAAACACTTTCTCAATATGATAGGATGTTTATAAGAACAACCGAACTTAATTGTTCTTTGATGAAGAATATCGTCCTCAAACCAAAACACAAGAACCTAGACGTCATAGGAGATGACTAGCTATAGGATTAGGAATTTGGTAGAAAACCATAACCCTTCCCTTAGCTTTACCTAGGAACTTGCTTAAATATTTTAAATTGTGTTTAAGTGCAGCTTGGGATGATGGGAAGACCCTCCAGGTACGCTTTTATTTTGTTGCAATTTACTTTATTGCAATTTATTTAATCGCATCGCACTTACTTTTCTTGCATGATAAACAACTGTTGCATGAAAACCCGCACTTTTAGGATAGTCCCTAAAACTGAAACCAAAACTAAATTAAAAGTCATTTCAAGATAAAATTCACCGCCACAACATTTCAAAATATAAAATAACTCAAAATTTAATCACAAAAAAAACACAAAACTACAATTACAACTAAATTAAAACGTCTTGTTGGATGATCGGGAATACCTCGGATGATGTAACCTACGTGTTGCTAACGGGATTTCCCACGGTCTAAATGAAAGTGTGGAACTCATTTAGTTGAGTTTAGCAAATTCATCTGGACTAAGTGAATCCGATAAAAATAACGATGCCTGAAGGATGGAACCGTGGGATCTTAACCGGTGTTGTTATAATCAACTTTAAGATTTGTTTTAAATAAAACATAAAAAACACTTGGAAATTAAGAATTTCTCTAAACCAAAACACTTTTCTCATCTCCCTATATATGACTTCTATAACTAAACCTCTGCAACAATAAGGAGCTCGGAGCATGGTGGGCAGCACGACCATCGTCATCAGCAAAACTCGGATCTACTTCAGCAAAACTTTCTTAGAATTAAATAACCAAACCATAGGACTTTGAGGTAGTTTGCCTAGTGCAACATAAATCCTCAATCTTCTGTTAGGCATTTGCATTGCAAATTAAGCCCTAACCGGTCTTAGGATTCCGAGGTAGTCATCCGATATGACATAAACCCTCATATCTTCGAGGCTATTTCGTGATCACATCATACGAATATAAGTCCTAATTAATTAAAAATTGGCAAGATCAAAACATTAAATAAACATTAGGGCCTTCCTAAATTCAAGCCAAACAATAGGATAGTCGGGAAATTACCGAAGTTCGCTTCGAATTTGTGATTTCTCCTACCTTTCTTCCTTTGTATACCCAAAAAAAATGTTCCAAATTTGATCCACTCCCTATTGAAATTCTAAAATTCAATCCCTTGAAAACTTAAATTTTGAGATTCTTGAGAGCAGAACTACTGATTATTATCGAGAGTTTTCTTAGGTGATTCTCGTCACTTAAGATGTAATTAACTATAGGGGCTTTCCCTTATAGGGAATTTTAAGAACCTGAGTAATATAAACCCTGTTTAATTCATTTATATTAAGCTGGGGAACTTGTCGGCTTATAAAATTGGTTCGCGGACCAAACAGATGTCACAAATCTTCTAGTTTATTTAATCGAGCCCCATCACCAAACGAGTAGTGTCTATTCTTTGAGATAGATACACGGTTGTGATGCGGTGCTCGTTTATATAAACTATTCGGGATGTGAGATCAGTTTGATTTCATATCTTAAAATTTTCAAATTTAAAATTATTTTCAAAATCAAATACTACTTTTCAAATTATTTATTTAAATTAAATTAAAAATTCACCGACAATTTCTGTTAGGCGACCCCCTTTTCAAAATAAAACACACAACCTAAAAAAAATGCCGACAACTTCTGGCGACTCCGTTGGCGAAAATTCCTCTCTCCATTTTAATCAGACAATTTTGCTTTCAAAAATCGGTAGTGTATCCATGTTCCTAGTGGATCAAACTACCCTTCTTTCCGTTGGAATACTATGTTCATTTCTACCTTGAACAAGTATGGCCAACATTCTCTCGGATTTAGGAGCCACTGTTTAGACACCCCTAAACAGAGTGGTTCCGAGATCCTTTTACCTCATTTCTGAGGTGGGGTGGACCCCCAATAGGTATTAGTTTAGGAGCGGTCTTGCGGGTCGAGAAGTTTCTACAAGTCTTTCTCTTCCTTTTCCAGTTCCTAATCAATTCCTTTTACCCTTCCTACAACTCTCCTTCTTTTAATAATTCTCCTCCCTAACGAACAAATCTTTTCGAAAAAAGACAATTTTCCTTTAATACCACAAATACACTAAGATAAACAGAAATGTGTTCGGACACTTTCTTTTTCGTCATAAGTTATATGATAAGAAGAAGCACGATTCAGGGACTAACACTTGGAATCTGCCCTGCAGAAATGGAAGCCCCAAAACTGATCTTCTCCTTCGTCAACGGACTTGACCTGGCCGTGTTCAAGGATGAACTGCATGATAATGGAATCATTCGATTCGGACAAGGATTCGGGGACACCGACATCAAAATCCCCGACGTCACTCTCTTTTCACTCACAAGTAAAGTACCGGAAACTGAGAAGCCGTTGATTGAGTTTAACCTCGAAGTCGAACTCATGAATTCCCTCCTCTCGCAAAAGATTCCAATCGAGAGGAGTACTCGCCGTTCGCGTGAAGGACCGTTGTTGCTACCCTCAGCTGGTCTAGTTGTCTCCGCACCTACCCCGGCTTCTGCCAAACTAAAGGGAAAGGAAATTCAGAACTATGATGAACCTGTTACCGTGGAGGGTACAGATCTAGAAATCGGGTCCAGCTCGAGAATTCCATCGCTGACACGGACTCAGAGAAGGAACAGAAGTAGAAGGATTGCTAGAGAAGCCAGAGCTGCTGAAGTTGCTTTCCTAGAAGAAATCCCGAAGCCGCCCGAGTATACACGGCCGCCTGAATACATACCACTTTTGGGAGGAAGCGGGTTCCATCCCCTCTCCGCCTGTAGAGGATGAGGAAAATGTTCGCAAGATTGTCGCCGCATTGCCTCGGCCATATATTACAACGATAGCCGTAAGAAAAGGGCTAGAATTACGCCATTTGCTCGACTGCAAACCCTGATAGAAAAGTTAGCAAAGAAAGAAAAATGCCCTGTGTCAGAGATTTTAAGAAGGATAGGGCGGGTGCCAGCCAAGTCCCGTCTTGGGCCTCTAGTAGAACCTGCTATCGCTGCGAAAAAGCTGAATAAGAGAATGAAAGCTAGTCCGCCTGTCGTTGTTTCAGGACTACAAATTAGGGAGGACACCACCTTATGGCATTTGGCTGACAGACCATCCGGTCCTAGACCTTCTGCTGCTAGAAGGATGGTATGGCGTCCCACTACCGGACAATTAAGATTAAAACAACAACCTGAGAAGGAAAGTCTCGTCAGGAGACTTGAGTCCGAATAAAGTGCTACTGCAGTAAAGGGGACTCATGAGAAGGAAACCCGACAGTTATCACTTGACAACCGCAAGGATGTACAGAAAAGACCACTAGAAGATGCTATAGAAAAACTAAGAACTGATATTCGGCGATTAACAAGGGAAAGAGAAGAGAAATTCAGAGATGAAGTTGACTCGTCAGAGTTCATGGATGATGAATATGCAGAAATTAACATGGTTGACACACGAGCTTCGTCAGCTTCACAAGGTGCCCCTGCAGCTGCAGAAAGAGAGGAACCGGAGGTAATGAGGAGGCAGCTTCAAGAGAAAGATGATACGATCGCCCAAATGGCAAAAAGGATGGAAGAGATGGCTGTAGCCCTAGCCACTCTCCAGAGTCAAGTTCAACCCCAAAGAGAAACACCCCCATAAGTCATTCGCATTGTAGACGGAGGAAAGGAGATTACGTCCGTCAACGGGGATGATCAATTAAAGAAGAATGCAACACAAAGCATGATTCCGGAAAAGGATATCAAGAGCATGGTGGAACAGCAGGTGCGAGAAGCCTTGGCACAATCAAAGAGCGGGACATCCATTCGGACGGGTAGACCTTACCCCGAAGAATTCGACGCTGTCCAATATCCGAAAGGCTTTGTACCACCTCTGTTCAAGACCTTTGATGGAACCGGAAACCCTCGGTAGCATGTTGCACATTTTCGTGCCAGTTGTTGCAATGCCGGCGGAAGTGATGCCTTACTCTTCAAACAATTTGTCAGCAACCTATCGGGGATCGCCTTTGATTGTATGCAGAATTACCGAACGGTTCGGTGAAGACATTTTCAGAACTAGAGAACCTCTTCATCAAGCGATTTGCCGGAGCTCAACACCACATCACTATAGGTAATTTAGTGGAAGAGAAGCAGAAACCCAACGAAACTTTGGTGGATTACATACTTCGATGGAGGAATCTAAGTATGAAGTATGAGCCAACACTACAAGAACAACATGCAGTCGGCATTTTACTTAAGTGCATTCATGGCCCGATAGCACTTCTCCTCAAGGGATTTACTATTAAGACTTTCGAGAAGTTGTTAAGCAAGGCCGGAAGCTTGCAAGAGGAGGCGAAGCAATTAAGTTTCACCGACAAAACGAGACAAACGAAGCCCGTGAAAACTTTTGAAAAGAAGTCCGGGATCGTCGCACTCGTTGATAAAGGCAAGCGGTCGATACAAATACCGCCGTAACGGTCACAACAAACTCAACGGAATTACCGACGAACCCCGACCCAGCTATCAGTCACCCCAACAGTATGAACAACCGCCTCGTCCACAACGTACGCTAAAGGACCTTTTAAGCAGGGAGTATCCGTTCAAGAATGAGGCAGTGCCGAAAATGTTTCGCAGTTTGATGAAGACTCCAGATTTCCAACTACCAGAACCTAAGAGGCCAGAAGAAGTCGACAAGAAAGGTGATCCCAACTTTTGCCCTTACCACCAGATGCTTGGACACAAGATAGAAGACTGTATTACCTTCAAAAGTTGGCTCAACGACAATCTTAGGAAAGGGAATATAACGATCCCGAAAGAGTACATGAAGGAACCCCAGAAAGGAGGTTCCGCCAATGTTATCTCGACGGATCCCCTTGTTCCAATAGATCCCTATGCGACTAATGATGGATGGACTACCGCTTGGACAAAGTCTTCGAAGAAGATTTTGGATCACATCCAAACCGCTTCGGTGCGAGCCTCAATTCAGGGTTTGAAACCTGTCAAGTCGGCACTATCACTTGCGATAGAAGAGCCACTTCAACAAGAGACGACTGCAGAAAAGAAGAAAATGGACAAAGAAGAGAAGACCGAGGTTCCTAAGGCTAGACTAGGGGCTGCTTATCCTAGGATAGTTGTTTCCGATTCGGGGGAGAAATCTCTCGAACCTCTGACTCTGTATGATTATCTGCCCACTCCGGTGGGAACTTATAATGATAAGGGTTATGGCGTTGGCTACGTTTTGACTGTTTCTAACGATTACGTAACTAGCGACAATCCGGACATCGATTCCGATACAAATGACAATTCTCAAATCATTCACAATCTCGATGGTCACAATGACAAAGAAGACATCCACCAAGGAGGCTACGAGAGTTCAACAAGCAATGAATCTATTTGCGAGTTTCGAGGAGCTCCAGTCACAATAGAGTTAGAGCCTTCCGATTCCGAAGCTAATCCAAAAAAACCTGTCATTCCGATTCAGGAGGAGACACTAGCAAACTCAATACTAGATTCAGAAGAAATCACAGAAGTCAACTTGAGAAGTGGAAGAGTTCTGCCTCCGAGAATGGGTCCAAAGGACAAAGGAAAGCGAGTGGTTATTCGAGAAGAACCAACCCGGCAGAAGAAATACCCATTCGAGAAGAAGCCGAGACACATGGAAATAAAGTGGACTACAATGTGCTAGCCCATCTTAGGAAACTACCGGCCAAACTGAGCATCTACGACGCTCTCATCTTATCAAAGGAGATGAGAGAAGCTCTGATCAAGGCCTTACTTGATCCGAAAATTTTCTTAGCTCAAATGGCCGGAGATTCCTTAGATGAGGTTTGCTCGTTAAAGGAACAGCGAGGTGTTACCTTCACAGACAATGACCTACTACTTGGGACAACAGACCACAACCGACCATTGTACATTTCAGTTACAATTGGGAAGTTTACAGTCTCCAGAGTATTGGTGGATCCGGGAGCATCAATCAATAAAATGAATCTTCGAACGCTAGCATACTTAGAAATTGATGCTCGCGAGCTCGAAGCGGACAAAATGTTATTAAGAGGATTCAACCAGAAAGGAGAAAGAGCCCTCGGCTCAATAACACTGCTAATGAAGACCGGTGACTTAGCAAAGACAACCGCGAAATTTCACATAATTGATTCAGAAACGTCGTTCAACGCTCTACTGAGCCGACCATGGATACATGAAAAACGGATGGTACCATTATCTCTACATCAGTGCATCAAATACTACGATGGAGGGGAACAGTGCATCAAAGGTGACTTACAACCATTCTCCGTACATGAAATTGGAATCCATGAAGATGCAGCTTATTATGCACCTCCGAAGAAAACAATCTTCTCCAGAGATACCATAATGAATGAAGCAAAGGGAATTCGGGATGACGAAGAACCTGAAGTTCTAGTCCAACAGTCACTCACCACTCCCTTACGGCGAGATGGTGAAGGTTTCTCCACAACTCGCATCCGAGGTCGAGGCCGGGGACGAGGTCGTGGCAGAGACGTTAGGACAGTTGGACAGAGGAAACTAGCCATCAATGTTGATTGGGAAGATAGTTCTGAAGAAGAAAAAGAGATCAAACAAGAAGCAGCGACAATAAGTCTAAAGAAGCCGCAATTCAGGATCCTGCTTGAAGATGAAAAGAATGAAGAATAGAAATCAATGTACGAGAAGATTAACCACTATGTACATACTATGACCCTGACCCTGATCCATTCTAATAAGATCGAGGGTATGGTGGTCAAAGAGGTACGTAGCGGCGGTGCAAAGCCAATCAAATTCTACCGAGGTGCTCCTTCCTTTAAAACTAAAAATAATGTACAATTTGAAGATGTCACTTCATCAGAATTAATGGAATTACCTTTTGAGTGGTACTCTCCCTGTGTTCAAAATTTAATTCAGCGTGGTTTCTTACCTCGACAATGGACAAAAGGTCAATCACAACATTTTAAAAAATTATGGAATAACTCCGGTCGTCCAACCAATTCAAAGCATGGTCTCGAATTCGGTACAGTAGGATCAGTTGACGATACTAAATTTTGCTTGGTTGTCACTTGCGAGTCTAATGAAAACTGCATGGAAACTACAGAAGAATCTGAAGATTACAAATTGGAAACGCTCCACTAGAGTTCGAAGAAGGGATCAAATCTACAATAGATGAGTTAACAGAAGTTAACTTAGGTACTAGCGAAGAGCCTAGACCTACCTTTGTTAGCTCCTTACTCAATAAAGAAGACTCCGAAGAAATAATCAAGTTATTAAAGGAATTTAAAGACTGTTTTGCTTGGAGCTACGATGAGATGCCAGGTCTAGCTCAAGAGGTCGCAGTCCATAAGCTAGGAGTGGATCCTACTTCTGTCCCAGTCAGACAAGGTCCTAGAAGAATGCATCTAGAAATCGAACAAGTTATAGCTGAAGTTAAAAAGCTAATAGACGCTAAATTTGTCCGTGAAGAACAATACCCGACTTGGTTAGCCAATGTGGTGCCAGTCAGAAAGAAGAATGGTCAAATCAGAATTTGTGTGGATTTCAGAGATTTAAACAAGGCATGTCCAAAAGATGAATTTCCTTTACCGATCCCAGAATTAATGATCGACATTGCTTCAACACATGAAATATTCTCATTCATGGATGGATCTTCAGGATACAACCAGATAAAAATGGCTCCAGAAGATGAAAAACTTACAGCATTCAGAACGCCGATTGGAGTATATTGCTACACAGTGATGCCATTCGGACTGAAGAACGTAGGAGCAACCTACCAGAGAGCGATGACAAGAATTTTTGATGATCTCATCCACAATCAAGTCAAATGCTACGTGGACGATGTGGTCATCAAAAGCAAAGTAAAGGAAAACCACCTATATGATTTGAGAATTATTTTCGAACGATCAAGACAATTTAACCTTAAGATGAATCCCTTAAAATGCGCCTTCGGCGTCACCTCCGGGAAATTCTTAGGATTCGTTGTCCGACATCGTGGAATTGAAATCGACCTGGAAAAGATTAAAACTATCTTAGAAATGCCACCTCCCAAAACCTTAAAGCAACTACGATCTTTTCAAGGGAAGTTGGCATATCTTCGACGCTTTATCTCATACTTGTCAGGTAGGTGTCAGCCTTTCTCGGCATTAGTTAAAAAGGAAGCCAAATTTATTTGGGAAGAGAAATGCCAGAAGGCCTTCGAGGACATTAAACAATATTTAATGACACCTCTGTCTTAGCGACCCTGGTCTCGGAGTAGACCGACGATACTTTATACCGCGGCTTTAGACGACTCTCTCGGAGCCCCGTTAGCCTGGGTCAATGATGAGGGTAAAGAAAATGCTCTTTACTACCTAAGCCGTCGTTTACTTCCGACGGAAATAAGGTATCCCGCAATTGAAAAGCATTGTTTGGCCACGATCTTCGCCGCTCAAAAGCTCGGGCACTACATGCTTTCTCATAAGGTCAACTCGATCTCGAAATTTAATCCATTGCAATACTTGATGACTCGTCCAACGCTTTCTGGCAGACTTGCCAGATGGTCAATGATATTATTTCAATTCAATATAACTTTCGTGCCTCTTCGTGCTGTAAAGGGACAGGTCCAAGCAGACTTCCTCGCAGCACACCCTTTGCGGCGGAATCTCCTCTCAATGACAATTTTCCGGATGAACAAATAATGAGCCTAGAAGACCACGATGATCGACATTGGGAATTATATTTCGACGGAGCATCTTCATCACACAAAGACGAAGAATCGCAAGTGATAGTGCCGGTAAGGCGGGGATCGGACTAATCTTTATAACACGGAGCGGGGGATGTTAAGATACTCCTACCACTTGACGAGGCTGTATACAAACAATGAAGCGGAATACGAGGCCCTCATAACAGAGTCGGAATTAACTATTCAAATGGGGATAACGGACATCAACATTTACGGGGATTCGCGAGTTAATCATTCAACGGATCGCTGGACGAGTACGGAATTTTAAAACCAAGACTCGAGCAATACTTCCAGGTATGCCATACAGATGTTGGAACAGATTCGAATGTGACAATCTACAAAATTCCCGGAAAGAAAACGCTTTAGCGGATGCGTTAGCCCGTCTCGCAAAAGAATTTGCCTTTTTGCAAGATGAGTCGATAGAAGTGTCGGTTCACGGACGTTAGGTCCTATCGCGACTCGACATGAGACACGATACACAAATCGGAAGAAGAAGAATCGGTTGCAACGGATGACGGAAAACACGGAAGATTGGCGACGACCATTAATAGATTACCCGCAAAGAGGAAAACTACCGGACGATTGGTCGCTAGCCCATCCGATCAAGAAAAGAACTCGTCCTACGCATTAATAAACAACACGTTATACGGAAGGTCTTTCGATCAAATGTGGCTAAGGTGCCTAAGCGGGTCCGAGGCCCGTGAAATTGTTAAAGAGGTCCATTCGGGACTGCGTGGCGCTCACCCGGTCGGGTCCGAAGATGAAAATGAAAATTAAAAGACTAGGGTACTATCGGCCCTCGATGATGACCGATCGCATGAAAATCGCCAAGAGCTGTCATCAATGCCAAGTGCACGGAGTGGTTCTACACCAACCTCCAAATGTGCTACATCCGACAATTGCGTCTTAGCCATTTGAATGTTGGGGCACAGATATAGTGGGTCCAATAGAACCACCATCTTCAAAAAGGACATCGCTTCATTCTTGCGGCTACAGATTACTTTTCTAAGTGGGCAGAGGCAGTTCCACTTAGAGAAGTGAAAGCACACCACGTGCTACAGTTTTTCAAGAACCAAGTTGTCTACCGTTTCGGAGTGCCGCGCTGGATCATCTCAGATAATGGGTCAGCATTCAGAAGCACACAAATCAACAATTTCGTCAGGAGACACGGAATCGGCTGGCGATATTCAACAATTTACTACCCAAGAGCAAACGGCCTGGCTGAGGCTTTTAATAAGCCTCTCGTTCAAATCTTAAAGAAAACCTTGGACGATAATAAGAGAAATTGGCATGAGAAGTTATTAGAAGCCTTATGGGCCTACCGGACAACCTTCAAAACTCCTACTCAAGCTACACCTTACGCTCTGGTGTATGGGTCCGAGGCAATGTTACCCTTAGAGGTCCAGCTTCCTTCACTTAGAATCGCAGTCGCAAACAAAATCACGACTGAAGAGAATGCCAAATTACGACTAGAAGAATTGGAAAGCCCGGAAGGAAAAGACTCGCGAGCACATCGGAATTTAGAATTATACCAAGCTAAGATGGTTCAAGCCCATGACAGATTGGTCCGCCCAAGAACCTTCAAAGTTGGTGACTTAGTTCTCGTTCTCAAAAGACCTATTCTTGCACACCGCAAGATAGGAGGAAAATTTGAACCCACTTGGGAAGGACCGTTTGTGGTTAAAGCATTTTACTCAGGAGGCTCCTACCAGCTAGTGAATTGCCAAGGAGAACGGCATATCCTTCCGATCAATGGACGATACTTGAAAAAGTATTACGCTACCTGATGTTTCGAAGGAATGAATTCTTCATCCCTAGAAGCACGGGCGAAGTAGTTACTTATGACTGGGTCCGAACCCAAAGATAATAAAAAAATGTGCTAAAATAAATAAAATCATGATAATAAAGTTTTCCTTGTTTTCTCTTCCATATCAAAATCTCTTTCCTAATCTTATCCCACTTCATTCCTGTTGAATTTAAAATATAAAAGGAATAATAAAAAAAATTGTCTTTAATAAACAATTTCTTAATTTTCTTGTTCTTACTACAGCCCCTGATCCTTTTCCTTGTCTTTTCGCAGGGAAATGTCGAACGGGCGGTTGGTCCTGAACTTTAGAAATGGCGTAAGCCTTGCACTCGACGAAAAGAGGGTGAAAGATGGAGCGATAATAGAGATTGACTCGGACTTCGCACCGGCGAGCCCGCAATACGAGGAAAGTGACCGGGTCCCGATTGACCGAGAGGAGCCGCCCGATCAGACAGTAATGAAAGTGGGTGGCCCAAGCCACCAATCCAGCAACAAGAAAAGGAAAACAAACACTGAGGAGGACAAGAGAATCAAGTCTGTGGTCGCTACAGCAGAAGGTAGGCTTGTCAGCGCCGCGCCCACAGAAATTCAGGAAGTACGAAGAGCTACTCTCACAGCAACTCAGCGAAGAAATAAAAATCGCCGTATCCTCAAGATGTTAACCAAACTAGCAACGGACCAGTGCGACGAGGCAGTTGCTACTGTCAGTACGTATACTTCAAGGACGCCAGTTCACCAGGAACATGAAGGAAGGAGGCCAGCTCCTAGGATAACAGAAGAGACCAGGGAAATCTCAGGAAGATCAGAAGAAGGAAGGCTACCACGCCACCAGATAAAGCCACCAGTAATGCATAACCTTGTTGCAGAAGCAACCCCGGAGGGTTTCCTAACGGACACCATCCCCGAGGAGCCGAGGTATGCAGGAGAACGTGAAGGGATTGAGCCATAATCCCACAATACGTCACCAGGCCTCGCCATTTGCAGATTATTCCAGAATACGAGCAAGAAAGAATGCAGAATGTCGAGAAGAAAACTTTTGAATACTTCGAGAATCAGAGGCAGGAGGATCAATATACTTGAAGACCTTGAGCTACATACAGACGTGTTCTCAGAATACGAACAACAACAAATCGTGGACTGCATCCGGGATTTGAAAAGAATGGGTCGAGCGGGCCACCTAAGAGAAAACACTTACTCGTAACCCCGAAGATGGATGCCAGGGAAAGGGAGAATTACAATACAATGTGGATGCTGCTACAACTTCGCAGAAGACAGGAAGGGAAACCCACCAGGGATACTCCATCATGGCCGAGTGGATCCAATGCCATTAGTCATCAAAAGGATGGTAAAGAGAATGATAACATGGAGGGTACGCCGGCGGATTGCATACCCAACGGTTGCATCATTAACATTTACAAGAAGGGTGATTGCATACCTCCGCACATCGATCACCACGACTTTGTCGGACCTTTCTGCACGGTTTCTTTTACGAACGAGTGTAATATCATGTTCGGATCCGACCTCCGATAGCGAGGCCCGGGTGAGTTCCGAGGGCCGGTAAAGATACAATTACCGGTAGGTTCCGTCATGATGTCGAAGGGCAATGGAGCGGATGTCGCTAAACATTGCATACCGGGAGTACCAATGAAGCGGATCTCGGTTACTTTCAAAAGGATGGATGACAGGAAAGCACCTTACCACTTCCGGACCGGACCGGAGCTAGAGAGCCTCCGGCCTTCGAGTTGTGAGTTACATGGAAAATATCACACCTCCAACGTACATCCATACGACATCCTTGCCAAGGATGGCTTGGAAGGTGATGTTATTGACCATGTACCTCACTATTTAGACATGGATTTCTGACAGATACCTTTTTGGATGGATCGACAAAGATCATACATAGTCCGTTTTGAGTCTATATGGATTGTATGAGATGTATTCCAGATCGAGTTGTATGATGTATCTTCAACATGATTGGAATGAAAGTGACCATGTCACATTTTTGGCCTTCACCTCTTTTGTGCAAGTTGACTGGGAAACTCCATTAAAGTTAAATGAACTTCGAACAAAGAACAGAAAAGAAACAAAAAAAAAACAATAAAAGAAAACTTTCCTTAAAAATCTAAAAAATGATGAACACCAAATTCACATAAAATAAATTTGAATCGTTAAAAGACAAACAAAATGAACGCAAATTTTAAATTAAATCTCAATCAAATTCAAATTCAATCTTCCAAATCTGAAATCCAATCCATTCTACTCTCTCCCTTGTCTGGGATGGAAGCGGTTGATTCCATTAACACGGATCGAATCTGATGGCGAGGAATTATATCAAATCCAAACCAGCAACTTCCGATCAACTCTTTTGAATGGGATATGTAGTATTTACATATTCCCTCCTAATTTGTTTCTTTCCACAAAAATCTTTTACAACTTTCATGAAATTCTCGAAACACCAAAATTCCACACTATAAATCTTTGAAAAATCAATTAACATCAAAATTAAACTTTTGGGGTTGAGGATTTTACATCCGAGACTGCATTGCTTAGGATTCTTTCCCTATCGCAATGAAATACATCAAAATCAAACTTTTGGGGTTGAGCATTTTACATCCGAGACTGCATTGCCTTAGGATACTTTCCCTATCGCAATGAAATACATCAAAATCAAACTTTTGGGGTTGAGGATTTTACATCCGAGACTGCATTGCTTTAGGATTCTTTCCCTATCGCAATGAAATACATCAAAATCAAATTCTTAGGGTTGAGGATTTTACATCCGAGACTGCATTGCTTTAGGATTCTTTCCCTATCGCAATGAAATACATCAAAATCAAACTTTTGGGGTTGAGGATTTTACATCCGAGACTGCATTGACTTAGGATTCTTTCCCTATTGCAATGAAATACATCAAAATCAAATTCGTGGGGTTGAGGATTTTACATCCGAGACTGCATTGCTTTAGGATTCTTTCCCTATCGCAATGAAATACATCAAAATCAAATTCTTGGGGTTGAGGATTTTACATCCGAGGCTGCATTGCTTTAGGATTCTTTCCCTATTGCAATGAAATACATCGAATTAAATTCTTGGGGTTGAGGATTTTACATCCGAGACTGCATTGCTTTAGGATTCTTTCCCTATCGCAATGAAATACATCAAAATCAAATTTTTGGGGTTGAGGATTTTACATTCGAGACTGCATTGCTTTAGGATTCTTTCCCTATCGCATTGAAATACAACAAAATTCAAATTCTTGGGGTTGAGGATTTTACATCCAAGACTGCATTGCTTTAGGATTCTTTCCCTATTGCAATGAAATACATCAGAATCAAATTCTTGGAGTTGAGGATTTTACATCTGAGACTCGCATTGCCTTAGGATTCTTTCCCTATCGCAATGAAATACATCAAAATCAAATTTTGGGGTTGAGGATTTTACATCCGAGACTGCATTGCTTTAGGATTCTTTCCCTATCGCAATGAAATACAACAAAATCAAATTCTTGGGGTTGAGGATTTTACATCCGAGACTGCATTGCTTTAGGATTCTTTCCCTATTGCAATGAAATACATCAAATTCAAACTTTTGGGGTTGAGGATTTTACATCCGAGACTGCATTGCTTTAGATTCTTTCCCTATTGCAATGAAATACATCAAAATTCAAACTTTTGGGGTTGAGGATTTTACATCCGAGACTGCATTGCTTTAGATTCTTTCCCTATCGCAATGAAATACATCAAAATCAAACTTTTGGGGTTGAGGATTTTACATCCGAGACTGCATTGCTCTAGGATTCTTTCCCTATCGCAATGAAATACATCAAAATCAAACTTTTGGGGTTGAGGATTTTACATCCGAGACTGCATTGCTTTAGGATTCTTTCCCTATCGCAATGAAATACATCAAAATTCAAACTTTTGGGGTTGAGGATTTTACATCCGAGACTACATTGCTTTAGATTCTTTCCCTATCGCAATGAAATACATCAAAATCAAACTTTTGGGGTTGAGGATTTTACATCCGAGACTGCATTGCTTTAGGATTCTTTCCCTATCGCAATGAAATACATCAAAATCAAACTTTTGGGGTTGAGGATTTTACATCCGAGACTATATTGCTTTAGGATTCTTTCCCTATCACAATGAAATACATCAAAATCAAACTTTTGGGGTTTAGGATTTTACATCTGAGACTGCATCGCTTTAGGATTCTTTCCCTATCGCAATGAAATACATCAAAATCAAATTTTTGGCGTTGAGGATTTTACATCCGAGACTGCATTGCTTTAGGATTCTTTCCCTATTGCAATGAAATACATCAGAATTAAATTCTTGGGGTTGAGGATTTTACATCCGAGACTGCATTGCTTTAGGATTCTTTCCCTATCGCAATGAAATACATCAAAATCAAATTTTTGGGGTTGAGGATTTTACATCCGAGACTGCATTGCTTTAGATTCTTTCCGTATCGCAATGAAATACATCAAAATTCAAACTTTTGGGGTTGAGGATTTTACATCCGAGGCTCGCATTGCTTTAGATTCTTTCCCTATCGCAATGAAATACATCGAAATCAAACTTTTGGGGTTGAGGATTTTACATCCGAGATCGCATTGCTTAGGATTCTTTCCTATCGCAATGAAATACATCAAAATCAAACTTTTGGGGTTGAGGATTTTACATCCGAGACTACATTGCTTTAGGATTCTTTCCCTATCGCAATGAAATACATCAAAATCAAACTTTTGGGGTTGAGGATTTTACATCAGAGACTGCATTGCTTTAGGATTCTTTCCCTATGGCGATGAAATACATCAAAATCAAACTCTTGAGGTTAAGGATTTTACATCCAATACCGCATTACTATGAGATCTCTCCTCATTGTAGTGGTTCAATCCAATCAATTCAATTTTCTTTTGAGGTTGAAGATGTTACATCTAAAACCACAAAATTTCAATTCTCCTTTCAAATCAAATCCCTTCAAATTAATTTTGACAAAACTTCAATTTAAATTAAAACTCAAGCTAAAATCTAAGCTCACACATCAAAACTTAAACTAAAACAAAATAAAATCTAAATTGAAATTCCCCCAGGTCATGTGATTTGGGATTCACCTCCTTTTCCTTTCCCCAGTGAGAGTTCAGGGATCTCCAGTCTCAGAGATATACTAGACACTCCCCAGCGGAAATTCTTCCACTTCGTCCTAAGTTTGTCACTTGGACATCTGTGTTGGTTTTGTTGATCTTTTCGGTCAACGCCAATACGCGCGGTGCGCTTGGTTAGCACACCACACCTATTGGGGGTCCATTTGTTGACCTCATTTTGATGAGGTCTTCTCTTCTTCTTTTTAGTACTTAGGATCTAGCCTTAGGCTTTTCCTTTGACTATCTTAGAGGATTAGAATTGGGACCCACCACTTAGAAATTCAAACCACTTCTTAACTCCCTGCAAACTCCACAAACTTGATCGTAGACCCCTAATCACCTAGAGGGTTGAAATCGAATGTGGAAGTTTAAAGGATGAGTTCCTATAGGACTCTTCGGCCTTAGGACCGCCTACAGGTGGCTCGGTGCGGTGAAGGGCGGACCTACACACACTACACTTATACACTACACTTTCACACACATCCTAAAAACACACCCATACCTAACTTGACCTCCTGACTCATAAAGGTGATTCACATGGATGGTCCTTAACCCCTAAGCCCTTGGCTAAGAGGGTTAGGAACAACACGGTGGATGCCTCAAATGAGTCCCTTCATGGCTCATGTGGGCTTGATATGGCTTCATGGCTCAACCAAAATGATTTTATTCCACTTACATTTACCTAATCTTCAATTTTCCAAATTTTCGATTTTGACCCCAGGACCACTACACCCGCTAACTTACCCAAAGCCCCTGAAATTACCCAAATTTTTCAAAATTTCCAAATCACCCAAAATTCCCCAAAATTAACCTTTAACATTTCCTCACCAATCAAGTTGATCACCCATAGCCAAAAATACCAAAAATTCCAAAAATACCTCCCAATACCTTCCAAATACCCAAAATACCACTCTTGACCCAAAAATCCAAAAATTCAGAAAATTCCCAGAAAATTCCAAAAAATCCTAAATATTCCCAATTTCATTTTGTTCAACTACACTATGGGTCAATTTTGTCAATTTACCCCACTTTTGTCAAAACCCCCAATTTGACCCATTTTAACCCTAAGTGAACCCAATGTCAAGCCAAACCTACCCAATTGACCCAAATTCTGGTCCAATTCAATTCTAAACTTCAATTCAACATTACCAACACCAATCCAGACCAAATTTCACTTTTGGCCTTAAAGCCCAATTTGGACCCATGACCCAAACCTAATCCAAACTAACCCAATTCAACTCCAATTAACCCCAAACCTTTTCTAAACCTTCCCTAAAATCCCCACAAACAAAACACTAACATGATTTGCCCAAAATTTAGACCCAAACCCCACTCAAATCCAACCCAAAGCTAAAAGGCCCAATTTTGACCTAAACCCAAACCTAACCCAAATAAGCCCAAACCCCAAAATCAAAACCCAACCAAAGTCAAAACCTCTTTGAAACACTCCCATAAAAATTTCCCAACATTTTTTTTTCATCAATTTTAACCCTAGCCCAACATTGGCCCAAGTTAGCCCAATTTGACCTACATTGGCCCATTTACCAAAGAGGTCCAAATCCAACCCAATTCAAGCCCAAAACACTTCAAATTTGTTCCAAACCATTCATGAAACATTCCTAAATTAAATTCAACACTTATTGGACCCAATCCTTTGGAAAACTCTCATCCTAAAATCCATTTTAAAATCTAAAAGCCCACTCTCTAAACCATCTTGAAAGCCCATCCAAAGTGAAATCCAAAAGCCCAAAGCCTACATGACAATTCCTTCTCATCATCCCTTTAATTGGGATCAATTCCTAAGTCCCAAATCAATCATCAAATCAACCTAAATCAAGCACCATCTAAATTTTTCACTAAATTGCCAAAATCTCCAAATTCCTTTTTCATATAAATGGATCCACTTTTCCTAAGTCAAAGATGAGCCAAATGAAGCCACATGCGAAGCCATGGACAAGCCACATGAAGCCATGAAAGGTTTGACATGTGACCAAGCCATTAATGGCAAAAGGAGGAGCCTCTTTTAAGCCCCCTTAAAAGGTTTTAACCCTTTTAATGCTTCACCTTAATCCTTGATTAATCAAAATATTCATGGATGGTGACTTCTCTACCCTTTCCTGGCTGATTCATCCGATCCTCCCTCGGCCAAATCGGCCATGGGGAGGTGAACCAAGCCCATTTCCATGGGTTGACCAAACCAAGTGCAAAATGAGCCTTCTCCCATACCATTCTAATCTAAGCTTTTGACACATGGCATTTGCCAATTACCTACACTAAACCCCAGCCCTGACCCACCTGAACAAGATGGTGACCAGTGCACGGCCGGCCACCACCGGGCCGCGGAAAACACCACACCCGAGAGCTCACATGTGAGCCAACATTGAAAATCTCCCTTGCTGAGCTGCCCCATGCCCAGTGGCCACCATGGCTGTTCTTCTCTTCACCAGAGCAGCTGATCCCAAGCCCTAACTCCCCCTGGGAGAGCCTCCAGCCAGCTCTATTTAAACACCCTCTCTCTCGACCATGGAAGAGGTGCTGAACCAACCTTAAGGAAACTCTGCCAAAATCATTCCAGACCACTCTCTACACATAGAGCACTTGATCCCCACTGGATTCCAGCCCCAATTCCCTCTAGGCGAGCTCAATTTTGAGTTCAAATTTCAGCACAAAACCAGGACACTTCTTCACAGTGGACCAATCCCTAAATTGATTGGTCCTACACCTTCACCAGACCAAGGGACGAAGTCCACCAGCAAAAGCCCCCTCTCCAGGCCACCCATTTGTTCCAGACTCCAAGCTTTGTAATCAGCTGTGGTCGAAATCCTACCTAGACAATTCACCAGACCAGGAGACTTCATCTGGAGCTTGCTTGGACCCAATCGAAGGTGACACAACCCTCAGATTGAAGCCACACTTCTCTGAGCAAAGGTATGAGCTAACTCTTTATCCCGAGCTTCTGGAGATTCTCCATTTCAAATGCCTTAATTTCAATGCATGATCACCGTATAGATGTATTCGTCTCTTGAGATGAATCCATGAGACACAAGAACACGAAAATCCGTTAAGTATTGAGTGAGATATTAAGGATTTAGTGTGGACGGTTCTCGGGCTAGGAGCCTTGGGGACGATGAACGGATGCCGTTCATTTAATACACGCGCGGACGGACGACCAGGATCGCGCCGGATGAGGAGACGGAACGATACAGCGGGCCCCCGGAGCGCTGAGTTGGATGGCGGCGCCGAATCAGAAGACGACACGCGGCGCTTCAGAGATGCCTAGGTTGAGTTGGCGCCGCGTGGATAAGTAGAAAAGTTGGTTATTTTTCTATTTATTTAATTCCCTAAACTTCAAAAATGCATAACTTTGTGTAGGAAAATCAGAAAAATAAAATAAAAATATCCTATTGCTCAGTGAAGAGAGGAGAATAATGTGGAAAAGAAATCAATTAATTTCATCAAGTATTTTATTTTTAATAATTTATTTACTCTCTGCATTATTTTAATTCTCTATGCATATAGAAAATTCACCATGGCATGAGACCATAGGGCTTTTGAAGCCTCTGAATTTGGGAACATTCCCTGAATTTTCCAAAGTCAGAGGCCATCACTATGAAGAGTTATTGATTTTTCAAATTCATGTTGCTGTTTTGAGTATTTTAAATCCAATAGTTAGCATGTTGTGAAATAAATTCTAGGAAAATTTGGTGATGTTTCTTATGACCAGAGGACTCTAGGAAAAATAGGTTTTGAGTTAATCCACTTGGAATAATCCTAATTGGCTTAAACACCCAAAATAGGTCCCTAATTAATTAGAGCTAATCATACATCAAATCGACTTGAAATCAATTCTCCACTGACCTTTAGGATCAGAGGAACCCACCATAAAAATTTGAAGTCAATTGGACTTGGTTAACCCTACTAAATGGGTTGATTAAGCCATTTAGCCAATTTAAACTTTCAAAATTCATAACGTTCAAAAAACTTTTCAAAAATTCACCAAATTAGTTTTGGAGCCTCTCTGATATTAGGGGAATTTAAGAAAATTAAAATTTCAATTTTTTAAAAAAGTTGATTTTTTGCATTATTTTAATATTTTTAATAATTAAAAAGTAATAAAAATCACAAAAATAATAAAATTCACCAAAATGTCACATTTTGAATTTTAATCACTTAGGAACAAACCCCATATTTTTCTTAAGTCTCTATAATGAGATATTAAATTTTAAAGCCCTAGGGCAATTTAAAAAAAAATGTGTATTTTTTTAGCATTTCCACTAAAATAATTCTAATAAATCAAAGAAAAATCAGAAAATTGTAAAAATTGATTCTCTGATTTCCTTGATATCAGATAGATTTTAGAAAAATATAAAATTCATTTTTCAATCTTTATTTTATTTTTAAATTAATTAATACTCCAAAATTCAAAATAATTATAATAAAAATAATATATTTTAAAAAATCACCAAAATTGGTCTAAGTGATTCTCTGATCATTAGGAATGTCCCATAATTTTCTTAAGGACAGAAACTTTTCCTTGGTCATATTATTAAAATTTCCTTGGAAATCCCTATTTTCCACCAAAAATAATTACATAAATAAATTAAATGCAGAAAAATCACATTTTCTCCTCTCATGCCTTTATTGACATATGAGTGAAGTCACATAAAAATTTTAAGTTCATTTAAGCTCGATTTAGTGAGTTATAAAATTATTAAGCTTGAAGGGAAAAATGGTAATTAAAATTTTAACCTTTAATTAAAACTTTAGGCTTAATAAAATTAAAGAGTAAAATATTTGATTCTAATCTAATTTAGATGATTGAAATTTAAATAATTAAAGGGTAGAAACCTACTAAACAATTTAAAAATAACTAAAATAAATCTTAATTAAATAATTGATAAAATTTGGAAGAATAATAAAATTGGAATTATTAAAATAGGGATATTATTAGGAAGAGATTTGTTCTTTAATTTAAGAATCCCTAAATTAATCATCCCAATAATATTTAATTCCTAATTAAAATGATAATCCAAATTTAAGATTTAAAATGCTAAAAGACTTAATCATTAAATTAAATTAAAGTTAAATTATTTAAATTAAACTCTTTTAAAATTTCAATTAAATTAATACTTTAACAATTAAAATTAAATCATCTTTAAAATTAAAAATAAAATAAAATTAGATAAAATTAAATTAAATCAAATTAAGTTAAATTAAATCAAATTAAATTAAATTAAATTAAATTAAATTAAATTAAATTAAATTAAATTAAATTAAATTAAAATTAAATTAAATTAAATCAAATTAAATAAAATTAAATTAAAATTTAAATTAAATTAAATTAAATTAAATTAAAGTAAGTTAAATCAAATTAAATTAAATCAAATTAAATTAAATTAAATTAAATCATGTCAAATCAAACTAAATTGAATTAAATTAAATTAAATAATAGAATCAAGTTAAAATTAAAATCAAATCAAATTAAATTAAGTTAAAATTAAAACTAAACCAAATTAAGTTAAATTAAAGTTAAATTAAATTGAATTAAAAATTACATCACCTAAGACATAAAGAAATTCAAAAATAAATATGAAGCAACTTGAACACTATTCCAAATTTAAACCTAGTTAGCTGAAATTAAATTAAATCACAAACCATTTGAACATCAATTTGCCCTCGAAAGCTTTTGTTGTCATAACTCCTAAACGAACGATAAATGAAATGTTACTTCCCTCATAGGATATTCAAATGTCCTAGTTCACTTGAGTAAGATAACAACAAAACTTGAATTCCGGACGATTAATTCATTTGTATAATTAAATTCATTTGGACTTAAAACAATTCTAGCAATATTGAAAAGATGTCTAAGATTCTTCTTAAACACTTTCTCAATATGATAGGATGTTTATAAGAACAACTGAACTTAATTGTTCTTTGATGAAGAAAATTATCCTCAAACCAAAACACAAGAACCTAGACGTCATAGGAGATGATGTCGGCATATTTTTAGGTTGTGTTGTATTTTTAAAAGGGGTCGCCTAACAGAAGTTGTCGGCGAATTTAAATTTTAAATTTAATTTAAATATATATATATATAATTTAGAAAGTAGTATTTGATTTTGAAAATAATTTTAAGTTTGAAAATTTTAAGATATGAGATTAAACCGATCTCACATCCCAAATAGTTTATATAAACGAGCACCGCACCACAAACCGTGTATCTATCCCTAAGGATAGACACACTGCTTGAGGGTGGGGCTCGATCAAATAAACTAGAAGTTTTGTGACATCCGTTTGGTCCGCGAACCAATTTTATAAGCCGACAAATTCATCTCGCTTAATATGAAAGTATTAAACGGGGTTTATATTACACAGGTTCTTTAAAATTCCATATAAGGGCAAGCCCCTATAGTTAATTACATCTTAAGTGACGGGAATCACTTAAGAAAACTCTCGATAATAACCGATAATTCTGCTCTCAAGAATTTCAAAGTTTAAGGTTTTCAAAGATTGAATTTTGGAATTTCAATAGGGAATGGATCAAATTTGGGACATTTTGTTTTGTGAATCCAAAGGAAGAAAGGTAGGAGAAATCACTGATTCGAAGTGAACTTCGGTAATTTCCCGACTATCCTATTGTTTGGTTCGAGTTTAGGAAAGTCCTAATGTTTATTTAGTATTTCAATCTTGCCAATTTTAATTAATTAGGGCTTATATTTGTATGATGAAATCAAATAAATAGCACTGGAAGATGTGAGGGTTTATTGTCGTATCGGACGACTACCTCGGAATCCTAAGACCAGGTTAGGGCTTAATTTGCAATGCAAATGCCTAACGAAGAGGTTGAGGATTTATGTTGCACTTAGGCAAGCTACCTCGAAGTCCTATGGCTTTGTTGTTTAATTCTAAGAAGGTTTCTTTGAAGTAGGTTCAAGTTTCTTTGACGACGATGGCCGTCTTGCCCACCATGCTCCAAGCTCCTTGTTGTTGCGAGAGGTTTAGTTTTAGAAATCATAAATCGGGGATGAGAAAAGTGTTTTGGTTTAGAGAAGTCTTAATTTTCCAAGTGTTCTTGTATTTTGATTAAAACAAATCTTAAAGTTGATTATAACGACACGGTTAAGATCCCACGGTCCCATCCTTCAGGCATCATTATTTTTATCGGATTCACTTAGTCCGGATGAATTTGCTAAACTCAATCTGAATGAGTTCCACACTTTCATTTAGACCAGTGGGAAATCCCGTTAGCAACACGTAGGTTACATCATCCGAGGTATTCCCGATCATCCAACGAGGACGTTTTAATTTAGTTGCAATTGTAGTTTTGTGTTACGTTTGTGATTAAATTTTGAGTTGTTTTATATTTTGGAATGTTGTGGCGGTGAATTTTATCTTGCAATGACTTTTAACTTAGTTTTGGTTTCGGTTTTAGGGACTATCCTAAAGGTGTGGGTTTTCATGCAACGAGTTGTTTTATCATGCAAGAAAAGTGAAGTGCATCCGCAATAAAGTAAGTTGCGGGGAAGTAAATTGCAAGAAAGTAAATTGCGAGAAAGTAGATTGCAATAAAATAAAAGCATACTGGAGGGTCTTCCCGTCATCCCAAGCTACACTTAAAACACAATTAGAATATTTAAGCAAGTTCCTAGGTAAAGCTAAGGGAAAGGTTATGGTTTTCTACCAAATTCCTAATCCTATAGCTAGTCATCTCTTATGACGTCTAGGTTCTTTGTGTTTTTGTTTGAAAACGATTTTCTTCATCAAAGAACAATTAAATCCAATTGTTCTTATAAATATCCTATCATATTGAGGAAGTGCTTAAGAAGAATCTTAAACATCTTTTCAATATTTCTAGGATTGTTTTAAGTCCAAATGGATTTAATTATATAAATGAATTAATCGTCCGAGAATTCAAGTTTTGTTGTTATCTTGCTCAGTGAACTAAGACATTTGAATATCTTATGAGTGAAGTAGCACTTCATTTAATGTTTCATTTAGGAGTTATAATAATCAAAGCTTTCAGGGTAAATTAGTATTCAAATGATTTGATTTAAGTTAAAGGGTTTAAATTTGGAATAATGTTCAAGTTGCTTTATATTTAATTTCTTTTATGTCTTAGGTGATGTTATATTTAATTCAATTTAATTTAATTGAGTTTTAATTTAATTTAATTTAATTTAATTTGATTTGATGTTTAATTAATTTGATTTGATTTAATTTAATTTAATTATTTAATTTAATTTAATTTAATTTAATTTAATTTAATTTAATTGCTTAATTTAATTTAATTTAATTTAATTTAATTTTAATTTAGTTTAATTTGATTTAATTTTAATTAATTTAATTTGATTTAATTTTAATTTAATTTTAATTTACTTTATTTTTAATTTTAATTGAAATTTTAAAAGAGTTTAATAATTCAATTAAGTCTTTTAATGTTTTACATTCGAGTTATCATTTTAATTAAGAATTGAGTATTAATGATATAATTAGTTTAGGGATTTTTAAATTAAAGAATAAATCTCTTCCTAATAAATATCCCTTATTTTAATAATTCCGATTTATTATTCCTCCAAATTTAATCTATTATTTAATTAAAGTTTAATCATTTTAAAATTATTTAATGGGTTTCTACCCTTTAATTATTTAAATTTCAATCATCCAAACCAGATTAAGATCAAATATTTTACTTGTTGATTTTTTATTAAACCTAAAGTTTTAATTAAGGGTTAAAACTTTAATTACCATTTTACCCCTTAAGCTTAATAGTTTCATAACTCACTAAATTGAACCCAAATGAACTTGAAATTTTTATGTGACTTCACTCATATGTCAATAAAGACATGAGAGGAGAAAATGTGATTTTTCTGTATTTAATTTATTTATATAATTATTTTTGGTGGAAAATAGAGATTTTCAAGGAAAATTTGATAACATGACCAAAGGAAAGTTTCTGTCCTTAAGAAAATTAGGGGACATTCCTAATGACCAGAGAAGCACTTGGACCAATTTTGGTGATTGTTTGAATTATATTAATTTTATTATAATTATTTTGAGTTTTGGAGTGTTAATTAATTTAAAAATAAAATAAATGTTGAAAAATGGATTTTATATTTTTCAAAAATCTCTCTGATATCAAGGAAACCAGAGAAGCAAATTTTGCAATTTTCTGATTTTTCTATGATTTATTATAATTATTTTAGTGAAAATGCTAGAAAATACATTTTTTAATTTTAAAATTACCTTAAAACTTTAAAATTCAATATCTCACTAAATAGACCTAGGAAAAATGTGGGATTTGTTCCTAAGTGATTAAAATTCAAAATGTGACATTTTGGTGAATTTTATTATTTTTGTGATTTTTATTATTTTTTAATTATTAAAAATATTAAAATATTATTAAAAATCAACTTTTTCGGAAAATTGAAATTTTAATTTTCTTAGATTCCCCTGATATCGAGAGAGGCTCCAAAACTAATTTGGTGAATTTTTGAAAAGTATTTTAAAAGTTATGAATTTTTAAAGTTTAAAATGGCTAAGTGGCTTAATTAACCCGATTAGTGGGGCTAACCAAGTCCAATTGACCTCAAATTTTTATGGTGGATTCCTCTGATCCTAAAGGTCGGTGGAGAATTGATTTCAAGTCAATTTGATGCCTGGTTAACTCTAATTAATTAAAGACCTATTTTGGGTGTTTAAGCTAATTAGGGTTGTTTTGAATGAACTAAGCCAAAATCTATTTTTCCTAGGGTTCTCTCGTCATAAGGAACATCACCAAATTTTCCTAGAATTTATTTCACAACATGCTATTTACTTGGAATTAAAATACTCAAAACGAGTGACTCGAACTTGAAAAATCAAGACCTCTTCATAGGGATGGCCTCGACTTTGGAAAATTCGGGGAATGTTCCCAAATTCGGAGGCTTCAAAGCCACTATGGTCTCATGCCATGGTGAATTGTATGCATGCATGGAGAATTAAAACAATGCAGAGAGTAAATAAATTATAAAAAATAAAATATTTGATGAAATTAAATGATTTCTTATCCACATTATTCTCCTCTCTTCACTGAGCAAGAGGGTATTTTTATTTTATTTTTCTGATTTTTCTACACAGAGATATGAATTTTTGAAGTTTAGGGAATTAAATAAATCGGAAAATCCCTAATTTTCTACTTATCCGAGTCGGCGCCGGCGCATCCTCGGCGGCTCCGAAAGGCCGCGCGGCGCGCTCCCATTCAACGCCGCCACTTGAGTCGGCGGCCGGGCCCCGCGGTTCTCGTACCGTCTCCTGAGTCCGACGCCATCCGAGCCGTCCGTCCGCGCGTGTATTGAATGGACGGCATCCGTTCATCGTCCCCGAGTGTTCTCACCCGAGAGCCGTCCACACTAAATCCACTAAGATCTCGCTCGATTCTCAATGGATTTTTACGTTCTTATACTCTATGGATTCGTCTTGAAGAGACGAACACATCTATACGATTAACATGCATTGAAATTAAAGCATTTGAAATGGAGAATCTCCAGAAGCTCGGGATGAAGAGTTAGCTCATACCTTGGCTCAGAGAAGTGTGGCTTCAATTTGAGAGTTGTTGCACCTTCGATTGGATCCCAGCAAGCTCCAGATGAAGTCTCCTGGTCTGGTGAATTGTCTGGATATGATTTCGCCAAACCCGATCACAAAGCTTGGAGGCTGGAGCAACTGGGTGGCCTGGAGATGGGGCTTTTGATGGTGGACACCTTCCCTTGGTCTGGTGAAGGTGTAGAGCCAATCAATTTGGGGATTGGCTCACTGTGGAGAAGTGTCCTGGTTTTGGGTGGAATTTCAACTACGAAATTGAGCTTACGGAGGAGAAATGGCAGGGGGATTTCACTGGGGATCAAGTGCTCTAAAGGTGGAGAAGGGTCTGGAACAATTTTGGCAGAGTTTTGGCAAGGTTTTTGCTTGGCTCCTCTCATGGCCGAGAGGGGTGGAGTTTAAATAGGAGAGGGTGGAGGGCCTCCCAGGGAGAGTTAGGGCTTGGGATCGAGCTTGCTGCGGTGAGGAGAAGATCGGCCATGGTGACCACTAGGGATGGGGCGGCTCGGCAAGTGAGAATTTCAATGTTGGCTCACATGTGAGCTCTCGGCCATGGTGTTTTCCGGCGGCTCGGTGGCCGGCCGGCCGGGCATGGGTCACCCTCGGGGTCGGGTGGGTCGGGTGCGAGGTTTGTGCAATCAATTGGCAATTGCCATGTGTAAAGGAGTTGGATTGAAATGGAATGGGGGATGAGCCTATTTTGGGTCCAAATGGGTCAACCCACCTTTTGGGCTTGGTTCACCTCCCCATGGCCTGATTTTGAGGCTGAGAGGATCGGTTGGGTCGGCCAGAGAGAGTGGTGTGGTCTCCATCCATGATGAGGTGGCTAAACATGGTTTAGTGTGTGACATGCTTAAGGTAAAAAAGGCTTAATGAAAGATTAGGAAAGGAGCCCCTCCTTTTACCATTAATGGCATGGTCACATGTCAAGCCTCCCATGGCTTCATGTGGCTTGTCAATGGCTTGCATGGCTTGTCTTTGGCTTGGGGAAAGTTGAGATAAATCAAACTAAAAAATGAAGAGCTAAATGAAAATTAAAATTTGAGGATTTTATAGGAATCCCTGGATCTGGAAATGATTTCTAAGCATGATCGAGGATTACTTACTGGAATTTTGATCCGTGGAATCATTTGTCGGCTAACGACGTTAAACCAAGCACTTTATAGTTATCAGTGTGCTTTGATTTAGTGTGCTTGAGATTCATGATTGTTAGTGTTGTATGGTGTTTGCTTTATAGTGGATTGAATTGATTTTTATGTGTCATTATGGATTGATCGATGGTAGATGTTTGGATTATTAGTAGTTTGATTTGATCTTTGTGTGTCATGAGGGAGGTGATTCCTTAACTTCTTACTGTGGTTAGAATTTTATGTTCTCTTGTAAAAGAGTTGGATTGACGAGTTCACTACAACTCGGGTCTCACCCGGACTTGAGTTTTACACGTGATACCATGAATTTAAGTTGTAACATATCTATCTCAATTTTGATACTTCTTTTCTCTAACTTTACTTTCATTAGGTAGGAGTCATGAACCTATTTGATGAATACCATGTGGTGGATCTTACACTATCTTTATAACTATTAAAGGTGATTAATTATAAGGATTAGGTGATGCCTGAGATTGGTGCCTAGGAGCCAATATATCAGGGGGTAATCTTATCCTTGGGATTATAATCTATAAAATCATTTTAAAGTACCTAATTTACTAGTGTAGAGATTCCCGTTAGAAATTGAAAGTAACGTAGTGAGATTGGTTGAGTTAAAGGATGAATTAACCTCATTTATCATTTGCATGTTTATGTTTGTGTTGCAACTTTAATTAGGTATTGAAGAACATTTTTATATTCCCTTACTAATACCTACAATGCGAGTTAGACTTTGGTTTAGTTGGTTCTATCTCCGGCATGATTAGTTTAGATTTACTTTCTCGTTGCATAATACTGTTCTGTCCTAATGAATACTAGCATGATTTTGATAGACATTTGTGGTAGATAGAATTTCTAAATTTTTTTTCTTCCTGCTTATATTTTTCGTATTGAATGCTATATATGTTAAAAATTAAGTTTTGGGGTAGGAAGAAAAAAAATTTTAATGTGAAAATACTTCCTTTAAGGTAATTTTACAAGCATATTTTAGGTTAGCTTTACTTTCTCCCACAGTCTTTCTATCCTGATTATGCATGTATATGAATTTGATAGGATGTTGTATTAGCAAGTAGATTCAACCTTTACTTTTCTTTTCTTCCCCGCTACATTTTATGGAATTAATTGCAAATATTTTTGAAATTTACGTTTCTGGGGGGGAAGAAAAAAGATTAACTTTATTTGTTCTCAATTATTATATTTTCAAAAAATGATTAGCATAACTTCTGGCAATTGAACCTCGCTTGAGATAACTAAAACTTTTTATTTTAGTTGAATATTATGGAAGGATTAGATGAAAAGATTTTAGTAATAAAAAGTTAATTTTATAAGGATAAGATATTTGGTATAAAAGATTTTGAATATAGTTAACTATTTAAAGGAAGGTGAAAACTGTATTTTTGAAATGTTAAGAGACTTAAAGCATTGTGTGTTAGCAAGATTGTGACTTTATGATGAAAAATAAGGCTCATACCTAATTATAAAGTAAGGATGTGTTTCAAGTTTGAACTTTAGAAAGTGGAGAGTGAATTTCAAAATACAGTTTCCGTATATAGTAACTTTCATTAAAAAAAGAGAGGAAAAAAGAGAAAAAGAAAAAGAGAGTGAAAAGAAATGGGATTGAAAATGATCCCAAAAGAAAAGAAAAAAAAAGAGAGAAAAATATTTATGAGGAGAAGCTTAAGGAGATGCCGAATCAAAAATTGGCTTCACTTAAGTCACTCTAAAGGAGAACTGATTTCATTTTTCAATTTAGTATTTAAAGTATTGGCCTACATTCTGATGAAGTTTGCATGAACTACTTTTTCACATAATCATTCAAGGCACTCTTAATGTAACAAATTATGGTTTATCTTGAAATAAATAGAAGACTAGAACCCTTTAGACTTAATGGCTGAATATTGTTATACTTGTAGTGTTAACTCCGAGTTACCGAATTTCTTTCTAAAAGTCTATCCGATATATTCTTCTCAATGAAAAATTTTAGTGTCTTACAGGTGAAAAGTACATTGCCTTTAGTTATATTTTTATGTAGTAAAAGGGTTATCAGACAAGTAATGTTAAGTTTTGGGGGATTTTGACAAGCCTAAATATATAATTTTTTTCCAATATCATTTTAATTACTATGATATTACACTTTAAAGGAAGGTATTTGTATATTTTTTGAGTTTTAGGTACAAAAATTGGTGATTTGAGCAAAAGGAAGAAAAATGGTGCAATTTGGAGAAAAACGAGCAAGAAATAAAATTTTGCCCCGACACCTTTCGATAAGTCTTTTAATGCTTAATATCTTTTACACTTATCAGACATTAACGAGATTACACTTTAAAAAGAAAAGCGTTGTTTTTATGTTTACTTTGTATGTGGCTATCGTCATTTAATGCAACGCAATGAAACGAGGTGAATCGAGCTGGAAACGGAGCCAAACAGCGAACCGTGGAGTTGCGTTAGAAACCGCTTGCCGACAGCGTCTTATCTGGCTGGACACGTCTCGATCTCACCGATGGCAAATTTCGATCTACCCGATGTACATTTTTATCGAGAGAACCGAACAATGGTCGAAAAAACTTGCCGACAACATTTCCGGAACCGCCGACAATGTCTGTACGAGCATGAACCGACTTTTGGTAGTTTTGGCCGAAATTCAATGTATTTCCAGCGCTTTTTCGAAGGGGTGCTTATGGAAACTCTTCAAAATTCATCCATACTCTTTAAAATGGTGAATATAGGTTAGAAAAGCGAGGATTTTAGTGGATAAAAGTAGAAAAAAACTTGAGAATTTTTAGGATTTTAGAATAGGAGTAGAAATGTAGATTTCTACCCTTTTGGAGAGATTGAGAGGATATTTTGACAATTTGTAAGGGATTCTTGCTAGCATCAAGATGGATCGTCTAGAGACTTTATGGGAGAGATCTTCTTTATTCTTTCAAAGGGAAAAGCTAAGTATTGTTCTTCATTAACTTATGATTTTGTAAACACATACCTAGTGGATTTACTTTGGTTACATGAAGTTTCCGTTGTGTTTTCTTCGCGCTTGTGACGTATCTCTCATACTTTTTCTTCTCTTTGCAAATAGCGGCATGAGAAGATTATGCCATTATTTTTCTTTTTACTTTTCTTGTAATGAGTAGAAATCATGTTTAGGATTTTATGATGCATGGTAGAAGTGACTTAATTATAAATGTGATTATTTTTACTTGCACTTAATTTACATTGCAATTAAGGCACTGTTGTAATGTTAAAATTTTTGTGAAAACATAAAATCCGAGAGGGTTATGCCTACAACTAAGTACGAACCACATTCAAATTCCATGGATGGTGAAGTTGATGGGGATTTCGGAATGCAAATAAATAGGAAATAATATTAATCGTGCGTAGAATTGGAGATTTTAGAGTAACAGTTAAAATCCTCAACCTTTGGGCCCCCATCGTTTGGGTGCTGAAGTGTAGATTGTTGCACTTTCAGGGCGAGGGAACGTGGGAGCTCCAAAGTGAGAGCCATATCCTCCCAAAATTTTAGCCGTTACATTCGCAACCAAGCATAGATTAGTCAATCTTCTTTATGCTCGGACTAGTGGGGTAAAGAATAGGATTGCTCCTATTTGCGTATACAATATTAAATGCATCTCACTCCTATACATTATATATTTCGTTACATAAGAATAGTAGTTTTTAATATCTAAAAATTCTCCAAACCAACTCATATCCAAAAAGGGTTACCTTTAGAATTATTATTTCCATTTAGTCATAGTTACTATTACATTTAACTCTTGTATTTTAGAATAGTTACCGGATAAAACACAATTTTAATCGACATTCCAAACTAAGGACTATTAGTAACAGAATGTAATTCCGACTAAAGACCTCTTACTTCACTTCCTCGTGGGATTCGATACCGTGGGTTTCAAGAAAACTCTATATTACTTGAAACGACACGTATACTTGCGTAGTACCCCTAGTGTGTAAAATATTTTCTAATTTTTATATCATTTAAGATTTTTCACACTAGCCTGCCATTTATAAATCGGGTCAAGTTTTTCGCTATCTGGAAGTTAATTTACCGCGTAATTGCGGGTCGGGTCAAGTTTTTGCATCGTTGCTTCGGGGAAGCTTCGTAAGAACTTTAAGAGAATTTTTAGTTGAAGTAATTAGGCTTAGACTTGGAAAACCGTAGTGTAGTAAAATCTTTTTGTGTGAAAGTGTTTTTAAATGAAAAAGTGTTGTGAAAAAACAAAAAAATTGTTTATATGAAAAATATGGTGTTTGTGAAAACATTTTGTTGTGTTGAATATATTTCATTTATTATTTGTTTAATTGTTAATGTATTGTCTTCATAGATCACATAAACAAAGGAATTACGTGACTTTCAGGTAGTCTAATAGATCCTGAAACAGAAAAACAAAAAAACTAAAGACCAAAATCAGAATGGAAATGGAGGACCCCATGATAATAACTTGGAAAAATCATCATAAATCATTGAGGATTAGCATAAATCCTACTGCCAGATAAAATCACTACAGATAAAACCCAGAAGCCGATTCGTTTCAAATAAATCCTCAGGATATCCAATCCATGGTAATAATCACTTAGGGGAACTCTTTGAGAAGACCCCATTTACACCTTTATCAAATTTTCTAGAACCTAGAAGCAGCATTTTCATATAATGACATGTCGATGATGTTTTGACAGATTTCTGCCAGATAAAGCTAAAAGTGATTATATTCATTACACCTCTGTCTCATTAAAAATTGGGAGGACTGACCAAAATTTTAGCTAAGTATTTTCCACCTTCAAGGACAACTCAACTGCTAAAACATATTATCTTACTTTTGTCATGGAAGAGAATCAATATACCAAGCCCGAGAAAGATTTGGTGAACCCCAAGAAAGTGTCCACACCATGTTCGCCCGATTAGTTAATCATTCAAACTTTTTATAATAGGTTAGTAGGATCCCTTTTGCTTCTATAATTGATGCTTCCAATCGGTGGATCATTAATGTAAAAATCATTTATAGAAACTGATGCATTAATGAAAAAATGGCTACAAATGAATTTAATGGCCCTCTACAAGGGTAAATCATAAAATGTAGCTATGTTCATGAGAAGATACGATTACAATTCTTGCATCTCGATTGCTACACTACAAAGGGACTCAATTTGGAATGAACCAACCTCAATTTACTCCTCGTAAGTGAGGAAAGTACATTAAAATAAAGTGTGATCGATTATAACTTATCATATGATGCTTTAAATACCATAAATAAACTTATTTGAATTTTACAACCCGTATCAGAGAACCATCCTAAAATTTAACTGGAATCATACTACTACTGTGGTGGAAACCCAAAATGGGAAAATAATCATGCAAATCATAATGGAAGTTGGAATAATCGTGGAACACAAACTATAGACCTTCATATCCACCGACTCTAACAATGATAAAAATTTTAGGATAAGAAAATGTCTATGAAGGTAAAGGGTATTGCAAATGGGAAACCAGTTACAAAGTCAAAAAGCTGTGATTAGAAACATAGAGAATCAACTGGGACACTTACAATTTACTTAGCAATAGACACGAAGGAACACTTCCCAAGAACATCAAGATCAACCCTAAAGAGAACACTAATTAAAAATAGAAGTTGTCCAATTAAAAATTGGAAGAGATATAGAGGATGTGGTTAGAAAAGAGAAAGATGTTGTGAGAGAAACAAAAGTGAAAATAAAAGACCTGGAAGAACATGTTTCTAAGGATTCGAAAATTAATATCTCCAACTAAAATTAGTTTCCTGAAAATCCACCACCTCTATTTCCTCAAAGACTTACGCACGAGTTGATAAAAATTTTCAAAGTTCATGAAAGTACTTAAGAAGTTAACGATAAATATTTCTTTCACTGAAGCTTTGAAGCAGATGCCAAGTTATGCAAAGTTTATAAAGGATATATTAAATAAGAAAAGGAAATTGGGATTATGAGACAAGCTTGCACTAAGGAAAGATGTACACATATTTCGTAAAAATTTTCCCTCGGAAACTTAAAGATCCTTGTAGCTTTCATAATTCCTTGTGTAATTGGAGAAAAATTATGTGGAAAAGCTTTCTTTATGGGATTTAGGAGTTAGCATTAATGTGATGCCTCTATCTATATTTAGAAGATTAGGTTTAATCGATATATTTCTCCTACTACCGTAACCCTTCTCAAGTACCCTCGATCGATCTATCATTTATCCAAAAGGAGTTATAGAAGACATGATTGTTAAAGTGGATAATTTTATCTTTCCTTTGGACTTTATTGTATTAGATATAGAGAGATAAAGAAATTCCAATTATTTTAGGGAGACCTTTCCTTGTTACCGGGAAAAGCTATGATGATGGCAAAAGGAGAGTCGGGGTTATAAATATTAATGACCACGGTCATTTTGATGTATTAAAGACTATGAAATATCCAGCTGAGAGAAAAGATGATGATTGTTTTTGGATGGATGAAATTGATTATCTAAGTAATGACCATTTCAAAGAAAGCTTGAAAGAGTAAGTTAAAAGATGAGATTGAAATAGATTTTCATGATGATTCAAAACATTACCTAAAGAAGATTGCATGTATGTTCAGGAGAGGTGTGAAATGATGGATGCTAACAAAATAGTAAACTTTTAATTCCATCTGTTGAAAAATCTCATGAACTTAAGATGGATGTACCTCATACAATTTTAAAGCATATCTATTTAGGGAATTCATCTGCAAACCAGTTTTTATATCTTTAGATACGACTCAATCACAAGAAAAACCTAAATTAAATGATGAACAAGATAAAATTATTGAACTAGAACTTGGAAGAGTTGAGGATAAATTTCAAAAGAACTTTGAGTTGAGAAAAGAGGATATGATATTGGAAGAACATTGGAAGAAATTCGTAGAGAATTAGAAAAAACTATTTCCTCAACTAAGATAGATCCTCAATCATTTAATAATTATAAAAAGGGAAGACTGAAGATAACTTGAATCATAAGAGTGAAATAAGAGAATTTGATCCAGAATCTGAATTATCTAGATTGAATCTAATCCAAAATTTGGGAGATATTGAAGTATCTTATAAAGAACATTTCTTATAAATTTCAAAGATGATATTAATATGCAGATTGAAAAAATCACGTAAGAATATTGGATCTCGAAAGAAATATGAGGAATTATGATATAAATCAAACTGAAAATGAAGAGCTGAATGAAAAATTAAAATTTGAGGATTTTATAGGAATCTCTGATCCGGAAATGATTAGGCGATTGATCGAGTATTACATAATTGGAATTTGATCCAGATGGAATATTCTTTTGTCGCTGAATACGTTAAACTAAACACTTTATGTGGAGGTGTAACCCATAGTTATTAGTATGCTTTGATTTAGTGTGCTTGAGAGTCATGATTGTTAGTGTTGTTTGGTGTTTGCATTAGAGTGGATTGAATTGATGTTTATGTGTCATTATGATCGATCAACATCGATGATCGTTAGATGTCGAATGATTAGCAGTCGATTCGATTCGTGTGTCATGGGAGGAGGTGATTCCTTAACTTCTTACTGTGGTTAGACTTTTATGTTCTCTTTTAGTAGTTGGATTGACGAGTTCACTACAACTCGGGTCTCACCTGCACTTGAGTTTTATAAGAGATACCATGAATTTAAATTGTAACATTTATCTCCAATTGACATTTTCTCTAACATTACTTTCATTAGGTAGGAGTCATGAACCTATTTGATGAATACCATGTGGTGGGTCTTACACTATCTTTATAACTATTAAAGGTGATTAATTATAAGGATTAGGGATGCCCGAGATTGGTGCCTAGCAAAATCCGTACCCTCCACGTGACAGCCATCACAAACTTCGGGGATTTCCTTCCCGCTCGCGGAAGCCGGGTAGGTGCAGATGACTAGACTGGTGGGGGTAGAGACGACGCTCCTCCTATGAACAAGAGCTCTTCTCAAATTTCGGGACCCTTTAAGGGGAGGGAATTTTCGATTCACTTCGTATCAACTTAATCACTCGCTCTTCGCTCTAACACTTTGTCCATTAATGTGAAGAGAGTGACATCAGCAAACTTGATATCTGTGTTGCTGAATCTCATCTGAAACGGATGATCCCATTGTCGGGCAGCTCATCCTTGTAAACGACAAAGTCCATTCCATCGGTGAAGGAGAAGATTACCAAGGGCCATTGGCAAGTGGGAGATTCCGAATGCCGTCCCGGAATTATGCTTCTTTACGTCATAAAGTTTAGACGAAAAAGAAAGAGTCCGAACACATTTTCGTTTATCTTAGTGTATTTGTGATTTTTAAAAGAGATTGTTTATTATATAATTCATTTAGCCAGGAAACAAAACGTTTAAAGGAAAAAGGGTTGTAAAAAGGTAAAGGGCCCGATTTAGAATTAAAAGGAAGAGAAAGTCTTATGCAGGACTTCTCAACTCGAAGGACCGCTCCTAAACTAACACCTATTGGGGGTCCACCCCACCTCGAAAGAGGTAAAAGGATCTCGGACCTCTCGCTAGTGGGTACCTAAACAAAGGGTTTCTAAATCCGAGAGAAGTTGGCTATACTCGTTCAAGACAGAAATGAACGGGGTATTCCATGGAAGAAATAGGCTTAGTCCACTAGGGTACGGACTCACTGCCATCGATTTAAGAAAGCAAAACAATCTGATCACCCGAGAGAAGAACTAATCCCCGCCGGAGTCAGCTCGTAAATTGTACGGATTATTTTTAGGTTGTGTGTTGTATTTTAAAAAAAGAGGGGTCTCCTACAGAAATTGCCGGCGAATTTTTTAGATTTTAAATTTAATTTAAATATATATATATATAATTTAGAAAGTGCATTTTATTTTAAAAATAATTCTACTGAAAGTTTTAAGATATGAAATCGTCGATCTCACATCCCAAATAGTTTATATAAACGAGCACCGCACCACAAATCGTATTTCTATCCCGGAGGGTAGACACATTGCTTCGATGATGGGGCTCGTTTAAATAAACTAAAAGATTCAGGATATCCGTTTGTCCGTGAACCAATTTTATAAGCGATAAGTTCCCCCGTTTAATATAAAGAAATTAAACAGGGTTTATATTACCTGGGTTCTTAAAGTTCCCTATAAGGGCAAGCCCCTATAGTTAATTACATCCTAAGTGCTAGAATCACTTAAGAAAACTCTCGATAATGATCAAAGGGTTTTGCTCTCAAGAATTCTAAAGTTTAAGGTTTCAAAGGATTGAATTTTGGGATTTCAATAGGAATGGATCAAGTTTGAACAAGTTTGTTTCAAGAATCCAAAAAGAGAAGTAGGAGAGCCGAGGATCCAAGAAGAATTCGCAACTTCCCAAACTATCCATTATTGGCTTCCTCTTTAGTTTAAGAAAATTATTTAATGTTGCAATCCTGCCAATTTTATTTATTTAGGTCTTATATTTGTATGATATAATCACAAAAATAGCCTCGAAGATGTGAGGGTTTATGTCATACTAAACGACTACTCTCGGAGTCCTAAGACCGGTTAGGGCTTAATTCGCATAACATGATTATGCAAATGCCTAACTAAAAGGTTGAGGATTTATGTTGCACTAGGCAAACCACCTCGAAGTCCTATGGCTTGGTTATTTAAAACTAAATAATAGTTTAGCTGGAGTAGATCCGAGTTTTCCCCGATGACGATGGCCGTGCCGCCCACCATGCTCCGAGCCCTCCTCGTCGTCACAGAGGTTTAACAGAAGGTGAAAATCAAGAGATGAGAAAAGTGTTTTGGCTTAGAGAAAATCTTAAATCCAAGTGTTTTTTAATATTTTAATTAAAACAAATCTTAAAGTTAATTAAACAGAACCGATTAAGATCCCACTGCTCCGTCATCCCGCACCGTTATTTCTAATAACGCCTTACCCGTATGAATTTGGTTAAACTCAACTGAATGAGTTCCACACTTACGAGGACCGTGGGAAATCCCGTTAGAAACACGTGGTTACATCATTCGAGGTATTCTCGATCATTCAACGAGACGTTTTAATTTAGTCGCAATCGTAGTTTCGTTGTTTCGTTTCAGACAAATTTCGAGTCGTTTTATATTTTGAAATGTTGTGGTGGTGTGAATTTTATTCTGCAATGCTTTTAAGTTAGTTTTGGTTTCAGTTCAGGGACTAACCTAAAGGTTTTGGTTTTCATGCAACATTGTTTAACATGCAGTTATAAAGTACAATGCATGTAAGTAACCGCAATAAAGTAAATTGTAATAAAATAAAAGCATACCTGGAGGGTCTTTCCCATCATCCCAAGCTGCACTTAAAACACATGCCAAAGTATTTAAATATTTCAACAAGTACCTAGGTAAAGCTAAGGGAAGGGTTTTGGTTGTCTACCAAATTCCTAACTTGGTAACTAGTCATCTCCTATGACGTCTAGGTTCTTTGTACCATGAAGGATGATTTTATTCATCAAAGAGTAATTAAATTTAGTTAGCCTTCTAAAACATCCCACATATTGAGGAAGTGCTTAGGACAAGTCCCTAAACACTTTTCAATATTTCTGGATTGTTTCGAGTCCAAGTAAATTTTCATTGCATTCGTGAATTAATCATCCAAGAATTTAGTTAAACTTTGTTCTTGCTCGCTGAACTTAGGTATTTGATTACCTGATGAATGAAGTGACATTTCACTTAATACACTATTTAAGAGTTATAACAATTGAAGCCTTTAAGGGCAAGTTGGTTTATCGATATTTTTATCATTCTTAATTAAAAGTTTGAATTAATGGTTTAAAGTGTTTTAATTTAATTATGAGGTTTTAATTAATAATTTTAAGTTTAGAATAGTGTTCAAATTATTTTGGATTTAATTCTAATAATTTCATTTAGGTTTTGTTGCTAAATGATTTAATTCAATTCGATTTTAATTTAATTTTTGACTTTAATTGATTTTAATTTAATTTAATTTAATTTAATTTAAATTTATTTAATTTTTAATTCAATTTAATTAATGCTTAATTTAATTTTAATTTAATTTAATTTAATTTAATTTAATTTAATTTAATTTAATTTAATTTAATTTAATTTTTTAATTTTAGTTTTAATTGTTAATTTTAATTATCAATTTGTATTATTATTTTAATTTTTAATTAAGAATTACATTGTTAAAGTGACTTATTTAGGATTTTTAGATTAAAGAATAAATATCCTCTTAATAATATCCCTATTTTAATGATCCAAATTTAAATATATTCTTTCCAAATTTAAATTATTTAATTAATTAAAGTTTCATTTTATATTCTCAAATTTTTAGTGGGTTTCTACCCCTTAATTTTCCTAAGTTTCAATCATCCAAGAGAAAGTTAAATCAAATATTTTACCCCCCCCATTTTGATTAAAACCTAAAGTTTTAATTAAGGGTTAAAATTTTTAATTAATTATGCCCTTTAAATTTATTTATTTCATAACTCACTAAATTGAGTTCAAATGAATTAAATTTTAATGTCACCTCACACACATGTCTATTAAGACATTAGAGGAGAAAATGTGATTTTTCTGAATTTAATTTATTTATATAATTATTTTTAGTAGAAAATAAGGGTTTTTCAAAGAAAATTCAACAACAGGACCAAGGAAAAGTTTCTATCCTTAAGAAAAATTATGAGATGTTTCTAATGACTAGAGGACCACTTGGACCAATTTTGGTGATTTTTTGAATTATATTTTATTTATTATAATTATTTTGAGTTTTAGAGTATTAATTAATTATAAAAATAAAACAAAGTTGAAAAATAGATTTTATATTTTTCTTAAATCTCTGACCTCAAGGAGTTCAGATAAATAAAGATTATAATTTTCTTGATTTTTCTTTGATTTATTGGAATTATTTTAGTGTAAAAGGTTTAAAACTCATTTTTTTAATATTAAAAATTAGCATTAAGCCTAAAAATCTGACATTCTTACCCCGGGGACTTAGTGGAAATATTTGGTTTTTCCTAAGTGATTAGGAATCAAAATGTGACATTTTTATGATTTTTAATAGTTTTTATGATTTTTATTATTTTTTAATTATTAAAATATTAAAATAATATGAAAAATCAACTTTTTTTAGAAAATTCCACTTTAATTTTGAACTCCCTGATATCGTGAAGCCCTGAAAACCATTTTTAAAATTTTTGAAAAGTATTTTTGGAGTTCTGAATTTTTAAAGTTCTATTTTGCTTGTGAGGCTTAATTAATCCATTTGATAGGGTTAATCAAAACCAATTGGATTTTAAATTTTTATGTGAGGTCTCTCTCAATCTTCTCTAAAGATTAAGGGAGAATGTTTTCAAGTCAATTGATGGGTGGTTAAACTTTAATTAATTCAAATTCAATTTTAGGGGTTTAGGCCAACATGTTATTATGGATGAATTAACTCAAAATATATTTTTCATAGGGTCCTGGTCCCTAGGAACATCTTCCTAGAATTTATTTCACAACATGCTAATTATTGGAATTAAATTACCTAAACAATGACATGAAATTGAAAATCTAATAACTTTTCACAGAGATGGCCTCTCGACCTGGAAAATCTCGTGAATGTTCTCAAGATCGAGGCTTCAAAAGCCCTATGGTCTCATGCCATATGGTGAATTTTCTATGCAAATAGAGAATCAAAACATTGGGATCAAGAATAAATTATTAAAAATAAAATATTCATCAAATTAAATTGATTTCTTTTTCATATTTGGGCCTCCTCCCCGTTCACCGAGCAAGAGGGTATTTTTATTTTATTTTTGTGATTTTCTTTGCAAAGATATGGATTTTTGAAGTTCTACATTTAAATAAGCAGAAAATAACCCTATTTTCTACTTATCCACGCGGCGCCACGCAATCCTGGCATCCTCGGCCACGCCAAGTGAGTTTCTGCTCCGCGCCGCCTATCCGAATCGCCGCTACGGGGGCCCGCCATTCACTTACCATTACGCCGTCCGTTCTTGATCTCGACTGTCCGCTCGGATACACGCCCGATCCAACGTGCTCCTGGTCATCGTCTCCGACCGGTGTGCACCCGTGACCGTCCACACTAAAACCCTAAGATCCCACTCGATTCTCACCCGGATTTTTGTGTTCTCATGCTCCCACATTCGTCAAGCAGGGTTTTAACACATCCATATGGTAAACATGCATTGAAATCGACTTAAACAAAATGGAGAATCTCCGCAGCTCGGGAGGAAGAGTGAGTTCATACCTTTTCTCGCAGAAGTGAAGCTCAACTTCGAGGGTTGTGTCACCTTCGATTGAGTCCAAGCAAGCCCAGATGAAGTCTCTTGCTCTAGGAAAATGCATAGGTACAAAGGTGACTAAGGCCGATCACAAAGCTTGGAGGCTGAAGCAAAGGCTGGCCCGGTGAGGGGCTTTCGTCGGGGAACCTCTCCTCTTGGTCTCAGGATGTAGAGCCAATCACTGGATTGGCTCACCGTGGTGAAGTGTCCTAGTTGTGGGTGGATGACTCCAAAACGGGCCTCACAGATTAGCACCACACTGGGACTGACCACTGGCATGGGAGAAGGTCCTAAGGCCCCGCACTGCTGCTCTTGCCCAGCCTTCTGCGCCCAGAGGAGTGGTGTTTAAATGTGGCATGGTCATGAGGGTTTGCCGGTGGGGATTTAGGGCTCGGGATCAGCCACTCCATGCAAGAGGAGAACAACCATGGTGTTCAGTTAGCTGGGACAACTCAAGAAGGTAATTGAAAAGCTCGCTCACATGGAGCTCTCGCTGTGGTCGTCACTGTTGTCATCGTGGAGGCCGCGTTCGAGGTTTGTGAGTTCAATCGACAAATCCCAAGTGTAAAGGAGTTTAATCAAAGTGGAAGGGGGAAGGGCTCATTTTGGGCTTGGTTTGGTCAAATGCATGGATTGGGGTTTGTTGCACCCTTCCAAGCTCGATTTAGCCGAGGGAATCATTTAGGTCACTCGAATCTGGAGTGGTGAAGTCTCATTCATGGTGAGGTGGCTAAACTGCTTAGTGTGTGACATGGTTATGGTTAAAAAGGCTTAATGAAGGATTAAGAAAGGGGCCCTCCTTTTGCCATTAATGGCTCGCTCGCTGTCAAACCTTCCATGGCTTCATATGGCTTCAGAATGGTTTACTCATGGCTCCATGTGTCGTGACAAAGCTCGGGTCATTTTAATGAAAGAAGGTTTTGAATTTTGGATTTATGGGTGATTTTGGCATGAGGCCTAATTTAGGATTATTTAATGATTGATTTAGGACTTAAGGATGATATCAATTAATGAAGCGATGAAAAGAATGCTATACTAAGCGAGTACGAAGTTCGTCTTCGAAATTCTGCTGAAGACGGGCTTTTAAATGGTTTAGGGAAGTGGGCTTTTGGATTTTAAAATGTATTTTAGGGATGAAATTTTGTAAAGGCTTGGGCCAAACAAGTGTCGGGTTTAGTTTGTGGATGTGTCATGAATGATTTGTAATTGTCTGAATAATTGTGAGTCGAATCGGGGTTTAATTCTTTGATTTTTGGTAAAGGGGCCAAAGTGGGGTCACTGGGGTTAACTTGGGCTAATGTTGGATTTGATGTAAAATTAATGTTGAAAAAATTTTTTATGGGAGGTCACAAAGAGTTTTCAACTTTGGTTAGGCTCTTAATTTTGGGATTCGGGACCATTCGGGTTAGGTTCTAGCTTAGGTCAATTTGGGGAATTTTGGTTTTAGGTTCAGCTCAGGTGGAGTTTAGGTTCAAATTTTTGGCAAATCAAGTTAGTGTTTTGTTTATGGGGGTGTTAGGAAGGCTTTAGAAAAGATTTGGGGCCAATTGGAGTTGAATTGGATGGGTTCGAGTTAGGTTTGAAGTCATAGCCAAAATCGAGCCTGCTTCAAATTGAAATTGGGCTCAAATGTCAATCAAATTGGACTTGAATTTGGTCTAAATTGATATTGGGGATGTTTAATTGAAAGCTAATTGAATTGGACCAAAATTGAGGTCAATTGGGGTGGTTTGGTTTGACATTGGGTTCACTTCTGTTTAAAATGGGTCAAATTGGGGTTTTGGTAAAAGCTGGGTAAATTGGGCCAAATTGGCCCATATGTAGTTGAACAAAATGACATAAGAAATATTTTGGATTTTTTGGAATTTTTGGGAATTTCTGAATTTTTGGATTTTTGGGCTAAGAAGGGCATTTTCGGGTATTTCCGAGGGTATCAGTACTTTTGGAATTTTTGGTATTTTTGGTCAAAGATGATCACTTTGAGGGGGGGAATGTTTAGGATTGATTTTGAGGAATTTTGGGTAATTTAGGTGATTTTTGTAAATTTTTGGTAGTTTCACAAGTTTTTGGTGAGTGCTTACAGGCAGGGGTCTCTTGGGTCAAAAATTGAAATTTTGGAAAAATGAAGATTGATCAAATTTGAGTAAATGGAATCACTTTTGTTGAGCCATGAACCCATATTAATCTCATATGAGCCATGAGAGGATTCATTTTATGTTGTTCCTAACCCTCTTAGCCGTGGGCTTGGGGGTTAAGGACCATCCATGTGAATTACCTACGAGTCACTAAGTCAAGTTGGGTGAGAGTGTGATTTTAGGACTTGGAATGTGTGTGAGAGTGTAGTGTATGTGCAAGTCAACCCTCACCAGACCAGGCCATCCAGGGTATTCCTAAGGCCAAGAAGTCCTATGGGAACTCATCCTTGGGCCTCCACATTTGAGCTTCAAACCTCTAGTGATTAGTGGTCTACCATCAAGCTTGTGGGGTTTGCAGGGAGTTAAGAGGTTGAATTTGGGGGTGGGTTCCATTTCTATTCCTCTAAGATTAGTTAAAGGAAATCCTAAGGCTAGATCCTAAGTACTAAGGAGAGAGAAGAGAAAAGACCTCATCAAAAGAGAGGTCAACAAGTGATTCCGTTAGAAATTGAAGGTAACGTAGTGAGATTGGCTTCGAGTTAAAGGATGAATTAACCTTATTTATCATATGTGTGTTTATGTTTGTGTTACAACTTTATTTAGGTATTGAAGAACAATTTTATATTCCCTTACCGATACCTACAATGCTAGTTAGACTTTGGGTTTGGGCTTAATTTCATACTGACATGATTAGTTTAGATTTACTTTCTCTGGCCCTAATGAATACTTGCGAATGATTTTGATAGACATTTGTAAAGATAGAATTTCTAAATTTTTTTTCTTCTTCCTTATATTTTCTGTACTGAATGCTATATATGTTAAAAATTAAGTTTGGGGGTAGGAAGAAAAATAAAATTTAATGTGAAAATACTTCCTTTTTAGTGTAATTTTATTACATAAGCATGTTTAAAGTTAGTTTTACTTTCTCCAATCTTTCTATCCTGATTATGCATGTATATGAATTTGATAGGATGTTGTAGTAGCAAGTAGATTCAACCTTACTTTTTCTTCCTGCTACATTTTATGGAATTAATTGCAAAATATTTTTGAAATTTAAGTTTGGGGGAAGAAAAATATTAACTCTTATTTGTTCTCAATTATTATATTTTCAATAATTATTAAGATAACTTCGGCAACAACTTCTATTGAGATAACTAATACTTTTATTTTAGTTGAATATTATGGAAGGGTTGGATGAAAGTTTTTAGTAATAAAAGTTAATTTTATAAGGATAAGATATTTGGAATAAAAGAATTTGATTATGGTAAACTATTTAAAGTGAAGAAAATTGTATTTTTGAAATGTTAAGAGACTTGATCAATTCACCAGTACAATGAAGTTCATTTGGACTCAAAATAATCTCAGAAGTATTGAAAAGATGTTTAGAATTCGTTCTAAGCACTTCCTCGATATGGTGAGATGTTTTAAAAAACAATTAAATTTAATTGTTCTTTGATGAAGAAAATCATCCTTAATAAAAAATCAAGAACCTAGACGTCATAAGAAATGACTAGCTATAGGATTAGGATTCTGGTAGACAACCAAAACTATTCCTTTAGTCTTTACTTAGGTACTTGTTGAAATATTTAAATGCCTTAACATGTGTTTTAAAGTGTAGCTTGGAATGACGGGAAGACTCTTCAGGTACGCTTTTATGTTATTGCAATTTACTTTATTGCACTGCGCTTTACTTTTATTGCATGTTAAACAAGATTGTTGCATGAAAACCAAAACCTTTAGGATAGCCACAAAAATCGAAACCAAAACTAAATTAAAAGTCACTATAAGATAAAATCCACCTCCACAACATTTAATATAAAACAACTCAAAATTTAATCACAAACAGAACAACAAAACCACAACTTTAACTAAATTAAAATGTCTCGTTGAATGATCGGGAATACCTCGGATGATATAACCCACGTGTTGCTAACTAGATTTCCCACAGTCTAAATGAAAGTGTGGAACTCATTCAGTTGAGTTTAGCAAATTCATCTGGACTAAGTGAATTCGATGAAAATAACGGTGTCGGGATGACGGAACAATGAGATCTTAATAGGTTCTGTTTAAAAAACTTTAAGATTTTTTTAACTAAAACACTAAAAGAAATTTGGACTTTAAGATTTCTAAACCATAACACTTCTCTCATCTCTTGATTTTCATCTTTTAAAACCAAAACTCTGAAGCAACAAGGAGCTTGGAGCATAGTGGGCAGCACGGCCATCTTCGTCAGTAAAACTTGTGTCTACTTTAGCAAAACATTCCTTAGAATTAAATAACCAAGCCATAGGAATTTGAGGTAGTTTTCCTAGTGCAACATAAATCCTCAACCTTTTCGTTAGGCATTTGCATAATCATGTTGTGCAAATTAAGTCCTAACCGGTCTTAGGAGTCCGAGGTAGTCGTTTGGTACGACATAAACCCTCACATCTTCGAGGCTATTTGTATGATTGTGTCATACGAATATAAGTCCTAATTAACTAAAACTGGTAGGATGAAACATCAAATAAATTCTTCTCAAATTCAAAGCCAAACAATATGATAGTTTGGGAGGTTTCCGAGATTCTTCTTGGATCCTCAACTTCTCCTACTTCTCTTCCCTCGGACTCCTGAAAATAACTGTTCCAAATTTGATCCATTCCCTATTGAAATTTCCAAAATCCAATTGTTTGAAAACCTTAAACTTTGAAATTCTTAAGAGCAAAACCACTGATCATTATCGAGAGTTTTCTTAAATGATTCCCGTCATTTAAGATGTAATTAACTATAGGGGCTTGCCCTTATAGGGAACTTTAAGAACCTAGGTAATATAAACCCTGTTTAATTTCTTTATATTAAACAGGGGAACTTGTCGGCTTATAAAATTGGTTTGCAGATCAAACGGATGTCACAAATCTTCTAGTTTATTTAACTGAGCCCCACCATCAAGCAATGTGTCTATTCTTCGGGATAGATACACGGTTTGTGGTGTGGTGCTCGTTTATATAAATTATTTGGGATGTGAGATCGGCTTAATTTCATATCTTAAAATTTTCAAACTTAAAATTATTTTCACAATTAAATGCTACTTTCCAAAATATATATATTTAAATTAAATTTCAAATCTAAAAAAAATTTGCCAACAATTTTTGTAGGTGACTCCTTTTCAACATAACCTAAAAATATGTTGACAAACATATTTGGTGTCCATGATGTAACTTCGATTATATATATATAAGATTGTTATGTTTTGTTTGTGTGACGAATTATGTTAATTATTGCTTATTGGATGATGTAAAAGCCTATTGAAGTGTTAAACATCATTGTGGACGTTGAAACAATCGAAAATACAAAAAAAATTTTGGACCCAGCAAATATTTTGGACTAACGACGTAGGGGCCCAAATCCAGAGAGTTTGGCCAATTTTTGTAAATCTTGAACCCAAAAAAAGGCCTAAAACTCTCGATTTAGCGATTTTTGCCCTGAGACCTACAAATTCTTCCTTTTCCTTCGTCTTCCACCTCCATTTTCGCAATTTTGAAGATCTAGGGCTTGCTCGATCTCGGATTTAAAGAGATTTCAAGGCTTTTCGACACCAGATTTACACTTCTCTTGGTAAGAGCTTCACTTTAAGTTAAAATTTTTGGATTTTCACCATGGAAATCACTCACATTGCTTGTGGTGGAATTTTTGGAGTTTTAAAGAGATTTTGACATTTCCATTGTGAAATATGATCTTAATTGTTTAGAATAGTGTTTCGAGTTTGTTACATTGTGAATTTGGGATTTATTGAAATTTTCTTGCAAATTTCAGAAATTCACATGGCTCCAAGAATGAGTAAAGGGAAGAGGAATTTGGATTTTGATGAGGAGAGATTCGTCAACACCAAAGCCCAATTTCACTATAACTCTTACCTCTACAACAAGAAGTGTATTCAGGATCGAGCTTTTGATAGTCCTGGAGGATTTGTAGAATAATTAATTACAGAGCAGAATTGGGAGGGATTTTGTTATTTCACTGTGAATGCTATTATGAGAGTTGTTAGAGAATATTATTTGAATATACCCTGGACTGAGACTGAGTATGTGCTTGTTAGAGGGAAGATGTTGAGTTTACTCTTCAGCATATCATTGCTTTCTATCAGACTCGAGAACCATTCATTTGTGAATACGAGAACTTTGACATTGAGTGGGAGAATATGAGAAAAGTTATTTTTTCTTATTGACGGGCGAGGAGAATGGAAAGTAAGTCAAAAATAGTTAATAAATTTTCCCGCCTCCACATTGAATGTTGCTTCAAAAGTTTAGCATTATTTTATTTCTGCAAGACTATTACCATCTTATCACCACAGCGAAATTACTAGAGATAGAGCGATTCTGAACTACTATATACAGAAGATGAAAAAGATTGATATTAGGACTATTATTTACAAGAATATTCAGATGATTACTGGAGGCGTGACAACTGGAGGATTAGGACATCCTGCTTTAGCTCATGCCCTCTATGTTCAGTCTAGAGTGGAGTTCAGTAGTTTTGAAGAAGTGACTATACCTTTGAGAACAATTACGAAGAATATTATCTGTACTTATGAGTCTCATGGGAGCGAGCTAAGCGTAGGAGTACTGATATTCCTACTACGAGTTATGATGTTCCATCTACTTCTGAGCCGCCTACCTTATCTGATATCATGGAGCAGCTGAGACTACAGAGTGTTAGTGTAGATAGACTCCATGGTTGGATGGATGTATTTGAGGTGAGGAGTGATGTGAATGAAGATTATCTGCAGAGTAGAGTTGAGTTCGATATTGCTTATTATGATGCTCAAGGCATATTTATGAGGGGGGAGTCCGATTCAATATTTCCTTTTTGCCCCAGTTATACACCATATAGACCTAACCTTGCGGAGGACCCTGCTGATGACCCTGTTGATGACCCAGTTGATCCTGGTGATGCAAACTGGTAGATTGTTTGTTTTTATTTATGTTGTTCTTGTTGTGTTGTGTTTGTACTGATGTGGTGTAGTGGATATTTACTTTTCATAAGATGTGTAACCCTCTTGTTGTATTATTGTGTTGTAGTATTTATTTTCATATGTTGTGTAACTTTGTTGGTGTATTGTTATAATGTAATGAAACATTTAAATTGTTAGCTGGACTATGTAGCGCTGTGATAGTTTGTTTCATGTTGTAGTGTTTTGTTGGATGTTTAGACGTTTAATGTTAATTTCTCTTTACCCATGTAAATATTTAGAATTGTTATATCACTGCTACAAATTGTTTCATGCCTGCTAGTTGTAAATTTTGACTAATACCAGATAGCTGTTGAAGATTTCAAGTTCCTAGCACAGAGAGGTTAGTTTTCTTCTACTTTAAACTGTTTCAAATTTATTGAAAAATTTAAGTTTTGGGGAGGGTAGAGAAATACTAACTTTTATTTGTTCTCAATTATTATATTTTCAAAAATTATTAACATAACTTCTGGCAGTTGAACCTCACTGTAAGTAACTAAAAATTTTTATTTCAGTTGAATATTATGTAAGGATAGGATGAAATTTTTTAGTGATAAAGGTTGATTTTATAGAAGTGAGATATTTGGTATGAAAGGATTTAATTATAGTTAAATATTTAAAGTAAAGAAAACTATATTTTTGAAATGTTAAGGGACTTTAAGTATTGTGTGTTAAGAAGAGATTGTAACTTTATGATGAATAATAAAGCTTATACTTAACTATAAAGTAAAGAGATGTTTCAGGTTTGAACTTAAGAAAGAGGAGAGTGAAGTTCAAAATCATTAAAGGGCTATCCAGATATAGTAATCCACAATAAAAAATAAAAAAAAGAAGGATTGAAAAACAAACTTTAAAAGAAAAGAGAAAAAGAAAAGAAAAAAAAAGAATGAAAAATATTTATGAGGAGAAGCTTGAGGAGATGCCTAATCAAAAATTGGCTTCACTTGAATCACCCTAAAGGGAAAGCTTGATTTTATTTCTGAATTTATGTTTTAAGTACTGGCCTACATTTTAATAAAGTTTACATGAACTCCTTTTTCACATAGTCTTTTGAGGCACTCTTAATATGAAAAATTATGGTTCACCTTGAAATAAATAAAAGACTAGAACTCTTAGACTTGATTACTGAATATTATTACACTTGTAGTGTTAACCTGAGTTGCTAAATTTCTTTCTGAAAATCTAACCAATATATTCTTTTGAATGAAAAATTTTAGTATCTTACAGTTGAAAAGTAGATTGCCTAGAGTTATATTTTATGAAGTAAAAGGATTACTTGAGGACAAGTGATAGTTAAAGTTTGGGGGATTCTGATGCACCAAAAATATATACCATTTTTTCTATATAATTTTACCCAATTTTGGTGATATTGTACTTTAAAGAAAGGTATTTTTCATGATTTGTTGCAAGTACGATGATTTTAGGTGATTAGAGTGAAAAGAAGCAAAAAAGGAACGAATCTGAAGCAAAAAGGAGCAAAAAGGAGCAAAATGGTGAAAAAGTGTTATGGCGCCGTCGACGACCAAATCCAGAGAGTCCAGAATTAATTGCACGATAGAGCGCTACCAACGCCCGAAGTTGGTGGAGTTCAAATTTGAAGAGTTTTGGTGAATTTTTCAAGTGATTTCGTCCCAATCTTATACGTAACTATTTTTAGACCAAAATGGAGTGGATTTTCAGTGGATCTCAGTGAAGTCTAGTGTCTTCTAGAGTAGTTTTAGTGAGTGTTAAGTGTTAGGATTTAGGAGAAGAGTGTGTAGAGTGAGGATTTGAGAGGAATTCTTCTCTAAGGAGTGAAGGAGAAGGGGTAAAGTGAGAGATTGCTTCTTCCTTTCCATTCTAAAGAGAGAACTAAGTGTTGTAAAGAAGAGAGAAGAGGATTCAAAGGAAGAGAAAGAGATAAGTTGTATTTTCTTTTGTGGTTTGTATGACTTTTCTATTATATATAAAGTCCATATTTTATTATATCTTCTCCATGAATTCTGAGTAGTCTCCCTTGTCATTCTTCTTGCATAGTGATGTGATGATGGATTGATGTGGATTTGATGTGATTTTAATGTAATGAAAAGATTGTGATGGTTTTTCATTTAGAACTTAATTTACTTTCGATTTGGCTAATTGAAATGTTAAAATATGTTGTTGAACATTAAGTTTGAAAAGATTTAATGTCCTACAACAATAATAAAAGATCCATTCAATTTCTATGGATGAATTGCGTAGTTCATGGGAATTGAGTGCAAATGAATAGAGAAATATGTTTTGATGAACTTTAATGTGGAGATTTCAGGGTGACAGACTAAAATCTCCAAATTGGTTCTAAGATTAGTAACTAATATCAAATGTTAGCCTTCGAGTGAAGGGTGAGTGGGAACTCCGAAGTGAGAGACGGTATCCTCTCAGCCTAGCCTTAGATTTAGTGACTAAAGTTAGGATATGTCAATATTCTTTTCTTACTTAGAAGAGGGGGTACTCTTTTAAGGGTAAAGAATCATCTATGCTCCTATTTGACACAATAACATAAATATTTGTTCCATATCAATCAACACATCATATTCTCATTGCAAGAGAAAAGATACTTTTCTCATATATCGAAAACCTTTCAAATACTTAGTTTAGTGTGTCTGTTAGTTAATTCTATTTTTAAAGTCCTTATAAGTAATTGTAGTGTAGTTAATCGTTACTATTTCCTGCATATAGTAGTAAGTAGTAAAATTTAATTGGAAATTAAATATCGGATTCTAGTGCTACGTTACTTATATTGTGAATGCTTTCTTATATATTCCAAACTTCCCTGTGGAATCGATAACCAGGACTCCATTAGAGCCCTGTATTACTTGGGGACTGAACTCAGGATTAGCCATTGTTCTTTATGCGCTTGGAAAAGGTTAAACACCATACATTTGCGTCACTAATCTATGTCATCAAAATCATCATATTATAATTGGAGAGGATGAAGACTCTTTCTTACAACTGAACTTTGTTATAAATTTAGTCTTGTGTTAGTTTAACTTGCTAGAAGTTTATAATGTACTTTGGTAGAAATAGTAACTACAACTATTTGCCTTTATTTTAAGAATTAAACTTACTTGCAATTCTGATGTGATTCGATAAGTGATTTTCATGCTACGACGTAAAATTAAAGCCACCCTGTGGGATCGATATCCAGGACTCCACTAGAGCCCTGTATTACTTGAGCGATACGTATACTTGGGTTTAATTGTGTGACTCATTATAAAACTAAATTTATATATATATATATATATATATATATATATATATATATATCTCGGTTCATAAATTTTAGCAAATTAAAAAGTCACACCAATAGTAACAGGTTTAAGTTCAAATGAATTAGCCGCTACAACAGGGTTTTGAATACTACCATGAAGTTCATATACTATAGGGTTAGCATAATCTCTTAAAGGTCTAAATTTTTTATGGATCTCAACCTTACGATTATTTTGATTCGTCATTTCTTGAATATTTTTTTATTTTTCTATATTTTTAATTTTTCTGATTTTTCTAATAGTTCTTTTAAATTCAAAATCGTAAGACACAAATCTCACATAACCTTAACTACGCATACACAATTATAGAATAAAATAAAACACACTAACAAAAGCAAGGAAAAGTAAAAATTTGGTTTTTCTTAAATTTTCTTTAAACGATATTTTAATTAATTTTTCCGGTAACGGAGCCAAAAACTTGATCCCCGAATATTTATGCTTACGTTTTATATATGAAATTACACTTTATCTTTCTTCTCAACAATAGTATCTCTTTCTTTACAATGGTGTCAAACACTTGATTCTGAAGTAAATAAGAGATCAACTTTAATTACTTATAATATGAGATTCTACGCAAATATATGTATCGTTTATCAAGGAATATAAGACTTTCTGATTAAGCCCCAAGATATCGATCCCACAGAGAAATGTTCAAAGAATTTAAAGAAAGCACGAAAACAACTTTTTACTTTTCAAAAGGAGTTTGTAAGTTATGTTTTATAAATAAAAAGTTTAAATTTTTTTTGATAATTTTTTAAGAAAAAGTAAAGTAAGAAACTAAAATTATCAAGAATATTAAATGACATGAAAGTAAATGAGAATAAAATATCTTTCTCCTCTTCATGAATTAGTAATAATTATGGAATTTCATTGTGGAAGTATTGATGCACCAAAAATATATATAGTTTTTGCTATCTAATTTTACTTATTTTTGGTGATGTTGCACTTTAAAGAAATGTATTTTTCATAATTTGTTGCAGGTATGATGATTTTAGGTGATTGGAGCGAAAAGAATAAAAAAGGAACGAATTCGGAGTGATAAGGAACAAAAAGGAGAAAAATGGTGGAAAAGGTATTCTTGCACCGCCGATGCCAGAATAAGCACCGTCGGTGCCCAAATCCAGAGAGCTCAGAAATATTATGGATGATAGAGCGCCGCCGGCGCCCAAGGTCGGTGAAATTCAAATTTTGAGAGTTTTGGCAAAATTCTGAAGGGATGCCTATGGAAACTCTTGGGATTTCATCCCTAACTCTTAAATAACTGAATTTAGATGAGGGAAGAGACATCTAGAGTAGTTCTAGAGAGTTTTAGAGTGTGCTCTCTTGCATTCCATTACTTTCTCTTAGTTTTTAGTATTAAGGTTTAGTGTAGAAGAGAGGGATTCTTCTCTAAGGAGTGAAGGAGAAGGAGTAAAGTGAGAGATTGTCTCTTCCTTTCCATTCTAAACAGAGAATCAAGTGTTGTAAAGAAGAGAAGAGGATTCAAAATAACTTCAAAGAGTTTGCATTGGGGAAGAGAAAGAGATAAGTTATATTTCCTTTTGTGGTTTTATGACTTTTATTTTATATATAATATCCATGTTTTATTGTATCTTCTCCATGAATTTTGAGTAGACTTCTTTGTCTTTCTTCTTGCTTAGAGATGTGATTGTGGTTTGAAGTGGATTTGATGTGCTTTTAATGTGATGAAAAAATTGTGATAGTTTTTCATTTAGAACTTAATTTACTTTCGATCTGTCCAATTGAAATGTTAAAATATGTTGTTGAACATTAAGTTTGAAAGGATTTAATGTCCTACAACAATAATGAAAGATCCATTCAATTTCCATGGATGAATTGCGTAGTTCATGGGAATTGCATGCAAATAAATAGGGAAATGTGTTCGAAGGACTTCGATGTGTCGTGGTGACAGTCGAAATCCCCGGATTGGTTCTAAGATTAGTAACTAATATTAATGGTTAGCCTTCGGGTGAAGGGTGAGTGGGAGCTCCGAAGTGAGAGCCGGTATCCTCCCAGCCTAGCCCTAGAATTAGTAACTAAATATAGAATGTGTCAATGTTCTTTTCTTATTTGGAGGAGAGGGTACTCTTCTAAAGGTAAAGAATCATCTATGCTCCTATTTGGCTCAATAAATTAGATAATTAATCCATATCAATCCACACATCATATTCTCATTGCAAGAAGAAAGATACTCTTCTCATATATCAAAAACCTTTCAAATACTTAGTTTAATGTGTCTGTTAGTTAATTCTGTTTTCAAAGTTATTAGAAGTAATTGTAGTTTAGTTGGTTGTTACTGTTTCCTGCATAGTAGTAGTAGAGTTAAAAGAAAATTCTAGTGCTCTATTCTAACTTGTTAAAACTTTTACTTTGCTTCAACTTAAAACCTCCCTGTGGGATCGATAACCAGGACTCCACTAGAGCCCTGTATTACTTGATATGATACATATACTTGCGTTGAATGCTTGGACTTTACAAAATCATTATAAATATATAAATTTGAAGTTAACAAAATCTTGCATTTAAAAATATAGAAGTAAAGTCTGGTTGCATCATGTTTTTGGCGCCGTTGTTGGGGATTTATAACTCCGTGTAGTGGTGCCGAATTTGTGTATTCAAACCAATCACATCAAGTTTTGGTGCCATTTCCGGGGGAGGTAACAAACAAATTATGATAAATTAGAAAACAACAAAAGCAAATCCACTGTCAGAAAAATTAGAAAACAACAAAAGAAAATCAAAAATTATTTTGAAATGGTGAATATTCAAGATAATCAGAGAAATGATATTGGAAATTTGCCAAGTCCTTTAAGAGATTATGCTAACCCAACAGTAGATGAAATTCATATAACTATTCAAAATCCTGATGTTGCTGCTAATTCATTTGAACTTAAACTTGTTATTATCCAAATGGTACAAAATAAACAATTCGCTGGAACACCTAATGAGGATCCAAATTTACATCTCGTTAGTTTTTTAGAACTGTGTACTACTTTTAAATATGATGGAGTATCTAGTGACGGTGTCAGACTTAGACTTTTTCCTTTCTCTTTAAAGGATAAAGCTAAGGCGTGGATAAATTTGTTAGCACCAGGATCTATTAGAACTTGGGGAGAATTATCTCAAAAGTTTCTATCAAAATATTTCCCTCCATCAAATACTGTTAAGTTAAGAAATGATATTACATTTTTTTGTCAGTTTGAAGGAGAGTCAATATATGAAGCTTGGGAGAGATTTAAAGATCTTCTTAGGAAGCGCCCACATCATGCTCTACCTGATTGGTTAATAATTCAAACATTTTATAATGGATTAGTGGGATCATTAAGATCTATTATAGATGTTATTTCTGGTGGATCATTAATGTCAAAACCTTTTGATGAAGCAAACGCATTAATTGAATAAATGGCTACTAATAATTTTCAATGGCCCTCTGAACGGGTAAATCCTAAGAGAGTAGCTAGTGTTCATGATTCGGATATGATGACTATGGTAGTTTTTCAAATTGCAGCCCTTTCTAAAAAAAATAGATCAATATGGAATGAATTATTCTCAACCACCTCAAGTGTTGGAGTTCATTTGGACAGATAACAGATTCTCAAACGCCTTATGAGACTTTAAATGCTATTAGTAGACCTAACAATCCTTATTCGAATTATTATAATCCTAGTTGGAAGAATCACCTAAATTTCAATTGGAATAATAACAATGCTAATGTTAACCCGCACTGGACTAAAAATTCAATGAATCCAATTGGAAATTCAAACAATCAAGGAAATCCTAATTTTAGACCATCTTATCCCCCTGGATTCAATAGTAACCCACAATTTAAGGATAAGAAGTTGTCTACTGAAGAAATGATTCTGAATATGGGAAATTAATTACAAGCTCAAGATGTTGCTATAAAAAATATTGAAAATTAATTATGACATATTTTCACTGCACTTAATAATAAACCTTCTGGAACACTTCCAAGAAATGTGGAGATTAATCCAAAAGATCAAAACCAGGAACAACTTAAGGCTAATCAATTAAGGAGTGAAAAAGAATTGGAAACTAGAGTGTAAAAAGAAGTTGAACTAGAAAAGGAGAGGGTGGAAATTGAAAAAGGTTCAAACAAGATTTATCCAGACCTGGATTATCCACTTGAGCCAATGAAGATAACTGTTAAAAATCACCTCCTCCATTTCCTCAAAGATTAAAGAAACAAAATAGGGATAACATATTTAGTAAATTTTTGGAGATTCTTAAGAAATTAATGATAGATATTCCTTCTGTTGAAGCATTAGAACATATGCCTGACTATGCCAAGTTTATCAAGGATATTTTGAGAAAGAAAAGAGAGTTTACAGATCATGATACTGTTGCACTTAGTGGAGAGTGTAGTGCAATAATTCAGAAGAAGCTTCCTGAAAAACTTAAAGATCCTGGTAATTTCACTATTCCGTGTGTTATAGGTGAAAATTTTTTCGGAAAGGCTTTATGTGATCTGGGAGCGATTATTAATCTTATGCCTTTATCAACTTTCAAAAGGTTGGGAATAGGAGAAATCTCTCCTACATCTATGACTCTTCAGTTGGCCGATCGTTCCATTACTTACCCTAAAGGAGTGGTGGAAGATGTGTTAGTAAAAGTAGATAAATTTATCTTTCCTGTGGATTTTATTGTACTTGATATGGAGAAAGATAAAGAAATTGCAATCATTTTGGGAAGACCATTTCTTGCTACTGGAAGAGCGGTAACTGATGTTCAAAAAGGAGAATTAACTATGAGAGTTAATGACTAAGAGGTGACCTTTAATATTTTAAAATCTATGAAGTATCCCTCAATGGAAAAAGATAATGAATGTTTTAGGATGGAGGTTTGTGATTATCTGAGAAATAATCATTTCAAGAATATATTTGAAAAAGAAGAAGAATATTAAAAAATATTTGAAGAAGAAATTGAAGATGATGAAAATTCAGATAATGAAAAGAATGAAGAATTGAAGTATGTTCATGAGAGATTTGAAATATTAGACACTATGGAAGGTGAAAATAAAAGCTTAATTCCATCTATCATAAAACCTCCTGAACTTGAGATGAAAATTCTCCCTAATCATTTAGAGTATATGTTTTTAGGAGAATCTTCTACCTTGCCAGTTATAGTATCTTCGGAGTTAAATGATTATCAAGAACAAAAACTATTAGAAACATTAAAAAGATACAAGAAAGCTTTTGGATGGACATTGGTAGATATAAAGGGAGTTAGTCCTTCGATTTGTGTGCACAGAATTTTATTAGATGATGAACATAAACCAAGAGTTGATTCACAAAGGAGACTGAACCTTATAGTGAAAGGAGTAGTTAAGAAAGAGATTTTAAAATGGTTGGATGCTGGAATTATTTATCATATTTCGGATAGTGCTTAGGTAAGTCCAATACATTGTGTACCGAAAATGGGAGGAATGATTGTTGAAGTGAATGAAAATAATGAAATTATAACGACAAGACAAATTAATGGATGGCGAATTTATATTGACTATAGAAAATTAAATGCGCCACCAGAAAAGATCACTTTCCTCTTCCTTTTCTCGATCAAATGCTAGATAGACTTGATGGACACAAGTACTACTGTTTTCTGGATGGATATACTGGTTACCACCAAATACTTATTGCTCCTGAGGATCAAGAAAAGACAACATTTACTAGCCCCTATGGAACCTTTGCTTTTAGAAGAATGCCTTTTGGACTATGTAATGCGCTTGCAACATTTCAAAGATGTATGATGTCTATCTTCAGTAGTATGATAGATAATGGAACAGAAGTTTTTATGGATGATTTCTCTGTATTTGGGACTTCATTTGAAATTTTTCTAGAAAACTTAGCAAAACTTTTGGAGCTTTGTGAGAGAACAAATCTAGTTCTGAATTAGGAGAAATGTCAATTTATGGTTGCACGAGGAATTATGCATGGGCATAAAATTTTTGAACATGGTATGGAGGTTGATTCTGCTAAAATTAGAGTGATTGAGAGATTGCCGCCACCCGCTACTGTGAGGGAGGTGAGAAGTTTCTTAGGACATGCTGGATTTTACAGGCGATATATTAAAGATTTCTCTAAAATTACTAAACCTTTGTGCCAACTTTTAAAAAATGATAGAAAGTTTGATTTTAGTGATGAATGCTTGAAAGCTTTTGAATTATTAAAAGAAAAGTTAATCATTCCACCTATAATTGTTTCACCCGACTGGGAGAAACCATTTGAACTGATGTGTGATGCTGGTGATTATGCAATCAGAATAGCATTGGGGCAAAGGTATGATAGAGTTTTCAAAGTTATTTACTATGCTAGTAAAACTCTTAATGAGGCTCAAATTAATTATACCTCAACTGAAAGAGAATTTTTAGCTATAGTATTTGCTTTTGACACATTTAGACCTTATTTAATTGGAACTAAAAGTATTGTGCATACAGACCATTCAGCTATCAAATATTTAATGCAAAAGAAGGATGCAAAACCTAGACTCATTAGATGGATACTTCTTCTGCAAGAATTTGATTTTAAGATAGTTGATAGGAAGGGAACTAATAACCAAATAGCTGATCATTTGTCCAGAATAGAAAATGATAAATTATCTGAATTTGAAAAGGAAGTTATAGAAACTTTCCCTGATGAGCAACTTTATATAATAATGGAAAGAAATTTGCCTTGGTATGCTGATATTGTCAATTATATTGTAAGTGATATTGTACCACCTGATTTAACAAGACAACAATTCAAAAAGTTTAAATATGATGCAAAATTCTATTTTTGGGATGAGCCCTATCTATATAAACAGTGTAAGGATCTGATTATTAGGAAATATGTGCTACAAGAAGAAACAAATTCGATTATTCAACAATGTCATGATTCTGAATTTGGAGGACATTTTGGTGTTGATAAAACTGTTTTTAAAATTTTACAATCTGGATTTTATTGGCCTACTCTATTTAGAGATATTTATAGGTATATTAAATCATGTGATCGATGTCAGAGAGTAGGTAATATATCTAGAAGAAATGAAATGCCTCTAAATTATAATTTGGAAGTTGAAATTTTTGATGTATGGGGATTAGATTTTATGGGACCATTTACTCCATTATTTGGAAATATATATATATATATATATATATTGGTCGTTGTTGATTATGTCTCGAAATGGATTGAAGCTATTGCTTTACCACGATGTGATGCTTGGAGTGTTTCAAAATTTTTAAAGAAAAATATATTTACAAGATATGGAATGCCGAGAGTGATCATAACTGATGGTGGATCCCATTTTAGGAATAATCAAATGAAGAGATTAATTGAGAAATATATTATTATTCATAGAATCTCTACTGTTTATCATCTCTAGACTAATGGTTTAGCAGAAGTATCTAATCGTGAAATTAAAAGAATCTTAGAGAAAACTGTGGATACTCATAAATTAGATTGGTCTGCTCGATTAGATACTGCTTTATGGGCTTATAGAACAGCTTTTAAAACCCCTATAGGAATGTCTCCTTATAGACTAGTGTTTGGTAAGACTCGCCATTTACCAGTTGAATTGGAGCATAAAACATATTGGGCGATAAAAGAGTTAAATTTTAATTTGGAAAATACTGGAGAGAAAAGATTTATGGAATTAAATGAATTGGAAGAGATTAGAAATGCATCTTATCACAATGATAGGATTTATAAAGAGAAAAAGATGTTATGGCATGATCGGAAGATATTAATAAAGAACTTGGAAATTGGAGAAAAAGTTTTATTATACAACACAAGATTGAAGTTATTTCCAGGAAAGCTCAAGTCAAAATGGTTAGGACCTTTTACAGTTGTAAAAGTTCATTCTTTTAGAGATGTTGATATTAAAGATCCTAATACTGGAAAGATTTTCAAGGTTAATGGGCATTGATAAAAGCCTTACTTTGACGGGTTTCCACCTAATTTCAAATAGGTTTTAATGCTGAGTCATCTCGATTAACTAAATGGTTTTTCGGGCTAACGATGTTAAACCAAGCGCTTTATGGGAGGCAACCCATAAGTATCTTTGTGGTGTGTTTGCTTGTTTGTTGTAGTTGTGCTTTTTAGATAGTTGTTTCCTAATCCTAATTACTCTTAAATACTTAAAAAAATTGATAAATGATGGATCGAATCGAGATATTGGAACATTTTGGATCAAATGAAGTTTGGTGTAGTTTTTTACCACTGGCGCCACCGGAGCCAGAATGGGCGACACCGTCGCCCTATCTTTATACCTAACTGAACTTGACTGTTTGAGTGCTGTCGGTGCCCTATCAAGCGTCGTCGGTGCCCAAAATCTACCTAAAAATTTTTAAGTTTCAAAATGCGAGTTTTGGAGGTTTTTGGCGGGATTTTCTTCCTTAAAACTCCCCAAACTCCATTTTTGTCTTCTAAACTTCAGAAAAATGAAAACCACCAATACCCATTCGGTTCCTATGGATTCCTATTCCATTGAAACCTCTCGATCTTGCGTTTGCAATAGGAGGAAGTTCATCAGTTTTGAAGCTCAACGTTTGTTCAACAAAGTGATGGTGAAAAGTCGAATTATCAAGGAACGCGGCTTCATTAATATAGGTAAGGAAAATCCTTCAACTAGAACTGAAGAAATTATTAAGGAGAGACGCTGGGAAGTCCTTTGTTACACTACCACCGCTGTCGTTGTTCCCTTCGTGGAAGAATTCTTTGTGAATCTTCACGGGATCAACCAAGGATTTGTGTTCATGCATGGTAGATTCGTGCAATTCACTCCTGCACAAATCAACAATCTCTTCATGATTGAAAATTTTCATAATTGCCACTATTCAAATTTCAATGCCACTCGAGATAATATGAGTGACGTGTATCGGTATCTGACAGATGAGAGCGAGGAATGGGAAATCAAGGAGAATGGATATATAAGTTTCTCATCTGCATCTCTCAATCTAGTTTCGAAGCAGTGGCACTACTTTATTTCAGTAAAATTGCTTCTTACATTGAAGATAAGTAAGATGACCAAGGAAAGCGCCATTTTGAATTTCTATATTCAAACTGGAAGGTTGGTTGACATTGGCAATCTTATTGTGAAATCAGTACTTGGATTAATCCGCCATATTCCTGTTATGTAGTCAGTCACAGGTACCATATGAAAGTTGGGAAAAGGTTAGTGTTCCATGGAGACCTATTGATCCAACCAATCTATATGACTACTAGACAATTGAAGATGAGGATGATATGAATCTACTTATTGATCAATTGATGGAGACTTCTCAGCCGATTCAACCCTACTTTCGTGAAGGTTCCAGAATTATATTGCAGAGAATCAAGCGATTAGAGAAAGAGGTACGAAATATTATGAATGCGATCAACAACATTTTTGATTTGTTTGATCATCTATATTGGAGAATGAAAGAGCAATTCGATCATACTGGTTGAATGGAAATGGGCTTGGTTAATTTGATGAAGAAGAACACGATGACTGCTGAAGAATCATCTATAACCTGTTTGTGCATCAGCAATCGATTAGAGATATTAGAGGAGAGGAGAGTTTGAATGCTGATCTGGAGTAATTTAGATGGATTCTACTATTATGTTGTGTGTTTGATTTGCTATGCTTAGTTATGTTTGGTTTGAGTTGTACTTTCTTTGAAATTTGAACTTGGATTGGGATGTGTTTGCTTTCGGTGTGTGCTTAGATATTAGTGCTTGCCTATCGTAGAGTACTTGATGGACTAAATATTTAAGAAATGTTGGTTTGAATGAATTTATTTAGTGTGTTTGATGTAACTTGGATTTTATATATATAACATTGTTGTGTGTTGTTTCTGTATTGAAATGTGTTAATTATAGCTTATGGGATGATGCAAAAGCCTATTGAAGTGATAAACATCATTGTGGATGTCGAAACAATCGAAATTACGAAAAAAATTTCGGACCCAGAAAATATTTTGGACTGGCGCCTGATCTATAAAAAAAATACATATTTCTTTATGTCTTAATTCTTATTAATTTCTAAGGATATTATGCCTTAATGAAAGGTATTTTTGTGTTTTTGGATGTAGGTGATGTAAAAAGGTCTAAAAAGGAAAAAAGGAGCAAAAAGGAGCAAAAATGGAGCAAAATACAAAAAGTATAAAAAATATGGCCTGGCGCCTAGGCGCCAGAAGTTGGCGCCTAAGCGCCAGACTCGATACAGAAACTGTCAAGTTTTTGACAACGTTTGATCGGTTATTTTGACGGAGTGAGCGGTTATTGGACATTCTAGAAGACTGGCAGTTGTTCCTTGATAATAGGACATGTGATACATTGCATTTGGACACTCCAAAACGGTTTTAATCGCGAAGAGGTGCGACCCAAAGTGAAGAGGTGCGAAGAACTAGATGTGGTGTCTGGCGCCTAGGCGCCAGATTCCGAAGCCTAAGTGCAAGACAGACCTTCTAGAAGATTCATTGAATGTGGACATGTTTTGAAGAGGTGCCTCAAGGCAACCCTTAAAGCCTATAAATAGGGGTCCATTTCTTTAGAAAACGTGCCCCTCCCATTGTAACCCATTCTCTTATCCACTTTAGGATCTCTCATCCTTAGAGAGAGAAATAGAGAGAGAAATTTAGGGCCACTTTTGTTTAGTTTAGTGATTTTATTTTCAAGTTGTTGCATCTGGAGTTCATTACACTATGGAGTCAGTAGGAATCAGAAGATTTGTAGAAGAAATATTTGAGATAAGTATTTTATATTTGATTCAAAGTTTATTTATTATGTTTTATTGTTTATTTTCAATGTGTTCTGAATAGTTATTTTACTTTCTTCCATCAATTATGAAGAGATAGATAAGATAATATAAAGATTCGATGGAGAATTGAAATTCAAAATATTTTCAAAACATTGTGATGACATTAATACCTGATCTTACATTACTTTTTAAATTGGTCATTTAAATTGTTAAAACCTGTTGAAGAGTTTTGACACCTAGAAGGAGAAGAACTCTTAACTTGTAAATGTCACATGAATCCTTGCGTAGTCGAAGGCCATATGCGGGCTATTCAAGCTAAAGTGAAAATAAATAGGAAGATAAGATTTAAAGGGCGTAGAATTGATAAAGTTTTAAGAGTGACAGACTAAATTCTTATAATTTGATTTATAGATTAGGAAAGGGTCACTAGTAGGGCCGACCATAGCCACCCTTGGACATCTAGAAGTGAGAGTCTAGATTAACTCATTCTACTAACAATACATCCGGACCTGATTTGTAAATTAGCCAATGTTCTTTGCGCCTGGATCAAAGGGTAAAGAATAGGAATGCTTCTATTTGGCATAATACCATAAATCAAATTCTCCAACGAATATTAAATTATCTTAAAAATCTTAGATTAATTGAAGGGAAGAAAGTTGTTTATTTTATAGTTTTCATAAATCATTTTCTTATTATTGTTTTCTTTATTTGCATCTAGTAAATTAATAGTAATTTATAGTAAAATTAAAACATGAAAAGATATTTTTTATAATATTTAGAAAATTTATCACTATAATTCTTCCCTGTGGGATCAATACTAAGGTCTTTGTTTCAAAGCCCTATATTACTTGAAAAGATACGTATACTTGCGTAGTACCCCTAGTGTGTAAAAATATTTTCTAAATTTACAATATTTTGATTTTATACATTAGCAGCTATTTATAATTTGAGTCAAGTTTTTGGCCATCTTTTGGAAGCGATTATTACTGCATTATTGCGGGTCGGGTCAAGCTTTTGGCGCCGTTGCCGGGGAAGAAAGAAATAGAATAGTATAAATTTTCTTATAAAAATTAAAAATATATATATATTATTATAAAAAAAAGGATATATATATTTTTTCCTTGTTTTATGCGAAGATTTGGTTCTGAAGGATTAATACCTTTAGATTCTGAATTAGAAAGAACAATTAGAAAAATTAAAAAGGGAAAACAAATTAAAAAATTTCAAGAAATGGCTACTTTACAAAATCCGATTGAACTTAATAATCAAAATGTTTATAAACCATTAAGGGATTATGCTAACCCTACGAGTACATGAACTTCATAGTAGTATTCAAATACCCATCTGTAGATGCTAATTCTCTTGAACTTAAACCGTCTATTATTCAAATGGTGCAAAACAATCAATTTGGTGGATCACCGAATGAGGATCCAAATTTACATCTTGTTAGTTTTTTAGAACTTTGTACTACCTTTAAATATAACAATGTTTCGATGATGCTTTATTAGACTTAGACTCTTTCCTTTTTTCTTTAAGAGATAAAGCAAAGATGTGGTTAAACTCATTAGCGGCTGGTTCTATTAAAACATAGGCTGAAATGGCACAAAAATTCCTTGCTAAATATTTTCCTCCTTCTAAAACTGTTAAATTAAGAAATGATATTACTTCGTTTAGTCAATTTGACGGGGAGATAATATATGAAACTTGGGAAAGATTTAAAGAACTATTAAGAAAATGTCCTCATCATGCTTTACCTGATTGGTTCATTATTCAAATATTTTATAATGGATTAATTGGATCTTTAAAATCAATTATTGATGCTTCTATTCTTGGAGGATCTTTAATGTCTAAATCATTTGAAGAAGCTTACACTTTAGTTGAAGAAATGGCTAATAACAATTTTCAATGGCCTTCCGAAAGGATTAATCCTAGAAAGATGGCAAGTATTCATGATAATAAAGCCTTTTCTATTTTAGCTCCACAAGTTGCAGCAATGTCTAAGAAATTAGATAATTTTGCAATTAATATTTCGCATAATAACTCTGCTAATATTGAAGATTCTCAAACTATTGAAATTTTACAAGCTATTGCAAGTAAAAATAATCTTTACTCAAATTATTGTAATCGTGGGTGGAAAAATCATCCTAATTTTAACTGGAATAATTCACAACAACAATGTGGTAATAATCAATCTCATCCCACTGGAAATTGGAATAATCAATTTAATTCAAATTATAAACCTCCTGGATTTAATAAGTAACAGAAAAAGTTATCAATAGAAGAATTAATTATGCAAATGAATAATCAATTACAAAATCAAAATACTGCTTATTTGTAATATTGAAAATCAAATGGGGGCAAATTGCTACTTTAATTAATAATAGACTTGTAGGAATACTTCCTAGTAATGTTGAAATCAATCTAAAGGAAAGCTGAAAAGAACATGAATAAGTTAAAAGTCAGTGCGACTTAGAAGTGGAAAGGAATTAAAAGAAAGAATGCGAAATGAAATTGAAAAAGAGATTGAGGTTGAAGAGATTGAAAAACCTAAAGAAACTCTCTCTCCTAGTCAAGATCGAGTACATTATACCTCTCAATGTGGAAGTTGAAAAACCACCACCACTTTTTCCTCAAAGACTTAAACGGCGGAAATTAGATCATCGATTTTTTAAGTTCTTTGAAATTTTTAAGAAACTTACTTATTAACATACCTTTTGCTTGAAGCTTTGGAACAAATGCTGACTTACGCAAAATTTATGAAGGATATTTTAAGAAAAAAATGTAAATTTGAAGCTTTTGAAACTGTTGCATTAAGTGAAGAATGCAGTGCAATAATTCAAAAGAAACTACCTAAAAAGCATAAGGATCCTAGAAGTTTCACTATACCCTGTGCTATTGGAGAAAATTTTTGTGGAAAAGCTTTATGTGATTTAGGAACAAGTATTAATCTCATGCCATTTTCTATCTTTCGAAGATTGGAATTAGGAGATATTACTCCCACCACTGTAACCCTTCAGTTACCTGATAGATCTATCACTTATCCTAAAGGAGTTATAGAGGATGTCCTTGTTAAAGTGGATAAATTTATCTTCCCTGTAGATTTCATCGTACTTGATATGGAAGAAGATAAAGAGATACCTATTATTTTAGGGAGACCTTTTCTAGCTACCAGACAAGCTATGATTGATGTGCGAAAAGGAGAACTAACCATGAGAGTTAATGATCAAGAAATTAAATTCAATGTTCTTAAATCAATGAAGTACCATGATAAAGAGAAATGTTATCGAATGGATATAATTGATTATTTAATTGAAAAACATTATCTAGAAAAATGTAAAGTCATTTCTGAAGAAAATTTTGAATTTTTAACTGATGAAAATAAAGTAGTAGAGGAAGAAGAGACTCATTTTATTAAAGATAATTGGGGAACTTTAGACATAACTCAAAATGATATACTTTTACCATCAATTAAAAAAGCCCCTGAACTGGAATTAAAAATGTTACCTTCCCAATTAAAATATGCGTTTCTTGGAAATTCGTTAACTTTACCTATTATTTTTCTTCTAAACTGAGTAAAGATCAAGAAGAAAAACTACTAGGTGTGTTAAAGAATTATAAGAAAGCTTTTGGTTGGACTATTGCTGATATACGAGGAATAAGCCCTTCCATTTGCATGCATAGAATCTTAATGGAAGAAAATTTTAAACCTACTAAAGAATCGTAAAGAAGATTAAATCCTATCATGAAAGAGGTTGTTAAAAAAGAAATTATTAAATGGTTAGATGCTGTTATTATTTATCCTCTTTCGGATAGTCAATGGGTAAGTCCTATTCATTGTGTTCCGAAGAAAGAAGGTGTAACTGTCATTGTTAATGATAAAAATGAACTTATTCCTACAAGACAAGATTCTTGGATGGCGAATTTGTATTGACTATAGGAAATTAAATAAAGCCACTAGAAAGGATCATTTTCCTTTACCTGTCTTGGATCAAATGCTCGATAAATTAGTTTGGACACTCATATTTCTATTTTTCGGATGGATATTACAGTTATCAGCAATTACTTATTGCTCCTGAGGACCAAGAAAAGACAACATTTACAAGTCCTTATAGAACATTTGCCTATAGAAGAATCCCTTTTGGTTTATGTAATGCACCTGCAACTTTTCAAAGATGTATGATGTCAATATTTTGTGATTTGATTGACAAAGGAATTGAAATATTCATGGACGATTTTTCAGTCTTTGGAACTTCTTTTGAATCTTGTTTGGAAAATGACCCGACCGCCGCCCTTAACGCAGTAATGTTTGCTTTCAAAAGATAGCCAAAAAGCTTTGACTCAATTTATAAATAGCAGCTAGTGTATAAAATTAATATTATATAAGTAATATTTTTACACACTAGGGGTAATACGCAAGTATACGTATCGTTTCAAGTAATATAGCGTTTTTAAACAAAGACCCCAGTATCGATCCTACAGGGAAGATTTATAGAAATAAATTTTCTATAAAGCGAAATAGAAATATAATAGTAAAAATATTTTTAATTTCATTATAAATTACTATTAATTTACTAGATGCAATTTAAAGAAAACAATAATAAGAAAATGATTTTATAAACTCTATATAAAATAAACAACTTTCTTTCCTTCAATTAATCTAAGATTTTTAAGATAATTTAATATTCGTTGCAGAATTTAATTAATGGTATTGTGCCAAATAGAAGCATTCCTATTTTTTACCCTTTGATCCAGGTGCAAAGAACATTAACTAATTTACAGAATAGGTCGAATGTATTGTTAGTAGAATGAGTTAATCTAGGCTCACACTTCTAGATGTCCAAGGGTGGCTATGGTCGGCCCTACTAGTGACCCTTTCCTATTCTATAAATCAAATTATAAGAATTTAGTATGTCACTCTAAAAACTTATCAATTCTATGCCCTTTAAATATTATCTTCCTAGCACTTCACCATGAATAGCCTGCACATGGCCTTCGACTACCCAAGGATTCATGTGACATTTACAAGTTAAGAGTTCTTCTCCTACAAGGTTTTTAAACTCTTCAACAGGTTTTAACGATTCAAATGGCCAATTTAAAACGTAAAGTAAGATCGAGTATTAATGTCATCACAATGTTTTGAAAATATTTTGAATTTTAATTCTCCATCGAATCTTTATATTATCTTATCTATCTCTTCATAATTGAAGTAAGAAAGTAACTAACTACTCAGAACACATTGAAAATAAATAACAAAACATGATAATTAAACTTTGAATCAAATGTAAAAATATACTTATCTCAAATATTTCTTCTACAAATCTTCTGATTCCTATTGACTCCACAGTGTAATGAACTCCAGATGCTATAACTTGAAAATAAACTCACTAAACTAAACAAAAGTGGCCCTAAATTTCTCTCTATAATTCTCTCTCTAAGGATGAGAGATCCTAAAGTAGATAAGAGAAAGGGGTACAATGGGAGGGGCACGTTTTCTGAAGAATTGGACCACTATTTATAGGCTTCAAGAGTTGCCTTGAGGCTCCTCTTCAAAACATGTCCACATTCAATGAATCTTCTAGAAGGTTGGTTTGGCGCCTAGGCGCCGAACACCGCGTCCAGTTCTTCGCACCTCTTCACTTTGGCTTGCACCTCTTCTCGATTAAAACTGTTTTGGAGCGTCCTAATGCAATGTATCACATGTCTTATTATCAAGGAAAAACTCCCAGCCTTCTAGAATGTCCAATAACCGCTCAATCCGTCAAAATAACTGATCAAACGTTGTCAAAAACTTGACAGTTTTCATATCGAGTCTGGCGCGTAGGCGCCGGTTCAGCGCCTAGGCGCCGAGCCATATTTTTATACTTTTGGTATTTTGCTCCATTTTTGCTCCTTTTTGCTTCTTTTTCCTTCTTAGACCTTTTTACATTACCTACATCCAAAAATACAAAAAATACCTTTCATTAAAGCATAATATCCTTAGAAATTAATAAGAATTAAGACATAACGAAATAGATACTTTTTTATAGATCAAAATCCCCCAAACTTAAATGTTACTTGTCCTCAAGTAACTCTTTTTACCACATAAAATATAACTTTTGGAAATAAAATATAAATATTTAAGATTCCTTATAATTTTTGATTTTATAAAGTCTTTAGTAAATTATTAGCCCAATTTCACTAACTAGGTTTAATTTTAAGAATTTAAAGAATATTTAACTACCAAATCATAAGATTTCAAACTTTTCATTCATTTTGAAAATAAGAGAAGTCTATTATATTAAACTTTCATAGATTATTTACAAGAAAAAGATCTTCTTGAAAAATCTTTTCTAAATAAATATTTATGCATAAAAATTAAGTAAAGTATGTAATTAGTTTTCTTCCTATAAGATAATTCAAGTGAAGCCAATTTTTGATTAGGCATTTCCACAAGCTTCTCCTCTCTATCTTTTTTTTTCTTCTTTTCTTTTTTACAGATAGGATTACTATATCTGGATAGCCTGTTAATGGTTTTGAACTTCACTATCCTTAACTTATATTTTCAAAACTTATACATCTCCACTTAATTATTATAACATAAGTAAAAATTCAAAAAGAATTCCAATCTTTTCTTTTTCAAGTGATAATTTTTATTACTTAATATTTCTAAAATTCTATTATTTCTATCATGAATAGAAAAATTATTTTTCTCATTTTTCTTTAAGTTAAATAATTCTATTTTTAAAATCAATCAAAGTTAGTAAAATTTTGGTTAATTTCACTAAATTGTTTATAATTTCAAAAATAAAAGTGATCTCAAATAAATTCTTCATTCCTTAAGTTATGTTAAAAGGTTTCTACTTTTAAGAAAGTATTAGCTCTTTAAGGACAAATAAAATTTAATTTTGAATGGATTTTCCCTTCCCCTAAACTTAAGTTTTGGTATACTATGATAATTTGAAAGTATGAGAGAAAGAAAATCATAAGTATTTTTAGTAAGTATGTAAAAAAAAACAATCTTAAAAAGAAAAATTAACTTCTAAACATGCTTTTATGAATAATTAAGATAAAATTGAAGCATGTATATAGAAAGGTAAGCATGCTAATTTTATGATGATATTAAATTTGAAACAGAATTAAAACAGAGCAAAATAATTAAGTACTAAACATTAAACTAAAACAACATATAAACTAATTCTAAATTCAGTCTTAACACAACAGAATCCTAATACTAAACAGTTAACATACATCAAAGACAAAACTAACAAACAATCCAAATAAAACAAACTAACAGAGTTACACATCAAAGAAATCGATAACAACTAATCACTAGTTGTAGCCTCATCATCATCTTCATCACCAAAGAAAAATTCTACGTCCTTAGGATCAACAAATGGTGTGAATCTAGGAATAGTAGGGAAACTCACATCATGTTCACCCTTCAAAAATCTGACTAGGGCTTCATCATACTCAGCATCATAATTACTCTTCCTCTGGGTATAATCAGATAAATGATCTAGTTTTCTATCAATAGTATCAATTTTACGGTGAGTTTGAAATAACTCCTCGCTCGTCGTTCTAAAAGCGATCATGCATTGATTCCGAGAAATCGATGGTGGCTCGGCGAAGTAGAGAGTCTAGAAGTAGAACGTCTACCTGAAGTATGTGCAGAAGTAGAAGGAGCAGTCGATCTCTTCCCTCTAAGACGATCATAGATACTAACACTCTCCTACCCAATTGGCTTAGTAGACTTCAGTTTCTCCTAAGAAATATCAACAGTGACTCCATTACTAACACATAGTGAACAGATCAAAGATGGAAATCCCAATCCAACAGAAGTGCTGGATCTCGCAGTAGACTCCACAGAATCATAAATAATGCTTCCTACATCAATAGGCTCCCTCTCCTGAATGCAGTAATTTAAGATCGCTCGATCTCTAGTCACTTCACTCAGGTGGTTGGAAGGTAACAATCTTGCAGAAATAAAGTAGTGTCATGCTTTAGATACACCATATAATTCAGAGGATTTGAAGTTTACCCTCTTTCCTTTCTTGATCTTCCAAGATCCAGTACTGTTAGTCAAATAAGCAATAATCATGTCCAAATCTCCCTCAGATGGTGATAATCCAGAATAATAGCACTCAACAGTCGGTGGCAGGCCATAGAATATGTTGATTCTTTCCGGAGTAAATCCTACTCCAATTCCTCTAACAAAGACTTCAAAATCCTCAGCATCCAAAAAATTTGCATAAAATTCTTGAACAACCGAGATAACAGCAATAGCAGTGAAGTAACAAAATCGTTGCCAGTTGTGCGCAACGATAGTGTTTTCGATCATCTCCCCAGGATGATAAAAACTTCATTCCGAGATGAACTTTCTCGACGACGCGAAGTTAGTGGAAGCGAAAATGCGCAGCCGCGATTGCAAATTCTGTCGTTATCAAAATTTTCTCGTCCTTTCCCGCGCTTAGATTTTGGAGCAATCTAAACATGAAAGAAAACAAGAACTAATTTAGGAATCAAAGATTTAAACTCTTTTTAAGTTTATAAAACTTAAAATAAGTTTAAAAATCTAAAGAAATAACTAACAATCGAATATTTTTTCAAATTTTCGATTCTTAACAAAACTTAGGGAAATCTATGGTGAAAATCGAAAATAAATGGTTTAAAGTATAGATCTGACCTTGAGACGAAGAAATAGAGTGGTTTCGCGCTCAAATCCTTAATGTTTTGACCTCAAAATGGATCTAGAGGATATATTTTCGCCAAAATGGGGAAGAAGATGAAGCTTAGGCTTCAAAAATGGCTTTTGGGGGTTTAAATGGTAATTTTCGGGTAGCAAGCCGAACTGGCGCTTAGGCGCCGAATTCTAATGCCTAGGCGCCAAACTCGCCTTTCAAAAATATTTTTTAAAAAATTATTTTTCCACCAAAATTCATGAATTCAACTTTCAATTACTCATATCAGAGTAGGGCTTCAGTTTCTAACTTCAACAACATTTTTCAAAAATTCATAAAAATTAAATATTGAATCCATCAATCAAACATAAGGTTTTCAATCAAACTCACTAATTTCCATTTAAAAACTTCAATTTTGACTCAATACATTCCAGATGAGTACTACATTTGATTCAAGTTCCTAATACACACTCAATCATAACAAGTTCAAAGCAAATACAACACACATTGAACATGAAAGCAAATATACTAACAAACACAATCGATTCTCTAAATCGATACAATGACTCAACAAACCATAATAACTATCTCTTTACTAGAATATTCTAATCTTCACAAGGGAAATTGTGTATTCCACTTGGGAAGAAGACTAACGCTCTCGGGAAATCCGTAGCCGTCTTTTCATCAATCCACTTGTTCTTCGCATACATTTCAACTTGAGCATCTTGATAAGCCTCAATATGATCAAATTGAAGTTTCATTTGCCATTCTAGATGTTCAACTTGATGAAACATCTCATGAAGGCGATCTCCAATCCTTTTAAAATCTTCTTCAAACTTATCTAAATGACTAGAAATTTTCTCTAAACTTACAGCGATGAAACCATTGAAGTAGGGTTGAGGATCCCTTGAGACCTTGTCCCTAGCCTCTTCTTCATGATTTCTCCTTTCCATTTCTTCAAAAATTTCTCAAATCTCTCAAGAATGAAATGTAAGGGACGTAATTTTGATTGCTTGATGGTTAGGGAAGAAGATGGGTAGATTTAAAGGGGAAAATCGTGTGAAAAACGGAAAAATTTTTTATTTTTGCACAACCCAGTAAACGTTGCACTGAATCTGGCTTCTAGGCGCCGGACCTATTGATACATAGTTGATTTTGGCGCTTAGGCGCCGAATACTGGCGCCTAGGCACCGGAACAATGTTCAACTCCGTTTCACCTAATCGTCAAATTTTCAAAATTTCGTTCTCCAAGATAGGTAAATTATACTAGTAAGAGTAATTTAGACTTGATAACTCACATTGTAAACTATCATAATGAAGGTTAACTTGATCTCCTTTTTACTCATATTTAAAATAGAGTGATCCTATTTTTAAATCTTACATACCTCAAAATAATTTTTAGCCTAAGTCAACCAAGACTTATGAGCATAAAATTTTTCTAAAATAATATAAAATTAATCAAGATCGAGGCATAACCTTACATTAAAACACAAAAACACAAGATAATTATGGGTTGCCTCCCACAAAGCGCTTGGTTTAACGTCGTCAGCTCGACTTAAGTAAATCTTTAATCAGGTTGACTCAATTCATAAGCCTCTTTATAAATCTTCTTAATATTTCCCAAATAAGGCTTCAATCTTAATCCATTTACTTTAAAAATTTTTCCAGTTTTGGGATCTTTAATATCCACAGCTCCATAATGGTATACTTTCTCAACAAAATAAGGTCCAATCCATTTAGATCTTAATTTTCTAGGAAAAAGTCTTAAACGAGAATTAAACAGTAAAACTTTATGTCCAGGCTCAAAAATTTTTCCTGAAATTTTCTTATCATGCAACATCTTCATTTTCTCTAAATAAATCCTCACATTTTCATATGATTCGTTTCTAATTTCTTCCATCTCATTTAATTGCAATAATCATTTTTCTCCTGCTTTATTCAAATTAAAATTAAACTCCTTTATCGCCCAATAAGCTTTATGTTCAAGTTCTACAGGTAAGTGACAATGTTTACCATAAATTAACCGGTATGATGACATTCGATTGGTGTTTTATAAGTCGTTCTATAAGCCCATAATGCGGAATCAAGTCTATCAACCCAATCGGTTCTTTTAGGATTAACGGTCTTTTCTAAAATTCTTTTAATTTCTCTCGTTTGATACTTCAACCATTCCACTAGTTTGAGGGTGATAAGCGATTCTTGATTCTATGTTTGATTCCAAATTTTGAAGTAATGATTGAATTCTTATATTCCCGAAATGACTTCCACCATCAGTGATAATTACCTTAGGCATTCCAAATCTTGAAAATATCATTTTCTTTAAGAATTTTGAAACAATTTTGGAATCACAGTTTGGTAAAGCAACAGCTTCAATCCACTTTGAAACATAATCAACTGCTAATAAAATATAATTTTTTCCAGATGATGGAACAAATGGTCTCATAAAGTCTAATCCCCATATATCAAAAATTTCAACTTCCAATATATAGTTTAACGACATTTAATCTTTCCTAGATACATTTCCCATTATTTGACATCGATCACATGTTTTCACATATTGTCTCACATCGTTAAATAAGGTAGGCCAATAAAATTCAGAATTTAAAATTTTAAATGCAGTTTTATCTATGCCAAAGTGTCCTCTAAAATCAGAATCATGACATTTTTGAATAATAGCAAAAGCTTCCTCATAAGGTACACATCTTCGAATCATAAAATCTTTACCAATTTTAAATAAATGAGGTTCTTCCCAAATATAAGATTTAGCATCATATTTAAATTTCTTAATAAATTTGTTATCCAAGTCATAAGGTAAAATATTGCTAACTAAATAATTAACAATATCAGCATACCACGGTGTTTTGTATCTTTGAATAACATATAAAGATTCATCAGGGAATTTCTCATTTATATTTTCTTCTGAAATAATATCTTTTTTAATTCTAAACAAATGATCAGCAATTTTGTTTTCAATTCCTTTTCTATCTATTATTTGAAAATCAAATTCCTGTAGAAGTAAAACCCATCTTATAAGTCTAGGTTTAGAATCCTTCTTAGATATTAGATATTTAATAGCAGAATGATCAGTATGAACCATGCATTTAGTACCAAGAAGATAAGGTCTAAATTTATCAAAGGCATATACTATAGCTAGAAACTCTTTCTCAGTGGTAGTGTAATTTCTTTGTGTTTCAGTGAGAGTTTTACTAGCATAATATACAACTTTAAAAACTTCCTCATATTTTTGTCCTAATACATCTCCAATTGCAAAATCACTTGCATCACACATTAATTCAAAAGATTTATTCCAGTCAGGTGCAACAATGATAGGTGCAGTTATTAATTTTTATTTTAGAATATTAAAAGCATTAATACACTCTTCATTAAATTCAAATTGTGCATCTTTTTCTAATAAATGACAAAGAGGTTTAGCAATTTTAGAAAAATACTTTATATATCTTCTATAAAATCCAGCATGACCTAGAAAACTTCTCACATCGATAATGGTAGTAGGTGGTTGCAATTCGAGCAATAATTTTCACTTTTGCTTGATCTACTTCCATCCCTTTTTGTGATACTTTGTGTCCAAGTACAATGCCTTCTGTGACCATGAATAGACATTTTTCCCAGTTAAGAACTAAATTTGTTTCTTCGCATCTTTTCGAACTTTGGCTATGTTTTCCAAACAAGATTCAAAAGAAGTTCCAAAGACTGAAAAATCATCCATGAATATTTTTATTCCTTTGTCAATCAAATCACAAAATATTGACATCATACATCTTTGAAAAGTTGCAGGTGCATTACATAAGCCAAAATGCATTCTTCTAAAAGCAAATGTTCCATAAGGACTTGTAAATGTTGTCTTTTCTTGGTCCTCAGGAGTAATAAGTATTTGATAATAACTAGAATATCCATCCAGAAAATAGAAATATGAGTGTCCAGCTAATTTATCGAGCATTTGATCCAAGAAAGGTAAAGGAAAATGATCCTTTCTAGTGGCTTTATTTAGTTTCCTATAGTCAATACAAATTCACTATCCAGTAACTTGTCTTGTAGGAATAAGTTCATTTTTATCATTAACAATGACAGTTACTCCTCCTTTCTTCGGAACACAATGAATAGGACTTACCCATTGACTATCCGAAATAGGATAAATAATACCAGCATCTAACCACTTAATAATTTCTTTTTTAACAACCTCTTTCATAATAGGATTTAATCTTCTTTGCGATTCTATAGTAAGTTTAAAATTTTCTTCCATTAAAATTCTATGCATGCAAATGGAAGGGCTTATTCCTTTTGTATCAGCAATAGTCCATCCAAAAGCTTTCTTATAATTTTTTAACACACCTAGTAATTTTTCTTCTTGATCTTTACTCAGTTCAGAACAAATAATAACAGGTAAAGTTAACGAATTTCTAAGAAAAGCATATTTTAAATGGGAATGTAACATTTTAATTCCAGTTCAGGTGCTTTTTTAATTAAGGGTAAAAGTATATCATTTTGAGTTATGTCTAAAGTTTCCCAGTTATCTTTAATAAAATGTGTCTCTTCTTCTTCTACTATTTCATCTTCATTAGTTAAAAATTCAAATTTTTCTTCAAAAATAACTTTACATTTTTCTTGATAATGTTTTTCAATTAAATAATCAATTATATCCATTCGATAACATTTCTCTTTATCAGGGTACTTCATTGATTTAAGAAAATTTAATTTAATTTTTTGATCATTGACTCTCATGGTTAATTCTTCTTTTTGCACATCAATCATAGCTCGTTCGTTAGCTAGAAAAGGTCTTCCTAAAATAATAGGCATCTCTTTATCTTCTTCCATATCAAGTACTATGAAATCTATTGGGAAAATAAATTTATCCACTTTAACAAGGACATCCTCTATAACTCCTTTAGGATAAGTGAAAGATCTATCAGGTAATTGAAAAGTTACAGTGGTGGGAGTAATATCTCCTAAATCCAATCTTCAATAGATAGAAAATGACACCAGATTAATACTTGCTCCTAAATCACATAAAGCTTTTCCACAAAATTTTTCTCCAATAGCACAGGGTATAATGAAACTTCTAGGATCCTTAAGCTTTTCAGGTAATTTCTTTTGAATTATTGCACTGCATTCTTCACTTAATGCAACGAGTTTCAAAAGCTTCAAATTTTCATTTTTTTGCTTAAAATATCCTTCGTAAATTTTGCGTAAGTTGGCATTTGTTCCAAAGCTTCAGCAAAAGGTATGTTAATAGTAAGTTTCTTAAAAATTTCAAAGAACTTAGAAAATTGATGATCAAGTTTCTGTTGTTTAAGTCTTTGAGGAAAAGGTGTTGGTGGTTTTTCAACTTCCACATTAACAGGTATAACAGTCTGATCTTGACTAGGAGAGAGAGTTTCTTTAGGTTTTTCAATCTCTTCAACCTCAATCTCTTTTTCAATTTCATTCTGCATTCTTTCTTTTAATTCCTTTCCACTTCTAAGTTGCACAGCTTTAACTTGTTCATGTTCTTTTCCAGTTTCCTTTAGATTGATTTCAACATTACTAGGAAGTGTTCCTACAAGTCTATTATTAATTAAAGTAGCAATTTGCCCCCATTTGATTTTCAATATTACAAATAGCAGTATTTTGATTTTGTAATTGATTATTCATTTGCATAATTAATTCTTCTATTGATAACTTTTTCTGTTAATTATTAAATCTAGGAGGTTTATAATTTGAATTAACTTGATTATTCCAATTTTCAGTGGGATGAGATTGATTATTACCCCATTGTTGTTGTGAATTATTCCAGTTAAAATTAGGATGTTTTTTCCACCCAGTATTATAATAATTTGAATAAGGATTATTTTTTCTTGCAATAGCTTGTAAAGTTTCAATGGTTTGAGGATCTTCAATATTAGCAGAATTATTATGTGAAATATTAATTGCAAAATTATTTAATTTCTTAGATATTGCTGCAACTTGTGAAGCTAAGATAGAAAAGGCTTCATTATCTTGAATACTAGCCATCTTTTTAGGGTTAATCCTTTCGGAAGGCCATTGAAAATTGTTATTAGCCATTTCTTCAATTAAAGTGTAAGCTTCTTCAAATGATTTAGACATTAAAGAACCTCCAAGATGACAGCATCAATAATTGATTTTAAAGATCCAATTAATCCATTATAAAATGTTTGAATAATCAACTAATCTGGTAAAGCATGATGAGGACATTTTCTTAATAATTCTTTAAATCTTTCCCAAGTTTCATATATTGTCTCCCCGTCAAATTCACTAAACGAAGCAATATCATTTCTTAATTTAGCAGTTTTAGAAGGAGGAAAATATTTAGCAAGGAATTTTTGTGCCATTTCAACCCATGTTTTAATAGAACCAGTCGCTAATGAGTTTAACTACATCTTTGCTTTATCTCTTAAAGAAAAAGGAAAGAGTCTAAGTCTAATAGCATCATCAGAAATATTTTTATATTTAAAGGTAGCAAAAAGTTCTAAAAAACTAACAAGATGTAAATTTGGATCCTCATTTGGTGATCCACCAAATTGATTATTTTGCACCATTTGAATAATAGATGGTTTAAGTTCAAAAGAATTAGCATCTACAGTGGGTATTTGAATACTACTATGAAGTTCATCAACTGCAGGGTTAGCATAATCCCTTAATGGTTTATAAACATTTTGATCATTAAGTTCAATTGGATTTTGTAAAGTAGCCATTTCTTGAAATTTTTGAATTTGTTTTCCCTTTTTAATTTTTCTAAATGTTCTTCCCAATTCAGAATCTAAAGGTATTAATCCTTCAGAACCAAATCTTCGCATAAAACAGGCAATAAAATATAACTATTTTATTTCTTTCTTCCTTTGATTTCTTCCCCGATAACGTCGCTAAAATGTGGACCCGACCACCGCGCTTAACGCAGTAATGTTTCCTTTCAAAAAATAGCCAAAAAGCTTTGACTCGATTTATAAATAGTGGCTAGTGTATAAAATTAATATTATATAAGTAATATTTTTACACACTAGGGGTACTACGCAAGTATACGTATCGTTTCAAGTAATATAGGGTTTTAAAACAAAGACCTCAATATCGATCCCACAGGGAAGATTTATAGAAAAAAATTTTCTATAAAGCGAAAGAGAAATATAATAGTAAAAATATTTTTATTTTGATTATAAATTACTATTAATTTACTAGATGAAATTTAAAGAAAACAATAATAAGAAAATGATTTTATAAACTCTGTATAAAATAAACAACTTTCTTTCCTTCAATTAATCTAAGATTTTTAAGATAATTTAATATTCGTTGGAGAATTTAATTTATGGTATTGTGTCAAATAGAAGCATTCCTATTCTTTACCCTTCGATCCAGGTACAAAGAACATTGACTAATTTACAGAATAGGTCCTGATGTATTGTTAGTATAATGAGTTAATCTAGGCTCACACTTCTAGATGTCCAAGGGTGGCTATGGTCGGCCATACTAGTGACCCTTTCCTAGTCTATAAATCAAATTATAAGAATTTAGTCTATCACTCTAAAAACTTATCAATTCTACGCCCTTTAAATATTATCTTCCTATTTATTTGCACTTCACCATGAATAGCCCGCACATGACCTTCGACTACCCAAGGATTCATGTGACATTTACAAGTTAAGAGTTCTTCTCCTACAAGGTTTTTAAACTCTTCAACAGTGTTTTAACAATTCAAATGGCCAATTTAAAAAGTAAAGTAAGATCAGGTATTAATGTCATCACAATGTTTTGAAAATATTTTGAATTTTAATTCTCCATCGAATCTTTATATTATCTTATCTATCTCTTCATAATTGAAGTAAGAAAGTAACTTACTACTCAGAATACATGAAAAAAAATAACAAAACATGATAATTAAACTTTAAATCAAATATAAAAATATACTCATCTCAAATATTTCTTCTACAGATCTTCTGATTCCTACTGACTCCACAGTGTAATGAACTCCAAATGCAATAACTTGAAAATAAACTCACTAAACTAAATAAAAGTGGCCCTAAATTTCTCTCTCTAATTCTCTCTCTAAGGATGAGAGATCCTATAGTAGATATGAGAATGGGGTACAATGGGAGGGGCACGTTTTCTGAAGAATGTGACCTCTATTTATAGGCTTCAAGGGTTGCCTTGAGACACCTCTTCAAAACATGTCCACATTCAATGAATCTTCTAGAAGGTCGGTCTGGTGCCTAGGCGCTGGAATATGGCGCCTAGGTGCCGGACACTGCGTCCAGTTCTTCGCACCTCTTCACTTTGGCTTGCACCTCTTCTTGATTAAAACCGTTTTGGAGCGTCCAAATGCAATGTATCACATGTCCTATTATCAAGGAACAACTCCCAGCCTTCTAGAATGTCCAATAACCGCTCACTCCGTCAAAATAACTGATCAAACGTTGTCAAAAACTTGACAGTTTTTGTATTGAGTCTGGCGCCTAGGCGCCAGGCCATATTTTTTTATACTTTTGGTATTTTGCTCCATTTTACTCCTTTTTTCTCCTTTATCCTTCTTAGACCTTTTTACATTACCTACATCCAAAAATAAAAAAAATATCTTTCATTAAAGCATAATATCCTTAGAAATTAATAAGAATTAAGACATAAAGAAATAAGTATTTTTTATAGATCAAAAAACATAGCCAAATTTCTGAAAAGATGTGAAGAAACAAATTTAGTTCTTAACTGGGAAAAATGGCAATTCATGGTCACAGAAGGCATTGTACTTGGTCACAAAGTAACACAAAAAGGGATGGAAGTAGATCAAACAAAAGTGAAAATTATTGCTGAATTGCAACCACCTACTACTGTTATCGATGTGAGAAGTTTTCTAGGTCATGCTGGATTTTATAGAAGATACATAAAGTATTTTTCTAAAATTGCTAAACCTCTTTGTCATTTATTGGAAAAAGATGCAAAATTTGAATTTAATAAAGAATGTATTAATGCTTTTAATATTCTAAAAGAAAAATTAATAACTACACCTATCATTGTTGCACCTAATTGGAATAAATTTTTTGAATTAATATGTGATGCAAGTGATTTTGCAATTGGAGCTGTATTAGGACAAAAATATGAGAAAATTTTCAAAGTTGTGTATTATGCTAGTAAAACTCTCACTGAAACACAAAGAAATTACACTACCACTGAGAAAGAGCTTCTAGCTATAGTATATGCCTTCGATAAATTTAGACCTTATCTTCTTGGTACTAAATGCATAGTTCATACTGATCATTCTGCTATTAAATATCTATTATCTAAGAAGGATTCTAAACCTAGACTTATAAGATGGGTTTTACTTCTACAAGAATTTTATTTTCAAATAGTAGATAGAAAAGGAACTGAAAACCAAATTGCTGATCATTTGTCTAGAATTAAAAAGGATATTATTTCAGAAGAAAATATAAATGAGCAATTCCCTGATGAATCTTTATATGTTATTCAAGTATGCAAAACACCTTAGTATGCTGATATTGTTAATTATTTAGTTAGCAATATTTTGTCTTATGACTTGGATAACAAATTTATTAAGAAATGTAAATATGATGCTAAATCTTATATTTGGGAAGAACCTCATTTATTTAAAATTGGTAAAGATTCTATGATTCGAAGATGTGTACCTTATGAGGAAACTTTTGCTATTATTCAAAAATGTCATGATTCTGATTTTGGAGGACACTTTGGCATAGATAAAATTGCATTTAAAATTTTAAATTCTGGATTTTATTGGCCTACCTTATTTAAAGATGTGAGACAATATGTGAAAACATGTGATCGATGTCTAAGGATGGGAAATATATCTAGGAAGGATGAAATGCCTTTAAACTATATATTGGAAGTTGAAATTTTTGATATATGGGGTTTAGACTTTATGGGACCATTTGTTCCATCATCTGGAAAAATTTATATTTTATTAGCAGTTGATCATGTTTCAAAGTGGATTGATGTTGCTGCTTTACCAATTTGTGATTCCGAAAGTGTTTCTAAATTTTTAAATAAAATGATATTTTCAAGATTTGGAATGCCTAAAGTAATTATCATTGATGGTGGAAGTCATTTCAGGAATATAAGAATTCAATCATTACTACAAAAATTTGGAATCAAACATAAAATTACAACTGCTTATCACGCACAAATAATTGGAATGGCTGAAGTATCAAACAGAGAAATTAAAAGAATTTTAGAGAAGACTGTTAATCCTAAAAGAACTGATTGGGTTGATAGACTTGATTCTGCATTATGGGCTTATAGAACAACTTATAAGACACCAATCGGAATGTCACCTTACCAGTTAATTTATGGCAAACATTGTCACTTACCTGTAGAACTTGAACATAAAGCTTATTGGGAGATAAAGGATTTTAATTTTAATTTGAATAAAGCAGGAGAAAAACGATTATTGCAATTAAATGAGATGGAAGAAATAAGAAATGAAGCATATGAAAATGCGAGGATTTATAAAGAGAAAATGAAGATGTTGCATGATAAGAAAATTTCAAGAAAAATTTTTGAGCCTGGACAAGAAGTATTACTGTTTAATTCTCGTTTAAGACTTTTTCCTGGAAAATTAAGATCTAAATGGATTGGACTCTATTTAGTTGAGAAAATATACCATTATGGAGTTGTGGATATTAAAAATCCCAAAACAGGAAAAATTTTTAAAGTAAATGGAGTAAGATTGAAGCCTTATTTGGGAGATATTAAAAAGATTTATAAAGAAGCTTATGAATTGAGTCAACCTGATTAAAGATTTACTAAAGTCGAGCTGACGACTTTAAACCAAGCGCTTTGTGGGAGGCAACCCATAATTATCTTTTTTGTTTATGAATGTTTTTGTGTTTTAATGTAAGGTTATGCCTCGATCTTGATTAATTTTATATTACTTTAGAAAAATTTGATGCTCATAAGTCTTTGTTGACTTAGGCTGAAAATTATTTTGAAGTATGTAAGATTTAAAAATAGGATCACTCTATTCTGAATATGAGTAAAAGGAGATCAAGTTAACCTTCATTATGATTATTTACAATGTGTGTTATTGAGTCTAAATTACTCTTACCAGTATAATTTACCTATCTTGGAGAATGAAATTTTGAAATTTGACGATTAGGTGAAACAGAGTTGAACATAGGTCCGGCGCCTAGGCGCCAGATTTGGCGCCTAAGCTCCACGGTTACTGGGTCGTGCAAAAACCAAAAATTTTCAGTTTTTCACACGACTTTCCCCTTTAAATCAACCTATCTTCTTCCCTAACCATCAAGCAATCAAAATTACGTCCCTTGTACTTCATTCTTGAGAGATTTGAGAAATTTTTAAAAAATATGGAAGGAAGAATTCATGGAGAAGAAGCTTGGGACAAGGTCTCAAAGGATCCTCAACCCTACTTCAATGGTTTCATCGCTGTAAGTTTAGAAAAAATTTCTAGTCGTTTGGATAAGTTTGAAGCGGAGTTTAAAAGCATTGTAGATCCCCTTCATGATATGTTTCATCAAGTTGAACATCTAGAATGGCAAATAAAACTTTCATTTGATCATTTTGCGGCTTATCAAGATGCTCAAGTTGAAATGTATGCGAAGAACAAGTGGATTGACGAAAAGACGGCTACAGATTTCCCGAGAGCGTTAGTGTTCTTTCCAGGTGGAATACAGTATTTCCCTTGTGAAGATTAGAATATTCTGGTAATTAGATAGTTATTATATGGTTTGTTGAGTCGTTGTATCGATTTAGAGAATCGATTGTGTTTGTTTGTGTATTTGCTTTCATGTTTAATGTGTATTTATTTTGCTTAGAAATTGTTGTGTTTGAGTGTGTATTAGGAACTTGAATCAAATATAATACTTATCTGGAATGTATTGAGTCAATATTGAAGATTATAAATGGAATTTAGTGAGTTTGATTGAAACCTTATGTTTGATTGGTGGATTAAATATTTAGTTTTAATAAATTTTTGAAAAATGTTGTGGAAGTTAGAAATTGAAGCCCTACTCTGATATGAGTAATTGGAAGTTGAATTTATGAATTTTGGTGAAAAATTAAATTTTAAAATAATTTTTTGTGAAAGGCGAGTCTGGCGCCTAAGCGCCAGAATTCGGCTCCTAAGCGCCAGTTCGGCCTGTACCCAAAAATTTACTTAAATAACCCCCAAAAGCCATTTTTGACGCCTAAGCTTCATCTTCTTCCCCATTTTCATGAAAATACATCCTTTAGATCCATTTTGAGGTCATAACATCAAGGATTTGAGCGCGAAACCACTCGATTTCATTGTCTCAAGGTCAGATCTACACTTTAAACCATTTATTTTCGATTTTCACCATAGATTTCCCTAGGTTTTGCTAAGAACCGAAAATTTTGAAAATTTTTTTCGATTTTTAGTGATTTCTTTGGATTGTTAAATTTATTTTAAGTTTTATAAACTTAAAAAGAGTTTAAATCTTTGATTCCTAAATTTGTTCTTGTTTTCTTTCACGTTTAGATTGCTCCAAAATCTAAGCGCGGGAAAGGACGAGAAAATTTTGATAGCAGCAAATTTTCTACTGCGGCTGCGCATTTTCGCTTCCATGAATTTGTGACGTCCAGGAAGTTCATTTCTGAACAAAGTTTCTATCATCCTAGAGAAATGATCGAAAACACTATCGTTGCACACAACTGACAACGATTCTGTTATTTCACTGTTGTTGCTGTTATCCCGATTGTTAGAGAATTTTATGCAAATTTTCTAGATACCGAAGATTATGAAGTCTTTGTCAGAGGTATCGGAGTAGGATTTAGTCCAGAAAGAATCAATGTATTTTATGGCCTGCCACCGGCTATAGTGCTATTATTCTGGATTATCACCATCTGAGAGAGATTTGGATATGATCATTGCTTATCATTGCTTAGTTGACTGACGGTACTGGATCTTGGAAGATCAGGAATGGAAAAAGGGTAAACTTCAAATCCTCCAAATTAAATGATATTTCTAAAGCATGGCACTATTTTATTTCTGCAAGATTATTACCTTCCAACCGCCTGAGTGAAGTGACTAGAGATCGAGCGATCTTAAACTACTGCATTCAGGAGAGGAAACCTATTGATGTCTGGAGTATTATTTATGATTCTGTAGATTCTACTGCGAGATCCAACACTTCTGCTGGATTGGGATTCCCATCTCTGATTTATTCACTATGTGTTAGTAATGGAGTCACTGCTGATATTTCTGAGGAGAAGTTAAAGTCTACCAAGCCAATTGGGCAGGAGAGTATTAGTATCTATGATCGTCTTCTAGGGAAGAGATCGACCGCTCCTTCTACTTCTGCACATACTCCAGGTAGACCTTCTACTTCTCGACCCTCTACTTCTGCTGAGCCACCATCAGATTTCTGGGAATCAATGCATGATCAGTTTTTAGAGCAGTAGCAGGAGTTATTTCAAACTCACTACAGGATTGATACTATTGATGGGAAACTAGATCATTTATCAGATTATACCTAGAGGAAGAGTAGTTATGATGCTGAGTATGATGAAGCCCTAGTCAGATTTCTGAAGGGTGAACATGATGTTAGTTTCCCTACTTTTCCTAGTTTCACACCATTTGTTGATCCTAAGGACGTAGAATTTTCCTTTGGTGATGATGATGATGATGAGGCTACAGCTAGTGACTAGTAGTTATAGATCTTTATGATGAGCTACTCTGTTAGTTTGTTTTGTTCATATTGTTTGTTTAGTTTTATGTTTATGTATGTTGATTTGTTTAAATATCTGTGTGGATTGATTAGTGTTAAGATTTTGTTGTTAAAATATTCTTAGTATATTGTGTTGAGACTGAAGTTAGAGTTAAATGATATGTCATTTTGGTTTACTGTTTAGTAATTAGTAATTTTGCTCTGTTTTAATTTTGTTTCAAATTTAGTATTATCATAAAAATTTAGCTTGCTTACTTTTTATACATGCTTAAATTTTGTCTTAATTATTCACAAAAGCATGATAGAAGTTAATATTTCTTTTTTAAGATTGTTTTTACATACTTATAAAAATTTTTATGATTTTCTTTCTCTCATACTTTCAAATTATCATAGTATACCAAAACTTAAGTTTGGGGGAAGGGAAAATCCATTCAAATTTAAATTTTATCTGTCCTTAAAGAGCTAATATTTTCTTAAAAATAAAAATTTTTTAACATAACTTAAGGAATGAAGAATTTATTTGAGATCACTTTTATTTTTGAAATTATAAACAATTTAGTGAAATTAACCAAAAATTTTACTAACTTTGATTGATTTTAAGAATAGAATTATTTAACTTAAAGAAGAATAAGATAAAGAATTTTTCTATTCATGATAGAAATAATATAATTTTAGAAATATTAAGTAATAAAAAATTATCACTTGAAAAAGAAAAAAGATTGGAAATCTTTTTGAATTCTTATTTATGTTATAATAATTAAGTGGAAATGAATATGTTTTGAAAATATAAGTTAAGGATAGTGAAGTTCAAAACCATTAACAGGCTATCCAGATATAGTAATCCTCTCTATATAAATAAAAAAAAAAAGAGGAGAAGCTTGAGGAAATGCCTAATAAAAAATTAGTTTCACTTGAATTATCTTATAGGAAGAAAACTAGTTACATATTTTACTTAATTTTTATACATAAATATTTATTTAGAAAAGATTTTTCAAGAAGATCTTTTTCTTGTAAATAATCTATGAGAGCTTAATATAATAGACTTCTATTATTTTCAAAATGGATGAAAAGTTTGAAATCTTATGATTTGGTAGTTAAATATTCTTTAAATTCTTAAAATTAAACCTAGTTAGTGAAATTGGGTTAATAATTTACTAAAGACTTTATAAAATCAAAAATTATAAGGAATCTTAAATATTTATCTTCTATTCCAAAGGTTATATATTTTATATAATAGAAAGAGTTACTTAAGGACAAGTAACATTTAAGTTTGGGGGATTTTGATCTATAAAAAAGTACCTATTTTTTTATGTCTTAATTCTTATTAATTTTTAAGGATATTATGCTTTAATGAAAGGTATTTTTTGTTTTTTTGGATGTAGGTGATGTAAAAAGGTCTAAAAAGGAAAAATGAGCAAAAAGGAGAAAAAATAGAGGAAAATACAAAAAGTATAAAAAATATGGCCTGGCACCTAGGCACCTAGGAGCCAGAAGTTGGCGCCTATGCGCCAGACTCGATACAGAAACTGTCAAGTTTTTGACAATGTTTGATCGGTTATTTTGACGGAGTGAGCGGTTATTGGACATTTTAGAAGACTGTCAGTTGTTCCTTGATAATAGGACATGTGATATATTGCATTTAGACTAGGTGCGAGCCAAAGTGAAGAGGTGTGAAGAACTAGACGCGGTGTCCGGCGCCTAGGCGCCATATTCCGGTGCCTAGGCGCCAGACAGACCTTCTAGAAGATTCATTGAATGTTGACATATTTTGAAGAGGTGCCTCAAGGCAACCCTTGAAGCCTATAAATAGGGGTCCATTTCTTCAGAAAATGTGCCCCTCCCATTGTAACCCTTTCTCTTATCCACTTTAGGATCTCTCATCCTTAGAGAGAGAAATAGAGAGAGAAATTTAGGGCCACTTTTGTTTAGTTTAGTGAGTTTATTTTCAAGTTGTTGCATCTGGAGTTCATTACACTGTGGAGTCAGTAGGAATCAGAAGATCTGTAGAAGAAATATTTGAGATAAGTATTTTATATTTGATTCAAAGTTTATTTATTATGTTTTGTTGTTTATTTTCAATGTGTTTTGAGTAGTTAGTTTACTTTCTTCCTTCAATTATGAAGAGATAGATAAGATAATATAAAGATTAGATGGAGAATTGAAATTCAAAATATTTTCAAAACATTGTGATGACATTAATACCTAATCTTACTTTACTTTTTAAATTGACCATTTAAATTGTTAAAACCTGTTGAAGAGTTTTGAGACCTAGAAGGAGAAGAACTCTTAACTTGTAAATGTCACATGAATCCTTGGGTAGTCGAAGGCCATGTGCGGGCTATTTAAGGTGAAGTGCAAATAAATAGGAAGATAAGATTTAAAGGGCGTAGAATTGATAAGTTTTTAAGAGTGACAGACTAAATTCTTATAATTTGATTTATAGATTAGGAAAGGGTCACTAGTAGGGCCGACCATAGCCACCCTTATACATCTAGAAGTGAGGGTCTAGATTAACCCGTTCTACTAACAATACATCCGGACTTGATCTGTAAATTATCCAATGTTCTTTGCGCCTGAATCAAAGGGTAAAGAATAGGAATGCTTCTATTTGGCACAATACCATAAATCAAATTCTCCAACGAATATTAAATTATCTTAAAAATCTTAGATTAATTGAATGGAAGAAAGTTGTTTATTCTATAGTTTTCATAAATCATTTTCTTATTATTGTTTTCTTTATTTGCATCTAGTAAATTAATAGTAATTTATAGTTAAATTAAAAGATAAAAAGATATTTTTTATAATATTTAGAAAATTTATCACTATAATTCTTCCCTGTGGGATCGATACTGGGGTCTTTGTTTCAAAGCCCTATATTACTTGAAAAGATACGTATACTTGCGTAGTACCCATAGTGTGTAAAAATATTTTCTAAATTTACAACATTTTGATTTTATACACTAGCCGCTATTTATAAATTGAGTCATGTTTTTGGCCATTTTTTGGAAGCAATTATTACTGCATTATTGCGGGTCGGGTCAGCGCCGCCGGCGCCCAAATCCAGAGAGTTTGGCTAATTTATTTAAATAGAGCACCGCCGGCGCCCGAACCCAGAAATTGGCTTTAAACCCTCAATTTCGCGATTTTTACCCTGGGACCCGTAAATTTTTCCATTTCCTTCGTCTTCTACCTCCATTTTCGCAACTTTGAAGGTCTATGGCTTGCTAGATCTTATATTTAAGGAGATTTCAAGGAAATTCGACACCGGATTCGCACTTCTCTTAGTAAGAGCTTCACTTTAAGTTAAAAATTTTGGATTTTCACCATGGAAATTTCTCACATTGCTTATGGTGGAATTTTTGGAGATTTAAAGAAATGTTGAGATTTTCCATGATGAAATTTGCTCTTCCTTATTTAGAATAGTGTTTGGAGTTGATACATTGTGAATTTTGTATTTATTGGAATATTTTTGAAAATTTTAGAAATTCACATGGCTCCAAGAGGAAAGAGGAAATTGGATTTTAATGAGGAGAGATTCGTCAACGTCAAAGCCCAATTTCGCTATAACTCTATCCTTCACAATAAGAAGTGCATTCAGGATCGAGCTTTTGATAGTCCCGGCGGAACTATAGAACAGTTGATTGCAAAGCGAAACTAGGAAAGATTTTGTTGTTTCACTGTGAATGTTGTTATGGGAGTTGTTCGAGAATTCTACTTGAAGTTACCCTGGACTGAGACTGAGTATGTGCTTGTTAGAGGAAAGATGGTTGAGTTTACTCCTCAACGCATCAATGCTTTTTATAAAACTCGTGAACCGTTCGTACGTGAATACGAAAAATTTGACACTAGAAGGGAAAATATGAGAGAAGTTATTATTCTTCTGACTGACGGGCGAGGATAGTGGAAAGTAAGTCAAAAACAGTTCATAAATTTCCCCGCCTCCACATTGAATGTTGCTTCAAAGGTATGACATTATTTCATTTCTGCAAGATTATAACCATCTTATCACCACAGAGAAGTTACTAGAGATAGAGAGATTCTAAATCATTGCATACAAAAAATGAAAAAAGATTGATATTGTATCCATTATTTACAAGATTATTCAGACGATTGCTAGAGGTGAAATGACTGGAGGATTAGGTCATCTTGCTTTAGTTCATGCCGTCTGTGTTCAGTCTGGAGTTGAGTTAAGTAGTTCTGAGGAAGTGGCTATACCATTGAGACCTATTACAAAGAATATTATTTGTACTTATGAGTCTCATGTAGGAGCTATAGTTGAGCATAGGAGTACTGATATTCCTACTAAGAGTTATGATGTTCCATCTACTTCTGAGCCGCCTACTTTATCTGATATCATGGAGCAGCTGAGACTACAGAGTACTAGAATGGATAGACTCAATGGTCGGATGGATGTATTTGAGTCGAGGAGTGATGTAAATGAAGATTGTCTGCAGAGGAGAGTGGAGTTTTATATTGCTTATTATGATGCTCATGTTAGATTTATGAGGGGGGAGTCCGATGTAATATTTCCTACTTGCCCCAGCTATACACCATATAGACCTGACCCTGCTGATGACTTTGCTACTGATCCTGGTGATGGAGACTGGTAGATAGTTTGTTTGTTTGTTATTTCTGTTGATCCTGTTGTAATGTGTTGTACTGATGTGATGTAGTGGACATTTACTTTTCATGTAATGTGTACCCCAATTGTGTTGTACTGTGTGATGTTATGTTATTTACTTTCCATGTTGAACTGTTGTGTTGTACTAAAACATTAAAAACTGTTAGTTTTACTGATAGTAGTGTTATTGTTTGTTTCCTGTTGTAGTGTTTTGTTGGATGTTTAGATGTTTACTATCAATTTCTCTTTACCCATGCAAATATTTAAAAATTGTTATATCACTGCTACTAATTGCTTCATGCCTACTACTTACAAATGTTGATTAATACTAGATAGCTATTGAAGATTTCAAGATCCCAACACAGAAAGGTTAGTTTTCTTTTACTCTTAACTGTTTCAAATTCATTGAAAAATTTACGTTTGGGGGAGGGTAGAGATATACTAAACTTTTATTTGTTCTCAACTATTATATTTTCAAAAAGTTATTAGCATAACTTCAGAAAGTTGAACCTCATTGTAAGATAACTAAAACTTTTTATTTTATTTGAATATTATGGAAGGATAAGATGAAAATTTTTGGTAATAAAAGTTGATTTAATAGAAGTAAGATATTTGGTATGAAAAGATTTGATTATAGTTAACTATTTAAAGTAAAAAAAAATGTATTTTTGAAATGTTAAGGGACTTAAAGTGTTGTCTGTTAAGAAGAGATTGCAACTTTATGAAAAATAATAAAGCATGTACCTAACTATAAAGTAAAAAAGGTGACTTAAGTTTAAACTTTAGAAAGAGGAGAGTGAAGTTCAAAATCATTAAATGCTATCCAGATATAGTAATCCTCAAGAAAAGAAAAAAAAGGAAAGAAGGATTGAAAAACAATCCCAAAAAGAAAAAGAAAAATAAAAGAAAAAAAGAAATGAAAAATATTTATGAGGAGAAGCTTGAGGAGATGCCTAATAAAAAATTGGCTTTACTTGAATCACCCTAAAGGGAAAACTTGATTTCACTTCTGAATTTATATTTAAAGTACTAGCCTACATTCTAGTAAAGTTTGCATGAACTCCTTTCTCACATAATCTTTTAAGGCACTCTTAATTTGACAAATTATGATTCATCTTGAAATAAATAGAAGACTAAAACTCTTAGACTTGATTACTGAATATTCTTATGCCTGTAATTTTGACCTAAGTTACTAAACTTTTTCTAAAAATCTAACCACTATACTCTTCTGAATGAAAATTTTAGTGTCTTACAATTAAAAAGTAGAATGCCTAGAGTTATATTTTATGTAGTAAAATGATTACTTGAGGATAAGTAATAGTTTAGGTTTGGGGGATTTTGATGCACCAAAAATATATATGGTTTATGCTATCTAATTTTACTTATTTTTGGTGATATTGCACTTTAAAGAAAAGTATTTTTCATGATTTGTTGCAGGTATGATGATTTTAGGTGATTGGAGCGAAAAGAATAAAAAAGGAACGAAATCGGAGAGAAAAGGAGAAAAATGGAGCAAAAAGGTGGAAAAGGTATTATGGCGCCGCCGGCGCCCAAATCAAGAGAGTTCAGAAGTATTATGGACGATAGAGCGCCGCCGGCGCCCAAGGTTGGTAAAATTCAAATTATAAGAGTTTTGGCAAAATTTTGAAGGGATGCCTATGGAAATTCTTGGGATTTTGTCCCTAACTCTTAAATAACTGAATTTGGACGAGGTAAGAGACATCTAGAGTAGTTATAGAGAGTATTAGAGTGTGCTCTCTTGCATTCCATTACTTTCTCTTAGTTTTTAGTGTTAGGGTTTAGTGTGGAAGAGAGGGATTCTTCTCTGAGGAGTGAAGGAGAAGGAGTAAAGTGAGAGATTTCTTCTTCCTTTCCATTCTAAAGAGAGAATCAAGTGTTGTAAAGAAGAGTAGAGGATTCAAAAGAACTTCAAGGAGTTTGCATTGGGGAAGAGAAAGAGATAAGTTGTATTTCCTTTTGTGGTTTGTATGACTTTTCTTTTATATATAAAATCCATGTTTTATTGTATCTTCTCCATGAATTCTGAGTAGTCTTCTTTGTCTTTCTTCTTGCTTAGAGATGTAATGATGGTTTGAAGTGGATTTGATGTGCTTTTAATGTGATAAAGAAATTGTGATGGTTTTTCATTTAAAACTTAATTTACTTTCGATCTGGCCAATTGAAATGTTAAAATATGCTGTTGAACATTAAGTTTGAAAGGATTTAATGTCCTACAACAATAATGAAAGATCCATTTAATTTCTATGGATGAATTACATAGTTCATAGGAATTGCGTGCAAATAAATAGGGAATTGTGTTCTAAAGGACTTCAATTTGGAGATTTCAGGGTGACAGGCTAAAATCTCCAGATTGGTTTTAAGATTAGTAACTAATATCAAAGGTTAGCCTTTTGGTGAAGGGTGAGTGGGAGCTCCGAAGTGAGAGCCGGTATCCTCTCAGCCTAGCCCTAGAATTAGTAACTAAACTTAGAATGTGTCAATGTTTTTTTCTTATTTATAGGAGGGGGTACTCTTCTAAAGGTAAAGAATCATCTATGCTCCTATTTGGAACAATAAATTATATAATTAATCCATATCAATCCACACATCATATTCTCATTGCAAGAAGAAAGATACTTTTCTCATATATCAAAAATCTTTCAAATACTTAATTTAGTGTGTCTGTTAGTTAATTCTGTTTTCAAAGTTATTAGAAGTAATTATAGTTTAGTTGGTTATTACTGTTTTCTGTATAGTAGTAGTAGTGTTAGAAGAAAGTTCTAGTGCTTTATTCTAACTTGTTAAAACTTTCACTTTGTTTCAACTTAGAACCTCCCTGTGGGATCATTAACCAGGACTCCACTAGAGCCCTGTATTACTTGATACGATACGTATACTTGCATTGAATGCTTGGACTTTACAAAATCATTATAAATATATAAATTTGAAATTAATAAAATCTTGCATTTAAAAATATAGAAGTAAAGTCTGGTTGGATCAAGTTTTTGGTGTCGTTGCTAGGGAATTATATCTCCGAGTAGCGGTGCCGAAATCGTGTTTTCAAACCAATCACATCAAGTATCTAAATGTGTTGTGCCAAATAGGAGCAATTATATTCTTTATCCTTACTTGGTACTATAAAGAACAAAGGTTAATCTAATGATTTGAAATCTTGAAGATGGGTTAGACAGGAAAGATACTAGCTCTCAATCTAGACTTCCCTCTTCTCTCTCCGCCTGGGCTAACATCTCATAACAAAACTTAAAACATCAAAACAAATTAGGGGCTTTAGCCTGTCACTCCAAAGTCCCCTAATTTTACACTCAATAAAAAACAAATCTCCTTATTTATTTGCACACAACTATATGGACTACAATTCTCATCCATATAATTTCATGTGATTCTCTCCAATTGTTGATTGAGACAATACCACATTGGTTCTTACATGTTCTCACAACAAATTTTAACATCTCAATTGGCCAAATTAGGAGGTAAATGAAGTGCAAGGTAGTTTAATCATCACAACTTTTTCCAACATTAAACATCTATACTTCACACAACTTCCATCCATAATTTAATTACTTCATCATTTAAAAGAAAAAAGATATAGAAAACTACTCAGAACTCATAAAGAAAACACAAACACAAATTGATTTGAAAGTAGAGATCATAGTGAAATCACAACAAGTTTTACTTTAAAACCAAATGTAAAAAAAAAGATAAAAACTTATCTGAAAATCCACTCCACAAGACTCTTGAAGCTCCTTTAAAACTTTTTGCTATGCCTTACAAACTCCTTAGGGGGTGGCGCCCAACTCTAAGGATTCACTCTCCTAAATTCTAATATAAACTATGACAAAGTAAAATGGAAAAGTAAGGAAAGTATAACAAGAAGAAAACTCTCTTTCTTCCTCTCTCCCTTCAACCACTTCAAGCTTTTCTCCAACTTCTCCCGCCAATGCTTCCTTTCAAAACTCTTCTCTGCTTATGATCTTCAAGTCTTCTTTTAATAAATTTCTAAAGGGTGCATTGTTGTCTCTTCAAATCATTTCCAAATTCAACGAATCTATCAAGAGATGTATCCATCCATTTGAATTTTAAATGAATTTTGGCGCCAATGAGTAGTTAAGGAAGTTTAAACCAACGAATACTTCAAAAACCCCTTCAAATTTGCACCAAAATTAATTCAAATTGCATAGGTTAACTGTCGCGGCTATGTGTCAGCCTTTGGCGCTTAGCCGCCAGAGGTTAATTTTGCACACTTTTCATTTTTGCTCCAAATTTGATCATTTTTTGATTCTCTCATTAGAATCATTCAATTTTATTATACTTGTAAGAAAAATATGAAAATATCCTCTCTTAAAGTGTAATATCATCAAAAATAGGTATAAAAACGTGCTTAAAACACTATATATTTTAGGTGTATCACATGTAAATGAGAAAAAAAGTAAAATCATCGTAATATATTCTCACTCTAATCAATTCTATATTTTACACATACATACTAATTCATTATAAGAGGAAAGAGTAAAGAAAACTACTTACTACACATGGGGAAATAACAAGAAATTTTCATTGAACAAAACTTTGAAACCATACAAACAAAGTACTATATTCAAATCAAAATACAATGAAAATACTTATTTTTGACGAAAATCAAACTCTCCTTGTATAGCAAAAGCAATCTCCTTACAATTCTCTCCAAGAACAAAGTGAAAAGAAAAGAAGAAATCTCTCATTCTCACTATTTCTCTCTCACCTTGTCGCCCTACTCGGGGCTCTCGCCCAAGCCTTCTTCCTTTTCTCCAAGCCTTCTTCCTTTTCTCCAAGCCTTCTTCTCATCTTCCAATTAGTTCAAGGGTTCAAGAGACTTTTAAAAACTTTTCCAAGCCTTTTTATAATTTCCCAAGGGGTGCTTAAGTGTCTCTTCAAAAGTGTCCATAGTCAATGAATCTTCCAAAAGGGTGCCTCTTCAAAAGTCTTTAAAAAGTTCCTTCTAATAGCCTCAAATCCTTTTCTTAAGTCTCTTTTTTCATTTCCAACGAATTTCCAAGAGACACATGAAGCACCGCTTCAATAATCATCAAAATATGATGTATATTCTAGAAGATATGTTGAAAACAATCAACGGTGCTTATGCGCCGATTTTGGGTGCTTAAGCGCCCTCCGATTTGTCTGGTGGCGCCTAAGCGTCGGGCAGAGGCACTTAAGTGCCTGATTTCAATTTCCAATGCTTCGGTGTGCCCTAGTTCAACCCAATTTGCTCTGGATTGCTTCGTTTTGGTCCATTTTTGTTCTTTTTGCCCCAATCACTCCAAAAGTTTCAATTTGATGTACCTACAATCAAAAAAACAAGAAAACATAAGTTTAAAGTGCAATATCATTATAAAATATAGTATGAAAAAAAATACATTTTTAGGCACATCAGTGCCCATCACAACACCCCGACAAATCCCCTAATGGTTCTCATGTTAAAGGGGTGGGCTACCTGTCACAATATGGTAATGTGTCTTATGCCTGATAGCATATTCTCATACTAGCAACGTGAATTCCATTTAAATGGTCAACAACTAATAATCAGACCAAAACAACCAACTAAATGAAACCCCACAACCCAAGGATCCTCAAAAGTCGATCAGCTGCTCTTAGCCAAGTCGATTGACTGTCCTAAGTGGCATCGACCAACTGACTAACATATGAAAGCCGATTGTTTGTCTTGTCTTAGTGAAATAAGGCAAGCCAACTTGAATGACCCAAAGGCCACCAATATTAGGCGACAGAGCGAGAGACTTTTTATTAATTTATCTATTTATTTATGACCATAATATCCCGTTGTGTACTTATTCAAGAAGGACAAGTAGGTAATTGCATACTTTATACCTTCTTTTGCCTGTAAATAAGGAGTCATTTCTGCATCTTTTAGGTTAATCCAATCTTATTTCTATTTTACCATTCTCTCTCTCTCCCCTTATCTCGCATGTCTCTATGCTCTATTCTTTAGGAGTGATTTATAAGAGAATCTGAGATCCAATAATATTTTTATGCTAACATTTGCTATCATTTGTATATAATCTTTCCCTTTTATAGTACAAAATAAGTTTATATATTCCTTCAATATGTCCCACATTACTGAGGTGTCAGATCAATGGTGTCACAAATATTGAGAAATCATAATAATAAAAAAAAAATTTAAGAACCTCTCAAATACAATTGATACGAGGCTTTGTTGGCACAACAAATACTAATTAAAACAAAAGATAAAAAAAGCTTAAAATTTTGACGAAATTAATTAAATAAATTTAGGAGTTTGTTTTTGGAAGAAGTTGAGTGAGCCTGACAGATGATTTTTTAGAGTGAAAATTGAGACGATTTGCATATGTTTGGGAGTTGGAATAAAAGGTCAATTTGCCCCCAACAGTTGAAAGAAAAAACCCGCTACATGGGAAGACGCCTTTGTCAGTGATCAGATAGTGACAATAATTTATTTTTAATCATAAAAAAATATTCTAATTTTTCAATTTTCATTTATTCCCACTTAGTTCGGATTCGGAAGGGAGGATCGGCTCCTAAAAACTCGTTGCAACGCAGCGTTTGCAGCTTTTTTGCTTCCCTAAATGGACATACGTGACGCAGAAGAAATCCTGGGGCTGCTTGATTCCTGCATTTCGGTCATCAAATGGCGGCTGAGGCCTTCGGCAAAGCGCCGCCTAGAAACTGGTTCTCTTCCTCACTCTTTTTCCTTCTCTTGTTCCGTCTTCTTAAGTACTGCAATCTTCTATTTGGATTTAATTTTATGGAGAGTGCAGAAACCCCTTTCCATGTTGAGGCTGAAGCCTTTAAGATATGATTTTAAATGCCAGCTTTTTCTTTTTCTTTTTGTTGGAGAATTTATTAAAATGCGAATAAACGTCCATTTCATTTTGCCGGGTTTTCGTTCTTCCAAAAAAATGCATATAAAATTTTCTCCTCTTCCCCCTTTCAAGCCTGCTGTGGATGACCGAGTTTTATTTGAAGAGAATAGTTTAACTAGATTGTTTACTTTTATATCGGGTTTTCAGATGTCCTTGCTCTATGTAGTCGACTAAGGGCCGTGGTGATGGTTGACTATGGCGGAAAGATGCCGGAGCTACAAGATCATCTCCATGATTTATTGAGTTCTATGCGAAAGGTATATTTTTTTGAACCCGTAAACTCTTGCTTTCTTGAGAAAATTTTATCTTTTTTAATTTTTGTTTGTTTGGACGCTGATGTTATTTTGAACATTGCTTGTTTGAATAATCTTTCTGTGTTACTTTTAGAGCTGTAAATGAACCAATTTACTCGATCAACAACTCAAACATAGCTCAATTAAGACTTGATCATGTTTGTTTAAATTAGTAAATAAAAAGGTTTGAACATTTTTTAAAAGCTCGGAGATAACGAATTACATATGAACATAGTCGTATATGCTCGTTTATGTTCACGAGCTAACTCGACAAATGACTCGTTAAATACTCGATATTAAGCTTGATGATAACTCGTATCATATATGATATACTATTTAAATAAAAATTAATTAACTAAACTTTATTTAATGATAGGTTTAATAGCAATATATTATTCTATTAATAATATTTTTTGATTAATTTTTAATTATATATTTGTTTTACTAAAGTTTAGGTGTTAGATGTGAAAATACATAAGACTTATGTGGTATGTATGAAATGCCTCTTAAAATAACTTTAAACCTCCGTAAATCTTACATTCTCTCTAGCTTCTCACAGTTTCATGACTCCTGATTTCGCTCGAAACATACGAAATTCTGAGTTGATAAAGGTGTGCAAGTATTGAAGGCAACACCGAGATCGTGGGGTGCAAGGATCTCTTAAACTCTAATCTCTCGTACATTTTCTTTATTCACTCTGTTCTTAAATCCTACCTGATTAAAAAGTGATGTTGAGAAAGTGCAATGCAATCATTGTAAGTCATATATAATTAAGAATAAGAATGGTGTAAAAATGCAATATAAAAAACATTTATAAATTTTATCAAAAAAGCTTGGAAAATGACAAGTGTATATAACTATGGGAAAATCAACACTTACATCTGAATGCGGGAGTTAGGTGCAAACTTTGAAGTATGATCATGGTTTATGAGTTACCTTTCATTTTTAGAAAATTTATAATCGATTAATTAGTAGGTACAATCAAATTTGTAAATTTATTTATTAAATTTTTTTATATGCAAATCTCGATACTCATTTGAATTTTTTAGCTCGTTAATTTGCTCGTTTAAATACTCGTTCACTTGTCATATAAAAATCAAGTACAAATCAAATTCAAATATTAAAATAATTTAAACAAGTCAAACTTGAACAATATATGAAAGTTCGACGCAAGCGTAAACCAAACATCAACAACTTATTATTATACCAAGCCCAGCCAGAACAATGATATACTTGGCTCGACTTGACTACAACCCTAGTTGCTATTTCTTTGAATACACTGTGTGAGTTTGTTTTATTTCGGTAATGTCAATAACTTTTGATGGCATAAGGTTGCAAGGTTCGATTTTGCAAGGAGATTTTTTTAAAACTAGAAGTTTCCGCAAACAATGTGTTTGCTTGGATCATAATAATCTTTATCATATGACAGGATCGTGACGACACGAATCTCTGAGGAAAATATATGTACACAATAAACAAGTGGGACCCGCGATCAAAGTATACGAAGACTTGGTCAAAACTGATTTACTTTATGGAAGTAAAAGTCAATGTTAAGTCAAGATAGGAGCATCTCAAAGTTCTGATAAGTCACTCCTTTCCGTAGGTGAGCTAGTCTATGTAGCAGGCCGAGCGAAGGACGATCATAAATTAAGCCAATTGAAGGATATTTGTACACCGAGCCGAACAAAGGATATCTTTGAATGAGGCTGAATGAAAGACAACTCATCGCCGAATGAACAAGATAGTCGAGCCAAAGAATTGAGGTAAAGTCATAGATAGATTTGATGAAGAAGTCTTCACATCATCCTCATGTGCTTCGGTCCCTCATCATCAAACGTGCGACCACGTGCCAACAACCAAAAGTCATCATGGCCCACCATCAAATTCTTTACTAATAAATTTTAGTATATTGTAGAAATGATAGTACCCCTCATCTTTTTTGTGTAAAAAAGGGTCTTAAATATAATTATGCATTATGGGCATCTCCTATACCTATAAAAAATGAGTTCATTTTATGAAGAAATGCCCTAGATGCTCTCATTTTTACTGTTCACCTCTTCTTCCACTCTCAATGCCTTTTCCTTGTATGCTCTATTCCTTAGGTGTGATTCCCCAGACATTTTAGGATTCAACTCTTTTCTAAACATAATTCGATACCCAACACAATAATCTTAAGGTAGAAAAAAATAAATAAATAAATGAAGGAGGTCCAATTCGAATTGATTTCACTAAATCCATGCCTGAGAGTTGAAGTTTGATCAGATATGTGATGAATAAGTTATTAGTACTGTTTAAATTATTTTAGTTAACTTAGATCTAGTTTAATCAATCAATTTATCATTCTTTTGGTATTAACATGTATAATATATAATGAGATTTAATAGCAAATATATTATATACTTGCACTTACCTTGCTTGCAGACAGTCAACATTACACATACGTTTACTATATTTTTTGAAATCACATTTGCCTTCCTTGTTGTTAGCTATTACATTGAATATTAATCTCAATCCATTTTTTAATTACAGTTGCCTCATATTTGTTAATGTTGTGAAATGCCTGCATAATTTCCTCTAGTAGATACACACTCACTAAAACTTTCACCCTCTTTCTTGCCCTTACCTTACCACCTTATTGATATAAAGGATCCACACTGCCTACTCTTTAATTCATGTATTGTTGTTATTATTTTGTCATTATTTTTCCCACTCATCAATTTATTTAATATTGTAATTATTATTCATTGATTATATATATTTCCTTTTAGAAGCTCTATTAGGATTGGATAAATAATACACAATTGTTAGAATGAAATGCTCAATCATATCTCTCAATTCTTATCGTGGAACTTGTACGTTTTTTTTTTTTTTTTTGTTTTTTGTTTTTTTTTTCTTTCTTATGTTTTCATTATAAAAGGCTTCTTCACAGCGTTGCTACAATTTTCCACTCTACTTTGCAACACGTCATTTTCTTCTATTTTTTTATAACTAGAAATAGTAAAGGCTTCTGAAGAAGTTTAAAATTCACCATAGCACTACTTGGATTAATTATTCTTTGTAGCATAATTAATTTCATAATTAAGATTCTATATTATCTTTGGTATGAGAAAAGTATTTACTAAATTTTTTGCGAAGATAAGTATGATTCACCTGCACCTTGCAATTATTTCCATTCATGACCAATTTGATTCTACAAGATACACCAATTAAAATGAAAGATTGTTTTTACAGCAAAACTTGTAAGGTTCCAAATCCATCATACTTTCTGTTACAGGAGTGCACCTTGCTACTTCCATTGAATGTAATGATAATTGAAGATATGATTTACATGGTACATATTGAAGGAATGGTCGAACTGTCAAATCTATGCTTACAACAACAACTACATTTTGTAAACCTTGAAGTTGATCCTCCACAGGTTATATTGCTCATTCATTCTTTTCCAAAACAAGAATTTTGTTTGTGGTTTGGACTCACTACTTTTTTTGCTGTTGCAGTTGATTTTGCAAACAAATCAGACCTTATCCTTGTCTGAATTTGTATCAGTTCAAAAGTTATTTTCTTCCATATTTCCATGTACTGCTGTTGTCAATACCATACATGGAGCTATGCCCTCATCCATGGATCAAAGGGTAGAACTGTTGGAACGCAATACTAATTTGGCTTCCATCACTGATCTTGCTGCTTCTCAACAATGTGAGATCTTTGATCTGACCAGTTTCCTAAAAGACATGCAGATTACCATACCAGCTCTGAATGGGTAATGCTCACTCATAATTGCTTTCTTTGAATTTTAGTCATGGATAAGAAAGAATGTTCGTGAATGATAATAATCCATCAAAATCTTTTGAGTAGTTTCCATTTTATAATTTTTGAAACTTGTAATGGTATTTCTCGGGTCCATTGTTCAAAGCGATGGTGATATTGATGGAGATGTTAATGGTATAATTCAAGTTGGTTGGTTGAAGTGGAGGAATGCTTCGGGCCATTTGTGTGATAAAAAAGTACTGCTTAGACTGAAAGGAAAATTTTATAAGATGTTGGTGAGACCTGCAATGCTCTATGACGCTGAATGTTTGCCTTTAAACGAGAAGCATAATACTAAGTTATGTATTGCCGAGATGAGAATTATTAGGTGGATGAGTGGCTTTACACTTAGAGACAAAATACAAAATGAATATATTCGTGATATGGTTGATGTAGCTTTAGTGACGGACAAAGTTAGAGAGAGTCGTCTAAGATTGTTTGGTCACATTAAACATCGACAATCTGATGATCCGATTGGGAGAGTTGATGTTTTAGATTTGACTTACGTTAAGAAAGGCAGAGGTAGACCTAGGAAGACTTGGGCTTATTGTATGAAAAATGATTTTAATTTATTAGAATTAAATGAAATTATGACTATAAATAGGACGCAATGGAGAAAAACGATTCATGTAGCCGACCCCACTTAGTGGGATTAAGGCTTTATTGTTGTTATTGTAATGGTATATCTGCGAACTTCATGGATATTATTCGGACAAAATAGTTTGGCTAGGTAAGGCAGCATTTTTTATTTTACTGGCAATCCATTTTTATGGATTTTACTAGTTTCTACTTTCGTCATGTTAACATGATTATTTTTGATGACCCAGGAACGATCTGCTTTACAAAATGCATATCTTGGTTACGACTTTGAATAATTTATAATCACTTCGAAATTCTGAAGGAGATGTTTGTTTAGTAGGAAAACATAAAGAATAACTTCTTGTTGCTGAAAAAGAATTGTTTTGATACGCCACCAACGAATTTCCATTATTTAAGATTAATCTTCATGTATGACACGGATTTCTGAGCAAATTTCGAGTAATAAACATTCAAACTTTGAATAGAAGTCATACAATGCTTTGATTTCAGTAAAATTAACGTTGAACTAACCTGCTCGATGAGATAGTCAACGATACCAAAATTGGTCCATTCCAAGTTAGATTAAGTCATTAAACCACTTTTGAAAGCTTGCCAAGCATAATTAAAAGGTCAAACGGATTTTAAATTTTGCATGCTTATTGTCAAATCAAGTGTCTTGGCAAGGCAAATCCAAAAAGCCCTAGATCGCTCAATTATGACATCATTAAGGCACGTCCTTCAGATATAGTCCAATCAAGGGTATCATTCCTAGCCATTTAATCAAGGGTGGTTTGGATTTCATATTTACAATTTGAACTCTATAATAGAGCTCCAACTCTCTCTTCAGAAGGGAGGAGACCTTGAACAAGAGAGATGTCAAAGCCTTGAACAACCGTTGCTGCTGACCAACTCCGACCGTCTTCTGTCGATCTTAATTACTTAAAACTTACCTTGACACAATCTTACTTTTTTCACTGACCTAACCAACTCAATCTCGCATCTTCCTTCTTGAATTTGCACCACGAGCCATCTTATAAGTCAGCTGACATTAATTTACATAATCTCTTTTAAATTCCTAAGTATAACTTATTGTATTATATACAAATAACTCATATAAATAAACCCTAATATCAATTTAATCCATAAAACTTGATATTAATTTAATTATGCTAGAATAGCAATACCTAGTTCTTACCTTTAAGCCTTGGTTCACCTCATTGCCGAATGCATGGGTTGCTCACTTCAACCTCATCCTACATGCAAAGGCTTGAGTTAACCTCAACTCTTATTTTTCTTCCCATTGGATGCATAGATCGATGGCGTTACCCCCATGTGAGACACCTCTCATCTTCTCCGCTCAATAGTGGCGTCACCTCTTCTCTGCTCTACAACATCGTCACCCTCATCCCCAATATCGAACGTGCAAGAATTCCCTTGCTTGCAATTATCTCTATGTTTGTCTTCACAAGCGCAGTCAAGGTTGATTACCAGTGCACTTGTCCTAGCCCTAGCGCTCGATTCACCAAGTCCTTCAAGTGGATCGATCTTCCTTATATGCAAAACTCACTCTATCTTCCTCTCTCGAGCTGCTCAATGATCATGTGTTGATCATGCGTGTAGGTACTCCTTCGGTCTTCTCCTACCAAATGGTTCGAAACACTTACACGCTTTCTCTCCCTCTATCTCGCCTCTGCCTACAGAGTTTTGAACTTGTTCTGTTGGAAAGGTGGTTTTGTTCCTCCTTATAAGGCTGAAACGTTCGCTTCAACTCCCTCTCGTTCGTCTCCCCCTCGCCTTACTTTTCAAATGTCAAAGAGACGGAAACGCTCTTCTACGAGGTGTTACAGATGATTTGAGATGTATGATTGGAATAATTGATACTAGTCAAGATTGTAATATGATGACTAATAGTCATATTAATATGGATAAGATCTATGATTTTATGTGTATACATTATAGTTATTTGATCCATTTACTTCTTTATTTATTTTATTTCAACATCATTTTCCTATTCATCATAAGGCATGCATTTTTTAATACCACTTGGTGTGATGTATTAATTTTCTCGGTAAAGCTGTAATGTTTATTCCAAGTTGTATTTAAGAATTATTTTATTCCACATACGATTTTACAGGCTCTTAATATATATATTCAACATAATATATGCATAGTTCACTTTATTCAACATAATATATTTTTTTGTTCGGAGTACATGTGTGTTTGAAGTGTTTTTGAATTGCACATATCTCTACGCACTTGTGTGAGGCACATGTAAACATTTCAATGCAATTGCAAACGACAAGTATGCATTTTAGGGTGTTTTTAAAAGGGTTACGAAAGCACACTCCTTTTGATATTAAAATTTTTTGTGCTTGCACATTGTTGGAGGCACTTGTGCAAATATTAAAGCTATAATTTTGAGTTGAAAATAATCTAGAGGAACATGGCTCAAAATTACCTCAAATTTTGAAAACATGCGCAAATGTTTCAATGTTAAAATACGTAAAAGATCTTAATTGGATTTCTCAAAATTTGACTTATTTGTGCTATTATCAATATTGCGGTCCATTTCCGAGTGCGGCGAAGGGGATGGGCTAGGATGGTTTGTGCGGATAAGAGATTTGGAAGGTGGAGAGGGATGAGCAATGTTTCCATGTAGGTGGAGAGAGATTGAGAGGGCTTATGAACTCAGACTGGGTTTCACCTAAGGGAATGGAGACGAGTGTTTTTTTTTAATTTATATTATTTAGGAAGCACATGACAGTGAAAGTTGTGCAAAAATGGATAAAACGAGGATGAGTGAAGACAAGAAAGTTATGTTTTGCTATAAGGGAGAAGTTTATTTTGATTTATTTGATATATAAATGTGCATTATTAATCAAGTTGTAAAAGATATGTCTGGATAATCAAAAGGAGAAGCTCTTATGAATAAAAATAGTTAATAGTGGAATAGTAATGTGCAAGAAAAAGTAAAAAAATGAGAAATTTTATTTTAAAAATTGGCTTAGACGTAAAAGCTTGGATAATTGAAAAAAATTATAAGATGACACTTAAAGAGTCTAAGAGAACAATTTGTGATGTTAAAAATTTTATTTTTGTGATATTTATAATAGATTACATACGATAGAGTATAAAAGATATACATATAAATTAGCCATATAAAGAGATAATAAAATTAAAACTTTAATTAAAGTAAAATTTATCAATGATGAAAAAAAAGTGCTTTACTTCGATAATATTCAATATAGTCGTGTATGTTATTTTGATAAACTTTGAAGATTATGAAAGTACAATCAGTTTTATTATCTTAATATTGTAAATAATAATATAATTTTTTATTTTTACAGTGGCATTAGTAAAATAAAAGTTGAAACTTTAAAGAAAATAAAGTGTGGAAAAGCAGTAGAACCTGATTGTATTCCAATCGAAGTGAAAATATTTAGAAGATCTGAAAACTTATTAGCTTGTTAAAACATTTAATAGTATTTTGAAAACTAAAAAGGTTCTAATGAGTGGAGCAATAGTCTATTAGTTTCTATTTTTAAAATTAAGGGAAATGCACAAGGGCGTGCAAATTTTAAAAGAATCAAGTTAATGTGTCATACATTAAATTTATGGGAGAGTAATTAAACATAGGTTATGAAGTGATACAAAAAATTCTCAAAATCAATTTGGATTCATGTTGGACAAGTGTACTATGAACTTATATATTTATTGAGAGGCCTGGTTGAGAAATACAGAGAAATGAGGATCTACATATGATTTTTATTGATTTTATGATGAGGTTCATAGAAAAGTGTTTTTGAGAGTTTTTGAAGGAAATGTATTGATATTGCTTATATTCAAGTTATTAAAGATGTGTTTACTAGAACTATTGCTTATGTTCGAACATAAGGAGGATTGACCAAGTATTTTTCTATTTTAGTTGGATTAGATTAGAGATCCGCTTGAAGCCCATATCCTTTTGCTTTAGTTATGGATGTTATTATTATACATTTACAGAAGGATGTACCTTGGTGTATGCTTTCGTTGATGATATTTTTATCATGGATAAGATTTGTGAGAGAAAATGAATTATAGATGTCAAATTTAGAGTCTAAAGGCTTTCGTTTGGGTAGATCTAAAACCAAATGTATGGATTATAATTTTAATAGTATTATATCTAGTGGTTGTGTTGTAACAATGTGTGATCAAATTATTAAAATGAGTGAGTGTTTTAGATATATTTGTTCTATTGTTCAGAGTGACGTTAATATAGATGAGGATTAATATAGATGAGGATGTATTTAGTAGAATTCAAGTTGGATGGTTGAAGTGAAGGAATGTATCGTGCCTATTGTGTGATAGAAAATTACCACTTTGACATGAAAGAAAAATTTTAGAAGATGGTGGTAGGACTTGCATTGCTTGATGACGCAGAATGATGGCATGTAACTGTGAAGCATATATTTAAGTCAAGAGTTATTAAGATGAGAATGCTCCGGTGGATGAGTGGCTTTACACTTAGAGACAAAATGCATAACGAATATATCCATGAAAGGGTTGGATTAGCCCTAGCGGAAGGCAAGATTAGATATAAATCTAATATCTCATCTTGGTGAGGACACTGGATGGAAGTAAAAAAGTATATCCTTGAATAACAGGAACAATCAAGTTACATATAGAACCAGATATTAGTAGAGGTGTCAATTCAAGATCATAGCAATGTGTGCTGTCAATCTGTCATGATTGGCCGCATGAAAAGAATTAGCTTATAGGGTAAGGGTGAACATAACTCAATTCAAGTGGTATGAGTATTGTATTCGACGATATTTATGATCTGCTAGTCTGTGGTGAGGATACTCTAAAGGAGTCATGAATCTTGAACTGAAGTTTGTCGGTTGGCTTTGCTAATTTTAAAGGGTTTATGACTAATTATTCTGCAGGAGTTTGCATGAAGGCTTATCATGCTTATGGTGAATTCTTGGATGTTTTGTAAGATGGGGATATACAAGTTAAATTTGGTGATAGGATAATGATGAAGTCTTCAAATGTGAATCATGTCCCTAACTTCAAGAGGATATTGATCTTTATTAGGAAAATACATAAAGCATGTTATGTCTCAAATCTTCTGCAGTAAATCTTAGATGTTGATTAAGAATATGTGGTGATAGCATTGGGAAGCAAAGATAACACCATATATTTGATCCGAGCATCATAACAAAATGAAAAAGATTATGGTAGTAGTTGATTCATTTATCACTTTGGGATTGAGATATGCAATGCCTCTGTCAAGGCTTAAGTTTTATTAGGAGAGAGTACTGTACAAAGAAAGATTCTTTCTCGGGTTTATACATTTAATTAGTCTTTAAGTAGGAGTTTGCTAAATTTATTTCCTCTCTTTTCTGCTGATTTGCTAAAAGTTCCGCGTCTCATTGTGATTAAATTTGAAATTGTTGGTTTAATTATGCCATATCCTCCTGAATACTTTCCATTATTCTATTACTAAAGTTAAGCCGCCCAATAGCTTGCCATAGATCAATAATTGTCCTTCTTTCTTGCTCCATTGCCATTAGGTTATTTAAGGAGATGAAATTCTTGGAGATTGGTTCCATCTGAAGTAGTCAGCCACTCTTGCAGACAATGAACTTTTCTTTATCCACCCGGATTTCTTTGCCGTTGATAACATACCCTAATAGTAAGGTTTCTGTGGTGAGGGAGGAGCACTTTTTCAAATTCAGCACCGGCTTATTTTCATCCAAAAATTTCATTACTTCCCTCTAGTGTGCTTGATTATCATCCTTTCTTTTTACTGCAAACGAACATGTTTTTGAATTTGACCACAACACATTGTCTTATGAATGGTTTTAATATTTTGGACGTGAGATGCATGAAGGTGAACAGGGTATTGCAAAGCCTAAATGCATCACTTGCTACTCAAGGTGTCCATCTCGAGATTTGAAGGTTGTTTTCTATCTCTGGTCAGGTTGGATCCAACCTTAGTGATAACCAATTTTCAAATCAAGTTTAGAAAATAACTTGAGATAGTGATGCAGGTTTGGTTGATTTGAGTCGGGAATGAAATTGTTGGCTTATTCTTTATTCAAATTTGAAGAATTGATAAATGTTGTATTTTTTTTGCTTGGTCTTGTTCAATTGCATTGCATTAGAGAAAGCTGACTACAAAGTTTTGTATAATAAGAATTTTTATATTATTAGTTTGGATAGGGCTTAATTATTATGTTATAAAAATTTGTTTAAATGTAAAGCTTGAATAATTGGAAAAAATGTAAAATGCTACGTTAAGAGTATAGTTTGTGATTCTTAAAATTCAGCTTTTAATATATTTTATAATAAATTAAATATACTAAAAGAGTGATAGATATATGCATAAATTAGTCCAAGTAAAGAGATAAGAAAAGTAAAAATTTAGTCTAGTAAAGCGAATTAAGGATGGAAATTTTTTAAAAAATATTTTTCTTAGATAAGGATTGAGATATTTTGGTAAACCTATTAATAAATATTATGAAAATTTGATAGACTTTAGTGATTTTAATATCATAAATAATAACATAATTTTGTATTTATGCCGTCATATTAATAGAACAAAAATTGAGACGACATTAAAGAAAATGATGTATGAAAAGCAATACAACCTAAAGATATTTCAATAGAAGTGTGAAATGGTTTAGAAGATATAAGAATTAGTTTGGCTTACTAATTTTTTTAATATTATTTTAAAAGCTAAAAAGATGTGTGGTTAATGGAGAAAGAGTCTTTTATTCTTATTTTTAAGTTAAAGGAGCTTTATAAAAGTGTGCAAATTATAGAGGAATTGAGGTAATATATCATACATTAAAGTTATAGGAGAATAATTGAACATAGGTTACGACATGTTATAAAAATTTCTCAAAATCAGTTTAGATTCATGTCGTGCAAGTCTACAATGGAAGTTATACATTTATTGAGTCGTTTGATGGAAAATTATAGAGAGAGTAAGGTGAATGTATATATGATTTTTTGTTGATTCAAAAAAAAAAAAATAATAATAAGATGGGATTCCAGGAAAAGTACTTTGGAATGTTCTAGAAAAGAAATCTTGATGCTGTTTATATTCAAGTCATAAAATATGTGTACTAGAGCTGTTACTTGTGTTCGAACATAAGGTGGTTTGACCGAGTATTTCTATTTCTATTAGATTACACCATGTATCGACTTTAAGCTCATAACTTTCTGCTTTAGTTACGGATGTTCATACTAGACATTATAGGAGGAACTAACTTGTATGTTATTTGCTAATGATATCCTTCCTATGGATAAGACAAAGAAAGAGTTCATGAAAAATATGAATTATGGAGGTTAAATTTTGAGTTTAATTTCTTTCGTTTGGGTAGATCTAAAACTGAATGCAGTGACAACGAAACCTTTATCTTACTAAGTGGGGTTGGCTACAAAATCTTATTTTTGTATTGTGTCCTATTGAAGGTTATGCTTTTTGTATTATTTTCCTATTTCTATTTGTTTACATCAGGGATCGGCTTTAAGCCCATATCTTTTTGCTTTAGTTATGGTTGGTCTTACTGGACATTTACAAGGGGATGTACCTTGGTGTGTGCTTTTTGCTGTGATATCCTTCTCGTGGATGAGACGAGAGAAAAAGCCCAGGAAAAACTTGAATTATGGAGGTCTACATTGGAGTTTAAAGGCCTTCGTATGAGTAGAACTAAAACTAAATACATGGAATGTAATTTTAGTAATAGTAGCTCTAGTGATAGAAGTGTAACTTTGGGTGATCAAATTATTAAAAGGTGTGAACGATTTAGATTTCTCGGGTATATTGTTCAAAGCGATGGTGATATAGATGAAGATGTTAATAATAGAATTCAAGTTGGTTGGTTGAAGTGAAGGAATGCTTTGGGCCTATTGTGTGATAGAAAAGTACCGCTTAGACTGAAAGGAAAATTTTATAAACGGTGGTGAGACCTGCAATGCTCTATGGTGTTGAATGTTGGCTTTTAAAAGAGAAGCATGATACAAAGTTAAGTGTTGCCGATATGAGAATGATTAGGTGGATGAGTGGCTTTATACTTAGAGACAAAAAGCAAAATGAATAGATAGGGTTGGTGTAGCTCCAATGACGGACAAAATTTGAGAGTCTCCTTAGATGGTTTGGTCACATTAAACGTCGACCATGTGATGATCCGTTTAGGAGAGTAGATGTTTTAGATTCGACTTATGTTAAGAAAGGCAGAGGTAGACCTAGGATGACTTATTGTATAAAAATTGATCTTAATTTATTAAAATTAAATGAAAATATGACACTAAACAGGACGCAATGGAGAAAAAAAGATCCATGTAGCCAACTCCACTTAGTGGGATTAAGGCTTTGTTGTTGTTGTTGTCCTATTGAGTGTTGTATTTTCATTTAATTCTAATAGATTAAGATCATTATTCTATACAACATACCCAGTGTTTTTAGATCTACCTCTAACACTATTTCTCGAAGCCAAATTAAAATATCTACTATTAGGATCAATAGATGGTTGATATTTAATGTGATCAAACCATAAAAAATGACTCTCCAATCTTGACTGCCACTGAACTTACACCAACTCTTTCACGGATATATTAATTTCGTATTTTTGTCTCTAGTGTAAAGCCATTCATCCACATAAGCATTCTCATTTCATCTACACTTAACTTAGTTTTAAGCTTCTCTTAACGTTCTGCACCATAAAGCATTGCAAGTCTCACCACCATCATAAAAAGTTTTCCTTCAAGTATAAACGGTACTTTTCTATCACAAAATAGACCAGATGCATTCCTCCACTTCAATTATCCAACTTGAATTCTACTAATAACATCTCCATCTATATCACCATCACTTTGAACAATAGACCCTAAATTTCTAAAATGTTCACTCTTTTTAATGACTTGATTAGCTATTGTTACAACCGCACAACTAGATCTGTTGCAAGCCAACATTTTAGCGTTTACTTTATTTAATGGCTTGCTCATACCTATTGTGTGATAAAAAAGCACCACTTAGACTTTTAAAGGAAAATTTTATAAAATGGTGATGAGACCTACAATGCTTTTTGGAGAATCATAAAATTAAGTGTTTTTGAGACGAGAATGCTCTAGTGGATGAGTGGCTGCACATTAGAGGTAAAATACAAAATGAATACATCAGTGAAAGGGTTGGAGTAGCTCTAGTGGCAGAAAGGATTAGGGAGAGCCACCTTAGATGGTTTCGTCACATTAAACGTCGATCATCTGATGACCCAATTAGGTGAGTAGATGTTTTAGGTTTTAGTTATGTTAAGAAAGGTAGAGGTAGATTTAAAAGTACTTGGGCATGCATAAAAAATGATCTCAGTTTATTAGAGTAAAATAAAAATTTGACACTCAATAGGACACAATAGAGAAAAAAGATTTATGCAGTCTACCCCACTTATTGGGAGAAAGACATGTCAGCCTTGTAGACTTAATTGTTTTGTGTCTTTGAGAGCACATTTTTTAAAGAATATGAACTCTCAAGTATAAGAAGATATTTCTATATACTAAATATTTTGTTGTCAATTATAATAAAACTTGATATCTGTATAGAAGTTTGTTCTCTCCTGAGTCTAGAGCTGTAATATACTCGTTTACCAATCAAATTTTATTTCAAGCAGAGATTTTTGAATCATCACTTATTTCATGCAAATTACAACTGTTACAATTTCTTCAGATGGCTTCTTGGTTATCCCGTAGTATATTTGTTCCGGAAAGAGCATGCTGCTGATGCTGTATATAATCTCTCCACAAAGCATCTCCATATCTACAAGATCGTTATTTGCAGGTTTGATGTTTTTGAGTTCTTCTTCATTCCTTTAATGGGTTTCATTTAGTTTCCATAAGTAAGTCTAACTGCCTTTGCAGATGTCAAACACCCAGCAGAAAAGCTTGCGAAGAAGAGCTGTTGAGGTTTGCATCTAAAACACTTCAATCTTCTAGCCTTTAAAGTGTGTTAAAGTTTTCATGCTCAATTCCCCAACTGAGGTGGATCCCCTGTCCTATGTGATGTATATAATGCGTTGCAAATGCCAGGTTCTCTTCCTTAATGAATTAGAAAAATATTTGTTATGACTTTTGCATCCCAATTTTAAAATCTTTATTTCTCACCTACCATAGGAGTGGTAATTTGTTTATACCTTTTTAGCTGTTTTTTAATTCTAGGAATTTGACAAAGGACATAGAAGGAGTTAAGAAGCTCAACTCTGTGACTCGGGATTTCTGTTGTTATTCTAAATACTTGGGATTTATTTCACGGGATGACCTCCATACATTCCTTCTACTAGGAAATAAATTGTTTTTGCCGTTTTGGCTGAATGTTCGAATGCCAGGTAATTGAGTCAAAGCAATAAAAAATAACAATAATAATATTAAGTGCAGAAGAGTTTATATCAATGACAATGAGGCGAGGTTCGTATTCTTCTCATAAATTTATGGGAATCCATTTCATTAGATGCCCTGCACATCAATCCAAACAGTGCCTTTAAGCTTTGGATATATTTTGTTGAAATATGCAGAGGTTCTTGTGAATTAATGTCGTTATTATAATTAAATCAATACATTATGAGAGCAGATTTTTTCGGTGCATTCAGTGAAAAATAGCACATAATGAGATAACAACTTGCTTAAGTACCGGTACTTGCCATTAATTCAGTTTGGAGTGCGTTTTGTCTACAACATAATCACCAACTCTCTATGTTACTACATATGGCATGGCAAATTTATTTTTATGGAATAGCGAATTACTTCCAAAATATCCCTCATCCTTCAAAATAATTTGTAGGTTTATTAAAATTATTTGATCTATAGTTCAGTTACATCTGCACTTTGTACCCTTGTTTTGAAAAGGTGAGCCTTAAGGACGCTAAGGTTAGTGGTTAGCTTGCGAATTAATTATATGTCCAAACTAGTCTCCCGACTTTTAAGAAGTGTCCAATTTAATCCCAGAGATTTAGAATACTTCAATTTAGTCTCAGATTATTTAAATGTGCACCAAATTGGTCCTAACCCATATTTTTTGTTAAATTTAATGGTGGACTGCAAGAATAAAAGGGTATTTTTGTCTTTTATTTAATTATTGAAAAATTATGTGATTTGTATACAAATCTTTTTTTGTTATTTGTTGTTGAATGGTTATAAGTTTTAATTTGTGTTAATAAATCTCTTCACAAGACATCACTTTGTTTCAAATGAAAAATTTTAAAATAATCAAGAATTATGCAATAAGAGCTCATTCACTCGATATAAAATTATATGAATTAACTCGATTTCAATTGATTTTTTGATTTTAATATTATTTATTGGAGAATGTGTTTTAAAATAGTTAAAATTAACTTGGAAAACTAATTAATGAATTTATTGCGTTTAAAATATAATGTATGTGAATGAAAAAAATTATGTGATTGATAGAATTACTTTTGGTGAGTTTAATTCGTGAATTTTGCAAATAGACGGAATTACCCTTCAAAACGTGAAATGAATTGTTAAATTTAACGAAAAATATGATTTAGGGCTAATTTGAAGCTCCTATTAATAGCCTGGGACTAAATTTAAGTATTTTAAAACTCGGGGATGGGCTTTTACTCTATTTTTATTATCTAAAAATTGGTACTAAACCAATAAAGGAAAATACAGAGAATAGCCTTATGATATGATGACTTATTAGGCAATATGATTAATATTATCATCTGGTATGATTGAACACATTGTACTAATAAGCTGTTAAATGTGTTTAAAATACAAATTTCATCTGCTTTCCAGTTTCTCCGTACCTTATGAACTAAGCTTGGAGCGGGAAAAAGAAGCATGGGCAGAAGCATTTTTCGCACAGTTGCTGGCAAAGTTTGAGACATGCAGGCAGGTTTGGTCTAGCATTCGCTTAGAGGTCACTCAATGCTTTCCTCAAGCAATTGTACTATAATTATACATGAATTTTATTGTAATACTCAGAAGGCTACTGAAACAAAATGGTTTGAAATGAGTAAGAAAAAATGGGCCCAAATAATAATAAGCTTCGTATGAAATGTTTCTGAAAAATTTCTATGGAATTTTTGCGAGTGCCAAGGCTTCTGAGAGGTTGGGCAGTGCAGGGATTGCATACGTCTCCTGGTGGCGGTTATTGGTCTTCAAGCATTTGCAAATCTCAGTACATCACTCAAATCTCTTCTCATCATATGACAAATATAATTATTGATTCAGATAATGTTTTCTATACTAGGAACTGTGGAGATTATCCATGGAAATATAATTGATAGCTTGCTGACCTGCAACACAGACATCATCTACAAGCTTGCAAAGCATCGGCAACAAATGCATCACCAGCTCCACTGGTCTACTTGTTTGGCTATAAATGCTCGATCAGCTCCTCCGAAATCCCTTAGGTTTGCAAAACAGATGCATTTAGCGATTACAAATATAATTAGATTATTACATTTCTACATTGATTTTCTTTCAGTTTCATTTCTTAGCTTTAAAAAAAAAAAAAAAAAGTCCTAGTTTTAATAAATCTTTTGTTGGTGCAACTTCACCTGAAGTTTTATATTCAAGAATTAATCTGATATATTACCTTAGCACCATTTTACAGTTTTCTTTGAAAAAATACAAATCATATTTTCTTTGAAAATCATATCTATCCGGTAACAAATACTTAGTTGATATCATTTTATAGTTTTGTGTGGAAAAATAAAAATTATATCTTTCCTATAACAAACACTATTGAAGGTAGGTTGAAGGGGCGCTATCACCTTTTGTGTAACACTTGCAACCCTTTTAACCAAGAGTAACCAGCAGAAGCTTCATGTTGGATGCAGCGTGTTAGAGCTACTTCATCATCAACTTAGTCTATTTCAGTCAAGAATTCTAGCTTAGTCACTAATCTTAATGATAACAGCTTGTTCCCATATGCTCATGATTTGCTTCTTTGCCTCTGCTTCCGATGGCCATAATGGAAGACGGACATTTGGGCACCATCCCCACTTATTGTTAGGTAATGCGGAGACCCGATCCACATTAATTATATTCCTAATTAAGAATCTCACCTACCGCTCACCTACATTCCCACCTACCTCCCACCTACCACTTTCTTGGTTTCTATAAATAGACTCTTTTAGCTTAGAGAAAGCCAAGCCAAGCAAGAACCAAACAAGAGCCAAGCCAAGTCCTCCAAGAAAGAAATAGAGGAAGAGAGAAATGAGGAAGAGAGAAAGGAGGAAGAGAGAGAAGAAAATATAGATTTTCTTGTAAACGTCAAGGCGCTCGACGGTGTAATTCCTCGGAGAAATAAAATCCTCTGTAGCTCCGTGGATGTAGACAAATTTGCCGAACCACGTAAATTTGTATGTCGCTTTAGTATTTGTTTTTTGGTGTACAATTTTTTCTAGTTCCATTTTTCACTTTCGTCGTTTTTTCTCAACAACTGGTATCAGAGCTTTGGTTCGGATCTAAGGAAAAACGATGGCGGAGTCGAACTGATGTTAATGGGGATCGAGAAGTTCACTGACACAAATTTTGTTTATTGGAGGATGCAGATATGGGATTGCTACTATGGGAAAAAACTTCGTCTTCCGTTACTGGGAAAGCAACCAGAAGAGATGGACGAGGCGAAGTGAAATCTGTTAGATCGACAAGTTCTGGGTATAAGATTAACCCTATCGAGATCGGTTGCCCACAACGTCATCAAAGAAAAGACACCTGCAGATCTCATGGAGGTTTTATCAGGTATGTATGAAAAGCCATCGGTGAATAAAAATGTGCACTTGATGAAAAAGTTATTCAACTTGAAGATGGCGGAATGTGTCTGTTGCTCAAAACCTGAATGATTTCAACACTATCACAAATCAATTGTCGTTTGTTAAAATTGATTTTGATGATGAGATACGTGCGTTGATATTGTTAGCTTCATTGCCAAATAGCTGAGAAACCATGAGGATGACAGTTAGCAGTTCTGCAGGTAAATCTAAACTGAAATATGATGATATTCGTGATTTAATTTTGACTGAAGATGTGCGCAAGAAAGATTCTGGCGAGACCTCGGGTTCGAGTTCGGTACTGATTGTTGATTCCATAGGGAGATCACAAGACAATAGCTCAAACAGAGGAATATCAAAATCAAAGTTTTATCAGCAGACAACTTGCTGAAATTGTGGCAAGGTTGGCCACATAAAAAGGATTTGCAGAAATCTTAAGAAGGAAAATGATGGTGCTAATGTTGTAATTGAAGAAATACAGGTTGCACTATTGCTGACAGTTCATAGTTCTGTTGATGACTGGATACTAGATTCAGGGGCTTCCTTCCATTCATCTTCCCACCGGGATTTGATGCGAAATTATGTTGCAGATGACTTTGGGAAGGTACATTTGGCTGATGGAAAAGCTCTGGACGTGGTGGGGATGGGAGACGTTGATATTGCATTCCCTAACAAGAGCAAATGGAATTTGCAAAAGGTCAGACACGTTCCTGAGTTGAAGGAAAACCTCATCTCTGTTGGACAGCTCAATGAGGGTGGTCATTCGATATTGTTCTCAGATAGCATCTGGAAGGTTACCAAATGAGTATTAGTACTGGCTCGGGGTAATCAAACTGAGACACTATATATGACTACTGGTTTACTCAACACTATTGCTACTACAGTTGCAGAGAGCACGAGAGTTCTACGGTATTGCAGACTTTGACACATGCGTCAGAGTTGCATTATGGAGAAGTAGGAAGGTCAATCTCTTGAAAAGTGGCAGAGCGCCAAAGGCAGCAAAACCGAACATTATACAGACAAATGGTGGAGAACCACAGAGCTATGAAAAAATCTTGCAAGATGGGAATTCGAGCAAGTGGGAGCTGACCAAGAAGGAGGAGACGGATTCCCTGCTAGGGAATCAGACTTGGGAGTAGGCAGAACTTCCACCAAGGAAGAAGGCATTGCACAACAAGTGGGTGTACCGGGTGAATGCGCTTGGTGGCAGTAAGAGGTGCAAGACTGTACTTGTTAAAAGGGCTTTCAACAGGGGCAGGATAGTGCTCATGCAGTGGAAGTCGTAAGCAGATACAAGAGTAACTCAGGGAAGAGCTTGACGGTACAAGGCTACGTTGACGGTGATATTTCAACTGAGGGTGTTACTCATGAGAAGCTGAAGTTATGCTCGACTTCAGCTGGTCTTCTGACATGAAGACGGGGGTTTATGAGTTCAGAGGTGGAGGATATCATGTTTGAGGAAAATGTCGGTACAATTGGTAGATGATGCAGTTAGTAGGTGCTGCAATCAGTGTTCCAGTCTCCAAGTGAGAGAATTGTTAGGTAATGTGAAAACCTGGTCCAATTAATTAGATTCCTAATTAAGAATCTTACCTACCGCTCACCAACCTTCTCACCTACCGCTCACCAACCTTCCCACCTACCGCTCACTTACCACATCCCACCTACTGCTCACCTACCTCCACCTACCATTCTCTTGGTTTCTATAAATAGTCTCTTTTGGCTTAGAGAAAGCCAAGCCAAGCAAGAACCAATCAAGAGGAAGAGAGGAAGAGAGAAAGCCAAGCCAAGCCAAGCCAAGTCCTCTAAGACAGAAAGAGAGGAAGAGAGAAAGAGAGGAAGCGAGAGAAGAAAATAGAGATTTTCTTGTAAACGTCGAGGCGCTCGACGATGTAATTCCTCGGAGAAATAAAATCCTCTGCAGCTTCGTGGACGTAGGCAAATTTGCCGAACCACGTAAATCTGTATGTCGCTCTGGTGTTTTTTTTTCGGCGTGCAATTTTTTCTCATTCCATTTTTCACTTTTTTATCTTCGTTTTCTCTCAACACCTATTTTGCCGCTTCCATTGCCTTCAAATGTGCAGATCTGCGTTGGCCTATGATCAAACTTATGGATCCGTAGTGAAAGATTTTTGCCTGGAAGTAGTCGAGAGCAAATAGGTTAGTGTTAACATTAACAAAAAATTTTAGGAAGATTTACATACAGACCACTCAATTCCTATGCATTTACATATCTTACATCTAAACTTCAATTTTACATGCATTCCACCATGCCTATTCATGAAAGGAAATTTTATTTGATATGAAAGATTTGGATGGTATAAATTAAAAAAATAAAGTTTGTGTTAGATATGTTAATACATTGAAATTAGGTGGTATGTATGTAAATATGAGCAACAGTTGGTCACTTTGTAAAAGGGAGGAATTTAAGAGTTTCCGTTTTTATATTACCATATTATTTATTTAATTCAACAATAAGTATGGTGCATCTAGCTTTCTAATAAAAACTTAAAATTGCATACATGATAATTAGTAATATTTACATAGAACATTTTCTAGTTAAGATTTTATAGATGAATTATTTGAAAAATCTGGTTTTACTCATATCGAATAGAAAGGTCAAAGGTTCTAGGCACATATGCTCATCCTTCCCCGTCCTACTTTTAACATTTCAAGCTTCATATTTGTACATCAAAATATGATGGCACAAATCTCGAGAAAATCTAATTGGTTTTGCTTATGAACACTAAAAGACAATATATTGTCGGTGCATTTTTTTATATGAGTTTTATGGGGTTGTTCAGTAGAAGCTGTCGGTCGCCGGACTCGAAATTCCGTCGCCTGTTTCTGAAGGACTTTTAATTTAAGTATAAATTTAGTTTAGAGAAAACTTATGAAGTTCAACTTATTTCATATCCCTAATAGTTTAAATAATCGAGCTCTACACATTAAGCTACACATCTATCACGAAAGATATGAACGTTGCTCAATCATGCGGCTCGATTAAATAAACTAAAAACATCAATGACATCCGTTTAGTCTGCGAACCTGTATTTTGACGACAGATTTCCTCTATTTAACACAAAAAGGAATTAAATAGGGTTTATATTAATACTGGGTTCGTTTAAGTTTCCTATAAGGACAAGCCCCTATGTTAATTACATCTCAGATTGCCGAATTTACCTAAGAAAACTTTCGATAAAGATTAGAGAGGATATTTTTACGGGATTTTTCAACGAAATTGTGGTGATCAGAATCCAATGGGTGAAATGTTCAAATTTTGGAACAATTGATTGTAGGAATCCAAAGGAGGAATACTAGGGGATGTCATGGATCAAAGAGGAAATCTTGGTGACTCCCGATCATAAAGTTTGGCTTCATTTCGAGAAAATTTATTGTATGTTTCATCCTGCCAATTTTATTTATTTAGGGTTTACATTCACTTGATATCGATCATGTGAATAACCTGGGTGTTGGGAGGATTTATGTCATGTTGGATGACAACCTCGGAAACCTAAGGCGAGTTGGGGCTTATATTGCACTAAGTGCAAAGGCCCAAAAGAGAGGATGAGGGTTTATGCCGCATTAGGCAAACTACCTCGAAGTCTTATAGCTTGTTTGTTTATTTATAAGGAAGAGTTGTCGTTGTATGTCCGTTGTTTGCTCTCTCAAATATGTTCTTCCACGTCCTTGATCGTGCTGCCCACGGTGTATGCCTCGAGCTCCTTGTTGTTGCGGAATGTTTAGTTTAAGTAGTGAAAATCATGGGGGGTGAGAGAAGTGTCATGTTCTGGACGCTTTAAAATTGAGGTGACTTAGTGTTTTAATTAAAGCAAATTTTTGAGTTGATTATAGAGACACCGGTTAGGATCCCACGGTTCCCACGTTCCGACATCACCATTTTCATCGGATTCACTTAGTCCAGATGAATTTACTAGATCCAACTTAATGGATTCTATACTTTCCTCTAGACTGTGAGAAATCTCGTTAGCAACATGTATGTTACCTCCTCCGAGGGATTCCCGGTCATCCGAGAGATGTTTTAATTTAGTTGAAGTTGTAAGTTTATTTTATTGGTGATTAAATTTTGAGTTGTTTAAATGTGCGGGGTTCAATCAATTTTCACAATTTAAAATATGGAGAAAGTAAAGCGAGAAAGCTACGGTAAACAGGAGTATATGCTGTGGAAAGCAAGGCAAGCAAGCTAAACTAAACAAGTGTATATGCTCTGAAAAGTAAAACACGCAAACTAAACTAAACATGTGTGTATGCTCTGAAAAAGTAAAGCAAGCAAAATGAACTAAACAGATGTATATGCTCTGAAAAGTAAAGCAAGCAAACTGAACTAAAGAGGTGTGTTTGTGCTGAAGTGTATGTAAGAAAGACAAAATGTGGAGTCTATGCGGTAAACCAAAAGAAAGCCGAAAGAAAACCCAAAGGTCGAAGAAGAATGTCCTCTAAGAAATCTGAAAACAAATCCGTGGAGAAAACTCGTTGGAAAAAGAAAAGAAACTCTAAGGTAAACCTATAACAATCCTATGGAAAACTCTTAGGAAATCCATAGAAAAAGAATACGTAAGAAAACTACAAAAATGAAGTACAAGTCCGAGATGACCGTAAGCACGATGGGACGGAGGACTTAGAGTTGTGCTATATGTATCTGATCTTAAGCGAGAGCTACCAGACCGACACCCTACAGAGGGCAGTTCTAACTCGATCTGAGTAGTCAACCGTGGACCTTTGTAAAATTTTCATTCATTTCAATTTAGATCGCATGCAAGTGAGAACTTTTGGGTGGGGAGGCTATTTTGTTGCGGAGGAAGATTCATTCTTTTTTAAATATATGTGTATATGTTTTTTTTAATGAAATAATATGATCTATAGGTTGACTACCTTAATCGAATTAGGATTGCTAACAACCTAAGAGTGACAGTGGCAGAAATCCCCAAGGATGGGTGAATAGTATCGTCAATTCCTTTCCCCTACCCCCTCCAGGGTCTCTGAGTCAGGAGATACTATTCTAGAAATCACTCGTATCCCTCTTCTAAGCAATGTCATCACCGTCCCCCCAACCATCCTACTTACAGCCTTGCTTGATAGCCCCACTTATAACAAGAGGCTATACGTGCATGCTTATGCATCCTACATAAACGTGGGACTTAGGCCAAAAAGCAAGAAGAAGCAAATGACTGGGGACAAGGAAGAGAGAGAGGAGGAAATGATCTTGCCTAAAACAGTAACATAACATAGGCAAATTGTCCCTGAAAACCGAATAAAATGAACAATCCAATATTCCGCTGACTCGAGTCATTGGAAGCAAAAGGAATGAGCCGGTGTAAGAGTAGAAGCAAGCTCCACATGTGGTGCAAAAGGGGCAACCACGGAGCAAGTAAACACATGAAGACAAACCCCCACAAATGACTATAAAGGGATGACAGTAAAACATCTAAAACAAGTGAACCAAACCTCTCCCAACATGGTGCAGAGATGTAGCCGTGAAACATGTAAGACAAGGAAAACAAGCCCCTCCAACATGGTGCAAGGGGCAACCCTAAAAAACAGAAAGCCAGAAAAATGGAAGAGTCTAGATCGCTACATGAAATGTTCTTCCTAACAACGACATCCCCCTCATGCTTCTATGTCTTTTAAACAACATAAACTCTCCCATACATCCCATAACAAAGAGAATAAATAAGTAGGTACATTGAAATCATGTGCCATAACGAAGAGATTAACAAGTAGAAGGTGCATTGAGATAGTGTGGAGAGTAAGTTTGAAAGTGAAAGGGCTCCCAACTTTAACATGTAAAATTAAAGCAATCCAAGCATGAATCATATTTCAAAACTCTCTCTGAAGTAGTAAGTATACCATCTCTCATATTTTCTTTTTCTCACTTGAAACCAACACAAATATTGCCCAACAATGTAAATTTTAAGTGAGGGCAGCAAGGAAACAATTTATACCAGTGTGTAAGGTGGCCATCAATGCAATTTTTCACATAGGGGCAGCATAGAAACAATGTAAACCAACATATAAGAAGGCTACCAATATAGATTTTTATGTAGGGGCAGCATAGAAACGTTTAAAACCAACATATGAGAGGGACAACATAGAAACGTTTAAAACCAACATATGAGAAGGCTATCGATGCAGATTTTCATGTAGGGACAACATAAAAACGTTTAAAACCAACATATGAGAAGGCTATCGATGCAGATTTTCATGTAGGGAACGTTTAAAACCAACATATGAGAAGACTATCGATGCAGATTTTCATGTAGGGGCAGCATTGAATGATATAAACCAACCTGGAACAAGGTAAACAATGCAGATTTTCACTTAGGGCCGCATAGGATTGATTTAAATCAACCCCAAACAAGTTAAACAATGCAAATTTTCATGTAATGACATCATAAGATTGATTTAAACCAACCCTAAAAACGTTAAAGCATGCAGATTTTTGCATAATGGCAGCATAAGGATGCTCCAAACCAATCCAAAAATGTTAAAGCATGCAAATTTTTACATAATGGCCGCATGGAGATAATGACATTCTTTCATATGTGCAATAAACATAACAAAAAAGTGCTACTAGTATTTATGTAACAATGTCCCACTCCTCCAACCAGTATTTGATGTCGACAACTATTTTCATAAGTGACGTGTATTTCAAAAGTGAAGTGAAGTGAATGTGAAATTTGAAGTGTATGTATGAAACATGTAAATATTTTTAAAAGTAAGTGAAGTATATGTAAAAAATGGAGTTTATGAATGAAGCATGTAGATACTTCAAATTTGAATGAGGCACGAGCGGAATGTGAAGTTTATGTGTGTAGCATGTAGATATTTCAAATTTGAGTGATGCACATGTGAAATGTGAAGTTTATGTGTGTAGCATGTAGATATTTCAAAAATAAGTGAAGTGTATGTAGAATGTGAAGTGTATGTGAATGGTGAAATTTATGTATGAAGCATGTGAATATTTTGAAAGTGAAGTGTTACGTAAAAAGTGAGGTTCATGTATGGAGCATGTGAATATTTTGAAGATGAAGCGAAGTGTTATGTAAAAAGTGAGGTTCATGTATGGAGCAAGTGAATATTTTGAAAGTGAAGGGAAGTGAATGTGAAATGTGAAGTGCATATAAAAAGTGAAATTTATGTATAAATGAGGTGAAATATGTGTGAAATCAAAGCTTGGGTGTTATACATGTGAATACTTGATGAAATAAGTGAAGAAAAAACATTTTATATATGTGAATATTTTGAAATCCAAAAATTGCAAATAATAAACGAAACTCTTCATGTTTCAAAATGCAAAGACTCAAAGCTAAATCATGTGTGATAACATCAATAAAGCATGCTAAACTTTCCAACCAACATGTATCAAGCTTGAAGGAACATGGGTAAAGCAAGTTAAATCTTCCAAAGTGTATCAAGCATAAGAAAGACTTAGTTAAGGTAAAGCCACCACATCCCATGCATGTACTAAACCATGTATCAGAGTAAAGAAAGAGAAGAAGAAATACCACCTCCATGAGTAAACACCTCACAAAGAGGTAAAGTCCCCAAAGCTTCCAAGTAAAGCATGCTAACTATAAGAACTAAGCATGGATAATCCTCAAATGTAACATAACAACATGTAAAACATTAGAAAAAGTGTAGAATATGCTATGTAAAGCCTTCCATCTCAAGTTCCCACACTAAAGCCACATGAATTGGATGTCACTATCCCCATCCAACAAGTAAAGGTAGAGAGCATACAAGAGTAATGGAAAAAAGAAGAAGGGTTAGTCATGAAGTAGTAAAAAGAGAGCTAGCAAATATTTTCCCAAGCCTGCCAATGTATCCTTGGAGTTTCAAACCATCCAAAAGCTAGGCTAACATGAGAAAATGCTTCTCAATTTTCTCTTTTTTTTCTCTCATCTTCCTTTTTTTCTTTCTTTCTTTCCTTTCTTATGTTTAACATTGGCCTCAAGTATAATCATGAAATTTAAAGTAGGAAAGAAAGAAAGGAACAACAAAGAAAAATAACTCCAAGCTTAATTCAAGTTTTTGCCATGGGAAATAACTTCAAAGCCCAAGTATATACTCAAAAATTTGACATGTAGAGTGACTTCAAATCTTAAGCACAAACTCAAAATTTTGCCATATAGAATGGACTCAAAACTTAAGCATGAACTTAAAATTTTGGTATTTAAAATAACTTCAAAAGACAAGCATAAAAACTCAAGATTTTACCATGTGGAATGGCTCCAAAAGCCAAGCATAAACTTGAAATTTTGGCATGTAAAATGGCTTCAAAAGCCAAGCATAAACTTAGAGTTTTGCCATGTAAAATTGTTTCAAAAGCCAAACATAAAACTGAAACTTTGCCACGTAGAACGACTTCAAAACCTCACCATAAGGTTGCAGTTTTGACATGTAAAACCTTAGCCAAAAGCCACGAAAATTTAAGCCATGGGAGGGGAAATTTATACCTTAATGGCCAAAATCACCAACCAAGCCAAAGTGGCACCAAGGGTGCCAAAGAACTTAGCACAAACAAAGAGCAGATAAGTTTTTCACCCTAGCCTTGAATCAAAGAAAGTTTGGACAGCACCTCCCCCTCTTCCTCAAATTTCGGCCAAAAAAAAGTAACAAAAGGGTTATTTTATAGCCAAAAGAAGAAGAAGAAGAAGAAGAAGACCCCCAACCTTCCTATGGGTACAAACCCTCGATACAAAAGGTGTGCAGCCATGGAGGCGAGGTGACAAGAAAAATCGCAGCTAAGAAGTGACGAGTCCCTGGAGGAGGTGATGGCTCCTGGCGTGAGATGGGATGGAGGTCAGGGAGGGCATCTACCATGGCTTTTCACGCAAAACAGGGGCTCGACCATGGCTTTTTCGGAAAAAAGGGAAAGAGGCTGGCTCGGTTTCACAAAAAAGGAAGAAGGGGGAGTCAGCTAGGGCTTTGGGCGTGGGTTGGGTTCGAGCAGTTAGGTGTTTAAAATGTAATATTTTAATTATTTAATAAAAATGCGTCGAATTTCGAGTCGTTTTCTCGTGCACAAAATCATAGAAAGTTCTATGTCCTTTTCAAGTAATTTTGATGTTCCGGACGTATTAACACAGTCCGTTTTGCGATCCGAGGTCGTTCGAGCAACTTCTTCATCGAGGGGATAGAAAATATGTCGAATTCGATTCGTCTCGAAATTCTGGCTCGTTGTTGATCATTTTAAAATATGGATTTCAGTTTTGAGAAATTGTAAAGTATTTGAAATTTTTGGGAATTTTGGGATTTTCTTTTTTGGAACTTTTGGAATTTTGGGCTAGGAGGGGTATTTTAGTAATTTCGAGAATTTTTGGGGTAAGTGGTCAAAAGGCTGAACTAAAAGCTCGAGGTTATTCTAAATGAAATTTAGAGTTAAATGACAATGTCCCTGGGCATTTCTGATCAATGAGGAGGGATTTACGAATCCTGGAACGCTTTTTAAGTATTGGTCGTTTGGTGTCGAGGAGCCCAAAGGTAGCTCGAAAGTATGACATGCTTACAATCAAAATTCTCAGTGTGACAAGGGAAATGTTCTAGAATGGTTTTTGGAGAAGTTTGGTGATTCTGGATAATATTGGAAATTAGGGCATTTTCAGGGGTAATTTGGTAATTTGGGGTCAAAAATGAACTTTTGGGGAAATTGAAATGGCTTGAAGGTAAGAAGAATGAGAACATTTTAGCCGAGTCATGGATCAAGGAAAACCCTCTTTGATCCTTTATGTGTTGGTCCTAGCCATTTTAGCCATGGGCTTAAAGTTGGTGGGACCACCCATATGAGTTTCCAAAGAGTTAAAGAATCCAATTGGGATGTGTTCGGTTTAGAATTGTGAGTATAAAGCGTGATGTGTAGGTGTAAATATAGGTGTGAATGTGCTCAAAACCTCCCAGGGTTTATCCTAAGGCCTGACCACCTATAGGAATCCTAATTGGACTTTCTTATGTTTGGTCTATTTCTCCCAAAAGCTGGAGGTTAAGCCTTAAGCATATGAAAATTCCAAGTGAGGGAAACAAGCATGTGGAATTTTTATGTGGTGGGGTTTCATTGCTAGTCTTCTAAGAAAGGAACCAAGAGAGTCCAATGGCTACTAAGGAGAGACTAAACCTCAACCAAAAGTGAGGTCAACATGTATCAGCGTAGTCAAAAGATGAAAACATTAAGCATCATTTTCTTCGGTTGGAACTCTAAGACGACCAAACAGAAGCACATCCGAATGAAGAAATAAAAGGTGTCCAATCAGAGTGACATCCGTTCATGATCAGGTCCCTCAGTTGATTTCAAATTTCCTTACATATATGGTCGAAGGGCACCCCACAAAATGCATTTCTAATCCTTTAACGAGGCTCCTTGTCCAAGGAGATTTTTCCATCAGATTACGGTGATATACCCTCTGTCGACGACCCATGTTTACCTTAATGATAAAAGGGCCTATACCAAATGTTCTATTAAGAGGATTGATCGAAAAACTTTCAGTCAACTGTATGTTTATCAATTGACCAAAAGCTATCAATCGAACCAATGACAAGATTGCATGGTTATTAGATGCCCCTTTCCAAACAGTCATGAGTACAAAATGATGATAATGTAAGTAATGAATATGATAGGGTGTCAGAGTCAGCTACAAATGTGAAAATGTGTCATAATAATTTGTAACGTATCTATTAAAATAGGGACATACATGCAATCTTACACTAAATACTGCTGAAATTTATAAATAAGGGGTCATTTCTCCAATAAAGGACTAGTAAATTTACTCTATCAAAACTTTTGTTGTTGGTGGAAGCGAGTGGTCTTTTGATGAAAAAAAGTACTAAAATTTGTTATTAATGTCTGGTGTTAGGTCTAAAGATATAATGTGGAGGTTTTGGTAGGATTTTAAAAGAATTTTGGGGAAATGGTGTCTAAAATACCATGACTAGTTTGGATTAGACTAGTTTGAGCTGATTTGAAATTCTTCGAAAAAGTGGCTTATTAATCGATAAATAGCTAGAAATGATTATTGGTGGTTAGCTTAGGATGAGTACTTATGATCTGGTGTAGATGGGTGGTTTTGGAGGGGCTTACAATGGTGATTAGGGTTAATGAATATGACTGCACCTTAATATGCTCTTAATTGACCAAGGACTATGAAAAGGGGTTTGGAATGGTTGTGGGGCTTCGGTTGCTAGTTTATTGAATTATAAGAAGCTTGGGACATGGATGATGTGGTGACGAGTATAAGTGCAAGTATTATGGAGGATTAGTGAATAACATAAAATAAAAGCAAATGTAAATACCAAATCTCACCAAAGAAAATGCAACACTTGAAGCTACCAAGCACCAAAAAATAAGGAGAAAGTTCTCACTCAAATACCTCATTTAATAACTGATTAATAACATTACATTTTAGCCTTATTATTGGAATTATAATGATAAAAAAACGCCAATAAAAGGAAGGAATAAATTTGAAGGGTGGTGAGTGGCCATTAATAAAGGACTGTACTAACCACATTCCTAATTTATTAATAATAATAATATTATTAAATTTATTATTAGGACTAGTTCAAACATTTTAGAAACAAAAATTGAATTATAAATAATAAAATACAAATTAATATATTTTTTCTTGATATGGCTCTTGTGATGAGCCTTGAATGGGCTCTTAATTGGGCACTTTTTCTTTGGCTTTTGCTTGGGCTCTTGTAACTAGACATTTGGATTCATTTAGATGATGTGCGACATCATCTCCCTCGACCTCAATTGAACTCTTTTCCGTAGAGTTGAATCTAAGAATTCTTCTACTAATTGCAGGGCTAGAGTCTCCAAATCAGTGCTAGTCTGCCCTGTGTCTTCAATGGGTGGTTTATCTTTCCAACTATCTATAAAACATTGCTCAACAGTTGGTTCAAGGGGTTCTTCATCGATGATGATATATTCAACTTCAAGGAAGAATTTTGCACACGACGAACTATATCTCCTGCCAAAAAGTTAGTCTGAACAAGTGGAGGTTTGCTAAGTCCTTCATAAGATAGAATATCTTTAATATTAATACAAGATGGATTAGCATATCGATCCATGAAAAAAATACTCACTTTTATGCCTTGATTTTTATTAAATTTTTAAGGATATTATGCTTTAATGAAAGGTATTTTTGTGTTTTTGGATATAGGTGATGGAAAAATGTTCAAGAAGAAAAAAAAGTGAAAAAGGAGTAAAAATGGAGCCAAAATGTAAAATTATCAAAATTATTGGGCGCCCGAATCCGGCGCCAAGCGCCAGGTCGATACGGGATCTGTCAAGATTTTTGACGACTTTTAGACGGTTATTTTGACGGTGACAGGTGATACAATGTATTTGGATGCTTGGAAACAGTTTTAATCGCGAAGGTGTGATCCAAAGTGAAGAGGTGCGAAAAACTGAACGCAGAGTCCGGCGCCTAGGCGCCAGACACACCTTCTAGAAAATTCATTGAATGTGGACACATTTTGAAGAGGTGCCTCAAGACAACCCTTGAAGCCTATAAATAGGAGGGTACTCCTTCAGAGAAAAACGCCCAACTTAGCCCCAAGCCCCATATGTCCCTTTAGAGAGAAAAAAATAGATAAATATTTTAGGGCTATTTTTATTAATTAGTGAGTTTATTTAGAGTTTGTATTGAGAGTTTAAAGAGTTGGTGCTTTTGAAGCTTATTTGCTTTGGAGTCAGAAGAATTCAGAGGTTCAATAAGAGAAACACTTCGAGATAAGTATTTGTAATTTTATTCAAAGTTTTATTATCATGTTTTGTTGTTTGAATTCGATGTGTTACGAGTAGTTAGTTTACTTTCTCCTTTCGATTATGAAAAGATAAATAAGATAATATAAAATTCGATGGAGAATTAAGAACTATTTATATTTTAAAATATTGTGATGATATTAATACCGGATCTTCATTTACATTACAAATTTATCACTTGTACTATTAAAATCTGTTGAAGAGTTTTGATACCTAGAAGGAGATGAATTCTTAACTAGTAGATATCACATGAATCCTTGGGTAGTCGAAGGCCTTGTGCGGGTTATTCAAGGTGAAGTGCAAATAAATAGGAAGATATTACATAATGAGCGTAGAATTAATAAGTTTTTAGAGTGACAAACTAAATTCTTGTGATTTGGTTTATAGAGAAGAAAATGACCACAAGTAGGGCCGACCATAGCCACCCTTGAACATCTAGTAGTGTGAGCCTCGATTAACCCATTCTACTAACAATAGATCCGAACCTGATCTATAGGCTAGCCAATGTTCATTACACTTGGATCAAAGGGTAAAAAATATGAATGCTTCTATTTGGCACAATACCAAATTTATATTCTCCACAAATATTATAATTATCTTAGAAAATCTTGGATTAATTGAAAGGAAGAAAGTTATGTTCTTATTGCTATTTACATCAATCATTTCATTACTGCTTTATTATTGCATCTTTCATTACTGCTTTATTATTGCATCTAGTAAATTAAAAATATCAAATTTATAAACTATAAAAGAAATACATAAAAATAAAATTAAAATATTTAAAATCCATAACTCACTTCTTGTGGGATCGATACTGGGATCTTTGTTTGAAAGCCTTATATTACTTGATACGATACGTATACTTGCGTAGTACCCCTAGTGTGTAAAATTTTTTTGATAAAATTATATTTGTATACACTAGTTTCTATTATTATCTATTACATATATTTGAAAGCATTAATTATTATATTTGTCATCAGCGGACTGCGGGTTAAGTTTTTGGCACCGTTGCCAGGGATTGAATTTTTAGTACGCATATAGCATCTGGGTCAAGTTTTTGGCGCCGTTGCACGGGGAGGAGCGGAGTCAAATTTTTAGATTTTAAATATTTTTATTTTATTTTATTCATTTTCTTTTATTATCAAATATATAAACTACCAAAAAAATAATAACAAAAAAATATATATAAAATTAAAATTATTTTTATATTAGTAGAGATTTTATTTCTTGTTAATTTACTTTTTTATGCGTAGTGCTGGATCTGAAGGATTATTGCCTTTAGATTATGAATTAGAAAGAACTATTAAAAGAATTAGAAAAGTAAAACAAACTAAAAAAATTCAAGAGATGGCTAATTTACATAACAATTTACAAAATCCAATTGAAATTAATGAACAAAATATTTACAAACCATTAAAGGATTATGCTAACCCTACATTTGATGAACCCTACATTTGATGAACTTCTTTTGAGCTTAAACCATCTATCATTCAAATGGTTCAAAATAATCAATTTGGAGGAACACCAAATGAAGATTCAAATTTGCACCTTGCTAGTTTTTTAGAACTTTGTGCTACCTTTAAACATAACAATATTTCTGATGATGCTATTAGACTTAGACTCTTTCCCTTTTATTTAAGAGATAGAACAAAGATGTGGTTGAACTCATTAACATGTTCTATTAAAATATGGTCTGAAATGGCACAAAATTCCTTGCTAAATATTTTTCTCCTTCTAAAACTGCTAAATTAAGAAATGATATTACTTCATTTAGTCAATTTGACGGGGAGACAATTTATGAAACTTGGGAAAGATTTAAAGAACTATTAAGAAAATGTCCTCATCATGCTTTACCTGATTGGTTAATTATTCAAACATTTTATAATGGTTTAATTGGATCACTAAAATCAATTATTGATGCTGCTGCTGAAGGTTCTTTAATGTCTAAAACATTTGAAGAAGCTTATACTTTAATTGAAGAAATTGCTAATAAAAATTTTCAATGGCCTTCTGAAGGGATTAATCCTAAAAGAATGTCAAATATTCAAGATAACGAAGCCTTTTTCTATCTTAGCTTCACAAGTAGCTGCAATATCTAAGAAATTAGATAATTTTGTCATCAATATATCACATAACCACTCATCTAATATTAAAGATTCTCAAACTATTGAAACTTTACAAGCTATTGCTAGTAAAAATAATCCGTATTCAAACTATTATAATCCTGGATGTAAAAATCAACCTAATTTTAACTGGAATAATCAACAACAACAATGGGGTAATAATCAATCCCATCCAACTGAAAATTGGAATAATCAAGTAAATTCAAATTATAAACCACCTAGATTTAATAATCAACAGAAAAAGTTATCAATAGAAGAATTAATTTTAGAAATGAGTAATCAACTACAAAATCAAAATACTATTATTCGTAATATTGAGAATCAAATGGGACAAATCTCTAATTTAATTAATTACAGACCTCCAGGAACTCTTCCTAGTAATGTTGAAATTAATCCAAAAGAAACTGGAAAAGAACATGAACATGTTAAAGCTGTACAACTTAGAAGTGGAAAGGAATTAAAAGAAAGAATGAAGAATGAAATTGAAAAAGAGATTGAGGTTGAAGAGATTGAAAAGTCTAAAGAAACTCCTTCTCCTAATCAAGACCAAACTAATATTTCTATTAATGTGGAAGTTGAAAAACCACCACCACCTTTTCCTCAAAGATTAAAACAACAGAAGCTTGATCATCAATTTTCTAAGTTCTTTGAAATTTTTAAGAAACTTACTATAAATATACTCTTTGTTGAAGCCTTGGAACGAATGCATAACTTATGCAAAATTTTTGAAGGATATTTTAAGTAAGAAACAAAAATTTGAAGCTTTTGAAACTGTTGCATTAAGTGAAGAATGTAGTGCAATAATTCAAAAGAAATTACGTCAGGAACTTAAAGATCCTGAAAGTTTTACTATACCTTGTGCTATTGGAGAAAAATTTTGTGGAAAAGCTTTGTGTGATTTAAGAGCAATTATTAATCTCATGCCATTTTTTATTTATCGAAGGTTGAATTTATGAGAGATTACTCCCACTACTGTAACCCTTCAGTTAGTTGATAGATTTATCACTTATCTTAAAGGAGTTATAGAGGATGTACTTAATAAAGTAGATACATTTATCTTCCCTGTGGATTTCATTGTGCTTGATATGGAAGAAGATAAAGAAATACCAATTATTTTAGGGAGACATTTTCTAGCTACCAGACGAGCTATGATTGATGTACAAAAGGAGAATTAACTATGAGAGTTAATGATCAAGAGATTAAATTCAATGTTCTTAAATCGATGAAGTACCCTGACAAAGAAAAATGTTATCGAATGGATATTTTTGATTTTATGATTGAAAAACACTATTGAGAAAAATGTAAAATCATTCCTGAAGAAGAAATTAAAATTTTAACTGATGAAAATGAAGAACTAAAAGAAGAAGAATTATTTAAAGAAACTTTTTACCTTCACATTTAAAGTATGCATTTTTTAGAAATTCATTAACTTTACCTGTTATTATTTCTTCTGAGCTAAATTTAGATCAAGAAGAAAAATTAATAGAAGTGTTAAAGAATTATAAAAAAGCTTTTGGTTGGACTATTGCTGATATAAGAGGAATAAGCCCTTCCATTTGTATGCATAGAATTTTAATGGAAGAAAATTTTAAACCTACTATTGAACCGCAAAGAAGATTAAATCCTACATGAAAGAGGTTGTTAAAAGAAATTTTAAAATGGTTAGATGCTTGGAATTATTTATTCTATTTCGGATAACTCGATAGGTAAGTCCTATTCATTGTGTTCGAAGAAAGGAGGAGTAATCGTTATCATCGTCATCGATAAAAATGAACTAATTCCTACAAAACGAGTTCTCGGATGGCGAATTTGCATTTATTATCGGAAGTTAAATGACACCACTAGGAAGGATCATTTTCCTTTACCTTTCTTGGATAAAATGCTTGCCAAATTAGCTGGACACTCATATTTCTATTTTCTAGATGGATATTCTAGTTATCATCAATTACTTATTGCTCATGAGGACCAAGAGAAAACAACATTTACAAGTCCTTATGGAACATTTGCCTTTAGAAGAATGCCTTTTGGTTTATGTAATGCACCTGCAACTTTTCAAAGATGTATGATGTCAATATTTTGTGATTTGATTGATAAAGGAATTAAAGTATCCATGGACGATTTTTCAGTTTTTGGAACTTCTTTTAAGTCTTGTTTGGAAAATATTTCCAAAGTTCTGAAAAGATGTGACGAAACAAATTTAGTTCTTAACTGGGAAAATTGTCAATTTATGGTCACAGAAGGCATTGTACTTGGTCATAAAGTTTCACAAGAAGGGATGGAAGTTGATCAAGCAAAATAAAAATTATTGGAATGGAAGTTGATCAAGCAAAATTAAAAATTATTGCTGAACTGCAACTCCTACTATTACTGATGTGAGAAATTTTCTAGGTCATGTTGGATTTTATAGAAGATATATAAAGGATTTTTCTAAAATTGCTAAACCTCTTTGTCATTTATTGGAAAAAGAAGCTAAATTTGAATTTAATGAAAACTGTGTTAATGTTTTCAATATTTTAAAAGAAAAATTAATAACTGCACCTATAATTATTGCACCTAATTGGAATAAACCTTTTGAATTAAGGTGCGATGCAAGTGATTTTGCAATTGGAGCTGTATTGGGACAAAAATATGAGAAAATTTTCAAAGTTATATATTATGCTAGTAAAACTCTTACTGAAGCTCAAAGAAATTACAATAATACTGAGAAAGAGCTTTTAGCTATAGTATATGCCTTTGATAAATTTAGAACTTATCTTCTTGGTACCAAATGCATAGTTTATACTGATCATTCCGCTATTAAATATTTAATGATGAAAAAAGATGCTAAACCTAGACTGATAAGATGGGTTTTACTTCTACAAGAATTTGATTTTCAAATAGTGGATTGAAAAAGGAACGGACAACCAAATTGCTGATCATTTATCTAGAATTAAGAATGATGTTATTACTGAAGAAAATATAAATGAGAAATTTCACGATGAACATTTGTATGTTATTCAAGAATACCAAACACATTGGTATGCGGATATAGTTAACTATTTAGTTAGCAATATTTTACCTTATGGATTGGATAACAAATTTATTAAGAAATTTAAAAATGATGCTAAATCTTATATTTGGGAAGATCCTCATTTATTTAAATTAGGAAGAGATTACGTAATTCGTAGATGCGTACCTTATGAAGAAACTTATGCTATTATTCAAAAATGTCATGATTCGAATTTGGAGGACACATTGGAGTAGATAAAACTGTATTTAAAATTTTAAATTCAGGATTTTATTGGCCTACCTTATTTAAAGATGTGAGACATTATGTGAAAACATGTGATCGATGTCAAAGGATGAGAAATATATCTAAGAAGGATGAAATGTCTTTAAATTATATATTGGAAGTTGAAATTTTTGATATATGGGGTTTAGACTTTATGAGACCATTTGTACCATCATCTGGAAAGATTTATATTTTATTAGCAGTTGATTACATTTCAAAATGGATTGAAGCTGTAGCTTTACCTAGCTGTGATTCCAAAAGTGTTTCAAAATTTTTAAAGAAGATGATTTTTTCAAGATTTGGAATACCTAAGTTAATTATTACAGATGGTGGAAGTCATTTTAGAAATATAAGAATTAAATCATTATTGGAAAAATTAGGAATCAAACACAGAATTGCAACTGCATATCACCCACAAACAAGTGGAATGGCTAAAGTATCAAACAGAGAAATTAAAAGAATTTTAAAGAAGACTGTTAATCCTAAAAGAACTGATTGGGTTGATAGACTTGATTGTGCATTATAGGCTTATAGAACAGCTTATAAGACACTAATCAGAATGTCACCTTACCAGTTAGTTTATGGTAAATATTGTCACTTGTTGAACTTGAACATAAAGCTTATTGGGCAATAAAGGAGTTTAATTTTGATTTGAATACTGCAGGAGAAAAACGATTATTGCAACTAAATGAGATAGATGAAATAAGAAATGAATCATATGAAAATGCAAGGATTTATAAAGAGAAAATGAAAATATTACATGATAAAAAGATTTCAGGAAAAATATTTTAGCCTAGAAAAGAAGTATTATTATTTAATACTCGTTTAAGACTTTTTCTAGAAAATTAAGATCAAAATGGATAGGACCATATATAATTGAAAAAGTATACCATTATGGAGCTGTGGATGTTAAAGATCCCAAAACGGAAAAATTTTTTAAAGTTAATGGATTAAGACTGAAGCCTTATTTGGGAGATTTTAAAAAGATTTATAAAGAGGCTTATGAGTTGAGTCTACCTGATTAAAAGACTTAATTAGGTCGGGCTGACGACATTAAACCAAGCGCTTTGTGAAAGGCAACCCATAGTTATTTGTTGTTTTGTGTGTTTTTACATTTTAATGTAAGGTTATGCCTCGGTTTTGTTTAATTTTATATTATTTTAGAAAATTTGAATGCTAACAAGTCTTTGTTGACTTAAGCTGAAAATTATCTCGAATTATATAAAGCTTAGACATTGGATCACTCTATTTCATATATGAGTAAAAAGGAGATCAAGTTAACCTTCATTAGGATTGCTTATAATTTTTGTTACTAAGTCTATATTGATCTTACCATTCTAAACTACCTATTTTGGAGAACGAAACTTTTAAATTTGACGTTAGGCGAAACGGAGTCGAACATGATTCTGGCGCCTAGGCGCCAGATTTGGCGCCTACGCGCCAGAGTCAAACTATGTGTCGATGGGTCCGACGCCTAGGCGCCAGATTTGGCACCTAAGCGCCACAGTTACTGGATCGTGTCAAAACAGAAAATTTTCAGTTTTTCACACAATTTTCTCTTATAAATAACCCTATCTTCGTCCCCAAACCTTATGCAATTATTATTTCGACCCATACACTCCATTCTTGAGAGATTAGAGAGGATTTTTGAAGAAATGGAGAGGATAAATCTTGGAGAAGAGGCTAGAGATAACGTTTCAAAGGATCCTCAACCCTACTTCAATGGTTTCATCGCTGTAAGTTTGGAGAAAATTTCTAATCGTCTGGATAAGTTTGAAGTAGAGTTTAAAAGCATTTGAGATCTCCTCCATGAGATGTATCATTAAATTGAACATCTGGAATGGTAGGCGAAACTTCAATTTGATCATCTAGCAGCTTATCAGGATGCTCAAGTGGAAATGTATGCGAAGAACAATTGGATCGACGAGAAAACGACTACGGATTTTCCGAGAGCATTAGTATTCTTCCCCATTAGGCCATGCAATCTTCATTGTGAAGATAATGAAGATTCGATAGTGATGTGGTGAGATTATGATTTATCTAGTGTGTCGTTGTATCGATTTAGTGAATCGATTGTGTTTGTTTGTGTGTTTGCTTTCATGTTCAATGTGTGTTGTATTTGCTTTCAAATTTGTGTTGTTTGATTGTTGTTAGAACTTAAATCATGTTATGATATTTATCTGAATTGTATTGAGCCTGAACTGAAAATCATTAATGGAATTAGAAGAGTTTGATTTGAACTTGTGTTTAATTGGTGGATTTAATTTTTGATTTTTAAAATTTTTGGAAAATATTTAGGAAGATGGAAACAGAAGCAATACTCTTATATGAGTGATTAGAAGTTTAATTTATGAATTTTGGTGGAAAATAAAATTTTTAAGAGATTTTTTTGGAAAGGCGAGTCTGGCGCTTAGGCGCCAGAATTCGGCGCCTAGGCGCCCGAATTCGGAGCCTAGGCCCCCGAATTTGGCGCCTAGGCGCCGGTTCGGCCTGCTTACCCGAAAAACACATTTTAAAACCCCATTATCCATTTTTGACGCCCAAGCTTCATCTTCTTCCTCTTTTTCGCGAAAACCCGTCTCCTAAAACCACTTTGAGGTCATAACATCAAGATTTTGAGCCCGAAATCACTTGATTTCTTCATCTCAAGGTCAGATCTACACTATAATCCATTTAATTTTGATTTTCACCATAGTTTTTCCTATTTTTGACTAAAAACTGAAATTTTGAGAAAAAAATTTGATTTTTAGTGTTTCTCCATGAATTTATAAACTCATTTTAAGTTTCTTAAGCTTAAAAAGAGTTTAAATCTTTGATTCCTTAATTTATTTATGTTTTCTTTCACGTTTAGATGACACCGAAATCTAAGCGAGGAAAGGCACGAGAAAATTTTGACAGTAGCAAGTTCGCGACTGCGGCAGCGCATTTTCGATATCACGAATTTGTGACGTCCAAAAAATTTATCTCGGAGAGAAGCTTTTACAATCCCGGTGAAATGATCGAGAACACGATCGTTGCGCACAACTGGCAACGATTCTGTTATTTCACCGCTGTTGCTGTTATTCTAGTCGTGCGTGAATTTTATGCTAACTTTTTAGATGCAGAATACTACGAAGTCTTCATTAGAGGTGTTGGAGTAGGATTTACTCCAGAAAGGATCTATGTTTTTTATGGACTGCCACCTACCATTGAGTGCCACTATTCTGGATTATCTCCATTGAGGGAGATCTTGAGATAATTATTGCTTATTTGACTGAAGGCACTGGAGCTTGGAAGATCCGGAACGATAAACAGGTAAATTTCAAATCTTCTAAGTTAAATGGTATTTCAAAGGCATGACATTACTTTATTTCTGCAAGACTTATACCTTCCAACCACCTGAGCGAAGTGACTAGAGATCGAGCTATCTTAAATTACGGCATTCAGGTGAGGAAACCGATAAATGTCGGCAGTATTATTTATGATTATGTGGAGTCTACTGCTAGATCGAATACTTCTGTAGGACTAAGATTCCCATATCTGATTTATTCTCTATGTGTGAACAATGGAGTCACTGCTGATATTTCTGAGGAGAAGCTGAAGTCTACCTAGCCAATTGGACAGGAGAGTATTAGTATCTATGATCGTCTTCGTGGGAAAAGATCTACAACCCCTTCTACTTCTGCACCTACTCCAAGTAGAGCTTCCATTTCCATACATTCTACTTCTACTGCTGAGCCACCGTCTAGTTTTTGGGAATCAATGCATGATCAATTTCTAGAGCAGCAGAATAAGTTATTTCTAACTCACTGCAAAGTTGATACTATGGATCCAAAGATTGATGACCTATCTGATTACACCTAGAGGAAGAATGAATTTGATATTGAGTATTCAGAGTCTTTAGTCAAATTCTTGAAGGGTGAGCATGATATTCAGTTTCCTACATGTCCTAGATTTTCACCATATGTTGATCCTAAGGTTGTGGAGTTTCCTTTTGGTGATGACGATGACGAGGCTACAGACAGTGATTAGTGGCCTGATTTACCTCTGAGATGTGCTGCGTCTGTTGTTAGTTTAGTTTTTGTTTGCTAGTACTGAATGTTGTTTGCTGTTTACTAGTTTAGATTTGTTTATGAGACTTTTTATGAATTATTTGATGTTGAGACAGTTTTAAATATTTGGTTGCAGACTGAAATTTGAATGAATTTGTGTTTACTTTTGGTTTCAGCCTACTGCTTAGTATTTTAGAATAGTTAGTAATGTTATTTTATTTCTTGTAGTAATATAGTTATTTAATTCAATTACTACTATATAAAATTTTTGAGCCTGCTTACTTTTATATGCTCAATTATTTCTGTAATATTCATAAAAGCATGTGTAAAAGTAAATTATATTTCTTTCTAGAATTTTTTTTACATGCTTATAAAATTCCTTTTTTAAATTATACTTTTCTTTCTCTCATACTTTATTATTTTCATGATATACCAAAACTTAAGTTTGGGGGAAGAGAAAATACATCAAATTTAAATTTTATTTGTCCTTAATAAACTAATATTTTCTAAAAAAAATCTTAACATAACATAAGGAATGAAGAATCTATTTAAGATCACTTAAATTTTTTTGAAATTATAAATAATTTAGTGGACTTAACCAAAATTTTAATAACTTTGATTGATTTTAAGAATAGAATTATTTAACTTAAAAAAATAAGATTAAGAAATTTTTCTATTCATAACAGAAATAATTGAATTTTAGAAGTATTAAGAAATAAAAAATTATAACTTGAAAAAGAAAATATTGAAAATCTTTTTGAAATTCTATTCATGTTATAATAATTAAGTGAAAATGTAAATGTTTGAAAATATAAGTTAAGGATAGTGAAGTTCAAAATCATTAACAGGCTATCCAGATACAATAACCCTCACTGTGAAAAAAAAAAAGAGGAGAAGCTTGAGGATATGCCTAATAAAAAATTGGCTTCACTTGAATTATCTTATATGAAGAAGACTAATTATATACTTTTACTTAATTTTCATGCATGAATCTTTATTTAAGAAAGACTTTTCATGAAAATCTTTTTCTTATAAATAATCTATGTGATCTTAATATAATAAACTTCTATTATTTTCGAAATGAATGAAAAATTTTTGAAGTCTTATGATTTGGTAGTTGAATATTCTTTAAATTCTTAAAATTAAACTTAGTTAGTGAAATTTGGTTAATGATTTACTAAAGCCTTTATAAGATAAAAAATTACAAGGAATCTTAAATATTTATCTTTCATTCCAAATGTTATATATTTTATATAGTAAAAATGGTTACTTGAGGAAAAGTAACATTTAAGTTTGGGGGATTTTGATCCATGAAAAAAATACCCATTTTTATGCCTTGATTTTTATTAAATTTTTAAGGATATTATGCTTTAATGAAAAGTATTTTTGTGTTTTTGGATATAGGTGATGGAAAAATATTCAAGAAGAAAAAAAAGTGAAAAAGGAGCAAAAATGGAGCGAAAATGCAAAATTATCAAAATTATTGGTTTGGCGCCTAGGCGCCAGAATCCGACGCCTAAGCACCAGGTCAATACGGGATCTGTCAAGATTTTTGACGACTTTTGGACGGTTATTTTGACGGTGTTAGCGGTTATTGGACCTTCGAGAAGACTAGCAGTTGTTCCTGGTTTATAGAACATGTGATACAATGTATTTGGACGCATGGAAATGGTTTTAATCGCGAAGAGGTGCGATCCAAAGTGAAGAGGTGCGAAGAACTGGACGCAGAGTCCGGCGCCTAGGCGCCACACATCTTCTAGAAGATTCATTGAATGTGGACTCATTTTGAAGAGGTGCCTCAAGGCAACCCTTGAAGCCTATAAATAGGAGGGTACTCCTTCAGAGAAAAACGCCCAACTTAGCCCCAAGCCCCATACGTCCCTTTAGAGAGAGAAATTAGATAAATATTTTAGGGCCACTTTTATTAATTAGTGAGTTTATTTAGAGTTTGTATTGAGAGTTTAAAGAGTTGGTGGTTTTGAACTTTATTTGCTTTGGAGTCAGAAGAATTCAGAGGTTCAATAGGAGAAACACTTGAAATAAGTATTTGTAATTTTATTCAAAGTTTTATTATCATGTATTATTGTTTAAAATCAATGTGTTCTGAGTAGTTAGTTTACTTTCTCATTTCAATTATGAAAAGATAAATAAGATAATATAAAATTTGATGGAGAATTAAAAACTATTTATATTTTAAAACATTGTGATGATATTAATACCGGATCTTCATTTACTTTGCAAATTGATCACTTGTACTGTTAAAATCTGTTGAAGAGTTTTGATACCTAAAAGGAGATGAATTCTTAACTAGTAGATATCACATGAGTCCTTGGGTAGTCGAAGGACTTGTGTGGGTTATTCAAGGTGAAGTGCAAATAAATAGGAAGAGATTACATAATGGGCGTAGAATTAATAAGTTTTTAGAGTGACAGACTAAATTCTTGTGATTTGGTTTATAGAGAAGGAAGGGTCACTAGTAGGGCCGACCATAGCCACCCTTGGACATCTAGTAGTGTGAGCCTAGATTAACCCATTCCACTAACAATACATCCGGACTCGATCTATAAGCTTGCTGATGTTCATTACACCTGGATCGAAAGGGTAAAGAATATGAATGCTTCTATTTGGCACAACACCATAAATTTATATTCTCCACGAATATTATCATTATCTTAGAAAATCTTGGATTAATTGAAAGGAAGAAAGTTGTGTTCTTATTGTTATTTACATCAATCATTTCATTACTGCTTTATTATTGCATCTTTCATTACTGCTTTATTATTGCATCTAGTAAATTAAAAATATCAAATTTATAAAATATAAAAGAAATACATAAAAATAAAATTAAAATATTTAAAATCCATAACTCACTCCTCGTGGGATCGATACTTGGGGTCTTTATTTCAAAGCTCTATATTACTTCGATACGATACGTATACTTGCATAGTACCCCTAGTGTGTAAAATTTTTTCAATAAAATTATATTTGTATACACTAGTTGCTATTATTATCTATTACATATATTTGAAAGCATTAATTATTATATTTGTCATCAGCAGATTGCGGGTCAAGTTTTTGGCGCCGTTGCCGGGGATTGAATTTTTAGTACGCATATATATAGCATCTGGGTCACATATCAGCGGACAAATTAAGGTGATAAGCATTTGATTCAATTATCCTAAGAATTTTAAAGAAGCTGCAAGCTCTTTCATATAATTTCTCAAACATACTGGTGTGATATCTCTTAGGAAGAATGCAAATCAAATCATAATCTCCTTTAAATTTTTATGTTGCCCTATTATGGTTTTCCTTAGAAGCATACTGGCCATTACTTTAAGTAATTTTCTTTCTTATGTTTTCTTGGAGGGTATGTAAATCTTTGACAAATGAAAATTCAGAATCATGGAATACATGAGGTGAGAGGTTGGCTATATCAATGGGTCGTTTGGGATTATGGCCATGTTGGCATCACTTTTGATGTCGCACGTGTGGGGTGTCCACTTAAATGTTAAGGGACTATATTTTGCTATCTTAGGACCCCTTGATAAGAGTTTTAAGCAGAGCTCATCATTGAGTGATGATAATTCTGACATATGACACATTTAATGTACATTTTAGTGTTTGACAAACATGCTCCATCTATTCAAAGCTTCTCATGGTCAGGGGTAGTCACAAAACCCTCCAACGTGAATTTTAGTAAAAATGGTGCATATGGGCCCACATGTGTGGGGGTATGGGACGCCTGTTGACACTAACATCACCAATTTGAAACTTATGGAATGTTTATTTTTAAGCTATGAGGTTGTACTTTGACGATACATGGATTCATGTAACTTTCAGATTAGTAAAAACCCTTCAATGGACGTCCGAGCATAAAATTGGGATTCAGATCGTCCGAGTTGTACTCGGCTTTGACTAACAAATTTTGTATGTACGAGGCAACTCTGTGTTTACCACTATGTGGGAAGGCCTATTTTTATTTCTGATTATCCATCTGTTGTTTGAGGATCCATAGGAATCCTCTGCGCAGAGCCTCAGCAAAGAATGGAAGAAATAAAAAGAAAAAAAATTGAAGGGGTGGCGCACATGTGTGCATAAACACCCAAAATAGGTGCTTCATAGTCGATGGGCACATATGCGCCTCTCTTTTGATGCTGAAGCGCCAAAGCCTTGTTTGGTCGCTCCTTGCGCTTACCCGAGAGGTGGGCGTTTAGGCCCCCATGCTCTCCTAAAGTCACTCCCATATAGTGGAGGGGGCACATATGCACCCCACATTGGTCCTCAGGTGGCCTAATATTATGATTAAAGCAGAGAGTTGGGTGCATATGCACCCAGCCTCTAGCACATATGAACCCAAGTCAATTTATCGCTAAATTACTCTATGGTAAGCCAAAAATTGAGGAGACTACTATGCCTTACCTAGGGGATAATAAGCTCTTATAATTGGCTCCTATACCATTTTTTGAAGCAATATGAAGGGTAAAAGCCTTGTTACCATTTTTGAATGAAATACCCATTGGAAGGGCAGCTAGGTGGACTCGATCTTATGGACATCTCAGAAGAGATGGACTCGGTAGGCAGGCACCATGGGGATTTCTAAGGGATTGAACTCATTATGGGGAGAGTTCTATGGATAGTAAACAGTGAGCATTCGAGAGCTGTGAGAGTTTTTGGAGGATCTTGTGTGATTCCTCCAATTTCGTGTTCTTCATTTTCTTCATCTCCTCTTTCTCCATCATTTCCTGCATTGGCTTCCTCATTTTTTGGAGAAAACAAAATTGCATGTGGTGATTTTCTTGGAGCTTCCTTAGATCTTCCTCGTATAGGAAAAGCTTCTTCCTTCTTTGGAGAAGAAGCGGAGCTACCTTTACTGGTGCAAGACCCGAGCATGGAGAAACCCCAAGAACGTGTCTCCAATCGCCATGTAGGTGAGATAATTTTTAAACTCTTTCAACTTCATTCCATGCAAGTCTTTTAAGTGTGGTGTTAGAGAATTATGTTTAGGATGCTCTGTTAGAGAAGACTGATAAGTTAGGGAGCTATTTTCTTTGATTACCCGCTATGAATCCTTGAGTTTTTCTCCATACCCCTAGCACATTGACCTAATTGGTCGAGAGCCTAGTAATCCCATGATTGTTCAGTGGCTTCATCCCTTGATGAATGAGTTGAAGCCACCTCGATCTAGGGAATGGGGAAATCCTTTAGTCCTCATTACCAAGATCGCAAAGACTATGTCTGTGAGGGAAGTCCTTCACTTTTGTGAAGGTTTTCTTTTCATGCAAAACTTCTTTCACATTTTTTCCAAACAACTAGAAGTAGGCCCTCCATTACATTGCATAACAAACGGTAGCTAATACTTCATCCCACCTTAGGATCTATGTGAGATCTCCAGGAGCGTTTGGACTTGCCATTGAAATGTGATTGTGGGTATTTGTAATTTCACATGTGAGCATTTCTTAAAATATGCATATAAGATGGATTAATTTTGCATGCTTTTTCAGACCGGGCATTACCTTTGGTTAGTTTGACCGACTGCTTGATATCGTCCAACTTTAGTGGTTGTTCCTCACTGTAAGACTTAATCGGTTGACCGATATTGGTCAGTTCAGTCGCCTAACTTAGGACGCTTTGACCAACAACCTAATATCTTCAGACTCAATAGGTCATCCCTCGTCGGATAGCTTGATCAGTCAACTAATAAGGGCTAGCCCAGCCGCCTATCTTATGTCGGCTTGACCGACCGCCCGGTATCATCTGTCTCAATTGGTCCTCCCTCGCTGGATGACTTGATCGACCAACTTTTATTGATTGGCTCAGCCCCTAACTTTGGCTGTTTTGACTAGATGTCTGTTATCGCCTGAATCCATCAGTCGTCTCTCATCGGATAGCTTGATTGGTTGTCTGACATCGGTCAGCTCGACCAATTGCTTTAGGCTGGCTTGACTGACTGCTCTACATCATTCGGTTCGATCTACCGTCCTTCATTGGATGGCTTGATCGGTTGACCAATTTCAGTTGGTTCGACTACATACCTTTCGTTGGCCAATTATGATTGCTTCACATGTTGTATTAGTATGTTCATGCGTCTACAACAAATCTAGTTTATCTTTTACATGTGATTGTCACATTTGGTGTAATCATATCGAGCTTGCAAGCTATATGTCCTGATATATGGACTTGCAGTTGCTTAGTATGCTACATATGTTTGCTTGAGCGAGTAAACCACCTTTGGGGTATAATGTGAATGTTCACACATGCTAGAATATTGATATTGTATTTAATCACTTAGTGTGCCCACATGTTCTCTTGAGTGACCGTGGCTTTCCATCTCATATTTGCATCTTGCACGAACATCACTTAATTCATTTGGATGACAAGTTGATTCATTAGAAGAGTGACCCATTTATTGGTTGTAAAACTTAAAAGTGCATACTCTTGATGATATCCTAGCGAGCAATGGGAGTATTTTATATCATGATAAACATATGTATGACTATACTAAGGTTCTAATGGCAAAGTATGTCTTTTGCATGTAACGAACCTGCATTTATTGATACAATATTTTAAAATTAAATAAATGAATATTTTCCTTATTTATATCATCCGCTCTATTTCAAAATTTATATAAGTTAGGCCATATGTGTGACCTCTTGTTTAAAATGTCATTCCCTAGTGACAAATTTTACATCGGTTGAATCTTTAGGATTTTGCTGGCATTGGTGACCCCGTCAAAGTCATACAGTAACCCTTACCCAAACTGTGCACAAACACTTAGATGCTGTGATTAGGCCACATTGTGTTTAGATGCTTTGCTTGACTAGGGCTAGGGTGTAGTTAGGATTTTTCTTGTCCAGGCTATTCTTCCTTGGTTTGCGCCACAGCCAGACATTTTATGCTGCTTTGTGTGTTTACTAGATGTGAGATATGTCCACTAGTGTATTAAGGGCGATTTTCTTTCAGGGAGCCATGTTTGACAGAGAGGAGCTGTAATGATTTACGCTAATGCCTTTTCTGTAGGTGTTGTTATGCTCTCCTCCCTTCGAACATTGTTCATCACATATCATATAGGTAACCTTTATGCTAACTTGATTTCCATGCATGTAAAGTCTTGTTTATACTTTATTATGTAGCTTTTAGAGTCCTTAGTAGAGTTTGTACTAGAAATAAAGTACGGGCATGGGTTCGATAACCACGTGGAGGGGACCAAGATGTGTTAGCTCGTTTCACATACCTTAATTCTATATTTTTACTTTGACGTATAACATTAGGAACATGCATGTATTTGTGGAGCTTGATCGATTTTTTACTTTCTGAGATATGTTACCGATCCACTGACACCTGACCTGTGTTATTTGTTTATAATTAGCTTGATTTACTTCATGCAGTGTGATGTTATTTTCACTTTCCTTGATTCTGGTTGTTTGGGAATCTTGTGAAGTATAAGTTAGATTCTTTAAGGATAAAAAATTTCTCTTTTTCAAAATCCTAATAATAAAAAGATTAAGATTAATAAAAATTTAGGATTAAAATATTTCAATTATTTAAAACTTACACTTTACTTTTCTACATGACCTTCAGGATAGTTTTAAAATGATTTGCATAGCATGAATTTCTCTTAAGTCATCCTTAATAAGGCCTTCATGATTAAGAGTTTAAATAATTACATCATTTTTCATGTCCCGAGGAGAAGCCCACATGCTTTCTTAATCAGATTGACCCAACATTGATTTCTATTTATGTGGTAGTCTAACATGCTTAGGGTATTAGAGACATCGCTGACCCTTATGAGTATAGGTCTTTTGTGTGAGTGTTTTTAGTTTTGTAGTTGAACCTCTCTTCTACTTTTCATTCCTGTGGCATCTTCGCCATTTGTTTGGTCGGTATAAGTCCATATCATTGCACTCTACCTACAGAGGGTTATATGATTTTGAGCTTCTATATCTTGAACTTAGGACTATTGAGATTCCTTGTACAACGCAATTCATGGATTGCAGTAAAAGGTTCCTTAGTCGGGTTGGGTCGACTACCTTCACGATAAGGTAGAGTTTGGGTCATAATGGCTTGGGATGATAGGTCTATGGTATCCTTACCCGGCTATCCCTATCAGAGTAGGATTTCTACATCTTTTTGTTGAGCCCCTTTGAGCCCATTCATCCTTGTGTGACTTTCCTGATGTCATCTTGATGACCCCTACTGCTGATAGGAGGCTGCCTATTTGGGATACAATGATTCAGTTATTGGTTTCAGGTTTTATTTCATTTGTTTCTGACATTTGATTATTGCATTATGAGACTGCATCCTAGTGATGTATATTCTTGTGACATAGACCGTTTACAAAACCAATTCGACGCTAATTAAGCTCAAATTGGCTTGATTGTTGGTGAATTTGTCCCGATGACCTCAGATAGCAAAAAGAACTGCGTGAGCACGTCCAGAACATTGATATTACTTTGGGAGGACACCCATATTGCTATAGTTTTATGCACGAGCTAATGACATTCAAATGATATAATTGAACTTTAAAAATTAAAAAAAAATATAATAAAATGGATAAAATCCTATATAGCACATAAAGGACAGTGGCAGCCTTGGCTAATTTTGCACGGGCCTTACATTCTCAGTCTGAATGAGCTTCGCTACTCCTTCTGGCGATGTTCTCCTTTTACAAGATACAATAGAGGTTGGCGCCAAACTCTATTGACTCCGAATCTCTATTATACTCTTAAAAAAAGCTAGATAGAATTGATAATAAAAGTGATGAAGTGGAAATGTGTACTCTCAATAACTCTCTAACATAAACTTTATTCTTAACACTAATCACTTCCTCCAACAACAATCATTTTTCTGACCTTCAAGTCTTCTTTTTAAAATTTTCCAAAAGGTGCCTCGGTGTCTCTTCAAATCATGTCCAGATTCAATGTATCCACCAAAGAATACATCTCTTCATTCAAATCTTCCGCTCAAAAGAAGTTAAGGAGGTTACCATCAAATGAGCTTCGAACACCTCTTGAAAATGACGCCAAATTTGATTAATTCGTATTTTTTAACTGTCGCGTGATCCTCAAATATTTATTCTTACAATTTTCACTTTATATTTCTCTCCAATGATATTATCTCTTTCTTTGCAACGGCTACCAAAAACTTGGCTCTGAAGCAAATAAGAAATTTATTTTAATTATTTATAATAATATGAGATACTACGCAAGTATACGTATCGCTTATCAAGTAATATAGGACTTTTTTTATTAAGTCCCGAGATATCAAACCCACAGGGAAATGTCTAAAATATTAAAGAAATAAGAAAAATAACTTTTTACTTTTTAAAATGATTTTGTAAATTATGCTTTAAAATATAAAGTTTTCAAATTTATTTTTGGTATTTTCTGAATAAAAAGTAAAGCATACAACTAAAGTTAACACAACTTTAAACTAGTATGAAAGCAAATGAGAATAAAATATCTTTCTCCTCTTTCAATGAATTAGTAATAATTATGAAATTTCATTGTGGAAGTATCTAAAATGTGTTGTGCCAAATAGAAGCAATTATTTTCTTTACCCTTACTTGGTTCTATAAAGAATATTAGTTAATTTGATGATTTGAAATCTTGTAGATGGGTTAGACAGGGAAGATACTAGCTCTCACTCTAGAGTTCCCACGATTCCCTTCACCTGGGGCCTAAAATCTTATAACAAAATATTTCACATCAACCCAAATTATGGGGCTTTAGCCTGTCACACTAAAGTCCTCTAATTTTACTCCACATTGTAAGCATATCTTCCTATTTAATTGCACCTAATTATATGGACGACAATTCTCATCCATACAATTGCATGTGATTCTTTCCAATTATTTATTAAGACAATACCGCAATAGATCTTAGATAATCTGCCAATAAATTTTAACATGTTGATTGGCCAAATCAAAAAGTAAATTAAGTGCATGGTAGTGAATCATCATAACTTCTTCCAACATTGAAATCCTTTACTTCACACAACTTCTTTCCATAATTTAATAACTTCATCATTTAAAAGGAAACAAATAAAAAAAACTACTCAGAATCTATGGAGAAAACGCAATCACAACTTGATTTGAAAATAGAATTCATAGTGAAAACATAACAAGTTTTACTTTAAAACCAAATATAAAACAAAGTTAAATACTTATCTAAAAATCCTCTCCACAAGACTCTTGAAGTTCCTTTAAAACTTTGCTTTCCCCTTAGAAGACACAATAGAGGTTTGCGCCCAACTCTATTGACTCCAAATCTCTATTCTACTCTTAATAAAAACTAGATACAAGTGATAATAAAAGTGGTGATGTGGAAATGTGTACTCTTAACAACTCACTAACATAAACTTGACTCTTAACACTAATCACACCCTCCAACAACAACACATTTTCTGATATTCAAGTCTTTTTTTTTTAAATTTTCCAAAATGTGTCTTGGTGTCTCTTCAAAATATGTCCAGATTCAATGTATTCATAAAGAATGCATCCATCCATTCAAATTTTAAATGAGTTTTGGCGCTAATGGGAAGTTTGTGAAGTTTGAACCAAAGGATGCTTCAAAAACCCCTTCAAATTTTGCACCAAAATCAAATAAATGTCACTTTAACTGTGGAGCCTATGCGTCAATGGTCCGACGCTTAGGCGCTAGAGGCCAATTTTTCACACCTTTCAATTTTTGCTCCAAATTTAATCATTTATTGCCCCTTTTATCATAGCACTCATTTTAATCATACTTGCAAGAAACATACAAAAATACCTTTCATTAAAGTGTAATATTATAAAAAATATATATAAAAATGTACTTAAAAATACTATATATTTTTGGTATATCAAAATCCACCAAACATAAAATGTTACTTGTTCTCAAGTGATGCTTAATCACATAGAAAATTTTAACATGCAAATTATGTAAATTAGTTTCTTTAGAAAGGTTTCAAAATTTTGTTCTAGAAATGAAATAGTCCAATTTAGAAAAACTTTAGTAAATGAGACCAACTTAAAGTTTAGAAAGTTCTTAAGTAAAAGATAATGATAAATATTAGTTCCTATCTAATTCAGAAATACTTGTAGATTTTTCAAAATATAGGATTCAAACATTTTACCTTCCTCACTTAAAAAAATTTTATTTGGAAATAATTTTTCTTACTATATTATAACCTTAAGCTTTAGATTTTCTCAAAACTTATATTTTAAACTTTAGGTATGGAACCAATTTTTTTATTAGGCCCTTAAATCTTTAAGCTTCTCTTTCCTTTTTACATACTATTTTTCTTTTTTTTCTTTTTCTCTTTTTTTTTTCTTTTTCCTTTTTTTTATAAGGCAATGATTACTGTATCTGGATATGCCTTTAATGATTTTGAATTCCACTCTTTTATTTACAACAAAGGCTTGATATATATATCCTTCACTTAAAAATCGTAATAATAGTGTTGAAAATTATTTCTCAATAAAATAAATTTATGCTTTAAAAAATAAAATTCAAATCTTCAATTTATCCAAAGATACAATATTTCTTACTAATGATAGTTTAACTATATTTAACATTTCTTTACTAAGAAAATTTGAACTTTAAGTTTTTTATCATTACTATAAATTTTAACTAAATTCTCTTACTCATTTCTATATTCAAAATTTTACTTCCCTAATATAACTTCATATACATAAATATTTTCAATCAAAAATCAAATTTTTTTTAAGTATTCTTGAGAACAAATAAAATTTTAGTTTTTTGAAAATTTGTTTTTAAATCCCCCCAAAACTTTAATTTTTAGTTAGGATAAAACATTTAAGCATAAAAATGATACATGGGTAATAATTAAAAAACTAGAATAACATGCTTGCTGAAATCTTCTTATCCTAAATATGCAAGTATAATAGTTTAAAAACAAGGAGTAAAATGAAATCAAATTCAATTTTTCAGTTTTTCATAGAAATTTTAAAACTTCAAAGGACTTCTACAATAGTGAAGGTTTTCAAAGCAAATACACACCAACACAAATCACAACATACTATAAAATAAATGGTAGCAAATTTTGAAAAGTTTATACATGCTATATAAATAGTGGTTTCTAATAGTGTTCTAAAATTTTCTAATATTTATAGGAATTAAATTAGACAATACTAAAAATTTAAACACTAGAAACACATAAAAACATTTACTTCCACAAACACACTACAAATTTCATCATAAAACATCTGAATGCACATAAAAGTAATAGTCCAACTAAAATCTACACAATATCAGAGTTCACACCAAAATACATCACATCACATATAAAAACATCACAACATAACATCTCATCACAAACTCAACATAAAAATCCTAATCAGCATCCTCATCATCATCATCTTCATTCCAGACTCTGGATGGCGCATAAGGTATATAAAAAGGATTAGGGGGCATCTCAACACTGTTATCACCTCTAATCACTCTGTCTATGTACTGCTGATAAATCTTCTCATATTCATCATGTTTTACAATATACCTTTCAATAGTTTGAATCTTATCATCCATATCTCTAACATGCTCTCTTGTAAGACTTACCTTCTTCAAAATCTTCTGTAATAATTCAGTCTTTGAATCTCTTGAAGATGATGCAGGTGTAGTAGAAGCACGAGAAGTAGAAGCAGTAGAAGCAGAAGCACTGGAAGCTCTAACAGTTCCTCCTTTCTAGCCAAATGTTGAAGTATAGTGTAAGTGTTTACATTTACACTGGTAATAGATCTAAGAGGCTGAAGGACTTCTTCCCATGTGTCATACTTCACTCCAAACTGCTCACAAAGTGAATAAATCAGAGATGGAAATCCCATAGCTGCAGTAGTAGTAGCTCTGACATAGTTCAGAATATAATCAAAGATAATAGCCTAAATATCTAAAGGCTTTCCCTACCGAATACAATAGTTCAGAACAGCTCTCTCCCTTGTAACTTCACTGACATGACTTGAAGGTAGAAGCTTAGATGAGATAAAGTAATGCCATGCTTTTGAGGTGGCATTCAATTTAGAGGCTGAAAAATTCACTCTTGTGTCATTTGTTATCTTCCACAAACCTCTTCCATCAGTAAGAAAGGCCATAATATCATCTAAGTTTCCCTCAGAAGGATGAAACTTAGCATAAAAACAAAACATTGCTAGAGGAAATCGGTAAAAATTATTAATTACTACAGATGAAAAATCCACTTGTTGCCCACTAACCATAACCAAATTGTCTTCTGCTGCTGGCAAGTTAGCATAAAACTCTCTCACCATAGAAACAACTGCTACAGCGGAGAAGCAACAGTATCGTTTCCAATTTCTTCTAGTAATCATATCTTCAATTTCTCCTCCTCGCTTACTAAACACTCGTTCTGGAATCAATTTTTGCGATGCAAGTGTATCGACGTAGCGATTCTCAGCTTTAGAACTGACAAATTTGTCGGAATTAAATTTTTCTTTTCCTTTTGAGCGTTTTGACTTTGGAGCCATTTCTAAAAATTCACAAAAAATTCACAAAAAATTCACCATAAATTCCAAATTTAAACTAAACTTGCTAATTTAACTTCCAAAGGCAAATTCCACTAAATCCAAGCAATTTCTCATGTTTTTATCAAATTTTCACAATGAATAGTGATTTTAAGATTTTTCCATAATGTATTCAAAATACATGGTGAAAAAAAAAATTACTTAGGAGTAGGGATCGTACATTAAGGAATTTAAATCCAACAAATTTTATTGAAATCTGCTCTAAAATGATCCAAATATTGATGCCCTAGGATCCTATTTTGTGAAACTGAGAGGTTGAAGGTGATGTTGGTGCTAAAAATGGTAAATTACGAGGTTTTAACTCCAAAAATCAGTTTTCGCGAACTGCCGCCTATGCGCAAGGCATATGGCGCTTAGCCGTGAAATCTGGCGCTTATGCGCGTAATTTGTATGTGCTTTATGAAGTAAAAAATTTGTGTTTGTGAAAAAGTTGTGTTGAATCATTTTTAATCTATAAAAGTATAATTCTGGAGATAAGAAGATTATAAGGTGATGATATACTTATTAAAACAATTTATTGTTGATTAAAGGAGCGAAAATGTGTATTTAACAAAAAAATCGAAAGCAACGAGTTGGCGGCTAAGCGCCGAGGCCCTGCTCTTACGCACTAGAGCTCCGCGATGAAGCACCATACTTTCGCGCCTAGGAGCCAGTTCATGAAAATTGGTTATCATGTTTTAAAAACTCGAAAATTGGAAATTTTTCCTCACCGTCATCTTAAACCTTCGGCGTTTGCGACTTATAGAGCTAGGGATCACCTACATTTGCGAATCTTGAGCCGTTTCAAGTGAAAATTGTTAGATTCGATCTTCTTGAGGTAAGAGCACTACTCTCATGTAAAAATTTACGATTTTCAACATATAGTTTGAGTGCATTTTGGATAAATCCAAATATCACTATTCATGGTGAAATTTGAGAAAAAGCTTTAGAATTTACTTAGATTTAGTAGTTTATGCCTTTATGAGTTGAGTTTAGTGATTTTGAGTTGTATATAAAATTTATTGTAATTTCTATACAAATTTTAGAAACGACACCAAAGATGAGAAAGGCGAGAGCCACTTTCGACTCTGACAAGTTCGTTAGTTCTAAAGCTCAAGATCGTTACGTTCAAGCCTTACAGTCACATAAACTGATCCAAGAGCAAGGATTTAATAAACCAGGTGGAGTGATAGAAGACATGATTGTAAGTCGCATTTGGAATAGATTCTGTTGTTTCTCTGCAGTGGCTGTTACTTTTGTTGTAAAAGAATTCTTTGCAAACCTCCTGGAGTCAGAAGAGAACTTTGTTTTGGTACGAGCACATCTAGTAAATTTTACTCCTAAGGTAATAAATGGATTTTACTTATTGCCGCCTAATACGTTTTGTTTCTATTCAAATTATAATCTTACTGAGGAAGAGTTGGATGAGATTTTTTCTGCTTTGACAGATTGGAGGGGATTATAAAATATCACTAATTAGAGAAGAGTTAACTTCCCTGCATCAAAATTGAATGCCACCTCTAAGGCCTGAAATTATATTATATCATCCAAGTAGCTTCCTTCCATTTGAGTTATGTTATGTTATGTGATGTTTGTGTGGACTATTTTGTTGTGTTTATTTTCATTTGTGCTTGTTAAGTGAACTATTCTATGTATTTCTGACTGCTATAATAGTTTGTATTTACTATAGTTGTGGATGTTTTATGTTTGTGATATGTGATGTGAATATTTTTGTGGTAGTAAATATGTTAGTGAATTAAGAGTGTATTTTATTTATTAGTTAAGAACTTATTCCAGAAACTATTTATGAAGGTTTAAAACGCTATTAAAATCCACTAATTAAATTTCATAGTTAAACTTTTCAATTTACTACCATATATGTCTTAGTTGTGGATTTTTATTTAACTGTGTGTGAATTTGCTTTTATGTCCTCCACTACTTTAGAAGTCTTTTGAATTTCTTCTATAAAATAAAAAGTTTAAAAATTTGATCTAGTTATTTTCATTCATTTTTTTAATACCTGCATATTTAGGATATTAAAAATTCCTGTAAGTTTAATACTTATAGTTGTCTGGTCCTACTCATGTATCATGTTACTATGCTTAAAAGTTTCATTATAATGAAAATTTTAAAGTTTGGCGGAATGAAAAATAATTTTAAAAAACTTAAAATTTTATTTGTTCTCAAATGTACTAAAAATTTAATTTTGACTGAAAAATAATTGTGTATGAATTTATATTAGGGAAATAAAATTTTGAATATAGAAATGAGTAAGAGAATTTAGTTAAAATCAATATTAAGGATGAAAATTTAAAGTTATAAGTTTCTTAGTAAAAAATGATGAATATTTTGTAACTATCTTTGTTAAGAAAAGTTGTATGTTTGGAAAAATATAAGTATTAAACTTTTATTTTTAATACTTAATTTTCTTTTATTGAAAACAATTTTCAAAACTTTTATTATATTTCTAAGTGAAAGATTTATATCTACCTTATGCTTTAGGAAAGAAAAGGTGGAATTCAAAATCATTAAATGCCTATCCAGATACAGTAATCTTTGCCTTAAAAAAAGAATAAAAAAAATAAAAAAGAGAATAAAAGAAAATAAAAATAAAGAAGTGAATGTAAAAAGGAAGGAGAAACTTGATGATTTAAGGGCCTAATAAAAAATTAGTCTCACACCCGAACTTCTTAGAGTATAAGATTTGAGAAGATCATTGAAGCTTATGAATATAATAGTTAGTATAATTATTTTTTATAATGATTTTTAAGTAAAGAAAATAAAATATCTAAGCCTTATATTTTCAAAAATCTATAAGTATTTCTAAATAAGATATAAACTAATATTTCTCATTAACCTTTACCTAGAAAATTTCTAAACTTTAAATTGGTCTCAGTTACTAAAAATTTTTCAAAATTATACTACTACATTTCTAGAATAAAATTTTAAAAACTCCTAAAAAAACTCATCACATAATTTATTTGTATGATTTTATTGTAAGAATATAGTGTCACTTGAGGACTAGTAACATTTTAGGTTTTGGGGATTTTGATACACCTAAAATATATAGTATTTTTATACACATTTGATATCTATATTTGATGATATTGTACTTTAATGGAAGGTATTTTTGTGTATTTTTCTTACATGTATGATTAAATGTTTGATTGTGGTGAAAAGCATGAAAAATGATCAAATTTAGAGTGAAAATGAAGAAAATTGAAAAAGTAATCTGTGGTGGCTAAGCGCTGAAACCCGTGCTTAAGCACCAAGGCCCCAAGGCTATGCACCCAGATCTGGAGCTTACGCGAAAGAAGGTTCGCTACTAAGTGTCGGAACCTCCCGGTTACACGCAAGCAGTTACTAAAGAGGAGTTATTTAAATTTTGGCGCCATTTTGAAGAGTATTTGAGGCATCTCATGGTAAGAGAGTGGGTAACTTCCTATTGACGCCAAATTCAATTCACAATACTCTTGAATGGATGTATCTCTTGGAAGATACGTTGAATCTGGACACAATTTGAAGAGATACAAAGAAACCTATTAGAAAATTATAAAAAGAGGACTTGAAGATCAGAAACATGGTTATTGTTAGAGGGTGTGGTTTATGTTCAACAGTATGGTTTATGTTAGAGAGTTTTTTTAGAAACACACCACTCCACTTCACCATTTTTATTATACTTTATTACAGTTTATATTAGGATTAGAAGTGAGAATTAGAATTCTTAAAGTTGGGCACCAATCTCTAAAGGATATTGTAAGCAAAAGCAATGTTTTCAAAGGAACTCTAAGAGTTTGGTGGAGAGGATTTTTAGATAAGTCTTTATCTTTGTTATTACATTTGGTTTTTAATTTAGATTTCTTGTGTTTTCACTATGATTTCGACTTTTAAACCAAGTTGTGATTGTATTATCTCCATGAATTCTGAGTAGTATTCTTTGTCTTTTTCCTTAAAATGATGAAGTAATAAAGTTATGGAAGTATGTTATGTGAATTATAGGATTTCATTGTTGGAAGAAACATGTAAGAATCGGTATGGTATTGTCTCAGTCAAAAATTGGAAAGAATCACATGAGATTATATGGGTGAGTATAATCCATAAGGTTGAGTGCAAATAAATAGGGAGATATACTTTGATGAGTGTAGAATTAGAAGACTTTAGAGTGACAGGCTAAAGCCCCCAATTTGATTTATTCTTTTATGTTTTGATACGAGATGTTAGCCCCCGGGTGGAGGGAATAAATGAAACTATAGATTGCGAGCTAATATCATTCCCACCTAACCCGTCTTCAAGATTTTTAAACACAGTAGACTAACCTATGTTCATTATAGCATCTCTAGTAAGGGTGAAGAATATAAATGCACATATTTAGCACAACACATTTTAGATACTTCTATAGCAATAATTTCCATGACTTGTTACTGATTCAAAGTAAGAAAAAAGATATTTTATTTGGATTAGTTTTCATCTTACAAAAGTTTAGTTGAAGTAGTTACTTACTTTCAATTTAAATTATAAAAATAAAAAAAAAATTGAATTTTATTTCCTAGAATATTATCTTTAGTTTAAGTAAGATTTTTTCTAAAAGGTAAAAAGTTGTTTTATTGTTTTCTGTGCTAAAAAATATCTTCTTTATTTATCACTTTCCCTGTGGGTTGGATATCTCGAGCCTTAATCAGAAAGTCCTATTCTAGTTGATAACGATACATATACTGTCGCAGTATCAAAATTATAATATCATTAAAAAGGAGTATCAATTCATATATATAACGTAAGCATAAATATCGGTGGATCAATGGGTTAGTCCTATTCAATGTGTTCCTAAGAAAGGAGTAGTAACTGTTACTGTTAATAAAAAGAATGAGCTAATACCACCAAGACAAGTTACATGATGGTGAATATGCATTGATTATAGAAAATTAAATCTTGCCGATAGGAAAAATCATTTTCCACTACCCTTTCTTGATCAAATGTTGGATAGACTAGCACATAAGATTAACCTTTATTAGGAGATGTGTGCCTTATGAAGAAATTGAAAGAATTATTCAAGAATGTCATAATTCTGATGTTAGAGGACATTTTGGAATTGATAGAGCTGCACATAAGATTTTACAATATGGATTTTATTGGCCTACTATTTTCAGAGATGTTTATAGATTTATCAAAACCAGTGATCGATGTCAGAGAATAGGCAATATATCCAGAATGAATGAAATGCCTCTTAATTTTACTTTAGAAGTGGAAATTTTTTATGCTTGGGGATTAGATTTTATGGGACCATTTATACCTTCATTTGGAAATTTATATATATATTAATTGTTGTTGATTATGTGTCAAAATGGATTGAGGCAATAGCTTTACCAAATTGTGATAGTAAAAGTGTTTCGAGGTTTTTAATGAAAAATATGTTCACAAGATATGAAATGCTTAGAGTAATAATCTCTGATGGAGGATCCCATTTTAAGAATAATTAGATTCAGAGATTGGTAGAAAAAATTAATATTATGCATAAAATCTCTATAGCTTATCATCCTCAAACTAATGGCTTAGCAGAGGTATCTAATCGTGAAATTAAACGAATTTTGGAGAAAGACATAAATCCTGAAAAATTAGATTGGCCTGCTAGATTAGACACTGCTTTATGGGCATACAGAAATGCTTATAAAACTCCTATAGGAATGTCCCCTTACAGATTAATCTTTGGAAAAACTTGTCACTTGCCGGTTGAATTAGAATATAAAGCATATTGGGCGATAAAGAAATTGAACTTTAATTTGAAAGACGCTGGTAAGAAAAGACTGTTGCAATTGAATGAGTTGGAAGAAATCAGAAATGAATCATATGATAATGATAGAATATATAAGGAGAGAAGAAAAATATGGCATGATCGGAAGATTGTTAAAAAGGAATTTGAACCAAGACAAAAAGTTTTACTTTACAATACAAGATTGAAATTATTTCCTGGGAAATTGAAATCTAGATGGACAGGACCTTTCACTGTCATTAAAATCTATCAATTTGGAGCTGTGATTATAGAAGACCCTAATTCTGGAAGAATATTTATAGTTAATGGACAAAGATTAAAACCATATTTTGAAGGCAATAGAGCTAATTTTAAAGTGGTTTTAATGTTTGATCAACCTGAAAAACTGGAAATTATGTCGGACTGATTATGTTAAACCAAGCGCTTTATGGGAGGCAGCCCACAATTATTGTGTGTTTGCTTGTTTGATGTGTTATTTGTGTTTGTTTGCTACTTAATTAAGTCCCACCCTTCCTTAAATATCATTAAAAATATTAAAGAAATGGATCAAATCGAATTTTGGAAAGAATTTGGACAAAATGAAGTTTAGCAAAAATTGAACTAGTGCCGGACAGCGCTATTATCAGTGCCGGACAGCACTGCTGTTCAGAAAACAGTTTTTCATCTTGAAATTTGAATTTTGGTAGTTCTAGGCAGCATTTCTTCCACTTGAACTCCCAGAAATCGCCCCTCGACATAAAAACTACTAGAGGAACGAAAAGGAAGATCCCAAATTGACCCGACCTGCAATAACGCAGTAATATTAGCTTCCAAAAGATGGCAAAAAAATTGACCCAATTTATAAATAGCGGCTAGTGTATAAAATCAAAATGTTGTAAAATTTTAGAAAATATTTTACACACTAGGGGTACTACGCAAGTATACGTATCGTTCCAAGTAATATAGGGTTTTCTTTTATAACCCGAGTATCGATCCCACAAAAAAGCGAGGTAAGAAATCCTTTAGGCTAATTCTAGTCTATTTCTATAAGGCCTAAATTTGGAATGTCGATTAAAATGAGTTTTCTAATAACTAATCCTAAATTAAATTCTTAAATAAAAAGATAACTTATGGATAAATTGGTTTGGAGAAATTTGAGATATTAAAAATTACCTTTCTCTTGCAATTACATGTATAATGTGTAAGAAAGATATGCTTAGAATTAATGTAGTAGTGCCAAATAGAAGCATTCCTATTCTTTACCCTTTGGTCCAGGCATAAAAAATATTGGCTAATCTATAGATCAGTTCAGGATGTTTTATTAGTAGAATGGGTTAATCTAGGCTCACACTAATAGATGTCAAAGGGTGGCTATGGTCGGCCCTACCAGTGACCCGTTCCCTTTCTATAAATCAAATTATTAGAATTTAGTCTGTCACTCTAAAAACTAATCAATTATGCGCCCAATAAACAATATCTCCCTATTTATTTGCACTTCACCTTGAATAACCCGCACAAGGCCTTCGACTACCCAAGGATTCATGTGATATCTACTATTTAAGAATTCATCTCCTTCTTGGTCTCGAATTCTTCAACAGTGTTTTAACAATACAAGTGATCAATTTGTAAAGTAAATGAAGATCCGGTATGAATATCATCACCATAATTTAATAAGAGAATATCTAAGCAAATCTTAATTCCTAAACATGCATCTATTTCATTACAAAATAAAAGTAAATGAAAATAATGACATAAGAAGTAAAAGAATTGATAGAACTATATAATAAATTAAGTGTCAACAAGGAACTTATTTCATTAGTATTCTATTATATTTATGCAACTATCTGTCACCTAGAAGCATCTAATTGATAATTCTATCATAAAAATGATTTTTCTATGCGTGTCACTACTTCATATTAAAAGAAAGAGTAAAGGAAATCACTTACAAAACATGGATAATTCACGACAGAAAACTTGGTTTAAAACAAAGAAAATCCACTAGAAAGTGTTTACAACAATTACAAGAGAATGAAGAACACAATACTTAGTTTTTTCCTTTTGAAAGAAAGAAGAAGATCTCTCCAACAAAGTTTCCCACTGATCCATGCGACGCTCGTATATCCCTTACATAAATATCTCAAAATCCCTCACCAATCTCTCCATAAGATGTAAAAATCTACATCTTCATAACTCTAAATGACTAAAATGAATAAGGGGGAAGAAAGAGATTATAGGGTGCGATTTTCTCTAAAGGAGTGGCATCCTATTTATAGGCTTCAAGGGTTGCCTCAAGGCACCTCTTCAAAATGTGTCCATGTTCAATGAATCTTCTAGAAACCAACTCTGGCGCCTAGGCGCCGAACAATCGCACCCCTTCACTTTGGGTTGTACCTCTTCATGATTTAAACCGCTCCAATGTGTCTAGATTCATTGTATCACATGTCCTATATATTAGGAATAACTTCTAAGCTACTATAAGGTCTAGAAACTACTTAACACCGTCAAAATAACTCTAAAGTAATCAAAATCCCGTCCAATAACCGTTTCTGGATGATTATGGCGCCTAGGCCTTGATTCTGGTGCCTAGGCGCCATTTTCTCGTCGTCACTGATGCCTGGGCACCTGGTTTGGCGCCTAGGCGCCGCTCTGTGTGCAGCTCCACTGTTTTGCTCCGTTTAGCTCCGTTTCAACTTCGTTTCATGAATCGTGGTATGAATTCTCCTTTTCATGTGATGTGTTGATGTTGTGATATGGAAATGATGTACCGATTTTTTATGGAGAATTTGTGATGACCTTTTTACTTCGAAATTCTTTTACTTTTTTATCTGACCAATTGAATTGTTAAAACTTGTTCGGAATCATATGTTCCAAAAGGATTACGAGTTACACAATAAAAGTGAAGGCCACATTCAATGTCCATGAATGAGTGATGTAGTTCAAGGGGATTGAGTGCAAATAAATAGAGAAATATACTTTGATGGGCGTAGAATTGGAGATTTTAGAGCGACAAACTGAAATTCTCAATTTGGTCCTAGGGTTTGGAAACCAAAGTGAGAGTTAGCCTTCATGGGAAGGGAAGTGAGAGCTCTGGAGTGAGAGCCAGTATTCTCCCAGCCGAACCACGAATTTGAGGACTGAACATAGGATTAGCCAATGTTCTTTATGCACTTGGAAAAGGGTAAAGAATAGGAATGCTCCTATTTGGGACAATACATTTGCATCACTGATCTATGTCACAAAAATCATCATATTATTATTGGAGAGGAGGAAGATTTTTTTCTTACAACTGAACTTTGCTATAAATTTAGTCTTGTGTTAGTTTAACTTGCTAGAAAGTTAGAACATATTTTGGTAGAATTAGTAACTACAACTGTTTGTTTCTATTTTCAGATTAGTAATTACTTGCAATTGTGCTGTGATTCGAGAAGTGATTTCTGTGCTAGGTTATAAAATTAATTGCCTACACCACTAGAGCCCTATATTATTTGAGCTATACGTATAATTGCGTTTAATTTTGTGACTCAATAGAAAACTAAATCAATATATATTAAAATCTGAGTTTATAAATTTTTGAAATTTAAAAAAGTTGCACCATTTGCCAGTAGCTCTGATGAACTGATCCTATCTAGAAGGGTCGGGTTATATCACATTCAACTAGTATTCTAGCTTTAAAGGTTCTTGTAAGGGTGAAGGTTGGGATGTCGATCTTTAGTGGCTTTCCATAAGCAGCCGCAAGCGAAAAATAGAATTTCATGATTAAAGAGGTGGAATATTAAACACGAAAAATGAATCCAAATAGGGATGGATGGGGTTCCATCTTGGGGTTAAAGTCAATTGTCCATTTCAACACCTTCATAGCTCTTTCCTCAATCCTAATGAGTCTTCTAGCAAAAAATCGAGTGTAGTCTTCATCATTTGAAAGCTGGCTAAGAATATGTCCACTATCGATCTTCCAACGACCCTTAAGTTTCATAATATCAAATTCCCTTCTAACAATTTCAATTTTGGGATGCTCATATAAAAATTTTCCAACCAATGCAAGGTGACAAGAGGAAGTTAGAATGTTAATTTCATCATCCGTGAGAATCAGTGTAAGCTTACCATTTTTTTCTGCTGGCTTCTTAAGAAAAGAGTAATCTACACCCACATTAAATGAATCATGGAAGGCTTGTAGAAATAAAAATGTAGTACAGGAACTCAAAGGCCCTCCATCCATGACGACAACAACAAAAGTACGATCCAACAACATCCTGAACAAGGAAACCGCCAAATCAGAAATGATTAAGGAGAAATCACTCCCTAGCTGCGACCACCATCGTGAAAGACCATAAATTAATCACCACAAAGTGAAACAAAAAAACACAAAAATAGATTAAAAGACAGTTAAAATACAATAGAAATCAAACAAAAAAAAACATAGAAATAAAATAGAAAACACAGTAATCAAACAAAAAACCAATGATAAAAAATAAAAAACAGGAAAGCAAGTAAAAAACATAGCAATCTAACGCAAAAAACGAGAAAACACAGAAAGCGAAGCAGGATGAATATATTGAACAAATAATCATAAAGATCACACAAAAAACCACAGAGATCAGGTAAAAACCACGAAAATCGAAGGCAGTCGGAATACCAGAGGTAAATGAGGAAGAAGTTGAGTGAAACTTAAGAAAGAAGTGGAAGGATCGAACCATCATAGTAGATCCCTAGATCGCTCCTTCTCTATCGGCAGATCTTTTTCACCATCACAACTATATATATATATATATATATATATATATATATATATATATATATATATATATATATGAGCAACCGGTGGCTCGTTGGTTTGTAGTTTTGGAGTAAGTCCTCTTAGTCATGGTTTCGATTCCATCTAGAATTAGAACATATAAGGTGAACAAGCATATGTTGTTGTCCATCTTATCGAAATATATATATATATATATATATATATATATATATATATATATATATATATATATTTCGTAAAGTAATCAATCTATTGATAAAAAATTGGATTTACTACTCGGAGATGGAGGACACCCATGTACTATAAAAAATAAGATAGATAATCCCAATATCTAACCACTTTAAAATTTCATTCTTAATAATTTCTTTTATAATGAGATTTAATTTCTTTTGAGGATCAGCCTTGGTTTTGCAGTTTTCTTTCATAAGAATTCTATGCATACAAATTGAAGGACTGATTCATTTAATTTTAGTAATTATTCATCCAAAGGCTTTCTTATATTTCTTCAAAATTTTTAATAATTCTTCTTTTGAAGTTAAGTTCAAGGAAATTATAACTGACAAAGTTGAGGAATCATTTAAAATGACATATTTTAAATGTTTCGAAAGTAACCTCAATTCAAGTTCAGGAGGTTTCTCTATTGATGGACAAAAAAGATTTGTCTTTTTCCGTTATGTCCAAAACTTCAAAAATTTCTCGAACAAAATATGAATCTTCTTTAATAAAATCAATAAAATATTCTAATTAATCTTCTTTCTTGTGTTCCAATTCTTTCATTTAAGAATTATCTTCATAAGTTATTTTTAAATGACATTCACTCAGATATCTTATTACATCTATCCTGAAACATTTATCATATTTACCTTTTGTAAGGTATTTCATTGATTTTGAAATATTAAAAGTAACCATTTGATCAATGAAACACATATTTAATTACGCTTTTTGCACATCTAAAATTGCTCTTCTTGTAGCTAGGAAAGGTCTCCCCAAAATGATAGGTATATATTTATCTTCCTCTATATCTAGCACACTGAAATCAACAGGAAAGCTAAATCGATCCACTTTTACCAAAATAACTTCTATAAATCCCTTATGATAAGTTATAAAATGATGTACTAATTCTAAAGTTACGGTTGTAGGGGATATTTCTCTTAATTTCAATCTTTTAAATATAGATAATGACATAAGGTTAATGCTTGCACCTAAATCACATAAAGCTTTCCCAAAAAATCTGTCTCCCATCACACATGGAATTCTGAAGCTTTCAGGATCATTAAGCTTTTCAGGAACTTTTTTCTGAATTACAGCACTGCACTCCACACTAAGTGCAACTGTCTCATTATCTTCAAACATCATTTTTTTGTTTAGAATATCTTTCAAACTTCACATAGCATAGCATTTATTCTAAGGCTTTAGCAAAAGAACATTAATTGTAAGCCTTTTAAAGATTTCCATAAATTATGAAAATTGTTTATCGAAATTTGTTGGTCGTGGCCTTTCTAAATCCTTTTTAAGTGGAGAATAGGTCTCTCAAAACTTTTTAAGCGTCCTCTTTAGGTTCTTCAATTTCTTCTCTCTCTACTTCAATCTCTTTTTTAACACTACCTTCCAACTTTCTTCCATTTCTAAGTTGAACAACCTATACATGCTTTTTATTCTGATCTTTTGGATTTACTTTTGTATTACTAGGAAGTGTTCTTTGATTTCTATTACTTAATGAATTTGTAATTTTTCCTAATTGGTTCTTAATATTTCTAATTGCAGCTCATTGACTTTGTAACTAATTTCTCATTTGTAACACCACTTCTTCTACAGACAACTTCTTATCCTTAAATTGCATATTATCATTAAAACCTGGTGGATAAGGAGGTCTATAATTACTATTACCTTGGTTGTTTCGGTTTCTCAATGGGTTTGCATTGTTATTCCCCCATTGCTGATTAATACCACCTGAATTATTATTATTCCTATTAAAGTTAGAATGGTACGCCAATCTGGGTTATAGTAGTTTGAATATGGGTTATTTGACTTATTATTTATTGCATTTAAACTTTCAATTGATGTTTACGAATCTACCATTTGACTTAATGAATTATGTTCAATAAATGAAATTGGTTAAGAAGAATTCATTCCAAATTGGTCTATCTTCCTTGAAATTGTAGCAACCTGATTTGCTAACATTCCAAAAGCTTTAGATTAATGATTATTGGCTACGTTTTTAGGCTGCAACCTTTCAAAAGGCTTTTAGATTAATGATTATTGGCTACGTTTTTAGGCTACAACCTTTCAAAAGGCTATTGAAAATTATTAGTAGCCATTTATTCAATTAAATCATAAGCATCATGAAATGGTTTTGACATCAAAGAACCACCAGCAACGATATCGATAATAGATCTAAGAGAACCACCTAATCCATTATAAAAGGTTTGAATAATCAACCAATCTGGCACAACATGGTGTGGACACTTTTTTAAGAGTTCTTTAAATTGTCCACTAATATCATTTCTAAGCTTCGCAATTTTTCATAGTGGAAATATTTAACTGGGAATTTCAATGCTAAATCACCCCAACTTCTGATAGATCCAGGTGCTAACGAATTCAACCATATCTTAGCCTTATCCTTAAGTGAGAATTAAAAAGCCTAAGTCTAATAACATCATCGGAAAACACTATCATATTTAAATGTAGCACATAATTCTAGAAAATTAGCAAGATGTAAGTTTGGATCTTTAGTTGGAGCTCCCCCAAACTAATTATTTGATACCATTTAGAAATAACAGGTTTAAGTTCAAATAAATTAGCAACCACAACTGAACTTTGAATACTTCCATGAAGTTCATCCACTGTAAGGTTTGTATAGTCTCTTAAAGGTCTAAATTCTTTGATGAATTTCAGCATTTTGATTTTTTTAATTGGCCATTTCCTGTAATTTTTGAATTTTTCCTGTATTTTAAAATTTTTAATTTTTTCAGTAGTTCTTTCTAATTCAAAATCATTGGTCGTTAGTCCTTCAAAACCTGAAATACGCATAAACTCTTACAACACAACAATGAAAATAAAATACAACACACATAAAAAAATAAAGTTTAAATAAGACTTTCTAAAGTTAGAAATTTTGTTTTTCAAAAAAATTCCTATTAATTTTTTTCCTTTCAATTCAATGACTCCCCGACAACGGAGTTAAAAACTTGGTCCCTTCTAATATTTATACTTGTGATGATATGATTTATAATTATATTTATGATATAATATTCTAGTCTCTTTTAATAAAATTTTTTTCTTTATAATGGCGCCAACAAATTGATTCTGATGTAAATAAAAATTTAACAGTTATATTGAAATGTAGAGATCTATGCAAGGATACTATCATTATCAATGAATATAGGACTTTTTGATTATGCCCAAAATATCGAACTCACATGGAATCTTTAGGATATTTATAATTTTAAGGAATTAGATCACAAATTTTATTTAGAAGAAGACACTTAAACTGTTTAAAATATCAGAAAACTAGAAAATGAGATTCTTTTTGTATTTTCTTATAATATTAAAAGAAGTGAACAATTAATTAACTATAACGAGATTTTTGTAAGATTAAAGAAGCATAAATGAAAATGTATTTTTATTTATCATGAATAAGTAATAAGTACAAGATTTCTGTTGTGGAAGTGTTTAAAATGTGTTGTGCTAAATAAGAGCAGTAGTATTTTTTACCCTTACTAGAGATGCTATAAAGAACATTAGCTAGTTTAAAGTTTGAATAATCTTTAAAACGGGCTAAGCAGGGAAGATATTAGCTCTCACACTAGAGTTCCTTCTTATCACTCCACCTGGAGACTAACATCTCGCATCAAAACCTAAAACAATACACCAAATTGGGGGATTTAGTCTGTCACCATAATGTCCTCTAATTTTACACTCATCTAAATATATTTCCCTATTTATTTGCAGAAATTATATAAACTACTTTTTCATTCATGCAATTTAATTTGATTTCTACCAATAATTTACTTAGACAATACATACAAGGATCTTACATGTTCTCACAATAAATGTTAACATTTTAATTGACCAAATCAAAAAGTAAATGAAGTGCAAGGATTAAATCATCACAAATTATTCCAACATTAATGATCAATACTTCCACAACTTCCATCCAACACTTAATTACTTTTCATTTTAAGGAAGAAGATAAAAAACTACTTAGAATCCAAGGAGAAAACACAATAACAATTAATTTTAAAAGTAGAAATCATGTAGAAAACACAAGAAGTCTCAATTAAAACCAAATGAAGTACAAAGATAAAAAGTTACTCAAGTTCCTTGTTGACCTCATTTTTGTGAGAGATTATTGAGGGTCATTTTGAGAAAGAAAGTCTACCAATATGTACCTCCTAAATCTTATCAAGAGTCATTAAACCCTAATATCTAGGACATAACCCTAATGAAACCCTTTTGACCTAAATCTTTATGACATCCAAAAATGATCATATGTATGACAATAAACCCTAATTTGGGGACACATTGACCCAAAGGTCAACCCAATGACATAAGTGTTCAAATTTGGTCAAAATGGTCAATCCATGACCTAAAGATCACCACATTAACCTTGTTGGTCAACCCAATGACCTAAATGGTCAAATTTAGTCAAAATAGTCAAACAATAGCCTAATGATCACCACATTGACCCAAAGGTCAAGCTAGTGACCTAAGTGGTCAAATTTGGTAAAAATGACCAATCCATGACCTAAACACCACCACATTGACTATATTAGTTTACCTAATGACCTAAATTGACAAATTTGGTCAACATGAATAAACTAGGTCATACCACCCAAATCTAAAGGGCCGCATGACTAACCTAACTATGATAAAGTCAGGTAAGTCACATTGGTCAACCCTGGATCTGAATTGGTTAACATTGGTCAAATTTGGTCCTTTGGTCAAAATATTCAATTTTGAATCAAATTAATAAAATTAATCAAATGATTAACTTCCAAAATCATTTTGACTAATTTATGGGTTAATATTATAATTTTCTACATTTTTAATTAATTACAAAATTAATATAAAATGGAATTATAATTGAATAACCTTAAATTAAAACCAAAATGTGACATCATATATGAAATCATAAATGACTTTCAAAATTAAATTCAACACCCATATGAAGTCATCAATGGGTCACCCATGACCCATGAGACTCACCATACATGGATTAACACATTAAATAACTCATGACCCACCATTTTAACTAAGGTTAAAAACCAACATGAAGGAAACGATGAGGTGACATTCTTTCATGAAGCTTGGGATGATAATGTGGTGAGCTCACCTTGCACCTCCACCTTCATACAATGAGTGAAAATAACCTAGAAAACCCCTTATCTAAGACATGATTAAGGGTCATCATGATCAAAACATAAACGATGGTGTGAAGGATGATATGTGTCAATCGCTCTAACTCCAAAGTATGACTCATTTTCTTACATAAGAGGAGTTAGTTGACTCTATCCAAGGCCATTTTAATCACCTCATGGACTACCCAATATGAGATAAGCATCACCTATATAACTCCTCTTACCATGGTTAAAACTCGCCATAACTAAGTCATAAAAATGATGGAAAATCAACCTTAGGTGTCATTTTTATTTAGTCTCATTGAATGAGCTTGTGAATCATATAAGGGAGGTTAATTAGCAAGCCTTATCTACCTCCCAAATCATCCAACAGAGGCAAGCCAAAATTTGAATCAAAGCTTCACCATAGTTGGGTCTAATCTTGGTTAACCTTGGGAGGGACAATTGAACTTATCCTTCAGCTGAAATCTTATCTATAAGACATCTTTGGATAATTTATAACCTCTCCCAAGTGAAAACAAGCAAATCTAGGCTCACCCATGGCTTCCCTAGGCCTATAAATAGACTAGCCTGAGAAGCATCTAAGGATAATATACCAACTTACTGTTGAAATCCCCAAAACAATCCAATACCAAAAATCTTCCCCATCAGCTATGCGGTTGTTTCCCTCTGGATTTAGCCTCTGAAACCTACTCATCTCTATCAATATTATGCCCTAAAAATAGGACATATTTTCAGGTTGGTATGTAACCTCTCCGAACTTCAAATTGATCATCCTAAAACCATCATAGACACCTTCGATGACAAGCCCAATAAAAATTGGCCTTCCTTATATGCTTTAACCTTCCTTTCAGTATTTCATTTCAAAACCGTGATCCCTCCCAATTGGACTCATATTTGGACCTGATTTCAACTCAGATTAAATCAATGGCAAGCTTCCTAAGCTCAACGCGAAGCTTCAGAACATATTCTATCGAAGCTTCATCAACCCATGTCAAGGTATGGCATTTTAAACTCAAATTGTGCTCAGTTTTGGTACTTTGTGAAAAAAATTAATTCACTTCCCATACATCACCATATGGATGGGTTCCCCATCTTCAGATGAAGCTTTAAGAACAAATTTTAATTAATTTCATGAAGAATTAAGTGAGATATTGTCCCTAGATCATGGACGGCTTGCGAGTTAGAGCTGGTGAGGAAGATACACAGATGCCGTTCGTTTTTGTTTTTGGGAACAGACGGCTCCGATTTAATCCTAGGTGATCCCGTGTTTTGAGCCCGACAGCTGATCATGCACGTTTCGGGGAGTATGAGGACACATGGCCTCCTCTGGTTATTTCTATTTAATTAGGATTTAATTAATTATAGAATAACCTCAAACTCTTCAAAAATCCAAATCTTAACAAATTAAAATCATGAAAATATAAAAAAAAAGACATCTGAACTCAAGACAATGAGAAGAATAATGTGGAGATGAAATTTTAAATTAATAATTTATATTAAATTTATAATTAATTAATAACTTCCTGAAGTAATTTAATTATTAAAAATTATATATAAATCAGAAAAATAAGAAAATTTTATGGATCAACCATTAAGCCCTCAGGAACATCCCCTGATTTTTCTAAGGCTAGGAATATTAACTACAATATGATTTTCTATTTCCTATGTACGTTTATAATTATTTTTAATAATAATTATAAAAAAATAGAAAATAGGGAATTAAATTTGAAACTAGTTAAGTAATTTTGGGTGACAGATTTAAACCTTAAAATGGCAAGTCTTAACCTTTGGAAAATTTAAAATGGCATTTTAACTCTTAAGGTTAAAAATTATAAACCATAAATTTATATGTAATTAGGTGTAAGATCTTTTAAAACTCAAGTCCTTACCTTAGCTTACCAAACATTGCCCATTTCTTATTGGGCTAAGTCAATTTTTGGGTTTAAACTCCAAATGGACTCAAATCAAACCCTAATTACGGTTAACCCATCATTAGACCAAATTGACCCCATTAAACCTTAATCATTTTAGGTTTAATACAAACTAAACCATAATTAGGTCTAACACCTAATTAGACTTAAACCTTACTTACATTAGGTTTAATTAACCTTAAACTATAATTAGGTCTAACCCCTAATTAGATCAAATTAACCTAATTAAAGCTTACTTACATTAGGTTTAATGAACATTAAACCATAATTAGGTTTAACCCCTAGTTAGACTTAATTAACCTAATGAAGCCTTACTTGCATTAAGTTTAGTTACCTTGAACTATAATTAGGTCTAACCCCTAACTAGACCTAATTAACCTAATTAAACCTTACTTACATTAGATTTATTTTACCTTAAACTGTAATTAGTTCTAACCCCTAATTAGACCTAATTAACCTAATTAAACCTTACTTACATAAGGTTTAACTAAACTTAAACCATAATTAGGTATAACCCCTAATTAGACCTAATTAACCTAATTAAACCTTATTTACATTAGGTTTAATTAACCTTAAATGATAATTAGGTCTAACCCCTAATTAGACCTAATAAATCTAATTAAACCTTACTTATATTAGGTTTAATTAACCTTAGACCATAATTAGGTCTATCCCCTAATTAGACCTAATTAACCTAATTAAACCTTATATTAGGGTTAATTAACCTCAAACCATAATTAGGTCTAATCCCTAATTAGACCCAATCAACCTAATTAAACCTTACTTAAATTAGGATTAATTAACCTTAAACCCTAATTAGGTCTAAGCCCTAATTAAACCTAATTAACCTAATTAAACCTTACATTAAGTTTAATTAACATCTTAAACCATAATTAGGTTTAACCTCTAATTAGACCTAATTAACCTAATTAAACATTAATTACATTAGATTTAATTAACCTTAAACCATATTTAGGTCTAACACCTAATAAGACCTAATTAACCTAGTTAAACCTTACTCACGTTAGGTTTAATTAACCGTAAACCATAAATAAGTCTAACCCCTAATTAGACCTAGTAACCCAAATTAAACCTTACTTACATTAGGTTTAATTAACCTTAAATCATAAATAGGTCTAACCCCTATTTTTATCTAATTAGCCTAATAAAACTTTACTTACATTAGGTTTAATTAAACATAAATTAATAAGGTCTAACCTCTAATTAGACCAAATTAATCTAATTAAACCTTACTTACATTAAGTTTAATTAAACATAAACCTTAGTTAGACTTATCCTTAATTAAGTCTAATTAATTAATTAAACCTTACCTAAATAAAGTTTATTTAGACTTATCCCTAATTAATTCTAGTTAATTAATTAAACATTACCCAAATAAGGTTTAATTAGCCGTAAAATATAATTAGACTGATCCCAAATTAAGTCTAATTAATCAATTAACCTTATCCAAATAAGGTTTAATTAACCTTAAATCATGATTAGTCTTATCCTTAATTAAGTCTAATTAATCAATTAAACCTTATCCAAATAAGGTTTACTTAACCTTAAATCATAATTAGACTTATCATTAATTAAAATTAATTAATCTATTAAGCCTTATCCAAATAAGGTTTAATTAAGCTTAAACCATAATTAGATTTATTCCTAATTATGTCTAATTAATGAATTAAACCTTATCCAAATTAAGTTTCATTAATCCTAAACCCTAATTGGACTTATCCTTAATTAAGTCTAATTTCTCAATTCAAATGAAGTTTAATCAACCTTAAACCCTAATTAGACTTATCACTAATTAAGTCTTATAGTTTAATTAAACATTACCCCAATTAGGTTTAATTAATCATAAATATTAATAAGACTTAACTATAATTAAGTTTAATTAATCAATTAAATCTTATCGTAATAAGGTTTAATACCATAAACCTTAATTAGATCTAACCTAAATAGGTTTAATCTGACTAAAGAAATCATAAACTTAAGTTTAAGCCATATTGAACTTAAGTCAAACTTATAACTTAGGTTCCACCTAACACGAACCCAAGTAACCTAAACCTAATATTTATTCCATAGTGAATTTAAGCCAAACCTATAACTTAGGTTTAACCTAACATAATCCCAAGTTAACCCAAACCTTAAGTTCAACCCATATTGAACTTAAGTCAAACCTATAACTTTGGTTCAACCTAACGTAAACCCAAGTTAACCTAGCATTAAGTTTAACCAATATTGAACCTAAGTCAAACCTATAGCTTAAGTTCAACCATACTTGAACTGAAGTTAACCTAACCTTAAGTTCAACCCATATTGAACTTAAGTCAAACCTATAGTTTAGGTTCAACCTAACATGAACAAAAGTTTAAACAAACCTTAAGTTCAACCCATTTTGAACTTAAGTCAAACCTATAACTTAGGTTTAACCTAACTCGAACCCAAGTTAACCTAACATTAAGTTCAACCCATATTGAACTTAAGTCAAACCTATAACTTTGGTTCAACCTAACTTGAACTAAAGTTAACCTAAACTTAAGTTTAATCCATATTGAACTCAAGTTAAACCTATAACTTAGGTTCAACTTAACTTGAATCCAAATTAACCCAAACCTTAGATTCAACTCATAGTGAAAATAAATCAAACTTGAACCAAGTTAACCCAAACTTCAAGTGAAACATACTTTGATCCTAAGCCAAACCTTTAGATTTAATCTACAATGAATCCAAAATTCCTAAGTCTAATTTATATTATAATTAATCTAAAATTCCTAATTTTAAATTATATTAGACTTAATCCAAACCTTTAGATTCAATCGACAATGAATCTAAAATTTCTATGTCTAATTTATATTAGAAATAATCTAAAATTTCTAAGTCTATTTTATATTAGACTTAATCAAAATTTTTAGATTCAACTGACAATGTATCTAAATACTTAATCAAAACCTTTAGACTCAACCAACAATGTTAGACTTAATCAAAATTTTTAATCTAAATCCAAAATTGATTTGTATCAGACATAACCATATCACTTGGACATGATCTGATCTATAAAGATTGAATCTTAAATTATTCTTCTTTAAGTTTTAACTTAAAGAAAAAGACCGACATGCAACTTTAAACAAAACAGAAAATTTGGTTAATAAATCATAAACAACTTAAAATCTTTCAACCTTAAAATCCAAAAAGATATTAAAACTTATAGGAAACCCTAATGAAAAAACTTCACCGAATGCAACTTGAACTTTTAATGTTCAAATCTTCAAAGATTTCTTGGGTGAAGCAATTTATGGTTGCTGATAAGAGTCTTCTGGTTCTGGTTTAAATATCTTTCAGACTAAGTAGATTTGAACACCTTAGAACCATGAGTTAACGGAGCCATAAATATCTTAACCAGATTATTAAAATTAAACATCAAACAATTAAGATAAAAAAATGACAATAAAAAATCATTTTATTCAAGCTAATCTTTTTTTCTAGGATCACTGGAAATAAAAAATAAACTAAGCTTTAGATTTACTTTGCATGTTATAGGATGTGTGATTCACCCGATATTTATACTTACAATTATGATATGAAAATTGGCAACGGCTACAAAACATTTTCTCCACCAGATATATATGCTTATGATTTTGATATGAAAATTATGATTTATAATCTGGATACTACACAAGTATATGTATCGTTTATCAAGTAATATAAGACTTTTTGATTAAGCCCCAAGATATCGAACCCACAGGGAAAGTGAAAAATCTTTAAAGAAATAAGAAAATAATCTTTTTACTTTTTTAATTGGTTTTCGAAAGTATGTTTTGATTTTGAAAAGTTTGATAGTTGATTTCACTCTTTAAATTTTCTTGTAAAAGTCAAACAAGAAATTAAAATGATAATAACTGTAAACACGGTATGAAAAACAATATTAATTAGAATATATTTTTCTTTCCTTTATAAAGTAGTAATAATTATGAAAGTATTGTTGTGGAAGTATTTAAATTTTTTGTGATAAATAGAAGCAAATGTATTCTTTACCCTTACTTGGTTCTTTAAATATTTTGGGCTAACTTCTCATAACAAAATTCAAAACTTCAAACCAAATTAGGGGTGTCACACTAAAAATCCTCTAATTTTACTCCCCTTTAAAACATCTTCTAATATATGCAATCAATTATATGAACCACAATTTTCACCCATATAATTGCATGTAATTCTTACTAACTTTTATGAGACAATAACGCATTGGATCTTACATAATCTCACCACAAATTTTACATCATAACAGGCAAAATTATGAAGTAAATAAAGTTTATAGAATCAATCTTCACAACTTCTTCCAACTTTAAACACATATACATTCCACAACAACTCTTCATGAATTACTTACTTCTTCATTTAAGAAAGAAAAATATAAAGTAAACTACACTGAATACATTGAGAAAATACAAAAACACATTGATTTGAAATTAAAAACTATAAGAAAAACAACAGACACAATAAGTATTAATTAAAAACTAAATGTAAGAACAAATGTAAACACTTATCTGAAAATCCTCTCCACAAGACTCAGGAAGTTTCTCTGAAACTTTGACCCTTCACTAAACTACTCCTTAAAGCAGGTCTCCCAACTACGATAACTCAAAAACAGACTTCAGACTTCAATAAAAACTAAACTAAAGGAAAGAAATGAGGTGGGAAGAAGAAGGATTCAATCCTACCATTTTCTCGTTTCTACTCTGTACTCCTACTCCTAATGAAAACTCTTATAAAATACAATAAAAACTCTGTAAAAACTCTCTTCAAAATGCAATGGAAGAGCCCCTATTCTTTCCTAAGACTCTCTTTAAAAAGTAAACCAAAACGTGCCTTGGTGTCTCTTCAAAATGTGTCCGATTCGATGTATCCACCAAAGAATGCACCCCTTCATCCAAACTTGCCGCCCAAAGGAAGTTATGGAAGTTACCACCAAAAGTTGCATCCCATCCCCTTTGAAAATGGCGCCAAATTCAAGTTAATCTTGATTTTTAACTGTGGCGGCTAAGTGTCGGCCCAGCGGCGCTTAGCCTCCAGTGCCCAAATTTTCATTTTTCATTTTTTTGCTCAAAATTTGATCCAATTTTGCTCATTTCATCATAGTCACTCATATTCAACATACCTGCAAGAAAAACACAAAATACTTTCCATTAAAGTGCAATATCATCAAAAATAGGTATAAAATGTGCATAAAAAACACTATATATTTTAGGTGTATCAAAATCCTCAAAACTTAAAATGTTACTTGTCCTCAAGTGACATTTAATCTCATAGAAAAATTTTAACATGCAAATTATGTAATGAGTTTCTTAGGAAGATAACAAAATTTTGTTCTAGAAATGGAATAGTTTAATTTAGAAAAAAATTTCAGTAATTAAGACCAACTTAAAGTTTAGAAAGTTCTCAAGGAAAGAAAAATGACAAATATAAGTCTCTATCTATTTCAAAAATATTTGTAGATTCTTCAAAATATAGGATTCAAACATCTGATTTTTCTTACTTAAAAAATCTTTATTTAAAAATAATTTTACTTACTATATTATAACCTTAATCTTTAGATTTTCTCTGAACTTATATGTTGAACTTTAGGTATGGAACCAATTTTTGATTAGACCCTTAAATCCTCAAGCTTCTCCTCCCTTTTTACATACTATTTTTCACTTTTTCTTTTTCTTTTTCTTTTTCTTTTTCTTTTCTTTTTCTTTTTCTTTTTCTTCTTTTTCTTTTTCTATTTTTTCTTTTTCTGTTTTTTCTTTTTCTAAGGCAAGGATTACTATATCTGGATAGGCCTTTAATGATTTTGAATTCCACCGTTCCATTTAAAATAAATATCAGATATATATCTTTCACTTAAAAATCATAATAATAGTATTTGAAAAGTATTCCTCAATAAAAGAAATTTAAGCTTTGAAGAATAAAAGTCAAATCTTCTATTTATCCAAAAATATAAAATTTCTTACTAAAGATAGATAGCTATATTTAACATCTCTTCACTAAGAAAATTTTAACTTTAAGTTTTTTATGATTACTATAAATTTTCAACTAAATTCTTTTATTCTATATTCAAAATTTTTGTTCCCCAAATATAACTTCATATACATAATTATTCTCAATCAAGAAATAAGATTTATTTTAAGTATTCTTGAGAACAAATAAAATTTTAGGTTTTTGAAAATTTTTTTTGTTTTTAAAATCCCCCCCCCAAACTTTAATTTTTAGTTAGGATAAAACATTTAAGCAAAAGAAATGATATATGGGTGAGAATTAAAGACTAACATAACATGCTTGCAGGATTTTAAATATCTTAAATATGCAAGTATAACAATTTAAACAACAAGAGTAAAATGAAATCAAATTCAGTTTTTCAAAACATTTTCATTTTATAACAAGAAAAGTAAAAATTTCAAAAGACTTCTACAGTAGTGGAGGTTTTCAAAGCAAATACACACCAACTGAAATCACACTGATACTAGATAGTAAATGGTAGTGGTAGATTTTTGTAAAGTTTTTATGCATGCGGTTTCCTAAATAGTAGTTTCTATAGTGTTCTCTAATCTCCTAACAGTTTTAGAATTAAAGTACGCCCTAAAAAAAACTCTAGTACAACATACACATTAAAACATTTACTACCACACACACTACACTCAAAGCAACATATAAAACATCAATCCAACAACAATACATCTGAATATGCATAACAGATAAATAGTATAACTAAAATCTGGATACTATCAGAGTTTAAATCACAAACACAATCATCAAACCAAATACTAGACAAAGTACACAATAACACAACACAACAACACAACAACTAAAACAAACAACACACATCTACTCTTCATCCTCATCATCATCATCATCCTGCTCGTTCCAATCCCTGAATGGCACATAAGGTATGTTGAATGGATGAGGAGGCATCTCATCACTCTGATCACCTCTAATCAGTCAATCCAAATAATCCTGATTATTCTCCTCATACTCATCATGTTTTACAATATATCTCTCCACATTATCCATCTTAACATCCATATCTTTTATATGCTCTCTAATAAGACTCACTTTCTTCAAAATTTTTCTTAATAAACCAGCCTGTGAATCAGTAGATGATGAGGCACGTGAAGTAGTAGCACAAGACGTAGATGCAGTAGAAGCAGAAGCAGAAGCAGTAGAAGCCCTAACAAATCCTCCTCTCCAGCCAAATTCTGAATGTACAGTGTAAGCTCCAACGTTTACACTGGTGATAGGTCTCAAAGGCTGAAGTACCTCTTCCCAGGTTTCAAATTTTACTTCAGACTGTTCACATAATGAATGAATCAGGGAAGGAAATCCCATACCCGCAGTAGTGGTAGACATGGCACAATTCACAATATAATCATAAATGATCACTCCAATAGCTATACACTTCCCTTGCTAAATGCAATGGTTCAAAACAGCTCTTTCCCTCGTCACTTCACTAGTATGACTTGAAGGCAACAGTTTAGAAGAGATAAAATAATGTCATGCCTTAGAAGTGGCATTTAATTTGGAAGCAGGAAAATTCACTTTCTATCATTTCTTATTTTCCATAATCCTCTTCCATCGATCGAAAATCTCATTATCTCATTTAACTCTCCCTCCGTAGGATGAAAATTAGAATAAAAACAAAACATAGCAGGAGGCAGTTGATAGAAAGTGTTAATTACCCCAGATGAAAAGTCCACATCTTGCCCCTAACCATCACCAGATTCTCTTCTGATGCAGGCAAATTCGCATAGAATTCTCTCATAATTCTCTTCCTCTCGCGCACTTTGACTTTGGAGCCATCTCTAAAAATTCACGAAAAATTTATCATAAATTCCAAAATCAAACTAAACTTGCTAAATTTTCTTCCAAAAGATGTTTCCACTAAATCCAAGCAATTTCTTAAGTTTTTCCACAAATTTTCATCATGAATAGTGATTTTAAGATTTTCCATAATGTACTCAAAATACATGGTGAAAATCAAAATTTTTTACTTAGGAGTAGTGCTCTTACCTCAAGGAATCTAAATTTACAAATTTTTGTTGAGATCGGCTCTTAAATGGTCCAAATCAAGGATGCCCTAGACTCTCTCGTGTGAAAATGATAGGTTGAAGATGAACAGGGGAGTTAAAATGGCGATTCACAGGTTTTAACTGCTGGGAACCAATTTTTGCAAACTGGCACCTAAGCACGAACCCTTCGGCGTTTAGCCTCGAAATCTGGTGCTTAAGCGCCAACACTCTGTTGTTTAGCCGTCAATACCCAGATTTTCTCAATTAAGGTATATGCTTTAAACCACTTCGTTAATCACCCTTAATCTCTTCAAAATAATTATCTCTTCCCCATAAATCTTCCAATATTCCAATTCAAATGTTTAATATTCATCGATTCCAAACAAATTTCACACAAACACAAACTTATATTCATTAAAACAAACATAGCACTTAATACAATCCTAGAATTTCTATCCTCATACATAGGATGAAATTCTCTAGATATAAGAAACTTAATCTCAAACTGATAAGTTTACATCTCTGGGATGTAACTATCACATCATAAGGCATAATAAAAACTCAAACATAAACACTAAACACACCAAATAAAACACATAAGAACACTAAACATATTAAACAAAACACATAAGAACACAAAACATATAAGAACAAAGCACACTTAATTCCACTCCCCATTAGGCGGATTATATCCAAGACCACTATTATTCTCATTTGATCCTTGTAGAATATAAATCTGACAGAACGGGCGATAATTGTTCATTCTTATATCTTCTTCTTCAATCCATTTGTTCTTCAAAAACATCACCTTATCCGCTTCTTCCACGTATCTTGAATCACTGAATTGCATCTTAAGTTGCCATCCCATGTGCTCCAAATGTAAGTTAGTTTCATTGATCTTTACTTCCATTGAAGTCACTCAGGCTTCAATTTTTGCAATCATTTATGCAATCCCTTGAATTCTAACAGTGAGAAATCCATTGAATAACTCTTTTGCACTGTCACTAATGAACTTACTATTGCCAGAATCTTGCTTCTTCTTAATCTCATTCTCCCAGGAAGACATGATGTACTCAAAATACTCTTCTTAAGATTTAGAAATGAAAATAGGACTTGGGGCAATTGTTTCTGTTAAATCAGGTTCTTTTTATAGACTTGGGAAGTGCTAAAACTACCCCAAGACGTTTTAAAACTCCAAAATAACTTCCAAAACCTCTTCCCCACGATATAGGATTCTAGAATCTCATTTTTCACGTTTTTTGTAACTCCGGCGCCTAAGCGCCAACTTGGGGCGCTTAGCCACCAGTTCTCAATTTAGCACAGGTCTGCCAAATGTCCAAATTTTCATTCTGACTCCTCTATGTCATCAAATAAGGTCAAATAAACTCTTTTTAGTTTAAAAACTCCAAATTACTACCACTAAAAACATTAAAACAAACCAAACAAAGCAAACAAAGCACACAAAATAAACATAAATCAAAGCACACCGATAATTATGGGTTGCTTCTCACAAAGTGCTTGGTTTAACGCTTTGACCTGACAAACCCAGAACTCATTCTGAGTTAACCAATATCAGATTCTCATCAGACTTATATTGCTCGACTGAAAAATTTGGTTTATGTCTAATTCCATTAACTTTAAATATTTTTCCAGTCTTAGGATCTTGAATATCCACAACTCCGATGAGTCAGAAGCAGACTTCATACTTCACTAAAAACTAAACTAAAGGAAAGAAAAGTAGTGGGAAGAAGAAGGCTTCAATCCTACCCTTTTCTCTTTTCTACTCTCTAATCCTACTACTAATGAAAACTCTTAAAAAATACAATACAAACTTTGTAAAAACTCTCTTCAAAATGCAATGGAAGAGCCCCTAATCTTTCCTAAGACTCTCTTTAAAAATTAAACCAAAAGGTGCCTTGGTGTCTCTTCAAAATGTGTCCAGATTCGATGTATCCACCAAAGAATGCACCCCTTCATTCAAACTTGCCGCCCAAAGGAAGCTATGGAAGTTACTGTTGACCTCATTTTTGGTGAGGTCTTCTTCCTTCCTCTTAGTGCTTAGGATCTAGCCATAGGACTTCTCCTTGACTATCCTAGAAGACTAGAGTGGAACCCACCATTTAGAAATTTAAACCAAATCTTGATTCTCTTTGGAATTCTATGTAGATGGTCATCAACCTCGAAATCGCTTGGAAGGTTAGGACCAATGTGCAGGAGGACAAGGATGAATTCCTATAGGATGTCCAAGCCTTAGGGCTATCCTGGGTGACCTTGAGTGACTTGAGCTTCTCTTGCACACACACACACCCCTAAGTCATTTCATCCTTAAACCCTAAACCTTGAACCTTGCCCCTTCTACCCTTTAAGAAACTCACATGATTGAACCAAAGCCCCTAATCTTTGATCAAGATGGCTAAAGGTCAATATGTGAAGGAGCATAAAGTGGTTACCATTTGGCTAAGTTTGGTCCCAAAGTGGTTAGACTTGTTTAAGGTCCATAAGCCTACACCCATGACCATCCAAAATTCTCCAAAATTACCCAAAATTCCCAAAAATCCTAAAAATCAGTTTGAAACAATTCCCACTTCTTAAATCCAAAAATTCCAAAAATTCTCACAAAATTCCAGAAAATCCCACATATTTCCAATTTCATTTTGTTCAACTGCCACATATCCCAATTTTGTCAATTTAACCCAATTTGATCAAAAATCCCAATTTTGCCCTTAAGGCCCAAAATGACCAATTAACCCAATCCATCCCAAATTGAACCCAAATGTCATCCAATTTTCCCCAAATTTCTTTTGAAACTTTCCTAGCATCCCCACAAAAAAAACTCTAACTTAGATTACCCAATATTTGGACCCAAACGCCACTCAAGCCTAACTCAAACCAAAATTCCCCAAATTGGCCTAAACCAATCATGAACCCAAACAAGCCCAAATGTCAAAATCAAGACTCAACCAAAATTGAAAACTCTTTTTCACACCTCCATAAACATTTTGCAACATTAATTTTACATTAAAACCAACATTAGCCCAACTTTAGCCCAAGTTAGCCCAGTTTGACCCACTTTGATCCTATTACTAAAAGACCCAAATTAAACCCAATTCAAGTCCAATTACCCCAAACTTGTTCCAAATCATTCATGGCACATTCCTATACCAAACACAACATTTATTTGACACAAATTTTGACCAAATTCCACCCAAAATTCATTTGGGATAAGCCCAATTCCCTTCAAATTGAACCCCATGACTCATGAAAATTCCCAAATCAATTTTCAATCAAATTTTGACATGTCCAAAATCAATTTCAATCAATTCTTAATCATTTTGATGAAGCCACAATCAATTTAAAAATCCAAATCATCATATGCATGTTAAAGGCCTATACCCTTATGCATTTTGAAAAGCCCACAAAATCAAATTTTAGAGGCCCAATTTTGAGCCCACATGCCATATATCCCTTCTATTAAAATTCCATGGCATTTAATTTACCATCTTATGGCATTACATCTAACTCCAGGCTTCTCACACCTTCACCAGAGGTAGAGAAGAATTTTTCCAGTGGAAGCCCCCTCTCCAGGCCACTCAATCTCTCCAGCCGTCAAAGCTTGAAATCAGGCTTAGTCGAAGTCATACCTAGGCATTTCACCATAGCTCCAGGCTTCATCCCTAGCTTCTCTGGACTCCAACGAACGTGCCAAGCCTCTCTGATTGAAGCTTCACTTCTCAGAGCCAAGGTATTGACCTCTTCTTCCTCCCGAGCTTCCAGAAATTCTCCATTTTGTTTGGCTTGATTTCAATGCATCATAGCCGTATAGATGTGTTCGTCTTGTTGAGACGAGTTCATAGAGCCCAAGAACGTGTAATTCGGTTGAGAAAATGAGGGAGATATTAAGTCTAGAACATGGATGGCTCTCGGGACGCACCAGTCGTAGACGATGACAAGGGATCGTCGGATGGCTTGTGTATTGGGTGAACGGCCAGGATCGCGCCGAATGGAGAAACGATACATGAATCGCGGGCCGCATGGCATCCCAGTCAGATGGCGTCGTTGAATGGAGAAGCGTCGCGCTGGATAAGTAGGAAATTAGGCTATTTTTTATTTATTTAATTACCCTAAACTTTAAAAATGCATAACTTTGCATAGAAAAATCATAAAAATAAAAGAAAAATACCCATTTTCTCAGTGAACAGAGGAGAATAATGTGGAAAAAGAATTAATCTATTTTTTTGAGTATTTTATTTTTAATAAATTTAATACTGTTCTGAATGTTTTAATTCTCCATGCATGTATGAAATTTACCATGGCATGAGACCATAGGGCTTTTGTAGCCTCTGAGCTTGGGAACATTCCTTGAATTTTCCAAGGCCAGAGGTTACCTCTATGGTAAGTTATTTATTTTTTATGTTTATGTTCCTATCTTGTTAATTTAATTCCAATAATTAGCATGTTGATTAATAAAATCTAGGAAAATTAGGGGAGGTATCTTATGACCAGAGGACCCTAGGAAAATTATGGTTTGATTTAACTCCTTAAAAATAACCCTAATTAGCCTAAACACTTAAGACTGAATTTTAATTAATTAGGGGTAACCACACATCAAAATCACTTGAAAACAATTCTCCATTATCACTTAGGATGCAGAGAACCTCACATAAAAATTTCAAGTCAATTGGAGTTAATTTAACCCATTAAATGAATTAATTAAGTGACATAGCTATTATAAAAATTAAAAAATTCATAAAATCCAAAATACTTTTTAAAATTTCACCAAATTGGTTTTGGGGCTTGTCTGATGTTAGGGGAGGCTAAGAAAAATAAAATTGGGATTTTTATAAAATTTTCATTGTTGACCTAACTTTTACTATTTTAATAATTAAAATATTATAAAAATCATAAAAATATTAAAATTCATAAAAGTTTCATATTTGGTCCTCTAAGCACTTAGGAATTAACCAAATATTTTTCCTAAGCCCCAAAGTAAAGATATTAAATTTTAAAGGCTTAGGACAATTTTTAATATTAAAATTGAATTTTCCAACCTTTTCACTAAATTAATTCTAAAAATTCAAAGAAAAATCAGAAAAATGTAAAATTTATTTCTCTCAACTCTTTGAGGTTAGAGGGACTTAAGAAAAATATAAAATCCATTTTTCAACTTTAATTTTATTTTATAATTAATTAACACCCTAAAACTTAAAATAATTATAATAAATAAAATATAATTTAAAAAATCACCAAAATTGGTCTAAGTGATCCTCTGGTCAGTAGGAACATCCCATAATTTTCTTAAGGACATAAACCTTAACTTGGTCATGTTGTTGAATTTTCATTGAAAACCCCTATTTTTTATTAAAATTTTTATATAAATTAAATAAAAACAAAAAATCACATTTTTCTCCTTTAATGTCTTAATTGACATGAGAGTGAAGTGACATAAAAAATTTCAATTTCATTTAAGCTTAATTTAGTGATTTATGAGATAAATAAGCTTAAAAGGGCATAAAGGTAATTAAGGACTTTAACCCTAATTAATACTTTAGGCTTAATCAAAGGGAGGGAGGAACATTTGATCTTAAATTTTCTCTTGGATGATTGAAACTTAGGGAATTAAAAGGGTAGAAACCCATTAATCACTTTTAATGTATCAAAATGAAACTTTAACTAATTAAATCATTTAAATTTTGGAAGAATAATTAAAAATTTGGATTACTAAGGTTAGAGATATGACTTTAGAAGATATCAATTCCTTAATCTGAAATCCCTAAATGAATCAATTCAATAACATTTAATTCTAATTATAAAGAAATGATGATTAAAATTCGCAGATGATAACAAGGGTTCGACAATACAGACATCAAGTTCGCAGATGTTACTCTATTCATGCTAATGGCTAAAGTACCGGAAACTGAGGAGCCCATAATTGAGTTCAACCTGAAATCAACTCAAGAGTTCCCTCCCCTACAAAGGGCCCCAACTGAAAGAAACACTGTTGTTCATAGGAGGTTAGCTGCAACCCCCAGAACTATCATCTCTACCCCCCGGTCTGGTCATTAGTGCATCTACCCCGGCTCCCGCCAGACTTTGCTGCAATACCATCTATTTTTGAGATAGGGTTGTTGACCTCATTTTTGATGAGGTCTTCTCTTCTTCTTTTTAGTACTTAGGATCTAGCCTTAGGCTTTTCCTTTGACTATCTTAGAGGACTAGAATTGGGATCCACCATCTAGAATTTCAAACCACTTCTTAACTCCCTGCAAACTCCACAAACTTGACTGTAGACCCCTAATCACCTTGATGGTTGAAATCAAATGTGGAAGTTTAAAGGATGAGTTCCTATAGGACTCTTTGGCCTTAGGACCGCCTCTAGGTGGCCTGGTCCGGTGAAGGGGCTGACTTACACACACACTACACTTATACACTACACTTTCACACACCTCCTAAAACCACACCCATACCTAACTTGGCCTCCTGACTCATGTAGGTGATTCACATGGATGGTCCTTAACCCCTAAGCCCATGGCTAAGAGGGTTAGGAACAACATAGTGAATGCCTCAAATGAGTCCCTTCATGACTCATGTGGGCTTGATGTGGCTTCATGGCTCAAACAAAATGATTTCATTCCACTCAAATTTACCCAATCTTCAATTTTCCAAATTTTCGATTTTGACCCCGGGACCCTACACCCGCCTAACTTACCCAAAGCCTCGAAATTACCCAAATTTTTCAAAATTTCCAAATCACCCAAAATTCCCCAAAATCAATTCTAAACATTTCCACATCACTCAAATTGATCATCCATACCCAAAAATACCAAAAATTCCAAAAATACCTCCCAATACCCTTTAAATACCCAAAATACCCCTCTTGACCTAAAAATTCAAAAATTCAGAAACTTCCCAGAAAATTCCAGAAAATCCCAAATATTCCCAATTTCATTTTGTTCAACTACACCATGGGCCAATTTTGTCAATTTACCCTACTTTTGTCAAAACCCCCAATTTGACCCATTTTAACCCTAAGTGAACCCAATGCCAAACCAAACCTACCCAATTGACCCAAATTTTGGTCCAATTCAATTCTAAACTTCAATTCAACATTCCCAAAACCAATCTAGACCAAATCCAAGTCCAATTTGATTGACATTTGGATCCAATTTCACTTTTTGCCTTAAAGTCAAAACCCCCAATTTGACCCAAACCTAACCCAAACTCACCCAATTCAACTCCAATTAACCCCAAATCTTTTCTAAATCCTCCTTAGCACCCCCACAAGCAAAACACTAACATGATTTGCCCAAAATTTGGACCCAAACCCCACTCAAATTCAACCCAAAGCTAAAAGGCCCAATTTTGACCTAAACCCAAACCTAACCCAAATGAGCCCAAACCCCAAAATCAAAGCCCAACCAAAGCCAAAACCTCTTTGAAACACTCCCATAAACATTTCTCAACATTAATTTTACATCAATTTCAACCCTAGCCCAACATTGGCCCAACTTGGCCCACTTGGACCTATATTGGCCCATTCACCAAAAGAGCCCAAATTCAACCCAATTCAAACCCAAATCTCCCCCAATTTGCTTCAAGTCACTCATGACACATCCATGAGCTAAACCCAACAATTATTTGGCCCAACCTCTTTACAAAATTCCCATCCATAAATTCATTTTTAAACTTAAAGGCCCATTCCTTAAAACATTTTAAAAGCCCATCTTTTACCACATCCAAAGGCCCAAAATTGGTCCCAAAGCCCATATGACATTTCCCCTCATCATACTTTCAATTAAAATTGTCCCTAAGTCCTAAACCAATGATCAAATAATTCTAAATGAAGCTTCATCCAAATTTCCACCAAATTATCCAAAATCCTTAAAATCCATTTTTATGAAATTGACCAAACTTTTTCCAAGCCAAAGGTGAGCCATGAAGCCATGCATGAGCCACATGTGAGCCATGAGAGCCTTGGACACTCCACCATGCCATATTGGGCAAGAAGATGGAGGGCTTTCCTTAATCCCTAAAGCTCATTAGCCTTAATCATGTTTCACCTAAACTTAAATTTAATCCAAATATATTTTGATGGAGACTTCTCCATGCCAAACCAGCTGATCCCTTTGATCCCCCACAGCATCCAAAGCCACCTTGAAGGGTGCACCAAGCCTAAATGGATGGATTGACCCATTTAGACTCAAAACTAGCCATGCCCCATTCTACTTTGGATCAAAGACTTTACACATGACAATTGCCAATTGCTTGCAACAAGTACCAGCCCTGACCCACCTGACCTTGAGGGTGACCCATGCCTGGCCGGCCGGCCACCAGGCCACCGGAAAACACCATGGCCGAGAGCTCACATGTGAGCCAACTTTGGAATTCTCCCTTGCTCGAGCCGCCCCATCCCCAGTGGCCATCGTAGCTGTTCTTCTCTTGCCAAGAGCAGTCGATCCCAAGCCCTAACTCTCCACAGGAGGCCCTCCACCCTCTCCTATTTAAACACCACCCCTCTCGGCCATGGGAGGTACCGAAACAAACCTTAAGGAAACTCCGCCAAAATTGTTCCGGACTACTCCCCATACATAGAGCATTTGATCCCCACTGAAATCCCCCTGCCATTTCCACTCTGTGAGCTCAATTTCAGAGTTGAAATCCAAGCCCAAAACAAGGACACTTCTCCGCGAGTGAGCCAATCCCCAAATTGATTGGTCCTACACCTTCACCGGACCAAGAGAAGGTGTCCACCAGCAAAAGCCCCATCTCCGAGGCCACCCGGTTGCTCCAGCCTCCAAGCTTTGTGATCGGCCATGGTCGAAATCCTACCTAGGCAATTCACGCGACCGGGAGACTTCATCCGGAGCTTGCCGGGATCCAATCGAAGGTGAAACAACCCTCAGATCGAAGCCACACTTCTCTGAGCAAAGGTATGGCCTCACTCTTCTTCCCGAGCTTCTGAACATTCTCCATTTTTATTGCGTAAATTTCATCCCACATAAACCGTATGGATGTGTTCGTCTTCTCGAGGTGAATCCATAGAGCATAAGAACGTTAAATTTGGTCAAGTATCGAGTGAGATCTTAGGCTTAGAAGATGGACGGTTCTCGGGCTAGGAGGCTTGGGGACGATGAACGGATGCCGTTCATTCAATACACGCGCGGACGGACGGCTCAGATGGCGTCGGACCGAGAGATGGTACGTGAACCGCGGGGCCCGGGCCGCCGACTCAAGCGGCGGCGTCGAATGAGAGCGCGCCGCGTGGCCGTTCGGAGATGCCGAGGATGACGCGGCGCCGACTCGGATAAATAGAAAATTAGGGATTTTTCCTATTTATTTAATTGCCTGAACTTGGAAAATTCATAACTTTGTGTAGGAAAATCATAAAAATAAAATAAAAATACCCTCTTGCTCAGTGAACAGAGGAGAATAATGTGGAAAAGAAATCATTTAATTTCATCAAGTATTTTATTTTTAATAATTTATTTACTGTTTGCATTCTTTTAATTCTCCATGCATATAGGAAATTCACCATGGCATGAGACCATAGGGCTTTTGAAGCCTCTGAATTTGGGAACATTCCCCGAATTTTCCAAAGTCGGAGGCCATCCCTATGAGAAGTTATTGATTTTTCAAATTCATGTTACTGTTTTGAGTATTTTAATTCCAATAATTAGCATGTTGTGAAATAAATTCTAGGAAAATTTGGTGATGTCCTTATGACCAGAGGACCCTAGGAAAAATGGGTTTTGAGTTAGTTCATTTAAAATAACCCTAATTGGCTTAAACACCCAAAATAGATCCCTAATTAATTAGAGCTAACCATACATCAAATTGACTTGAAATCAATTCTCCATTGACCTTTAGGATCAGAGGAACCCACCATAAAAATTTGAGGTCAATCGGACTTGGTTAGCCCTACTAAATGGGTTGATTAAGCCATTTAGTCAATTTGAACTTTAAAAATTCATAACTTTCAAAATATCTTTCAAAAATTCACCAAATTGGTTTTGGAGCCTCTCTAATATTAGGGGAATTTATGAAAATTAAAATTTCAATTTTCTAAAAAAGTTGATTTTTAATATTATTTTAATATTTTTAATAGTTAAAAAATAATAAAAATCACAAAAATAATAAAATTCACCAAAATGTCACATTTTGAATTTTAATCACTTAGGAACAAACCCCATATTTTTCTTAGGTCTATTTAATGAGATATTAAATTTTAAAGCTCTAGGGTAATTTTAAAATTAAAAAAATGTATTTTCTAGCATTTTCACTAAAATAATTATAATAAATCATAGAAAAATCAAAAAATTGCAAAAATTAATTCTCTAATTTCCTTGATATCAGAAAGATTTTTGAAAAATATAAAGTTCATTTTTCAACCTTTATTTTATTTTTAAATTAATTAACACTCCAAAACTTAAAATAATTATAATAAAAATAATATAATTCAAAAAATCACCAAAATTGGTCCAAGTGGTCCTCTAGTCATTAGGAAAGTCCCCTAATTTTCTTAAGGACAGAAACTTCCCTTGGTCATGTTATTAAACTTTCCTTTGAAATTTCTATTTTCTACCAAAAATAATTATATAAATAAATTAAATACAGAAAAATCACATTTTCTTCTCTCATGTCTTTATTGACATATGAGTGAAGTCACATAAAAATTTCAAGTTCATTTGAGCTCAATTTAGTGAGTTATGAAATTATTAAGCTTAAAGGGCAAAGTGGTAATTAAAATTTTAACCCTTAATTAAAACTTTAGGTTTAATAAAATTAACAAGTAAAATATTTGATCTTAATCTAATTTGTATGATTGAAATTTAAATAATTAAATGGTAGAAACCCATTAAACAATTTAAAATAATTAAACCTTAATTAAATAATTGATTAAATTTGGGAAGAATAATAAAATTGGAATTATTAAAATAGGGATATTGTTCGGAAGAGATTTATTCTTTAATTTAAAAATCCCTAAATTAATCATCTCATTAATATTCAATTCTTAATTAAAATGATAACTCAAATTTAAAATATTAAAAGACTTAATCATTAAACTAAAGTTAAATTATTAAACTCTTTTAAAATTTCAATTAAAGTTAAAAATAAAATTAAATTAAAAATTAAATTAAATTAAGTAAATTAAATTGAATTAAATTAAATTAAATCAAATTAAATTAAATTAAAGATTAATTAAATTAAATTAAATTAAATTAAAATAAAATTAAAAGTAAAATTAAATTAAAGATTAAATTAAATTAAATTAAATTAACAAATTAAATTAAATTAAATGAATAAGTTAAATTAAATTAAATTAAATAAATAAAATCAAATTTAAATTAAATTAAGTTAAAACAAATTAAATAAAATAAAATAAAATAAAATAAAATAAAATTAAATTAAATTAAATTAAATTAAAATTAAATCAAATTAAATTAAATTAAAGGAAATTAAATCAAATCAAATTAAATTAATTTAACATCAAATCAAACTAAATTGAATTAAATTGAATTAAATTGAATTAAAATTAAATTAAATTAAATTAAATTTAAAATTAAATTGAATTAAATAACATCACCTAAAACGAAGGAAATTAAATATAAAGCAAATTGAACAACTATTCCAAATTTAAACCCATTAATTGAATTTAAACTAAATCACAAATTTACCCTCGAAAGCTTTAGTTGTCATAACTCCTAAACGTAATATTAAATGAAATGTTGCTTCACTTATAGGACATTCAAACATCCTAGTTCACTCGAGTAAGATAATAACAAAACTTAACTAAACCTCGGACGATTAATTCATTTGTGTAATTGAATTCATTTGGACTTAAAACAATCCTAGAAATATTGAAAAGATGTTAAAGATTTGCCTTAAGCACTTCCTTGATATGATAGGATGTTCATAAGAACAATTGAACTTAATTGTTCTTTGATGAAGAAAATCGTCTTCAAACAAAAACACAAGGAACCTAGACGTCATAGGAAATGACTAGCTATAGGATTAGGAATTTGGTAGAAAACCATAACCCTTCCCTTAGGTTTACCTAGGAACTTGCTTAAATATTCTAATTGTGTTTTAAGTGCAGCTTGGGATGACGGGAAGACCCTCCAGGTACGCTTTTATTTTATTGCGATTAACTTTCTTGCAATTTACATTATTGCAATTTACTTAACCGCATTGCACTTACTTTTCTTGCATGATAAACAATTGTTGCATGAAAACCCACACCTTTAGGATAGTCCCTAAAACTGAAACCAAAACTAAGTTAAAAGTTATTGCAAGATAAAATTCACCGCCACAACATTTCAAAATATAAAACAACTCAAAATTTAATCACAAACAGAACACAAAACTACAATTACAACTAAATTAAAATGTCATGTTGGATGATCGGGAATACCTCGGATGGTGTAACCTACGTGTTGCTAATGGGATTTCCCACGGATTACATGAAAGTGTGGAACTCATTCAGTTGAGTTTAGCAAATTCATCTGGACTAAGTGAATCCGATAAAAGTAATGATGCCGGAAGGATGGAACCGTGGGATCTTAACCGGTGTCGTTATAATCAACTTTAAGATTTGTTTTAATTAAAATATTGAAAACACTTGGAAATTAAGATTTTCTCTTAAACAAAACACTTTTCTCATCCCCTGATTTATGATTTCTAAAACTAAACCTCTACAACAACAAGGAGCTTGGAGCATGGTGGGCAGCACGACTATCGTCATCAGCAAAACTCGGGTCTACTTCAGCAAATCTTTCTTAGAATTAAATAACCAAGCCATAGGACTTCGAGGTAGTTTGCCTAGTGCAACTTAAATCCTCAACTCTTCGTTAGGCATTTGCATTGCAAATTAAGCCCTAACCGATCTTAGGATTCCGAGGTAGTCGTCTGATACGACATAAACCCTCACATCTTTGAGGCTATTTGTATGATTCTGTCATATAAATATAAGCCCTAATTAATTAAAATTGACAAAATCAAAACATTAAATAGACATTAGGACTTTCCTAAATTCAAGCCAAACAATAGGATAGTCGGGAAGTCACCGAAGTTCACTTCGAATCTGTGATTTCTTCTACCTTTCTTCCTTTGAATTCCCAAAACAAAATGTTTCAAACTTGATGCATTCCCTGTTGAGATTCCAAAATTCAATCCCTTGAAAACTTAAACTTTGAAATCCTTGAGAGCAGAATTATTGATTATTATCGAGAGTTTTCTTAGGTGATTCCCGTCACTTAAGATGTAATTAACTATAGGGGCTTGCCCTTATAGGGAATTTTAAAGAACCCGAGTAATATAAACCCCGTTTAATGCTTTCATATTAAGCAGGGGAATTTGTCGGCTTAAAAAATTGGTTCGCAGACTAAACGGATGTCACAAATCTTCTAGTTTATTTAATCGAGCCCCACCATTAAGCATTGTGTCTACCCTTAGTGATAGATACACGGTTTGTGGTGTGGTGTTCGTTTATATAAACTATTTGGGATGTGAGATCAGTTTGATTTCATATTTAAAAATTTTTCAAACTTAAAATTATTTTCAAAATCAAATACTACTTTTCAAATTATTTATTTAAACTAAATTAAAAATATGCCGACAACTTCTGGCGACTCCGCTGGGGACAATTCCTCTCTCCATTTTAATCAAATAATTCTGCTTTCAAAAATCGGTAGTGTATCCATGTCCTTAATGGGTCAAACTACCCTTCTTTCCGTTGGGATACTATGTTCATTTCTACCTTGAACAAGTATAACCAACATTCTCTCGGATTTAGGAGCCACTGTTTAGACACCCCTAAACAGAGAGGTTCCGAGATCCTTTTACCTCATTTCGAGGTGGGGTGGACCCCAATAGGTGTTAGTTTAGGAGTGATCCTTCGAGTCGAGAAGTCTTGCATAAGACTTTCTTTTCCTTTCCAACTCTGAATCGGATTCATTACCTTCTCTACACCTTTGAACATTCCGTTCTAAATAAACAAACCCTTTAATAAATGATTCTTTTAACAAATGATTCCTTCTTATAAATACATGAACAAGAATGAGTTAGGACTCTTTTCAATTCCTTTCTTTTCGTCCTAATGAGAAGAAGCATAACTTGGGACTGACAACCAGAATCTACCCTGCAGAAATGGAAGCCCCAAAGCTGATTTTCTCCTTCACTAATGGACTAGACTTCGCTGTTTATAAGGATGAGCTGCCCGACAATGGGATCATCCAGTTTGGGCAAGGATTTGAGAACACGAATGTCAAGATCACCGACGTTTCCCTTTTCGCACTGACAAACAAAGTATCTGAAGCTAAGAAGCCGCTGATCGAGTTCAATCTTAAGTCAACCCAAGAGTTTCCTCCCCTACAAAAGATCCCGACTGAGAGGAGTACTGCTGTCCGCAGGAGGACTGTTCTTGCTACCCCCACTGGTCTAGTTGTTTTTGCACCTACCCCGGCTCGCCAAATTAAAGGGGAAGGAAATCCGGGATTATGGTGAACTCGTTACCGTGGAGGGTACGGACTTTCCGTGAGACCTTCTGTTTTTGAAATCGGGTCCAGCTCAAGAATTCCATCACTAACAAGGACCCAAAGAAGGAACAAAAGTAGGAAGATTGCCAGGAAGGCCAGAGCTGCTGAAGTTGCTTTCCTGGAGGAAATCCCAGAAATCCTTAAGTACACACCACTACCTGAATATATACCATTGCCTGAAGATACACCCTTTTTGGAAGGAAGCAGATTCCATCCCCTTTCTGCCGCAGCTGACGAGGAAAATGTCCGTAGGATTGTTTCTACATTACCTCGACCAGCATACTACGATGACAACATAAGGAAAAGGGCTAGGATCACGCTATTTGCCCGACTACAGACTGTAGTCGAGAAACTAGCAAAGAAAGAGAAATGCCCCGTATCAGAGATTCTAAGAAGGATAGGGCGGGTGCCAGTCAAATCCTGTCTTGGGCCCCGAGTAGAACCTGCCATCGTTACGGAAAAGCCAAGTAAAAGGATGAAGGCTAGTCCGCCTGTTGTCGTTTCAAGATTACGGATTAGGGAGGATACCACCTTCCAAAGCATTTGGCCGATGCACCATCTAGTCCTGGACCTTCCGCTGCTAGAAGGATGGTATGGCGTCCCACTACCTGGACAGTCGAGATCGAAACAACGACTCGAGAAGGAAAGTCTCGTCGGGAGACTCGAATCGAAGAAAGTGCTACCGCAGTAAGGGGACTCGCGAGAAGGGAACCCGACAACTATCACACGACAACCGTGAAGATGCACGTAAAAGACCACTAGAGGACGCTATGGAAAAGTCGAGAACTGATATTCGACGACTAGCAAAAGAAAGAGAAGAGAAATTCAGAGACGAGATTGATTCATCGGAATTCATGGAAGACGAGTATGCAGAAATCAACATGGTCGAAACACGAGCTTCGTCAGCTTCACAAGGTGCTCCTGCAGCCGCAGAAATAGAAGAGCCAGAAGTGATGAGAAGACAGCTTCAAGAGAAAGACAATACGATCGCCCAAATGGCGAAAAGGATGGAAGAGATGGCTGTAGCTCTAGCCACTCTCCAGAGTCAAGTGCAACCCCAAAGAGAGACACCCCCAGAGGTCATTCACATTGTGGACGGAGGAAAAGAGATTACATCCGTCAACGGGGATGATCAGCTAAAGAAGGATACAACACAAAGTATGATTCCGAAAAAGATATCAAGAGCTTGGTGGAACAGCGAAGTGCGAGAAGCCTTAGCACAATCAAAGAGCGGGACATCCATTCGGACGGGTAGACCTTACCCGGAAGAATTCGACGCCGTCCAATACCCAAAAGGCTTCGTACCACCTCTCGTTCAAGACCTTCGATGGAACCGGAACCCCCGATAAGCATGTTGCACACTTTCATGCCGCTTGTTGCAATGCCGGCGGGAGGGATGCATTACTCTTCCGACAGCTTCGTTAGCGACTCGTCGTGGATCGCCTTGATCGGTATGCGAATTACCAAATGGTTCAGTGAAGACGTTCTCAGAACTAGAAAACCTCTTCATCAAGCGATTCGCCGGAGCTCAGCACCACACCACTATAGGTGATTTAGCGGTAGAGAAGCAGAAGCCGAACGAAACTTTGGTGGATTACATACTTCGATGGAGGAACTTAAGCATGAAGTGTGAACCACAACTACAAGAACAACATGCGATCGGCATCTTACTTAAAAGCATTCACGGCCCGATAAAGCACTTCTCCTCAAAGGATTCACTATTAAGACTTTCGAGAAGTTGTTAAGCAAGGCCGGAAGCTTGCAAGAGGAGGCAAAGCAATTAAGTTTCGCCGATAAGACGGACAAGCAAAAGCCCGTGAAGACTTTGAAAAGAAATCCGGGATCGTTGCAGCAGCCGAAAAGGCAAGCAACCGATACAAATATCGTCCGAACGGCCACAAGCAACCTCAACGAGACTATCAACAACCCCGACCCAGCCTATCAGTCATCTCCACAAGTATGAACAACCGCCTCGTCCGCAACGTGCATTAAGGGAGCTTCGAGCGGGGGAATATCCATTCAAGAATGAAGCAGTGCCGAAAATGTTCCGTAGTCTGATGAAAACTCCAGATTTCCAGCTGCCAGAGCCTAAGAGACTAGAGGAAGTCAACAAGAAAAGTGATCCCAACTTTTGCCCTTATCACCAGATGCTTGGACACAAGATAGAAGATTGCATTACCTTCAAAAGTTGGCTCAATGACAACCTTCGGAAAGGAAATATAACAATCCCGAAGGAGTACATGAAGGAACCCCAGAAAGGAGGTTCCGCCAATGTTATCTCAACTGATCCCAACATTCCGATAGATCCCTATACGACTGACGATGGATGGACTACCGCTTGGACAAGGTCTTCGAAAAAGATTTTAGACAGCATCCAAACCGCTTCGGTACAAGCTTCAATTTAGAGTTCGAAACCTGCCAAGTCGGCACTATCACTTGCGATAGGAGAACCACCTCAACAGGAGACGATTGAAGAGAAGAAGAAAATCGACGAAGAAGAGAGGACCGAGGCTCCTAAGGCTAGACTAGGGCTGCTTATCCTAGGATAGTTGTTTCTAATTCGGGGAGAAATCCCTCGAACCTCCGACTCTATATGATTATCTCGCTCACTTCGGTGGGATCATATAATGATAAGGGTGATGGCATTGGCTACGTTTGATCGTTTCTAACGATTACGTAACTAGCGACAATCCGGACATCGATTTCGATACCAACGACAATTCTCAAATCATACACAATCTCGACGATCAAAATGACAAAGAAGACATCCATCAAGGAGGCTACGAGAGTTCAACAAGCAACGAATCTATCTGCGAGTTTCGAGGAGCTCCAGTCACAATAGAGTTAGAGCCTTCAGACTCTGAAGCTAATTCGAAAGAGCCTGTCATTCCGATTCAGGAAGAAACACCAGCAAGCTCAACACTAGATTCAAAAGAAATTACAGTGGTCAACTTAAGAAGTGGAAGAGTTCTACCTCCGAGAATGGGTCCAAAGGACAAAGGAAAGCGTGTGGTTGTTCAGGAAGAACCAATCCCGACAGAAGAAATACCCATTCGAGAAGAAGCCGAGACACATGGAAATAAAGTGGACTACAACGTGCTAGCCCATCTTAGGAAACTGCCAGCCAAATTAAGCATCTACGATGCTCTCATCTTATCAAAGGAGATGAGAGGAGCTCTGATCAAGGCCTTACTTGATCCGGAAATTTTCTTAGCTCAAATGGTCGGAGATTCCTTAGATGAGGTTTGCTCGTTAAAGGAACAGCCGAGGTGTTACCTTCACGGACAATGACCTACTACTTGGGATGCAGATCACAACCGACCGTTGTACATTTCAGCTTACAATCGGGAAGTTTACGCTCTCCGCAGTATTGGTGGATCCAGGAGCATCAATCAATATAATGAGTCTCCGAACACTAAGCATATTTGGAAATCGATGCTCGTGAGCTCGAGGCCGACAAAATGTTATTAAGAGGATTCAACCGTAAAGGAGAAAGAGCCCTCGGGTCAATAACGCTACTAATGAAGACCGGTGACTTAGCAAAGACAACCGCAAAATTTCACATAATCGATTCGAAACGTCGTTCAACGCTCTACCTGGGCCGACCATGGATACATGAAAACAGGATGGTACCATCATCTCTACATCGCTGCATCAAATACTACGATGGAGGGGAACAAATGCATCAAAGGTGACTTACAACCATTCTCCATACATGAGATTGGAATCCATGAAGACGCAACTTATTATGCACCACCGAAGAAAACAATCTTCTCCGCAGATACCGTAACAAATGAAGCAAAGAAAGTTCGGGACAACGAAGAACCTGAAGTTCTAGTCCAACAGTCACTCACCACTCCCTTCCGGCGAGATGGTGAAGGTTTCTCCACAACTCGCATCCGAGGTCGAGGCCGGGGACGAGGCCGTGGTAGAGACGTTAGGACAGTTGGACAGAGGAGACCAGCCATCAATGTTGATTGGGAAGATAGTTCGAAGAAGAAAAAGAAATCAAGCAAGAAGCAAGAACGATAAGCTCGGAAGAAGCCGCAATTCAAGATCTCCCTCGAAGATGAAAAGAATAAAGAATACAAATCAATGTACGAGAAGATTAACCACTACGTACATACTATGACCCTAACCCCGATCCATTCTAACAAGATCGAGGGTATGGTGGTCAAAGAGGTACGTAGCGACGGTGCAAAGCCAATCAAATTCTACCATGGTGCTTCTTCCTCCAAAACTGAAAATAATGTACAATTTGAAGATGTCACTTCATCAGAATTAATGGAATTACCTTTTGAGTGGTACTCTCCCTGTGTTCAAAATTTAATTCAACATGGTTTCTTACCTCGACAATGGACAAAAGGTCAATCACAACATTTTGAAAAATTATGGAATAATTCCGGTCGTCCACCCAATTCAAAGTATGGACTCGGATTTGGCACGAAGAGATCGGTCGACGATACCGGATTTTGCTTGGTTGTCACTTGCGAATCTAATGAAAACCGCATGGAAACTACGGACGAACTCGAAGATTTACAAATTGGAGACGCTCCACCGAATTCGAAGAAGAGATTAAATCTACAATAGATGAACTAACGGAAGTTAATTTAGGTACTAGAGAAGAGCCTAGACCTACCTTTGTTAGCTCCTTACTCAATAAAGAAGACTCCGAAGAAATAATCAAGTTATTAATGGAATTTAAAGACTCGTTTTGCTTGGAACTACGATGAAATGCCGTGATTAGCTCCAGAGGTCGCAGTCCATAAGCTAGGAGTGGATCCTACTTTTGTCCCGCCGTACAAGGTCCCGTAAGAATGCGTCTAGAAATCGAACAACAAGTCATAGCGAGGTTAAAAAGCTAATAGACGCCAAATTTGTCCGTGAAGAACAATACCCGACCCGGTTAGCCAATGTGGTGTTAGTCGAAAGAAGAATGGTCGGATCGAATTTGTGTGGACTTCGGAGATTTAAACAAGGCATGTCCAAAGGATGAATTCCCTCTACCGATCCCGTAACTAATGATCGACATTGCTTCGACACATGAGATATTTTCATTCATGGATGGATCTTCGTGATACAACCGGATAAAAATGGCTCCAGAAGATGAAAAGCTTACAGCATTCGTAACGCCGATCGAGTATTTTGCTACACAGGTGATGCCATTTGGATCGAAGAACGCAGGAGAAACATACCGTAGAGCGATGACAAGAATTTTTGATGATCTCATCCACAATCAAGTCGAATGCTACGTAGACGATGTGGTCATCAAAAGCAAAGTAAAGGAAAACCACCTGTATGATTAGAGAATTGTTTTCGAACGATTAAGACAATTTAACCTTAAGATGAATCCCTTAAAATACGCCTTCGGCGTCACCTCCGGAAATTCTTAGGATTCGTTGTCCGACATCGTGGAATTGAAATCGATCCGAAAAGATTAAAGCTATCTTAGAAATGCCGCCTCCCAAAACCTTAAAACAACTACGATCTTTTCAAGGGAAGTCGGCATATCTTCGACGCTTTATCTCAAACTTGTCGTGTAGGTGTCGGCCTTTCTCAGCACTAGTTAAAAAGGACGCCAAATTTATTTGGGAAGAGAAATGCCGAAGGCCTTCGAGGACATTAAACAATATTTAATGACACCTCCTCGTCTTAGCAGCCTCGGCCTCGTGTAGACCGCGATACTTTATACCACGACTTTAGACGACTCTCTCGGAGCCCCGTTAGCCTGTGTCAATGATGAGGGTAAAGAAAATGCTCTTTACTACTTAAGCCGTCGTTTACTTCCGACGAAAATAAGGTATCCCGCAATTGAAAAGCATTGTTTGGCCTCGATCTTCGCCGCTCAAAAGCTCGTGCACTACATGCTTTCTCATAAGGTCAACCCGATCTCGAAATTTAATCCATTGCAATACTCGATGACTCGTCCAACACTTTCCGCATAGACTTGCTGGATGGTCAATGATATTATCGCAATTCGATATAACTTTCATGCCTCTTCGTGCCGTAAAGGGACAAGTCTTAGCAGACTTTCTCGCAAGACACCCTTTCGCGGCAGAATCTCCCTCAATGACGATTTGCCGGATGAACAAATAATGAGCCTAGAAGACCCCGATGATCGACGTCGGGAATTATATTTCGACGGAGCATCTTCATCACACAAAGACGAAGATTCACAAGTGATAAGTGCCCGTAAGGCAGGAATCGGGCTAATCTTTATAACACCGAACTGGGGATGTTAAGATACTCCTACCACTTGAGAGAACCATGTACAAACAACGAAGCGTAATACGAAGCCCTCATAACGGGACCGGAATTAACTATTCAAATGGGTATACAGTACATCAACATCTACGGGATTCACAAGTTAATCATTCAACGGATCGCCGGACAATACGGAATTTTAAAGCCAAGACTCGAGCAATACTTCCAAGTATGCCATACGATTGTTGGAACAAATTCCAAATGTGACGATCTACAAAATTCCCGTAAAAGAAAATGCTTTAGCAGATGCTTTAGCCCGTCTCACAAAAGAATTTGCCCGTTTGCAAGATGAATCGGTGGAAGTGTCAGCTCACTGGACGTCGGGTCCTATCACAACTCGACATAGACACAATAAACAAATCGAAAAAGAAAAAGAATCAGTTGCAATAAAGTGACGTAAAAACACAGAAGATTGGTGACAACCATTAGTAGACTACCCGCAAACAGAAAGCTACCATACGATAGGTCGTTGGCCCATCGCATTAAGAAAAGAACTCGTCTTACACATTAATAAACAACACATTGTACGGAAGGTCTTTCGATCAAATGTGGCTAAGGTGCCTAAGCGGGTCCGAGGCCCATGAAATTGTTAAAGAGGTGCATTCAGGACTCCGTGGCGCTCACCGACCGGTTCCGAAGATGAAAATGAAAATTAAAAGACTAGGATATTGTTGGCCCTCGATGATGACCGATCGCATGAAAATCGCCAAGAGCCGTCACCAATGCCAAGTGCACGGAGTGGTTCTACACCAACCTCCAAATGTGCTACACCCGACAATTGCGTCGTGGCCATTCGAATGTCGGGGCACGGATATAGTGGGTCCGATAGAACCACCATCTTCGAAAGGACATCGCTTCATTCTTGCGGCTACATATTACTTTTCCAAGTGGGCAGAGGCAGTTCCACTTAGAGAAGTGAAAGCACACCACGTGCTACAGTTTTTCAAGAACCAAGTTGTCTACCGTTTCGGAGTGCCGCGCAGGATCATCTCAGATAATGGGTCAGCATTCAAAGCACGCAAATCAACAATTTTGTCGAGAGACACGAAATCAATCGGCGATATTCCACAATTTACTACCCAAGAGCAAACGGCCTCGCGAGGCTTTTAATAAAACTCTCGTTCAAATTTTAAAGAAAACTTTGGACGATAATAAGAGAAATTGGCACGAGAAGTTGTTAGAAGCCTTATGGGCCTACCGACAACCTTCGAACTCCTACTCAAGCTACACCTTACGCTCCGGTGTATGGGTCCGAGGCAGTTGTTACCTTTAGAGGTTCAGCCTTCCTTCACTCGAATTGCGACTTGCAAACAAGATCACGACGAAGAGAACGCCAAATTACGACTAGAAGAATTAGAAAGCCCGGAAGGGAAAAGACTTGCAGCGCAACGAATTTAGAACTATACCAAGCTAAGATGGTTCAAGCCCATGACAAACCGGTCCGCCCAAGAACCTTCAAAGTCGGTGATTTAGTTCTTGTTCTCAAGAGACCTATTCTCGCACACCATAAGATAGGAGGAAAATTTGAACCCACTTGGGAAGGACCGTTTGTGGTCGAAGCAAGTATACTCGGGAGGTTCCTACCAGCTAGTGAATTGCCAGGGAGAATGACATATGCTTCCGATCAACGAACGATACATGAAAAAGTATTACGCTACCTGATGTTTCGAAGGAATGAATTCTTCATCCCTAAGAAACACGAGCGAAGTAATTACTTATGATTGGGTCCGAACCCAAAAAATAATAAAAATGTGCTAAAATAAATAAAATCATGATAATAAAGTTTTCCTTGTTTTCTTTTCCAAATCAAAATCTCTTCCCTGATCTTATCCTACTTCATTCTCGTTAAATTTGAAAATACAAAAAATATAATATAAAAAAATGTGTCTTTAATAAACATTTTCTTAATGTTCTTGTTCTTAGTATGACCCCCGATCCTTTTCCTTGTCTTTTCGCAGGAAATGTCGAACGGGCGGTTGGTCCTGAACTTTAGAAATGGCGTAAGCCTTGCACTCGATGAAAAGAGGGTGAAAGATGGAGCGATAATCGAGAATGACTCGGATTTCACACCAGCAGGCCTATAGTACGAGGAAAGTGACTGGGTCCCAGTTGACCGAGAAGAACTGCCTGGGTAGAGAGTGATGAAAGTGGGTGGCCCAAGCCACCAATCCAACAACAAGAAAAGAAAGGCAAACACTGAAGAAGATAAGAAAATGAAGTCCGTAGTCGCTACGACAGAGGGCGAGCTTGTCGGCGCCGCGCCCACAGAGATTCAAGAAGTTTGAAGAGCTACTCTCACAGCAACGCAACGAAGAAATAAGAATTGCCATATCCGTAAGATGTTAACAAAACTAGCTGCGGACCAGCACGACGAGACAGTTGCTACTGCCAGTACGTACACTTCAAGGAAACCGGTTCACCAGGAACCTGAAGAAAGGAGGCCAACTCCTAGGATAACGGAAAGGACTGTGGAAATCTCATAAAGACCGGAAGAAAGAAGGCTACCACGCCACCTGGATAGAACCACCGCAATGCATGACCTTGTTGCGAAGTAACCTCGGGGGATGTCCCGACGTACATCATCCCCGAGGAGCCGAGATATGCGGGAGAACGTGAAGGGATTGAACCGTATATCCCACAATATGTCACTGTGCCTCGCCATCTGCAGTATCATTCCGAATATAAGCCGGAGAGAATGCGTAATGTTGAAAAGAAGACCTTTGAATACTTCGAGAGAATTAGAGGCGAAGGATCAATATACTAGAGGGCCTCGAGCTACATACGGATGTATTCTCGCAGTATGAACAACGAGAAAATCGTGGATTGCATCCGGATTTGAAAAGAATGGGCCGAGCAAGGCCGCCTAAGGGAAAACACATACTCGTAACCCCGGAGATGGATGCCGGGAAGGGAAGAATTACAATACAATGTGGATGTCGTTACAACTTTCGAGGAGGACAGAAGGGAAACCCACCGGAATACTCGTCATGGCCAAGTGGATCCGATGCCATTAGTCATCAAGAGAATGGTAAAGAGATTGATAACATGGAGGGTACGCCAGCAGATTGCATACCCAATAGCTGCATTATTAACATCTACAAGCGTGGGTGACCGCATACCCCCACACATAGATCACCACGACTTTGTCGACCTTTCGCACGCTCTCTTTTCCGAACGAGTGTAACATCATGTTCGGATCCGACCTCCGGATAGCAGTGCCAGGTGAGTTCCGAGGGCCGGTGAAGATACCATTACCGGTAGGTTCCGTCATGATACCGAAGGGCAACGGAGCAGATATCGCTAAGCATTGCATACGAGGAGTACCAGTGAAGCGGATCTCGCTTACTTTCGAAGAATGGACGACGGGAAGACACCTTACCATTTCTAGCCGTACCCGGAGCTAGAGAGCCTCCGCCTTACGAGCCGTGAGTTACATGGAAAATATCACACCTCCAATGTACATCTATACGACATCCTTGCCAAGGATGGCTTGGAAGGTGATGTTATTGACCATGTACCCCACTATTCAGACATGGGTTTTTGATAGATGCTTCTTTTGATGGATCGACGAAGATCATACATAGTCCATTTTGAGTCTACATGGATTGTATGAAATATATTCCGCATCGAGTTGTATGATGTATCTTCGACATGATTGGAATGAAAGTGACCATGTCACATTTTTTTTTGGCCTTCACCTCTTTCGTGCAAATCGACTGGGAAACGCCATTAAAGTTAAATGAACTTCGAACAAAGAACAGAGAATAAATAAAAAAAGAGAATAAAAGAAAACTTTCCTTAAAAAAAAAATCTAAAAATGTCGAACACCAAATCCACATGAACACCAAATAAACAATAAAAAAACGGGATAGTTAAAGGACAAACAAAACAAATTTAAAGCTCAAATTGAATTCCAGTTTAAACCCATCTTCTCAAACCCTCCAATCCTTCTTCAAATCAAGATCTATTCTAGACCTCCCTTGAAACCCCTCTCGGGATGATTTCAGAATCACGAAGAATTCTCAATTTGATCCGACGGCATGGGTTTATACCCTTCGCCAAGTAATCGGACTTTGATTGATTCCCATGGGATATGAAACACTTTCATATCTCATTTCGATCTCCCGCTAAATCCAAATCTCCACAAGAAATTTCAATTCAAAATTTTCGAGATCGGTACCTAAATTCCAGCTTCTCATTCCGAGATCGATACCTAAATTTCGATTCTCATCCGAATCGATACCTAAATTTCAATTCAAAATTTCCGAGACCGGTACCTAAATTCCAGCTTCTCATTCCGAGATCGATACCTAAATTTCGATTCTCATCCGAATTGATACCTAAATTTCAATTCAGAATTTCCGAGATTGGTACCTAAATTCCAGTTCTCATTCCGAGATCGATACTTAAATTTCGATTCTCATCCGAATTGATACCTAAATTTCAATTCAAAATTTCAGAGACTGGTATCTAAATTCCAGTTCTCATTCCGAGATCGATACCTAAATTTCGATTCTCTTCCGAATTGATACCTAAATTTCATTTCAAAATTTCCGAGACTAGTACCTAAATTCCAGTTCTCACTCCGAGATCGATACCTAAATTTCGATTCTCATCCGAATTGATACCTAAATTTCGATTCAAAATTTCCGAGACCGGTACCTAAATTCCAGCTCTCATTCCGAGATCGATACCTAAATTTCGATTCTCATCCGAATTGATACCTAAATTTCAATTCAAAATTTCCGAGACTGGTACCTAAATTCCAGTTCTCATTCCGAGATCGATACCTAAATTTCGATTCTCATCCGAATTGATACCTAAATTTTAATTCAAAATTTCCGAGGCTGGTACCTAAATTCCAGTCCTCTTCCTTCGAGGTCGGTACTTAAATTCCGACTCTCATTCGAGATCGATACCTAAATTTCGATTCTCTTTTGAATTGATACCTAAATTTCAATTCTAAACTTTCGAGACTGGTACCTAAATTCCAGCTCTCATTTCGAGACTAGTACCTAAATTCTAGTTCTCATTCCGAGATCAGTACCTAAATTTTGATTCTCATCCTTTTCGAAGTCGATACCTAAATTTCGACTCTCTTTCGAGATTGATACTTAAATTTCAATTCTCATCCCTTTCGAGATCAGTACCTAAATTCTGATTCTCATCCTTTTCAATCGATACTTAAACTCCGATTCCCACTCCGAGGCCGGTACCTAAATTCCAGCTTTCTTGCAATCCCGAGATCGGAACCTAGGTTTCAATTCTCGTTTCAAATCTAAATTTTCTCAAATTAATTTTAAATCAAACTTCAATCTAAAATAAAAAATCAAAATCTAAAATTACACATCCGAACTTAAATTGAAACAAACCGAAATCTAAATCGAAATTCCCCGCATCATGTGATTTGGAATTCACCTCCTTTTCCTTTCCCCAGCGAGAGTTCGTGGATCTCCAGCTTCGTAGATATACTCGACACTCCCAGCCGGAAACTTTTCTACTTCATCCTAAATTTGTCACTTGGACATCCGTGTTGGTTTTGCCGATCACTTCGGTCAACACCAATACGCGCGTGTGCTCCATCACTCACCACACCTATCGGGAGTCCATTTGTCGACCTCATTTTTGATGAGGTCTTCTTCTTCTTTTTAAGTATTTCAGGATCTAGCCTTCAGCTTTTCCTTCGACTATCTTAGAGGACTAGAATCGGGATCCACCATCTAGAATTTCAAACCACTTCTTAACTCCCCGCAAACTCCACAAACTTCGATTGTAGATCCCTAATCACCTAGAGGGTCGAAATCAAATGCGGAAGTTTAAAGGATGAGTTCCTATAGGACTCTTTCGGCCTTGAGACCGCTCCGGCGGCCCGGTCTCAGTGAAGGGGCCGACTTACACACACACTACACTTATACACTACACTTTCATACACCTCCTAAAATCACACCCATACCTAACTTGGCCTCCTGACTCATGTAGGTGATTCACATGGATGGTCCTTAACCCCTAAGCCCTTGGCTAAGAGGGTTAGGAACAACATAGTGAATGCCACAAATGAGTCCCTTCATGACTCATGTGGGCTTGATGTGGCTTCATGTCTCAACCAAAATGATTTCATTCCACTTCAATTTACCCAATCTTCAATTTACCCAATCTTCAATTTTCCAAATTTTCAATTTTTGACCCCCGGGACCCTACACCCGCCTAACCTACCTAAAGCCCTTGAAATTACCTAAATTTTTCAAAATTTCCAAATCACCCAAAATTCCCCAAAATCAATCCTAAACATTTCCACATCACACAAATTGATCATCCATACCCAAAAATACCAAAAATTCCAAAAATACCTCCCAATACCCTTTAAATACCCAAAATACCCCTCTTGACCTAAAAATTCAAAAATTCAGAAAATTCCAAGAAAATTCTCGAAAATCCCAAATATTCCTAATTTCATTTTGTTCAACTACACTATGGGCCAATTTTGTCAATTTACCCTACTTTTGTCAAAACCCCCAATTTGACCCATTTTAACCCTAAGTGAACCCAATGCAAACCAAACCTACCCAATTGACCCAAATTCTGGTCCAGTTCAATTCTAAACTTCAATTCAACATTCCCAAAACCAATCTAGACCAAATCCAAGTCCAATTTGATTGACATTTGGATCCAATTTCACTTTTTACCTTAAAGTCAAAACCCCCAATTTGACCCAAACCTAACCCAAACTCACCCAATTCAACTCCAATTAACCCCAAATCTTTTCTAAATCCTCCTTAGCACCCCTACAAGCAAAACACTAACATGATTTGCCCAAAATTTGGACCCAAACCCCACTCAAATTCAACCCAAAGCTTAAAGGCCCAATTTTGACCTAAACCCAAACCTAACCTAAATGAGCCCAAACCCCAAAATCAAAGCCCAACCAAAGCAAAAACCTCTTTGAAACACTCCCATAAACATTTCTCAACATTAATTTTACATCAATTTCAACCCTAGCCCAACATTGGCCCAAATTGGCCCACTTGGATTTATATTGGCCCATTCACCAAAAGAGCCCAAATTCAACCCAATTCAAACCCAAATCACCCCCAATTTGCTTCAAGTCACTCATGACACATCCATGAGCTAAACCCAGCAATTATTTGGCCCAACCTCTTTACAAAATTCCCATCCATAAATTCATTTTTAAACTTAAAGGCCCATTCCTTAAAACATTTTAAAAGCCCATCTTTTACCACATCCAAAGGCCCAAAATTGGTCCCAAAGCCCATATGACATTTCCCCTCATCATACTTTCAATTAAAATCATCCCTAAGTCCTAAACCAATGATCAAATAATTCTAAATGAAGCTTCATCCAAATTTCCACCAAATTATCCAAAATCCTTAAAATCCATTTTTATCAAATTGACCAAACTTTTTCCAAGCCAAAGGTGAGCCATGAAGCCATGCATGAGCCACATGTGAGCCATGAGAGCCTTGGACACTCCACCATGCCATATTGGGTAAGAAGATGGAGGGCTTTCCTTAATCCCTAAAGCTCATTAGCCTTAATCATGTTTCACCTAAACTTAAATTTAATCCAAATATATTTGGATGGAGACTTCTCCATGCCAAACCAACCTGATCCCTTTGATCCCCCACAAGCATCCAAAGCCACCTCGAAGGGTGCACCAAGCCCAAATGGATGGATCGACCCATTTAGACTCAAAACTAGCCATGCCCCATTCTACTTTGGATCAAAGACTTTACACATGACAATTGCCAATTGCTTGCAACAAGTACCAGCCACCGACCCACCCGACCTCGAGGGTGACCCATGCCACGGCCGCCGCCACTGTGCCACCGGAAAACACCATGGCCGAGAGCTCACATGCGAGCCAACTTTGGAATTCTCCCTCGCCGAGCCGCCCCATCCCCAGCTGGCCATTGTAGTCGTTCTTCTCTCGCCAAGAGCAGACTGATCCCAAGCCCTAACTCTCCCCGGAGGCCCTCCACCCTCTCCTATTTAAACACCACCCCTCTCGGCCATGGGAGGTACTGAAACAAACCTTAAGGAAACTCGCCAAAATTGTTCCGTACTACTCCCCATACATAGAGCATTTGATCCCCACCGAAATCCCCCCGCCATTTCCTCTCTGCGAGCTCAATTTCGAGTTGAAATCCAAGCCCAAAACAAGGACACTTCTCCGCAAGTGAGCCAATCCCCAAATTGATTGGTCCTACACCTTCACCGGACCAAGAGAAGGTGTCCACCAAAGAAAGCCCCATCTCCGAAGCCACCCGAGTTGCTCCAGCCTCCAAGCTTTGTGGATCGAGCTATGGTCGAAATCCTACCTGTGCAATTCACTGGACCAGGAGACTTCATCCGGAGCTTGCGGATCCAATCGAAGGTGAAACAACCCTCGCATCGAAGCCACACTTCTCTGAGCAAAGGTATGGCCTCACTCTTCTTCCCGAGCTTCTGAACATTCTCCATTTTTATTGCGTAAATTTCATCCCACATAAACCGTATGGATGTGTTCGTCTTCTCGAGGTGAATCCATAGAGCATAAGAACGTTAAATTCGGTCGAGTATCGAGTGAGATCTTGAAGCTTAGAAGATGGACGGTTCTCGGGCTAGGAGGCTTGGGGACGATGAACGGATGCCGTTCATTCAATACACGCGCGGACGGACGGCTCGGATGGCGTCGGACCAGGAGATGGTACGCGAACCGCGGGGCCCGGCCGCCGACTCACGCGGCGGCGTCGAATGAGAGCGCGCCGCGTGGCCGTTCGGAGATGCCGAGGATGACGCGGCGCCGACTCGGATAAATAGAAAATTAGGGATTTTTCCTATTTATTTAATTGCCTGAACTTGGAAAATTCATAACTTTGTGTAGGAAAATCATAAAAATAAAATTAAAATACCTCTCGCTCAGGTGAATGCAGGAGAATAATGTGGAAAAGAAATCATTTAATTTCATCAAGTATTTTATTTTTAATAATTTATTTACTCGTTTGCATTCTTTTAATTCTCCATGCATATAGGAAATTCACCATGGCATGAGACCATAGGGCTTTTAAGCCTCCGAATTTGGGAACATTCCCTGAATTTTCCAAAGTCGAGGCCATCCCTATGAGAAGTTATTGATTTTTCAAATTCATGTTACTGTTTTCGAGTATTTTAATTCCAATAATTAGCATGTTGTGAAATAAATTCTAGGAAAATTTGGTGATGTCCTTGATGACCAGAGGACCTTAGGAAAAATGGGTTTTGAGTTAGTTCATTTAAAATAACCCTAATTGGCTTAAACACCCAAAATAGATCCCTAATTAATTAGAGCTAACCATACATCAAATTGACATGAAATCAATTATCCATTGACCTTTAGGATCAGAGGAACCCACCATAAAAATTCGAGGTCAATTGGACTTGGTTAGCCCTACTAAATGGGTTGATTAAGCCATTTAGTCAATTTGAACTTTAAAAATTCATAACTTTCAAAATATCTTTCAAAAATTCACCAAATCGGTTTTGGAGCCTCTCTAATATTAGGGGAATTTATGAAAATTAAAATTTCAATTTTCTAAAAAAGTTGATTTTTAATATTATTTTAATATTTTTAATAGTTAAAAAATAATAAAAATCACAAAAATAATAAAATTCACCAAAATGTCACATTTTGAATTTTAATCACTTAGGAACAAACCCCATATTTTTCTTAGGTCTATTTAATGAGATATTAAATTTTAAAGCTCTAGTGGTAATTTTAAAATTAAAAAAATGTATTTTCTAGCATTTTCACTAAAATAATTATAATAAATCATAGAAAAATCAAAAAATTGCAAAAATTAATTCTCTAATTTCCTTGATATCAGAAAGATTTTTGAAAAATATAAAGTTCATTTTTCAACCTTTATTTTATTTTTAAATTAATTAACACTCCAAAACTTAAAATAATTATAATAAAAATAATATAATTCAAAAAATCACCAAAATTGGTCCAAGTGGTCCTCTAGTCATTAGGAAAGTCCCCTAATTTTCTTAAGGACAGAAACTTCCCTTGGTCATGTTATTAAACTTTCCTTGGAAATTTCTATTTTCTACCAAAAATAATTATATAAATAAATTAAATACAGAAAAATCACATTTTCTCCTCTCATGTCTTTATCGACATATGAGTGAAGTCACATAAAAATTTCAAGTTCATTTGAGCTCAATTTAGTGAGTTATGAAATTATTAAGCTTAAAGGGCAAAGTGGTAATTAAAATTTTAATCCTTAATTAAAACTTTAGGTTTAATAAAATTAACAAGTAAAATATTTGATCTTAATCTGATTTGGATGATTGAAATTTAAATAATTAAAGGGTAGAAACCCATTAAACAATTTAAAATAATTAAACCTTAATTAAATAATTGATTAAATTTGGGAAGAATAATAAAATTGGAATTATTAAAATAGTGGATATTGTTGGGAAGAGATTTATTCTTTAATTTAAAAATCCCTAAATTAATCATCTCATTAATATTCAATTCTTAATTAAAATGATAACTCAAATTTAAAATATTAAAAGACTTAATCATTAAACTAAAGTTAAATTATTAAACTCTTTTAAAATTTCAATTAAAGTTAAAAATAAAATTAAATTAAAAATTAAATTAAATTAAGTAAATTAAATTGAATTAAATTAAATTAAATCAAATTAAATTAAATTAAAGATTAATTAAATTAAATTAAATTAAATTAAAATAAAATTAAAAGTAAAATTAAATTAAAGATTAAATTAAATTAAATTAAATAAACAAATTAAATTAAATTAAATGAATAAATTAAATTAAATTAAATTAAATAAATAAAATCAAATTTAAATTAAATTAAGTTAAAACAAATTAAATAAAATAAAATTAAATTAAATTAAATAAAATAAAATAAAATTAAATTAAATTAAAATTAAATCAAATTAAATTAAATTAAAGGAAATTAAATCAAATCAAATTAAATTAATTTAACATCAAATCAAACTAAATTGAATTAAATTGAATTAAATTGAATTAAATTAAATTAAAATTAAATTAAATTAAATTAAATTTAAAATTAAATTGAATTAAATAACATCACCTAAAACAGAAGGAAATTAAATATAAAGCAAATCGAACACTCTTCCAAATTTAAACCCATTAATCGAATTTAAACTAAATCACAAATTTACCCTCGAAAGCTTTAGTTGTCATAACTCCTAAACATGTAATATTAAATGAAATGTTACTTCACTTATAGGACATTCAAACATCCTAGTTCACCGAGTAAGATAATAACAAAACTTAACTAAACCTCGGACGATTAATTCATTTGTGTAATCGAATTCATTCTGGACTTAAAACAATCCTAGAAATATTGAAAAGATGTTTAAGATTTGCCTTAAGCACTTCCTCGATATGATAGGATGTTCATAAGAACAATCGAACTTAATTGTTCTTCGATGAAGAAAATCGTCTTCAAACAAAAACACAAGGAACCTAGACGTCATAGAAATGACTAGCTATAGTGATTAGGAATTTGGTAGAAAACCATAACCCTTCCCTTAGCTTTACCTAGGAACTTGCTTAAATATTCTAATTGTGTTTTAAGTGCAGCTTGGGATGACGGGAAGACCCTCCAGGTACGCTTTTATTTTATTGCGATTTACTTTCTTGCAATTTACATTATTGCAATTTACTTAACCGCATTGCACTTACTTTTCTTGCATGATAAACAATTGTTGCATGAAAACCCACACCTTTAGGATAGTCCCTAAAACTGAAACCAAAACTAAGTTAAAAGTTATTGCAAGATAAAATTCACCGCCACAACATTTCAAAATATAAAACAACTCAAAATTTAATCACAAACAGAACACAAAACTACAATTACAACTAAATTAAAATGTCATGTTGGATGATCGGGAATACCTCGGATGGTGTAACCTACGTGTTGCTAACGGGATTTCCCACGGATTAAATGAAAGTGTGGAACTCATTCAGTTGAGTTTAGCAAATTCATCTGGACTAAGTGAATCCGATAAAAGTAATGATGCCGGAAGGATGGAACCGCGGATCTTAACCTAGTGTCGTTATAATCAACTTTAAGATTTGTTTTAATAAAAATATTGAAAACACTTAGAAATTAAGATTTTCTCCAAACCAAAACACTTTTCTCATCCCCTGATTTATGATTTCTAAAACTAAACCTCTACAATAACAAGGAGCTTGGAGCATGGTGGGCAGCACGACTATCGTCATCAGCAAAACTCGGGTCTACTTCAGCAAAGCTTTCTTAGAATTAAATAACCAAGCCATAGGACTTCGAGGTAGTTTGCCTAGTGCAACTTAAATCCTCAACTCTTTGTTAGGCATTTGCATTGCAAATTAAGCCCTAACCGATCTTAGGATTCCGAGGTAGTCGTCCGATACGACATAAACCCTCACATCTTCGAGGCTATTTGTATGATTCTATCATATAAATATAAGCCCTAATTAATTAAAATCGACAAAATCAAAACATTAAATAGACATTAGGACTTTCCTAAATTCAAGCCAAACAATAGGATAGTCGGGAAGTCACCGAAGTTCACTTCGAATCCGTGATTTCTTCTACCTTTCTTCCTTTGAATTCCCAAAACAAAATGTTTCAAACTCGATCCATTCCCTGTCGAGATTCCAAAATTCAATCCCTTGAAAACTTAAACTTTGAAATCCTTGAGAGCAGAATTATTGATTATTATCGAGAGTTTTCTTAGGTGATTCCCGTCACTTAAGATGTAATTAACTATAGGGGCTTGCCCTTATAGAGAATTTTAAAGAACCTAGTGTAATATAAACCCCGTTTAATGCTTTCATATTAAGCAGGGGAATTTGTCGGCTTAAAAAATTGGTTCGCAAACCAAACGGATGTCACAAATCTTCTAATTTATTTAATCGAGCCCCACCATCAAGCAGTGTGTCTACCCTTAGGGATAGATACACGGTTTGTGGTGTGGTGTTCGTTTATATAAACTATTTGGGATGTGAGATCAGTTTGATTTCATATTTTAAAATTTTTCAAACTTAAAATTATTTTCAAAATCAAATACTACTTTTCAAATTATTTATTTAAACTAAATTAAAAATATGCCGACAAGGGTTCAGTTCGAAGTTTAGACCCTTAACCCAGACATAAAGGAGGAATAAGAACATAAAGATTGCTAAGATCAGAAAGGCCAAGGTTGCTGAAGCTGCCTTTCTTGAAGAGATTCCTGATGGAGAAGAAGAATTACCTAAGATTTCACTGTTGTTGGAAGGGAATAGGTTTCACCCTCTCTTAGCTGCATCTGATGAAGAAGATTCTTGAAGAATTGCAGCTACGTTGCCTTTACCTGCATACTACAGCGATTGCAAGAGAAAGAAGACCAAGACTACGCCACTTACCCGTTTACGAGCAGTAGTAGAGAAGTTAGCTAAGAAAGAAGGTTGCCCTGTGTCAGAAATTCTAAGAAGAATGGGACGAGTACCAGCTAGTAGACCCTGTCACTGCTCCAGAAAGGCCAAGGAAGAAAGTACGAGCTAGCGAGAGAAGTCCGTCTGTTTTTGTATCAGGTCAACATATTAGGGAGGACACCACATTCCGACGTACAACCGACAGACCATCTAGTCCTAGGCCTTCTACTGCAAGAAGGATGGTGTGGCAATCTATTATTACTGAACCGATACCGACAGAACTCTCTGGGAAGAGGAGTCTCGCTAGAGAGTCCGAATCCAAAAAAAGTGCTACTACATTGAAAGAAACCCCTGAAGATAAAGTTCAACAGCCGTCGCATGAAAACCGCGAGACTGTCTAGAAGAGACCACTCGAGGATACTATAAGAAAGCTAGGAATGGACATCTGACGGTTGGCAAGGGAAAGAAGAGAAGGATTGGGAAACGAAGTGGATTCATCAGAATTCATGGATGAAGAGTGTGTTGAGATCAACATGGTCGAGATCCAACCATCGTCAGCACTACAAGGAACTCAATAAACGACAAAAAGAGACAAACCATAAGCAATGAGAGCGCGTCTTCAAGAAAAGGATGACACAATTTCTCAGATGGCAAAGAGGATGGAGGAGATGTCGGCTGCCTTAGCCACTCTCCAGAGTCAGCTTCAACCTCAGAAGGAAAAACCCCAGAGATCATTCACATTGCAGACGGAGGAAAAGAAATCTCATTTGTCAACGGAGAAGAACAGTGGAAGAAGGATTCAGCCCAGAGCATGATTCCCGAGAAGGATATTAAAAGTATGGTGGAACAACAGGTGCGAGAAGCCTTAGCCCAGTCTAAGAGCGGAGCATCTATTCAGATAGGTAGACCTTACCCTGAAGAATTTGATGAAGTCCAATACCCGAAAGGCTTCGTACCACCTCTGTTTAAGACTTTTGATGGTATGGGAAACCCCCGGCAACATGTCACACATTTTCGTGCTAGTTGCTGCAATGCCGGTGAGAGTGACGCCTTACTCTTTAGTTAGTTCGTCAGCAGTTTGTCAGGGATCACCTTCGATTGGTATACAGAATTACCGAATGGTTCAGTCAAGACCTTTTTAGAACTGGAGATCCTTTTCGTTTAGCAGTTTGTCGGGGCTCGGCACCACATCACTGTCGGTGATCTAGTGGTGGAGCAACAGAAACCGAACGTAACCTTGGTAGATTACATACTTCGATGGAGGAATTTAAGTATGAAGTGTGAACCATAGCTTCAGGAACAACATGCGATCGGTATCCTGTTGAAGAGCATCCACGACCAGATAGCACTTCTCATTAAAAGATTCACAATTAAGACTTTCGAGAAGTTGCTTAGCAAGGCCGAGAGCTTACAGAAGGAAGCAAAACAGCTGAGTTTCGTCAATAAGACTGATAAGCAGAAACCAATGAAAGCATTTGAGAAGAAATAAGGAATCATCGCGGTAGTAGATAAGGGTAAGCAGCCAGTGCAGATGCAGCCAGAGAGGCCGCCAAGCTACCAACCACTGCAACGGACTTATCAACAACCTCAGCGGAGCTATGAACAACCTCGGCCAAGTTATCAGTCGCTGCAGCATGATCAATTGCCGCCTCGTCAACCGCATGCCCTGAAGGAACTTTTGAATAAGGAGTATCCCTTAAAGACTGAAGCAGTGGCCAAGATATTCCGCAGTTTAATGAAGACGCTCGACTTTCAGTTGCCAGAGCCCAGGAGGCCAGAGGAAGTCAATAAGAAGGATCATCCGAATTACTGTCCCTACCATAGGATGCTCAGACACAAGATAGAAGATTGCTTTACCTTCATGAATTAGCTCGAGGATAATCTTCGAAGAGGGAACATATCGAGCCCGAAAAAGGAGGTTCCGTCAATGTTTTTTCAATGAATCCTATTGTTCTGATAGACCCGTACACGACTGACGATGGATGGAGTACTGTCTGGACGAAGTCTTCAAAGAAAACTTTGGATCGCATCCAGACCACTTCGGTGCGTGCTTCAATTCAGAGTTCGAAACTTGCCGAGCTGGCACTATCGCTTGCGATTGAAGAACCTCCCCAGAAGGAGGAGAAGATCGTGGAAGAAGAGAAGACCGAAGCTCCGAATGGTAGAATAAGGGCTGCTTTTTCTAGAATGGTTGTTTTCGATTCGGAGGAGAAATCCCTCAAACCTCTGACTCTGTATGATTATTTGCTTGCCCCTGCGGGATCTTATAATGATAAGAGTTTTGGTGTTGGCTATGTTTTGACTATTTCTAATGATAACGTAACTAACGACAACCAACCTAATCCGGATTTCAATCTCAATGCGAATAACGATTCTCAAATCATACAAAACCTCGACGACCATGACGAAGGAGAAGACGTTCATAAGAGTGGCTACGAAAGTTCAATGAGTGACGAGTCCATTTGTGAATTCCGAGGAGCTCTAATTACAATAGAATTGGAGTTATCAGATTCCGAAGTAACTTCAGAAGAGCTAGTCGTTCCGATTCAAGAGGAGACACCAACAAATCCAGCACCAGATGCAAAAGAGATAACATAAGTTAATTTAAGAAGTGCAAAAGTTCTACCATCAAGAATGGGTCCGAAGGACAAAGGAAAGCAGGTGGTTGCTCAGGAAGAGCCAACCCCAGCGGAGGAATTTCTAATTCGGGAAGAAATTGAAGAACCTGGTAATAAAGTGGACTATAACGTGCTAGCCCATCTTAGGAAGCTGCCAGCCAAACTGAGCATCTATGACGCTCTGATCCTGTCAAAGGAGATGATAGAAACTCTGATCAAGGCTTTACTTGGTCCAGAAGTTTGTTTAGCTCAAATGGCAGGCAATTCCTTAGACGAGGTTTGCTCGTTAAAAGAACTGCCCGGTGTTACCTTCACGGACAATGATTTACTACTCGGAACAGCCGATCACAACTGACCGTTGTACATTTCAGTCACTATCAGAAAATTTACGCTCTCCAGACTGTTAGTTGATCCAGGAGCATCAATCAACATAATGAATCTTCGAATGTTAGCATATTTGGAAATTGATGCCCTCGACCTCAAAGCAGACAAAATGTTATTAAGGGGCTTCAATAAAAAATGATAAAGAGCTCTTGGATCGATAACACTATTAATGAAAACTGGCGATTTGGCAAAGACATTCGTAAAATTCCACATAATTGATTCTGAGACATCATTCAACGCTCTACTGGGTCAGCCGTGGATCCATGAGAACCGGATGGTACCGTCGTCTTTGCACCAGTGCATAAAGTATTATGAAGGGGGAGAACAGTGTATCAAAGGTGACTTGGAACCGTTCTCCGTGCATGAAATCAGAATTCACGAAGATGCAGCCTACTACGTGCCTCTGAAGAAATTATCTTCTCCAGAAATATCGTACCAAATGAAGCAAAAGAAGTTCGAGAAGATGAAGAACCTAAAATTCTAGTTCAACAGTTACTCACCACTCCCTTACGGCGAGATGGTAGAGGTTTCTCTAGAACTCGCACCAGAGGTCGAGGCCGGGCATGAGGTCGAGGAAGAAATGGTGGAATAGTTGAACAGAAGAAACCGGTCATCGATGTTGATTGGGAGGACAATTCCGAAGAAGAAGAAGTCAAGAGAGAAGCATCAACAATAAATCAAAAGAATCCTCAATTCAAGATCTCCCTCAAAGATGTAAAGAATGAAGAATACATATCAATGTACGAGAAGATAAACCACTATGTACATACTATGACCCTAACCCCGATCTATCCTAGTAAAATGAAGGGTATGGTGGTCAAGGAAGTACATGGTGGTGGTGCTAAGCCGATCAAGTTCTACCGTGGTGCTTCTTCTTCCAAAACTGAAATGATGTACAATTTGAAGATGTTACTTCATCTTAATTAATGGAATTGCCTTTTGAGTGGTACTCTCCCTATGTTCATAATTTAATTCAACGTGGAGTCTTACTTAAACAGTGGTCAAAAGGTCAATCACAGCACTTTGAAAAATTATGGAATAATGCCAATCGACCTCTCAATTCAAATCAGCACAGTAGCTCCAGTTGACGATTCAGGATTTTGCTTGGTTGTCACTTGTGAGCCTAATAAAGACAGCTTGGAAGCTTCAAATGATCTCAAAGATCTACCAGTCGGAGATGCTCCGCCAGAATTCGAAGAAGAAATTAAATCTACAATATATGAGTTAATGGAAGTTAACCTAGGTACTAGCGAAGAGCCTAGGCCGACCATTGTTAGCTCCTTAATCAATAAAGAAGACTCCAAAGAAATGATCAAGTTATTAATGGATTTCAAGGATTATTTTGCTTGGAGTTATGATGAAATGACGGGATTAGCTCCAGAAGTTGCAGTTCACAAGCTAGGAGTGGATCACACTGTCGTTCCAGTCAGACAAACTTCCAGAAGAATGCGTCTAGAAATTGAACAACAAGTAATAGCTGAAGTTAAGAAGCTAATAGACACTAAATTTGTCCGTGAAGAACAATACCTGACTTGGTTAGCCCATGTGGTACCTGTCAGAAAGAAGAGTGGTCAGATCAGAATCTGCGTGGATTTCAGGGATTTGAACAAAGCATGTCCAAAAGACGAGTTCCCACTACCAATTCCAGAATTGATGATCATTCCGCTATTAAATATTTAATGTCAAAAAAGGATGCTAAACCTAGACTGATAAGATGGGTTTTACTTCTACAAGAATTTGATTTTCAAATAGTGGATAGAAAAGGAACTGATAACTAAATTGCTGATCATTAATCTAGAAATAAGAATGATATTATTATTGAAGAAACTATAAATGAGAAATTTCCTGATGAACAGTTATATGTTATTCAAGGATGCCAAACACCTTGGTATCCAGATATAGTTAACTATTTAGTTAGTAATATTCTATCTTATGGATTGAATAACAATTATAATAAGAAATTTAAAAATGATGCTAAATCTTATATTTGGGAAGATCCTCATTTATTTAAATTGGGAAGAGATTCTGTAATTCGAATATTTGTACCTTATGAAGAAACTTTTACTATTATTCAAAAATGTCATGATTCTGAATTTGGAGGACACTTTGGAGTAGATAAAACTGCATTTAAAATTCTAAATTCGGGATTTTATTGGCCTGCCTTGTTCAACGATGTGAGACATTATGTTAAAACATGTGATCGATGTCAAAGGATGGGAAATATATCTATGAAAGATGAAATGCCTTTAAACTATATATTGGAAGTTGAAATTTTTGATGTATGGGGTTTAGACTTTATGGGACCATTTGTACCATCATCTAGAAAGATTTATATTTTATTAGCAGTTGATTATGTTTCAAAGTGGATTGAAGTTGTAGCTTTACCTAACTGTGATTCCAAAAGTGTTTTGATATTTTTAAAGAAAATGATTTTTTCAAGATTTGGAATGCCTTAGGTAATCATCACAGATGGTGGAAGTCATTTCAGAAATATAAGAATTCAATCATTACTGGAAAAATTTTGAATAAAACACAGAATTGCAACTGCTTATCACCCACAAACAAGTGGAATGGCTGAAGTATCAAACAGAGAAACTAAAAGAATTTTAGAGATGACTGTTAATCCTAAAAGAACTGATTGGGTTGATAGACTTAATTCTGCATTATGGGCTTATAGAACAGCTTATAAGACACCAATTGGAATGTCACCTTACCAGTTAGTTTATGGTAAACATTGTCACTTACCTGTTGAACTTGAACATAAAGCTTATTGGGCGATAAAGGAGTTTAATTTTGATTTGAATACTACAGGAGAAAAATGATTATTACAATTAAATGAGATGAATGAAATAAGAAATGAGTCATATGAAAATGCAAAGATTTATAAAGAGAATGAAGATATTACAAGATAAAAAAATTTTAGGAAAAACATTCGAGCCTAGACAAGAAGTATTATTATTTAATACTCGTTTAAGACTTTTTCCTGGAAAATTAAGATCTAAATGGATGGGACCATATATAATTGAGAAAGTATACCATTATGGAGCTGTGGATATTAAAGACCCCAAAACGGGAAAAATATTTAAAGTTAACGGATTAAGACTGAAGCCTTATTTGGGAGAAATAAAAATGATTTATAAAAAGGCTTACAAGTTGAGTCTACCTGATTAAAGACATAATTAGGTCGAACTGACGACGTTAAAACAAGCGCTTTGTGGGAGGCAACCCATAGTTATTTTTCTGTGTTTTAACATTTTTAATGTAAGGTTATGCCTCGGTCTTGACTAAATTTTATATAACTTTAGAAAATTGGATGCTAGCAAGTCTTTATTGACTTAATCTAAAGATTATCTCGAAGTATATAAAGTTTGGACTTTGGATCACTCCATTTGGTATGAGAGTAAAATGGAGATCAAGTTAACCTTCATTATGATTGTTTTAATTATTGATGTTTATATTGATCTTACCATTATCATTTACCTATTTTGGAGATGAAAACTTTGAAATTTGACGTTAGGCAAAACGGAGTCGAACATGGTTCCGGTGCCCACGTTGAAATTTGGCGCCTAAGCGTCAGAGTAGACTGTGTATAGATGGGTCTGGCGCCTAGGCGCTAGATTTGGCTCCTAAGCGCCACAGTTACTGGGTCGTGTAAAAACCAAAACTTTTCAATTTTTCACTCGATTTTCTCCTATAAACTACCCCATCTTTGTTCCCAATCCCTAAGAAACCATAGTTACGACCTTTACACTTCATTCTTGAGGAGATAAGAGAAGATTTTGAAGAAATGGAGAGAAGAAATCATGGAGAAGAGGTTAGAGATAAGTGTTCTAAGGATCCTCAACCTTTCTTTAATGGTTTTATTGCTGTAAGTTTGGAGAAATTTTCGAGTCGCCTAGATAAATTTGAAGTGGAATTCAAAAGCATTGGAGATCGCCTCCATGAGATGTATCATCAAATTGAACATCTGGAATGACAGGCAAAGCTTCAATTCGATCATCTAGCGGCCTATCAAGATGCTCAAGTGGAGATGTATGTGATGGACAAATGGATCAATGAGAAAACGGCTGCGGATTTTCCAAGGGCGTGCGTTAGTGTTCTTCCCAAGTAGGCCGAGTAATCTTTATTGTGATGAGAATGGAAATTTCAAATTTGAAGATTAGATAGTAAATGTGGTTAGATCAAGACATTATCTAGTGTGTTGTTGTATCGATTTAGTAAATCGAATGTATTGTTTGTGTGTTTGTTTTATTGTTCAATGTGTGTTGTATTTGCTTTGAAATTGTGTTGTTTTATTATTTGTTAGGACTTGAATCTTATTATTATACCTATCTATATTGTATTAAGCCAAATTGAAGATTATGAATAAAATTAGAAGAGTTTGCCTTAAACTTGTGTTTAATTGATGGATTTAATTTTTAATTTTTAAAATTTTAGGAAAATATTTTAGAAGTTGGAAAATGAAGAAATACTCTTATATGAGTAATTAAAAGTTGAATTTGTGAGTTTTGGTGGAAAATTAAATTTTTAAAATGATTTTTGTGAAAGGCGATTCTGGCGCCTAGGCGCCAGAATTCGGCGCCTAAGCGCCGGTTCGGCCTGCTAATCGAAAATCAGGATTTAAACCCCCAAAAGCCATGGCCGACGCCTAAGCTTCATCTCCTTCCTCATTTTCACGAAAATACACCTCCTAGATCCATCTTGAGGTCAAAACGTCACGTTTTTTAGCCCGAAATCACTCGATTTCTTCATCTTAAGGACAGATCTACCTTCTAATCCATTAATTTTTTATTTTACCATAGATTTTCCTATTTCTGCTAAAAACTGAAATTTTTGAGAAAATTTTTGATTTTTAGAAATTCTCCATGGATTTTCTTAACTCATTTTAAGTTTCTCAGGCTTAAAAGAGTTTATATATTTGATTTCGTAATTTATTTTTGTTTTCTTTCACATTTAGATGGCACCTAAATTTAAGCGTGGAAAAGCACGAGAAAATTTCGACAGCAACAAGTTCGTTACTGCAGCATCGCACTTTCGTTATCACAAATTTGCGTCATCAAGGAAATTTATCTCGGAGCGCAGTTTTTACAATCCTGGAGAGATGATTATGAACACGATCATTGCACACAACTGGCAGCGATTCTGTTATTTCACTGTCGTTGCTATTATTCCTATTATACGAGAGTTTTATGCCAACTTTATGGACACGGAAGAGTACGAAGTCTTCGTTAGAGGTGTCGGAGTGGGATTCACTCCAGAACGGATCAATATTTTCTACGGCCTACCACCTACCGTCGAGTGCTACTATTCTGGTCTATCTCCATCTGAAGGAGATCTGGAGATGATTATTGCATATTTGACTGACGGCACTAGAGCTTGGAAGATCCGGAATGACAAACGGATAAACTTTAAATCTTCTAAGCTGAATGGTATTTGAAAGGCCTGACACTATTTTATTTCTCGCGTAATTACTTCCTTCCAACCACCTGAGTGAAGTTACGAAAGATAGAGCTATCTTGAACTACTGCATTCAGGAGAGGAAGCCGATAGATGTTGGCAGCATTATCTATGATTCTGTGGAATCGATTGCACGATCCAGCACTTCTGTGGGATTAGGATTCCCATCCTTGATATATTCTTTATGTGTGAGCAATGGAGTTATTGATGATATTTCAGAGGAGAAGCTTAAGACTACAAAGCCTATTGGGCAGGAGAGTGTTAGTATTTATGATCATCTTCGCGGGAAGAGATCTACTGCTCCTTCTACTTCTGTACCTACTCCAGGTAGAGCTTCTACTTCTAGAACTTCTACTTTTACTGCTGAGCCACCATCTAGTTTCTGGGAATCTATGCATGATCAATTTCTGGAGCAGCAGAATGAGTTATTTCTAACTCACTGCAGAGTAGATACTATAGACAAGAAGATTGATCATCTATCTGAATATACCCAAAGGAAGAGTGATTATGATGCTGAGTATTCGGAGTCTTTAGTTAGATTCTTGAAGGGTGAGCATGATGTTCAGTTCCCTACCTGTCCTAGATTTTCACCGTATGTTGATCCAAAGGATGTGGAATTTTTTTTGGTGATGACGATGACGAGGCTACAGATAGTGATTAGTAGCTTCGATTTACTTTCGAGATGAGTCGACTTTGTTGTTAGTTTATTTCTTGTTTGTCAAGTACTCGATTAGTTTGTTGTTAATTAGTGTCAATTTGTTTAAGTAACTTTGTGTGAATTTTTTTTTATGTTGAGACTGTTTTTAGAGTATCTTGTTTGATATGTGTTTAAGACTAAAATATGGATGAGTTCCTTTTTCATTTTCTATGATAAATGTTTATTTCTGTTTCAGCCTACTGTTTAGTATTCTTGAATACTTAGTGATGTTGTTTTGTTTCTATTATTGTGATTAGTATAGTCGTTTAATTTAGCTAATGATATAAAAATTGAGCCTGCTTACTTTTATATATACTTCATTATTTCAGTAATATTCATAAAAAATATGTGTAGAAGTAAATTTTTCTTTATAGACTGTTTTTACATACTTAAAAAATTCCTTTTTAAAATTATGCTTTCTTTCTCTAACACTTTAAAATTTTTCATGATATATCAAAACTTAAGTTTGGGGGAAGGGAAAGTACATGCAAATTTAAATTTTATTTGTCCTTAAGTGCTAATATTTTCTTTAATAAAAAAAATATTAACATAACATAAGGAATGAAAAATCTATTTAAGATCACTTAAATTTTTGAAAATATAAATAATTTAGTAGACTAAACCAAAATTTTAATAACTTTGATTGATTTTAAGAATAGAATTAATCAACTTAATGAAGAGTAAGATTAAGAATATTTTCTATTCATGGTAGAGATAATTGAATTTTAGAAGTATTTAGAAATCAAGAATTATAACTTGAAAAAGAAAAAGATTGAAGGTCTTTTTGAAAACTATTCATGTTATAGTAATTAAGTGAAAATGTATAAGTTTGAAAATATAAGTTAAGGATAGTAAAATTCAAAACCATTAACAGGCTATCCAGATACAGTAATCCTCACTTAAAAAAAATAAAAAAAAAGTGAGGAAATCTACATTGACATATTCACCCTTCACCCATGAACTACGCAATTCATCCATGGAAATTGAATGGATCTTTCATTATTGTTGTAGGACATTAAATCCTTTCAAACTTAATGTTCAACAACATATTTTAACATTTCAATTGGCCAAATCTAAAGTAAATTATGTTCTAAATGAAAAACCATTACAATCTCTTCAATACATTAAAAGCACATTAAATCTACATCAAACCATCATTACATCTCTTAGCAAGAAGAAAGACAAAGAAGACTACTCAGAATTCATGGAGAAGATATAATAAAACAAGGATTTTATATATAAAAGAAAAGTTTTACAAACCACAAAAGAAAATACAACTTATCTCTTTTACTTCCCCAATGCAATCCCTTTAAAGTTCCTTTGAATCCTCTTCTTTCTTCTTTACAACACTTGATTCTCTATTTAGAATGGAAAGGAACAAGCAATCTCTCACTTTACTTTTTCTCCTTCACTCATTAGAGAAGAATTCCTCTCAAATCCTCACTTCTACACACTACTCTACTAAACCCTAACACTTAACACACACTAGAACACTAAGAGAGAGTAATAAAATGCAAGAGAGCCCCCCTCTCTCGTCCAAAATCAGTTATTTAAGAGTTAGGGACAAAATCCCCAGAGTTTTTATAGGCATCCCTTCAAAATTTTGCTAAAACTCTCAAATTTTGAATTCCACCGACTTTGGGCGTTGGGGGCGCCAGATAGGGCATCGGGGGCGCTCTATCATGCTAATTAATTGCTGGAGTCTCTGGATTTGGGCACCAGCGGTGCCCATTCTGGCGCCGGCGACGCCATAACACTTTTTCACCATTTTGCTCCTTTTTGCTCCTTTTTGTTCTAAATTCGTTTCTTTTTTACTTCTTTTCATTCCAATCACCTAAAATCATCATAACTGCAACAAATCATGAAAAATACCTTTCTTTAAAGTGTAATATCACCAAAAATGGGTAAAATTCGATAGCAAAAATTGTATATATTTTTGGCGCATCGGGTGTTCCTCCGCTGTGTTCTCCTAGGTAGGAAGAACTTCACGCGCAGCTGAAGTAGCTTTGGTTTCTACCATGTTGATCTCCATAAATTCATCCATGCGGTCTGACAAGTAAAAATCCTCATTGTCGATATTCAGCCGTCGTTCTTTTGCTAGTTCTATAATGTCCTCATGGAGTTTCTAGACTTTGTCTTCTATCATCATTCCTTTCACTGAGGTCTGACGATCATTCTACCATTGATTCCGAGGAAACTGTGGTAGTAGCCACAAGAATATATGACTCATGATCCATATTGTGGCTGACAGACTTCTCTGATTGCATTGGTGCAGCAACCTTTGGTATCCACACCCTTCTTTTAGAACTTGATGTCTTGAGGCAGGGTGCTTCGGTGGGGACATCAAAGCGAGGAAAAGAGGTGTGCTCTCTAAAGTGTGGTCATGTGCGGTGGATCGTAATCCTCTCTCGTCCTCTTCTGACAGGTATCTCTCTTAAATTGTAGCAGATGGTATTCTTAGACCCAATTAGGACTTGACTAGCCTATGTCTGACGGTAGTGGCAATGCGTTCTCATAAATGGAACCTCACTGAGACACAGGCTGACGGTGTCTCGAACTTATCCTTTCTCAAAATTTCCCTTCTTATTTTGGGGGACACTGCACATCCTATCCTCTTGACCAGTTTGGCGACAGAGCATCTTTCCCTTTCTGCGAGTTTATGAAACACAGTACGGACTTGGGCGACAAGTGAGGGCTCCTCCCTCGCCTCATCATTTCTTTGAGTAAGCAACGGTAGTGTGGCATATATCGGGTGGAGACACTCATCTCCAATGGTATCCACTAGTGGGTGGAGCCTGCTTCCTCGGAGGAGAGGAGCAGTCTCTGGTACACCGAGTTCCTCCTGATGAGGAATCTCATCTGTAACTAGCAGACGGGAAATTCTGGCCCTGCTGGCCTTTGAGTTTCTGTGGCGGCGATTCCTTCCTTGTATCTTAGAGCAGGAACCAACTTCAAAAACTAACAGGACGAAGAAGTCTTCCTTGGTATCCTCTTGCAGAACTTCCTTTCCCTTTACAGATGGGAAGGTGGGGACAGTTACAGTGAATCTGGTGGTAGTAGAAGCGACAGTCCTCTTGGGTACAGACACAGCTGACTTGACAGGAGCAGGAATAACTTTCATCTTCTTGACAGCAGGAAAATCCTGGTGGGAGTTCAAATAGAACTCAACGGAAGGCTCTTGAACTTTGGGGTAGTGTATGAAAAATGGAGCTTTTCCAAGGATGACCTCAAACTAATCGAAGCCAGCTTCGAACAGAATTGTGGGGGCGATGAGACGAGCCTCACGGGAAGTAGGCAAGCTACACGAGAACGTGAGCGTGGGGGTCGACCTTGTTTCTGTTGATCACAAAGAGGAAAATAGTTCTGAAAATTAGCGAGTGGGCCAGAATCTTGTAGTTTTAATGTAAACACTACAACGTAACGAAGGTTAATCTGTGACTGGGTAAGCATCTATCAGTGTTTTTATTTTAGGAGTCGCCCAATAGAAGCTGTCGGTTGCCGGAATTGAGAACCCGTCACCTGCTTCGGAAGGACAACATTTAATTTAATTTATATGTAGATTTAATTTAGGGAAGGAATATAGCTAAACTGATATCATATCCCTAATAGTTCAAATAGCTGAGCACTGTACCTTAAACCACACATTTATCCCGAAGAATAAGCACGTTGCTTAACGACACGACTCAATTAAATGAACTAGAAAATTTATGACATTCATTTGATCTGCAAAACCTGTGTTTTGACCGACAGATTTCCTCTATCTAATATAGATGAATTAGATAGGATTTATATTAATGCTGGGTTCGTTTATGTTTCCTATAAGGGCTAGCCCCTATAGTTAATTACATCTTAGATGTCCAAAGGCACCTAAAAAAACACTCGATTTAGATCTGAAAATATATTTTTACTAATTGACTTCAAAAGGCTAAGGATTTTCAATTAAAGTGAGGTAATCAGAATCCAATAAGTGAGTGGTTTCAAATTCTAGAACAAATGTTATAGGAACCCAAAGGGGGAAGAACTAGGAGAGATCATTGATCCAAGAGTAAACCTTGGTGACTTCCCAATATATCCTATTGTTTGGCTCAATTTAGGTAGAGAAGATATTTTTATATTTCATCTTGTCGATTTTAATTAATTAGGGCTTACACTCACTTGATGTCGATCTGGTGAATAGCTTAGAAGATAGGAGGATTTATGCCATATCAGATGACAACCTCGAAAAACTAAGGCAAGTTGAGGTATATATTGCACTAAGTGCATTGGCCCAAAAGATAAGATGAGGATTTATGCTGCACTAGGCAGGCTACCTCGAAGCCCTATGGCTTGTTATTTAATTCTAAGGAATAGTTTAGCTGAAGTAGATATGTTCTGCTTTTGAAGATGGTTGTGCTGCCCATGGTGTATGCTCAGAGCTCCTTGTTATTGTGAAATGTTTAGTTTAAGAAGTGACAATAAGAGGGTGAGAGTAGTGTCATGTTTTGGATGGTTTAAAATTGAGGTGGCTTAGTGTTTTAATTAAAACAAATGTTTAAGTTGATTATGGCGATACCAGTTAGGATCCCACAATTCCCTCATTCCGGCACTACCATTTTTGTTGGATTCACTTAGTCCAAATGAATTTGCTAAACTCAACTGAACGAGTTCCATACTTTCATTTAGACCATGGGAAACCCCATTAGCAATACGTAGGTTACCTCCTTTGAGGGATTCCCAGTCATCAAAGAGATTTTTTAATTTAGTTGAATTTGCAACTTTATTTTAGTTGGTGATTAAATTTTGAGTTATTTTATATTTTGAATGTCGTGAGGTAATTTTAATTTTCACAGGAAAGTATCATGATTTGCAATAAAGTAAAAGTACAATAAAGCACAAAAGGTAAAGTGTAGTAGAGAAGAAACAATAGTAGCGGTGTATGTAGTAAAGTAAAACAGCAGTAGCAGGTAAATAGTGCAAGTATGTGCTGAGGTGTGTGTGAAAATGTAAAAGTGTGTAGAAAAAGTTGAAACAAACGATTCGTAGAAAATTTGATGGAAAGACATCGGAAACAAGTTCAGTAGAAAACTCAGGAAAAACTCATAGGAAAAATCATAGAAAACCACAAAGAACGGACTACAAGTCTGGAAAGACCGTAAGCACGATGGCGCGGAGGACTCAGAGTTGTGCTATATATCCTAACCTTATGTGATAGCTACCAGACCAACACCCTACAGAAGGCAGTCCAAACTCGACTTGAATAGTCAACCATGGACCATTATAAATTTTTCATTCATTTCAGTTTGGATAGCATGCAATTGAAAATTTGTGGGTGAGATGCTATTTTTGTTGTAGAGGAAGTTTTATTTTAAAGTATATATGTAAATATGTATTTTTTTTGTAAAGTAATCCGATCCACAGGTTGGCTATCCTAATCGAACTAGGACTACTAGCAACCTAAGGGTGTCATTTGTAGAAATCCCCAAGGATAGCGAGTAGTATTGTAAATTCCTTTGTCTACCCTCTCCAGGTTCTCTGAGTCAGGAAATAATACTCTAGAAATTTCTCGTATTCCTTTATAATGCAATGTCATCGTCTTCCTTCATAACCATACTATTTAAAGCCTTGTTTGATGGCTCCATATATAGCAGAAGGCTATACGTGCGCACTTATGTGTCCTACATAAGCACGGGACATAGGCCAAGAAACAAGAAGAAAGAAAGGACAAGGGGCAATGAAGAGAAAGAGAAGATGACGATCCACCTAAAACAACGTCGTAAAGAAGGTGGGTTGAATCTCAAAACAAAATGGAACGAAGGCTCATTGTTTCGCTGACTCAAGTCATTGGAAGTAGAAGGGGTGGGCCAGTGTAAGAGTAGAAGCGGGCTCCACATGTAGTGCAAAAGTGGCAGCTACGGAGCAAGAAAACACGTAAAGACAAACCCCTACGAATGAGTGTAAAGGCGGGATGACTGTAAGACATCCAAAATAGGTGAACCAGACCTCTCCCAATATAGTGCAGAGAGGTGGTCACAACATATGTAAAGTACAGAAAACAAGGCCCTCCAACATGGTGCAAGGGGTAGCTGTAAAGGCACAAAACCGAGACGTGTAAAGTCGAAACCAAATGCCACAAAAGAGGTCCAAAAAGTCAATGTAGGTGGAAAACCGAGCCCAACAAGGAAGGGTGGGCAAAAAAAATGGGCAGCACAAGGGCGCTAAAAAAAACTTTTTCACACCTGCAGTTTTCACAACTAAAGAAGTGCAACATGTATACATGTAACAATGTCTAATTTTCCCATCAATTCTAAGCTTTCCCATATTCGTAATGATGTAATAATGAAGCAACATAAACATAGATTTCCATAATAAGCAGGCTAAACAAATTGAAAGTGCATTGAGGTAGTGTAGGGGGAATCAGTTTGAAATTGAAAGGACACCCAACGTTAGCATGTAAAATTAAAGCAATTTGGAGATGAATCGTCTTTCAAAATTTTTCTCTTTGAAGTGGCAAGCATATCACCTCCTCTCCTTCCTTCTTGTCTCTTGAAAAGCAACACAAATGATGCTCACCGAACTAAATTTTAAATGAGGGCAGCAAAGAGAAGTTTTAAAACAACTTGCGAAAAGGTCACCAATGTAAATTTTCATGTAGGGGCAGCAGCAAAGAGAAGCTTTAAATCAACTTGTAAAAGGGCTACCAATGTAACATTTCATGTAGGGGCAGCAAAGAGTTGATCTAAACCAATCCCAAGACAACATACAAGTGTAGATTTTTACATAAAGATAGCATGGGAATGATTTAAAACATCTCTACACAAATGTACAAGTGCAGATTTTACATAAGGATAGCATGGGAATGATTCAAAGCATCTCTACACAAATGTACAAGTGCAGATTTTTAGTTTAAGCAACCATAGGAATGATCCAAAGCATCTCTACACATGTTTATAAGTGCAGATTTTGAGTTTAAGCAACCATATGAATGATCCAAAGCATCTCTATACAGGTGTATAAGTGCATATTTTGAGTTTAAGCAACCATAGGAATGATCCAAAGCATCTCTACACAAGTGTAATAGTGCAGATTTTTAGTTTAGACAACATATATGTGATGGCATTCCTTCAAATGTGTAATAAACATAATCAAATCAAGTACCACAAGTATGTATGTAGCAATTCCCCTCTTCTCCAACAAACATTTGATGCTAATAGCCACCTCCACAAGTGTCAAATGCATGTGAAATATAGAGCTCTTGGATGTAGCATGTGGGTGTTTTAAAATTTGGTGAAGTGTATGTAGAATGTGAAACCTTTGTATGTAGCATATGGGTAATTTGAAAGTAAAGTACTGTTGTGTAAAAAGATGAATTTCATGTATGGAATGAGGTGAAATGTGTGTAAAATCAAAGCCCAAGTGTCATATGTATGAAAACTTGGTGAAAGAAGTGAGAAACAAGCATGTATGGTCTCATTTATGAGTGTTCCAAAAGTAAGCATTTTGTAATCCGAATTTTGCACAAAATATCACCAAGCCATTTTTATGCTAAACATGTAATATTAGAGAAAGACATAACAAGCATCACATCCTCCTTTTCAAAACCTCATCCAAGCTACAAGTTAGAGAGAAAGCATGTAGTTAAAAGGGCTCCAAGATTTAGACTTAAGTCATACCATCAACAAGATTCATAGCATGTATTCCGAACTTCCAAGTATGCAAACAATATAAACAAAAGAGGAGCATTGACACTTATACATGAAATCTCATCTCAACAAAACAACCAAACCACAAGGTGGAGGGGAAAGAGTGGAGCCAAGGGAACTCCAAAACAACCTCTAACCCATGCTAACAATAGAAACTAGAACATGCCAAATTTCATAAGTAAGGTGTAGCGAGCATAAAGAAGAAAGAATAGAGAAAGTATAACACGTCACTCAACCTTTCTACCCAACCATCTTCCCTTCTATTTTCCTCTTTTTTTTTCTTTTTCTCTCTTCTCATTTTCTTTTCTTTTCTCACATTGCCTCTCTTTTCTCAAAATCAAAGCAAACCCCACATTTGTTAAGAGAAAGGCTAAGCAACATGCCACACTTCATTAAATACTTAATCATGCATTAAAGAGAGTAAGAATGAAGAAAAGGAATGCCACCTATACATGCATACATCTCATGAAGGAGTAAAGTTCAAAGCTTCAAGCAAAATACACTAAACATAGAGATGTTTTGTAACTTAAAGTAGAGCATGTCAAGTTTTCAAAGCTAAGCCTATCCAACATAGAGAAGCATAATTAATGAGAGGCTACAAACTTTCACATTGCATGAACTTGAAGCTTTGAAACATGGCTACCAAAAAATTTTTAACTGTAATTAACTGATTAAGATAAAGAAAAGAAGAGGCACACCCCCCCCTCGTCCAAACCATCATGAATAACCACCCATTCTCCAAATTTTTGAAAAGAAGAGATACCCTTTACTTTAAGCTTTTAAAGTAGGGTTCCTGAATTTTGAAAGAAGAGCACTCACACCTCTTATATTTTGCAAAAAAAAAAACACTCAAACATTTCAGATTTTGTAAAGAGAGCACTTAAATGTTTCAGATTTTGAAAAAGGACCAAAAGAAACATTCAAATTTTTGCAAAACATAAGGTAGAGGCTTCCAATCCTTCCTACATAACAACCATTTTAAAATATGGCGCTACAACCACTCTCTCCTTTGCAAACACTAAATAGCTCTTCCTTTTTATTTAAGATAGCAAAGCACCAAACCACTAGACATAACTTTGTAAATGACAAGCTTTCAGGTATCATATATGTGAAATCAAAACAACACATTTAAACCCTAAGGACTCAAGCAACAAGTGAAGTGACAAAACCACAAGCTTAAGGTGAAAGAGAGCTTACACCCCCCCTGACATTTAAACATGTAATCAACATAGTGTGGTGCCAAAATCGAAGCAATGTTTAAGTGAGCAAGATATAAGAAAATAAAGCATGTAGGGTAGCTCATAGTAAATTAATTAGTAAGCTTGCTCTTTCATCCTATTAAGGGCAATATTAAACATGTAGGTAATGATGAACTTAAAGAAAAAGAGTCAAGTACATGAGTATAGCAAAATCATAACAAGCATTCCTCCTCTTTCTCTAGCCCAAATGAAACCAGACTAATTACTTGATGCACAAAGAGAAGCCCTAATGCATAGAGTTTCCAAAATTTTGAAAACCCCTCAAGCTCTCTTGCCACCATGCATACAAATGTAAAATTGAAACATAACAAATTCCACCTTTATGAACTTTCATGCTCATATTACCTTCACATGATATGATACCATTAGGAATAAAAAGCATAACCATTAGATTTCAATAATCGACAAAAGAGGCAAAGGCACTAGCAAGCTATCTCATTCCTCCACCAATGTCTTAAGCAAAATCCAAAATTCCCTTCATCATTTTCTTTTAAAAGAAACCTATAGCACATGATATGAGGAGAGAAAAAAAATATAGCCAAGCTAACGATTAAGCTATAGGATGAATCAATCCCAACATCAAATATAAACCAACCAAAGAAGTTAAGGAGCTAAGGAAGTTACCACTTGATATGAGGCACCAAAGAAAGGCAAAAACAAGCTTGGAGAAATTTGGGCAGCACCTCCCTCTTTCTCTATGAATTTCAGCCAACAAAAAAAATCCCAAAATGTAGTCATTTTATAGCAAAAAGAGGAAGAAGAAGAGCAAGAAGAAGCCACCAAACCTTTCTATGGGTAAAGACAGTTGGTCCAAGAGGTGTGTAAGCTTTTTGGGATGCCATTGAGGTGATAGAGATGAGGAATATGGTAGCTAGGAAGTGACAAGAGAATGGAAGAGGTGATGGCTTGATGCCATGGATGAGATGGGAGCAAGGGAAGAAGAGCCATGTCTTGGAGAGGAAGCAAAGGGGGCACACCATGGGGAGGGGGTTCGACCAAGCTGGTTTCGTGACCTAGGGAGGTGAGGTGTGACAAGAAGGAGGAGGGAGGCGTCGGCTAGGGCTAGGTTAGGGAGAAAATATAAAAAAACAATTTAATATTTAATTATTTTAACCCAAACACGCCAATTTTGGTACCGTTCGCTCGTGCATCGAACCATAGCAAATATATGTCCTTCCTAAGTAAATTCAACGTTTCAAATGCAACGATACAGTCCATTTTGAGATACGTGGTTGTTTGGGCAACCTCATCGATGATCAGGTCAAAAAACGTCAAATTTGGGGCTTTTGAGGAAATCGGGTTAAATCGACAAAATTGGGCTACAATGTAGTTGAAGAAAATGAAATTGGGAATTTTTCGGAGGTTCTTGGAATTTTTGAGAATTTTTCAAATTTTTGGCTAAGCAGGGGTATTTTGGTAATTTTAGGGGTCTTTAGGGTAAGTGGTCAAAAAGCTAAATTAAAGACTCAGGGAAATACAAAATGAAATTTGGAGTCAAATGGGAGTGTCCGAAGGCATTTTTGATCAATGCGGATGATTTTACGAACCCTGTTTTTCAAGTATCGGCTTCTTTGGTTGCGAGGGTCCCACTGGTTGCTCGGAAGTATGGCATGTTTACAGTCAAACTTCTCAGAATGATGAGGGGATCTCTCTGGAATGATTTTTTGGAGAGCTTGGGTGATTCTGAGAAGTTTTGGGTTTTAGGGCCCTCGTTATGGGCTATTTGGTAATTTGGGCCAATTTGGAGCAATTTTGGAAATTTTAGTAAATTTAGGTAATTTTGGTCAATTTGAGTGGTGGGAGGTATTTCAGAATGATTTTTAGGAATTTTGGCTACTTAGGGAGATTTTGGGAATTTTGTGGAGTTTTGGGGTTTAGGGGTATTTGGGTCATTTGGCGGGTTTAACGGCTAAGGATCAAAATCGGAGAATTTGGTAGATTTCGAATTCAATTTGGGATGTCAACTTTTTTAAGTTACAGATCAGAACCGACTTTCTTTGGTCCTCCATATATTTGTTCCAGCCACCTCAGCCATAGACTTAAGGTTTGGTGGGACCACACACATGAGTTTCCAAAGAGTTAAGGGATCAAAATGGGATGTGTTTGGTTTAAGATTGTGAGTATAAAGCGTGATGTGTAACTGTGTGAATGCAGGTGTGAATGTAGATGTGAATGTAAGTGTGTAAGTATGAGTTTGCTTCAAACCTCCCAGGGTTTATCCGAAGTCATGACCAACTATAGGAATACCACCTGGACTTCCTTATGCTTGGTCTCTTCCTCTCAAACACTAGAGGTTAGACCTTAAGAATATGAATGTTCCAAGTGAGGGAAACAAGAATGTGGAATTTCTATGTGGTGGGGTTCCATTGCTAGTCTTTTAAGAAAAGTCACTAAGAGAGTCATATGGCTAGGCTCTAAGCTATCTAAGAAGAAACTAGATCTCAACCAAAAGTGAGGTCAACAAGAAGTAGTTAAGATGAAAATTTTAAAATGGCTTGATGCTAAATTATTTAACTAATTTCAGACAATGCTTGGGTCAGTCCAATTCATTGTGTTCCTAAGAAGGGAGGAGTGAATGTTGGTGTGAATGAATGGAATGAAATTATACCAACAAGATAAATTAATTGTTGGTGAATTTGAATTGACTATAGAAAACTAAATGCCACTACCAGGAAAGATCACTTTCCTCTTTCTTTTCTAGATCAAATGTTGGATAGACTTGCTAGACACAAGTACTATTGCTTTTTTGATGGATATACTAGTTATCATCAAATACCTATTGCTCATGAGGATTAAGAGAAGACTACATTTACTAGCCCTTACGAAACTTTTTCTATTTGAAGAATTACCTTTGGATTAAGTAATGCACCTACAACGTTTCAACAATACATGATGTCTATTTTTAGTAATCTGATGATAATGGAATAGAAGTATTTATGGATAATTCTTCTGTATTCAGAACTTCATTTGACATATGTTTGAATAATTCAAAAAAAGTTTTGGAGCTTTGCGAGAAAATAAATTTAGTTATGAATTGGGGAAAATGTCAATTTATGGTTGCAGCGGGAATTGTTCTTGAGCATAAAATTTCTGAAGTTGGTATGGAGGTAGACCCTGCAAAAATTCATATTATTGAGAAATTACCACCTCCTACTGTGAGAGGGGTAATAAGTTTCTTAGGATATGCTGAATTTTACATGCGTTATATTAAAGGTTTTTCGAGAATTACTAAACCTTTGTACCAACTTTTAGAAAAAGATAAGAGATTTAATTTTAATGAAGAATGTTTGAAGGCCTTTGAACTATTAAAAGAAAAATTAATCACTTCCCCTATAATTGTTTCACCTGATTAGGAGAGACCATTTGAACTTATGTGTGATGTTAGTGATTATGTGATTGGAGTTGCTTTAGGGCAAATGTATGATAAAATGTTCAAGGTTATTTACTATGCTAGTAAAACTCTTAATGAAGCTCAGATTAATTATTACACTACTAAAAGAGAGTTATTAGCTATAGTGTATGCCTTTGAAAAATTTAGATCGTATCTGATTGGAACTAAATGCATAGTGCATACTGACAATTCATCTATCAAATATTTAATGCAAAAGAAGGATTCCAAACCAAGACTGATCAGATGGATTCTTCTAATGCAAGAATTTGACTTTGTGATAGTCAATAGGAAGAGATCTGATAACCAAATTGTAGACCATCTGTCTAGATTGGAGTATTATAAATTATCTAAATTTGAGAAGGAAATTAAAGGAACTTTCCCTGATGAGCAAATTTTTACTATTATGGAAAAGAATTTGGCTTGGTATGCTGATATTGTGAATTATATTGTAAGTGATATTGTACCACCTGATTTAACAAAGCAACAACAAAAGAAATTTAGAAATGAAGCTATATTTTATTTTTGGGATGAGCCCTACCCATATAAGCAGTGTAAGGATCTCATTATTAGAAGATGTGTGTCGTATGAAGAAACTGAACCAATTATTCAGAGATGCCAAGATTCTGAATTTGGAGTACATTTTGGTGTTGATAAAACTGCTTATAAGATTTTTCAATCTGGATTACATTGTCCTACTCTTTTTAGGATTGTATACAAATATATAAAAACATGTGATCGATATTAGAGAGTAGGTAATATTTCTAGAAGAAATGAAATACCTCTAAATTTTACATTAGAAGTTAAAATCTTTGATGTATGAAGATTGGATTTTATGGGACCATTTATTCCTTCATTTGAAAATACATATATATTGGTTGCTGTTGGTTATGTCTCAAAATGGATCAAATAAATTGCTTTAGTCAGATGTGATGCTCGGAGTGTTTCAAAATTTTTAATGAAAAATATTTTATAAGATATGAAATGCTGAGAGTAATCATAAATGATGGTGGATCTCATTTTAGGAATAATCGATTCGTAGATTGGTTGAAAACATATAATTTTATCCATATAATCTTTACCGCCTATCATCCCTAGACTAGTATTTTAGCAGAGGTGTCTAATCGTGAAATTAAATGAATTTTGAAGAAATTTGTGGATCTTCACAAATTAGATTGGTTTGTGAGATTAGATACTACATTATGAGCATATAGAACTGCTTTTAAGAACCCTATCGGAATGTCTCATTATAGACTAGTATTTGGAAAGACTTGCCACTTACCTATTGAATTGAAGCATAAAGCATATTGGGTGATAAAAGAGCTCAATTGTAATTTGAAGAATGCAAGTGAGAAGAGATTTGTGCAATTAAATGAATTGGAAGAAATCTGAAATCAATCTTATCATAATGACAAGATTTATAAAGAGAAAATAAAATTATGTATTGATCGGAAGATATTATGAATGAAATTTGAACCTGGATAGAAAGTTTTGGTATACAATACTAGATTGAAATTATTTCTTAGAAAACTTATGTCTAGGTGGATAGGACCTCTTGTTGTTATAAAAGTGCATTCTTTTGGAGCTATTTATATTGAGGATCCTAAAACTGGAAAGATATCCAAAGTTAATAGGCACAAATTAAAACATATTTTGAAGGGTTTTGACTAGATTTTAAAGAGGTTTTAATGTGAAGTCATCCTGAATAAATGAATGCTTTGTCGGGCTGACGACGTTAAACCAAGCGCTTTATGGGTGGCAACCCATATTTATTTTTTTTATGTTTGTGAGCTTGTTTTTATTAGTTGTGCTTATAGAGAGTTATATAGGAGTCCTACTTACTTTTAAATATCATGAAAGAATGGAAAATATTGGATCATTTTGAAGAATTGGAATATTTCAGACCAAAACGTCCGGTCGGATATCAACCTATACTAGAAATTGAAGGGCTACAACCATTAGAACTACCATGATCCTACAAATATCCAAGCACCTGAGATATACTTAACAAAGCTCTACTTCTGATAATATCTTGGAGTGCTATATATTTATAGTTGGTCTAGTAGCATCTGAGGTGTTGCAGAAATCAAAGACAGACACTATCTGATATGATGTCTTCATGACAGTTTATATATTATAATGTTTTGGTTGTGATATATATAATGTAATATTGATATCCTTGTCATTTTGATGACAAGATATACATTATCTTTTGATGTTGGAATGAAATATTACAAAATATTTCATGAGTCCAATAAAAGCTAAGACAAAAACACTGACAATAAAAATGATGACATAATAATAAAAAATTTTATGATTCATAAAATCAAAATCCCCAGCAGAAAAGTTTTAGATAGTTTTTTTGCATATTCTTTCTGTTCTATCTTCAGCTATGGGATATAAGAGACTTCCTAACACAAAAAAATGGAATTTCTATAGCTCTGTCATTGAGAAAGGATATAAGTCGCATAACATTCCTTCTCAAAAATCGACATATTGACATCTGAAATGGCATGGCATCCATTCTCTCTTCAGCTTTGCGATATAAGACCCTTCCTGAAACGAAAAAAATGGCATTCTTGTAGCTCTTTCTTAAAGAAATGATATAAGTTGCATAGCATTCCTTCTAAAAAAATTGACATATTCACATCTGACATTTCTGAGAGATGGTATGACATCATTCTCTCTTCAGCTATGGGACCCTTCCTGACATGAAAAAAATGGCATTCCTATAGCTCTTTCTTTTAGAAAGGATATAATTCGCATAAATTTCCTTCTCAAAAATTTACAAATCGACATCTGACATTTCTGAGAGATGGTATAGCATCCATTCTCTCTTTAGCTATGGGATATAAGACCCTTCCTCATAAAAAAATGACAATCATGTAGCTCTTTCTTTGACAAAGGATATAAGTCGCATAGCATTCCTTCTCAAAAATCAACATATTTACATCTGGCATTTCCGAGAGATGGTATGACATTCATTCTCTCTTCAGCTATTAGATATAAGACCATTCATGACACGGAAATATGCCATTTCTTTAGCTCTTTCTTCGAGAAAAGGATATAAGTCACATAGCATTATTTCTCAAAAATCAACATATTGACATCTGAGATTTCTAAGAGATGATATGGTATCTACTCTCTCTTCAGTTTTTGTTGGGTTATCTAGATCTTTTTGTTCAACACCAATATGTGCGGCATATTTATGCAGTATTCCACACATATTGAGTGCCCATTTTTTTACCTCACTTTTGTAAGGATCATTTATAAATCATCTTGAGAAAGGAAGTTTATTAATATTGACCTCTGAAATCTTGTAAATTGTCACAAAACTCTAATGTCTATAGTGAAACCTTAATAAAGCCCTTTTAACTAAAATTTTAATGACAAACTAAAATGATCAAAACAGTAAAACAAAACCCTGATTTGATCATATACTGACCAAACTGGTCAAACTTTAACCCAAATGGTCAAACTAGGTCAAAATGGTTAATCCATGATCCAATGACCACCTTATTGACCAAACTGGTCAATCTTTGACCCAAATGATCAACTGATACATAAAAAACATATACTATTTTTGCTATATGATTTTACTCATTTTTGGTGATATTACACTTTAAAAGGAAGGTATTTTTTATGTTTTTGGTTTTAAGTACAAGAAATGGTGATTGGAGCAAAAAGAAGCAAAAATAGTGCAATTTGGAGCGAAAACGAGCAAGAAAACAAATTTTGGCTTGACACCTTTCGATAAGTCTTTCTATGCTTAATTTATTTTACAATTATTGTATATTTTTTAATGAGATTACACTTTAAAGAAATGTTATTTTTATACTTACTTTGTAGGGTCATTTGTCATGAATGCAACGCAACTTAAACGGGGCGAATCGAAGCTGAAAAGGAGCTGCGCAGAATGGGCACCGGAGACACCCAAACCGGTTCCCGTGGCACCAGAAACCGAGGGCATAAAAAATAGGGCGCCGGCAGTACCCTATTCAGCGCCGGCGTCCCCCAAGATGGTCTGGATGCGAAATTTAGCTGTTATTGGCCATATAAATCGAATTTGTATGCTTTTTGGAAGGTTTCTTCATGCATCTCTTAGGAAATTCATCCCTACACTATTTTAAACCGAATTTGAAGCCAAAAAAAGAGAGGAGATGTTAGGTAAAATGTTGAGAATGATTAGAGATCTTGAAATAGGAGTAGAAATGTAGATTTCTACCTTATCGAAGAGATTGGTGAGGGGATTTCGAGAGAACCTATAAGGGAATGTTCTAGCATTGCATGGATCCGCGGGAGACTTTGAGGGTGAGATTTTCATCTTTCTATCAAGGGGAAAAAGCTAAGTGTACGGCTTATTTTTAGGTTGTGTGTTGAATTTTGAAAAGGGGTCGCCTAACAGAAATTGTCGGCGAATTTTTAATTTAATTTAAATAAATAATTTGAAAAGTAGTATTTGATTTGGAAATTAATTTTAAGTTTAAAAATTTTTAAGATATGAAATCAAACCGATCTCACATCCCGAATAGTTTATATAAACGAGCATCGCATCACAAACCGTGTATCTATCTCGAAGAATATACACACTCGTTTCGGTGATGGGGCTCGATTAAATAAACTAGAAGATTTGTGACATCCGTTTAGTCTGCGAACCAATTTTATAAGCCGATAAATTCCCTGTTTAATATGAAAGCATTAAACAGGGTTTATATTACCTGGGTTCTTTAAAATTCCCTATAAGGGCAAGCCCCTACAGTTAATTACATCTTAAGTGACGGGAATCACCTAAGAAAACTCTCGATAGTAATCAGTAATTCTGCTCTCAAGAATTTCAAAGTTTAGGGATTTCAAGGGATTGAATTTTTGAATTTCAATAGGGAATGGATCAAATTTGGAACATTTTGTTTGGGAATTCAAAGGAAGAAAGGTAGGAGAAATCATAGATTCGAAGCGAACTTCGGTAATTCCCCGACTATCCTATTGTTTGGCTTGGATTTAGGAAAGTCCTAATATTTATTTAATGTTTTGATCTTGCCAATTTTAATTAATTAGAACTTATATTTGTATGATAAAATCATACAAATAGACCTCGAAAATGTGAGGGTTTATGTCGTATCGGACGACTACCTCGTAATCCTAAGACCTGTTAGGGCTTAATTTGCAATGCAAATGCCTAACAAAAGGTCGAGGATTTATGTTGCACTAGGCAAACTACCTCGAAGTCCTATGGCTCGGTTATTTAATTCTAAGAAAGTTCTGCTGAAGTAGACTCGGGTTTTGTTCGATGACGATGGCCGTGCCGCCCACCATGCTCCAAGCTCCTTGTTGTTGCAGAGGTTTAGTTATAGAAGACGAAAATCAAGGGATGAGAAAAGTGTTCTGGTTTAGAGAAGTCTTAAAATCCAAGTGTTTTTAATATTTTAATTAAAACAAATTTTAAAGTTGATTATAATGACACCGGTTAAGATCCCACGGTTCCATCCTTACGGCATCGTTATTTTTATCGGATTCACTTAGTCCAAATGAATTTGCTAAACTCAACTGAATGAGTTCCACACTTTCATTTAGACCGTGGGAAATCACGTTAGCAACACGTAGGTTACATCATCCGAGGTATTCCCGATCATCCAATAGGACGTTTTAATTTAGTTGTAATTGTAGTTTTCGTGTTCTGTTTGTGATTAAATTTCGAGTTGTTTTATATTTTGAAATATTGTGGCGGTGAATTTTATCTTGCAATGACTTTTAATTTAGTTTTGGTTTCAGTTTTAGGGACTATCCTAAAGGTGTGGGTTTTCATGCAACAGTTGTTATCATGCAAGAAAAGTAGGTGCGATGCGATTAAATAAATTGCAAGAAAAGTAAATTGCAATAAAATAAAAGCGTACCTGGAGGGTCTTCCCGTCATCCCAAGCCGCACTTAAACACAATTTAGAATATTTAAGCAAGTTCCTAGTAAAGCTAAGGGAAAGGTTATGGTTTTCTACCAAATTCCTAATCCTATAGCCTAGTCATTTCCTATGACGTCTAGGTTCTTGTGTTTTGGTTCGAGGATGATTTTCTTCATCAAAGAACAATTAAGTTCAATTGTTCTTATAAGTATCCTATCATATCGAGAAAGTGTTTAAGAAGAATCTTAAACATCTTTTCAATACTGCTAGATTGTTTTAAGTCCAAATGGATTTAATTAATCAGGTGAAGTAATAGTCCGAGGTTTAGTTTAGTTTTGTTGTTATCTTGCTCAGTGAACTAGGACATTTGAATATCCTATAAGTGAAGTAACATTTCATTTAATGTTATGTTTAGGAGTTATGGTAACCAATGCTTTCGAGGGCAAATTGATGTTCAAATGGTTTGTGATTTAATTTAATTTCAGTTATCGATTTAAATTTGGAATAGTGTTCAAGTTACTTCATATTTAATTTCTTTATGTCTTAGGTGATGTTATTTAATTCAATTTAATTTAACTTTAATTTAATTTGGTTTAGTTTTAATTTTGATTTTTAATTTTAATTTTAATTTTAATTTTAATTTTAATTTTTATTTGATTTGATTTTATTTTTATTTTATTTTAACTTAATTTAATTTTAATTTAATTTAATTTAATTTAATATGTTTTAATTTAATTTAATTTAATTTAATTTAATTTAATTTAATTTAATATGTTTTAATTTAATTTAATTTAATTTAATTTAATTTAATTTAATTTAATTTAATTTAATTTAACTTAATTTAATTTAATTTAATTATTTAATTATTATTTTTTAATTTAATTTAATTTAGTTTAATTTAATTTAATTTAATTTAATTTGATTTAATTTAATTTGATTTAATTTAATTTAATTTAATTTAATTATTTATTTATTATTTTTTAATTTAATTTAATTTAATTTAATTCAATTTAATTTATTTAATTTAATTTAATTTATTTAGTTTGTTTGATTTGATTCAATCTAATCTTTAATTTAATTTTATTCTTAATTTTAGTTTAATTGAAAATCTAAAAAGAGTTTAATAATTTACTTTTAATTTAATTTGATGATTAAGTCCTTTGACATTTTAAAACTTAAATTTGAATTATCATTTTAATTAGGAATTAAATATTATTGAGATGATTAATTTAGGGATTTTTAAATTAAAGAATAAATTTCTTCCTAATAACATCCCTATTTTAATAATTCTAAATTCATTATTCTCCCAAATTTAATCAATTATTTAATTAAAGTTTATTTCAATTATTTTAATTTGTTTAGTAGGTTTCTACCCTTTAATTATTTAAATCTCAATCATCCAAATCTCATTAAGATCAAATATTTTACATGTTAATTTTATTAAACCTAAAGTTTTAATTATGGGTTAAAATTTTTAATTACCATTTTGCCCTTCAAGCTTAATAATTTCATAACTCATTAAATTGAGTTAAATGAACTTGAAATTTTTATATGACTTCACTCATATGCCAATAAAGACATGAGAGGAGAAAATGTGATTTTTTTGTATTTAATTTGTTTATGTAATTATTTTTGGTAGAAAATAGAGATATCCAAGGAAAATTTAATAATATGACCAAGGGAAAATTTCTGTCCTTAAGAAAATTATGAGACATTCCTAATGACCAGAGGACCACTTGGACCAATTTTGGTGATTTTTTGAATTATATTATTTTTATTATAATTATTTTAAGTTTTGGAGTATTAATTAATTTAAAAATAAAATAAAGGTTGAAAAATGAAATTTATATTTTTCAAAAATCTCTATGATATCAAGGAAATTAGAGAATCAATTTTTGCAATTTTCTGATTTTTCTTTGATTTATTATAATTATTTTAGTGAAAATGCTAGAAAATACATTTTTTTTTTATTTTAAAATTACCCAATGGCTTTAAAATTTAATATCTCATTAAATAGACCTAAGAAAAATATGGGATTTGTTCCTAAGTGATTAAAATTCAAAATTTGACATTTTGTTGAATTTTATTATTTTTATGATTTTTATTATTTTGTAATTATTAAAATATTAAAATAATGCAAAAAATTAATTTTTTTTAGAAAATTGAAATTTTAATTTACTTAAATTCCCCTGATATCAGAGAGGCTCCAAAACCAATTTGGTGAACTTTTGAAAGGTATTTTGAAAGTTATGAATTTTTAAAGTTTAAAATGGCTAAATGGCTTAATCAACCCATTTAGTAGGGCTAACCAAGTCCAATTGACTTCGAATTTTTATGGTGGGTTCCTCTGATGCTAAAGGTCAGTGAAGAATTGATTTCAAGTCAATTTGATGTATGGTTAGCTCTAATTAATTAATGAGCTATTTTGGGTGTTTAAGCCAATTAGGGTTATTTTAAATAAACTAATCCAAGATCTATTTTTCCTAGGGTCCTCTGGTCATAAGAAACATCACCAAATTTTCCTAAAATTTATTTCACAACACGCTAATTATTGGAATTAAAATACTCAAAACAGTAACATGAATTTGAAAAATCAATAACTTCTCATAGGGATGGCCTCTAACTTTGGAAAATTCAGGGAATGTTCCCAAATTCAGAGGCTTCAAAAGCCCTATGGTCACATGCCATGGTGAATTTCCTATATGCATGGAGAATTAAAACAATGCAGAAGGGAAATAAATCATTAAAAATAAAATACTTGATGAAATTAAATGATTTCTTTTCCACATTATTCTCCTCTGTTCACTGAGCAAGAGGGTATTTTTATTTTATTTTTCTGATTTTCCTACACAAAGTTATGGATTTTTGAAGTTTAGGGAATTAAATAAATAGAAAAATACCCTAATTTTCTATTTATCCACGCGGCGCCGTGTCAACCTCGGCAGCTCCGAAACGCCGCGTGGCGCTCTCCGATTCGACGCCGCCATCTGACTCAGCGCTCTCGAGGCCCGCTGTGTCGTTCCGTCTCCTGATCCGGTGCGATCCTGGTCGTCCGTCCGCGCGTGTATTAAATGAACGGCATCCGTGCATCGTCCCCAGGCGTCCTTACCTGAGAGTCGTCCGTCTTCTAGGCCTAAGATCTCACTCGATACTTGACCAAATTTAATGTTCTTATGCTCTATGGATTCGTCTGGAGAAGACGAACACATCCATACGGTTTATGTGGCATGAAATTGACTCAATGAAAATGGAGAATGTTCGAAGCTTGGGAAGAAGAGTGAGGCCATACCTTTGCTCGCGAGAAGTGTGGCTTCGATCCGAGGGTTGTGTCACCTTCGATTGGATCCCGGCAAGCTCCGCATGAAGTCCCTTGGCCCAGTGAATTGTCTAGGTAGGATTTCGACCACGCCCGATCATAAAGCTTCGAGGCTGGAGCAACCGGGTGGCTCGAGATGGGGCTTTCGGTGGGAACTTCTCTTCTTGGTCCAATGAAGGTGTAGGACCAGTCAATTCGAGGATTGGCTCACCGTGGCAAAGTGTCCTGGTTTTGGGTGAAATTTCGGCCGAGAAATTGGATTCCGTTGGTGGGGATTAGGGCAAATCGACACTGGGGATCAATCGCTCTAAGGATGGAGAAGGGTTTGGAACAATTTTGCGCAGTTTCGCCAAGTTTTGTGCAACTCTCCTCTCATGGCCGCGAGGGGGTCGGGTTTAAATAGAGGTGGTCGGAGGGCCTCACATGGATGGCCAAGGGTCGGGATCACCGCTTCGGGCATGGGAAGAACAGCCATGGTGGCCATTGGGCATGGGGCAGCTCAGCAAGGTGGAATTCCAATGTTTGGCTCCTCCCAAGGTCTCGGCCATTGTGTTTTTCGGTGACCCAGGTGGCTGGCCAGCGGGCATGGGTCACCCTCAGGTACAGGTGGGTCAGGGCTGGAGGTTTGTGCAGTCAATTGGCAAATGCCATGTGTAAAAGGCTTGGATTAGAATGGAATGGGAAAGGGCTCATTTTGGCTCAAATTGGTCAACCCATCCATTTGGGCTAGGTGCACCACCCAAGGCTTGGTTTAGGCTGAATAGAAAGTGATTTGGATCAGCTTGATTAGTGGGGTCAAGTCACAATCCAAGTACGATTAAGCTTAAGCATGGTTTAGTGGAGTCATGGAAGTGGCTAATCACTCTTAAGAGAATATGGAAAGGGCCTCCTCCTCTTGCCATCTTGGGTATGGTGAGGTGGAAAGTAGATTCCATGGCTCTCATGGCTTCCATGTGGCTCATGCATGGCTTCATGGCCCATCTTTGGCTTCGGGAAAAGTTAAGTCAATTTCATGGAAATGGATTTAAGAAAAATTTTGGTATTTTGATGGGAATTTGTATGGGGCTTAATTTGGAATGGCTTCATGATGAATTTTCAAACTTAGGGATTGATTTTAATCAAGGGTATGATGAGAAGAATTTGTCATATGGGCTTTTAGCATGAAATTTGGGCTTTTAGGAAGGTTTCATGTAAGTGGGCTTTTGGTTTAAAAATAGATTTATGGATGGGAATTTTGTAGAAGTTTGGGCCAAATAATTGTTGGGTTTAGCTCATGGATGTGTCATGAGTGATTTGAAGCAAATTGGGAGTGATTTGGGTTTGAATTGGGTTGAATTTGGGCTTCTTTGGTGAATGGGCCAATGTAGGTCAAATTGGGCTAACTTGGGCCAATGTTGGGCTAAGGTTGAAATTGATGTAAAATGAATGTTGGGAAATGTTTATGGGAGTGTTTCAAAGAGGTTTTGGCTTTGGTTGGGTTTTGATTTTGGGGTTTGGGTTCATTTAGGTTAGGTTTGGGTTTAGGTCAAAATTGGGCCTTTTAGCTTTGGGTTGAATTTGAGTGGGGTTTGGGTCTAAATTTTGGGCAAATCATGTTAGTGTTTTGTTTGTGGGAATGTTAAGGGAGGTTTGGAAAAGATTTGGGGTTAATTGGAGTTGAATTGGGTGAGTTTGGGTTAGGTTTGGGTCATGGGTCCAAATTGGGCTTTAAGGCCAAAAGTGAAATTGGATCCAAATGTCAATCAAATTGGACTTGGATTTGGTCTAGATTGGTGTTGGTAATGTTTAATTGAAGTTTAGAATTGAATTGAACCAGAATTTGGGTCAATTGGGTAGGTTTGGTTTGACATCGGGTTCACTTTGGGTTAAAATGGGTCAAATTGGGGTTTTGATAAAAGTGGGGTAAATGGACAAAATTGGCCCATGGTGTAGTTGAACAAAATGAAATTGAGAATATTTGGGATTTTTTGGAATTTTCTTGGAATTTTCTGAATTTTTGGATTTTTGGGTCAAGAGGGGTATTTTGGGTATTTGGAGGGTATTGGGAGGTATTTTTGGAATTTTTGGTATTTTTGGGTATGTATGATCAATTTGAGTAATGTGGGAATGCTTGGGATTGATTTTTAGGAATTTTGGTTAATTTAGGTGATTTTACAAATTTTGGGTAGTTTCAAGGGCTTTGGGTAAAGTTAGACGGGTGTAGGGTCCCGGGGTCAAAAATTGAAAATTTGGAAAATTGAAGATTGGGTAAATGTAAGTGGAATGAAATCATTTTGGTTGAGCCATGAAGCCATATCAAGCCCACATGAGTCATGAAGGGACTCATTTGAGGCATTCACTATGTTGTTCCTAACCCTCTAGCCGAGGGCATAGGGGTTAAGGACCATCCATGTGAATCACCTACATGAGTCGGAGGTCAAGTTGGGTATGGGTGTGGTTTTAGGAGGTGTATGAAAGTGTAGTGTATAAATGTAGTGTATGTGTAAGTCAGCCCTCACCGGACCGAGGCCACCTGGGCAGGTCCTAAGGCCAAAGAGTCCTATAGGAACTCATCCTTTAAACTTCCACATTCGATTTCAACCCTCTAGGTGATTAGGGGTCTACAGTCAAGTTTGTGGAGTTTACGAGGAGTTAAGAAGTGGTTTGAATTTCTAAGTGGTGGGTCCCAATTCTAATCCTCTAGGATAGTCAAAGGAAAAGCCTAAGGCTAGATCCTAAGTACTAAAGAGAAGAAGAGAAGACCTCATAAAAAATGAGGTCAACAAATGGACCTCGATAGGTGTGGTGTGCTAACCAAGCACACCGCTCGTATTGGCGTTGACCGAAAAGATCAACAAAACCAACACAGATGTCCAAGTGACAAACTTAGGACGAAGTAGAAGAATTTCACTGGGGAGTGTCAAGTATATCTCTAAGACTGGAGATTCCTGAACTCTCGCTGGGAAAGGAAAAGGAGGTGAATCCCAAATCACATGATCTGGGGGAATTTCAATTTAGATTTTACTTTGTTTCAATTTAAGTTTTGATGTGTGAGCTCAGATTTTAGTTTGAGTTTCAATTTAGATTGAAGTTTTGTTAAAATTAATTTAAAGGGATTCTATTTGAAATGAAAATTGGAATTTTGTGGTTTTAGATATAACATCTTCAACCTCAAAAGAAAATTGAATTGATTGGATTGAATCATTACAATGAGGAGAGATCTCAGAGCAATGCGGTATTGGATGTAAAATCCTTAACCTCAAGAGTTTGATTTTGATGTATTTCATTGTGATAGGGAAAGAATCCTAAAGCAATGCAGTTTCAGATGTAAAATCATCAACTCCAAAAATTTGATTTTGATGTATTTCATTGCGATAAGGAAAGAATCCTAAAGCAATGCAGTTTCGGATGTAAAATCCTCAACCCCAAAAATTTGATTTTGATGTATTTCATTGCGATAGGGAAAGAATCCTAAGCAATGCAGTTCGGATGTAAAATCCTCAACCCAAAAGTTTGAATTTGATGTATTTCATTGCGATAGGGAAAGAATCCTAAAGCAATGCAGTCTCGGATGTAAAATCCTCAACCCAAAAGTTTGAATTTGATGTATTTCATTGCGCTAGGGAAAGAATCCTAAAGCAATGCAGTCTCGGATGTAAAATCCTCAACCTAAAAGTTTGAATTTGATGTATTTCATTGCGCTAGGGAAAGAATCCTAAAGCAATGCAGTCTCAGATGTAAAATCCTCAACCCAAAAGTTTGGTTTTGATGTATTTCATTGCGATAGGGAAATAATCCTAAAGCAATGCAGTCTCGGATGTAAAATCCTCAACCCCAAGAATTTGATTTTTGATGTATTTCATTGCAATAGGGAAAGAATCCTAAAGCAATGCAGTCTCGGATGTAAAATCCTCAACCCCAAGAATTTGATTTTGATGTATTTCATTGCTATAGGGAAAGAATCCTAAAGCAATGCAGTCTCGGATGTAAAATCCTCAACTCCAAAAGTTTGGATTTGATGTATTACATTGCGATATGGAAAAGATCCTAAAGCAATGCAGTCTCGGATGTAAAATCCTCAACCCCAAGAATTTGAATTTGATGTATTTCATTGCGATAGGGAAAAGATCCTAAAGCAATGCAGTCTCGGATGTAAAAATCCTCAACCCCAAGAATTTGAATTTGATGTATTTCATTGCGATAGGGAAAGGCTCCTAAAGCAATGCAGTCTCGGATGTAAAATCCTCAACCCCAAGAATTTGAATTTGATGTATTTCATTGCGATAGGGAAAGGCTCCTAAAGCAATGTCGTCTCGGATGTAAAATCCTCAACCCCAAAAGTTTGATTTTGAATAGTCATTGACTTTGCAAAGATTTGTAGTGTTGATTTGAAAAGTGTGGAATTTTGGTGTTTCGAGAATTTCATGAAAGTTGTAAAAGACTTTCATGAAGGAAATAGATTAGAAGGGAATATGTAGATGTTACATACCCCGTTCAAAAGAGTTGATCGGAAGTCACTGGTTTGGATTGGATATAATTCCTCGCCATCAGATTCGATCCGTGTCAATGGAATCAACCGCTTCCATCCCAAACAAGGGAAAGAGTAGAACGGATTGGATTTCAGATTTGGGAAATTGAATTTGCATTTTGATTGAGATTTGATTTGAGATCCGCAAGATTGAATTTGAATTTGATTTAAAACTTGATTTGAAATTTGGAAGGATTGAATTTGAATTTGATTGAGATTTGATTCGAGATCTGGAAGATCGAATTTGAATTTGATTTAAAACTTGTGCTCATTTTGTTTGTCCTTTAATGATTCAAATTTATTTTATCGTTTATTTAATGTTCATGTGAGTTTGGTGGTTATCATTTTTTTAGATGTTTACGGAAAGTTTTCTTTTATTCTCTTTTTTTATTTCTTTTCTGTTCTTTGTTCGAAGTTCATTTAACTTTAATGGCGTTTCCCAGTCAATTTGCACAAAAGAGGTGAAGGCCAAAAATGTGACATGGTCACTTTCATTCCAATCATGTCGAAGATACATCATACAACTCGATATGGAATACATCTCATACAATCCATGTAGACTCAAAACGGACTATGTATGATCTTTGTCGATCCATCCAAAAAGGTAACTGTCAGAAATCCATGTCTGAATAGTGAGGTACATGGTCAATAATATCACCTTCCAAGCCATCCTTGGCAAGGATGCCATATGGATGTACGTTGGAGGTGTGATATTTTCCATGTAACTCACAGCTCGTAAGGCCGGAGGCTCTCTAGCTCCGGTCCGGTCGGAAGTGGTAAGGTGTCTTCCCGTCGTCCATCCTTCCGAAAGTAACCGAGATCCGCTTCACTGGTACTCCCGGTATGCAATGTTTAGCGACATCCGCTCCGTTGCCCTTCGCATCATGACGGAACCTACCGGTAATGGTATCTTTACCGGCCCTCGGAACTCACCCTGGGCTTGCTATCCGGAGGTCGGATCCAACATGATGTTACACTCGTTCGGAAAGAAACTAGTGCAAAGGTCCGACAAAGTCGTGGTGATCTATGTGCGGGGTATGCACATACCTCGCTTGTAAATATTAATGATGCAACTGTTGGGTATGCAATCTGCCGGCAGTACCCTCCATGTTATCAATCTTTTTACCATTCTTTTGATGACCAATGACATTGGATCCACCCGGCCATGACGGAGTATTCCCGGTGGGTTTCCCTTCCTGTCTTCTCGCGAAGTCAGTAGCAGCATCCACATTGTATTGTAATTCTTCCTTTCCCCGGCATCCATCTCCGGGGTTCCGAGTAGGTGTTTTCTCTTAGCGGCCCGCTCGGCCCATTCTTTTCAAATCCCGGATGCAATCCACGATTTGTTGTTGTTCATATTCCGAGAATACGTCCGTATGTAGCTCGAGGCCTTCTAAGTATATTGATCCTTCGCCTCCGATTCTCTCGAAGTATTCAAAAGTTTTCTTTCGACATTCTGCATTCTTTCCAGCTCGTACTCTGGAATAATCTGCAAATGGCGGGGCCTGGTGACGTATTGTGGGATATAGGGCTCAATCCCTTCACGTTCTCATGCATACCTCGGCTCCTCGGGGATGATGTCCGTCGGGACATCCTCCGGGGTTGCTTCTGCAACAAGGTTATGCATTACTGGTGGTTCTATCTGGTGGCGTGGTAGCCTTCTTTCTTCTGATCTTCGTGAGATTTCCCCGGTCCCTTCGTTATCCTAGAGCCGGCCTCCTTTCTTCCGTGCACTGGGAACCGGCATCCTCGAAGTGTATGTACCGGCAGTAGCAATTCCTCGTCGCGCCGGTCCGCCGCTAGTTTGGTTAACATCTCGCGGATACGGCGATTCTTATTTCTTCGTTGGGTTGCCGTGAGAGTAGCTCTTCGTACTTCCCGAACTTCGCGGGCGCGGCGCCGACAAGCCCGCCCTCTCGCCGTAGCGACTGACGTACTTGATTCTCTTGTCTTCTTCAAGTGTTTGTTTTCCTTTTCGTCGCTCGGATCGGTGGCATGGGCCACCCACTTTCATCTTTGTCCTGACCGGCAGCTCCTCTCGTCAATCGGGACCCGAGCTACTTTCCTTATATTGCAGGCCCGCCGGTGCGAAGTCCGAGTCAATCTCCATCTTTCACCCTCTTTTCGTCGAGTGCAAGGCTTACGCCATTTCTAAAGTTCGAGACCAACCGCCCGTTCGACATTTCCCCGCGAAAAGACAAGGAAAAGGATCGTGGGTCGTACTAAGAATAAGAACATTAAGAAAATGTTTATTAAAGACACACATTTTTTTTATATTATTATTTTTTTGTATTTTTAAATTTAACAGAATGAAGTGGGATAAGATCAGAAAGAGATTTTGATGTGGAAGAGAAAACAAGGAAAGCTATATTATCATGATTTTATTTATTTTAGCACATTTTTTATTTTTTGGGTTCGACCCAGTCATAAGTAACTACTTCGCCCGTGCTTCTAAGGATGAAGAATTCATTCTTTCGAAACATCAGGTAGCGTAATACTTCTTCAAGTATCGTCCGTCTGATCGGAAGCATATGTCGTTCTCCTCGGCAGTTCACTAGCCGGTAGGAGCCTCCCGAGTATACCGCTTCAACCACAAACGGTCCTTCCCAAGTGGGTTCAAATTTTCCTCCTATCTTGCGTGTGCAAGGATAGGTCTCTCGAGAACGAGAACTAAGTCACCAACTTTCAAGGTTCTTGCGGACTCGACTTGTCATGGGCTTCGAACCATCTTAGCTCGGTATAGTTCTAAATTCTCGTCGCGCCGCAAGTCTTTTCCTTCCGTGCTTTCTAATTCCTCTGAGTCGTAACTTGGCATTCTCTTCTCGTCGTGATTTTGTTTGCAACCGCAATTCCGAGTGAAGGAAGTCGAACCTCTAAAGGTAACACCGCCTCGGACCCATACACCGCAGCGTAAGGTGTAGCTTCGAGTAGGAGTTCGAAGGTTGTCCGATAGGCCCATAAGGCTTCCAATAACTTATCGTGCCAATTTCTCTTATTATCGTCCAAAGTTTTCTTTAAGATTTGAACAAGAGTTTTATTAAAAGCCTCACCAGTGCCGTTTGCTCTCGGGTAGTAAATTGTTGAATATCGCCGCCGATTCCGTGTCTCCCGACAAAGTTGTTGATTTGTGTGCTTCGAATGCCGACCCATTATCCGAGATAATCCCGCGCGGCACTCCGAAACAAGAGACAACTTGGTTCTTGAAAACCGTAAGCACGTGGTGTGCTTTCACTTCTCCGAGTGGAACCGCTCCGCCCACTCGGAAAAGTAATCCGTAGCCGCAAGAATGAAGTGATGTCCTTTCGAAGATGGTGGTTCTATCGGACCCACTATATCCATACCCCAACATTCAAATGGCCACGACGCAATTGTCGGATGTAACACATTCGGAGGTCGGTGTAGAACCACTCCGTGCACTTGGCATCGATGACAGCTCTCGGCGATTTTCATGCAGCCGGTCATCATCGAGGGCCGTAGTACCCTAGTCTTTTAATCTTCATTTTCATCTTCGACCCGATCGGTGAGCGCCACAGCAGTCCCGAATCGCACCTCTTTAACAATTTCACGGGCCTCGGACCCGCTTAGGCACCTTAGCCACATTTGATCGAAAGACCTTTCGTATAACGTGTTGTTTATTAATGCGTAAGACGCAGTTCTTTTCGATCCGATGGCTAGCGACCTATCGTCCGATAGTTTTCCCGTTTGCTGTGTAGTCTATTAATGGCCGTCGCCAATCTTCCGTGTTTTCTATCACTGTTGCAATCGATCCTTTTTCTTTTTCCGATTTGTTTATTGTGTCTATGTCGAGCCGTGATAGGACTCCGACGTCCGTGAACCGACACTTCCATCGATTCATCTCGGCAAGTGCAAATTCTTTTGCGAGACGAGCTAACGCATCTGCTAAGGCATTTTCTTTTCTGGGAATTTTATAGATTGTCACATTCGGAATCTATTCCAACAAATGTATGGCATACTGGAAGTATTGCTCGAGTCTTGGTTTTAAAATATTGTACTATCCGGCGATCTGTTGAATGATTAACTGCGAATCCCAGTAGATGTTGATGTCTTTTATCCCCATTTGAATAGTTAATTCCAGCTCCCGTTATGAGGGCTTCGTATTCCGCTTCGTTGTTCGTACATGGCTCCGTTAAGTGGTAGGAGTATCTTAACATCCCCCGCTCCAGTGTTATAAAGATTAGTCCGATTCCTGCCTTACCGGGCACTGTCACTTGCGATTCTTCGTCTTTATGTGCTGAAGATGCTCCGTCAAAATATAATTCCTAACGTCGATCATCAGGGTCTTCTAGGCTCATTATTTGTTCGTCTGGCAAATGGTCATTGAGAGGAGATTCTGCCGGCAAAGGGTGTGCTCTGAGGAAGTCTGCTAAGACTTGTCCCTTTACGACACGAAGAGACACGAAAGTTATATCAAATTGCAATAATATCATCGACCATCTGGCAAGTCTGCCGGAAAGCGTTGGACGGGTAATCAAGTATTGCAATGGATTAAATTTCGAGATCAGGTTGACCTTATGAGAAAGCATGTAGTGCCCGAGCTTTCGAGCGGCGAAGATCGGGGCCAAACAATGCTTTTCAATTGCGGATACCTTATTTCCGTTGGAAGTAAACGATGGCTTAGGTAGTAAAGAGCATTTTCTTTACCCTCATCATCGACCCTGCTAACTGTGGCTCCGAGAGAGTCGTCTATAGCCGCGGTATAAAGTATCGCCGGTCTACCCGAGACCGGGGTCGCTAAGACAGGAGGTGTCATTAAATATTGTTTAATGTCCTCGAAGGCCTTCTCGGCATTTCTCTTCCCAAATAAATTTGGTGTCCTTTTAACTAGTGCCGAGAAAGGCCGACACCTACTCGACAAGTTCGAGATAAAGCGTCGAAGATATGCCAACTTCCTCGAAAAGATCGTAGTTGCTTTAAGGTTTTGGGAGGCGGCATTTCTAAGATATCTTTAATCTTTTCCGGTCGATTTCAATTCCACGATGTCGGACAACGAATCCTAAGAATTTCCCGGAGGTGACGCCGAAGGCGCATTTTAAGGGATTCATCTTAAGGTTAAATTGTCTTAATCGTTCGAAAACAATTCTCAAATCATACAGGTGGTCTTCCTTTACTTTGCTTTTGATGACGACATCGTCCACGTAGCACTCGACTTGATCGTGAATGAGATCATCAAAAATTCTTGTCATCGCCTCCGGTAAGTTGCTCCTCGCATTCTTCGGTCCGAATGGCATCACCGTGTGAAGCAATATACTCCGATCGCCGTTCCGAATGCCGTAAGTTTTTCATCTTCTCGGAGCCATTTTTATCCGGTTGTATCCTCGAAGATCCATCCATGAATGAGAATATTTCATGTGTCGAAGCAATTTCGATCATTAATTCCGGGATCGGTAGAGGGAATTCATCTTTTGGACATGCCTCGTTTAAATCTCTCGAAATCCACACAAATTCCGATCCGACCATTCTTCTTTCGACCGGCACCACATTGGCTAACCAAGTCGGGTATTGTTCTTCACGGACAAATTCGACGTCTATTAGCTTTTTAACCTCAGCCTATGACTTGTTGTTCGATTTCTAGACGCATTCTTCCGGGACCTCGTCCGACCGGGACGAAGTAGGATCCACTCCTAGCTTATGGACCGCGACCTCCGGAGCTAATCCCGGCATCTCATCGTAGTTCCAAGCAAAACAGCCTTTTAAATTCCATTAATAACTCGATTATTTCTTCAGAGTCTTCTTTATCGAGTAAGGAGCTAACAAAGGTAGGTCTAGGCTCTTCGCTAGTACCTAAGTTAACTTCCGTTAACTTATCTATCGAGATTTAATCTCTTCTTCGAATTCCGGTGGAGCATCTCCAATTTGTAAATCTTCGAGTTCTTCTCGTAGTTTCCATGCAGCTTTTCAATGGACTCGCAAGTGACAACCAAGCAAAATTCAGCATCGTCAACCGATCCTACCGTGTCGAATCCGAGACCATGCTTTGAATCGGGTGGACGACCGGAGTTATTCCATAATTTTTCAAAATGTTGTGATCGACCTTTCGTCCATTGTCGAGGTAAGAAACCACGCCGAATTAAATTTCGAATATAGGGAGAGTACCACTCAAAAGGTAATTCCATTAATTCCGATGAAGTGACATCTTCAAATTGTACATTATTTTCGCTTTGGAGGAAGGAGCACCACGGTAGAATTTGATCGGCTTTCAGCACCGCCGCTATGTACCTCTTCGACCACCATACCCTCGACCTTATTGAATGGATCGTGGTTAGTGGTCATAGTATGTACATAGTGATTAATGTTCTCGTACATCGATTTATATTCTTCATTCTTCTCATCTTCGAGAGAGATCTTCGAATTGTTGCTTCTTCCGACTTATTGTCGCCGCTTCTCGCTCGATCTCTTTTTCTTCTTCGTAATCGTCTTCCCAATCAACATTGATGGCTTGATTTCCTCTCGTCCAACTCGTCCTAACGTCTCTGCCACGACCTCGTCCCCCGCCTCGACCTCGGATGCGAGTCGTGGAGAAACCTTCACCATCTCGCCGCAAGGGAGTGGTGAGTGACCGTTGGACTAGAACTTCAGTGTTCTTCGTTGTCCCGAACTTTCTTCGCTTCATTTGTTATGGTATCTCCGGAGAAGATTGTTTTCTTCGAAGGTGCATAATAAGCCGCATCTTCATGGATTCCAATTTCGTGTATGGAGAATGGTCGTAAGTCACCTTTGATGCACCGTTCCCCTCCATCGTAGTATTTGATGCACCGATGTAGAGATGATGGTACCATCCCGTTTTCATGTATCCATGGTCGGCCCAAGAGAGCGTTGAACGACGTTTTCGAATCAATTATGTGAAATTTTGCGGTTGTCTTTGCTAAGTCACCGGTCTTCATTAGTAGTGTTATTGATCCGAGGGCTCTTTCTCCTTTCCTGGTCGAATCCTCTTAATAACATTTTGTCGGCTTCGAGCTCGCGAGCATCGATTTCCAAATATGCTAGCGTTCGAAGACTCATTATGTCGATCGATGCTCCCGGATCCACCAATACTCTCGAGAGTGTAAACTTCCCGATTGTAATCGAACTGTACAACGGTCGGTCGTGGTCCGCCGTCCCGCAAGTAGTAAGGTCATCTGTCCAGTACCTCATCTAAGGAATCTCCGGCCATTCGAGCTAAGCAAATTTTTGGATCAAGTAAGGCCTCGATCAAAGCTTCTCTCATCTCCTTCGACAAGATGAGGGCGTCGTAGATGCTCGGCCGGTCGGTAGTTTCCTAAGATGGGCTAGCACGTTGTAGTCCACTTTATTTCCATGTGTCTCGATTTCTTCCCGAATGGGTATTTCTTCCGCCGGGTTGGTTCTTCTCGAACAACCTCCGCTTTCCTTTGTCCTTCGGACCCATTCTCGGAGGTAGAACTCTTCCACTTCTTAAGTTGACTTCTGTAATTTCTTCTGACTCTAGTATTGAGCTTGCTGGTGTTTCCTCCTGAATCGGAATGACAGGTTCTTCTTGATTAGCTTCAGAGTCTGAAGGCTCTAACTCTATTGTGATTGGAGCTCCTTGAAACATGTAAACAAATTCGTTGCTTGTTGAACTCTCGTAGCCTCCTTGATGGATGTCTTCTTCGTCATTGCGATCGTCGAGATTGTGTATGATTTGAGAATTCTCATTGGTATCGAAATCGATGTCCGGATTGTCGCTAGTTATGTAATCGTTAGAAACAATCAAAACGTAGCCAACGCCATAACCCTTATCATTATAAGATCCCGCCGGAGCGAGCAAATAATCATACAGAGTCAGAGGTTCGAGGGATTTCTCCCCCGAATCCGAAACAACTATCCTAGGATAAGCAACCCCTAGTCTAGCCTTAGGAGCCTCTGGCCTTCTCTTCTTCGTCGATTTTCTTCTTCTCTTCAATCGTCTCCTCGTCGAGGTGGTTCGTCTATCGCAAGTGATAGTGCCGACTTGACAGGTTTCAAACTTTGAATTGAAGCTCGCACCGAAGCAGTTTGGATGCTGCCTAAAATCTTTTTTGAAGATCTTGTCCAAGCGGTAGTCCATCCATCATCAGTTGTATATGTATCTATCGGAACGATGAGATCAGTCGAGATAACATTGACGGAACCTCCTTTCTGGGGTTCATTCATGTACTCCTTCGGGATTGTTATATTCCCTTTCCGAAGGTTATCGTTGAGCCAACTTTTGAAGGTAATGCAATCTTCTATTTTGTGTCCAAGCATCCGGTGGTAAGGGCAAAAGTTGGGATCACCTTTTTTGTTGACTTCTTCTGGTCTCTTAGGCTCGGCAACTAGAAATCCGGAGTCTTCATCGACTACGTAAAATTTTCGGCACTCGCCTCATTCTTGAACGGATATTCCCCGCTCGAAGCTCCCTTAATGTACGTCGTGACGAGGCGGTTGTTCATATCGTGGATATGATCGATAGCCAGGTCGGGGTTGCCGGTAATTCGCTCGAGGTTGTCGCGCCGTTCGACGATATTTATATCGGTTGTTCGCCTTTGTGACCACTCGCAACAATGCCGGATTTCTTTTCAAAAGTCATCACAGTGCTTTTGCTTATCCGTCTTGTCGGCGAAACTTAATTGCTTCGCCTCCTCCCGCAAGCTCCCGACCTCGTTTAACAACTTCTCAAAAGTCTTAATGGTAAATCCCTCGAGGAGAAGTGCTATCGGCCCCGAATGCTTTTAAGTAAGATGCCGATTGCATGCTGTTCTTGTAATTGTGGTTCACACTTCATACTTAGATTTCTCCATCGAAGAATGTAATCCACCAAAGTTTCGTTCGGCTTCGCTTCTCTACCACTAAATCACCTATAGTGATGTGGTGCCGAGCTCCGCGAATCGCTCGATGAAGAGGTTTTCTAGTTCCGGGAATGTCTTCACCGAACCATTCGGTAATTCCGCATACCAATCAAAGGCGATCCCCGACGAGCCGCCGACGAATTATCGGAAGAGTAATGCATCGCTCCCGCCGCATTGCAACAACCGGCACGAAAGTGTGCAACATGCCGTCGGGGGTTCCTGGCTCCATCAAAGGTCTTGAACAGAGGTGGTACGAAGCCTTTTGGGTATCGGGATGATGTCGAATTCTTCCGGTAAGGTCTACCGGTCCGAATGGATGTCCCGCTCTTTCGATTGTGCTAAGGCTTCTCGCACTCGCTCGTTCCACCAAGCTCTTGATATCTTTTTCCGGAATCATACTTTGTGTTGTATCTTTCTTTAGCCGATCATCCTCGTTGACGGATGTAATCTCCTTTCCTCCGTCTACAATGTGAATGACCTCTCGGGGGTGTCTCTCTTTGGGGTTGCACTCGACTTTGGAGAGCGGCTAGGGCTACAGCCCATCTCTTCCATTCTCTTCGCCATTTGGGCGATCATATCGTCTTTCTCTTGAAGCCGCCTTCTCATCACTTCCGACTCCTCTCTTCTCGCGGCCGCAGGAGCACCTTGCGAAGCCGACGAAGCTCGCGTTTCGACCATGTTGATTTCTCGCATACTCATCGTCCATGAATTCCGATGAATCAATCTCGTCTCCAAATTTCTCTTCTCTTTCTTTTGCTAATCGTCGAATATCAGTCCTCAACTTTTCCATATCATCTTCTAGCGGCCTTTTCTGTGCATCCTCGCAGTTGTCGTGTGATAGCTGTCGGGTTCCCTTCTCACGAGTCCTCTTTACTGCAGTGGCGCTTTCTTCAGATTCAAGTCTCCTGACGAGACTTTCCTTCTCAGGCTGTTGTTTCAATCTTAATCGTCCGATGAGTGGGACGCCATACCATCCTTCTAGCAGCGAGGCGTCTAGGACCGTATGGTCCGTCGCCCACATGTCGGAAGGTGGTATCCTCCCTAATCTGTAATCCTGAAACAACGATAGGCGGACTAGCCTTCATCATTTTATTTGGCTTTTCTGTAACGATGGCGGGTTCTACTCGGGGCCCAAGATGGGATTTGACTGGCACCCCCCTATCCTTCTTAGAATCTCCGATACAGGCATTTCTCTTTCTTCGCTAGCTTCTCGATCACGTACCGTAGTCGGGCAAATGGTGTGATCCTAGCCCTTTTCTTTCTGCTCGTCGTTGTAGTATGCTCGGTCGAGGTAATGTAGAAACAATCCCGCGGACATTTTCCTCGTCACTGCGGCGGAAAGGGGGTGGAATCTACTTCCTTCCAAAAAGAGTGTATCTTCGAGCAATGGTATGTATTCAGTAGGGGTGTGTACTCGTGATTTCGGGATTTCCTCCAGAAAGCAACTTCGACAGCTCGGCCTTCCCGGCAATCTTCCTACTTCGTTCCTTCTTCGGGTCCGTGTTAGTGATGGAATTCTTGAGCTCGACCCGATTTCAAAAACGAAGGTCTCACAGAAGGTCCGTACCCTCCACGGTAACAGTGTTCACCATAGTTCCGGATTTCCTTCCCTTTAATTTGGCGAAGCCGGGGTAGGTGCGAGACAACTGGACTCAGCGGGGTAGCAACAACAGTCCTCCTGCGGACAAGCAGATCTCCTCTCATTGGAATCTTTGCAGGGGAGGAAACTCTTGGGTCGACCTAAGGTCGAACTCGATCAACGGCTTCTCGGCTTCGGATACTTCGTTTGTCGGCGCGAAAAGGGAAACATCGGTGATCTTGACATTCGTGTTCTCGAATCCTTGTCCAAACCGGATGATCCCATTGTCGGGCAGCTCATCCTTGTAAACGACGAAGTCGAGTCCATTGGTGAAGGAGAAAATCAGCTTTGGGGCTTCCATTTCTGCAGTAGGTAGATTCCGATTGTCGATCCCAAGTTATGCTTCTTCTCATCAGGACAAAAAGAAAGGAATCAAAAAGAGTCCGAACACATTCTTTTTCATATATTTATAAGGAGAAGTTATTTGTTAAAGGAGTCATTCATTAGAGGGTTCGTTTATTTAGAACGGAATGTTTAAAGGTGTAGAGAAGGTAATGAATCCGATTCAGAGTTGAAAAGGAAAAGAAAGTCTTATGCAAGACTTCTCAACTCGAAAGATCACTCCTAAACTAACACCTATCGGGGGTCCACCCCACCACAGAAATAAGGTAGAAGGATCTCAGAACCTCTCTGTTTAGTGGTGTCTAAACAAATGGCTCCTAAATCCAAGAGAATGTTGGCTATACTCGTTCAAGGTAGAAATGAACATAGTATTCCAACGGAAAGAAGGGTAGCTTGGTCCACATGCGACATGGATACACTACCGATTTTTGAAAGCAGAATTGTCCGATTAAAATGGAGAGAGGAATTGTCCCCAGCGGAGTCGCCAGAAATTGTACGGCTTATTTTTAGGAGAAATCACAGATTCGAAGAGAACTTCGGTAATTCCCCGACTATCCTATTGTTTGGCTTGGATTTAGGAAAGTCCTAATATTTATTTAATGTTTTGATCTTCGCCAATTTTAATTAATTAGAGACTTATATTTGTATGATAAAATCATACAAATAATCTCGAAAATGTGAGGGTTTATGTCGTATCGGACGACTACCTCGGAATCCTAAGACCGGTTAGGGCTTAATTTGCAATGCAAATGCCTAACAAAAGGTCGAGGATTTATGTTGCACTATGCAAACTACCTCGAAGTCCTATGGCTCGATTATTTAATTCTAAGAAAGTTCTCGCTGAAGTAGACTCAGGTTTTGTCGATGACGATGGCCGTGCTGCCCACCATGCTCCGAGCTCCTTGTTGTTGCAGAGGTTTAGTTATAGAAGACGAAAATCAAGGGATGAGAAAAGTGTTCTGGTTTATAGAAGTCTTAAAATCCAAGTGTTTTTAATATTTTAATTAAAACAAATTTTAAAGTTGATTATAATGACACCGGTTAAGATCCCACGGTTCCATCCTTCCGGCATCGTTATTTTTATCGGATTCACTTAGCCCGTATGAATTTGCTAAACTCAACCGAATGAGTTCCACACTTTCATTTAGACCGCGGGAAATCCCGTTAGCAACACTAGGTTACATCATCCGAGGTATTCCCGATCATCCAACAGGACATTTTAATTTAGTTGTAATTGTAGTTTTGTGTTCGTTTGTGATTAAATTTTGAGTTGTTTTATATTTTGAAATATTGTGGCGGTGAATTTTATCTTGCAATGACTTTTAATTTAGTTTTGGTTTCAGTTTTAGGGACTATCCTAAAGGTGTGGGCTTTCATGCAACAGTTGTTATCATGCAAGAAAAGTAGGTGCGATGCGATTAAATAAATTGCAAGAAAAGTAAATTGTAATAAAATAAAAGCGTACCTGGAGGGTCTTCCCGTCATCCCAAGCTGCACTTAAACACAATTTAGAATATTTAAGCAAGTTCCTAGGTAAAGCTAAGGGAAAGGTTATGGTTTTCTACCAAATTCCTAATCCTATAGCTAGTCATTTCCTATGACGTCTAGGTTCTTGTGTTTTGGTTTGAAGACAATTTTCTTCATCAAAGAACAATTAAGTTCAATTGTTCTTATAAGTATCCTATCATATTGAGAAAGTGTTTAAGAAGAATTTTAAACATCTTTTCAATATCGCTAGGATTGTTTTAAGTCCAAATGGATTTAATTAATCGAGTGAAGTAATCGTCCGAGGTTTAGTTTAGTTTTGTTGTTATCTTACTCGAATGAACTAGGACATTTGAATATCCTATAAGTGAAGTAACATTTCATTTAATGTTCCGTTTAGGAGTTATGGTAACCAAAGCTTTCGAGGGTAAATCGATGTTCAAATGGTTTCGTGATTTAATTTAATTTCAGCTATCGGATTTAAATTTGGAATAGTGTTCAAGTTACTTCATATTTAATTTCTTTATGTCTTAGGTGATGTTATTTAATTCAATTTAATTTAACTTTAATTTAATTTTGTTTAGTTTTAATTTTCGATTTTTAATTTTAATTTTAATTTTAATTTTAATTTGATTTTATTTTATTTTTATTTTAATTTAATTTAATTTAATTTTAATTTAATATGTTTTAATTTAATTTAATTCAATTTAATTTAATTTAATTTAATTTAATTTAATTTAATATGTTTTAATTTAATTTAATTTAATTTAATTTAATTTAATTTAATTTAATTTAATTAAATTAAATTTAATTTAACTTAATTTAATTTAATTTGATTTAATTTAATTTAATTTAATTAATTATTTATTATTTTTAATTTAATTTAATTTAATTTAATTTAATTTAATTTGATTTAATTTAATTTGATTTAATTTAATTTAATTTAATTTAACTATTTATTTATTATTTTTTAATTTAATTTAATTTAATTTATTTAATTTAATTTAATTTAATTTATTTAATTTAATTTAATTTATTTAATTTGTTTGATTTAATTCAATTTAATCTTTAGTTTAATTTTATTCTTAATTTTAGTTTAATTGAAAATCTAAAAAGAGTTTAATAATTTACTTTTAATTTAATTTGATGATTAAGTCCTTTGACATTTTAAAACTTAAATTTGAATTTTTATTTTAAATAAGAATTAAATATTATTGAGATGATTAATTTAGCGATTTTTAAATTAAAGAATAAATTTCTTCCTAATAACATCCCTATTTTAATAATTCTAAATTCATTATTCTCCCAAATTTAATCAATTATTTAATTAAAGTTTATTTCAATTATTTTAAATTGTTTAGTAGGTTTCTACCCTTTAATTATTTAAATCTCAATCATCCAAATCAGATTAAGATCAAATATTTTACATGTTAATTTTATTAAACCTAAAGTTTTAATTAAGGGTTAAAATTTTTAATTACCATTTTGCCCTTCAAGCTTAATAATTTCATAACTCACTAAATCGAGCTTAAATGAACTTGAAATTTTTATGTGACTTCACTCATATGCCAATAAAGACATGAGAGGAGAAAATGTGATTTTTCTGTATTTAATTTATTTATGTAATTATTTTTGGTAGAAAATAGAGATTTCCAAGGAAAATTTAATAATATGACCAAGGGAAAATTTCTGTCCTTAAGAAAATTATGGGACATTCCTAATGACCAGAGGACCACTTGGACCAATTTTGGTGATTTTTTGAATTATATTATTTTTATTATAATTATTTTAAGTTTTGGAGTATTAATTAATTTAAAAATAAAATAAAGGTTGAAAAATGAAATTTATATTTTTCAAAAATCTCTATGATATCAAGAAAATTAGAGAATCAATTTTTGCAATTTTCTGATTTTTCTTTGATTTATTATAATTATTTTAGTGAAAATGCAAGAAAATACATTTTTTTTAATTTTAAAATTACCCTATGGCTTTAAAATTTAATATCTCATTAAATAGACCTAAGAAAAATATGGGATTTGTTCCGAAGTGATTAAAATTCAAAATTTGACATTTTGGTGAATTTTATTATTTTTATGATTTTTATTATTTTTTAATTATTAAAATATTAAAATAATGCAAAAAATTAATTTTTTTTAGAAAATTGAAATTTTAATTTCCTTAAATTCCCCTGATATCAGAGAGGCTCTAAAACCAATTTGGTGAACTTTTGAAAGGTATTTTGAAAGTTATGAATTTTTAAAGTTTAAAATGACTAAATGGCTTAATCAACCCATTTAGTAGGGCTAACAAAGTTCAATTGACGTCGAATTTTTATGGCGGGTTCCTCTGATCCTAAAGGTCAGTGGAGAATTGATTTCAATTCAATTTGATGTATGGTTAGCTCTAATTAATTAAGGCTTTTGGGTGTTTAAGCCAATTAGGGTTATTTTAAATAAACTAATCCAAGATCTATTTTTCCTAGGGTCCTCTGGTCATAAGAAACATCACCAAATTTTCCTATAATTTATTTCACAACATGCTAATTATTGAAATTAAAATACTCAAAATAGTAACATGAATTTGAAAAATCAATAACTTCTCATAAGGATGGCCTCGACTTTGGAAAATTCGTGGAATGTTCCCAAATTCGGAGGCTTCAAATGCCCTATGGTCTCATGCCATGGTGAATTTCCTATATGCATGGAGAATTAAAACAATGCAGAAGGGAAATAAATCATTAAAAATAAAATACTTGATGAAATTAAATGATTTCTTTTCCACATTATTCTCCTCTCGTTCATCGAGCAAGAGGGTATTTTTATTTTATTTTTCCGATTTTCCTACACAAAGTTATGGATTTTTGAAGTTTAGGGAATTAAATAAATGAAAAATACCCAAATTTTCTATTTATCCACGCGGCGCCGTGTCGACCTCGGCAGCTCCGAAACGCCGCGTGGCGCTCTCCGATTCGACGCCGCCATCTGACTCAGCGCTCTCGAGGCCCGCTGTGTCGTTCCGTCTCCTGATCCGGTGCGATCCTGGTCGTCCGTCCGCGTGTGTATTAAATGAACGGCATCCGTGCATCATCCCCAGGTGTCCTTACCTGAGAGTCGTCCGTCTTCTAGGCCTAAGATTTCACTCGATACTTGACCAAATTTAACGTTCTTATGCTCTATGGATTCGTCTGGAGAAGACGAACACATCCATACGGTTTATGTGGCATGAAATTAACTCAATGAAAATGGAGAATGTTCAGAAGCTTGGGAAGAAGAGTGAGGCCATACCTTTGCTCGCAGAAGTGTGGCTTCGATCCGAGGGTCGTGTCACCTTCGATTGGATCCCAACAAGCTCCGGATGAAGTCCTTGGCCCAGTGAATTGTCTAGGTAGGATTTCGACCACGGCCCAATCATAAAGCTTCGAGGTCGGAGCAACTCGGGTGGCCTCGGAGATGGGGCTTTCGGTGGGAACTTCTCTTCTTGGTCCAGATGAAGGTGTAGGACCAGCCAATTTGAGGATTGGCTCACCGTGGCAAAGTGTCCTGGTTTTGGGTGAAATTTCGGTTGAGAAATCGGATACTCGGTGGTGGGGATTAGGGCAAATTGACACTCTGGGATCAATCGCTCTAAGGATGGAGAAGGGTTTGGAACAATTTTGGCGGAGTTTCAGCAAGGTTTGTGCAACTCTCCTCTCATGGCCGTGAGGGGGTCGGGTTTAAATAGAGGTGGTCGGAGGGCCTTACGGTGGATGGCCGAGGGTTGGGATCAGCTGCTCTCGGCATGGGAAGAACGACCATGGTGGCTATCGGGCATGGGGCGGCTCAACGAAGGTGGAATTCCAAAGTTTGGCTCCTCCCAAGGTCTCGGCCATTGTGTTTTCCGGCGACCCGGGTGGCCGGCCGGCGAGCATGGGTCACCCTCGAGTCCGAGTGGGTCGTGGCTGGAGGTTTGTGCAGTCAATTGGCAAATGCCATGTGTAAAAGGCTTGGATTAGAATGCAATGGGAAAGGGCTCATTTTGGCTCAAATTGGTCAACCCATCCATTTGGGCAAGGTGCACCACCCAAGGCTTGGTGTAGGCTGAAGAGAAAGTGATTTGGTTCAGCTTGATTAGTGGGGTCAAGTCACAATCCAAGTACAATTAAGCGTAAGCATGGTTTAGTGGAGTCATGGAAGTGGCTAATCACTCTTAAGAGAATATGGAAAGGGCCTCCTCCTCTTGCCATCTTGGGTATGGTGAGGTGGAAAGTAGATTCCATGGCTCTCATGGCTTCCATGTGGCTCATGCATGGCTTCATGGCTGTTCTTTGACTTGGGAAAAGTTAAGTCAATTTCATGGAAATGGATTTAAGAAAAATTTTGGTATTTTGATGGGAATTTGTATGGGGCTTAATTTGGAATGGCTTCATGATGAATTTTCAAACTTAGGGATTGATTTTAATCAAGGGTATGATGAGAAGAATTTGTCATATGGGCTTTAGCATGAAATTTTGGCTTTTAGGAAGGTTTCATGTAAGTGGGCTTTTGGTTTAAAAATAGATTTATGGATGGGAATTTTGTAGAAGTTTGGGCCAAATAATTGTTGGGTTTAGCTCATGGATGTGTCATGAGTGATTTGAAGCAAATTGGGAGTGATTTGGGTTTGAATTGGGTTGAATTTGGGCTTCTTTGGTGAATGGGCCAATGTAGGTCAAATTGGGCTAACTTGGGCCAATGTTGGGCTAAGGTTGAAATTGATGTAAAATGAATGTTGGGAAATGTTTATGGGAGTGTTTCAAAGAGGTTTTGGCTTTGGTTGGGTTTTGATTTTGGGGTTTGGGTTCATTTAGGTTAGGTTTGGGTTTAGGTCAAAATTGGGCCTTTTAGCTTTGGGTTGAATTTGAGTGGGGTTTGGGTCTAAATTTTGGGAAAATCATGTTAGTGTTTTGTTTGTGGGAATGTTAAGGGAGGTTTGGAAAAGATTTGGGGTTAATTGGAGTTGAATTGGGTGAGTTTGGGTTAGGTTTGGGTCATGGGTCCAAATTGGGCTTTAAGGCCAAAAGTGAAATTGGATCCAAATGTCAATCAAATTGGACTTGGATTTGGTCTAGATTGGTGTTGGTAATGTTTAATTGAAGTTTAGAATTGAATTGAACCAGAATTTGGGTCAATTGGGTAGGTTTGGTTTGACATTGGGTTCACTTTGGGTTAAAATGGGTCAAATTGGGGGTTTTGATAAAAGTGGGGTAAATGGACAAAATTGGCCCATGGTGTAGTTGAACAAAATGAAATTGAGAATATTTGGGATTTTTTGGAATTTTCTTGGAATTTTCTGAATTTTTGGATTTTTGGGTCAAGAGGGGTATTTTGGGTATTTGGAGGGTATTGGGAGGTATTTTTGGAATTTTTGGTATTTTTGGGTATGTATGATCAATTTGAGTAATGTGGGAATGCTTGGGATTGATTTTTAGGAATTTTGGTTAATTTAGGTGATTTTACAAATTTTGGGTAGTTTCAAGGGCTTTGGGTAGGCTAGGCGGGTGTAGGGTCCCGGGGGTCAAAAATTGAAAATTTGGAAAATTGAAGATTGGGTAAATGTAAGTGGAATGAAATCATTTTGGTTGAGCCATGAAGCCATATCAAGCCCACATGAGTCATGAAGGGACTCATTTGAGGCATTCACTATGTTGTTCCTAACCCTCTTGCCGAGGGCATAGGGGTTAAGGACCATCCATGTGAATCACCTACATGAGTCGGAGGTCAAGTTGGGTATGGGTGTGGTTTTAGGAGGTGTATGAAAGTGTAGTGTATAAATGTAGTGTATGTGTAAGTCAGCCCTCACCGGACTGAGCCACCTGGGCGAGTCCTAAGGCCAAAGAGTCCTATAGGAACTCATCCTTTAAACTTCCACATTTGATTTCAACCCTCTAGGTGATTAGGGTTCTACAGTCAAGTTTGTGGAGTTTGCAGGGAGTTAATAAGTGGTTTGAATTTCTAAGTGGTGGGTCCCAATTCTAATCCTCTAGGATAGTCAAAGGAAAAGCCTAAGGCTAGATCTTAAGTACTAAAGAGAAGAAGAGAAAACCTCATCAAAAATGAGGTCAACACTAAGTATTGGTAACTAAAGCAATGCTAGAACATTCCCTTTATTATCCTTACATATAATTATCTGCATTTAGGAGTAGTTGTTAGAAACACCACTTATATCACCATTCCTAACTAAGGCTGTTAGTAGTAGACTAGAATTTGGCTAAGGACCACTTACCTCGCTTCCCTGTGGGACTCCATTAGAGTCATGTATTACTTTATACGATACGTATACTTGCGTTGGATCAATATGAATTTATAAAAATTATTATATATCTATTGTTCATAAATTCTTGCATATAAAAAAAGTCGCATCATCAACTTAGGTCAAAATGGTCAACCCATGACCCAATGACCACCACATTGACCAAACTAGTCAACCTTTTTACCCAGTTGGTCAAAATATGTCAAAATGGTCAATCTGTGACCCAATGACAACCCTATTAACCAAACTGGTCAACCTTTGACCCAAATGGTCAAACAAGGTTAAAATGGTTAGTCTATGACCTAATGACCACTCTATTGACCAAGCTGGTCAACCTTTTGACCTAAATGGTTAACCTAGGTCAAATTGGTCAACCCATGAACCAATGACCACCACATTGACCAAACTGGTCAACCTTTAACCCAAATGGTCAAACTAGGTCAAAATGTTCAATCCATGACCTAATGACCACTCTATTGACCAAACTAGTCAACATTTGATCCAAATGGTCAAACTAGGTCAACATGGTCAATCTATGACCCAATGACCACCCTATCGACCAAACTGGTTAACCTATGACCCAAATGTTCAACTTTGGTCAAAATGGTCAACCCATGACCCAATGACCACCACATTGACCAAACTGGTCAACTTTTAACCTGAATAGTCAAATCAGGTCATGTTCAATCCATGACCCAATGACCACCCTATTGACCAAACTGGTAAACCTTTAACCCAAATAGTTAAACTAGGTCAAAATGGTCAATCTATGACCTAATGACCACCCTATTGACCAAACTGGTCAACCTTTGATTCAAATGGTCAAGTTAGGTCAAAATGGTCAACCCATGACCCAATGACCATCACACTAACGAAATTGATCAACTTTTGACCAAAATGGTCAAACTATGTCAAAATGGTCAATCCATAACTCAATGACCACCTTATTGACCAAACTGGTCAACCTTTAACCAAAATGGTCAACTTTGGTCAAAATGGTCAACTCATGACCTAATGACCATCACAATGACCAAACCGGTCAACCTTTGACTCAAATGGTCAACTTAGGTCAAATTGGTCAACCGATTGACCCAATGACCACCCTATTGACCAAAGTAGTCAACCTTTTACCTAAAATAGATGAAACTATGAACCTATTCAGTGCTGGCGTGGAATAGCCCGCAAATCAAAAACCGCTGTGGATTTCGACATCTCAGACAAAAAGGTAAATAGGAATTAAATAAATCTAGAAATTCCTATTAATTTTTAAAAATTCATCTCTTTACATAGAAAAATAAAAAAATACAATAAAAATATCCCTAGATTTAGTAGAACAAGGAAAAGATTATAAAAACAAAATTTGGAATTATTAACTTATATTTAAATTTTAATTAATTGATTGCTCTCTAGGGTAATTTAATTATTAAAAACTATTTATAATTCCAATAATTCTGAAATTTTCACAGATTGACATTTTCATCCTTAAAGATATTCTCTGATTTTTTCAATGCTAGGAAATTTCTCTAGGATTTAATTTCCTAAATTATATAAATATTAGTAATTATATTTAAAATAATTATAAAAATTAAAGAAATTGAAAATTAAATTTAAAAAATGGTTGGAAAATTTAGAATGACTTTTTTGTAAACCCTAAAATGACATTTTTAGCCATTTAAAAATTTGAAATGACATATTTAATCTTAGGATTAAAATTATGAATTTTAAACTTAAAATTAAAACCCTAAATTACTTTAAATTTTAAATCCTTACATTAAATTATCATGCTTAGCCCATCTCACTTTGGACTATGCCAACCATGAGTATAACTTCAAATGGACTCAAGCCAAACCCTAATTAGGTCTAAGACACCAATAAGAGCTAATTAAACTTAGTTAAACCTTAATCACATTAGGTTAAATTTAATAAACCATAATTAGGTCCAAGACACCAATTAAACCTAATTAAACTAAGTTAGACCTTAATCTTGTTAGGTTTAACTTAATAATTTATAATTAGCTCTAAGACACCAATTATACTTAACTAAACCAAGTTAGACCATAATCACATTATGTTTAACTTAATAAACCCTAATCAGGTCTAAGACACTAAGTAGATCTAACTAAACCATATTAAACCTTAATCAAATAAGGTTTAATTAACCTAAACCAAATTAGATTTAATCACCAATTAAATTTAATTAATCAATTAAACCTTATCTAGATTGGGATTATTTAACCATAACCCATTTAGACTTAACCACTAATTAAGTCTTATTAATCATTTAAACCTTACTTAAATAAATTTTAATTAGCCTTAACCAAATTAGACTTAATCACGGATTAAGTCTAATTAATCAATTAAACCTTACCAAAATTTCTTTTAATTAACCATAACCCAGTTAGACTTTACAACTAATTAGGTCTAATTAATCAATTAAACCTTACCCAAATTAGGTTTAATTAACTATAACCCAATAAGACTTAACCACTAAGTCTAATTAATCAATTAAACCTTACCAAAATTATGTTTATTTAACTATAACCTAATTAGACTTAACCACTAATTAAGTCTAATGAATTAATTAAAAATTGCCCAAATTAGGTTTAATTAACCATAACCCTATTACACTTAACCACTAATTATGTCTAATTAATCAATTAAAACTTACATAAATTAGATTTAATTACCTAAATAATATTTAATTAACCTTAATTAAATTAGATCTAATCACTAGTTAAATCTAATTAATCTATTAAACCTTTTCTAAATTAGATTTAATTAATCATATCCCAAATTAGACTCAACCACTAATTAAGTCTAATTAATCAATTAAACCTTACTTAAATACGGTTTAATTAACCATAACCAAATTAGACTTAATCACTAATTAAGTCTAATTAATCAATTAAACTTACCCAAATTAGGTATAATTAACCATTACCCAGTTAGGCATATTTTTAGGTTATTTTGACTTATTTTTTCTTAATTAATTAAAAGTTTGTTTTAGGTCAAGTTGGTGATTAGTGCATATCTTAGTGATTTCCATGAAATAATTATCCTAGGGTCCTCTGATCATAAGAGACCTACAAAAATTTACTTTGCATTTTTTTTATTATTTTTTATTATTTTTTTATTATTTTTTATTATTAAAATTTAATTTGCATTTTTTTTATGATCAACAAAGCTTAGACGAGATAAAATAATGCCATGCCTTTGAGGTGGCATTTAATTTAGAGGCTGAAAAATCCACTCTTCTGTCATTTGTTATCTTCCAAAAACCTCTGCCATCAGTAAGAAAGGCCATAATTTCATCTAACTCTCCCTAAGAAGGATGATAATTTTCATAAAAACAAAACATCACAGGAGGTAATTGGTAAAAAGTATTAATTACCGCAGATGAAAAATCCACTTGTTGCCCCTAACCATCACCAAATTGTCTTCTGCTGCTGGCAAGTTAGCATAGAACTCTCTCATCATAGAAACAACTATAACAGTAGAGAAGCAGCAATATCTTTCACAATTCCTTTACGTAATCATATCCTCAATTTCTCCTCCTGGCTTACTAAAAACTCATTCTGGAATCAATTTCTGTGATGCGAGTGCATCGACATAACGATTCTCTACTCTAGAACTAACAAATTTGTAAGAATAAAATTTTTCTTTTCCTTTCGAGATTTTTAATTTTGGAAATATCTCTAAAAATTCACAAAAAAATTCACCATAAATTCCAAATTTAAACTAAACTTGCTTATTTAACTTCTAAAGGTAAACTCCACTAAATCCAAGCAATTTCTCATACTTTTCTCAAATATTCACCATGAATAGTGATTTTTAGATTTTTCCATAACATACTCAAAGTATATGTTGAAAATCAAAACTTTTTACTTAGTAGTAGTGATCATACCTTAAGGAACACAAATCCAACAAATTTCGATGAAATCGGCTCTAAAATGATCCAAATATTGATGCCCAAGGCTCCTAATTTGCGAAACTGAGAGGTTGATGGTGATGGGGATGTTAAAATGTCAAATTTTAGGTTTTTAACTACCAAAAATTAAATCTCGCGAACTAACACATATGCGCGAGGGATACGGTGCTTAGTCGTGAAATCTGGTGCTTATGCGCCATCAGTTTGGCGCTCAGGCGCCAGTCCCCAAATTTTGACAATTAAGTTAATTCCTCAAAAATCTGATTTATTCACCTTTAATCACTTCAAATAATTATTTCTCCCCTTAAACTCTTCTAATACTCCAAAAGTACTCTTTAATTTCCAATGATTCCACACAAATATCACACAAAAACAAACTTATATTTCATTAAATATTAAAACACACTTAATAAAAACTACAAATTTCTATCCAAAATACTTTGGATGGAATTCTCAAAATACATAAGTTCAAGCACATGTAATTAAACACAAACTTACATCATTAAGATGTAGCAAACACATGTAAAGCGCAATAAAAATAAATTTTAACTAAAATCGCAAACTTAAAACATTAAACACACATAATCAAACCACAAGACCACACATAATTTAATTCCAATCTCCATTCGATGGAATATATCCAGAACCACCATTAGTTCCATTTGAACCATATGGAATGTAAATCTGATAAAACGGGTGATGATTAAAAGCTCTTAAATCTTCTTCTTCTATCCATTTGTTCTTCAGAAACATCGCTCTATTTGCTTCTTTCACATGACTTGTATGACTGAATTGCATTTTGAATTGCCATCCAATGTGTGCTAAATGAACATTAATTTCATTTACCTTTGCACCAATAGACTCCACATCAGCCACGATCTTCGTCATCCTTCATGTTATTCCTTAGATACTCACAGCCAGAAGTTCATTATATAACTCTTGCGCACTATCACAAATAAACTTCTTCTTATGGGCATCCTCTTTCTTCTTAATTTTGATCTCTCAAGAAGACATTTTTGCACTCAAAATACTCTTTCAGAAGACTCAGGATTGAAAATAAGAACTGGGGCAAGTATTTCATAAATTCAGGGTCTTTTTATAAACTTGGGAAGGCACAAAACTGACCCTAGACGTGTTAAAACTCCTAAATCTCTCCAAAACTACTCACTCAAGATTTAGGCTTCTAGAACCTCATTTTTCATGTTTTTTATAACCGTGGCGCCTATACGCCAACCAGTGGCGCATAGCCGCCAATGCACATTTTTTCACAGTTCTGTCAAACGTCAAAATCTTCATTCTGACTCATTTATGTCATTAAATAAGGTCAAATAAACACCATTATAGCATAAAAAACTCTAAAGTGCTACCACATTTCTAAAATCAAACTTAATAAAAGCACACAAAGTAAACATAAAATAAAGCCCAACGATAAATATGGGTTTCCTCCCACAAAGCACTTAGTTTAACGTCATCAGGCTGACATACCCAGAGCTTATTCTGAGTGACCCAACATCAGATTCTCATTAGGTTTAGATTGATCGACTGAAAAGTAAGGTTTAAGTCTACGGCCGTTCACTTTAAATATTTTTCCAGTATTAGGATCTTTAATATCCACATCTCCATATAAATAAACTTTCATCACAATAAATGGGTCTGTCGACCTGGATTTAGGTTTTCCAGCAAAAATTCTCAATCTAGAATTATACAGCAAAACTTTTTATCCTGGCTCATGATCTTTATTAAGAATCTTTCAATCATGCCATAACTTCATCTTTTCTTTCTAAATCTTAGCATTTTCATAAGATTCATTCCTTATCACTTCAAGCTCATTTAATTGCAATAATCTCTTTTCTCTAGCATCATTCAAATTAAAATTGAACTCTTTAAAAGCCTAATATGCTTTATGCTTAAGTTCAACTAGTAAATGATAAGCTTTTCTAAAAATTAGCCTATATGAGGACATTCCTATAGAAGTTTAGTAGGCAGTCTGATAGGCCCACAAAGCTTAATCTAATTTGATTAACCAATCCTTTCTATTTGGATTAATAGTTTTTTCCAAAATTCTTTTAATTTCAAGAATGTATAACTCAACCAAACCACTTATCTGCGGATGATAAGCAGTAGCAATGTGATGGTTAATATGATATTTCTTTACTAACTTCTCCATAGTTGCATTTCTAAAATGACTTCCCCCATTAGTTATGATTACTCTTGGTATTCCAAATCTGCAAAATATATTCATTTTTAAAAACTTTGCAAGACTTTGAACATCACATTGAGTTAAAGCAATAGCTTTTATTTATTTAGATACATAGTCTACTACTATCAAAATGTATGTATTTCTGAAAGATTGTATAAATGGTCCCATGAAATTAATCTCAAACGTCAAATAGTTCAACTTCCAATATATAATTGAGGGGCACCTCATTTCTTCTAGAAATATTGCGTACACGTTGACATCGATCACAATTTTTAATATAAGCATTAACATCCTTAAAAATTGTAGGCCAATAAAATCCATATTGTAAGATTTTATATGCAGTTTTATCAACTCCAAAATCTACCTCATAATCAGAATTATGACATTTTTGAATAATTTCATAAGTTTCTTTTAAAGGCACACATCTTTGAATAATCAAATCCTCTCCTTATTTATATAAAAATGAGTCATCCCAAAAATAAATCTTAGCTTCAAATATAAATTTCTTCCTCTCCTGGTATGTCAAACCATAGGGTAAAATATCATTGACAATAAAGTTTACGATGTCTGCATAGCACGAAACACACCACTCATTAAAAGCGAACAATTTTTCATCAGGAAAATTTTCATTAATTTCTTCAGCATCACAGAGATATTTTTTAGTTTCAAGCCTGGATAGATGATAAGTAATTTGATTATTTGTACCCTTCCTACTATTATCTTGAAATCAAATTCTTGCAAAAGAAGAATCCATCTAATCAATCTTGGTTTTGCATCCTTCTTCTGCATTAATACTTAATAGCAAAATGATCAATATGCACCACACATTTAGTTTCAATTAAATATGATCTAAATTTATCAAATGCAAATACTATAGTTAATAACTCTTTATCAGTAGTGGTATAATTAATTTAAGATTCATTAAGAGTTTTACTAGCATAGTAAATTATTTTGAAAATCTTATCATATTTTTGATTTAAAGCAGCTCCAATAGCATAATCACTAGCATCACACATTAATTCAAAAGATTTTTTCGAATTAGGTGAAACTAAAACAGGTGCAGTGATTAATTTTTCTTTTAAAGTTTCAAAAGCTTTTAGGTAATCATCATCAAAGTTAAAAGTTGCATCTTTTTCCAGTAAACGGCATAAAGTCTTTGAAATTTGTGAAAAGTCTTTAATATAACTCTTGTAAAATCCAGCATGTCCCAAAAAACTTCTAATTGCCCTTAGATTAATTGGGCAAGGTAAATTAGAGATCACTTGAATTTTTGCAGGATCTACTTCCATACAATTTTTTGATATACGATGTCCCAAAACAATTACTCCTGCTACCATAAATTGGCATTTCTACCAATTAAAAACCAAATTAGTTTCTTCATAGTGTTTTCAGAACTTTAGATAGATGTTCAAAACATGAGTCAAGTGAAATTCCAAAAACTGAAAAGTCATCCATAAAAACTTCATTTCGTTTTTCTATTAAATCACAGAAAATTTCCATCATACATCTCTGAAATGTAGCAGGGCATTACATAAATAAAAGTGCATTCTTCTAAAAGCAAATGTACAATAAGGACTGGTAAACGTTGTTTTCTCTTGATCCTTAGGAGCAATTTAAATTTGTTGGTAACCAGTATATCCATCCAAAAAAATAAAAGTATTTATGCCCAGCCAGTGTATCTACCATCTGATTTAGAAAAGGAAGCGAAAAATGATCTTTTCTGGTGGCAAGGTTTAATTTTCTAAAATCAATGCATATTCGTCATCTTGTAACTTGTCTTACTAGTATTATTTCATTCTTTTCATTAACAGTCACAGAAACTCCTCCTTTCTTAGGAACACAATGAATATGACTAACCCATGCACTATCTGAAATAGGGTAGATAATTCCAACATCCAACCACTTTAAAATTTCTTTCTTAAAAACTTCTTTCATCATAGGATTTAATCTCCTTTGAGGATCAGCCTGAGGTTTGTGGTTATCCTCCATAAGGATTCTATGCATATAAATTAAAGGACTGATTCCTTTAATATCATCTATTGTCCATCCAAAGAATTTCTTATATTTCTTTAAATTTTCAAGCAAACTCTCTTCTTTTCTTTCAGTTAATTGAGAGGAAATTATAACTGAAAAAGTTTAGAAATCACCTAAAAAGCATACTTTAAATAATTAGGAAGCATCTTTAAATCAAGTTCAGGAGGTTTTTCAATCGGTGGACCAAAAGATTCATCTTTCTAAGTTATGTCAAAAATTTTAAGATTTTCATGAACATAATTTAAATCTTCCTCATAAAAATCTTCTAAATCTTGTTATTTCTCTTCTTGCTAGTGTTCTAATTCCGTACTTTTATATTTTTTTTATAAAATGACTTGAAATGACATTCAATCAAATATTTGATAACATCCATCCTATAACATTCATCATCTTTACCTCTTGCAGAATATTTCATTGACTTTAAAATAATGAATTCACCAATTTGATCATTAACTCACATAGTTAATGCTCTTTTTTGCACATCTTTCATTGCTCTATCTGTGGCTAGGAAAGGTCTCCCTTAAATTATGGGTGTGTTTTTATCTTCCTTCATATCCAACTCAATGAAATCAACAAGAAAGATAAATTGATCCACTTTCACTAAAACATCCTCTATAACTCCTTTAGGATATGTGATCGAACGATCAACTAATTGCGAAGTTATAGTAGTAGGGGTCATTTCTCCTAATCCCAGTCTTTTGAATATTGATAACGACATAAGGTTAAAGCTTGCACCTAAATCACATAAAGCTTTTCCAAAAAATCTGTCTCCGATTGCACATGGAATTGTGAAACTTCCATGATCTTTAAGTTTTTCAGGAAGCTTTTTCTGAATTATTGCACTTTACTCTTCACTAAGGGCAACAGTCTCATTATCTTTAAACTTCCTCTTTTTGTTGAGAATATCCTTTATAAATTCACATAGCTTGGCATTTGTTCTAAGGCTTCAACATATGGAATGTTGATTATAAACTTCTTAAATATCTCCAAGAATTATGAAAATTGCTTATCCATTTTTGTTGTTAAAGTCTTTGAGGAATGGAGATGGTGGCTTTTCTAAATCAACTTTAGGTGGAGAAATAAGTTTTTCCAAACCTTTCAGAGCGTCATCTTTTGGTTTTTCAATTTCTTCTTTCTCTACATTGGTCTATTTTTGAACTCTACCTTCCAACAGTCTTCCACTTCTCAACTGAATAGCTTGTACTTGCTCTTTAGTCTTGTCTCTTGGATTTACTTCAGTATTACTAGGATGCTTTCCTTGGGATCTATTACTTAATGAATTGGCAATCTGTCCTAAGTGATTCTTAATATTTCTGATTGTAACTCCATGACTTTGTAATTAATTTCCCATTTATAACACCACTTTTTCAATAGAAAACTTCTCCTTAAATTTTAAAGTATTGTTAAAACCTGGAGGATAGGTTGGTCTATAATTATTATTACCTTGGTTGTTTCAGTTTCCCAAAGGGTTTACTTAGTTATTCCCTCAATATTGATAACTGCCATCCTGATTATTGGTATTCCGGTTAAAATTTGGATGGTTTTTCCAACCTGGGTTATAATAATTAGAATATGGGTTATTAGGCTTACTTATAACATTCAAGGTTTCTGATGAAGTTTGAGAATTAACCATTTGACCTAATGAATTTTCTTTAATCATGGATGTTAGTCGAGAAAAATTCATCCCAAATTGGTCTATCTTCCTTGAAATTGCACCAACTTGATTTGCTAGCATCTCAAAAAGCATTATTTTCAGGAATGTTGGCTACCTTTCTAGGATTTAACCTTTCAGAAGGCCATTAAAAATTATTAGTAGTCATTTCTTCAATTAAAGAATAAGCATCGACAAACCGTTTAGACATCAATAAATCACCAAAGAACGGCATCGATAATAGATCTAAGAGATCCAACTAATCAATTATAAAAGGTCTGAATTATTAACCAATCTCGTATCGAATGATGTGGACACTTTCTTAGGAGATCTTTAAGATGTTACGATGCTTTATATATAGATTCTCCTTTAAACTGACAAAAAGATGGGATAACATTTCTAAGCTTCGCTGTCTTCGATGGTGGAAAATATTTAGCAAGGAATTTTTGTGCTAAATCACCCCAAGTTCTGATAGATCGAGGTGCTAACAAATTTAACCAAATCTTAACTTTATCCCTCTGTGAAAAAAGAAAAAAGCCTAATTCTAATAGCATCATCTGAAACACCATCGTATTTAAAAGTAGTGCACAATTCTAAAATATTGGCAAGATGTAAATTAGGATCTTTAGTCGGTGCTCCCCCAAACTAATTATTAGATACCATATAGATAATAGCAGGTTTAAGTTCAAATAAATTAGCAGCTACAGCAGGGTGTTAAATACTACCATGAAGTTCATCCACTGTAGGGTTAACATAATCTCTTAAAAGTCTAAACTATTGATGGATTTCAACATTTTGATGATCTTAATTTGTCATTTCTTGAATATTTTTATCTTTTTCTGAATTTTTAAGTTTTTTTATTTTTCTGATAGTTCTCTCTAATTCAAAATTGTAATGCACATGTTGTTCAGAACCTGAATTACGCATACAAAATAAACAAATAAAATAAAACACACTAACAAAAATAATGAAAAGTAAAAAACTTAATTTTTCTTAAATTTTCTTTGAAAAAATTTTAATTAACTTCCCCTACAACGGTGCCAAAAACTTGATCCCCGAATATTTATGCTTACGATCTTCACTTTATATTTCTTTCCAATGATATTATCTCTTTCTTTGCAATGGTGCAAAAAAATTAATTCATAAGCAAATAAGAGATATATTTTAAATATTTATAATATGGGATACTATGCAAGTATACATATCGTTTATCAAGTAATATAAGACTTTTTTATTAAGCCCCGAGATATCGAACCTACAGGGAAATGTCTAAAATATTAAAGAAATAAGATAAATAACTTTTTACTTTTAAAATTATTTTGTAAAGTATGTTTTAAGATATAAAGTTTTTCAAATTTGTTGTTAGTATTTTATGAATAAAAAGTAAAGCAAACAACTAAAGTTAACACAACTATAAAATAGTATGAAAGCAAATGAGAATAAAATATCTTTTTACTCTTTCAATGAATCGGTAATAATTATGAAATTTCGTTGTGGAAGTATCTAAAATGTGTTATGCCAAATAGAAGCAATTATATTATTTACCCTTACTTGGTTCTATATAGAACATTGATAAATTTGATGATTTGAAATCTTGTAGATGGGTTAAGGCTGGAAAGATACTAGCATTCACTCTGGAGTTCCCTCGATTCCCTCCAGCTGGAGGCTAACATCTCATAACAAAATTTTTCACATCAAACCAAATTAGGGGCTTTAGCCTGTCACTCTAAAGTCCTTTAATTTTACTCCCCATTATAAGCATATCTTATTATTTATTTGCACCCAACCATATGGACTCGCTATTCTCATCCATACAATTGCATGTGATTTTTTCCAATTGTTGATTGAGACAATACCGCAATGGATCTTACATAATCTTCCAACAAATTTTAACATCTTAATTGGCAAATCAAGAAGTAAATGAAGTGCAAGGTAGTGAATCATCACAATTTCTTCCAACATTAAAATCATATACTTCACACAACTTTCTTCCATAATTTAATTACTTCATAATTTAAAAGGAAAAAGATAAAGAAATATACATCCATGGAGAAAATACAATCACAACTTTATTTAAATGTAGAAAATATAGTGAAAACAAAATAAGTTTTACTTTAAAACCAAATATAAAACAAAGTTAAACACTTATCTGAAAATCCTCTTCACAAGACTCTTGAAGTTCCTTTGAAACTTTACTTTCCCCATACAAGACACAATAGAGGTTGGTGCCCAACTCAGTTGACTCCAAATTTCTATTATACTCTTATTAAAAACTAGATATGATCGCTAAAAATTTTATTAAGAAATTCATACCTATTTTTGATGAAATTGCACTTTAAAGAAAGGTATTTTCTTTATTTTATTGCAGGAATGGAGAATTTAGGTGATAAAAGCAAAAATCATAAAAAAGGAGCAAATTTGGAGCAAAAAGGAAGAAAATAATGAAATTTGTGCTGAGTCGCCGACGGCGAGATCGAGCCCGCCGACGGCGAGGCTACGAGGAGACATTTCTGAAGGAATTATAACTGACTCACGGACGCGCGAGCCCGAGCCTCGTCGACGGCGAGCTAGCGCGGTTTGAAGATCTTCTAAAAGCCTCGCCGACAGCGAGGTAGTTCGTCGCTGACGGCGAGCTAGTTCAAATGGCGCAGATACATTGAACCTGGACACTTTTTGAAGGGATGCTTACACACCTCTTGGTCCTTTGCTCACCTCTATATATAGAGGCAGAAATTAAGTTAAGTGTGTCTTTTAGGGTGTGTTCTAAGTTTGAGAGTCTTTAAGAATTATTAAGTGCAGTTTTTGTGTCTTTAAGTGTTATAAGTGAGTTATTTTGAGTCTTTAGTGAGTATTTAGTGAGTTAGTGAGTTTTTAGTGAGTCTTGTTGTATCGGAAGGAAGAGTCAAAGGAACCGCGAGGAGTCCGCTGGGAATAAATCGAGATAAGTATTTGTATTTATTGTTTTTAACTTTAAATGAAATCCATGCTTTGTTTAGTTCCCATGCATTCCGAGTAGTTTATTAGTCTTTCTCCCTGTTATGAAATTAAGTGACTTGATGAACTAAAAATAGAAGTACTTTTATATATTAATAAATTGTGATAATTTTGACTTAAAACTTAATTTACTTTCAAACTGGCCATTTGATTTGTTAAAATGTGTTGAATATCAACTATAGTAAAAATTACATCTAATATTCGGGGAATTCAAAAGCCTTGGAAGGAGGGTGCAAATAAATAGGGAAATAATATCATCGGGCGTAGAATCGAGCATTTTAGTGTGACAGACTAAAATATTCAATTCGGTCCTATTGTTTGAGAGCTGAAGTGTAGATGTTAGCCCTCAGGCGAGGGGAACGTGGGAGCTCTGAAGTGGCAGTCGGTATCCTCCCAGCCTAGCCGCAGATTTAGTAATCAAACATAGGATTAGTCAATATTCTTTACACCTGGACCAAAGGGTAAAGAATAGGAATGCTCATATTTGTCACAATACCTTAAAATTATCTATTTAAATTCATCAATCACTTAAATTTCTAAACAAGGGGAAAGATACTTTTTCTGAATAGTTAAGACTTATTTAGCAATTAGTTTAATTTCCTGCACTTTCAATACGTATTAATTTTCTACTTAGTTAAGTTACCTGATTAGAATACTTAGTTTACTTTTTTGCGCTTAAATTTAGAATTCCAAATTTTCGTATACTAGTTTTATTATTATTATTATTTTAAAATTAGCTATTATTTAATTTCCTCTTTCCCTGTGGGATCGATAACCAGGACTCCACTAGAACCCTGTATTACTTGATACGATACGTATACTTGCGTAGCATCCACAACATAAACAATTACAAATTCTATACATATAATATAGCGGGGTTAAGTTTTTGGCGTCGTTGCAATTAAATTAAAAATATCATAATAAAAAATTGTGGGTCAAGTTTTTGGCGCCGTTGCCGGGGATCGTAAGAAAAATTTACTAGAGTAACGGACTATTTTAGAATAATCATAATAAATAAATTAATATCTATTCTAAAATTGTATGTGCAAATTTAGAAACGAAAATTTAATACCTTACGATTCTGAATTAGAGCGTACAATTAAACGAATTAGAAAACAAAAGAAACAAATAATAAATTTAACACAAATGGCGAATATTCCTGAAATTCAAAATATGAACCAACAAAGACCATTAAGAGATTATGCCACCCCTACATCAGATGAAATTCATTTAACTATTCAAAACCCTAATGTAGTCGCTAATTCATTTGAACTTAAACCCGCAATTATCCAAATGGTACAAAACAATCAATTTAGTGGTTCACCTACTGAAGATCATAACTTACATCTTGCTAGTTTTCTGGAACTTTGTGCTACTTTAAAATATCAAGGAGTTTCTGACGACGCTATAAGACTTAGACTTTTTCCTTTTTCATTAAGGGATAAGGCTAAAATGTGGTTGAATTCGTTAGCACCTGGATCTATTAAAACTTGGGGATAATTATCACAAAAATTTCTATCCAAATATTTTCCACCATCTAAAACTGCTAAGTTTAGAAATGATATAACTTCTTTTTGTCGATTAGATGGAGAATCAATATATGAATCTTGGGAGAGATTTAAGGAACTTCTTAGGAAATGCCCACATCATGCGCTACCGTATTGGTCGATTATTCAAACCTTTTATAATGGATTAGTAGGATCTTTAAGATCAATCATCGATGCTGCTCGCTGGAGGTTCATTAATGTCTAAACCATTTGATGAAGCTTATGCACTAATCGAAGAAATGGTAACAAATAATTTCCAATGGCTCATTGATAGAGTAAATCTGAAAAAGATAGCCAGCATTCATGAAAACGATGCAATATCTATATTAGCTTCTCAAATTGCTTCTATATCTAAGAAATTAGATCATTTTGGAATGAACTACTCTCCTACTTTAGAAGAAAACTCGTCTGGACAAATCATAGAATCTCAATCTAATTATGAAACTTTAAATGTTATTAATAATAGAACTAATAACCCTTATTCAAACTATTATAATCCTGGTTGGAAAACTCATCCAGTAGTTTGAGAATCTTTAATATTAGCAGAATTATTTTGCGAAATATTAATTGCAAAACTATATAATTTCTTAGACATTGCTGCTACTTGTGAAGCTAAAATAGAAAAGGCTTCATTATCGTGAATACTTGCCATCTTTTTAGGATTAATCCTTTCTAAGGCCATTGAAATTTGTTATTAGCCATTTCTTCAATTAAAGTGTAAGCTTCTTCAAATGATTTAGATATTAAAGAACCTCCAAGCAGTAGCATCAATAATTGATTTTAAAGATCCAATTAATCCATTATAAAATGTTTGAATAATTAACCAATTAGGTAAAGCATGATGAGGACATTTTCTTAATAGTTCTTTAAATCTTTCCCAAGTTTCATACATTGTCTCCCCATCAAATTGACTAAACAAAGTAATATCGTTTCTTAATTTAGCTGTTTAGAAGGAGAAAAATATTTAGCAAGGAATTTTTGTGCCATTTCAGCCCATGTTTTAATAGAACCAGTCGCTAATGAGTTTAACCACATCTTTGCTTTATCTCTTAAAGAAAAAGTAAAGAGTCTAAGTCTAATAGCATCATCAGAAACATTTTTATATTTAAAGGTAGCACAAAGTTCTAAAAAACTAACAAGATGTAAATTTGGATCCTCACTTAGTGTTCCACCAAATTGATTGTTTTGCACCATTTGAATAATAGACGGTTTAAGTTCAAAAGAATTAGCATCTACAGTTGGTATTTGAATACTACTATGAAGTTCATCAACTGTAGGGTTAGCATAATCCCTTAATGGTTTATAAACATTTTGATCATTAAGTTCAATTGGATTTTGTAAAGTAGCCATTTCTTTTATTTTTTGAATTTGTTTTCCCTTTTAATTTTTCTAATTGTTCTTTCTAATTCAGAATCTAAAGGTATTAATCTTTCAGAACCAAATCTTCGCATAAAACAAGGTAATAAAATACAAATTTTTTTTTATATTTTATAATTTATATTTTTAATAAATTTTTTTTATATTTTTATATTTTTAGAAATATAATATATTTTTTTTAGAAATTTATAACTATTTTATTTCTATCCCCGGCAACGGTGCCAAAAACTTGACCCGACCGCAAGTAACGCAATAATATATGCTTCCAAAAGATGGCCAAAGCTTGACCCAATTTATAATAAGCGGCTAGTGTATAAATCAAAATATAGTAAATTTTAGAAATTACTTTACACACTAGGGGTACTACGCAAGTATACGTATCGTTTCAAGTAATATAGGTTTTCTATTATAACCCAAGTATCGATTCCACTGGGAAGAATTATAGAAATAAATTCTCTAAATATTATATTTTAAAAATATCTTTTTATCCTTTAAATTAACTATAAATTACTATTAATTTACTAGATGCAATTAAAGAAAACCATACTAAGAGAATGATTTATGAAAACTATATAAAATAACAACTTTCTTTCCTTCAATTAATCCAAGATTTTTAAAATAATTTAATATTCGTTGGAGAATTTATGGTATTGTGCAAAATAGAAGCATTCCTATTCTTTACCCTTTGATCCAGGCGCGAAGCACATTGGCTAACTTACAGATCAGGTCTGGATGTATTGTTAGTAGTAATGGGTTAATCTAGACTCTCACTTCTAGATGTCCAAGGGTGGCTATGGTCGGCCCTACTAGTGACCCATTCCTGATTTATAAATCAAATTATAAGAGTTTAGCCTGTCACTCTAAAAACTTATCAATTCTACACCCTTTAAATCTTATCTTCCTATTTATTTGCACTTCACCTTGAATAGCCCGCACATGGCCTTCGACTACACAAGGATTCATGTGACATTTACAAGTTAAGAGTTCTTCTCCTTCAAGGTTTCAAAACTCTTCAACAGGTTTTAACAATTTAAATGACCATTTTAAAAAGTAAAGTAAGATCAGGTATTAATATCATCACAATATTTTTGAAAATATTTTGAATTTTAATTCTCCGTCGAATCTTTATATTATCTTATCTATCTCTTCATGATTGAAGAAAGAAAGTAAATTAACTACTCAGAACACATTGAAAATAAACTGCAAAACATAACAAATAAACTTTGAATCAAAATAAAAATACTTATCTCAAATATTCCTTCTATAGATCTTCTGACTCCTGACTGCATATTGTAATGAACTCCAGATGCTACAACTTGAAAGTAAACTCACTAAACTAAACAAAAGTGGCCCTAAATTTCTCTCTCTAATTCTCTGGATTCTCTCTCTCTAATGAGATTTCTCTCTATAAGGAGACTAGAGGAGGTGGGACTAATGAGGGGCGATTTTCTCTGAAGGAGTGGACTTCTATTTATAGGCTCCAAGGGTTGCCTTGAGGCACCTCTTCAAAACATGTCCAAATTCAATGAATCTTCTAGAAGGTCGGTCGGGCACCTAGGCGCCAGAATCTGGCGCCTAGGCGCCGGACACCGCGTCCAGTTCTTCGCACCTCTTCGCTTTGGCTCTCACCTCTTCGCGTTTAAAACTATTTTGGAGCGTTCAAATGCAATGTATCGCATGTCCTATTATCAAAGAACAACTGCCAATCTTCTAGAATGTTGAATAACTGCTCACTCCGTCAAAATAACCGTCCAAAAGTCGTCAAAAACTTGACAGTTTCTGTATCGAGTCTGGCGCCTAGGCGCCAGGCCATATTTTTTTTCTTCTTTTTGTATTTTGCTCCATTTTTGCTCCCTTTTTCTCCTTTTCCTTTTCTAGACCTTTTTACATCACCTACATCTAAAAAAACAAAAATACCTTTCGTTAAAGCATAATATCCTTTAGAAATTGATAAAAATCAAGGCATAAAAATATGTATTTTTCTTCATGGATCACTTCTATTTGGCACAATACCATAAATTTATATTCTCCACGAATATTATATTATCTAAAAAGTCTTGGATTAATTGAAAGGAAGAAAGTTGTTTGCTTATTATTATTTACAACACTTATTATTTTATTATTGCTTTTGTTCTGCATTTAGTAAATTAAATATTAAATTTATAACTTTAAAAGAAATACATAAAAATAACATTGAAATATTTAAAAATATATAAACCTCCTCGTGGGATCGATACTGGGGTCTTTATTTAAAGCCCTATATTACTTGGAACGATACGTATACTTGCGTAGTACCTCTAGTGTGTAAAATATTTTTCATAAAATTATATTTATATACACTAGCTTTTATTATTATTTGGGTCAAAGTATTGGCTATAACATATTTTTGAAAGCATAAATTACTGCGTTATCAGCGGATTGAGGTCAAGTTTTTGGCGCCGTTGCCGGGGAGGGCAATTTTTAGATTTTAAATATTTATTTTATTTTTTATTTTATTTATTTATTTTATTTTCAAAATACAAAAATATAAAATACAAAAACATTTATAAAAAAATAGAAAAAAAGTAAGTTGAGATTTTATTTATTGCTATTTTATTTTACTTTTTAATTACTTTTTATGTGTAATTTTGGTTCTGAAAGATTATTACCTTTAGACTCTGAATTAGAAAGAACTGTTAGAAGAATTAAAAAAGTAAAACAAATTCAAAAATATCAAGAGATGGCTAATTTACATAACAATTTACAGAATACAATTGAAATTAATGAGCAAAATGTTTACAAACCATTAAGGGTTTATGCTAACCCTACAGTTGATGAACTTCATAATAGTATTCAAATACCTGCTGTAGATGCTAATTATTTTGAGCTTAAACCATCTATTATGCAAATGGTTCAAAATAATCAATTTGGGGGAACACCAAATGAGGATCCAAATTTACACCTTACTAGTTTTTTAGAACTTTGTGCTACCTTTAAATATAACAATGTTTCTGATGATTCTATAGGACTTAGACTCTTTCCTTTCTCTTTAAGAGATAAAGCAAAGATGTGGTTGAACTCATTAGCAACAGGTTCTATTAAAACATAGGCTGATATGGCACAAAAATTCATTACTAAATATTTTTCTCCTTCTAAAACTGCTAAATTAAGAAATGATATTACTTCGTTTAGTCAATTTGATGTGGAGACAATTTATGAAACTTGGGAAAGATTTAAAGAACTATTAAGAAAGTGTCCTCATCATGTTTTACCTGATTGTTTAATTATTCAAACATTTTATAACGTACTTATTGGATCACTAAAATCAATTATTGATGCCGTCGTCTGAGGTTCTTTAATGGCTAAATTATTTGAAAAAGCTTATACTTTAATTGAAGAAATGACTAATAATAATTTTCAATGGCCTTCTGAAAGGATTAATCCTAAAAGAATGGCAAGTATTCATGATAACGAAGCCTTTTCTATCTTAGTCTCACAAGTAACTGTAATATCTAAAAAATTAGATAATTTTGCTATCAATGTATCACATAACAACTCTGCTAATATGGAAGATTCTCAAACTATTGAAACTTTACAAGCTATTGCTAGTAAAAATAACCCTTATTAAAATTATTATAATCCCTGGATGGAAAAATCACCCTAATTTTAACTGGAATAATTCACAACAACAATGGGGTAATAATCAATCTCATCCAACTGGAAATTGGAACAATCAAGTAAATTCAAACTATAAACCTCCTGGATTTAATAATCTACAAAAAAAGTTATCTATAGAAGAATTAATTTTACAACTGAGTAATCAATTACAAAATCAAAACACTGTTATTCGTAATGTTGAAAATCAAATGGGACAAATCGCTAATTTAATTAATTACGTACCTCCGTAAACACTTCCTAGTAATGTTGAAATCAATCCAAAAGAAACTGGAAAAGAACATGAACATGCTAAGGCTGTACAACTTAGAAGTGGAAAGGAATTAAAAGAAAGAATTCAGAATGAAATTGAAAATGAGATCGAGGTCGAAGAGATTGAAAAACCTAAAGAAACTCCTTCTCCTAAGTAAAGATCGATCGTTATTCCTATTAATGTGGAAGTTGAAAAACCACCACCACCTTTTCTTCAAAGACTAAAACAGCAGAAGCTTGATCAACAATTTTCTAAGTTCTTTAAAATTTTTAAGAAACTTACCATTAACATACGTTTTCCAGAAGCTTTGGAAAGGATGCCAACTTATGCAAAATTTATGAAGGATATTTTAAGTAAGAAATGAAATTTGAAGCTTTTGAAACTGTTTCATTAAGTGAAGAATGTAGTGCAATAATTCAAAAGAAATTACCTCAGAAACTTAAAGATCCTAGAAGTTTCACTATACCTAGTGCTATTGGAGAAAAATTTTATGAAAAAGCTTTATGTGATTTAGGATCAATTATTAATCTCATGTCATTCTTTATTTTTCGAAGGTTGAATTTAGGAGAGATTACTTCCACCATTGTAACCCTTCAGTTAGCTTATAGATCTATCACTTACCCAAAAGGAGTTATAGAGGATGTTCTTGTTAAAGTGGATAAATTTATTTTCCCTGTGGATTTCATTGTACTTGATATGGAAGAAGATAAAAAAATACCTATTATTTTAGGGAGACGTTTTTTAGCTACCGGACGGGCTATGATTGATGTGCAAAAATGAGAATTAACTATGAGAGTTAAAAATCAAGAGATTAAATTCAATGTCCTTAAATCAATGAAGTACCCTGATAAAGAAAAATGCTATCGTATGGATATTATTGATTATATAATTGAAAAACATTATCAAGAAAAATGTAAAGTCATTTCTGAAGGAAAAATTGAATTATTAACTGAAGAAAATGAAGAACTAAAAGAAGAAGAATTATTTAAAGAAACTCATTATATTAAAGATAACTGGGAAATTTTAGACATAACTCAAAATGATATACTTTTACCCTCGATTAAAAAAACCCCTGAACTGGAATTAAAAATGCTACCTGCACATTTAAAGTATGTTTTTCTTGGAAATTTATTAACTTTATCTGTTATTATTTCTTATAAACTAAGCTTAGATCAAGAAGAAAAATTAATAGGAGTGTTAAAGAATTATAAGAAAGCTTTTGGTTGGACTATTACTGATATAAGAGGAATAAGCCCTTCCATTTGTATGCATAGGATTTTAATGGAAGAAAATTTTAAACCTACTATTGAACCTAAAAGAAGATTAAATCATATTATAAAAGAGGTTGTTAAAAAAGAAATTTTAAAATGTTTAGATGCTAGAATTACTTATCATATTTCAGATAGTCAATGGGTGAGTCCTATTCATTGTGTTCCGAAGAAAGGAGGAGTAACTGTCATTGTCAATGATAAAAATGAATTAATTCCTACAAGACAAGTTACTGAATGGCGAATTTGTATTGATTATCAAAAATTAAATAACGCCACTAGAAAGGATCATTTTCCTTTACCTTTCTTGGATCAAATGCTTGATAAATTAGTTGGACACTCATATTTCTATTTTCTAGATGGTTATTCTGGTTATCATCAATTACCTGTCGCTCCTGAGGACCAAGAGAAAACAACATTTACAAGTCCTTATGGAACATTTGTGTTTAGAAGAATGTCTTTCAATTTATGTAATGCACCTGAAACTTTTCAAAGATGTATGATGTCACTATTTTGTGATTTGGTTGATAAAGGAATTGAAATATTTATGGACGATTTTTAGTTTTTTGAATTTACTTTCAATATTGTTTGGAAAATATTTTCAAAGTTCTGAAAAGATGTGAAGAAACAAACTTAGTTCTTAACTGGGAAAAATGTCAATTTATTGTCACAGAAGGCATTGTACTTGGTCACAAAATTTCACAAAAAGGGATGGAAGTTGATTAAGCAAAAGTGAAAATTATTGTTGAACTGCAACCACCTACTATTGTTACTGATGTGAGAAGTTTTTCTGGGACATGCTGGATTTTATCGAAGATATATAAAGGATTTTTCTAAAATTGCTAAACCTCTTTGTCATTTATTGGAAAAAGAAGCTAAATTTGAATTTAATGAAGACTGTGTTAATGTTTTCAATATTTTAAAAGAAAAATTAATAACTGCACCTATAATTATTACACCTAATTGGAATAAAACTTTTGAATTAATGTGCGATGCAAGTGATTTTGCAATTAGAGCTGTATTGGGACAAAAATATGAGAAAATTTTCAAAGTTATATATTATGCTAGTAAAACTCTTACTGAAACTCAAAGAAATTACACTACTATCGAAAAAGAGCTTTTAGCTATAGTCTATGCCTTTGATAAATTTAGACCTTATCTTCTTGGTACCAAATGCATAGTTCATACTAATCATTCAGCTATTAAATATTTAATGTCAAAAAAGGATGCTAAACCTAGACTGATAAGATGGGTTTTACTTCTACAAGAATTTGATTTTCAAATAGTGGATAGAAAAGGAACTGATAACTAAATTGCTGATCATTTATCTAGAAATAAGAATGATATTATTATTGAAGAAACTATAAATGAGAAATTTACTGATGAACAGTTATATGTTATTCAAGGATGCCAAACACCTTGGTATCCAGATATAGTTAACTATTTAGTTAGTAATATTCTATCTTATGGATTGAATAACAATTATAATAAGAAATTTAAAAATGATGCTAAATCTTATATTTGGGAAGATCCTCATTTATTTAAATTGGGAAGAGATTCTGTAATTCGAACATTTGTACCTTATGAAGAAACTTTTACTATTATTCAAAAATGTCATGATTCTGAATTTGGAGGACACTTTGGAGTAGATAAAACTGCATTTAAAATTCTAAATTCGGGATTTTATTGGCCTGCCTTGTTCAACGATGTGAGACATTATGTTAAAACATGTGATCGATGTTAAAGGATGGGAAATATATCTACGAAAGATGAAATGCCTTTAAATTATATATTGGAAGTTGAAATTTTTGATGTATGGGGTTTAGACTTTATGGGACCATTTGTACCATCATCTAGAAAGATTTATATTTTATTAGCAGTTGATTATGTTTCAAAGTGGATTGAAGTTGTAGCTTTACCTAACTGTGATTCCAAAAGTGTTTTGATATTTTTAAAGAAAATGATTTTTTCAAGATTTGGAATGCCTAAGGTAATCATCACAGATGGTGGAAGTCATTTCAGAAATATAAGAATTCAATCATTACTGGAAAAATTTGGAATCAAACACAGAATTGCAGATCGCTTATCACCCACAAATAAGTGGAATGGCTAAAGTATCAAACAAAGAAATTAAAAGAATTTTAGAGAAGACTGTTAATCCTAAAAGAACTGATTGGGTTGATAGACTTAATTCTGCATTATGGGCTTATAGAACAGCTTAAAGACACCAATTGGAATGTCACCTTACCAGTTAGTTTATGGTAAACATTGTCACTTACCTGTTGAACTTGAACATAAAGCTTATTGGGCGATAAAGGAGTTTAATTTTGATCTGAATACTCAGGAGAGAAACGATTATTACAATTAAATGAGATGAATGAAATAAGAAATGAGTCATATGAAAATGCAAATATTTATAAAGAGAATGAAGATATTACAAGATAAAAAAATTTTAGGAAAAACATTCGAGCATGGACAAGAAGTATTATTATTTAATACTCGTTTAAGACTTTTTCCTGGAAAATTAAGATCTAAATGGATGGGACCATATATAATTGAGAAAGTATACCATTATGGAGTTGTGGATATTAAAGACCCCAAAACGGGAAAAATATTTAAAGTTAACAGATTAAGACTGAAGCCTTATTTGGGAGAAATAAAAATGATTTATAAAAAGGCTTACAAGTTGAGTCTACCTGATTAAAGACATAATTAGGTCGAGCTGACGACGTTAAAACAAGCGCTTTGTGGGAGGCAACCCATAGTTATTTTTCTGTGTTTTTACATTTTTAATGTAAGGTTATGCCTCGGTCTTGACAAAATTTTATGTAACTTTAGAAAATTGGATGCTAGCAAGTCTTTATTGACTTAATCTAAAGATTATCTCGAAGTATATAAAGTTTTGACTTTGGATCACTCCATTTGGTATGAGAGTAAAATGGAGATCAAGTTAACCTTCATTATGATTGTTTTAATTATTGATGTTTATATTGATCTTACCATTATCATTTACATATTTTGGAGATCAAAACTTTGAAATTTGACGTTAGGCAAAACGGAGTCGAACATGGTTCCGGTGCCCACGCTGAAATTTGGCGCCTAAGCGTCAGAGTAGACTGTGTATAGATGGGTCGGGCGCCTAGGCGCTAGATTTGGCTCCTAAGCGCCATAGTTACTGGATCGTGTAAAAACCAAAACTTTTCAATTTTTCACTCGATTTTCTCCTATAAACTACCCCATCTTTGTTCCCAATCCCTAAGAAACCATAGTTACGACCTTTACACTTCATTCATGAGGAGATAAGAGAAGATTTTGAAGAAATGGAGAGAAGAAATCATGGAGAAGAGGTTAGAGATAAGTGTTCTAAGGATCCTCAACCTTTCTTTAATGGTTTTATTGCTGTAAGTTTGGAGAAATTTTCGAGTCGCCTAGATAAATTTGAAGTGGAATTCAAAAGCATTGGAGATCGCCTCCATGAGATGTATCATCAAATTGAACATCTGGAATGACAGGCAAAGCTTCAATTCGATCATCTAGCAGCCTATCAAGATGCTCAAGAGGAGATGTATGCGATGAACAAATGGATCAATGAGAAAACGGCTGCGGATTTTCAAGGGCGTGCGTTAGTGTTCTTCCCAAGTAGGCCGAGTAATCTTTATTGCGACGAGAATGGAAATTTCAAATTTGAAGATTAGATAGTAAATGTGGTTAGATCAAGACATTATCTAGTGTGTTGTTGTATCGATTTAGTAAATCGAATGTATTGTTTGTGTGTTTGTTTTATTGTTCAATGTGTGTTGTATTTGCTTTGAAATTGTGTTGTTTTATTGTTTGTTAGGACTTGAATCTTATTATTATACCTATCTATATTGTATTAAGCCAAATTGAAGATTAGGAATAGAATTAGAAGAGTTTGCCTTAAACTTATGTTTAATTGATGGATTTAATTTTTAATTTTTAAAATTTTAGGAAAATATTTTAGAAGTTGGAAACTGAAGCAATACTCTTATATGAGTAATTAAATGTTGAATTTGTGAGTTTTGGTGGAAAATTAAATTTTTAAAATATTTTTTGTGAAAGGCGATTCTGGCGCCTAGGCGCCAGAATTCGGCGCCTAAGCACCGGTTCGGCCTGCTAATCAAAAATCAGGATTTAAACCCCAAAAAGTCATGGCCGACGCCTAAGCTTCATCTCCTTCCTAATTTTCAGGAAAATACACCTCCTAGATCCATCTTGAGGTCAAAACGTCACGTTTTTTAGCCTGAAATCACTCAATTTCTTCATCTTAAGGACAGATCTACCTTCTAATCCATTAATTTTTGATTTTACCATAGATTTTCCTATTTCTGCTAAAAACTGAAATTTTGGAGGAAAATTTTGATTTTTAGAAATTCTCCATGGATTTTCTTAACTCATTTTAAGTTTCTCAGGCTTAAAAGAGTTTATATATTTGATTTCTTAATTTATTTTTTTTTCTTTCACATTCACATTCACGAGAAAATTTCGATAGCAGCAAGTTCGTTACTGCAGCATCGCACTTTCGTTATCACGAATTTGCGTCATCAAGGAAATTTATCTCGGAGCGCAGTTTTTACAATCCTGGAGAGATGATCGTGAACACGATCATTGCACACAACTGGCAGCGATTCTGTTATTTCACTGTCGTTGCTATTATTCCTATTATACGAGAGTTTTATGCCAACTTTATGGACGCGGAAGAGTGCGAAGTCTTCGTTAGAGGTGTCGGAGTGGGATTCACTCCAGAACGGATCAATATTTTCTACGGCCTACCACCTACCGTCGAGTGCTACTATTCTGGTCTATCTCCATCTCAAGGAGATCTAGAGATGATTATTGCATATTTGACTGACGGCACTGGATCTTGGAAGATCTGGAATGACAAACGGATAAACTTTAAATCTTCTAAGCTGAATGGTATTTCAAAGGCCTGACACTATTTTATTTCTGCTAGACTACTTCCTTCCAACCACCTGAGTGAAGTTACCAAAGATAGAGCTATCTTGAACTACTGCATTCAGGAGAGGAAGCCGATAGATGTTGGCAGCATTATCTATGATTCCGTGGAATCGATTGCACGATCCAAGCACTTCGCGGGATTAGGATTCCCATCCTCGATATATTCTTTATGTATGAGCAATGGAGTTATTGATGATATTTCAGAGGAGAAGCTTAAGACTACAAAGCCTATTGGGCAGGAGAGTGTTAGTATTTATGATCGTCTTCGCGGGAAGAGATCTACTGCTCCTACTTCTGTACCTACTTCAGGTAGAGCTTCTACTTCTAGAACTTCTACTTTTACTGCTGAGCCACCATCTAGTTTCTGGGAATCTATGCATGATTAATTTCTGGAGCAGCAGAATGAGTTATTTCTAATTCACTGCAGAGTAGATACTATAGACAAGAAGATTGATCATCTATCTGAATATACCTAAAGGAAGAGTGATTATGATGCTGAGTATTCAGAGTCTTTAGTTATATTCTTGAAGGGTGAGCATGATGTTCAGTTCCCTACTTGTCCTAGATTTTCACCGTATGTTGATCCAAAGGATGTGGAATTTTCTTTTGGTGATGACGATGACGAGGCTACAGATAGTGATTAGTAGCTTGATTTACTTCTTGAGATGAGTTGACTTTGTTGTTAGTTTATTTCTTGTTTGTTAGTACTGATTAGTTTGTTGTTAATTAGTGTCAATTTGTTTAAGTAACTTTGTGTGAATTTTTTTTTATGTTGAGACTGTTTTTAGAGTATCTTGTTTGATATGTGTTTAAGACTGAAATATGGATGAATTTCTTTTTCATTTTCTATGATAAATGTTTATTTCTCGTTTCAACTCTACTGTTTAGTATTCTTGAATACTTAGTGATGTTGTTTTGTTTCTATTATTGTGATTAGTATAGTCGTTTAATTTAGCTAATGATATAAAAATTGAGCTTCGCTTACTTTTATATATAATTCATTATTTCGAGTAATATTCATAAAAAATATGTGTAGAAGTAAATTTTTCTTTATAGACTGTTTTTACATACTTAAAAAATTCCTTTTTAAAATTATGCTTTCTTTCTCTAACACTTTAAAATTTTTCATGATATATCAAAACTTAAGTTTGGGGGAAGGGAAAGTACATGCAAATTTAAATTTTATTTGTCCTTAAGTGCTAATATTTTCTTTAATAAAAAAAATATTAACATAACATAAGGAATGAAAAATCTATTTAAGATCACTTAAATTTTTGAAAATATAAATAATTTAGTAGACTAAACCAAAATTTTAATAACTTTCATTGATTTTAAGAATAGAATTAATCAACTTAAAGAAGAGTAAGATTAAGAATTTTTTCTATTCATGGTAGAGATAATTGAATTTTAGAAGTATTTAGAAATCAAGAATTATAACTTGAAAAAGAAAAGATTGAAGGTCTTTTTGAAAACTATTCATGTTATAGTAATTAAGTGAAAATGTATAAGTTTGAAAATATAAGTTAAGGATAGTAAAATTCAAAACCATTAACAGGCTATCCAGATACAGTAATCCTCACTTAAAAAAAATAAAAAAAAGTGAGGAAATCTACATTGACATATTCACCCTTCACCCATGAACTACGCAATTCATCCATGGAAATTGAATGGATCTTTCATTATTGTTGTAGGACATTAAATCCTTTCAAACTTAATGTTCAACAACATATTTTAACATTTCAATTGGCCAAATCTAAAGTAAATTATGTTCTAAATGAAAAACCATTACAATCTCTTCAATACATTAAAAGCACATTAAATCTACATCAAACCATCATTACATCTCTTAGCAAGAAGAAAGACAAAGAAGACTACTCAGAATTCATGGAGAAGATATAATAAAACATGGATTTTATATATAAAAGAAAAGTCTTACAAACCACAAAAGAAAATACAACTTATCTCTTTTACTTCCCCAATGCAATCCCTTTAAAGTTCCTTTGAATCCTCTTCTTTCTTCTTTACAACACTTGATTCTCTATTTAGAATGGAAAGGAACAAGCAATCTCTCACTTTACTTCTTCTCCTTCACTCCTTAGAGAAGAATTCCTCTCAAATCCTCACTTCTACACACTACTCTACTAAACCCTAACACTTAACACACACTAGAACACTAAGAGAGAGCAATAAAATGCAAGAGAGCCCCCCTCTCTCGTCCAAAATCAGTTATTTAAGAGTTAGGAACAAAATCCCCAGAGTTTTTATAGGCATCCCTTCCAAATTTTGCTAAAACTCTCAAATTTTGAATTCCACCGACTTTGGGCGCCGGGGGCGCCAGATAGGGCGCCGGGGGCGCCAGATAGGGCGCCGGGGGCGCTCTATCATGCTAATTAATTGCTGGAGTCTCTGGATTTGGGCACCAGCGGCGCCCATTCTGGCGCCGGCGACGCCATAACACTTTTTTACCATTTTGCTCCTTTTTGCTCCTTATTGTTCTAAATTCGTTTCTTTTTTACTTCTTTTCATTCCAATCACCTAAAATCATCATAACTGTAACAAATCATGAAAATTATTTTTCTTTAAAGTGTAATATCACCAAAAATGAGTAAAATTCGATAGCAAAAATCGTATATATTTTTGGTGCATCGGGTGTTCCTCCGCTGTGTTCTCCTCGATAGGAAGAACTTCACGCGCAGCTGAAGTAGCTTTGGTTTATACCATGTTGATCTCCATAAATTCATCCATGCGGTCTGACAAGTAAAAATCCTCATTGTCGATATTCAGCCGTCGTTCTTTTGCTAGTTCTATAATGTCCTCACGGAGTTTCTAGACTTTGTCTTCTATCATCATTCCTTTCACTGAGGTCTGACAATCATTCTACCATTAATTCCGAGGAAATTATGGTAGTAGCCACAAGAATATATGACTCATGATCCATATTGTGGCTGACAGACTTCTCTGATTGCATTGGTGCAGCTACCTTCGGTATCCACACCTTTCTTTTAAAACTTGATGTCTTGAGGCAGGGTGCTTCGGTGGGGACATCAGAGCGAGGAAAAGAGGTGTGCTCTCTAAAGTGTGGTCATGTGCGGTGGATCGTAATCCTCTCTCGTCCTCTTCGACGATGTATCTCTCTTAAATTGTAGCAGATGGTATTCTTAGACCCAATTAGGACTTGACTAGCCTATGTCTGACGGGTGCTGGAGCGATAACAACTTCATCTGTACTAGCAGTAGTGGCAATGTGTTCTCATAAATGGAACCTCACTGAGACACAGGCTGAAGGTGTCTCGAACTTATCCTTTCTCAAAATTTCCCTTCTTCTTTTGGGGGACACTGCACATCCTATCCTCTTGACCAGTTTGGCGACAGAGCATCTTTCCCATTCTGCGAGTTTATGAAACACAGTACGGACTTGGGCGACAAGTGAGAGCTCCTCCCTCACCTCATCATTTCTTTGAGTAAGCAACGGTAGTGTGGCATAAATCGGGTGGAGACACTCATCTCCAATGGTATCCACTAGTGGGTGGAACCTGCTTCCTCGGAGGAGAGGAGCAGTCTCTGGTACACCGAGTTCCTCCTGATGAGGAATCTCATCTGTAACTAGCAGACGGGAAATTCTGGCTCTGGTGACCTTTGAGTTTCTGTGGCGGCGATTCCTTCCTTGTATCTTAAAGCAGGAACCAACTTCAAAAACTAACAGGACGAAGAAGTCTTCCTTGGTATCCTCTTGCAGAACTTCCTTTCCCTTTACAGATGGGAAGTTGGGGACAGTTACAGTGAATCTGGTGGTAGTAGAAGCGACAGTCCTCTTGGGTACAGACACAGCTGACTTGACAGGAGCAGGAATAACTTTCATCTTCCTGACAGCAGGAAAATCCTGGTGGGAGTTCAAATTGAACTCAGCGGAAGGCTCTTGAACTTTGGGGTAGTGACTTTAACTATGAAAAATGGAGATTTTCCAAGGATGACCTCAAACTAATCGAAGCCAGCTTCGAACAGAATTGTGGGGGCGGTGAGACGAGCCTCATGGGAAGTAGGCAAGCTACACGAGAACGTGAGCGTGGGGGTCGACATTGTTTCTGTTGATCACAAAGAGGAAAATAGTTCTGAGAATTAGCGAGTGGGCCAGAATCTTGTAGTTTTAATGTAAACACTACAACTTAACGAAGGTTAATCTGTGACTGGGTAAGCATCTTTTTTTACTTTCATGCTGTCTTGTTCTTAAAAGTACTTATTTTATTTCATTTACTTTTTGACTTTGTTGTTGATTTAGAGAGTTAGAATTTAGAAAGACTTCGAGATTCGGAAAAGATACAAAGTAGCAAAATTATGCCCGATTAGTGAAAAGGATAAGTGAAGCATGGGATCCGGTCCAAAACCTTCTTTGCAACGTACCTCGCTCTGGTGAAACTTGTCCACCGACACACCTATTGGGGATCCCACCCTACAGGATCAAAGAAAAATCATAAAAGCCTTCTCAACCTTGCTGTTTAAGGGTGTTTAAACAGATGGTCCTGAAGTCAAGGAGAGTCGATCGTACTTTCCCAAGAAAGAAATGGGTGAAGCATATCAACAGAAGAATGGTAATCTGGCCTAAGAGGGGCATAGAAGTATTTTCGATGTATAAAAGTATATTTCTTGATCTTAATGGAGAGAGAAATGATCCCCAGCGAAGTCGCCATAAAGTCTGTCAGTGTTTTTATTTTAGGAGTCGCCCAGTAGAAGCTGTCGGTTGCCAGAATTGAGAACCCGTCACCTGCTTCGGAAGGACAACAATTAATTTAATTTATATTTAGATTTAATTTAGGGAAGGAATATAGCTAAACTGATATCATATCCCTAATAGTTCAAATAGCTGAGCATTGTACCTTAAACCACATATTTATCCTGAAGAATAAGCACGTTCCTTAACGACACGACTCAATTAAATGAACTAGAAAATTTATGACATTCATTTGATCTGCAAAACTTGTGTTTTGACCAACAGATTTCCTCTATCTAATATAGATGAATTAGATAGGATTTATATTAATGCTGGGTTCGTTTATGTTTCCTATAAGGGCTAGCCCCTATAGTTAATTACATCTTAGATGTCCAAAGGCACCTAAAAAAACACTCGATTTAGATCTAAAAATATATTTTTACTAATTGACTTAAAAAGGCTAAGGATTTTCAATCAAAGTGAGGTAATCAGAATCCAAAAAGTGAGTGGTTTCAAATTCTAGAACAAATGTTATAGGAACCCAAAGGGCGAAGAACTAGGAGAGATCATTGATCCAAGAGTAAACCTTGGTGACTTCCCAATATATCCTATTGTTTGGCTCAATTTAGGTAGAGAAGATATTTTTATATTTCATCCTGTCGATTTTAATTAATTATGGCTTACACTCACTTCATGTCGATCTGGTGAATAGCTTAGAAGATAGGAGGATTTATGTCATATCAGATGACAACCTCGAAAAACTAAGGCAAGTTGAGGTATATATTGCACTAAGTAAATTGGCCCAAAAGATAAGATGAGGATTTATGCTGCACTATGCAGGCTACCTCGAAGCCCTATGGCTTGTTATTTAATTCTAAGGAATAGTTTAGCTGAAGTAGATATGTTCTGCATTTGAAGATGGTTGTGCTGCCCATGGTGTATGCTCAGAGCTCCTTGTTATTGCAAAATGTGTAGTTTAAGAAGTGACAATAGGAGGATGAGAGTAGTGTCATGTTTTGGAAGGTTTAAAATTGAGGTGGCTTAGTGTTTTAATTAAAACAAATGTTTAAGTTGATTATGGCGATACCAGTTAGGATCCCACAGTTCCCTCATTCCGGCACTACCATTTTTGTTAGATTCACTTAGTCCAAATGAATTTGCTAAACTCAACTGAACGAGTTCCATACTTTCATTTAGACCATGGGAAACCCCATTAGCAATACGTAGGTTACCTCCTTTGAGGGATTCCCATTCATCAAAGAGATGTTTTAATTTAGTTGAATTTGCAACTTTATTTTAGTTGGTGATTAAATTTTGAGTTATTTTATATTTTGAATGTCGTGAGGTAATTTTAATTTTCACAGGAAAGTATCATGATTTGCAATAAAGTAAAAGTACAGTAAAGCACAAAAGGTAAAGTACAATAGAGAAGAAACAATAGTAGCGGTGTATGTAGTAAAGTAAAACATCAGTAGCATGTAAATAGTGCAAGTATGTGCTGAGGTATGTGTGAAAATTTAAAAGCGTGTAGAAAAAGTTGAAACAAACGATTCGTAGAAAATTTGATGGAAAGACATCGGAAACAAGTTCAGTAGAAAACTCAGGAAAAACTCGTAGGAAAAATCATAGAAAACCACAAAGAACGGACTACAAGTCTGGAAAGACCGTAAGCACGATGGCGCGGAGGACTCAGAGCTGTGCTATATATCCTGACCTTATGTGATAGCTACCAGACCAACACCCTACAGAAGGCAGTCCAAACTCGACTTGAATAGTCAACCATGGACCATTATAAATTTTTCATTCATTTCAGTTTGGATAGCATGCAAGTGAAAATTTGTGGGTGAGATGCTATTTTTGTTGTAGAGGAAGTTTTATTTTAAAGTATATATGTAAATATGTATTTTTTTTGTAAAGTAATCCGATCCATAGGTTGGCTATCCTAATCGAACTAGGACTACTAGCAACCTAAGGGTGTCATTTGCAGAAATCCCCAAGGATAGGCGAGTAGTATTGTAAATTCCTTTGTCTACCCTCTCCAGGTTCTCTGAGTCAGAAAATAATACTCTAGAAATTTCTCGTATCCCTTTCTAATGCAATGTCATCGTCTTCCTTCCTAACCATACTATTTAAAGCCTTGTTTGATAGCTCCATATATAGCAGAAGGCTATACGTGCGCACTTATGTGTCCTACATAAGCACGGGACATAGGCCAAGAAACAAGAAGAAAGAAAGGACAAGGGGCAATGAAGAGAAAGAGAAGATGACGATCCACCTAAAACAACGTCGTAAAGAAGGTGGGTTGAATCTCAAAACAAAATGGAACAGAAGGCTCATTGTTTCGCTGACTCAAGTCATTGGAAGTAGAAGGGGTGGGCCAGTGTAAGAGTAGAAGCGGGCTCCACATGTAGTGCAAAAGTGGCAGCTACGGAGCAAGAAAACACGTAAAGACAAACCCCTACGAATGAGTGTAAAGGCGGGATGACTGTAAGACATCCAAAATAGGTGAACCAGACCTCTCCCAATATGGTGCAGAGAGGTGGTCACAACATATGTAAAGCACAGAAAACAAGGCCCTCCAACATGGTGCAAGGGGTAGCTGTAAAGGCACAAAACCGAGACGTGTAAAGTCAAAACCAAATGCCACAAAAGAGGTCCAAAAAGTCAATGTAGGTGGAAAACCGAGCCCAACAAGGAAGGGTGGGCAAAAAAAACGGGCAGCACAAGGGCGCTAAAAAAAACTTTTTCACACCTGCAGTTTTCACAACTAAAGAAGTGCAACATGTATACATGTAACAATGTCTAATTTTCCCATCAATTCTAAGCTTTCCCATATTCATAATGATGTAATAATGAAGCAACATAAACATAGATTTCCATAATAAGCAGGCTAAACAAATAGAAAGTGCATTGAGGTAGTGTAGGGGGAATCAGTTTGAAATTGAAAGGACACCCAACGTTAGCATGTAAAATTAAAGCAATTTGGAGATGAAACGTCTTTCAAAATTTTTCTCTTTGAAGTGGCAAGCATATCACCTCCTCTCCTTCCTTCTTGTCTCTTAAAAAGCAACACAAATGATGCTCACCGAACTAAATTTTAAATGAGGGCAGCAAAAAGAAGTTTTAAAACAACTTGCAAAAAGGTCACCAATGTAAATTTTCATGTAGGGGCAGTAGCAAAGAGAAGCTTTAAATCAACTTGTAAAAGGGCTACCAATGTAACATTTCATGTAGGGGCAGCAAAGAGTTGATCTAAACCAATCCCAAGACAACATACAAGTGTAGATTTTTACATAAAGATAGCATGGGAATGATTTAAAACATCTCTACACAAATGTACAAGTGCAGATTTTACATAAGGATAGCATGGGAATAATTCAAAGCATCTCTACACAAATGTACAATTGCAGATTTTTAGTTTAAGCAACCATAGGAATGATCCAAAGCATCTCTACACAAGTGTATAAGTGCAGATTTTGAGTTTAAGCAACCATATGAATGATCCAAAGCATCTCTATACAGGTTTATAAGTGCATATTTTGAGTTTAAGCAACCATAGGAATGATCCAAAGCATCTCTACACAAGTGTAATAGTGCAGATTTTTAGTTTAGACAACATATATGTGATGGCATTCCTTCAAATGTGTAATAAACATAATCAAAACAAGTACCACAAGTATGTATGTAGCAATTCCCCTCTTCTCCAAAGCCACCTCCACAAGTGTCAAATGCATGTGAAATGTAGAGCTCTTGGATGTAGCATGTGGGTGTTTTAAAATTTGGTGAAGTGTATGTAGAATGTGAAACCTTTGTATGTAGCATATGGGTAATTTGAAAGTAAAGTACTGTTGTGTAAAAAGATGAATTTCATGTATGGAATGAGGTGAAATGTGTGTAAAATCAAGGCCCAAGTGTCATATGTATGAAAACTTGGTGAAAGAAGTGAGAAACAAGCATGTATGGTCTCATTTATGAGTGTTCCAAAAGTAAGCATTTTGTAATCCGAATTTTGCACAAAATATCACCAAGCCATTTTTATGCTAAACATGTAATATTAGAGAAAGACATAACAAGCATCACATCCTCCTTTTCAAAACCTCATCCAAGCTGCAAGTTAGAGAGAAAGCATGTAGTTAAAAGGGCTCCAAGATTTAGACTTAAGTCATACCATCAACAAGATTCATAGCATGTATTCCGAACTTCCAAGTATGCAAACAATATAAGCAAAAGAGGAGCATCGACACTTATACATGAAATCTCATCTCAACAAAACAACCAAACCACAAGGTGGAGGGGAAAGAGCAGAGCCAAGGGAACTCCAAAACAACCTCTAACCCATGCTAACAATAGAAACTAGAACATGCCAAATTTCATAAGTAAGGTGTAGCGAGCATAAAGAAGAAAGAATAGAGAAAGCATAACACGTCACTCAACCTTTCTACCCAACCATCTTCCCTTCTATTTTCCTCTTTTTTTTTTCTTTTTCTCTCTTCTCATTTTCTTTTCTTTTCTCACATTGCCTCTCTTTTCTCAAAATCAAAGCAAACCCCACATTTGTTAAGAGAAAGGCTAAGCAACATGCCACACTTCATTAAATACTTAATCATGCATTAAAGAGAGTAAGAATGAAGAAAAGGAATGCCACCTATACATGCATACATCTCATGAAGGAGTAAAGCTCAAAGCTTCAAGCAAAATACACTAAACATAGAGATGTTTTGTAACTTAAAGTAGAGCATGTCAAGTTTTCAAAGCTAAGCCTATCCAACATAGAGAAGCATAATTAATGAGAGGCTACAAACTTTCACATTGCATGAACATGAAGCTTTGAAACATGGCTACCAAAAAATTTTTAACTGTAATTAACTAATTAAGATAAAGAAAAGAGGAGGCACACCCCCCCCACGCCCAAACCATCATGAATAACCACCCCATCTCCAAATTTTTGAAAAGAAGAGATACCCTTTACTTTAAGCTTTTAAAGTAGGGTTCCTGAATTTTGAAAGAAGAGCACTCACACCTCTTATATTTTGCAAAAAAAAAACACTCAAACATTTCAGATTTTGTAAAGAGAGCACTTAAATGTTTCAGATTTTGAAAAAGGACCAAAAGAAACATTCAAATTTTTGCAAAACATAAGGTAGAGGCTTCCAATCCTTCCTACATAACAACCATTTTAAAATATGGCGCTACAACCACTCACTCCTTTGTAAACACTAAATAGCTCTTCCTTTTTATTTAAGATAGCAAAGCACCAAACAACTAGACATAACTTTGTAAATGACAAGCTTTCAGGTATCATATATGTGAAATTAAAACAACACATTTAAACCCTAAGGACTCAAGCAACAAGTGAAGTGACAAAACCACAAGCTTAAGGTGAAAGAGAGCTTACACCCCCCCCCCCCCGACATTTAAACATGTAATCAACATAGTGTGGTGCCAAAATCGAAGCAATGTTTAAGTGAGCAAGATATAAGAAAATAAAGCATGTAGGGTAGCTCATAGTAAATTAATTAGTAAGCTTGCTCTTTCATCCTATTAAGGGCAATATTAAACATGTAGGTAATGATGAACTTAAAGAAAAAGTGTCAAGTACATGAGTATAGCAAAATCATAACAAGCATTCCTCCTCTTTCTCTAGCCCAAATGAAACCAGACTAATTACTTGATGCACAAAGAGAAGCCCTAATGCATAGAGTTTCCAAAATTTTGAAAACCCCTCAAGCTCTCTTGCCACCATGCATACAAATGTAAAATTGAAACATAACAAATTCCACCTTTATGAACTTTCATGCTCATATTACCTTCACATGATATGATACCATTAGGAATAAAAAGCATAACCATTAGATTTCAATAATCGACAAAAGAGGCAAAGGCACTAGCAAGCTATCTCATTCCTCCACCAATGTCTTAAGCAAAATCCAAAATTCCCTTCATCATTTTCTTTTAAAAAAAACCTATAGCACATGATATGAGGAGAGAAAAAAAATATAGCCAAGCCAACGATTAAGCTATAGGATGAATCAATCCCAACATCAAATATAAACCAACCAAAGAAGTTAAGGAGCTAAGGAAGTTACCACCCAATATGAGGCACCAAAGAAAGGCAAAAACAAGCTTAGAGAAATTTGGGCAGCACCTCCCTCTTCCTCTATGAATTTCAGCCAACAAATAAAATCCCTAAATGTAGTCATTTTATAGCAAAAAGAGGAAGAAGAAGAGCAAGAAGAAGCCACTAAACCTTTCTATGGGTAAAGACAGTTGGTCCAAGAGGTGCGTAAGCTTTTTGGGATACCATTGAGGTGATAGAGATGAGGAATATGGTAGCTAGGAAGTGACAAGAGAATGGAAGAGGTGATGGCTTGATGCCATGGATGAGATGGGAGCAAGGGAAGAAGAGCCATGTCTTGGAGAGGAAGCAAAGGGGGCACACCATGGGGGGGGGGGGTTCGACCAAGCTGGTTTTGTGACCTAGGGAGGTGAGGTGTGACAAGAAGGAGGAGGGAGGCGTCGGCTAGGGCTAGGTTAGGGAGAAAATAAAAAAAACAATTTAATACTTAATTATTTTAACCCAAACACGCCAATTTTGGTACCGTTCGCTCGTGCATCGAACCATAGCAAATATATGTCCTTCCTAAGTAAATTCAACGTTTCAAATGCAACGATACAGTCCATTTTGAGATACGTGGTTGTTTGGGCAACCTCATCGATGATGAGGTCAAAAAAAGTCAAATTTGGGGCTTTTGAGGAAATCAGGTTAAATCGACAAAATTGGGCTACGGTGTAGTTGAAGAAAATGAAATTGGGAATTTTCGGAGGTTTTTGGAGTTTTTGAGAATTTTTCAATTTTTTGGCTAAGCAGGGGTATTTTGGTAATTTTGGGGCTTTTCGGGGTAAGTGGTCAAAAAGCTAAATTTAAGACTCAGGGAAATACAAAATGAAATTTAGAGTCAAATGGGAGTGTCCGAAGGCATTTCTGATCAATGCGAATGATTTTACGAACCCTGTTTTTCAAGTATCGGCTTCTTTGGTTGCGAGGGTCCCACTGGTTGCTCAGAAGTATGGCATGTTTACAGTCAAACTTCTCAGAACGATGAGGGGATCTCTCTGGAATGATTTTTTGGAGAGCTTGGGTGATTCTGAGAAGTTTTGGGTTTTAGGGCCCTCGTTATGGGCTATTTGGTAATTTGGGCCAATTTGGGGCAATTTTGGAAATTTTAGTAAATTTAGGTAATTTTGGTCAATTTGAGTGGTGGGAGGTATTTCAGAATGATTTTTAGGAATTTTGGCAATTTAGGGAGATTTTGGGAATTTTGTGGAGTTTTGGGGTTTAGGGGTATTTGGGTCATTTGGCGGGGTTTAACGGCTAAGGATCAAAATTGGAGAATTTGGTAGGATTTCAGAATTCAATTTGGGATGTCAACTTTTTTAAGTTACAGATCAGAACTCACTTTCTTTGGTCCTCCATATATTTGTTCCAATCACCTCAGCCATAGACTTAAGGTTTGGTGGGACCACACACATGAGTTTCCAAAGAGTTAAGGGATCAAAATGGGATGTGTTTGGTTTAAGATTGTGAGTATAAAGCGTGATGTGTAACTGTGTGAATGTAGGTGTGAATGTAGATGTGAATGTAAGTGTGTAAGTATGAGTGTGCTTCAAACCTCCCAGGGTTTATCCGAAGTCATGACCACCTATAGGAATACCACCTGGACTTCCTTATGCTTGGTCTCTTCCTCTCAAACACTAGAGGTTAGACCTTAAGCATATGAAAGTTCCAAGTGAGGGAAACAAGAATGTGGAATTTCTATGTGGTGGGGTTCCATTGCTAGTCTTTTAAGAAAAGTCACTAAGAGAGTCATATGGCTAGGCTCTAAGCTATCTAAGAAGAAACTAGATCTCAACCAAAAGTGAGGTCAACAAGAAGTAGTTAAGATGAAAATTTTAAAATGGCTTGATGCTAAATTATTTAACTAATTTCAGACAATGCTTGGGTCAGTCCAATTCATTGTGTTCCTAAGAAGGGAAGAGTGAATGTTGGTGTGAATGAATGGAATGAAATTATACCAACAAGATAAATTAATTGTTGGTGAATTTGAATTGAGTATAGAAAACTAAATGCCACTACCAGGAAAGATCACTTTCCTCTTTCTTTTCTAGATCAAATGTTGGATAGACTTGCTAGACACAAGTACTATTGCTTTTTTTATGGATATACTAGTTATCATCAAATACCTATTGCTCATGAGGATTAAGAGAAGACTACATTTACTAGCCCTTACGAAACTTTTTCTTTTTGAGGAATTACCTTTGGATTAAGTAATGCACCTACAACGTTTCAACGATAAATGATGTCTATTTTTAGTAATCTGATGATAATGGAATAGAAGTATTTATGGATAATTCTTCTGTATTCAAAACTTCATTTGACATATGTTTGAATAATTCAGAAAAAGTTTTGGAGCTTTGCTAGAAAATAAATTTAGTTATGAATTGGGGAAAATGTCAATTTATGGTTGCAGCAGGAATTGTTCTTGAGCATAAAATTTCTGAAGTTGGTATGGAGGTAGACCCTGCAAAAATTCATATTATTGAGAAATTACCACCTCCTACTGTGAGAGGGGTAATAAGTTTCTTTGGATATGCTGAATTTTACAGGCGTTATATTAAAGGTTTTTTGAGAATTACTAAACCTTCGTACCAACTTTTAGAAAAAGATAAGAGATTTAATTTTAATGAAGAATGTTTGAAGGCCTTTGAACTATTAAAAGAAAAATTAATCACTTCCCCTATAATTGTTTCACCTGATTGGGAGAGACCATTTGAACTTATGTGTGATGTTAGTGATTATGTGATTGGAGTTGCTTTAGGGCAAATGTATGATAAAATGTTCAAGATTTTTTACTATGCTAGTAAAACTCTTAATGAAGCTCAGATTAATTATTACACTACTAAAAGAGAGTTATTAGCTATAGTGTATGCCTTTGAAAAATTTAGATCGTATCTGATTGGAACTAAATGCATAGTGCATACTGACAATTCATCTATCAAATATTTAATGCAAAAGAAGGATTCCAAACCAAGACTGATCAGATGGATACTTCTAATGCAAGAATTTGACTTTGTGATAGTCAATAGGAAGAGATCTGATAACTAAATTGTAGACCATCTGTCTAGATTGGAGTATTATAAATTATCTAAATTTGAGAAGGAAATTAAAGGAACTTTCCCTGATGAGCAAATTTTTACTATTATGGAAAAGAATTTGGCTTGGTATGCTGATATTGTGAATTATATTGTAAGTGATATTGTACCACCTGATTTAACAAAGCAACAACAAAAGAAATTTAGAAATTAAGCTATATTTTATTTTTGGGATGAGCCCTACCCATATAAGCAGTGTAAGGATCTCATTATTAGAAGATGTGTGTCGTATGAAGAAACTGAACCAATTATTCAGAGATGCCAAGATTCTGAATTTGGAGTACATTTTGGTGTTGATAAAACTGCTTATAAGATTTTTCAATCTGGATTATATTGTCCTACTCTTTTAGGGATGTATACAAATATATAAAAACATGTGATCGATATTAGAGAGTAGGTAATATTTCTAGAAGAAATGAAATTCCTCTAAATTTTAAATTAGAAGTTGAAATCTTTGATGTATGGAGATTGGATTTTATGGGACATTTTATTCCTTCATTTGAAAATACATATATATTGGTTGCTGTTGGTTATGTCTCAAAATGGATCAAATAAATTGCTTTACTCAGATGTGATGCTCGGAGTGTTTCAAAATTTTTAATGAAAAATATTTATAAGATATGAAATGCTGAGAGTAATCATAAATGATGGTGGATCTCATTTTAGGAATAATCAGATTCAGAGATTGGTTGAAAACATATAATTTTATCCATATAATCTTTACTGCCTATCATCCCTAGACTAGTGTTTTAGCAGAGGTGTCTAATCGTGAAATTAAATGAATTTTGAAGAAATTTGTGGATCTTCACAAATTAGATTGGTCTGTGAGATTAGATACTACATTATGAGCATATAGAACTGCTTTTAAGACCCCTATCGGAATGTCTCATTATAAACTAGTATTTGGAAAGACTTGCCACTTACCTATTGAATTTGAGCATAAAGCATATTGGGTGATAAAAGAGCTCAATTGTAATTTGAAGAATGCAAGTGAGAAGAGATTTGTGCAATTAAATGAATTGGAAGAAATCTGAAATCAATCTTATCATAATGACAAGATTTATAAAGAGAAAATGAAATTATGTATTGATCGGAAGATATTATGAATGAAATTTGAACCTGGATAGAAAGTTTTGGTATACAATACTAGATTGAAATTATTTCTTAGAAAACTTACGTCTAGGTGGATAGGACCTCTTGTTGTTATAAAAGTGCATTCTTTTGGAGCTATTTATATTGAGGATCCTAAAACTGGAAAGATATCCAAAGTTAATAGGCACAAATTAAAACATATCTTGAAGGGTTTTGACTAGATTTTAAAGAGGTTTTAATGTGAAGTCATCCTGAATAAATGAATGCTTTGTCGGGCTGACGACGTTAAACCAAGCGCTTTATGGGTGGCAACCCATATTTATTTTTTTTATGTTTGTGTGCTTGTTTTTATTAGTTGTGCTTATAGAGAGTTATATAGGAGACCTACTTACTCTTAAATATCATGAAAGAATGGAAAATATTGGATCATTTTGAAGAATTGGAATATTTCGGACCAAAACGTCCGGTCGGATATCAACCTATACTAGAAATTGAAGGGCTACAACCATTAGAACTACCATGATCCTACAAATATCCAAGCACCTGAGATATACTTGACAAAGCTCTACTTCTGATAATATCTTGGAGTGCTATATATTTATAGTTGGTCTAGTAGCATCTGAGGTGTTGCAGAAATCAAAGACAGACACTATCTGATATGATGTCTTCATGACAGTTTATATATTATAATGTTTTGGTTGTGATATATATAATGTAATATTGATATCCTTGTCATTTTGATGACAGTATATACATTATCTTTTGATGTTGGAATGAAATATTACAAAATATTTCATGAGTCCAATAAAAGCTAAGACAAAAACACTGACAATAAAAATGATGACATAATAATAAAAAATTTTATGATTCATAAAATCAAAATCCCCAGCAGAAAAGTTTTAGATAGTTTTTTTGCATATTCTTTTTGTTCTATCTTCAGCTATGGGATATAAGAGACTTCCTAACACAAAAAAATGGAATTTCTATAGCTCTTTCATTGAGAAAGGATATAAGTCGCATAACATTCCTTCTCAAAAATCGACATATTGACATCTGAAATGGCATGGCATCCATTCTTTCTTCAGCTATGCGATATAAGACCCTTCCTGAAACGAAAAAAATGGCATTCTTGTAGCTCTTTCTTAAAGAAATGATATAAGTTGCATAGCATTCCTTCTCAAAAAATTGACATATTGACATCTGACATTTCTGAGAGATGGTATGACATCATTCTCTCTTCAGCTATGGGACCCTTCCTGACATGAAAAAAATGGCATTCCTATAGCTCTTTCTTTTAGAAAGGATATAATTCGCATAACTTTCCTTCTCAAAAATTTACAAATCGACATCTGACATTTCTGAGAGATGGTATAGCATCCATTCTCTCTTTAGCTATGGGATATAAGACCCTTCCTAACATAAAAAAATGACAATCATGTAGCTCTTTCTTTGAGAAAGGATATAAGTCGCATAGCATTCCTTCTCAAAAATCAATATATTTACATCTGGCATTTCCGAGAGATGGTATGACATCCATTCTCTCTTCAGCTATTAGCTATAAGACCATTCATGACACGGAAATATGCCATTTCTTTAGCTCTTTCTTCGAGAAAAGGATATAAGTCACATAGCATTCTTTCTCAAAAATCAACATATTGACATTTGAGATTTCTAAGAGATGATATGGTATCTACACTCTCTTCAGTTTCTGTTGGGTTATCTAGATCTTTTTGTTCAACACCAATATGTGCGGCATATTTATGCAGTATTCCACACATATTGAGGGCCCATTTTTTTTACCTCACTTTTGTGAGGATCATTTATAAATCATCTTGAGAAAGGAAGTCTATCAATATTGACCTCTGAAATCTTGTAAATTGTCACAAAACTCTAATGTCTATGGTGAAACCTTAATAAAGCCCTTTTAACCAAAATTTTAATGACAAACTAAAATGATCAAAACAGTAAAACAAAACCCTGATTTGATCATATATTGACCAAACTGGTCAAACTTTAACCCAAATGGTCAAACTAGGTCAAAATGGTTAATCCATGATCCAATGACCACCTTATTGACCAAACTGGTCAATCTTTGGCCCAAATGGTCAACTGATACATAAAAAATATATACTATTTTTGCTATATGATTTTACTCATTTTTGGTGATATTACACTTTAAAAGGAATGAATTTTTTATGTTTTTGGTTTTAAGTACAAGAAATGGTGATTGGAGCAAAAAGAAGCAAAAATAGTGCAATTTGGAGCGAAAACGAGCAAGAAAACAAATTTTGGCTTGATACCTTTCGATAAGTCTTTCTATGCTTAATTTATTTTACAATTATTGTATATTTTTTAATGAGATTACACTTTAAAGAAAGGTTATTTTTATACTTACTTTGTAGGGTCATTTGTCCTGAATGCAACGCAACTGAAACGGGGCGAATCAGAGCTGAAAAGGAGCCAAAGGAAGCAAAATGGTGGAGCTACGCAGAATGGGCACCGCAGGCACCCAAACTGGCTCCCGTGGCACCAGAAACCGAGGGCATAAAAAATAGGACGCCGGCAGTACCCTATTCAGCGCCGGCGTCCCCCAAGATGGTCTGGATGCTAAATTGAGCTGTTATTGGCCATATACATCGAATTTGTATGCTTTTTGGAAGGTTTCTTCATGCATCTCTTAGGAAATTCATCCCTACACTATTTTAAACCGAATTTGAAGCCAAAAAAAGAGAGGAGATGTTAGGTAAAATGTTGAGAATGATTAGAGATCTTGAAATAGGAGTAGAAATGTAGATTTCTACCTTATTGAAGAGATTGGTGAGGGGATTTTGAGAGAACCTATAAGGGAATGTTCTAGCATTGCATGGATCCGCGGGAGACTTTGTGGGTGAGATTTTCATCTTTTTATCAAGGGGAAAAAGCTAAGTGTACGGCTTATTTTTAGGTTGTGTGTTGAATTTTGAAAAGGGGTCGCCTAACAGAAATTGTCGGCGAATTTTTAATTTAATTTAAATAAATAATTTGAAAAGTAGTATTTGATTTAGAAAGTAATTTTAAGTTTAAAAATTTTTAAGATATGAAATCAAACTGATCTCACATCCCGAATAGTTTATATAAACGAGCACCGCATCACAAACCGTGTATCTATCTCGAAGAATATACACACTGTTTGGTGATGGGGCTCGATTAAATAAACTAGAAGATTTGTGACATCCGCTTGGTATGCGAACCAATTTTATAAGCCGACAAATTCCCCTGTTTAATATGAAAGCATTAAACAGGGTTTATATTACCTGGGTTCTTTAAAATTCCCTATAAGGGCAAGCCCCTATAGTTAATTACATCTTAAGTGACGGGAATCACCTAAGAAAACTCTTGATAGTAATCAGTAATTCTGCTCTCAAGAATTTCAAAGTTTAGGGTTTTCAAGGGATTGAATTTTGGAATTTCAATAGGGAATGGATCAAATTTGGAACATTTTGTTTTGGGAATTCAAAGGAAGAAAGGTAGGAGAAATCACAGATTCGAAGCGAACTTCGGTAATTCCCCGCCTATCCTATTGTTTGGCTTGGATTTAGGAAAGTCCTAATATTTATTTAATGTTTTGATCTTGCCAGTTTTAATTAATTAGAACTTATATTTGTATCATAAAATCATACAAATAGCCTCGAAAATGTGAGGGTTTATGTCGTATCGGACGACTACCTCGGAATCCTAAGACCGGTTAGGGCTTAATTTGCAATGCAAATGCCTAAAAAAAGGTTGAGGATTTATATTGCACTAGGCAAACTACCTTGAAGTCCTATGGCTTCGTTATTTAATTCTAAGAAAGTTCTGCTGAAGTAGACTCAGGTTTTGCTGATGACGATGGCCGTGCTGCCCACCATGCTCCGAGCTCCTTATTGTTGCAGAGGTTTAGTTATAGAAGACGAAAATCAAGGGATGAGAAAAGTGTTCTGGTTTAGAGAAGTCTTAAAATCTAAGTGTTTTTAATATTTTAATTAAAACAAATTTTAAAGTTGATTATAACGACACCGGTTAAGATCCCACGATTCCATCCTTCCGGCATCATTATTTTTATCGGATTCACTTAGTCCAAATGAATTTGCTAAACTCAACTGAATGAGTTCCACACTTTCATTTAGACCGTGGGAAATCTCGTTAGCAACACGTAGGTTACATCATTCGAGGTATTCCCGATCATCCAATAGGACGTTTTAATTTAGTTGTAATTGTAGTTTTGTGTTTTGTTTGTGATTAAATTTTGAGTTGTTTTATATTTTGAAATATTGTGGCGGTGAATTTTATCTTGCAATGACTTTTAATTTAGTTTTGGTTTCATTTTTAGGGACTATCCTAAAGGTGTGGGTTTTCATGCAACAGTTGTTATTATGCAAGAAAAGTAGGTGCAATGCGATTAAATAAATTGCAAGAAAAGTAAATTGCAATAAAATAAAAGCTTACCTGGAGGGTCTTCCCGTCATCCCAAGCTGCACTTAAATACAATTTAGAATATTTAAGCAAGTTCCTAGGTAAAGCTAAGGGAAAGGTTATGGTTTTCTATCAAATTCCTAATCCTATAGCTAGTCATTTCCTATGACGTCTAGGTTCTTGTGTTTTGGTTTGAGGACGATTTTCTTCATCAAAGAACAATTAAGTTCAATTGTTATTATAAGTATCCTATCATATTGAGAAAGTGTTTAAGAAGAATCTTAAACATCTTTTCAATACTGCTAGGATTGTTTTAAGTCCAAATGGATTTAATTAATCAAGTGAAGTAATAGTCCGAGGTTTAGTTTAGTTTTGTTGTTATCTTGCTCAGTGAACTAGGACATTTGAGTATCCTATAAGTGAAGTAACATTTCATTTAATGTTCTGTTTAGGAGTTATGGTAACCAAAGCTTTCGAGGGCAAATTCATGTTCAAATGGTTTGTGATTTAATTTAATTTCATTTATCGGATTTAAATTTGGAATAGTATTCAAGTTACTTCATATTTAATTTCTTTATGTCTTAGGTGATGTTATTTAATTCAATTTAATTTAACTTTAATTTAATTTGGTTTAGTTTTAATTTTGATTTTTAATTTTAATTTTAATTTTAATTTTAATTTTAATTTTAATTTTTATTTGATTTTATTTTATTTTTATTTTATTTTAATTTAATTTAAATTTAATCTAATTTAATTTAATTTAATATGTTTTAATTTAATTTAATTTAATTTAATTTAATTTAATTTAATTTAATTTAATTTAATTTAATATGTTTTAATTTAATTTAATTTACTTTAATTTAATTTAATTTAATTTAATTTAATTTAATTTAACTTAATTTAATTTAATTTGATTTAATTTAATTTAATTTAATTTAGTTATTTATTTATTATTATTTAATTTAATTTAATTTAATTTTATTTAATTTAATTTAATTTAATTTGATTTAATTTAATTTAATTTAATTTGATTTAATTTAATTTGATTTAATTTAATTTAATTTAATTTAATTAATTATTTATTATTTTTAATTTAATTTAATTTAATTTATTTAATTTATTTAATTTATTTAATTTAATTTAATTTATTTAATTTGTTTGATTTAATTCAATTTAATCTTTAATTTAATTTTATTCTTAATTTTAGTTTAATTGAAAATCTAAAAAGAGTTTAATAATTTACTTTTAATTTAATTTGATGATTAAGTCCTTTGACATTTTAAAACATAAATTTGAATTATCATTTTAATTAGGAATTAAATATTATTGAGATGATTAATTTAGGGATTTTTAAATTAAATAATAAATTTCTTCCTAATAACATCCCTATTTTAATAATTCTAAATTCATTATTCTCCCAAATTTAATCAATTATTTAATTAAAGTTTATTTCAATTATTTTAAATTGTTTAGTAGGTTTCTACCCTTTAATTATTTAAATCTCAATCATCAAAATCTGATTAAGATCAAATATTTTACATGTTAATTTTATTAAACCTAAAGTTTTAATTAAGGGTTAAAATTTTTAATTACCATTTTGCCCTTCAAGCTTAATAATTTTATAACTGACTAAATTGAGCTTAAATGAACTTGAAATTTTTATATGACTTCACTCATATGCCAATAAAGACATGAGAAGAGAAAATGTGATTTTTCTGCATTTAATTTATTTATGTAATTATTTTTGGTAGAAAATAGAGATTTCTAAGGAAAATTTAATAATATGACCAAGGGAAAATTTCTGTCCTTAAGAAAATTATGGGACATTCCTAATGACCAGAGGTCCACTTGGACCATTTTTGGTGATTTTTTGAATTATATTATTTTTATTATAATTATTTTAAATTTTGGAGTATTAATTAATTTAAAAATAAAATAAAGGTTGAAAAATGAAATTTATATTTTTCAAAAATCTATCTGATATCAAGGAAATTAGAGAATCAATTTTTGTAATTTTCTGATTTTTCTTTGATTTATTATAATTATTTTAGTGAAAAGGCTAGAAAATACATTTTTTTTTAATTTTAAAATTGCCCTATGGCTTTAAAATTTAATATCTCATTAAATAGACCTAAGAAAAATATGGGATTTGTTCCTAAGTGATTAAAATTCAAATTTTGACATTTTGATGAATTTTATTATTTTTATGATTTTTATTATTTTTTAATTATTAAAATATTAAAATAATGCAAAAAATTAATTTTTTTAGAAAATTGAAATTTTAATTTACTTAAATTCCCCTGATATCAGAGAGGCTCCAAAACCAATTTGGTGAACTTTTGAAAGGTATTTTGAAAGTTATGAATTTTTAAAGTTTAAAATGGCTAAATGACATAATCAACCCATTTAGTAGGGCTAACCAAGTCCAATTGACTTCAAAGTTCTATGGTGGGTTCCTCTGATCTTAAAGGTCAGTGGAGAATTGATTTCAAGTCAATTTGATGTATGGTTAGCTCTAATTAATTAAGGAGCTATTTTGGGTGTTTAAGCCAATTAGGGTTATTTTAAATAAACTAATCCAAGATCTATTTTTCCTAGGGTCCTCTGGTCATAAGAAACATCACCAAATTTTCCTAGAATTTATATCACAACAGGCTAATTATTGGAATTAAAATACTTAAAATAGTAACATGAATTTGAAAAATCAATAACTTCTCATAGGGATGGCCTCTGACTTTGGAAAATTCAAGGAATGTTCCCAAATTCAGAGGCTTCAAAAGCCCTATGGTCTCATGCCATGGTGAATTTCCTATATGCATGGAGAATTAAAACAATGCAGAAGGAAAATAAATCATTAAAAATAAAATACTTGATGAAATTAAATGATTTCTTTTCCACATTATTCTCCTATGTTCACTGAGCAAGAGGGTATTTTTATTTTATTTTTTTGATTTTCCTACACAAAGTTATGGATTTTTGAAGTTTAGGGAATTAAATAAATAGAAAAATACCCTAATTTTCTATTTATCCACGCGGTGCCGCGTCAACCTCGGTAGCTCCGAAACGCCGCGTGGCGCTCTCCGATTCGACGCCACCATCTGACTCAGCGCTCCGGGGGCCCGCTGTGTCGTTCCGTCTCCTGATCCGGCGCGATCCTGGCCGTCCGTCCGCGCGTGTATTAAATGAACGGCATCCGTGCATCGTCCCCAGGCGTCCTTACCCGAGAGCCGTCCGTCTTCTAGGCCTAAGATCTCACTCGATACTTGACCAAATTTAACGTTCTTATGCTCTATGGATTCGTCTCGAGAAGACGAACACATCCATACGGTTTATGTGGCATGAAATTGACTTAATGAAAATGGAGAATGTTCATAAGCTTGGGAAGAAGAGTGAGGCCACACCTTTGCTCAGAGAAGTGTGGCTTCGATCTGAGGGTTGTGTGACCTTCGATTGGATCCCAGCAAGCTCCAGATGAAGTCCCTTGGCCTGGTGAATTGTCTAGGTAGGATTTCGACCACAGCCGATCACAAAGCTTGGAGGCTGGAGCAACTGGGTGGCCTAGAGATGGGGCTTTCAGTGGGAAACTTCTCCTCTTGGTCCACTGCAGGTGTAGGACCAGTCAATTTGAGGATTGGCTCACTGTGGCAAAGTGTCCTGGTTTTGGGTGAAATTTCGACTGAGAAATTGGATTCCGTTTGTGGGGATTAGGGCAAATTGACACCTGGGATCAACTCGCTCTAAGGATGGAGAAGGGTATGGAACAATTTTGGCGTAGTTTCGGCAAGGTTTGTGCAACTCTCCTCTTATGGCCGCGAGGGGGTCGGGTTTAAATAGAAGTGGCTCGGAGGGCCTCGCGGGGATGGCCAAGGGTTGGGATCAGCTGCTCCGGGCATGGGAAGAACGAGCCATGGTGGCCATTGGGCATGGGGCAACTCAGCAAGGTGGAATTCCAAAGTTTGGCTCCTCCCAAGGTCTCGGCCATTGTGTTTTCCGGCGACCCAGGTGGCTGGCCGGCAGGCATGGGTCACCCTCAGGTCCAGGTTGGTCAGGGCTGGAGGTTTGTGCAGCCAATTGGCAAATGCCATGTGTAAAAGGCTTGAATTAGAATGGAATGGGAAAGGGCTCATTTTGGCTCAAATTGGTCAACCCATCCATTTGGGCTAGGTGCACCACCCAAGGCTTGGTTTAGGCTGAAGAGAAAGTGATTTGGATCAGCTTGATTAGTGGGGTCAAGTCACAATCCAAGTACAATTAAGCTTAAGCATGGTTTAGTGGAGTCGTGGAAGTGGCTAATCATTCTTAGGAGAATATGGAAAGGGTCTCCTCCTCTTGCCATCTTGGGTATGGTGAGGTGGAAAGTAGATTCCATGGCTCTCATGGCTTCCATGTGGCTCATGCATGGCTTCATGGCTCATCTTTGGCTTGGGAAAAGTTAAGTCAATTTCATGGAAAAGGATTTAAGAAAAATTTTTTTATTTTGATGGGAATTTGTATGGGGCTTAATTTGGAATGGCTTCATGATGAATTTTCAAACTTAGGGATTGATTTTAATCAAGGGTATGATGAGAAGAATTTGTCATATGGGCTTTAGCATGAAATTTGGGCTTTTAGGAAGGTTTCATGTAAGTGGGCTTTTGGTTTAAAAATAGATTTATGGATGGGAATTTTGTAGACGTTTGGGCCAAATAATTGTTGGGTTTAGCTCATGGATGTGTCATGAGTGATTTGAAGCAAATTGGGAGTGATTTGGGTTTGAATTGGGTTGAATTTGGGCTTCTTTGGTGAATGAGCCAATGTAGATCAAATTGGGCTAACTTGGGCCAATGTTGGGCTAGGATTGAAATTGATGTAAAATGAATGTTGGGAAATGTTTATGGGAGTGTTTCAAAGAGGTTTTGGCTTTGGTTGGGTTTTGATTTTGGGGTTTGGGTTCATTTGGCTTAGGTTTGGGTTTAGGTCAAAATTGGGCCTTTTAGCTTTGGGTTGAATTTGAGTGGGGTTTGGGTCTAAATTTTGGGCAAATCATGTTAGTGTTTTGTTTGTGGGAATGTTAAGGGAGGTTTGGAAAAGATTTGGGGTTCATTGGAGTTGAATTGGGTGAGTTTGGGTTAGGTTTGGGTCATGGGTCCAAATTGGGCTTTAAGGCCAAAAGTGAAATTGGGTCCAAATGTCAATCAAATTGGACTTCAATTTGGTCTATATTGGTGTTGGGAATGTTGAATTGAAGTTTAGAATTGAATTGGACTAGAATTTGGGTCAATTGGGTAGGTTTGGTTTGACATTGGGTTCACTTTGGGTTAAAATGGGTCAAATTGGGGGTTTTGATAAAAGTGGGGTAAATGAACAAAATTGGCCATGGTGTAGTTAAACAAAATGAAATTGGGAATATTTGGGATTTTCTGGAATTTTCTGGGAATTTTCTGAATTTTTGGATTTTTGGGTCAAGAGGGGTATTTTGGGTATTTGGAGGGTATTGGGAGGTATTTTTGGAATTTTTGGTATTTTTGGGTATGTATGATCAATTTGAGTAATGTGGGAATGCTTGGGATTGATTTTGAGGAATTTTGGGTAATTTAGGTGATTTTGCAAATTTTGGGTAGTTTCAAGGGCTTTGGGTAGGCTAGGCGGGTGTAGGGTCTCGGGGGTCAAAAATTGAAAATTTGCAAAATTGAAGATTAGGTAAATGTAAGTGGAATGAAATCATTTTGGTTGAGCCATGAAGCCATATCAAGCCCACATGAGTCATGAAGGGACTCATTTGAGGCATTCACTATGTTGTTCCTAACCCTCTAGCGCAAGGGCATAGGGGTTAAGGACCATCCATGTGAATCACCTACATGAGTCGGAGGTCATGTTGGGTATGGGTGTGGTTTTAGGAGGTGTATGAAAGTGTAGTGTATAAATGTAGTGTATGTGTAAGTCGACCCTCACCGCACCAGTGCCACCTGGCAGGGCCTCTAAGGCCAAAGAGTCCTATAGGAACTCATCCTTTAAACTTCCACATTTGATTTCAACCCTCTAGGTGATTAGGGGTATACAGTCAAGTTTGTGGAGTTTACAGGGAGTTAAGAAGTGGTTTGAATTTCTAAGTAGTGGGTCCCAATTCTAATCCTCTAGGATAGTCAAAGGAAAAGCCTAAGGCTAGATCCTAAGTACTAAAGAGAAGAAGAGAAGACCTCATCAAAAATAAGGTCAACAAATGGACCCCCAATAGGTGTGGTGTGCTAACCAAGCACACCGCGCGTATTAGCGTTGACCGAAAAGATCAACAAAACCAACACAGATGTCCAAGTGACAAACTTAGGACGAAGTAGAAGAATTTCCGTTGGGGAGTGTCAAGTATATCTCTGAGACTGGAGATTCCTGAACTCTCGCTGGGGAAAGGAAAAGGAGGTGAATCCCAAATCACATGATCTGGGGGAATTTCAATTTAGATTTTACTTTGTTTCAATTTAAGTTTTGATGTGTGAGCTCAGATTTTAGTTTGAGTTTCAATTTAGATTGAAGTTTTGTTAAAATTAATTTAAATGGATTCGATTTGAAATGAAAATTGGAATTTTGTGGTTTTAGATGTAACATCTTCAACCTCAAAAGAAAATTGAATTGATTGGATTGAATCATTACAATGAGGAGAGATCTCAGAGCAATGCGGTATTGGATGTAAAATCCTTAACCTCAAGAGTTTGATTTTGATGTATTTCGTTGTGATAGGGAAAGAATCCTAAAGCAATGCAGTTTCGGATGTAAAATCCTCAACTCAAAAAAATTTGATTTTGATGTATTTCATTGCGATAGGGAAAGAATCCTAAAGCAATGCAGTTTCGGATGTAAAATCCTCAACCCCAAAAATTTGATTTTGATGTATTTCATTGCTATAGGGAAAGAATCCTAAAGCAATCTGTTTCAGATGTAAAATCCTCAACCCAAAAGTTTGAATTTGATGTATTTCATTGCGATAGGGAAAGAATCCTAAAGCAATGCAGTCTCAGATGTAAAATCCTCAACCCAAAAGTTTGAATTTGATGTATTTCATTGCGCTAGGGAAAAATCCTAAAGCAATGCAGTCTCGGATGTAAAATCCTCAACCCAAAAGTTTGAATTTGATGTATTTCATTGCGCTAGGGAAAGAATCCTAAAGCAATGCAGTCTCGGATGTAAAATCCTCAACCCAAAAGTTTGGTTTTGATGTATTTCATTGCGATAGGGAAAGATTCCTAAAGCAATGCAGTCTCGGATGTAAAATCCTCAACCCCAAGAATTTGATTTTTGATGTATTTCATTGCAATAGGGAAAAAATCTTAAAGCAATGCAATCTCGGATGTAAAATCCTCAACCCCAAGAATTTGATTTTGATGTATTTCATTGCAATAGGGAAAGAATCCTAAAGCAATGCAGTCTCGGATGTAAAATCCTCAACCCCAAGAATTTGATTTTGATGTATTTCATTGCGATAGGGGAAAAATCCTAAAGCAATGCAGTCTCGGATGTAAAATCCTCAACTCCAAAAGTTTGGATTTGATGTATTTCATTACGATAGGGAAAAGATCCTAAAGCAATGCAGTCTCGGATGTAAAATCCTCAACCCCAAGAATTTGAATTTGATGTATTTCATTGCGATAGGGAAAAGATCCTAAAGCAATGCAGTCTCGGATGTAAAAATCCTCAACCCCAAGAATTTGAATTTGATGTATTTCATTGCGATAGGGGAAGGCTCCTAAAGCAATGCAGTCTCGGATGTAAAATCCTCAACCCCAAGAATTTGAATTTGATGTATTTCATTGCGATAGGGAAAGGCTCCTAAAGCAATGTAGTCTCGGATGTAAAATCCTCAACCCCAAAAGTTTGATTTTGAATAGTCATTGACTTTGCAAAGATTTGTAGTGTTGATTTGAAAAGTGTGGAATTTTGGTGTTTCGAGAATTTCATGAAAGTTGTAAAAGACTTTCATGAAGGAAATAGATTAGGAGGGAATATGTAGATGTTACATACCCCGTTCAAAAGAGTTGATCGGAAGTCACTGGTTTCGATTGGATATAATTCCTCGCCATCAGATTCGATCCGTGTCAATGGAATCAACCGCTTCCATCCCAAACAAGGGAAAGAGTAGAACGGATTGGATTTCAGATTTGGGAAATTGAATTTGCATTTTTGATTGAGATTTGATTTGAGATCTGGAAGATTGAATTTGAATTTGATTTAAAACTTGATTTGAAATTTGGAAGGATTGAGTTTGAATTTGATTTAGATTTGATTTGAGATCTGGAAGATCGAATTTGAATTTTATTTAAAACTTGTGCTCATTTTGTTTGTCCTTTAACGATTCAAATTTATTTTATCGTTTATTTAATGTTCATGTGAGTTTGGTGGTTATCATTTTTTTAGATGTTTACGGAAAGTTTTCTTTTATTCTCTTTTTTTTTCTTTTCTGTTCTTTGTTCGAAGTTCATTTAACTTTAATGGCGTTTTCCGATCAATTTGCACAAAAGAGGTGAAGGCCAAAAATGTGACATGGTCACTTTCATTCCAATCATGTCGAAGATACATCATACAACTCGATCTCGGAATACATCTCATACAATCCATGTAGACTCAAAACGGACTATGTATGATCTTTGTCGATCCATCCAAAAAGGTAACTCGTCGAAATCCATGTCTGAATAGTGAGGTACATGGTCAATAACATCACCTTCCAAGCCATCCTTGGCAAGGATGCCGTATGGATGTACGTTGGAGGTGTGATATTTTCTATGTAACTCACAGCTCGTAAGGCCCGAGGCTCTCTAGCTCCGGTCCGTCGAAAGTGGTAAGGTGTCTTCCCGTCATCCATCCTTCGAAAGTAACCGAGATCCGCTTCACCGGTACTCCCGGTATGCAATGTTTAGCGACATCCGCTCCGTTGCCCTTCAGTATCATGACGGAACCTACCGGTAATGGTATCTTTACTGGCCCTCGGAACTCACCTGGGCCTGCTATCCGGAGGTCAGATCCGAACATGATGTTACACTCGTTCAGGAAAGAAACCGTGCAGAAAGGTCTGACAAAGTCGTGGTGATCTATGTGCGGGGGTATGCAGTCACCCTGCTTGTAAATGTTAATGATGCAACTGTTGGGTATGCAATCTGCCGGCAGTACCCTCCATGTTATCAATCTTTTTACCATTCTTTTGATGACCAATGGCATCGGATCCACCTGGCCATGACGGAGTATTCCTGGTGGGTTTCCCTTCCTGTCTTCTGCGAAGTTGTAGCAGCATCCCCATTGTATTGTAATTCTTCCTTTCCCTGGCATCCATCTTCGGGGTTCTGAGTAGGTGTTTTCTCTTAGGCGGCCCACTCGGCCCATTCTTTTCAAATCCCGGATGCAATCCACGATTTGTTGTTGTTCATATTCTGAGAATACGTCTGTATGTAGCTCGAGGCCTTCTAGTATATTGATCCTTCGCCTCTTGTTGACCTCATTTTTGATGAGGTCTTCTCTTCTTCCCTTTAGTACTTAGGATCTAGCCTTAGGCTTTTCCTTTGACTATCTTAGAGGATTAGAATTGGGACCCACCTTTTAGAAATTCAAACCACTTCTTAACTCCCCGCAAACTCCACAAACTCGACCGTAGACCCCTAATCACCTGGAGGGTTGAAATCAAATATGGAAGTTTAAAGGATGAGTTCCTATAGGACTCTTTGGCCTTAGGACCGCCTCAGGTGGCTCGGTCCAGTGAAGGGGCCGACTTACACACACACTACACCTATACACTACACTTTCACACACCTATACCTAACTTGACCTCCCGACTCATGTAGGTGATTCACATGGATGGTCCTTAACCCCTAAGCCCTTGGCTAAGAGGGTTAGGAACAACATAGCGGATGCCTCAAATGAGTCCCATCATGGCTCATGTGGGCTTGATGTGGCTTCATGGCTCAACCAAAATGATTTCATTCCACTCAAATTTACCCAATCTTCAATTTTCCAAATTTTCAATTTTTGACACCCGGGACCCTACACCCGCTCAGCCTACCCAAAACCCTTACAATTACCCAAATTTCTCAAAAATTTCCAAATAACCCAAGATTCCTCAAAATCAATCCCAAACATTTCCAAATCACTCAAATTGATCATATATACCCAAAAATATCAAAAATTCCAAGAAAACCTCCCAATACCCTCCAAATACCCAAAATACCCCTCTTGACCCAAAAATTCAAAAAATTCAGAAAATTCCCAGAAAATTCCAGAAAATTTCAAATATTCCCAATTTCATTTTGTTCAACTACACCATGAGCCAATTTTGTCAATTTACCCTACTTTTGTCAAAACCCCCAATTTGACCCATGTTAACCCAAAGTGAACCCAATGTCAAACCAAACCTATCCAATTGACCCAAATTCTGGTCCAACTCAATTCTAAACTTCAATTCAACATTCCCAACACCAATCTAGACCAAATCCAAGTCCAATTTGATTGACATTTGGATCCAATTTCACTTTTGGCCTTAAAGCCCAATTTGGACCTATGACCCAAACCTAATCCAAACTCACCCAATTCAACTCCAATTAACCCCAAATATTTTCTAAATCTTCCTTAGCATCCCCACAAGCATAACACTAACATGATTTGCCCAAAATTTGGACCCAAACCCCACTCAAATTCAACCCAAAGCTAAAAGGCCCAATTTTGACCTAAACCCAAACCTAACCCAAATGGGCCCAAACCCCAAAATCAAAGCCCAACCAAAGTCAAAACCTCTTTGAAACACTCCCATATACATTTCTCAACATTAATTTTACATCAATTTTAACCCTAGCCCAACATTGGCCCAACTTGGCCCACTTGGACCTATATTGGCCCATTCACCAAAAAAGCCCAAATTCAACCCAATTCAAACCCAAATCACTCCCAATTTGCTTCAAGTCACTCATGATACATCCATGAGCTAAACCCAACAATTATTTGGCCCAACCTCTTTACAAAACTTCATCCCAAAATCCATTTTAAAATTCAAAAGCCCACTTTCCTAAACCATTTTAAAAGCCCATCCTTCACCACATCCAAAGGCTCAAAATTGGTCCCAAAGCCCACATGATATTTCTCTACATCATCCATTCAATTAAAATCATCCCTAAGTCCTAAATTCATCATCAAATCATTCCAAATCAAGTATCATACAAATTTCCATCAAATTACCAAAAATTCCTAAAATCCATTTTTATGAAATTGACCCAACCTTTTCCCAAGCCAAATGGAGCCATGAAGCCATGCACAAGCCATATGCAAGCCATGGCAGCCACTTTACACATCACCATGTCATTTTTGGCAAAAGGAGGGAGTCCTTTAATGATTCCCTTAAGGGTGATTTAGCCACTTCCATGACTCCACTAAACCATGCTTAAACTTAATTGTACTTGGATGGTGACCCTTCCCCACTAATTAAGCCGACCTAAACCACTTTATCTTCAGCCCAAACTAGCCATGGGAAGGTGCACCTAGCCCAATCCATGCATTTGACCAATTTGAGCCAAAATATACCCTTACCCCATTCTACTTTGATTCAAACACTTTACACATGTCCAAGCCCAATTGCCTTCACCAACTTCAAGCCCCGGATCTCCTAACCCCGAGAGTGACCAATGCACGGCCGGCCGGCCACCAGTGTCGCCGGAAAACACCATGGCCGAGAGCTCACATGTGAGCCCAACTTGGAATTCTCACCTGCCGAGCCGCCCCATCCCCAGTGGCCATTGAAGCCGTTCTTCTCTTGCCAAGAGCAGCTCGATCCCAAGCCCTAACTCTCCCCGGGAGGCCCTCCACCCTCTCCTATTTAAACACCACCCCTCTCGGCCATGAGAGGTGCCGAAACAAAAACCTTAAGGAAACTCGCCAAAATTGTTCCGGACTCCTCCCCATACACACGAGCACTTGATCCCCACCGAGATCCCCTGCCATTTCTTCTCTCGCGAGCTCAATTTCGTAGTTGAAATCTCGGCCCAAAACCAGGACACTTCTCCACAGTGAGCCAATCCCCAAATTGATTGGTTCTACACCTTCACCGTACCGAGGAAGGTGTCCACCAAGCAAAAGCCCCATCTCCGAGGCCACCCGGTTGCTCCAGCCTCCAAGATTTGTGATCGGGCTTGGTCGAAATCCCACCTGTACAATTCACCGGACACGGAGACTTCATCCGGAGCTTGCCGGGATCCAATCGATGGTGCAACAACCCTCAGATCGAAGCCACACATCTCTGAGCAAAGGTATGAGCTAATGCTTCATCCCGAGCTTCTGGAGATTCTCCATTTCAAATGCTTTAATTTCAATGCATGATCACCATATAGATGTGTTCGTCTCTTCAAGACGAATCCATAGAGCATAAGAACATGAAAATCCATTGAGTATCGAGTGAGATATTAGGGATTTAGTGTGGACGGCTCTCGGGTGAGAACACTTGGGGACGATGAACGGATGTCGTCCATTCAATACATGCGCGAACGGACGGCCAAAATCGCGTCGGATCAGGAGACGGTACGAGAACCGCGGGGCCCGAGCTGCTGACTCAGATGGCGGCGTCGAATGGGAGCGCGACGCGTGTGCGTTCGGAGCTGCCGAAGTTGACGCGGCGCCGCGTGGATAAATAGAAAATTAGGGATTTTTTGATTTATTTAATTCCCTAAACTTCAAAAATTCATAACTTTGTGTAGAAAAATCAGAAAAATAAAATAAAAATACCCTCTTGCTCGGTGAACGGAGGAGAATAATGTGGAAAAGAAATTATTTAATCTCATCATGTATTTTATTTTTAATAATTTATTTACTCTCTGCATATTTTTAATTCTCCGTGCATGTATACAATTCACCATGGCATGAGACCATAGGGCTTTTGAAGCCTCTGAATTTGGGAACATTCCCTGAATTTTCCAAAGTCGGAGGCCATCCCTATGAAGAGTTATTGATTTTTCAAATTCATGTTACTCGTTTTGAGTATTTTAATTCCAATAAATAGCATGTTGTGAAATAAATTCTAGGAAAATTTGGTGATGTTCCTTATGACCAGAGGACCCTAGGAAAAATAGGTTTTAAGTTAGTTCATTTAAAACAACCCTAATTGGCTTAAACACCCAAAATGGATCTCTAATTAATTAGAGCGAACCATACATCAAATTGACTTGAAATCAATTCTCCACTGACCTTTAGGATCAGAGGAACCCACCATAAAAATTTGAGGTCAATTGGACTTGTTTAGCCCTACTAAATGGGTTGATTAAGCCATTTAGTCATTTTAAACTTTAAAAATTCATAACTTTCAAAATATCTTTCAAAAATTCACCAAATTGGTTTTGGAGCCTCTCTGATATCAGGGGAATTTAAGAAAATTAAAATTTCAATTTTCTAAAAAAGTTGATTTTTAATATTATTTTAATATTTTAATAATTAAAAAAATAATAAAAATCACAAAAATAATAAAATTCACCAAAATGTCACATTTTGAATTTTAATCACTTAGGAACAAACCCCATATTTTTCTTAGGTATGTTTAGTGAGATATTAAATTTTAAAGCCCTAGGGTAATTTTAAAATAAAAAAAATGTATTTTCTAGCATTTTCACTAAAATAATTATAATAAATCATAGAAAAATCAAAAAATTGTAAAAATTGATTCTCTGATTTCCTTGATATCAGAGAGATTTTTGAAAAATATAAAATTCATTTTTCAACATTTATTCTATTTTTAAATTAATTAACACTCCAAAACTTAAAATAATTATAATAAAAATAATATAATTCAAAAAATCACCAAAATTGGTCCAAGTGGTCCTCTGGTCATTAGGAATGTCCCCTAATTTTCTTAAGGACAGAAACTTTCCCTTGGTCATGTTATTAAATTTTCCTTGGAAATCTCTATTTTCTACCAAAAATAATTATATAAATAACTTAAATACAGAAAAATCACATTTTCTCGTCTCATGTCTTTATTGACATATGAGTGAAGTCACATAAAAATTTCAAGTTCATTTGAGTTCAATTTAGTGAGTTATGAAATTATTAAGCTTAAAGGGCAAAATGGTAATTAAAATTTTAACTTTTAATTAAAACTTTAGGTTTAATAAAAAATTAACAAGTAAAATATTTGATCCTAATCTGATTTGGATGATTGAAATTTAAATAATTAAAGGGTAGAAACCCATAAAGCAATTTAAAATGATTAAACCTTAATTAAATAATTGATTAAATTTGGGAAGAATAATAAAATTGGAATTATTAAAATAGGGATATTGTTAGGAAGAGATTTATTATTTAATTTAAAAATCCCTAAATTAATTATCTCATTAATATTCAATTATTAATTAAAATGATAACTTAAATTCAAAACATTAAAAGACTTAATCATTAAACTAAAATTAAATTATTAAACTCTTTTAAAATTTCAATTAAAATTAAAAATTAAATTAAATTAAAAATTAAATTAAATTAAATTAAATTAAATTAAATTAAAATTAAAAGTTGGATTAAATTAAAGATTAAATTAAATTAAATTAAATTAACAAATTAAATTAAATTATATAAACAAATTAAATTAAATTAATTGAATTAAATTAAATTAAATTAAAATTAAAATTAAATTAAATTAAATTAAAGTTTAATTAAATTGAATTAAATAACATCACCTAAAACAGAAAGAAATTAAATATAAAGCAACTTGAACACTATTCCAAATTTAAACCCATTAATTGAAATTAAACTAAATCACAAACCATTTGAACATCAATTTACCCTCGAAAGCTTTGGTTATTATAACTCCTAAACAGAACATTAAATGAAATGTTACTTCACTTATAGGACATTCAAATATCCTAGTTCACTGAGTAAGATAATAACAAAACTTAACTAAACCTCGGACGATTAATTCATTTGTGTAATTGAATCCATTTGGACTTAAAACAATCCTAGAAATATTGAAAAGATGTTTAAGATTCTTCTTAAGCACTTCCTCAATATGATAGGACATTTATAAGAACAATTGAATTTAATTGTTCTTTGATGAAGAAAATCGTCTTCAAACCAAAACACAAGGAACCTAGACGTCATAGGAAATGACTAGCTATAGGATTAGGAATTTGGTAGAAAACCATAACCCTTACCTTAGCTTTACTTAGGAACTTGCTTAAATATTCTAATTGTGTTTTAAGTGCAGCTTGGGATGACAGGAAGACCCTCCAGGTACGCTTTTATTTTATTGCAATTTACTTTCTTGCAATTTACATTATTGCAATTTCATTAATCGCATCGCACTTACTTTTCTTGCATGATAAACAACTGTTGCATGAAAACCCACACCTTTAAAATAGTCCCTAAAACTGAAACCAAAACTAAGTTAAAAGTCATTGCAAGATAAAATTCACCGCCACAACATTTCAAAATATAAAACAACTCAAAATTTAATCACAAACGTAACACAAAACTACAATTACAATTAAATTAAAACGTCATGTTGGATGATCGGGAATACCTCGGATGATGTAACCTACGTGTTGCTAACGGGATTTCCCACGGTCTAAATGAAAGTGTGGAACTCATTCAGTTGAGTTTAGCAAATTCATTTAGACTACGTGAATCCGATAAAAATAATGATGCCGGAAGGATGGAACCGTGGGATCTTAACCGGTGTCGTTATAATCAACTTTAAGATTTGTTTTAATTAAAATATTGAAAACACTTGGAAATTAAGATTTTCTCTAAACCAAAACACTTTTCTCATCCCCTCGATTTATGACTTCTAAAACTAAACCTCTGCAACAACAAGGAGCTCGGAGCATGGTGGGCGAGCACGGCCATCGTCATCAAGCAAAACTCGAGTCTACTTCAACGAAAACTTTCTTAGAATTAAAATAACCAAGCCATAGGACTTCGAGGTAGTTTGCCTAGTGCAACATAAACCCTCAACCTTTGTTAGGCATTTGCATGATCGAGTCATGTAAATTAAGCCCTAACTCGGTTTTAGGATTCCGAGGTAGTCGTCCGATACGACATAAACCCTCACATCTTCCAGGCTATTTGTATGATTCTATCATATAAATATAAGTCCTAATCAACTAAAATTGACAAGATCAAAATATTAAATAAATATTAGGACCTTCTTAAATTCAAGCCAAACAATAGGATTATCGGGAAATTATCGAAGTTCACTTCGAATTTGTGATTTCTCCTACTTTTCTTCCTTTGAATTCCCAAAACAAAATGTTCCAAATTTGATCCATTCCCTATTGAAATTCCAAAATTCAATCCTTTATAAACTTAAACTTTGAAATTCTTGAGAGCAGAATTATTGATTATTATCGAGAGTTTTCTTAGGTGATTCCCGTCACTTAAGATGTAATTAACTATAGGGGCTTGCCCTTATAGGGAATTTTAAAGAACCCAGGTAATATAAACCCTGTTTAATGCTTTCATATTAAGCAGGGGAATTTGTCGGCTTATAAAATTGACTCACAGACCAAACGGATGTCACAAATCTTCAAATTTATTTAATCGAGCCCCACCGTCAAGCAGTGTGTCTATCCTTAGGGATAGCTACACGGTTTGTGGTGCGGTGCTCGTTTATATAAACTATTTGGGATGTGAGATCGGTTTAATCTCATATCTTAAAACCATCAAATTTAAAATTATTTTCAAAATCAAATACTACTTTTCAAAATTATTTATTTAAATTAAATTAAAAATTCACCGACAACTTCTGTTAGGCGAACCCCTTTTCAAAATAAAACACACGACCTAAAAATATGCCGACACCTCTGATTCTCTCGAAGTATTCAAAAGTTTTCTTTTCGACATTCTGCATTCTTTCTAGCAAATGGCGGGGCCTGGTGACGTATTGTGGGATATACGGCTCAATCCCTTCACGTTCTCCTGCATACCTCGGCTCCTCGGGGATGATGTCTGTCGGGACATCCTCCGGGTTGCTCTCGCAACAAGGTTATGCATTACCGGTGGTTCTATTTGGTGGCGTGGTAGCCTTCTTTCTTCGATCTTCGTGAGATTTCCCCGGTCCCTTCGTTATCCTAGGAGCCGGCCTCCTTTCTTCCCGTGCACCAGTGAGCTCGGCGTCCTTGAAGTGTATGTGTCGCGTAGTAAGCTCGCCTCGTCGCCTGAGTCCGTCGCTAGTTTGGTTAACATCTTGTGGATACGGCGATTCTTATTTCTTCGTTGGGTTGCTGTGAGAGTAGCTCTTCGTACTTCCTGAATTTCTGTGCGCGCGGCGCTGACAAGCCTACCCTCTGCTGTAGCGACTACAGACTTGATTCTCTTGTCTTCTTCAGTGTTTGTTTTCCTTTTCTTGCTGTTGGACTGGTGGCTTGGGCCACCCACTTTCATCACTATCTGACTGGGCAGTTCCTCTCGGTCAACCGGGACCCGGTCACTTTCCTCATATTGCGAGCTCGCCGGTGCGAAGTCCGAGTCAATCTCGATTATCGCTCCATCTTTCACCCTCTTTCGTCGAGTGCAAGGCTTACGCCATTTCTAAAGTTCGGGACCAACCGCCCGTTCGACATTTCCCCGCGAAAAGACAAGGAAAAGGATCGTGAGTCGTACTAAGAACAAGAACATTAAGAAAATGTTTATTAAAGACACACATTTTTTTATTATTATTATTTTTTTGTATTTTTAAATTTAACAGGAATGAAGTAGGATAAGATCAGGAAAGAGATTTTGATGTGGAAGAGAAAACAAGGAAAGCTATATTATCATGATTTTATTTATTTTAGCACATTTTTAATTTTTTGGGTTCGGACCCAGTCATAAGTAACTACTTTGCCCGTGCTTCTAAGGATGAAGAATTCATTCTTTTGAAACATCAGGTAGCGTAATACTTCTTCAAGTATCGTCCGTTGATCGGAAGCATATGTCGTTCTCCTTGGCAGTTCACTAGCTGGTAGGAGCCTCCGAGTATACTGCTTCAACCACAAACGGTCCTTCGCAAGTGGGTTCAAATTTTCCTCCTATCTTGCGGTGTGCAAGGATAGGTCTCTTGAGAACGAGAATTAGGTCACCAACTTTGAAGGTTCTTGGGCGGACCAATTTGTCATGGGCTTGAACCATCTTAGCTTGGTATAGTTCTAAATTCGCTCGCGCCGCAAGTCTTTTCCTTCCGGGCTTTCTAATTCCTCTAGTCGTAACTTGGCATTCTCTTCGTCGTGATTTTGTTTGCAATCGCAATTCGAGTGAAGGAAGCCGAACCTCTAAAGGTAACATCGCCTCGGACCCATACACCGGAGCGTAAGGTGTAGCTTGAGTAGGAGTTCTGAGGGTTGTCTGGTAGGCCCATAAGGCTTCCAATAACTTCTCGTGCCAATTTCTCTTATTAACGTCCAAAGTTTTCTTTAAGAGCCTCAGCCAGGCCGTTTGCTCTTGGGTAGTAAATTGTTGAATATCGCCAGTCGATTCCGTGTCTCCTGACAAAGTTGTTGATTTGTGTGCTTTTGAATGCTGACCCATTATCTGAGATAATCCTGCGCGGCACTCCGAAACGGTAGACAACTTGGTTCTTGAAAAACTGTAGCACATGGTGTGCTTTCACTTCTCTGAGTGGAACTGCCTCCGCCCACTTGGAAAAGTAATCTGTAGCCGCAAGAATGAAGCGATGTCCTTTCGAAGATGGTGGTTCTATTGGACCCACTATATTCGTACCCCAACATTCAAATGGCCATGACGCAATTGTCGGATGTAACACATTTGGAGGTTGGTGTAGAACCACTCGTGCACTTGGCATTGATGACGGCTCTTGGCGATTTTCATGCGATCGGTCATCATCGAGGGCCGGTAGTACCCTAGTCTTTTAATCTTCATTTTCATCTTCGGACCCGATCGGTGAGCGCCACGGAGTCCTCGAATGCACCTCTTTAACAATTTCACGGGCCTCGGACCCGCTTAGGCACCTTAGCCACATTTGATCGAAAGACCTTCCGTATAACGTGTTGTTTATTAATGCGTAAGACGAGTTCTTTCTTGATCCGATGGGCTAGCGACCTATCGTCCGGCGGTTTTCTGTTTGCGGGTAGTCTATTAATGGTTTTCGCCAATCTTCCGTGTTTTTCGTCATCATTGCAATTGATCCTTTTTCTTTTTCGATTTGTGTATTGTGTCTATGTTAAGCCGTGATAGGACTCGACGTCCGTGAGCCGACACTTCCATCGATTCATCCTGCAAGCGGGCAAATTCTTTTGCGAGACGAGCTAACGCATCTCGTTAAGGCATTTTCTTTTACGGGAATTTTATAGATTGTCACATTCGGAATCCGTTCTAACAACTGTATGGCATACCGGAAGTATTGCTCGAGTCTTGGTTTTAAAATTCCGTATCGTCCGGCGATCTGTTGAATGATTAACTGCGAATCCCGGTAGATGTTGATGTCTGCTATCCCCATTTGAATAGTTAATTCCAGTCCTGTTATGAGGGCTTCATATTCTTCTTCGTTGTTTGTACACGGCTCTGTTAAGTGGTAGGAGTATCTTAACATTCCCCTCTCCGATGTTATAAAGATTAGTCCGATTCCTGCCTTACCGGGCACTGTTCTTCACGGACAAATTTGGCGTCTATTAGCTTTTTAACTTCAACTATGACTTGTTGTTTGATTTCTAGACGCATTCTTCTGGGACCTTCTCTGACTGGGACAGAAGTAGGATCCACTCTAGCTTATGGATCGCGACCTCGCGGAGCTAATCCTGGCATCTCATCGTAGCTCCAAGTAAAACAGTCTTTAAATTCCATTAATAACTTGATTATTTCTTCGAAGTTTTCTTTATTGAGTAAGGAGCTAACAAAGGTAGGTCTAGGCTCTTCGCTAGTACCTAAGTTAACTTCCGTTAACTCATCTATTGTAGATTTAATCTCTTCTTCAAATTCTGGTGGAGCATCTCCAATTTGTAAATCTTCGAGTTCTTCTGTAGTTTCCATGCAGTTTTCATTGGACTCGCAAGTGACAACCAAGCAAAATTCAGTATCGTCAACTGATCCTACTGTGTCGAATCCGAGACCATGCTTTGAATTGGGTGGACGACCGGAGTTATTCCATAATTTTTCAAAATGTTGTGATTGACCTTTTGTCCATTGTCGAGGTAAGAAACCACGCTGAATTAAATTTTGAATATAGGGAGAGTACCACTCAAAAGGTAATTCCATTAATTCTGATGAAGTGACATCTTCAAATTGTACATTATTTTCAGTTTTGGAGGAAGGAGCACCACGGTAGAATTTGATTGGCTTTGCTCCGTCGCTATGTACCTCTTTGACCACCATACCCTCGACCTTATTAGAATGGATCGGGGTTAGGGTCATAGTATGTACATAGTGATTAATCTTCTCGTACATCGATTTATATTCTTCATTCTTCTCATCTTTGAGAGAGATCTTGAATTGCGGCTTCTTCCGACTTATTGTCGCTCGCTTCCTCGCTCGATCTCTTTTTCTTCTTCGTAACTATCTTCCCAATCAACATTGATGGTCGGTTTCCTCCGTCCAACCGTCCTAACGTCTTCGCCACGACCTCGTCGCCGGCCTCGACCTCGGATGCGAGTTGTGGAGAAACCTTCACCATCTCGCCGCAAGGGAGTGGTGAGTGACTGTTGGACTAGAACTTCAGGTTCTTCGTTGTCCCGAACATTCTTTGCTTCATTTGTTATGGTATCTCTGGAGAAGATTGTTTTCTTCGGAGGTGCATAATAAGCTGCATCTTCATGGATTCCAATTTCGTGTATGGAGAATGGTTGTAAGTCACCTTTGATGCACTGTTCCTCTCCATCGTAGTATTTGATGCACTGATGTAGAGATGATGGTACCATCCTATTTTCATGTATCCATGGTCGGCCCAAGAGAGCGTTGAACGACGTTTCGAATCAATTATGTGAAATTTTGCGGTTGTCTTTGCTAAGTCACCGGTCTTCATTAGTAATGTTATTGATCCGAGGCCTCTTTCTCCTTTCTGGTTGAATCCTCTTAATAACATTTTGTCGGCTTCAAGCTTGCGAGCATCGAATTCCAAATTTGCTAGCGTTCGAAGACTCATTATGTTGATCGATGCTCCTAGATCCACCAATACTCTGGAGAGTATAAACTTCCCGATTGTAACTGAAATGTACAACTGTCGGTTGTGGTCTGCGGTCCCAAGTAGTAGGTCATTGTCCGTGAAGGTAACACCTCGCCGTTCCTTTAACGAACAAACCTCATCTAAGGAATCTCCGGCCATTTGAGCTAAGCAAATTTCTGGATCAAGTAAGGCCTTGATCAGAGCTTCTCTCATCTCCTTTGACAAGATGACGGCGTCGTAGATGCTCAGTTTGGCCGGTAGTTTCCTAAGATGGGCTAGCATGGTGTATTCCACTTTATTTCCATATGTCTCGATTTCTTCCCGAATGGGTATTTCTTCTGCCGGGGTTGGTTCTTCTTGAACAACCACCTGCTTTCCTTTGTCCTTTGGACCCATTCTCGGAGGTAGAACTCTTCCACTTCTTAAGTTGACTTCTGTAATTTCTTCTGACTCTAGTATTGAGCTTGCTGGTGTTTCCTCCTGAATCGGAATGACAGGTTCTTCTTGATTAGCTTCAGAGTCTGAAGGCTCTAACTCTTTTGTGACTAGAGCTCCTCGAAACTCGCAGACAGATTCGTTGCTTGTTGAACTCTCGTAGCCTCCTTGATGGATGTCTTCTTCGTCATTGCGATCGTCGAGATTGTGTATGATTTGAGAATTGTCATTGGTATCGAAATTGATGTCCGGATTGTCGCTAGTTACGTAATCGTTAGAAACAGATCAAAACGTAGCCAACGCCATAACCCTTATCATTATAAGATCCCGCCGGAGCGAGCAAATAATCATACGAGTCGGAGGTTCGAGGGATTTCTCCCCCGAATCCGAAACAACTATCCTAGGATAAGCAGCCCCTAGTCTAGCCTTAGGAGCCTTGGTCTTCTCTTCTTCGTTGATTTTCTTCTTCTCTTCAATCGTCTTCTGTTGACGTGGTTCTTCTATCGCAAGTGATAGTGCCAACTTGACAGGTTTCGAACTCTGAATTGAAGCTCGCACCGAAGCAGTTTAGATGTTGTCTAAAATCTTTTTTGAAGACCTTGTCCAAGCGGTAGTCCATCCATCATCTGTTGTATAGGGATCTATCGGAACCATTAGATCAGTCGAGACAACATTGACGGAACCTCCTTTCTGGGGTTCATTCATGTACTCCTTCGGGATTGTTATATTCCCTTTCCGAAGGTTGTCGTTGAGCCAACTTTTGAAAGTAATGCAATCTTCTATTTTGTGTCCAAGCATCCGGTGGTAAGGGCAAAAGTTGGGATCACCTTTCTTGTTGACTTCTTCTGGTCTCTTAGGCTCTGGCAGCTGGAAATCTGGAGTCTTCATCAGACTACGGAGCATTTTCGGCACTGCCTCATTCTTGAATGGATATTCCCTGCTCAGAAGCTCCCTTAATGTACGTTGCGGACGAGGCGGTTGTTCATATTATGGATATGACTGATAGCTAGGTCGGGGTTGCTGGTAATTCTGTTGAGGTTGCTGCGGCCGTTCGGACGATATTTGTATCGGTTGTTTGCCTTTGTCGACTGCTGCAACAATCCCAGATTTCTTTTCAAAAGTCTTCACAGGCTTTTGCTTGTCTGTCTTGTCGGCGAAACTTAATTGCTTCGCCTCCTCCTGCAAGCTCCCGGCCTTGCTTAACAACTTCTCGAAAGTCTTAATGGTAAATCCCTTGAGGAGAAGTGCTATCGGGCCATGAATGCTTTTAAGTAAGATGCCGACTGCATGCTGTTCTTGTAATTGTGGTTCACACTTCATACTTAGATTTCTCCATCGAAGTATGTAATCCACCAAAGTTTCGTTCGGCTTCTGCTTCTCTACCACTAAATCACCTATAGAGATGTGGTGCTGAGCTCCGGCGAATCGCTTGATGAAGAGGTTTTCTAGTTCTGAAAATGTCTTCACCGAACCATTCGGTAATTCTGCATACCAATCAAAGGCGATCCCTGACAGGCTGCTGACGAATTGTCTGAAGAGTAATGCATCGCTCCCGCCGGCATTGCAACAATTGGGACGAAAGTGTGCAACATGCTGTCGGGGGTTCCCGGTTCCATCAAAGGTCTTGAACAGAGGTGGTACGAAGCCTTTTGGGTATTGGACAACGTCGAATTCTTCCGGGTAAGGTCTACCTGTCCGAATGGATGTCCTGCTCTTTGATTGTGCTAAGGCTTCTCGCACTCTCGCTGTTCCACCAAGCTCTTGATATCTTTTTCCGGAATCATACTTTGTGTTGTATCTTTCTTTAGCCGATCATCCCCGTTGACGGATGTAATCTCCTTTCCTCCATCTACAATGTGAATGACCTGCGGGGTGTCTCTCTTTGGGGTTGCACTTGACTTTGGAGAGTGGCTAGGGCTACTGCCCATCTCTTCCATTCTCTTAGCCATTTAGGCAATCGTATCGTCTTTCTCTTGAAGCTGCCTTCTCATCACTTCCGGCTCCTCTCTTTCTGCGGCTGCAGGAGCACCTTGCGAAGCTGACGAAGCTCGCATTTCGACCATGTTGATTTCTGCATACTCATCGTCCATGAATTCCGATGAATCAATCTCGTCTCCGAATTTCTCTTCTCTTTCTTTTGCTAATCGTCGAATATCAGTCCTCAACTTTTCCATAGCATCTTCTAGCGGCCTTTTCTGTGCATCCTCGTAGTTGTCGTGTCATAGCTGTCGGGTTCCCTTCTCACGAGTCCCCTTTACTGTAGTGGCGCTTTCTTCAGATTCAAGTCTCCTGACGAGACTTTCCTTCTCAGGCTGTTGTTTCAATCTTAGTCGTCCGATAGTGGGACGCCATACCATCCTTCTAGCGGCGAAGGTCTAGGACCGGATGGTCCGTCGGCCACATGCTCGGAAGGTGGTATCCTCCCTAATCTGTAATCCTGAAACAACGATAGGCGAACTAGCCTTCATCCTTTTATTTGGCTTTTCTGTAACGATGGCGGGTTCTACTCGGGGCCCAAGACGGGATTTGACTGGCACCCGCTCTATCCTTCTTAGAATCTCCGATACGGGTCATTTCTCTTTCTTCGCTAGCTTCTCGATCACAGTCTGTAGTCGGGCAAATGGTGTGATCCTAGCCCTTTTCTTACGGCTTATTTTTAGGTTGTCTGTTGAATTTTGAAAAGGGGTCGCCTAACAGAAATTGTCAGCGAATTTTTAATTTAATTTAAATAAATAATTTGAAAAGTAGTATTTGATTTGGAAAGTAATTTTAAGTTTAAAAATTTTTAAGATATGAAATCAAACCGATCTCACATCCCGAATAGTTTATATAAACGAGCACCGCATCACAAACCGTGTATCTATCTCGAAGAATATACACACTGTTTGGTGATGGGGCTCGATTAAATAAACTAGAAGATTTGTGATATCCGTTTGGTCTGCGAACCAATTTTATAAGCCGACAAATTCCCCTGTTTAATATGAAAGCATTAAACAGGGTTTATATTACCTGGGTTCTTTAAAATTCCCTATAAGGGAAAGCCTCTATAGTTAATTACATCTTAAGTGACGGGAATCACCTAAGAAAACTCTCGATAGTAATCAGTAATTCTGCTCTCAAGAATTTCGAAGTTTAGGGTTTTCAAGGGATTGAATTTTGGAATTTCAATAGGGAATGGATCAAATTTGGAACATTTTGTTTTGGGAATTCAAAGGAAGAAAGGTAGGAGAAATCACATATTCGAAGCGAACTTCGGTAATTCCCATACTATCCTATTGTTTGGCTTGGATTTAGGAAAGTCCTAATATTTATTTAATGTTTTGATCTTGCCAATTTTAATTAATTAGGACTTATATTTGTATGATAAAATCATACAAATAGCCTCGAAAATGTGAGGGTTTATGTCGTATCGGACGACTACCTCGGAATCCTAAGACCGGTTAGGGCTTAATTTGCAATGCAAATGCCTAACAAAAGGTTGAGGATTTATGTTGCACTAGGTATACTACCTCAAAGTCCTATGGCTTGGTTATTTAATTCTAAGAATGTTCTGCTGAAGTAGACTCAGGTTTTGCTGATGACGATGGCCGTGCTGCCCACCATTCTCCGAGCTCCTTGTTGTTGCAGAGGTTTAGTTATAGAAGACGAAAATCAAGGGATGAGAAAAGTGCTCTGGTTTAGAGAAGTCTTAAAATCCAAGTGTTTTTAATATTTTAATTAAAACAAATTTTAAAGTTGATTATAACGACACCGGTTAAGATCCCACGGTTCCATCCTTCCGGCATCGTTATTTTTATCGGATTCACTTAGTCTAGATGGATTTGCTAAACTCAACTGAATGAGTTCCACACTTTCATTTAGACCGTGGGAAATCCCGTTAGCAACACGTAGGTTACATCATCCGAGGTATTCCCGATCATCCAACAGGACGTTTTAATTTAGTTGTAATTGTAGTTTTGTGTTCTGTATGTGATTAAATTTTGAGTTGTTTTATATTTTGAAATATTGTGGCGGTGAATTTTATCTTGCAATGACTTTTAATTTGGTTTTGGTTTCAGTTTTAGGGACTATCCTAAAGGTGTGGGTTTTCATGCAACAGTTGTTATCATGCAAGAAAAGTAGGTGCGATGCGATTAAATAAATTGCAAGAAAAGTAAATTGCAATAAAATAAAAGCGTACCTGGAGGGTCTTCCCGTCATCCCAAGCTACACTTAAACACAATTTAGAATATTTAAGCAAGTTCCTAGGTAAAGCTAAGGGAAAGGTTATGGTTTTCTACCAAATTCCTAATCCTATAGCTAGTCATTTCCTATGACGTCTAGGTTCTTGTGTTTTGGTTTGAGGAAGATTTTCTTCATCAAAGAACAATTAAGTTCAATTGTTCTTATAAGTATCCTATCATATTGAGAAAGTGTTTAAGAAGAATCTTAAACATCTTTTCAATACTGCTAGAATTGTTTTAAGTCCAAATGGATTTAATTAATCAGGTGAAGTAATCGTCCGAGGTTTAGTTTAGTTTTGTTGTTATCTTGCTCGATGAACTAGGACATTTGAATATCCTATAAGTGAAGTAACATTTCATTTAATGTTACGTTTAGGAGTTATGGTAACCAAAGCTTTCGAGGGCAAATTGATGTTCAAATGGTTTGTGATTTAATTTAATTTCAGTTATCGGATTTAAATTTGGAATAGTGTTCGAGTTACTTCATATTTAATTTCTTTATGTCTTAGGTGATGTTATTTAATTCAATTTAATTTAACTTTAATTTAATTTGGTTTAGTTTTAATTTTGATTTTTAATTTTAATTTTAATTTTAATTTTAATTTTAATTTTTATTTTTATTTGATTTTATTTTATTTTTATTTTATTTTAATTTAATTTCAATTTAATTTAATTTAATTTAGTATGTTTTAATTTAATTTAATTTAATTTAATTTAATTTAATTTAATTTAATATGTTTTAATTTAATTTAATTTAATTTAATTTAATTTAATTTAATTTAATTTAATTTAACTTAATTTAACTTAATTTAATTTAATTTAATTTGATTTAATTTAATTTAATTTAATTTTTTTATTTATTTATTATTTTTTAATTTTATTTCATTTAATTTAATTTAATTTAATTTAATTTGTTTTAATTTAATTTAATTTAATTTAATTTGATTTAATTTAATTTGATTTAATTTAATTTAATTTAATTTAATTATTTATTTATTATTTTTTAATTTTATTTTATTTAATTTAATTTAATTTAATTTATTTAAATTAATTTAATTTATTTAATTTGTTTGATTTAATTCAATTTAATCTTTAATTTAATTTTATTCTTAATTTTAGTTTAATTGAAAATCTAAAAAGAGTTTAATAATTTACTTTTAATTTAATTTGATGATTAAGTCCTTTGACATTTTAAAACTTAAATTTGAATTATCATTTTAATTAGGAATTAAATATTATCGAGATGATTAATTTAGGGATTTTTAAATTAAATAATAAATTTCTTCCTAATAACATCCCTATTTTAATAATTCTAAATTCATTATTCTCCCAAATTTAATCAATTATTTAATTAAAGTTTATTTCAATTATTTTAAATTGTTTAGTAGGTTTCTACCCTTTAATTATTTAAATCTCAATCATCCAAATCAAATTAAGATCAAATATTTTACATGTTAATTTTATTAAACCTAAAGTTTTAATTAAGGGTTAAAATGTTTAATTACCATTTTACCCTTCAAGCTTAATAATTTCATAACTGACTAAATTGAGCTTAAATGAACTTGAAATTTTTATGTGACTTCACTCATATGCCAATAAAGACAAGAGAGGAGAAAATGTGATTTTTCTGTATTTAATTTATTTATGTAATTATTTTTGGTAGAAAATAGAGATTTCCAAGGAAAATTTAATAATATGACCAAGGGAAAATTTATGTCCTTAAGAAAATTATGGGACATTCCTAATGACCAGAGGACCACTTGGACCAATTTTGGTGATTTTTTTTTAATTATATTATTTTTATTATAATTATTTTAAGTTTTGGAGTATTAATTAATTTAAAAATAAAATAAAGGTTGAAAAATGAAATTTATATTTTTCAAAAATCTCTCTTATATCAAGGAAATTAGGAATTCAATTTTTGCAATTTTCTGATTTTTCTTTGATTTATTATAATTATTTTAGTGAAAATGCTAGAAAATACATTTTTTTTTAATTTTAAAATTACCCTATGGCTTTAAAATTTAATATCTCATTAAATAGACCTAAGAAAAATATGGGATTTGTTCCTAAGTGATTAAAATTCAAAATTTGACATTTTGGTGAATTTTATTATTTTTATGATTTTTATTATTTTTTAATTATTAAAATATTAAAATAATGCAAAAAATTAATTTTTTTTAGAAAATTAAAATTTTAATTTTCTTAAATTCCCCTGATATCAGAGAGGCTCCAAAACCAATTTGGTGAACTTTTGAAAGGTATTTTGAAAGTTATGAATTTTTAAAGTTTAAAATGGCTAAATGGCTTAATCAACCCATTTAGTAGGGCTAACCAAGTCCAATTGACTTCGAATTTTTATGGTGGGTTCCTCTGATCCTAAAGGTCAGTGGAGAATTGATTTCAATTCAAATTAATGTATGGTTAGCTCTAATTAATTAAGGAGCTATTTTGGGTGTTTAAGCCAATTAGGGTTATTTTAAATAAACTAATCCAAGATCTACTTTTCCTAGGGTCCTCTGGTCATAAGAAACATCACCAAATTTTCCTAGAATTTATTTCACAACATGCTAATTATTGGAATTAAAATACTCAAAACAGTAACATAAATTTGAAATATCAATAACTTCTCATAGGGATGGCCTCGACTTTGGAAAATTCGAGGAATGTTCCCAAATTCGGAGGCTTCAAAAGCCCTATGGTCTCATGCCATGGTGAATTTCCTATATGCATGGAGAATTAAAACAATGTAGAAGGGAAATAAATCATTAAAAATAAAATACTTGGTGAAATTAAATGATTTCTTTTCCACATTATTCTCCTCTGTTCACTGAGCAAGAGGGTATTTTTATTTTATTTTTCTGATTTTCCTACACAAAGTTATGGATATTTGAAATTTAGGGAATTAAATAAATAGAAAAATACCCTAATTTTCTATTTATCCACGCGGGGCCGCGTCAACCTCGGCAGCTCCGAAACGCCGCGTGGCGCTCTCCGATTCGACGCCGCCATCTGACTCAGCGCTCCGGGGGCCCGCTGTGTCGTTCCGTCTCCTGATCCGGCGGGATCCTGGCCGTCCGTCCGCGCGTGTATTAAATGAACGGCATCCGTGCATCGTCCCCAGGCGTCCTTACCCGAGAGTCGTCCGTCTTCTAGGCCTAAGATCTCACTCGATACTTGACCAAATTTAACGTTCTTATGCTGCTATGGATTCGTCTCGAGAAGACGAACACATCCATACGGTTTATGTGGCATGAAATTGACTCAATGAAAATGGAGAATGTTCAGAAGCTCGGGAAGAAGTGTGAGGCCATACCTTTGCTCAGAGAAGTGTGGCTTCGATCTGAGGGTTGTGTGACCTTCGATTGGATCCCAGCAAGCTCCAGATGAAGTCCCTTGGCCTGGTGAATTGTCTAGGTAGGATTTCGACCACGGCCGATCGAAAGCTTGGAGGCCGGAGCAACCGGGTGGCCCGGAGATGGGGCTTTCAGTGGGGAACTTTTCCTCTTGGTCCACTGAAGGTGTAGGACCAGTCAATTTGAGGATTGGCTCACTGTGGCAAAGTGTCCTGGTTTTGGGTGAAATTTCAGTTGAGAAATTGGATTCTGCTGGTGGGGATTTGGGCAAATTGACACTGGGGATCAATTGCTCTAAGGATGGAGAAGGGTTTGGAACAATTTTGGCAGAGTTTCGGCAAGGTTTGTGCAACTCTCCTCTCATGGCCGTGAGGGGGTCGGGTTTAAATAGAGGTGGGCTGGAGGGCCTCACGGGGATGGCCGAGGGTTGGGATCGACCTGCTCTGGGCATGGGAAGAACAGCCATGGTGGCCATTGGGCATGGGGCAGCTCAGCAAGGTGGAATTCCAAAGTTTGGCTCCTCCCAAGGTCTCGGCCATTGTGTTTTCCGGCGACCCAGGTGGCTGGCCGGCAGGCATGGGTCACCCTCAGGTCCAGGTGGGCAAGGGCTGGAGGTTTGTGCAGTCAATTGGCAAATGCCATGTGTAAAAGGCTTGGATTATAATGGAATGGGAAAGGGCTCATTTTGGCTCATATTGGTCAACCCATCCATTTGGGCTAGGTGCACCACCCAAGGCTTGGTTTAGGCTGAAGAGAAAGTGATTTGGATCAGCTTGATTAGTGGGGTCAAGTCACAATCCAAGTACAATTAAGCTTAAGCATGGTTTAGTGGAGTCATGGAAGTGGCTAATCACTCTTAAGAGAATATGGAAAGGGCCTCCTCCTATTGCCATCTTGGGTATGGTGAGGTGGAAAGTAGATTCCATGGCTCTCATGGCTTCCATGTGGCTCGTGCATGGCTTCATGGCTCATCTTTGGCTTCGGAAAAGTTAAGTCAATTTCATGGAAATGAATTTAAGAAAAATTTTGGTATTTTGATGGGAATTTGTATGGGGCTTAATTTGGAATGGCTTCATGATGAATTTTCAAACTTAGGGATTGATTTTAATCAAGGGTATGATGAGAAGAATTTGTCATATGGGCTTTAGCATGAAATTTGGGCTTTTAGGAAGGTTTCATGTAAGTGGGCTTTTGGTTTAAAAATAGATTTATGGATGGGAATTTTGTAGAATTTTGGACCAAATAATTGTTGGGTTTATTTATGGATGTGTCATGAGTGATTTGAAGCAAATTGGGAGTGATTTGGGTTTGAATTGGGTTGAATTTGGGCTTTTTTGGTGAATGGGCCAATGTAGGTCAAATTGGGCTAACTTGGGCCAATGTTTGGCTAGGGTTGAAATTGATGTAAAATGAATGCTGGGAAATGTTTATGGGAGTGTTTCAAAGAGGTTTTGGCTTTGGTTGGGTTTTGATTTTGGGGGTTGGGTTCATTTGGGTTAGGTTTGGGTTTAGGTCAAAATTGGGCCTTTTAGCTTTGGGTTGAATTTGAGTGGGGTTTGGGTCTAAATTTTGGGCAAATCAAGTTAGTGTTTTGTTTGTGGGAATGTTAAGGGAGGTTTGGAAAATATTTGGGGTTAATTGGAGTTGAATTGGGTGAGTTTGGGTTAGGTTTGGGTCATGGGTCCAAATTGGGCTTTAAGGCCAAAAGTGAAATTGGATCCAAATGTCAATCAAATTGGACTTGGATTTGGTCTAGATTGGTGTTGGGAATGTTGAATAGAAGTTTAGAATTGAATTGAACCAGAATTTGGGTCAATTGGGTAGGTTTGGTTTGACATTGGGTTCACTTTGGGTTAAAATGGGTCAAATTGGAGGTTTTGATAAAAGTGAGGTAAATGGATAAAATTGGCCCATGGTGTAGTTGAACAAAATGAAATTGGGAATATTTGGGATTTTCTGGAATTTTCTAAGAATTTGCTGAATTTTTGGATTTTTGGGTCAAGAGGGGTATTTTGGGTATTTGGAGGGTATTGGGAGGTATTTTTGGAATTTTTGGTATTTTTGGGTATGTATGATCAATTTGAGTAATGTGGGAATGCTTGGGATTGATTTTGAGGAATTTTGGGTAATTTAGGTGATTTTGCAAATTTTGGGTAGTTTCAAGGGCTTTGGGTAGGCTAGGCGGGGTGTAGGGTACTGGGGGTCAAAAATTGAAAATTTGGAAAATTGAAGTTTGGGTAAATGTAAGTGGAATGAAATCATTTTGGTTGAGCCATGAAGCCATATCAAGCCCACATGAGTCATGAAGGGACTCATTTGAGGCATTCACTATATTGTTCCTAACCCTCTTAGCCAAGGGCTTAGGGGTTAAGGACCATCCATGTGAATCACCTACATGAGTCAGGAGGTCAAGTTGGGTATGGGTGTGGTTTTAGGAGGTGTATGAAAGTGTAGTGTATAAATGTAGTGTATGTGTAAGTCAGCCCTCACTAGACCAGGCCACCCAGGGCAGTCCTAAGGCCAAAGAGTCCTATAGGAACTCATCCTTTAAACTTCCACATTTGATTTCAACCCTCTAGGTGATTAGGGGTCTACAATCAAGTTTGTGGAGTTTGCGAGGAGTTAAGAAGTGGTTTGAATTTCTAAGTGGTGGGTCCCAATTCTAATCCTCTAGGATAGTCAAAGGAAAAGCCTAAGGCTAGATCTTAAGTACTAAAGAGAAGAAGAGAAGACCTCATCAAAAATGAGGTCAACACTAAGTATTGGTAACTAAAGCAATGCTAGAACATTCCCTTTATTATCCTTACATATAATTATCTGCATTTAGGAGTAGTTGTTAGAAACACCACTTATATCACCATTCCTAACTAAGGCTGTTAGTAGTAGACTAGAATTTGGCTAAAGACCACTTACCTTGCTTCCCTGTGGGACTCCATTAGAGCCATGTATTACTTTATACGATACGTATACTTGCGTTGGATCATTGTGAATTTATAAAAATTATTATATATCTATTATTCATAAATTCTTGCATATAAAAAACGTCGCATCATCAACTTAGGTCAAAATGGTCAACCCATGACCCAATGACCACCACATTGACCAAACTAGTCAACCTTTTCACCCAATTGGTCAAAATAGGTCAAAATGGTCAATCCATGACCCAATGACAACCCTATTAACCAAACTGGTCAAACTTTGACCCAAATGGTCAAACTTTGACCCAAATGGTCAAACTAGGTTAAAATGGTTAGTCTATGACCTAATGACCACTCTATTGACCAAGTTGGTCAACTTTTTGACCCAAATGGTTAACCTAGGTCAAATTGGTCAACCCATGAACCAATGACCACCACATTGACCAAACTGGTCAACCTTTAACCCAAATGGTCAAACTAGGTCAAAATGTTCAATCCATGACCTAATGACCACTCTATTGACCAAACTAGTCAACCTTTGATCCAAATGGTCAAACTAGGTCAACATGGTCAATCTATGACCCAATGACCACCCTATCGACCAAACTGGTTAACCTATGACCCAAATGTTCAACTTTGGTCAAAATGGTCAACCCATGACCCAATGACCACCACATTGACCAAACTGGTCAACTTTTAACCTGAATAGTCAAATCAGGTCAACATGTTCAATCCATGACCCAATGACCACCCTATTGACCAAACTGGTCAACCTTTGACCCAAATGGTTAAACTAGGTCAAAATGGTCAATCTATGACCTAATGACCACCCTATTGACCAAACTGGTCAACCTTTGATTCAAATGGTCAAGTTAGGTCAAAATGGTCAACCCATGACCCAATGACCACCACACTAACGAAATTGATCAACTTTTGACCAAAATGGTCAAACTAGGTCAAAATGGTCAATCCATAACTCAATGACCACCCTATTGACCAAACTGGTCAACCTTTAACCAAAATGGTCAACTTTGGTCAAAATGGTCAACTCATGACCTAATGACCATCACAATGACCAAACCGATCAACCTTTGACTCAAATGGTCAACTTAGGTCAAATTGGTCAACCCATTGACCCAATGACCACCCTATTGACCAAAGTAGTCAACCTTTTACCTAAAATAGATGAAACTATGAACCTATTCAGTGCTGGCGTGGAATAGCCCGCAAATCAAAAACCGCTGTGGATTTCGACATCTCAGAGGTTTGAACTGGTGCAGCGTCGGATAAATAGATAAATAGGAATTAAATAAATCTAGAAATTCCTATTAATTTTTAAAAATTCATATCTTTACATAGAAAAATAAAAAAAATACAATAAAAATATCCCTAGATTTAGTAGAACAAGGAAAAGATTATAAAAACAAAATTTGGAATTATTAACTTATATTTAATTTTTAATTAATTGATTGCTCTCTAGGGTAATTTAATTATTAAAAACTATTTATAATTCCAAAAATTCTGAAATTTTCACTGATTGACATTTTCATCCTTAGAGATATTCTCTGATTTTTTCAATGCTAGGAAAATTCTCTAGGATTTAATTTCCTAAATTATATAAATTTTAGTAATTATATTTAAAATAATTATAAACATTAAAGAAATTGAAAATTAAATTTAAAAAATGGTTGGAAAATTTAGAATGACATTTTTTTTAAACCCTAAAATGACATTTTTAGCCATTTAAAAATTTGAAATGACATATTTAATCTTAGGATTAAAATTATGAATTTTAAACTTAAAATTAAAACCCTAAATTACTTTAAATTTTAAATCCTTACATTAAATTATCATGCTTAGCCCATCTCACTTTGGACTATGCCAACCATGAGTATAACTTCAAATGGACTCAAGCCAAACCCTAATTAGGTTTAAGACACCAATAAGAGCTAATTAAACTTAGTTAAACCTTAATCACATTAGGTTAAATTTAATAAATCATAATTAGGTCCAAGACACCAATTAAACCTAATTAAACTAAGTTAGACCTTAATCTTGTTAGGTTTAACTTAATAAATTATAATTAGCTCTAAGACACCAATTATACTTAACTAAACCAAGTTAGACCATAATCACATTATGTTTAACTTAATAAACCCTAATCAGGTCTAAGACACTAAGTAGACCTAACTAAACCATATTAAACCTTAATCAAATAAGGTTTAATTAACCTGAACCAAATTAGATTTAATCACCAATTAAATTAAATTAATCAATTAAACCTTATCTAGATTGGGATTAATTAAGCATAACCCATTTAGACTTAACCACTAATTAAGTCTTATTAATCAATTAAACCTTACTTAAATAAATTTTAATTAGCCTTAACCAAATAAGACTTAATCACGGATTAAGTCTAATTAATCAATTAAACCTTACCAAAATTTCTTTTAATTAACCATAACCCGAGTTAGACTTTACAACTAATTAGAGTCCAATTAATCAATTAAACCTTACCCAAATTAGGTTTAATTAACTATAACCCAATAAGACTTAACCACTAAGTCTAATTAATCAATTAAACCTTACCAAAATTATGTTTATTTAACTATAACCTAATTAGACTTAACCACTAATTAAGTCTAATGAATTAATTAAAAATTGCCCAAATTAGGTTTAATTAACCATAACCCTATTACACTTAACCACTAATTATGTCTAATTAATCAATTAAAACTTACTTAAATTAGATTTAATTACCTAAAAAATATTTAATTAACCTTAATTAAATTAGATCTAATCACTAGTTAAATCTAATTAATCTATTAAACCTTTTCTAAATTAGATTTAATTAATCATATCCCAAATTAGACTCAACCACTAATTAACTCTAATTAATCAATTAAACCTTACTTAAATACGGTTTAATTAACCATAACAAAATTAGACTTAATCACTAATTATGTCTAATTAATCAATTAAACTTACCCAAATTAGGTATAATTAACCATTACTTAGTTAGACAGAACCACTAATTAAGTCTAATTAATTAATTAAACCTTACTTAAATTAGGTTTAATTACCCAAATAAAGTTTAATTAACCATAACCCAAATTAGACTCAACCACTAAATAAGTCTAATTAATCAATTAAACATTATCTAAATTAGCTTTAATTAATCATATCCCAATTAGACTTAACCACTAATTAAGTCTAATTCATCAATTAAACCTTAACCAAATTAGGTTTAATTAGCCATAACCAAATTAGACTTAACCACTAATTAAGTCCAATTAATCAATTAAACCTTACCCAAATAAGGTTTAATTAACCTTAAACAAATTAGATTTAATCACAATTAAGTCTAACTAATCAATTATTCCTTACTCAAATAAGATTAATTAACCTCAACCTATACTTAGTTTTAATCCAAGTTGAGTTTAAGTCAGAAGCAAACAATTTAAGTTTAACATACATTGAACCTAACCTTAACCTATACTTAGGTTCAACTCAACTTGAGCCTATATAAAACCCAAACCTTCTAAATTCAATAGACTTGAACCTAACCTTAACCTATACTAAGGTCTAACTCAACTCAAATGAAACTTAAGTTCAACCCATATTGAATTTAAGTCAAAACTTCTAACTTAGGTTCAACCTAACTTGAAACTAAATTAACCTAAACTTAAGTTCAACCAATATTGAACTAAAGTCAAAACATAACCCTCTTAGATTCAACCTAACTTGATCCTAAGTTAACCCAAACTTAAGTTCACCCATATTGAACTTAAGTCAAAACTTAAACTTCTTAGGTTCAACCTAACTTGAACCCAAGTTAACCAAATCTTAAGTTCAACCCATATTGAAACTAAATCACCTTTTATCTTAGGTTCAAACTAACTTGAACCCAAGCTTCAACCCATATTGAAACTAAATCAACTTCTAACTTAACTTGAACCCAAATTAACCAAACCTTAGGTTCAACCCATATTGAACCTAAATCAACTCCTAATTTTAGGTCAACCTAAGTTGAACCCAAATTAACATAACTTAAGTTCAAACCATATTTAACTTAGGTCAAAAACCCAAGTTAATCAAATTTTAGGTTCAACCTACATTGGACTTAAGTCAAACTTATAACTTTGGTCAAACCTAAACCTAAGTTAAACAGAATGGAATCTAACTTAACATAAACTATATATTCAACTCAAATTGAATCTAATTCAACATAAACTTTAGGTTCAATCTAAATTGAACTTAAGTTTATCTAAATTTTAGGTTCAACCTAACTTGAATCTAAGTCAAACTTAAACCTCTTAGGATCAACTAAACTCAAACCTAAGTTAATCTTAACTTAAACTTGCATTCAACCTAATTTGAATCCAAGTTTAACTCAAACCTGAAACTAACTAAAACTTAACTTAGTTTCAACCTACATTGAACTTGATCCAAATTTAAATTAAATTCAACATACTTCAAATGTAATTCAAATCTTACATAGGTCCAATATGCCTAAGTTAAATCTATACTCAAATATCTTTAAATTAAAACAACATTGAATCTAAGACTTAAACACAAATATTTTTAGGTTCAAATGACACTAAATCTAAAACTTTACCTAATTCAAATGACATTAAATCTAAAACTCTAACTTATGTTTGATTTTATTTAAGTCTAAAAAACTCTTAAATTCAAATGAAATTGAATCTAAAACCTAACTCATATCAAAATCAACAAAAGAAATAAAGTCAGCAATATTTCTTTTGTATGAATTACTCGGACATTGTTTTTCTTGCAGGTTAAAGATAAGTTCCGCTTTAGATTTATGATCCATGAATATTTATGCTTATGATTTTAACTTTATATTTCTTTTTAATGATATTATCTCTTTCTTTGCAAAGGTGCCAAGAACTTGCTTTAGATGCAAATAAGAGATATATTTTAATTATTCATAATATGGGATTCTACACAAGTATACGTATCGTTTATCTAGTAATATAGGACTTTCTAATTAAGCTGAGATATTGAACCCACAAGGAACTGTCTAAAACATTAAAGAAATAAGAAAAATAACTTTTTACCTTTTAAAATGATTTTGTAAATTATGTTTTAAGATATAAAGTTTTTCAAAAATTTTTTGGTATTTTCTTTATAAAAAGTTAATCAAAAAACTAAAGTTAACACAACTATAAAATAGTATGAAAGCAAATGAGAATAAAATATCTTTTCCTCTTTCAATGAATCAGTAATAATTATGGAATATCGTTGTGGAAGTATCTAAAATATGTTGTGCCAAATAGAAGCAATTATATTCTTTACCCCTACTTGGTTCTATAAAGAACATTGCTTAATTTGATGATTTGAAAACTTGTAGATGGGTTAGGTAGGGAAGATACTAGCACTCACTCTAGAGTTACCTCGATTCCCTCCACCTGGGGGCTAACATTTCATAACAAAATTTTTCATATCAAACCAAATTAGGGGGCTTTAGCCTGTCACTCTAAAGTCCTCTAATTTTACTCCCTATTATAAGCATATCTTCCTATTTATTTGCACCCAACCATATGGATTGCATTTCTCATCCATACAGTTGCATGTGATTCTTTTCAATTGTTGATTGAGACAATACTCTTACATAATCTCCTAACAAATTTTAACATCTTAATTGGCTAAATCAAGAAGTAAATAATGTGCAAGGTAATGAATCTTCACAACTTCTTCCAACATTGAAATCCTATACTTCACACAACTTCATTCCATAATTTAATTACTTCATCATTTAAAAGGAAAAAGATAAAGAAAACTATTCAGATTCCATGGAGAAAACACAACCACAACTTGATTTAAAAGTAGAAATCATAATTAAAACACAACAAGTTTTACTTTAAAACAAAATGTAAAACAAAGTTAAACACTTATCTGAAAATCCTCTCCACAAGACTCTTAAAGTTTTTTTTAAACTTTGCTTTTCCCTTACAAGACACAATACAGGTTGGCGCCCAGCTGTGTTGGCTCCAAATCTCTATTCTACTCTTATAAAAACTAGATACAATTGATAATAAAAAGTGGTGAAGTTGAAAGGTGTGCTCTCAATAACTCTCTAACATAAACTTCACTCTTAACAATAATCACACCCTCTAACAAAAACCCTTTTTCTGATCTTCAAGTCTTCTTTTTAAACTTTTCTAAATGGTGCCTTGGTGTCTCTTCAAAATGAGTCCAGATTCAATGTATCCATCAAGAATGTATCCATCCGTTCAAATTTTAAATGAGTTTTGGTGCTGATAGAAATTTAGTGAAGTTTAAACCAAAGGATGCTTCAAAAACCCCTTCAAAATTATGCAAAAATAAAATAAAATTTGTCACTTTAACTGTGGCGCCTATGCGCCAATGGTCCGGAGCTTAGCATCATAGGCTAATTTTCACACCTTTCAATTTTTGCTCCAAATTTAATCCTTTATTGCTCCTTTCATCATAGTCACTTAATTTAATCATACCTTCAAGAGAAACACAAAAATACCTTTCATTAAAGTGCAATATCATTAAAAATAGTATAAAAATGATTTTAAAAACACTATATATTTTAGGTATATCAAAATCCCCCAAACTTAAAATGTTACTTGTCCTCAAGTGACACTTAATCACATATAAAATCTTAACGTGCAAATTATGTAAATGAGTTTCTTTAGGAAGGTTTCAAAATTTGGTTCTAGAAATGAAATAGTCTAATTTAGAAGAAATTTTAGTAAATGAGACCAGCTTAAAGTTTAGAATGTTCTTAAGTAAAGGATAATGAAAAATATTAGTTCATATCTAATTCAGATAAGCTAGTAGATTTTTCAAAATATAGGATTCAAACATTTCATTTTCCTCACTTAAAAAATTTCATTTGCAAATAATTTTACTTACTATATTATAACCTTAAGCTTTAGATTTTCTAAAAACTTATATTTTAAACTTTTAGGTATGAAACCAATTTTTTATTAAACTCTTAAATCCTCAAGCTTCTCCTTCCTTTTTACATACTATTTTTCTTCTTTTTTTCTTTTCTTTTATAAGGCAAGGATTACTATATTTGAATAGGCCTTTAATGATTTTGACTTCCACCCTTTGATTTAAAACAAATTTTTGATATACGTCTTTCACTTAAAAATCATAATAATAGTGATGAAAATTATTTCTCAATAAAATAAATTTAAGGTTTGAAAAATAAAAAGTTAAATCTTCTATTTATCCCAAAATATAACACTTCTTAGTAAAGATAGTTTAACTATATTTAACATTTCTTTACTAAGAAAAATTTAACTTTAAAATTTTTCATCATTACTATAAATTTTAACTAAATTCTCTTACTCATTTCTATATTCAAAATTTTTCTTCCATAATATAACTTCATATGGCTAATTATTTTCAATAAAGTATCAAACTTTTTTTAAGTATTCTTGAGAATAGATAAAATTATAGTTTTTGAAAACTTGTTTTTAAATTCACCTCAAAATTTAATTTTTAATTAGGATAAAATGTTTAAGCATAAAAATGATACATTGGTAAGAATTAAAAACTATAATAACATGCTTACAGGAATTTTAATATTCTAACTATGCAAGCATAACAGTTTAAAAACAACTAGTAAATAGAAATCAAATTCATTTTTCCAGTTTTTCATAAAATAGAAATTTCAAAAATTTAAAGGACTTCTACAATAGTGAAGGTTTTCAACACAAATACACACCAACACAAATCACAACCTACTAAAAAATAAATGGTAGCAAATTTTGAAAAGTTTAAACATGCTATATAAATAGAGGTTTCTAAATGTGTTCTAAATTTTTCTAATATTTATTGGAATTAAATTAGACACAACTAAAAACTTAAATAGTAGAAATACATAAAAACATTTACTACCACAAACACAATACATAATACATCATAAAACATCTGAAGGTGCATAATAAAAATAGTCTAACTAAAATCTATACAACATCAGAGTCCGTCACATATGAAAATATTAAATAAAAAGCATCTCGACACATAAGAAAATCACATAACAACATCACAAACTCAACACAACAATCCTAATCATCATCCTCATCATCATCATCATCTTCATTCTAGTCTCTGGATGGCACATAAGGTATATAAAAGGATGAGGGGGCATCTCAGCACTGTGATCTCCTCTAATCACTTTGTCCATGTATTGCTGATAATTCTCCTCATATTCATCATGTTTTACAATATACCTTTCAATATTTTCAATCTTACCATCCATATCTCTAACATGCTCTCTAGTAAGACTCACCTTATTAAAAATCTTTTGTACTAATCCAGTTTGTGAATCTCTGGAGGATGATGCATGTGCAGTAGAAGCACGAAATGTAGAAGCAACAAAAGCAGAAACACTAGAAGCTCTCAAATCCTCCTTTCCAGTAAAATACTAAATGTACAGTGTAAGTGTTCACATTTACACTGGTAATAGGTCTAAGTGGCTGAAGGACTTTTTCCTTTGTTTTAGACTTAACACCAAACTGCTCACAAAGTGAATAAATTAGTGAAGGAAATCCCATACCTACAGTAGTAGCAGCTCTGACACAGTTCAGAACATAATCAAAGATAATAGCCCCAATATCTAAAGTCTTTTTCTGCTAAATACAATGGTTCAGAACATGTCTGTCCCTTGTAACTTCACTAACATGACTTGAAGGCAAAAGCTTGTTGGTCGTTTTTTAAAATTTCTACTTCTTTGAAAAATATATTTTTTTTTGTGTTTTGTTTTGAAAAGTGTTTTAATTTTATAAAATAGAAATTTGATTTAATTTAATATATATATATATATATATTTAGCAGAAAAGAAAAATATTAATCAAGAAAATCTAGTACATCTGATATGAGGAAAGGAAAGCAGATCCCCATGTAATAGAATTCTAAACTCCCTAAGAATAGAAGATTTAAGATCCAAAGAAGAAAAGCAAAAAATGTCCTTAGAAGAACTGCCTCTAGTAGCAAGCCAATTAGTCAGTCGATTTCCCTCTCTATGGATGTGACTCCAAACTATAGATAGATTAGATACCAATAATGAAATTTTATTGATCCAAATTTGAAGATACCAAGGAGTAGCCGATTTATGTAGAAGAATATTCAAGTAAAACTAATGAATCCATCTCCACATGAATTGGGCCTTTATGATTCGTAATAGTTATCTTTAGACTCCGTAAAATAGCTATAGCTTCGTATTCTAATGCATTAATGGCAGAAATTGGAGCGAGAGATAAACCATAAGCAAGACCCCTTGTAGTTTTTGCATAAGGCCCCACTACCAAAGATTGGAACTATTAACAAGCAGTGGAATGTATATAACTTCCATCAGTATTGATTTTAACCCAAGGGTATTTAGGAGTTCTCCAAAAGATCAATTGGAATTTGATTACCGAAGGTTTATTCATTAAATTCAAAGAAGCCGTCATCTTAAGAAGAAAATTCAAGCAGCTTTTTATGATAACTTTGGCCGAAAAAACCATATTATTATGCATAATCTCATTTCTAACCATCTAAGTGAACCAAAATATAATTAGGGGGATATAGAATTCAACTGTCATCTTTCAATCTTGCCAACGAATCAACAAGCTTGGTCCAACAACAATATCTATGAGACAATCCCCTTGATTTAGAACAGTCTTCCATACCTCCTGTATAGCATTGCAACTGATAAATAAATGAGAAATGGATTCTTCACTAGAGAGACAAAAAGGACACATAGAAGGTCCCCGAATACCCTTTAACTTTAGAATATCATCAGTTGGCAAATAATTCCTGAAAAGCTTCCAATAGAAAAATGACATAGAAGGAGTTATGTATTTATTCCATATTTTCTTGCCCCAATCATTAGCAGTCCAATTATTGCTAGAAAGATAAATGAACTTGGAGAGACTTCGAGTAGATGGATTCTTGGTAATCGACCTATCCTTAACATTAGATTGTAAAGGTATAGACTTAATTTTATTCACCAAATCAATATTAACAAGCAGCTTTCGCTTTAGCTTCATCCCAATTGGAATTAGACCTAAATCGAAACTTTCTGTTTAGAAGAAGTAACACCTTGCTTATACAGGTGGTCATTAAATAACCAATTATCAAGCCCAAAGTCCACTTGACCATCACCAATATCCCAAATAAAGAGTTGTTCAACAAATTCTCTTACTTTTAAAAGTCTTTTCCAGTTTTTGGAATCTCCTAATTTAGCTTCGAACTCCGAGAGGGATGGGATGTTCTGCAATATTTCCCATGAAGAAATAGAGACCAAAGTGAAGACTTTGATCTGAAGTGAATCCATTGTTTACAAAAGAATGAGAAACTAAGATGTTTAAAGCTTTTAAATCCAAGACCACCACAGGCAAATGGTTTACATAATTTATCCCAGTTTGTCCAATGCATTTGTTTATGCTGGCCTTCCCATAAGAATTTGGTGTAAAATAACTGAGAGCAGTTTTTGAGAGCTTCTCTTCATATTAACCATTTGGAGAATATACAAAGGGAAAGAAGTTAATATACTCTTCAAAAGAGTAATTCTACCACCATTAGAAAGAAAAGAATTTGACCAGCATTGAATTTTAGAACAAATTTTGGTAACCACATCATCAAAATGAGATAATCTTCTTTTTCCTTTGGACAAAGGAAAGCCCAAATAAACAAGAGGATAAACATCCTCTTTATAACCAGTATAATCCAATATCCAATTTTTTATATGTGCCTTCATCAAAGAACTAGCTAGAAAAGAACATTTGGCTTTATTAAATTCCATTCCGAAAAACAGATTCAAAACCTGAAAGAGTTCTCATAATGCATTTAATAGATTGTTTACTCCCATTGCAAAAGACAATTACTTCATCTGCATAAGCCAGGTGACTAACTAAAATTTTAGATATATGCTGATATTGGACATAAGGATTAGCCATATGAACCTGATTTAATAATTTAGAGAGGTAGTCAAAAGCCAAGGTGAAAATATAAGGAGATAATGGATCTCCTTTTTTAATCCCCCTGCCAGCTTGAAAGAAACCATGAGTACATCCATTGATCAGAACACTATCATAGTTGTTCTCCAGCCATCTAGAGATTAAAGAGCAAAAATCAGAGTTGAAACCTCTAGCAACTAGTACATCAGTGATGAAAGACCAATTGATTGAATCAAAAGCTTTGGAGAGATCTAGCTTAAGAATAATATTGGAACCTCTACATGGCTTAGCAATATCAGCAAGCAACTCCTGAGCAAGAAGAATATTATCACTAATACATCTCCCTTTAATGAAGGCAGATTGATTTTCGTAGATTAAATCCAATAGATAAGGTTGCGACTCGTCCACTAGAACCTTACTAATGATCTTAGAAAAGGTGGAAGTAATACATATGGGCCTAAAATCCTTCCAGCTATTTTTATATTTATCTTTAGGGATAAGGATGATAGTAGAGGAAGCAAAATATTTAGGCAAATCAGAACCCTGAAAGAAAGCAATGATAGCAGCCATCACCATATGCTTAATAATACTCCAAAACCTTTTATAGAAATCAGAAGAATATCCATCAGGCCATGTTGTTTTGTTGCTATCCAGAGAATTAATAACAGAGAAAACTTCATTTTCTGTAGGAGGATTTGTTAACTGTGCAGCATCTCCTTTAAACATGTTACATTGCAATAACCGAACGTAAATAGATGAAGAGGTAACTGGGTGAGCGTAAAACGTATTCGGAAATAGAGAACAGACAACTTCAAGCAATGACTTGTGAATCATAAATCCATCCTTTAGTAGAAGAATTAATCTTTAAGATAGAATTAATAGATCTTCTATATTTAATTACAACGATGAAAAAATCTAGAGTTTCTATCTCCATGAAGAAAATGATTGGTCGAAGCTTTTTGTTGGAGAAACAGTTCCTCCTGAAGAATGGCAGTGTTTAATTTTCCATTGGAAATGAATAAGTCATGATCAGAACAGGAGCCATTTTCAATAGCTTGTTCAGTGTTGGAAACTAATTCTTCAGCAGCTTTTATATTGGAATTAATATTGCCAAAATCACTCCAATTCCGAGTTAGTTAAAGCCTTAGAAAGCTTTTTCCGAGTCTCGCAAAGCTGAATGAGAGGATTAGCATTTAAGAAATCCATAGGAATATTCCAGTTAGACTCAATAATCCGCCTGCAATTAGGATGAGAAGACCATACATTCATATATCCGAAGCGAGTTTTGATGAACAATATTTGCAGCAGCAAGCTTAATAAGGCTAGGAGAATGATCAGACCCCAGTCTAACAAGGTGCTGAACTTTAGAGATAGGAAATAAATCAAACCATGGCTTATTAACAAGAACTCTATCCAATCTTTCATAAATATTATCCCTCCTCCAAGTAAAAGGAGAACCTTCAAAACCAATTTCAAACAGCCCAGCATTTTTAATAGAATCAGAAAAAAAATAGCAAGTCATCCAGATTAGGATTTCTGCCTCCCTTCTTCTCACTAGGATGAGCAATACAGTTGAAATCACCTCCAACCATCCAGCCCTCATTGATAGTTTGACCAATCATATGCAGATGGGACCAGAGATCCTCTCTATCCACTTTAGTCAAGCAAGACATGACAAAAGAAGCATAACCTTTAAAAGAATCAATCTCAAAATGAACATGCAAAAACCGAGAATGATCTACCGTAATATCAATCTTTAATTCTTTCCTATAAAAAACCCAAATTTTATTGGAAGAATTGTAAACAAAGTTGTATCCCGGGAACTTTTCGTAAATCTGCCATAATTAGACTTAACCATTGGCTCAAGAAGAACCACCATCCAACACTTATTAACCCCTGTTTATTCTTAACAATCTATTAAGGGAGCCAAGGTTTGCCACTCCCCTAATATTCCAGCAGAGAAAATTAAGCATGATGGGTAGATCTACCTCCCCTAGTCAATCTAGAGAAGGAAGATGCAGTAGGACTGGAAGGAATAATATTCTCAGCAGAAATATGATCAACTAATTTTTTCTTCTTGCTTCTTTTCACTACCCAATCCTCATTTAGTTCATTATTGACAATAGCCATATTAGCAGGAATATCAGGAATCTCTTGTGGTTTAATATTAAAAACTGGATATAGCATTGCTGGAGGTATCACTTCTTTAGATAAGTAATTATTTCTATCATCATCAACATAAATTTCATTGACTAAATTTGATTTCAATCCCTGAGCATCAGTAATCAAATTAATATCAGAATGAGAAGTGGAACCCTTATTTACTAGACTAATATCAGAATTAACATCTCTACCAGAAGCCATTGTCAGATCAACAGGTAAATCAGAAGAAATAGCAGCAGGCAAAATAGATGAAGAAATCCTAGCAGAACTTATATTAGAACTAATAACGTAATTTTCAATCAATATGTCGACTTATTGGAAATGAAAACAAGCAATTGGTAACTCGATTGAACAAAGAACAGTAAATCCGATGGATTCTCGAAAAATTGGAATTCATAATAGAACTTTCTATCAATATGGTAGACTCGAATTCGAATATGAAAAGGATCTCGAGAACCAACAACAACTTCCATAACAGGTATTGAAGTTTGATAACCAGAAACAGTAGCATTAACAGTATCAATAATCTCAGAACTTATATTATCAGTAGCTTTTGGAAACTGTTTTCCTGCTGTTAAAGGTCCTTCAGGCAAAGATCCATCCTTAACCAAAGCAGAAGAATTAATATTTTTATTATTAACGTAGTTTAAGTTCGGTTTCAATCTAAAACAGACCTTCTTTAGAATGACCAAACATTCTACAATGGTAGCAATATGTAGGTTTTTGTTCCACAACTATAGGTTGCCAATACCCATTATGAGGAGAGCCAAGCCAAATTTCATCCATATCAGGTAGAGTAATGTCTCTTTCTACAAGAATTCTGGCTAAGGAAGGTCTAGAAAGATTAAATGTGGACATATCCAATTTTAATGGTCTCCCTATAGCAGTACCAATAGCATAAATCACTTGATGATTGAAAAAATGAAGTTTTAAATTGGGAAGCCTATACCAAATAGGAATAATAGGGGCTTCTTGATTTGGATCGAAGTTAGGGGACCATTTCAAGATTTTCATATATCTACCTTCCATCATGATAAATTTCCTGGAAAAAAGATTAGCATAATCTTCTTCTTTAGAAAGATGAATCATAATATGCCTACCATCAAATAAACCAACTTTTCAAGCCCCTATCAATTTCAGCCCATCAAAGATCCTTCTAATATTATCCATTTTTGGATGGCCATATTGAAACTTACCAATTAGTGTGAATTTATGAACATCCACAAAAGATGTCAATTCGGAATCGGAGAAAATAAGGGCTGGTTTCCTCCCTTTTAACCACTTGTTTGATGAATTGACAATCACCTTTCCCTGCAACTCGTGTCGTGGTAACATCGAGGAAAAGTAAGTTTATCTTGCTTGGTCGAAATTCCTTTACCAAGAATTTCAAGAAAAGTAGCCTCGCCATTAATCAATTCAGCCATCGGAAATCAGAAACCCTCCAAGAACAATGACAGAAAACCAGGAATCAAGAACTCAAAGAACACAAAGCAAAAGATTGAATGAAAACCAAAAATCAAATCCAGGATTTGGAAAACAAATGCCCGGAAGAAGAAAACCACAACAAAACCTTCAAATCAATAGAAAATAATTTAATATATATATATATATATATATATGAATTTTAAAATTAATATTTTGAAGAATATGAAATCAAATCGATCTCATATAAATAATAGTTTAAAAAATCAAGCATTTCACCACAGGACATGTATTTATCCCGAAGAATAAGTACATGGCTTGAGGTGAAGCTTGATCAAATAAACAGAAGGATTTATGAAATCCCTTTGATCTGAAAACCATTTTGACTGACAATTTCCCCAATCTAATATGAAGGAATTAGATAGGGTTTATATTAATCTAGGGTCTTTAGGTTTCCTATAAGGGCAAGCCCCTATAGTTAATTACATCCTAGATAACCGAAGTTACCTAAGAAAACTCTTGATATAGATCAGGAAATACATATATCCATGACTTCCAAAAGTAAGGTTTTCCAAAAAAATATGATAATCGGAAATTCAATAGGTGAATGGCTCAAGTTTTGGAACATTTCATTTCATCAGAATCCAAAGGAGAGAAGGCTAGGGGAAGGACATAGATTCAAGGAAAAATCTTGATTTCTTCCCAAGGTATCCTATGATTTGGCTTTAGATCTTCGAAATGAAGTTATTTAAATTTCAATCTTTCTAATTAATTATAGGTATTACATTTTTATAATATCCGATTGTGCAAACAACCAAAAAGATGGGAGGGTTATGTTGTACCGGATAACAACCTCATAATCCTAAAGCGAACTAGGGCTTATATTGCACAGCAGGGCTGTACAAAGGCCTAAGGAAAAGTTGATGATTTATGATGCACTAGACAAGCTACCTCAAAGTCATATAGTTTATTGTTTAAACTAGGGAATGGTTTTGCTGGTGTAGACAAGTTTCACTGTTGAAGATAGCTGTGCTGCCCACTATGCATGCTCCAAGTCCTTGTCGTAGCAGGTTTAGTTTAAAAGAGGTGTCTAATGGTTTTATTAGGGGAAACATTAAAGTTGATTATAGCAACACCGGTTAAGATCCCATGGTTCCATCATCCCAACACAATTATTTTCATCAGATTCACTTAGTCCAAATGAATTTACTAAAATCAACTTAATCAGTTCCATATTTTCATTTAGACCGTAGGAAAAACCTGTTAGTAACACGTGGGTTACCTCCTCCAAGGAATTCTCGATCATCCAACAAGCCGTTTTAATTTAGTTACAATTATGATTTTTGTTGTTTTGTTTATGATTAAATTTTAAATTGTTTTATATTTTGAATGTTGTGGCGGTGAATTTTTATCTTGTTGTGATTTTTTTTTAGTTTTGGTTTTGGTTTTGTGGCTATCCTAAAATTTTCAGTTTTCATGCAGGGTGACATTATTGTTTATCTTGCAAATTGCAGGAAAAGTAAGGTGCAGTAAAGAAACACGGGAAAAGAAAGTGCTGTAAACTTATAAAAGTGTACCTGATGAGTCTTCTCGTTCCTCCACCTGAAAGTTTAGTATTCTTATAATAAACATTTTTTATTTGCAAGTAAGTAAAAATTTTATGGATATGTTCTTCACAAGCATACTAAGTCCTAGGTCATAACCCGGTGAAATCCTATCCATTTGTTCATTTGAAGATTTTTTCATTTAATAAATATGATTGGTGCAGTAGTCCTGCAAGGTGTCCAAAAGACTTATGAAAATCCTCTAGGAGATACCTAGATGTTTCACAATTCTTTTGAGCTTCCTTGAGATCATTTTTCAACCTATCATAATTATTAAATAATTTTTCTATTTTATACCCTTATGCTCAGTGAGTTGGTGTTTTTTTATTAACCAAAAAGACAGGGTAATTATGGTTTATTATTTCATTTAAAGATTATGTGAATGAAAACCCCTTTAGGAAATGTTAATTTGTTTGGAAAAATTAGCAAATCAGTTTCATATTTGAGCTTGTAGTGTTTTCAGGTATTTAGAATTTGACTATGTTAGTTTTTCTAAACTTCTTTTAGCAAGATTGATTAAGCCTAGCACACTACTAAGCCCTTAAAATTTTCATGGGTATTTTTGTAGTTCTTTTTAGAAAAAGTTAAATGAATTTAATCAATTTTTATCAAAATATTGGGCTATCATTTAATATAAATAGGTGTGTAAGTTAGTGGATTATTAACCTCCAAGATTAACCCCTAACCCTAAGGATCATTTTGTTTAATTATCTTCCAAATTAGAACTAACTAGGAAAATCTAAAAATTTAGTTTGATATGACAAAATTGAAGTTGGTTTCTACCATTTATCCCTTTAATGTCTCAAACATCCAAACATATCATTTAGGATCATTAATTGCCCATTTTACCCTTTGATTAAGCCAAAATATTAATTAAGGTTAAAAACCCTTAAAATTACAACTTTGCCCTTGGGGCCTTATCACTTCATAATTCCTTAAATTCAATTCAAATGACTTTGGAACCTTTATGTTACCTTAATAATGAGCTAATTAAAACATCAGAGGAGAAAATATGATTTTTAAAAGTTTAATTTAATTTATATAGTTATTTTAATGAAAAAATAAAGGTTTTTAGTGAAAATTCAATAACTTGATCAAAAAAAATTTATTTTACCTTGAAATTTTTACTGGAGGTAAAGCTAGACTAGAGAACCACTTGGAACAAATTTCATGATATTTTGAAGTTTATTTTAATTATTCGAATTATTTTAATTTTTGGGTTTTAATTAATTATAAAATATTTTAAAAGTTGAAAACTCAATTTTATATTTTTCAAAAATCTCTCTAAGTAAGAAAACCCAGAGAAAGAAATTTCATATTTTTTATAATTTTTATCTTAATTTTTATAATTATTTTAGTGCAAATTTAAGGAAATTCATTTTTTAGCCTTTTGAAAATTCATTGAAGCCTTTAAAAATTAATATCTTAACTTAGGGACATATGAAAATTATGGGGATGGTTTCTAAGTGATTAGGAAACTAACTGTGACAATTTGATGACATTTTAAATTTTTATGATTTTTAATATTATTTAATTATCAAAATATTAAAAACATGATTAAAAATGAAAATTTAGTAAAAAATCCAATTTTATTTTTAGAAAATTTCACTTATCACGGAGAACTCCCAAAACCAACTTTATAATTTTTTAAGTTGTATTTTAATTATTAAAATTCATTTTAAGTTCCAAAAATGTCATTGGACTTAGGAAAATCATTTAAATTATTAAATTAATTCCAAATGACTTCAAAATTTTTTAAGGGAGTTCCTCTGTCCCTGAAGCACAGTGGAGAATCATTTTTAGGTTATTTTGATTTTTATTTTGTCTTAATTAATTAAAAGTCTGTTTTAGGTCAAGTTGGCGATTTGTGCTTATCTAAGTGATTTTATCCTTGAAATAACTATCCTAGGGTCTTATAATCATAAGAGACCTACCAAAATTTACGTTGATTTTTTTTTATTATTTTAATTATTATAATTTATATACCAAAACAGACACAATAACTTAAAAAATAGAGATCTCCTCATAGTGATCCCTCCTGACTTTAGAAAAATCAGGGAAGATCCCTTATGATAGATAGAAGACCCCCAAAGCTCAAGCCATGGTGAAATATCTTGGTTAGTGGAGAATTAAAGGACTGAAATTAGTATTTAAATCATTAAAAATAAAATATGCATCAAATTTATTTCAAACTATTTCCACATTATTTTCCTATGTTCACTGAGCAACAAGGTATTTTTCTTTTATTATTTTGATTTTTCTAGGCCAATATATGAATTTTTGAAGTTCTGGTCATTTAAATAATTCAGAAAATAGGGATTTTTCTACTTAACCATGCGACCTTGACTGGATCCCCAGCAGCTCCGAAAAACCACACGGCGCTCTCTTATTTGATTTCTTCATCTGACTAGATGTCCACGTAGCCCGCGCTTTATGTACCCAATCTTCGTCCGACTCCATCCCGGCCGTCCAAGCATTACACGCGCGATCTGACGGTGCTCCTTCATCGTCTTCGATCGATTCATCCCGAGAGTCGTCCACACTAAAATGCTAATATCTCACTCGATACTCAACTAAATCACATGGGGTTTGATCCTATGGACTCATCTAAACATGGAAAACATATCCATACGGGTAATATAGTATAAATTAAACCTAATTATATGAAGAATCCAGAGAAGCTTGAGAAGAAGAAAGAGGCAATACCTTGGCTCTGAGAAGTGAAGCTTCAATCAAAGATGCTCTACACCTTCGTTGGAGTCCCATGAGCTCAAGGATGAAGCCTCTTGCTCTGGTGAGTTGCCTAGGTATGAAAGTGACTAAGGCCGATTTTGAGCTTTGATGGAATTCTGATGGAGAAGGCCTCTGATGGGGCTTTGATGGAGAATCTTCTTCTCTCACTGCTATGAAGGTGTGGGTGCAGTTAATGGAGATTTGGTGTTGTGTGGAGGTGTATTGGAAAGTGCCCTGGTTTCTAGCCAAGTTTAAGCTCTGAAATTAAGCTCAAGCAATGGGAAATAGAGGGGTAAAATGACTAGAATGGTCTTACGGAGGTCTAGAGAGGCTCTGGTGAGATTTTGGCAGAGTTTCTTTAAGAAATTTTTAGCACCTGGATTTTGGCCATGAGGGGTTGATTTTATAGCCATGGCTTCCTGATGGAGCTCAGGGCTTGGCTTTGGGTGCAAAGTGATGCTTAGGTGGAGGGAAGAAGAGCTCTGGTGGCAATTTTCGGCTGAGCTGGCCATGGGGTGGAATTTGGGTTTGGCCAAGGGGGAGGTGGCTCTCTGTTTTGGCATTTTCCGGTCACTAGGTCGGCGACCAAGCTAGGGGAGGTGGCCAGTAGGTGAGGTGCACCAGTTGGCAGGCCATGAGAGCAATGGGGTTTTTAATAGTTAAGACATTATGGCAAACATTCCTAAGATTTAACCATTTATGGGATGAGATCTGCTAATTTGGGGGACCTTTGGTCCATGGCTCCACTAGGGTGGGCTAGGTGGGTTTAGCCTAGTCCCTAGGGTCAACTTTGTGGCTGTGAAAGAATTCGTTTGGTCACATTTGGTTCATTTTGGTTAAATTGGCTCATGGTTCAGTTGGGCCACCTTAAGTTTAAATTGGACTAACTTGGATTTAATCGTGAATTGAGCCCAAGTATCTTGAGCAACATTGTGTAGATGATTGTCACGAAGATTTTTCAGGAAGACTTGGAGTGGTTTTGAGTTCATTTGGGGGTTCAATTTGGTGGATTTTGGGATTTTGGTCAATTTGGGCATGTTGGTCTAGACTTGGGTCCATGTTGGGCTAGAATGGGGTATAGACCAAATTGAGGGTCCCAAATAGTCTAGGGGAGTGTGATGAAGAGTTTTCAACATAAATTAGGTGCCAATTTAAAGTTTGGGTCAATCAATTTGAAAGATTTTGGAGAAGGGTTCAAATTGGGCTAAATTTGGGTATTTTGGTTCAAATGTGTTTGAAGGGGGCTAAGATCTAAATTGGGGAAATTTAATGTTGCATGTGTTCCATAGGAGTGTTATGAAGGGTTTAGGATTGAAATTTGGGGGGATTGGTTGACATTGGTCAATTTGGGGATTTGGGATCATTTAGGTTAAATTGGGAATTTTGGATTTCAAGTGGAATTGAACTCAAATGTGGGTCAATTTGAGCTTGGACTTTGTTTAGATTGGTATTGGAGATGTTTTATTAAAGTTTGGAATTGAAATTGGGAAAGATTGGGATCAATTGGGTAGACATTGGGATTAATTTGGGCATTTTGGGTTAAATGGGTCAAATTGGGGCTTTTGGTTAAATTGGGCTAAATTGGCCAAATAGGGTCATATGGTAGTTGAGAAAAATGAAATTGGGAATATTTGGGAGGTTTTCAGAATTTATGAGAATTTTTGGAATTTTTGGAATTTTGGGTTAAGAGGGATATTTTGGTATTTTTTGGGATTTTTGGGGAAATTTGGCAATTTTGGGTAATTTTGATCAATTTGAGTGGTAGGAGGTATTTTGGAATGATATTTGGAGAAATATGGATAATTTTTGTGATTTTAGAAATTTTCGGGGATTTTAGGGTTTTGGGGCATTTTAGTTATTTTGGGAATTTTGGGTATTTTGGGGTAAAGGGGCTAGGAATTTGTTATGTTTGGGAAAATTGGATTGGTCGAGAGTGAGTAATATGGGATTTTTTGAATTGAGCCATGGACCATGGATCACCCTCATTTGGTCCTCTATGTGTTAGTACTAGCCAAACCCTAGCCTGAGGCTAAGAACTTGGGAAAACCACTTACATGAGTTTCCAAAGAGTTAGGGGATCAAAGTGGGATATGTTTAAGGTTGTGAGTGTGTAGTGTGAGTGTGGTGTAAGCTCCAGACCTCCCATGGTAGATCCTATGGCCTGACCACGTCTAGGTGACTTCCACTGGGCTTCCTTATGCTTGGTCACTTCCTCCCAAAATTGGAGGTTAGGCCTTAAGCATAAGAAAACTCCCAGTGAAGTAAGAAAAGTTTGAATTTCTATGGGGAGGGGTGCCATGACTAGTCTTCTAAGAATATCACCAGGAGAGTCATATGGCTAGACCTTAGGCTATTCTAAAGAGAGACTAGACCTCAACCAAAAGTGAGATCAACAAATGGACCCCCAATAGGTGTGGTGTGCTGGGAAAGCACAGTGCACGTCAACGAGATCAACAAATCCAACACAATTATCTGAGTCAGAACTCAAGAAAAAAATAGAATTTATCGAGGAAATTTCTACTGGGGATTATTTGGTTTAAACCTTTCAAATCCCGGGAACTCCCGCTGGGGAAGGAAAATGGAATACCTTCATGAGAGAAGCTATGGATTTCAAGCTTTCTCTTTGTGAAGGAGTCCAATCCAAATCGATTTGGAGTTGGAATTTTGATTTATAATTAGGATTTGAAAAAAAAATTGGATTTGATTTCAATTTTAGTTTTGAGTTCGAATTTTAATTTGATTTTGAATTGTAAATTTTAATTTTAAGTTCCATGAAATTTACAGAAATTTAAGAATTTATGGAATTTTAAATTTGAAGATTTTAATTTTGTGGGAAAATTTTAAGTGTAAAGGGGAAATCGGAATTTTAGTACCGATCCCGGAAGGATGAGAACTGGAATTTAGGTATCAGCCTCAGAAATGAGAATCGTGATTTTAGTACCGACCTCAGAATTTTTATGGACGTGGACAAATTTCTCAAAAGGGAAATGAAAAATTAGGGAATTTCAGGGGAATCAGACAACTAAGCTCTGTTTCCAGAATTTCATAGAAGGTGGAAAAATTTCTCAGAAGGATGATGGAAAAATAAGGGAAAAAAATTTTTTTTTTGAGAATTGGACGACTGAGCTCTGATCCTGGATTTTCATGGAAGGCGGAAAAATTTCTCGTAAGGGAGATGGAAAATTAGGGAATTTTAGGGGAAATCGGACGACTAAGCTCCGTTCCCGAAATTTCATGGAAGGCGAAAAATTTTCTTGGAAGGGAGATGGAAAATTAGGGAATTTTGGGGTAAATTGGAGGACTAAGTTATGTTCCTAGAATTTCATGGAAGGCAAAAAATTTCTCAGAATGGAGATTGAAAATTAGGGAATTTCAGGGAAATCAGACGACTAAGCTTCGTTCACGGAATTTCATGGAAGGCGGAAAAATTTCTCAGAAGGGAGATAGAAAATTAGGGAATTTTAGGGGAAATCGCACGATTAAGTTCCGTTCTCGGAATTTCATGGAAGGCGGAAAAATTTCTCAAAAAGGAGATGGGAAATTAAGGAATTTTGACGGAAATCAGATGACTAAGCTCCGTTCTCGGAATTTCATTGAGGGCGAAAAATTTTCTTAGAAATGAGATGGAAAATTAGAGAATTTTAAGGAAATATTGGGGAGGAAAGCTCAAGGACTCACATCCAGCCCAAAGCGTCACATTAGGAGGGAAAACTCATGGACTCATATCCAACCTAAGAGGTGACAGAGGGGAATCAGAATTTAGGTACGGATCCTGGAACTTCACTTGAAGAGAATTTGGTAAATTTTGGTATTGACTTTCAAAGAAAGCAATTTGGTGCAATTCGGCTGAGACCAGTAGCCATTGCAAGGTTTGCAAAATTTCAAGATATTCCAAATTTGTGAGAAGTGGCACTGTGTGAATGGTGCCAAATTTTGCGGAGTGCCCCCAAAAGCAAAGGATTCGAAGATGAGTACAAGGACTCAGAGTCTCGAGTGAGAGAGAATATTATCATTTGTTTTTTTAATATATCATTTCCTTTCAATTTATTTTGTTTCATTATGTTTCATTTAATATAATTTTGATTTCATTCCAATTTCATTTCCATTTGACTTATGTTTTGGGTTCATTTTAGTTTTAATTTAATTTTTTTATGATTTTATCCTTTTCTTCTGCATTATTCTTTTTGTCCTTTTCATTTTGGAACCAAACACGTGGTTCAACGGCTTTCGACTATCGCGTTGAAAAGAAAGTATTTCTAAAAATAGAAATTTTCATTAATTCTGCTGAAAGCAGTACAACTGATCATATGCTGACAAGCATCCAAAAGTAGATAATGTGAACAAAAGAGAACAGAGCTTACATATCATATCATCTGGATGCTGCAAAAGTGGTGACAACAACTATCATGACCCGCTGAAGGGGTGGTAGATTTCTGCTATCCGAGATCGCTACGGGGATGAGCCAACCTGCCAAGGTTACGCTCCGAAACAAAAGTCCCCTCGCGAACACTCAAAGGTACAGCTGTCATAGTGGCAAAGGACAAAGGCTCTCCAGTTCTGGACCCGGCTCGTAGTAAAATGGAGCTTTATCTTCATCGATTCTTCTGAAGGTGACTGACACCCTTTTCCTTCGAACTCCTTGGATGCAGTGTTTCGCTAAATTTGTTCCATTTCCTTTCAACACCAGTACTGATCCTACTGGTTTGGGGATTTCAACAGAACCTCGGAATTTTCTCAGTCGGACAATCTGGATTTCTTGTCCAAACATGATATTGCTTTCACTTATAAAGGAGACCGTGTAGAAGGGTCTCGCAAAGTCATGATGGTCGATATGAGGTGGGATACAGTCCCCGACCTCAAAAATAGTTATGATGCAGCTGTTAGGAATACAGTCTGCCAGAAACACATGCCACTCGACCATCCTCTTTATCATCTTCTTGATCTGTGGTGGCATCGGATCCACCTCATCATGCTGCAAAATCCTCGGGGGATTACCTTGTCGGTCTATCACGAAATTGTAGTAACAACCACACTGAATATTTACTCTGCCTTTTCCACGTTTCCATTTTGACAGCTCTGTATAAGTTCCCGGGCTTAGACGGCGTGCTCTGCCCAATGCCTGTAGACTGTCGATGGAGTACAAAATTTCTTCTTCATCTCTCCTCGAGAATACATCAGTGTATAACTTGAGTCCTTCCAGGATAATGACAAACTTTCCTAATATGTATTCATAGTGTTGAAATTCTTATTTTCTGATTCTTCTAATCTTTTCCATAATGTATTCTGGAACTCCTTGAGGCAGCGGTGGTGGTAGGACAAACAACGGTATGTACGACTCTACCTCAGGTTATTCCCGGCTCCTGAGTAGCATTGAGGTGGCTACATATGCCTCAAACATGCCATACTCTTCAAGCTGTGATACATGGCATTCTGGGCATTCTGAAAATGCCCCTGACACCGTAGGCAGTCTGGGTAAACTCATGTTGCAAGTCGGACACTCGGTCAAAATTTCTTCCATTGGATTAAATGTCGGCATGGGATCCTCTGCAGTCTCCGGCTCAATATCGGTGCGCAGTGTACTATCGTCAGTTTCTTTCATTTTAGAATTGTAAGAAACTTCTAGAATGGGTGATAGTGCGGAGGCTAGCTCCCGGGCTTGTCTCCTCTCCTTCCTGTCTAAGAGACGACGCTTGCGGCGATTTGCATTTCTACTTTTTGTAGGCGCCAACGGTGCATCTGGAACTCTCTCGGTTGAAGCAACAACAAGTTCACCTTCTATAGTAGTGATCATGGATGGAACCTGAGTAGGTCTCGTGTCGAGGAGGTGTAAATTAATGAATCCCCTAGTTCCTCCGTATCCTGACGTTTGTCCAGCCTCTTAGCGACAACTCTTCCTCAACTTCATGTTTGTAGCCTTCTTTAGGTTTGTTTCTTTTCAAGACGTGAAGTTGACACGCCTAAAATATATATGATTTTTTTTATATAATTTTACTTATTTTTGATGATATTACACTTTCAATTTTGTTTATTTTTTTGTTTTAGGTACAAGAAATGGTGATTGAGCAAAAAGAAGCAAAAACGGTGCAATTTGGAGCAAAAACGAGCAAGAAAACAATTTTTGGCTTGACACCTTTCGATAAGTATTTCAATGCTTAATCTCTTTTAAACTTCTTGCATATTTTTGAATGAGATTAAACTTTAAATAAAGGTTATTTTTATGCTTATTTTGTATTTCTATCTGTTAGGAATGCAACGTAACTAAAACGGGACGAATCGGAGCTAAAACGGAGCCAAACAGAGCAAAATAGTGGAGCTGCACAGAATGGGCGCCGGGGGAGCCCAAACCAGCGCTGACAGTGCCAGAAACCTGAGACCACAAAAAATAGGGCGCCGTCAGTGCTCTATTCAGCATCGGCGGTTCTCCAGACGGTTAGGATGCGATATTGGACGGTTTTTGTCCATATACATCAAATCTGGACGCTTTTCAAAAGTTTTCTAAATGCACCTCTTGGGAAATTCATCCCTACACTATTTTAAACTAAATTTGAAGCCAAAAAATGGGAGAGATGATAGGGAAAACGTGGAGAATGATTAGAGATCTTAAAATAGGAGTAGAAATGTACATTTCTATCTTTTTGGAGAGATTGGTGAGGGGATTTTAAGGGAATTTGTAAGGGAATGTTCTAGCATTGCATGGATTTGCAGAAGACTTCATGGTAGAGAGTTTTATCTTTCTTTCAAGGGAAAAAAAAGCTAAGTATTGTGTTCTTCATTATATTATGATTTTGTAAACACTTATTTTGTGGATTTTTTTTGAAATGAAGTTTTTCATTGTGATTTTTTCATGCTTTGTGATGTCTTTCTCTTACACTTTCTTCTTGTTTGGAAATAGTGGCATAAGAAAATTATGTGATTTTTTTCATTCTACTTTTCTTTTGCAATGCGTAGGATTCATGTTTAGGATATTGGGATGCTTTTTAAAAGAAGTTTAATTATAAATGTGATGGTTTTTACTTGCGCTTCATTTACATTACAAAATGAGCTCATTGTAGTGTTAAAATTTGTTGTAATTGCATTGACCCAAAAGGGCAGTGTAATTCTTAACAAAGTGGAACCACATTTAATGTCCAGGAATGAATTGTGTAGTTCATGGGGATTGAGTGCAAATAAAGTGGGAAACATGGTTTCATGGGAGTCGAATTGGAGATTTCTGGGTGATAGGCTGAGATCCCCAATTTGGCCCTAAAGTTTGGTAACTAAAGCTAGGGTTAGCCTTCAGGTGAAGGGCAGTGGGAGCTCTGAAGTGAGATCCAGTATCCTCCCACCCTAACCTTGGATTTTGGGACTAAGCCTAGGATTTACCAATGTTCTTTATAGCACTCTGAAGAGGGGGTACTCGGAAGAGGGTAAAGAATAGGATTGCTCCTAATTGTCACATACAATATTTAATGCATCTCATTCATATACATTATCCAATTTGTTACATGAGAATAGTAGCTTTTATTATCTAAAAATTCACCAAACTACTTTCTCTAAAAAGAATTATCTTTAGAAGTAATATTTACATTTAGGAGTAGTTATTATCCTTACATATAATCATCTGCATTTAAGAGTAGTTGTTAGAATAACCACTTGTATCACCCTTCCAAACTAAGGCTGTTAGTAGTAGATTAGAATTTGACTAAGAACCTCTTACCTCGCTTCCCTATGGGATCGATAAACGTAACTCCATTAGAGCCCTGTATTACTTGATACGATACGTATACTTGCGTTGGATCATTGTGACTTTATAAAATTTATTATATATCTATTGTTCATAAATCCTTGCATATAAAAAAGTCACATCAGAAGTCCAAGCCGTTTATGGAAGCAAACAGCAACTCACAACCCGACACCGCCTGCACAAGTAAATAGGGGAAATGTCAGTGGGTGGTGTTGTGCATGAACAAGGACAAGGACAAAAATCATTATCTTTCAAGTTTTAATAAGTTTTATAATTGTTTTGATGCCATTATCTTATATAATATAATTTTATGAGTATTAAAATTTGAAATTTCAACAAGCGTATTTTATTTTTGCGAGAAAATATACTTTATTTCATTTAATTTCATTTTACTACAAGATTTGGACCCAGTTACAGACGCTGGCCCTATTCTACAATGAAATGAAATTTTTTCTTCATATTTCTCATGTTTCATAGTATTTCTTGAGATATCGTCCATTTATCGGCAACATGGGTCCTTCCCCTTGAGAATCTACCAACTAGAATGATCCTCCAAAGTAAACCTTTTCCACCACAAATGGTCCTTCCCAAGTAGGTTCAAATTTTCCACCTATCTTACGGTGTGCAAGAATAGGCCTTCTGAGAACGAGCATGAGGTCACCAATTTTGAACGACCTCGGGCGGACCAACTTATCATGGGCTTGAATTATCTTTTCTTGGTAGAGTTCCAAATTTTGTTGTGCAAGCAATCTTTTCCCTTCAAGACTTCCCAGTTCTGCTAGCCGTAATTTGGTGTTTTCTTCTGTTGTAATCTGATTAGCGACGGTGATCCAGAGCAATGGTAGCTGAACTTCTAGTAGAAGGACTGCCTTAGACCTATACACAAGTGCATACGATGTAGATTGCATCGGCGTTCTGATTGTCGTTCTGTAGGCCAACATGGCTTCTAACGATTTCCCATGCCACCCTCTTTGGTTCTCGTTGAGTGTCTTCTTTAGAATTTGGTCGAGCATCTTATTGAAGGCTTCTGCCAAGCCATTTTCTTTGGGGTAATAGATCATAGATTATCTCCAATCTATCCCGTGTCATTTGACGAAATTGTTAATGTTTGTGCTCTTGAAGGCGGATGCATTGTCAGAAATGATCCTGTGCTGCACACTGAAGTGGTGGACGACCTGATTCTTAAAGAACTGTAGAACTTACTGTGTTGTAACTTCCCATAGTGGAACTACATCTGCCCACCTAGAGAAGTAGTATGTAGCTGCGAGTATGAATTTGTGTCCTTTAGAAGATGGAGGGTCTATCAGACCCACTATATCTGTGCCCCAACACTAGAATGGCCATGAGGTAATCGTGGGGTGTAGAACATTTGGAGGTTAGTCCAAGACAATGTTTCTCAATATGAGGATACTTTATTTCTGTTGGTATTAGACGTCGACTCAGGTAGTAGAGTGTTTTTTTTTTACCCTCATCATTGACTTGGGCAAGTAAGGCTTCGAGGGACTCGACCAAAACTGCAATATAAAGTATCAACGGTCTTCCCGGGATAGGAGCTGCCAAAATAAGAGGTTTTGTTAGATATCGTTTGTTGTCTTCGAAAGCTTGTTGACACGGCTCTCCTAAACAGATGTGACATCCTTTCAAAGTAAGTTCAAAAAGGGGACACACCTTCCTAACAAATTGGATATGAAGTGTCTTAGACATGCCAATTTACCTTGAAAAGAACATAATTGTTTCAAGGTTCTGGGAGGAGGCATTTCAAATATCGCTTTAATCTTTTCTGGGTCAATTTTGATTCCCTTATGACACTGTCGACATATTTTTAGGTTGTGTTGTATTTTGAAAAGGGGTCGCCTACAGAAATTGTCTGCGAATTTTTTAATTTAATTTAAATAAATAATTTGAAAAGTAGTATTTAATTTTAAAAATAAATTTTAAATTTGAAGATTTTAAGATATGAAATCAAACCAATCTCACATCCCAAATAGTTTATATAAACGAGCACCGTACCACAAACCGTGTATCTATCCCGAAGAATAGGCACACTACTTGACGATGGGGCTCGATTAAATAAACTAGAAGATTTGTGACATTTGTTTGGTCTGCGAACCAATTTTATGTGCCGACAAATTCCCCTGCCTAATATGAAAACATTAAACAGGGTTTATATTACCTGGGTTCTTTAGAATTCCCTATAAGGGCAAGCCCCTATAGTTAATTACATCTTAAGTGACGGGAATCACCTAAGAAAACTCTCGATAATAATCAGTAGTTCTGCTCTCAAGAATTTCAATGTTTAAGTTTTCAAAGGATTGAATTTTGGAATTTCAACAGGGAATGGATCAAGTTTGGATCATTTTTGTTTTGGGAATTCAAAGGAAGAAAAGTAGGAGAAATCACGGATCCGAAGCGAACTTCGGTAATTTCCCAACTATCCTATTGTTTGGCTTGAATTTAGGAAAGTCCTAATGTCTATTTAATGTTTTGATCTTGTCAATTTTAATTAATCAGGGCTTATATTTATATGATAGAATCATACAAATAGCCTCGAAGATGTGAGGGTTTATGTCGTATCAGACGACTACCTCGGAATCCTAAGACCGGTTAGGGCTTAATTTGCAATGCAAATGCCTAACAAAGAGTTGAGAATTTATGTTGTACTAGGCAAACTACCTCGAAGTCCTATGGGTTTGTTATTTAATTCTAGGGAAGTTTTCGTTGAAGTAGACTCGTGTTTTGCTTGATGACGATGGCCGTGCTCGCCCACCATGCTCCGAGCTCCTTGTTGTCGCAAAGGTTTAGTTTTAGAAGTCATACATCAGGGGATGAGAAAAGTGTTTTGGTTTAGAGAAAATCTTAATTTCCAAGTGTTTTTTATGTTTTAATTAAAACAAATCTTAAAGTTGATTATAACGACACCGGTTAAGATCCTACGGTTCCATCCTTCCGGCATCGTTATTTTTATCGGATTCACTTAGTCCTGATGAATTTGCTAAACTCAACTAAATGAGTTCCACACTTTCATTTAGACCGTGGGAAATCCCGTTAGCAACACATAGGTTACATCATCCGAGGTATTCCCGATCATCCAACAGGACGTTTTAATTTAGTTGTGATTGTAGTTTTGTGTTCTGTTTGTGATTAAATTTTGAGTTGTTTTATATTTTGAAATATTGTGGCGGTGAATTTTATCTTGCAATGACTTTTAATTTAGTTTTGGTTTCAGTTTTAGGGGCTACCCTAGCGGTGTGGGTTTTCATGCAATAGTTGTTTATCATGCAAGAAAAGTAAGTGCGATGCGATTAAATAAATTGCAATAAGATAAATTGCAATAAAATAAAAAGCGTACCTGGAGGGTCTTCCCGTCATCCCAAGCTGCACTTAAAACACAATTAGAATATTTAAGCAAGTTCCTAGGTAAAGCTAAGGGAAGGGTTATGGTTTTCTACCAAGTTCCTAATCCTATAGCTAGTCATTTCCTATGACGTCTAGGTTCCTTGTGTTTTGGTTTGAAGACGATTTTCTTCATCAAAGAACAATTAAGTTCAATTGTTCTTATGAACATCCTATCATATCGAGGAAGTGCTTAAGGCAAATCTTAAACATCTTTTCAATATTTCTAGGATTATCTTAAGTCCAAATGAATTCAATTACACAAATGAATTAATCGTCCGAGGTTTAGTTAAGTTTTGTTGTTATCTTACTCGATGAACTAGGATATTTGAATGTCCTATAAGTGAAGTAACATTTCATTTAATATTCTGTTTAGGAGTTATGACAACTGAAGCTTTCGAGGGTAAATTGGTGTTCATATGATTTGTGATTTAGTTTAATTTCAATTAATGGGTTTAAATTTGGAAAAGTGTTTAAGTTGCTTTATATTTAATTTCTTTCTGTTTTAGGTGATGTTATTTAATTCAATTTAATTTAACTTTAATTTAATTTAATTTAATTTTAATTTTAATTTAATTTAATTTAATTCAATTTAGTTTGATTTGATGTTAAATTAATTTAGTTTAATTTGATTTAATTTCCTTTAATTTAATTTAATTTGATTTAATTTTAATTTAATTTGATTTAATTTAATTTAATTTAATTTAATTTGTTTGATTTAATTTAATTTGATTTAATTTGTTTGATTTAATTTAATTTAATCTTTAATTTAATATTTTTTAATTTAATTTAATTTAATTTAATTTAATTTAATTTAATTTAATTTGATTTTTAATTTTAATTTAATTGAAAATTTTAAAAAGAGTTTAATAATTTAACTTTAGTTTAATGATTAAGTCTTTTAATATTTTAAATTTGAGTTATCATTTTAATTAAGAATTAAATATTAATGAGATGATTAATTTAGGGATCTTTAAATTAAAGAATAAATCTCTTCCTAACAATATCCCCATTTTAATAGTTCCAATTTTTTTATTCTTCCCAAACTTAATTAATTATTTAATTAAAGTTTATTTCAATTATTTTAAATTGGTTAATGGGTTTCTACCCTATAATTATTTAAATTTGAATCATCCAAATCAGATTAAGATCAAATATTTTACTTGTTAATTTTATTAAACCTAAAGTTTTAATTAAGGGTTAAAATTTTAATTACCACTTTGCCCTTTAAGCTTAATAATTTCATAACTCACTAAATTGAGTTTAAATGAACTTAAAATTTTTATATGACTTCACTCATATGTCAATAAAGACATGAGAGGAGAAAATGTGATTTTTCTGTATTTAATTTATTTATATAATTATTTTTAGTGGAAAATAGGAATTTCCAAGGAAAATTTAATAATATGACCAAGGGAAAGTTTCTGTCCTTAAGAAAATTATGGGACATTCCTAATGACCAGAGGACCACTTGGAACAATTTTGGTGATTTTTTGAATTATATTATTTTTATTATAATTATTTTAAGTTTTGGAGTGTTAATTAATTTAAAAATAAAATAAAGGTTGAAAAATGAATTTTATACTTTTCAAAAATCTCTCTGATATCAAGGAAATCAGAGAATCAATTTTTGCAATTTTCTGATTTTTCTATGATTTATTATAATTATTTTAGTGAAAATGCTAGAAAATACATTTTTTTAATTTTAAAATTACCCTAGGGCTTTAAAATTTAATATTTCATTAAATAGACCTAAGAAAAATATGGGGTTTGTTCCTAAGTGATTAAAATTCAAAATGTGACATTTTGGTGAATTTTATTATTTTTGTGATTTTTATTATTTTTTAATTATCAAAAATATGAAAATAATATTAAAAATCAACTTTTTTAGAAAATTAAAATTTTAATTTTCTTAAATTCCCCTAATATCAGAGAGGCTACAAAACCAATTTGGTGAATTTTTGAAAGGTATTTTGAAAGTTATGAATTTTTAAAGTTTAAATTGACTAAATGGCTTAATCAACCCATTTAGGAGGGCTAACCAAGTCCAATTGACTTCAAATTTTTATGGTGGGTTCCTCTGATCCTAAAGGTCAGTGGAGAATTGATTTCAAGTCAATTTGATCTATGGTTAACTCTAATTAATTAGGGATCTATTTTGGGTGTTTAAGCCAATTAGGGTTATTTTAAATGAACTAACTCAAAACCTATTTTTCCTAGGGTCCTCTCGTCATAAGGGACATCACCAAATTTTCCTAGTATTTATTTCATAACATGCTAATTATTAGAATTAAAATACTCAAAACAGTAACATGAATTTGGAAAATCAATAACTTCTCATAGGGATGGCCTCTGACTTTGGAAAATTCAGGGAATGTTCTCAAATTCAGAGGCTTCAAAAGCCCTATGGTCTCATGTCATGGTGAATTTCCTATATGCATGGAGAATTAAAAGAATGCAAACTGTAAATAAATTATTAAAAATAAAATACTTGATGAAATTAAATTATTTCTTTTTCACATTATTCTCCTCTGTTCACTGAGCAAGTGGGTATTTTTATTTTATTTTTATGATTTTCCTACACAAAGTTATGAATTTTCTAAGTTCAGGGAATTAAATAAATAGAAAAATCCCTAATTTTCTATTTATCCGAGTCGGCGCCGCGTCATCCTCAGCATCTCCGAACGGCCACGCGGCGCGCTCTCATTCGACGCCGCCGCTTGAGTCAGCAGCTTGGGTCCTGCGGTTCACGTACCATCTCCTGGTTCGATGCCATCTGAGTCGTTCGTCCGCGCGTGTATTGAATGAACGGCATCCGTTCATCGTCCCCAAGCCTCTTAACCTGAGAACCGTCCATCTTCTAGGCCTAAGATCTCACTCGATACTTGACCAAATTTAACGTTCTTATGCTCTATGGATTCGTCTCGAGAAGACGAACACATCCATACGGTTTATGTGGGATGAAATTTACTCAATAAAAATGGAGAGTGTTCAAAAGCTCGGGAAGAAGAGTGAGGCCATACCTTTGCTCAGAGAAGTGTGGCTTCGATCTGAGGGTTATTTCACCTTCGATTGGATCCCAGCAAGCTCCAGATGAGGTCTCCTGGTCTGGTGAATTGCCTAGGTAGGATTTCGACCACAGCCAATCACAAAGCTTGGAGGCTAGAGCAAATGGGTGGCCTGGAGATGGGGCTTTTGCTGGTGGACACCTTCTCTCGGTCTGGTGAAGGTGTAGGACCAATAAATTTGAAGATTGATCCACTGTGAAGAAGTGTCCTAGTTTTTAGGCTAAAGTTTGAACTCAAAATTGAGCTCAGCTGGGGGGAATTGGGGCTGGAATTCAGTGAGGATCAAATGCTCTATGTATGGGGAGTAGTCTGGAACAATTTTGGCAGAGTTTCCTTAAGGTTTGTTTTCAGCACCTCTCATGGCCGAGAAGGGGTGGTGTTTAAATAGGAGAGGGTGGAGGGCCTCCCGTGGAGAGTTAGGGCTTGGGATCAGCTGCTCTTGGCAAGAGAAGAACAGCCTACAATGGCCACCTGGGGATGGGGCAGCTCAGCGAAGGGAGAATTCCAAAGTTGGCTCACATGTGAGCTCTCCGCCATGGTGTTTTCCGGCGACACGGTGGCCGGCCGGCCGTGCATGGGTCACCCTCAAGGTCAGGTGGGTCAGGGCTGGACTTGGTGCAAGCAATTGGCAATTGCCATGTGTAAAGGCTTTGATCCAAAGTAGAATGAGGCATGGCTAGTTTTGAGTCTAAATGGGTCAATCCACCCATTTGGGCTTGGTGCACCCTTCAAGGTGGCTTTGGATGCTGTGGGGATCAAATGGATCGACTGCTTTGGCATGGAGAAGTCTCCATCCAAATATATTTGGATTAAATTTAAGTTTAGGTGAATCATGATTAAGGCTAATGAGCTTTAGGGATTAAGGAAAGCCCTCCCTCTTCTTACCCAATATGGCATGGTGGAGTGTCCAAGGCTCTCATGGCTCACATGTGGCTCATGCATGGCTTCATGGCTCACCTTTGGCTTCGGGGAAAGTTAAGTCAATTTCATGAAAAAGGGTTTTGTGAATTTTGGTATTTTAATGGGAATTGGCATATGGCTTGATTTGGGATGATTTGATGATGAATTTAGGACTTAGGTATTGATTTTAATTGAAAGTATGATGATGGGAAATGTCATATGGGCTTTGGGACCAATTTTGGGCCTTTGGATGTGGTAAAAGATGGGCTTTTAAAATGGTTTAAGGAATGGGCCTTTAAGTTTAAAAATGAATTTATGGATGGGAATTTTGTAAAGAGGTTGGGCCAAATAATTGTTGGGTTTAGCTCATGGATGTGTCAAGAGTGACTTGAAGCAAATTGGGGGTGATTTGGGTTTGAATTGCGTTGAATTTGGGCTCTTTTGGTGAATGGGACAATATAGGTCAAAATGGGCCAAGTTGGGCCAATATTGGGCTAGGGTTGAAATTGATGTAAAATTAATGTTTAGAAATGTTTATGGGAGTGTTTCAAAGAGGTTTTGACTTTGGTTGGGCTTTGATTTTGGGGTTTGGGCTCATTTGGGTTAGGTTTGGGTTTAGGTCAAAATTGGGCCTTTTAGCTTTGGGTTGAATTTGAGTGGAGTTTGGGTCTAAATTTTGGGCAAATCATGTTAGTGTTTTGCTTTTGGGGATGCTAAGGAAGATTTAGAAAAGATTTGGGGTTAATTGGAGTTGAATTGGGTGAGTTTAGGTTAGGTTTGGGTCATGGGTCCAAATTGGGCTTTAAGGCCAAAAGTGAAATTGGATCCAAATGTCAATCAAATTGGACTTGGATTTGGTCTATATTGGTGTTGGGAATGTTGAATTGAAGTTTAGAATTGAATTGGACCAGAATTTGGGTCAATTGGGTAGGTTTTGTTTGACATTGGGTTCACTTATGGTTAAAATGGGTCAAATTGGGGGTTTTGACAAAAGTAGGGTAAATTGACAAAATTGGCCCATGGTGTAGTTGAACAAAATAAAATTGGGAATATTTGGGATTTTCTGGAATTTTCTGGGAATTTTCTGAATTTTTGGATTTTTTTTTTGGTCAAGAGGGGTATTTTGGGTTTTTGGAGGGTATTGAGAGGTATTTTTGGAATTTTTGGTATTTTTGGGTATGGATGATCAATTTGAGTGATGTGGAAATGTTTGGGATTGATTTTGTGGAATTTTGGGTGATTTGGAAATTTTTAAAAATTTGGGTAATTTCAAGGGCTTTGGGTAGGTTAGACGGGTGTAGGGTCCCGTCGGTCAAAAATTAAAATTTTGGAAAATTGAAGATTGGGTAAATGTAAGTCGAATAAAATCATTTTGGTTGAGCCATGAAGCCACATCAAGCCCACATGAGCCATGAAGGGACTCATTTGAGGCATTCACTATGTTGTTCCTAACCCTCTTAGCCAAGGGCTTAGGGGTTAAGGACCATCCATGTGAATCACCAACATGAGTCAGGAGGTCAAGTTAGGTATGGGTGTGGTGTTAGGAGGTGTGTGAAAGTGTAGTGTATGAGTGTAGTGTGTGTGTAAGTCAGCCCCTTCACCAGACCAGTGCCACTCGTAGGCGATCCTAAGGCCAAATAGTCCTATAGGAACTCATCCTTTAAACTTCCACATTTGATTTCAACCCTCTAGGTGATTAGGGGTCTACAGTCAAGTTTGTGGAGTTTGCAGGGAGTTAAGAAGTGGTTTGAAATTCTAGATGGTGGATCCCAATTCTAGTCCTCTAAGATAGTCAAAGGAAAAGCCTAAGGCTAGATCCTAAGTACTAAAAAGAAGAAGAAGAGAAGACCTCATCAAAAATGAGGTCAACAGACACACAATAAATCCTAGAAATTTCCCAGAGGTAACGCTGAAAGCCCATTTTAAGGGATTAATCTTTAGATTGTATTGTCTTAATCGTTCAAATACAATCCTCAAATCATTTAGGTGATTTTCCTTTACTTTGCTCTTAATGAACAAATCATCTACATAGCATTCCACTTGGTTGTGAATGAGGTCATCAAAGATCTTTTTCATTGCTCTTTGATATGTTGCTTCTACATTCTTTAAACCAAACGGCATCACGGTGTAGCAGTAAATCCCAATCAGAGTTCTGAATGTTGTAAGCGTTGCATCTTCTAGAGCCATGATGATTTGATTGTACCATCCATCCATGAAGGAGAAAATTTCATGCGACGATGCAATGTCCACCATCAATTTCAGTATTGGCAATGTGAATTCATTATTAGGACATGCTTTATTCAAATCCTTGAATTCGACACACACTCGGATTTATCTATTTTTCTTCTTTACTGGCACGACGTTGGCTAACCATGTCCAGTATTGTTCTTCTCGGAGAAAGTTAGCGTTTATTAATTTCTTTTTTTCTGATGTAACTTGTTGTTTGATTTCGAGGAGTATTCTTCTGGGAGCTTGCTTTACTGGTGTCTTATTTTGATCCACTCCTAATCGGTGAACTGCAACCTCTGGAGAGAGTCTAAGCATTTCATCATAGTTCCAAGTGAAGCAATCTTTGAATTATGATAGTCACCTGAACAAGTTTGTAAACTCTTCTTTGTTGAGTACTGAACTTATGAAAGTTGGTTGGGTATGCTCCTCAGTCCCGAGATTGATCTCTTTTAATTCGTCAAATATTGATTTGATTTCTTCTTCGAATTTTGGTGGAGCCTCTTCTATTTGTTGATCTTCATATTCATCTTGGATGTCCAAGCAATCTTCCACTGGCTGACTAGTAACAACCATGCAAAATCCCGAGTCATCGACGAGTCCGACCATATCAAAGCCAAGACCTTCTTTTGAGTTGAGTTTCTTTCCTTTTGTATTCCATAATTTTTCAAATGATTGTAACTTATCTTTTGACATTTTCTTTGGCACATATCCTTGTTATATGAACTTTTGTACATACGGTGAAAAGTAACCGAAAGGTAATTCCATTAATTCATTAGAATCATTTTCTTCGAGAATTACACAAGGTTCAAAAGTAGAAAGAGAAGCCTTATAAAACTTGATTGGTTTAAAACCATCATTATAGACTTCCTTGACTTCCATACTCTCGAACTTTTGAGGATGGATTGGAGTTAGAGTCATGGATTGCACATAATGATTAATTCGATCATACATTGATTAATATTCATCTCTTTCTGTGTCCTCTGTATAAATATCGAACTGAGGCTTCTTCTGTCTTATCATCATTGTTTCTTTATCTTCTTCAGAGCTTTCTTCTACTTCAATGTTGATCAGCGTCTTTGTCCGTTCAACAATCTGGTGAGTTCTTCCTCGACCACGTCCTCGGCCTTGACCTCTAATGCGTAAGCTAAAAGAACTTCCACCAACTCGTAGCGAAGGTGTGGCGGGAGATCATTGAATTAGAGTTGTATGATCCCGTTCTCGTAGTTCTTCTGAATGTTTTACTTTACCTGTCACAATTTCTCTTGAAAGTATTGTTTTCTTAGAGGGAGCGTAGTAGGCGGCATCTTCGTGAATGCCTACTTCGTGTATTGAGAAAGGTTGTAAAACCCCCTTAATGCAATGTTCTTGTCTGTCCTTGTAGTATTTGATGCATTGGTGAAGTAACGACAGGGCCATATTGTACTCGTGAAGTCACGACCGACCAAGCAGGGTGTTGAATGATGTATCCGCCTCGATGACATGAAATTTTGCAGTTGTTACTAGATTTCCAACTTTCATTTGTAGTTTTATAGTTCTGAGGGCTCTTTCTCTTTTCTGGTTGAATCCTCTTAGCATCATATTATCCATAGAAAGCTCTAGAAAGTACGAACCTGCCGATGATGACGGAAATGTAGAGCTGATGGTTGTGATTGGCTGTACCGAGTAGCAAATCTTCATTAGTGAAGGTTACGCCAAGCTGTTCTTTCAAAGTGCAAACTCTATATGAGGAGGTGCTATGTGCTAAGCAAATATCCTGATCAAGTAGAGGCTTGATCAAATTTTCTCTCATCTTCTTTGACAGGATCAGAACATCATAAATGCTTAGTTTGGCTGGAAACTTCCTGAGATGAGTTAGCACGTTGTAATCCACTTTGTTTAAATTTTTAATTTCTTTTTGAACTTGTACTTCTTCCGCTGCTGGAGATATTTCTTCTTGAGTAATTACCAATTTTCCTTTATCCATTGGGGCTATCCTTAGCGGTAGCACCTTGCCACTTCTTAGGTGTACTTCTGTTATTTCTTCTTCTTCAGGACCCAAAGGTCATTTTGTTATTGTATTTGGCTCTTTTGTATCTGAAAGGTTCACATTGATGGCAAGTGGAGCTCCTTTGCATTCAAGGACCAGCTCCTCACTTCCGGTACTGTCGTAGCTGGTATTGTCAATATCTTCTTTATTTTCATTAATGTTTTCATTGGGAACAATCATGATTTGAGGATCACTTTGGGAATTAAAATTGGGGTTTGAGAGGTTATGATTAGTTACGTCGTCACTAGAGACAGTAATAACGTAGCTAACATCATTTATATTATCATTATGAGACCCTAGAGGGGCATAAATATAATGGTACAAGGTTAGGGGTTCGAGGGGTTTCACCCCCAAATCCAAAACAACCAATCTAACAGGGGCAGCCTCTATCTTACCCTTCGCGCTATCATCCTTAATTTCATTCACGATCTACTTTTTCATCCATTCTTATCACGGTGGCTTTCTTGGTGAAGCCTTCGTCGTGGACTGGGCTGGCAGTAGACTCCAGACAGCAACTCTCTTTTAGGTAGACTGGATCTGGTCCAGGACTTTCTTGAGCTCATTCCAAATTGTACTCTATCTGCCTTTGCCGGTATATGGATCAATCAGAGAGGTCATCTCGACTGAAATCACATTTTTAAAGCCTCTTTCAGGTTCTTTTAAGTATTCCTTTGGTATCGTTATATTCCCTTCCTTGTAATTCTGCTCGAGCCAATCCTTAAAACTGAAGCAGCTTTCTATAGTGTGTCCGAGCATCCTGTGGTAGGGGCAGAAGTTTGGCCAATCCAACTTGTCCACTTCTTCTGGCTTCTTTGGCTTGGGTAATCTGAACTCGGGTTTCTTCATTAGATTCCAGAGCATTGTTGCTATGGCGTCGTCTTTGAAGGAATAGTTTCTGCGCAGCCATTCTGACATTGTTGGACCCTGTAGTCCATCTGTCCTATATGACCTCTGCTGCTGACCAAACTGACTGCTCTGCTGTGCATGAGGCTGACCATACTGTTGAGGCTAAATGTACTGAGGTGACTGACTGTGCTGCTGGTCAGGCTGAATCCTCATTGGCTGCTTTCCTTTGTCAACCGTTGCCACTACGCCAGACCTCTTCTCATATGCTTTAGCTAGTTTTGTCTTTTTTGTCTTTTTTGCAGGCTCCATGTGCTTGACTTCTTCTTGTAAGCTGCTGGTTTTACTGAGTAGCTTTTCGAAGGACTTTATGGTGAGACTCTTAAGCATGAAAGCTATCGGACCGTGGATACTCTTGAGCAGTATCTCGATCGCGTGTTTCTCTTATAGCAGAGGCTCGCATTTCATGCTTAAGATTCTTCTCCTGAGAATGTAGTCAACCAAAGTCTCATTGGGCTTCTGCAGCTCCACCACAAGATCTCCTATGGTAACATGATGTCGGGCACCGGTGAATCTTTTCACAAACATATTTTCCATTTCTATAAAAGTATTTATTAATCCATTGAGAAGCTCGTCAAACTAATCAAACGCTATTCCTGATAGGTTGCTGACAAACTGACGGAACAATAAAGCTTCACTTCCTTCTGTATTGCAAAAACTAGCTCTGAAATGTGCTATGTTCTGGCGAGGATTTCATGTCCCATCAAACATCTTGAAAGTCGGGGACACAAAACCTTTAGGTTAAGGCACGGCATCGAACTCCTCCGGGTAAGGTCTACCCATTGAAACTGATGCACCTCCTTTGGATTGAGCCAAGGCCTCCTAAACTTATTGTTCGACCATCTATTTAATGTCTTTTTCTGGCAGGTTCGGTGTTGGATCTCTTCTTGGTGGTTCATCTTCATTGGTTGAAGTGACCTCTCTTCTTTCATCGGCAATATGTATAATCTCAGGCTGGTTGACCTCTGGATATGCTGTTGGTCGCGGCTGTGACTGTCCATGGAGGGTAGCCATGGCGATCATTGCGACAATCATCTCCTCCATTCTCTTCTCCAGATGGCTAATCTGTTCATCTCTTGTCAAGATATACCTTAGCAACTCATCTGCGGTGTTCTCCTCACTAGGAGCATTGCACGCAGATGACGTGGACCGATTTTCAACCATATTAATTTCCATGAATTCTTCATCTGTGTAATCTGACAGGAAATAATCCTCATCATCAATATCCAACCCTTGTTGTTAGGCTAACTCAGAAATTTCTGCCCGGAGCTTTCAAATTCTATCAACAGCTTCTTCTTAGTCAGCTTTAAATCTGTAGGTTTTCCTGCGCTGTCACTCTTTTCAGCAACTGATTTAGAAGAAATGGCGGCGGTGACAACTGGAACATTAGATTCATGATCCATTTTGTGGTCAGTAGACCATTCAGAATGTCCTGGTTCAACACCTCTAGGTAACCACACTTTCTTCTTAAAAGTTGATGCCTTGAGACGAGGTGTCTCGGTGGGGACATCGGGGTGACGAGAGGGAGTGTGCTCCCTAGTGTGTAGACCATGTACAGAGGAGAATATTTCTCTCTTATTATTTTTCTTTCAGGATTTCTCATGATCATCGGCAGTTCATACACTTGGGCCCAGTTGAGACTTGACTGACTTGCTTATAGTAGTATCATCGGTAGCAGCTGTATCAACATGTTTTCCCAAATAGTGTTGGACAGAAACTCGGACGGGTCTTTCCATTTCCAGAAATTTATCCCTAATTTCATGGGATATTTCACATCCCTTCCTCTTAAGAAGTTTAGCGACGGAACAACCCTCTATTTCAAACAATCTTCGCTGAAGGGTGTGAGCTCGGGTGACAGGTGTGGGCCTTCCCCTCACCTTATCATGATCGTGTGGTGCTGGAACTATAGCGGAAATCCTTTGGAGGCTCTCATCTCCAGTAGTTCTAGCTAATGGGTGGAACCTGCGATGCACCAAAAATATATACGATTTTTGCTATAGGATTTTACTCATATTTGGTGATATTACACTTTAAAACGAAAGGTATTTTGTATTTTTTTTGGTTTTAGGTACAAAAAATGGTGATTGGAGCAAAAAGATGCAAAAAGGAGTGAATTTGGAGTGAAAAGGACCAAAATATGAAGATTTGACCTTGGGCGACGACGACGAGCTCGACGGTGCCGACGGCGGGTTTTACCCGAGAGTTCAGAAATTAAATAAATAAGAAGTCCACCGACGACGAGCTCGAGGGCTCCGACAGCGGGGTTTTCCTGATAGTGCCAAAACCTAGTATTCTAGAAGGCATTCGACGGTGAGATCGAACTCGCCGATGGCGAGAATGTCGATTCTCTCATAAGGTGCATTGAATTTGGACGCTTTTTCGAAGGGGTGCTTAAGGGAACTCTTAGAAATTCGTTCATACACTTTAAATTAGTGATTTTAGGTTAGAAAAGGGGGAGATGATAAAGAAAACGTGGAGAATGATTAGAGATCTTATAATAGGAGTAGAAATGTAGATTTCTAACTTTTTGGAGAGATTGGTGAAGGGATTTTGAGAGAATTTGTAAGGGAATGTTCTAGCATTGTATGGATCTGCGGGAGACATTATGGGAGAAATTTTAATCTTTCTTTCAAGGGGAAAAAGCTAAGTATTTTGTTTTTCATTATATTATGATTTTGTAAACACTTATTTTGTGGATTTGCTTTGAAATGAAGTTTTCTATTGTGTTTTCTTCGTGTTTTGTGATGTCTTTCTCTTATTCTTTCTTCCTGTTTGGAAATAGTGGCATAAGAAAATTATGTCATTATTTTCACTTTACTTTACTTTTCGCAATGAGTAGGATTCATGTTTAGGATATTAGAATGTTTACTAAAAGAAGTTTTAATTATAAATGTGACAATTTCTACTTGCACTTCATTTACATTACAAAAAGAGCTCGTTATAGAGTTAAAATTCATTGTAATTTCATTGACCCGAAAGGGCGATGTAATTCTCAATAAAGTGGAACCACATTCAATGTACGTGAATGAATTGCATAGTTCTTGGATATTAAGTGCAAATAAATAGGGAAATATGGTTTCAAGTGCGTTGAATTGGAGGTTTCAGGGTGACAGGCTTAGATCCCCAATTTGGTCCTAGAGTTTGGTAACTAAAGCTAGGGTTAGCCTTCAGGTGAAGGGCAGTGGGAGCTCTGAAGTGAGAGCCAGTATCCTCCCAGCCTAACCATGGATTTAGGGACTAAACCTAGGATTTGCCAATGTTCTTTATAGTACTCTGAAGAGGGGGTAGTCGGAATAGGGTAAAGAATAGGATTGCTCCTATTTGGCACATACAATATCTAATGCATCTCATTCCTATACATTATCCAATTCATTACATGAAAATAGTAGTTTTTATTATCTCGAAATTTACTAAACCAATTCCTCCAAAAAGTATTTTTAGAAGTAATATTTGCATTTAGGAGTAGTTATAATCCTTACATATAATTATCTGCATTTAGGAGTAGTTTTTAGAAACACCACTTATATCACCATTCCAAATTAAGGTTGTTAGTAGTAGACTAGAATTTGACTAAGGACCACTTACCTTGCTTCCCTGTGGGATCGATAAACGGGACTCCATTAGAGCCCTGTATTACTTGATATGATACGTATACTTGTGTTGGATCATTGTGACTTTATAAAAATTATTATATATCTATTGTTCATAAATCCTTGCATATAAAAAGTAGCATCAAGTTTTTGGCGCCGTTGTCGGGGAAGCTTCGATAAGAATTTTAGGAGAATTTTAGTTGAAGTAATTAGGCTTAGAATTGAAAACTTTAGTGTCGTAAAATTGTGTTTGTGTGAAAAGTGTTTTTTTTTGTATGAAAAATCGTTGTGAAAAAAAAATTATTTGTGTGAAAAATAAGGTGTTTGTGAAAACTTTTTGTTGTGTTGAATATATTTTTCGCTTTATTTATTTTTTTGTTAATGTATTGTTTGTTGCGTTACGTATGCAAAACAAAGGATCTGTAGGACTTGTGTCTTATGATCCTAAGCTAGAAAAATGGAAAAAAAAACAGAAAGGACTTGAAAAACTAGAAATGGAAATGGAAAAATTTCAAAATAATAACTTGAAAAGTCATCATAAATCATTGAGGGATTATGTAAATCCTATGATAGATAAAATTCACTCAAGTATACAAAACCCTGTTGTAGAAGCTGACTCGTTTGAACTAAATCCAGTGATTATCCAACTTATGCAGAACAACCAGTTTGGGGGAACTCCTTCGGAGGATTCCTATTTACACTTATCTAGTTTTTTATAACTTTGTGCTACATTTCATTATAATGGCATGTCAGACGATGCTGTTAGGCTAAGATTTTTTCCTTTCTCACTAAGGGATAAGGCTAAAATGTGGTTATAAGAATTAGCACCTGGTTCTATTAAAAATTGGGAGGAGTTAACTCAGAAATTCCTAGTTAAGTATTTTCTACCTTCAAGGACTACTCAACTTAGAAACTGTATTATCTCATTTTGTCAGTATGAAGGGGAATCAATATACAAAGCCTGGGAAAGATTTAAGGAACTCCTAAGAAAGTGTCCACATCATGCTCTGCTGATTGGTTAATCATTCAAACTTTTTATAATGGGTTAGTATGATCCTTTAAGTCCATTATAGATGCTACTGCTGGTGGTTCATTAATGTTAAAAACATTTGATGAAGTGTATGTATTAATTGAAGAAATGGCTACAAATGAATTTCAATGGCCCTCTGCAGGGGTAAATCAGAAAAATGTAGCTAGTGTTCATGATACAGATGTTATTGCAATTCTTGCATCTCAGGTTGTTGCAATATCAAGGAAGTTGGACAAATTTGGAATGAACCAACCATAATTTACTCCTGTACGTGAGGAAAGTTCATTAAGGCTTATGATTGATTCCAACTTATTATATGAGACTTTAAATACCATAAACAACCCATATTCTAACTTTTGCAACCTATTCCTCAACTAAGATAGATCCTCCATCATTTAATAATTATAGAATGAAGAATTGGAAGATAACTTGAAACAAATGAGTAACATAGAAGAATTTGATCCTGAATCTGAATTATCTAGAGAGAATCCGATCCAAAATTTGGGAAATCTTGAATTATCTTATAGAGATCCATTTCTTATAAATTTCAAGGATGATATTAATATGCAAATTGAGAAAATCAATAAAAGAATATTGGATCTTGAAAGAAATATGAGGAACAATGATATAAATCCATCTGAAAAGGAAGAGCTGAATGAAAAATTACAATTTGAGGATTTTTTAGGAATTCCTGGATCTGAAAAAGGATTGGGCGATTGATCGAGGATTACTTAATTGGAATTTTGATCTAAGAGGAATCATTCTTTAGGCCCACGACGTTAAAACTAAGCGCTTTATGGGAGGCAAACCATAGTTATCAGTGTGCTTTGATTTAGTGTGCTTGAGAGTCATGATTGTTAGTGTTGTATGGTGTTTGCCTTTTAGTGGATTGACTTGATCTTTATGTGTCATTATGGATTGATAAGTTTGATTGTTGATTGGTAGATGTTTGGATTGTTAGTAGTTTGATTTGATATTTGTGTGTCATGAGGGAGGTGATTCTTTAACTTCTTATTATGGTTAGACTTATATGTTCACTTGTAGTAGTTGGATTAATGAGTTCACTATAACTTGAGTCTTACTCGAACTTGAGTTTTACAAGAGATATCATGAATTTGAACAATGACAGCTTCATCTCAATTTTGTTACATCCTTTCTCTAAGTTTGTTTTCATTTGATAAGAGTCATGAACCTATTTGATGAATAACTTGTGGATGATCTTACACTACGATTTATAACAGTTAGAGGTTCTTAATTATAAGGATTAGATGATACATAAGATTGGTGCCTAGGAACTAATTTATCAGGGATAATCTTATCATTGGGATTATAATCTATAAAATCATTTTAAAATGTACCTAATTTATTAGTGTAGTGATTCCATTAGAAATTGGAAGTAAATCAGTGTGATGTGATGAGTTAAAGGAAGAATTGACCTCATTTGTCTTATTTGTGTTTATGTTTGTGTTACAATTTTATATAATAATTGAAGAACATTTTTATATTCCCTGACTGATACCTGCTATGCTAGTTAAAATTTTATATAGTGAATTTAATTCTGGCATGAGTAGTTTAGATTTACTTTCTACTGCATATTGTTCTGTCCTAATGAATACTTGTAAATTATTTTGATAGACATTTGTGGTAGTTAGAATTTCTAAATTGTTTTTCTTTCTGCTTATATTTTCTGTACTGAATACTATATATGTTAAAAATTAAGTTTGGGGGTAGGAAGAAAAATAAAATTTTAATGTGAAAATACCTTCTTTCAGTGTAAATTTATTACAAGCATGTTTTAGGTTAGACTTACTTTCTCCTACAGTCATGCTATCTTGATTATTCATGTATATGAATTTGATAAGATGTTGTAGTAGTAAGTAGATTCAACCTTTACTTTTTTTCCTGCAACATTTTATAGAATTAATTGTAAAATATTTTAATATTTAAGTTTGGGGGGGGAGAAAATTTTTTAAAATATAACTTTATTTGTCCTCAGTAGCCTATATTTAATTTGATATGACTTTTAAAATGACTTGTGGTATGTGGTGTTACCTTTAGGTTATTATAATTTCAATTTTAGGAATGTTAGAAAAATAACTTAGTTAAAATCCTATGTGAAGAAATTGTTCTAGAGTTAAGATATTTCGTAGGAAACATTGGGAAAATGATTTTTCTATTTATGGTAGAAAGGAGTTGAATATTTGAAAAGCTAAAATTCTTAGATTTATACTTAATGAGAATTAAGCTTTTATTGAAAACCTTTTTCGAACTAATACTTACTCTTATAAAAAGTGAGGGAAAGTTTTGAGTTTTGGATTTTAGAGAGAGGATAGTGAAATTCAAAATTATTAAAGGCCTATCTATATATAGTAATCCTCACATAAAAAAAATGAAAAAAAGGGATTAAAAATGATCCTGAAAGAAAAGAAAAAAAAGAGAAAATAAATGAGGAGAAGCTTTAGAAGAAGCCTAATCAAAAATTGGTTTCACTTGAATCTTTTTAAATGAAAAGATTTAAAATAATCCTAATCTTATTCTTATTTTAAAAGGTATTGGTTAAATGTGTATAGATAAGGTGCATAAATTCTGTTATTATACTTTCTATGAATCTTTAGTTTGACAATTTTAAATAACTTTTGAAGTAAATAAAAAAAAATCAGGATTCCTAAGTTGAATATGAGATATTCTTACACTTTAGTCCTAGGTTGATTTGCTAGAATTTCTCCTATGTTATACTATAATATTTCTGAGATGAAATTATAGAAAAATCTATTGAAACCCACAACCACAAGTTAACATATTTTATTTTTAAAAGTTATAGTGTTACTTGAGGATAAGTAATAGTGAAGTTTGAGGGTTTTGATGCACCAAAAATATATACGGTTTTTGTTATATGATTTTACTCATTTTTGGTGATATTACACTTTAAAAGGAAAGTATTTTGTATGTTTTTTTGTTTTAGGTACAAGAAATGGTGATTGGAAAAAAAAGAAACAAAATGGAGCGAATTTAGAGCAAAAAGGACCAAAATATGAAGATTTGACCTTGGGCACCGACGGCGAGATCGACGGTGTCGACGATGGGTTTCTCACGAGAGTTCATAAATTAAATAGATAAGAAGGCCACCTACGGCGAGCTCGACGGCGTCGACGGCAGGGTTTTTCCGATAGCGCCAAAACCTAGTGATTAAGAAAGCCGCCGACGGCGAGATCGAACCTGCCGACGGCGAGAATGTCGGTTCTCTCACAAGGTGCATTGAATTTGGACACTTTTTCGAAGGGGTGCTCAAGGGAACTCTTAGAAATTTGTCCATACTCCTTAAATTAGTGATTTTAGGTTAGAAAAAGGGGGAGATGATAGGGAAAACATGGAGAATGATTAGAGATCTTAGAATAGGAGTATAAATGTAGATTTTTATCTTATTGGAGAGATTGGTGAGGGGATTTGGAGAGAATTTGTAAGGGAATGTTCTAGCATTGCATGGATCGGCGGGAGACTTTGTGGGAGAGATTTTCATCTTTCTTTCAAGGGGAAAAATCTAATAATTGCGTTCTTCAATATCTTATGATTTTGTAAACACTTATTTTGTAGATTTGCTTTAAAATGAAGTTTTCTGTTGTGTTTTCTTCGTGCTTTGTCATGCCTTTCTCTTACTCTTTCTTCTTGTTTGGAAATAGTGGCATAAGAAAATTATGTTTTTATTTTCACTCTACTTTTCTTTTGCAATGAGTAGGATCCATGTTTAGAATATTGGGGATGCTTGCTAAAAGAAGTTTTAATTATAAATGTGACGGTTGTTGTGTTAAAATTCGTTGTAATTGCATTAACCTGAAAGGGCGGTGTAATTCTCAACAAAGTGGAACCACATTCAATGTCAGTGAATGAATTGCGTAGTTCATGGGGATTCAGTGCAAATAAATAGAGAAATATGGTTTCATGGGTGTGGAATTGGAGGTTTCAAGGTGACAGGTTGAGATCCCCAATTTGGTTCTAAAGTTTGGTAACTAAATCTAGGGTTAGCCTTCAGGTGAAGGGCAGTGGGAGCTCTGAAGTGAGAACCAGTATCCTCCCAGCCTAACCATGGATTTAGGGACTAAGCCTAGGATTTGCCAATGTTCTTTATAACACTCTGAAGAGAGGGTACTCAGAAGAGAGTAAAGAATAGGATTGCTCCTATTTGGCACATATAATATCTAATGCATCTCATTCCTATAAATTATCCAATTCATTACATGAAAATAGTAGTTTTTATTATCTCAAAATTTACCAATCCAACTCTTCAAAAAAGGGTTATCTTTAGAAGTAATATTTGCATTTAGGAGTAGTTATTATCCTTACATATAATTATCTGCATTTAGGATTAGTTGTTAGAAACACCAGTTATATCACCATTCCAAACTAAGGTTTTTAGAAGTATACTAGAATTTGACTAAGGACCACTTAACTCGCTTCCCTGTGGGATCGATAAACGGGACTCCATTAGTGCCCTGTATTACTTGATACGATACATATACTTGCATTGGATCATTGTGACTTTATAAAAATTATTATATATTTATTGTTCATAATTACTTGCATATAAAAAATTTGCATCACCTGCTACCTCAAAGAAGAGGAGAGGTGTCCGGTAAACCGAGTTCCTCCTGTTGAGGAATTTCATTAATTACTGACAGATCTGTGACCCGTGTTCTAGCAACCCTGAGAATCATGCGGTTGAAGTTTCTTTTTTGAGATTTGGTTACCAGGGGAGGTCTAGAACTTGAGCCAACCTCAAAGACTAGCGGCGGGGCAAGAAAGGTATCATCAGAATCATGTTCATGCAGAACCTTTTTCCCTTTGGTAGACGGGAAAGTAGGTGCAGTGACGGTGAGGCCGGTGGCAGTAAAGGTGACAAATCTCCTTGGCACGGAGACGATTGATCTGATAGGAGCAGTGGTTATCTTCACATTCTTAGCAGAAGGGAAACCTTCATGAGATTTTAGGTCAAACTCAGCAGACGGCTCTTGAATTTTAGGAGTAGCAACTTTCACGACCACAAACGGAGTTTTTCCAAGCACAACATCAAACTCACTTAAGCCGGCCCCGAGTTGAATCATTGGTACTGCAACACAGGTCTCACGGGAGGAGGGCAAGTTGCTGGAGAAAGTCAGCGTAGGGGTTGACATCTTCAACTGTCAAGTGAAGAATTCTGAAGGTTAGTGAGGGCCAAAAACCTTGTCATCATATTGTAAATACTACAAAAAAGGTTGTTTTGTGGACTGAGAAAAATGTATTTCATTTTATTATCTCTTTATTTCATTTTTTAGATTTTCACGTGTTGGTTAAATGGAGTTTTAAGGTTTAAAGAAGAGCGGGTCAATCCGTCGAAGATAGGATTGAACCCGAGAGGTACAAAAAGGAGGTAAAGTATGTGATCCTATCAAAGATACCCTTCACAACGCAGATTGCCCTAGTGAAATTTGCTCGCTGACACACCTTTTAGGGGTCTCACAAGATCGAAAGGAAAGCCTAGGGACTCCTGAACCCTTTTATGTATGAATGACTAAATAGACGGTCCTGAAATCCAGAGGAGTTGATCACACTTTTTCAAGAAAGAAATAGGTGATGTATGTCAACGGAAGAATGGTAATCTGGCTCATGAGGGACACGAGCGCATTACCGATATATGAATATAATATTTCCTGGTCTTAATGAAGAGAGAAACTTCTCCCCAGCGGAGTCACCAAAAAACTGTCAGTCATTTTTTAAAATTTCTCCTTCTTTGAAAAATATGTTTTTTTGGTGTTTTATTTTGAAAAGGGTTTTAAATTTATAAAATAGAAATTTGATTTAATTTAATATATATATGTATATATATATATATATATATGGATTTTAAAAGGTTCTTCCAAACATATAGGATAAGCATATAAAGATGGGGATGAGAGAGAAGCTCCGGAATTTTAGGAGGGATTCTTGAAGTTTGCTTTGATTTCTTCAAGTTCTTCAGGCTTTAGATTGTTTCTTGTTCCCTGAATTGGATGTTTTGCTGGTGTTCCCTGGCTTCTAAATTGGATCTTTTCCAATTTTTGTTTCCCGGGCTTGTTTTTTTTTTTTTTTAAATTCTGATTTGGGTGAATTCAATTCCTTTGAATTCCTTGAATCTGTTCTTGTTTTGTTTTCGGATGGGCCGTACGAGCATTCCGCTGGAAAGGCTTCCTTTGTGGATGTGGTGGGCTCGAATTTGGTCAATTCTGATAAGCTTGTCTTTCCCCAACTCTACCATGATGTTGTTTCAGGTAAAAGTGGATGTTCTTTCATTAAGCCAATTATCAAGAAAGGTGGAAAACCTGCTTTGATCTTCTCTGAAACCGAATTGGATTCCCCGGTCGATGCACATAAGTTTACACTTGTTGGGAAATTCCAATATGGACATCCTAAATTGGAAAGAATTAGAAAATGCTTTGAAGATTTGAAGCTTACTGGTATTTGGAAAGTGGGTCTTTTTGATGGTAGGCATATCATGATTAAACTTTCTAATGAAGAGGATTATGCAAATTTATTTTCCAAGAAGTTTATTATCGTGGAGGGTATTTACATGAAAATCTTGAAATGGTCTCCTGATTTTGATTCTAATCAGGAAGCACCTATTATTCCAGTATGGTTTAAGATTCCTAATCTCAAACTGCAGTTCTTTAATCATCAAGTCCTTTATGCAATTGGTACTCGCTTTGGGAAAACCACTTAAATTAGATCCGCCTACCTTTAATCTGATCCGAGACCTTCCTTGGCAAGAATCCTTGTTGAAAGAGATATTACACTTCAAGATGTTGATGAAATTTGGCTGGGGTCTCCACATAATGGATATTGGCAATCTATTGTAATGGAACATAGACCTTTTTATTGCAATCATTGTAAAATGTTTGGTCATACTAAGGAAGGTTGTTATAGAATTCATCCTAATCTTATGCCATCTAAATTTAAGGCTGGAACTGTTGCTGATACACAAAGAGGGCAGAATCTTGATTCTGTCACCCTTAATCCTGATATTGTTAAGGGGGCTCCTATTGTGGTTCAGACAACTCCAAATGTGATTCAAGATTTCTCTGCTGCTATTGAACCTTAGCTGATCTGTTGATGGTTCTGATCCTAATATTCCTGCTGAGAATCCTCTTATTGATTGTACACTCAATTCTGGTTCTATCATTACAAATGCTATTGATGTATTAGATAAGGATTTGGATCTAGCTATTCCTGGAAATGCTATTGCTGCTAATAATCTTTATTCTGGTAATGTTGTTGTGTTAATGAAGTATCTGGTAATTTAAATTCTGAAAGTTCAATTACTGTTGATGGGATTGGGAATGAAGTTGTTATCAGAGCAGAATTATCTTCTTATCAGGCTAAGGAGGTTTCACCTGCTATTATTAACTATCCTATATTTCAGAATTCTTCACAGAACTTGGATTCTAATTCTTCGATCGATCTGAATGTTGTCAATACAGATTTGAAAGAAGATTGGATGGTGCAAAATTCAAAGAAGAAGAAGGAATTAAAGCAATTATCAGTATCTAATATTATCCCCTCTAATACTGCTACTTTTTCTAGGCTTACTAGAGGAAGTAGATCTACTCATGATTAATTTTTTATGTTGGAATGTTAGGGGAGTGGCCAACCCTGGCTCTCTTAGCAGAATTTTAAGTCTCAACAGGGTTCATAAATTTTGGGTCATTGTTCTTCTTGAACCTTTGGTGAAAAAGAACTTTGATAGATTTTTAAGGAGGTTTTCTGGTTTCTCTTTTGCCTACAATTCTACTAATAAGATCTGGCTTTTTAGTAGGAAGGAGTTGAGAGTTGATATTCTCATTGATAATCCTCAATTCTTACACCTACATTTTGAGCTTGATCAGTTCAAAGGATTTGCTACTTTTGTTTATGCTTCTTCTACTATTGCTTGGTAGATCTGAACTTTGGTCTCATTTAAAGGATATTGGTCAGAATATGGTTGAAGGCTGGATAGTGGGGGGTGATTTTAACTGCATTTTGCACCCTAGTGAAAAGAAAGGAGGAAGGAATCCTAATCTTCAAGATATGCTAAATTTTACTAACCAAGTTAGTGCTGCTAATCTATTTGATATTGGGTTTGAAGGTTCTCCATTCACTTGGAGAAGAGGTTCTCTTTATGAAAGGTTGGATAGAATCTTTACTAATCAACTTTGGATTGATATGTTTAGTCTTTCCAAAGTTAAGCACTTAGCTAGACTTGGTTCAGATCATGCTCCCTTGCTTGTTCAATTCTCTCATTTTATTAATACTAAACATCATGCTTTCAGATACTTAAATGTATGGTCTACTCACCCTACTTGTTATCAAGTTGTTAAGCATAATTGGATTCTTCCATCTAATTATTCTACTGCTAATCCTTTATTGAAGTTATGGCAACTCCATAAGTCAGTTGCTAAGGCTTTAATTAATTGGAATTGGACTGAATTTGGGAACCTTACATATAATATTCAAAAGCGGAAAATTTGGTGGCCCGAGTTGAAATTGAAGTGGAAGCTCGGGAGGAAAACCGATAAAGATCTGCTTGGATGCTAATGTTTTGCTACGATCGCATTGCTTACAGGAAGAGCTCTTTCTTAAACAGAAAGCAGCAGTTAACCATTTACTTCATGGAGATAGGAATTCAAAATTTTTTCATGCTATTATTAAGCATAGAAGATCCATTAATACAATTCAAAGAATTAAATCTTCTAATAATTGCTGGCTTTCTACTTCTCGGGAAATTGGGGATGATGTTGTTCAATATTTTCAAAACCTTTTCTCTTATCAAGATACCAACTCTGATATCTTTTCTATTAATCTCATGCAAGCTGATTTGCGGTTGGCTAGGGAATTAAATCTATCCGGAATACCTAATGAGGATGAAATTTTATCTTCCATTAATTCTTTGGACGAGAATAAGACAACTGGTCCAGATGGGTTTACTCCTGATTTCTACAAGAAATTCTGGCAGATTATCAGGTTGGATATTGTTGAGGCTATTAAGCTTTTCTTTCAGGGCATGGATCTCCCTAAGTATTCTGTATCCTCTTCAATTATTCTCATACCAAAGGATAAAAAGAAGGATTGTTGGCAAGACTTTGAGACTCTATTAGCATCACTTCAACCTTTTCAAAAATTATCAACAAGCTTCTTGTGGCTAGAATTCAGCCTCTTATGGATACTTTAATCTCCGAAAATCAATCAGCATTTGTTAAAGGAAGAAGTATTAGTGAAAATATATTGTTAGCTCAAGAAATGCTTACCGATATTGATAAGCCTTGTAGGGGTTCTAATCTGATTTTTAAATTGGATCTTTCCAAGGCTTTTGATACTATAAGTTGGTCCTTTATTCTTAAAGTGCTTTATGCTAAAGGATTCGAGTTCAGTCTGCTGTGGACTCATTTCAAGGTGGTTAAGCAATAATTATTATAGTGTTCTCATTAATGGTGAGAGTAATGGGTTTTTTCAAGCGGTAGAGGCATTAAACAAGGAGACCCCCTTTCTCCTTATATTTTCATATTGGCTTTTGATTACCTTTCCAAGCTTCTTAATAATGTTCAGATCACTCATCCTTATACCCGGTTTCAACACGGATCCACTCAACTGATTTCCCACCTTGCATTTGCTCGATGATGTCATAATTTTCTGGAATGGTAGTAAAAACTCCATAAGAAGTTTAATGAAGGTTTTGGGTGATTTTGAAGAGGTCTCCGGTATGACTTTTAACAAGTCCAAGTGTCATTTTTTGTTTAGTTCTAAATTCAATGTTAATACTAAAAAGTGGATAGCAGATTTCACTTGGATTTAGGGAGGCTAAATATCCTCTTAAGTATTTGGGTTTTCCTTTAATCAAAGGTAAACTTAGACATTCCCACTATGATGATGTGGTATCTAAAATTTTTGCTCAAATTCAATGTTGGACAAATTCATTTCTATCAAATGGTAGTAGAATCACTCTTCTCAAGAGTATTTTAACTACTTATCCTCTCTATATTCTTCAAATGATCAAGATGAAGAAAAGCACACAAAAATTACTGTCCATTATATTTAATAAGTTTCTTTGGGAAGGTCATCATAGACAAATGCATTGGACCAATTGGGATAAAGTTTGTAAACCTATCACTAGTGGTGGGTTGGGTTTTAAGAGTTTTCAAGCAAATCGAGCTTTTCCTTTTATTGCAAGCAATGGATTAACTTTAGAGCCAAGAACTCCTTATGGTCTAAGTTTTTGCATGGGAAGTACTGTTCTAATATTCATCCTACTCAAGTACAATTGAAGAATGGGGATTCAAATCACTCGGAAGCAATTATCGAAAGTTAGAGAAGCAATTGAACAACTTTTTGTATGGGAGCTTGGGGATGGGCAAATTCATTTTTGGAGGGATAAGTGGATTTTTAATGAGTCCCTGATTGATCTTAATATTCATCATTCCATTCATCATCCCATTCGGAAAGTAGCCGATTCTTGGACCAATTCGGAATGGGATACTTGCTAAGCTTAGTAGTCGTGTTGATTCTCGCAACCCAAAAAAAGATTTTGAATATTCCTATTCAATCGGCCAAAAGAGATAAATTGGTTACAAAGATTCCACCTAATCAAAGCTTGTCTAATTTTCTATTTAGAGGTATCCGTTCTACTAATGATTGGGGAAGAAGCTATGGAATAAATTCTTAACACCTTCCATATCTTTTTCTGTTGGAGACTTTTCAGGAAGTTTCTTCCAACAGATGACATTCTAAAACTTAAGGGAATTCGTGGACCTTCGATTTGTCAATTTTGTCATGCTGATGAAGAATCCATTCCTCACATATTTATAAGGTGCCTTGTTGTTCAAGAGGTATGGAAATCTGTTTTGGATAATCTAGGGCTTTCTCCCAAATTTTTTTCATGGCTTAGTATTGAGTTATGTTGGCATGATTGGAAGGATTCTACTGATTATTACATTCCTCTTATTATCTTCTGGTTTATATGGATGGGAAGGAATGATGCTATTTTCAACAACAAGGATTGCTCTATCCAACATATTATCGGGAATTGTTTAATTTATGTTCATAAGGCTAGACAAATAATTAATTCTCAGCAAATTCCGTTATTAACAAGGTCAAGCTTGTTATTTGGAGATTACCTAAGGCTCCTTGGGTTAAAATCAATTCGATGGGAGTTTTTCTTCAATTGGTGCTGGAATTGGGGCCATTTGCAGGGATCATATTGGTAATTGTAATTGGTTTCTCTCTCGCTCCGTGATGGCGAGATAACGATCTTGAAACCGAAGTTATTGCTTCTTATTGGGGTCTCAAAGCTGCCTTTATTAATAAGCATAATTATATTCATATGGAGATGGATTCATTGCTTTTAGTAAAGATGTTGTTGAATGAAGTTGTTGTTCCATGGCACATTCTTACTTGGGTTAATATGATCTTCAAGTTATCCTCCGGGCTAGTTGTTATATGGAGTCATATTAATAGAGAGGGGAACCAACTCCGCAAATTGGTTGGCAAGAGAGCTTCTTCTAGGAAGGAAACAATTTGCAACTCAAGCTCTTCTTCAGAATTTTTGTCTTCTTCTTTTTCTTTTTTAGAACTCTTTTACATGGGGACTTATTAGCCATTCCTCATGTCAGATGTTTTAAGACCTCCATTATTCAATAAAAATATATATATTTTGCCAAAAAAAAAAATATATGGATTTTAAAATTAATATTTTGAAGAATACGAAATCAAACCGATCTCATATAAATAATAGTTTAAATAATCAAGCATTTCACTGCAGGACATTTATTTATCCCGAAGAATAAGTACATGGCTTGAGGTGAAGCTTGATCAAATAAACTGAAGGATTTATGACATCCATTTGATCTGCGAACCATTTTGACCGACAATTTTCCCTATCTAATATGAAGGAATTAGATAGGGTTTATATTAATCTGGGGTCTTTAGGTTTCCTATAAGGGCAAGCCCTATAGTTAATTACATCCTAGATAACCGAAGTTACCTAAGAAAACTCTTGATATAGATCAGGAAATATTTATATTCATGACTTCCAAAGGTAAAGTTTTCCAAGAAAATATGATAGTCGGGAATTCAATAGGTGAATGGCTCAAGTTTTTGAACATTTCATTTCATCAGAATCCAAAGAAAAGAAGGCTAGGGGAAGGACATAGATTCAAGGAAAAATCTTGATGTCTTCCCAAGCTATCCTATGGTTTGGCCTTAGATCTTAGAAATTAAGTTATTTAAATTTCAATCTTGCAAATTAATTATAGTGATTAGATTAGCATAATATCTGATTATTCAAATAACCTGGAAGATTGAAGGATTTATGTCGTACTGGACGACAACCTCGGAATCCTAAAGTGAATTAGGGCATATATTGCACAGCGGGGCTATACGAAGGCCTAAGGAAAAGGTGAGGATTTATGCTACACTAGACAAGCTACCTCAAAGTCCTATGGTTTGTTGTTTAAACTAAGTAAAGGTTTTGTTGTTGTACACAAGTTTCGCTGTTGAAGATCATCGTGCTGCCCACTATGCATGCTCCAAGCTCCTTGTCGTAGCAGGTTTAGTTTAAAGATGTGTCAATTGAGGAGAAAAGATATGTTTCATATTTTAGAAATATTTAAATTGAGGTATCTTAAGGTTTTATTAGGGGAAACATTAAAGTTGATTATAGAAACACCAGTTAAGATCCCATAGTTCCATCATCACGACACCGCTATTTTCATCGGATTCACTTAGTCAAAATGAATTTACTAAACTCAACTTAATGAGTTCCATACTTTCATTTAGACTGTGGAAAAACCCTGTTAGCAACACGTGGCTTACCTCCTCCAACAAATTCCCGATCATCCAACGAGACGTTTTAATTTAGTTATAATTGTGATTTTTGTTGTTTTGTTTGTGATTAAATTTTGAGTTGTTTTATATTTTGAATGTTGTGGCGACGAATTTTTATCTTGTTGTGATTTTTTATTTAGTTTTGGTTTTGGTTTTGTGGCTATCCTAAAAGTTTCAGTTTTCATGCAGGGTAACATTGTTCTTTATCATGCAAATTGCAAGAAAAGTAAAGTGCGATAAAGAAACATGAGAAAAGAAAGTGTTGTAAACTTATAAAAGTGTACCTAGCGAGTCTTCTCGTTCCTCCACCTGAAACTTTAGTATTCTTGTAATAAACATTTTATATTTGCAAGGAAGTAAAAACCTTATGGATATGTTCTTCACATGCATACTAAGTCCTAGGTCATAACCCAGTGAAAACTTATCCATTTGTTCATTTGAGAGATATTTTCATTTAATAAATATGATCGGTGCAACAGCCCTGCAAGGTGTCCAAAAGACTTGTGAATATCCTCTAGGAGATACCTAGATGTTTCACAATTCTTTTGAGCTTTCTTGAGATCATTTTTGAACCTTTCATAATTATTAAATAATTTATCTATTTTATAACCTTATGCTCAGTGAGTTGGTGTTTTTTTATTAACCCAAAAGACAAGGTAATTATCATTTATTATTTCATTTAGAGATTATGTGGGTGAAAAACCCTTTAGGCAAAGTTAATTTGTTTGGGAAAATTAGCCAATCAATTTCATAATTGGGCTTGTAATGTTTTCAGGTATTTAGAATTTGACTATGTTTGCTTTTCTAAACTTCGTTTAGCAAGATTGATAAAGCCTAGCTCACTATTAAGCCCTTAAAATTTTGATGTGTACATTTGTAGTTCTTTTTAGAAAAAGTTAAATGAGTTTAATCAATTTTTATCAAAATATTGGGCTATCATTTAATATAAATAGGTGTGTAAGTTAGTGGATTATTAACCTCCAAGATTAACCCCTAACCCTAAGGATTATTTTGTTTAATTATCTTCCAAATTAGAACTAATTAGGAAAATCCAAATATTTAGTTTGATATGACAAAATTGAAGTTTTTTTCTACCATTTATCCCTTTAATGTCTCAAAATCCAAACATATCATTTAGGACCATTAATTGCCCATTTTATCTTTTGATTAAGCCAAAATATTAATTAAGGCTAAAAACCCTTAAAATTACAACTTTGCCCTTGGAGCCATATCACTTCATAATTCCTTAAATTTAATTCTAATGACTTTGGAACTTTTATGTTATCTTACTAATGAGCTAATTAAAACATCAGAGGAGAAAATGTGATTTTTCAAATTTTAATTTAATTTATATATTTATTTTAATGCAAAAATAGAGGTTTTTAGTGAAAATTCAATAACTTGATTAAAACAAAATATTTTACCTTGAAATTTTTACTTGAGGTAAACCTAGACCAATGGACCACTTGGACAAAATTTCTTGATTTTTTGAAATTTAGTTTAATTATTAGAATTATTTTAATTTCTGGAGTTTTAATTAATTATAAAATATTTTAAAAGTTGAAAACTCAATTTTATATTTCTTAAAAAATTTCTCTGAGGTCAGAGAACCCAGAGAAATAAATTTCATATTTTTCCAATTTTTTTTTTATTTTTAGAATTATTTTAGTGCAAAATTAAGGAAATTCATTTTTTAGCTTTTAAAAATTCATTTAAGCCTTTAAAAATTAATATATTGACTTAGGGAATTAGGAAAATTATGGGGATGGTTCTTAAGTGATTAGAAAACCAACTATTACAATTTGATGACTTTTAAAATTTTTGTGATTTTTAATCTTAATTAATTATTCAAATATTAAAAATATGATTAAAAATGAAAATTTTATAAAAATTCCAATTTTATTTTTAGAAAATTCTTATAATCACAGAGAACTCCTAAAAAAATTTATTATTTTTGAGTGGTATTTTAATTATTAAAATTCATTTAAGTTTCAAAAATGTCATTGGACTTAGGAAAATCATTTAACTTATTAAATTAATTCCAAATTACTTCAAAATTTTTTAGGGGAGTTCCTCTGTCCCTGAAGCACAGTGGAGAACCATTTTTAGGTTATTTTGACTTTTATTTTTTCTTAATTAATTAAAAGTTTGTTTTAGGTCAAGTTGGTGATTAGTGCATATCTTAGTGATTTCCATGAAATAATTATCCTAGGGTCCTCTGATCATAAGAGACCTACAAAAAATTACTTTGCATTTTTTTTTATTATTTTTTATTATTACAAGTATTATACCAAAACACACATAATAACTTGAAAAATAAAGATCTCCTCATAGAGCTCCCCCCTGACTTTGGAAAAATCAGGGAAGATCCCTTATGACAGATAGAACAAGACACCCAAAGCTCAAGCCATGGTGAAACATATGAGTCTGTGGAGAATTAAAAACTAAAATCAGTATTTAAATTATTAAAAATAAAATGTGCATCAAAAATATTTCAAACCATTTCCACATTATTCTTCTCTATTCATTGGGCAACAGGGTATTTTTCTTTTATTTTTTCTGATTTTTCTAGGCCAAGATATGAATTTTTGAAGTTCTTGTCATTTAAATAATTCAGAAATTAGTGATTTTTCTACTTAACCACGTGGCGCGCTCCTATTTGACACTGCCATCTAACTAGATGTCCACGCGGTCGCGCTTTATGTACCTGATCTCCATCTGATTCCATCCTAGTCGTCCAAGTATTAATTACATGTGTGATCTGACGGCACTCCTTCATCATCTTCGACTGAGTCATCCCAGGAGCCGTCCACACTAAAACCCTAATATCTCACTCGATACTTAACTAAATCACACGGGGTTTAATCCTATGGACTCATCTAAGCATGGAGAACATATCCATATGGCTAATCATAGTTTAAATTAACCCTAATTACATGGAGAATCCAGAGAAGCTCGGGAAGAAGAAGGAGGCAATACCTTGGCTCTGTGAAGTGAAGCTTCGATCAGAGATGCTCCACACCTTCGTCGGAGTCCCATGAGTTCAGGGATGAAGCCTCTTACTCTAGTGAGTTTCCTAGGTATGAAAGTGACCAAGTCTGACTTCAAGCTTTGATGGAAGTCTGGTGCAGAGGGCCTCTGTGATGGGGCTTTGATGGGGGATCTTTTTCTCTCACTGCTGTGAAGGTGTGGGAGCAGTTAATTGAGATTTGCTACTGTGTAGAGGTTTATTAGAAAGTGTCCTGGTTTTCGGCCAAGTTTAAGCTTTGAAATTGAGCTCAGGAAATGGGAAGCAGATGGGGAAAATGGCTGGAATGGTCTTAGGGAGGTCTGGAGAGGCTCTGGTTAGATTTTGACAGTGTTTCTTTAAGAAATTTTCAACACTTGGATTTTGGCTGTGAGGGGGTGATTTTATAGTAATGGCTGCCTGGAGAAGCTTGGGGCTTAACTTTGGGTGCAAAGTGCTGCTTAGGTGGAGGGAAGAAGAGCTCTGGTGGCACTTTTGGGCTGAGCTGGCCATGGGGTAGAATTTGGGTTCGGCCAATGGCGAAATTTGGAATTTTTAGAATTTTGGACTAAGAGGGGTATTTTGGTATTTTTGGGGAAATTTCACAATTTTGGGTAATTTTGATCAATTTGAGTGGTAGGAGGTATTTTGGAATGATTTTTGGAGAAATATGGATAATTTTGGTGATTTTGGAAATTTTGTGGGATTTTAGGGTTTTGGGGGCATTTTAGGTATTTTTGGTATTTTGGGGTAAAGGGGCTATGAATTTGGAAAGTTTGGGAAAATTTGGATTGGTTAAGAGTGAGTAATATGGAATTGTTTTAATTCAGCCATGGACCAAGGGTCACCCTCATTTGGTCCTTTATGTGTTGGTACTAGCCAAACCCTAGCCTGAGGCTAAGAGCTTGGGAAAACCACTTACATGAGTTTCCAAATTGTTAGGGGATCAAAGTGGGATATGTTTAGGGTTGAGAGTGTGTAATGTGAGTGTGGTGTAAGCTCCAGACCTCCCAGGGTAGATCCTATGGCCTGACCTCCTATATGTGATTTCCCTTGGGCTTCCTTATGCTTGGTCTCTTCCTCCCAAAACTGGAGGTTAGGCCTTAAGCATAAGAAAACTCGTAGTGAAGTAAGAAAAGTTTGAATTTCTATGGGGAGGGGTGCCATGAATAGTCTTCTAAGAAATTTACCAGGAGAGTCCTATGACTAGACCCTAGGCTATTCTAAAGAGAGACTAGACCTCAACCAAAAGTGAGGTCAACAAAGCTTAGGCGAGATAAAATAATGCCATGCCTTTGAGGTGGCATTTAATTTAGAGGCTAAAAAATCCACTCTTCTGTCATTTGTTATCTTCCAAAAACCTCTGCCATCAGTAAGAAAGGCCATAATTTCATCTAACTCTCCCTCAGAAGGATGATAATTTGCATAAAAACAAAACATCGCAGGAGGTAATTGGTAAAAAGTATTAATTACCGCAGATGAAAAATCCACTTGTTGCCCCCTAACCATCACCAAATTGTCTTCTGCTGCTGGCAAGTTAGCATAGAACTCTCTCACCATAGAAACAACTATAACAGTAGAGAAGCAGCAATATCTTTCACAATTCCTTTACGTAATCATCTCCTCAATTTCTCCTCCTGGCTTACTAAAAACTCATTTTGGAATCAATTTTCGTGATGCAAGTGCATCGACTTAACGATTCTCTACTCTAGAACTAACAAATTTGTCAGAATCAACTTTTTCTTTTCCTTTCGAGATTTTTAATTTTGGAAATATCTCTAAAAATTCACAAAAAAATTCACCATAAATTCCAAATTTAAACTAAACTTGCTTATTTAACTTCCAAAGGTAAACTCCACTAAATCCAAGAAATTTTTCATACTTTTCTCAAATATTCACCATGAATAGTGATTTTTAGATTTTTCCATAACATACTCAAATTATATGGTGAAAATCAAAACTTTTTACTTAGTAGTAGTGATCATACCTTAAGGAACACAAATCCAACAAATTTCGATGAAATCGGCTCTAAAATGATCCAAATATTGATGCCCAAGGCTCCTAATTTGCGAAACTGAGAGGTTGAAGGTGATGGGGATGTTAAAATGTCAAATTTTAGGTTTTTAACTACCAAAAATTAAATCTCGCGAACTAACACATATGCGCGAGGGATACGGTGCTTAGTCGTGAAATCTGGTGCTTATGCGCCATCAGTTTGGCGCTCAGGTGCCAGTGCCCAAATTTTGACAATTAAGTTAATTCCATAAAAAATCTGATTTATTCACCTTTAATCACTTCAAATAATTATTTCTCCCCTTAAACTCTTCTAATACTCCAAAATTACTCTTTAATTTCCAATGATTCCACACAAATATCACACAAAAACAAACTTATATTTCATTAAATATTAAAACACACTTAATAAAAACTACAAATTTCTATCCAAAATACTTTGGATGGAATTTTCAAAATACATAAGTTCAAGCACATGTAATTAATCACAAACTTACATCATTAAGATGTAGCAAACACATGTAAAGTGCAATAAAAATAAATTTTAACAAAAATCGCACACTTAAAACATTAAACACACATAATCAAACCACAAGACCACACATAATTTAATTCCAATCTCCATTCGATGGAATATATCCAGAACCACCATTTGTTCCATTTGAACCATATGGAATGTAAATCTGATAAAACGGGTGATGATTAAAAGCTCTTAAATCTTCTTCTTCTATCCATTTGTTCTTCAGAAACATCGCTCTATTTGCTTCTTTCACATGACTTGTATGACTGAATTGCATTTTGAATTGCCATCCAATGTGTGCTAAATGAACATTAATTTCATTTACCTTTGCATCAATAGACTCCACATCAGCCACGATATTCGTCATCCTTCATGTTATTCCTTAGATACTCACAGCCAGAAGTTCATTATATAACTCTTGCGCACTATCACAAATAAACTTCTTCTTATTGGCATCCTCTTTCTTCTTAATTTTGCTCTCTCAAGAAGACATTTTTGCACTCAAAATACTCTTTCAGAAGACTCAGGATTGAAAATAAGAACTGGGGCAAGTATTTCATAAATTCAGGGCCTTTTTATAAACTTGGGAAGGCACAAAACTGACCCTAGACGTGTTAAAACTCCTAAATCTCTCCAAAACTACTCACTCAAGATTTAGGCTTCTAGAACCTCATTTTTCATGTTTTTTATAACTGTGGCGCCTATACGCCAACCAGTGGTGCATAGCCGCCAATGCACATTTTTTCACAGTTCTATCAAACGTCAAAATCTTCATTCTGACTCATTTATGTCATTAAATAAGGTCAAATAAACACCATTATAGCATAAAAAACTCTAAAGTGCTACCACATTTCTAAAATCAAACTAAATAAAAGCACACAAAGCAAACATAAAATAAAGCCCAACGATAAATATGGGTTTCCTCCCACAAAGCACATAGTTTAACGTCATCAGGCTGACATACCCAGAGCTTATTCTGAGAGACCCAACATCAGATTCTCATTTGGTTTAGATTGATCGACTGAAAAGTAAGGTTTAAGTCTACGTCCGTTCACTTTAAATATTTTTCCAGTCTTAGGATCTTTAATATCCACAGCTCCATATAAATAAACTTTCATCACAATAAATGGGTCTGTCGACCTGGATTTAGGTTTTCCAGCAAAAATTCTCAATCTAGAATTATACAGCAAAACTTTTTACCCCGACTCATGATCTTTATTAAGAATCTTTCAATCATGCCATAACTTCATCTTTTCTTTCTAAATCTTAGCATTTTCATAAGATTCATTCCTTATCACTTCAAGCTCATTTAATTGCAATAATCTCTTTTCTCTAGCATCATTCAAATTAAAATTGAACTCTTTAAAAGCCTAATATGCTTTATGCTTAAGTTCAACTAGTAAATGATAAGCTTTTCTAAAAATTAGCCTATATGAGGACATTCCTATAGAAGTTTAGTAGGCAGTTTGATAGGCCCACAAAGCATAATCTAATTTAATTAACCAATCCTTTCTATTTGGATTAATAGTTTTTTCCAAAATTCTTTTAATTTCAAGATTGTATAACTCAACCAAACCACTTATCTGCGGATGATAAGCAGTAGCAATGTGATGGTTAATATGATATTTCTTTACTAACTTCTCCATAGTTGCATTTCTAAAATGACATCCCCCATTAGTTATGATTACTCTTGGTATTCCAAATCTGCAAAATATATTCATTTTTAAAAACTTTGCAAGACTTTGAACATCACATTGAGTTAAAGCAATAGCTTTTATTTATTTAGATGCATAGTCTACTACTATCAAAATGTATGTATTTCTGAAAGATTGTATAAATGGTCCCATGAAATTAATCCCAAACGTCAAATAGTTCAACTTCCAATATATAATTGAGGGGCATCTCATTTCTTCTAGAAATATTGCGTACACGTTGACATCAATCACAATTTTTAATATAAGCATTAACATCCTTAAAAATTGTAGGCCAATAAAATCCATATTGTAAGATTTTATATGCAGTTTTATCAACTCCAAAATGTCCCCCATAATTTGAATAATTTCATAAGTTTCTTCTAAAGGCACACATCTTTGAATAATCAAATCCTCTCCTTATTTATATAAAAATGAGTCATCCCAAAAATAAATCTTAGCTTCAAATATAAATTTCTTCCTCTCCTGGTATGTCAAACCATAGGGTAAAATATCATTGACAATAAAGTTTACGATGTCTGCATACCACGAAACACACCACTCATTAAAAGCGAACAATTTTTCATCAGGAAAATTTTCATTAATTTCTTCAACATCACGAGAGATATTTTTTAGTTTCAAGCTCTGGACGGATGATAAGTAATTTGATTATTTGTACCCTTCCTACTATTATCTCGAAATCAAATTCTTGCAAAAGAAGAATCCATCTAATCAATCTTGGTTTTGCATCCTTCTTCTGCATTAATACTTAATAACAGAATGATCAGTATGCACCACACATTTAGTTTCAATTAAATATGATCTAAATTTATCAAATGCAAATACTATAGTTAATAACTCTTTATCAGTAGTGGTATAATTATTTTAAGATTCATTAAGAGTTTTACTAGCATAGTAAATTATTTTGAAAATCTTATCATATTTTTGATTTAAAGCGGCTCCAATAGCATAATCACTAGCATCACACATTAATTCAAAATATTTTTTCGAATTAGGTGAAACTAAAACAAGTGCGATGATTAATTTTTCTTTTAAAGTTTCAAAAGCTTTTAGGTAATCATCATCAAAGTTAAAAGTTGCATCTTTTTCCAGTAAACGGCATAAAGGCTTTGAAATTTGTGAAAAGTCTTTAATATAACGCTTGTAAAATCCAGCATGTCCCAAAAAACTTCTAATTCCCCTTACATTAATTAGGCAAGGTAAATTAGAGATCACTTGAATTTTTGCAGGATCTACTTCCATACCATTTTCTGATATACGATGTCCCAAAACAATTCCTCCTGCTACCATAAATTGGCATTTCTACCAATTAAAAACCAAATTAGTTTCTTCATAGTGTTTTCAAAACTTTAGATAGATGTTCAAAACATGAGTCAAGTGAAATTCCAAACACTGAAAAGTCATCCATAAAAACTTCATTTCGTTTTTCTATTAAATCACAGAAAATTTCCATCATACATCTCTGAAATGTAGCAGGGCATTACATAAATAAAAGTGCATTCTTCTAAAAGAAAATGTACAATAAGGACTGGTAAACGTTGTTTTCTCTTGATCCTTAGGAGCAATTTGAATTTGTTGGTAACCAGTATATCCATCCAAAAAATAAAAGTATTTATGCCCAGCCAGTGTATCTACCATCTGATTTAGAAAAGGAAGCGGAAAATGGTCTTTTCTGGTGGCAAGGTTTAATTTTCTATAATCAATGCATATTCGTCATCTTGTAACTTGTCTTACTAGTATTATTTCATTCTTTTCATTAACAGTCACAGTAACTCCTCCTTTCTTAGGAACACAGTGAATATGACTAACCCATGCACTATCTGAAATAGGGTAGATAATTCCAGCATCCAACCACTTTAAAATTTCTTTCTTAAAAACTTCTTTCATCA